>CM048746.1:418008783-420913783 GCA_026315105.1 Locusta migratoria | reverse complement strand
GATGAAGGTGCTCGTACCATCAATAAGCAGTGTAAAGTGTATTGACACAGAGCTATATTTCTGTAATAATTTTACTAGTGCATAACAGGCATACCTGAAGTGGCTGCTTTTTGGGGGAGGGGGACGACAAGTGCCCCTAGTGAGAATTCATTAACAAATATGGAAAAGGGCTTTAGTTGCTGTGATCTAAATATGGTACCTGGAAAATGATCAAATAAGGATCTGCAAAATATTGATAAAACAACATAAAAATAATAAGAGAGATATGTAAAGAGTTACAAAATGAATTTAAGAACTCTGCAAAATTTCTAAATTATACATTTGGTGAAAACATTTTGCCTCTACTGGCAAAACCGGCAGGTACTCCACTTGCATAATGGATAAAGTTGATGACTTGATATTGAGATTACTTTTGTTACAATTTCTTACACTTCATTAACAAGGCATCATCCTCACATATTTCAGAATTTGTTATTAATTAGATAATTTGAGTAATTAAGAAAAGATATGGGTTTTCTCGTGTTCACTTATTTACAATAATTTAATTACTTTTCTTACAGGTTCAGTACCCTGCCGACTGTACAACATTTCACGAAGAAGATATTAAAGCAACAACAGAATACATTCACAGTGAACTGTAATATATACCATCCAACTTCCACAAATAAAGTAAATATTTTACACAAAAAGAGCCTTTCAAATAAAAGAATGTGGTGTCTGTTGGCTGTATTAGCAACAGAACATCTTGCATTCAAAATTATTATAGCAGAATCAGTACCTGAATAAACTACTTTCTAAGACAATGCATCTCATAAAATTAAGTTCAAGAATGTTCATATTTTACATCCTATTATGCAAGTGTATCCCCAGAATAGAGTGATCACAACAAAAGATATATATTATTCACAGTTTTTGGTTTTTTTCTGCTGACAAATGGTCAGAAACAGTATGACAAGCTTGAAAGGTGTTGGAGGGAAAGTTATGCTGATAAATTATTTCTAAGAAAAAAAAATTATATATTGAGCTGTTTCTTTGTTATTTAGCTCTGAAATTAACCAATCAGGTTCATATATGTGAATTCAAGCAGCTTGCCACAAGCAGTATAGCAAATACAGTTTTACATAAGGTTTTCTCAGACTGAACAAGAGAGGAATATGAAAATTAAACAACTAATGCTAGGTGGGATTAAACCTAGCCAATGGCACATGAGTATCTTGTGTTATTGTCAATAGTATGAAAACAATTGCCAGACGCCTAACTGCTAGTCATTCAAACATCTTCTGAAATAGTACTGTGGTAAGTAATCTCATTCATAAGTGCTTGTTTAGCTGCAAATGTACACAGAATGAGGTGTGATCCAACAATAAACTTAGTGTTAGCACGAGATGTCATCAGTATTTGTTTGCAAGTATGCGACTATGCATTAAACATGTCACTGTTGGACAAAATGCACTGGAGGCCCACACAATTTACAACACAATGTGTGAATATATTTGTAGTGGTTGATTGATGATTAAGAGATACTTGAAATTTTGTGAACAAACTTGACACTGGGCTACAACAACACTACATGCAGGTCATTCAATCTGAAGAAAATATTCTTGATATGGTTGTTGCAAATTATACTATCAGCTCTTGGGACATTGGTAATTGACTGGGATTAAGTAAAATTAATCTGACGTTAACAGGATCTGTATATATGTCACTACAAGCATCGCCTGCTTTAGTAGTGAATAGCTTCATGATGAAACACTATTTCCGTAGCAGCTACAGGAAGTGCAAGATTTGGTGGAAGATTCATCTCTCAGAACAGCATACCTATCGGTATGTTAAGTCACACCAGCATACATTAGGCATGAACATTTGGTCAGGTGTAGTAGGAGACTGTTTGTTGGATCCTGTCCCATTTTCTATCTGTTTAAACAGACAGAAGTATTTAGTGTTCCATGGTAACACCCTTCCATTGTATTAAGAAGACATTCCTCCAGTGGCCCACAAGGTAATGAAGTACAAACTTGACAGAACATTGATGCATTTCGCTGCTGAGGTATAGCATTATATTTGCAGAAATGATCCAGATCCTTCGCCAGCTCGTTCCTAATATCTTACATCTTTAGTTTTTTTTTATCTGTATGGGAATGTGACAAAAATTGTATATGTGACTCAAGACACAGTTGAAGAGATTCTTGCGAGGATAGTCTTTGTCTCTGATGAAACTAGATAAACCTTTACTTCAGAAAACATAAGTACTCTGACAAAGCACTAGAACGTGTGCATTCAGGATAGAGGAAGGTAATTTAAGGAGCTGTTGTGAATAATTATGGTAATTTTCTGTTCTTGACTTTCTGTTCTTCCAAGAACATCTTGAGAAATATAGTCAATAATGGAGGATAGATAACAAATCAACATAAAGATGCTTGCTGAGCTGCTGACAGGCACAAAAAGTAGACAATCACATTCACACAACTTAAATTTTTGGCAATGCATTTCATCAGAAAAAGAAACACATCCATTCATACAATCACTCATAAAACTATACTGTATGGTTGTCTGAATTATTGTGAGAATGTATGTGTTTCTTTTCCTGATGAAAGCCATTGCTGAAAATTTAATTTGTGTGAATGTGATTGTCTATTTTTCTTGCCTGTCATGAGAATTGTTATCTGTCCTATGTTATTGACATTCCAACTGGATTTTCTACTGTTAAAACTTCTCTAACATCTATTCTTGAAATTTTCACCATACGTACTGAATATACACAGGCCATTAAAATTGCTACACCATGAAAATGGCGTGCTACAGACACGAAATTTAACTGACAGGAAGAAGATGCTTTAATATTCAAATGATTAGCTTTTCAGAGCATTCACACGAGCTTAGCACCAGTGGCGACACCTATAACGTGCTGACATGAGGAAAGTTTCCAATCAATTTCTCACACACAAACAGCAGTGGACCGGTGATGCCTGGTGAAATGTTGTTGTGATGCCTCATGTAAGGAGGAGAAATGAGTACCACCACGTTTCCGATGTTGATAAAGGACGGATTGTGGTCTATCGGGGTTTATCATATAACGACATTGCTGCTCGCATTGGTCGCGATCCACTGACTGTTAGCAGAATATGGAATTGGTGGGTTCAGGAGTTCAAAACGGAACGCTGTGCTGGATCCCAACGGCCTCGTATCACTATCAGTCGAGATGACAGGCATCTTATTCGCATGGCTGTAATGGATCGCGCAGCCACATCTCGATCCATGAGTCAACAGATGGGGACGTTTACAAGACAACAACCATCTGCACCAACAGTTCGACGATGTTTGCAGCAGCATGGCCTATCAGCTCAGAGACCATGGCTGCGGTTACCCTTGACGCTGCATCACATACAGGAGTGCCTGTGATGGTGTACGCAATGACGAACCTGGGTTTACAAATGGTAAAACGTCATTTTTTCAGATGAATCCAGGTTCTGCGTACAGTATCTTGATGGTTGCATCCATGTTTGGCGACATCGCGATGAACGCACATTGGAAGCGTGTATTCGTCATCTCCATACTGGCGTATCACCCGGCGTGATGGTATGGGGTGCTATTGCTTACAAGTCTCGGTCACCTCTTGGTGGTATCGACGGCACTTTGAACAGTGACCTTTACATTTCAGATGCAGCTCTACCTTCCAGCCTGTGAAACCCTACATTTCAGCAGGATAACGCATGACCGCAAGTTGCAGGTCCTGTACAGTAGTGATGGGACAACCGACTGTTTTTAACAACCGATTGACCAATCGGTTGTTTTTTCGTTCAGTCGGTTTTTTCAGTCGAATGAATCAACCGAATGAAATTAGTCTCTGTGGCTGTATGAATGTTTTCACACACTGGCGGGGTTTGAGTGGTTTCAGTCGATGCGTGACCACCGAATGAAACAAGTCTCTGTCTTTTATATGAATGCTCTCGGCATTGAGTGGTTTCACTTGATGCGATACAACCGACTGGAAAAGTCTTTGTCGGTTTCTGCAGGTATATGGATGTTTTTATTAATTCATCGACTGTGTGTGACTTTATTTGCATACTCCTTCTGCCTTTTCGGGTATAAATGAACCGTGATTCAGCATGAAACATTCTTAGAGACAAATCTTAAAAATATAGCAGTGTGTCCGTGTGTGTGTTTCTATTGCATGCAAATCTGCAGTTTTGGTCCAATCTTGATGAAATTTTGCACACTTGACCTTCAAAGCAACAGGAACGTCAATGTCTACATCAAATTTCATTCAGTGCATGGCGGAGGGTACTTTACATACTAACTACAACAAAAAAAAAAAAAAACACAATTTGGCTGCGATTTTGATGAAATTTTGCACACTTGACCTTTAAAACAAGGCGAAGGTAACTGTGTACAATAAATTTCGTATGTGCATGGCAGAGGGTACTTTACCTACTAACTTCGACAAATTCCGTTTGTGTTCGAATTTTAATGATATATTTCACTCTTCACCTTCAAAGAAAGAGAATGGTCACGGTCTACATCAACTTTAGTTTGATGCATGAAAGAAGGTATTCCAGACTTCGACGCCAATAATAGAGTTTTATTTTGATCTTGATGAAATTTTGCACACTTGACTTTCAAAACAAGTGGCAGTTCACTGTTCATCTAACATTTTGTATGGAACATGGCGGAGAGATGGAATAAACCTCCAAACCATTTCAACGATAACCACAGAAATATCTGTGACAAGAGAGAACAATTATGAAACATGAGATGAATGTTTTCAAACACTGTTGACGAATACAGACGCGCTGAAGAAAATTTACAGCACTGATAAATGTTGTATCTCTTCTCGTACTCCTTCAAATGAGATGGAATTAACAAAAATATTTTATAAGAACTTTTTATACAAAATACTTTAATAAACGTTTTATTTACAATGACTAATGTTTTAGTGATCTTCGAATTTGTTCTAGCAAATATGCTCAAAGTTAAAATACTTAACTCTGTCCTAGTAGTACCTTAGATATGTATGAACAATAAGCCGCAAACCGCACGTTTCTACCTGTGCCCACTTCGGAGATACAGTATGCGAGATTGAATTTATAGCGATCATTTTGGAACACCCTGTAGTTTCCACGCTTCTTTATTGAGACTGTAAGAAACCGACAACAATCGGCGATGGCACGCCCCGCGACGCCGCCAGACACTGTTGTGTGGAGTTTGGCGCGCGCCTACTGGCACTGTCAGCAGTGAAAACGCCAGTGAGGCAGCACCCCCTCTCGTGTCCCCGCTCCCCGCAGTACTTCATGGTCATTGGCCACTTATCCTCTACAGATTGTGGGTGTCTGCGAAAGTAATCTGATCGGGCCCAGATGATTGGCGTTTTTGAGGTCTGTGGTGGGCAATGAAAGCGATCGCAGGCCTGCTCCAGCGATATGACATCTAATTAGTTACTCGTTGATGGCACCTCGAACAATTTAATCTACAACAAAACATGAATCACTGTTACTATGTATTATAAAACGAAAAGTTACTTCATTTAGTACATAATTAAATGAACATTGTAATACGCATTTTAACGTTAGCATACCCCTTTTACATGGCGGTATAATGTAGCACTGCTGTAGTTATCTAATGTGCATGTCGGTTTCATTCATACAAATAAATGGATAGCTCTGTAAGCTAAAACACTAATGAGTCGTTTCAGTTGGGATAATGATTACATGTTTCAACCGACAGAAAAACTCACTGAATCTTTTCATTTGAAAAGAAAGAATGAGTAATTCAGTCAACGTTCAAATGTTTGTTAAGCTTATGGGACTTAACTACGAGGTCATCAGTCCCTAAACTTACAAACTACTTAAGAACTACCTTATACTAAAGACGGCACAAATATCCATGCCCGAGGGGGGATTCGAACCCCCGACCGTAGTGTCCGTACAGACCGTGACTGAAGCGCCTCAGTCCCCTCGGCCACCACGGCCGGCTTCAGTCAATGTACAAAACTGCAAAAGTTTCGCATGTTTTCATTCGGTTATTCCCACAGACTACTTTCATTCAAAAAATTCATCCAACATACACGTAAAACTATGACCGACTGACTGTTTCATTCGGTTGCTCCCACTGACTGGTTTCACTCAAAAGAACGAATGAAGAGGCCAACATACTGTGTCAATTTTTTCATTTGGTTGGTCCCATCGACTGATTTAACTCAAAAGAAAAGGAATGAGTGGTCCAACCGACTGTGTCGATTTTTTTATTTGGTTGCTCCGACCGACTGATTTCACTCAAGAGAAGGAATGAGTAGTCCAACCGACTGCGTCGATTTTTTCATTCGGTTGATCCCACCGACTGGTTTCACTCAAAAGAACGAATGAATAGTTCAACCGACTGAATCGGTTGTTTCATTCGGTTGGTCCCACCGACTGGTTTCACTCAGAAGAATGAATGAATAATTCAACCGATACGAGAAAATACAACCGAATGATCGATTTTTTACCAACAACCGAATGAATCGATTGTTTTCATTCGATTGTTCCCATCACTACTGTACAGGCCTTTCTGGATATGTAAAATTTTCGACTGCTGTCCTGACCAGCACACTCTCCAGATCTCTCACCAATTGAAAAGGTCTGGTCAATGGTGGCCGAGCAACTGGCTCATTACAATACGCCTGTCACTACTCTTGATGAATGTGGATTCCTGTTGAAGCTACATGGGCATCTGTACCTGTACATGCCATCCAAGCTCTGTTTGTCTCAATGTCCAAGCGCATCAAGGCCGTTATTACGGCCAGAGGTGGTTGTTCTGTGTACTGATTTCTCAGGATCTATGCACGCAAATTGTGTGAAAATGTAATCACATGTCAGTTCTAGTATAATACATTTGTCCAATGAATACCCATTTATCAGTTTTAATGACCAGTAGTGTAATATTCTCAATAAAGAGTTATTTATTACTAAGACTTATAGGTTCAAAGTTGCAGTACTTGAGCATAAAATAATTAAAACACGTTTTGGCCATTTTCACTATGAGCTACTAATATCTAAACAAGTAAGCATACCAAATGGTTCGAATTTTAATTGTATATTTTGTACACATTTATGTAGAAATGCCACTTTTGCCATTTTAGAAAATCTTTTTCTGTTATCAAGATATTATCTGTAATAGATACTTTGGTGATCTGTTAATGATGGAAATACAAGGGGGTTCAAGGAAAAAAATTATTATTTTGAGAGATGGCAGTACTGACAAAAATTAGTGGAAAAAATCTAGTGAATATGTAATCTAAAATGCATATTGTGCTATGAGCTCTTTTTCATATTCAAAACTGTGAAATACGTCTTTTATACTACTGCAAGTTCCTCGGTTTCCATAACTTCGAAGGAGATAGTATGGAGCTAAACAAGAAAAAAAAAAAAAATTCAGTAATTGTGGGCTCAAAAACACATTCTGTACTTTTATGAGGTATAAGCACTTATTTTATTGAAGAGATGTGTTCTACAGAGGTCATAGCTCTTAAGGTGTGTGTTTCAGAGCCCTTGTTTACTGGACTTTTCTTTCTTTCTTTCTTCTTTCTTTGTAAGAACTACTACCTTTCAAAATATTAAACACTTTTGAACACCCTGCATAATAGACTGAATGGCAACAAACACGCCTGATATGAGGAAGACACAGTGTATCTTACACGAAGGATGATCATTGTAAGTAAATATAACTTTAATTGAACCCCAATGACTTGTGTTGGGATCCTTGTTCATGTTTGTATATTAATGACATGGCAGGCAACATCAACAGTTTAAATTTTCAGACTTTGAAGCTATTCCAGGATGTTCAATTACATTCAAGGGCAAACCCCCCCCCCCCCCGAACTTTTTTTTTTGGGGGGGGGGGGGGCACTAATTCTAAAATTTAAAAAATGACAATAATTTGTGTAATGAACATGAGAGTTAGACTGAAAACTTTGGCAACAAAGAGAGGTACCTGGGTGTCCATAGGTAATAGATGCTTAGTTGAGCATTGGCTTCTTACTTCTTGTCGGGACACTTTGTCTCGAATGTATTATGGGTGACCTTCGTGAGACCTAGGCAAGTGTCGCACACAACTTTTACCACAGTAAATCTTGCAAACAAGAACAAAAAGAAAGAAAAATTATATAAATAAAATAAATAAAAATAAAATTGCTGAGGTAACCACCACCTAACCATAAGTAACAATGAACAAGTATTGTTGAATTCCAGCCAGAAACACACTCCACAGACTGTCTAAAGTACCGCACGAGGCTTGCCTAGCATGTAAAGAAGGCCATTGTGTCTTAAGTTTATTACTGCTAACAACTTCAGTGATCTACTAACATCATTACTACAGAAGGCGGAGAACTTGTACATGACACAGATAAAAGTATTTTTTAACAAGTCATGTTCCCATCCTCTGCTTACAAGAAGCAACCTTACCTTCATCCCACTACTATAATTGCACACTGATATCACGTTGTAATCTCTAAAGTGTAATTTCACCAAAGTAGTATCACAAAGAAGCGACGGATGTCTATCATAAAAGGCGACAGTGAACTTTGTTAATAACTGCCGCCTGTCAGCTTGCTCATATTCATCAGCACTGCAACTTCACTACAGTAATTTGGGTTTCCAAAGGCCAATGTGCAGGTGCTCAACGTAGGGGAGACCAGGGTAATGGTGCCACCCAGTTTAATCACACCACCCCAGTTTTATGACGAACAGTTGTCAGTATGAGTACGCTTGCCAGTGTTTATCTCAGTTACCTACTGCAAAACTAATTCCTGTAGTTGCCGTCCGTGATTGTCGACAGGTATTAATCGTTTGAAAGTAACTGTTAGTTTAGATAATTTTGATCTAATTTTCGAGCCTGTATTTTATTGAAATAAGTACCTCTATAGGCTGCGAGTGCTTTTTAATACTTGTATTAACGTAATCTGTAGATATTTAGCTTTGATTTTGTCTCTCTAACCTAATTTTTTCGCAAAATCTTAGGCTTTAAATTGACGCTCTTAGCCATATTTTGCAAATGGGGCAATGACACCATGGTGGAGAATTTAGGAAAAATGAAGTGTAAATGCTTACATTTTGTGAAATGGGAAATTGCAGAATGTAGAGAATGTAATAGTTTCGAAGTACCAAAAAACTATATTTCTGACTTTTGCAGTATAAATTACAACAGTTTTAACATTCATTTACTACTACTCCTTCATCATGTAAGTTTATCCCTGATTTTCAAATAATAATAATAATAATAATAATAATAATAATAATAATTAGTGTGGCTCATTGGGCTGGTGCAAGTCTTTCAATAGGATGCCACTTCGGCGACTTGTGTGTCCCTAGCCCACCCCAGTTATCCAACCGGGGAAAGGAAAGACGACCTACAGCTTAATGTGAAATCTGAACCATGTGACGTTTCTGGTGGCTCCTCACATCGTTGATAGGTGAAGAATGGGTCAAAGTGCAGACTGAAAAAAATCTGAGGTCCAACCTGGTTTCGAACCCGCGATCCTTCGGTAAAGTCGGGGTAAAGTGCTCGACTGGAAACTAAAGGGTTGTGGGTTCGAAACCCAGTTCGACCTCAGATTTTTTCAGTCTGTGCTTTAACCCATCCTTCATCTCTCAACAATGTGAGGATCCACCAGAAATGATACGTGGTTCAGATTCCACGTTAAGCTATAAGTCCCTTTTCCTTTCTCTGGTTGGATAACTGGGATAGGCTAGGGAAATGCAAGTCACCAAAGTGGCATCCAATTGAAAAACTTGCACCAGGCTATTGAACCTCATGAAATTATTATTATAATAAATTATTATTATTTGGTAATAAAGGATAAACCTACATGATGAATGAGTAGTAGTAAATGAGTGTTAAAACTTGTAATTTATACTTATCACTCCTCTGAGTTAGACATAATTTAGAAGGCTTCAAGTACTTTTTGATGTAAAATTGGAATAAAAATACATTTTATTATTTAGGCCTGATTAAGACAACAAAAAGTGATAAATATAGTTTTAACGAAAATTATAGAGTGAAACTTTCCCGGTGGGATAAATAAAAATAAAAATAGAAAAGAGATGACTTACCAAAAGGACCGGCTCGTCGAGAGAAACAAATAAATAAATAAAATCACACACAAACACAAACAAACATACACTGTGTGTGATTTTATTTGTTTCTCTCGACGAGCCGGTCCTTTTGGTAAGTCATCTCTTTTCTATTTTTATTTTTAAATATAGTTTTATTATTACACAGAAACCAGGGTAATGGCGCCACTGCGTATACCTTCACAATATATGTTTTAACAATAAAACTTCACACGATACATGGCTGAAAAAAATTATAATACAGTAGTATTAGTTGGTGAAGCTGTAGTATTATTCTGTACAAAAAATACACTCTTTTAAACAGGTGAAAAAACTAGTTTCCCTTAATACACCATTCCCCTAGTCTCCCTATATGTTATTTGTCTGAAGGCTTTGAATTTTTTACAATTGCTGATTACTGATGACTTGAGCCATATGTGGTAGTGCGGAAGGTATTTCTAATTTGCTAATCCATACAGTGATAACTTTTGCTCTGAAAACTGGACTTATTCTGTATGTAATGTTCAAATAATTTACGGGAATATAGTTGGGCAATGTCTTTGACAAGTCTGTAATTCTAAAGGTGAGCACCCGTCATTTTCAAGGTATATCACTATACCAGAAAAGACTGCTCTTCATGTCTACAATCTTTTTCAATAAATTATGAACTATTCACAAAATTTTCCAAATTCATAGAAAAAAAATCGCAAGTCTGTTTATTTGGGGGGGGGGGGGGCATCACTGCTTTGGTACCTGTCAACTGTGCAATGGCACCTCAATATAGCTCTGGCTTTGAACCCCCCCCCCCCCCCCCCAGAAGCTAAATTTATCTATGCCCCCTGTCCTCAGAGCTCTTAAGGATTACCAACAAAACTAACACCAGGCTTATAACACTTCCACTATATCACTTTGAACTGCAACTCGACATACATGACAGCTATCCAGAGGCCCGCCACCAATTACCGCTCAAAACCAAGCACTTACTTTGCGCCTTAGTTCTAGAACCCTCCACATGATGGGCTGGTTCAAAGCAGCCAATAAGACATCACTTTCTAAACATAAAATATTTCAAATAAACTGTACTTTTAATTAATAAGAAAACTGTAGTTAATACCATTGAACATGGCCATAATCTGTCATAGTGCTAGAGTTATGAAAAAAACTGTAAACAATAAATAAATGAAATTACATGATTGCTATTCCCGCCATACTGACTACCGAAAAGCAGCAGGCTGCCTGTGCACACTGCAGCAATATTCTCATGCTCAGTCGACCATCTGTTGCAGCCGGTACACAGTTAGCTTCCGAGAACCAGGCTGCTCTTCAATAAAACTGTATGGACTGTCAATGGCAGGCCAAACGAAAAGAAATGAATATTTATAAAAAAAATGGGGCGAAATTAAACAATATGGGGTAACACCACAACTTTTATGAGTCATATATCGTACAAATATCTCAATGAAACAATTTGTAAGCATATGAAATACAATAATAACAAAGACTCAACCATTGGAAGACACTTCAAGATAGAGACAAATTTTCCTGCAAAAGCCTGCTTAAAAGATAGAATATTAAGAATCCAGGCCTACATACGCACTTCAGCCGTCTATGTATCACGTAATGATCATGAAGATACTGTTAGACCTAATAAATACAAGACTCATAGATAAAATTAAGCAGTTATTTTTCCCCACCTCACATCTAACTGCAAAGACAAGGCACCCTAATATTACTGTTCTGAATAAACCCTTTCACATTATGTTTGGTTGGCCCAGAGCACTGTAATATATTTATTTATACACTAGATATATCTTTTGGCACAAGTGCCATCATCGGGTGTATTTGGTATTCAGAGGATGTACCCTGACTAGTCAATATTTACGAGGTGTTCTTTTAATCTTATACATCCATCTATGAATTTTAGTCAGTAATCTGTCAGTGTCTAAGGCACTGTGCTGAAAGATATATCTAGTGAATAAATAAACGAAAAAATACATTACAGTGTTCTGGAAATAATAATTATATCAGTCTACGACATCTGTAACACTGTAAGCACCAAGATAAAACATGTTGTTGACCTTTCACATTAAATATTCTGTAACTCGAGTAAGGAAAGTATACTGCAATCCAATATGAATTTAACATACAAAGGTCTTGAGGCCTTTGAAACTACTTCATAACTGATTGTAGGAATTTTTCGTTTTCTTGATATTATTCCTCAACTTTACAGCGGTGGCATGTAAATCTGGACAATGGTAATGGGAGTGTGTGGTCGCATGCCCTTTGTGTTGTCACCCTTTCTCCTCCAGGACAAAAACAGTTTAATTACCCCATCTGATATGTCTATTGTGATCCTCGTGAAACTGCAAGAAAATTTTTGAATGTGTGTGGAAGGAGATTCACATAGTCAGATGACGGAACCACCTAAAACCCAAGCTGGCTGGCTTGCTGTCACACCTGTTCTCAGCTTTAATCCACTAGGCATATCTGATCAATGGCTGGAGTACCTTCCCAAATCCTGGAAGCAGCATGCTCTCTGGACCAATTAATGCACAAGTTATAGAACCATAAAACATAATGTGATGAGGACAGCAATAACAATATAAAAATAATAACAACAAATATTCAGCAAAAATGCTTTATTGTATCACATGTCCAAATATAAATATTTGTATATCGTATGAGATCATAGAGCTACTTTACATTTTTCTCTCTCGAGTAAATAAAAATATCACAAGCTATTTTGGACGGATGACTAGACAGTTTCTGTGCCCTAACAACTGCAATGTAAAGAAAATTTCATTCAGGAAATGATGCAAGGCACTGAGAACAATTCAACAATTACTAGCATTTGTCATGCAATACTAGTTCAAAAAAGACTATAAACAGAGTTTCTTTATGTAAGATGGAAATATTCATAGAAAGGAAAACGTTTTAAAAATTATATTATGTGCAAGTGGTAACAATATGAATTCATTAAAAATATCTCTGGATGAAACTATAAGGCTCAATAATTTTATCACTTGTTCTTTGACTGAGAACATTTGGTCTAATTGTTACACTATGCAAATATATTTGGTGATGAGTAATTCACTAATAATGTGCTGTGACTTTCAAAAAGTATAAAACTAATTTTTTTGATCTATTTAATAGATATTGTTCTAATTTTGAAATTTCATTTTTTTTCTCTTATTTTCAGTGACGTAGTCAGTAAAGCGTATGCCCAGTTTAAAACTTGAAACGATCAAGCGCGCTCTTAATCAATAATCCAACTTCTCCAATTTAAAATGTCAGACAAGAAAATCTAACCTATATCCAGTGAATATAGTCCTGTAATTAGGTAACTATTAAAAGTGCTCCACAGTAATGTCATGAATGAAGATATACCATGAGATTCTTCATCTTGATAACTACAGTTTCTGTCAGGAACTTGCGCATTATTCAACTTTCACAAAGCATAAAATTACTTATCAGTTATTGTGCAGCCATACACATTTTGATGCAATATAGAATTTGTTGGACTATAAAACTAATCACATAAATATAAAGAATGTAGACAATTATTCACAACACATGTGTAATGCTGACAGACTTGCATATTTTAAGCAATGCAATTCTTTTGTTACATAGTGAACTCTCATGATGCAATTGTTTCTTTCAGTCAACTTAAAATGTCCCATGCCAACAATGTGCTCTGCTAAACCTTTGCAAATAACATTGCAAAATCCCATCTCTTTGATTCTTACTGAACAATACAAATAAAAAAAACTCGTTATGGCTATCACTAACTGAATCTACTCAAATTTTATGACTAACAGAAGATATCCAAAGCCTTTAATGGCTCATAAGTCTTGAAATACAAAAACAATTCAGCAGATGTGAGTCATCATTTCCACTGAAGACTCACTCACATGTGAATATTGTTTGTGACTCAGTATTAAAACTGATAGCTTAAGTAGTGATTATATTTTAACTGAAGCAATTATTTCCTCTTGATATTCTTGCAAACCCAATCCATTCCATCCTGCAACCAAAGGAAGAAACTAAGTACAAACCAATCAATTGCAGAGTACTTGATGAACAATACAAATAGAATTAAGATTGTGTTTATTTCTTTATTACACAAAATCAATGACAAGTGATGTGATAATTTCGACAACTGACTGTAGAAAACCATGACTGGGATATATATATATATATATATATATATATATATATATATATATATATATATAAAAAAAATTATAACAAAGAAAAGGAGGTAAGGGATTGTTCGATACATCCCTCTTTCACACATTATGATGAATCGCTACATGGTTTAGTTTTATGTAAGGGATGGCAGTGTAATGAACTAATGTTGACAACGAAATGTTTCCTTTACAATGACAGTTAATTTACTGACCAGACAAGAGTACATACAAGAACCTGTCAACCATAAAGGAGGAACAGCATCAATTAATCCTTTGCGTTGATATTGAAGTAAATGATTAATGCTGTTCCTACTCTATGGCTGAGAAGTTCTTATATGTACCCTTGTCCGGACACTAAATTGTCATAATAAAGGGAAAATTTCGTTGAGAACATTAGCTCTTGTGCAATATTGCAACAAAACATTAAATGTCAAACAACAAAATGTGTTCATTTATTTCGCATATGAAACCAGCATACTATCTCACGATTATCTGATAACAATGTCGCACAACTCTCACCATTTTCAACTGCTGTCAACATCAAATGCTAGGTGGCCAACATCATAAGTAAAATTCAACCCCAAGATTGTGTAGTATATTTCTGGCAAATGAAATGAAGCTACCTGACCATATCTAAACATATAAAATTTATAGTATTACCATTTACTGGTTTTGTGTAATTTTTAAAGTTGTCTATTGAAGGTGCACATTCAGGTGTATACTAAGATGCAAGAAAAGCAGAGAAGTTTCATTTTATGTGGAGCTCAGTTTCTAATGGTACAGTGTACACTGAAACTAAGGCCTGCCACCTGCCCCAGCTACTTCTGTCTGACTGTAGAGTTTACGATGATTTCATTATCTCCTTCCTCTTATGTGGTGGAATCAATTAACTCCACAGGGATGTTGGAAGAATTAATAGAACTAGCATATAAAGAACCTCTTCTGGAGGAAGAGTGCATATTGCATGAAGGAAGACTCTCAAGACAAAATATGCAAAAGGACAATAATAGATTGAAACACTTGTGACAATCTTCAATTCAACTCATTGGTGCACTACCATTCAAAAACTTGCTGCTGTGGGAAAGGTTACATTAAATTCTCAATTAATGGAAATACTCCATCCCCGAGCAATACACAAAATCAGTAACTGTAGTGTATATGTGGAAAAGAAGAAAACATTCCCAGATTTCTCTGGTAAAACGTAAAAATTTTCCCAAGAGAAAATACACTTTTTCAGAGTGAATTACAATTTTCTCCATGTGAAATGTGCTCTTTCTATTATACTTGGCTTGGAGGAGTAAAACTTATCAATTCTTTAAAATGTTAATGGGTTATACTCCAGCTTACAACTTCCCAGTGATACCAGTTTGACAAGCACGGTCCCACAATTCATTGCCATCTTTGGTTTGTTGTTCTTTATTCGTTTATGTTTGCTGTTTCGTACTTGTCAGTTGTGTGAAGTTTTACAGTGCGTCCCGTCTTTTGTTGTAATTTTAAGTTAAGTTGGAGGTTAGATATGAGCAGAAAAAGAACAAACTATTTTACTTGTTCTTCTGCATCTAAAAAACCAAAAACTGTCAACAGTTTGTGTGTGAGTGAAAAGCCAAGAAGTCCAACTTCAGTGGATGACGAAAGTGAAACTGAAAACCTAATAACTGAACCTATGTGTGAAAATGCAGTGAATGAACTTGTGCATGATAGAAAAGTAAATGACTGTCCAGAATGTTGGACAGTGGAACTAGAAATCACATTTTGTGAGAAAAATGACTGGTTGATTGTTTCAAACAAAAAACTTCATTGCAGAATTTGCAAAGTAGGAAGCTTAGGTGTAAAAAGAAATAAACAAGGCATGAACACTGCACAGCCTTGGACTACCGTATCTGTGTCATATTCAAATGGTTCCAGAAGAGAAGAAATTATTTCTTTGCGAAAAAAATATTTAAACATAATTGAAGTTCCGCTCATCAAGCTGCTGCCCAAATAATACTTTGTGCCAAACAGAAAACTATGGAAAATGTTTGCATTAGTGTGTTTCAAAATGAACAGGAGGTGACAGCAAATATATTTGGCGCTACTTATAAAGGTGTGAAAAAAGAACTAAGCATTCAGTGATTTTGAGACTGAAATTGACTTGCAAGAACTTAATGGAGTTGACATGGGTTGCATTTTACATTCTGGAAATGCATGTACTAACATTCTCTTGTATATTTGGACGTTTCTCGCGATTGCCCGCTTCATTTGCACTGTAATAAAGTCAATTGAAGAGTCTGATACTTTTTTAATTTATTTTATTATATATATTAGTTTGAAATGTTGATGACATCATGGGTAAAAGCCAATGGGTGGTATCCCAAGCTTAAATTATAAGTAATTTTCGCTGCATTATATCCAATGTCAGAGCACCCCCAAACTTTTTTTTAGAAAAAGGGCAGTGGATGTTGGTAATGATGCAACAATTGACGGGAAGTAAGAACAGCCAGTCATCAGTCAGGTGCAAGCAGCCGGTAAGAATTTTGTTGTTGTTTTTTTTTTTTTTTTTTTTTTTTTTTTTTTTTTTTTTCCCCCCCCCCCCCCCTTCACTTCTGTACCGCAAATGAAATTCACACACATTTCAGGTTTTCTTTTCTTTTCTTTTTTTATGACAAAGATAATGTAATTTAAGAGAAGGTTGTTTTTACTATGTACATTGTTTTGTAAAATACTTTGCAGTTTGGTCAAATACATTACGATTTTCGTGTATGTTGTTACGTTGTAACCCATCATAACAGCTTTAATTGAGTGTCAAATATATTTTGCCATTTTCTTCAACTGTGACATAATTTTCTAGTAAGTTGTTATGCATGAATCTAATAAATCAATGAAAGTGTGACCACAACCCATAACTATATAAAAAACACCGTTCGGGTTATCTGGATACTTCCCACCGACACCAACCTTTCAGAACTCCGGAGATGGGAACTTGCCCTTCAGCTTATTCTCTCCTCCCGTTGCCCACCTGGTCTCAATCTCTACTAATTCAAATTCCCGCCCACCATCTATAGCATCTTTGCCTTGGTTCTGTGGACAGATCCTCTGCCTTAATTGGTATCTCTGTCCAACTTCTTTGCTTTTTACAAATGTCTGTGTAGGTGTGTTTGCGTTTCGATATGTCTGAGTGTGTGTGTATTTGTTTACCTTCCTTTTTTTCCCCTAGGGTAAGTCCTTCCACTCCTGGGATTGGAATGACTCCTTTTCCACTTTCTTAAAACCCATATCCTTCCCTTTTTCCTCCCCTTTTTACCTCTTTTTCCTGAAGAAGCTGCCAGTGGTGGTGAAAGCTTGTATGTGTGTTTGTGTGTGAGTTTATTTGTTTCTATCGACGAGCCGGTCCTTTTGGTAAGTCATCTCTTTTCTATTTTTTATTTTTGTTTATCCCACGGGGAAAGTTTCCCTCTATAATTTTCAATTCTTGAGTTAAGAAATTCATAGCACATTCTCATTATTAACATAATAGGTATAGCGTAAAAGGCAATTTAATTTAAAAGTATTGCTTTTTCACTATTCACAATTTTTACCCACAGCTAGATGCATAAACTGATGAAACATTACATTCATCAAAATAAATTAGTTGTAAAGTATTGCATACCTTTTGTCTCGGCTGCTTTGACAAAGTCTGCTTTCAACAGACACTTGTAGGCTATGTGTATGGTGTTTTGTTGTAAATTGTGCTTTTTCCCCCTAAGTTTTATTTTCATGTTATTCTCTTGTTTATGTTTTATTCCTGCAGTAGCAAGGTAAAGTAAAATTCTTACCAGCCAAACTAACAAAAAAATATTAACAGATAATGTAAACAATGAAAATTTTCAGAATTAAAAAAAAAAAAAAAAAAAAAAAAAAAAAAAAAAAAATCCAAGGTAATTCCCAGTTTTTTTTTTTTTTTTTTTTTTTTTTTTTGCAGAAGAAAATATTCCTGGGTTTTTCCCCGATCTCCTGGTTGTCACAGTGCATATTATAATAGGACTTTATACCAATGCCTAATAATATAACAGTATTTCAATTCGCTGAAATATTTGACGTTTCGAGTTTAGATAGATTTAAAGGTAAAAAAAAAAAAAGTAAAGCAGTTAACAATCCGAAGATTGGTTTGAACACCACAGTGCTTTACTAGGCATGGTCCTTTTTGGAGGTGGTATGACGTTGCCTTCCTCCGACCTTCGAACTGACTTACCCAGCCAGTTATAGGGGGACCTACAGTTTAACGTGGGTTCCGAACCACGGTGCTACTCGGTATTTTTCACTTGAGCAATACTGCCAGAGGTGAAAGAAGTGGAAAGTGACAGATAAAAATCCTAGGACCTGGCAAGGATCAAACCCGCAACCTTGGCTTTGTAGTCTGACACTCTACCACTGTGCAACCGAGGTGCACTTAGATAGATTTAAACTAACAAAAATTACTCATCTTTTTAGCGTGATCTCTGGATGGGGTAAAATCTGCTCACAGCTTACTTTCACCTGGTGTGTTAATTTCAAATAAATAAATCAGCAATAAGTTTGCTGAACTTTAATTCCTTCCAGATAGCACTTTCACATACACCATAACTCGTAACTTTTCAAACACATTCCAAAGAAGCACAATAATAACAGAAATGAACTAAACTGCACTGAACACATGAGAAGTGTACTGTATTGATGAAAACTGTATTGTCTCTGGTGCTCCACAGCACCTGTATATATAGTTACAGCGAGAATTTCCATATCAGAGTCACTGTTTACAATAATCATAAAATTTCAAATACAGTTAACAGTTACAAACTCAAATAATCATACATAGCCGACATCAAATGTTACTGCATACATTTCTAGATATTATATACAACAGAATCAAGAGTATCTTTCCTACATGATTGACAAAAACGTAAAATGACATGAACTGACAATAAAAATAACATTCTTTTAATTAATCAATTACCTAAGTTATTTCTAGTGTAGATAACATTTGTGTGAAGTCAATTTACAGGGATCAATGAGAACAGCATGTCCATGTTAAATAATCAACAGGACTTTACATAATAACAAAGTATCATACCATTTGTATTTCGATATATTAACTGATATATTCACTTACAGCAGAACCCAACTTTTACACTTTCCAAGGGACGTAATGAAAATTGAGAAAATGCGGGAAATAATGTTTTAAATGGTAAAATATGCTTGCTGGCTCACTCTAGCATTTTCGTGATTTATCTGAGATATATGTACAGAATATGCATCAAAATACTAACAAGAAAGTTTATTTATCCAAATGTTATACTACTTTAAACACCAGGCAGAACTAATAACTTTATAGGGCGTAGAATTTTTTACGTAATTTCATTCATCATAATTGATTTCGTCAGCAAGCCTTTAACTGGCATTCATTATTTACGTAGTGAAACTGCACAAGTTCTGTACTTTTTGTATTTTTCGACATTTCACATGATGATATTCAAGATTTTTTTAGTGCAAATACATGCAGAAGTATTTTTCTTTTTTGCATTTGCACAGGGTCAGCATCTCACACTTTAATGACGTTTTTGAGGCCCTTCAATGGGCACAAAAACACACACAAGTAAACCATCAGTCTCATTGTTTATAAAACTTCACAGAAAGCACTTGGGTAAATATTTGCAATTCAAAATAAGACTAAATTCTCAAAATGAGTCATGCAAAGCATGAAAAACTACCAGTTGAGCAAACAATGATTAGCGACAGTCAGCACAATGGCTGATGGGGTATTCCATGTCACAAATCAACTAGGCACACACTGCAAACAACAAAACGTGAAATATACATTTGAATAAACGCTCAAGAAACTTGTCTACATAACATTTATAAACACTATACTTCAAGGCAAAAGTCATGCCAGTGTCATTTTTTTCTTCATGAACATGGTTTCAAAAAGTGCAAAATGCAGGAGAAGTGTAAATATGTTAACGCAAAAAGGGAGTAAATTAACATTGCGAACACAGGAAATTTGACAGGACTGACAAAAAATGGTGTAAATGGTGGTAAAGTGTAAAAACTGGGAACATAAAAGTGGGGTTTTACTGTATATACATTTAATTAATTAATTAATTAATGGTCAAACAAGTTTCTTTGTAAATGAATCATCATATCCCACCGTTATTCGCTCTATTCACTTTCCTATTTACAATTGTTTAACATGGAAACATGTTGAACATGCTAGAAAGATGTTCTTTATTTTGCTAATTATCATCCAAGGTCTTTTCTAGTCATTCAGATTGACGTAATATTTACATCATAGACAGTTACACTGTTTAATAACTCTAGCACTGATTTAGCATTTATTATATGAAATTTGTCCACTTATTCAAGAGCTCATCAAGAGGCAGTAACTGTGGCATGTAAGTAAATAATGGGTCAAGCGCCAAAAAACTGATTTAGAGATAATCAACGAAATGTGTATAGCACTTCAACAAAAGCAGTAAAAAAGTTGAGGATCACTGTACAAACACAAAAACTATATAGGTTTCTTGTCACATGCATGTTTTTATTCTATATTAATGGATTTAAGAACAAAATGATACAAAATTTGAAGAAAATGAAATGTTCTGTTTGCAATAGGTTTAACATAAATAACGATGCAAGTGCCACCATTTACATTTTCACTCATTTAACAAGTTTCTCGTAAAATAACATATTCTCCTCTTTTACCATTGGTATCACTTTAGCTAAATCCCTTCTCTTTTCTTCGACAGTCTACATTCACGGTGTAGTGTTTCCAGCTGCACGTGTTGAAGATCAGAAGGCTTCACGTTTCTCTTCAAGATGTAATATTCCTTGAACTCTTCAATGTCATTAAGAGTTAACCGAACTTGCAGTACCCCAGGCCATTCAGCAGTCACTCTGATCCATTGTGCTTTTGAAATATGCACATGGGTGAGGTTCATATATTTTTCAGCAGCTGACTTATAATCATAAAAATCTGTTTCTTGCATAATAGTCACTATGAATGGTGGTGTGTGCGTAGCTTCAGTGATGAGGCGGACTAAATCTTTTGGAACTTCACACATAGTTAGCCTCTTTCTTTTCTCAATGTGAGCAAAATCACGATCGCAAGAGAGAGTAGAGTGTCCTTATATAATACCCTGAAAAGCAACAAAGCCAGTGGTGAAGACACGATTATGGTTGAACTCCTAAAAGGGTCTTAACCAAAACCTATAGCAAACCTTCAGAACAGGTTTGAAGAAAAATGGGAAACTGAAAAGGTTCCAGAAGATTGGAAAGTGACTTTTATCCACCCTTTACACAAGGAATCTGATAAGCAAGAGGTAAATAACTACAGAGGAATATCTCTGTTCCCAGTGAGTTATAAAATATTTTCAACAATACTACTAAATAAAGTAGAAACACCACTTGATAGCCATTTGGGACAATACCAGAATGCATTTAGAAAGGGTAGATCTTTCTTGGAACAGATTTTCATCCTAAAATCCATAATCCTTCACAGATTTACAAACTCCAAAGACAAAGTTGTAACTTATATAGATTTTTATAAATGCATTTGATTCAGTTAATAGATCAACACTAGTTAAAGTAATTTGAGAATTTAGCTTAAAACTTGCAAACCTAATTCAAGCAACACTTACAGATACAAAACCAAAAGTAAAGTTTCAGGATGAAATTTTGACATAAAAATTGGTGTAAGGCAAGGTGATTGCCTGTCTCCAGTGTTCTTCAACTACCTCCTAGAGAAAGTAGTAAGACAATGGAAAGATAAACATAAGCTATCGCCAATAAGATTTGGGACAAAGAACAAAGGTATTGAAATTCACTGTCTAGCATTTGCGGATGATTTTGCCATTATTTCTGAATACCTAGCAATTGCAGAAATGCAAATCAATCTTCCAGAAGGAACAGCCAATATAGCAGGTTTAAGAATTTCTTTAGAAAAAAAGTGACAAACATAAAAAACATAAAACTTTGGGCCGATAAATGTATTAAATAAATTCAAATATTTGGGAGAAATTATTCAAGAAAATGGCTTAGAAAAATTTACTATGGAAAAAAAGATTTGTAAAATGAAGAGAGCATAAGGATAAATAAACAAATTTTTAAATACAGCATTATAACACAGTAGTAAAACCAGAATGTCTTTACACAAGTGAATGTTTAGCACAGAATAACAAATTTGTAATTACACAAACTTGAAGTCATAGAAAGAAGAATCATTTGAAAGATACTTAGTACACAAAATATACAGATGTATGGGAATCAAGTCATAATGAAGTTTATCATAAGATAGAAAACATAATTGGAACACTGTGGAAGAGGAAGTGAACCAAACAGATTTTTTAATATCTTTTGGGACAAAAATCAACAGCAGCTTCGATTCAAGAACTTAGGAAAGATTTGGAAAGAAACAATGTAAGTAAAAAAGATGCAATGTAAAGAGAGCTTTCTAAGAAGAAAGTGTTAAAAATGGAAGTATTCCAAGGCAAGAGAGAGGAGGCAGGGTCTAAATTACCTGATGAGAGGAAATCAAACAATGGAAATTCGGGAAGGACTCAAAATATTTTTGAGGAGGATAGATTGCTTACTCACCACAAAGACGTCTGATGAGCCGCAGAAAGACACAAATAACAGAATTAAACATTAGAGTTTTCGGCCATAGGCCTTCATCGATTAGACACACACACACACACACACACACACACACACACACACACACGACCACCGTCTCCGGCCGCTGTTGCCAATTTATACATTGACATCCCTGTGGTGAGTAAGCAACCTATCCTGAAACATATTCTGATGACAGAAAAAGAATACGTAGTTAAAAGGTGAAAGAATGCGGCAGGAAAAAGAAAGAACAACATAGAAACAAGCACTGAAATTGGTATGTGGTCCTCAGAAGACCCAAACAGAAAATGAAGTGAGACTCTCCAGTAGTGTTGCCACAAACCGTGTCAAATGCAGTAGGAGCATATTGCAGTAATTTGGTCACAGCAACTTGAAGCACCAACTGCCACAAGTTGTGTTATGCGATTTTGTAAATGTCTCTATGACAATGCCACAATATAATTTTCACCTTGCAGAGTTTGCACTTCACTTTTGAAAGCTTGCAATAGCACTGCCAACTTGTCAGGGATCAACTTACACCAATCCAACCATATCTAGTGCTGAGGTGCACTGCCTCTTGGTAGTTAAGCTGCCTGCCCTACAAAACTGTGAACTCCCAAACTAATACTTGTTCTCTCTCAGTGCTGGAATTTTTTTCTTCCTTTCCTCGAGTCTGGTTGCTGAAATTAGCACCACTGTCTGCAGTTTGCAAAAATGCATGTAAAAAAGGTTCTCCAACACTTTCTACCCTCCATCACTTTTTTATCTGCACTCTGTCCCATGTGTCACCTGTTTTTTTTTTTTTTTTTTTTTTTTGCACTCCATCCTTCACATGTAGGGTTGTGGATCCGCCTTGATGGAAAACACTTACTATTTTCATACCCAAACCAGTTTCAGCAGAAATCCCGCCATCCTCAGAGGGTTTTTGTATTTAATCTAATAGAATGCAGAAAAGGCATATTTAAAAAAACATATTGTAGTCTCCTCACGAACTGCAATAACAGCTAAAAACAAAACCAAGGCATAAACTCATGGAAATAAGGTTTTTAAAATACTAACTCTTAATAATAACAGCCGCTCATACTGTTGCAGATGACTTGCTGTATGCCGCATAAAGAGCAAAAAACAGTATGGAAGAGTAAAATAGCCTAATGATAAAAGGTATGGAAATTAAGGTTTATACAGTGATACAACAAAAAAGAAGCGTACAACTTACACTACAATATGTTTCACTGATGATGGTAGGATTTCCACTGTAACTAATTTGGGTATGAAAATTATAAGTGTTTTGCATCAAGGCGGATCCACAACCCCACATTTGTAATGCAAAGATGTACCATCAGAAGAGATTCCAATCACAATGATTGTTCCATCCTTCACTCTCACAATCCACCTATCACCTGGCCTTCCTTTTGGCCTTCATCCCATCTCTTATATCTTTCTTGGAATCCTGCCATCCTACATCTCTTGACATGACTACATCATCTCAGCCTTGACTCCTCTATGATCTTCTGTAGGGGTTTTTCCAAAATTTCTCTCCCTGTCTCATTTTTTGCTCCACCCCTTTGCATCAATCCTAATCTACTCTAAAATTTCATCATGTGCACCTGTCCCCTGTCTCTTCTTCATAAACCACTTTTCTGATGCATATGTATCAAAGCATAACATGATTGATATATCACCTGATTGCTCTTCAGGAGTACATCTCTGCTCCACACTAATCCAAAAGATATACACAATTTATTCATTTACTGTTTGTAAAAATTACTTTTTAACAGACTAATACAGCTCAAAATAAAGGTGATAAAGTAAAACATATTTTCCAGTTTCAATTAGACATCATATGTTATTCTGCTGAAGTCTTATGTGTGAAAGATGTGCAATAAATCATCTAGTCACTAGCAAAATGTCATTATGCTGCACTTTATTAACATGTTGGGAACCACAGTGCCAGAAGGGAAAAGAAAATGTGAATGATGAAAACAAATAATAGACCTGCTTTTTGCACCTTCCATAAACAAGCATGAGAATGCCCAAAACTTCCTCAAAAATAAGAATATTGACTAAAAGACAATTACTGCTTCCAGTATAAACGGGAAAAATAATTATATGCACACCTTTATCCCCTCTCCAGTTGTGGCAGAACAGGCTTGAATCTGCCAGGCACGATCTTTAATAGTATGCAATCCTAATCCTTCAGCGATTTCAGATGCTGGTAGTGCATGGAGAAGATCTTGCTTGTTTGCATAAACAAGTAATGGTACATTACAAAGCTTTTCTTCCATCAGGAGCTCTTCTAATTCCTGACCAGTTTCTTCAAGGCGCTTACGATCAGCACTATCAATAACGTATATCTGGAAATCAGAAACACATTATTATGTATTTTCACAAGTATCAAAACAGTCAGTTAAAATTATTTAATAGAGTAATGCTACAGTTGCTTCACTTTGACCATTTCATGTCCAATCACCTAATTTTGGGGCATTTTCCTACCATCACAGATTCTGATTATATTTTATGTTAACATTTGCATATATTTCCAATTAAGATTGATAAAATTTAATTTTTGTTGAAGCAGCACTGGCAGAGATGCAGTCACTTATCAGTAATCTGAAGAAAAAAACAGGTTTGTCCAAGATTACTTAAAAATCTTTATTTACTACTGGTATCAGCAGACCTACACTACTATTATCAGATCTTGCACATATTATGCAAATCAAACAGTGATATTGTGTCATCCTACGATAATAGATACCCGGGAAAAAGAGCATGGTAAGTACAAGAACTACAAACATAAAACACAAATCATTTTGTGCTGATGACCCATCATACTTTGTCCAATAAACATGATTGGCATTGTGTCATTAAGTGACAAGATGCTGTGTCATGAGAACTAAAAGATTTGTACTTTATGTTTCCAGCTTTTTGTACTTGACTGCTGATTATCTTGGGTATCTCTTACTGGTGCAATATCATGACTGCAAAATTGTGAACTCATCTTAATATGTGCAAGATCTGATGATGGCAGCTTAGGTCAGCCAAAACCAGTAAAAAATAAAGATTCTGAAATTATCTTGGGCAAACCTTATTCTTCATATTACTGAAACTAGGCCTAATTAGACTGCCACTAGAAACTGATGCATAGATAGGAATATTTTGAGTGTCTCTTTTTTACATGCCTGTCTGCGGATCAAAATCATTTTTATGGTGAGTTGCAACGTATCCTCATTATATTCAAAAAAGAACACGCAAATGATGACAGGCAAAAGTTAGTAGAGATTCGTGTGTCTATAAAAAGATTGATGCGTGAAGCATACAATAATTATCACAGCCATACCTTAGCAAAAGATCTTTCCGAGAACCCGAAAAAATTCTGGTCCTATGTAAAATCGATAAGCGGGTCAAAGCCCACTGCCCAGTCACTAGTTGATCATTCCGGGGCAGTAATAGAAGAAAGCAAACGGAAAGCTGAAGTTCTAAATTTAACCTTTAAGAAATCTTTCACGCAGGAGGACCGCACAAATATACCATCATTTGATCAACGTACTAATTCCGAAATGGGGGACATAGCAATAGGTATTTCCGGTGTAGAGAAGCAACTGAGAGAGCTAAATACGAAAAAGTCTGCTGGTCCAGATGGAATACCAGTTCGGTTTTACAAAGACTATTCTGCGGCATTGGCCCCCTACTTAGCTTGCATTTATAGCGAATCTTTAATTCAGCGCAAAGTTCCTAGTGATTGGAAAAAAGCGCGGGTGACTCCAGTGTATAAGAAAGGAAAGAGAACTGACCCATACAATTACAGGCCAATATCGTTGACATCGGTTTCATGTAGAATTTTGGAGCTTATTCTCAGTTCAAATATAGTAAATTTCCTTGAAACGGAAAAGCTTCTTTCCATGAATCAGCACGGGTTTAGGAAACATCGTTCATGCGAAACTCAGCTTGCCCTTTTCTCACATGACATCTTGCGAGCCATGGACGAAGGGCAACAGGCGGATTGTGTTTTTCTCGACTTCAAAAAGGCGTTCGACACGGGGCCACACTGCAGACTGCTAACGAAGATATGAGCTTATGGAATAGGTTCACAGATTTGTGACTGGCTGGAAGACTTCCTAAGTAATAGAACGCAGTACATTGTTCTCGACGGCGAGTGCTCATCAGAGACGAGTGTATCGTCAGGCGTGCCCCAGGGGAGTGTGATAGGACCGCTATTATTTTCTATCTATATAAATGATCTGATGGACAGAGTAAGTTGTAATTTGCGGCTGTTTGCTGATGATGCTGTGGTGTATGGAAGGGTGTCGTCTGTAACTGACTGTAATAGCATACAGGTTGACTTAGACAAAATTTCTAGTTGGTGCGAAGAATGGCAGCTAGCTCTCAATGTAGAAAAATGTAAGGTGATGCGCATGAGTAGAAAAAACAATCCTATAATGTTCGAATACAGCATCAGTAGTGAGCTTCTTGATGCGGTCGCGTCGTTCAAATATCTAGGCGTGACATTGCAGAGCAATATGAAATGGAACGAGCATGTAAGGACAGTTGTGAGTAAGGCAGACAGCCGACTTCGGTTTATTGGGAGAATTTTGGGAAGATGTACTTCACCTGTAAAGGAGACCGCGTATAAAACGCTTGTACGACCACGTCTTGAGTATTGCTCAAGTATTTGGGACCCGCAGCAGATCGGTTTGAAGGAAGACATAGAGGCGGTTCAGAGGCGAGCAGCTAGATTTGTTACCGGTAGGTTCGACCAAATCGCAAGTGTCTCGGAAATGCTCCGGCAACTCAATTGGGGATCGCTGGAAGAAAGACGACGTTCTTTTCGTGAATTTCTGTTAAGTAAATTTAGAGGGCCGGAATTTGAAGCTGAGTGTAGTACGATCTTGCTGCCGCCTACTTACATTTCGCGTAAAGATCACAAAGACAAGATAAGAGAAATTAGGGCTCGTACGGAGGCATATAGGCATTCTTTTTTTCCTCGTTCAATTTGGGAGTGGAATAGGAAAGGAAATGCCTAGTAGTGGTACGGTGTACCCTCCGCCACGCACCTTACGGTGAATTGCGGAGTATGTATGTAGATGTAGATATTGTTGTACTATAGTTACCACAGCCGTACTGTGGCTACAACCACATCAGAGGGTTATCTATGGAGAGGCCAGACAAATGTGTGGTTCCTGAACAGGACAGCAGCCTTTTCAGTATTTACAGGTGCAACATGCTGGATGATTGACTGAGCTGGCTTTGTAACATCAGCTAACATGGCTTTGTCAGGCAGCTACTGCAAACGGCTGAAAGCAAGAGGAAACTATAGCTGTTACTTTTCCCAAGGATATGCAGCTCCACTGTATGAATATATGATGGTGTCTTCTCAGGTAAAATAGTCCTCCATTCAGATCTCTGGGCAGGGACTACTCTGGAGGGTGTCATCAAGAGAAACATAACAGGTACTCTATGGATCAGAGTGTGGAATGTTCTATCCCTTAATTGGGTAGGTACATTAGAAAATTTGAAAAGAGAAATGGATAGATATACATGTGGCGTCTGTTCCGAAAGAACAGACGTCACGTCTGATCCTGCAGTTGTTATCATTTAATTTTCACAGAATATATGACATCAACTGCGATTGGGCAAAGCTGAAAATGTGTACCCAGCCGGGATTCGAACCCAGGTCTCCTGCTTTCTAGGCAGTTGCGCTGACCCCTACACCACTGGGGACACAGTGATCACCGCACCTGCAAGGACTACCTACGCACGCCTCCCGTCAGATACAAATTCACAGCTTCGGCCTCCCCACAGTACTCAAACTCGTAGTTATGAAACTAATTCCCGTAAGAGTAAGGGCTTCAAACTTGCCCACCCCTCCCCACTAACGATAGGATCATTGCCCATCACCGGCATATTATATATATACATGTGGCGTCTGTTCCGAAAGAACAGACGTCACTTCTGATCCTGGAGTTTTGTTATTTAATATTCACAGTTGATGTGATGTTATATATTCTGTGAATATTAAATGATGACAACTGCAGGATCAGAAGTGACATCTGTTCTTTCGGAACAGACGCCACATGTATATATATAATATGCCAGTGACGGGCAATGATCCTATCGTTAGTGGGGAGGGGTGGGCAAGTTTGAAGCCCTTACTCTTACGGGAATTCGTTTCATAACTACGAGTTTGAGTACTGTGGGCAGGGCGAAGCTGGGAATTTGTATCTGACGGGAGGCGTGCGTAGGTAGTCCTTGCAGGTGCGGTGATCGCTATGTCCCCAGTGGTGTAGGGGTCAGCGCAACTGCCTAGAAAGCAGGAGACCCGGGTTCGAATCCCAGCTGGGTACACATTTTCAGCTTTGCCCAATCGCAGTTGATGTAATATATTCTGTGAATATTAAGAAATGGATAGGTTAAAGGTAGACATAGTGGGGATTAGTGAAGTTTGGTGGCAGGATGAACAGGATTTCTGGTCAGTTGAGTACAGGATTATAAATACAAAATCAGTTGGTGGTAATGTATGAGTATGTCTGATAACTAGTAAGAAAATGGGAATGTAGGTAAGTTACTAAGAACAGTAAAGTGAACACATTATCATAGCAAAGATAGACATGATGCCAATACGAACCACAGTAGTAAAGTTCATATGCCAACTAGCTCTACTGATGAGGAGATTGAAGAAATATGATGAGATAAAAGAAATTATTCAGACCGTTAAGACAGAGGAAAACCTGATTGTGATAGGGGACTGGAACTCGGTAGTAGGAAATGGAAGAGAAGGACACATAGTAGGTGAATATGGACTGGGGAAGAAGAATGAAAGAGGAGATCGGCCAGTACACTTGTGTGCAGAGCACAATTTAATCATCACAAACATTTGGTTTAATCATCACGAAAGAAGGTTGTACACTTGGAAGAGGCTAGGAGACACTTGAAGATATCAGATTGACTTTATAATGGTAACGGAAAAGTTTAGGAACCAGGTTTTAAACTGTAAGAGAGATCCAGGGGCAGATATACACTCTGACCACAACTTATTGGTTATGAACTGTAGGTTAAAACTTAAAAGACTGCAAAAAGGTAGAAAATTAAGGAGATGGAATCTGGACAAATTGAAGGAAGCAGAGGTGGTTAAGAGTTTCAGAAGGAGCATTACGCAAGGAATGGCTGAAATGGAGGAAAGTAATACAGTAGTAGAAGAATGGGTAGTTCTGAGAGATAGGGTAGTGAAGGCCACAGATGACCATATAGGCAGAAAGACAAGGCCTAATAGAAATCACTGGATAATGCAGGGGATACTCAACTTAATTGATAAAAGAAGAAAATATAAAAAGGCTGCGAGTGAAGCTGGCAAAATGGAATAAAGGCGGCTTAAAAATAAGGTTGACAGGAAGTGCAGACAGGCTACGAAGGAGTGACTAGAGGACAAATGCAAGACCATTGAATGATGAATAGGGGAAAGATAGATAACACTACAGGAAAACAAGAGAGACATTTGGATACAAGAAAACCAGAGCATGAATATAAAAACCTCAAGTGAAAATCCAGTACTAAGCAAAGAAGAGAAAGCTGAAAGGCGGTAGGAATAAACAGAGGTCCTGTGTAATGGAAATAAACTTGAAGACAGTATTCTTGAAATGGAAGACTAAGTAGAGAAAGATGAAATAAAAGATTCAACATGCAAGGAGAATTTGACAGAGCACTGAAAGATTTGAGTCAAAGCAAGACCCCTGGAGTAGATAATATTCCATCTGAACTACTGATATCATTTGGAGAGCCAGTCTTGACAAAATTGTTCTACCTGCGATGCAAGATGTAGGAGACAAGGAAAATACTCTCCATCTTCAAGAAGAATAAGGTAATGCCAATTCCAAAGAAAACAAGTGCAGAGAAATGTGAAAATTACAGAACTATCAGTTTAATAAGCCATAGTTGCAATTTACTAACACAAATTATTTACAGAAGAATGGAAAAACTGGAGAAATCTGACCTTGGGGAAGATCAGTTTGGATTTAGAAGAAATGTACAAACACTGGAGGAATGAAGGAAGATTAGGGTTTAACATGCCATCGACAGCTTGGTCATTAGAGACGGAGCTAACGCTCAGAGTTTTGTGTAAGGATAGGAAGGAAATCGGCCATGCCCTTTGAAAGGAACCATCCCAGCATTTGCCTGGAGTGATTTAAGAAATCACAGAAAACCTAAATCTGAACGGCCAGAGATAGATTTAAACCACCATCCTCCCAAATGTGAGTCCAGTGCATTACCACTGCGCCACCTCGCTTGGTCATGGAAGGGAGACAATACTCACATTACGACTTATCTTAAAAGATAGGTTAAAGAAAGCCAAACCTATGTTTTTAGCATTTGTGGATCTGGAGAAAGCTTTTGACAATGTTGACTGGAATACACTGTTTCAAATTTTCAAGGTATCAGGGGTAAAATATAGGGAGCTAAGAGTTATATTCAACTTGTATAAAAACCAGACAACAGTTGTAAGAGACGAAGGGGCGCAGTGTTGGGAATGGAGTAAGATGGGGTTGTAACTTTCCTCCAATGTTGTTTAATCTGTATAAAGAGCAAGTTGTGAAAGAATGCAAGGAGAAATTTGGAGAGGGAATTAAAGTCCATGGAGAGGACAGCAAAGGGCCTGGTAGAGCAATTGAATGGAATTGACAGTGTCTTGAAAAAAGGGTACATGATGCACATTAACAAGAGCAAAACAATGGTAATGGTATGTAGTGTCAGAAATTAAGGTGGTGATGAAGGAATTACATTAGGTAATGAGGCAATAAAAGTAGTAGACGAGTTTTGTTATTTGGGTAGCAAAATAATGTCTGATAACTGAAGTAGAGATTATATAAAAGGCATAATGGCTGGAGGAAGAAAAGCGTTTTTGAAGAAGTTAAATTAGTTGACATCAAATATTCATTTAAATGTTAGGAAGTCCTTTCTGAAAGAATTTTTCTGGAGTGTAGCATTGTCTGGGAGTGAAACGTGGATGATACAAAGTTCAGACAGAAAGATGATAGAAGCTTTTGAAATGTGGTGCTACAGACGAATGATGAAAATTAGATGGGTAGATCATTTTAACTAATGAGGAGTTGCTCAACAGAATTGGGAAGAGAAAGAGTTTCTGGCATATCCTAAGAGAAGGGATAGGTTGGTGAGACATTCTGAGACATCAAGGAATCATCAACTTAACATTAGAAGAAAGTGTGGTGGGGTAAATATCATAGGGGGAGACCAAGGGATGAATACAGTCAGCAGATACAAAAGGCTGTAGGTTGCCATTCTTATTCTCAGATGAAGAGGCATGCACAGGACAGGATTGTGAAGAGCTGTATCAAACCAGTCTGGAGACTGAAAGCCACAAATGCAACAACAACATAGGACATGTTTAATTCCATACATGACTTTGCACAGAGCAAGTGTGAATTTCTCTCGACTTTGAAGCATAACAACTCTGACAGTATTTTGTAGAAAGAACCAAAATTCAGTCCACTTGTACACATGTATGCATTATCTTAAAAATAGAAATTAAAAGAATCTAACAATTCATAATCAGCAACAAAATTTTAGACCAAACACCCAAAAAATCAGCACCGAAAAATTATCAAAGTTTGGATTCTTGTATTTCAGACACTACAGGGATGATGAACTTCTCAAACTTGGCCTCTAGTAACCTAATAAGACAAGGTCCTCAAATTGAAAAATTTTATTTGTGTAGCACTTTCCAATATGAAATGAATAAATACTAATAGTCTATTCCGCATCCTTTATCCCAGACAATCATTTCCTTGGGGTGAGTCCTCATCATTGTTTTCCACACTTACTTACAGAGACTACACAGTTATAACTAAATGTGGATGCCTTCAAGACTTTATGTATGATGTGCTGAAACCAATAACCATCACCTATGTGAGCCCATGGAGTATCCCACTTCATGTGCCATGTCTGAGGCTTTCTCTGTGAAAAGCTGCAGCTACATATTAGCATAGGCCAAAGAGGCAGTGTGGATCTAAAGTACTTCAAAAATTATTGGTAACCGAGACTTGAAAGACTGACCTTAGGACAGAACTGTTACAGCAATTCAAAAAAGAAAATTGTTTGTCCACAACAGAAGAAAAACAAGTGAACCTAGGTAATTACAGTTCTGTCTGATGAACCTCTTATAGAATGATTGATTGATCAACTTGTTTATTCACCATATACCAATTAGTTTGTTTTGTCGTGTAAAATAGATATTTTATATGAATACATAAATGAATGCAATGGATTTTTTGTGGGAATGCTTAATACACACAGAGTACTGTACAATTCTAATTTAGTGCTCAGTAATGGAAATAAGAATAAGAAAATTCTATCACTAAACATTACTAGTATTTCTGCATCCAAAGGAAACCAACACTCACATTTAGCCGACAGTGAACACTATAACAGTTGCAGTCACCAAATGACACACATTATATAGGCATTCACTGACCATCATCTGTTACACCATATGTCTAAGCTAGGCAATGAGAATTTATACGGACAGATATTCTTATGCAAAAGTCGTGGAGTATATGCTTACAAAAGCCAGCTCCAATAAAAATTACAAAACTTCGTAGCATTCTGATATGACAAATACATTTTTTTAAATGTTTCTCAAGCATTTGTGTTTTATAAACACTGCACACTTAATGATAATTTGCTGAAATTATAGACTCAAGTCAGTTGTATTCACAAAAAGGATATAAATTTTTAATTCTACACATGCACACTTTTGCTTCATACTTCGAACCTATGAATAACTATCTACACACACTACTCACCAAAACATCTGTATTTTCAAAGTAGTTTCGCCAATATGGTCTAATCTTTCTTTGGCCACCAATGTCCCAAACATTTAATTTAAAGCCTTCCGACTGAACACTCTTTATGTTGAAACCTTGTGTTGGTGTGATGTGTGATATATCTTCTGATGCAAGTTTTTTGAGCAATGTTGTTTTTCCAGCATTATCCAGACCTAATAACAATAATCTAAGTTCCTTCTCAGGGGAGGACTTGAGCTTTCGAAGAATTGAAAGCAAACCCTGTTTGAAAAAAAGAAAAACAAATTATGAATGGTGTTCGTACTTAGAGTAGGGCTTACCTATGTTGCAACAAATTTCATGAATTTTATGGACATATGAATGCAAATTAAATCAATTTAGGTTAATTAGTCAGCAATCAAGCCACACACTTCTAACAAGTCAAAATTTCAAATTTTTGCCTATTTTCCCATTTATCTAAAAAGTTCAGCATTCAATAACCCTTTTTCCTTGGTAGCTATAGCATTTACCTTTGGAAATACATGATGTACATAAATAAAACAAATTTGCATCCTTGCTCACATTTTCCTTTAAAACTGAAGCCTCCTTGTAGATAAGTTAGAAATTAATGTGTTCATTGTTTGGTCTCTCTCTCTCTCTCTCTCTCTCTCTCTCTCTCTCTCTCTCTGATGTACACTTCAACTATCAGTAATATTACAATATTATTACCTATTATTACAACCATATTCAAAGTAAAATTAGAGTTGGTACATTGATCCAGACAAACTGCAAAATGAATATGGTATTTGGGGTGCATGGCAACTAGAACCTGGATGTGAACTGTAAGAAAATAGTCAATTATTTGCACTAAAAACAAAAAGAAACGAGCAAAGAAAGCAAAATACAACAAAAAGAGGTAAACCCCACGTGAAGCTACACTAATCAGAAATCATGTCAACTTTGCTTAAAAAGTGAGAAAGTGGAAAAAAAAGTGTTAAAGCAACTTAATAAATGGGGATGGCTGACTAATCATAGTGGGGGGAAAAGAAAGGACGAGCCAGACTCTGAAACACACTAATTGCTTGAATAAGAATACAGACACACGGAAAGGTTTTAAAACTTGAGTACACTCAAGTCATCATCAGCTACAATAGAGGACAAATTCCCACCAAGATTTGCTTTCACTCTCACAGCATGATATAAAATGCATTCAGTCAAAATGTGGTGTACAGCATATGCACACCACAGGCATGACAGAATGGGTGATTTTTTCGTCACAGTAAGAAGCCATGTGTAAATGGACAGTGCCAAATTGAGAGGAATCTAAGGATCAATGGGTCATATGAAGCATGGAATACCACTCATCACCTTTGACCCCTGATACTCGTGTTTTGTGTTGTATTGACTCTAAACATTGAACATTTTTCTTTTGTTATGAATATGTCATTTCATTTACAAAACAAACTGATCAATTTCTGTTCACCCATCCACCTATCTGAACTCAATGTTTTAATCGACACTATGGTGAATGGAAGTTTCTTTGTGCACAATGGAAAATTTTATCAGTTTTGTTTTGTGTATTAGAATGTTGTTTCTCACTGTTTTTTCTCCCCGTCTAAGATGTCCCTATCCATGAAGTCATGGGTGGTATCGGACCCTTCAGTATTAATGGGTCATTTCATCTAGCCTGAATGGGCAGCAGGAGGATCACCATGGTCGGATAGTTGGTTTCACCAACTGCAGCTCATTGTTCATCATTCCCAACCATTCTTCTTATTACAACTGCATAGACCTCTGCTGTAACACAGAGTTGACACCAAGCAGATGAATTGTGTAATGTGCCACATCATTTTCTCTAGAGGCCTCCTATGCAGACTGATCAGCTAGTCCATTTCCCCCAATCACTAGATGCTCTGGCATTCAGCAGAATGATGCCTTCTTCAACTGCTGTTGGAGGAAGTACAGTTGGTCATGTAACAGCTGCATTAATTACATGTCTGGATACAGATTATGCAATGACTGCAGTCCACTATAGGAACCAGATCAGTTGTGAAACCATTTGCCCTCAACATGTTTCATCTGCTCCTGTGCCTTCAGCTCTGCTGAAAAAACTGTATAGTCAATGGGGAGGAGACTCCTAATGACAAAGTCAGAGAATAATATGGAACAGCCAGAGTCTCTCCGTTTTGAGCCATCAGTGTACACAACTGTAAAATTGTGATGCCTATTTAAAAACACTGAAATCTAAAATCAAGAGTGCTACCTTTCTTAAAATTATTTCTAAATTGAATCTGGGTCTCTGTAGGAGTCAAGGTGGAAATCTGCTCCACCCCCAATGTAAAACATTAAAACCAGTCCACACATCTGTAAAAGGCAATCCTTTATGCAAATTGTATACGGTCATATCGCTTGCTGCTGACTGTGAGACAACATTTTTATAGGAGGCTGAGCAATAGTACAATATGCACATGTGGGCAGCATTTTATATGTCTGGTGCACGACAAATAGCTGTCGCCTGATGTACAGTGGAGGCTCAGAAGTCCCATCACAAAGACTTGTTAGGGATTTTGTTTTAAATGTCGCAGTGCCAGCCGAATACATTTCAACACTTCCAATATCATTAAATAAGAGGGTCTTGCACACCCATACACTGTGTACTCATAATCAAGTGAGGATTGGACTGGAGCAAAGAAGTTAGTTATCTGCTCCCCAAAAATTGTGGCAAATACATTTTAACATACACAGTGCTTTGAAGCACCATGTTTTCAGGTCCGTATGAGTTTTAGGTCAAATGTCAGGCTAGAAACATCGCCATGTCTTTAAAATTTAGTATGTCTGGAAAGTAAATTCAGATTGAGAAGTTATCACTTCTGTGGAGTTCATAAAAAACATTGAGTAGTGTGGGCAATTGCTGAGAGTGACCCTGTTACAATGCAGAAGTGTGTGTATGATCTGCATTCAATATACAAACAAAAGGGTACAACAAGAACCTCCTCAATCACTCTACCCTAGGACAGCTAGTTATTGAACTCTAAATCACAGAGTCTGCATTAAAATCACCTCAGGTGAGATCGAGGTTGAAGTAACTGTGAAGTTATCTGGGCACGTATAACAGCTCTAAAAGAAGTAAAGTTAATAGTTGGGTGTTTTTACCGGCCCCCCAGTGCTGCTGTAGCAGTTTTAGAATCATTCAAGGAAAGTCTACACCAGGTAGTGCATAGGTATCCAGGCCATGTAATATTAGTCGGAGGTGATTTCAACCTTAAGAGTATAGATTGGGACCTCGCTAGTTACATTTCAGGCGGTACAGACAAGCAGTCTTGCGAGCTGCTTTTGGACACATTCTCCAAAAACTGTCTTGAGCAGTTAAACCGGCAACCCACGAGCAATGGAAATATTCTAGACCTTATAGCCACAAACAGGCCTGACCTTATTAACTATGTCTGTGTAGAGACAGGAATTAGTGATCATGATATCGTCATAGCATCGATGGTGACCAAAGTTCATAAACCAGTCAAGAAGGCTAGGAGCATGTTTTTGTTGGGAAGAGCCGACAAGCAAATGTTACGATCGCACTTAGAAAATGAATGGGCATCGTTTAATTCTGGGACTATGGATTTAGAGGAATTGTGGACTAAATTTAAGTGCACTGTTAATAAAGGGTTAGAGAAATATGTGCCAGTAAAGACGATTAAGGATGGAAAAGATCCACCGTGGTATAATAATAATGTTAGAAAGCTGCTGAGAAAGCAAAGGCTGTTGCACTCTCGATTAAAAAAAGAACACGCAAATGATGACAGGCAGAAGTTAGTAGAGATTCATGCGTCTATAAAAAGATCGATGCGTGAAGCATACAATAATTATCACAGCCATACCTTAGCAAAAGATCTTTCCGAGAACCCGAAAAATTCTGGTCCTATGTAAAATCGATAAGCGGGTCAAAGTCCACTGTCCAGTCACTAGTTGATCATTCCGGGGCAGTAATAGAAGAAAGCAAACGGAAAGCTGAAGTTATAAATTTAACCTTTAAGAAATCTTTCACGCAGGAGGACCGCACAAATATACCATCATTTGATCAACGTACTAATTCCGAAATGGGGGACATAGGAATAGGTATTTCTGGTGTAGAGAAGCAGCTGAGAGAGCTAAATACGAAAAAGTCTGCTGGTCCAGATGGAATACCAGTTCGGTTTTACAAAGACTACTCTGCGGCATTGGCTCCCTACTTAGCTTGCATTTATAGCGAATCTTTAATTCAGCGCAAAGTTCCTAGTGATTGGAAAAAAGCGCAGGTGACTCCCGTGTATAAGAAAGGAAAGAGAACTGACCCATACAATTACAGGCCAATATCGTTGACATTGGTTTCATGTAGAATTTTGGAGCATATTCTCAGTTCGAATGTAGTAAATTTCCTTGAAACGGAAAAGCTTCTTTCCATGAATCAGCACGGGTTTAGGAAACATTCATGTGAAACTCAGCTTGCCCTTTTCTCACATGACATCTTGCGAGCCATGGATGAAGGGCAACAGGCGGATTGTGTTTTTCTCGACTTCAAAAAGGCGTTCGACACGGGGCCACACTGCAGACTGCTAACGAAGATATGAGCTTATGGAATAGGTTCACAGATTTGTGACTGGCTGGAAGACTTCCTAAGTAATAGAACGCAGTACGTTGTTCTCGACGGCGAGTGTTCATCAGAGACGAGTGTATTGTCAGGCGTGCCCCAGGGGAGTGTGATAGGACCGCTATTATTTTCTATCTATATAAATGATATGATGGACAGAGTAAGTTGCAATTTGCGGCTGTTTGCTGATGATGCTGTGGTGTACGGGAGGGTGTCGTCTGTAACAGACTGTAATAGCATACAGGTTGACTTGGACAAAATTTCTAGTTGGTGCGAAGAATGGCAGCTAGCTCTCAATGTAGAAAAATGTAAGGTGATGCGCATGAGTAGAAAAAACAATCCTATAATGTTCGAAAACAGCATTAGTAGTGAGCTTCTTGATGCCGTCGCGTCATTCAAATATCTAGGTGTAACATTGCAGAGCGATATGAAATGGAACGAGTATGTAAGGACAGTTGTGAGTAAGGCAGACAGCCGACTTCGGTTTATTGGGAGAATTTTGGGAAGATGTACTTCACCTGTAAAGGAGACCGCGTATAAAACGCTTGTACGACCACGTCTTGAGTATTGCTCAAGTATTTGTGACCTGCAGCAGATCGGTTTGAAGGAAGACATAGAGGCGGTTCAGAGGCGAGCAGCTAGATTTGTTACCGGTAGGTTCGACCAATGCGCGAATGTCACGGAAATGCTCCGGCAACTCAATTGGGGATCGCTGGAAGAAAGACGACGTTCTTTTCGTGGATTTCTGTTAAGTAAATTTAGAGGGCCGGAATTTGAAGCTGAGTGTAGTACGATCTTGCTGCCGCCTACATGCATTTCGCGTAAAGATCACAAAGACAATATAAGAGAAATTAGGGCTCGTACAGAGGCATATAGGCATTATTTCTTTCCTCGTTCAATTTGGGAGTGGAATAGGAATAGGATGGGGGGGGGGGGGGGAGAGAAGATGGACCTAGTGAAAGGCTGGGCTTCACATTCAAGGACCTAGGGTAAAGGCCTTGAACCGTCTTTAAGGTCAGACAAGGCAGAACTTGTTGACAAATAGTTACTTACCTACTTGGGCCTGGGGGAACATTTATCTACAATTTCTGATAGCTCAAGTGAAAGGTATTAGAGTAAAAAGAAGATCCTACTCTTTAGGCCAGAGGTAAGTTCTATAAAGCTAAGTCAAGGCGATGTTCTAGGTGAAGTATGTTAATTAATTTGTATACAAAAGAAAAGCTGTATAATTATCCAATTAAGGGATCAATAAGTGAAATTTTAATAATTTGTGTTCTTGTGTGTCTTTTGAGAGATGTAAGATTAATGGTGGTGAAACAAATAATTTTGATTACTAAGAATTTGCAAAACGTGTTATTTCAAATGGATTAAAAAAGGAAAAAAGGGAGAACACCCTCTCACTCGGGCGAGTATGTTGAGTTGCTGTTGAACATATAAAGTTGTTTACATAAATTGTATAGATCATGCTATCCAACATGTCAAGGCTAAAGGAGGGGATATGAAGTGTAACATACAGTTTGAGGTTACACTGTGTCCGTATCCTGCCTTGAAATGTGCGAATTTACCTGAAATTATTTTAAGATAAAGGTGAACAGATACTGTGTGCCATGCGTACGTTCTCAAGAGCAGGGGAATGCAGCTTAGTCGAGTATACTTGCTGTGGTTGGAGAGGAAGCTCTACCTTTCATGGAATAAACACATAGTGAAGGCTAATCTCTATGGACAAACTCTAGATCTTCTTTTGTTATAAAAACAGTGGATATAATTTAAGATTCTTTTATGTGAAGGCATTGAGTTAAGATGTGTTCTGAATGCTGCTAAGCAGTTCATGTAACATACTGAACAATGATGTAATAATTGCCATTACAGTTGTTATTTAACTTAAACTATGTTTTCTAGTGCAGAATTTAATACAAGAGATTAATCATTATATTTCTCCTTCTGCTGCAATCTGTTCGATATGCCTTACATTTGAATAGGGCAGAGAATCGGCTGAAACAAGAGAAAGTCGACACAAGAAGAGGACTGGGTATTTTGTTCATAAGATATACCTATTTGATCTTCGTAGCAGACCTCTCTCGGGGCGAATTCTACGAGTCCCAATCCCAACACATGGTTTGAGAGGGGACACTAAAACCTTACACAAATGAGGTGAATTGGTTCCTCAGAGATTTCTTGCTAACAACTGTTCTGCTTCAACAGCTATGAGTTTCATCAGCATGCAGCCAGCACACCTGAGATTGGGGTTTTAAAGAGGTTTGTACCAACCTTGTGAGCCAGGGAGTCAATCCAAGATCTTTGCAACACCCACCTCGCTACACAGTGTTCGTTGAAGCATGCTTACGAGTGACCCCGGGTTCACTATGTCCATACTCAGAAAACGAATGCTGGGCCCTAAGACAGGAGGCAAACTAATTCCAGCTACTGTACATTCAGTAAAATAACTTAATGTACAAAAATACATCATATTAACCAGATTCTTAATGCTCACTGGTTTACAAATATTATGGGGCATGTAATTTACATGTGTGAGAGTTTGATTCATGCAATTAATATCAGCACGAATATTCACCGATCTACACCAGTAAATTGATCGGTAAAACTTTACGACACTTCTCGCCGGGCTCCAGAGCTTATGTTGGCAACAGATGAATAATGAAGTGTAGAATTGCATTAATAATTTTCGCAAGCTACAGAGTAAATGTTATTGCTGCTTGTTTCACTTGTAGCAAAATTAATACTGTACCTGCTCTATGGTTGACAGGTTCTTGAATGTACCCTTGTCCATTCAGAAAAAAATAATTTTCATTTTCTGCAGTCTAAAGAAACTACTTGATTGACCCATTAATAGCAGCAACTTCAACATAACATTGTATGTCCAGATCAAGATGAAACAGGACAAAAAATTCACTGCAAATGTGGCATGTAAATGGTCATAAATGCCCTTTAGTACTGTATACTCCGTGAGTGGGTGATCCTCATGCAGAATGAGGTATATTCTGCTCACCTTGTGGCATCAATGCCACAAATGCAGCATTTAGACAAAATGCAAACTTACAGTATTCAAACCAGCCATTCTAAGATATAATACTATACTAAAAACAAAAGAAAATTGTACACACTAGAAACTTTGTAGTTGACTCACATCAAAATAATTCAGTGCTAAGGAGTTGCGCACCAACATTTATAATAATACCATTAGCACATTACACACTGCACTAGCTGAGACTGAATATTGCATGTGTTTAAGCTTATGAAGCAGTGGACATGAAGTAGAAAATATTACTGAATATCAATACCAAACAGCAATAACTGAAATCACCATGTTGTGCAGTTGGCTGTAAACTTCTCTAGGCACTGAAAGATACCATCAGCAACAATCGTGTCTGGCAAAGGCAAACCACCTCCGGAGCAATAACACCTGACTCAGCATTCAGTTAGTTCCTAGTTTGCACCAGAGATCATTGACAGTTCTCAAGTGACAGTAAGAAGAAGACAGTATGGTAGTAGTTACAACAAGGCACAGTCTTAATACGTAACAGCCACCAGGAAAGTTACTGTTTTGTGAAAGTTGAGTATCTTAATACATTTATAATTTCAGTGTTTTGTGAACTAATTACGTAATCATTTTCTTGACTTCAGAACAGTGTCATTCCACCTCAAATCACGCATTTTGAATCAGTTTCCTGCTCAGCCATCACGGATTTTCTTGAAGTTTTATGTGAACATTCGCACTTAACACTCAGTGTATAATGGTAAAGCTTAAAATTCATCAATACAATACTGCCATAGATATACTTACTTGTTTGATCCCATGTGCAATTCTGTGCGCAGTGGCCATTGATTTCTAGCAATTTTAAGCTGTAAGACCTTGGAAAGTATTTTGTTGAAAGAAATTAAACTTGTCCATTTTCTACAATTATGTGTGTGTACTTTTATAAATAATAATGATAATAATTTTACAAGCTTTTTAAGCTAGAAAATGTAGACAAATTTCAAAGTTTGGCTTCATACCATACATCTCAGGCACAAATGATACTAAAAATGCGAAACTTTACATGTAGTAACCACATAATGCATGGTTCTCAAGTATGGTATAGAGTTTCATTAATGTATTATTTTCCAACAGCAAACCAATTAAGTACAAAGATAAAGGGTTTGTAAAAAGAGTGAACAATGTGCCTATTTCAACCTCATTTTCCAAAAAATTATATTTGGTTCTTTACAACTTTCCAAACTAGGCTCATTAAAAAGACCATAACTTTAGCTGCAAGAAGTATATTTAATTACTCCAACATGGACTAACAATGGCATAATAACTGTAAACTAAATACATATTAGCTCGGTAGAATAATGATGTGGAATATAAAATTCCATTCACCTGCTGTTTTCCAATATTTTACAAACTGGTCAAAAAGATGACATTTTTTGTGAAAAGATGAAAATAAGGTACATTCTACACTTCTTTTACAAATACTGCTTTTTTGTAAAGCTTTAAAACCGGCCTCATTTGCTGTCCCAAATGAGACTGGTTTTAAAGATTTCTAAAAACCAGTATTTATAAAAGAAATGTAGCATGTACTCTATTTTCACCTTTTCTCAAAAAATGTCATCTTTTTGACCAGTTTGTAAAATATTGGAAAACAGGAGCACTATAAATTTTTATATTCTACATTCTTGTGCTGCCAAGCTATGTAGTATTTACTTTCATGTTCATCATATGATTACTTTACGAGATATAAATATCCAAAGTTTGCATTTTTTGTGATGCAATTTTCATGCCCCATTTCAACAAAATCCATGATGGTCGAGTAGGGTTTCCATGTTGAATTGACATGGAACGACCCAACTTCCAATGCTATATTTCGGCCAATATTTCAAAAATATGTATTACATGATACCATAATTAAAGCAGACTGTATTTAATATTATGTAACAACTCACCATAGGGATGAACATTGAGTCACCGACAGACACAAATAAAAGACACACACACACACACACACACACAAAATTCTAAATGTTTGTCCGCGGCCTTTCTCAGACATAGGACACTCATCCACACAATCACTCAGGCACACTCATCCACACACGTCAGCCATCTCTGGCCACCCAACGCATTCTTATTATTAACATTCCTTACTGGACCTTCCATTACAGTCTGTATTTACATATTTCTATAACCCAAAAAGATTTTATTTGAGGGGATTGCAAAGAGATGCAACTCGAATGTGGACATGCAGCTACCAATGTGTAAGCAATCAATTACTGTGACATATGTGTCTTTCCTGTGCATGCAATAAATACAAAAATGTGAACTATTCTAACATTATTACCAAATGCAACAAAATAGGATCAATGCTCATTTATTCTTCTAAGCTGTTGAGTGGCAAATACAACAGACATACATAGGAGAATAAGATGGGGAAACATGTCTGGCAAAAAATCATTGTGGAATGGTGCACCAAAGGGTGATGCATCGTCAATATTCATTTTATGAGGATAACTGATTTACTGAGTGGACGAGGGTACACAAGATCACCTGTCAACCTTACAGTAGAAACAGCATTAACTTAATTATTTATTTAGTAGTCACTACAAAAAGACTATTCCTTCATTCTATGTGCTTGAGTCCTAAAAGAGCATTTAACAGCCATTGCCAACTTAAGTATGTTGCCACTGCCACAAATAAAATTTTACCTAGGCCGTGGACAGTGAGCAAGCAGGCAGTTATGGACTGCTACATACAGCACGGCATGGTATTTTACCAAACATCTCGTGCATCAGTGGTATATGTGTTCCAATGCTCGCAGTGATTTTGATTGATTGGCATAGGCCTCCTGATTCAGAACCATACAGCCTTTGAAAGGAAATGTTTTCATTGCGAATTATACATCTACACCCATCCTCTGCAAATGACTATGAACTGCATGACAAAGGGTAAGTCCCACTGGATCATTTCTTAGAGGATCATTACTTTTGAAAGACAGAACTTCAATGCCCATAATGCAGATATTTCTCTTTGCAGTCTCATTACTTGATCTAGAAATCACACACACTACACTCAATGAAGTGCAGTTACCTCAATAAAACCCATGGGATCAAAAAGGAGATAGTAATAACTTTTTACATCACATATAAATTATTTAAAGAATAACTTTTGGGGGTAACTCAACCATCAAACGTAAGTTACAAGAATCCTTAATTATGCTGATCTTAAAGTAACAGCACAAATGAGAAAAACCCGATGTACAGAACAGATGAGTTTACAAGTATGTAAAATAAATAAATAGAGCTGTAGAGCAGCAGCAGATGAAGCTCATTTTCTCGTCATAGTTGGATATCGAGAGATCGCAACAAGTTAATTGCAGCAGGAGTTGAATCTACAAAGTCTTTCAAGGTGCCCATGAATTTTCTTTCTGGGCAGTTGCATAGAATGTGCTCCAGCATTTGTGCCAATGCAGTCACCATTGGTAATAGTCGGTAATCCCACTTGTGTAGCGTTGCTTTAGTCACAGCGTGGCCAGTTCTGATCTGGTTAAGGGAGCGCTAAATTTTCTTGGTAGGCTTGCACCCGGAAGTTGGATGGTCGGGTCTATATTGCCTAATTCTTGTGGCTATTGAAGGACACCTACTGGTTTCTCCATTTGTCTTTTAGATTGTAACAGTCTGGGGTGAGTTGGCCAGTGTTTACCCATATTGGTTCTCTAGATTTTAGACGGGTACGTAGTATATTGTTCAATGTTTCATGAATAGGTAAGTCTCTGGATCATTTCAGCTTCATCCATTCATGTGTTGCTGCTTGTTGTTGTAGATTTGGAGGTGCAATATTGGCGAGTACTGACAACCAAGGAGTTGGTGTAGATTTAAGAGTTCCTGTCAATATCCTCATAGCATCATTCAGATGGACATCTATTTTGTTGACATGGCTACTTCTGTTCCAAATGGGAGAAGGGTATTCGGCGACAGGATAAACAAGTGCTTGTGTTGTGGTTTTTAAAGTGTTTGTGTTAGATCCCCAGCTAACACCAGCCAGTTTCCTAAGTACATTATTTCTTGACTTTAGCTTCTGTCCTGTTAGTTCTAGGTGTTTCCTAAATGTCAACAGATCCCTGAGAGTCACAACCAAATATTTGGGTGTCACGAATGTCGTATTTTTTTGTTGCGGAAGATTACATTTAATTCCCTATTTGCCATTCTGTTGGATAGATGGAATGAACTGACTTCTGTTTTATTACGGTTCGGGCAAAGTCTCCACTTTTTGCAATACTGATAGAATTTTTCTAGGTATTTGGTTACTGTTCCCTCACCTTCTTTAAATGTGTTGCTTTGAGTTGCAATCACTAGGTCTGTGTAACTAAACTTCACGGAGTCATTGGTAACTATGTTGCTGATCTAGAAGTTGAATAAAAGAGGGGTCAGAACCAAGTCCTGTGGAAGCCCATTTTTATATATAGGTTTTACTTGTGTTATCTCCTATGTTAACTTTAAAAAGAGTGGTTTTTAAGCAGGTTTTCCATTAGTGCAGTGATCTTTGAGCTCAGAACAGTTCGATTTAACTTGTACATTAATCCATCCAGCCATATGGTGTCATAAGCTGTTGTGAGGTCAATAAATGCCATTGGGGTTTTCTTTTTCTTTTGGAAGCCTGTGAAGTGCAGATAACCTCCAAGATGGTGCACTCTGAGCAATGTTCTGTTTATTCAAAGTGGCAAAAAGTCTATATACATGACAGCCAAATCAAATGTAATCATGGCCATAAGAAACAGAATCATAGAGAGTACTCTAGCTACAGATTTCACTTTAAAAAGCTAAGTATTTTGATAACTTTAGAAAAAAATGTTATTCAACTGAAGTGGCTCTGTGATTGACACATTATGAACTTGGTTTTATTTTAGACACAAAGCCAACTGTGACTGCCATGAAATGGGTAAAATTTTACCTACCATCCCGATGGCCACACATGATTATGTCGGCAACATCAACAACATGGTAGAAAATCTTTGCAAAGATGTTAATATTCTTAGAAATCCACATAGAATGACTTGATTAGTGTTTTGTACAGACCACGAGGTAAGTAATGCTGAGTCAATCCATATTAAGTGAACCAGCAAGGGTTGCTTGACCATTTTTGATTTCTATTTTTATTTTATTTATTTATTTTGTATGTTGATATATAGTACGTAACTAGTTCAAAACAGGTTTTAATTTCTTTTTATCTTCAGCCTTTTCAGAGAGGTGGCCTGCCACAGCTAATTTTCTTAACAGTTTTAGATATGAGACACACAGTAACACTGACTAAGTACCAAGCCCAAAATAAATCTTCTTCATTTTTAAAATAAATTTTGAAATTTTTAAAGATTTTGGAGCTTAATATCTTTGGTGGGGCTAAGTATAAAAATCTGATTTTTTGTACATATATTACATCTATGTGTTAGTAAACCACAGTAAAAATTTAATTGTTGGTATTTGATGATGAACAGAGTTATAATTTTTTGAAAGTTACATTAAAACAAACTCATGCACATTACATTTTTTTTTCAGTGCAGTTAATTTACAGCAATTATAACCATCCATTTACAAGTCTGCTGAAGTAGGCAAAAGATTTTTATATATTCAGTAATAACAACGTGGTTCATGGTGTGGGTTCCTGTAGTCATGTACTAGTTCATGAACCATGGGCAACGTATGAGTGGACAAGTAAATGGTCCTGACAGTTGGGATACCAGTTACTTTCGAATAAGGTTGGGCATCTCAAACACATTCTGAGTCATGGCCACCTTTGTGCTCAGACAGCAAAGACTACCAAATCCACCGATTAGTCCCTCAACCGTTAGGGGTAAAACCCAGTGGGGCCCTGGGCAAGTAAGGCTAGCAACCTGCTTCCCAGGTACTTCAATATCATGCTGGCAACAATCAGAGCAAAATGCCTCGGACCTTTGGAGGTGATGGAGTCCCACCTCTAATTGACAGACCAGGGACTCCTCTGATATGAATTGGCAATCGATCTAGAATGAGATGGGGAGCTATTAATATCAATGGGGATTACACTCGGAAGGAGGTAGAGCTGGCAGAGGCTTCAAGTAAGATGGGGTTAGATGTCTTAGCTGTTAGTGACACTAGAGAATAGGGAGAGAAAGAGGACGAAGTCGGAGAATACAAGGTCTACCTGTCAGGGGTCAAAGTAGGAAGAACACAGTGGGCTGTAGGATTTTACATCAAGAAAGCAATCAAACCCAGCATAATTGAAATAAGGTATGTAAATGAACGACTGATGTGGATAGATTTGGCCATCTCCAGCAAGAAAATTAGGATTGTGGCAGTGTATTCACCCTGTGAAGGGACAGATCAAGATGAGATGGGCAGATTTTACAATGCACTTAGTGATGTAGTTGTTAGAGTGAAGGATAAGGATAGTGTTTTACTCATGAGTGATTTCAACGCCAGGATAGGAAATCGAACAGAAGATTATAAAAATGTTATGGGTAAGTTTGGAGAGGATATGGGGGCCAACAGCAATGGAAAACAGCTCTTGGATTTCTGTTCCAGTATGAGCTTAGTTAGCACAAACTCCTTCTTTAAGCATAAGGACACTCACCGCTATACTTGGGAAGGAAGGGAAACCATATCTGTCATTGACTATAAAATAACAGACCAGGAATTCAGGAAGACAGTCAAGGACACACATGCTTTCAGGGGGTTCTTTGATGATACTGATCATTATTTAATCTGCAGTGAAATTGGTTTTGGGAGGCCAAAAGAGCAGAAAGTCAGGTCCATGTGTAGAAGGATAAGAGTGGAGAAGCTTCAAGACAAGGAAATTAGGCAGAAATACATAGCAATGATCTCGGAAAGGTACCAGTTAGTTGAATGTAATGAATTACAGTCACTGGAAGAAAGTTATGTTGAAGAAAGAAACAAAGCCAAACGGATAATTGCAGACTCTGAGCAGAAATCATGGGAAGACTTTGGAAATAAGAAACTCTGGGCCAAGCCACGGGAAAACCACTTTGGAGCGCAATTAGCAATCTTCGAAAGGGAGGGAACAAGAAATTAACAAGTGTTTTGGACAGGTCAGGAAAGCTGCTAATCAATCCTGTGGATGCCTTGAGCAGATGGAGGGAATATTTTGAAGCATTGCTCAATGTAGGTCAAACATTCAATGATGTGTCAGATTTTCAGGTAGAATGGGATAGGAATGACGATGGAAACAGTATCTCATTTGAGGAAGTGGAGAAAATGGTCAGTAGATTACAGTGCAACAAAGCGGCTGGGGTGGATGAAATTAAGCAGGAACTCGTCAAATACAGTGGTTACACAGGTTAATTGAGAAGGCGTGGGAATTGGGACAGCTTCTGTCTGACTGGATGAAAGCAGTAATCATGCCAGTTTTCAAACTTGGAAACAGAAAAGATTGTAATAACTATCGAGGTATCTCTTTAATTAGCGTTGTAGACAAAATATTCTCAGGTATTGTTGGAAGGAGAGTGTGAGTATTAATTGAGGGCAAGTTAGATGAAAATCAGTGTGGGTTTAGGCCTCTTATAGGCTGTCAGGACCAGATATTTAGCTTACGGCAGGCAATGGAAAAGTGCTGTGAGTCGAACAGGAAATTGTATCTATGTTTCATAGATCTAGAAAAGGCTTATGACCGTGTTCCTAGGAGGAAGCTACTGTCAGTTCTACAAGATTATGGTATAGGAGGCAAACTTCTGCAGGCAATTAAAGGGCTTTACATAGGCTGTCAGGCAGCAGTTAGAGTAGATGGCAAATTAAGCTCATGGTTCAGGGTAGTTTCAGGGGTAAGACAAGGCTGTAACCTGTCACCACTGTTGTTCATACTATTCTTGGATCATATGTTGAAAACAGTAGACTGGCAGGGCGGGATTAAAATAGGTGAAAACAAAGTAAGCAGACTCGCATATGCGGATGACTTAGTTGTAATGGCCAATTCGATTGAAATGTTGCAAACTATCAATCAAAGGAGCAAGGATTATAATATGAAGATCAGCATCTCAAATAAATAAATAAATAAGTAAATAAATAAAAGGAATGTCTGTGGGAAAGAGATTTAAACAGATTGAGTGCCAAATAGGATGAACAAAGTTAGAACAGGTAGACAGTTTCAAGTACTCGGATGTATTTTCTCACAGGATGGCAACATATTGAAAGAACTGGAATCGAGGTGCAGCAAAGCTAATGCAGTGAGTGCTCAGCTAAGATTTACTCTCTTCTGCAAGAAGGAAGTAAGGACCAAGACTAAGTTAGCGGTGCACCGCTCTATCTTTCGATCAACTTTGCTGTAAGGGAGTGAAAGTTGGGTGGATACAGATTACCTCATTCATAAGGTAGAGGTTACAGATATGAAAGTAGCAAGAATGATTGCAGATACCAATAGATGGGAACAATGGCAGGAGGGTGTCCATAATGAGGAAATCAAAGAAAAACTGGGAATGAATACCATAGATGAAGCAGTTAGAGCGAACAGACTGAGATGGTGGGGTCATGTTACACGCATGGGAGAAGCAAGGTTACCTAAGAGACTCACGAGCTCGGCAGCAGAGGGTAAGAGGAATCGAGGTAGATCAAGAAGAAAGTACTTAGATTCGGTGCAGAATGATTTTGAAGTAAACGGCATAACATCAGATGAGGCATCAATCTTGGCATTGAATAGGGGATCATGAAGGAATTTTATTAGAGGTACCACACTCCAGACTGAACGCTGAAAGGCATAATCAGTCTCTAATGATGATAATGAGTAATAACAATAGCTTAACCTACACTTTCAAATTTAAAAAAATACGCTTTGCAGTACACTTTCTATATCACAAATTTAAATGACCATTCAGGAGCACACTTATTTCTTCTGAGAATTTTGTTGATATGGAATAAGATCTTCCTGTAGCTGTGGTAAGTTCAAGAACTTATATTACTCTTAGTATATTTGAAACTGAAATCCAAACTCTGTCACTTGCTGACTTCTTAAAAGATTTACGGGGTCCTGATGGCTGGTAAAAGTGCATGTGAACATCATTGTGTTCCAAGCTTATTTGTTCTATCAGAGCTATCCACCACTGTCGATCATAAACACACGCAGCTGTGTCATTAACCTTTAAAGTTAAGGAAACAATTTTACTTGTGCAAAGACAATTACACTTAAGTATGTACTTTCGGCTAAACTGCAGTTTCTGTTGCCCAAACACTGCAAATGTTGCTAACACCAAAGCAGTCAACAAGAGCAGGTATATGTTTTATTTATTTTGTGATCTGTACGAAACAGTGATAATTTCAAGTGAAAGTTGGGTTGGGTATAGGTTAAACAAGGTGGATCTCCGATCCACAAACGATCTATTTACAGTTGCCAAAATACGCGCCATGCTAAAAACACGGGCAACAGACTCGGCCGTTTTACCGCACTTTCTTTCATGGTACTCGCAGATTGAAGAGACACCATTACTCACTTTTAGATTAAAAAGTTCTTGCACACTATCATCAAACTCATGCAAATATTTAAGTTCTTTAGAATTTAAAGCATAACAAGATTTATGGCACACTCTATTCACAAAGTGTCCAATAGAACATTGTTCATCCATTTTAAGAATATACTACAGAATAAAAATGACTTTTATAGAACTTGATAACTAAGGTAATCATGCCACATCACACATTGTTTCACTGCATACATCTACAATGTAAGAGTCTTCACCAATGTTGAGATGAAGTTTTCACAGTCAACAAAATAGTCCTGCTCTGATAAGCACTGAACCTGGTAAGACTTCAAATTCTTTTTTGTTCCCATACTAGTTACGGGAACATTACGTTATATTATTTTAATTTGTTTTTTTTCTTTTGTTTAACTAATGTTAATTATATAAATATTAAATCCATAAAAAATTGGCTCAACATATTAAGTGTTAAAAAGGAATGAGTGAAAAACTGTATGCATGATAGCTAATTTCCGGGTAAGCTAGAAACATAGCAAAAAAGTATATAACTCTGTTCACCATCAAATACCACCAATGAAATTTTGGTAGAATCCGTGTACATCGAAGGAAACCGCATTGCCATCGATATAAATCGAATATTCGAAATAGTGTTCCTAAACTGCAGATTCGGGCGCTACGCGCCCTCACGTACTAAAAAAAACTTGTTTAACCTATACCTAACCAAACTTTGACTTAAAAAAAGTGATCTGTAGCGTAGCCATAAGGAGGTTAGGTATAGGTTAAACAAGAAGTCTTTTCTTTTAGTATGTGAGGGCGCGTAGCGCCCAAATCTCCGGTTCAGAAATACTATATCGAACATTCTACATATATCGATGGCAATGCCATTTCTTCGATGTACATGGGTTCTACCAAATTACCGAAATTTGGTGTATGTTTCATTCCTGTAAAATTGCCCAGTCATAAGATATTTATCGCAAATGTCTGTAAAGCGCAAAATATGGCCCCGCAAATTAACAAAAATGGCCAAGTGCTTCTCTGAAATGGTTGATTATAAAAAAATCTGAATCCTGTTTTCTGTTAGGTTTTTACTATATATAAACATATAAGAGTCACAAATATAGAAAGTAATCAAGCAAATTGTAAAATATTTTTGGGTCACTTGATATAGATTGACCCTCTATGGTTGACAGATTCTTGAATGTACCCTAGTGCGCTCAGTAAAAGTGATTGCTCTCATTAAAAGAAGATTTCATGACAAAATATTTGTGTTGTTATGTGACTGGCTAATACCAATGTCACAAGATGGTCGATAATATCACACGAGGCAGCCAGAATGGTAAGTAAAATTGAATCATGAAATGTGCTTGTGTCTATGTTCTAACTATTCACTACTCAAATAGGCCTAATCCATTGTTCTAAAAACAAAATTACACAGGATGAATAGGATGGGTCTGTCTAGGACTAAAAATAAATATTTATACAGACATGAAGAGTTTAAAACTTGTTCACTTGGGTACAAGATATGACATAAATAATCTTCCAGTGCTTATTAAGTGTGTTGCTAACTACAGTAGAGTTAAAGAGTGAATTAAACAATCTGCAAGCAACTTCCTCAATTTGGTCATGGATACGATTACTTGCTGATGATGCAATCAGGAAGTGGAGACTGAATAAAAAATGTGACAACATACTAAGCAATGGAATCAGCACAGAGTTTCAGAGTTCTGTAAGCAATAGAACAATGGTTGTAGAGCTCCAATATGTATATATGCTACAGTACTATAATTAGCAGAAAAAATTCAAGTGTGTTTAAACCTACGGGACCAATCTGTTATGGTCATTAGTCCGTAGACTTACAAACTACGTACCGTAGCTTACACTAACAAGACCACCACACAACACACAACCCCCCTCCCACACACACGCACACAAACACACACACGCACACACATGGAGGAGGACTTCAACCTCTGGTGAGATCTGCCGTCCTTAGCAGAATGGGTGAACTGTTGACAGACAGGTACTTCGAATAAAGCACTATCTCCACTGCAGACAGGTTGAAAAATGGGCTAGAGTCTTATTGCAACTATTATGCTGACATTAGTCTAATCTTGAAGGAAAACCAACATACACGTGACTGAATGTAAGTACAGAAAGACATAAGAGAATATGAAACCTTTATCTAATATCGAAAGTGGCACAAAAGCAATACATTCTAAGTAAAACTGAAATGATTCTTGATTGAGAAGAGCTTATACTCCTTGACTGAATATCAATATTTGGCTAAATTGATATATTTGTATATTTCGTTGTGTAACATTTGAATATTTGTAATTATAATTAAATGTAACAACCACTTATGTTGTCTTACTAGGTATGGGCCGACTGATAATTACAGTATTATATATTTGTATCATTTATGCATATATGTACCAATTTATGTGATAATGGTACGAGGTTTGCAAAAATCACCAGTTCTTGGCATTATACAATTAATGAACGACATAAAATGCAGACTACTGATGTCCGTTAATATCACCCCGATATCATTTGAAAGATAGCAAATTCGAGTAACACAATCATCTTACTACTGAAAGGAACGGCATTAGCATATACTATTTACATAAATTCATAATATGCAATTACACTCACAAACATTGAACCCTGTTGACAATGCAAAACAATATTTTTTCATGCGGCTAAGAAAATATGTTGAAGGGCCATGATAACGAATACTTGCCATTTGTTATACTTCTATAATATTTCGTTAGTATATAACATTTCCTTCTAACACACACACACAAACAAACAACCCCGACTTTGACGGAAACAAATTCTTCCCGGCGCCAGAGATATTATTCACAAGTATAAACAACAGAGATAATGTTAGTTTGCGGCACAGATATACAATACACATTAACAAGTATGTATATCTCTGTTTTGCGGCTTCAATATTTTCAATATCTCATTGTATGTCTATGATATTCTTGAAGAGATGCATGTTATTCGTCTGTCACAGACTCCAGACAATTAGACATCAGGAAGGTTTTATTTTTATCCGATATTTAAGGTGTCGTTAGACATTCCGATTCGCATTATTAGTTATTCGTTGTTCTCTTTCTCCTCAGCCTTTATGTGCAGATATTTCTTTAAAAAGTCCAATACAACTGAAAAAAAAAAATCCAAAGGTTTTTTCCAACATCATTTCACATAAGGCATCAGCAATGGACTGGAATTTGTACATGTTTAAGTCTTACATTATTGCATTTTTACGTTTCTGGCAGAAGGAAAACAGCCAACCATAGCCAACAACACATTTAGCGCATCATCTAAAAATAATAATAATAACAATAATAATTGAAAAGTAAGAACTGTTTATGGCCAAAATTGCCAGAACGAAATAACGTAAAACATTAACATGTAGGCCTACATATTCCAGGCCACTGAAGACGTCTTGTAAATAAAGAAGGGTGAAACGGGCTAGGCAAAATTAATGAATAAACTTTTTTTAGATTCATAGACGGACCCTATCAGGTTTCTGCAGTTACACATTCCGACCATAGACACAGTTTTGCTCAGTTATGTATTCATCAATACACAGTATAGACGCAATGCCTAAACTGAGAAAATTTGCTTATAAATAGTTCTGCTGTCTACAGTTTGCATGTCATAAGTGTCACTCTCACATGTCAATCTCTTAATGGAGCTAAAATTTATTACCATTAAATAGCAACACAACTATATCACGATAAGCCCTTGTCTCAACTTCCTTTAATTGTTAGCTATGCCTGAGACACTATACTGGCACATTTTTTGTTGCTATCACTATGCTCCTTGCTTTTTCTGTACAGACAATAACAACCTGTGACATTCCATAAATCCAAATTTGAGTTTCCAGAAAAATCCCTCATAATGAATTCTCCTTTTTCACAACATAAACCCAACAACAACATGATGCTTCGCACCGAAACAATGGACTGAGCGATTAGTTTGTGATACCATTTATTCTTTCACACTTGTCTGTGAGCTGTCTGTGTGAAGTCAAAACCCCTGTTGGACACTGCACAGACTGGACATTGACCAAAGTGCAGACCAAAGCCTCCGTTGAAGAGTAATTCACACACAGTGACCTTCCTATGGAAACAAGATTGGTAATGACGGGATCTGAGTACATGTCAAAGGGTCTTTAGATATACATTAATTACGTCATTTATAGGACGCGATTCCACCTGGCAGCTTTGACCTGTGACCTCATCGCAGTGCGGTAGTTTTGAGGTGCGTGCGTGTTTATAGAAGGCGTGAGTAGATTATGTGGTGGCTGAGTTAAAGACGATAGTTTGTTTACAAACGAAACAGATTATAGATTAATATTTTGTGGTTAAAACGTAATCTGTGGCTTACCTCTGATGGTAAGGTACAGTTTAGGTTAGAGAGTGGTGGTTTTTTTATTTTTATTTTTTATTTTTATTTTTATTTTTATTTTTTTATGTTAGCGCCAAAGGCGCTAATTTTTTAGCTAAGACCTGTGATTGATGGTACATTCTGTTATCTGTAATTTACGAGGATAACTACAGATTATTATCTAAAATACAGAGGTATTAAGATATCCGTATACGGGTTTCCCGACATGTTGATGACTCATGGGTCAAAGAAGATGGGTGGAATCGTGTCATAAATTATTGCCCATTAATGTATGTCTGTGTTCGTAGGTCAGAAATATTTCTACATGGGGTACAGACATCCATGGTAGAAACTTGAGTGCTAGGTCAATCAACAGAGACCATAAGATGGTCAACTGGGGGAAAAGTCAGGTAGTCACAAATTTTTGTACAGTGGTAGGTGGAAGTACCACATTCAACATACGGTACTTAAAATCCTTACCAATGGAGTGAGCATTGGAGTGGGAAGAAGATCTATTACTTTGAAAGACACCTTTTTATATATTTCTTGAACAGATAAAAAAACCATGGCTTCTAGTGAAAATATTTCCTTGTAAAAGATTAAACTAATTTAAATTAAAAAAAAAAAAAAAAAAGAAAAAAAGAAAAAAAAGGTTCTATTAAATTTTTTTCTAGGCTAACAGTTTCCTTATAGCAAGCGATAGATAACTTGCAATTATAAAAATACTGTTTGAATGGTAAAAATAATCATCTTTAATCTAAATTATTTAAAAACAAAAATAAGATGTGTGTACCAGGTCTGATAAGTACAGCAGATCTGTATTAAGTGATACATTGTCTTGTGGAGTACAATGGGGTGGAGAGGAGAGGGAGTCGTCGTGTAGAAATGCATGGGGAGACTCGGTTTCTGGATTATGTACAAGCACACCTCTCATTTGTAGCTTTTGTATCTGCTAATTATCACTTCCTGGTATGCAGGTTATGGTGTGTGGTTATGAATACAATAAAAACCAGTAGTTAAAAAAACGAAACCTTAAAGAAGTTTACTGCAGATGATTACTCCATGTGGTGACTGGACTGAGGAGACAAGGCACAGTCGAAGGTCTAGCAGTCTTGAGTCACCAGAGTGGTTGGCCCAAATGGCCCAGCACATCTCCGGACAACAACTTGCTTGAGATAGGTCATGGACCACCCTAAGTATCTAGACAAAGGGATACAAGTGTGATAAATTCTCTGACATGTGGTCACAGAAAATAAGTTCCATGCTTATCGAAACTGAAACAATGCCAGTCAACAAAGGCAGTGCTTAGTAGTGGTGGGGTCCTGTAGCTTCTCTATTGGTAAGTGGTGCAGTATGTTGATATTGTGGACTTATAACTTCTGGCTTTGTCTTCCTCTCATTGCTTTGATGATATTCAGGCCATACATCGAAGACTTCTGCAGGTAGAGTGAGGCACAGGCAATTTGCATGATATCGTCAACTGACTGCTGGTGTAGGTACAACATTCCTTCCCCCTTGTGGGAAGAGGTGGCACAGTATCTTGACTAACTGAAAATCTTATCATCTCCTCCTGGCTCACAAGAGATTCAATACTTCTGGGATGTCAGTGACACATCCCGAATGAAACTGTAAACACTTCTGGTTTGCAGCAGCCTGTTGTGCCCAGGGAAAGTAATCGATGAGGCCTTGGTGGCTGCTGACCTAGGCCCACAAACTACCCAGAGTTGTAGGGAATAGGTGCCTTCTCTGGTGGTATAACAGCTGGCTGTTTGGGGAGCTCTTAGCAGCTGAAGACCAAGACCCAATATCTAGACCAGGGTTGAGAGGCCAAGTAATGGGAGCTAGTGGTTGCCCAGGTGCTGTGTCAAGTATTTTGTACGTGAGGAGCTCTTGGTGGCTACAGACCCAAACCCAGTACTAGACCAGGTGAAACATTTCTTGACAGAAACAAGAAAACGCATAGTAACAGTAGGTCATGGAAGACTGACTGATGTACATAGCCAGTATTGAATATCAAAAGTAGAAATGTGTACCTTAGAAAGAAAAACAATAGGGATGAGGCTGCTTACAAGTCAATGGATGAGCAAAGATAAACAGAGTGCCAAAGTTTGAACTGTTCAGTATTAACTGCTTTATTGTATACTATAACTCCGCAAAGAAGATAGTAGTCTTTGAACATCTGAAGAAGAACAAAATTACATATTGGTCATCAAAGGTCCTTAATGTAAGAATGCTTAGGTAACAAACTATCACCAAGAAGTACTGTAGAAGAAAGGCATTTAAAATAGTACAATGATTTAGGAAGAGAATAATGAGGTACCATGGCACTTGTTGTCAAACATATGACAATTGAAAAATATGAAAGACGGAACAAAAATTTGGTGGCTGTGGAAGTTTTTGAAAAATAAAGTGATGCGCCAGGGAACTCTGTTGAGTATAAGCCTTGCATTCAGATGCTAACTGAGAGTCAAATTCTGCCTCTGACTTGAATGCTGCCTTGGTATCAACTGTTGACTTGGAGTTAAAAGCTGCCTGGGAGTCATAGAAGTTCTTGGGGAGACCCTGGTGGCTACAGACCCAAGCCCAGAGAACTACTTAGAGATGGGAAGCATAGGGATAGAAGCACTTAAAATGATGCCTCTATGTTGTGTAACAGCCCTCAGTACCTGGGGAGGCATAATCGATTTCAGACCTGGCCCTGGAAAGTAACCAGGTTGTGAGTACAGCTAAGAAAATTGGCACTAGAAATTCTGATCATCGGCTGAATGATGTAAAGCAGTCTGTTTCATTGGATACAGATGATGAAACTGACTGACAAAAACATAGAAGTAACATCAATAATGACAGGACAACAATAGAGAAGTGCTGGAATTGTGTCACCACTACTGAAACTAGGTGGATCCAATGAAACAGACGATTGACTGTGAATATTGGTGGGGCCAAAAAATCCTCATCTGCTTCCTGTCATACAGACACATACTAAGTCAGTGTGTGTTTGGAACATAGGAAAACCAGGGGATAAATTGGTGGCAAAGAGCATAGTGGATAAGGTAAACAGACTGGTGAGTTTGTTGGAATGGAAGGTATATGTGCAAGAAGGGAAGGAGAGAGGTTGCAGAGGATGGAAACTACTGAGGATTGAGGTCAAGGGGATTGTGGAAACATATATATACTGTAGGAGGAGTTCCCATTTGCACAGTTCAAAAAAGCAGATGTTGGTAGAAAGAATCCAAATGGCAAAGACTGTGAAGCAGTCGTGAATCACTTTGTTTTAGAATATGACAGAGAGCAATGAAATTTCACACCTAATAAAGTGCATTGCAGAAAACATGTATTCAGCTCTTCTGCTAAAAGACATTTCAATGATACAAGAGTTTATCCAATAGTGCCAGAAAACTGAAGAGATGCAACAGAGGTGGGTTTGATGAAAGAAGTATGGGACTCCCAAATGTAGTCCCTATGGCCATTGTAGAAGACCAGCATGACTCTGCTTCTCTGATATGACAAATTGTGAGAGAAGAATGACAACAGTGTGTGGCAGCTGGAACTGGCAGACCAAGCGAGCACCAAATTATGGCCATGGATGTCAGTCCTGTACATATGAGGGAGCCGATGCTGCTGAGGAAGAGGTATTTCAAACATTAGTACTTGTCTGCCACACCATTCACACCCAGCACGATGAATGGCCTCACCCTACTATGACCTATGATGCAGTCACCAAACAGCAGCCTAGGAACTGACTGACGCAGCCACAAACAACTCCCATGGCATCTATGACGCCTCACAGTATGACAGATATCTGGAGGACAGGAGACACCATGCCATTGTGTTTTCACTGTGGGCTTCCTGGACATGTCATACAATACTGTAGGAAGAGAAGACAATTGTTATGCTACAAGACAGCAACCATAAGAGCAGTCCTTTCAATGGCAGTTAACTGCAGATTATTACTATCTGCCTATGGGGCAAAGCCCGTTTCCAAATCCTGGATGTGGTTGTTCTTGAACATGCTGCCACCATTCACTGTCACCTTACAGAGATACCAGATGCTCACCTAGCCACTGTGGTTAGGAAAACTGGGCAAGGTAAGCATCTACAGAGGTGAGGCAACCACAGATAAAAATCGTCCATGGATGACAGTCACTAAGATGTCGGAAAATCTCATTGATGTCGTCATCGATGGCAAACCTGTCCCAGCACTAGTAGATTCTGGAGCTTCCTTAGCTGTATTGTCAAATGATTGCCACTGCAAACTAATGAAGACAATGTTCTGTGATACAAGAGCAACTATGCTGAAGGTCACAAATGGAAAATACATCCACCCAGTAGGAACATGTGTCACAAGAATAATTATCAAAAACAGGATGCAGCCATTTGAATTTGCCATTTTAACAGACTGTAGTCATAATGCCATCCTCGGATGGGACTACCTTCAGGCATCCCAGGCTGTCAGGGACTGTGGAAGACTTAAGCTACAAATTGAGAAAACTTTTCCAATGAGTACACATAACACATACTCCCCAGAGGGGTCGTTTGCTGTCGAGAATGTTGAGATCCAAACATTAACAATGAGAAGAGTTCCAGTCAGCAGCTGAGATGACCAGCTGAAATGTGAAGTGCTTGTTGATCGCAAAAAGCTAAACAGTATAATGAAGAAAATTTACATACCAACAGCTATCATAAGCAATACAGGTGGTCGAGGAGAGCTTTGGATCACTAATTTTCACGAGAAATCACGTCTTGTCCCTAAAGGAATGTGTCTTGGAACAATTGAAACAGTCCAGGACTGTGAGCTCAATATCATCAGTGAAGTCCCATGCTCTGCTGTTACTGCTGACAATGTACTAGACCACTATGGAATTGCATATAGGGCCCAGTCTGACCCAGGAACACAGGAGAAGAGCCAGATGCAAAAAGCCCATGATAGAACATTATATCAATACTGGGGATCATCCACCAATTAATCAGCAATCATATAGAGTATCGCCGTCTGAATGACGGATAATTTGGGAAGAAGTGAAGAAGATGTTGCATGATGACATTCTTCAACCTTCAGAGAGTCCTTGGTGGTCCTCATGAAGAAGAAGGATCACAGATGGCATTTCTGTGTTGACTATCAGTGGCTGAACAAAAGCACAAAGAAAGATGTCTGCCCATTGCTGCACATTGATGACACCTTAGAGTGCTTGAAAGGAGCTGCATACTTCTTAATCATGGCCATGCAAACTGGTTACTGGCAAATTGAGGATGATGAATCTGACAAGCAGAAGACTGCTTTTATTACACGTGATGGCCTCTATGAATTCAAAGTCATGCTGTTTGGACTATGCAATGCTCTGGCCACATTTGAATGCTTGATGGATAACTTGCTTCAACATCTTAAATGGATGACATGTCTTTGTTACCTAGATTACATTGTTGTTTACTCATTGACATTTGCAGGACATCTAAGCTGCCTGTCAACTGTGTTGAAGTGTGTTCAGACTGCAGGATTCCCCCCAAACCAAAGAAGTGCCTATTCGTCACCAAAGAGATAAAAATCTTGGGGCATCTAGTCAGCAGAGATGGTGTCCATCCTGAGCCAGATAAAGTGAGGGCAGTCAAAGAATTTCCAACTCCTCAGTATATTCATGATGTGAGAAGTTTTCTCAGGCTGTGCTCATACTACAGACGTTTCATAAAAAGTTTTTGTAACAAGGCATGTCCATTGCAGGGAACTGCCAAGTTTTACTGGGATGTGATGAAAGAAAGAGCTTTCTGAGCAATTAAGGAGGCTCTTAACTTCCTCACCAGTTCTAACCTTACATGGGGAAAATGTGGAAACTGGACTTCACACTGCCACTAGCAGTTATGGGATTGGTGCAGTGCTCATACAAATTCAGGAAGGTGCTGAAAAGGTGATAGTCTATGCATCAAGAGTACTCTCAAAGTCCAAGATAAACTACTCTACAATTGAGAAAGAGTTATCTGGGCTATCAACAAGTTCCAGCCATATTTATTCGATAAACCATTCAATATCATGACAGATCACCATTCTTTAATTTGGCTGACTAATTTGAAAGATCCATCAGTCAAGATGGGCACTAAGACTCCAAGAGTACGATGTCCCAGTGGTATTAAAAAAGGGTGCAAACACAATGACACCAACTGCCTTTTGAGGAATTCATTAGTTGAACACAACAGCCTGGGTGAAATTTCCACCCTCATTAAATTAGTTGACATTACATTACTATAGAGGCCTTGGAGAAAGTAGAACCAACCAAAGGAGATTTTCAACTTATAAACAGGACATTGTATAAGAGGAACTATGATACACTGGCCCCAAGTGGCCACTGGTCATTTCAACTCATCTCTGTCCAGCTATTCTCAAGTATTTCCACAATGCTCCAATATCCAGTCTTCTGGGATTTTTAGAGAACCTAGACAGTGTCAGATGCAAGGTTTACTAGCAAGGTCTGTACCAATCTGTCAAGCACTATGTGAGTCACTTTAAGGAGTGCCAGTGATGAAAGCATGTGCTGCAATTACCACCAAGGCATCTGGTACCAATTCCAACTACAGCAGCTCCATTCCACCTGATTGGAATCGACCTTTTAGGGAGGTTCCTAAAGTCAACAACCAGTAACTGATGGATAATAGTCTGCACCATTACACTATCACCAAAACTGTGCAGAATGCAGAAGCTCCAAAGATCACACAGTTCCTTGTAGAAGACATTATTTTGTGGTGCACCATGTGTGATGATATCTGATCATGGAAAAGTGTTCCAGTCAAAACTAGAATCAGAGGTACACATTGTGACATTGTCATCAGTATAATAACTGCCTACCATCCTCAGAGAATTGCTCTTACAGAATGTTTTAACAAGATGTTAGCAGATATGCTGTTGATGTTGCCAGAAAGATTAGGATACAATACTGCCAGTCTGACATTTGCTAATTATACAGTAAGGCAAGATACCACAGTCTTCATGCCCTTTATCCTCCTCCATTGTCAAGAATCCGTTCGAACTCGACAACACTCAGGATGACTATGTGAACAGCTCATCACCAGGGTTGAAGAGGGAAAACAGCTGACTTGCATACAGACAGTGGATGCCCAGGATAAGGACCATTAGTGGTATAATGACAAGTATCAACCTGTTGTGTACAGCCCATGAGATCTGGTATGGAGAAAGTTGGGCCATCAGAAAAGTTACTGAAGCAATACTTTGGTTTGTATCATGTCATAAGCTGCCTGTCAGACGTCACATACAAAATCGAAGCTTATGAGCTGTCCTCGAAATGACGAAAATGAAGAGACATTGTTCACATCCTCCATATGAAGCCTTACCAAGATCTCAAAGAACAGACATAAGGAGATGGCTTCTTGTTCAAGGACTATAAAGACCATTATGATAATGATTTTTGTATCCTCTGGATGCATCTCTGTGTATGGTAGGTGGGCCATGGCTAGCAAAGATTTTGGAAAAGGTCTGCAATTGATAGAAGTGATTAGTTCACATATACCGAGTGATCAAAAAGTCAGTATAAAATTGGAAACTTAATAAATCATGGAATAATGTAGATAGAGAGATAAAAATTGACACCCATGCTTGGAATGATATGGTTTTTTTTTTAGAACCAAAAACCAAAAAAGAAGTTCAAAAAATGTCTGACAGATGGCACTGACAGCAAAAGTTAGTTACTGTGCATGAAAATCATGTATAAAAGGAGCTGTAATGACAGAGAGAATCAGATGCATCAGCAGTCACATCATGTTGACATTACCTGAAAAGGTGCTTTTAGTGAAGCTGTATTATCAGAATGTAGAATGTGCTAGTTCAGCATTATGATCCTATCGCCATAGGAACGGGATTCAAACGATTAAAGGTCCGTTGACAAATGCAGCTGTGGCAAGAATGATTTCGAAGTTTGAACCCATGGGTTGCTTAGATGATAAATCCCGTAGTGGCCGACCAAGCACAAGGTGTAATGCTGCTGAGACTGTTCAGGAAGAAATAGAGACTGTAGTGGGTTCATCTATGCACGAGGATGTCAGTGCTTGTGCAGTCGCACTGGCATTTCATACACTACTGATTGGTTGGCACTTAGGCGTTCTCTCTCAAGCTATCCTTACAAAATCCATCGGCATCATGAACTGTTACCTGGCGATTTAGTGAAGACATTTGCGGTGTGGGCATTTCAAAAGATGGCAGAAGATGACGATTGGTTGAGTAACATGTTGTGGACCAACGAAGCTCATTTCATGCTCTGAGGGTCTGTCAATGGCCACAACTGCAGAATTTGGGCTACCAAGAATCCTAGAACTGTCATGGAAACTCCATTGCATGATGAGAAAGTCATGGTATGGGTTGGATTTACCACATCTATCGTTATCGGGCCTTTTTTCTTTGAGGTACTGTGTGATTCTGGTTTTGTAACTGCTACTGTGATGGGTGAGAGGTAAGCCAATATGTTACAGAGTCGCATCATCCCCAGCCTGGCTGATAAACTCCTGCTGGAACGTACGATTTTTATGTAGGATGGCACTCCACCCCGTATTGCTAGACATGTGAAAGATCTCTTACGCATGTTGTTTGGTGATGATCATGTGCTCAGCTGCCACTTTCATCAATCTTGACCTCCCAAGTCCCCAAACCTCAGTCCGTGTGATTATTGGCTTTGGGCTTACCTGAAGTCGCAAGTGTATTGTGATTGACCGACATATCTAGAGATGCTGAAAGACAACATCCGACGCCAATGTCTCACCATAACTCCAGACAAGCTTTACAGTACTGTTCACAACATTATTCCTTGACTACAGCTATTGTTGAGGAATGATGTTGAACATATTGAGCATTTCCTGTAAAGAACATCTTTGCTTTGTTTTAATTTGTTATGCTAATTATTGCTTTTCTGATCAGATGAAGCACCATCTGTCAAACATTTTTTGAACTTTTTTGGTTCTAATAAAACCCCATGTCATCCCAAGCATGTGTGTCAATTTTTATCTCTCTTCTACATTATTCTGTGATTTATTAAGTTTTCAAATTTATACTGACTTTTTGATCAGCCAGTACTTTTATTACAAAAGAAAGGAATACTCAACTTTTATGTGTGCTGTTGATGCCAGGTCCTATCTAATACAAAGGTCACAGTTCTGCAAAGATCAGTCTATAGTAGTGTCCTGAGTTGAGCTAACGTAGACGGCTGGCTCGCTGCATATGGATCTCCGCCATATTAACGTACTCTTCCATTGACTTGTTGACAGCTAGACTGAACTGTCTTCCTCTATACTTTGGTAGGGGGTGTTGGTGTGCCGGCATATCTTGAGGAGCCCTCTCCTTCTCCTTGGCCAGCACATGGCACAAGGCAGAGAGGTACAAGACTTAAGGTGCCTCCAGTGGTCAAAGTATGGTGATGTGATTTGTTGCATCTTCATGAAGTGGTGCAGCGACCTGCGCGGACCAGTGGCAATGTGGGGAATGGCGACGCCACATCAATGATGTAGCCACAGCAGGAGGATCCATTGCCAGTCATCATCACTGCATGGAAGTCATGCAGACAGAATGGAAGGATTCTCTGGAACTGCCATACAGATGATCCATGATAATTTAAATATCCAGGACACTGCAGCTGGCTCCAAAGGGAACCTAATGCTTGGGTGTTAATTATTCAGGAAGGAATGCCACGAGTCTTCCTACGGAACATCTGGCACAGTGGTTAGTGTCGCAGATTGCTGTTCTGGTGGTTCCCAGTTCTAAAGCAGTCACTGGCAAAAAATGTATTTCTTTTTTTGTATTTACTGTTTCTAGAATGTTCTAAGTGTTTGATGTACTTGTAAGTGCCAGAAAATTCTTTCTATGTATAAAAAGCGGAGTACTCCAATCAGGAGGCAATTTGTTCTGAGTATATGCTTAAGTCAGCAATAAATGTGTTCTGAGTGTAAAATTTTATACTCTATTAACAACCCAGCCTTCAAATTGCAGTTTTCAATGTGACAATATATTGGTTGACTCACCAAAAAATGTATGCTGTGGGAACTATGACAGAAGCCCATATCATGATATAGAGTGTCTCTATTGCAGCAACTGGAGTTTGCCGATCATCCCTGTGAAGCTTTCGACGAGTGCTACTCTCCTCTATCAAGCCTATCTGGTTTGGTTCCAAGATGATGAGCAGAACTCAAGTATTGATTGAATGATTCTTTTGTAAGTAACTTTCTTTGTTGAGGGACTACACTTACTGAGGATTCTTACATTGATCTTCAGTCTTACATCTGCCACTCCTATGACATATTCTATGTCTTTGTTCCACTTCAAATCATTCCTTGAGTACTCCCCCAGATACTTTATGGTAAGTGCTTGCATTCTGCCAGTGTGTAGTCTTATAGTAGGGCATCTTTTTTTCTATGTATTTGCATTTTGTTACATTTCTTTACACTTAAGCTTAGGTGCCACTCCCTGTAATGTGTTGGTAATCTGCAGATAATCATGCATTTTGCTACAACTTTCCAGCATTGCAGCTACTCAATATAATACAGTAGCATCCACACACACACAAAATCATTGAACTTACAAAGTTATCTACAAATATATGAAAAATAAGAGTCCTATAACACTCACCTAAGGCACACCAGAAATCACTTTCATGTCAGAAGATTTTTCTCCATTGCTAGAAACTCCTCAATCCCATCACACAGTTGGTTTGATATTTTGTACACTGATACTCTATTCATAAAGTGACAGTGTAGAACCACTTCAAATGCCTTGTGAAAGTCAAGGAACATGGCATCTACCTGTGAGCCTGAATCTACTGCTTTCTGGATCTTGCAGACAAATAATGTGAGCTGGGTTTCATATGATTGTTGCTTTGGAACCCATGTTGAGTCCTATTCGGGAGATTTTTAGCCTACAGAAATATGATAACTCATATATTTAAAAATCTTACAACAGCCAAATTTTAAAGATGTAGGCCTATTCTTCTGTGTATCTGTTCACTGACACTTCTTGAAAATTGGAATGACTGCATTTTTCCAATCAGTAGAAATGCTCTATAAACCTATGTTAACTGCTACCAGAATGAGAAACAGTTCCTTTGCATATTTTGTGTAGAATCAAAGTGAAATCATGTCAGGTCCAGTGGCCTTTCCTCTGTTGAGAAATTCCATTTGCTTTTCTATTCCTTTGTAAGACACTTCGCACTTCCTCCATGGGTCTAATCTACAGCGTTGCAGAATACTGCGCACCTATATAGGCTAACAGTTTGCACGTCAACAAAGTACATATTTGCCTAAATGACACCTTGCGAACAATAACTGGAATGTTGAGACCTACTCCTACACCATGGCTCTCTGTCCTGGCAAATATTGAACCTCCATCACTCCGCAGACAATATGCAATCCAAAGAGAAATGCCGACATCACACTTCCCATACACGCTGATCCACATGGCCCGACACGATTAATGTCTAGAAATCCCTTCTGGAACCACTTGTTGAACAATCGGAACACTGTAACAGAATGGAACCATCTATGGCAGAAAGAAAATGTCCACAATGGACACCTCATTAAGTACCCCGCTGATCGTGTTCCTGGTGTCAACCTCTCTCGAAGAAACTGAGTGGTATTAAACAGAATGAGAACCGGTGTTGGACGGTGCAACAAGCTGATGGCCAAGTGGGGCTACGTGGACAATCCTCACTGTGACTGCGGCAAAATGCAGACGATGCAGCACATATTTGATTGTAAAATTCATGGTTTTTGGGACAGTTCGCTGGAGGATCTGCGTAGACTTACAGACACTGCCATTTCTTGGCTTTGTAATTTAAGAGTTTCCATTTAGTTGTAAATTATTTTGACAAATTTGTGTTCCCTTTAATTCTTAAATTATAAGAATTGTAATAAGAATAACTCATTTCATAATGAATAATGTTTTGTTAGATTTGTATGTTAATTTAGTTTCTCGTTTTGAATGTGTCTAGTACTGTAAGGCATGTGGCATATCGAAAGCAAAATAAATAAATAAATCCATTGTAAGATGGCAAAGTTATTTTTTACCTTACGTCTGCAATTCCCCACATCATGCCAATTTGAATGATACATCACATGATATACATTCAGATGTAATCAACTTAATTTGCATGATCAATGAGTACACAAGTACTTGCCTCATACATCATGCTACTAAATAATATCTCCTTAATCAGTATGTACTTTGATAGCATATGACATTATAACAGTTGGCAACACAATCGATTACAGTGCACCAGGCCATGCCTCTGCATAGTTGTGTGTGCCACCGCATCATCAGGTTTTATAAAGCAAAACATTGCAAGAATCAGTCTCATTTATTTGCAACTTTAGGTTGAGGCATTAGCTAGGTCAAGCAGGCTCCGTGCACTTAGTACTGAACAGTGTAGCTTGGCATTTATGCAGCGACAATGACCATTCTCGGGTGTTTAGATCACACTCAAGCAGACTGGGTCTCTTTTCTCTATGAAAGGGTGATTTTATTTTCATTATTCTTCACAGATAATGTGCAGCATCCATTTTAGTCATGTACCACTGCACAATATATTAAAGAGATTACAGAGATAAAAACACATTGTGTACACTTTTCGAATGGTTGATTTTAGGTCATACATAGCTGCGTATGAAATGTAGATATTGAAATTTTATTCAAAATTTAGAGCAGAATTATATTTGATTCATGAGAAATCCATCTGTGTACAATAGCACATACTAGCAAAATCTTGGAAAATGTGATTTTTAAAGTGTCACTATCTTGGGAGTAGCAAATGACTCAAATATTATGTTGTTTAGTTGTTTATCTAGAAAATCCATTTCCCATTTATGAAAATCTGTATTTCATATGCTAAAAAAGTCATAGTTATTGATATTGGGAATTGGCACATCTACACTATCTATTCATGCTAAATCATTGCAGTTTTTATGGTACGTTCTTTAGATGATGATCCCAGGAAGCCTTTAAAATTTTTTTTCCCATAATACTATCCAGTACTAAGAACCACAGGTTCCAATTTACCACAGATATGCATGTAAAACATACACATAATATCTGGTCTGACAAGTAATTGTAGTTTTAACTAACATAGGGAATGAATAGCAACAGTTCTTGGTTTGGATGCCATGAAACTATGTATGTTTATAGTTGCCATTTACTCACCTATAACAATTATGAAAGTTACAAATCATCATAAATTTGGTCTGTGATAGAAAATTTTGTAGTTTTTACTGATATTCATCACAGATTGTCATACATTGTGCCTGTGACAAAGATTTTGCCTTTTCATGGTTATGTCTGTAAATCACATATGTGATGATAATCTGTGCAGTAAACCTGTCACATATTGACCTTCAATGAAGTTTTACTGAAAAACTTTGCAATTTTGATGATGGGTATACCCATAACTTAACACCATCAAGTGTGTCTACAAAAAACTCTTTGCGATGAGCGACCCCTCCCCATCCACAACTCACTGTTACATGTTGGCATCCATGATAATTTGTTTCTTCAGAAACAAGGTAAATGTTGATACCTCCCTTGCATTTCACAAGTATTTAAATAACCTGACCATGTCTGAAAAAATAATCAACGATGTCTCTGCCAATTGCAGAGAATTTGTGTCTTTATTAAGGCTTGAACATCATGCTGCAGGGAAACTAGTACCTTTATACATTATTTATAACACAGAAAAGATTTGGTCCATATAGGTGTGTGAAGTTTTATTGTTAAATTTTGATGAGATGTGAAACATTTATAATGAAATTTGGTATGCTTCATATAATTCATAATGTAATATACTATATATTTACTATAATCGATAAATCAATGTAAAATTTTAGGTTAAAGAGATGGCGAGTCACCAATGTTCTCAATCAAATGATTGTATAAAAACATGTTATGTGACAATAAAGTATCTTAACTTATCCACTTTGACAGAGAATGGACCAAATGTGTCTAGACCAAATCTGAGTGGTTCGATCACCAGGTTTTCGAAGACTGGTTCATTTCTCACATGTTGCCTATTGTAGAGTAGCAAAAGGTTGTGAAAGTATTGATAGAAGAAAACTTCAACTCCCACACCAATTTGGTAGTGCTATGTCAGTGTAAGAAAAATGAAATAAAATTTATAGCCCTTTCAGCAAACACAACCCACCTGCTACAACCTTTTTCCCAAGGATGAATTTCCTGGTCTGTCAAAGAAGCTTTTGGCAGGCACGAAATCGAATGGAGGAAAAACAGAAAGAAATTGGTTAAATCCTAGTTAAAGAGTCAGAAGTTCCTCTTTAATCAGAAGAGCCAATGAAAATGTTTCTTTCAATTTTGTTTTCTAAACACCTGTAAATGTTTCTGCCTAAATTTGTGACATGTTCCTTGAAAATAAGTCAATATTTTTAGTGAGGGGTATTGTATTTTATTCTGTCGAGGAACTCCTAGAAAAGTTAAACAATTAAGCTAATTTATTTTGTCTTTATTGATTCTTTTCACTTTTTCTATTACCATTATTGTGTAACAATTAATGTATTGACTTGTTCCATGACCATGGAGTCTTACTCCTGAAGTGGGTCCTATGGAACAGAATAAATAAATAAATAAATCTGATTAATGATGAAAATTCTCCTCTGAGATGATAAATGTTGTTGAAACGAGATAGAATGGCTGGCCAGTACTTACCTCTGTGCTGTACCAATGATAGAAACACAAATGAAGAAACAGAAAAAAAAGGGGACAAAAAGGACAAGTCTTTGGAACACAGTTCCTTCATCAGGTGGGAGAGAAGGGAAGAAGAAAGGATGGGAACGGAAGGGAAAGGTAATTCACAACCTAGGTCATGAAGGTGGTGTTTCGGGAGTGTGGACGTCAGAGATACTGCATGTATGTACTGAGCCAAGCCAGAGAGGATATAACCAAAGAGGAAAGATCAAGTAGTAAAGAGAAGAGAAAATGAGTGAACTGAATGATGCTGAGGTGTGTAGGAGGGGCGGGGGGTGTCTAAAACGTTTTTCATTAACCGGGAAAGATGGATGGACACACACACACACACACACACACAGAGAGAGAGATGGAGAGAGAGAGAGGGGGGGGGGAGGGAGGAAGGGATAGGTGAGCTGAGGATGGAGGAAGGGGAGGGGTTAGCGTAGATTTAGGCCATGGGGGTGGCGGGAGGAGAGGATATGTTGGAGGGCAAGTTCCCACCTCCGTAGCTCTGAGGGACTGATGTTTGTTGGTAGTATCCAAATGGCATGTGTGGTGTAACACGTGCCCAGGTCCCTCGAGTTATGTTGGAGGGCATGTTCTGCCACAGGATATTGGGTGTCCCCCAGGCGAACAGTCCATCTGTGCCCATTCATCCGCTCAGCCAATTTGTTAGTAGTCATACCAACATAAAAGGCTGAACAGTGGACACATGTCTGCTGGTATATGACGTGTGTTGCCTCCCATGTGGCCCTGCCTTGAATCAGGTACGTTTTCCCTGTGGTGGGGCTGGAGTATGTTGTAGTGGGAGGATGCATTGGGCAGGTTTTGCAGTGGGATTGGTTGCAGGGGTAGGAACCATTAGGTAGGGAGGGTGGTTTTGGGATGTTGTAAGGTTGGACAAGGATGTTGCGGAGGTTGGGGGCAATGGCGGAAGGCTACTCTGGCTGGTGTGGGAGGAACAGTTTGGAGTGATGATCTCAACTCAGGGCATGACTTGAGAAAGTCATAGTCCTGTTTGAGGAATTTGTTGAGGCATTCCAGGCCAGGATGGTACTGGGTGACTAAGGGGGTGCTTCTGGGTGGTCTGGGGTTAGGAACATTGTTGTTGGAGGGAGAGAAATGGACAGCTCGAGAGATCTGTTTGTGGACGAGGTCTGTAGGAACATTGTTGTTGGAGGGAGAGAAATGGACAGCTCGGGAGATCTGTTTGTGGGCGAGGTCTGTAGGGTAGTTGTCCACAAACAGACCTGTCCAATGCATCCTCCCTCTACCACATACTCCAGCCCCACCACAGGAAAAACGTACTCGATTCAAGGCAGGGCCACATGTGAGACAACACACGTCATATACCAGCTGACATGTGTCCACTGTGCAGCCTTTTATGTTGGTATGACTACTAACAAATTGGCTGAGCGGATGAATGGGCACAGACAGACTGTTCGCCTGGGGGACACCCAATATCCTGTGGCAGAACATGCCCTCCAGCATAACTTGAGGGACCTGGGCACGTGTTACACCACACATGCCATTTGGATACTACCAACAAACATCAGTCCCTCAGAGCTATGAAGGTGGGAACTTGCCCTCCAACATATCCTCTCCTCCCGCCACACCCATGGCCTAAATCTACGCTAACTCCTCCCCTTCCTCCATCCTCAGCTCACCTATCCCTTCCTCCCCCCCCTCTCTCTCTCTCTCTCTCTCTCTCTCTCTCTCTCTCTGTGTGTGTGTGTGTGTGTGTGTGTGGTGTGTGTGTGTGTGTGTGTGTGTCCATCCATCTTCCCCGGTTAATGAAAAACGTTTTAAACACCCCCTGCCCCTCCTACACCCCTCAGCATCATTCAGTTCACTCATTTTCATTTCTCTTTACAACTTGATCTTTCCTCTTTGGTTATATATGTCCTCTCTGGCTTGGCTCAGTACATGCATGCAGTATCTCTGACGTCCACACTCCCGAAACACCACCTTCATGACCTAGGTTGTGAATTACCTTTCCCTTCTGTTCCCATCCTTTCTTCTTCCCTTCTCTCCCACCTGATGAAGGAACTGTGTTCTGAAAGCTTGTCCTTTTTGTCCCCTTTTTTTCTGTTTCTTCATTTGTGTTACTATCGGCGGTACAGCACACAGGTATTGTAAATCTGCAATTTCATCAATATTTTTATAGCAAAATAGTGGCATATTCATTGGAAATAGCCCAATGGTTTTGATGAATTTCAATGTAAATGCCATTACATTTTTTAAATTAATTAAATTTTAGTGCAATTCATTTTTCAATAATATTGATTTCTTAGTATTTAAAATACTTTGCATTCAAAACTATGTAAAGGGAGGAAATCTGTCACATCCCTGTAGTGGGTGGTCTACTTATCTCAAAATCCTCCATTGCGATTTCAGAGATGTACATTGAGATCCAGCCACTACAAGGGTAGCTTTGTGTGTAAGATATTGTAAATGTTAAGAAATCTATAATCTATAGTTAGACATTTAAATTGCATGCCAAATTCCTTCTTGGTACACAAGACGCATTTTCATTGGCTCTCTTTGCGACACTTCTGATTGGCTGTCTTTTGCTGCCAACATGTGGACATCAAAAAGCTAGTGGCTCCTAAATTAGGATTTAACCCTGGTTTCCACAACACTTGAATTTTTCCACTAAACAAACAAGAAGTTTCGTAAGGGATTCCTAAAGTTAGCCTAGAAAACATTCTTGGCGATATGGCAGACCTTATTGGAAAATCATTTTTTCAGGAGCTACAGAAAAGAAGGCAAGATAAGACAAAGGCAAGATGTAAAAAGCTACATGTTCCAGGGAGGAGGAGCATTGGAACATCAGATGTTTTAAATGTGGAAAACAACTAAAGAGGCATACCTTACAAAGGCATACCTTACAACTGACACAAACAAACAAGGAAGACAAGAATGCAACAGAAAAGAAAAAAGACTCAGTAGAAACGATCCAAAAGTCAGATTTTATTAGGCACAGTCTGCACCTCAATAGGTATGGGAAGGGGAGGTTGGCAAAGCTCATAGGTGACAGTGTAGTAGGGGGTGGGGGTGTCACTCATGGAAAAATTCCTGTAGTAGTTGGTGTTAGGGCTGCACCTCTTTTAGACTGAAGACAGCTGATAGGTATTCCTGCTCAAAGGAAGTCCCTCTAAGAAAGGAACCACCTTTGACAAAGTCTAAGAATCTACGTAATAAGGGAATTAATATTTTTCATCAAAATATACACGGTATCATAGATAAAGTTAATGAACTGCTTATTGATATTGATTCTGATATTATTGGTATTTCAAAGCACTTTTTAAGTGATGTGACAATTCAGAGACTTCCTTTGCCAGGATACAGGTTAGCTGCCTTCTACTCTAGGATTTACTTGCAGTGTGGGAGAGTGGCAATGTATGTAAGAAACCATTTCTTAGCAGAGTCAATCGATTTTTCTAAACACTGCACAGAAAAGATATTTGAATGTTGTGCAGGAGTTGTTAATGTTAATGGAACTAAACTAGTAATAGTTGTTATATATAGGTCCCATGACTGATATTTTAAAATGTTTCTGCCCAAGCTGGAATTGGTTCTGGGTTCACTGTATAGGAAGTACGAAAATTTAATTGTGTGTGGAGATTTCAACATTAATTGTGTAGGTGATAGCTCAAGAAAAAGTCAGCTTTTAGATCTATTTAATTCCTATAACACGATGCAAACAGTATTTTTTCCAACGAGAGTGCAAGGAAATAGCAGTTCTACCATTGACAATATTTTTGTTCATTCTTCATTATTAGAGGGGCACTCTGTCAGCAGAATAGTAAATGGCCTATCAGACCACGATGCCCAAATTTTAATTCTAAAAAGTATTTGTTCTCAAACAAAAGTTAAACATAAATATCAACTACTCAGAAAAGTTAATCAAGTTGCAATTGAGACCTTTTTAAGCCTAATTAAGGAACAAGAATGGCAGGATGTTTATAGTGCTGACAATGCAGATGATAAATATGATGCTTTTCTGAACACATTTCGTATGCTGTTTGAAAGTTGCTTTCCGCTAGAACGCTCAAGACAGGGTACTTCCAGTAACAGATAGCCAGGCTGGCTGACAAAGGAGATAAGAGTATCATGTAGAACAAAGTGGGAATTGCATCAAAATGTTAGAAGCAGTCAGAATGAAGATGCAGTAGCTCATTACAAACAGTACTATAAGGTTCTGAAAAACATCATTAAGAATGCAAAAAGTATGTGGTATGCAAAAAGAATAGCAAACTCTTGGGATGAAATTAAAACTATCTGGTCAGCCATGAAGGAAGTGTCTGGTCAGGTAGAAGATATAACGTCATTGTCTAGTAGAAATGTTTCTGTTACTGACAAGTTAGATATATGTGCAAAATTCAATAATCACTTTCTGAATATAGTAGGGGAACTAAACAAAACCCTAGTTCCTACAGGTAATCATATAACATTTTTATAAAATGCCTTTCTGAGGCTGTTACCTGAAATGGTCCTTCATGATACTTCCATAGGGGAGATTGAGTCAATAATTAAATCACTAAAGACTAAGGACTGTTGTGGATATGATGGGGTATCTAGCAGAATTCTAAATTATTGTTCTCCATATGTTAGCCCAGTACTAAGCCATATTTGTAATTTTTCCTTTCAGAATGGTTAGTTTCCTGACAGATTAAAGAACTCAGTAGTGAAACCACTTTATAAAAAAGGAGAAAGGGATAATGTATACAATTATAGACCTATTTCTATGCCATCGGTTTTTCCTAAACTTATTGAAAAGGCTGTATATTCAAGATTAATTGATCATTTCAGTTCACATAATTTGTTGCCAAAACAGTTTGGTTTTAGAAGTGGTTCAACGACTGAAAATGCTATATTTTGTGTCTCTGTGAGGCACTTGATGGGTTAAATAAGAGGCTACGGACATTAGGCGTCTTCTTTGATTTAACAAAAGTGTTTGATTGTGTTGATCACAAAATATTGTTGTAGAGGGTGGAACATTATAGAATACGGGGAGTAGCTCACAACTGGTTCACCTCTTACTTTAATAATAGAAAACAGAGGGTAATACTCCACAGTGTAGAAAATGGCTATGACGTACAATCCCAATGGGGCACAATTAAGTGTGGAGTGCCCCAGGGGTCTGTTTTCGGACCATTGCTGTTTCTTATTTATATAATGATATACCTTTGAGTATAACAGGTGACTGTAAAATATTTTTGTTTGCTGATGATACCAGCTTGGTAGTGAAGGATGTTGCTCGTAATAATGACACAGTATCAAATAATGCAGTTTAAGAGATAATTTCATGGCTTGTAGAAAACAAGTTGATGTTAAATTACAGTAAAACTCAGTTTTAACAATTTCTAACACATAATCTGATGAAAACTGTCATTTTGATTACACATAATGGGCATATGATAAGTGAGACTGAACCGTTCAAATTTCTAGGTGTTCATATATACAGTAAGCTGTCACGGAAAGCCCATGTTCAGGATCTTGTTCCAAAACTATATTCTGCTATATTTACCATTAGAACAATATCTGAAATAAGTGATTTTTCAACACGAAAAGTAGTCTTATTACACTTACTTTAACTCACTTATAACGTACAGCATTGTTTTTTTGGGTAACTCGCCTGATGCAAAAAGTATACTTCTGGCTCAAAAACGAGCAGTTCAAGCAATATCTGGTGTAAGTTCACGAACGTCATGTCGACCCCTTTTCAGTAGTCTGGGAATTTTGACACTGGCATCACAATACTTTTTTTCTTTAATGTTTGTTGTTAATAATATCAGGTTATTCCCACGAGTTAGAAGCTTTCACTTGGTGAATACTACACAGAAGTCGAAAGAAAGGTGAACAGTATTCTGCGGCATCCATTTTCAATAAGCTGCCACAAGAACTAAAGAATCTTAGCACGAATCCACACGCTTTCAAATCTAAATTGAAGAGTTACCTCATGGCTCCTTCCTTTTATTCTTTCGAGAAACTCCTAGAAAAGTTAAACATTTTTTCTTTATTGATTCTTTTCACTTTGTCTTAAGATTATTGTTTGCAAAGGACTACTTAAAAATTTTCTATTACCATTCTTGTGTAACAATTAATATATTGACTTGTTCCATGACCATGGAGTCTCACACCTCAATTGGGTCCTATGGAACAGAAAAAAACAATAAATCAATAAAGATGGTGAAACTAATGTGAGGAATCTGATGATACTGATTTGGACTTTTTACATGAACAATTGTCTGATGGCAATGAAGACGATTTTTTTTTCCCCCCCCCCCCCCCCCCCCCCCGAAACAAACAATGTAAATCAAGAAATGTTTCCAATGAAGAATCCAACAACATAGAAATTTCTGTTGGAAGTTATGTTGTCATTAATTTTAAGGGTAGTTTGTTCCCAAGGAAAGTCTTTTAAAAATAGGTTGGTGGTTTCTGTTATGGGGTGATCGAAGAAGAGTTGGAAATGGCTATTAAAGCCTAATGCCATTTTTTTTATGACGTAGAAGTTTTGTACAGCATAAACAACAAAGGTTTACTTCAAGTGAATGGTGTCAATTAATAAGGTCTAGTTTATTTTCAGGTTGTCGAACTGCAATGTCTGGAACAATAGTTATTAGTTTAATAAAGATTAGGATTTAAAATTTAACAATGGAAACTCCAGGTTGGAATTAAACAATATAATGCGGACAGTTTACAGTTCATCACAAAGATGTAATGACTAGCTGCAACAGGCATTTAAAAAAGACACACACAAATAACACTGAAGCTATCGGCCATGGCCTTCTTCAGAATAAAGAACATTCACACAATCACAGAGGCACACTTCACAGTCACACAACTGTCATCTGTGGCTGCTGCATTCCAAATCCATTAGCAGCGGGAGATAACAGTTGCGGGACTGTGTAATGTGCCTGAGTGAATATTATTTATTCTAAAGAAGGCCATGGCCGATACTTTAAGTGTTGTATGTGTGTGTGTTTTTTTTATGTGCCTGTAGCAGCTCATTCTTACACTTTGTGGTGAGTTGTAAACTGTCCTTATTATATGGTTATAATAACCACCAAACTGTGGCCAAAAACAAGGTGAACCACCCTGTGGCACAGCATGCAACATAGCACATGCTTGATTTCAATGGCTGCTTCACAACCTGGGCCATCTGGATCCTCCCATCCACCACCAGCTTCTCTGAACTGCACAGATGGGAGTTATCCCTACAGTACATTCTCCGATCCCGAAATCATCCAGGCCTCAACCTACGATAACTTCCCTTTTTTCCATACCTACAGTTCCAACCTCTATTCTAAACCTCTCCTATTTTGAGTGGTGTGTGCATTCGGGTGTGTTTATTTTATTTTTCTCCCCTCACCTGCCTCCTCACTCCATTCCTAAGCTGCATCTCATTCCGATCTAGGCTGTGCTGTACCCCTCCCCATCACCATGACACAACCTTCCTATCCCCTCCCCGATTTACACGCAGCAGAGCGTGATTCGAAGTGCAGAAGCCAGAGGTGATGGTTGTATGAATGTTGTGTGCTTGTGCGATTGCGTGAATGTTGTATTTTCTGAAGAAGGACATGGCCGATAGCCGAAAGTGTTGTATTTGTGTCTCTTTTGTATGTGCCTATCGCAGTTCGTCACCACGTCTTTTCGGTGTGTTGAAAACTGTCCTTCTTACTACATTATTAATTCCAAGCTGGACTTTCCATTATTAAAGATTTGCAAATTATTGATTAAGGGAAGGGGGAGGAAGAAGGATTAGGAAGGCAAGGACTGACAGTGGCTGCATGATGACTTTGAAATTAAACAATGGCAAGTGAAAATGTAAATCGGGCTGGGATTCAAACCCGGGTCTCCCGCTTTGGGCCAGCGGTCGCCTTAACCACTTGGCTACCCGTGGTTGCCTCCTGTCCATCTCAAACTTCCACAAGTTGCATGCTATGGCTGTAGCTCCTCTATCGCCCATGCCCTCTTACGCTTGCCATTACGGGTTCCTGTGCAAGGTCAAATGTATGACCGCATCTGCAGTGAAGTAAGTGAAGCTAAAGCCATCTTCACATGTAAATACAGTATATTTCCACAAATGAGATGACCTTAAGATAAGGCGAGGTACAAATTTTCATCAAAATTTTATAGTTTAAGCATATATCAGCCATATAAGAAGACCTTCAAGTTTCCTTATTTACCTGAATGCAAGACACTTTTTTTCCAGTTTGCAGGATCTAAAAATACTCATGTGGCTTAGATTCGGAGGCAAAGCTTCAGGAAGTTCTGAATAATACCGATAGATGCCACCATAAGTAGGTTTTGTGCATTGAGGTAAGAATAAACAATGGTTTTGTGCAAGGAGGTTAGAAATTCTAACCTCCTTGCTTTAGTGTTGAGAGCCTAGTTTTGTGAATGGTAGTTCCGAAAAATGCCACTAGAAGCCGTCATGAATGGTTTTTGTGATACTTGACCTTACACACAGACCGGCTACTACGGCTCCATTTCCAAATATTAACAAAGGTTACCGACTGGCAAACACCATCTTGCTTTGTGTATTTGACGATTTTCTTATTACAACTCAGGTGTTGATATTTCAAAACATTAGTGCACTGAAGAATTATAGAAAACACACCATTCTTAGTACGATTAATTAGAATCTGTTGTCCAAACATGCCACATTAGCAATTAACATTTTCATTTAATGAGAGGAGGGTTTAAGTCTGCACTGTTGTGTTGCTTGCTGTAGCATAATGGAATAGCTTTCTAGATTTTGTAGTAAATACATATGTATGGTGATTCGTGACCCATCACAAACATTTTTTTTCCACCTTGGGTCCTAAATGGTTTTTAGGCACACAAACTGAGGAAATACTGTGATAACGAATATTGTAAACAACGTGCTGATACTAGTATTTTCATATTTCGATTAAGCACTAGATTTCTGTGGCAAAATGCCTTTTTCTTTCTTTCTCTTGGTTTTTAATTTTTCCCCCTCTCTATGTCATAGATTGAAAGTCACCAATTAAAATCAATGCATCTACTAAAATCTTTTTCTTTGGCCTGCTTTCTATGGGTTTTTTAAAAGTAGATTTACCATTTCTGTTATTAAGGTACGACTTTATTCATGTTACTTCAATCTACACTAAAATAAAGTGCAAAACTGTGGCAGCATTTCCTTTGATATTACAATTAACATGTCCAAAAGAACAGACACCACACCAATATAGTAACTATAAAAGACTGTCACAAAGCTGCAATGGCAAAATAGCTGTTTATGAGTGTGCTATAACAAAATATTTAATGTTTGATGGATTGCGCAAGAACTCCAGATATGACAGATCAATACTAATAGCTGGTTTATCAAGACTTCACGGCCAAGTGCACCAACCTCGATTAAAAGTTAAACGTGGTTAAGCTGGCATGTAACCATGGTTGACACAAAATTCTGGTACACTTACACCGATCAAAGTTAAATGAGGGAGTTGAGCGCGGTTAAGTTTGACCGCTGATCACACCCTGTTTTCTTGAGATAATCAGGGTTTTAGAAGCATACAGTATGAAGATGGCATTGAGTTTCAATGTTTTGGATGGAATTTGCAAAGAATTATTATACTGCCATCATTTAAATCAGGACTGAAACTGGAAAGTAGTGACTGTGGAAAGGGGAAAGCCTTTTGAAAATTATGGTGATAAGAAATTTGAATAAAGCGTTCATTTGTCAAAAGAAACAGTGTGGTGGTTGATAAACCAAATTAATAACAGGTTTTCTACTGATCGGAATAACCCAATATAACGGATGAAATGCATATTGATTACATTAATGACACTCGACATACAATTGCTGCATTCCATATTGTTATTGGGGATAATAGTATTGTACATCGTACAGCAGTGGAAAGAATAATTAATGAGATATTGGACATCAAAGTTTCAATGTATCCTCGATTTGTAGGTTTCCTTCAAGAGAAGTGTGCTCTGTTATGTATGGTTTTAAACAACTGGACGGATTTCCTGGTGTCACTAGTACTGTGATTGTATTCATAAGAATTCACTCTCATGAAAGGCAAAATGCGTAATTTTTCCCGCAATAGAAAATCACATTTTTCGTTTGTCAAACAACTGGTGACCAAACATTTATTAATAAGAGACTTCACTGCTCGACACTGGATGTAGTTTCACAGTCATGAATTGCGCTGAATGTGGTATACAGATGAAGATTTTTGATTATGTACATTATGTTTTAGTAGATTTATTCGTTTGGTACCGTCAGAATTTCCAGCCTTCCAGGACTACTTTTTTCAATATTCTAACAGGTCTTTTCTGTACCTTGAAAATGTCCACTTCTAATGTCTGTCCATTGTTAATTCAGTGTTAATGTTTGGATTGGCTACATGTGTTTATTTGTACTAGACAAAAAATGAATAATAATTTATGTATTTACAGAAATGTTTATTAATCACTTCTCTCTGTTTGCAATGCTTGTTGCTATAATTTTTGTGTACAGAATTGTTGATTTAATGGCAAAATTGTGCAAAGATTTAATTCAATCATTGACCCTTGCCAGTACTTTTCACAATACATTATTGTGTGTGGTGCTGCAATATTGAAAGCTCTTAAAATGCTTATAAAATGAGGTTACTACAGCAGGTACAGGAGTTTTACAAAGAACATCTAAGACTTAGGCCATCAATACATGAGCTGTAATTGAGAAAGAAGTGTGCTAGTCACTGTTTTTGATACATTTTATTCCACATACTTATTGATCACTTTTGTAGAAAAATTGCCCCATTTAGCAAAGCAACACTGAAAATAATCTCTTGTGACACCTATGTTATGATAAAAATGTTGGGTTGACATTTGCACATACTGAATATTGACAGAAAAATAAAATATGAAATTAATGATGAAAATTCTCCTCAGAGAAAATATGGAGCTCACTTTTAACAAAAAGTGCCACTATGAAAATCTTCAGTAAAATATGTTGTTGCAAATTATTGGTTATGTTTATAATAAACATTTGCAGATGCCAAGTATTGCTAGAAAAGTCACACACTATTATACTCACTTCTGCTGAAGAGCACCCATCCAGTTCACTTAGTGCCACTGAAATATATACGTTGTGATAAATGGTAGGAATAAATTGTCAGTATGTATGATACAATCAGAATTACAACACTAATAAGATGAAAAAAATAGTAATTTTACGACAGCTTCAATGTACTATACTACAACAATGATCTACATACACCAAAATAACATACGCTATTCACATTCTTCTTTCTCCAGTATTTCAATTTTTCCCTCATGAGTAATTTTAAATTTTTCAATGTAACTCTTCCCGATTGTCACTGTCTTCATGGCCAATCGGGCCTCCAGTATTTCTATCCTTATTTTACATACACTATCAATCACAGTACCAGAACCAAATGGGTTCAATTTTGTAAGCATCCTATGGAGACATCAGCTGCTTCTCATGGTACAATAAATGTTCTTTGAAATATGTGCACCCCCTCACAAAATTCTGTGGCTATTGTACAGCATCTGATTGTAAAGTGGTGGAATGTGCTTCAGTCATTTGCTCAAAAGAAACTGGAGAGGTGATCTCAGTACATTGCACTGAACTGTTAGTCATGGACATCATGTCATCCACATTAAATATCGTCAATCATATTGAATGGGGCATCCAAATTTCAACTGTTTGCTAATAGCTTCAATGTGGAGTCAACTATTTCCATTAGCTTACTATTTTCTTTTATCCTCGGTTTTGAAGTAGCTTTCCCTCCAACTGATTTGTACACTTCAAGCTTTCCCTCAGCCAGCTACTTTCTAATCTTTATCTTAGTATTTCAGGCTCTCTGAACTGGCAGACAAACCTAAAATTAAATAAATATTGTATTTTAAAGTCCCATAAATTATTTCTTATAGGTCTATTATTCACATTCATAAGTCCATCTTGCATTCAGAGTACCTGATGATGATAATAATGCAATAAAAATCAGATCTCTACATATAGATGTTGATTTATCATGTAGGAGTCCACAAATAAGCAATTGTGCAAAGAGATTGTAGGCCTACACATTACAAATAATAAAAATGCTTATGACGAGTAATTTTAATTTCATTTGTTGAAAGATAGTGGTACAGATCTGGGTATAGAGCTATTGTCGAACAATTTTTCACAACTTCTGCCAGGAAAAATTTTTTTAGTTAATAACAGTATACCGTAGCACTTCAAATAATTGGTTAAATTTTACTTACGGCAGTGGGCAATGTAGTACACTTTATAAGGATAAGTATTTTATTGACTAAAAAAGGGTACTCAGAAGAAGCTGTCTAGCATAGAACAGAAACAGCACTAATTATCTATTTCATGGTCAATGCAAAGAATTCTCCCCCCTTCTTTATGATTAGGTTTTCAAAGAGCATTCAACTATTATTGCTAACACCAGTACACTGCACAGCCAGTAAATTTGACCAACAAAAATTAAAATTGCAATTTAAAACAAAAAGGCCGATTGCAATGAAACAATCTCAAGGGATCGTACATCATATTACACACACAAAATAAATCCAAAATCTTTATTAATTTACGAATCAACTTACCCGGAGTAGAAGTAAATTGTGCCTTCACATATGTTTCTTTTTAATGGTGTAGTCATTCCTTTTTATCTAGAGCAGATTAATTTGCACAATTCTAGAAGTATATCCATTTTCACTGTGAAATATTCGGTGCACGTCTTTTATTAATCTCCATTATCATAAATAATTGTACCATTTGCAAATTATGAATGAACTACAAACACTTCTGCTGGTTGACACCACCAAGAGCATAACTCAAAGATGTCTTTCACCACAGATTCTATGGGAAATTGCGTACATTTTAACATCTTTGCATCGCCAGGGTGCTTTCCTTTGCAATACATGGATATAATCGTGGTCAAATGCACAGTTGGCTGACAATGGTTGGGTGACAGGCGATTAACTTTGGTGCACCAGGAAGACATTTTACACGCGATTAACTTTTAACCATGATCAATGAAACACGATTATCTTGCTATATGACCAAGAATGGTGCACTCGGCCACTGCACTATCTGCTGTTACTATCACTGTACACTATACAGATTTTTTAGCTGCCTACTCATGCGTTAGAGTCAGAGATGTGCCGGAGTGGCTGGAGATAGTAGTCATGTGTGCATAAATATTTCCTAGTGATTGTATGAATGTTGTGTTTCTTTTTCTGATGAAGGAAAGGGCCAAAAATTTATTTTACATGCCTGTCAGGGACTCAACGATTGTCTTTATGGTAATTTGTTGTCTATCCTCCATTGACATTTCAATATGGATTTTCCATTATCAGAATCAAAGATATGGATTTTCCATTATTAGAATAAAAGATATGGTTTTCATGTTTTATATAGTTTATTTTTGTAACAGCCTGGGTAACTTTTGTTTCAAAAACTGAAATATGTTAGATTTAATATATGTGCCGGAAATTTGTGAAAAAGATTGACAATCATAAAAATAGCATTTGCTTTTCAATTTGTGCTTCTGCAGTTATTTTAATGGTAATTGAAGAATTTCTTAATATTTTCAAAAGTCTTAAATGCCTGGATTCCTTCCCCATATAAAAAGTAATATATGACAACTAGTTTCAGTTTTCATAAAATACATCTTAGCTATGAATTGATAACAATCAAGTTAGTCCTACTGGACTTTTATTTCGCTATCACCAAGGTTTTTTTTTTTTTTTTTTTTTTTTTCTTTTTTCTTTTTTACATTTAACTACTATTTAACCTAAAGTGTGGAACCAGTTTAATTTTTGGGCCATTCCACTGTTACAAAGGTATCTTTAAACTTATACAAGTTATTTCTCTATTTACATATTACTTGTCAATCCAGTTTTTGTTCAATTATTCTTTCATATGAGAATAATCTGAGGATAATGCTTGACAACAAACCAGTCTAGTCATAATTTTTATATCAATACAAAATCTAGGCAACTACACAATTACATAGAAAATTAATAATAATTTTAAGTATTTGTGGTATATCGCTACCTACTACTCTGCAATGCGGAGACTAATTGTAGGTATGTAATTTTCACTTTTCAATAAAACTGAAAGAATAAAACTTGCAAGACAGACAACTGCACAGCTTATTTTTTCTGCTATTTTGGAATACCTCATTAATGTTGAGTTCCTTTTTCACACCCCAATACCACCTTTATGTGGTTATTGGGTGGTGCAGGTGTATGTAAACTTTATTATACTGTTTAAGAGTACTCCTGCACTGCAGGGCAGATTAGTAACTTTGCTAAAATTAGAAGATTGAAAGTAAAAAGAAAACAATAAGCGCACAGTTAAAAAGTTTTATTTTACAAAAAGCTATTTTGTGTTGGGAATAACAGAATGGCAATTGTCACAATAAAAAGGCAACACTCATATTCTTGTCTTAGCAGGCTTTGAAAATTATAGTTAGGTAGTAGCAGGTATGAAAAATGTAATTCAGTAATTATGACAATGCACAAGTACTTAAGGATTAATGTTGATGACAGGCTTAGGACAAAAATCTTAAGAACTTCACAATAGCAAAATTTAAAAGCAAGTTTAGCTATGTTTGATGTTTTTTGATTAATAGCATGATTTCAAATTATGAATTAACAATTTAAGAAAGGAAAAGCTTTTCAGGTCTTGGTTACTTAGTTCTGAACAAAATTACCAACATACAGCAAAGAGAAAACTAATTTTCCTCCCATACTTTTATCAGTTAGTCTGGAGATACTCCTGTTGTGAAAGTCATATTATGGACATTTATGGTTGCACATTTTATACTGACGAAACATTCAGAAACAGAGGAAATGTTATTGTAATGACCTGTTAAGTACTTTTAATACCATACAGCTTGCCAGCCTATGAAGATTATTAGATGAATGTACAGAGATTCTGTTATGTCAAGGCCTGAATACCTAATCCTTACAAAAAATTGAAGTTTAGATCCATTCAGTAGCATTTGCTAATGTAACAGTCAAGCAAAAGACACACATTCACATTATTCAGTCTATTACACAAGATTTTTTTAATAACCAAATAAGTTATGTATATATATTTGCGCTATATAAAAAATAAAAGACTGCATATGTATAAAAAACATAATTGATACTTTCTTCAGCAACATATTTGTACATTCAGACCTAATAAAACTTAGGAATAAAAGAAATAAATGTATTTTGTGCTTAGGACTTGCTTTAAAATATTATAAGCTATAAAGTATATCACTTAGCAGATCACAGAAATAATATGGCACAATCTTGCACAATACATTGAGCAACAAAAAGTCAGCACGCAGACAAATCATCTTCCACTAATAACCCAGAGTTCCAAGCTCCACATCTTACACCTACGACTTTCAGACTGCCACTCTCTCCATTACTGCTGGCTGATGGCAATGTTAGCCTTGTCATTTCATCGGCATTAAGGAGCACACTTGGTCGCTTCCCTAATTGTCCATATGCATTCCAACCACAGCCCCACACTGAACCATCATCTGAAACATGGAGAAAGGTAATAAATAATCGGTACACTTGTGATCACACCACAATGAGAAACTAATATCAGAGTCTAACATAAAGAGTCACGAAACTCTCGGCAGTTTTCTGCAACCTGGCGAGTGCAGCGCTGCTAAACGCCCGGGTCGTAAGAACATACCGAAGGGCGAGAAACCATTGTGGATTAGATATGGAGTCGAACGACACGTTTAAAATGCGACTGCATTTCGGAGCTTATTGCGGCGCGATAAATTGTAGATAGAGGAAAACTAAGAAAACGTACATTTTCTCAAATATGAAAAGCTCTTACAATGTAGGGTAGAGTAAAGTGTGTTAAATTTTAAGGGTGTATGGAATCTGTCACACACACACACACACACACACACACACACACACACACACACACAGAGAGAGAGAGAGAGAGAGAGAGAGAGAGAGAGAGAGAGAGAGAGAGAGAGAGAGAGAGAGAGAGAGAGAGAGAGAGGGGGGGGGGGGGTAACTAACTCAGTATTTTTTATTTTTCTTCACAGTTATTTTTGACAGTCTACTGATAGGTTTGTGGAAGTCAAAACAAATTTTTGCACAGTAGTCTACTATTGGTGATGCAGCAGTGATAGTTGTTAGTTAACAGGGATTTGTTTGTACAAAATGTAAAATAAAACGTAACTAACTGTAGTTCAACGTGTACAGACAAACTGAGATATTAGCAGGAAAAGATTCTTAAAGATTTATAGTACCTTTACATTCCTGGGGAGTAGGTATGATGAAAACATGACAGGAATGGCACATGCAAGCCATCTGAGCAAGAATAAAGCGAAAAGGGTTTTTATAAGACGTAACACTTAGTCTCTAAGAATGTAAAAATCGTGTCTAGTACCAGTATCAAATGTATTAAGATGTTCAAAATCTACCAGTACATTATATAACTATAAATCAGATACTTTTGAACTTAAAAACACCAGGTTACAATTCGCTTATTGTCTTAAACCGTTTTTGGATGTTATGATTACGACCGTGCTAGTGTGAGCCGTATGTATTACAATGCACAGGCATGTTATTACAAACTGAAAACAACAGCTGCTGTTGTTGTTGTTGTAGATTGTTTAAGGGGGACTAAACATCAACAGCAAACGGGATTTTAGTTTAAAAATGTTTTCATATTTGTGTCACGAAATACAGTACCACATTTAATGCCTAGGAAATATATAAACTACAGTAACAGTAAACAATACATTCTCCGTTTCGGTAGTGCCATTTTCTGCTACTGAGCTTGCTACCCAGCCACTTGGAGCGCTAGTATCGCTTCAGCTGTCAAATGGCTGCATGTTTTCCCCTACTTAGTTTCGCGACTGTCTGTTTTAGACTGTGCTAATATGCTCCTGTAGAGGCTAAGTTATGAATCACAGTGCATAAAATTTTCATTAGAAAAAAATCTAATGAGCATTCAAAAAATCCCCAAACCATATCAATGGCAATACAAAACAGAATTAACATTGCTTTCTATCCAAAACAAATTACTTGCTGAAATGTGTGTGGAATATTTTGTACCGTATGCAAAGAGAGTCTTCAACCACTCTCACTTTGTACATCACTTGACCACAGTTGAAAACAATTAGCAAGCATAAAGATCATTAATAATAATAAGTAGATAGGGAACAATTCACTGTACAGATGCCCTGTGTTGGGTGGCCAAAGATGACATATGTGTATGGATGAGTGTGCCCGAGTGATTGTGTGGATGAGTGTTCTATTTCTGAAGAAGGTTGCGGCCAAAAATTTCTAATTGTATGTGTGTCTTTTATGTGTGTCTGTTGGCGGCTCAGCGTTTGTCTTTACAGTGAGTTGTTCCCTATCTACATATTATTATTAACATTCCTTACTGGACCTTCCATTGTTATTTTGCCAATCAGAAAGATCATTAAAAATGCTGTTCTGTGCATGCATGCATAAAGAGTCACTGCTGTGCATGTACAGATCTTGGGCAGAATAGAAAAATTTCTATTTCACTGTGACCAAACAGTCTGATAAATTCACAGCATCATCCATTCTGTCACTATTTGGTGACCCATCTACAAGTGAGTTCCAGATATTTGGGTCAGGATGGTTGTATGAATTAGTCACTACTGAAATTAGACTGACACAATAAGTGCATTGTTGTTCATTTTGTAATAATGATATATTGGAATAAATAAATTTCATAGTGACAATGTACATTTTTAAAGCTAAGTAGTTATGCAATACGATTATATGAAGGAGATTCTGGGGAATATTTTGTTCGTATAATGAGTTCCAAGCACTTCTTGGAAGATTTTTCTGAAAACTAAGGAATTTCTAAGCAGTATAAGGTGTTTGTATGAATAAATCAGATATGTTTTCTCGAAAATATTAATATATTTGCTACTGATTCTTAATGAAACACAATGGTACTGACCTAAAAGCACTATTGTGTGACGGCTTCCACACCCAACCTCCTTCACATTGGCATAGATACCAGATGGGAAGTCTACAGGCATTGGCACTCCAACAAGAGTTGATGGATCTTTTTCGAAGGAGTTGTCTTTTTCATCAGTCTTAAATGCATCTTCTTCATCAGCCCCTGCTTTCCGCTTTTTAGCCTTGTTTTCATCACTATGTATGCCGGAGGTATCATCATACTTCCTGCATCCAATCTGAGAGAAACCGCTGTCATCAACATCACCTATGGGAGAGGATTATATAGAATAAAGAACACACAAAATATAAAAGGAAAAACAACTATTATTGTTTTTGTATGTTAAATGTATATTTCTGATTGTTGTAATTCTAAAAATTATGACACTGAACTATCATTTGTGGTCAATAATGCCACAAAATATTAGTTTTTAATTAAACTATAAAAAAATTAAATTTCAAGATTTGGTAACATAATTAAAAATGATCTGTTATTGGCTGAAGCTCTGATGATATCACAGGTCGGAAGTAAGATGAATCTTTACGAAGTATGTTCAAACAATTCCACAAACATCCATAATTTCACACCAAATGTAATGTTGGCGTGGAATGCAGTTGGCAATGCATAACTACCCAAAGTTTCATTATTGTGTGCCTGTTCAGTAACTATTCAGTGCTGCATTGGGTAGAATGTTGTGTCGTACAACTTGCAAATTCTGAGACGGCAGATTTACAAGAGCAACTGATCTGCATTAAATTTTGAGTTAAGCAACCTTTACAAACACACACCAACTGATGCAGCAAGTGTACAATGATGAGTGATTATGCCATACTCAGAGTTACAAATAGTTAACAAATGTTCAAACGTTTGTAAACTTATGGGACTTAACTGCGAGGTCATCAGTCCCTAAAATTACGAACTACTTATGAACTGACTTATACTAAAGAACACAAACATCCATGCCCGAGGGAGGATTCAAACATCCGACACAGGAGGCCGCACGATCCGCAATGTGGCGTCCAGACCACTCAGCTACTCCCATGTGGCAAATGGTTCACAAGCTTTAAAAATGGCTAGGTGGAAGTTGAAGATAATCCTCATTCAGGATGCTCTTCAATGTCTACCGAAGACACTCGTGTAAGGAATGTCAACAAATTTGTTAGTACTAATCAGAGACTATCTGTCTTACATACTGCAGAAGACAGTTACATTCCAGTTGGAGCATGTTCTGAAATCTTGACACAGCATCGTTGGAATGCACTCTGTTACAGCCAGGTTCACCCCATGGCTCACAATGTAATATCTCTGGTTAAAAATGGTTTGTTTCTAATCAACTATTTGTAATTTACTTGATTTCTCCTTGTTTAGAATTGAAATAACATTTAATATTATTACACACTTCAAAGCAAGGAAGTGAATTAATAAGAGGTACTCTTTGATGTTATAAATACTTCAGGGAAAATATATACCAAAGACAATATATTGTCATTTTACTGATGGTTTTGGTATGATGGAGTTTGCATATTACAAAGACTTAGGAAAGTTTAGATAGTTACTAGTTTTAGAGGTGCATAATTGTACTTACAAGGAAAAAATAATAATACTGAAAAACGAAAAGTCTAACTTCTTTCAAAAATTATTCTGCTCTTTTAATGAACTTTGAATTGAATGTCATACAACAAAGGAATCTACCAGACTGGAGATGTACAAAACTGCAAACATAGTCAATGCTTTTCATAAATCTTAATTAAAAATTAATATTTCAACTGCAAACACAGTTCTGACCGCTGCTTCCAGATTTGATAGTGTTCACCTACGATTTTCTGTACGAGGTAGACATTCTGACATATTGCCAATGTCAAAAGAAAAGTTTGAGATATTAGTTACAGATTCAACAGTCAGCAGCACTGTCTTACTGCTGTTGTTTGCTCCTTGCATCAACCCACACACCTGTAAGAAATTATAACTCCATTCTCTTTCAGCCTCCCAATCAAATTGTAATGAAAAATATTACTTTCCCAATCGTAGCAATTTTAATCAACATTGGTCAAGGAACAATGTGTGTGTATATATATATATATATATATATATATATATATATATAATTGTGTGTGTGTGTGTGTGTGTGTGTGTGTGTGTGTGTGTAGGAATCATGACTCATATTTTCAACATAAGCATTTTATTATTATCAAAACTACTAAAATTAAAACAACAGAGTTAAACTGAAACAAAGCAAAAATCTTCCTACTTGCATTTATTCCATGATCACCAAACTACTGTCCAATATTTGGCTTCTCTGGCATGTCTTCAGTTTCTGTAGCATGAAATGCCTTAAATCCTCCATCCAAATCCCACATTTGGTCATCCTGACAATCATCCGACTCATGATTATTAGTCACTTGGCCAAGTTTTCATAAATTCAGCACATGTTGTCGTTTGGGACCCTCGTGGTTATCACATTCTCAGCACACATCATAGGTGTCATTTGTTTTAACTTTTGTGACTCTTAGGACCTTGATTCTTCGCCTTCAGCTTCAGATATGGTCCAGTTTGTGTTTGTTTAAATGCTATCAGATTGCCAACATTGTACTTTTAGGTTTTCTTCCGATGACGGTTGAAAGTAACACTGTTTTCTTCTTGTACCTTGCCAATTTGCAGCTAATCTTCCCTCAGCACACTGAATCTTTCTTCAAACAAGTTAATAATTTCGTCATCCAATAACTTTGTGATCTGAATCTCATTCTATGTGTGCATCTTGACTCCTATCAGTAGTTCAAATGATGTTTTCTGAATACTACTGTGAAATTTTGAATTCATGGCACGTTGAACTGGTGGTACCACCTTGTACCATGCCCTTGGGTTATCAGTACTAAGTTTAGCAATGATTGTAGTCAAAGTAGAATTAATCCTTTCGATCTGTCCATTGGCTCTAGGAAGTCCTGTTGTTAAAATATGTTTTCGCCTCATTTGTCAGATCTGGTATATAATAATCTTGTTTCACTTCCTCTTCAGTTCTCTTAGCCATGTAATGTCCTTTCTCATGCACAAGCTTGATTTCACTTTGCATAGAGCATGAAGCAACTGAAGTGTCTTTCCCATTACAGAACTTGACAAGAATACCATCTCTCATTAGGAAGTTTTCATAAGGTCATTCTTTGAGAATGCTCGATTGCTGTCTAATAATCATCCTTCTCTTGAGCTTTTTTGATTCTAGCTATTAGGCTATCTGCAAAACCAAACAGTACATTTACACAACGACTTAACGCATTTATATGTTTCATCCTAGAACTAGGCTGGTGTTCAATGGTGTAGGAATAGTCTTCAAAAACTAATGCCCATCTTGCTATTCTTGGTGATAAGTCTGCCTTATCCATAGTCTTTTGGAATGCAGCAGTCTGTTACAATTTGAAACATATCCTTAATGAATACACTTGAAATTTCCAGAATTAAACTTTCACTCTGCGGCGGAGTGTGCACTGATATGAAACTTCTTGGCAGATTAAAATTGTGTGCCGGAACCTGGGACCTTTGCCTTTTTTGGGCAAGCGCTCTACCGACTGAGCTACCCCGACTCAACTCATGATGCCTCCTCACAACTCTACTTCCGCCAGTACCTTGTCTTTCCATCAGCGCACACTCTACTGCAGAGTGAAAGTTTCATTCTGGAATCATCCTTTAGGCTGTGGCTAAGCAATGTCTCCACCATATCCTTTCTTCCAGGAGTGCTAGTCTTGCAACATTTGCAGGAGAGCTTCTGCGAAGTTTGGAAAGTAGGAGCTGAGGTACTGGCAGAAGTAAAATTGTGAGGCAGCATCGTGAGTCGTGTTGGGTGGCTCAGTTGGAGTGCTTGCCTGCAAAAGGCAAAGGTCCCAGGTTCAAGTCCCGGTTCCGGCACACAATTTTAATCAGCTAGGAAGATTCACACTTTGAAATTCTTTAATGCATTAACTATAGCTAAAACCAAGCTCATTGCTACAGTACCTTTCTTCTTGGGGTGTTGTTTTTCTTACTCTCATATGAAACAGGATGGAACTTATATGGAGATTTTTGTAGCAAAACTGCTCTCTACCCATCTTTACTGGTGTCTGTGTGTACTTCAGCAAAATGCATAAGTCCGCCTTTGTGTGCGCGCGCGATGATTCCAGAATGAAACTTTCACTCTGCAGTAGAGTGTGCGCTGATGGAAAGACAAGGTACTGGCGGAAGTAGAGTTGTGAGGAGGCATCATGAGTTGAGTCGGGGTAGCTCAGTCGGTAGAGCGCTTGCCCACAAAAGGCAAAGGTCCCAGGTTCCGGCACACAATTTTAATCTGCCAAGAAGTTTCATATCAGTGCACACTCCGCCGCAGAGTGAAAGTTTAATTCTGGAAATTTCAAGTGTATTTATTAAGAATATGTTTCAAATTGTAACAGACTGCTGCATTCCAAAAGACTATGGATAAGGCAGACTTATCACCAAGAATAGCAAGATGGGCATTAGTTTTTGAAGACTATTCCTACACCATTGAACACCAGCCTAGTTCTAGGATGAAACATATAAATGCCTTAAGTCGTCGTGTAAATGTACTGTTTGGTTTTGCAGATAGCCTAATAGCTAGAATCAAAAAAGCTCAAGAGAAGGATGATTATTAGACAGCAATCGAGCATTCTCAAAGAATGACCTTATGAAAACTTCCTAATGAGAGATGGTATTCTTGTCAAGTTCTGTAATGGGTTATCATTTGTGCAATCCAAAAACTTTTCAGATTGAGGCTATAGTATTTTTGGTCTTGGTTCATTATAATTTATATATATATGAAGGTTTTAGAGGAAAAATTCCTAGCAGGATAAATATATATAAAAAATAGATGTTTACTTACCAGGCAAAGGAGCGTGCGAACAAACAAACACACACACACACACACACACACACACACACACACACACACACACACACACGTGTGTGTGTGTGTGTGTGTGTGTGTGTGTGTGTGTGTGTGTGTGTGTGTGTGTGTGTGTGTTGTTCGCACGCTCCTTTGCCTGGTAAGTAAACATCTATTTTTTATATATATTTATCCTGCTAGGAATTTTTCCTCAAAAACCTTCATATATATAAATTATAATGAATCAAGACCAAAAATACTATAGCCTCAATCTGAAAAGTTTTTGGATTGCACAAATGATAACCACCTTGCCCCTGTGAACTTGTTTGCACTCTCAAAGTTGAAAATCCTGTTGTAAGGATGAAGATTTGCAATAATAAAGGCAAAAGAAGATTCAGACTGTGTTTTGTGTGATTAATAAAGAGACATATTAAGAATGTATACAAAATGGAAACTGTGTTGGGAGCAGTGAATGAATTGATGAGTCATGAAAATGTTAGCCAAAGTTACTAAAACTTTATGTACTTTTACTATGAACAGTAGAGGTACTTAGTGAAGAAAAATGTGATTACACTTTGTAAGTAACAATGGGAAAGAATTTAGTGATGGCTGATGGTGGAAGCCTTTGGAAAGTTAACACACTTGCAACCCCTTTGTTTTTCAGCAAACTACCCAGAATTTTAGAATCCAGAAATAAGAAACAAAGAAATTGCATTTTAAGTAAAATACACCTACATTTTCAATGTAATAGTATCTTGTTTAGGTCAACAACTGGCTGTAAAGATACAAACTATGACAAAGAAATATGATTTGATTTCCGCCCACATTCTCAAACATTTTAGAAAATATTAGTTACAGTATTTTTAAACATCGGAACACACACAAGATATGATTCATGTCACATTACAGATTTCTAAAGGGTCCCGATATTGAGAAGCTGATCTACACATTTAGTGAAAAGGTACTTAATTCACTGGACAAATCACAGTCCACTGGTATAATTTGACACAGTCATATGCCTGCAAAAGATTACAATCACAATATCCTTTGACGTAAATAACAATATTGTGGTGTAACAGGAAATGCTTCAAAATGTTTCAAATCCTACTACTCTGACAGAAGTGTCAGATGTATGATCCGACCTGACAACATGGGTAATCATTTGTTTCATTTCATGTAGCAAATACTTATGCTTATCTTGCTTTTCAAGTTCCATACCAAAGACTGAGGTGCAGATTATGTACATTGTATGCTAACCTAATAATAATGCAATTTAAGTAAGGTATGATATAATTTTAACTGATCGTAATATATAATGATTAAATAGAATATATATTACCTACTTTCATTAACATCAAGTGAATAGTCTTATTTTTTTAATATTTGTGTGAAGAATTTAAACAAGGAATTTTATTCTTGCAATGGTGAGGTGGACACTAATTTCAGTCCACAACGTAAAGTCTGACACCTGAAACATTTGGCACACTGGATCAGCTTGGTATATTATATTACTCGGGAAAGAGCTAACACAGAACACACTACATTATCTCACAAACTACTACTGCAGGGGTAGGCAACCACAAAGCCTTCATGATCTATTATTTCATACAACTGCTCGAAGTGATCTATTAAAAATAGACTAACTGCTACATTTTTGGTATTTTCTATATTGGAAAACAACTATATTTAAAAATCAAACTTTTTTCTTAATTATTTGTTTAAAACAAACATTTCATTTCATACCATTTTACGAATATTAATTATTTACATTTAATGACAAACTTGAGATGTTCTCTTAACGTCACCGATATCTGGTATATAACGTCTTACACTTCAGAGTGTTCACCTGTCAGCCTAGTTCTATGTTTATTTTTAATAAAATTCATATTTGAAAATAGTGATTTGCACAGGTAAGTTGATGCAAACGAAGCCTTTATTCTTAGTTCAGGATATTTCTCCTGAGGAATTAGATATTAACAATTTTTAAGTTTTGGAACATTTTTGAGATATAAATTGTTTTTAATGATATAATTTTCAGTTCAATAGCTGCTCCATCTATGTCAAAAACTTTTCCATTGAAGAAGATACATTCATACATTCAATATCTTGAGGTTAGCCCAAGGGAAAGATACAAACTGAGTTAGTACAGCAATCTTTTTTAAGGCTAAAAACCAGTTATTTAAATCATCGTGAAAATTGGAGATTCATCTGTGGTAATGCTTACAAGCCTTTGTATAGGGATTTTTTCTGACAAGATTACTTGTTTCACAGCAAAAAATACATCTTCTCCTCTTGTACGGCATTTCAAAGAAGTTACTATCAGAAGATGTTCTTTGACAGCAAAGTTTTAAAAACCATTCTTAAAAAACTAGCATCTGAGCAGTACCTGTTGCATCAATGGATTCGTCTCACTGCATTGAAAAATAACAACACACATCCAAGTCTCTTTTCAACTGAGAGAAAACATCTTGAAACATTGTTTCTTCCCGTCAGCGTTCTTGGCGAAAGTTGAAGTGACTCAATGGCAGCCATTATTTCGGACTTATTCTTGAAACTATTAAACAACTAATCAGCAGCCTCTCAAAATGCTTCTTTTATGAATTCACTGTTTTCGAACGGTTTCCTCCTTTTCACCAGTACATTTGAAACACGATACACAGTGAGAGTGGGAGCCTCACTTTTATCTACTGGTTTTAAGAAGGTATTTTGTTGAATATGTGACTGATTATTCCATCATCTTTCGGGAGTGCACCCGGGACAGCGACAATTCTTCTTCCGATATTTTGGCTGCAAACCTTACAGCCATCTTCAAGGCGAGTCCAAGATTGAGTTCTCAGCGTCTGTGCGTGCCTATTTATACGGTAAATCACATGATCCAAGCTACTGAGGATTAGACTGCACATGCTCGAAGATATCACATTCGTAACTGCTGCGCTAGTCATAGATAAATATATACAGATAAATATATACAGCCTACAGGATGAACTCCTGCACCTGGAGGCAGTTTTCAAGAAAAATGGCTATTCGCAACATAAGATTAAAAAAGCCTTACAAATAAAAACACCAGATAAATCACAGGAGAAAGATGAAGAGGAACGGGATGTGAAATCTACAGCCTTTCTCCCATACGGGGGTAATGTGTCTTCAAAAATAGCCAGAATCATGAAGAAACAAAGTGGATGTAATCTTTCGCCCACCACCTAAGACCGCAGCTCTTCTGGGATCTGTCAAAGATGATTTGTTATTGCGAAAAGCGGGAGTTTATGAAATCCCTTGTTAGTGTGGAAAACGTTATATAGGTCAAACCAAGCGCACTGTGCAGGAACGATGTATTGAGCACCAACGGTATACACGCCTTCTTCAGTCCAACAAGTCTGCAGTAGCCGAACATTGTATTTCTACTGGCCATTCCATGAATTACAAAGGAGTAAAGATTTTAACCACAGCTTCCACTTTCTAGGACTCTGTTGTAACGGAAGCTGTACATATAACAACTGGCGGACCACCTGCTAAATCGTGACGACGGATTTCATCTTGACAATGCATGGAAGCCACTTATATCACGCCTTCGTTCTGAAAGAGTGTCTGCGTCTTCTACTCCGATTGATGTTACCACTTTTAATGATTGATTATTCATTTGTAAGCACTGTGGATACGTAACAACTCTGTTTATGTTTGCACTCACTGCTCACAGATTATCTTTGAAGTATATATTTATCTATGACTAGCGCAGCAGTTACGAATGCGATATCTTCGAGCATGCGCAGTTTAATCCTCAGTAGCTTGGATCACGTGATTTACTGTATAAATAGGCCACGCACAGACGCTGAGAACAAAATCTTGGACTCGCCTTAAAGATGGCTGTAAGGTTTGCAGCCGAAATATCGGAAGAAGAATTGTCGCTGTCCCGGGTGCATTCCCGAAAGATTATGGAATATTATTTTTGCCGGGAAAAATTCAAGAATCACGTAACTGATTTTTAAGTTTCTTTTTTTTTTTTTTTCCCCCCCTTAGTTCAATGAAGAAACGAAACTCGACATTCACACTAGAGTGCACAGTTTTGAAATGTCTTTCGATGTTTGTATTTTTCACAAATGCAATCTTAGCTTGACACAAACACATGTACCATTTCTTTCCGCTACGAAAAACTCGTGCTCCTATTTGGAATAAAAATGATAAACTTTACTTTTTTTTAATAGTCTATTCATTATGCGTTAAGTGTCATTGCAACACATTCTCTTAGTACAAATCACGCCCGAGTATAGTCACACTATAATCTCGTCCACACATTACAAAAACACGAAAGTTCGTAGTTTACAGTAAGGACACCAAAGAAGTTCACATTCTAACAAGCATGAATGGCAAGAGCAACAAGCTAATATTTAAGTTCTTTGGGCAGAAGGCATAAAACTTACCTCGTACTACGGACAGGTACCAAACCAATATTACATATAGCACAAAGATGAATAGAAATAGTGGTACAACTAGTGGCGCGCAGGTAGCAACTGATCGAAGTAATGCGAGAAACACAGTTTTACAGAATCAAGCAACCCATTCTACACGATTGTTAACAAAAAAATCTGTGTCAAATGAGCGTATTTTAATTGCTATGAAAAACAAGTCAATTTTATTCAACAAGTTTTCTTCTGAACTCTCAGTACTTGCGTGATCTACTAAACAAGCCCTCGCGATCTACTGGTAGATCACGATCGACGTGTTATTGACCCTGTAGTACTGCATATAAATTCATCCAAATTTGTCACCAAAAACTAGCTAACTCCCTTGGGGAGTTAGTTTGATGCACAGTGAATAACACTCTTCCTCCTCTTTCCACCTCCTTCCTAGCTGCATATTAAAGACACTCATACCAAGGCTGCATTTATCTACCCTAGCAATAACAAACCCACACCTACAGCCTCTTCAGAATTACATTATCACACAATAGAAGCTTCTCCAAGTACTATGCTACGCATACAACACCGATTCCTTTCCAGAGACAAACTTATAAAGTTTATGTGATCTACATTTCAGGTGATACAGTGTCTGGTGGTGCAGCTTACCTTTCTCAGCAGGTGACCTAGCTGTCCCTTTCTCGGAGAGCTTCCTTTCGAGAGCTGTACTTGACGAGTCATCCAGCCTGCCATTGGCACTTTTTCTTCTACGAAAAGCTGGTCGGCCTAACTGACCCGAATTATTCCACCCCCACATGTACAAATCACCAGATAAAGTGACAGCTGCAGAATGCCAACCACCAGCTGCCACAAATGTTACATGCAGTCCACTCAACACCTCCACTTCACAAGGTTTGTCTTCATTTTCGAATGTGCCCAGTCCGAGCTGACCACGCCTATTGAAAATTTAGAACATTAAAAATTAAACTATTACTAACATGTAAATTTATAGTAAACCAGCAACTATCCTATGACTGGACAGCAGCACATAATATTGAATAAAGTATTTCTTCTCCTATTACTCAAAAAAATTTATTGCAGGACTTCCTTAAAACTAAATGATATTTTTACTGAATAATTTTAGCACACTCCTGACTTTATACTTAACAGAGAATATTTCAAACAAACTGACAATGTTGCTATGATTAGTCCTGAGCCTGCCACCATCACCAACCTTTTTATGGGCGACTTCAAGGAAGGACTATAGATGGCAGTTTTGAAACATAAGTGTGTTTAAAGAAATGTGGGTGACCCATTTGTTGCATGGTCACATAGGTTAGCTTCAACACACACACACACACACACACACACACACACACACACACACACACACAGAGAGAGAGAGAGAGAGAGAGAGAGAGAGAGAGAGAGAGAGAGAGAGAGAGAGAGAGAGGAGCTGAGACATGTTTTCCTGATAGATGGAAGGAATACCTTGGTGGATGGTCAGTAACAAGCGTAAGTGGGGGTGGAGAATCTGGCATTTCCAGTTCTAAAACAAAGACTTCATGCATAGGAAATTTGATTTATTTCAAGACTGCATGTGATTAAGTGTACCTTTGTGCAGGATTAATTTTAGACAGCCATAAGATGAGAACACGAGCCCAGAAACAGGTTGCTTAAGTTTGTGTTCGTAACACTTGTGACTGCATGTAAATGTAAATACATTATAACAATTTAATTTCAGGTATTCATCTCCTAATATATAGAAGTGAATTCTGAACAACAAATTAAGTATATTGTTACAGATTACTTTTCTGAAGCATAATAATCTTTTAGCTCTTATGTAACGAAGCAAGTAAATTCCTGTAGATTGTAGAAGTAATCATAAATATTCTTGCTCTTGCTCTTTGTTGGAGACTAATGAAAAAAAAAAAAAAAAAAAAAAAAAAAAAAAAAAAAAAAAAAAAAAAAAAAAAAAAAAAAAAATCGTACGCGCACGCACGCACACACTAATACAAATGCCTAATAATATATGGTAATGTGTTACCAATAATCTCAACATTTTCAAAACAAATCTGCACTCTAAAGTTTGTTTGTTTCCTGGACACATTATCAAAGAAAAGAGCAACAGTTTTTCTATTTATTAAGGCTCTCCATATTAGCAAGCAACTGATAAAAACCAAGAACAAATGTTTACTTGAGAAAGAGGATAAACAATATACTGATATGGTAGCCAATCTGAAACAGTATGGAAATTGAGATTACGCAGGTGAATCAAATGAAAAGCTTAAAAATTCTATACAATTTTGAAATTCTATGTGATAGGAGTTGGTAGATGGCAGTAGTGTTACTTTAGGTTCACGGAGTGACCAAGAGGAGGCAGAGTGATGCTACAGCGCAAGAGGAGGAGGCAGCATCCATGACAAAATGACTACCCCATTGTGACAAGCATTGTGATTGAGCAATGATCGGCACTACATTTTGTGTAGATAAGGTGTCAAACTTGTCTCAATTCATTTCAGAATGACAGCACATTCGTCCTTGCAGCAAATATATGATGAACTTTAAAAGTTGGAGAGTTACCAACAACAGGGCCAGCTCACAAGCATTGCATTAGTGGAGAATGCTTGTGAAGGAGAGCAGATGCATAACTCTGAATGAAATGGCCAGAAGCTTTAAGTTCAGAATTGGTTCAGTGTACAATATGATTCACAATATATTGCACTTCAATAGTGTTCCTGAGGATGGATTGCACATGTGGTGACTACCCAATTGATAGACCTTGTGATGATGCCTGTGAAGACTTACGTCATTTCTGCATCAAAGATGATGCATTTCCATGGAAAAAATTTTATGGGAGATGAGACTTGAGCACATTATCACCAATGAGAAATGGAAAGGTCAAGCAAAAAATAGTGCCACATCTTATTGCCAAAACAAAAAGAAAACTCCACACTCAAAAGCCAGCAGAAAAAGTCATGCTTATTCTCAACTAGGATGCAAATGGAGGAATTATATATCAATCACTTTCTACACTATACATTTGTAAGTGTAATGAAGCAACAAATTAGTTTGCCTTCCGCACTCTGAAAAACAGTCATACAATGGCAAGCTGAAGAGAAATTAAACATCTCCGATTATGGTTTACATTTTTCATTCCATGTACTGCTTCTTACAAAGTTTTAATACCAGTAGTCATTTTACCCTTCCCTCTACCATCTCCATTAAATTTGTCTTACAAAAAAAGTTGCCAGATTAATCTGAGAATGAGTAAATTTTGGAGGCATCGAGTGCTCAAAACTAACCATGTACACACTTTTCTCCTCGCTGTAATTCGAGAACTGCATTAGGAACAACTTTTCAGTGTTTAGTGTATACTTGGCCAATGAACAATGGCATACCAAATCCTGTAAGATGTAAAGCAGGGATGCACAGACTATAGCACCCCACTGATCTGAGGCCAGGCCCACCCTCACTATTTGTTGTTTTTATTTTTAATCTTCTTTCTGTCCCTCCCAGAAAGAATGCAGGACTTTTTAGAACTCTGTTCATTTGAGGACACACTGCTGTAAATATAATTGTTAAATAAAACAATAATAATTAATTATGTAATTTTTTCTGTATATTATGAGTCTTGCATAGTTGCCACGAGGTGTTTGCGGCCTGTGGAACAAATTAGTCTGTGCATCCCTGATGTGAAATCTACTTCAGTCTTTGAATTGAACCATGTTACTTACGTCCCAGTTCCCCAAGAATAAACAGTTCCAGCATCTGTCAGTAAGAGGCAGTGTTCAATACCACAAGCAACAGCTGTCACCCGATGTTTCGTAAGAGGCAATGGCGATGGAATACTGAAGGCACAACCTGTTTAGCAATAAATAAGAGTGTTACCAACATGTTAAAATTTTGTTTAATATGGGTATCTATTTTCATTATAATAATAATAAAAAGAAATGATTGTGTTGTATTATGTCAAATAACAATTTTAAGATACAATCACAGTCTCGATTAAGAAATTATTCTGCTACTAACCTGGAGGTATTATCAAAGGTCCAGAAGAAGTAAAATTGTTATGACCAACACAAGAATTCCTACTCAAATGAAATTTTATTAAGAAAGCTAATTTGACTGACTGTGATTTCACTGTACTGACTATGAATTTTGGTTCATTCTTTACTTTTACATATATCAGTGTGTTACCTTAGATCTATATTTTTAACTCAGCTATTGCAATCCACACAGTAAACAAAATTAGAGTGCTGATTGGTCATGCAAAAGATAAAAATTAAGCACTCCAGAAAGTCCAAGTACCCTCACAACAAAAAAATTCAAGTGGATAGAAAAAAGTAAAAAATAAACAAATCAAATTTCTGATACATCTTATGTACTGATCGCCAAAGATCTTACCTGCTGCAGTTACTGCCACATGAATAGCTTCACCACAGCATATTTTAACAATTTTTTTGTAGGATTCACCACTACTTGAATTTGGCAGTGCTCCATCCTGAATCCTCTTCCCACGTCTACACTGTTTGCTTACAGTTTCTTTTTCATCATCAGATGTAGACATCTCAGTCTCAACATTCACAAAATTTGGCAGCTTCTTTAAGGCCCCTGTGGACGAAATGTACTGCCAACACTCACCACTATCTGTAAGAATCAGTGCCCGTGATGAGGAGCATGCTGCCTGAAAAATAAAAGCTTTATTAAGATAATTAATTTGGTCAGGTACTTTTTATTTTTTCCATTGGTATAATTTTGAAATCTTACTGCTTATCAATGTGGTTTAAACTTCTATATAGCTTCATATGTGTAAGATTACTCAAATTACTGGAACATATATTCAAACTGTATTAGCTATGCCAGTTATTTTGAAGGACACTGTGTAAGGGTGGAGTGAACTATCAGTTTTTGAAAGAAAAGTAGGGTTTAACATATTGAAAACAAGGCCCCTAGACACGGTATTGTTTTGTTAAGGAAGGAGAAAAATCTAACATTCCACCATTTGCCTAGAGCAATTTAAAAAATTTACAGAAAACCCAAACCTGTAGGGCCAGAGGCAACTGAACCACCATCCTCCCAAATGTGAGTTCAGTTGTCAAAACACTGCTCTGGCACGATCAGGGTTAAATTTTGGGGTTATAACACACAACTTACGATATCAAGGAACAAATCCCTCAAATGACAGTTACATCAAAATGAGAAATCACTCCTGAAGACAGAACAGCCTGCCAGGCTTCCGGATGTAACTTGCAAGCAATCAAAACATTTAAAAGTGATAATTATTACTGATTTTTAAGATGCACGAGAAAACACCAAAGACTGTACCAAAGTTGGAGGTAAAACCAATGAAAAGAAAACTTATATCCCTTATCCCAAAGGAGCTGTACATCTTATCAGATGACTGGACGAAATTCTATAATGAGCCATTCACACATAGCTCATGACCAATGCAAATGTTGGTAATGCCTCTGCTTGCATGGCACTCAACTGGGAGCCAAAAAATACAAAATCTGAAAAACTTCTTGTAGTAACAGGCTGATTTACAACATAGCCACAGTTATTTTAAGAGGGGAGGCAACAGTTTGATTGCAAATTGGCAAGCCAACAAATATGAAAGCAGAAAACATGGTTGTGATAACGCATATTATGTTAACAACCTACATTAAAAATTAGAATGGATTAAGTTACATAAATCAGCCCGTCCAGCATCATAGGCTCTTATCACCACTGCCCGCCCTTCCTTTTACACACCACAATGACACACGTCCTCAGAGGAAAGTGAGTGAGTGTGAGTGTGTGTGTGTCAACTTACTGGCTCTGCTGTTCAGTGACTGGTTCCTGGTCAGTGCTATGTTCTTTGATAATTGCTGGCAGTGCAGATGACATACAAATATAATGCCTTCCTCAATGTATTTCTTACACTCTTTGATAGTTTCTTTCTATTAGGACATTTAATTTAACAGGCAATGTGGATGACTCCTTAATGGCATCATAAATGCAGTACACAATGGGAATTAAAACATTGGAAATAGTCACAAATGAGTTACAATATATATAAAAAAAAAAAAAAAAAAAAAAAAAAAAAAAACATTACTGCAGGGTTCTTTAAAATTGTAATTAGAAATACAAACAGAAAAAATTCTCAGGTTAAAATTAAAACAATATGGTCAGCCACGAAGGAAGTGTCCGACAACAGCACAGGATCATAGATGTCAAGTTAATACAGAATACATATGTTTTTGTTTATGGTAAAATTTTACTTATAGCAGCAGCTGCTAAATGTGCTGATGTTGGCAATGACTCTTGAATACTCTTTGAAAGCCAATCATGTAGGATGAGGACACAATGCTGTTGCTGAGCTACACTTGACATGTTCTTTTCTGTACCCATGTCTGGCCAGTAAATTATTCTTGTAAAGTAAACATTTTATTGCCAACATTAGCACACTAGGCAGCATATGCCATAAGTAAAATTTAACCTTTTTTATACATACGATATATGCATAAATACATATTCAGACATGTGTGTGGCATTTAACAATTACTTTCTAAATATAGCAGGTGAATTAAAAAGTTTTTACAGGGTAATTATGTAACTTACAAATGAAGTGGCTTTCCCAGAGTGGTATCTGAAAAACACCTCTGCAGTACTGACAAGGAGTAGATTTATAACTGAACCACTGAAGACTAAGGACTTGTACTGAGATGGACTACCTAGCAGGATACTATGGTAGCCCAGTACTTAGCCACATTTGTACTTCTTCCTTTAACAAGATCAAGTTTTCTGAATTATTAAAGTGCTGAATATAAACTGCTTTATTAAAAACACTGAGAAAAGTGCAATGGAAGACATATTCCTGGGTTAGCAAAAGTTACTGAGAAAGCTCTCCATATAAAGGTAATTGTTCAATGTTTTAAAGTGTTCTAGGAGGACGAAATGAATTTAGGCTCAAAATATTTTCTTAACAGAGTAATTGCTGTTCATAAGATTTATTGTGATAGCAGTATCAGGAATGCCATTAAATATTTAAATGTAACTCAGCACTGACAGTGGCTCCCACCTTACATGGCATTTGGGGAAACTGTTCAATTTTCATATATGGAAGTTGGAATGGATTCGTCACATTCTAAAGAGGCTCTGGGTAGGTTTTGGCATTTGCTGAATGAGAATAAAGGTAAAATGCTTTGAGTAAAGTAAGGCTCACTCTGAAAGAAAATGGTCCTCTGCAGCTATTTTATAGGAAAGCTATCAGGAGAAAAACAATGAGGCATGCTGTGTGGGCAATTTTTTGCTACGAACTATGCACTGATCAAGCAATGCAGAAACACTTTACACATGTTGCTGGGTGTGATCTCGTTTTATAAATAATTTTGTTATTGTTTTGCCACAATCACTTTTCAATTTAGCACATTAACCAGTTTTGACTGAGCTTGCAGTCATCAGATCTGGGAAACTGTGGTGAATTTAGTCACAACTGTAAATCTGTATCTCTGTCTATACAGCTTTATGTGGGTTCGTAAAGTCCATAAAATTCCATGGTCATATAATAAAACCATTCATGGCCCCAACAACATATCCAGCCATCAACATGCAGATATTTATGTGATGAGAGATGCATGTCTAAGGCCATGTATGTTGTGGGGGGCCATGAATGGTTTATTATATGACCACAGAATTTTAAGGACTTGACAAACCTGCCTCATGCTGTATAGACAGAGCTACACAGTTTTACAGGTATGACTAAATTCTTCAATTCCACAGATCTGATGACTACAAGTTCGGCTGAAGCCGGTTAATGTGGTAAATAGAAAAGCGATTTTGGCAAAACAATAAGATTCAGTAAACAATGCAGAAACTGTGTCCAAAAGGCAACTGGTATAAGTACAATAGAAGATATGAGATGCAATCACACTCACTCATTAGATTAGATTAGATTAATACTTGTTCCTTAGATCATGTATACGACATTTCGTAATGATGTGGAACGTGTCAGTTTAGTAAATTATGTCTATACTTGACAATCTATATTTTAAGAATTTTTTTTGTAAATTTTTTTTAAAATCTTTTTAATTTATTTATTTATTTCTTTTTTTATATATTTTTTTATGTTTTATCTAAAAATTCATCTACATTGTAGAAGGAGTTGCCATTCAGAAATTCCTTTAATTTCTTTTTAAATACTCTTGGCTATCTGTCAGACTTTTGATGCTACTTGGTAAGTGACCAAAGACTTTTGTGGCAGCATAATTCACCCCTTTTTGAGCCAAAGTTAGATTTAACCTTGAATAGTGAATATCATCCTTTCTCCTAGTGTCGTAGCTATGCACACTGCTATTACTTTTGAATTGAGTCGGATTGTTAATAACAAATTTCATGAGTGAATATATATATTGTGAAGCTACAGTGAGTATCCCTAGATCCCTAAATAAATGTCTGCAGGATGCTCTTGGGTGGGCTCCAGCAATTATTCTGATTACACGCTTTTGTGCAATGAATACTTTTTTACTCAATGTTGAATTGCCCCAGAATATGATCCCATATGAAAGCAGTGAATGAAAATAGGCGTAGTAAGCTAATTTACTGAGATTTATATCACCAAATTTTGCAATGACTCTGATAGCATAAGTAGCTGAACTCAGACGTTTCAGGAGATCTTCAATATGTTTCTTCCAATTCAGTCCCTCGTCAATGCAAACACCTAAAAATTTTGAATATTCTACCTTAGCTACAGATTTATGTTCAAAACTTGTTTTAAACCAATGAAGCCCATATTCAGGTTTCTTGCAAAACCAGACTTACTGAGGAAGTGTCTTCACGGGATATGACAAAATTTGGAGTAGATGCTGAAAAGGACATCCTGAGGACTTAAAGTAATCAAAATAGGTGTCTGTGTTATAGTTCTACATTTTAATGACAGAAATAATGCTGGACTTAAAGTGCTGAAGAGAGTTGTTATAAATCTAGGTGTAATTATAATAAAAGCATTTTACACGATCAATGAGAGGCAAGACAGTTGATGTTATTGTCTTGGGATTATTATTTTTTATAAGAGGACTAAACAGCAATGTCACCAGGCCCATATTACTAACAGAAATTTAACAATAAGCCAGAAAGCAACAAAAACCTAATGCTCAGCACCTAGAGGGAAAACCCCAAAGGTGTCCAGAGCGACAATGACAACACAGGAGGAGGACAACGGAGTATAGAAAGTAATTAACATACCATTGCTGGCTGATCAAAAATATAGTAAGGGATGAACAAGTCATTCTACACACACTAAAAATCCTCCACCAGAAACACAAGAGACAACAGTGAAGTGGGAAATGGATTAAAATGGCTGGAGGGTTGAGAACCTGAGAAAGCAGGTCAAGGGACCCACCACTTAACAGAATGATAAAAAGCACCTGCATGGATGTCAGCCATGGAGTCAGTGTCACCAAGAATTAAAGGACGTGCAGCAAGTAGATTGAAATACTGCTGCAAGGGGAAACAGTCCAACAGAATATTGATCATTGTTAAGAGAGCACCACAGTGGCACTTGGCAAGGTTATCACAATGAAGAAGATGGTCATGTGTTAACCAGATATGGCCACTATACAGGTGACAGAGGACAACTGAGTACCCACCTGATTCTCTCAGTGACGCGTTCCACAACCATAGAGAGCTCGTAAGTGTGGAGCTTGTTCGGCACGTAACAGTCAAACCATTCAGAGTTTAGAACACCAAGGACTTTCCATGCAGTTCAAGGCCCATCACTTTCCAAGAGACCAATCTCCAATCAACACATTCATTCCTTGGCTCACGGTCCAAATGAAGCCTATAGAATTGCCAGACTTTGTGAGGGTTGAATGGACAGAGGATGGCGAGGGAAACACTGCTGAGGGCTTGAACTACAGATATCAAATGACTTCCGAAGGCAGTTTTCAAGATGTTTGAGAGCACAAGAAATAGTGACCAGCTCCACAGTAAAAATACTAGATTGATGAGGCAAAGAATGCTGTTCGAGGTGGTCTCCGTAGATATATGCATACCCAATATGGCCACCTACCAGAGGACCATCAGTAAAACTACTTCTGCACCATGGAATGAGTTGAAAAGAGCCAGGAACTGGCAATGCAGATTCATTTGTGAAACAGGCTTTTGAGTCACGGGACAAATCCATATGATGGTGCAAGTGAGATATGGACCGGGGAGGGGGGGGGGGGTATGTGAAGGGTGGTGGAATTATCTTACCTAGAAGCACAGGCAAATTCAAATGGAAGAGAAGAAATGAGTATGAGTACAGAGGATATTTAATTACGGTAAGCTTATTTAATATGGAAGTAGGTGAAGAAAATCTTTGAACCCATTTTTCTCAGCTTTACATTTGTTGCTTTATCACAAGCCTTTTTCTAAGAAAGTATTTGCTCTAATGCTATGACGATTTTTTTCTTTTCTTCTTTTTTTTCCAGTTGCTCAAAAGAGGTGTTTGTCTTATTTTAATTAATACCTACATGATCCTTCAATTGCATTCCGACTCTTACACAAGTGTGTGTAGAAAAAATTTTTGGCTGTGGAAACTTCAAAATTGTTAATAAACAATTGTATTTTAGTGATTTAATTTCTTAGGCCACTACTTAATCAACCAACGCATGAATAAAATTTGAGTCACCAATTTTTAAAAACAAGCAGAATTAAACATTCTCATTTATGGCAAAATATTGATCTTCTGTCAAATTTTATGTGAAAATACAGCCCTTTTTCTTTAAAGATACAAAATTTTAGATCTTTTTGTCAACAATCATGGATGTAAGTTAATGATTCTTTAAATAAATCCCCACATAAAAACTGAAAATACTTTTTTCCCCCCTTAAGTCACTGGGTGAATTAAACTAGAGGTTGTTAACATTAGACATTTACTTTAACTAAGGAATTTTTGGTTGATTACGGAATATTACTTCAGAAACTTGAGCATTAAGGATGAAAAAAGCATTTCACCAATTATAATATTAATAATAGGCCTAATAATACCCAGACCTGGCAGTAGCTGGAGTGGGATCGAGATACATACACAATAATAATAATAATAATAATAGCTCTGAGGTGGCAAGATTACCACAAGAGGGAGATAGGGACAACCTCGTAACCAATACTGGGTCCCACAGCTGTTTCATGTATGCAGGGTCTGTATCAAGTACTTTAGTTCAACACAAATTCATGGCTTTTAGAAAATAAATTTATGCCTAAACACACCACCACAACTAAGAACTAAAACTATGATATATGGCACTAGGTCTATATTCTGGAGTAACTGTTCCCTATCACAAAGGACACTGTTTTCTCAGCAATAGTTGGTTCAAGTAATATGTGTGTGGTGTAAGTATGAAAATTTTGGCACTGGCCTTTCAATAAATATTTCTTCTTTTAATGGGCTATGTCCAAGAAGTAACAGTTTTCACTTCTTACATGCTAGATAGAAAACCAATCTGCATTTGGATTGTAGCTCCTGTGTAAAACAGCTACCTCAAGATTTTAAAAAAATGTTTGCACTTCCACACCCGAACTGAAGAATTTCCTCAACTTTTGACTATTGGGGAGTTTCTTCAAAAAGCTGACTAATCCCTTAGTTATTTTTTATTATTATACTTATTTATCTTCAGCAGCTTGTTGTCTACATAGGGATGAATGGAAATTTTATTTACTAGTAACTTCCAATAATTTAATGAACTGACTTGTTGAATGACCATGAAGATTTCCTTTGGGACAGAATTTGACGTGTAAAATAAATTTCCATGTGTCTTACTTTAAATAAAAGAAATTTCTACTCTGATTATAACAAAATCTTTTAATTCAAATAAGAAATTGCTGCTCTGAAGGAGATATCTGCTATCTCTAGGAATATATTTCGAATTAAGTATAACATACTTTGTACATAGTTAATGGCAATACGAACCAATACATTCCTACAATGACAGCACACATCTTCCATGATATGGAAACTAACATTTTCATACAAAAATACTGAATCTTTCTCATGAATTCTTATCTGAAAATAGAAAACATTGCAAAGGGAGCAGTTGTATGAAGATCATACAGTTGGAATTACAATGCTGTGCAATTCTGTATTTTTCAAACACATAGTCTTTAAGCTACAGGAAGATAAAAAAGAAAAATTATTTTTGTACCATAGTCAATATACCTGGCTTGAAACAAGAATGTCATGATTGTAACACCCTTTGTAACTAAATAAAAAATTGTGGTTGACATATGAATTTTATACTTCAGTCTAGATACTGGTAGTAGCATATAGTAGTGAACAAGATCCTTAATTTTTTGTTCAATACTTATAGACAAACACGCAAAAATTAACATATCAAATGCAGTACATTGTTTCACTGCCTGGCCACACACAGACATCAGTCAATGTGTTAAAGAATTGTCACATAATGATGCACTTTAATGTAAGTGGTTAGAAAAAAGTAAGATTCAATGGATAAAGGTGAGATCCAACAACACACAAAACATTACCTTCGGAACTACATCAATTGTTAAGTCTCTATTTGGAAATATATTACAAACGTAGATATAAAGAAGAATTATTTCCAAGCAATATTGTGAAGAGATGAAGTGTTTGATGAACTCCAAACAAGAATGACTGAAATATACTGATTGATACAGAAAAAAAAAAAAAGAAAAGAAAAAAAAAAAAACACCCCTTGACTCAATTTGCACGATCGTTGTGTCAAAAACAAAACAAACTACCATTTTAGCATCCAAGTGTCTATACATTGTCACTAGAATTCACACAGACAAGGCAGAACCAACAGCAGTATGCAAGGAAGTGAAATGATGTTAGGGCCTACTTGATTTTTTCCCTTTCACCTCTGCCTATAGACAATTTTTCAGTTATCTAATACGCAATGCAGTTTACGTTCTGTTAATATGTAATACATGAATGTCACATCTCACGAAATTAAACAAATAAAGTCCTATCTTACTGAGTAATTTAAATTAGCCGGCTCCGTATCATTCTATAGCTGCGTTTACTGATGTGATTGAGAATGGATGTCAGAGGAATGTCAAACTAAGTGAACGCCAGTTCTATACTCACCTGTATAGCTCTCTCTTCATCGCCCAAAATGAGTTTCTTTCTAATATTCGATTCATCTTCCACAAACCCTGAGACGTAAACATCTGTACCTGCAACACGGTCATTCCCTTAAGCCGCTAGAAAACCAATATTGATCATAACTATTGTCTATCGAGAAATATTACTGCTCTACATAGAGAATACTGTGAATACCTGTAAGGACCACCATATAATTCCACGAAAACGAAACATCAGTTACGTTCTTGAGTGGAAACAATGTATAGCCTGTAGTGTCAATTTGCTTTGATGGTGACACTTGTCCGAAACCATTAAAACCGCAGCAATACAATCTCATAATTTTGCACGATTCACATTTCATAACAAGAATTATTAAACCTATATTTCCATTAGTGCACTCAAAAACATAAAAGCATATTTTCGTCACACAACTCAAAACAAAGGTTACGTTCACCCAATCATAGACACTCCTCTGCCCTAACCCAAACTAATTTACCAGCGCCGGAACGCAAATGTCACTTGTCTGCCATAAACCCAGGCACGTAAAGCAAAGACATCTCAATCTACGCGTCTGACTCATCGACGCGTGCGGTAGAGATGAACTTTAATTCCCACCTTACACCCCCCGAGATGACTGTCGACTGTAACACAAAAATGTCATACGCTATTATCTATACTATTATCTAACATATTTTCGAAAAAGGGCGACTCGATAAATGAAACGCTATTATCTTACCACTGTCATCAGCGTACATCAACAACAATGACGAGACACTCAGTATAAGTTACTTTATATATACGGAAAGACTGTCGCTATCTGCCAGTCAAAAATTAGGACGAGCAGATACCAAAAGCTGTGGAAGATTGATTTTTCTTTAAAAATATATATAGAACTAGCTGCAAGTACCCGGCTTTGCCACGGTTTAAAATAAGGTTTTCTGTAGAAGCGTACAAAACCGTTTATTTACATGTAATAAGAAGGTACATTTATATTAAAGCAATGTGATAAATAACATTTTTGGCAGTTCCATTTGGAGTAGGTACAAATAGGTTTTCGTCTGAAGTACTCTCCCCCATATACCGAACGAAATTTTATGTAGACAGTAACCTTCATCTTGTTTTCAAGGTCAATTGTACAAAATTTCATCAATATCGGAGGAAAACTGTGGATTTTGGCGAAATCCATAACTACCCTCCACCATGCACTGAACGAAATTTTATGTACAGTGCCCTTCCTCTTGTTTTGAAGGTCAATTGTGCAAACTTTCATCAAGATCAGTGCGAAGATATAGATTTACACGGACACAATGAAAACGCACTTTCACTTTTTCTCAATTTTTCCTGGTTGTTTTTCCAAAAAATGGAACGAAACCTGTTTAACAGCCTTCCCCATGTAATTTTGTGTACGTGTACCAAATTTCACGTTATTTGGTTGTCTGGATCTTGAGTTATAAGAGAACATACAGACAGCAAATGCGTCTCATAAGTCTAGAGAAATAAAGCTTGGTGCTCCGGATATGTGGAGAAACAAAGGTTTCCACGATGCCCTGCCCTGGTAAGTAAAGGGGTCCGTCCATCATTGGACTCCATAGTAGCAGTACCTTTGTTGGCGTCCTCTTCAGACGGCAGCGTCGCTGACTACCATGCAGGGGGCCCGGGTTCGATTTCGGCAGGGGATTGTGTGTTGTGTGTCGTCCTCATCAGCACTTTCATCATCATCGACATCCAAGCGCCGAAGTGGCGTCAAATAAAAGACTTGCACTAGGCAGTCGAGCAATCTCACGTGGGATCTCCCGGCCAAAAAATGCAACACGATCTTACCGCCTGTTGGTCTTCTTTGGAGTGTGGCTCTTGTAGTGTATACCATGCTGTACTCATAGGCTAAAGGTATGCTAGGTTAGGCATTTGATCATGATGGTTTCTCCTTTATTGCAGACCTCAACAGAGACGGTATTTGTCCCCTTTTGTAAAACTCAGTAAGGGCAGGCGGATGGTGGCTCTGTGTCACGTCGAAGCTACATGTAGGAGCATGAACACAGATTTCTGTGTACACCAAAAGTGTTTGGTAAGTTGTGCCAAGTTTGATCCAGCTTCTTGTATACACACATGAGGCAGCTTTACTGCTACTAACACATTATGTACTGTACTCTTTAGTAGCTGCCCACACATGAGCAGAGTTGGCGTACACTGTAAGTAATCCTTTACCACTGTTTGCAATCCCAGTAACGCTTAAGGCAAGGCAACGCTTCCATACAAGTCTCAATGTGATACATCAGTGCGGTTTTCAGGGTTCTATGGATTCTTATCCACAGTGCAATTTACGGCGCGGTAATGCCTGGTAATTAGTGAGCAGATAGTTGTATCTGTGGATCTGAAAGATTTATGCAAATAGTTATGACTTAAATACTTTGCTACAAACTGTTGAGATTGAGTGGGGATTACAGAAATATGCAAACCATGTCTCAAACAGTGCTTTTGCTACCGTTTCCACTGTGATATTCAATACAGAATTTGCTTTAGGCCACTCCATAATCTGTCTATGATCATCAACAGATATTGGTATCTGGCAGAATAGGGCAACGGTCCTTCTACATCTATATATATGGATCTGAGTGCACCAACTACTATCTATAGGAAACTGTGCAACTGTTAAGGAAAGTGTGTTGGTTAATTTTATTGGGTTGGCATTACAAAAGTATCTGCCCATGCCCAACAGTTATTTTTTGTCTGGCCAAACGACTTTGCTTGCCAATAACTTTGCTGAAGCTTTAAAACTAGGATGCACCAATCTGTGTAGATTACATAAAAGTTAAAACCGTCACAACACTGCACGGATGAAAGGTCTCATTGTCCTCTAAGCGAGTCATATACACTGGAATTTCATTGAAAAGTCCATAAAAATAGCACTGTGCTGCTATTTCTGTGCAGGTTCTGCAATTCCAGATAGTCTCTTTGTCACTTGTACTCATCTTGTAGTATCCAAGCAGAGAAAGAGAGAAAATGACTGTGTGTGTGTGTGTTTGTGTGTGTGTGAGACAGAGAGAGAGAGAGAGAGAGTCAGAGTCAGAGATGAGTGCTGGTTCCACTCTTTTTTCATATTGTTGCAAAAGAATGACTGAAAGACGGTAAAAGTGTTCTGTGGTGGATAAAGTTTTGGACGTTGAAGCTAAGGGTCCTAGGTTTGAGAAACACTCTCCCTGCCGATTTTAATTTGAATATACAGTTCTAGTACTTTCTGGATTTATTGAGAAATAATGTTCCAGAAGTTCCTGTTAGTATATATATATACTGTGTAAATCAATGGCTGGATTCAGTTGATTCTGTGTTGTTGCATGTGTGTGACAAGTCTTAAATAAATAACCACTGAGCTTAAACCAATGTTTAGTTATGAGCTAGCTACGTCATACCTTACATTATTCTGGTGAAGACGTTGCCCGAAGCTACGTTGGGACCATATCCATCTTCATAAGCTCACTGCCTCCTATCAAGCAAGGATAGAGCCGTCGATTATGTGGGGAGAAACCAGAGTTTGAGCCATACTTTACTGAGTGAAAGACATCAGAGACTGGCTAACATTACGCTAACAGTTTGCCAACACGTTTCTATTTGGAGGGAACTCCCAAGCAATTGTACGAAAATAATGAGGACAAGCTGGGCAGTATTTCAGACAGAACTGCAGAAGTACTTTAATGGAGAAGTACAGGAACAGAAATATCAGGCTGAAGAAAACTGAAATGCAGAGTGTAGTGTCAAAGATAACTACTAAAACATACAGGCAAGACAGCTTGGGGCTGCGTAATTTAGTTGATCCTACGACAACGGAGGAAGTTGCACGTTTTACTAAAGGTCTTGCTGAGAACTTGTGACAGGTACTACTAATGAAGGACATTTCGAAAGCAAACGACTGCATAAAATGATGCCAGTACATTGAGACGATGCATAAAAAACGAATTGAACGAAACAAGTCTTAACGAATTTCCAATGTCATATCAGTCACTGTGATGGTGGATGAAACCGTTCTTGCAGCATCATTCGTCCAATAGTTACAGAAGAAGTTCAAAAGGCACTGGTTTACGTCGAGATGAGAACAGATATACCTTAAGAGATTGTAAGGGAGGATGTGTAACAAACACAGGATTCAGTTTCTCTCTGTCCAGTTCCGTCTAAAACGGTGAAACAGTCGCAGCCACGGCTGATTACGTTGCTACAATGCAGTGTGAGGAACCTGTTTATAGCTTGAGGAAGACTGACCCAGCACCTAGGACAAGCACTTTGGGTGACCAGATCATGTGCTGTATTACTGGAGTGGCGACCGTGCCTGCAGGCTGCAAGCAGACCTAAGTAACGCCAACCCCAGGATGAAGAAGAAACAAGTGGGTGTGTTTGAAGGATGACGAAGATCACAGTCGCCGCAAGCTAACTGCCGGAGAGGACACTCCCCATCAAAACGATCATGTTCTCCATCGCCTTTTAGGAGCTTCAGCCGATCACCCAGCCGACACAACCTGGGAACTAAAGGGTGTAACCTTTCTTGGAGGTGACGCCGCTCAAGAACTCCGCAATTACTGTCAGAATTATGGGAAACTACATCGACATCCTTATGAACAGCTGAACCGCAGCAGTTCTTGTGGACTAGGAAGCATCACATTCAGTTATTTGGGAGAAGTACCATCGCGATTTGTAGAAAACCACTTTTGCCAACAACAGAAACACCCAGCTGGAGGTAGCTAATAGGAGGTGTGTGCAATATACCGGAAATGCATTATTCATGCCTGTATAAATGACCATATGTAATCCTTTCAGTTCCTCAGTTTAAAAGAATTCAGTCATTCTTACAAGTGACTTCCCAAAGGCTTCTCAAGCAATTATAAATTGAGGTCGCTCAGAGATTATGTTTGACCAGATCAGAGTGTATGGAGAGGAAAATAGGTATTCTGGTGGGTAGATACTGTGTGCTGGATGAAGTAGTTATTCCTCCAGTCAGTAAATCAAATGAAACTGTCATAAGGCCATGGACCTCATAGTGGAAGGTAATGGGAGGTCACCACTGGTGACAGGCATATTCGTTCCAGCTTCTATTGTCTCATTCAAAAAATGGGGGATAATTAACTGCCACAAAGAGCCACACCTCCTTCCAAATGGCATGTGCATAGAAAGTGCTCAGTCATTAACTGAAGGGCAGCTGAAATTTATAAAAGCATCTAGTGACACGTGTGAAGGAGTGATTAGTGCTGCCACTACAAGACAAGTAGGCCAGTCGTCAGGTATGTTTAGGTCCAAAAAAATTGCAGGAAGCTGAATTTTTGGTATGTTGTAAGGCCATATTAGAATAGTATTAAACCAAGTTTGCAGCTTCGAAATCCTTTTGCGTAACTTTTAAGAGCCAAAAAACCTCGAAATTTTCGGACTTTTTCTGGTTTTGGCTTATAACTCGTGAAGGGTGGTTTTTCGACGAAAAGTCGCTCACACATCTATTAATGTAGATAAAATATTATAAAATTTAAGCCCAACCGCAGCTCTGTAAGTCCAATAGTTCCCGAGATATTGGACTTCAAAAATTGACTTATTTCTCCAGAAAGTTCAAATTTTCGATTTTAGTCATCTTTCGGCTAGAATATTGGCTCTAATGATCATCCCACGGGGAATGTCATACAAAAAAGTTATAGAGCAGTTATTTAACTTTAATCTCAGTACTAAACGAAGTCCATAGGCCCAATAGAATTCTAGTTGTCGTTAAAAACGAAAACTTGGAAAAATCGGAGTATTCAATAAGTTGACCCAGAAGAATTGCAGTCCTCTTATCCTGTGTAAGTTAAAGAAAAAGGAAGAATTACTCATTGACGATGATTATTAACGCATTGTATATAAATAGGTGTAATTATGTGTTAGTGCATACAAATATGTGAAAGTAGGTATTGCTGTAAGGAAAAAAGACGAAAGCCTCTCCGTTTTTAAGTATTGGTCAGCCATTAAAGGATTGGGTCTTTCGTTCGTAGCGAGGCCTTTTGTTGTGAGAAGGTCTCAATCCCCCTCCCATCCCCCTTACTCAGAGTCGTGAGTCCTGTGAAGTTGGCACCCCTTTTTTGGAAAATCTAAATTTTTTTCAGAGTTCTAGACAGATATGCAATAGTTCTGGAGTTCTCTGTACAAAATTTAAATAGTTCTGCAAAATTTCGCCGATAAAATACAAAATATTACCACAAAATTTAGTTTTTTCAAAATAATTTTTTGCCTATTAGTACAAACATAGTTCTGATCACAGTTCTAAATAGTTCTCAAAGAGTTCTACAGGAAATCCTAATGACATTTTTCTGTGCAGATTATACTTCATGAGATAATTGCAATAATGAGGAATCCATTTACACGCTACTGTGAAGTTGGCACCCCTTTTCTCAAAAATGTGCTTTTGTTTCAGAGTTCTAGGCAGATATGCAATAGTTCTGGAGTTCTCTGTACAAAATTTAAATAGTTCTGCACAAATTCGCGAAACAATTACAAAAAACTATAACAAATTTTAGTTTTTTCCAAATAATTATTTGCCTACAATCGTAAACATAGTTCTGATCACAACTCTAAATAGCTCTCAAAGAGTTCTGCAGAAAATCCTAATGATATTTTTTTGCCCAGATAATAGTTCATGAGCTAATTGCGTAAATAGGGAGAAAAACTACACAAAATTGCGCCAGAGTTGTGTGAAGTTGGCACCACTTTTTTCAAAAATTTAAATTTTTTTCAGAGTTCTAGACAGAGATGCAATAGTTCTAGAGTTCTCTGTACAAAATTTAAATAGTTCTGTAGAATTTCGCCGAAAAATAATAAAAATTACCACAAACTTGGTTTTCTTTTTAGTTTTTTAAAAATAATTATTTGCCTATTAGCGCAAACATAGTTCTGATCACAGTTCTAAATAGCTGTCACAGAGTTCTACAGGAAATCCTAATAACATTTTTCTGTGCAGTTAATACTTTATCAGATAAATGCAGTAATGTGGAATTGATTTTCACGTTACTGTAAATTGGCACCATTTTTTCGAGAAATACACATTGTTTTTTGGGGTTCTGTGTACATATACTAAAGTTGTAGAGTTCATGTGAATCTATCTATGTAATTGCCCGAAAAAAAATTCACTATTTTGAATATCTGCTAAGCTGTCTTATTCGAGAAATATACGTTTTTCTTAGGCCTTGACATATATTCTATCCGCTGCACATTCAATTTGTTGTTTTTACGTCTGAGTGATTACTGCTTATCGTAAACAAGAACTATTGCACATGTCCCTAGAACTCTGGAAAAAGTTTCATTAAAAAAAAAAAAAAAAAAAAAAAAAAAAAAAAAAAAAAAAAAAAAAAAAAAACGGGTGCAAATTCCACAGTTGCATGTAAATGGATACTCCATTATTGTAATTAATCTCATAAAGTATAATCAGCACAGAAAAATTCTATTGGGATTTCCTGTAGAACTCTTTGACAGCTATTTAGAACTGTGATCAGAATTATGTTTGCGCTAATAGGCAAATAACTATTTTTAAGAAACTAAAAAAAACAAGTTTGTGGTAATTTTTACTATTTTTCGGCGAAATTCTACAGAACTATTTAAATTTTGTACAGAGAACTCCAGAACTATTGCATATCTGCCTAGAACTCTGAAAAAATTTACATTTTTGAAAAAAGGGGTGCTAACTTCACAGCTCTCCCACTATTCAGAATTGTGATATTTCACGAAATTCTGCAGAACTATTTAAATTTTGTACAGAGAACTCTAGAACTATTGCATATCTGTCTAGAACTCTGAAAAAAATTTAAATTTTTGAAAAAAGTGGTACCAACTTCACACGACTCTGGCGCAATTTTGTGTAGTTTTTCTCCCTATTTACGCAATTAGCTCATGAACTATTATCTGGGCAAAAAAATATCATTAGGATTTTCTGCAGAACTCTTTGAGAGCTATTTAGAGTTGTGATCAGAACTATGTTTACGCTTGTAGGTAAATAATTATTTGGAAAAAACTAAAATTTGTTATAGTTTTTTGTAATTGTTTCGCGAATTTGTGCAGAACTATTTAAATTTTGTACAGAGAACTCCAGAACTATTGCATATCTGCCTAGAACTCTGAAAAAAATGCACATTTTTGAGAAAAGGGGTGCCAACTTCACAGTAGCGTGTAAATGGATTCCCCATTATTGCAATTATCTCATGAAGTATAATCTGCACAGAAAAATGTCATTAGGATTTCCTGTAGAACTCTTTGAGAACTATTTAGAACTGTGATCAGAACTATGTTTGTACTAATAGGCAAAAAATTATTTTGAAAAAACTAAATTTTGTGGTAATATTTTGTATTTTATCGGCGAAATTTTGCAGAACTATTTAAATTTTGTACAGAGAACTCCAGAACTATTGCACATCTGTCTAGAACTCTGAAAAAAATTTAGATTTTCCAAAAAAGGGGTGCCAACTTCACAGGACTAGAGTCGTGACTTAGCGGGTGTTCTGTCCTCCCTCCCAAACGTCTTGCCTCCGAGGCCTTCCCCACTACACCCAGTCTACCCTTAGAAACAGCCGTATTCGGATCCGTGAAGAACGTTTCAAACGAAAATCGTCTAAATCTTGATCTTGGTGGCGTTTTAAGTACTTTCTGTTTTACAATATGTCGGAGCTACCCCCGTCGCATCTTTGTTTCGGGGTCGTCGGTAAGTGCTTGCAGAGGGAACAGTGGCAGTAAAAAAACGCGGAATTTAGAAGCTGATAAAAATGAGTCAGAAACGTGGGCTTGAAAGGAACATGAGGTTTTTTTGTGCAGTTTAAATGAAGTGACCGTACATGACGCATGCAGGAAGAGTAAGTGGAAAGTAATGTGTAAGCATTTGTCCAGCGAGAAGGAGATTTTGATTTGCTGAGCCATCGTCTTCTTGTGGGGAAAGGCTCAAGGCGTCACATAATTGGAGATTGTTGTTTCCTTTGTGGTGAAAAATTCTCCAAAAATATTTCGAGAAGCAGATAAAATTGCCCAAATATCTACAGGATGAACTCCATCAAAGGTAAACACTGGAAGTGAAAGAATCGATTGTGGAAGATGCTAGACAAACTAGTGAATGGGGACAACACATTCTTCGGCGTTCATGTGTAAGTGAACTTGTTGCTACTGAGGGTAAGTACCACAAACATTGCTACGTAAAATTGCATTCCTTGTCGCAATTTACTGGTGCAGGAGGAAAACGAGGCCGTCCTGAACATCCCTTCCTTATCGAAGGTATGGACCGTATATATGCATACCCTGCAGAAACAAGACAGGAAAACCAATTTTCCATAAGTGACTTGTTTGTAGAGACCTTCACATGTGATTACAAACCAGCAGTTGCAAGTGTTCAAGCTCATCTAAAAAAGCGATATGGAGGAGAAATTCTTTTTGCGCAGGTTGCTCCGTAACACAGGCCAGTCTTGATGTTCACAGACATTGGACAAAACATTCTTTATGAAAAGTGGTACAATCAAAGACTTAGCGATCCTACTGAAGAGCGGCTTAAGAGTTGTCAAAGCTGTAGCAGAGATTATCCTGCAAGCAATTCGTTCCTAAACATTTGACACTACTCAATATGCCCCGTCAGATGCCTTTTCAAAAGAACAGTGGAAAAAGAAGTGCATAGGATTTGCTCATGCAATCATGGCTGCAACGAGGCCCAAATCTTTCCTATCATCAATTCAAATAAGCTTTGGAACCTATTTGTGTAGAAACTTTGAATCAAAGCACCTTGTTGAACTTTGCCACTGTATGGTAATTTCTTGTACATATACGGAGGCTATGCATTTTGAAAGTTCCGCTATCCTCCGTGGAGAAGTGGCCCAACCAGTCGACAAAGGAGCTTTTATGCATTTTGTCTTCGACAATGCAGATGTGAACGTTAACACAATTGATGGAGAAAATACGTTCCATGAACGTAAAATGATCATAACCCCTCACTCATCCGTTCACCCAGACATAAACAAACCACGTTTGAAGTCTGTATATGCAGAGTCTATCAGGTTCACACACCGCCACACACATTAAACATTCTTCTATTAGAGAGAAATTTGGCTTGTCAGTCATTTCAATTAACGAAATGAAAATCGCTGAAATCATTTTACCCAAATCCCCAGACCTGCTGTGGTTGTTTGGAAAAGCAACTAACATGCCAGGCATCCCAGGATGGAATGGATTCATGGAGCAAGTGACAGAAGATCTTCCTTACAAACGTTCAAAGATTGTATATCTCCCTTTTATCCATGCTCCCCCAACCGACTACGACACTGTTTTAACATCTCTTTTAGAAGCCAGTTAAAGAACAAGAATTTACGGTCAGGAAACATGTTTTGTGACCTACGATCAACCACTGTAATTGAAAGCCCGAGACATTGTGGAGAGCCACCAGCATCCTCATCTTGTCAACCTAGGGGTGAGGCTTAGAGGTTTTCACCACCTCATGTTATTCATGGGGGCCGTCGGTGCCATAATGGCAAGAAGTGGCTCAAGGAACTTCTCTGTTACAATATTTGCGGAAAACAGTGTTGAAAAAATCCTTTTTATATACGATGCGTTAATAATCATCGTCAATGAGTAATTCTTCATTTTTCTTTAACATACACAGGAGAAGATGACTGCAATTCGTCTGGGTCAATTTATTGACTACTCCAATTTTTCCAAGTTTTCGTTTCTTAACGATAGCTAGAAATCTATTGGGCCTATGGACTTCGTTCAGTACTTAGATTAAAGTTAAATAACTGATCTATAACTTTTTTGTATGACTTTCCCCGTGGGATGATCATTAGAGCCAATATTCTAGCCGAAAGATGACTAAAATCGAAAATTTGAACTTTCTGGAGAAATAAGTCAATTTTTGAAGTCCAATATCTCGGGAGCTATTGGACTTACAGAGCTGCGGTTGGGCTTAAATTTTAGAATATTTTATCTACATTAATAGAGGTGTGAGTGACTTTTCGTCGAAAAAACACCCTTCACGGGTTATAAGCCAAAATCAGAAAAAAAGTCCGAAAATTTTGAGGTTTTTTGGCTCTTAAAAGTTACGCAAAAGGATTTCGAAGCTGAAAACTTGGTTTAATACTACTCTAATGTATCCTAACAACATACCAAAAATTCAGCTTCCTGCAATTTTTTTGGACCTAAGGCCATTTTTTTGTCTACGACGACTGGCCGAAAGACCTTCATTCTCGACTGTCACAATATTTAGCGATGGACCAACAGGGAAAGCTACTCGCCGCTCTTCAACAGTTCCGTGAGTGTTTTAGTTCACAAGTGAAGAGCAAGTTAGGCCAGTCGAAGGATCTCTGAATTAACACTGGTGATCGTCAGTAATTCAGACAGAGAGTGTATCATGTGATAACAACAGAACGTCGAATAATTCACGAAGAAGTTGAGAAAATGATTAAGGATGACACCATTCAGCCATCTCTGAGCTCTTGGTCATCATCGGTAATTCTCTTCGAAAGAAGGATGGTAGTTGGCAGTTCTGTGCCGTCTACAAGAAACTTACCAAGGCTACAAAAAAGATGTTTACCTTTCTTCACGAATCTATGATATGCAGGACTGTCTGAAGGGAGCTATGTTTTCCTCACCATGGACCTGTACTCAGGATATAGAAGTCGAGTAGTTGAATGGTCCTTGCTTTTGTCATACGCTGTTTATCAGTAGTCACATCCCATGGTATCGATCTTAGGCTAGCACAGCTTCTTGACATGCAATGAGCTACAACATTTTCTATAAAAGCAAGAAATTTCAAGCTCGGTGGTGCGATATGAAATATTTATTTAAAAATATCTATATTAATTCGTTCCCACGATGGAATATCATCAGTGCAGATTGCAAGGCATCGTGTACTCCGCATAAAACGTTTAAAAGTCAGATCCATAAACTAACTAAAAAGGTCTTCCTAGAACACGTTACAAGTTCAAAATGCAATTTTTGCTCATTTTGAACTTATAACATGTTCTAGGAAGACCTTTTTAGTTATTTTATGGATCTGACTTTTAAATGTTATATGCGGTGTACTTGAGTCATCTTATCTGCATCGTCTTGGTGAGCCATGGCCCAAGACTCACGGGGAAAAACACGACAGAGGCTTCTGATCTATAAATGTAATGTGTCTGGCCTTCTTGGATGATCTGAAGTGTTTGACAGTAGAGTAAATGGCTAACGATTTCCGGTCATCGTCCTCCAGCGTTGCTGCTGTCGTGTCAGGCCAGTAACTCCAAGCAATCACTCACTCTCCACTACAAGACTGCACTGACGGCTTTCTTGCTCGTGACTGCACTGACGGCTTTCTTGGTCGCATCCACCATAAGTGCTATTTTCGCGCTTCGCACTATTGCTATGAAGAGATTGTACTGATCAATCTGATGAACATTTTTCTTATAGTATTAAATGCAGCTTTGTCTGCGGATGATGTCCACACTATCATCCTGTTCCCTGAAGATGGTTTCCCTGTAAAGAATGTCGTCAATGGCTCTCGTTGCAGTGCCAAATTGAGGTGGTGTCATCAGTAGTAATTTAACATGCCAAAAAATCGGAGTAATTCCCCGCGAGTCGTCGGCACTGGCATGTTCCTGATCGCTGTGTCCTGGCCTGGAAGTGCCATAAGTCGGTTTACAGAAAAAATCGTAATTAGCACTATTTTCAAAGACATTTTTTCATGATCAAATCATTCCATTTACTTTACTTTTTCACGTAGCAGAAAAGGTTTCATTATTGTGGTTCTGAATTACGAGGGTAAATCAAAAATTATCCGCAATGTAGCTATACTTTTCCTTACATTTTTTCATTTTGAATTCTGTCCTAGTTTATTTTATTGTTATGATGTTGCAGTCATGCTATGAAAGTTTGATCGTATTTCCACCATTTGCCTTCCTTTAGTTGCACACAGTTCATGGCCACTCCATTAAAAGTTTGCACAATCCATCAAGGACTCTCGGCACGATACTTGAGTAGTGTTTTGCCACGGCGGAGTGTCTAATAATCGACTGAGAAATGAAGACGATTTTGTGTCTCGTTTCCGCCGGTTGTCCTGGGTGTCGGTGGCCGAGTAGAGAGAGACCGACAAAGGAAATAGGATGCATGCGTGTGAGGGTACAGAGTCTGAGGTCACCAGCCAGTGGGACAGCAGAAACTAGAAACACTAAGCTAGATTAGAACAAGTTGTATATTTCGTAGAAATAGGATATACTTAACTTTTACAAAGTTCATGACTGCCAACTAAGTGTACTGCTGAGACATAGGTTAACTGGGTAGAGGCCTGCATACTGATGAGTCCGTTTCAGTGTCTGTCCTAATCCCAAGTCTTAAGTGGTGCCTATCTGATTCCCAAGTGCAGTTCAGTGGTGGCCACGAGCGGATTTGCAGCAGAGGGCGCTCGTGGCTGACGTAAGAACGCCGCGCCGTGCGTGCATGGCGGCGCGCGGCGAAAGTAGGTGGCGGGCACTTTAGACTTGTGCGACACCTCAGAAGACGGTCGCAGAAGTGTCACGCTTGTGGAATGAGGCGGACGAGCAATGACGGCCACAAATCTCTACCTCGGAGGAAAACCGGAACATCTCTAAAACTACTTGTTTAGAGAAAACCCCACTTAAAGATAACAACCAAAGTCTCACTGAACATTACTTTTTCCATGAAATCACATCAGCTCTATCTTTTTCTTTGTAAGTAGTACATACTCAGAGGTAAAGTTTGGAAATTAGGAGGCGAGGTACTGGCAGAATTGAAGTTGTGGGGCGGCTCCGTGAGTCGTGTCGGGATAGCTCAATGGTCTATACATGACACTCGATATTTTAAGGATTTTATATCTTCATTTAAATTATTATTTACTGCCGGGCGCCGTGGCTCAGCGCGCCCAGTCAGGGGGCTAAACACCCACTGTAATAAAAAAGCTGAGTCAGTCATTCAACGAACAACGAACGAACGACCGCAAACCGTAGATCTACCAAATGAACAAGGAAAAAAAGGTGGTAGAGCGCTTGCCCGCGAAAGGCAAAGGTCTCAGGTTCGAGTCCCGGTACCGGCACACAATATTATTCTGCCAGGAAGTTTCAACTTTTGCATAGTTTTTATTTCATTTTGAGTGATAAATTAACCCTAAGGGCTTCGAAATGTGACACTTTTCTACAAAGAAACCTTCAATTTTAGTTACAGGGCTTTGACTTGTGATACATACAAATATAAATTTCAGTTCCTATATGTATAAAGGGCATGAAATAAACAATTTAATAAAGAAATAATGGTAAGAAAATATTTATTTATAAAAAATACAACATAACACTGCACAAATTATCTGAATCAAATCAAGTAATTAATCAACTCTGATCTTTTGATTTGTTTTACATAAAATAGTTAGCACAGAAAAATTAACCTACAAGTTATTTAAAAAAACAAAATAAAATTTTGGAACTATATATATATATATATATATATATATATATATATATAATTAATGCAACAGTCTAGCCTTTTTAACATCTGATACACCTTTCTTAGCAGTATAGACTTTTGCCGGACACACCTTCTGCGAGTTCTTTTATGATTAGACTAGCTGCTCCCCGCGGTGTTACCCGCGGTACAATAGTCAGACATTAAAGTGCCAAGAAAGGGCATAAATAACTACGTCACTGTTTGCGACATTGTTAGCACGGAATATATAATTGTCTTGGAACGGATGGAGAGCCAAAAGTCTATTGCTATACGTCCCTGTAAACGACGTTTCGAGACTTCTTGTTCTCCGAGTATACGTAGAGATTTCTAGCTCTCGATACACGGGAGCAGCCTACGTAGAGCTGTCCGTGAGAGAAATACGGGGTGGCCACATGAATACGTGCCACTTTTAATGTTTATCCTTGACTCTTGTTTAGAGTAATCGAGAAGGCCACTTTCAATGGGAACTGTTAACCTGGAATGGCAAGTTTGTTGGGATGATGGGAATTCGTGGTATTAATACAGTCTCTCTCTTGGCTCCACCGGTGATGATGGTGGCACGATATGCCTTCTCAGGTCCGTGATGCGTAACCTGGTGCCATTGCATAATCGTGATGCATCCAAGGTACGCATCAATAAAACAGGCACACCCACCTTCAGCTCCAACTTGTGGGATGGCACCCCTGACAGTAAGTAACTACAATAACAACAATACAGCAATCGAAAACAAATGCCAAGTAAAGGAGCAAAATAAACTGCAAACCTAACGGAGAAAAGTAACGAAATAAACAACAAACCTAACGGAGAAAAGTAAAGAGATAAAAAAAGACATCTAACTGAGAAACGAACTGTTGAGATCCTACAAATGCAAAGCGAACCAACAAAAGAACTAAATGCAAACGTTCGAATGCTATAAATAATCGAAATCACCAAAGAAACTATTATTCATTGAAATCCAAAGAGAATACAATTTTAAAGAATTACGATAACATCACAATGTTCGAACACCTATAACGTTTCATATGTTAACTGCAGCGTACCGCCTGCCATCTGTTGAGTGCATTTGCTACTACTTTCGTTGCAGTTTACGTACGCAATTTATACGTGGCAGTTCGCGCTTTGTACACAAAATAGGGCTTGGTATATAGATCCCATTCTACACAAAACGTCAATGTTTTTTCTTGCCATGGTACTTAGAGCATATTTTATTTAAAGTCTTCAATTTATATACATACTTCCTTCATTTGTTACAACAAATGAAAATGAATGCGGCATAAACGCCAACATTCAGATTTCTTTTGTATGTAATTATATATCAGTTAAGCCGTTTTAGCAGTATCCAAGAATCATTTTGTATATTCGAAAGTAAAAAAGATAACAATAACAAAGAAAAAAAATTTCACTATAGCAGGACCCGAACCATTGTCCAAAATAACAGAACTCTATTACAGGACGCGATAACCGTCGCGGCTAAACATGACATACCCTACAACGCTCTTCTGCTGCTATATTATAATCTTCTTACAACCGTTACGTATTTCCATGGATATATTTCACAAAAATAACTTGTAATAAACATTTTGAAAAGTAGCCTATGTCCTAATCCAAGACATACGAAATCTCTTTATGAAATTTCATCTAAATCAGTGCTGTAGTTTTGCGTGATGCGGTAACAAACATAGAAACTTTCGCATTTATAATATGTATAGGATTACATTAATACTTGTTCCATCGATCATGTATACAACATTTCGCAGTGTGATGAAACGTGTCAGTTTAGTAAATGGAGTCTATACATGACACTCAATATTTTAAGGATTTTATATATTTATTTTAATTTTTATTTATTTATTTTTAGTCCAACAGATTTAAAGATTGTGTGTTGCTTTTTGAAATGGAACAGTCTTCACGCAAAATACACATGAGTACTGTCCGAACGCTGCTGCACAATTGACAATGTGACACTCTTTCTCCAATTGTTAGAATAGGTTTTGTTAATGCAACACTGGCGTAACTGCTCTCTAGTGGTCGAATACGCCAGTTACGTCTGTGACACTCTTCCACATAAAACTATTCCATTTTCTCGTTATGGGACATCAGCGAAAAATCGCCAGTTTTCGAGTTGTGTCGGTTTTCTCCCAAGGTAGCGAAATGATGACAACATTGAAATACACACGACATGGTTCTTTTAGACAGACGAGTGACTATTGATGAATTGGTACATCATCTGAAAATTAGTCACGGTTCTGTCTACAAAATCATCCACAAGCTAAAGCTTGCAATTCGAAGCCAGCGCTAACGTCTACTGTGTTATGTTATTGGACGACCATGCCCGTCCACACTGCTGAAACGCTCCGGAAGCTCAAATTAGTAGTTATGGCTCAGATTATAGTCATATCTTACTCCATCTGACCACCACTAGATTGGTCCATTCAAATGGGCATTAAGAAGCCGACACTTCAGCTCGGACCAAGAAGTTGGCGCGCTACATTTGTGGCTAGCTGCGCAGCCGAAAACCTTCTTTTCAGAGGGTATCAGGAAGCTCGAGTGCCGGCCGCGGGTGGCCGAGGGGACTGCGGTGCGCCAGTCACGGTCTACACGTCGACTACGGTCGGGGGTTCGAATCCCCCCTCGGGCATGGATATTTGTGTCGTCCTTAGTATTAGCTAGTTCATAAGTAGTTTGTAACTTTAGGGACTGATGACCCCGTAGTTTAGTCCCATAAGCTCTACAAACATTTGAAACTTGAGCAACGATGGACTAAGTGCATTGAAAAGCAAGGAGACTATATTGAACAATGACGTTAACATAAGTGTTCTATTTGTACAACATAAGTCATGGCTGCATTGCAGATAATTTTTGACTTATCCTCGTATTTACATTGCGTGCTTATGGTATATCGCCCCAAATTTGCGACTGGTAGGGGATTTCCTGTCAGAGAGGACACAGGTAGTAGTAATCGATAGTAAGGCATCGACTAAAACGGAGGTGATACGGGCGTTGCACAGGGTAGTGTTATTGGTTCTCTGCTGTTCCTTATTTACAAAACAGATTTTGGAGAAAATCTAAGTAGCTCTCTTAGGTTGTTTGCAGATGACGCCGTCATTTACCGTCTAGTAAAATCATCTGAAGATCAAAACCAACTCCAGAACGATCTTAATAAGATGATGCTATGGTGTAAAAATTGGCAACTGAGTCTAAATAATGAGAAGTGTGAAGTCGTCCTCATGAGTACGAAAAGAAATCCGTTATACTTTGTTTTCAAGATAAATCAATAAAAAGTGAAGGCCGTAAATTCCACAAAATACCTAGGAATTACTATTACGGTGAACTCCTCTTTGTGAGGCCCCTTTCATTTTTTTCAGTAACGAAGAAAATGTTAAATAAAATGAACTGAATTACAAACCAATTATCATTGGAAAGTAATAGTAATAGTAATTGGAAAGAACACAGTAGATAATGTCTTGACTACATTTTATTGGCAGAACTCTTAAAAGATGCAACAGAACTACTAAAGAGGTTGCATACATTACGCTTGTTCGTCCATTTTTTGGAGTATTGCTGCCCAATGTGGGATCCTTATCAGGTGTGTTTGACGGAGGACATCGAAAGAGTCCAAAGAAGAGCAGCTCGTTTCGTATTGGCACGATACAGGGGAGACAGCGTTACGGAAATGGTACAGGATCTGGGATGGGAATCATTAAAACAACGGCGCTTATCGCTGCGGCGTGGGATACTTACGAAACTAGAAGCGCCAACATTCTCCTCCGAATGCGAAAATATATTGTCGACTCCCACTTACATAGGTAGAAATGATTATCAGAATAAAATACGAGAAATCAGAGCTCGAACGGAGAGATTCAGGTGTTCTTTCTTCCCGCGCGCTATTCGAGAATGGAATGGGAGATAAATAGTAAGTATAACCTCAGTCTAATATATACAGTCACGACACTCACTGCGGTAAAAGTTGTTACCAACTGACAGTTGCTGCGACACTAGCGCTCCAAGCGGTGGGCAAGACGCCGAAGTAGTTATTTTGTTTGTAATCGCTTTTGTGCGTAATTAACGAAATACTTACTATAATATTTGCGTTACAAGCATTATTAAAATATCGAGAGGCAAACATAATACTGAAATTAATATGAAAACAGCCTAATTTAAATGATTCAATGGTATTATAAAGAACAACTCCGTCATGAATAAATAGTTACGAATATATGTATATTTGCAGCGTATTCCGCTGAAAGTAAGTTGCATATAAACATAATGTTATAATAAATTTTTATTACGGTCTGTTCTTACTATGACAGGCAGTTTTTGACGTGTATCAATTCGGTATGGACTCTAATGATTCTCACATTTTTACACGTCACTCGTCTTTCTTAACCGTGCATATTCTTTTGAGTGTAATTACTTTAGCTTTAAAAAACCAATGGTTTGATGATTCTTGCCGTTTGTTGTTCATCTGTGGCAACAATTGTGGAATTGGGTTCTTCTTTGTGGGAAAAGAGTTTGGTTGCTTTTATCGTTATATTGCCAAGTCAGTGACGTTTTCCCTTCAGCTACAGCTGTGAAGGTTGATTTGGTATATTAAATATCGTATTTATTGCAGTCTATATACGTTTCCTATGTTCCATCCTTACCGATTTTACTGGAATTGTAATGAAGAGTACTTAACGTTCCTGCGTAGAAATTGACTTCTCTCTGCTAAGGGGCATGTCTCCTGGTGTTTCCTAGGCATTTTAATTTTTAATAGAAAATGAAATTACTCATTTAAAGCCTGTATGTTATAGCAGTGGCGTAACTATGGGGGGGATGAGGGGGATAGAACCCCCCCCACCCAGAACGCTCCTCCTAAAAAAAAAAAAAAAAAAAAAAAAAAAAAAAAAAAAAAAAAAAAAAAAAGAAGGACCGAAAGAAAGAAATCGTATAACAGCAATCTGGTAAAGGTAAAGATTGAAAACTTGGGGTGTTTTACCTAATCTTTCATTGGATGGGAGTGAATTAGTTTCTTCAATGGGAGTGGTAGATGGTAGTTTGTCTGGAAACCAACTAAAATTTTGCTCGTCAAGCAGATCTATCCCCCCCCCCCCAAAGCCAAGTCCTAGTTACGCCACTGTGTTATAGGATGAGTCCAAATTAACTGCCCTGTAATGTATCGCGTCGTACCTTCTCAGGGATCTTACGAAACCTAAGAAAGACAAATGGGGAGCTATTTTTAAATTATTACCTATTTATAAGGCACTACATACGTTCCCTAATGTAAAAAACATGCTGAAGTCAATCTAAACGATACTATTCGCACGAATCAACTACCGTATTCAGAAACATAGCTTGCCGACCTCTTGGAGCGCTGCTACCGCAGCTTATAACAAAAATCTGTGGCAGTGTCGTGACAGTATATGTTAGACTGTGGTATAAAGGTAGTTCGATGAACCCTCTGTTAGGCACTTAAATGTGATTTGCAGAATATGTCATGTAGATGTAGATGGTATCGGGCCAGGGAGTGTCGGAATGCTGGGTGGACGTGCCTCCTGGCGCCAGTAAAACAGTGCTTTCAGTGGATGCCGTTATTAATTTCCTCTACAGAGCATTCCTCTGATGCGGGACGGTGGCTCGTGACCAGCAATGCCTGAAAAGGGCCCATTTAACACGCCCGGCAGCCGTCAGAACGGCTCCGGGTACAATGCCTGCCGCCACGCCGCTGCGGTTTCACACCCGTCCGGCTGCTGTTGCTCACGGCACGACATTGTAGCTCCCATCCAGAGGCGACGACTTTTGAAAATCAGTGTGGGTGCTCTACATCACGGTTCACAAATGTTCGAAACCAACCCCCCTGAAAATCATGTTCATGTATTTTTGAATGAGCAATACTTGATAAAAGTAAATACGCAGTTGTCTGGCCTTTTAATGATAGAAGAAAGAAGGAGGAGGATAAAAGGAAAGCATGGCATTAGGTCACTACAATAAAGCGATCTAATTGTCCGAAGTGGATATTACGATATAAGTAACACCCCAAAACTTCTATACGACCAATGAAATAATTTTTCACTGTACATTAACCTAATATATTTTTGTGCGAAGCTAACAAAAAGGTTCGGTAGAACACCGTCACCAAGGTTTAAAGAAATCTTTGAAATATTTTGAGATTTTGAAGTCCTATATCAAACTTATTTGGTCACTTCCAAGCAAGAGCTTGTATACTTCATCGAAACTTTCATCACTTCGAGATAACTTCATGACATCTCTGACAGTATTAATATACTCCAAGGTTTTTTTTAAGCCCGAGAGAAAAGCAGTGGCGTAACTATGGGGGGGGATGAGGGTAATAGAACCCCCCCCCCCCAGAACCCGAAAAAAAATCGTATAACAGCAATTTGGTAAAGGTAAAGATTGGAAACTTGGGGTGTTTTACCATAAGCTTTCATTGGATGGGAGTGAATTAGTTTCTTCAACGGGAGTGGTAGATGGTAGTCTGTCTGGAAACTGACTAAAATTTTGCTCGTCAAGCAGATCTATCTCCCCCTAAAGCCAAGTCCTAGTTACGCCACTGGAGAAAAGCATTACAAATTCCAACTGAATCTGTAATTTTAATAACAAGAGAAGATAAATGAAAAACGATTAACTTTAGCATCAGCACCAGATTCTTGAAGCTAAATTCCCGAAAGAATGCAATTGAATGCTCATAAATGTTGGTCAAAAGGACCGACGTGCTTCAGGATGAATAAAGCTAGCATAGTGGGTAAAACACGGACACTCATTACTACTCGCTTGGGGACCCGCGTACAAAACTGATCATTTCTTTCGCGTATGAAATATCGTCTCTCGCTATGTTCACGTTTTGCATTGCCTTTTGAGACATAAGGTAGTTTTGATTTTCCCGATTTTTTTTAAATTTACACAATTTTATTTTTCACCTCAATTTATGTGGGTGCTCAGCACCCCCAAAAAATGCTTGGGGGTTGCACGAGCCCCGGAGCACCCACGGAGTCGGCGCCCCTGCTCTCATCACTTGATTCCTTGCCAGAATCTCAACACGGACACAGCGAAATGTAGCGTGAACATATGCTAGCATAGTTTTTAGAGTATCAAAGAAAACCAGAGTACAGTGGATTCATCCAATTAATTTAAAACGGAAATAATTTGGGGCGTTTCAAGTCCTATTTCAGGAGCTCCGTAGTGATCCTGAGAAATTCTTCAGTGCCGTACTTTCGAATGAATGTACCAATACTCAACTCAGCAAGTGTGAAATGGGCCTAAATTTGGATTCTGATTTTTTTCTGTGGACATTGTAAAAGCCTGAGTCGTTTTGCATAACTTTGTGCGTGACAGAGGAATATTAAACAGAAGATATAATTTATGATCAATAATTGGACTTGAAAGTGTGCAGAGAGCAAGACGTGGAGCAATTTCAATAAATAACGTGAGGAACATAATGATGGAGTAGTTTTTTTACTCCAGATGGTTCTGTAAACTGGTAGTTTTCTAAAGTATAATGTTTATTGAAGTTTGTTATTATTACATTTATTGTAAACATATTTTTGAAAATTGTGCAATAAAATAACTTTTAAGTGTTTGAAGAAATTTCTTACTATATACATTTTTCCCTTATCGTTCATGTTTTGGAATGATCCACTCAGTTCCTTGTTATACATCGATTCACAGTTAGATTTCTTTTGCTTATCTAACGTGACTTCTATTGTAACCTGCTGTTCGCCTGTCGAAGTGCTGAACCTGCGTTCTAAATTTTCAAAACAATGCTTTGATAAGTATCTTTTTTCTCCCATTCGATGTGAAAATTACAAAATTTACACATTAAAATATTGTTTTTGAAACGTGTAGACTATCACTCGCGAACTATTCAGCTCTACTGTGTACCTTAACACATGTCGAACAAACCATCCTTAGTATAGGTGGTCAGTCAGTATATATTTTACCTGACCCAGGTCGCTGAAATACACCAACCCATTGTACAGTCCACCGTGTATCCAGTAAACGTGGTTAGGGATTTCCAAAAGTCTAAAACACTGTCTCTGGAGGAGACAGGATGCAGGCTGTTGTGGGGTTCTCAGCCACCCCGAAGACATACAGAAAAATTCGTCAAGCAGGAAGCCTGGAATCAAATTCTGTAGTCACTCTTTTATCGTCATGTCTCAACGAGAATTTCCGGAATATTAAATTTAATTTTTGTCCAGTTGAAAAAGCTTTTTCGTCATACATACAATTCTGTGAAAAATTTCAAGCCCATTATTCTCTATAAATTTCGGTGAAATTTCGCGTTTAACTCAAAATAACTAAACTTCGCTGCAAAATATTCTTCTTCTTCTTCCGTCATGAATTAGGCTTTCCCTCAGCCTGTTGCAGCTACATCTGGTTCTTTCACCATTTTGCAGATCTTCCAACGCGTCTTTTTGCTTGCGGAGTATATCGCCAAAAATGTAGTCCATTCGTAGCAGATAGGATATCCATTTTTGTCGGTATTCGTCAGCCTTACTGTTTATATTGAAATTATTTACTTCCTTCCTGATAACTGTATTTCTTATGAAATCTAGATTGGTGTATCCTGCTACTTCCATACAGTAATTTTCTTAACCATAAACACGTGATTCATGAAGATATCTCAAAATCGCTTCAAAATATTTTTGTTGCGTTTATCGTTAATTCGAAAAAAATCATGCTTCTACTCACGCATTACCTCGTGCATGGACCTTTGTCATGTACGTGTTGTATTCCTAAACCAAAAGGGCATAAGTTGTTATGGAACAGCGCAAAAGGTGTGATTAGTACGATTTTTGGCCGGTCCTCCTGAGTTAAAAATATTTGGATGTTCGACTTTGGGCAGCCCACTACAACAAATATAATTTTTTGTGCAACAAAACTGTTAAAATCTGTTTGATGACGGTCTTTGTCCCAGTCGGGAATTGTGCTTACATTAAGCGTTCTATAATCGCCAAAATGCACTCTTCTCGCGAACCATATGTAATGATGAAGCCTAAGAACTACCAGAACGAATGAAAATACTTGGTATTATGAGTCCGTAATATCCTTCTGGCCCTGTCCACAGTTTGTCTGGTGGAAGTCTACAGAGTTTTACTGCCTATGGCTGCTTGGGCGAAGTCAGGATGTAGTGTACCGTCATATGTTTACGTCAATCCTCCATGGGGAGAGAACGAGTGATTTGTAGAATCCTATATCTATAAATGTGAATGTCTGTTCGGTGTACGTTTATCACGTCTAAACCACAAGACAAAAAGAGCTAAAAATTTGTACAGTTACTAAGGTCTACCCTGGGAAGGCTTTAGGCACGGTTTTATGGCGATCGGACAGCTATATATATATATATATATTTTCAAAGAGTAATTATTGTTTCGCATTTCGTGTTATATTCTTCATATTGCTAAATATCTATCAGATCGCTATAAAACCGTGCCTAAAACCTTACTCAGGTATAAATTAGTAACTGTACAAATATTTAAGTCTCTGCGTCTTGTCGGTCGGACGTGATAAGTGTACACCGAACAGACATTCACATTATATATATATATATATATATATATATATATATATATATATATATATATTAATGTGAGTGTCTGTTCGGTGTACACTTATCACGTCCGACCGACAAGACGCAGAGACTTAAATATTTGTACAGTTACTATATATAATGTGAATGTCTGTTCGGTGTACACTTATCACGTCCGACCGACAAGACGCAGAGACTTAAATATTTGTACAGTTACTAATTTATACCTGAGTAAGGTTTTAGGCACGGTTTTATAGCGATCTGATAGATATTTAGCAATATGAAGAATATAACACGAAATGCGAAACAATAATTACTCTTTGAAAATTATATTTACTCTTTGAAAATTATATTAACTCTTTGGAAATGATTTTATTGGTTGCATTGTTGCTTGGGGTTGACAATGATAAAATGGTGGAGTATATTGGGATGGAAAGTTATCGGTGTATATAAAATTCTACGTGTACGTGTGTGTGTGTTAATATCTTGCTCTGCTGCGAAAACTACAGAACGAAAAATGTTCAAATGCTTGTTAAGCTTATGGGACTTAACTACGCGGTCACCAGTCCCTAAACTTACAAACTCCTTATGAACTAGCTAATACTAAGAACGGCACAAATATCCATGCCCTAGGGAGGATTGGAACCCCCGACCGTAGTGGCCGTGCAGACCGTGACTGGAGCGCCTCAGTCCCCTCGGCCACCGCGGCCGGCTACAGAACGCAAACGAATAGTCAGTATGTAATTGTTGTCCAAAGTCTCCCGTTGTACACCATAGCAATTACATGCCGATAGCTATAAAAGGGTGGAAGATATGGTGGTTGAAAGTCGTCAAATTAGAAAAAAATTGGGACTGAAGTCCAGCAATGACGTTAGCGACTCTATAGCAAGGAGGTTACATACAGCAAAACGGGATGCCACAGACCATATCTTTGTTCTATGCGTGCTACAATGTCTTCAGCTCTTTCTCTGTAGGGATAAGCATAGGAATAAGGGAATATAAGAACAAATAAATAAAGCAGTGAAAAAGAAATTTCTTTTAATACATCTCTGTAAAAAAAAAAAAAAAAAAAAAAAAAAAAAAAAAAAAAAAAAAAAAAAAAAAACGATTTGACGTTTTGCGCATTACAAGTGATCGATCTGTAATATTATTACAATCATCGTCATTGAATTTCGTTATGGGATTCTTCGAAACGAGTGCATTTTTACGTGTGATTTGATCTACACTACTTACTATTCAGTCTCATAGCACACTACTGAAAGATAGCTTATTTATCATACTCAACCAACACGCGAGCGGAGCCGCGGGTTTAAGCTAGTACCTTATAAATCTATGACACTTAGAACTGCTTGAAGACTTCTTGTTGTACTAGTTGTTTTTGCGATCTTTGATATTTACCCGAGTGTCACCAGTCTTCTATTTACTAGGTCTGGCAATAGACAAAAATGTGACAAAAGATTAGCTCTTATTATAGAGTCTGTGACGTTCGCTATAATAAACGTGCACGTGAGAGTTTGTGGAAGGCAATGGTTCATTCCTATGCTCCACATGTTTCAGTTCTTGATCGATTCACACACATCAAGAAATTTCGCTTTGACATGATTGCGAAAATTGTCATGTTACTCAAACATACACTCACTTCAGAAATAGTCTCTACAAATAATTGTTTTCTTGACAGATATCATAAAAAAGTCATCTTGAATTTTGCCAATTTGTACAGTGTTCATCTTTTCGTTTCACAGCCCTCCTGTGATGAATGTGCGGACTGACGCCCCATAAAGTGTGCCTGTTGCGTTTGGGTACTTGCAGCGTGTGATACAACGAAGTACTTCATCTCGGAAACGTTGCGATACCAGTAGCAGGAATCTTCGTTTGACTCCCTCGCGTAATTCTTGCTTCTTCTGCATTGTACGTAGCAACACCCGATGTGTTTCTGTTGGCGGTGGTATTCTTTTTCCGAGTGGAAATTTTTGTATTCATACACGCTGTTTGCTGCTCTGATAATTTCTGCTCCGTCGTGCATGCTGTCTCGTATCGTCATGTGATTTGTGAATGATATTCCTAGAACTCCTTCGTGTTTCTTGCTCATTCTATGTAACACCACAACCATTCAATTATTGACCTTCGTTATGCTGACTTCTTAATAGTTAATCTAGTTAATCTGGGTAGCGTTCAGTTCTGATGTACTGCCACTACTGCGCATTTGCTTAACGGCTATTTCATATACATAATATTTTGGGGATTTGTTTTTGGAAAGAAATCTGGCCCGGTCAGCACATGTAGGACCTACAGCATTTGCGATGCCATCTGCGTGCCCACTGGTTTGTCTTCTATTGTCTTTAAAGACAATATGTAACGGCATATCAGGACTTGTTTCAGTACAGTTTAACTTCATTAATACGTCTTCCACCTCGTCAGTGACTGATCCGTTTAATTGTGCTTTTGTGACGGTATATTTATGTTCGTCCTCGGTAACCCCGTGCTGCTGAATTTGCACTTGCGTGGGTAAACTATATTAAGGTCGATTTGTCCAGAATTGCAACAGCTTCACTTGTCCCAAAAAGGTGTCCTATACGTTTCCTGTTGCTTCATTGCCTCGTTAGCATTAGAAGGTGCGAATAAAGGAGTAGTCATCTCGACCATCGCTATCCTGTCCATGGGCGTCGGGAAAGGGGGGCAAGTAGGTGCACTTGCACCCCCCTAGCTTGGATGAAAAAAAAAAAACAGAAAAAGTTGAAGAAATAAAAATGTATTATTGTATAATATATTGCTGTTCGTTAGTCTCGCTAAAACTCGAGAACGGGTGAACCGACTTGACTAATTTGTCTTTAATTATTCTCGTAAGCCCAGGGAGGGTTAAAACGGTGATAAAATATGGAAAGTTGTCCGGAAAAGAGGAAAATCGAAAAAAAAACTGAAACAACTTTTTCCAGTGAGCTATCAATACCGTTCGTCCAATTGTGATAAATTTTGTACATTTCATGTTGAAAGCAAGATCAAGGTTTGCATCAAATAAAAATTTGGAAAAGTCGTCCGGAAAGAAGGAAAATTTAGGAAAAATCGCGATTTCTTTTCTACGAATAAAAGTAAATTGCCATATGGTTGTAAGAGCATCTCTTGAGTACGGCTTGACAGGACGAGTTTTGTGTGAAATAATTTGTTTTGGAAAATCTACCGCAAAATTCGAAAATTTGAGAAAAACTGAAAGAGCGTTTTTCAATGTGTTTTTGATTGAATTCAGCACTCTGACTATTCGCACGACGGAGAGGGGTAATTCTTTTGATGGTTTGTCCATTATGGTCTTCGAAAATATTAAAAAATATTGAGACAGTTAAAAAAGAAACTCGCAAAATTCGAATCAAGTTTCTTTTTCAATGTGTTTCTAAATGTACTCAGTACTATAAGTTAAGAACCGTTCATCCGCTTGCGATAAAATTTTGATCATTTGACGTTCAACGAAAGATGACCGTTCTTATAGACTAAAAATTCGGGAAAGTTACCCGGAAAATTTGAATGGCATATCAATATCATTCGTCTGGTTGCAATAAAATTTTGCATATTTCACGTAAAAAGCAAGAGTAACGTTTTTATGAAATACAAATTTGGCAAAGTTTCCCGGAAAATTGGAAAATACAGAAGAAATAGAAAGAGATTTTTCTATGATTGCGATAAAATTTCGCAAATTCGACGTTCAAAGCGAGAGGAAGGTTTGAGTGAAGTAAAAGTTTGGAATAGTTGACCAGAAAATAGGAAAATTTGTGAAAAACTGAAAGAGCTCTTTTCTTTGGAATATCAATATCATTCGTACGATTGCGATAAAATTATGCACATTTGACGTTCAAAGCAAATGCCTTTATAAAGCTACTGGGTCTAAAAGATATATGATTTAAATCAGTATATTAAGAGGTAAGTGGTACGAAGTTCACCGGGTCATCTAGTATAAAATATTATTATTCCGGTGTAAGCTTTGGTGCAAATTACTGTCTAAATAGAAACCTGAAGCGCCTAGCCTGTTGTCCAAAAGTGTTCATTGTTTAGTTTAGGTGCAAAAAGGCCAACAACACCGAAAACACCAATCGAGGCGTGTTCCAAAGATTTATATTCAAATACCGGTACTTCTCCCGCGCGACTTAATACAGAGGCCTCTTTATCAGTGGCGGCTCGTACAAAATTTGACCAGTGTGCTACAATATTACAAAAATAAACAGGAAACAAAATATACCAAAATAAAAAGAGTGACTGACAATGGAAATAATGGAGCTTAGCAATATTCCCGCCACGTCATCTGCGTTCTACACAAGCGACCAATGAAACTAGTTAGCAGAAAAGAGCAGTTTCACTCGCATGTTGGCTAACCATTACTAATATTGTTTGTGATTGAAGTTTTATTTACAGAAATTAAACATTTGAACTCAGAGGTATTTGAATACGAGCCTCACACAAGTAGGTTTGAGAGACAACGAGCAAGACGCCTGAGCCAGCGGTCTATTTGACTCTGTATGCCGCAGTATTCGTCATATAATTTTCTTCCGCAACCGTCACAAGCAGTGCGAAGAGAAATATTGATCTGGTGCTGCAGTCGGTCTCCTCACACATGAATCGTCAGGCCTGACGTCACGTCTGAGCATGCGCACTAGCGAATAGAAAACTGCGCCGCCTCTCTGCGCAAGTACCAGCGCGGCTGAATCCCACTTCAGCACACAGAGCTGGTTTCCAGCTATCGCGGCGAGATCACTCCAAAAAGCGTTTTCATTCTTATTACTAGCATTGTAATACCGTATTGGAAGGGAATTGGCATAATTTTATTGTGATATCTGGATCGCATTCCAAGAGGAAGGATGTAATTTTACAGCGATTTCTCGCTTGCATTGGAAGAGAAATGTCATAATTTTAGTAATATATTTACAGTGTGCTGCAGCACATTAGCACATTATCACCAGCTGCCACTGCTCTTTATAGATAATTACAAGATTGCACTGGTATAAATTATATTATTAGTATAATTCTAATTGACCGCATTTCACAAGGAGAACTTTTATGGTGTGTTTTGGATGTCATATTTATTTTACAAGTTAATACGATTTTTGCGTCACCTCGACACCGTAGTTCAAATGGGTAAGAGTTTTATTTTATTGCTTTCGGATACTTTTCCTATTTGGCCAGATACTTGCGCATACTTAATCCCTTTTACAGGGAGATATGCCAGAATTTGCCTGGAGTGAACTTGGGAAACGTAAGATCAGGCTGGCTGGCCCCAAATAGGTAAGCGCCGACAGAAACCGGTAAACACTATGTTCCACTTGAAATCTACCACTGCCAACTTTAGCACCCTAATACTGTTAAAACAGGCTTTCGTTTGCATTCATTACTACAATCAGTATCAAGTTTGTCATCTGGACATAAACGTTTCTGTACTACACTTTTATGTCATCTCGTTACTTTTGTCCGTCATTTCTAACTTGAAAGATAATCGGAAACGGAAAATTTCAATATTTTGTCAGCACTAAGGATGATGACAGACTTTTTCACCTTCAAATTCTTCTAGGGTGCCAAGAAAAGACTCTTAAATAGTTATAATGTTACATGCTCGATAAGAAAACATAATGGTTTACTTTCTCATGATAGGTTTCAGGTTAGCTGGGTGTGTCTGCAGATTTAAGAATATAAGAAAAGCTACTACATTATTCTAATATGTAATCTCAAGCTATAATGTGCATTTGTCTTTAATTTTCTTTAAGCAACTTGTTGCTGCATTTTATTAATTTATTATCTGAACAGTTGCTGAAATGGATAAATACTTTCTTTTACTTATTATTGTTGTTGTTGTGGTCTTCAGTCCGGAGACTGGTTTGATGCAGCTCTCCACAATACCCTATCCTGAGCAAGCCTCTTCATCTCCTCATAAGAATAGCAACCGACATCTGTCTGAATCTGCTTACTGTATCCATCTCTTGGTCTTCCTCTGCGGTTTTTACCCCACACACTTCCCTCCAACGCTAAATTCACAATTCCTTGATGTCTAAGAATATGTCCTACCAATCTATCCCTTCTTTTAGTCAAGGTATGCCAGAAATTTCTTTTCTCCCCAATTCTGTTCAGTACCTCCTCATTAGTTACGCGATCCACCCACCTAATCTTCAGAATTCTTCTGTAGCACCATATTTCAAAAGCCTCTATCCTCTTCCTGTCCGCACTGTTTATCGTCCATGTCTCATTCCCATACAAGGCAACACTCCACACAAATGCCTTCAGAAAGGACTTCCTTAGGCTTAAATCAATATTCGATGTTAATAAATTTCTCTTTTTCAAGAACGCTTTTCTACCAATTGCCATTCTGCATTTTATATCCTTTGTACTGCGACCATCGTTTGTTATTTTACTGCCCAAGTAACAAAACTCATCTACCTCCTTTATTGCTTTGTTACCTAATCTAATTCCTTCAGCATCACCTGATTTTCTTACACTGCACTCCATTACCCTAGTTTTGCTCTTGTTAATGTTCATCTTATATGCACCTTTCAGCACACTGTCCATTCCGTTCAATTGCACTTCCAGGTCCTTTGCTGTATCTGACAGAATTACTATGTCGTTGGCAAAACGCAATGTTTTGAATTCTTCATCCTGAACTTTAATTCCTTCTCCAAATTTCTCCTTGCTTTCCTTTATAGCTTGCTCAATGTACAAATTGAATAACATTGGAGAAAGGCTACAACCCTGTCTTACTCCCTTTCAACCACTGCATCCCTTTCATGCCCTTCAACTCTGAGAACCGCTGTCTGGTTTTTGTACAAGTTGTATATAACCTTACGTTCCCTATATTTTACTCCTGCTTGCTTCAGAACTTGAAAGACTTTATTCCAATCAACATTGTCAAAAGCCTTCTCCAAATCTACAAAAGCTAGAAATGTAGGTTTGCCTTTTCTTAATCTATCTTCTAGGATAAGCCGTAAAGTGAGTATCGCCTCCCGTGTTCCTACATTTCTCCTGGAACCAAACTGATCTTCCCCGAGGTCGGCTTCTACCAGCTTTTCCATCCTTCTGTGTAATTCGTGTTAATATTTTGCAACCATGACTTATTAAACTGATGGTTCTGTAGTTTTCAGACCTGTCTGCACCTGATTTCTTTGGAATGGGGATTATAACATTTTTCTTAAAGTCTGAGGGTACTTCACCTGTCTCATACATCTTACACACCAGGTGAAACAATTTTGTCATGGCTGGTTCTCCCAGAGACTTCAGTAGCTCTGAGGGAATATCATCAACTCCAGGGGCCTTGTTTCGACTTAGGTCTTTCAGGGCTCTGTCAAATTCTTCTCTCAGCACAGTATCTCCTATTTCATCTTCATCTACATTCTCTTCCCTTCCTACAATATTGTCTCGAAGTTCATTTCCTTTGTAGAGCCTCTCTATATACTCTTTCCACCTTTCAGCTTTCCCTTCTTTGCTGAGAACTGGTTTTCCAGCAGTGTCCTTGATATTCATAGAGCTGTTTTTCTTATCTCCAAATGTTTCTTTTATTTTCCTGTAGGCTGTATCTATTTTTCCCCTATTCATACATTCTTCTACATCCTTGCATTTGCCTTGTAGCCACCCCTGCTTAGCCAGTTTGCACTTCCTGTCAATCTCATTTCTTAGTCGTCTGTACTCCATTTTGCCTGTTTCATTTACTGCATTTTTATATTTTCTCCTTTCATCGATTAAATTTAGTATCTCCTGTGATATCCAAGGATTTTTTGTAGGTCTTGCCTTCCTACCTATTTTGTCCTCTGCTGCCTGCGCTATTTCATCTCTCAATGCTAGCTATTCCTCCTCTACTGTTTTATTTTCCCCCGTTTCTGCCAATTGTTGCCTAAAGCTCCCTCTGAAATTCTCAAGAACTTCAGGTTCCTTCAGTTTATCCAGGTCCCATCTCCTTATTTTCCTTCCTTTTTGTAGTTTCTTCAGTTTCAGCCTACAGTTCATAACCAACAAGTTATGATCAGAGTCTATATCTGCCCCTGGGGATGTCTTACAGTTTAAAACCTGATTCCGAAATCTATGTCTTACCATTACAAAATCAATCTGGTATCTCCCGGTGTCTCCTGGTCTCTTCCACGTATACAACCTTCTTTTGTGATTCTTAAACCAGGTGTTTGTTATAAATAAATTATGTTCTGTGCAAAATTCTACCAGGCGGCTTCCTCTTTCATTCCTTTTGCCCAGACCATATTCCCCTACTACCTTCCCTTCCCTTCCTTGTCCTACTACCGAATTCCAGTCTCCCATAACAATTAAGTTTTCCTCTCCCTTATTATTATATTGTTTTATTATTTTTATTTTATTTTTTACGTAAACACTGTTCAGCTCAGTCTAAGCTTTTCAAATATTACGTGCAACAACTAGCCTGTCACCAGAGATCCAAGATATTATACACTAGATTCTCGCCAAACTGACACTGATTCGTACCACTAAACAGCATTTTTCCTACAAAAAAAAAAAAAAAAAAAAAAAAAAAATATATATATATATATATATATATATATATATATATATATAATAAATCGTAGCCTCACAGTCTGCTAAAAGTCCTCTACTTTTATGCGTCCGTTTCCCCTTCCCCAAGAAATCAATTCCTAGTGACACTTACGGTTTTGCAGGTCGAGATGCACCCCCTGGCAGCGCAGATAGGTTAACTGCGACAGTCACCATGTGTGCTTGTTCCCTTGTTGGATCAGAGTGACTACTTTGGGTATTAATACCCAATTAGTTTTTTCCTCAGACGAGAAATAAGTTGATACACATATAGAAAAGGGTCAAGTCTAGTCTCCGATACCACCCGTCGGCTTTGACCAAGGACGTCACTTATTACGTCATTATTTCCATCAACGTTTCTATTTATATTTTCGCTGAGAAATCTGTTCCACAGATAATACTTACATGAGAATGTACGTGTATGTCACTATTTCGTGAAATTTTTTATAATAAAAGCCCCTTTTTAATATATGATTTCTTACAAGTTTAAAATATGTAATTAATGATTATTAAACACATGGAATGTATTAAATTTTGTCCTTTGTTAAATGAGCGTAAATTGTTTTATGGCTATGTTACGTGTATTCTGATATTTTTTATATGTAGTGTTACTGATTTTTAATGTTCATGTTTGCTAAAATATTGAATTATACCTTTTTTTCGTTTAGTCCTTGTATAATAATTTCATTTCTGTTAGAAAAATTGAACTTTTCTTTTTATTTCCAATTACGATATGTACGTTTGTATACTGTGAGTTTGATTTTTTGTAAACAATATATTTATTTAGACATCATTGTTATTATCATAAAATGCGCATCTGTACTCGTAAAATGACTATTTCCTAACAAAATATTTCAATTGTGCACTAGTGTCTAATGGGGAAGTCACATGATTGCCAACATAAACAACTTTCGTTGCCACGCCTGTAAGTAAAATTTAACTGATCTGGGCATCATTGTGAGCGGCATATATAAGTGAAACAAAAGTGCGAGAATTTGGTACTGGCAACTAGACCTAATTTTATAGGGCATATGTAGATATCGACACCTACTAAATGCGTACATATGGATACTTTAGTTCCCGATACCAACTATCCTATTTTTTTTTCATATATATCCAATACAGTTCAAGTCTAGTCACCGATATTTACGATCTATATTCTCGGTTGCACAGTGGTAGAGTGCCAAGCTACAAATCCAAAGGTCGCGGGTTCGATCCCCACCCAGTCCTAGGATTTTTATCTGTCACTTTCCATTTCTTTCACCCCTGGCAGTATTGCTCGTGTGAAAAATACCGAGTAGCACCGTGGTTCGGAACCCACGTTAAACTGTAGGTCCCCCTATAAGTAACTGGCTGGGTAAGTCAGTTCGAAGGTCGGAGCAAGGCAACGGCATACCACCATAGGACAATGCCTAGTACAGCACGGTGGTGTTCAAGCCAATCTTCGGATTGTTGACTGCTTTACCTTACCTCATTTGAAAAAAAAAAATAGACTTTACTTATACAGGTGAAGATTAGATAGTATTATCTAATAAATACTGGCGAACTAAAAAATATTAAGGGCTGCTATCGGTACCTGGACTTGACCTATATAGCTCAATTCCAGATACCGATACCTAATAGGTATTGGTGAACCACAAAATATGAAGGGCTGGTATCGGTAACTAGACTTTACCTATATAGGTCAAGTCTAGATAGCGATACCTACCCTTCATATTTTTCTTTCACATATAGATATTGCATATAGGTGGATATATGACAAAAAATGAAGATCTGGTATAGCTATCTAGACTTGACCTATATAGGTCAAGTCTAGTTACCGATACCAGTCCTTTATACTTTTGGTGAACGAGAAAATACGAATAGCTGGTATCGGTATCTGGACCTGACCTATATAGGTCAAGTCTAGATAGCGATACCAAGTAGTTTTATCTGAAATGTGTTTTTGCGTTTTATTTTGTTCCAATTTAATATGTTACCACTCTAAATCCCAAATTTCCCTCGGTAGTACCGTTAAGGTTTATGAATATTAATATTAATTACAACACGTTGTAATTATGGGACTATTTTTTGAACATTTTTATGTGTTCCAATTTAGCATTTTCCGGCCAAAACATCCAATTTTCTCGCGGTAGTCTCATTATGTTGCTTAGATGCGTTTTATACCGCTCAGATAGTTATTCTCTTGTCACATTTCTATAATTGCGCTCCATATTTTATGTTATTTGTTACCTAATATTCGTTGTCGTTCTTTAACATTTATAATGTTACGTAATCTCACTTTCATTTAGTTCGAGTCGTATACACAGTTGTATACTCTAACCACAGACATACCTTATGTCTGTGACTTAACGAAAAACGGTAATTAATACATTCAATTGTTTATTATAATCCGATCATTGTATCAAAAGTATCGTGACTGTAACGTCTCTGGACAAAGTATGACGCCGGCCGCGGTGGCCGAGGTGACTAAGGCGCTTCAGTCACGGTCAGCACGGCCACTACGGTCGGGGGTTCGAATCCCCCCTCGGGCATGGATATTTGTGCCGTCTGTAGTCTTAGCTAGTTCATAAGTAGTTTGTAAGCTTAGGGACTGATGGCCCCGTAGTTAAGTCCCATAAGTTGTACAAACATTTGAACATTTTTGAACAAAGTATGACGTCATTGTTCAAAGCCGACGACTGGTATCGGACACCCGACTTTATCCGAAAACTCCATTGTACCCCTCAGTGGTTCATAACTACACAGAGGAAGAACAGAACAATAAACAAGAAGATTTTAGCTTTTGTTTATTTATATTTACCGTGTTCTGCAGGATCTAAATCAGGAGGAAGTCTCCATGGTAATGGAACGAGCCTGTACGTCACACGGTAACAGAGAAGAAGTAACTGATAAAGATACAGCATTCCTAGGCACACGACAGGCCAAAGCATAAGGAAAAAAAAAGTGTGTATGTGTGTAGTGGTCTTCATTCCGCAGACAGGTTTGATGCAGCGCTCCACGCTACCCTGTCCTGCGCAAGTCTCTTCATCTGAGAATACGAACAGCAACCTACATCCTTTTGAATCTGCTTACTGTATTCGTCCCTCGGTCTCTCCCTGTGATTTTTACACCACACACTTCCTTCGAATGCTAAGTTGATGATTCCTGGATGTCTCAGAATGTGCCCCACCAACCTATCACTTCTCTTAGGCAGAATATGCCAGAAACTCCTTTTCTCCCCAATTCTGGTGAGCACCTCCTCATTAGTTACGTGATCTACCCACCTAATCTTCATCATTCGTCTGTAGCACCACATTTCAAAAGCTTCTATGATCTTTTTGTCTGAATCCTTATTGTCCACATTTCACTCCCATACAGTGCTACATTCCAGACAAATGCTTTCAGAAAGAAGTTCCTAACATTTAAACGAATATTAGAAGTCAACAAATTTCGATTCTTCAAAAACGCTTTTCTTCCCATAGCCATTCTGCATTTTGTATCTTCTTTACTTCGACCATCAGAAGTTATGTTGTTTCCTAAACAACAAAACTCATCTACTACTTTTATTGTCTTATTACCTAATGTAATTCCTTCAGCATCGCCTGATTTTCTGACGCTACATTCCATTACCTTTGTTTTACACTTGTTAATGTTCATCTTATACATTCCTTTCAAGACACAGTCCATTCCGTTTAATTGCTCTTCCAGGTATTTTGCTGTCTCTGACAGAATTACTATGTCGTCAGCAAATCGCAAAGTTTTTTTATTCCCTTTCCCTGGACTTAACTTCCCTCTCCAAATTTATCCTTACATTCCTTCACAGCTTGCTCAATGTACAGATTGAACAACACTGGGGAAAGGCTACAACACTGTCTTACTCCCTTCCCAGCCACTGCGACCCTTTCATGACCTTCGACATTAATAATTGCCGTATGTTTTTGTACACGTTGAATATAACTCTTCGCACCCTATATTTTACCCTTGCTACCTTCAGACTCTAAAAAAGCGTATGCCAGTCAACATTGTCAAAAGCTTTCTACAGATCGACAAATGCTAAAAACGTAGGTTTCCCTTCCTTAATCGATCTTCTAATATAAGTCGTAATGTATCGCCTCGCGTGTTACTACATTTCTCCTAATTCCAAACTGATCTTCCCCAAGGTCGAATTCCAACAGTTTTTCCATTCGTCTGTAAATAATTCACGTTAGTATTTTGTAACCATAACTTAAGCTGATAGTTCTGTAATTTTCACATTTGTTTGCACTTTCTTTCTTAGGAATTGGAATCGCAATGGGCAAAATTACTATATTCTTCTTGAAGTCTGAAGGTTTTCCCCTGCCTCATACATATTCCATAGCAGATGCAACAATTTGTTCATGACTGGGTGTCCTAACGATAATAGCAGTTCAGACGGGACATCATGTACTCCAGCGGCGTTGTTTCTAATCAAATATTTTAGTGCTCTGTCAAATTCTTCTCGCAGTATCGTACCTCATATCTCATCTTCCTCTACTTCGTCCTCCCCTTCTAGAATACTGCCTTCAAGTTTATTTCCTTTGCACAAGCCCTCTACATATTCCTTCCATCTTTCGTATTTCCCTTCTGGGATGTGGCAGAATACTGCACACCTTGCTACACAAGGGTCTTGGAGGTGTGATACAAATGCACATTCGATTTCTGCGTAGTATTAATTAAGTGAAAGCTGATAACTTTTGGAAATAACCCAATATTATTAACAACACACGACATTAAATAAAATATGTAATGAGAGGCCAATATCACAATTCGCAGGCTACTAAACAGTGGTCTACAAGAGGTACGCTTCTTTTTCTTCTCCTCCATCCTTCCTGTCCTTGTCCATCTCCCCTTCGCCTCTTTATGATAAAAATAATGGTGTGTGTACTTCTTCCATTACTCCACTTCCTCTGTCCATGTGATCTCCACACTGTCCGGTTCCTTCTGCCCCTTTCTCTCTCTCTCTTTCCATCTTCTCCTCTCACTTGTCCACTAACTCCACCACCCTCTCCATGTCCACCTACTTCCTCGTCCCTCTATCTGTTCATATCAATCTCCCTATTTCAGACACGCTCTCTCCATCACCTCCTACTCCTCTTTCTGTCCATCTCCTTCCTTCTCTTGTTCTCTCAGTCCGTCTCTCTCCTCCTACTCACTTTTGTCAAAAAAAGCGAATATTTTCGCATGTCAAAATTTTTGGTGAGGAAGTCGTAATCAGGATTGAGGCAGTATTTTTCATCTGTTTTCCGTCTTTTGTCTGTTACAGCAGAGTGTACTGCTTATATAATATGAAATCAATAGTGAGTAAAATTTGCATAATTTATTTACATACTTTGACACATTTGTACTAATCCCACATATAATTAATAATGTCCTTTAAAATAGTTAAGCAAGCTTAGCATTCACCTGAATGTGAAGCTGCTTTTAGAAAGTAAGCTACTACACAGTCTACCACTAAAAAATCGTTCCGTAAAAATCATGTGTATGTTTTCGAGTCCAGCTGAGAATTTCGTTTTATACGATGATGATATTTCATTATAATTCAAGTCGTTCACATTGATCCAACCGTTATCACGTCGAATTTTGCAAATCTATCGGACCAAACTGCGTGGTCATCAGTCCGTAGCTTACAAACTACTTAAACTAAGGTTAACTAACCTAAGGACAAACACATACACCCATGTTCCAGGGAGGACTCGAACCTCCGACGGCGAGCAACAGCGCGCTCCGCAGCGAGGCGACTTAGACCACTCGGCTAGTCCACCGCGGCCCTGAACAAGTGAATGTTGTTATAACGTCAAGGGATTGTAAACTGTGCATCACAGAGATATATTATTGGTAAGCAGCATTTTCTAATAATTACGAAATACGCGGAGCCGGCCGCGGTGGCCGAGGTGACTGAGGCGCTCCAGTCATGGTCAGCACGGCCACTACGGTCGGGGGTTCGAATCCCCACTCGGGCATGGATATTTGTGCCGTCCTAGTTCGTAAGTAGTTCATAGGTAGTTTGTAAGTTTAGGGACTGATGACCCCGTAGTTAAGTCCCATAAGCTTAACAAACATTTGAACATCTTCTTTTTTTTTTTTTTTTTTTTTTTTTTTTTTTTTTTTTTTTTTTTTTTTTTTGAAATACGCGGAGACTTCAGGTCTTATTTGGTAAATTTATGAGCATATCAGATTCGGCTGATTCCTCACTGTGTGTAATTGCAGCTGTTGGTTTGAAGCGTTTTCCATAGTTCTTGGTTGAATTGAAATTGAATTCCCAAATTTTTCGCTGTTCAATTTTTTTTGTTCATGCTTGATGGAATTCTGCTTGAAAATGTCGCGTTATCAGCAAATATCTTTGTTGACATCCAATTTCGTAAGTTTCTTAGTCCATGTATCTGTTCGTTCTTAGACATCAATGCACTACTGCTTCGGCTTCAGCAAATGTTCTAATTTTTGTTTTCCATTGTTGGGGTGTAGTGCAACTAGAATCTGATCTTGGCTCCCACGTGTACTTATTTGTCCGCAAGCTGTACATTGGCGGTGTATTTTTTTGGATGCAGGATAACAAGCACTTTATTGCTAGGAATTCGTATATCTTATTCAGCGAGCTCATAGAAGATTCTGATGCACCTTGCTGCACTTGTTCATCGCACTTGAACCCGGTATGGTACTGACATATTTTAGAGCATTGTCAGCGTAGCTTCGTGATCTAGCATGCACAAGCAAACTGCAAAATTGCATGAGCTCTTGACATATTTTATAGGCATCACTTTCTTTATCAATACTCTGAATCACAAAGTTAAGGATGTAAGGGACAAAAAGCGGCAACTGAAGTATACACTGTATCACCGTACTCGTAGCACGATACACGGGTGTTATGGAGCTACACTGTTGTATCGGTCAGTTTTGTGGACCTACTTTTCTGCATGGTATTTTCTTTTTTTTATTGATCTTTCGTTGCATGAAATTCTTACGTCATCATTGGTGATATTGATTTCCTGCAGCCTTTGTATATTGATCACTGTGCTCTGCTGGTGGTAAGTTATGGATATACCTATTATCAAAATTCTAAACTTTTTCAGAGCGGCCTCTATTAACGTCATAGCTGCAGTATGTTTCGTCACACACACGACTTACGGCAATGTGTGATGGGAATACTCGTGTAGTGTATAGTAAGGCGATCTGTGACTGACACAACAAAACTGAAAAATTTTTCATCACAGACAAAAATTTACGATTTGTGTCTTTTATAAATGTTATCGGTGAGTAAACGTTCGCTACGTTAGTTAAAACCATAATTACACGCCAGACAGCGGCGCGGGAGTAGCCGAGCGATCTGGAGCGCCACGTTGCGGATCGCGCGGCCTCCACGTAGGAGGTTCGAATCCTCCCTCGGGCATGGATGTTTGTGCTGTCTTTAGTATAAGTTTTTTCACAAGTCATTTGTAAGTTTAGGGACTGATGACCTCGCAGTTGCGTCCCATAAGCTTTACAAACATTTGAACACGCCAGACAGATCATATTTGACGTGCAAATGTACGGTAAGTTGGAAGCTACGGATAGAATTATGGAAAATACTTTCAAGGCTTCGCAAGATCAACTTATAACACTTCGTAAAAAACTTCTAATTCTCCAAAAGCAAAATCAAAGGTTTGTAAAACTTATGAGACTTCGGGGTCATCAGTCCCTAAAGTTACAAACTACTTATTAAGTAACTCATACTACAGACATCACAAACATCCATGTCCGAGGGAGGATTTGACCTCCAACGCGGGAGTCCGCGCGATCCGCAACGTGGCGCTCCAGACCGCTCGGCTACTCCCGCGCGGCATCTAAGAACAGAAGTGTATATTCGCCAATCCCCACAGTACGTTCATTTAATACCAAATACTATAATTTTTCTGGCGTATTGTGATAACGAATACAAATTTACGAAAACGGGAAACGGATTTTGTAGATAAACATCTAAAAAACGTACACATAACATTTGAGTCATTTATTATTCCCCAAATACGATACATCGGATATCGCATGTGAAGTCTTCGAACCTATTGCTTTCGCGTGCTATCATACACAGACTGATATCTCAAGAAACACGTAAGGTATAATTGTGCTCTAAACTTTAAACAAAATTTCGATATGTTATCTACATTTGATTTAACCTAAAATCAATCATACGAGAAATCTACGAAATGGATTTTTACTTCTGCAAACTCTTTCAAATATGTTGCAGTACTTCACTAAACTGGATTCTGCATATTAACTATAATGAATAACTAAAATAAAAATTAAGCCTTCATCAAGAGCAGATTTCAGCCTATAAGCTGTACAAAAATCAATTTTTTTCGCCGAGTACATTTTTTTTTTCAAATCGGATGGTGAGTTTCAGAGCGGCTTCAACGCCGTCTTTCACTACAATACGAACTTTTGCTAGGGAAATATCGCGTTGTATCGCCTTTATCTTGATAACGAACAAAGATTTCCGAAAACGGAAAAAAATACCGTTTCTAGAAAATTGTCTACAGGAAGTGTTATTAATATTTGAACAATTTTCTGTCGTTAGTTGTTTAGATATTTGCGACTCACGGTGTATAAACGGCTAAAACTCGGATTTGGTTATTTTGTGCAAAACTATGATAAGTTTCAAACCTCTGGAATCAGTAAAGGATGGAGATATCCAAAAATTTTTGAAAGTGTACAGAGAATATCATAAGAAAATATGGCAAAAAATACGAAGATTAGCAGTGAATAGAAAGTATCGAAGTAACCAATTAGCGTTTTCGATACACAAAAATAATGGGTTTTCGTGATTTTCTCAGCAACCATCCATGAATAAATGATGCTTTTGTAAGCCGTTTAAAACCCATCATAGACCACATCTAATGTGGTCAAAAAATGAACCTATCTTATCTATTTGTATGGGCTCCAGGAAGTGTGCAACTTTGAAAATTTCGACTCTGCAGTATTCCCATTCTTCTAATATGTATACAAATGATCAATAGGCTAAGGGCTACCCAGAACACTTTACCCCTTAACTCTGTGATTAAAAGAACCCAAGATATCCCTGAAGAATGGCAAATTCGCACGCCCCGTATACGAACACGTTAATACCGTGTACTGTCGTGCGCGGTATGATTTACTAGATAAATTTATTAATATACATTTAGTTCAGTCAACTTGTGCTCAATAGAGCCCCTAGCCGTAACGTTTTGGGGTAGTTTTGATTTCTTTATTCCGTGTGTTTTTTGGGGTGCTGAATCCAAATCTGGCATTTCCCAACAAAATTTCGTGACGCAACATTGATTTGATTTGATTTTTCCAGGGAAGCCAAAACAGTCTTGGACCAACCCGCCACTGCCCGCACCGAAACTAAGTTTATTGTGCGGTATCGCTCCCTGTGTATCTAGTAAAGCCAACCAATGCCCTTGAACAGTGCAAGGAGTCCCTTTACCAGTTCTTTATTGGACACGATTTCTTCGGGTCTGGTTGTCCCAAATATTCTGTGCCTTTTGTTCTCCAATGCAATGCATTCGAAGATTAGATGTGATGCAGTTTCATCACCGTCATCACAGATCCTACATTTAGCGTCCTCTTCTGTTATTCCCATTGTACGTAGGTGTTTTTTGAAATTCCCATGGCCTGTCAGCAATCCAACCATGAGTCTAATCTCTCTCCTGTTCAGACCCAGGATTGCAGAGCTTCTTTTAAAACATGGCTTTGGCATCATTACCTTGCCATGTTTTTGTTGATGGACTTTGGTCCAATATTCTACGTGCTGTCTTCTGAGCCAGTTACGTAGCTCCAATTTGATCATTGCCTTGGTGATTGTCAGGACAGGTTCCGGTCCAATAAATGGAGTCTCTGCCCCCATCCTTGCTAATCTGTCGGCATGTTCGTTGGCACTGATCCCCGAGTGGCCAGGGACCCACAATAGGTTTACTCTATTGCTTTCCCCTAGCTCCACCAGAACCCTGTGACATTCTGCAACAATTTCAGACCTTGTTGCAGGAGCTGCCAGTGATCTCAGGGCTACCTGGCTGTCTGAATAGACGCAACATTGAAAAAAATGCAAAAATTCGAAAAAATAGCATTTTCGGCGGTTTTCTGCTTATAACGTGGAAACTATCAACTTTTCCTCCAAGTACAAAATTGCAGTCCATAAAATTTCCCACAGATTTCACTATTTATGTTTTGCTGTCAGACGAGGCGTTCCGGCTTAGCGCTAATTGAAAATTGGCGTATTTTGGCTGTCTCCGCTAAAATCCACTTTTCCCACTCAAGAAGTCGAATTCATTATTAAAAGCTGACATTAAGCGAATTCCTACAAGTTCAAAGTCGTATAGAATGTAGACTGGTATCCACTGCTTCTCCCAGTTCCCTATGCACACCATCTTTAGATCATATATGTAAAGTTATACGAAATTAAAACAGAAATTACATGAAGTTCAAGTTACTATGTTATTTCCCGCTTCTTAGCAACACCTCCATAAACAGTGATCAATTATTGGAAATTCAGTTTACTATGATATATCTGTTCTAGGAGATCAGACATTGCTGGTAGTCCGCAGCTATAAAGGTGAAATATCCAGATATTAATTCGCAATTTGCTAATACCCCCGACTTAAGCCGCTCTTCCTTAGGCGGTCTACCATTTTGTCACATATGCAAATTTGTGCCGGATCAGGACTCAAACCCGCATCTCGCGTTTCCTTAAGAACAGATGTATCATAGTAAATATGACAGCCAGGACAGGCTAAAGAGGGGTGTAAATGTCTCTCTCCTGGTCGCGGGACTCGCACTAAATGTGTGCGAGCACTAGTGGATCTAGGCAAGTGTGGCAAAAGGAAGTTTATGTCTGGTCGGGGAATGTGATCGGATGGCGACACCTCGCGTGAAATCCGGGTTGAGTCCTGGTCCGGTAGAAATTTTCATATGTGACAAAATGATAGACCACTTAAAGAAGAATAGGGACAGTCGGAGGTTCTAGCAAATTGCGAATTAACATCTGAATGTTCCAAATTTAGTACTGTCCCATTTACAGGTGCTTTAGAGCTAAAGCTACATGATATTGCAAGCGTGCACCTTTTAACTGCTGTACATGAAATTTGATATAGGTGGAAAACCAGGAAGAGGTTTTGACGTTACACTGTCTTCCAAGAAGCAATGAATTCTGAGAAATTACTTACGTTTCAGGTACCACATCAAGTTTTACTTATCTTTTATACTCGGGGTTTATCTCTTCGCTACATTTACTGTCATGATGTGTATTGTTCAAATAAAGAACGAACTCCAGCAATTCATTTTCATAGTCTTTAATTGTCGTAACACTTTCGTTACAATCTTCTCGAAAAAAGAAATACATTTCGGATACCATTTACATTTTCACAAAATTTGCTAACAATAATGTTTCACAGAAAAATCACAATTCCTTCTTGAACTCACTATTCCATATTCTTCAAGGATCCATGTTCAAAATTCATGTTTTCTTAAAACATTTCGAATTAATTTAATAGAAGTAAAGAATTGCTCCTTTGACAACTCCTGAAAAAGGGTTCCTAATTTCGGAAGGTAATGGTCCCTATTTTCGGATGGTTGATATTAATGAAAATACATGGCTTTTTTGAAAGATAAAAATAAGCAACTTTTTTCCATAAAATCTCGGGCGAACTGCCGGATGTCCGTAACTTCTTCCACGATATTTCGGCGCAGAGTCTTCTGGCCATCTTCAGGTGAGTACCGCCGAAGTACTGGCGAAGACGCTTTTTTTTTCTTTATTGAAATTTTAATGCCCAAAGGCAGGCTGGCAGCAGCCAATGATGCTGCTCTACAGCCGAGCGAACGTACACAATGGACAAAACAGAAATTAAAATGAAAGGTGATAAAAGGCGCTTTTACAATAACAAGATGAAAAATTTGGGAGAAAGTTAAAAACTATGACAGCGGACAGAAACATACATGATCGTTAAAACAAGACATTGCCACGGTGGCTAAAAACCACTCACTGCAGACGACGAGACAAAAACAACGACATTGAGGAAAAAAAAAACACTGAACACTGGTGTACGCAAAGTTAAAAAACACTGGGCGATGATACACTATACACACGAAGCACTGAACACTTAAAACACAGCACTGTACTGGCCCTGCAGGGGAAGCGGGGGGAGGATGGAGAAGGCGCGGGGGAAGGGGAAGGAGGTGGGGGAAGCGAAAGTGGGAGAAACCGGAAGGAGCTCCTGGGGAGGTGGAGAAAGGAGGGGGGAGCCAAGCGGGGGATGGGAGTGGGAGGGGGGGGGAGGGAGGAGGCGGCGGCAATCTACAGAGAGGGGTCAAAGTTGGAAGGAGGGATAGATGTCGGGACGGTTTTGGAGAACGTCGTCAGAGAGAGGTAGGTGGCGGAAGCCACCCTCGGAGAGGATATAGAGGGTGTGGAGGTGAAGGGAGGGAGGGATGTGGCGGTAAAGGCGTGGCAGGGGCCCAGGATCCAGGAGGAGAGGAGATACCAGTGGGTTATGGGACTCTATCTTGCGGTGGATGTACTTGAGGCGGATGTGTTGAAGGAATTTGACCAGGTGTGGGAATGGGATGAGGTCGTAGAGGATCCGCGTGGGGGAGGGGAGGCGGATGCGGTAGGCGAGGCGAAGGGCGTGGCGTTCGAGGATTTTGAGGGATTCATAATAGGAGGGGGGAGCGGATATCCAGGCAGGATGGAAGCAGCAAAGGACGGGACGCATGAGGGAACGGTAGGTGTACAGGATGGTGGAAGGATTTAGTCCCCAAATCCGGCCGGAGAGGCATATTAAGAGGTTTAGGCGGGAAAGGGCTTTTTGTCAGACGGTTTTGAGGTGAGGGTTCCAGGAAAGGTCTCTGTCGAGGGTTAATCCGAGGTAGCGGAGGGCCTTGGTTTGTGGGATGGGGCGACCATGGAGGGTGAGGTACAGGTCTCGGTGGCGAAAGGAAGGGGTGGTGCGACCTATGATGATTGCCTGGGATTTTGTAGGGTTTACAGTAAGGAGCCACTGGTTACACCAGGAGGAAAATTCGGAGAGATGGGACTGAAGGAGATGTTGGGAGCGAGCGAGGGACGGGGCAAGTGCAAGGATGCCGGTGTCATCAGCATACTGAAGAAGATGGACAGGAGGCTGAGGTCGGGGCATATCCGCTGAATATAACAGATAGAGGAGGGGCGAAAGGACGGAGCCCTGGGGCACCCTGACAGAGGGGTAGAACAAATGGGAATTTTGGTTGTTGACAGTGACATAGGATGGACTTTTGGAGAGGAAGGAAGCAATGAGACGGACATAATTAATAGGAAGGGCGTAGGTTTGGAGCTTGAAAAGGAGACCGGAATGCCAGACACGGTCGCTGGCCTTCTCAATGTCGAGGGAGACGAGGATGGCGGCGCGACTGGAATTTACCTGGACGGAGAGAAGGTGAACAAGACGAAGGAGCTGGTCATTGACAGAGAAGGACGGTCGGAAGCCACATTGGGAAAGGGGAAGGAGTTGGTGTAGATGGAGGTGTTTGTGGATACGGCATGAGAGGATGGATTCAAGGACTTTGCCGAACACCGAGGTGAGACAGATGGGACGGTAGGAGGAGGCTTCGGAGGGCGGTTTGTCAGGTTTAAGGAACATTAGGATACAGGAGGTTTTCCAGAGGTCTGGGTAGAAACCGGTGAAGAGGATGACATTGTACAGTGAAGCGAGGGTGGAATGGAAGGAGGGGGGACAGGCACGGAGGTGCCTGTAGGTAATGCGGTCGTGACCGGGGGCAGTGTTACGTTTTGTGCGGAGCGTGTGTACACTGTCTTGTGCTGTGATAGGTGTGTTGAGGTCTGAGGGGGGAATGTAGTCCAAATATTGAAAGCCAGGGGCGAGCGGAGGGACTGAGGTATCGGTGCGCTCATGGGCGTCAGGGAAACGGGAATAGTCGAACCTGGGATTGTCGGGCAAGTCGAATATAGTGGAAAGGTGGTCAGCAAAAAGCTGTGCCTTACTGGCATTGTCAGGAAGAGGAAGGTTATTATGGAGGAGAGGGTAAGTGGGGACTGAGTGACTGCCAGTAAGGTGGTGGAAGGCTTTCCAATATTTGGAGGAGTTGATGGGGAGTGTAGTATTAAGACGGGTGCATGTCTGTCGCCAATCCTGGCGTTTCTTCGCGTTCAAGAGGTTCCTGATGTGTCGTTGGAGTTGCCGGTGGTGGAGGAGTGTCTCTCAATCACGGATCCGCAGGAAGGAACGGTACAGACGACGGGATTCTCAGAGAAGGAGGACGGCTTGTGGGGGAGGGGGGGACGGTGAGGATGGATGGCTTTAGTGGGGATATGGGTTGCAACAGCGTCAGCAACAGTGTGGTGCAGGAAAGAGGAGGCATGGACGATATCATCAGGGGTATGGAGGGTGAGGGGGTGGCTAGCGACCGAGGTGTCAATGGAACGACGGTAGGCATCCCAGTCGGTGCGGGAGTAATCATGGACTAGCCGAGGAGGGGGTATGGGACGGGTGGCGCGGCCGGGACGGCCACGAGGGTTGAAGGTGAGGAGTACGGGGGCGTGGTCACTGCCAATGAGGTCAAGGACGTCCGCCTGCAGGCGTCCCAGGAGGTTAGGAGAGACAAGGACAGCATCAGGAGTGGTATTGCTTTCAGGGCGTTTAGGACTCGGGAGGGGAACAAGGTCGCCCTGAAGCATGGGTAGGAACTGATGCCACTGCTGGAGTTCGGCTGCAGAGCAAGAATGAAGGTTTAGGTCGGCGGCAATCACATAGGTCGTGAAGGAGTTGGCTATGTGGGAAATGAAATCGTATGGGATGGGAACACGGGCGCGAATGTAAATGGTTGCCAGGGTAACGGTGAGGGAAGGGAGGAAGAGCGTCAGGATGAGGTGTTCGGCAGGATTATTGACAGGGGGTTGTGGCCGGACAGGGTGGTGGCGGAGGTGGCCAATCGCCACTCCGCCTCGAGCCAGGGGGGGAGGACCATCCGTGCGGTGAAAGGTGTAAGGAGTGGTAGAGACGGAGCGACGGGGTTGGAGGAAGGTTTCATTGAGGAGGAAGGCATCCACGCAGTGTCGGGAGAGGGTATGCATAAAGAGAGGTTTGTTGGTGGGGTGGGAGCGGATATTGTGGTAAAGGATACGATGGGGCGAGCCTGCCATAATAGGTACTACTGAGGGGGGGAGGGTGGGGAGGGGGCGACGGGAAAGAGGTTAAGGGAAGTTAAATGAGGGTGGCGCCGCGGGAGAAGGTGAAGTGGGAGTTGTTGCGGGAGAGTGTGTCAATTGTTTCCATTTGCCACACGGAGTGGGCGGCGAGGACGATCTGTTGGAGGGAGTGTGGACGCTGGAATGGGTGGATATTCTGAATGACGGTGGTTACGAAGCGAATGACGTCCTCCACTGTGGGAGGGGGAAGCAGGGAATGGATGGGGTGCATCGGAGGGTCAATGGGACGGACGGGAACTGTCAGCTCTGGGGAGGTGGGTTGAGGGCGAGCCTGACATTTATAGGAGTAGGTGGGGTGGCGGCAGCCACAGGTGTTGCAGGTGGGGGGAGAGGACAAATTGGGGCATTGCTTAAGGAAGTGGGACTGTTTGCAGTAGGGACAGGTGGGCGGGTTACGACATTTTTCGGTCAGGTGGTCGTTATAGGTGAGGCATTTGCCACACCTATAAGACTGGGGGGGGGGGGAGCGGGAAGGATCCACCTTGTAGCGGCGGTTGTAGATTACCGCCCCCACAGTGAGGAGGCGGTCGATGGAGGCGGGATCTTCGGAGAAGACCCGCATGAGGTAGGTGGGACCATGGTCATTGTTGCTCCGCTTGGCGGATCGGAAGTGGAGGTCAGGGATGGATTGGAGATGGGCCAACACCTCACCCTCCGTGATCACCAGGCTAAGCTTGGTGATCACGGCGGTGAAGGTGGATGGGCGGCAAGGTGTTTGTGGTTGAGACTGGGATGGAGCGGCAGAGGTGATATGAGGTGTGAGGTGAGCATGCTCCCCGAACGTAATCCGGGGAGCGTGCCAGAGAAGATCTGTGTGGAAGGAGGGAGAGGGTGTTTTTATGAGGACCGAGTCCTTCTGAGGGATGAGTTGAAATGGAGGTGCTGAGGGGAAGTATTTATATATTTCGCGGGACAGGTGGCGGTTGTCTAAAAACTGAGGGGCAGGGCGAGAAAGGACATAGGTAAAAAGCTGAGGGGCCAAGGTGACAGAAGGTTGAGATGGGGGAATGGGGGAGGTGTCCATTGTCAGGCTGGGGGGGAGCGGAGCAGAGGCCATGGTGGAGGGGGCTTTTTTGGAAGTGCTGGGAAGGGGATCCGTGCTGATACGTTTGATTTGCTTTTTTTTAACTGTGGAGGTGGGGATATACTGGGGAATGGGTTGGATGGGAACATGGCAGGGAACTGTAGGGCTGGGCACGCGAAGTTCGGGGCCGGGCGGAGCCGAGGACTCCGCCACCGTAGCACGGCGGTGAAGGATGGGGGCGGGGGGCGCAGACAAAATGGGGAACTCATGAGGGGCGGTGACTATGGTAACTGGGGGAGGCGGGGGAGGTAGTGGAGCATCAGGGGCGGGGGAAGTGGCGGAGAGGAGGACATTTAAGGGGATGGTGGTGCGAGGAAGGGATGAGGGACTCCACGTGATCGTGGTGGAGTGAAGAGAGGGGTGGTGGTGAGAACAACGGACGTGGTGGTGACGGGGGGCAAAGTCATAGTGGGGACGAAGGTCGGATGTGAAGACGCCGGTTGTGGAAGCGGTGGTGGGGGCGTGGAGGATGAGGAGGTCGACGACGATGACGGTGGAGGTGGTGGCGACGCCATGGTTACCGCTGCTGCAAGGGGCAGTCCAAGCGGTGTAGGCGACGGCGAAGGCGGCGGCGACGGCGGCGGTGGCGACGGCGGCGGCTGGAGCCGGGCACGGAGCGACGGCGGCGGCGGCGGCGGCGGCGGCGGCGGCGGCGAACCGATCCCCCGGGCTGGACCGGGGCGACGGGGCGGCGAGCAGGTCCGGCAGGGCCTCCTGGCGGCGGCGCCTCCAGGCAGGGCTGGGCGGCGACAGCAGCAGGCGGCAGACGGCAGGCGGCAGACGGCAGACGGCAGCGGCAAGCAGCGGGCCTCGTGACACTGGAACGGCGAGTAGCACGACTAGCAGCAGGGACGACGGCAGACCTGGAAGCAGATCGGACGAACGTTATAAACAACGTCACGGTGGTGCCTGCTACCAGGCGGGAATGATGCGTGCGAAGACGCACTGAGCTGTGCTATTTATGCCCAATTCGGCCGACATTGCACATGCGCGTTCACTACAGCTACGTACGCGTACGGACAGCTACGTACGCGTACGCGTCCTCAAGTCTTTAATCCATCGAGCCCATACCAACTCTGATGACGACAGCCTTCACACGGAACTGGAACACCTGCAGACAGCATTCCTAAAGAATGGATATACAAGAAAGCAAGTAAATCGAGCGATGCGCACCTCCAAACGACAGAACAAGGAAGAAGAAGAGGTTTTCAAATCGACTGCTTATCTCCCATATATTGGCAGTATTTCATCGCAGATAGGCAGAATACTAAAAAACATAAAGTAAGAGTCATCTTTTGCCCTCCTCCTAAAATTTCATCGCTGTTGGGGTCTGTCAAAGACGATCTGGAGCTGCGTAAAGCAGGTGTTTACAGGATTCCGTGCGAGTGCAGCAAGTCATATATAGGGCAGACGACGCGCACTGTGCAGGACCGCATTGTGGAACATCAGCGTCATACTCGGCTACTCCAACCCACCAAATCCGCAATCGCCGAACATTGTATTTCCACAGGTCATTCAATGAACTACAATGAAACGAAAAGTGTGGCCCACCCATCGAACTTTTGGAGCTCAATTATTAATGAAGCTGTGGAAATAAGATTGTCTGACAGTGAGACTCTTATAAATCGAGTCAGCGGTTTCCAAATAAATGCTGCATGGAATCCTGTCATTGAAAAACTCCGTAGTCGGCGTAGTTTTCTGCAACTGAATTACGATGAGAATCAATCTGATATCGAAGCGGCAAGCCTCCACCACGAAGGGCGCTCTAAGCAGCATACGTAGCTGTAGTGAACACGCATGCGCAATGTCGGCCGAATTGGGCATAAATAGCACAGCTCAGTGCGTCTTGGCCAGTACTTCGGCGGTACTCACCTGAAGATGGCCAGAAGGCTCTGCGCCGAAATATCGTGGCAAGAAGTTACGGACATCCGGCAGTTCGCCCGAGATTTTATGGAAATATCTGTACGCCGGGAAACTTTAAACATTACAGAAGCAACTTTATTTCAAAAGCATTAACTGGCACATTACATTATTGGAAAACATAAATCACATACATATGTTTTACACCCATGTTTTCCTGTACCCGCACACAACTCGTGGGCCCATTGGAGACATTTAATACATCTAATCCATTTCTCACCATGTTTGATCAGTTTTGAAGGGCTCAGAACAGTTGAGCTATGCCTCATCTGCACTCTCTTCATCGTCCATACTAAGCAATACTGGTTCGGGCAAAGAGTCATCAAAGTCGGTATTTCTCTTTCTACAACTCCTCTTTCTGGGCGACTGAGATGCCAACTTTTATATAGGATGTCTTGTCTTTAAAGTTCTTTCTTTCCAATTTGTAGAGGCGATGGTCAGCTTCAATTTTTTCCCTCAGACTTCGCTAATGAGTCTTGTAGTTCCAATTTGTAGGGAGAACTCGTAGTCATAGCAGCTTTACCTCCATTGCTCGAATTTGAATTTCTGGGCAGAGCATTGTAAATTAGTTCCTATTTAAAACATACGTATTGTATAGTGGGCCTAATAATTTCTGCTTAATTTAACTTATGATACACAATACTTTAAATACGCCACAAAATATTTCCTAATTTCGGATATCCGAAAATAGGCACTGCCAAGTATCCGAAATTTGGAACTTTACAACACTGCATTCAACATGGTCGATTCGAATGTGTGGGTTATGTGATCGTAACTTCACTTTACACACATTAATATTAGAGTAAATATGTTGCTTAGAGGTACCAAATGAGATGTAATAAAGCCTTACCTTTCGTGTAAAAACTTGGCTCAGAAAACAGCAAAAAGGCGTTCGGCACGGTGCCACACTGCAGACTGCTAACGAAGATACGAGCTTATGGAATAGGTTCACAGATTTGTGACTGGCTGGAAGACTTCCTAAGTAATACAACGCAGTACGTTGTTCTCGCCGGCGAGTGTTCATCAGAGACGAGTGTATCGTCAGGCGTGCCTCAGGGGAGTGTGATAGGACCGCTATTATTTTCTACCTATATAAATGATCTGATGGACAGAGTAAGTTGCAATTTGCGGCTGTTTGCTGATGATGCTGTAGTGTATGGGAGGGTGTCGTCTGTAGCTGACTGTAATAGCATACAGGTTGACTTAGACAAAATTTCTAGTTGGTGCGAAGAATGGCAGCTAGCTCTCAATGTAGAAAAATGTAAGGTGATGCGCATGAGTAGAAAAAACAATCCTATAATGTTCGAATACAGCATCAGTAGTGAGCTTCTTGATGCGGTCGCGTCGTTCAAATATCTAGGCGTAACATTGCAGAGCGATATGAAATGGAACGAGCATGTAAGGACAGTTGTGAGTAAGGCAGACAGCCGACTTCGGTTTATTGGGAGAATTTTGGGAAGATGTACTTCACCTGTAAAGGAGACCGCGTATAAAACGCTTGTACGACCACGTCTTGAGTATTGCTCAAGTATTTGGGACCCGCAGCAGATCGGTTTGAAGGAAGACATAGAGGCGGTTCAGAGGCGAGCAGCTAGATTTGTTACCGGTAGGTTCGACCAATGCGCGAGTGTCACGGAAATGCTCCGGCAACTCAATTGGGGATCGCTGGAAAAAAGACGACGTTCTTTTCGTGAATTTCTGTTAAGTAAATTTAGAGGGCCGGAATTTGAAGCTGAGTGTAGTACGATCTTGCTGCCGCCTACTTACATTTCGCGTAAAGATCACAAAGACAAGATAAGAGAAATTAGGGCTCGTACGGAGGCATATAGGCATTCTTTTTTTCCTCGTTCAATTTGGGAGTGGAATAGGAAAGGAAATGCCTAGTAGTGGTACAGTGTACCCTCCGCCACGCACCTTACGGTGAATTGCGGAGTATGTATGTAGATGTAGATGTAGATGAACTCGATAAAACACGTTCGAAGCTTTCAACTACACTGGATCTCAAACAACAATTGAATAACTCCGAGCATGCTCTACTACTACTAACAGAAGCTAACTGAAACGATTTCCAATAGATAACAGCACCTGCTATATGAGAAAGCCGGCCGCGGTGGCCGAGGGGACTAAGGCGCTCCCGTCACGGTCTGCACGGCCACTACGGTCGGGGGTTCGAATCTCCCCTCGAGCATGGATATTTGTGCCGTCCTAGTTCGTAAGTAGTTCATAAGTAGTTTGTAAGTTTAGGGACTGATGACCCCGTAGTTAAGTCCCATAGACTATACAAACATTTCAGCATTTTTATATGAGAAATCCCCGTATCCGAAACTGGGAACCTATTCGAAATATGGCTCCCTTACCTTATTTCGGAAGCACCAACTTTACAGTCCGAACAGAATAACAACAACTGCTACATCAACTAAACTACCGAGTGCCCTCTGGCACCGCTATATATTGATGTTTTAACAATTTTTACTGCAGATATATTGTTTACAATAATGACATTAATCGAATTAAAATCACCGGTATAACATGAAATGATTTTACATACAGCAAATATTAGATTATACAAAGTTGAGAGAACATATAGACATAATTTAATAGTCTCTTTGTACTAAATCTCACAAATACGAATACATACATCAATTAACAATGTGAAATGGTTATTTAATTACATAGGTGGTTTTCAGTGTTCCTAACATTTCCGTAGTGTCTATATACAAGAAATAATTAGTACAAAGTGTCAAAATGGACAATACTTTTGTTATTCACGAAATATTATATTGTTTCATATAGTTCAGATATCGTTCTGCATTGATTTATTTATGTATTTTTATTTGTTTCGCGGATTTTCGGATTGGTAAATCTTTGAAGGACATTCACAGACATAAATCGGTTATTTTAGGCCTCTGTTTCTTTCCTATATTCGTTAATTCAGTGTGGACATGTTTAGAATGTTCTGGAAAACAAGACGTAATTTAACAAATTCTTTTACTCACTAACCATCAAAGTTTCACCAAATTACTCAAACAATTCATTACAGATAATTGTCAGCACGCTAAAGATTAAGCAGTTTGTCTTTGTCTCTACGGCGCTAGTATCGGATGGGTTCTATGAATGTCGGTGTTTTCCTTGTTCATAATGGCGAGGGAGGTGGTAACACTACAAGGTGAACCACCAACTGTTGACTTCCTCTACTGACCCGTGGCCTTTAACTTTGATTACGCAAGGCGGATACATCGTCACATCGTCCATCTTATCACTCCGCGCCTCTAAATGTTTTCTTCATATCTGGTAACCAGCCAGGAACCTGACAGCCTGATCAAATAGGGATACTCTCTTTAACATTCTGAAGCGAGCAAGAGTAAAATATAGGGTCGGAAGGTAATTTACAACTTGCGCAAAAGCAAAACAGCAGTTATCAGGGCATGAATGGGATGCAGAGGGTTGCAGTCTTTCTCCAATGTTATTCAGTTTGTACACTGAGCAAGCTACAAAGGAAAGCAAGGAGAAATTTGGAGAGGGAATTAAAGTTAAGGGTGAAGGAATTGTAATTCCGTCAGAGACAGCAGAGGACCTGGGCGAGCAATTGAACAAAATACAATGTGTTGAAAGGAGCGCATAAGATGAAAATTAACAAGAGCAAATCAAGGGTAATGGAAATCAAGAGATGCTTAAGGAGGTGGTAGATGTGTTTTGTTACTTGGGCAGTAAAATAACTTGCAGCAGTCGCAGTACAGAGGATATAAAATGCAGAATGGCAATGGGCAAAATAGCGTTTTTGAAAAAGACATGGAATATTAATTTAAGCGTAAAGAAGTCCTTTCTGAAGACATTTGTGTGGAGTGTTGCTTTGTAGAGGAGTGAAACATGGATGATAAACAGTGCGGACAGGATGAAGATAGAGGCTTTCGATATATATATGGTGCTACAGGAAAATGTTGAAGATTATGTTGGTTGATCGCGTAACTAATGAGGAGGTACTGAACAGAATTGGGGAGAAAACGAATTTCTGGCACACCTTGACTAAAAGAAGGGATCGATTGGCGGCACACATTCTTAGACATCAAGGAATAGTAAATTTAGCGTTGGAGGGAAGTGTATGGGCTAAAAATTGCAGAGGAATACCAATAGATGAATACGATAGGCAGATTCTGTATTGAGGCAACCTGTGACACTAACGTTTATGTGAATATTATACGCACAGAGTAACTCATTTGTTCGCAACAGTCACAGGCCGAATTTGGACTTTTCTCTATCCTGTGTAAATGCATAGAATACAATTCGTGACCTGTCAAAAAGTATTTCCTCACCCTGGTTCAAATGTCTCATATTTCGCCTATCGTGATAGAGAGGAAATATTCAAATGTTTGTAGAACTTATGGGACTTAATTATGGGGTCATCAGTCCCTAAGCTTACAAACTACTTATGAACTACCTAAGACTAAGAACGGCACAAATATCCATGCCCGAGGGGGGATTCGAACCCCCGACCGTAGTGGCCGTGCAGACCGTGACTGGAGCACCTCAGTCCCCTCGGCCACCGCGGCCGGCGATGGAGAGGAGAAAATTATACTGTCCAATCACTTTCTGTCTGCTGTATCTCAGATAATAGGCTCTTTATTTCTTTTAAGTTGTAGCTCACTCTGGCCCTGATCCTATCAACTTCGATAAAGGTATCTCTCTTAAAGCCATCAAATGCCTGTCGTCTGACTTTTATTAGATCAATTGGAGAAAATGCCATAATTACTCATAATCCATCATTGAATATGGTTTTGGAGGCCCCTACTGATCTTATTACAATACTACCTGCAAACCCTTTTTTGCCCATGTATTTATTTATTCAGGTTTTCTGTGAAACCATCTCCTCTTTCCTTCTCTCTCCGTCCATTTCGTTCTTCTTCCCCTCTGTGTCTATCTGATCCTTCCGTCCCTCCAATTTCTCCTTCTCTGGCCCCTCTCTCTCCCCCTCCAACTCCTCTCTATCCATTTTCAAGGCTCTGTCCATTTCCTCCTCCCACCTTGTGGGGTCGTTCGCCCCTCCCCCCCAGCTGTTTTTTTCTTGCCCATTTGTCTATATCAACAACCACAGAAAACCCAGATCCTGAAGGCAGGCAATCGAACTCGGAACCCCTACCACTACTCTAATCCAGCTCGGTTAAATTTGAATAAATAAATAAATAAAAAGTCTGAGCCTCCAAAATTATGAGACTTGTTTGATTGGGCGTGGGGTAAAAAGAGGTAGCCGGTACTAGAGTCTTTCTACTGAGCCAGAGTTTAGCTGACGATGGATACAGTTATATACTGCTGCGCATTTATTTTACTTCCATGAGATGAACTTTCCTCATCTGCAATGCAAAAATCGCGCTTTTTTACGACTCTGACGTATTATTTTTCATATCCTCTATAAGCAGCATGAAGAAAAACTGAGTCTTACTGGAAAGGCTGTTGGTCGGATACTTTTGAGAGAGCTTAAGAAGATAGGACTGCCCATCAATAAATGCGTTGGCATCGGCACCGACGAATGGGCTGTCATGGTTTCCGAAGCACGAGGAGCGGTCAAGGAAATCTAGTCAGAGACCCTGAGGACGTCGAGTTTCAAGTCACAAGTTGAACAATACCCTGTCCTCTTCGAGCAAGGTTCCAGAAGTGAGAAATGCCGCTGGCACAATCAGTGTTACAGCAGCCTTTTTGGGAAACACACAAAACGGCGTATTCTACTGCTGTCAAAGTTATGTGCTTTTCCGACGTGATTAAGTGAACATAGATGGCTTGAGCGTCATGAAGCTGTTTATCAGTTCGCTGAAGACCTACATGTAATAAAGGAGGTGTTAGAGCAAGTGAGTTGGGAGCCCTGCGCAAGGTCGGACGTGCTGTTGAAGAGCGCTTGTAAAAGATAAGGAATATATCTATACTAATAATAAATCTTTAAATGTAGGCCTGTCGCTGTTCACTTCAATCTTCAAAAATACTGGACGAATCTTCATGCGGTTTTCACAGGAAACATGAGAAAACTTTGGGTCAACATATAGGCATAATTTTATCAAAATCGGATCACAGAAACGAAAAAAATATCGTAATTTTAAGTGTTTTCAGTAACTGTCTTGTCTGTTTGTTCAAATATTAAAAACCTCTGATCTCCAAAACTACTTCACGAATTTGCATGGGGTTTTCACAGGTAACTTGAGCGTAACTCTGGACAACATACAGACTTCGTTTTGTAAAAATCGGATCACGGAAAAAAAGAATATCGTAATTTAAAATTTTTATCTATGACCGTCATGTCTGTATATTTGAACACGTTTATTTCCAAAACTGCTCGACGAATTTTCCTGGGGTTTTCACACGTAACTTGAACATATCGTGCGGTTACATAAAGGCTTCAATTATTAAAATCGGATCATAGAAAATAAAGATATAATAATTTAATCATTTGTTTAAAAGCCGTTGTGTATGTCTATTTGTTGAGGATAATCTACAAAAGTACTACAGGAACTTTCATGGGTTTCCACAGGTAAACTGAGAATAGTTTGGAGAGTAACATAGGCTTCATTTCATCAAAATCTGATCAGAGGAAGGTTTTTTTGTTTTTTGTTTTTCTTTATTGAATTTTAATGCCCTAATACAGGCAGGCTGGCAGCAGCCGATGATGCTGCTCAACAGCCGAGCGAATGGAAACAATGGAGAAAACAGAATATAAAATTAAAGGTTATAAAATGCTGCTTTTACAATTACAAGATGAAAATATGGGAGAATGTTAAAAGACAACATGACAGCGGACAGAATATACATGGTTATTAAAACAAGACATTGCCACGGTGGCTAAAAAAACACTCATTGCAGACGACGAGACGTAACATGACGGCGACATTGAGGTTAAAAACACTGAACACTGGTGTACGCAACGTTAAAAAACACTGGGCGACGAAACACTATACACACGGAGCATTGAACACTTAAAAACACTAGCAATGTACTGGCCCTGCAGGGGGAGGGGGGTAGGATGGAGATGGAGAAGGCGCGGGGGAAGGGGCGGAGGTGGGGGAGGGGAGAATGGGGGAAACCGGAAGGAGGCGGCAGCAATCTACAGAGAGAGGTCACAGTTGGAAGGAGGGATAGATGTCGGGACGGTTGTGGAGAACGTCGTCAGAGAGAGGTAGGTGGCGGAAGCCACCCTCGGAGAGGATATAGAGGGTGTGGAGGTGAAGGGAGGGAGGAATGTGGCGGTAAAGGCGTGGCAGGGGCCTGGGATCCAGGAGGAGAGGAGATACTAGTGGTTTATGGGACTCTATCTTTCGGTGGATTTACTTGAGGCGGATGTGTTGAAGGAATTGGACCAGGTGTGGGAATGGGATGAGGTCATAAAGGATCCGCGTGGGGGAGGGGAGGTGGATGCGGTAGGCGAGGCGAAGGGCGTGGCGTTCGAGGATTTTGAGGGATTCATAATAGGAGGGAGGAGCGGATATCCAGGCAGGATGGAAGCAGCAAAGGACAGGACGCATGAGGGAACGGTAGGTATACAGGATGGTGGAAGGATTTAGTCCCCATGTCCGGCCGGAGAGGCATTTTAAGAGGTTAAGGTGGGAGAGGGCTTTTTGTCGGACGGTTTTGAGGTGAGGGTTCCAGCAAAGGTCTCTATCTAGGGTCACTCCGAGGTAGCGGAGGGTCTTCGTTTGCGGGGTGGGGCGGCCATGGAGGGTGAGGTACAGGCCTTGGTGGCGAAAGGAAGGGGTGGTGCGACCTATGATGATTGCCTGGGATTTTGTAGGGTTTACAGTAAGGAGCCACTGGTTACACCAGGAGGAAAATTTGGAGAGATGGGACTGAAGGAGATGTTGGGAGCGAGCGAGGGACGGGGCGAGGGCAAGGAAGGTGGTGTCATCAGCATACTGAAGAAGATGGACAGGAGGCTGAGGTCAGGGCATATCTGCTGAATATAACAGATAGAGGAGGGGCGAAAGGACGGAGCCCTGGGGCACCCAGTCGGAGGGGTAGAACAAATGGGAATTTTGATTATTGACACTGACATAGGATGGGTGTTTGGAGAGGAAGGAAGCAATGAGACGGACATAATTAATAGGAAGGGCGTAGGTTTGGAGCTTGAAAAGGAGACCGGAATGCCAGACACGGTCGTAGGCCTTCTCAATGTCGAGGGAGACGAGGATGGCGGCGCGACGGGAATTAACCTGGACGAGGGGAGAAGGACGGCCGGAAGCCACATTGGGAAAGGGGAAGGAGTTGGTGTAGACGGAGGTGTTCGTGGATACGGCGTGAGAGGATGGATTCAAGGACTTTGCTGAACACCGAGGTGAGACAGATGGGACGGTAGGAGGAGGGTTCGGAGGGCGGTTTGTCAGGTTTAAGGAACATTAGGATACGGGAGGTTTTCCAGAGGTCTGGGTAGAATCCGGTGAAGAGAATGACATTGTACAGTGACGCGAGGGTGGGATGGAAGGAGGGGGGCAGAGGAAGAAAATATATCGTAATTTGAAGTTTTGTGTGTGTACTATGCTTGTAAGTATGGTATAGTACAGCAAATCTCCAAGAGTACTATACGGACTTCCTTGGGGTTTCATAGATCGACTGAGAGTAAGTACCTTGGGGCAACATATAATCTTCATTTCATCAAAATCGGATCAGGGGAAGAAAAGATATCGTAATTTGTAGTTTCTGTTGTATGCTATGCTCGGAATGCAGCGTAGTATAGCAAAGATCCGATAGAGGCGCTGTTACTGACATAGTATGCCAAATAACAAATAGATGATGATGCTGCGTATTTTATATACATAACGAAGTTGTAATACACTGAAACAAGGGATACGATTTTCCTTACGGCAGCGGTGTAGTGTATTGATTTTGGAAACGGCCGTTGAATCCTTTTTGAAGAATCAATCACGTACAATGAGGGGAATAATTCCTTGTGTTGATAATGAAGTAAATGTTAAATGTTTGTAAATCTATCGGACCAAACTGCGTTGTCATCTACTTAAACTAAGGTAAACTAACCTAAGGACAACACACACACCCGTGCCCCAGGGAGGAATCGAACCTCTGACGGCGAGCAACCGCGCGCTCTGCAGCGAGGCGCCTTAAAACCGCTCGGCTGCTCCAGCGCGGCATGAAATAAATAATTAATGTTGCTCCGATCAATAAATTAATGATCCCCCTAAAGCGAATATTTCGTTGGCAACGTTAGCATACTAAACCACCGCCACTGCAAGTAAAATTTAACCCAGGTACGACACAAAAATTAACAGCTGTATCCCGAATGCCTTTCAATGCCATGGAAAGAAAAAAAAAGGCTTCTTTCCGCGGGTATCATTTGAATTTAAAACATAATGACGTTCCTTCGAGTCTATCGATGTTTTCATTTTCCAAGAATTCTTTGCAAGTAAACACGAATTTGTGTAGTTTCCCTTCTGATTTCGGTGCGGACTTATTACACCTTGAGTCCATTTTGTTTAGGAATGCCTAGAAAACGGTATAGTACAGTACAGAACAAATAGTGCTCCTGTTGGTTACATAGTGCACCAAAGAACTAATAGTTGGCGCTGCAGCATTTTTTCAACGTTATTTTATTTTATTTTATTTATTTATTTATTTATTTTTTTTTTTTTTTTTAATTTTCGATGGTTATGCCATAGAACAGCTACGAACCAGTAAAGGTGCTGATGGTTTTGTACTGCTTCCCTCAGTAGCAGAAGTATTTCGAAATACGAGATGCAATCTTATATCTTCAAATACAACTAAATTTGAACAGCGAGTTGCTGATTGCACTTTGTATATTCACAACCTAATGACATTTCTTTGCCTCATTTGACAGGGAACATTTGAATTTAAAACATAACAACATTCCTTCGCGTCTATTGATGCTCTAATTTACATAAGAATTCTTTGCAAGGAAAATCGAATTTATGTAATTCCCTTTTTTATTTAGTCGCATCCTCATTACATTTTGAGTGCGTTCTGTTTAGGAACGCCTCGAAAACTCCATAATACAGGAAAGGACAAAGTGAGGTGACATTAGTTACATAGTGCACCAAATAAAAAATTATGACGTTGCTGCGTTTTCTTCATTCTCATAACTATGGTGTAATACACTACAAGAAGGGGTACAATTTTACTAATGGCAGCGGCGTTAAGTGCTGATGTTGGAGACGGCCGTTGAATGCTTTTTCAAAAATCCGTCACGTAGAGTGAGGGGAATAATTCTTTATGTTCACGATGAAATAAATGATTTATGTTGTTCTGGTCAGTAAATGAATCATCATCGTAAAGTGAATAGTTCGTTACCAACCATAGCAAACTAAACCGCTGCCACTGCAAATAAAATTTCGCCCAAGTAGGACACAAACATTTTTTTTCTTCTTCCTAGTTGTATCCGATATGCCTTGCAATGTCATGGAAAGGAAAGATGTGCATCTGTCGACGGGTATAACCACTAAATTGTGCATAGAGTAGAGATATCTATGGAATGAGCATTGCGTTCTGTGCGTCCTCTTAACATTAAGTTGGAATTAACAATCGCTCTTACGATTGATTTGTAACGAGTTGGATGCAAAGAAACCCCACCTCCTTTTCGCAGAGCAACCACATAACATGAAATAATATCTAAATAAATGCGTCACAGAAGCAACAAGAAAGTTGAGGAAGAGTCGCCCAAAAGGACCATTTACACATAGTCATCCGTCTTAACCGAAAAAAGAAGGACAAAGATAAAGTCAGCGATTAGTAGATTTTTCTCAATACTGCGTGACATTTTCAGCTTAAAGTTGAGGTCATAAAATCTATTCTGCGCATCTGAGTGCTCACTCCAGATATATTTCTGCTCTGTGCCTGCCACTAGAGATAATATACATACGCGAGCGACAAACTCATCAGAAATCTCTCTGCTTTCATAATTGTTCGGTACAATATTGTGATTAAAATTTGCAATTACTTACTTTTGGTGTGGAATATATGAAGAAAGAGAAAGATGTCTTCTTTTGCAGCGACAGTTGTACTTAGAGTTATAATCTGACTTCTGAATATATAGTACTATTACACAAGGTCGATTTCAACTTCTCGTTTTACTAAGTAATCACGTAGGACGCGGGGACATGTATAAGCTGAAAGAGTGGCCGATGCCGGTAACATAATCAAGACAATACTATATTTAATGGAAAGTTCTATACAGACGATCAGCTGACGCCATTCCTTCAACGATTACCCAGACTTACTTTATCGCACATTGACACCACCATGACGTCTTACTTAAACAGATATAAACTGCTCTGTTGATTGAATTAGCAGACTTTCTGCATTCGTCGAGTTTTCGATAATAGGGAGCACTGCACAGGGATAACTGCGTTGTCCCCAGTACAAAACTGCAACATACAAATACTTCAGCATACACTTAGTGTGTGAGATAAACAGTTTAGTACTACACCATAAAACCAATACATGCCACTGTTATTATTATTACTATTTATCATCTCAACGATAGAAGTGCTTTTAGAAGTGTACACCAAAGAGACAATTACACGCCGCAGTCTTAACTCTATAACGCAAACTAACATTGAATTTACATCTTTCCGGAGAACGAACTGAAATTAATGTCACTTTTTGTACGAAAAACTTTATGAACATTCATCGTTTCCGACAATGACTTCTACTTAAATTTGACATCTTGGGTAGGAGAACTGAGTTTCTTGACAGAGCGATCCAACAAGGATCCAGTTTTCGCTGACCTAGGTTCGGAACCCTAAAAAACCATGATATACACAGTTCCCTCTTTAACAACCGTTGCGAAGCACGGGCATATAAGCTAGTGTACTATAATTTAATGCTTCCATTTATCAAATTTATTACTGTTTAAAGAAATGAGTAGCTATAACAGGCCTCAGACCACTACAGTAAAAGAAAGCAGTAGTATAACGGCTACTATATCAAAAGCAGAAAACTTGATTACAAAATTCAATCAACAGCTTCATTAGAGATTTATTTATATCTTAATCAGCAAGTTATGTTACTTGTTTAGTGTATAGCACCTTTGGCACCAAAGAGTGACACCAAGATTTCATAATATTTTTATGGATGATGCTCCAATTTTACTTTCTTTTATTTCTTTTTTTTTCAGCCTTGCCTTTTGATTTTGGTGTTTCTGGCTCCCGTACGACATTGAAGAGGTTTAGAAAATATTCCTCATTTACAGCTTCCTGCAGAGGTAAAATATATAAGTCTTTTTCTCTCTCAATCTTTTCCATGTCTGGCTCTGTAACTTCGTCTTTTTTAGCCTTGCCTTTCTTCTTTTCTTGCTTTCTCGCAGGAGCTTTCTTCTCTGGGACCGGTGGTGGCTTGTATGGTTTTGGCTGATAAATCACATATGGTAAATGTATCTCCTGCACTGGTGGAGTATCGCAGAATGCCTTCTTAATCACCTCATACTGAAATGGGTTAGCAAATCTATAAAAAATGGACAGAAATTAGAAAAATACATTTTCATTACTAAAAGAAAGTATATTAAAACGTATTTATTTAAAACGAATATTAACTCGTTTTTTAATGCAACAGATACTAAACGACCAAAAATGCAATTTTTGTTAACATCAAATGAGTTCAAACAAAGTTAATGGAGAAAATTACTCTCAGCGAAGTAGCCCAGAATTTATTATTGTTTTTATTACTTACAAGGTAGGTGTTTCAAATGTGTGAGTGAAATTTAAATGAAAATCACAAACTAGGCTCGTTTTGAGTCGTTGAACGCAGTGGTGAACAATCTCTGTTATCGAAATGGCTAGTTTCCACCACTAATGCTATGAATTGAGTGGGCATATGTCAGTTGTGCATGTAAATAGCAATTTCTCCAGGAATATATGTATATATACATATATATTATAAAAAACAAAAAACAAAAACAGTTTTAACAGTAACTGAAAATTTATTTTCATAATTTACTACAAAAATAACTGTTTCCTTTAGTGTTGAAACAATGGCTCCTGTTATGTAGGGAATAAGTGTCGTTTGCCTGCAAAACAGACAGATTACTCATTAATTGCCTTATTGCTCGAAAACTAGGCTCTTACGTGTGCGTTCAGAGAGTCGAAATCAGCGTAGTGTATTAGTTTCATCCAAATATGACTCACACAGATGTAACACCTACCTTGTTGGATACTAGTAAAGAATGGAACATCTAAATGTACAGCAGCCTCAAACGTCTCTTTGTATTAGAGGTGATTTAATGTGTTACATATTTGACGTTAAGCACGTAGGCCAGAAGAAGTTTAGAAGAAGTTCGAAAGTACGTTTAAAGTTCGTAGGAAGTCGCTATATCAACAACTCAGATGGAAAGCCAATGCTGAGAAATGAAGGGAACGCTGAAGGAATATATAGAGGTTCTATGCAAGGAAATGAAATTGAAGGAAGTGTTTTTTAAAGGGAAGTCGAAGTAGATGAAGATGAGATAGGATACTGTGAGAAGAATTTGGCAGTGCACTGAAAAAGTTGAGTCGAAGCGAGGCCTTTGGAGTAGATGTTATTCCGTCTGAACTACTGATATCCTCGGAAGAGCCAGCACTGAGAAAAGCATTCCACCAGGTGTGCAACTTGTATGAGAGAGGTGAAATACCCTTAGACATCATAGAGAATGTAATAATTGTAATTGCAAAGAAACCAAGTGCAGAGAAGCGTGAATATAAGAGAACTGTCAGTTTAATAAGTTGTAGTTACAAAATACTATGAAGAATTATTGACATTAGAACGGAAGAATTGGCAGTATCTGACCTCTACGAAGATCAGTTTACATTTACGGAAAACGTAGCGACATAAGAACACCTTCTGGCTAATCTTGGAAGACAGGTTACAGAAAGCCAAACCTACGTTTAAGAATTTTGTAGTAGTCAGGGTAAAAACGACACTCCAGTTATAAGGGCCGAAGAGTATGAAAGGTATGCGGTGACTAAGAAGGGATTAATGCATGGCCTTCACGCATTGTTATTCAAACTGTCCATTGAGATGCTGTGGAGGAAAGAAAGGAGAAATTTCGAAACGGAATTAAAGTTCAGGGAGAATAAATAAAAACCTCTGTGATTTGCAGATGACACTTTAATCTTGTCGGAGTCTCTAAAGGACCTGGAAGAGCAATTGAATGGAATGGACAATGTCCTGAAAGGAGGGTAAAATATGAACATGAACAAGAGCAAAACAAAGGTAATGGAATTGCTGGAATTAAATCAACTGATACTGGAAGAATTAGATTAGGAAACGAGACAATAAAGGTAGATGAGTTTTGTTATTTGCGTAGTAATATATATGACTTTTGATGACGGAGTACAGACGATATAAAGTGCAGAATGGCAGTGGTAAGAAAAGCACTTCTGAAGAAGATAAATCTGTTAACATCGAATATTAATTAAATAATACTATGACGAATTATTTACATTAGAACGGAAGAATTGGCAGTATCTGACCTCTAGGAAGATCAGTTTACATTTACGGGAAACGCAGCGACATAAGGACACCTTCTGACTAATCTTTAACTAGATCTTTACCAAAGATATAATGTAATATAACATGTAAACACATAGCATCAAAACAGCTATCAAACAAGAAAGTCATTACTTTAAAAATTATTTTTAAAAAACTACTTTCAAAGAAATTACCTATTAAAATCATGTAGAGGTACAGATGCTGTGTGTATATTAGCAACAAATAGAAAGTAAGTAATAAATTTAAAACTATATAATGTACTCCCTATTTGTTTCGAAAAAAATATTTTCACTAAATTTATTTAACTATTGCAGACCACTTGATAATGCCAAATACGGCGAGACAGCTGTAGTGGACAATTAAATAAAGCTAAGAAGCAGCAGTAAAGGTTATTATACTTATTAAAAATGTCATATTAATTGAAGTATTAGGAAGTCTTTTCTGAAGGCATTTGTCTGTAGGATAGCCTTGTACGCGACTAGAGCGTCGACGATAAAGAGTTCAAATATAATAAGGATAGAAAATTTTGAAATTAGGTGCTACAAGAGATTACTGAAGATTAGATGGGCAGATGGCGTAACTAATGAGGAGGTACTGCACAGAATTGGGGAGAAAGGAATTTCTGCCATATCTTAACTAAAATTAGAGACAAATTGGTAGGACACGTTTTGAGACATCAGGAAATCGTCAATTTAGATTTGGAGGGAAGTGTGGAGGATAAAAAATCACAGAAGAAGACAAAGAGATGAAGGCAGTAAGCAGGTTCAAACGCATCTGTTGTAATATTTCTGGCTTAAAGCCATGATATTAAGATCTAAGTATTGCTTCAGTACAGCCGATTAGAACCAGTAACCAACAGATGTTAAAAGCTGGTGAGAACCACGACAGGTTGTACAATAGATCGGGTTCTCATGTGAAAGAGCACTGGCAAGTTTCCCCCAAACTCTAGGGAACTCCCCGAGCGGAAAGAACTGAACGCCGATTGGCTGTAGTACTGGTGGTCACGCGCCAAAACCCGATCATATTTTTATTAATCTCTATGTATAAAAGGAAGTGTCCCGATTGACTGACTGACTGACTGACTCATCATCGCTCAGCCCAAACCACTGAAGATAGAAACTTGAAATTTGTGGAGGGTGTTAATCATACTCTGTAGGCGTCATTTAAGAAGCGATTTTTCATATTCCGTCCGTAAGGGGGTGCAATAGGGAATGAAACGTTTTCTGAAAATACGTAGCTATTTAGGCAATTTTGAAGCTAGAGCTACAGAAATGCGGATTTTAATTCAGGGTTCGAATTTAAATGACACGTGTTTCGGCATTTTTTGAAATTCGAGAAATAAGAGAGTAAAATAGGTGACGCAAAAAATTGTTTTTCAAAAATATGTTGCTATTAACTCAAATTTTAAGCTACGACTACGAAACTTCGGATATGGAATCTTGGTCAGGATTAAATATCTATGATTTTTAGTATTTTAGGAAATTCAACAAGTAAGAGGGATAAATAGAGGATCAAACATTCTTTTTGAAAACACGTTGCTATTGATACAATTTTGAAGCTAGAGTTGCAAAAATTGATATTCGTGTAGTTGGTTAGACGTTAAAAAATAGTATTTCGGTATTTTTGGGAATTCAACCATCAACGGGGTTAAATTGGAGAGGGGGTGATTTTCTAAAATCTGTTTCCATTTAGGCAATTTTGAAGTTAGAACTACAAATTTTCGGATTTGGATTCGTGGCTCGAATTTAAAAGACACGTGTTTCGGCATTTTTTGAAGTTCAACCAATAAGGGGGTAAAATAGAGGACGCAAAAAATTGATTTTCAAAAATATGTTGCTGTTAACTCAAATTTCGAGCTATAACTACGAAACTTAGGATATGGGCTCTTGATCAGTATTAAAAAGAAACAACTGGTGCAGACCAACCAGCCTACGCATGCGAAGCAGCGGGGGTTCAGCCAGTACTTTATAAACTAATTATTTATTCCATGTGAAATTAAGTTCGAAAACCTCTCAAGCCAAGCTATGCCCTGACTATATAACATAAATTAACTATAGCAAAATCAATAAACAAAACAATATAAGCCGGGCAATGTACAGTCGCCATGTTTGCGCGCCAAATTGCGGAGTGAAGACAGCCTTGCATCGAGCCGCCACACTTCAGTCCAGAACACGCACTCGGAGGAGTAACATGTCGTATACATAGGTAGTCATAAGATACAATTTAATCATTTCGGAATAATGCAAAATGGCAATATATTGAACGTTCAGTTAGAACAATGTGTGCCAAGTGTATATTATCATGTGGTTTGCTAGTTTCCTGTATTATTTAAATAAAACTAGCTGGCATCCCAAGAACTCCAGTATTATTCCGTAATTCTACATCTACATTTACATAGATACTTTGCAAATCACATTCAAGTGCCTGGCAGAGGGTTCATTAACCACTTTCATAACTTTTCTCTACCGTTCCATTCTCTAATAGCGCGCGCGAAGAAAGAACACCTAAATCGTTCCGTTTTCGATCTGATTTCTCTTATTTTATTGGGATTGTCATGTCTCCCTAAGTAGGTGGGTGCTAGCAAAATATTGTCACATTCAGAACTAAAAGTCGGTGATTGAAACTTCGCAAACAGATCACGCCGCAATGAATAACGTCTTTCTGTTAATGATTTCCACCCCAATTCGTGCAACATTTCCGTGACGCTCCCCCCCCCCCCCCCCGTAACGTGATAAAACAAAACGAGCTGCCCTTCTCTGAACCTTTTCAATGTCTTCCGTCAGTCCCACCTGGTGAGGGTCCCACAAGGGGCAACAGTACTCCAGGAGAGGACGCACAAGTGTGATGTAGGCAGTCTCTTTGGTGGAGCTGGTGCATCTTTGAATTGTTCTGCCGATGAAACGTAACCTTTGGTTCGCCTTCCCCACAATATTTTCTATGTGTTCTCTCCAGTCAAAGTTGTTCGTAATTGTAACTCGTAGGTATTTGGTAGACTCTACGACCTTAAGGTTTGACTGATCTATCGCGTAATTAAAGTGCAGCGGATTTCTTTTAGTGGTCATGTGTATTACTTCACACTTTTCTTTACTTAGTGTCAATTGCCAATTTTCGCACCATGCAGAAATTTTGTCTAAATCGCTTTGCAGTTGCTTTTGATCCTCTGTTGACTTCACTAACCGATAAACGACAGCATCATCCGCGAACAGTCTAAGGGAGCTATTCAGATTGTCTCCTAAATCGCTTATAAACATGAGGAAGAGTAGGGGACCTATAACGCTTTCCTGTGGAACGCCAAATATCACTTCTGTTTTACTCGATGACTTACCGTCAATTACAACGAACTGGGTTCTTTCTGATAGAAAATCGTGAATCCAATCCCACAATAGGGGAGATATTCCATAAGCACGCTATTTCATAAGAAGCCGCTTGTGGGGTACAGTGTCAATTAGAGCAGTTCCTGTCAATAGTTGAATAATTTCAGCCTCACTTCAAGAACTCCGACCTGAGTGCTATCATCTGCTTGGGCGGACATTAGTGGAAGACGTCAGGTTGGTGAGCTTTAAGAGTTTATACTCTTCATACAGTGACGTGAGGAGTAACTACAACCCACGCGCACACTGTAATTGCGGTACAAACGCAAACTGTTGTGCGTCATCCATGGCATCATGGAGCAGGAAAGAAAATGATATAGGACTGGGTTATCACCACCCTATAAGACATTTTCCCGTTGTACTGTATTGCCATTCTTATTCAGAGATGAACAGGGTTGCCCAGTTATAGTACTAGTGCGATTGACGTAGAGGAACTACCTGCAAACTTCAAACACATTGTAAAGAGCGTTCTGGAGAAACACGTGCCTAATTCGTGAATTATGGATGGTTTAATAACAACATTCGGTTACCACTGAGGTAGTATACCTGCGATAAAGATCTTCCTGAGAATGCAAGAAAATTCTCGACCGACGCATAATCGATAAGCAAGTCGAAGATATATATCCTGTCATTTGGACTCATTGTTTTACATTTCGCGTTTAAGAAGTCACTCACACAGGAGGATCATACAAACACACTGTCGTTTCACCATAGCACAGACTCACCAATGGAGGACATATTAATACACATCCATGGTTTAGAGAAGCAACTAATAGAACTGAAAAAAAAAATACGTCGAGAGGTCCGTATGTCACCCCAGTTCCTTTCCAAAAATAGTACTCTGCGGCTTTGGTCCCTTAGTTAGATTGTATTTATCGTGAATCTTTCACTCAGTAAAGTTTCAAATGGTTGAAAAAAGGCGCAGGTGACTCCTGTTTATAAGAAGGGTAAAAGAAGAAAGCCACAAAATAATAGACCACTATCATAAACATCGGTCTGCTGCAGAGTACTTCAACATGTTATCAGTTTGAATGCAATAAATTACCTTGATACATAAAAGGTTCGATTTACACATCTGCGCGGTTTTAAAAAGCATTATTAGTGTCAAGCTCAGTTTTACTTCACAAACGACATATCACGCTCGGCGGCCCTTTAATACTGAAGTTTGTCAGATTTGTGGATCAGTTACGTGGCTCCGAACGTACAATGGGGGACAAAAAGATTAACCAGGCCCGAATTATTTAAAGTCCAAGAAAAGATCATTGCGCATGCTCCAGCTCATAAGGGAGAGTGTTGTCAACTCCAGCGGTATGTGCAACTTCAGCTTGCTGTTTACATCGTCAAATATAAGCAGTACATCAGTTAAGATTCAGTATATGTCCAGATTCATTGCACTTTAACTCACGTATCATTTATTTTGGAAAACATTACTCGAACTTGAAGATGTAAACACCAAGCTGAACCGCGCGTAAGGATTTAGAAAATTATGCCTATCTGCTATTACAATTATCTTAGCTTAAAACTATAGATTCACCATGTTCCAGTCGAATAATTACAAATACATGCATCCTTTTTCTACATTTTTACTATAGCTATCGTTTGTCTCCTTGTTTAAAGATTAGGCTGTTAGAAAATGGAATTGTTTCAGAATGTGGCATGTAGAAAAGCCTATATTCGCACAGTTCGTAGCGAATTGATGTTAAAAAATATTGCCTGCAAAGGTCGAAAAAAAGTGTCTTCAGTGGTACTTGAACTCGCGCCCCCTTGTGTTCGTAAACCGGCATTTATTTATTTATTTTTATTTTATTACGTCTGCTGAACTTGAAATTCTACAGGAACTTGTATGGTAAGTTGGTATAGCACTATCACTACAAGAACTCTTTATTTTGTCGTAATTTAAGTAAAATTTACTCTTCTTTCTTGAATCTTTCCTAAAATTAAAATAACGCAACTTGAAGCCTAGTTACTCTGTTCCTCGTGCGTTTTCACCGCACACGGCAGTGCGCGGTATTTCATATGTTAGAAAACGACGGTGCGAATTTGCGATTTTTTAGGGGCTCCATTCATCAGTGCAGAGGTAAAGTGTTCTGGATAGATCTTGGCCAAGTGATCATTTGTGTACATATTAGAAGATGGGTATACTATGTCTATCATACAGTACATCGTCAAAATTTTCAAAGTTACACACTTCCTGGAGCCCATTCAAATTGAGAAAATCAGTTGGCTTTTGTACATGACGTGTAGTATATGGTGGGCTATAAAAGGCTTACAAAAGCCCCATTCATTCATGGGCGGTTCCTGAGAAATTCTCAAAAACTATGATTTTTGGGTACCAAAAAATCGAATTGTGGGGATGGTTACTTCGATACTTTCTATTCATTGCAAATCTTCGAAATTTTTACCATATGTTCTTATGATGATATTCTCGAGGTCGTTTTTAAATTTTTTCGATATCGTTATCCGTTACCGAGCTCCAGAAGTTATAATAGTTTTGCACAGAATCATAAACCCGATTTTTAGCTGTTTTAGCTAAGTGAATCGCAAATAACTAAGCGTAGAAAATTGTTCAAACATTTACAATACATCCTGTAGACATTTATCTATAAACGGCATTTTTCAGTTTGCGTAAATCTTAGTCCACTAGCAAGATACGGCCGAAACAACGCGATACTTTGTTAGAAAAAGTTCGTATTTTTCTGAAAGACGGCGTTCGGACAGCTCTGAAACTTACCATGCGATTTGAAAAAAGGTACGCGGCGAAAAAATTTGATTTTTGTACATCTTAAAGATTGAAATCTACGGTCGATGAAGGGGTGATTTTTGTTTTCGTGTTCTTTACAGTTAATATGCAGCAACCGGTTTAGTGAACTATTGCAACATTTTTTAAAGAGTTTTCAGAGATAAAAATACGTTGCGTAGACTTTTTGTGTGATTGATTTTAGGTTACTCATAGCTGCACATGAAATGTAGATAACATATCGAAATTTTATTTAAAGTTTAGAGTAGAATGATATCTTATGTGGTTCTTGAGATATAGGTCCGTGAATGATAGCATGCATGTAATATTCGGTCTGACGTGTAATTATGGTTTTAACTAACGTAGCGAACGTACAGCAAAGGTCCTTGGTTTGATAGTGTTTAACACTGTTCTTTGAAATAGTTAAGCGTGTTTAGAAATCATCTGAATGTGAAGCTCCTTTTAGAAAGTAAACTACTACATAGACAATTTGGTCTGACGTGTGTACAAATGTATCAATGTATATAAAATACTTCACCAAATATTTTGGCATGCGAACATATTCGCGCTTTTTTCGGCTGAATGTGTGTAGGACCGAGGCAGTGCAACAGGCAGAGAGAGCCACATCTGATGGAACAGAGAAAGTGTCAGTTCAGGAGAAAGGCATATGCATGAAAAGAGCAGTGGGAAGTGAAAAGAGATGTCGGAAGTCACGAACAGTGGCAACAACTAACTAAGACAGATGCAGATAGTAGTCATTGGAACAAAACAGGAAACGGAAAACTGAGACGAATGGAGACCATACATAAAGCATGAGCGTGCGAATCTCCAGTACTATACACTTTGTCCAATTTTCCCATCCCCAGTACCCGCGTGCTAAAGTTTTCCGATCTACAGGTCAAACCGCCAAAATATGTTTAGTTGGAAAGGGGATCGTGTGTTCAAAAGATTGGGAAACACTGTTTTAAACTATTTCAACGATTGTCATTGTACTACTGTGAAAAATCCCAAGTATGGTCAATATTCTTCGAACTTTACAAACTTCTTGTGGAGCATATTTCGCAATACGTCGTGTAGTTGAATGATTCATGGCAATCGATGAAAATGATATAGCCCTACGAACTTGTTTGAGTTGTTCTAAAATGTTCAAATGTTTGTATAGCTTATGGGACTTAACTACGGGGTCATCAGTCCCTAAACTTACAAACTACTTATGAACTACCTAACACTAAGGACGGCACAAATATCCATACCCCCGACCGTAGTGTCCGTGCAGACCGTGACTGACACGCCGAAGTCCCCTCGGCCACAGCGGCCGGCTGAGATGTTCTAGCAGATAGACTATAGCTAAAGTGTACAGACGACGCTATTAAGATTGGAGCGGCAGCGGTCTTAGATACGTAAATGCAGCAACATACGCAGGTTCTTCGTGGTTTTTTTTTCCGTATCTTATGCACTTCGTACAATTATCTGCGTCCTTTCAGGTATGGACGACTTCCAATGAAGGAGGGGAAGGCATGGTGGACAAGTCTGGAATTGACATCTGTTTCCACCACCCCGCCACCTGTACAATTGCCTTCGAAAGGCAAAGGCCCAGTCTCGAACACAATTTTAAGTTGCTAGAAAATTTCGTATCAGTACACACTCATCTACACAGAAAAATTCATTCCGAAAAGAAATGAATAACTGAATTACTACATGCTAAACTTACATGGCTTACAGGAGAACTTTGATTCATCGCTCACTTGTTTCATACTCAACGTTGCCTACACACATAGAACTTAAGATCATGTTAGCATTTAGATCATTTATCAATTACGGGATTATATTTTAGGTATGATACGATTCCCTCGCCCTTCCCGAAGAACGTGGCGGCGTAGGACTTGTCATTGCAAATGATGGAGCGGTGTCGACATATGTATATCAAGGTATGGCGGAGATGTCTGACCAATCTGTTAATGCAGTACAAAACTGAAATGCTTCCTGAGCATCTTGGAACTGCACAAGTTTCAGAGGTACATTCTCAGGCATATTTAGAAGGGAAAGACAATTTTGGCCTGCCAGATACACCAAGACTGATTCAATAAACTACGACTCTTCCTGATACAGTATCGTTGTGTACAAAATGCACCATATTACTGATAAGAAAGTGATTTTTTTACCTCGTGGAACACTGTCATGGCAAGTTTGAACTGAAACACAATTCTTGTTGTAAAACAGCTCCCACAACCTCTTGCAAGAGAGCGTATCTAAGGCATCATTATCTGCCATTGTCTGTTGATTTTTGCCTACACAGCAAGGCACAATATATTCATCTGTTCACTCGAAGAAGACTATCGACACGGTGGCTGATGGGAATAGATGTTTTTACAAAAGACAGAAGATCGTTTGTGACTTTAGAACTTAGGGCTATAATCTATTTTGTATCATATTTTACTGCCAAGGCTAACTCTCAATACTGCGTGCTAGTACGCCAACATTATTGCAAGCACATTGTTTCATCACCCTGTCAGAATGTTATAATCATTCAGAATAACAACAATTCGAACCATATTTTTAACACAGGAAAATACCCTAATAGGGTTTTGTTTATCTTACGAGAGCAGCAGCAGCTGCGATTTGAAAAAAGGTACGCGGCGAAAACATTTGATTTTGTACATCTTAAAGATTGAAATCTTCGGTCGATGAAGGGGTGATTTTAGTTTTCGTTTACTTTACAGTTAATATGCAGCAACCGGTTTAGTGAACTATTGAAATATATTTTAAAGAGTTTTCAGAGATAAAAATACGTTGCGTAGACTTTTTGTGTGATTGATTTTAGGTTACTCATAGCTGCACATGACATGTAGATAACATATCGAAATTTTATTTAAAGTTTAGAGTAGAATGATATCTTATGTGGTTCTTGAGATATAGGTCCGTGAATGATAGCATGCATGTAATATTCGGTCTGACGTGTAATTATGGTTTTAACTAACGTAGCGAACGTACAGCAAAGGTCCTTGGTTTGATAGTGTTTAACACTGTTCTTTGAAATAGTTAAGCGTGTTTAGAAATCATCTGAATGTGAAGCTCCTTTTAGAAAGTAAACTACTACATAGACAATTTGGTCTGACGTGTGTACAAATGTATCAATGTATATAAAATACTTCACCAAATATTTTGGCATGCGAACATATTCGCGCTTTTTTCGGCTGAATGTGTGTAGGACCGAGGCAGTGCAACAGGCAGAGAGAGCCACATCTGATGGAACAGAGAAAGTGTCAGTTCAGGAGAAAGGCATATGCATGAAAAGAGCAGTGGGAAGTGAAAAGAGATGTCGGAAGTCACGAACAGTGGCAACAACTAACTAAGACAGATGCAGATAGTAGTCATTGGAACAAAACAGGAAACGGAAAACTGAGACGAATGGAGACCATACATAAAGCATGAGCGTGCGAATCTCCAGTACTATACACTTTGTCCAATTTTCCCATCCCCAGTACCCGCGTGCTAAAGTTTTCCGATCTACAGGTCAAACCGCCAAAATATGTTTAGTTGGAAAGGGGATCGTGTGTTCAAAAAGATTGGGAAACACTGTTTTAAACTATTTCAACGATTGTCATTGTACTACTGTGAAAAATCCCAAGTATGGTCAATATTCTTCGAACTTTACAAACTTCTTGTGGAGCATATTTCGCAATACGTCGTGTAGTTGAATGATTCATGGCAATCGATGAAAATGATATAGCCCTACGAACTTGTTTGAGTTGTTCTAAAATGTTCAAATGTTTGTATAGCTTATGGGACTTAACTACGGGGTCATCAGTCCCTAAACTTACAAACTACTTATGAACTACCTAACACTAAGGACGGCACAAATATCCATACCCCCGACCGTAGTGTCCGTGCAGACCGTGACTGACACGCCGAAGTCCCCTCGGCCACAGCGGCCGGCTGAGATGTTCTAGCAGATAGACTATAGCTAAAGTGTACAGACGACGCTATTAAGATTGGAGCGGCAGCGGTCTTAGATACGTAAATGCAGCAACATACGCAGGTTCTTCGTGGGTTTTTTTTCCGTATCTTATGCACTTCGTACAATTATCTGCGTCCTTTCAGGTATGGACGACTTCCAATGAAGGAGGGGAAGGCATGGTGGACAAGTCTGGAATTGACATCTGTTTCCACCACCCCGCCACCTGTACAATTGCCTTCGAAAGGCAAAGGCCCAGTCTCGAACACAATTTTAAGTTGCTAGAAAATTTCGTATCAGTACACACTCATCTACACAGAAAAATTCATTCCGAAAAGAAATGAATAACTGAATTACTACATGCTAAACTTACATGGCTTACAGGAGAACTTTGATTCATCGCTCACTTGTTTCATACTCAACGTTGCCTACACACATAGAACTTAAGATCATGTTAGCATTTAGATCATTTATCAATTACGGGATTATATTTTAGGTATGATACGATTCCCTCGCCCTTCCCGAAGAACGTGGCGGCGTAGGACTTGTCATTGCAAATGATGGAGCGGTGTCGACATATGTATATCAAGGTATGGCGGAGATGTCTGACCAATCTGTTAATGCAGTACAAAACTGAAATGCTTCCTGAGCATCTTGGAACTGCACAAGTTTCAGAGGTACATTCTCAGGCATATTTAGAAGGGAAAGACAATTTTGGCCTGCCAGATACACCAAGACTGATTCAATAAACTACGACTCTTCCTGATACAGTATCGTTGTGTACAAAATGCACCATATTACTGATAAGAAAGTGATTTTTTTACCTCGTGGAACACTGTCATGGCAAGTTTGAACTGAAACACAATTCTTGTTGTAAAACAGCTCCCACAACCTCTTGCAAGAGAGCGTATCTAAGGCATCATTATCTGCCATTGTCTGTTGATTTTTGCCTACACAGCAAGGCACAATATATTCATCTGTTCACTCGAAGAAGACTATCGACACGGTGGCTGATGGGAATAGATGTTTTTACAAAAGACAGAAGATCGTTTGTGACTTTAGAACTTAGGGCTATAATCTATTTTGTATCATATTTTACTGCCAAGGCTAACTCTCAATACTGCGTGCTAGTACGCCAACATTATTGCAAGCACATTGTTTCATCACCCTGTCAGAATGTTATAATCATTCAGAATAACAACAATTCGAACCATATTTTTAACACAGGAAAATACCCTAATAGGGTTTTGTTTATCTTACGAGAGCAGCAGCAGCTGCGATTTGAAAAAAGGTACGCGGCGAAAACATTTGATTTTGTACATCTTAAAGATTGAAATCTTCGGTCGATGAAGGGGTGATTTTAGTTTTCGTTTACTTTACAGTTAATATGCAGCAACCGGTTTAGTGAACTATTGAAATATATTTTAAAGAGTTTTCAGAGATAAAAATACGTTGCGTAGACTTTTTGTGTGATTGATTTTAGGTTACTCATAGCTGCACATGACATGTAGATAACATATCGAAATTTTATTTAAAGTTTAGAGTAGAATGATATCTTATGTGGTTCTTGAGATATAGGTCCGTGAATGATAGCATGCATGTAATATTCGGTCTGACGTGTAATTATGGTTTTAACTAACGTAGCGAACGTACAGCAAAGGTCCTTGGTTTGATAGTGTTTAACACTGTTCTTTGAAATAGTTAAGCGTGTTTAGAAATCATCTGAATGTGAAGCTCCTTTTAGAAAGTAAACTACTACATAGACAATTTGGTCTGACGTGTGTACAAATGTATCAATGTATATAAAATACTTCACCAAATATTTTGGCATGCGAACATATTCGCGCTTTTTTCGGCTGAATGTGAGTAGGACCGAGGCAGTGCAACAGGCAGAGAGAGCCACATCTGATGGAACAGAGAAAGTGTCAGTTCAGGAGAAAGGCATATGCATGAAAAGAGCAGTGGGAAGTGAAAAGAGATGTCGGAAGTCACGAACAGTGGCAACAACTAACTAAGACAGATGCAGATAGTAGTCATTGGAACAAAACAGGAAACGGAAAACTGAGACGAATGGAGACCATACATAAAGCATGAGCGTGCGAATCTCCAGTACTATACACTTTGTCCAATTTTCCCATCCCCAGTACCCGCGTCAAACATTCAGACAGCATTTTCGCTCATAATTCTTACAAAACATCTGTTATTTTTACGTAATTAAAGCTTAAAAATCATCAAATTTCACGATTAGATCCCGTGATCGAAAACGCTCCGCTATTGGCTGAAGTAGTGGTGACGTCATAGAACACAACAGCACGGCAACTAGAAGTCGCAGCTGTATTATTGTACGCGTTTCCTCCATTTCGCAGCTTTTTCGTGATCTAAAGGGGTTTACAGTTTTTATGTCACAATGGAAGACGGTAATGTGAAGGCTGACAGCGGAAACCTCCCTAAAGTTGATGCAATATTATGGTGTCTTCATTCTTTAAAAACAATCCAAATTTTTACGTGCCAGAAATAAGAAACGTGAAAACTGCATTTTAAGTAATGCATACCTACATTTTAAAGCAAATTATTTCGAGAGATATTTTATGCCATTGGAAAAAAGTACCCTATTTGTTGATGTCAGCAGACTTAATCTGAAGTCACCATATTATGCAATAAAAGGTGAAATTTTATCTTCTATCCAAGCGGCCTTGAGTAATTTTTTTGGCGACATCAACAACACGATAGAAAATCTTTGTCCAGATGTTCAGACCACATAGAATGACTAGATTAGTGTATCGTACAGACCATGAAGTAAATAAATAATGCTGTTCCTGCTCTATGATTCTTGTATGTACCCTTGTCCGGTCAGTAAAAGTAACTGCCCTCGTAAATCAAAGGTTTCACGACAAAATATTTACGCTGTCACGCGATTGGTTAATGGCGACGTCTCATGATTCTCGCTAATCAGCATCTGTTGCCAACATAGTCAAAGGAAGCCGCCGGGATAGTTAGTAATATTTAACCCAGTAAAGCATGCAGTTAAGGGAGTAATTTTATTTAACTACTTCAATACTGGTGCAAAGTGAAACATCAAAACCTGAAAAATAAAGCAAGTATTACAATACAGCAAGTTATACAATATATATATAGTCTAGAACAGGGACAGCGGGTTGCGTCGGCGGTGATTTCATATCGCTCGTAGGTTGGCAACGCACATTTCGTGTAGCCAAAGGTATGTCACTTTCACGTAAACATTGCGAGCGAAACACGATGTAAGAAATTTATAGTGGCGAAATTACAGCGCTTTTCTGGTTTGTTGTTTTTGTGAGTAAATGTTTGCGATTGTGTGTAAACTTTCTGCCATGCATATCAGTATTTTCCTTACATATTCAAGATTTGGTTTGATATAAATGTGTCACTACTTTTGACACTACAAACTAATCCATTTATGTTTACTCGTCCACATACGAAGCCCCATACTTTAATTAAAAAAACGCTAATCAGTTGAAAAGTTATTTACTTGCAATGAAAATTGCTTGGTAGAGCCCTGTGCAGAAGAAAAGGCTTGTGTTATTTTATTTGTGTTTAGTAAAACTTTTATATTCCATTATATTTTCCGCGAAACACTGTGTCCTGCTGCCTTACTCAGTGGACATAGTCAACTAACTCACAGAAATACACACATGAAGAAGCCGCTGTTTCATTTGGATCTCTTCGCACCAGTGTCAACCACATTTTCCGTATCTTCTCATTTTTTGGTACTTGCAAGAACAATTGTTTCGGAGTCTTGACAGATGTATTGGTACAGTGCGGAACTAAGCAATATTTGTAGGTCATTATGCAAACGTTAACGCCCAAACACGAGGCCTCGGCTCAAACAATATACAGGTTTTTGTTTATCTTACGAGAGCAGCAGCAGCGTGTTGTATGACGTCACAGGCAGCACGTGACTCAAATATAGCATTTTAGCGGGCTTTCAAATTATTTGAATTTCATTTTTTTTTAAGAAGTACTGAAATCCACGAGGTAAAAAAGCATGTTCGGTCCATAATATGACATAATTAACAATTTAAAACGATTTCCAGAAAACAGTCAAATACCCTATTGTCGCTAAATCAGCAGTTTGCTGGGCATCTCATTGTTTATGACGTCATATCTCGTGAACTATGTATCTTACGTGATTCTTACACTTACGGCGACCGTTCTCATCGATTGAAGCTTACGTGTACAAAATTTCATAAATATTGGAACAAAACTCTAGATTTGTATGCAACACGTACAAATATACGGACACTCTGCTTTATATATTAGATCTTCGGTCCAGCGCAGAGTCCCAAGCTACTGGTAAAAAACGGAGGTGACTCTCGCTTATAACACAGGTCAAAGAACAGACCTGTTTAATTACAGATCAATATAATGAATATCAGTTTACTGTAAAATTCTTGAACATATTCTCAATTCTAATATAGTAAATTTCCTTGTGACGGAAAAGCTTCTGTCCATGCATCAACACGACTTTAGGAAGTCTCTTCTGGATTTACATGACATCATACCAGATCGTACAAAACTCAACTTTCCCTTTTCTCTCATGACTTCTTGCGAGCTATTGATGAAGGGCAACAGACAGACTGCATATAAAGAGGAAATTCAATGAAGATAAGGCACTACAGAAAACACAAGTTATTACAGTATTTGAACATATCAGCACATTGTCACAGTTGTTGGCAGTCAGGAGTAAATAACGCTCCTTAAATTGGTATTTTTAAAGATGGTAAATTTAGACTGTAATTTGAAATAATATGAAGTTCTTGCCTCTGGATTGTGCAATCCTTTCTTTTAGTATTCTGTTAAAATATTTGCATCACGTTCGAAAAACTTTAAAAAAAAAAAATGAGTGTCTCTCATAACAGCTGTGGAGAACGAAGGAGTTAAAATATGAATTAGAGAATTCTAAATACTCAGTGCACCCCCGTAGCTCAGACGACAGCGTCACTGACTACCACGTACGAGACCCGGGCTCGATCCCCGGCAGGGGACTGGGTGTTGTGTTGCCCTCACTATCAGTTGGCGTCAACTAAAAAAAAAAAAAAAAAAAATAAAGATCTACACTAGGCGGTCGAACAATCCCAGACGCAGACGATATCTCCTGGCCAAATATGCCATACGATCATTTCAATTTTTTATTTATTTAATGTTAAAACATCTTGACTGTTACACGGTACTGAAATAAATTGAATGGCAAAGTTGAAAATTTGTATTGGACCGTGATTCGAATCCGGATTTCCCACTTTGGGCCAAATCTTAACCAGTTTCTTCTTTCCTCGTTCTCCGTTACCTGCGGACATCGAATTGCTTTCCTTGTAACTTGAATTAAAGAGTTCTAGGCTCAGTTATTATTATTTTCTTTTTATTACACTGAATAACCAGCCCTTTCAATTAGGCTATCCACTCACACTTATTGCCTTGCCCAATTCTCAACTTATTGCACGCTACGATCTTAGTCCCTTGATATCTATAATGGTATGTCTGCCTCCAACAGGAAAATTACAATTTCTGTGCAGGTGGACAAATACGCTCGATCCAATGCGGAAATACAATTAAAGCTGTGAGCAAGAAGAAGTCGAGAATTTCAGAAGGACGGAATAGCCTAATTGGGATGAACTGTCAGCAGATGGACACTTCACCGGTTCACGTTAGGTGCAGCTAACGAGATATGGCAATGGACAAGGCATAAGGTCGCAGATATCAACAACACGTCGGTAAGCGATAGAACTGTGAAGGAACTGTTAGCTCCGAAGAGGTGGCCGTATCCAAATAAAAAAATCGCACTGTCGTGTTTTACGGCCCACATTAGTTTTGTAGTTAATACGTTTTTGCAAACATTTCGGACCAAAATAATAATCTACATAATAAAACATTATGGTGCTATGATTACGACTCTGCTGTTGTGGTAATATCCATGAACCCAACAAGTAATATTCTTTCTGACCGTTTTTTAACAAACAGCCAAAATTATATAACATTTGAGTTTAGCTTTGACAAACATACTCTGTTTTGAACTTTTACCTCTATGAACTATCATTTTAATATCTCACCCAAATTTTCACTATATTTTTCCGTTAAAATATTATCACCTGTCTTGCCTTGGTAGTTAAATGTTTATTTTCTTTGCCTGTACTGGTTACGAATGACTATCGCCTGGAACGAACGTAGAATACATTTTGCGTTCGGACGACTGACTATAGCCTGGATGGAACACAGCGTAAATCAGTCACGTGACATCCCTCGCCCCAAAATCTCTTTTGTGTTCGCCATCTTGCTTTCTCTATTTGATGATTTTTTCTTATTATAACTCGAGCGTCGTCATTTCAAACCAATGGCGCACTGAAAATTATCAAAAACACGTCGTTCTTAGGACAATGAATTTTAGGTCCCCTTTCCCCAGTCGGATAAATGGGGTAGGTTAGGGACACGAAAATCACCGAAGTGGCGTCCAGTTGAAAGACTTTCACCAGGCCAATAAACCACACGAAATTATTATCATTATTAATGTTGGTTAGTTAGTTCACACCTGACATCGTTGGTAGAGAATCACGGATTACTCTCGCAGGTGTTTGCCATAGTGTAATAGGCGAGGAAATAGTTTGTGATGTACGAACATGTTAGACGGTGGTTCGGAACTAGCTAGGGCGCGGTGGCTCAGCGCGCTTGGTCAGAGGGTTGCCGGCATGGTACCTCGACGCCCTCTGAATCAGTGGCGTAGCTATCATAGGGCCAGGCGGGGCAGTGCCCCGGGGCCCCCGAGATCAAGGGGCCCCTCGGCCTCCGTGAGCAAAGTTCGGAAAAAGTTACAGTACAGCGTCATTTTTTTTTTTTTCTTTTTTTTTTTTTTTAAATCTTTTAAATCTTCCCACCCTACCGTCCATCAATTCCCCCTCCCGTCAAACTAAGCTTCACATAGTAGCCGCACTGGGCCACAGAATGACGGAACATTGCTTCTAGTGGGGCCTGCTGACAGGCCAAGCCGACAGTCGCTGAGTACAACAATCGGCACACTCCAGTGGGCAGAAGTGGCTGCAGCATCAAAGCTGTTCACAGCAACAGCTGCGCCTTCCAAGTCTTGCGGCGTGCCGCTCGGCGCAATGTGAAGGATCGCGCGACTCCAAATGCTGTATAAATACATTTACTGTACAGGACTTCTTATTGGAAAGTAGAAGTGTACAGTTCGATGATACGAATAATCGGTTTTCCGAACATCCATGTCCCCCAATTACACTTCGGATAATCGACGTTCTACTGTATACAATATTTTAGCTGAATGAAGGATTTTCGACTTTTAACGTTTTGAACACTGCCAACAAACTTCAAACGCACGAAATGAAATCCAAAAATTATTCGCATCTCTTCCGCTAAGACGTGCACCCAGCCACCTGCTGAATTACTAGCAGTGTGTGACAATACTGTTCATGGTTTGATTCGCGGCAGGGGGACATATTTTCGTGGTCGAGTAAAACTTCATTGTTTATTTTTACTAGCTTCTGCATGCGATTTCATTCACCTAGTATGGAGAAACTTAAATATTATTCCATGGTAGTTTTATCTGTATGTCCTGCCCAGGTCCAACTCTATCCCTCTCCAAAATTTCATCCAAATACACCCACTACCTGTTTGACTGTAAAATATTGTTTCATCAACCCACCTTTTTCTTGTTGAGTAGCTTCGGTTGCCTGGTATTTGAAAATGACACAATTTACCTTGTGCGTTTGTTAACTTCAATACACAACACTACAAGACACGATTTGACTATAAACATAGCTGCTGCTTGAAACAAAATGGCTATATCACTGTCAACACTGCTCTTGTTTGCAACAGGAAGACGGTAAAAACAAAGCCTGTCTCGATTAAACTATCGATGTTTGAGTTTTGAGTCTCTTGGAATATCTTCTGCTGTCTTGCTGAACTTTACTGACTTGGTTGGAAACACAATGACATATTGTGGTGAATTTATGTTCACTATGGCAAAAAGAAAAGCTTTATGTTACGATATTCCAGTGGTTGTTAGGGACTGGATACATGCTCAAATTTTATTTTGACAGTAGAGAAGTAAAAAATCTAACTTTCCAGTCCTTTCACACAGCCACAACTACGCAAAGCAGGGTATAGGGTTTTAGCATTCATTTAGGTATTGAGTGGAAGTTTTTCAAGATTTGTTTTCTATAGTTTACCTTTTTCTTTTTCATCAGACTGGACCCTGGTGGGCCGCGGTGGAGTAGCCGAGCGGTCTAAAGCGTCTCGCGCGCGGTTGCTCGCCGTGGAGGTTCAACTCCTCCCTAGGGCATGGGTGTGTGTGTGTCTGTCCGTAGGTTAGTTTAACTAAGTTTAAGTAGTTTGTAAGCTACGGACTGATGACCACGCAGTTTGGTCCGATAGATTTACAGACATTTGAACATTTTTTGGACCCTGGTGAAGATTGGCCCGGCTTTGGTAATAGTTAGTTACAAATTTTTAAATTATTTTTCAAAAGTAAAAATGTCAAAACAAGTCATTATATGGACATCCAACCAGTCTTATCATGTGATAAGTGTAGCTTGATATTTTTCAAAATACTAGTGACTAATCGATACATATATAAAGTCGTTTCGACCTTTGAAATAAAATCAGTACGGACGTCAAACAGGGCTACAGACTATCCCCACTCTTCTTCAACGGCGTGCTGGAAAAATTTGTTAGACTAAGAGCAAAGAATGGGAGTAAGGACCAGACTTTGTGTTAAAGTCTGCGTCACGAAGGAAGGCGGCCCAGTGATCAGCCGTTCTGCGCACCCCCCTCCGTTACTGCACAGGCAGCCAATAATATTCAATCTCTAGGCGCATGGCTCGCCACGAGATACGCAATGTTTTCCCCGCAGACTCAAGAGTCAAGACTGTTGTCGCTCGACCGTAGCTCCTCCCCTTAATGCTTTCCCTTTCGCTCTGCCTCTATGCGCGGAAGTGGCTTCCTACAACCAGCCAGCCACAAGCAAAATATTTGTGTACATTCACTATGTTGCCTTTGAGGACTGCAATGTCTGGTTTGCAAAAGACATATATTCAGAAGCCAGCAAGATCAATAGGCTATCAGAAATTACTGAAAAGGTAGAAATCGAGATATCTCTTCAAAAGACAAAATATATGACAAACATGTGCGATGGGCCTGAATGATATTTGGAAAATCGTTAGAGATCAAAATATAACTCGGTGAAGTCACTCAGGAGAACACATTAGGGAAGCACGCAGTAAATGTCAGGATGAGGAAGTTAGACCAGATATACCAAATGACAAATAATATCTGCAACAAAATTATAGTATCTACAGGGGCAAAGTTTCGTGTGTCACACGGATGTAATACTGGAGGGACTATATGAGTCAAAAACATATGACTGGTACAAAGTCAAGTTGAGCGGCTTAAAAAAAAAAAAAAAAAAAAAAAAAAAAAAAAATTCAAGGTGCAGGATATTATGAAAAATACTTCGTTATGGATGGGTTGACGGGCAGTGGGAAATGAGATGGAATGGAGACTTATACAGCAAAACAGGATCTATCACAACATCAGTTAACAAGAGACTGCTACAATTTTACAGTCGTTCCTTGAGATTGAATAATTTATCAAAAAGAATATGGGCTTCATCCACTTCCATACTATAAGGCCGAGATGGTTCCAGGAATGCGTAAAATACACGAGGTAAACTGGTATTTGAAACCGAGAAATTACTGACAGGAACCCCAGCTTCAAGGAGTTGGGGAGTACCTTTGTCGCATGAGCCTACACAGACACTCATCACGGGGCCCAGAAGAAACTGGCAGGAAATCAGAAACCAGGAAGAAGGATTAGACCTCAGTACTACAATGAAGTTAGTGGTTATCGCGCAATCCACAAATGCTCAACTCTGTGTAAAAATGTATCTACATTCTTGCAATATTTGGACTAGTCTTGTGTGGTTCGCGAACGAACTAGTTCGGAAGAGCGTTCCCACAGGCAAACTACGCGAACTAGTTCTCAGATCCCTCGCCTCTTAGTTCGTCCGCTCCTTTTCAAAAGTCTGACGGGGATCAGCGAGACGACGCGAGAGTGCGCAGAATCGCGTGTTTCCCTTCTGCCAGATGCCCTCATTCCGAGCTGAGATGCAGCTCAGCTGTAGTTTTAGTAGCAGTAGTAAAAGCCGAAACAATAGGACGAACCAAAAAGAGCGACCTACTTCGCGGCCGAGCTGCGAACTAAAAGGAGAGCTACCGGTCGCGAAATAAAATATGCGCGATAGGTCGCTAACTAAAATATGCGTGACAGGTCGCGAACTAAAATATGCGCGATAGGTCGCAAACTAAAATATGCGCGATAGGTCGCGAACTAAAATATACGCGATAGGTCGCGAACAGAACTAACAATCATGTGTTTGCCTCCTGATGATGAGAGCCATTTCGAGGTTAGCGTCTGCCTGCTAGATTACATTGTTCAGTGCTATAAAATTTCTGCTTTGAAGTATTCTCCGCCGGCCGCGATGGCCGAGGAGACTGAGGCGCTCCAGTCATGGTCTGCACGGCCACTACGGTCGGGAGATCTAATCCCCCCTCGGACATGGATATTTGTGCCGTCCTTAGTATAAGGTAGTTGATAAGTATTTTGTGAGTTTAGGGACTGATGACCCTGTAGTTAAGTCCCATAAGCTTAACAAACATTTGAAATTTTGAAATTTGAGTTTGAAGTATTCTGCACTCTGAAATATCTGACTAATAAATTCCTTAATGCCAAGATATAGAGACAACTCTAAAGTTCAATGCGAGAAATTATCCACGAACTTTATCGTTTGGTTTGAGTGATATCGTTAGCTGCCCAAGCAGCAAGCGCATGAAGCAGCTAGGTGGGGGAACTTCTCCCTGCACCAGCATGCGCAGACCACGCCGTTTAGCCGTCACTGGGAGCGGACTAGCTAAAAGATTGAACTATTATGCTCAAGTCTGGTTTTGACCGGTCGGTGCAAGTTTAAAATGTAGAAGTGTCGTACTTCAAGAACTTTACACAAAAACTAGTTTTCAAGAAGTAAAATAAGTTTCAAACAGTGCAGTTTAAGACGGTGCCACAGGCTGAGCATTTTTCAGCTCAGTTGACTCCTTTTATAAAATAAATTTCCACTCGTTTACGCGGGGTGTAACTGAATATGTGGGAGAGCTCTGGGGATTAAACAGAGGACCTGACAACTAGCGGAACATGTCCCACACACATATGGTTGATTTTCTTTCGTTGCCATCTTGCAGGCATTTGCTGAGGTGTGCGTAACATGGACCACGTCACTATGCAGTTTGGTCATTTGTGTTGCTACATCGTAATTTACTACGTATAGTTCTCTATAGAAGGTGCTCAAAATTGATGACACGAGCCGTAACGCAGGCGTGTATGGGCCGCTTCACTGACTGCCTCACTCGTCCCCACATTCCAGCCGCCGGCCGCGGTGGCCGAGGGGACTAAGGCGCTCCAGTCACGGTCTGCACGGCCACTACCGTCGGGGGTTCGAATCCCCCCTCGGGCATGGATATTTGTGTCGCCCTATTTCGTAAGTAGTTCATAAATAGTTTGTAAGTGTAGGGACTGATGACTTCGTAGTTTAGTCCCATAGACTATACAAACATTTTGAACATTCCAGCCGTGTGTTGTATCGGCAGACACACTTTCTCTATGCACTGGCGCATACAATGCCCTTCAAATGACTCCATCAGTAGGAGTCTCGTGGACAGAGGTCGGGCGAACGACCAGGCGACAGTATCGGTCCCTGACGCTCTTCCATTTGTTTGGGAATCGATGCTGTAAAACTCTTGCAGCAGCACAAGTAGGCTGTGCTAAATCATGCATGAACCACATGCGCTGAATTGAATCCAGTGGAACGTCTTCCTGAGCGCCCTCCACAAATTAACAACTTGCATAGTGAGGTGGTCCGTGTTACGTGCACAACAACATACGCCTGCAACACGGTAATGAAACCAAATAAACCGTGTGTTTACAGGACAAGTTCAGCTTTTTAACCCCTATCGTATGCCCGGAGCATTCCTAGATATTTAGGTACACCTTGTAAAAAGTTTACGTAATACTTGCACTTCGTTTATCCACAATAACAACTTAATTACTGCCGCGATGTAGTGGTCGAGCGTTCTAAGGCGCCTTGCTGCGGAGCGTGCGGTTATGTGTGTGTGTGTGTGTGGGTGTGTGTGTGTGTGTGTGTGTGTGCGTTGTCCTTAAGTTGGTTTAATTCGTTTAAGTATATGGTGAGACTAAAAACTGAAGTCCATAGCAGTTAGTTCCACGGTTTACAAACATTTGAACATTTTTGAACTTCATTAATTTTAAAAACTACTTCATCTAAGGGAGAAAGTGCACTATTCAAAAAAAAAAAAAAAAAAAAAAAAAAATCATTAAATGCTTGAAGTCTCACTGTGGTTTTAACTCTCAGTTCAAGGTTTTGCTGTAGCCACTATTCCCATTTTCATATCTTAGTTTTGATAACTCAAGTACGAGATATGTTACGCCTCTGAAGGGGGCGGGAGGAACGTTTGGAATGTTCTAGCTGCTGTTCATCATTAAAATTTTACTTAACACAGTAACAGAGGTAAAGAATTTCTAATGGAGATACAAATGGGCGCTGGTCAGAGCTAAACCAAAACGATTCCACTTCATGATTCAGACCCAATTAGGAATCGAGCAGTAACACATCTAAAGTACGTAATTCTGTATTCGGCTTTTCCGAAATTCTTTATTGCATGACTACTGCTGCAAATATAAAGTAACCTGAGTATGATCATTAGCTGAATATGGGCATTCTAATATTTACACTGTAGAATTAGAATGACTTTAATATTTTACTGTGTAAGGTATTGGTCAGAAAGCTTATCAAAGAAATTATAAATTATAAAAAGTTAAACACTTTTCTATTTGTTAATTTAATATCAGGATTATTTTTCTGTAGATTTCTTACATTAATAATTCGTGTTCTGTGATTATTTATGAGAGCAGAACCCACACTGTGGTTCTGCAGTGTTACTTTTAAATTTTTATGTAACTACATTTATTTGCCACTCCCATGAACCACAGACATTGCCGAGGTGGGGTGGCTTGCGTGCCTCAACGATACAGATAGCCGTACCGTAGGTGCAACCACAGCGGAGGGGTATCTGTGGAGAGGCCAGACAAACGTGTGGTTCCTGAAGAGGGGCAGCAGCCTTTTCAGTAGTTACAGGGGCAACAGTCTGGATGATTGACTGAGCTGGCCTTGTAACATCAGCTAATGTGGCTTTGCCACACAGCTACTGCGAACGGCTGAAAGCAAGGGGAAACTACAGCCGTTATTTTTCCCGAGGACATGCAGCTCTACTGTATGAACATATGATGATGGCATCCTCTCGGGTAAAATATTCCGGAGGTAAAATAGTCCCCCATTCGGATCTCCGGGCGGGGACTACTCAGGAGGATGTGATCATCAGGAAAGACAATACTGGCATTCTACGAGTCGGAGCGTGGAATGTTAGATCCCTTAATCGAGTAGGAAAATTAGAAAATTTAAAAAGGGAAATGGATAGGTTGAAGTTAGATATAGTGGGGATTAGTGAAGTTCGGTGGCAGGATGAACTGGATTTCTGGTCTGGTGAGTACAGGATTATAAATACAAAATCAGTTGGGGGTATCACAGGAGTAGGACTGATAATGAATAAGAAAATAGGAATGCGGGTAAGGTACTATGACCAGCACAGCGATCGCATTATCATTGTCAAGATAGATACGAAGCCAACACCGACAACAGTAGTACAGGTTTATATGCCAACTAGCTCTGCCGATGATGAGGAGATCGAAGAAATATATGAGGAGCTAAAGGAAATTATTCAGACAATTAAGGGAGAGGAAAACTTAATTGTTATGGGAGACTGGAATTCGGTAGTAGGACAAGGAAGGGAAGGGAAGATAGTGGGTGAATATGGTCTGGGCAAAAGGAATGAAAGAGGAAGCCGCCTGGTAGAATTTTGCACGGAACATAATTTAGTTATAACAAACACCTGGTTTAAGAATCACAAAAGAAGGTTGTATACGTGGAAGAGACCAGGAGACACCGGGAGATACCAGATAGATTTTATAATGGTAAGACATAGATTTCGGAACCAGGTTTTGAAGTGTAGGACATACCCAGGGGCAGACATAGACTCTGACCATAACTTGTTGGTTATGAACTGTAGGCTGAAACTGAAGAAACTACAGAAAGGTAAGAAAATAAGGCGATGGGACCTAGATAAATTGAAGGAACCTGAAGTTCTTGAGAATTTCAGAGGGAGCTTCAGGCAACAATTGACAGAAACAGGGGAAAATAAAACAGTTGAGGAGGAATGGGTAAAATTGAGAGATGAAATAGTGAAGGCAGCAGAGGACAAAATAGGTAGGAAGGCAAGACCTACAAAGAATCCTTGGATATCACAGGAGATACTAAATTTAATCGATGAAAGGAGAAAGTATAAAAATGCAGTAAATGAAACTGGCAAAATGGAGTACAGACGACTAAGAAATGAGATTGACAGGAAGTGCAAAATGGCTAAGCAGGAATGGCTAGAAGGCAAATGCAAGGATGTAGAAGAATGTATAAATAGGGGAAAAATAGATACAGCCTACAGAAAAATAAAAGAAACATTTGGAGATAAGAAAAACAGCTCTATGAATATCAAGGACACTGATGGAAAACCAGTTCTCAGCAAAGAAGGGAAAGCTGAAAGGTGGAAAGAGTATATAGAGGGACTCTACAAAGGAAATGAACTGCGAGACAATGTTGTAGGAAGGGAAGAGGATGTAGATGAAGATGAAATAGGAGATACTGTACTGAGAGAAGAATTTGACAGAGCACTGAAGGACCTAAGTCGAAACAAGGCCCCTGGGGTAGATGATATCCCGTCAGAGCTACTGAAGTCTCTGGGAGAACCAGCCATGACAAAATTGTTTCACATTGTGTGTAAGATGTATGAGACAGGTGAAGTACCCTCAGACTTTAAGAAAAATGTTATAATCCCCATTCCAAAGAAAGCGGGTGCAGACAGGTGTGAAAACTACAGAACCATCAGTTTGATAAGTCATGGTTGCAAAATATTAACACGAATTATATACAGAAGGATGGAAAAGCTGGTAGAAGCCGACCTCGGGGAAGATCAGTTTGGGTTCAGGAGAAATGTAGGAACACGGGAGGCAATACTCACTTTACGGCTTATCCTAGAAGATAGATTAAGAAAAGGTAAACCTACATTTCTAGCTTTTGTAGATTTGGAGAAGGCTTTTGACAATGTTGATTGGAATAAACTCTTTCAAGTTCTGAAGCAAGCAGGAGTAAAATATAGGGAGCGTAAGGTTATTTACAACTTGTACAAAAACCAGACAGCGGTTGTCAGAGTTGAAGGACATGAAAGGGATGCAGTGGTTGGAAAGGGAGTAAGACAGGGTTGTAGCCTTTCCCCAATGTTGTTCAATTTGTACATTGAGCAAGCTATAAAGGAAAGCAAGGAGAAATTTGGAGAAGGAATTAAAGTTCAGGGTGAAGAATTAAAAACATTGCGTTTTGCCGACGACATAGTGATTCTGTCAGATACAGCAAAGGACCTGGAAGAGCAATTGAACGGAATGGACAGTGTGCTGAAAGGTGCATATAAGATGAACATTAACAAGAGTAAAACTAGGGTAATGGAGTGCAGTGTAAGAAAATCAGGTGATGCTGAAGGAATTAGATTAGGTAACGAAACAATAAAGGAGGTAGATGAGTTTTGTTACTTGGGCAGTAAAATAACAAATGATGGTCGCAGTACAGATGATATAAAATGCAGAATGGCAATGGGTAGAAAGGCGTTTTTGAAAAAGAGAAATTTGTTAACATCTAATATTGATTTAAGCCTAAGGAAGTCCTTTCTGAAGGCATTTGTATGGAGTGTTGCCTTGTATGGGAGTGAAACATGGACGATAAGCAGTGTGGACAGAAAGAGGATAGAGGCTTTTGAAATGTGGTGCTACAGAAGAATGCTGAAGATTAGGTGGGTGGATCGCGTAACTAATGAGGAGGTACTGAACCGAATTGGGGAGAAAAGAAATTTCTGACATACCTTGACTAAAAGAAGGGATAGATTGGTAGGACACATTCTTAGACATCAAGGAATTGTGAATTTAGCGTTGGAGGGAAGTGTGTGGGGTAACAATCGCAGAGGGAGACCAAGAGACGCGTATAGTAAGCAGATTCAAGTGGATGTGGGTTGTCGTTCTTATGAGGAGATGAAAAGGCTTGCTCAGGATAGAGTAGGGTGGAGAGCTGCATCAAACCAGTCTCCGGACTGAAGACCATAACAACAACAACACACCCAATAGTTTCTGCTTGAAAGCATAATTAACTTTTACAAATTATATTAGAGTGTACGGTTAAATATTACCTGCTGCGTGACACACAGTAATTTACTTAAGAGTTTTTAGGTTTGCCTTATTATGTCTTCCAGTAAGCGGTAAGGACCTTGCATAGTTCATAGGCGCCGATTACGGGAATGCTAGGTCGGTCAAGCATCCCCTAAAATTTGAGTGGGTATGCTCGGCATACCCACTGAAAATTTTGGTATTATTTTTTTCTTTACGTTATATTTCTTGATTGTAATTAAATTCGACTCTCTCATTTCATTGATGGGCGGCTGGCTTTTGTAATACACAGCTGTAAAAAAATTACCTAAAACAAACAGATAATTGAATTCGTAGGCATTAAAATTCATGTTGACAGGTAAGTGAAGTGATCATTTTCTAAGTAGTCCGAATGTTAATGGAATGCTGCTTGTAAGTTCAATATCGTAAACTGAAGGCGGTAACCTTTAATTGTTGTATTAAATAATTAGAAATGAAGGAGGTTTGGTACGATACGATGAAAATATGTATTCTACTAATTTAACGTTTATGTATTCTCTTAGAAGTCAATTGTCTTCAAGGAATCGTGTTGGTAAGTCGTGACATTTTAATCCTGTTTACTGAATTGGTGTGTGATGTAACAATGGGTTGTAAACCTATTAGTATCAACTGACATGGTATGACAGCAGAAGTGGTTGTGGACTATGTTTCTGTATAGAAAATAAATCTGCAGAAGAAAGAAGGGAGGAAGACCATACGATGTTAGATTTTGCGATAATGAACACAGTATTCACAATACAGGCACATCATTATCTGATATGCATGTCTAAGAAGACGAAAACTCTGAAAATGATTTCTGTACTTACTACAACGGGAAAACAGGTTCAAATAGTCGCAAAAGCCGCCCTGTAGTTCTGAAACGTGAAATTGAAATTAATGGCTGTTAATTTCTTTACTGTATGTTAAAAAATTACTTTTCTCCTTTCAAAGATTAAAACGGTCCGAAATTAACACCAGATGAAGCAAAAAAGAAGAAATATTACTAAAATAAAACAAAATTATTACTTTACCTTTGTACCTGGAACTGGAAAAATATTATAAAGATTTGTCTTTTAGTAATACCTGTCGGGGGGGGGGGGGGGTCTGCAGGCAGTAACCCCTCCCCCCCTCTCTGTCGTAAACGCCACTGAGCACACCCCAAGAGTTTCAAAAGTCGGCGCCTATGGTATAGTTTCAGTTTATAGAGGGCCCCAACGTCATTTTTGCCCCGGGGCCCTTGGTGTAGTAGCTACGCCACTGCTCTGAATTATCCGAATCGATCAAAATAGGACAAAACAAACCAACGTCCACAAAGTACCCGTTTAAAAGGAAGAACCAACGAAAAGAGAGAAAACGAAAGACGGTTCACTAACACCATCTGAAGAGAAGTCCTGTGTGCTCCCGTGCCACGCCATGCAGAGTAGGTCGCGATCGCGTAGTTCACTGGTTGGCCGCTGTGAGGCGGTGGTCTGTGCTCCATCAGCCAGCCAGTGAGCTACGCGATCACGACCTACTCTGCATGGCGTGGCAGGGCAGTGCACAGAATTTCTCTTCAGACGGTATTGGTTCAGCGCCATCTTTAATAAAAAAAAAAAAAACTGTGTAAAATTCTCAACAAACAACCAAGAACAAATATGAACAAAGGACCACAAAGCATCATTCTCACTGAAGAAAAAGGATATATATATATATATATATATATATATATATATATATATATATATATATATACTAGCTGAAAACCCGGCGTTGCCCGGGTTTTTATTTATTGAAGCTTTGAGTTAGCACTTCTCATATCCCGTTTTTAATAACATGTCATATTTGTGGGAGAGTATTCAAGGAATAAGGCTGTTTTGCATAATGTACAAAATAATAACTGCAACATCCAAACAAAGGAAGGTAGTCATCAAGATGCAAATGATATGTAATTTTAATAATTCAAAACTGGATTATAAGCAATATTTTTTGTTACTTGTCCAAAATAAATTGTTTGGGGAGCCCACCCCTGAGCAAGCAACATGTGAGTGTGAGAAACATGCATATGTCAAAACCACTCTGCAGTATTTAATAGGTTGCCCTGTGATTTATTAATCGTAATATAAAATGTAAGTTTCACTGAAAACTACAGTCTCTTGAAGTTAAAAGCTAAATCTGCCAGAAATAATGGGTATTCGGTAATGAACACTGTTTTATTCTCCTCCTTTTCCTGTAGCTCTATAGATGTGAAAGGTTTTTACCTATTGCAGTATATATGATGTCATATTTATTGAATGATATGTTGTAAAATTATATAATTTTGCTGGTATACATTCATTTGTGTAAGTGCTGCATGTCAGTAAAATCTGTTACAAATACAGTTACTAGTAAAGAAGTAATAGATTAAAATTTATGTTTTGGCCCACTTCATTTTTCCTCTTGTTGCTTAACAGGTTTTCGCACACACTTGTTAACTGAACACAACTATATTCTGCAAGATTCCGAGTTGTTCAAAGGTAACAGGGCTTTCTCTGAAAAGTGCATTTGTTCTGTTTCGAGAACATGCCATGAAATACATAGCAACGAATTGTAAACATAGACTTCTTTATCACATGTACATAAATTGGGGAGATATGTTACAATGACTGTTATAAATGACGTATTGATAGTGCTAACTTTGTATATATATGAAGTACTAGAGTTATGAGGGGCTCAGTATACCACACTTATTCCGTTTGTGATTTTAGCGGTAAAAGAAAACGTAATCAATGTTTGAAATAGAATATTTGCTCTTTATTTTAGCGCAGAACAGAGTAACATGAACGAAGTCATATCTGAACTACAAGAAAGGTAATACCATCTACGTTAAAAGCGTCCATAGCGACCATGTTAAAGACAATTTTTTTAGTAGATGCATTGATTCTAATTAATGACTTTCAATACATTCTATAAATAGTGAATAAACGATTAGAAAAACAATAAAAAAAGGTAATTTGTTGCAATGTATACACTTTCCTTCCGTTTCATTAAGGAACTACACTTGCCACAGAAATCTAGTACTTCCTTCATATACGAAACTACCTGTATCAGCACATTGTTTAAAAGGTTCTTATTACGGTATCCTCCCAGTTTACGTGCATACGCTTCAGAAGACAATTGTTCAATTCGTTGTTACGTATTTCACGGCATGTTCACGAAATAGAACAAACACGCATTTTAGAGGGAGCATTCTTATATATGCACAACTCTAAACATTGGATAATATAGCTATATTTAATTAATAAGAATGTCCGAAACCCTTTTAGGAAAAAAGGAAAAGAAATGGTTAGTGCGGGTGTTCTGAACCACTGACCATGAGCATTAAAGTCCAACGCGCTGCTTACCACACTACTGCTAACAATCAGAACGAGCGATCTTTAATCTTGTACTATTGATGACAGTTGTTAACTGATGCTAATATGGCATTTTTAGACACTAGATTATCATTTATCGCACGAACAAGGACGTGTTTCTGTTAATTCTCCAGTGCGCCATTGCTTTGAAATAACAACGTGTAAGTTACAATAAGAAAATCATCAAATACGCAACGCAAGATGCCGTATGCCAGAGAGAATTCTGGGCGAGGAATGTCATGTGATATTTCGGAACGGCTGGTTTTCGGTTATTCAATATAGGATGTCAAATCTCCGTTACTTTTGCAAATATCTCTCAAACAATACGATATATGAAAAAACATAAGAGAGCAAATTTGTAGAGAATTTTCTCCTCTACAAATTCGGTTATTCAGTTTTCGTGTCAGATGAACGGTTTATTTGCAATTAAAATGACATTACAAACGGCTTTTTTTTCAGTTCAACCTAAAAGTGGGAACACGTTACAGACAGACATTGTCAAATCGCCGTTATTTTTGCTAATATATCTGCAACGATGCAAGATATGAAAAAAACATAACAGAACGAAGTTGCAGAGAATTTTCCCCTCTACAATTTAGGTTATTCAATTTTCGTGTCAGATAAACATTTCGTTTGCAATTACAATTACATTACTAACGGCTTTTTTTGGTGTTACTAACGTATTTTTTGTCCAAAAAAATTGATAAAGGAAGGCTCTGGTCTCAGGCGGCCTACAATTATGTCTGTAAAATTTGGTGCTAATCGGTTGAACGGTTCGACTTAAAAAGTGGGAACACGTTACGGACAGACAGACAGACATCACAAAATCGCCGTTATTTTTGCAAATATATCTGAAACGATACGAGATGTGAAAAAAATAAATAAATAAGAGAGCAAAGTTGTAGAGAATTTTCTCCTATACCAATTCGGTTATTCAATTTTCGTGTCAGATGAATAGTTAAGCCGTTATTTTCATTTATATTTCTAGCTGTCAAAAGACGATCGCAGAGGCCTCCTTTTAGTGTAACTACCGAAATCTAAAGTGAGCGAAAACGGATGACCACCTGTTTGTTAACGGGCAAGTTCACTGATTGCTGGGTGGGAATTGAGAGGGAGTCTCTCCTAAAATTACAACATGACATCATACCAGAGTACGCGGAAAGCTCTCAACACAGGAAATGGAAAGCAGTGATGGATGATTATTTACGTACCGTTCTCAACTTTAATTGAAATTAGAAAAGAGCAATGATTATGTTTAGATTAATTATGTAACTGGTCCTTCCACAAGAAGGTGAATTTTGTAGAAGCAGACTCATCGTCAAGAAGCATGTAAACCACAAACATATTTTTCATAGTGCAGAAAGACTGCTATTCATTTAAAAAGAGGCCAATTTCTTATTTATTTAAGATGTAAAACATCACTCCAGTTTTTTCAACATTTGTTTCATACCTGCAGCGTAAGTGGCTACATTTTAGTTATAGGTATAGGAATGCCTCCGATCTGAGTTAACTTTTTAATCTGGAGGATATTTCCAACATCATCTGGCGCAACCAGGACGGAAGTGTGGAGCATCATGAAGTGGTGCGCTTTGAATTACGAAAAGACGAAATGGAAGAAGGAAGATTGGCTACTCGACAACAGGACAATCAAGGCGATTGTGGAATGAAACCGAAACCAACCTACGAGACCACAAAATGACTGTTAATGTCATACATAGCGTGTTGACATTTTGCATGAAACGCAAAATGTTCGAATGTTTGTAACTCTAAGGGACGTCTGCTACGGTTATCAATTCATAAGCTTACAAACTACTTAAACTAACTTATGCTAAGGACAACACACACAGACATGCCCGAAGGAGAACTCGAACCTCCGACTACGAGCAAACGCGCGCTCCGCATCTAGGCGCCTTAGAGAGCTCAGGCACTCCGCCACGGCACATTTTGTATCCCTTTATGAACAATAGTATCGATGGTGATTATTGTAAAGTGAAGATGAACACTGTTTCACTGCGATTACACTTACTTCTGTTTCATAGTTCTAGTCATGCAGATCGATTTAGAATAACGTGTGTGTATTTGTGACCTTTAATTTAATCACAATTGTTATAGATAGATCTGACCATAACATCAACATTTGTTTGTGGGAAGAAATTTTATTTCAGTTATTTCAGCAGAAGATTGACCACATTAGCAATTTCTATGCAGCGGTCATTACTCACAGCCGCCATTTTGTGAAAAATTTTGTCTATTCAAATAATTAAATTATTTTCCAGGACTGATAAATCTAAATACCCCAAAGAAATATGGGATAGGTTATATGGAATTTTTTTTCGGGACTTTAAGAAAATTCTAGATTATGTAAAGGACACATTTTTATGATTAATTAACTTATAATTTGCAAAACAATCATTTCTCTTTACAACAACGTATTTCAGAATCAATATAAGTGTAAAATAATTCATGTTGTGTGTTCCGTAACAAGTTTCAGAGATGCGATCACGAATTGTAATTATAATAGTTCCGATTACATTGGTGGGTTTGGTGCCTTTGTGTCTTCCTCATGTTAGAAGCCCAGATTATTACATAAGCAATTGCGAGTTCATAATAATAATAATAATGTCTTAGAAGAGTCTAATATTATTTTCTAATAATTGGATAAAATATTTCAGAGAACTTTCATTATCTAAAGAACAATAGTAAACAAACTTACTATTTTTTTTTTTTATTTCGTTAAGGAATAATGTCGCCCTATAGCGTGGGTTACAAACTGTCTAATTCGTTGTTGAATACATACATGGATGACTTCATATATTACCATTGTAAGATACTTAACACTATTGTAATCTTGACGCGAGCAAAACAACCACGACTACACTGAAAATAATTACAGTAAGGACCAAACTTCGCAGAGAATATCTAGTTTTGATTCGTATTCTGAGAGCAAATAGTACAATTCTACCACTTTTATCATCACGCGAGAAGAGCCAAAAGTACGCAAACTAAATATCTTTTTCTGTGTACTTTTACATTTGTAGAGTGTCGACTTTCCTGATTCCGTGTGTCCTAAATTATTTTGTGACATATTCAATGAATTTTGTGTGTGTTTTGATTTTATGTATGTGTGTGTATAGATAAGATTTATTGTGTATTGGGAAGTGCTCTATCAGATTTTTTGTGGTAAGTTCATTTGTATAGTGAGTGCTTGTTTAATATTTAAAATGAGCAAAAAACTTAAATTAGTTATTCGTGAGATTACTCGGATCATTCCTATTTGGGGTACCCTGTACTTCAGAACCTAGATATCTCAACTGATCTCCAAATTGTTTTCACCATTGTATATTCTGTATGGTATCTCACCTGATCATTAAACTGTATTGAGCAGTGTAGATTTGAATTACAGTGGTGAATCTGGCGCCTTTGTGTGTTCGTGACGTTAGAGGTCCGCATTATTACATAAGGAATAGCAACTACATAATAATAATAATAATAAGAAGAAGAAGAAGAACAGTTCAGTCTTAATCTAGGATATATTAATAAAAATGAATTGCCGCATGTATGAAAGCGCATGACTTGACAATGGATTCACCGATTTGCCTGGTCTTGTGTTTTTTCTGCTCATAATTCTCAAGACAAGGTTTGTATGAAAGAAAATTAAAAAAAAAATCTACCGGAAAAGATCAAAATTTGACAGTTCGCTTCCAGTTCGGATCATTTTCTAGATTCTCCAACAATCATCTTATTCGTTCGTTACTCGCCTAGCGACAAATACGCTGTAACGGAGCGAACAATTACGCCAAGGAGGTTAGAATTTGGGTTAGAATAAGGGGAGTGGGAGTTATGCACACAAGGTTAAAGCAGCCAGAAAGATTTAACATGAAATGATGTTTCTTTATAAGCCCTCCATATTATTCTTACCTGCATGGTGCTTTCGGTGGTGATTATGTCTTTGGAGCGTTGCAAGGATAGAATTGATGTAAGTTCGCGGTATTTTTGAGTGTTACAAACAAATTGAGAACAGATCGTGTTTTTTTTTTTTTATATATATATATATATATATATATATATATATATATATATATATATATATATATATATATATATATATTAGAACAATGCCTTTATTGCGGCGTCGTAATATCGGTCAGCACAATGAGATCGCCGGAGATCGTACACAGCACTTGGAGGTAATTCGAGAAAGAAATTCACAAGCGCGATCTGTTATGACTTTGAAGCAACGTGTACATTCGAATTCGACTCGCTCAGTTGCAGCTGACGCACAAAATAATTTGGATCGTCGACAAAACAGACGACCATGTGCGACGGTTAGAACAGATCGTTTGGCGTTCAGATACGATCCAGCAGTCGATTACGCAGCGGATATAGCTGTTGGTTTCGGAATAATGAACAATGTTTGTCAATAATCCAATGCTTTGAGATTTCTGCAAGAACCGTCGGGATTATATCGAGGAGGTGCAAATTTCAAATTACATGAATTAACACCGCCACCAGAGCCATTGGCAGCATGACCAAGACCTCGGTCGCGGTATTTGTTACATAATGGAAACTCTGAAGAAGATAGCCTAGAAAGATGCTATAAAAAGAATTTCTATTCTGCTCGCTGCGAGACAGCTACGCTGTGCTGTAAAAATGTGCGGTTTTGTTTTCCTTTTTTCAGTAATATTTAATGTAAAACACCAAAGTTGTTTTATGCCTAAATTTATAATCAGACCTGTTCGCAACTATTTAAAGTACGGCCATTACAGCTACTAACCTCACAGATAGAACAGCTCGAAAGATCTGTCTAATAACCCGCTTCCAATTAACTTACCCATCCATTTTGACTTCTATTCCCAATCAAGGTCCCGATTGCAATAACAATAAATGGGATCAGCAGAGGGAGAGGAGGAGACAGAGAATGGTGGAATGAAATGGATTTAAAAAGGGGAGATGATGTAGACGAAAAGAGGAGAGCAAGGAGGTGGATGTGGTGTGGGAGAAGAGGGAGTGGTGTGAAGATGAAGGAAAAAGATAGGGGGAGGAGGATATGGACAAAGGAAGGGGGCAGGAAGCGTTGGGGAACCACAGGAGGGAGGGAGGGATAGACATAGGGAGAAGACGAGAAGAGATTAGGGTATATATCCAAAACACATTATCTACTGCGAAGCGTTGCCGGCACCGGCGCCGACTCCGAGGGTACTCCGGGGCTCGTGCTCCCCCCAAGTATCTTTTGGGGGTGCTGAGCACCCACATAAAATTGAGGTGGAAAATAAAATTATGTAAATTAAAAAAAATTGCACTGACGTGTTTTACGGCACACTTTAGATTTGTAGTTTTATAAGTTTTTGGACAAAAATAATAATGTAAATAATAAAAATTAATTAATAAGAGTGAAACCCTTTTAGGAAAAAAATTTTTAGGTGGTGGTGGGTTTCGAACCACTGACCTTCAGCATCACATTTCAACACTGCCTACTACGCTACACACAACAGTTGGAAGTTGCGTTCTTTAATGTAATACTATTGATGGCCGTTGTTAACTGATGCTAATATGGCATTTATAGATACTAGATTATCATTTATCGTACGAAGAACGACGTTTCCTTGTTAATTCTTCAGTGCACCATTGCTTTGAAATGACAACGTGCAAGTTACAATAAGAAAATCATCAAATACGCAACGCAAGATGCCAGAGAGAGTTCGGGGCGAGGAATGTCACGTAACATCTCCGAACGGCTGATTTTCGTTAATTCAATGGAGGGTGTCAAATATCCGTTATTTTTGCAAACATGTCTCAAACGATACGAGATATGAAAAAAACGTAAGGGAGCTAAGTTGTAGAGAATTTTCTCCTCTACCAATTGTCCGAATAATTTGAAAAAGGGAGGTTCTGGTCTCTGGAGGCCTACAGTCATGTCTGTACAATTTGGTGCTGATCGGTTGAACGGTTCGTCTTAAAAACAGGGAACACGTTACGAACAGACAGACAGACGGACAGACAGACAGACATCCCAAAATCGCCGTTATTCTTGCAAATATCTTTAAAACGCTACGAGATATGAAAAAACACAACAGAGCAAAGTTGTAGAGAATTTTCTTCTCTACAAATTCGGTTATTCAATTTTCGTGTCAGATGAATAGTTAAGCCGTTATTTTCATTTAAATTTCGAGCTGTCAAAAGACGATCGCAAAGGCCCACTTTTAGTGTTACTACCGTAACCTAAAGTGGGCAAAAAATCGGGAAAAATCTACGTTATGACTCAAGAGGCAATGCAAAACGTGACCATAGAGAGAGACGATATCTCATACGTGAAAGAAATGATCAGTTTTGTACGCGGGTCCCCAAGCGAGTTGTAATGAGTGCCCGTGTTTTACCTACTATGCTAGCTTTATTCATCCTGAAACACGTCGGTCCTTTTGACCTTTCAGGTGCACGTATTTATGATCATTCAATTGTTCTTTCAGGATTTTAGCTTGAAGAATCTGATGCTGATGCTAAAGTTAATCGTTTTTCATTTATCTTTGTCACTTCCCTTGTTATTAAAATTATAGATTCAGTTGAAATTTGTAGTGGTTTTCCCTCAGACTTAAAAAAACCTTGGACTATATTAATACTGTCAGAGATGTCGTCAAGTTATCTCGAAGTGATGAAAGTTTCGATGAAGTATACAGCTGTTGCTTGGAACTGACCTAAAAAATTTGATGTTGGACTTAAAAATCTCAAAATATTTCAAAGATTTCTTTAAACCTTGGTGACGGTGTTCTACGAAACGCTTTTGTCAGAAAGAATAACTTCGCACAAAAAGTGTTAGATTAGTGTACAGTAAAAAATTATTTCATTGGTCGTATAGAAATTTTGGTGTGTTATTTGTATCGAAATATCCACTTCGGCCAATTAGATCGCTTTATTGTAGTGTCCTAATGCAGCCATGCTTTCCTTTCCTTCCTCCTCCTTCTTCCTTCTATCTTTAAAAGTCCAGACAACTGCCTATTTACTTTTATCAAGTATTGCTCATTCAAAAATGCATGAACATGATTTTCAGGAGGGTTCGTAGTAATCGATGGTAAGGCATCGACTAAAACAGAGGTGATATCGGGCGTTCCACAGGGTAGTGTTATTGGTCCTCTGCTGTTCCTTATTTACATAAACGATTTAGGGGAAAATCTAAGTAGCTCTCTTAGGTTGTTTGCAGATGACGCCGTCATTTATCGTCTGTTAAAATCATCTGAAGATCAAAACCAACTGCAGAACGATCTGAATAAGATATCAGTATGGTGTAAAAATTGGCAATTAACTCTAAATAATGAGAAGTGTGAAGTCATCCACATGAGTACGAAAAGAAATCCGTTAAAGTTTGTTTACAAGATAAATCAATAAAATGTGAAGGCCGTAAACTCCACAAAATACCTACGAATTACTATTACATCAGACTTAAATTGGAAAGAACACATAGATAATATCGTGGGAAAGGCGAACCAGAGACTGCGTCTTATTGGTAGAACCGTTAAAACATGCAACAGAACTACAAACGAAACTGCATACACTACTCTTGTTCGTCCATTTTTGGAGTATTGCAGCCCAGTGTGGGATACTTATCAGGTGGGTTTGACGGAGGACATCGAAAGAATCGAAAGAAGGGCAGCTCGTTTCGTATTGTCACGATACAAGGGAGACAGTGACACGGAAATGATACAGGATCTGGGATGGGAATCATTACAACAGCGGCGCTTATCGCTGCGACGTGGGCTACTTGCGAAACTCCAATCGCCAAAATTCTCCTCCGAATGCGAAAATATATTGTTGACTCCCACTTACATAGGTAGAAATGATCATCAGAATAAAATACGAGATATCAGAGCTCGAACAGAGAGATTCAGGTGTTCTTTCTTCCCGCGCGCTATTCGAGAATGGAATGGGAGATAAATAGTATAATTGTGGTTCGATAAACCCTCTGCCAGGCACTTAAATGTGATTTGCAGAGTATCCCATGTAGATGTAGATGGTTTCGAACATTTGTGAACCGTGATATAGAGCATCCACAATGATTATCAAAAGTCGGCGCCTCTGGTTGCCGGGATTTCTAGTGTGTAATAATTACATACATTTTTACAGAGAACTTTCGTTATGAAATTTTTTTTCTGTTCTTTCGGAACAGACGCCACACACACACACACACACACACACACACACACACATACACACACACATATATATATATATATAAAAGGAAGTGTCCCGATTGACTGACTAACTGACTGACTGACTCATCATCGCCCAGCCCAAACCACTGAAGATAGAAACTTGAAATTTGTGGGGGGTGTTGATCTTACTCTGTAGGCGTCATTTAAGAAGCGATTTTTCGATATTCCGTCCGTAAGGGGGTGAAATAGGGGATGAAACGTTTTTTGAAAATACGTAGCTATTTAGGCAATTTTGAAGCTAGAACTACAAAATTTTGGATTTTAATTCAGGGTTCGAATTCAAAAGACACGTGTTTCGGCATTTTTTTGAAATTCGACAAATAAGGGGGTAAACTAGGTGACGCAAAAAATTGCTGTTAACTCAAATTTTAAGCTACAACTACGAAACTTCGGATATGGAATCTTAGTCAGGATTAAAAATCCATGATTTTTAGTATTTTTGGAAATTCAACAAGTAATAGGGTTAAATAGAGGATCAAAAATTCTTTTTGAAAACACGTTGCTATTTATACAATTTTGAAGCTATAGCTGCAAAAATTGATATTTGTATAGTTGGTTAGACGTTAAAAAATACGTGTTTCGGTATTTTTGGAAATTCAGCCATCAACGGGGTTAATTTGGAGAGGGGGTGTTTTTCGAAAATCTGTTGCTATTTAGGCAATTTTGAAGTTAAAATTACAAATTTACGAATTTGAATTCGGGGTTCGAATTTAAAAGACACGTGTTTCGGTATTTTTGGAAATCAGACTAGGAGGTAGATGAGTTTTGTACTTGGGCAGTAAAATAACAAATGATGGTCGCAGTACAGAGGATATAAAATGCAGAATGGCAATGGGTAGAAAAGCGTTCTTGAAAAAGAGAAATTTGTTAACATCGAATATTGATTTAAGCGTAAGGAAGTCCTATCTGAAGGCATTTGTATGGAGTGTTGCCTTGTATGGGAGTGAGACATGGACGATAAACAGTGCGGACAGGAAGAGGATTGATGCTTTTGAAATATGGTGCTACAGAAGAATGCTGAAGATTAGGTGGGTGGATCGCGTAACTAATGAGGAGGTACTGATCAGAATTGGGGAGAAAAGAAATTTCTGGCATACCTTGACTAAAAGAAGGGATAGATTGATAGGACACATTCTTAGACATCAAGGAATTGTGAATTCAGCATTGGAGGGAAGTGTATCGGGTAAAAATCGCAGAGGAAGACCAAGAGATGTATACAGTAAGCAGATTCAGACAGATGTAGGTTGCCGTTATTATGAGGAGGTGAAGAGGTTTGCTCAGGATAGGGTATTGTGGAGAGCTGCATCAAACCAGTCTCCGGACTGAAGACCACAACAACAACAACAACAACAGACTAATAAGGGGGTGAAATACGGGAAACAGAAATTGATTTAAAAAAAATATGGTGTTGTTAACTCAAATTTCAAGCTATAACTACGAAACTTAAGATATGGTTTCTTCATTAGGATTAAAAAGAAACAACTGGTGCAGACCAACCAGACTACGCATGCGAAGCAGCGGGGGTTCAGCTAGTATATATGAGAATGCCAACTTATTCGACAATATACCGTTTAGCAGGAGACTCACATGTGCCACAGTAAGCCAGCAATGGTGTACATCTCGACCGACTGGAAGCTCCTGGTGTCCCTGCGCGTTGTTGGCGGCGGCTTCGGAGTGTCTGGATCGTCTTTTGGGGGCCCCGCCGGCGGAGGGACACCCAGGGCCTCACAGGGGGCTCGGTCCTCAGACGTCATGATTGTCAGGTTCACTTGCTCGTATAACTCTTCTCTCGTCAAGTTTTGTTCTTAAACAATTAAAAACATTGCTTTATATAGGAGACTGTCAGGCAAAATATTTAAGGGACAAGACACTCGGTGATTTGCAAAATTATGGGAAGTAGCTTTATCTCCATTATTGTCAAGGTGGAAAGAGTACATAGAGCAGCTCTACAAAGGAAATGAACTTAGAGACGATGTTGTAGGAAGGGAAGAGGGAGTAGATCAAGATGAAATAGGAGATACTATACTGAGAGATGAATTTGACAGAGCTCTGAAAGACCCAGGTCGGAACAAGGCCATAGGAATAGATGACATACCCTCAGAGCTACTAAAGTTTCTGGGAGAGCCAGCCATGACAAGACTATTTGAACTGGTGTGTAGGATGTATGAGACAGGCAAAATACCCTCAGACTTTAAGAAAAATGTAATAATCCCCATTCCAATCAGGCGCAGACAGGTGTGAAAATTACAGAACCATTAGTTTGATAAGTCATGGTTGCAAAATTTTAGCACGAATTATCTACAGGAGAATGGAAAAGCTGGTAGAAGCTGACCTCGGGGAAGATCAGTTTGGATTCAGGAGGAACGTAGGAACCCGGGAGTCAATACTCACTTTACGTCTCATCTTAGAAGATAGATTAAGAAAAGGCAAACCTACATTTTTAGCTTTTGTAGATTTGGAGTAAGCGTTTGACAATGTTGACTGGAATACACTCTTTCAAATCCTGAAGTCAGCTGGGGTAAAATACAGGGAAAGGAGAGTTATTTACAACTTGTACAAAAGCCAGACCGCATTTATTAGACTCGAAGGACATGAAAGGGAAGCATCAGTTGGGAAGGGAGTAAGACAGGGTTGTAGCCTTTCTCCGATGTTCTTCAATTTATACATCGAGCAGGCGGTGAAGGAAAGCAAGAAAAAATTTGGAATAGGGATTAAAGTTCAGGGGGAAGAAATAAAAACATTGCGTTTTGCTGATGACATTGTAATTCTGTCAGAGACAGCAAAGAACCTGGAAGAGCAGTTGAATGGAATGGACAGTGTGTTGAAGAGAGCGTATAAAATGAACATTAACAAGAGCAAAAGAAAAATAATGGAATGCGGTCTTAGAAAATCAGGCGATGCTGAATGAATTAGATTAGGTAACGAAACAATGAAGGTGGTAGATGAGTTTTGCTACTTGGGTAGTAAAATAACATGCGATGGTCACAGCACAGAGGATATAAAATGCAGAATGGCAATGGGAAGAAAAGCAGTTTTGAAAAAGAGAAGTTTGCTAACATCGAATATTAATTTAAGTGTAAGGAAGTCTTTTCTGAAGGCATTTGTGTGGAGTGTTGCCTTGTACGGGAGTGAAATATGGACGATAAGCAATGCGGGCAGGAAGAGAATAGAGGCCTTTGAAATGTGGTGTTGCAGAAGAATGCTGAAGATTAGGTGGGTAGATCGCATAACTAATGAAGAGGTACTGAACAGAATTGGTGAGAAAATGAATTTTTTGGCATGCCCTGACTAAAAGAAGGGATCGCTAGGTAGGACACTTTCTTACACATCGAGGAATCGTAAATTTAGCATTGGAGGGAAGTGTGTGGGGTAAAAATCGCAGAGGGAGACCATGAGACGCGTATAGTAAGCAGATTCAAGTGGATGTGGGTTGCCGTTCTTATGAGGAGATGAAAAGGCTTGCTCAGGATAGAGCAGGGTAGAGAGCTGCTTCAAACCAGTCTTCGGACTGAAGACCATAACAAAAACACCTGGAAGAAAATCCACGGTCCAGGGCATGATCCTCTGCCTGACGTTTCGTCTTCCACAGCTGAAGACATCTACGGAGGCTTTGCAGACGCTGAAGTCAACTCAGCAAAACAGATTGTCTATGCATGTCTACGCAACGGTCCGTTTGTGACGTCTTGAGAATGCTGCCTACGATTTCAAAGTCGCGCCAACGTGTGTAGTATCGTAGGCATTCGTCTCACGACGTTGCGAAACTAACGTTGCATGGATATAAACAAACAGTACGACTAGCTGTGCTGACATAAGTATGAACCAGTGTCTGCAAAGCCTCTGAAAATGTTTTCAGCAATAGTAAACGAAACGTCTGGCTGAGGATCATTCACTGGACTGTCTACTTCCTCCCAGGTGTCTAATATCGGCAACTAGCTTAAACCCGCGACTGCGCTCGCGTGTTGGTTGATTATGATAGATAAGCTATCTGTCAGTAGTGTGCTATGAGACTGTTTTTTTAAGGATGAAATAAAATACAATACCTTTTTTAGAAACAAACATTTTTAATCAACATTCAAATAAAAAAATAAAATAATGTGAAGTGCTTAATGATTTACAATAAATAATACATACATTCATACAATGTAAACTTTCACGGCCGGCGTTGTTTTCAGGTAAAATTTCCGGGCTGATGGGCCGTGGTCCAGATGTAAAACTTCCTCCCGACGTTTCGTCTCCAACTGCGGGAGACAACTTCAAGGGTCTTCCGGCAGTAGCCGGCAGTAGTCGGAAGACTCTTGAAGATGTCTCCCGCAGTTGGAGACGAAACGTCAGGAGGAAGTTTTACATCTGGACTACGGCCCATCAGCCCGGAAATTTTACCTGACGAATACATACATTATTCCTTATAGCCTGTGTTGCAATTTCTCAGCACGTATGGTGAGAGTTATGTCCAAATTCATTTTAATTTCATTTTAGGACATTCTGGTAAACTACGTTATTTGTAGTATTGTTTGCAGCGTAAATGTAGAAATTTTTGGGCAAGCGACGTACAATTGACCATGTGAAAAACCTGAGGGCTGTAAATCGATTCCTGCGATTTTTTAAAGAGATGTTTTAAAAGAAATTTCTTTTTTACTGATTTATTTATTTATTCTTATATTTCCTTATTCGTATGCTTATCCTTACAGAGAAAGAGCTGAAGAAATTCTAGCACACATAGATGAAAGGTATAGTCTGTGGCATCACATTTCGCTGTATGTAAACTCCTTGCTATAGAGTCGCAAACGTCATCGCTGGCCTTCAGTCCGAATTTTTTTTTTATTATTTGACGACTTTCAACCACCATATCTTCCACCCCCTTATAGCTTTCCGCATGGAACTGCTATGGTGTACAAATGGAGACTTCGGACAACAATTACACACAGACCATTCGTTTGCGTTCTGTAGTTTTCACTGCAGTGTGAAATATGAACACACACACACACGTAGATTTTTATATACACCGATAACTTTCCATCCCAATATACTGCACCCTTTTATCATTATCAACCCTCAATCAACAATGCAACCTATAAAACAATTTTCAAAGAGTAAATATAATTTTCAAAGAGTAATTATTGTTCCGAATTGCGCGTTATATTCTTCAAATTACTAAATATCTATCAGAGCGCTATAAAACTGTGCCTAAAACCTACCTCAGGTGTACATTAGTAACTGTACAAATATTTAAGTCTCTGCGGCTTGTCGTTCGGACGTGATACGCGTACACCGAACAGACATTCACATTAATATATATAGATAAATAGCTATCCGATCGCCATAAAACCGTGCCTAAATCCTTCCCCGGGTAGACATTAGTAACTGTACAAATTTTTAGCTCTTTATGTCTTGTGGTTCAGACGTGATAAACGTACACCGTACAGACATTCACATTTATAGATATAGATAATTCAATAACCGACCGTGAAGGCTCAAATTCAAGGATTTTCCCCTTCCGTTTTGCTAATCACTTTGGTACCATCAAGGAGGGTGTTGGGTGTTCTGACAGTGGTATAAGCATTCCGCTCTTCACTTAAATATGAAGAAGAGTAGAAAGAAGCGGTTGATAGTATTAAATCCCTGGGATTACAAGTTGATAAATAATTCAGCTGGGAGGAGCACACCACAGAACTGCAGAAACTACTTAACAAATCTGTATTTGTAATGCGAGTGTTAATCAGACGTAGGCGTCATAAAAATAAAAAAGCTTGAATACTTTCCTTACTTTCATTCCATAATTTCATATGGTATAAAATTTCGGTGTAACTCTTCAAGTCAAACAAAAGTTTAGAGAGTCCAAATGCGTGTAATACGTATTATTTGTGGAGTAAATTCGCGGACATCCTGTAAAAACCTCTTCAAAGAATTGGGTATACTAACTACTGCCTCTCAGTATACTTATTCCTTAATGAAATTTCTCATAAATAATAAATCCCATTTTCCAACGTTCAGTTCATTCATAAATACTCAGAACAAATACGATCTACACAATGACTAAAAGCTCTTACATTAGTTCAAAAAGGTGTCCACTACTCAGGAACACACATTTTGAATAATTTATCAGAAAACTCCCATGAACCACAGACATTGCCGAGGTGGGGTGGCTTGCGTGCCTCAACGATACAGATAGCCGTACCGTAGGTGCAACCACAGCGGAGGTGTATCTGTGGAGAGGCCAGACAAACTTGTGGTTCCTGAAGAGGGGCAGCAGCCTTTTCAGTAGTTACAGGGGCAACAGTCTGGATGATTGACTGAGCTGGCCTTGTAACATCAGCTAATGTGGCTTTGCCACACAGCTACTGCGAACGGCTGAAAGCAAGGGGAAACTACAGCCGTTACTTTTCCCGAGGACATGCGGCTCTACTGTATGAACATATGATGATGGCATCCTCTCGGGTAAAATATTCCGGAGGTAAAATAGTCCCCCATTCGGATCTCCGGGCGGCGACTGCTCGGGAGGATGTTGTCATCAGAAATTAAAAAGGGAAATTAAAAAGGGAAATGGATAGGTTGAAGTTACATATAGTGGGGATTAGTGAAGTTTGGTGGCAGGATGAACAGGATTTCTGGTCAGGTGATTACAGGATTATAAATACAAAATCAATTGGGGGTATCACAGGAGTAGGATTGATAATGAATAAGAAAATAGGAATGCGGGTAAACTACTATGACCAGCACAGTGATCGCATTATCATTGTCAAGATAGATACGAAGCCAACACCGACAACAGTAGTACAGGTTTATATGCCAACTAGCTCTGCCGATGATGAGGAAATTGAAGAAATATATGAGGAGCTAAAGGAAATTATTCATACAGTTAAGGGAGAGGAAAACTTAATTGTTATGGGAGACTGGAATTCGGTAGTAAGACAAGGAAGGGAAGGGAAGATAGTAGGTGAATATGGTCTGGGCAAAAGGAATGAAAGAGGAAGCCGACTGGTAGAATTTTTCACGGAACATAATTTAGTTATAACAAACACCTGGTTCAAGAATCACAAAAGAAGATTGTATACGTGGAAAAGACCAGGAGACACCGGGAGATACCAGATAGATTGTATAATGGTAAGACATAGATTTCAGAACCAGGTTTTAAACTGTGAAACATACCCAGGGTCAGATGTAGACTCTGACCATAACTTGTTGGTTATGAACTGTAGGCTGAAACTGAAGAAACTACAAAAAGGTAGGAAAATAAGGAGATGGGACCTGGATAAATTGAAGGAACCTGAGGTTCTTAAGAATTTCAGAGGAAGCTTTAGGCAACAATTGACAGAAACGGGGGAAAATAAAACAGTAGAGGAGGAATGGGTAGCATTGAGAGATGAAATAGTGAAGGCAGCAGAGGACAAAATAGGTAGGAAGGCAAGACCTACAGAAAATCCTTGGATATCACAGGAGATACTAAATTTAATCGATGAAAGGAGAAAATATAAAAATGCAGTAAATGAAACAGGCAAAATGGAGTACAGACGACTAAGAAATGAGATTGACAGGAAGTGCAAAATGGCTAAGCAGGAGTGGCTAGAAGGCAAATGCAAGGATGTAGGAGAATGTATAAATAGGGGAAAAATAGATACAGCCTACAGGAAAATAAAAGAAACATTTGGAGATAAGAAAAACAGCTCTATGAATATCAAGGACACTGCTGGAAAACCAGTTCTCAGTAAAGAAGGGAAAGCTGAAAGGTGGAAAGAGTATATAGAGGGGCTCTACAGGGGAAATGAACTTCGAGATAATATTGTAGGAAGGGAAGAGGATGTAGATGAAATAGAAAATACTGTACTGAGAGAAGAATTTGACAGAGCCCTGAAAGACCTAAGTTGAAACAAGGCCCCTGGAGTAGATGATATTCCCTCAGAGCTACTGAAGTCTCTCGGAGAACCAGCCATGACAAACCTGTTTCACATGGTGTGTAAGATGTATGAGACAGGCGAAGTACCCTCAGACTTTAAGAAAAATGTTATAATCCCCATTCTAAAGAAAGCAGGTGCAGACAGGTGTGAAAACTACAGAACCATCAGTTTAATAAGTCATGGTTGCAAAATATTAACACCAATTATATACAGAAGGATGGAAAAGCTGGTAGAAGCCGACCTCGGGGAAGATCAGTTTGGGTTCAGGAGAAATGTAGGGACACGGGAGGCAATACTCACTTTACGACTTATCCTAGAAGATAGATTAAGAAAAGGCAAACCTACATTTCTAGCTTTTGTAGATTTGGAGAAGGCTTTTGACAATGTTGATTGGAGTAAACTCTTTCAAGTTCTGAAGCAAGCAGGAGTAAAATATAGGGAACGTAAGGTTATTTACAACTTGTACAAAAACCAGACAGCGGTTGTCAGAGTTGAAGGGCATGAAAGGGATGCAGTGGTTGGAAAGGGAGTAAGACAGGGTTGTAGTCTTTCTCCATTGTTATTCAATTTGTATATTCAGCAAGATATAAAGGAAAGCAAGGAGAAATTTGGAGAAGGAATTAAAGTTCAGGGTGAAGAATTAAAAACATTGTGTTTTGCCGACGACATAGTAATTCTGTCAGATACAGCAAAGGACCTGGAAGAGCAATTGAACGGAATGGACAGTGTGCTTAAAGGTGCATATAAGATGAACATTAACAAGAGCAAAATTAGGGTAATGGAGTGCACTGTAAGAAAATCACGTGATGCTGAAGGAATTAGATTGGGAAACAAAGCAATAAAGGAGGTAGATGAGTTTTGTTACTTGGGCAGTAAAATAACAAATTATGGTCGCAGTACAGAGGATATAAAATGCAGAATGGCAATGGGTAGAAAAGCGTTTTTGAAATTTGTTAACTTCGGACATTGATTAAAGCCTAAGGAAGTCCTTTCTGAGGGCATTTGTATGGAGTGTTGCCTTGTATGGGAGTGAGACATGGACGATAAACAGTGCGGACAGGAAGAGGATTGAGGATTTTGAAATATGGTGCTACAGAAGAATGCTGAAGATTAAGTGGGTGGATCGCGTAACTAATGAGGAGGTATTGAACAGAATTGGGGAGAAAAGAAATTTCTGGCATACCTTGACTAAAAGAAGGGATAGATTGGTGGGACACATTCTTAGACATCAAGGAATTGTGAATTTAGCATTAGAGGGAAGTGTGTGGGGTAAAAATCGCAGAGGAAGACCAAGAGATGGATACAGTAAGCAGATTCAGACAGATGTAGGTTGACGTTCTTATGTGGAGATGAAGAGGCTTGCTCAGGATAGAGTGGGGTGAAGAGCTGCATCAAACCAGTCTCCGGACTGAGGACCACAACAACACATCAGAAAAAAAAAATTAGATCAGTTTAAGTGGATCCTGGAAGACTTACTGGAGGCCAACTCCTTCTATTCCACTGACGAATTTTTGAATAGAAGCGAATTATGTATGTATTCATATACACATGTATATATTGATATCTTTGAATTCCACGAGGGCCTCCTCAATATTGATCTATAGAATGATCAACTAATCTAACCTACCTTTGAACTTACAAACCTAATACCTAGAAGAATATGATTACAAACATGAGGATTTACGTATGCTTCGCTTAGAATTCATGTAACTGAATTTAAAACTAAACATATCTAAGATGCTATAGTTTCTTCGCTGACAGAATGTGTGACTCCTACTTTTCTTTAAGAGGATTACGTAAAGCTAACATCTCTACTGAGATTTTCCGCAAGATCATGCAAAAATTTAACAGGATGTAGAAGATGTTTCACTGAATAATTTGAGGCAGGAAACTTGAGATCGGAGAAGCCAGCTTAAGGAGATAATAGGGGTACAATCACATTACTGTATACTGTTTTATTTACACTGGTTATACTTAACTGAAAATACCATCATTGATACAATGGACGTGCCTTTCGCACTGCATCTTACAAAATGTGCTCAAACTGACAATGCAAGCATGACAATCGACGAACAAGATTATGACGCACGCTGACAAATATTCCTGGTGTATTTCGAACCACATCAAAAGCTGCTACAACTCTGGCAATTAATTCCAACCCCATATCTATTGGGATCTTATACACAAGTGATCTTAGATATTCCCATAGGAAATAATGAAGTGGGTCCAGGTCAGATGACCTTGCAGGTCATGGAATAGGAGCTTCCCTTCTGATCTAGCCACAAGGAAATGCAGCACTGAGGTAGTTGCATGGTTGCGGACATCCACACTGAAGTGAGAGGATACGCAGAACTCTTTGAAAGAACCTCATGTACATTCAGACCTGGATCGAGACTTCCTAGTAATCAGGCTCGTTCTCCTTGTTTCCTTATAGGGAATACAGAATGTACAATTAAATAAACAGCATAGGAAGTGTAAACCTGTGCGTTCATTAATTATAAATAATCTGGAAAACAGTAATCTGAGGCAAAGCGGTAGACAAGTTTACTGCCATATCTTCTTAAGGCGACTTCTCCAACACCAGCTTCCTTACCTCATTTAGTTAACTGGAGCATTGCCTATGTTCTGTTAAATTCTTGCACGCTCTTGCGAAACGACGCTGTATAGACAGGAGACTGATTCATATGCGAAAAGCGAAACATTTTTATTTATTTATTTTTTAATAAGAATTTTGGTGGATTTCATCATACTACTACGTGAGAACTTTATATATTATACGAGGAGACATACATTTTTCAAGTTGTTGTTGTTGTTGGTGGTGGTGGTTTTTGGAAGGGACTAAACGGCAACGGTTATCAGCTCCCAACAGCAAGTCTACAGCACGACATCAGAAGGAGCCCTGTCAGGAAGTCGTCATTGTGAAGGACATGGCATCAACTTTCATTTCTTTGCATCTCTAAACATAGGCAAATTGTTCTAATTCAACAGAGATTTCATATAGAAAATTTGGCAGAAGTCTCAAGAGACAAAATGTGCATGTGCAATTAGAACAAAATAAAAAATATATGTTGTATATATAGGGTGTCTATTCTTTCGAACATGTCTACAAGAACAGACACCACTTTCGATCTTGCAGTTATTATCTATTCATATTCAAGGAATTATGAGATTATCTCCAAATGGGTAAAACTGAAAATGTGTACCCATTTGTGATTCTCCTGCTTTCCAGGCAGTTGTGCGTGCTTCAGAAGTCCGTGCAGATAAGATGATAGCTGTGTCCCCAGTGGTGAAGGGGTCAGCAGGAGACTAGGGTACAAATCCCGGCTGGGAACATATTTTTAACTTATTCCTTGAATAAGAATAAAAATAATTAAACTGTCTTATGTAAGGCTGGAAATCTCAGGCAAGTTGAGTTCAATAGAGTAAGTGGCGCATCTGTACGAAACAATCATCAGGAACTGCGTCTTCAGTCTAAGCTTTATAGTAACTAACAGTCTAGCATAGATTAGATTGGATACTTGTTCCATAGATCATGAATACGTGACTTCGTAATGATGTGGAACGTGGATTGGATTATTAACAACAAATTTCATAAGTGAATATATATACTGTGAAGTTACTGTCAGGATACCTAAATCCTTAAATCGATGTCTGCAGGATGATCTTGGGTGGACTCCAGCAATTATTCTGATTACATACTTTTGTGCAATGAATACTTTTTTTCCTCAATGATGAATTACCCCAGAATATGACATTCTTATCGCCAAAATTTGCAATAACGCTAACAGCATACAAAGCTGAACTCAAACGTTTCAGCAGACCTTTTATGCGTTGCTTCCAATTTAATGTCTCATCAATGCACACGCCTAAAAATTTTGACAGTTCTACCTTAGTTACAGACTTCTGTTCAAAGGCTATATTTATTACGAGATTTAAGCCATTTACTGTGCAGAACTGAATATACTGTTTTTTATCAAAATTTAATTAGAGTCCGTTTGCAGAGAACCACTTAATGATTTTATGAAAAACATTATTTACGATTACATCACTTAGTTCTTTTTTATGTGATTACCATATTTGTAAAATCAGCAAAAAGAACTAACTTTGCATCTTCATTAATGTAGAATGGCAAGTCATTTATGTATATCAAGAACAGAAAAGGACTTAAGACCGAACCCTGTGGCACCCCATCCTTGATAGTACCCCAGTTTGAGGAATCGGCTGATGTTTTGACATTACATGAATCACTTATTTCAACTTTCTGCATTCTTCCAGTTAAGTATGAATTAAATCATTGGTGCACTGCCCCAGTAAAACCATAATGATTAAGGTTATCTAGAAGAATTCCATGATTTACACAATCAAAGGCCTTTGAAAGATCACAAAAAATACCAATGGGTGATGTCCGGTTATTCAGAGCATTTAATGTTTGATCAGTGAAGGCATATATAGCATTTTCTGTTGAAATATACATGTCTGTGTTCAGTGTGGAGACTATACTTAGTATGTCTGCACCGCGGTGTTCCAATTCCTTTTAAAAAGGACCGACAATGTGAAAATCAGTTATGATCTCGAATGCAACAAGGCCGCTGCCGAAATAAATGTCCCAATGTGATGAGCGGATCACCATCAAGAGGCCCAAATACTATTCGGCAACTTCTACCTGTTGTTGCAAAGCCAAATGTTCAAATGTTTGTACAGCTTATGGGACTTAACTACGGGGTCATCAGTCCCTAAACTTACAAACTACTTATGAACTACTTACGAACTAGGACGGCACAAACATCCATGCCCGAGGGGGGATTCGAACCCCCGACCGTAGTGGCCGTGCAGACCGTGACTGAAGCGCCTGAGTCCCCACGGCCACCACGGACGGCTCGTAAACTTACAAACTACTTATAAACTAACTAATACTAAAGACAGCACAAACATTCATGACCGAGGGAGGATTCGAACCCCCGACGGGGAACAGCCTCGCGCATCGGAGCATAAAGCCTCAATACGCACGGCCACTCCGCCGCAGCGCCAGAATGTTAATGGGCGTACTTTCTTCAGGACGCTGTGGTGTCTTCCAGCACTTGTTTGTAATCTCGTAAGTCGATCACAAAAGGAAGAAAAGCACATTGTACGCGCTGCTGCTGCACTGGCCATAGAACCAACGTGAAAAGTTATTTAGCTGTAAACCAGAAGACTAGATCAATATTTAAAATACAAGGATATGTTACGAAAATTTTTGTCCACTGTACTACGAATTGGCCATGCAAAATGGATTGTAGTCTCTGCCTAAAAAGTGTTGCTGGAATCAAATGCAATGCAGTCTTCGAAAACATGACTTCCTAGGGGGGGGGGGGGGCTGTAGATGCAGACAACGCAAAAGAACGACGTAAAACAAGAGAACGCCACAATTAACAACAGAGCAATGAGGAACTGGGCTCCTAAAGCACTGTAATTTTTATGTTTCAAGAAAAGCGAAGTGGAAAAATCAATTATCTCAGAATATTTTCCTGAGACCTGGTGTATTAAAAAAAATGCAATACATTAAGGACTTGAACACTGTTGTGAAGACATATATATATATATTCCTATAACAAAATATTGGAGCTAACAAGAACGAGAATAGGGCATAGCATTCAAACTACCTGTAAGACGAAAGACTCAGCAAGGATGTTACGAGTGAGTGTTTCATCTGAGAACAAAATGATGTTTGCTCAATAAAAATATGTAAAGTGATGCTCGGAACACATTGAAAATGACTTCATGTTGTCTTCAAGTGCGTTTGCTTATACAAGGAGCAAGAAATTTTTCTTCCCCCAGTCATTCAACAAACTAAACATGGGCAGATCCGCTCAATAGTCAATCAGGCACTTAAAAGGAAGGCTATGTCAACAAACCTATTTGAGACCAACCAACAGATTAAAATATTAATGTTACAATAACAAGCAATTTACTGCAGACAATCATAAAAACACTCACAGGAGTTAGGATTCTTCTCGTGAAGAAAGGGCACTGAATTTGGAAATGTGGAAACAACCTGGTGTATCCTCAAACAAGACGTATTTTCTATACCCTGTGAACAATAAAAGGATATTTTTGCAACATACTGAGATTTTTGAAATTATTAAATCCTCTTATTGACGACAGAAGCATCCTGTTTGTTCCTATTATAGTTCAAGTAACCTTCGGATCACGTTTGATATGGACAATGGCAATGTTATTTTTACGTTGTGCTGCTCAAGATGGGGTGAGTTCTGTATAAAGATCGCGAAAAAAGTTTCATAGAATTGAATGTTCTGGAATTGGTGTGTGATCAAGTTGGCTTCCGAAACGTGAAAATAAGTTTTTGCCTATAGTAGAGAATTGAACACAGCACCGTGAATTGTTACCGCAGCATTGCCATCTATTTTCTTCAGATCTTGAAGTTCTTCTAGAAGGTTTGAATTTTTTGTTATGTACAGTACCACAATTACTATCAACAGGTCGTAAAATATATCTATGTGGTATCTCTTTCCTTTAGTTAACGACTCATTAATGCCCAAGGCTGACTATAGTTGCCACGAAGTTTAAAAATTAATCTTGGCAACAATGACAGTTCTCAAAGAGATTAAAAATAAAGGTGAAGCGCAGGGTTGCCAGGTGTGGCGATTTTTCGCATTCTTGGCTGTCTGTTTCTTAGAACAATAGCCATTCTAGCTTTATGGCCACTGGTGATTAAATGTGGCTAGTTAAAGAATTAGTTGGAGACTTAAAGGCTATTTTATTTTACTTCAAGTAAGACGAATGTAAAGCAATCCCTCTTGAGACATTTTATAAATGAAACTGACTGAACATCGCTAGAATACTGGGGAAATGTAATCACACTATAGAAGTTGCCACAAATGTCTGCACGTATCTTTGATCTGTGAGAGAATGTCATAGAGATGCAAAGAAATTAAACTTGCAGACATAGACGTAAAATACTTCGAGGAGCCTACTTACAAAGGTTCAAGAATAGGCTGTAAACGATGACTCCTAATATATACTACAACCCCATATGTATGGCTGCCGTAGACATCGCGAGGATTACAGCATGCTCAGAGGCATTTAAACAGTAATATTTTTCACGCTCCTTGTCAGCACAACAGAAATTCCTAATAACTGCTACTGTGAGACAAGCCATTTGCTACGCACTTCGCAGTAGTTAGCAGTGGTTTGCAGATATAAATGACAATGTAGAACACTCGATAATTTTCCTGTAGTTCTCATGGCATGTAAACATCAGTTTTGAAGAAGATATAAATGATTAGTAATCTAAGCTATGCATCAGAACTTCCCTTGTGTAAGTTTGGTAGAATCATTCTTGAATTGTTTTATCTTACGTTTTTATTAGTTCTGAAATTAATACATATCATAGTTAAATGTAACTGTGTTTAAATTTAGTATCCACAGTACCTCTCGAGTCTTTCTCTTACATTTACATTATGACTATATTTCGACTGGATTCGTTGATCAATTGGTGGTGTGTGTGGGTTCATTTCCTGGCTGGGCTCAGATAAATGTGTCCTTTAAGAACGAGGTTTCTTGGAATGTCCATTCTGGTGTCTATGAATTTGAGAGACCCATAGTTTGTGTTACTTGTTACTCAGTAACCAACTTACTCCCTGAATTTCAGGATTATTGTTGTCGAGACACACGACATAATACCATAGCACAATGACGTTAACTGATTATAAATTGCGATAGGCCTACTTGACTATTTTTACTGAGGAAAAGGTGGATATATTTAGGCATTTTATTGATAAAAAGATGGCGATATATTGGCTATTTTTTGTTTAAAATTTGGCGACAGAGCAGTGGAAAAACCTGGCAACCCTGGTTGAAGCGTTGAATTAAAATTCGTGATGCGACCGGGAATCGAGCCCGGACCTACATGCTCACTAGGCAGACACCTTACTATAAGACAACTGCACCACTAATGATTAAGGCGCCTCGGAGTAGTCTAAATAGGACTTCTCTCCACGTCACTTTGTTGCACCCCCCCTGCTTTAGCCTGTTCTTCAGCAGCACGTCACCTTGTCTAACAGCCCATTTGGCGTGCTTCCTTCCTGTCCCCGCCCTCTTACTCCTTGTTTTGAGCTTTCTGTCAATCTGCCATATAATTGGATGGTGTAGGAGGGAAATCGAAACACATTTTCCTTCCATGGTCAAGTGACACTTAGTAAACACCTTATTGTTTTTTTTTTTTTTTTTTTTGGCAAGAAATGGAATATGAACGTCTATGGCTGGCATGGTCTCAAAGTTCCAGATAGTGTATAGATCACTGAGAATCACTGTCTCTCTCACTAAAAAAAGTGATATTAACACATTTGCGAAGAAAATAAAATACACTGGTCAAAACAGTTAGGGGTGGTCTTGGGGTAAAGTGTTCGACTGGAAGCCTAAGGGGCGCGGGTTCATAACCCGGTCGGACCTCGGATTTTTTCAGTCTGCTCTTTAACCCATCCTGCACCTCTCAACGATGTTAGGAGTCGCCAGAAACGACACGTCGTTCGGATTCCACGTTAAGCTGTAGGTCCCCTTTCCCCAGTTGGATAACTGGGGTAGGTTAGGGACACGCAAGTCGCCGGAGTAGCGTCCAATTGAAAGGTTTGCACCAGGTCAATGAGCCACACGAAATTATTATTATTAGTTGAGATATTGCTACAAGTACACTTTTATGCGATTAAACACCTCCGCTGGCCACCAAACTCAAGAGACATGAACATCGTTGAACATAACTACGATGTCTTGCAACATGCTGTTCAGAAGAGATCTCCACCCTCTTGTACTCTTACAGATTTTTGGACAGCCCTGCATGATCAATGAGTCAATTTCCTCCAGCACTACTTCAAGATATTATTCGAGTCCATGCCACATCGTGTTGCCACACTTCTGTGTGCTCGCATGGGCTGTACACGATATCAGGCAGGTGTATCACTTTGTTTCCCTTCATTGTATATGCTTTAAATGTAACTTGCTTACCATTCGGTATCGATCCTAGCACGCTGCCGTTTGCAGTAGCACAAACTTGACACTTACTTTGGAGGAGTTGACGAACAATCTTCACTCATTACCTTTAAACTCAATCCCCATAGTTGCTTTTAGTCCCTACACATCACTACAAAATACAAAGTTATTCTGACTTTCGGTTACAGACAGCAATGACATTTACCGTCTAGTCAAATTCACTGTTACAATCTCGACACTAACAGTTCCGCTTTACCTTCTGGAATTTCCTGATTTCTTATTAGGTCATTTCCACACAGTGTTACACTGTGGATTGCAAATGAAACAATCGTGTGGCTTTTTGTGACCGGGACATCCCCATCGGTGTTTGGCCGCCGAGTGACGTGTCGATGCTGATGGTGGTGATGCGGGCAAACGCTTAAAACCCAGAATGAAAGTACCTAGCAGATATAATTGTGTGTCGGAACCGGGACTCGAACTTGAGACCTTTGCCTTTCGCGGGCAAGCGCTCTGCCGACTGAGCTATTAGGGTACGCTTCACGATCCGTTCTCACAACTTTACTTCTGCCAGTACCTCGCCTCCTAATTTCCAAACTTCACATAAGTTCTCCCGCGTAACTTGCAGAACTAGCATCCCTGGAAGAAAGGATATGATGCAGACATGGCTTAGCCACAGCCCGAGGGATGTTTCCAAAATCAAACTTTCACTCTGCAGCGGAGTGTGCGATGATAAGAAAGTTTGGAAAGTAGGAGGCGAGGTACTGGCGGAAGTAAAGTTGTGAGGCGGCATCGTGAGTCGTGTTGGGATAGCACAGTCGGTAGTGCGCTTGTCCGCGAAAGGCAAAGGTCCCAGGTTCGAGTCCCGGTTCCGGCACACAATGTTAATCTACCAGGAAGTTTCATATCAGCGCACACTCCGCTGCAGAGTGAAAGTTTCATTCTGGAAACAACCCTTAGGCTGTGGCTAACTTATGTCTCCACCATATCCTTTCTTCCAGGAATGCTAGTCTTGCAAGGTTCACAGGAGAACTTCTGTGAAGTTTGGAAAGTAGGAGGCGAGGTACTGGCAGAAGTATAATTGTGGGCGGTACCGTGAGTCGTGTCGGGATAGCTTAGTCGGTAGAACGCTTGCCCGCGAAAGGAAAAGGTCCCAGGTTCGAGTCCCGGTTCAGGCACACAATTTTAATCTGCCAGGAAGTGTCATTCTGTCAGTTCTACGGAGAGGACGCAACAACATTACTACCACCAAGATAGAGTAATGACAGTGTTTCTCCACAAGGGGTTGGTGCTGACTTGTGTTTGCTCTACCAAACGAATTAGACAAGAAGTTGGGTTCAGATAGTGTAATGAGCAGGTACTGCAATGCAACAACAACGTGGCTTATCCGAAGGTATGACATGAAGAGCCAAAGGAAAATTGGAAGTGGGAAAGAAATGGAGGGAGGTGGCTGCAGCGATTGGAGTGTCAAAAAGTGTAATTTCCAGAGCCTGGACTCGATTTCAGACTACAGGAACTGTTAAAAGGAGGCAAGACGAAGGTTGGCCATAGGTAACCTCAGCATGAGATGACCGTTATCTCCGCTTAACAGTCTGTCGAGACAAGAGGCTGAATATAACTCACCCTCCAGGCAACAAAAGAACGCGCATTATCGACAAAAACAGTCCGAAGACGGGTTCAGGAATGTGGCCTCCTCGCTCGGAGGTTGTAGTGTGTGTCACGTTAAATCCACGTAATCGTTGAGCCCGCAGAAACTGGGCGGAGGAACATCAGGATTGGAGTCGTAATGAATGGCGCCGGGTTCTGTGGACAGATGAGTCAATATTTTGTGTTCAGACGGAAGGAAGGAAGGAAGCATGGAGTTTAACGTCCCGTCGACAGCGTGGTCATTAGAGACGGAGCTTACGCTCGGAGTATTTGGGTAAGGATGTGGAAGGAAATCGGCCGTGCCCTTTCAAAGGAACCATCCCGGCATTTGCCTTGAGTGATTTAGGGAAATTACAGAAAACCTAAATCTGGATGGCCGGAGGTGGATTTGAACCACCATCCTTCCGAATGCGAGTTCAGTGTGTTACCACTGCGCCACCTCGCTCGGTTGTTCAGCGGGACAATCGTCGTTCCCTCATCTGGAGAGAACGTGAAACAATCCTGCTTATGTACAGGAAACATGACCATAACGTGGTTGTGGAAGAATGGTTTGGGCAGGGTTCAGTAGCCGCGGTGGAGTAGCAGAGCGGTCTAAGGCGCCTCGCTGCAGAGCGCGCGGTTGCTCGCCGAAGGAGGTTCGAGTCCTCCCCGGAGCATGTGTGTGTGTGTGTGTGTGTGTGTGTGTGTGTGTTGTACTTAGGTTAGTTTACCTTAATATTCACAGAACATATGACATCAACTGCGATTGAGCAAAGCTGAAAATGCGTACCCAGCCGGGATTCGAACCCGGGTCACCTGCTTTCTAGGCAGTTGCGCTGACCCCTACACCACTGGGGACACTGTGATCACCGCACCTGCAAGGACTACCTAAGCACGCCTTCCTCTCAGATACAAATTCCCAGCTTCGCTCTGCCCACAGTACTCAAACTCGTAGTTATGAAACTAATTCCCGTAAGAGTAAGGGCTTCAAACTTGCCCAACCCTCCCCACTAACGATAGGATCATTGCCCGTCACCGGCATATATATATATATATATATATATATATATATATATATATATATATATATATATATATATGTGGCGTCTGTTCCGAAAGAACAGACGTCATTTCTGATCCTACAGTTGTTATTATTTAATATTCACAGAATATATGACACCAACTGCGATTGAGCAAAGCTTTGCACAACTGCCTAGAAAGCAGGAGACCCGGGTTCGAATACCGGCTGGGTACACATTTTCAGCTTTGCTCAATCGCAGTTGATGTCATGTATACTGTGAATATTAAATAATAACAACTGCAGGATCAGAAGTGACGTCTGCTCTTTCGGAACAGATGCCACACGTATATATATATATATATAGTTTACCTTAGTTTAAGTAGTTTGTAAGCTACAGACTGATGACCACACAGTATGGACCCATAGATTTACAAACATTTCAATATTTTTAGGGGTCAGTATTGGACGTACGAGCCTCTGTGTCGTTCCCAATGGCGCTTTGACTGCTTAGAGATAAAGAGAGAGAGATCCTCCGATGTTTTGTTCTGTCCTGCGCTGGTTCCATAGGAATCTATTTCCATCTGGTGGACGATAACGTTCCTTCCTACAGGGCTGCACTGGTGGGCAACCAGCTTGAAGCTGAGGGAACTGAACGAATGGAGTGGTCAGCTTGTTCACCAGACTTAAATACAAGTGAGAATGTCTAGGATGCACTTGGAATCCAGAGAAGCACCTCCCACAACGGTTGCACAGCTGCGTATTGCACTCATAGCAGAATGACCAAACATCCCTCAAGAGCTGAGTGACAGCCTCATACCGTCCATGCCACGCAAGTGTGCAATTGTATTTGCCGTCTGAGGTAATCACACACCATATTAAAGAGCAACGATTATGACTTTTTCACTATTATGGTAGCTCCATGGTACCTCGCTTTAAGTTCAAATGTTTCTATAAGTTATGGGACTTAACTACGGGGTCATCAGTCCCTAAACTTACAAACTACTTACGAACTAACTAACACTAAGGACGGCAGAAATATCCATGCCCGAGGGAGGATTCGAACCCCCGACTGCCGTGCAGACCGTGACTGGAGCGCCTCAGTCCCCTCAGCCACCGCGGTCGGCTTCGCTTTAAGTAAACGTTATATAAACCTCAAGTAATGACTTTAGACAGGAAAATATCGTACTGTATCACACATAAATTACAGTTGTAACCAGTATCTGAATAAAATACGTTACCATAAATTTATTGTGTATAATATCTCACCTGATCCCCTAACTGTTTTGAGGAATGTATATCAAAGGGTATATGAGGCAGCCTTGTAAGAAACACCTTTGAATCAACATCTGTCAAAACTCACGAGATCCATACGGCAGGTAGTTGCCATGTTTCTTGAGGCGTTCAATACCGTTCCGCAAGTGTGAGCATATGGAATATCAGAGCAACTGTGTGACTGGTTCAAATGTTTGTAATTCTATGGGACTAAACTACGTTGGTCATCAGTCTCTAGACTTACAAACTACTTAAACTAAGTTAAACTAACCTAAGGGCAACACTCACACCCATACCCGAGGAAGATGAATCTCCGACGCGGGAGGCCTCGCGAACCGCAATGTCGCGCTCCAGACCGCTCGGCTACTCCCACGCGGCTGTGTGACTGGATTTAGGCTTTTCTGGCTAACAGAAGGCAGTATGCCATTCTAAACGTAGAGAAGTCTTCAGACATTAAAATGTTCTGACCGTTGCTTTTCAAACTACACATAAATGACCCTGTAGAAAACAACGGAAGTTCACTGAGGCTTTTTGCTGATGATTCTCTAGCAGTGGCGGCGCGTCCTATGTGTTCACTGGTTCAGTGAACCTCCTGAAAAAAGCTCGTCGTACACAAATAAAAAATTAAAAGTTTTTTTCAACTATCAGTCTTGGTTTCCGTCCTGTAACAAATCATTTTATACGCACATTCAAAGTACGTTTATAGCATGAGAAACGTTTTGCGTCCCGGAGACAGCACATATACGAGTCGTAGCATGACCACTTAAGCGTTGGTCGAACCGTTGCAATGCGCATGCGCTGCTGAGGTTCAAATTCTTTTCTGAACCCCCTAGAGGCAGCATATGGGCGATCCCGCTGCAGGGAGGGGTGAGGAGGAACGCCGTTTTTAACATTGCAATTGGAGCTGGTAGAGACGTCAGCTCTTGGCGACTCGAGTTCTGGCTGTTACGCACAAATGGTCCCGAAGCAAAGACAATGGAGCCGCTGCGCACCTCGCCTTACGCATGCGCAAATCCTCCACGAAGGCAACATCCGCCCTTCATATTTGTTTTGACGCGTTGAAGATTTATCAGAAACACGTCATTTTTGGTAAAATACCTTATAAGTACCAATTAAAAACGCATCAAGTGTAAAAGCTTTCAGAAGATCCGATCATGAATAATAATAGAGCACTACACTCCATCTAGCAAGAGTAGTTGTTTGGTTAGCGGCATCGTACTGAAGTGTCAAAGGTAATGGGTTATAGTCTGACTGCAAGCTATTTTTTTTTAATCCAACTTTCTTTTTAACAGATACGGGAACAACGACTTCTGGATTATTACTTGCCACATACCTTTGGACGTTTTTGCGAATGTGTCGTGATTTTGAGCGTAAATGACATTTATACTAAAACTTCCAGGCACATTAAAATAATGTGCTGGAACCGGGACTCGAACCTGGGACTTTTGACTTTCGCGGGCAAGCGCTCTATCGTTTTATTTATTTATTTATTTATTTATTTTTTTATTTGATGCATAGCAAATTGCTAGGGCTTTCCTGTATTGGAATAGCACCGCAGCAAAGAACGCGAATGGGAACAATCCCGCTTTGTTCTTCAGGCCGAGGTGATATGAATATCAACAAATAATACAATTCCTCGAGACAAATTGTCTCGTTATACCAAAGGTATTGAAACATAAGGAGAGGCAATGCTGTGGCCGGGATTCGAACCCGAGACCTCCTACTTACTAGGTAGGCGCTTTAGACCACTTTATTTATATATTTATTTTTAAATTATCGGGGGGTTCTTTGATGATACTGATCATTATTTAATCTGCAGTGAAAAAGGTTTTGTGAGGCCAAAAGAGCAGAAAGTCAGGTCCATGTGTAGTAGGATAAGATTGGAGGAGCTTCAAGACAAGGAAATTAGGCACAAATACATAACAATGATCACGGAAAGGTACCAGTTAGTTGAATGTAATGATTTACAGTCAGAGGAAGAGGAATGGTCAAGGTACGGGGACACACTGCTGGAATGTCTTGGAACGGTAGTGTGTAAAGGCAGCAAGAAGCAGACAGCTTGGTTGAATGACACAGTCAAGGCACCCTGTAAAAACAAAAAGAAGGCATTTCAAAAATGGCTCCGTACTAGAAATCAGGCAGACAAAGAAAGCTATATTGAAGGAAGAAATAAAGCCAAACGGATAATTGCAGACTCCAAGCAGAAATCATGGGAAGACTTTGGAAATAGGAAACCCTGGGTCAAGCCGCGGGAAAACCATTTTGGAGCGTAATTAGCAATCTTCGAAAGGGAGGGAAGAAGGAATTAACAAGTGTTTTGGACAGGTCAGGAAAGCTTCTAGTCAATCCTGTGGATGCCTTGAGCAGATGGAAGCAATATTTTGAAGAATTGCTCAATGTAGGTGAAACGTTCAATGAGGTGTCAGATTTTCAGGTAGAAAGGGATAGGAACGACGATGGAAACAGGATCTCATTTGAGGAAGTTGAGAAAATGGTCAGTAGATTACAGTGCAATAAAGCTGCTGGTGTGGATGAAATTAAGTCGGAACTCGTCAAATACAGTGGAATATTAGGTCTCAAATGGTTACACAGGATAACTGAAAAGGCGTGGGAATCGGGACAGGTTCCGTCTGACTGGACGAAAGCGGTAATCACGCCAATTTTCAAACATGGAAACAGAAAAGATTGTAACAACTATCGAAGTATCTCTTTAATTAGCGTTGTAGGCAAAATGTTCTCAGGTATTGTTGAAAGGAGAGTGCGAGTATTAATTGAGAACAAGTTAGATGAAAATCAGTGTGGGTTTAGGCCTCTTAGAGGCTGCCAGGACCAGATCTTTAGCCTACGGCAGGTAATGGAAAAGTGCTATGAGTGGAACAGGGAATTGTATCTATGTTTCATAGATCTGGAAAAGGCTTATGACCGTGTTCCTAGGAGGAAGCTACTGTCAGTTCTACAAGATTATGGTATAGGAGGCAAACGTCTGCAGGCTATCATCGGGCTTTACGTAGACTGTCAGGCAGCAGTTAGAGTAGATGGCAAATTAAGCTCATGGTTCAAGGTAGTTTCAGGGGTAAGACACGGCTGTAACCTGTCACCACTGTTGTTCATACTATTCATGGATCATATGTTGAAAACAGTAGACTGGCAGGGCGGGATTAAAATAGGTCAAAACAAAATAAACAGTCTCGCATATGCGGATGACTTAGTTGTAATGCCCGATTCGACTGAAAGGTTGCAAACCAATATTTCAGAGCTCGATCAGAGGTGCAAGAATTATGAAATGAAAATCAGCATCTCCAAAACGAAAGTAATGTCTGTGGGAAAGATATTCAAACAGATTGAGTACCAGATAGGAGGAACAAAGTTAGAACAGATAGATAGTTTCAAGTACCTGGGATGTATTTTCTCACAGGATGGCAACATAGTGAAAGATCTGGAATCGACGTGCAGCAAAGCTAATGCAGTGAGTGCTCAGCTACGATCTACTCTCTTTTGCAAGAAGGAAGTCAGTACCAAGACTAAGTTAGCAGTGCACCGCTCTATCTTTCGACTAACTTTGTTGTATGGGAGTGAAAGTTGGGTGAATGCAGGTTACATTATTCATAAGGTAGAGGTTACAGATATGAAAGTAGCAAGAATGATTGCAGGTACTAATAGATGGGAACAATGGCAGGAGGGTGTCCATAATGAGGAAATCAAAGGAAAACTGGGAATGAACACCATAAATGAAGCAGTTAGAGCGAACAGACTGAGATGGTGATGTCATGTTACACGCATGGGAGAAGCAAGGTTACCTAAGAGACTCATGAGGTCGGCAGCGGAGGGTAAGAGGAGTCGAGGTAGACCAAGAAGAAAGTCCTTAGATTCGGTACAGAATGATTTTGAAGTAAAAGGCATAACATCAGACGAGGCATCAATGTAGAATAGGGGATCATGGAGGAATTTTATTAGAGGTACTATGCTCCAGACTGGACGCTGAAAGGCATAATCAATCTCTAATGATGATGATGATGACGATAAATTATCGCCTTCTTCGGCGTAGGCTTCTTTCGTCACGTAAAAGAATTCGTTTCTTATCCTTTACTTGGGTATCTGTAGGCATCGTCCTTGTTACAGAAATAGGGTTATAACTTAATTTTTTTCTTTCTGTCTTCCACTCCATTATCTTCATTTGCAGTGGGCAATATTCAAGTAAAACTAAAATTTATTGTGGCATTAATATAAACTTGTCTTATATTCTATCATATAATATAGAACTGAACGTTTTTCCAACGAACTGGGACTTCTTGCTCTAAGGTAATTTCTCCCTTTCTCTTCTGCAAGAAGCCGCAAACAAAATTTATTTCCCCGTATCCTACGGTTTTGATAGAACAAATGTTCAAATGTTTTTTAAGCTTAAAGGACTTAACTGCTTGGTCATCAGTCCTTAAACTTACAAACTACTTATGAACTACCTTATACTAAAGACGACCCAAACATCCATGCCCGAGGGGAGATTCGAACCCCCGACCGTAGGGGCCGTGCAGACTGTGACTGGCGCGCCGCAGACCTCTCGACCACTGCGGCCGGCTTGATAGAACAGAAAAAGTAAACAAAACGAAACATGTACTTCACTTAAAAAGAAAACAACTTTAAATACCTGTCAAAGGTCTATGGTTTCTATATTTTTCAAGTTACTTTTAATCCTTGAACAATGCGTTTCAGGGTTCTACTGAGGCCTTCATGGCTACCGTACCACTACGTATTGCGTTTTCAGAGCGATCTCTTTGCTGTTTTTGTAATTGTTGTTTTGAAACTCACGTGTAAAATTTCTAAGTTTCATGATAAACGTATAGTTTGTTGCGTTTTTCTATTGATACTGTTTTCATGTTGTTTCATTTTAATTAAGAACATCTGCTGTTGTCATACAGATGCTATCTTTTGAGTACACAATCAACGATAAGGCCAGTGGAAATAGTCCAGAGCGTTTCGATGTAGAACTACCAGAAAAAGTTTATTTGTGAGGATTTCAGGTGCCATGGATTTAGTGGAAGAAACCCAGACAAGAGTTTATTCAAAGATTCTCATTAAACTAGTGGCTGTTTTGTTTTTGTTTGGGACTCTTCACAAGTTATAGCAAGAGAAGGGGCAGTACGGATTTGAAGAAGAGAGACGAAATCATTTCAGGCTGCAATACAAGTGGACTCCTCGATGAAATTGTAATAATCCTTTACAAAGAAAACAGAATTGTCTTGCGAGAAATTATTCTCATTTTAGTATTATTAAGTAATATTAATAATGATTATAAGGATATAGCCACCGCTCTTGCTTCTTTGACGTTTTGTAAAGAAAGGCATTACTTTTTTCAGTATTCTCTAGGTAACTCATTCCTGTCAGTCAAATTTGATGAGAATGTTCAGTTTTGCATTACCTTTTATTGTACGCAGTGTGTTAATAAGCCAGGCCACCATAAGTTTTTGTCCTGTCATTGAAAGTTGTAACTCATCTTGAGCTATTCGAATTGCTTCTGCGATAATATCAACAAACCAGAAGCTGATCATATTATATTGGTAATCGCCAACTCCAAGTACATTTCCAAGGATTCTGCAAAGAAAAGTATTTTTAAAATGACTATTCTGTAACTTAATATTCTGTAATTTTCTTTTTAAGCGAAAAATTTGCATATAGTCATCCAACATTCTTTAAAATATCTTGTATTGTCAAATGCTTATTACATTTGTTACAATATGAACACCAACTATGAAACAAATAACTCTGCATATTATTCACTAAATAAGAAGTAATCCACATATACAAGAAATAAAAAATATAATACTGAATCTTCTGAAACTACAATAACAATGTCTCCCCAGACAGAAAAATATTTCCTTATTTTCCGTTTGAGTTACATTGTGCAACCTTTTGCACTGTTAATGTTGATTACGTTATATATTAGAAACTACACTGTACATATTAAAGTTTTCTGTAGTATATTCCATTTCAATTTATAGCTTCAGGCAATTTCATTGGACTACATTCATTCATTAACATACACTCCTAGCCATTAACATTGCTACACCACGAAGATGACGTGCTACAGACGCGAAATTTAACCGACAGGAAGAAGATGCTGTGATATGCAAATGATTTTTTTTTCATAGCATTCACACAAGGTTGACGCCGGTGGCGATACCTACAACGTGCTGACATGAGGAAAGTTTCCAACCGATTTCTCATACACAAACAGCAGTTGACCGCCGTTGCCTGGTGAAATGTTGTTGTGATGTCTCGTGTAAGGAGGAGAAATGCGTACCATAACGTTTCCGACTTTGATAAACGTCGGATTGTAGCCTATCGCGATTGCGATTTATCGTATCGCGACATTGCTGCTTGCGTTGGTTGCGATCCAATGACTGTTAGCAGAATATGGATTCGGTGGGTTCAGGAGGGCAATAGAGAACGCCGTACTGGATCCCAATGGCCTCGCATCACTAGCAGTCGAGATGACAGGCATGGCTGTAACGGATCGTGCAGCCACGTCTCGATCCCTGAGTCAACAGATTGGGTCGTTTGCAAGACAACAATCATCTACACAAACAGTTCGACGACGTTTGCAGCAGCATGGACTATCAGCTCGGAGACCATGGCTGCAGTTACCCTTGAGGCTGCACCACAGAGAGGAGCACCTGCAATGGGGTACGCAACGACGAACTTGGGTGCACGAATGGCAAAACGTAATTTTTTCGGATGAATCCGGGTTCTGCTTACAGCATCATGATGGTCGCAACCGTGTTTGGCGGCATCGCGGTGAACGCACATTGGAAGCGTGTATTCGTCATCGCCATATTGGCCTATCACCCGGCGTGATGGTATGGGGTGCCTTTGGTTACACGTCTCGGTCACCTCTAGTTCGCATCGACGGCACTTTGAACAGTGGCCGTTACATTTCAGATGTGTTACGACCCGTAGCTCCACTCTTCATTCGATCCCTGGGAAACCCTACATTTCAGCAGGGTTATGCACGACCGAATGTTGCAGGTCATGCACGGGCCTTTATGGCTACGGAAAATGTTCGACTGCTGCCCTGGCCAGCACATTCTCCAGATCTCTCACCAATTGAAAACGTCTTGTCAATTGTGGCCGAGTTAGTGGCTCGTCACAATACGCCAGACACTACTCTTGATTAACTGTGGTATCGTGTTGAAGCTGCATGGGCATCTGTACCTGTACACGTCATCCACGTGAGTCAGTTGTATGTAATGATTTTTCTTTTGTTTCATATTAACAATCCATTATAATTTATTGTCGTGTTTTAGCCTTGAGTACAACTGAGGTCAATATGACCACTACTAAATTTATTTTGTTTTTTGAATGTTATAATTATGAAAATAGATTGGTGACTATAACGTTGAAGAGCTGTAACGCATGTTTCTACTTAATTTCATTAAAGTAATATCATTAAAGCTTGTGTCTATATTTTGGGGTCTATTATGACACTATTTTAAAAACGACTTCAACCCTACTTAATGACAAGCGTAACTAATATTCGGCTTCTGCAGTTTAAGACACGTTTAAGCTACGCTCTTGTGGCTTGTATCCAAACGCAACGACAGCCTCTAAATCGTGTATTATTCATGAGGCCGGATCCACACATTGGAAACAACGTTGGCGCCAACAGTGTTCGTCCAATGTGTGGATCGGTGAAATGCGTTGGAACCAACGTTGGCGCCAACGTTGGTAAGGCTCCGTTGGTTGTCGGTATTTTGACCAAACATCAAAGGACGTTGGGCCAATATGGGTACATCGTACACACATTGGCGCCAACGTTTCATTCTGTCTTTGTCGTCTGCTCATCTCGAAAATGTTTCTTTCTTCGTCGCTGTTTTAAAGTTTCGAAATATCTTCGTAAATATTAGAACTATATCAGAAAGTGATTCATCTGTGAAACAAACCTCAAAAACGAAATGCCACAGCAAAACTTAGGCGCGAACTGTGAAATAAAAAACTTTTTAGACTTTCGACACACTGTATTACTGAATTTAATTTTTAAAATTAACAGTACAGTACTTAATATTTCCTGTCAAGTTTTAAATATTGTTTTGCAAACCTCAAGCACTACCAGTGATATCAATTACATGGTTATTTTAAAAGGGAAGTGTAGGCTTCTAAAACTGTCTCCTTTAGCAAGAAATCGAAGCGTAATACCAAAAGAATAGCATCCCTCCAAAACATCTTTCTTTTTTATTTCAATTTCAGTCATTTAAAGTATCAGGTCTAAGTTTTAATAATGTGTATCGTTTACTTGTAGCATAGTTTAAAAATTAATGATTTCGTACCATAATTAATGTTCAGTAGGAAGTGATACAACACCCCATAATCTTTTACGTATGTTTTCTATTTTGGTTTACAATGACACAACGTAATTAATCACACTCATAAGCGTTAACGCATTGGCCGCGATTTGTGCGTCAGATATGTTTACGTTGGCTCTCGACGAATTCAACTGAATGTTGGCTCCAATGTGTGGACGCTGTCTCAAAAATATTGGCCAATGTTGGCGCCAGCGTTGATACCAATGTGTGGACGCGGGGTAAAAATAAGAACGAACAGCCAAATGGTAAAGCAAAGACAATATATACTATCATCGCTTCTCATTCTATTTGCAGACATTTAAGCTGTACTATTAGGTTCATGCCTATTTACATCCTTCCTTAACGAATTCTCTAAAATCGTTTCCAAATCGAACAAAAACAGGCAAATGTATGTGCCGGCATAGCGTGTTGAGGCATGGATTTGTCTCTTACTCTACGAGATGCATATTAATTTAGAACATTAACCATTTCTATTGGCATGCTACCACTACGAGAGAGTGATTATTTACGATTGGCTGTCTATGCTCTTTCTCTGTACTAAGGTTGGCTGACGAGGTCACTTGCTCTGTGCTCGGATATGATAACAAAAAAACTTCGATTATTGCAATCTTTATTTAACTGGTTCGCAAAGTTATATGTCGTATTTGATTGATGTATTTATACTTACAGAGTAAGAAAATTTGCAAAGTAAATGAAACGGCGGGTAATTTGGAAGAATTCGTTACATCGAAGTCGCGGCGCCGTTGCGGCCGATACCTATCGAACGGTTCACTTTCGAGATTCTGTCGGCGCAAATGACAAAACATTAAGGGTATATTACACGGAGCGAATTTTGGTCGCTAGTCGCTGGCGTATTTGGACACAGCTGCTAAATTCGCTCCGTGTAAACAGGGACAGCGAACAAAGTCGCTGCTCCGAAACGCGAGCGTCTGAAGTTGAAGGGTGGGCTACTTTAGACGCTGGTCGCTGGCGATTTTGGTCGCCCCGTGTCATAATACGGGAGCGTCTAAAGTAGCCACCAGTCGAGTCAAAAAGTCGAAGGAAATTGTGAATGCTGGCGTTGTGTTTCTCGCAAAAGTTTTAAAAGAACAATTAATGAACCAAAAGCAAAACGGAAAAGTAGAAAAGAATAAAAGAGAGTGGATTAGAAGGTGGATTGCGAGGAGGGATAAATATGGTGCCTCTGCAAATCTTTTGGGTGAATTATCGTGTGGAGGTCCTTCTGTCTACAGAAATATAACGAGGATCGCATAAGAAAATTTTGATAGATTACTGTAAATGGTAGAGGATAAAATAAGGAAACAGAACACCATAATGAGGATGGCGATCTCGCCAAGAATAAAATTTAAATAATCGTTATTTTTAATGTCTCATAATACTGGAAAACTTCGATAAATTTTCAGAAATTTGATTACAATTCCACTTCATATTTTGTTTGGTGGGACCAGTGATCTCTATACAAACTGGATGTATAACTCTGGTGTCTGAGCATTGAATTGCAGCATGCCTGCACATTCATATGTTTTGCACACGATTTCGCATTGTCCGCCATGTTTAAATTTGGCAAACGAGTTTCCATCAGTTCTTACGTGACAAAGAATTCCTTGCTTACCTCTTGACTTGGAATTTAATTAAATATTCGATGTTGTAGGCTGATATGGGAACGGAATCGAAACATATTTTCTTCTCTTTTTCTTTAAATGCTTCTTAGCAGCCATGTTTGAATTTGGCAAGAGACTAAATATGAATATCTATGGCTGGCACGCTAAGAAAACTGAAGTTCAACATCCAGAGAGTATAGAGATCAATGGGTGGGACACAGAACTTTTAATATCTTTAATTACGTCAATGATCACAAAATTTCTCGCCGTTTTGACGACCGGTTTCGGTCAGGATGACCATTTTCAAGTCTACAGCAAATCAAAACAGAGGGATACATTTAGTATTAGACTACCTTAGAAAACATAAATAAGGCATCAAATTAGTCATCAATACATGTAATATAGAGAGATGGCTTCATCACAGCATAAGTGTATCTTCATTAAGGAATGTAACAACAGGTATGATGTATAATATTGTTAACACGTTTCTTATATTGATGACTGTAATGCCTTATTTATGTTTTATAAGGTACCGTAGTCTATTACTAAATTCGTCCTGTTTCCGATTTCCTGTAGACTTGAAAATGGTCATCACTGGTCGTCAAAAGATGAGAAATTTTGTGATCGTCGTACATAAAGATATTAAAAGTAATTACAGAATGGATAAATTCGCGACCATGTCGCACCTTGGGAAACAGAACTGTTTGGTATCACCTAACCTCCAAAACAATATATCATATGCTACGTCGTGTTTCAATTGTTTTTACGAAGACGCTAGCGTCTGAAGTCGCTGCGTGTCATTGCGTCAGCGTATTCATTCGCTACTCGCCCATACGCCGAGCGACAACAGACGCCAGCGAATAGCGACCAAATACGCTCCGTGTAATATACCCTTTACTGATACGTAATCAGGCAATAAGAAGTAAATAGAACACAATACCAGGGCAATTACTTTTACTGAGTGGATAAGTGTAGGTACAAGAACCTGTCAACCACAGAGCAGGAACAGCGTTTGTTTATCATGTCTTCATTACTGCTTCGTAAAGACCATAACGTAATAAATAATGACATCGCATTGACGGCCTACTGTCGATATGTATCGAACACGCGAGCACTGCAGTGTCACATCAGGTATCGAACACACGAATGTCGCTGTGTCATAAGAGACTAATGTTGGTAATGACGCAGACCGAAATGAAAAAAGATAATAGTATATATATTGTGAAAAGTACTTTGCCGTTACTTTGCGTGTTTTCATACAACAAGAATTTAAGGTGTACTCTTAGGTTCCTGCCTAACCACATCCTATAAAATCATAACATATTCGCCCGCGGTGAGGTGAAGTGACTGAAAGCCACAAGGCGCCTAACAGAGGAGTGTGCCGCTGCTCGCCGTCGGAGGTTCCGGTCCTCCCTCGGGAATGGGTGTATTTGTTGTCCACACACACTCACTCTCATTTTCAACCCCTTCTGTAGGGGATGTTACAGGTGAAGGTTGTTGTCTTCGTTCGACATTTCCTTCTCTGATCTGTTTGTGGGTTTGTTACTTGGGCTTTTGTGTTGTTTCTATTTCTTGAGAGTATTATCTCTTGTTTTCTTTACTGCTACTGGTGTAGTAGAGACATGGGTCTTTTATGTTTGTCATGTGTTTGGTCGTATTGACCAAGAGAGTTGATTAATTCGTTTTGTGAGGTTTGCGTTCTAGCATAAAACGCTTCTGCTAGTTCGCGAAATCTATTTCCAAGCCTTTCTATTCCTGCTATTTCGTGAAAGTCTTGTGTAGGAAAGCGGGAGGGCAGGTGCAGCGCTCGTTTAAGAGCTCTGTTTTGGACTCTTTGGAGTCTGTTTATCCATGTTCTGGATGCATATCCCCATACAGGACACGCATACTCCAGAATTGGTCTGATGAGGCTTCTGTAGATTGCGAGGCCGGTGGTTGGGTCGAGGGAACTGGTTGTCTTCAGTATGGGATGTAGCTCCCGCATCTTGCCGCTAGCTTTCCTGCGAAGTTCCTCTATGTGGCTCTTCCAAGACAGGCGCTTGTCGAGGGTCACGTTGTCCTTAAGATGGTGCACAGCTAGTAACAGTATATGAGATAGCTCCGTTCAGTAATTCTAAACACTCCACCAGAATTGTGCGCTCGATTAATGATTTAACAACTAGAAATTTCAAAGAAAGTCTACAGCAGTTAGACTGGGATGAGGTTTACAAGGAACATGATGTTAATTTAAAATATAATTTATTTCACGATACATTTGTAAGGGTATTTGATAACTGTTTCCCCAAGAAATTAGTAAAATTTAATTCGAAGAAACCATGCAAACACCATGGCTTACTAAAGGAATAAAAATATCGTGTAACCGAAAAACGGAACAATATCTGTTCGCAAGAAAGAGTAATAACCCAGAAACAATAAAATATTATAAAAGCTATTGTGCTACATTAAGAAAAGTTATTAAAAAATCAAGAAGCATGTCCATCATGTCTGAGATTAGGTCCTCGGATAATAAAATTAAAAGAATTTGGAATATTATTAAAAGGGAGACAGGGCAACCAAGAGCAGAGGAAGGGTGTATTACCATCAAAACAAATGAAAACTTTATTAACAAAAAGTCAGAAGTTGAAAACATTTTTAATGATTACTTTTTAAATGTTGTAGAGAAAATAGGATCTAAAAGTCCATTAGTAGGAGCAAGGCAATTAATGGAAGAGGCCATACCCACACAATTTGATACAATTGAAATTCCACCCACCTCACCTTCAGAAATCACGAAAATAATAAACTCTCTCAAGAGTAAACGGTCTTATTGAATTGTTGGCATTTCCAGCAGGGTATTAAAAACTTGTTCCCAGGAGATAAGTAGGATTCTCAGTCATATTTGTAATAGACTGAAATATGCTATCGTTAAACGTTTGCATAAAAAAGGGGATACATACGATGTCAACAACTACCGGCCCATCTCACTTCTGACAGCTTTATCAAAATTTTTTGAAAAAGTTATGTATTCTCGAGTTGCTTCACATATTAGTAAAAATAAAGTTCTAACAAGATGTCAGTTTGGTTTTCAAAAAAGCTTTTCAACTGAAAATGCTATATATACCTTCACTGATGAAATATTAAATGCTTTGAATAACCGGACATCACCAGTAGGGATTTTTTGTGATCTCTCAAAGGCTTTTGATTGTGTAAATCATGGGATTCTTCTAGATAAGCTTAAGTATTGTGGTATGAGTGGGACAGTACACAAATGGTTTAAATCATACTTAACTGGAAGAGTGCAGAAAGTTGAAATAAGCAGTTCACATGATGTAGATGAGACAATTAATTCTTCTAACTGGGGAGTTATCAAGAATGGGGTCCCACAAGGTTCGGTCTTGGGTCCTTTGCTGTTCTTAATATATATTAATGACTTGCCATTCTACATACACGAAGATGCTAAGCTAGTACATTTTGCTGATGATACAAGTATAGCTTTCACACCTGAAAAACAGAAATTAACTGATGAAATTGTAAATGATATCTTCCAGAAAGTCATTAAGTGGTTCTCTACAAATGGACTCTCATTAAACTTTGATAAAACCCAGTATATACAGTTTCATACAGTAAATGGCATGACACCATTAATAAATTTATACTTTGAACATAAATCTGTAGCTAAGGTAGAATATTCAAAATTTTTAGGTGTTTGCATTGACGAGGGACTGAATTGGAAGAATCTCCTGAAACGTCTGAGTTCAGCTACTTATGCTATCAGAGTCATTGCGAAATTTGGTGATATAAATCTCAGTAAATTAGCTTACTACGCCTATTTTCATTCACTGCTTTCATATGGGATCATATTCTGGGGCAATTCAACAATTGAGTAAAAAAGTATTCATTGCACAAAAGCGTGTAATCAGAATAATTGCTGGAGCCCACCCAAGAGCATCCTGCAGACATTTATTTAGGGATCTAGGGATACTCACTGTAGCTTCACAATATATATATTCACTCATGAAATTTGTTATTGACAATGCGACCCAATTCAAAAGTAATAGCAGTGTGCATAGCTGCAACACTAGGAGATAGGCTGATATTCACTATTCAAGGTTAAATCTAACTTTGGCTCAGAAAGGGGTGAATTATGCTGCCACAAAAGTCTTTGGTCACTTACCAAGTAGCATCAAAAGTCTGACAGATAGCCAACTAGTATTTAAAAAGAAATTAAAGGAATTTCTGAATGGTAACTCCTTCTACAATGTAGATGAATTTTTAAATAAAACTTAAAAAAAATAAAAATATAAAAAAACAACAAAAAAAGCAAAAAAAAAAAATCCTTAAAATATTGATTGTCAAGTATAGACAACATTTACTAAACTGACACGTTCCACATCATTACGAAATGTCGTATAAATGATCTATGGAACAAGTATTAATCTAATCTAATCTATACGTTAGTTTAAGTAGTTTGTAATCCTAGGGACTGATGACCAGAGTAGTTACCTCCCGTAGATTTACAAACATATGAATTTTTTCATGACGTATCCGTATAAAAAAGTCAATTACTGCTGTCAACTGGAAAATACGTCTACAGCCTAGCCTGTCAAAAGTACTTCACTCCGGCCTAGTATGAGACATTCGTAAGAAACGACGAAGTATTTTCGACAAGCTAGACTGTAGACAGCAGAACTTTACTATTTTCTGCGAATATGTCATCATTTTATGTGATTAGGCAGGAACTTCAGAGTCCACCTTAAATTCTTGTGTGTAAACAACCTACGATACCGTTCGGATGCTCGCGTCTTTGATACATACTGATATTACGCCATTATAGATAGTAAGCCACTATGGATAGTGGGCCTTCCATGCGATGTGGAACGCTTCTTCCAAATTACCCAATCTACAAATTTCTTTGGTTCACTATTAGGCAGCAGACCGAATTCCCAACAAAATTTTAGAGATTTCTCTGCGGAGGAAATCCACGGCCGCGCGGGAGTAGCCGAGCGGTCTGGAGCGCCACGTTGCTGATCGCGAGGCCTCCAATGTTGGAGGCTCGAATCCTCCCTCGGGCATGAATGTGTGTTGTCCTTAGGTTAGTTTAACTTAGTTTAAGTGAGTCGTGACGTGATAGCTCGCGGAAGGCAAAGGTCCCAGGTTCGAGTCCCGGTTCCAGCATACAATTTTAATCTGCCAGGAAGTTTCGTATTAATACAAGTAATTCGTAAGTCTAGGGACTTATGACCAAAGTAGTTTGGTCCCATAGAATTAGAAACATATGAACATATTTTTTTTTTAATCCGCGGAATTAGTTCACGCCACGGTAACTTATTCATCACAATTAATTCACTATTTTCACACAATAACTATTGCACACAGCGTAAACTTACTTCAGATACGAAATGTCGCATCCCTAAAGTCATTTGTCAATTGCGCGTGCGTCAACATTCAAAATACGTATATTACATCGCTAGAGTAGTCAAGCTGTAAGAGTTTTAGGAAATTATGGTAGTAAAGTATCAGCAAGCACGATACCGATGTACTAAAACCTTTCATCTTTTTCTGTTGTGGTCAGTCCAAAGGCTGATTTGTAACAATCATGATGGCAACAAGTCTCCATTCTAAACGTCTTTTCGATTTTCTCTTCATTTCTTCATAGGTATTTATTGCATTCCACATATGAGATGGTCCATGCATACCTCGTGCATACCTCGACCGTGGTCTTCCTCTTGGTCCCCCTCCCCCTCCCCATTTTCCCCACCACCGTCTCTGGCATATTCCTCTAGCATTATTTGCAGGTGTTCATGTCTCATTAGATGGTATGTAAGTTGTACTCTTCGTTTATGATGTTTCCTCACGGCCGAGTGCACCAACCTCGGTCAAAAGTTAATCGCGGTTAAGTCGGCATTTAACCGTGGTCAACTCAAGTTTCTGGTGCACCGACACCGATCAAAGTTAAACGAGGGAGTTGATCGCGGTTAAATTTGATCGCGGCTGACGCCCGGTTTTGTCGAGATGATCAGGGTTATAGGAGTGTGCAGTATCAAGATGGCGGCGCGTGTTGCTGTTTTAGACGGAATTGGCAAAGATTTATTTTACCTCAATCATTTAAATCGGGATCAAAACCGGAACGTAGTGATTGTGGAAAGGGGGACTCTTTTGAAGATTACAGTGACAAAAAGTTCGGAGAAAGATTCTGTTTGTCCAAAGAAAGTGTGGTGGTTCTTAAAACAAATCAATGACAGATAAGAATTTCCTACCTACCGATAGAAATAATCTTATTTCGCCTATGAAGACACTATTGATTACGTTAAGAGCATATGCAACTGGTGCATTTAACATACTTATTGGTGACAACAGTAACATATATCACGACGACACATTGCCAGGAAGAGCAGTTCGCCGCGCCATAATTAATGAATATTTCCAGTAAGGTGACTATCAAATTGAGAAAAAGTTTTGAATAAAAAATTACGATATGTTCCGTAACTATAATCGTAAAGCTTTCGTGTTATTAAAACATGTTATCTGTATATTTCTGTTACCAGGTGAACATGCGGTGCATGGGAAAATACGCTGTGAACAATAATGACATTTGTGTTGATTTGTTCGAAACAATAAATAATAATTTATGTAATTATATAAATCTGTCTTAGGGTGTTGTTTTAATAATCTTTTCTATTTGCAATATGACTGGATTCGGTAAAATTTTACGACGCTTCTCGCTGGGCTCCAGTGCTTATGTTGGCAATAGATGAACAATGAAGTGTAGAATTGCGTTAATATTTTTCACAAGCTACAGAGCAAATGTTATTGCTGCTCGTTTCACTCGCAGCAAAATTAATACTGTACCTGCTCTATGGTTGAAAGGTTCTTGTATGTACCCTTGTCCTTTCAAAAGAAAATAATTTTCGTTTTAATTGAAGTTGTCACGAAAAAATATTTATTGGTCATCTTAGTTGCCGTCATTACCATTGGTGCCAAAATAACCACTGCAGGCCAGCGAGAAGCGTCGTACAATTTTACCGTATTTACAATCTTGTACATACAAATCACGTGATACTCTCGTCATTCACCAAAGATAGTTGAGAATACACATGGAGGTAAGCTCAACTAACATCTTTGCATCACTTGGGTGCCTTCCATTGCGCTACACGGACTTGATCACGATCAAATGTACGATTGGCTGACGACGGTTTGCTGACCGGTGATTAACGTTGGTGCACCGCAGAGACGTTTTAACCGCGGTTAACTTTTGACCGTGTTCTCGGAACCCTTGATTATCGTGCTTTTTGACCGAGATTGGTGCACTCGGCCATCAGAGCTTGTATTTTCACCCGCTCTTTTTAGAACCGCTTCATTCGTAATTTTCTTAATCTATTTTATTTTTAGCAGAAACAGTAGCATTTAGCCGGCCGCCGTGATCGAGGGGACTGCGGCGCGCCAGTCACGGTCTGCACGGCCACTACGGTCGGGGGTTTGAATCCCCCCTCGGGCATGGATATTTGTGTTAGCTAGTTCATAAGTAGTTTGTAAGTTTAGGTACTGATGACTCCGCAGTTAAGTCCCATAAGGTATACAAACATTTGAACAACAACAAAGGCATACAGCATCTTCTCTCCTTCAGTTTACAGAGTCTATGTTTCACAACCAGAACATACCACACTCCAGACATGTGACTATAAAACGCTACATTAATTCTAGTCCACAAGGTATGGGGCAGCTTGCGGGGTAGTAAAGTGTCACGGCGTGATATTTTAGATTAGATTAATACTTGTTCCCTAGATCATATATACGACATTTCGTAATGATTTGGCATGTATGTCTCGGTGTTCCTATCTAATCATCAACACGACCCACTGTAATGACACGTTTTACAGTTTCAAACAATACGTATAATTACTGGCTAGTTGTACGTATTAGGAATGCCCGTAAGTTTGCGATAAAATTTTACTTACGGCATTGCTGTGTAGCATGCTAATTTTGGCAACAAAAAGTTCGCTTTACGAGGATAATTAATTTACTGGCTGGGCAAGGATGCATACAAGAACCTGTCAACCAGAGAGCAGTAGCAGCATTAATTAATACACGGCCAACGCGAAAAATTATTATCTCTCATCCTGTGAGACTGATGGCCGAGTGCACCAACCTCGGTCAAAAGTTAATCGCGGTCAAATCTGCATATAACCGTGGTCAACTCAAGTTTCTGGTGCACCGACACCGATCAAAGTTAAACGAGGGAGTTGATCGCGATTAAATTTGATCGCGGCTGACGCCCGGTTTTGTCGAGATGACCAGGGTTATACGAGTGTGCAGTATCAAGATGGCGGCGCGTTTTGAAGTTTTAGACAGAATTGACAAAGATTTATTTTACCTCGATCATTTAAATCGGGATCGAAACCAGAACGTAGTGATTGTGGAAAGGGGGACTCTTTTGAAGTTCGAAGAAAGATTTTGTTTGTCCAAAGAAAGTGTGGTGGTTGTTAAACCAAATCAAGGACATGTTAGAATTTCCTACCGATAGAAATAACCCTATTTCGCCTATGAACAGACTGTTGATTACGTTAAGAGCATTTGCAACTGGTGCATTTAACATACTTATTGGTGACAAATGTAACATATATTGCGACGACACATTGCTAGGAATAGCAGTTCGCCGCGCCATAATTAATGAATATTTCCAGTAAGGTAACTATCAAATTCAGAAAAAGTTTTGAATCAAAAATGACGAGATGTTCCCTAACTATAATCGTAAAACTTTCGTGTTATTAAAACATGTTATCTGTATATTTCTGTTACCAGGTGAACATGCGGTGCACGGGAAAAAGCGCTGTGAACAACAATGGCATTTGTGTTGATTTGTTCGAAACAATAAATCATAATTAATGTAATTATATACATCTGTCTTAGGGTGTTTTTTTTAATAATCATTTCTCTTTGCAATATGACTGGATTCGGTAAAATTTTACGACGCTTCTCGCTGGGTTCCAGTGCTTATGTTGGCAACAGATGAACAATGAAGTGTAGAATTGCGTTAATATTTTTCACAAGCTACAGAGTAAATGTTATTGCTGCTCGTTTCACTCGCAGCAAAATTAATGCTGTACCTGCTCTATCGTTGAAAGGTTCTTGTATGTACCCTTGTCCGCTCAGAAGAAAATAATTTTTGTTTTAATTGAAGTTGTCACGAAAAAATATTTATTGGTCATCTTAGTTGCCGTCATTAATATTGGTGCCAACATAACCACTGCAGCTCGGCGAGAAGCGTGGTAAATTTTACGGTATTTACAATCTTGCACATACAAATCACGTGGTACTGTCGTCATTCACCAAAGATAGTCGAGAATACACATGTAGGTAAGCTCAACTAACACCTTTGCATCACTTGGGTGCCTTCCATTGCGCTACACGGACTTGATCACGATCAAATGTACGACTGGCTGACGACGGTTTGCTGACCGGTGATTAACGTTGGTGCACCGCAGAGACGTTTTAAACGCGGTTAACTTTTGACCGTGTTCTCGGAACCCTTGATTATCGTGCTTTTTGACCGAGGTTGGTGCACTCGGCCATGAGTGTTCAAAGAGCATTCATAAGTCGTTGGCAACATCGCGGAGGCCGTAAATAAAATTTTACCAATTTTCCTTCCTTGATTTCAGTATTCCAACATCTAGTATGCAAAACACTAGAAATTCTGCTTCAGTAAAAATGCGTTTCTATAGTGGCCAAATCGATATTTCTGGTACTGTGAGCAAGTTAATATTCTTTACTTTGTCCTACGGCCAAGTTTATTTACCGCTAAACGGTCTATAGACAGTCCCCATTATCATTCTCACAATGGTCGGTAAAAGTTTACATTTAGTGTCGCGGAGTAGTGTCAAGTGTTTAGATGTGGCAGCGGCCGCAGCCAACCAATCATAACGCAAACGGTGACAGCCAATCAGATATTAGGCGCATAACCAGTCACTACGTTAGTCTAATATTTTTTTTTACGTAATTATAACTTTTTTGCGCTGACCATGAAGTAAATAACACTGTCTAACATATACAATCACAACACTCCCACAGATTTTTGTTATACGCTGCGACAGCAGCGCTCCAAGCAGCCGTCAAGCTACGTTTCTAAATACGATAGTTGATGAGTGCGAATAGTATCGTTTAGTTTGACTTCAGCATACTTTTTACATTAGGGAATGTATGTAGTGCCTTATAAATAGGCAATAATTTAAAAATAGCTTCCCATTTTTGTCTTTCTTAGGTTTCATAAGATCCCTGATAAGGTACGAAACGGTATATTACAGGACAGTTAATTTATAATCATCCTGTAACATACGGGCTTTAAATGAGTAATTTCACTTTCTATTAAAAGTAAAAATGCCTCGGAAACACCAGGAGACATACCCTTTAGCAAAGAGACGTCAATTTATACGCAGGAACGTTAAGTATTCTTCATTACAATTCCAGTAAAATCGGTAAGGGTGGAACATAGGAAACATATATAGAATGCAATAAATACGGTATTTAACGTACCAAATCAACCATCACAGCAGTAGCTAAAGGAAAACGTCACAGACATGGCAATATAACGATAAGAGCAACCAAACTTTCTTCCAACAAAGAAGAACCCAATTCCACAATTGTTGCTACATCTGAACCACAAACGGCAACAATCATCTAAACATTGGTTTTTTAAAGCTAAAGTAATAACAATTAAAAGAATATTTTTGTATAAGAAAGACGAGTGACGTATAAAAATGTGAGAATCATTACACTCCGTACCGAAAACTGGCTGTCGCAGTAAGAACAGACCGTAATATAAATTTATTATACCATTATGTTTATATGCAACTTACTTTCAGCGGAAGAAGCTGCAAATATACACATATTCGTAAGTATTTGTTCATGACAGAGTTGTTCTTTATTCCATTGAATCATTTAAATGAGTCTGTTTTTATATTAATTTCCTTTTTATGTTTGTCTCTCGATATTTTAATAATGCTTGTAACGCAAAAATTATAGTAAGTATTGCGTTAATTACGTGCAAAAGCGATTATAAACAAACATCACTACTTCGGCAGCTTGCCCACCGCTACGAGCGCTAGTGTCGCAGCAGTTGTCAGTTGGTAACAACTTTTACAGCAGTGAGTGTCGTGACTGTATATGTTACGCTGTGGTAAATAATTAATGCTGTTCCTACTCTTTGGTTGACAGGTTCTCGATGTATCCTTGTCCTCTCAGTAAATCGACTGTAATTGTCACCGGAACAACGTCATAACAAAATACTACATCTGATTGGTTGGTCACATGCAGTGGCCGAGACCAACATTTAAACACTCAGCACTACGCAGCGACACGGATTGTAATCTTCAGCCCAATGGGCAAATCATCGAAATATTATCGAAAACGAAAATTAGGCCTATGATATTGGCTACCCCAACAGTTCGTAGGAAACACTCAAATTTACGGTTAAATTGTACGACGTCTCTCGCCAGCCTCCAGTGGTTATGATGGCACCAATGGTAACGGCGGCAACTTAGATGGCAACTTTAATTAAAACGAAATTTATTTTTTTCTGAATGGGCAAGGATATATACAAGAACCTGTCAGCCATAGAGCAGGTACAGTATTAATTTTGCTGCGAATGAAACGAGCAGCAACAACATTCACTCTGTAGGTCGCGAAAATTATTAACGCCACAGGTAAAATTTTACGACGCTTCTCGCCGGTCTCCAGTGCTTATGTTGGCAACAGATGAACAATGAAGTGTAGAATTGCGTTAATATTTTTCACGAACTACAGCAAAATTAATACTGTGCCTGCGCTATGGTTGACAGGTTCTTGTATGAACCCTTGTCCGTTCAGAAAAAAAAAAAAAATAATAATAATAATAATAATTTTCGTTTTAACCGAAGTTGTCACGAAAAAATATTTATTGGTCATGAGTTGCCGTCATTACCATTGGTGCCAACATAAGCACTGCAGCCCTGCGAGAAGCTCCGTACAATCTAACCACGCAATTCTACACTTCATTATTCATCTGTTGCCAACATAAGCACTGGAGCCCGGCGAGAAGCGTCGTAAAGTTTTACCCAAATTTACCCTAAAAAAAGGTACTACGATTGTTTCGCGATTGCTCGAGTTTGTGTGTGTGTGGGGGGGGGGGCGAAGATATTGTTTCATCTCTCGAACAGATGTTCAAAAGTTTGTATAGTCTATGGGACTTAACTACGGGGTCATCAGTCCCTAAACTTACAAACTACTTATGAAGTACTTACGAACTAGGACGGCACAAATATCCATGCCCGAGGGGGGATTCGAACCCTCGACCGTAGTGGCCGTGCAGACCGTGACTGGAGCGCCTCAGTCCCCTCGGCCACCGCGGCCGGCTCTCGAACAGACTACATAACGTTACTTACAAGACATTCTCAACACAAAAAAACAGGAATTATTTACTTACGGGTAAATATTAGGAAGAGAAAGCTGGCTTATTTCTGGCAATGGATCACTCAAAATAGCCCACTTTTGTAATTTATCTGGCAATATTTGGAAAGATGTGACGATCTGCTCTTCAGGCGATTGAGGGGGAGAGACGGGCCGCAGTATCCCTTCTGTTAAGTACGACCTGTAGTCTTCCTTCTGAACTTGGTCCTTTTTAGATTTCGATTTGACACTCATTATGCCACTGTGCCATTCACTAGATTTCACTTATGGGTAATTTCCAAGGAGCTAAGTACATCGAATGAAACGGCAGTGTGATCGATATATATCGGACGGCGCTTCATATTGAAACGATAGGTGTAGAACAAGCGAATGTTATAATTTTTCGAATATTTCATGATTTTGAATGATGTGGTTAGGCGGGAACCTAAGATACAACTTAAAATGACACGAGTGAACAAGGGAATGGGTAATTTTTAAGAATGCTTGAAATCGAAGTATCTCGGTCTGAAACAATATACATCGAATGCTCAACTCGAAATGTTCAACTTATTTACGCGCGTTTTATTCGTAGTCATAGGAACGTATTTTATTGGTTTCTATGGTCTTGAGTGACGGTGAAGTTATTTTTAAAATGTATTATGATTTAAAAGACTTCATAGTCAAAGGTACGCAAAGAAAAGGGAAAACTGTCACACCCATTTAGAGACTAGTCTCGAAGTACTTTACTGAAGATATTCTGCAGCACTTTATTATGCCATGAAGGTCGTATCTATAACTGTCATTTATTTATACAAATAAAATTATTGATCTTTTGTTCTTGCTCATCTCAGACGTATATTCAGTATGGATATATAACTCGTATACCACATTACATTACAATGTATATCATCAGAAACATTCAACAAATTTCTACGAAAATGTCACGTAGATACGTAATACCACAACTTCTATTTTCGTCACTGACAGTTGAAGCAATAAAACAATTAGCTATTTCTTATAAATGTATCACGATTCTGCAGTATAAACATCCACGTCATGGCAGCTTTACATTACCACACATCAAAATAATTAGAATGTAAACATGAATACCCGCGTAATCGATTTAGATCTGCACATTCGATATATATCGTTTCAGGCCGATATACTTCGATTGCAAACAGTCTTGGGAATTAAAAGGGAATGTTTTGATCGTTACTTATATGTCACGAAATTAAATGATATGGTTAGGCAAAAACCTAAGAATACAGCTTAAATTATTGCGAGTAAACAAGCTGTAATTAGGTTTCCTGCCTAACCACATCCTGTAAAATCGTGACATATTCGTAAAAAATCATAAAATTCGCTTATTCGGTAACTATCGTTTCAGTATCTATAGTTTATTTTAATTACATAGCTGTGACTGAATAGTCTGTTTTCATTGACAACGAATATGTTTATTCAGTCAAAGTGGTCAATTTACATTGCGTAAAAGAAACTGTCATACCCCTATAGTGACTGGTTCTCGATGTACTTTTCCGATTCACGATATAGTTGAAATTTGTATTCGCTAGAAAATTAAATAGAATTATCACGTCAAGAATCAACATCGTTATTAGGTACACAAATCACCTGTTCCGCCATTTTAGTTTCGCGTCCCTGCTAGCGCGACACCAAAGGCTCCGACTCCTTTTGCCCTTGTGGAGGGGATGCGGCAAAATTGCTCTGCATTTAGATACTCGCCGCTGCTAGCGGAGCGAGAGTCGAACGTCCTATATATGGCGATCGCACTGCTGTTTCATTCGATGTAAACAGCTCCTAGGATATTTCCCACTGATGTTTGAACTGATTCAGTTTCTTTTTTCTCTCTCTCTCTCTCTATCTTTCATTTCTTTTTTGTTGACAAATTGGTATATTAATGAACTGTCACTTGTTCTTCTTGGTGCCTAGGAAGAGCAGGAATACCTTTGGAATGAGCACTCCGTCGCGCAGAACAGAAATACAGTGCTTGTAACTATTACGTAACTCTGTGGAACTAACAATAGAGTAGAAATATCTCTGGAGTGACCATAGCATTCTGCGCATGTTCCCATCATTAAGCTGGAATTGTCACGTGATGTAGGGGCGACGCTGTTCGTTATTTCACATTAAGCATTACGTCACGTCACGCCTCGTTAGTGTTTCTCGGTAGCAAAGTTTTAACATCATCGTTATCTGGTGGCATCGAAATTTTTTTCGTCGGGCTCTGTATTGTGATAGTAGTTGATTTTGTGCTTTTGTTGTTTCTTAATTTTCCGTTTAAGACTGATTTGTTTCCGTGGTGATCTGCAAATATACCATTACGAATTGATTTTTTCCCCATTGAGTGTTGTTCCAGAAGTGAAGTCAGAAGATCAGATATCTCAAAATGAAAACTTACTGAGCTGAAGAATGCTTAGTTTTGGTTTATGTGTTTGAATATTCGTCAATGGTTTCGCTAGGAAATTCAAGTCGATAATCTGAAATGATGCTTTTCTTCTCAGCACTTTCCTACATACATTTGATCAAGAACATGACCTTTACTATCATCATTGAATAATTTCATCGTTGTTATTTTCTCAAATCTGAGATTATACTCCAAATTTTATGATGGATGGTAGTTATACCTCCTCTTGTATTGCTCGGTACAGAAGTAAGCAAGTTGACATGACGTACAACTTGACGTGACGGCCATTGTGAATTAGCATTTTGCTTTCCGCAAAGTTTAAAGCTTATACAATTTGTATCATTGTCCATGTCCGTATTTTTCCAGACACTTTTGAAGGCGCAGCTTTATTATTAAGTCATTTTGCAACAACCTAGAATTATGGTTATGTTGCTCTATATGAGATTGAAACGTGGTAAGAGAATCGCTGAAGACAACGAATTGAAGGTCGAATCAATTCTGTTATAAGAGACTGAGATATAGCATAGCCTACATTCACGACAAAGTCGGATACCTTTTAACAAATGTGTAACAGTAGTCCATTCATAAAATTGAAAGTTTTTGCAGTACTGTCATTCACAGGTAAATTTTGAACTCGATGATTCCTTTGTAGCATTTTTTTTTTCATTTGCATAATATTAGCTTTAAAATACACAATCAGTGCCTTATCAGTAACGATATAAAACTTCAAAAATAGAATGGCTGTGATAAGATAAGATACTTTTCATAGCTTAATGACTTTAACAATATGATGTTCAAATTTTCAATTTGCACACTTTACAGGCAAGAACATATCATTTCCGTTACGCTGACACAGTTAATAATGTTAAATTTTTCTCATGGTCTCGGCCACGCAGTGTGGTAGTGTTTGCAACAAAATGTTAACTCCACGAGTATGATCAATTTGCTGACCACACATGAGTACATACAAGAACCTGCTGATCATAGAGCAGGAACATCTGTTATTTATTTCACGCCAACACGAAAAATTATTCCCTCTTACTCTTATGTGATTGAGTTTTGAAAGACCATTAAATGGTTGTTACCAACATCAGCACACTACGCTACCGAGGTTGTAAGTAAAATTTTACCCAGAATTACCAGTTGACCGCCAGATGCCACATGTGAGTGGGTCACCTTGAAGTAGCATATCTGTTGATTCATGATAGAATTCGCAGAAACTGAAGAAATCGTAACTGGTAAATTTTTGAAAGAATAAGTTGTGAATTCGCAAAGTTCTGTTTTAAACCGTGACAAATCACAATGTCACAGCTACAGAAAAGTAGCATTTACAGAAATCACTGTTATCGGACAGTCACTGTTTAAGTCATCCCCATCACAGACAAACGCACGTCCCGAGATCACGTGACCACAACGGCAATAGATGTTGAGAAAACAATATCTTCTCTGCGCATCTTAATGCTCACTGCAGAGATATTTCTACTCTATGGACTCAACCACAGACTTTCATTACTAGACTGGCAAGAAACTGAAGCCTGACGCCGCCATCTTGCTTCACCTCCCGTCAATAAGTTTCTGTATGATACTACTATGACTTTCTAACGCGAAATGACGTTTTAAGCTTTACTAGTTGGTTTAAACATGCTCTACGTTTGAGCTAATTCTTCTGTAGTAGATGTATTTAACATATTTATCGTAGAATCGTGTTATGAGAAGAACATGTTACTGTACATACAGTTGAATCAGACCGTAGTTATCATAAAAAAAAAAAAAAACCCCTCAGAATAATGAAGATGCATGTGATCCCCGACAAATAGAACAATGTATCGGTTACACTATTGAAAGAAAAGCCGAAGTTAATCGAAACTGATAAAAGATTAATAAAAACAGCAAATAACACGACTCATTAATGTATGTGTCAAACCACAATTCAGGTTTGGTAAGAACAGTCAAAAGAATAAAGATACGTGTTAGCATGACAAATAACACTTTCATAACGACCACACTACTGCAAGAAAAGTCGAAGTTGTATGAAATTGATAGCAAATGAATAAAACAGGAAATCAATGCTGCCGATTGATGTATGTATCTTCCGTTTGCTGTATGAGTAATTACAGCCACATAGAACACAATAATTGACCAATCCGTCAAAATAGTAAAGACGGAGTATTTTAACTACTGTTTTCTGTAATTAATTACATGACTGCTCACACGTTTGTAGTACAGAAATATGGCGGCGCTGGGTTGGAGGGTGTTGGTTGGACCCAGCCGCGGCCGAGCGCATTGAGGCGCTCTGCTGCGATGCACGAGGCCGTTCCCTTTCGTGGGTTCGAATCCCCCCTCGGGCATGGATATTTGTGCCGTTTTTAATATAAGCTAATACATAAGCAGTTTGTGAGTTTAGGGACTGATGACCCGTTAGTTAAGTTTTGCGATGACGGGCAGTGCATGTCTAGACAAAGCATCTTTGCCGGTTTCAAGCTACAGTTCAAGTATGTGCATATATAAAAATGTTCAAATGTTTGTAATTCTATGGGACCAAACTGCGTTGGTCATCAGTCCCTAGACTTATAAACTACTTAAACTAAGGTAAACTAACCTAAGGACAAAAAAAAAAAAAAAAAAAAAAAAAAAAAAAAGAACATCCATGTCCGAGGGAGAACTCGAACTTCCGACGCCGGAGGCCGCGTGGTCCGTAACGTGGCGCTCCAGACCGCTCGGCTACTCCAAATTCAAATGTTCAAATGTTTGTATAGTCTATGAGACTTAACTACGGGGTCATCAGTCCCTAAACTTACAAACTACTTATGAACTACTTACGAACTAGGACGGCACAAATATCCATGCCCGATGGGGGATTCGAACCCCCGACCGTAGTGGCCGTGCAGACCGTGACTGGAGCGCCTCAGCCTCCTCAGCCACCGCGGCCGGCTCGGCTACTCCCGCACGGCCTTGTGCATATGCAGGGTGTTACAAAAAGGTACGGCCAAACTTTCAGAAAACATTCCTCACACACAAAGAAAGAAAATATGTTATGAGGTCATGTGTCCGGAAACGCTTAATTTCCATGTTAGAGCTCATTTTATTACTTCTCTTCAAGTCACATTAATCATGGAATGGAAACACACAGCAACAGAACGTACCAACGTAACTTCAAACACTTTGTTACAGGAAATGTTCAAAAAGTCCTCCGTTAGCGAGGATACATGCATCCACCCTCCGTCGCATGGAATCCCTGATGCGCTGATGCAGCCCTGGAGAATGGGGTGTTGTATCGCAGCCGTCCACAATACGAGCACGAAGAGTCTCTACGTTTGGTACCGGGGTTGCATAGACAAGAGCTTTCAAATGCCCCCATAAATGAAAGTCAAGAGGGTTGAGGTCAGGAGAGCGTGGAGGCCATGGAATTTGACCGCCTCTACCAATCCATCGGTCACCGAATCTATTGTTGAGAAGCGTACGAACACGTCGACTGAAATGTGCAGGAGCTCCATCGTGCATGAACCACATGTTGTGTCGTACTTGTAAAGGCACATGTTCTAGCAGCACAGGTACATTATCCCGTATGAAATCATGATAACGTGCTCTAGTGAGCGTAGGTGGAAAAACATGAGGCCCAATCAAGACATCACCAAGAATTCCTGCCCAAAGGTTCACAGAACATCTGTGTTGATGACGTGATTGCACAATTGCGTGCTGATTCTCTTCAGCCCACACATGTTCATTGTTAAAATTTACAATTTGATCAGGTTGGAATGAAGCCTCATCCGTCGCATGTCAACACAAGCACGGAAGTCAACATTACCTTCCTTCAATTGGGCCAACTGGCAGTGAATCGAGGAAGTACAGTACATACTAACGAAACAATTGGGTATTTTGACAATTGTCTGCACGAATTATTTCAATTTACATTTAAAGAGAAATACTAAAATGAGCTCTAACATGGAAATTAAGCGTTTCCGGACACATGTCCACATATTTTCTTTCTTTTTATGTGAGGAATATTACGCCTTCTTGAGTGTCTGTAAGGCTAGCCAGGAGTCTGTAAAAGACGATATGTGAAGCATACAGATTTACTGGTCTAGTATTTCCATCCGGCAGTTGCGAATACTGAGCCAACCACTTCTTATGTTGGACTTGTGAGCCATCGCATATGAATAGCTAGTTACATTAGTTACAGTCAGTAAATGAACTTCAATCAGCGCCGCAGAAGTATTTTGAAAAATAAAGTCACAGTTCCGACTAACAGTATGATTATTGTCAGTGTAAATTTACGCAAATTGAACTAGAAAAGCTGTACACCACATGCCCAGAGAATATTCAAATGGGTGTGAGTTCTTAGGAGACCTAACTGCTTAGGTCATCGGTCGCTAGACTTACAAACTACTTAAACTAACTTACGCTAAGGACAACATACACACCCATGACCGAGGGAGAAGGGAGGTTTCGAACCTCCGACTGGAGCAGCCGCGCAGTCCGTGACATGGAGCCTCAGACCGCACGGTGGTCCAGTGCTACCCGGCACTCTATGATGTGTCCCACAAAGACTATGATAATTAACTGGCGAAGGAAAATATGTGAAAAGAAATAGCGGCATCACTAAACAAAATAGGTAACGTTAAAATGCATTAAGTAGTTTTAATTCTCGAGGTAATAGTTTTATTTCGATGTTAATCATAAAATGAAATATTTCGCAAGCATTCTACATAATTTAAAAAAAAAAAGGTTTTGTAACAGGTTACTTTTTATACGTTACTTTTCTTAGGTTATTTTTTTAACAATGGGTTATTATAGGTTGTTTTATTATTCGTTGACTAATTTTTATTGTTTTTCCCCAGCTGAAGAGTGCAAGTCTAAGCGGGCGTTGTTGTGTTCTTATTTCGTGAAGGCTAGAAACAGACGTAAAACTACTCTGGCCAAGTAGCGAAGAAGGTGAAAAAAATGTCGTTTGGAGGATCAAATGGAGTTTTTGACTCCATTTCTTCAGGACCTCCTAACTCAATCTAATGTAACGGAGTCAGATCCTGAAGAGCTCCTGGACGTTGACACAGAAAACGCGAACGAATCGAGAAGTACTTCATCAGTACCCCTTGTCTCCCCTGCATCAGTTGTGTCTGTTAGGCCAAGATATGCACGGCTGCAGTCGCAGACAATGACCAGCTCTCAACCTGTTCTAGGCCTAGAGCAAACATTGAGCGCTTTTATGTCATCATGACCCTCCGGTAAAACTTCGTCTGAATAAAAATAAAAACTGCACTTATGGTTTTCTTGACAACATTGCAGAATCAATGTTGGAGTTTTCGGAAAGGGAGAGAGCTGAAATAAAAAAATATATTTTTCGCATTGCAACGAAAAAGAGATCGAAAAATTAATCCAAACAGACAGCAGCGTTCAAGTAAACCTCCTTGCAGTTGTGCAGCCTACTGACAACGCCAATAGAAATCAAACTCGAGATTATCCACCTACGAACTCAAGAAACCAATCTATCCCAATTTACCACAATGACTACGTGCAAATCCCAAGCAATACTCCAGTCTGTGATCAAAATTTACTACAACGAACAGCACCATAATGAACAGACATATTACAATATCTAACAACAGAAAACCTACAGCCAAAAAGAGTAGAAATATTAATGTTTAGAGAACTTCAGTTTTAAGTTTTTTTCAAATTCAAATGTTCAAATGTTTGTAGAACTTATGGGACTTAACTACGGGGTCATCAATCCCTAAGCGTACAAACTACTTATGAACTAGCTAAGGCTAAGGACGACACAAATATCCATGCCCGAGGGGGGATTCGAACCCCCGACCGTAGTGGCCCTGCAGACCGTGACTGCAGCGCCTCAGTCTCCTCGGCCACCGCGACCGGCTAAGTTTTTTTATCTTTATTTCCTAACCTAGAAAGATTGTAGAAAGTAATAATGTAAGGTAATATTTTTAGTATGAATAAATTAAATGTAATCCCTTCCCCCACCAAAATAATCTAAACACAAGAGTGGTCTTCGGTTTCGATAGATAACCTCACCACGTGCTTGACCACACTATATGCTGCTAGGTCTATGACATCACCATATGCTGCTAGGTCATGCAATACAAGTCCTCATTCAAGAGTGTGGTTTTCATTTAGTGTTTTTTGGGGGATTTTAATTTTTGTTTTTTTTTACTTTGAGAGGTAGTTTTTACTTAACCTTACAAAGACAGTAATTACAAAAGCCCTTATGTTATTCCTTTCTTCCCCAAGAGATGACTGCGACTTGCCATGGTACTTGACCAACACAGAATCTACAGAACGTGAGCCTGACTTCAATTGCAGTATTACCAATGACTGGAAATGGTTCGAAGGCATTGTTTTCTGGGATGTCTTCAGTCCACTGCTCATGTACTACTTCATTGTGTAGTAGATTATAAAGTGCTATGCAAGCCACAACAATGATGTCTGCATTCTTTGGAGTTGAAACACGTCCACTAAATGTGTGGTCGTGTTCCATTTTGAGTTATTCATTACCCTTAATATTGTCTATTTGTATGTCAATTATATTATTCTTGTATTAATGATCAATGCCCCAAGTTTATTTATAATTCCACCCATGTGATTGAACTTTTGTGTTCATGTGAATGTGAAAGGTTGGTTTTTAATATTTACTGACTGTCGCACAATGGCCTACAGTCACCCCCTCGCGCTTAGTGCCTCGTTTACTTTAGTTGAGAACGCATGGCTTCGTAAGTCGTCTGCACTGGCGTCTGCTGGGTGGCCAGAGACAAGCTTAGTTGGCAAGATGGCGAGGTGGCCAGTTCTTAGTGTAGTACCAACATAATCATGGTCGGGAGAAGTGACAAAGGAGACCTCTCTGGAGCTCTAGAAGAGGGTATTATGTCCTTCAGGTAGCAAGGGGTTGGTAGAAACTATGCTCTGAACGCCCTTTGGTCGCTTTTAGCGCGCTCTACATCTGGTGTGTGGAGGGGAAGGCTTTTGGCGTGGCCCTAGGTGGCACTCTTGCTATGACCACCGAAGTTAATATATCGTGGAATCATGCTGAGGGGATGGCATGATGTTAGAAAGTTGCTTTTTTTGTGATTGGGCAGTCTTGGTTTATCAGTGATAGTTTCCTTGAGTAATTCTTTCGCCATGTGAGGCGAAGTGTTTCTTCATTTACAGAACTCGAGTTATTCAGTTTAAATTTAGTATTTGCATTCTCATTCCGGTGATGATTTTGTGTCCAGATTTTCTCAAGTTAGACTACACGTGTGTGGCCTTCAGCCTTTGAGTGAAGTTAGTATGTTTGAATTTTCTTGTTGTTTTTTAACTAATGTATTCACGTCTTGTCTGTATCCATGAGTATACTAAATACATCTCAGATCTTCTGCTTTCATTCCATCTCTCATGTCTTGGTATGATGGACTGCACCACGTGCTTTCATAAAGGTCTTTACTACGGCCTTCAGCCATGCTTTCACTAATACTAGCTTTCTTCTATATGAATTTTCGCGCATGCTTTACTTGCTTATTCTAAATTAATTTCTTTTTGTAAATTCTATGTTATTCACCGTTGTCGCACACTTAAGGATAGTGTGCCACTGTCTCCCCACACATGAGTTCGTTTGGTGCATAGTGTTTTTTTAATTAGTGCTTCAAGATACCCACCATCTCGCCAAAACGCCACTGACACTTCGTTTCGCCACTGCTATCAAGTGTTGCCGTATGAGTAATGTGTCTCAAGCATTATGTGCATATCTGTGAGTGAATTGAATGTGCTTTCCACTATCCAGTGTGTATTTGCAAATTTTCTCCCACGAGCAATAACTTTATGATTTAATCCACTTTTGTATAAGGTTTGTGCTTTATTGTGCTTAATATGGTCTCCCCACATTTACCTGCATGTTTATTTTAGTGAATAGATAATGATTTAAAGTATCAAACCTTTGCTTTGTAATTTCATGCTACCCGTATCATGTTTAATTATCTATTCCTTTCTTCTAACATTAATTTTGTGTTTGTTAAAACGTTGGCTGCTCCTTTAAGCAGTGAGCAGTTACATAAATTTCCATTTCGCAAGTACTGTCGCTACTTGTAAAATAATTTAGAGCACCATTGAGCATTTTAACTTGCATTTGCAGATCTCTACTGCCCAAGATCTTACTTAGAAAACTTAAAAAGCTACTTATAGCAAGCCGCCTCTCGGTGTGACGTAGGCACGGCCAGCTGACGAGGCCAACGGGAAAGACAGGCCCCAGTGTGGTCGTCTTGCCACGTAAGCAAGGTAGTTCTGAGCCGGCGCGATCGCTAGCTCATTGGCTGCCCGCCGTGACGCAGTGGGCCGTGCCCTGCGGCCGACCAATCGGCTAGCGATCGCGCCGGCTCGCTTGCTTACGTGGCAAGACAACCGCGCTGGGGCCTGGCTTTCCCGTTGGCCGCGGGCCAGTTGTCAGGCCTTGTCTTCTAGGTGGTGTTGACTCCAGGCGACCGAATTGATGACATCGGCGGCCTTGCAACGTACTGTGCGCTGACAGTGCGGCTGCTCCGTACTAGCTCAGTGGGCGGAGGTAGGCGCCTTGCTGCCGCGCCTTTTGTTGTGAACCGTGCGGAAATACGGCTAAAAGTTTGAATGAGAGATTCACATGTCTGGTCTGGTGGTTCTCGTTCCCCAACCTAAGTGCTGTCTCGCCTCATCTGCGTACTGGCCCGCGTTAACGATTGTCGGGTAGTCGTGATGTGAGCTGACTCCTCGCCTACCGGCAGGTGGCGTCTTCCCTAGGAATGCTGGGGTTTCGGTGTGCAGGCCATGGAAATTCTCCCAGATTCTTCCTCCGCGTCCGTAGTCGGATGTAGCACAGGAATCGAAGTTACGCAGGAGTCGGAATCCCGACTGTTGTCAGCTGATGTAGAAGAGTGCTAGAGTTCTGTAACAGACTTCCACTGGCGTTAGTACATGTCAGAGAATCGAGTGCTAACGAAGGGTAAGCCATCGATTCGTCTGACCGACAGACTATGAGCTCAAGTGCCGGAGTATATATAGCGTGTCTGGAGAGGCTGATGTTTCCCCTACACACTCAGTCATGATCACATAGGCCCTCTCATATGAATGTATCGGAGTTTTACATCTTGCCGTGTTCACTTAACAGGTTAGCTGGTGGTTCCAGAAGGCTCCATATACGCGTTGCTGCGTTAGGCAACGAAGTGACGTTACACCGCAAGCTCGTCCTGTTCCATTTAAATTCCGCTGATGTGTGCTATTCAGTCCGGCGCGTGTGCGTCCATTTATCTCTTGACACAGTATGATGCAAGGTAGCTATTGTTTTCCTTCCCCGTTTTGTCGACACACCCGTAATGTTTCCACAGCAATCAATCCAAGACTTTGAAAATTTTACCGCTATACTCCTAATACAGAGCTGGCGTGCAACAATATGTTTCATCTTAAACATTTTTCCGTCTCTCTACAGGTGGCACTGTGATCAGCAGGATCGAAATGAATCGACAGCTGTAATTTACAACATGCAGTTATGATAGCATGAGGGACCCCAGATTTATATTACGAGAGTAGGATACGCCAGTAATTCATGTACTTCGAAACCCCCATCCGCATAGTTATATCTCTCTGACATGTCGAACTATTCGATGTGCCACTGTGGCCATGCAGCGAACTACGACGTATTATATAACACGCCGTACACAGTGACCGGAGCTCGTGTATCTTGCAGACCTAGAACAGAAAGCAACGATAAGCAATACGTATGCAGTGTTTATTTCCTGCACACAAAATGTTCAAATGTTTGTGAACCTATTGGACCAAACTGCTATCGTCATAAGTCCATAGAATTACAAACTACTTTAACTAACCTAAGGACAACACACACACACACACACACATGCCCCAGGTAGGACTCGAACCTCTGACGGCGAGCAACCGCGCGCTCCGCATCATGGCGCTTTAGAGCGCTCGGCTATTCCTCCGCGACTACCTGAACACCTACCTTTCGCAGACAAGACGTGCGAATAGATGATGCACGCTGCAACCACAGAAGAAGAAATTGAAATGATACTGATTCACAGCGAATGTAAGAGAAATATTGACGCTGCTATTTCCATGAATGCCGAGCGTTTTCCAGAGAATGTTCTGGTGGCAGTGTACAGACTGCCAATCGGAAACGAGGCAAACCAGTTGCAGGGGAAGCTAATGAAAGAGTAGTATACCACAGTCCACAGATAAGTGTTCGGCAATTACACCGCGATTCTCGTATGTTCATCGGAAATATTTGCAACATTTTGCATCGTTATACGATTCACCCGTACCACGTCTCACTGCATCAAGTACTCCATAGAGACAATTTTTCCATAACCGGGCAGTGTTTTGTGAATGTGCACTTCAACAAATGCGAACGACCCCACGTTCTTTGCCATCAATCGGCAGTGTCCGAGTAATACGAGGTGTGTACACAAAATAAGTTCCGTTTGTTTATATGAAACAGACGTGCACAGATATAAAAAAAATATTGTACAAAAATCTACAACTGTTAAAGTACTTCTCTAAATAGCTTTCGAAATTTTGTAGGCATAGCGTGGCATACGTTATTGTATGTCTTCTTCATAGAAGGTTGCCGCCTGTGTATTCAACCATGTGGAAACACATTCTTTCAGCTCGTCATCATCGTTGAAGTGTTGACCACCAAGGACAGAGTTTAGGTCTAAGAAGAGGATTACTGTCAAAAGGTGGTGTTTATTTCCAGAATAATGCCCGACCTCACACGGCAAATTTGACCAAACAAGTCTTACGGAAATTTCACTGGGACGTGTTTGATCTTCGTACAATCCGTACCTAGCTCCTATGGACTTTCTTCTCTTCTTACACCTAAAATCTGTCCTTGGTGGTCAACACTTCGACGATGATAACGAGCTGAAAGAACATATTACCAAATGGTTGAATACAGAAGGCGGCAACATCTATGAAGAAGGTATACAAAAACTTGTGCCACGCCATGACAAGTGGCTGCAAAATTTCGGAAGCTATGCCGAAAAGTAGTTTAACAGTTGTAGATTTTTGTACAATAAATATTTTATCTGTATCTGTTCACGTTTGTATTATATAACCAAACGGAACTTACTTTGTCGATATACCTCGTATATTAAATGTACAACTGAATAGTTCTGTCATTTATCGAAATTTTCTCGAATTCTGTAAAAAAAGTTGCCTCCTGACACCTCTTATACTGCACAGGTCAATTGATCAGCTGAGTATAGTTTTTCGTTAGGCTAAAATGATCAAAGATGATTTGGAAAAAGTCTTCAGATGCGAAAATAAGTATCTTGTTTTTCTGTGTTTACCGAAGTTGTAGTTAAGTCTGCATTCGGGTTTGAACATTATATAATTCAATCTATGTAATGAAAGGGACAAGATCTGAGCAAATGCCAGAGCCAAGGTAGGCATGACGTAGCATCCGGAATGTTTCATGACGTATGTAAAAGGAGTAGCAGATTTGTATCTCATGTCTATTTTGTGCTTTATGCAAGTCATAAATTACATTTAGTTCTTTACGACACTTTAGAGGTTACTCAAGAAACAGCACTTTTTTCCCTAAGAAATAGATATCATAAAAACTTGTTTCACGTGCACTTCCAAGGTGATACTCCAGCCACTGAAGCCGGCACGTTGGGCTGTAATGTATGAAGCTATCTGCACATTTAACAGAAATTTGTTGCCGACCTGAACCCTCTAGGGGAAAAAAATAAATAAATGAACAGTTCTTTCGCATAAGAAATCCAAATACAAAATATTCAAATGTTTGTAGAACTTATGGGACTTAACTACGGGGTCATCAGTCCCTGAGCTTACAAACTTCTTATGAACTAGCTAAGACTAAGGACGGTACAAATATCCATGCCCGAGGGGGGATTCGAACCCCCGACCGTAGTGGCCGTGCAGACCGTGACTGGAGCGCCTCAGTCCCCTCGGCCACCGCGGCCGAAAAAACCCAAATACGAAATGTATCAATATCTCTTCAAAGATTATTTATTGATCCGTATAACTTGTTATTAGAGTAGTACTTTGATGCAGAGTAATGGAAACATACTATATAGCATCTTGTTGTCTTTTTAATATTTTAATGCAAAGTAGTAGAAGAAACCAGTATAGGATCCAAGCACTTGTGATTAAAGAGTTGTTGTGCTGTGTGATCTTGTAAATAAACTCTTACATGGAGACCATATGGGTATCGGATGTTAAAATTCCTCTATATTTATAGAACGTGAAGTTCAGAACTTAAATAACAATCAGCCAAAGCCATTCGACGCAACTCTCAAAAATTCTCGAGAAAAATCGACTTTGAAGTTTGCAAGTACACGTAAGTATCGCTAATTAAATAATTTGAAGTATCTGTTGCTATACGATCGATGGTTCAAATCCCGCCGTTACCTGTTTTTATTTATTTATTTATTTATTTTAATACCGAATAGTAATTTTTCAAAAATTGCACGTTTCTTTGTTTATCGGGAATTTTCTGTGTTTTATAAAAGGTCCTTAATAATGACGGTTTCAATCGAAAAAACGTAAGTTACGTTTTTTACAGTATTGGCTTCATTATTTGTTGACGACGGTAGTCTGTTCAGTTTGTGAAGAGCTACGACGCTGTTTTTGGAAAGTCATCTCCGTAGCTACTAACGCTTTCAAGCAGCTAAGCTACTCAACCGTTTTAGGTGACAAGGTGTTCAGTTCGTCTACATACATATAAACGAAAACTGACATAACACATGGAATTAGAGATCCCCCAATGTTTTATATAACTGAAATTAGACATGAAAAAAGAAAAAATTCTGTCACAGCGGGGTTCGAACCACCGACTCTGTGGTTATGAGGGCAAAACGCTACCACCTAAGCTACACCGGCAGATGCCGTAACTGTTTTAATTATTGGTACTTACGTGTACTTGCAAAATTTCAAAGCTGATTTTCTCGAGAATTTTTGAAAGTTGCTTCGAATGGCTTTGTCCGGTTGTTATTGGAGTTCTGAAGCTTACGTACCATAAATATAAAAGAATTCTAAAATCCGATTCCCATGTGGTCTCATTGTTAGTATCACAATGCTAGAAATGGCATCAAGGCATAATTCACAAACTGCGTGACAAAGCTGCAATAGCTAAGGAAATTGGGCATCACAATATTAATACCTGAACAAGAAATCTAAAATATCGATTTTTCATGTTAATTATACATGGAGGACAATGAAACCTGTTCTATTCTAAAGATCCTTTGCCATACAGGTGCACAAAATATAAATCATGTATGTACGTAGCCGCTATGAGTGGTAAAAGTAAGTACAGGTACGTGACTTCATAACTTTTCTATCAAGCATTAAACCCTCCAGCTGTCATACTGAGTGAACGTCAAAAATTGAAGCGCTACCAAGCATCTGCCCTGTGTTCCGATCAGGGGCTATGGTCGAAACGCCGGGCGACGGTAACAACGTTTCGTGAAATCGCGTTCTCGGAGCATTCACGTTTAAATGGTTCATTTTGTGTAACACGCGTATTCCGGGCAGTTACACTGTCACAACTGCTATATCGATGGCGATGCCAGCTGTGGAAATTAAAACATGGTAATACCGAATCGTTACCGTTGTATATTGGGATTGTTATTTCGTTTATTTTTATGAAGGAGTAACTTTTGTGGCCATTTTCCGCCGTTACTACAAAATTTGAAGTAACTCATCAGTTTTTAATTTCTTTATTTTGAATAGCTACGACGGAGGTGTTGGGGTGGGGAATGACGAAATGAACAGAGATTCAGAGAGAAGGGATCGACAGAAATATAGTGAGATGGTAGACAGACCGAAGGGAAGCGAGAAATACACAAATACGACGGAATATATAGAGGGAGGAGGAGGAGGAGGAGATGTAAAAAAAGTCTGTAAAATATCGGCCGGTATTTTATCGCTGAAGTGCTGCTTGCACACATTTTACCGGTCAAACGAACAGACGCTTAGCTGTAGTGCTCCAGTGAAGTTCATTCCAAAAAATAAGTAATGAATCCCAAACGAGTTGTTAAATGTGACTGATATACCGTCGTATAAAGCGCCGTACGATTAAGCGGAAGTGCTGGATTCACCCAATTAACCAAAACATACAACACGCGGGAACTTTCTACACTCTTTTTGAAGAACTTTGTTGTGATGATTCTAAGTTATTTAACTTCTTCAGAATGTATGCAGCATCCTTTGGACGAATTTCATGAGAAGCTGAAAAAATGAAGTCCAACTCCAAATACTAAAATCAGAAATCCTATTTCATCACAAGAAAGGCTTGCTTTTGCGCTAAGGAAAAAAAAAAAAAAAAAAAAAAAAAAAAAAAAAAAAAAAAAAAAAAAAGCAGCACCTTATAGCTTTAAACGAAAGTTCTGGATGTTCTAAATTTAATTAAATAAAGACATGTGCACTTTTCAATTTTTTATTTAAAAATAGAAAGTCCTTAAAAGTATCCCATTTCGTTCATTTTTTTAAAGGGAAAAATCAATGTTTTTAAAACATCTGTTTTGTGTTATGTGACATCCATGTAACACAACTCAAAACATATCTGCCTAGGTATAAACTTTTACTTTCTAATGTTATTATAAAGCAAATTAATTTACTTTTTTTGTGTCCCAGCCTCGTCGCCGCTTTTGTGTCTCGTTCCGTTGTAGGTGTCGGTGGCCGAGTGGAATGAGACCGACACAGAAATAAAGATAGCACGCTGGTGCAGGTACGGAGGGGAGCAGCCAGAACTAGAAACACTAGAGTAAATTAGAATGAGATATATATTGCACAGAATTTAGACAATACTTAACTTTTACATAGTACTGCAGAATGTTGATACATAGTTGAGCTAGAGTCCTGCCTAGTGCCTAACTGATAGCCAAGTCTTCACTGGTGCCTATCGGATTCCGAAGTCTTTACTGGTTCCTAACTCAGTCCCAAGTGAACGATGTCTTTCCGTGGTGGCCACGAGCGGAGTTGCAGCAGAGGGCGCTCGTGGCTGTCGTCGTAAGAACGCCGCGCCGTGCGTGCATGGCGGCGCGCGGCGAAAGTAGGTGGCGCGCACTTTGTACTTGTGCGACACCACAACTTTACACAAAGAAAAATCGTATGTGTTATCCGTAGGCACAGACGAAGATGGGGAAGTGCACGGTAATGATCTGGGGCTCTATTCTGTATCTTTTCGGCGCCCCAGAGTTCGGTTCGGTCAGAGAGCGCACCGAGGGGTCGAGTTATCGAAGCAACTCCGTTAGTTCATTCTGTATGCCTTTCGGTGGCGTTGCGGTACGCCTTCGTGGACACCGAAGCTCACGGTGGCACTGTTGCCAGATCTGCTCTCATCAGCCAATCAGAAGTGCCTGACTGCTTCTCCGCGCATGCGCACTGCTGTCGAGCAGGGGGGACGGCAGCCATGGCCAGCGTTCGCTGCGTTTCCTAACATGAGAGACAGCCCACCAAAATGTAAAAAGTGAAAGTTTTGTATTTTATAATTTGGCGACATAACACGACAGTGTGTTCCGATAACTACCTACTGACACCTTTTTTTAAATTTAATTAAAACTTTTTGTCACCGAAAAAAGAGAATATTTAAACTTTTATGAAAAGTTGTTTATTCACGCTACTCTATATTTATCTCACCGTATGTCCTAAACTAAGTGTCGCACAGCAAAATAATTTTAGAATTGCCTTCAGTGCTATATGTTGTCGATGTCTACAAACTTCCCGGCCAATATATTCAGTGATAGTGAAGTAATAAATTAAAATCCCACGTCTGACGCAGAACTTTTACCAAACCAACGTGGGGGTGTAAGCGAGAAAAAGTTTCGGAAAGGTTTGAATTTATGTTTGCCGTTTGTTGGAAGTCGTTAGGTGCTACCGTTTGTCCTAGACGAGAACAGAATTGTGCGGTTCATTGGCGCGGCGCGAGTTCAATGCGCTGCGACGGAAGACGCGGCGTTAGCAGCAGAGAGAGCGCAGTGCTAGCAGTGGAAAACTTCTTATTTTGGCACTATGGAAATACATGGAAGTTGCGGGAAAGGAAAAGGTTACGTATTAGTCGAGACAGCTCTTAGAAGCGCAAATTAGTCAATGTTTTTGTACTGAGGAAAGAGTGTACAATATTTTAATAACAAAATAGTTGTTCGACGATGCGGGAAAGCTAAAGGATTTTTTCTTGTTTCACTCATAACCTGTTTTAGTATTTTCTGCCGTTAACTGGACAAAACCTGAAACGTCAAGTTTGATTTCATGTTGAATCCAAGTGCTCCGTGGCTGTTAACATATGCGGATGATGAAGAGCAGTCGCAAATATTTCTTTACTGTCACAAAATTGGATTTTGGTTGCTGTCAGACTCTCATCAGTGCTTAAAACATAGTTTGAAACGTACAAAAATTTCAGTCTTTGTATTGAAGATTATATGATCGTCAACATGAAGGCTGAAAACTTTTGTTTCAAATTGCGTTTCAAGCATTGAGAGTAGTCACACATGAATTATTTGTAACAAGACTAAAAAAGTGAATAAAAATAAAAGTCCACGTTTGTTTCAATCACAGAAATTTCATCTTTCGTTTTATAATAAGAGTGAACCCCGATATCTAAGAAACTACTGCTGGCGCTCGCTCTTACATGTATATGCTAAAGAATATTGCAGATCATGCTTCTCTTACACGACTAAAAAAATGTTCTAAACAAGATGACTGGTGAAAAAATATTTTGCACCGGGAAGGATTCGAACCTAAAACAATTACATTGGGAGTTTGTCGCCTTAACCGTTTTTTAACCTTTATTATTATTATACAAAGCATTTATACATAATATGTGAAAACAACTAGACCACTAGACCACAGCGTCTACAAGACATAACGGTCTTTGTTTCCATTGACTTCTTTGCGGAAAGATTATCGGTTATTTATACTGCTACTAATTTGTATGATTTCCACTAACTTCACAAAATTCATTTCTTTTTTAACTTAAACGATGTAAAAGTATTTTCTGTAAGTAATAAATTCTCAGTTTGTACGGAAAAGTACGGTAAAACACTACTAAGTACCGTTCAGATACATCGGTAACGTGCTTGTGGGCACAACAGGACTTAAGATTGCGGTGAAAATGGCTCATTTCATGAAGATTTTCAATGTGGTGGAGTATCTGGGTGCATATTTGAGTAATTCGCACGTACAAATACGAAAATTTGTCAAATACGACGCGACAGCTTTGCGAACGGCGAAAACGAAGGTGACGCCGTATTTGGTGGATTTCGTATTTACACTTTCGTAATATGAAAGTTTGCAGGATAAATGAAACGGCGCATTAAAGACACTACCGAGACGCGTATTTAAAATAAAGTTCATTGCAATAGAGTTTACAGAATTGCTATTTCGTTATATTAAACTCTAGAACGCTAGCAATTTTAACGAAATATTCTGATAATATGTGTAGGCAGCCTTGAAAATTAACTTTTTAAAGATACTTATTACTTAAAAGCAACAGATGTATCATCATCGGAATTTAAAACGACACAGCATTGCTAAAATAATAATTTATCTTCACAATCCAAGCACACCGAAACGAACCAGACGGCCTCACCGAAACCTCAGCGGCTTTCGGTGCAGCGCTCGAAATTTCGGTGGCCATTTCGGGCGGTAGCAGGCTGCAGAAACGTACAGAATAACCATTTTCGCTACCGAACCGAAATTGACGTCACCACCGAGAAAAACACGCCGAACCGAACGGTACGAAAGATACAGAATAGCGTCCCTGGAGTTGAGACTGCCGAAGACGGGCCGAATTGTTGATAAAACTGTCCGTTTGTTTGTTCTCCCTGGGACTCAGGCTGTTTTCTTTTCGAAGAGCATGTCTGCTTATTCGTTGTGGAGTAAATTAGACACTGTGGATCATAGAAGTGATGGGTTTGTAGAAATAGTGCTCGGAAACTGAGTTGAATTGCTTTGAGAATGGCAGTTGAGGATGAGGAAACGATGGTGGCTGTGGGAGGGGATAGTTCTGATGCCAATAGGGATGTATTTGCGGCAGCAGAGGTTATGAATTCTTCTTTTTGTCATTTATTTTTTAAATTATTTCAAACGCACTTTGAAATTCGAGAACTTCAGCGTCGTCAAATATGTTTAAGTGGGGTAGAAGTCCTTGGAAGAATAACAGGTGGGCACTGGGTATTGGTTGTTCGAAGGCTTTCGATATTTTTAGTTCAATTTCATCTGGGCGGCGGCGTTGTCTGTGCCTTTATTGTTGTCGTTTCTGTACCCTTTTTTACGGTGATTTAGGCTTTCGATGTTCTGCAAAAAAGATAGTTCAGGCTGCTCATCATTATCATCTCTGTCGTCATTGATTTCAGTACTATCTTGTAACTACCTCCAACTTCCGTGGACTGAAACAGTTTATTCAAAAAGTGCATTTTGTCTTCGTAGACATACTAAAGGGAGTCATTTACCTTGATTTTTTCTGTTTTTATTTACTTTCACGTTCTTATCTTATACTCTATTTTACTTTAAAAATACGTACAGTAATCGGTCTATACATCTTAAAAAATAGGCTATATGTGTATATGTATGTTTGTTCCGCATTTCCTCCTACGCCACTGGACCGACTTCAACCAAACTTGGTACACGTGTTCCTTACCATCGGGCAACAATCGCTGTCATGGTAAGAACCACCTAAGACGCATACATAAGGAAATATGACGTCATAAACAATGACAGTCATGAAAAACGGCCGCATCATGCGATAATATTTTACATCTGATCCTAAACTAATGGACCGATTTCAACCAAATTTGGTACAAATAGTCTTTAAGATCAGGAATCATTTTCTATAGTTGCAAAAACCACCTAAGTTACATAGTCCATACATCACGTCATAAACAATGAAAATTTTCAAAAATGTTTCAAATGTTTGTAACGCTTTAAGGGACTTAACTACGGGGTCATCAGTCCCTAAACTTACAAACTACTTACAAACTAGCAAATATCCATGCCCGAGGGGGGATTCGAACCCCCGACCGTAGTGGCCGTGCAGACCGTGACTGGAGTGCCTCATTACCCTCGGCCAACGTGAAAATTTTCCCATCGTGATTTTATTCGGCAACTATTTGATAATGAGAGCACTTAGTGACTTGCAACAAACTTTGAATGTAATTTCAAATCTTTACGAAACTTTTTCTCGCTGAGAACCCCAACAAAATGATGAAAGGAAAAAAGTTTATAGCTTACTACTTCGCCGATGTTCATGATGTATATCCACGGTATTTGGCATGACGTTATAAGTTATTACTTCTCATCGTAAATTGTTTTCGCTAGACAATTCACAGACATACACATACATACCACTGAATGTTCCTTCGATACTATATCACAGTTCGACACATAGTTCATGAGATATGCAGTCATAAATAATTTTGTTCATAAAAAACAGCATCATCTCGCATGAGGTTTCGATTCAATACGTTACTGCTAACACCATTCACGATATATTTTGCAGACATTAGGCACATATACCACTGAATATACCTTCGAACTTACATCATAGTACGACACATATTTCATGACACATGACTTGATAAACAATGACATTTCCGAATAACTGCCACATCATGCGCTTTTTTCCACAGCTCCTAAAATATTGGCCCGATTCCAACTAAAGTTGGAACAATATTGCTTACTATCAGACAACAATCGCTGTGGGGTTAAAAACTACCTACGAGACATAGTTCAGGAGACATGACGTCGTGAACAGTCACTCTAAAATTTTCCCATCACGCGACGCGTTATTGACGGGACTTCATTCATCCACTATTTATTCGTCGTGGACAGTTTCCTAATATTACTCTCTACAAATCGGGAAAATTATATTATTGTAGAACACATAGTCAAGGACATATGATGTCATAAGTATTGCGCTGCACGGAAACAGAACTTAAATGGACAGAAAGGGAAGAACGAGATGCACTAAGATATGAAAGGAATAAATACATGTAATTCATGAGATATGACGACACAGACAATAAGGTTCATGCAAAACCACCACATTACGCATAAGGTCTCGATATATTACTTGTTTACTTCTTACTCTATTTGCGACATATCTTGCAGACAGTATGCAGATATACTTCTGAATATTGTGACGATACTGCCGGCCCTCTCATCTCAATGTTATTGTACGATACCGTCTGCGTCGGACCCGGAATCGTGTGGTGCAATAGTAATATATTTTGCGTGTGAAGTTACAAACGAAATAGCCAGCATAGAAATCAGTGTAGGATAGTGTCTCAGTGACACTGTGATTAAAACAACTGATATATTTCATTAATTAAGATATTTGTATATGACTTTTCCAGACAGTTCTATAAACAATACTTATGTTATTAAAAATTATTTCAATAAATAGACAGAAAAAGGGTAAAAACTTTTGTAAAACATAAAAACATGAAAATAAAGAGCATTGTATATATGTTAGGCTCATAAACAAGTTGTGTAGACCAGCTAATTGTGTAATTAATGAAATAGTCGAGATTTGAATATTATAATTCTCTGTATATATTGACTGACGTGAGATTTTAAACCTAGTTTCAGAATTGACAATATAATTGATAGTTCAATATATCTTAGGAACAGGTATGATGTACTCATTAACAAATTAATTGACATTTAACATCGCACTTCGTTGTCAACAGAAAGATCGGAAATTTCGTCTTAAAAATACATGCGCCATCTAAGATTATTGTATGCATAGTTTTCATTTTACACTGTGATTATTCTTGTGTACCTGAAATGTTTTATTTGTATGTTCGGTAATTGAAAAATCAGTATATTCAATTGTTATGAACTATGCGTAATGTAATCCCATTATTGCCGATGTTATATATTTGCCTCACCGCCTTGCGTTGGGGAGTTCGAGTTTTGGCGTTTCTGAAGTGCACTGGAAGCTATGTCAGTCTTTGTTTTGAAATGGAAGTACTACCGTTCTGATGTTTTGTTGTTAAAATGTTTGGTGGAGAAGCAGTTTGATTTTAAATTAAACAAGAAGTGAAAAATTGTATCTACGAGTATTTATTTCTACCACGGCGCCCCAGGAGAATAATGTTGCAATGAGCAGAACCCCCATACATCGTAATATTGAAAAGCTGAGTATCGGTAGAATAAACTGTAATGACTTAAAAATATATTAAAACATTTTAATATGCATTCAAAATTATATCATAATATACAAATGGTTCAGAAGATATGACGTTAAAACGAATTAAGCGCATGAAAATCCGCTCCGTGGCGCATGAGTTTGTAATTTACTACATCTGTACACTACCAACTTGGCAATGCTTTTCACAGACAGTTTCCTAATAAGTCAAAATATAACGTTCATTTGTATTCTATTACTATCTTTCTTTCTTTAGATACTGCATTTATAATTTTTACATTATGCATAGGCCTACTTCTTTGTTTTATTCTTTTATAATTTATAAGCTGTTTTCATGATTACAAGAAGATTAAATGTTTTCCGAATTTTTATTTTCGTTTCTGACATAAGACTGGAAAAGAGCACATATACCCGGGCAATACCGGGTTTAGCAGCTATTTGTTATGGTACATTACAATTATGGGGTGATTCTATTTACACTTCGGTAAAATCAGACGTGACGTCATTATGACGTATTCACACTATCGACGTCCAGAAGAGCGGCGCATCGACTTTTGCATCGTTCGAGACGCTGGTTTCGGGTGGGACAACATGCTTAATTCGATATTCTTTCTGAACTGCATACTTTTTTCCTTCGTAGTTTAGTGACAAAACTAGGCCTTACTTAATATTGGTATCATGTTTTGGAAAGCACTGACGGAAATTTCAGTAAATGTATATTGAAAATTATGTCAGAAATAACGCAGACCGAGCCTTAGAGAACGACAACTTCACACATTTTCGAAGAAAAGAACTAGCATATTGCAGCAACTTGGCGGTAGATGAGTACCCAGTTTTACGAAATGTTTTACCTGATGTTCGCAGAGCCTCTGTAACAAATGACTGTATTAATATTCAGCTCATTTGATTTATAGTTTCGGCGAAAACATACATATACCTACGGCGACTATACGTTGTTTTTGTATGTCGCATATTTTGACATGTCTAAGTACACATTGTCGCTTCATAGCCTGGTAACCGTATTTTGTCCTCTTAGTTTAACGTAGACTCCGTATTACAATGCAACTCGGTAGCATTTTTCGCTTAAAGAAAAAGTTTCCATTAGTTTTAAACACAACCTTCACAAAGTTTCCATTAGTTTTAAACACAACTTTCACAAATGGGCCACGATGACAACATCAGATTTGGCTGACTAACTTTTCAGAGCTCACAGTGTAGGTCTTTTTCGGAAAGTTTATAGCTTCTTACTTTCAAAAAAAGAAAGCAAAGTTATAAGCTTCCGAAACTGTAATGAATATACCATTACCAACTGAAGATATTATCAGCTACTCATTTAATTCGTCTGCTACAATTGCAACCGCAGTTTTGCGTCTAGAACGACCACACAAGTCGATCATGGCTCCAATCGATAGTGTGGATACGTCATAATGACGTCACGTCTGATTTTACCGAAGTGTAAATAGAATCACCCACAATTATGACATACACACCAAGATTCTGAAGAAAAAGTATCTTATATAAATAAAAATTTACAACGATAATACAAATTTTCTGTTTGGGCGCCCTTAAATTATTTTTAACATGACCTACAAAAATATTGTTACTTGCATAATATTGTATGACATATATTGTAGACATAAATAACTAATAAAGTATGACACAAAGTATAGGGGAAGGTCGGGTAGCCCCGGACGGCGGGTAACCGCGGACGTGTCAATTTCTAAGAAACCAAGCACGTTGCGCTGGCAAGAATGCATTTGAAATGCGCGCCCTGTGGAATAAAAAACACATGCACGTCAGTTGTGGCATAGGCACCGAACGAGCTACTCGCAACGGTGAATTTTGTTCGCGCAAAAATTTTTCGTCGTTCCTGTTTAACTTCGTTGGCGGTTTTCACCCATAAGAAGAGTTTTTGAAATTAGCATTTGATCTTGCAGAAGCTCTGAAAATCCCTCATAGATTTAATAAGAAGAAGGGTCATCTCCATATAAAAAAAGGTTTCTGAGAGACAGAAAAGAAAATGACATAAAAAAGACAAGCAGAAAAAACAAAAAACGCAAATGCACAAAAGAAACGTTCATGGCAAAGACAAATATTCAGTATCTCCGAAGAGGATCAAAGAAAAGAGACAGAATGCATCACATGTGGAGAAATCTTCGAAGAAGACTGTATTCAGTGCTATAACTGCAAGGACTGGTACCATGAAAACTGATTTTATGTAGATGCTTGAGATATTTATTACAATTGTATGTTTTCAAGGCCAAGAAACAAGTGGAGTACCACTGAATGCTGTGTCCGGGGTTACCCTCCAAATTTTTTAGTGCCAATAAACTGATTCAAAAGTTTATTTAAGATAGTTCATAAAATATTATTATCTATGCTTAGTTCTAAGTGATATGACTAAAGAAGTTACTGGTTTCATTTTACGATGAAAGTTAACACAGAAAAATTGTTTATTGTTGTTTTATTAGCAATTATTTTTGTGTCTGTGGCTACCCGACCATCCCCTACCACTTATCGAATGCATTTTTTCTTTGTGCTTCACTTCCTCCAAACCCTCATTACGTTCCCAACAAACTTGTCTCTGTGCATCTCTAGTCGCATTTCCGTCTTTAAATGTGTCCGAAATTTTGTCCCGCAAAACTGGCCTTGCTTCCACTAGCGAAATAAGTATGTCATTATCTAACTCGTAAACCATTGCAAACTTATATTTTAGTCATATACGCGCAAAGCCGACTGTATGGGGATAAGGCACAGCGAGAACTGCGGATGAGGGGACGGCCGGTAAAAGATCGGCGAGTCTGCACTGTATATCACCGCCACCTGCCCGGCGTCATTGTTATGTAGTTGCGGTGGGCCAGCGGCCTATTGTGACAGCTGGCAGCGATCGCATGACGTCACTGACCAGAAGCGTCAGTAGTGCAAGACGTTTTATCGTGTTCGCTTATGCTACTATTCCGACTGAAACAACATTCTTTTTGGTAACTAATGTAACAGAACTTTTGTATTTGGAATAGACCATCTTCGTGTATGACATCTTTTGATTAGCCGGCCGCGGTGGCCGAGGAGACTAAGGCGCTCCAGTCAGGGTCTGCACGGCCACTACGGTCGGGGGTTCGAATCCCCCCTCGGGCATGGATATTTGTGCCGTCCTAGTTCGTAAGTAGTTCATAACTAGTTTGTAAGTTTAGGGACTGATGACCCCGTAGTTAAGTCCCATAGACTTTACAAACATTTGAACAGTCTAGCCATCCATGGTTGTCACATATGCAGTGTCAAACACTTCCATTTCAAATATGCCAAAAATCTTGTTGCAGTATTCAGATACAGAAAATACCCCCCTCCCTCCCCAAACCTTATTCAGAAAAAGATCTTACATGCCTTGTCTTTTCAGGCACCTACCACCTCACTTTCTTCTTGAGCATGAGCACTAGTAAGCTGTCTGTCCACATGAATGACAATTGATAAACTGTGGGCAAGACAGCTGGACCATCCAGTTGTTGAACATGCAGACCTAGGTGGTGATGATTTCGTTTGGCATTTCTGGCCATTTGACTTCAGCTGGGATCGAGTTTGGCCTGCCTGGTGCAAATCTTCAGGTGATGCAGATGGGCGCATTGATGATGATGAAGACAACAACAGATACTACCCAACTGGAGAAAATCTCCAACCCGGCCAGTGCCGGCCGCGGTGGCCGAGGGGACTGAGGCGCTTCAGTCACGGTCTGCACGGCCACTACGGTCGGGGGTTCGAATCCCCCCTCAGACATGGATATTTGTGGTGTCCTTAGTTGTAGCTAGTTCATAAGTAGTTTGTAAGTTTAGGGACTGATGACCCCGTAGTTAAGTCCCATAGACTCTACAAACATTTGAACAACCCGGCCAGGAATCGAACCTGGGCCCCCTGCGTGGCAACCTACCATGCTGTCCACTGGTCTATGGAGGCAGACAGGCCTAGATGATGAGGTTTACTACAGTGACTGCCTCACAGCTTGTGCCATCTGGATTCTTACTACCAACATCAGCTTTTCTGAATTGTGCAGGTGGGAACTCTCCATACAGTATATCCTTTACTACTTCCTGACCTCAACCATCTCTCCTCTACTCTGCCTTCAGTCCAGCACCACATACGCATTTCATTTTGTAAACATATTGCAGTTTTTGCCCCTTCCCTTCCTCCCTGAACCCCTGCCTTCCATAGCCTCTCAACCAATATGTTACCTAATGGACTGTCCCTGCCTATATATTCTGAGCACATTCTGGCATATTCCCTGCCTTACCTTGCATCTCTTCCCTCCTGCCACCCTCCCTATGCTACAACCACATACCCTCCATTGCTAGCTGCTTCTGAAAGGTGTCTGGACATCACAGTCTCACTACAGTGGCCGGAGATAGTGGTCATGTATGTTTGAGTGTGGGTGAGAGAGTATGTGTCTTGTTGTCGTCAGTCTGGAGTCTGGTTTGATGCAGCTCTCCACCCTACCCTATCCTGAGCAAGCCTCTTCATATCCTCATAAGAACGACACCCTACATTCATTTGAATCTGCTTGCAGTATTCATCTCTTGCTCTCACTCTACGATTTTTACCTCATGCACTTCCCTCCAATGCTAAATTCACGATTCCTTGGTGACTAAGAATTTGTCCTACTAATCGATCCCTTCTTTTAGTCAAATTATGCCAGAAATTCCTTTTCTCCCCAATTCTGTTCAGTACCTCTTCATTAATTATGCAATCCACCCACCTAATCTTTAGCAATCTTCTGCAGCACCACATTTCAAAAGCCTCTATACTCTTCTTGTCCGCACTGTTTATCGTCTAGGTTTCACTCCCATACAAGGCAAAACTCCACACAAATGCCTACAGAAAGGACTTTCTTACACTTAATTTCAAATACTATGTTTACAAATCTCTTTTTTTTTTTTCAAAAACAGTTTTCTACCCATTGCCAGTCTGCAATTTATATCCTCTTTACTGTGAGCATCGTGTGTTATTTTACTGCCCAAGTAACAAAACTCATCTATCACTTGCACAGTTTTGTTTCCTAATCTAATTCCTTCAGCAACCCCTGATTTTCTTAGACTGCACCCCATTACCCTTGTTTTGCTCTTCTTGATGTGCATCTTGTATGCACTTTTCAACACACTGTCCATCTCATTCAACTGCTCTTACAGGTCCTTTGCTGTTCCTGACAAAATTACATTCTCATCAGCGAAATACAATGTTTTTATTTCTGCACCCTGAACTTTAATTTCCTCTCGAAATTTTTCCTTGGTTTCATTTATAGCTTGCTCAATGTACAAATGGAATAACATTGGAGAAAGGTTACAACGCTGTCTTACTCCCTTCCCAACGTCTGCATCCCTTTCATGCCCTTCCACACTGATAACTGCTGTCTGGTTTTTGTACAATTTGTAAATAATCCTCCGTTCCCTATATTTTACTTCTGCTGATTTCAGAATTTGAAAGAGTCTATTCCAATCAACATTGTCAAAAGCTACTTCCAAATCAACAAAAGCTAGAAATGTAATTTTACCTTTCCTTAATTTATCTTCTAAGATAAGCCGAAAAATGAGGATTACCTCCCGTGTTCCTACATTTCTCCTGAATCGAAACTGGTCTTCCCCAAGGTCAGCTTCTCCATCCTCTTGTAAATAGTTTATGTTAAGATTTTGCAACTATGACTTATTAAACTGATGGTTCTGTCATTTTCACATCTGTATGCACCTGCTCTCTTCGGAATGGGGTTTATTACATTTTTCTTAAAGTCTAAGGGTATATTCTCTGTCTCATATATCTTACGCACCAGGTGAAATAGTTTTGTCATGGTTGGCGCTCCCAGAGACTTCAGTAGTTCTGAGGGAATGCCGTCCACTCCAGGAGCCTGGTTTTGACTTAGGTCTTTAAGTGCTCTGTCAAATGCTTCTCTCAGTATAGTACCTCCTATTTAATCTTCATCTGCTTCCTCTTCCCTTCCTATGATATTGTCTCTAAGTTTATTTCCTTTGTAGAGCCCTCTATATGTATTCTTTTCACCTTTCAGTTTTGCCTTCTTTGCTGGGAATTGGTTTCCCATCTGAGTTCTTTATACTCATACAGCTGCTTTTCTTGTCTCCTTTTCTTTTCCTATAGGCGAAGTCTATTTTCCCCTCATTTAAACATTCTTCTACAGACTTGCATTTGCCTTTTAGCCGCTCCTGCTTAGCTATTTTGCACTTCCTGTCAATCTCATTTCTTAGTCACCTGTCCTCCACTTTGCCTGTTTCATTTACTGCATTTTTATATTTTCTCCTTTCAGCAATTAAATTTAGTATTTCCTGTGATATCCAAGGATTTTTTGTAGGTCTTGCCATTTTACCTAGTTTGTCCTCAGCTGCCTTCACTATTTCATCTCTCAGTGCTACCCATTCCTCTTCTACTGGTTTATTTCCCCCGTTTCTGTCATCTGTTGCCTAAATCTGCAACTGATATTCTCAAGATTTAGTTTCCTTCAATTTATCTAGGTCCCATTTCCTTATTTGCCTATATTTCATGACCAATAAGATATAGTCAGAGTCTATATCTGCCCCTTCTGAAATCTATGTCTTACCATTATAAAATCTGTCTGGTACCTTCTGGTGTCTCTTGCTTGCTTCCACATATACAACCTTCTTTCATGATTCTTAAACCAGGTGTTTGTTAAGATTAAATTATGTTCCATGTAAAATTCTACCAGGCAGCTTCCTCTTTCATTCCTTTTGCCCAGACCATATTCACCTATTTTTTCTGTCCTTTCCTTTTCCTACTACCAAATTCCAGTATTCCATCACAATTAAGTTTTCATCTCCCTTAATTGTCTGAATAATTTCCTTTATCTCCTCATACAATTCTTCGATCTCCACATCATTGGCAGAGCTAGTTGGCATATAAACCTGTACTATTGTGATAAATGTTGGCTTTGTATCTATCTTGACTATGATAATGCAATCACTGCACTGTTCATAGTAGTTTCCCATATTCCTATTTTCTTATTCATTATCAGACCTACTCCTGTAATACCCCCAACTGAATTTTTATTTATAATCCATACTCACCTGACCAGAAATCCTGTTCTTCTTTCCACCATACTTCACTAACCCCAACTATGTCAAACTTAACCTATCCATTTCCCTTTTTAAAATTTCTAACATCCCTACCCGATAAGGGATCTAACATTCCACGCTCCGATCCATAGAATGCTAGTGTTGTCTTTCCTGATGATCACATCCTCCTGAGTAGCCCCCGTCCTGAGATACGAGTGGGGGACTATTTTATCTCTGGAATATTTTACCCTAGATAATGCCATCAACATATATTCATACAGTAGAGCTGAATGACCTCGGGAAAAGTAATGGCTGTAGTTTACCCTTGCTTTCAGCTGTTCGCAGTTAAACTGCATGGCAAAGCAATGTTAGCTTCATCAATCATCCAGACTGTTGGCCCTATAACTACTGAAAAGGCTCCTGCTGTTCTTCAGGAACCACGAGTTTGTCTGGCCTTTTCACAGATACCCCTCCACTATGGTTGCACCTACGGAACGGCTATCTGTATTGTTGAGGCACGCAAGCCACCCCACCTTGTCTATATCTGTGGTTCATGGGGGTGGTGTATGTTTCAATATCAGAAATCTAGGCTCTACTGACCAAAAGCTAATGATGAGAGTTGTGTAGAATGTGTCTTTTGGTGACTCATCATGACATCTTGGTGGTGAGTAGCAATCTATCCTTTCAAAATTCTCACCATAAAGAGGCTCACTAAGCAGCTGAGAGCCACAAAAAATAGACAATCACTTTCACACAACTTGAATTTCTGCCATGGCCTTCATCAGAAAAAGAAACACATTGGAAGTCCTTTTTGAAGACATTTGTGTGGAATGTCACCTTGTATGGGAGTGAAACTTGGACGATAAATACTATAAACAGGAAAAGTATAGAGGCTTTTGAAATGTGGTACTACATAAGAATGCTGAAGATTAGGTGGATAGATCACATAAAGAATGAAGAGGTACTGATCAGACCTGGAGAGAAAAGGAATTTCTGGCATACCTTAACTAAAAGAAGGATCGATTGGTAGGACACATTTTCAGACATTGGGGAATTGTAAATTTAGCACTGGAGAAAGGCTTGTGGGGGGAAAATTTGCAGAGAGAAAACAGGAGACACATATAGTAAGCAAATTCAAATGAATGTGGGTTGCTGTTCTTATGAGCAGATGAAGAAGCTTTCTCAGGATAGAGTAGGGCGGAGAGCTGCATCAAACAGGTAAAATTAAGTAAAAAATAAAAAAAAGGATCAAATAAAAAACATTTAAAAATAAAGTAAATAAATAAAAATGTAATTATTTAAGGGATATTGGAAGGGGTGACACACAGTTGCAAGGAAGATATGAACTGGAGAGATACAGGATAATGAGTGGAGAAGTAGGGAGGAAAAGTTGTTAGGCATAGGGTGTAGGGATAGGATGTGTAGTGGTACAAGCCACTTCCCCCACTTCTCCAATACCTTGAGATACTCAAATAGTTATCAATTTATTTTAGTGAATTGATTAGGCATGATAAGAACAGCAGCTGCCACCAGAATGTGTTTTTTCAGATTCTGGAGGTGGTGGCAGCAGCAAGTGGCTTCAGATATTAAGTCTGCCCAGTTAAAGACATATATTAGAGTTCCTTGGAGAAAGTGTATGCTTAGACAGTTGCTAATAGATAAATTTGTTGATTTTGATTTGTATTCTGTGTCCGACATCTGTCAAGATATTTGTGTCATATTCCTATGTACTAATTGATAGAACAACTCCTTGAATATAAATAAATGTGGAGTTACATATGTAAACAATAGATGAAGTCTACTTACCAGGTGAAGGAGCACAGGCAGTGATAGTAACAAATAAATAAACACACACACACACACACACACACACACACACACACACACACAAACAAACAAACAAACAAACAAACAATCGCTGGCTTTCGCAGCCTAGCTGCTTCATCAGGCAGAAGGAAAGGAGAGGGAAAAGGAAATGATGAGGGTTTTAAGGGAGTGGGTAAGGAGTCATTCCAATCCCGGGACAGGAAAGACTTACCTTGGGGGAAAAAAAGAAGGTAAACAAATACACACATGCCCACACATTTACACAGATGCAAGTGCACTTAGGCAGACATACTGTAGAAAGCAAAGAAGTTAGAGATGCAACTGGTGTATCCCCTTTAAGCATTTCAAATCCTTCCACTCACTCCTCTACATCTTCCTTTTATACTTTCCCACCCTTTCCCTTCACTGTATTTAATGCCAAAATTCAAATTCCAGCCTATCATGGCCTTTACAGTCCATCATGTAACATAGAACTTTCCATCCCCACCCTTACCTGGCATCCTTTCCCTTCCACTCCCCACCAGATGCTTGTAGCACTGGAATGGTGGGACTTGGTGGTTGTGTGTGTGTGAAAATGTAAGTGTTTCTTTTTCTGATGAAAGCCATGGAGAAAAATTTAAGTTGTGGTAATGTGAGTGTCTATTTTTCATGTCTGTCAGCAGCTCAGCAAACTTCTTTACAGTGATTTGTTATATATTCATACACCCATCAGATTTTTCTTTGTTGAAACTTTTCGAAATTCTGTACTGAAATAAATATTTAGACATGAAAAATAATAATGATGTGATGTGTTAAGAACTAATTCATGATTTGGTTCTCTTCCATCCATGTATCAGAACTTCTTGTCATGCTGTCTATCTGTTGTTATCTACAGATCATTTTTGGTTTTCTTTTCTGTTCTCTTTCTCATTTCTTTCTTCTTTGCCAGCATAATCACAAAATGTTGTGCAATTTGTGAGTGTGTGGTTGCCATGTATGTGCAGGTGTTATGGTGTGTAGACCTGCTTAGTCACACTGGAAAAGAGCACAAACTTGAAGGTAGTGTTACTTTATAGTCTGTTATATGACAGTCCACTACCCATCAATGAACTATAGGTGTTGTGTTAGTTGATTTGAAGTACACATTGAAGTGTTTCACATACATATCTTAAATATGGATTCAGATGATGTGTATAACTTTTGCTCTTGAGAAAAATTTAAACATGGTCAACAGTCAATTAATAACTATTTCTAAGTTATGAGAGAAGTTTTCTGTTATGTTTCAAGTTGAAATAGCAAGTAAATATATTTTTCATGAGAGAAACTGCTGCAAATGATCATATAAACATCCCTTGAAAATATTTTATTTACATTACATTCAAATACAAAATAGTGAACCAGATGCTTATTACCATTATTTACTGTATGTTACATCACAGATATTACTATACAGCAGAAAGGTGCACTATGTTCACTTTAAAAAATATTCTGTGCTTGTCTAATTTTTTTCATCTGAGTGTTCAGTGTACATTACAAGTAACTCAGGGTCGATCACATAATACTGTTTAAATAAATACTGAGTATTTACACTAAAAGAAATATTAGCAGAAATAAGGCACTGAGAAATTACAAAGTCCTTAATTTGTACTTACAATTATTTTGCCACACAATTTTAAGACACAGGCTAAAAAGGGGGAAGATCTTCCAAGAAAGTGTCTTCATTTGTGTGGCACAGATTTAAGGGCCTTTTGTCAATTTCCCTAAGCTCTATGGCATACTGCTTCATTACTGCTAATATTTTATTGTATGTACATTATGAAGGAGGAGTATTTTACAATGATAATGATGCACAATGCAGTCTTCTGTTTGAGTTTTGAAGTTTTCTTCAAAAACTGCAGTTGTTATCCTGCACCTCAAACTGGTCTCCAAGAGCAGACAGCCCTTTGCCAGTCAGGAGCCTCTCCAAATGGTTTCGATCCATCAGGAGCCACATAAGTGTTTACCTGATAGTCGAGTAGCACTTTGTAGTCATACACATCAGTGCCAAGTTGCTGAAATAAAATTATGTATAAATTAGAATGCAGAGCTACAAAATGAGCAAAGTTTATAGTTTAGATGCAGTCAGATAATATGTAATTCATTAGCATTCATAATGTATCTTGTGAATTATTTTGCATGGGTGAACAAATCTATCTATCTCTCTCTCTCTCTCTCTCTCTCTCTCTCTCTCTCTCTCTCTCTCTCTCTCTCTTCCTTTGTGTGTGTGTGTGTGTGTGTGTGTGTGTGTGTGTGTGTGAACTTATAAATAAAATCAGAAATTCAGATAAAAGAATGGTTCATTCGCAGATTTAAAGAAATAATTTGTACAAATTCAGTTTATAAGTGTAGATAAAAGTGTTGAAATAAGGAATTCAGTACAAAGCTATTGTTGGCAGTGTTTAGAATATATCAACAAATAAACTGCAAATACTTTGTTAAAAGTTCAGCTGCTATGAAAGGAAGAAAATGTTAGCAGAAGTCTGAATAAAATGTGATACTCAGGGGAGAATGTTAAATGCTCTAAAATTGAATAGAAAAAGATAAATAAATGAAGCTGTGAGGGATATAAATGAGAAAATCAATTTAAAAAATGCAATGATAATTTGTAATAACTATGATGCTTGATTAAGAATAGACTTAAATGAAATGTATGCTTAAGGTAGGTGAAGGTAAGATAGAAGTGATGTTGTTATTGTTGAGGGATGTAGGGTTTAGTATTTCTGATAGCATCACTACACCAGAATGTTTGTAGTTTAATTCTGGGATTAGAGAACAGTTCTGCAACAGTAGTTTTATTCTATGCAGGGTATTTGATGGGGGAAATGGGAGGGGTTAAATCTTACTTTGAAATTGTCACATTCTAACAACACAGCTTATTGTGAACAAACTGTAAGACTCTCATCTCAGTTACCTGCACATAAAGTATTTTTAAAATTGTTTTATACTATTAGAAAGGAAAACATGATTTCAGTTCATATATCATACTCCTGATACTTTCAATTGCTGTATTTGAGGTAGCTGCCCAACTTTCAGTATAGGTTTTAAGAAAAGCTTTAAAATGAACTTTTTTTTGTTTCACTCAAATTTTCTTTGTCCTTTCACCTCAGCCACTCTTGCTCCTTTGTGTAAACTATTCTCTTTTTCCATCTAATTGTACTATTTGTATAATTATGTGATTAACTTTCCAGATTCCTTTTACTATTTTTGCATTTATTACTTCGCACAACTTGTGTACCACACACAAATAATAATAGTCTGATACAAAACAACCATTATGGCCCAAGCCTAGTTAAGGAAATATGCAGCTCTTGTCTTAATCTTGTTATTTAATTCGACTTGATGTATTTAGTTGCTTGGATATACTTTCATTTAATTGGCATTCTTTGTTATTTGGGTATTTATTAGTGTAACATTTTCTGGCTCATAATATATATTATCTGTTGCTGCTACTGTCATGTTACTTGTCACTACAGAACTAGAGACTTTTGTTACCTGTGTAAGTGGACTTGTGTTTGTTGTGAAGACCCCAGCAAATCCTCTGTTCCTGGCGAGCCTCATAACCTCCTCCTCCATAAACTGTATGACTTCAACATTTTGTTGGTAGGTCAAGGAATGATTTGTAGCCATCATAAAACTGTGCAGCACTTGACCTTTACCCTGAGGTAATTGTTGGTCCCTAGAAAGAGAAAATGAGATTTAAAGTATTCAAAATGTAAGCAACACAATCCAATATCCTTGTTTTATATTTCACAAAATTATTTTAATAAATTAAAGCTAAAATATTGTGCACAGCATTTGCTCTCACCTCAGCGGCCCTTCCAAATATTCCAGAAAATCAAATACAATAAGAAGGTCGCTATGTATTTCAACAGGGGGCTCATCATGTGCATCAAAGTTGAATGCAACTCCAACTGGTTCACCATTTTCATTTTCAACAATGAAACTGCAACATTATTTTTAACAGTCATGAATTTATACTTGACTTTTACATTGAAAATTAAATGTGTCTTCATCTTTATAGTAGTAAAGAAAAATTTATTTCAGGAAACATCAACATTACAGAGAGAGAGAATAGCTGACCAATACTTCCAATCAGGAATTAAAAGTAATTTCCACTGACACAATATTCTTGGTTTTGGAACCATTAGTTTCTCCTTCATCAAGGAAAGGACAGTATAGAAGATATTAGAAAGGATAACAAAGACTTTTTTATTTTTATTATTTTTTTTTAGCATGAATAACCACAGACTTTGTATGGTGTACACACACACACACACACACACACACACACACACACACACACACACACACACACACACAAAAGAGAGAGAGAGAGAGAGAGAGAGAGAGAGAGAGAGAGAGAGAGAGAGAGAGAGAGAGAGAGATAGATTTGTTCACCCATGCAAAATAATTCACAAGATACATTATTCACATACCTGTAATTCTTTTCTACAAGTGGCTCCCACAAGGCATCCACTAGGTTCTCATAGTCACTTCTAGGAATGCGTGGTACTAGCCATTGCTCTAAGTCAGCTTTCTCATAGAAACTGTCAGTAACCATCCTGAAATGAAGGACAGTTTTGAGGAATCTTTCAAATAATAAATAGTATAATATAGAGAAAAATGGTAACTATAAATTAATTCAAATCTTTGGATAACAAAACTTAAGTACATTATGTATGAAAATAAAATGTAACTTGTACAGTAAGCTGAAAAGAAACAATAAATAAATAAGAATAAAACATTTAAAAATTTAAAATGAGAAAATCTATGAAAACTTTGACAAAAGTGTCAAATACAAATAAGGGAAGTTAATGGAAGTTAAGTGCCATTATCATACTTTGCCAGGGACAGAAACTGTACTGTTTGATCGTGAATAACTTTTTTCAGTATCTCAACGACAAAAAGAATATGACCTTTATGAGAAGAAGGAAATACTGAAAAACATGGGAACAAATCTCTGACTTGCACACTCCTCAAACACCACCCTCATGCCCTAGGTCGTGAATTACCTTTCCCTTCCATTCCCATCCATTTTTCTTCCCTTCTCTCCCACCTGAAGAAGGACCTGTGTTCCGAAAGCTTGTCCTTTTTTGTCCCAGTTTTTTTTCCTTCATTTGTGTCACTATCAGCGGTACAGGACAAAGGTAAGTACTGGCAAGCCAATCTATCTCTTTTGAAAAATAATGTTATTTGGGTAGATTACAACTCACTTTGTACACAATACCATGCCATATCAAGGGGTGGGGGCAAACCAGGGTGTCTGCTGCAGAGGATTACCAAATGGAATCTAAAACAAGGTGATGTGACCCTGATGAACATGGGGGGGGGACACCTCTGTCAAGTTTGTGCCCCATTTGAAAAATGTTATAGATCTGGCACTGATATGGTAGCTGAGCTGCAGTCAGTCACATTAAGAAAACAATCACACTTTCACAATTTAGATTTTGGCTGCAGCATTTTTAAGAAAAAGTATACACAGACATTTTCACACTCATACAAGCGTAGCTCGTGCACACGTGCCTGTTTTCTCTTGCTTCAGTACTTGAAGCGTGTCATCTGGAATCAGATTTCCAAGTTATGACTTTATGAAGGTCTCTCTCTCTCTCTCTCTCTCTCTCTCTCTCTCTCTCTCTTTTTTTAAATGAATATTGTGGTTGAAAACTAGGTTGTGTGGATGAGATTGATCATGTGCCAGCCAGCAGCTCAATGATCATTGTCTTTATAGTGATTTGCAGTTTATCCTTACAATCACACTCCAAACTGGGCTGACCATTGTAAGAAACTTGTGGACAGTTTCAAAATGAATTCTTCAGTTTACAAATACACTGCCAGAAATAAAAACACTCTTAGAAATTTTCCAAATTACTCAAGATTTATTGTTAAGACAACATATATGGAGTATATGAAGTGACCACATTTACAGGTCTATAGCTCAACTTGTACTGAGGTACAATGTGCCAATTCATACTGAAACGTCTATATAAGTATGTGGTGTAGCCTCCATGGGTGGGATGCTGGTTCTGATTTTGACATACATTTGATCATAGAGGTGAAGAACACTTTCATAGAAAACATTATTCCATACCTGTGACTTGTTCAAGTATGGTAAGTCTGCAAGTCACACATGTCTGTTATTGTCCCATAATATCCTACCATTTTCCAGGGACAAGTTCAGAAATCGTGCTGTCAGGAAAAATACTGCACATCTTGCAGAAAATGGTGAGTTTCAAACACAATGTGTGGGTGATCATTATCCAGTTGAAATGAATGGAAAAAAGAAAAGGTCTTACAACATTCTGCACATACTGAGTGCTGGTCAGCATACACTCCACAAATATTGAAAGTGAACAAGGATCATAGCTTATTGCACCCCAGGCAGTAATACCTTGGTTGGGGCCATTGTGTCTTTTATGAATTCACTCTATGTTACAATACTCATCAGGTCTATGTAATACATGAAAATAATTAACACAGAACCTATTTAGATTGGTGAAGACCATGGCCCACTATACAATCTTCCAAGTGATCCTCTGATGGCACCAGTCGAGCTGTGCATGTTGATACTTTTAGCCTGAGTGGAAGATGGGCTAGAGGTGTGTGTTTTCATGGTCCCACTGTCGGTAACCAGTTGGCAACAGTAAGTGTTGACAATTCTGGGTCACAAACACTTTTATCTGTGTTGTGGTAGTTCTATAATGTACCACTGCTGCCCTTATATTATGATGATGAAGGCAGATGTCTTGCTTACTGAGTGTGGTAATTCTCCAGAAGAACCATTCTGCCATTCAGAAGGCCACAGTTTGACTCATTTCAAAATCTCTCCGTTGCTTAAGAAAGAAGGAGTGTGTGTCTGTTACATGGCGCCTATTTACTGCACCCCTGCCATTCTCAGGTCAAAATATAAGTCTTTCCAGGTGTACAATTCCCCTCCCCCCTCCACAGCAGTGGGTAAATATTGCATTAAGGTGCACTACTGAGTGTGTAACTTTGGACATGGGAAAATATTTTAATAATATGCCTGCAATAGCTGTTGAGATAAGCTACTTAGAAGGTGTCTACCATCTATAATGTATAGAAAGCAAAAAAAGTTGCTTGGCAGAATGAAAGCAATCATGGAGCCATATTCATTGTTAGTTGGTTTCTTTCCCTTATTCTCTTTGATATGTATTAACTTCTAAACCTACCACCACCACTTAGACCACTTTTTCCGTCCCCATTCGCCATTTTATATCAAATTTATTTTTTCAAAATAATGATCTATGATGCCATAACTTTGGTTTCAAGATTTATGTAGTAAAAAGAGTTTGGAATATCACTGCGCAGTAGTTATTTAAGGAGTATGATAATTATGTATTACACAATATTACTAATTCTTTAATATCTTAACAAGTACTCCACTGACCTAGAAACATCAGCTTTGTATGGATCTTCAAGCATTCTTGATCTATACCGTGACAGTGTGGTAGACTTTGCTGCCAAAGTAACTGAGTTGGTGCTTTCATCTTCTGGATACATACGATCTAGTACTTCTGCAAAGTTCTTAGCAGAAATGAAGTCAGAGATACCTACAGAAGGAAAAAATTTATAACATCAGTTAGTGTGCGCAGTTAGAAGTAATAAGAAGTCATTTTATAAAAGGAAGTAACATTGTGTTTGGATACAGAATTTTTGAGATATAGACAGAATAATTCTGAATGGAGGCAAACAATGACAAGACGAAAAGATTTATTCATTATTACAATTTGTACTAACAATCACAGGGATACATTATTATGATCTGTCTCCATAAATGCTTGACAGACTTATTGACTATTTGTTCTGCATCTAGATTAACAGTAGCCTATTGACACTGAAGTTTTACTTACCAATAACGTATCCTCGATCCCTAAGTCTGGTTACAAGGTACACAGAATTCAAAGAGTTTCCACCAACTTCATAAAAGTTTGATTCAAGGCTCAACTTGGCATTTACAGGATTGCCAAGAACTGCTGCAACAGTTTCAAGGAGTACTACTGCTGCATTCATCTGTTTCTCTGGTACTCCTGAGTAATCAATTTCAGATGTTATAGACTGAGAACCTGGAAAATTAAAAAGAAACAAAAAGGTTTTAGAAATTATCATCACAGTTCTCACGTTGTTATTGGAATGTATGCCACAGTTAAGAAATCAATTTTCTATTATGCTAAGGAAGTGCTAAATTGTTTTCAGAACTTTTAATGTAACAAACATTAAATGGTATAGTGTAAAACCAAATGATAGAAACAGGAGGATTTATTACTGACATTTACCGTAATCAAAAACTGTTGACCATGCTTATGTCTAATATCCGTATCATGCTTTTATTTCAGAAGTCACCTTATCTGTTAATGTTTAAATCGTGTACTACTCATACGTAGGGTAGTTTATTACTACAATTGATTTGTAGTGTACAAGAGAATAAAATGTATCCACATGTCAGGCAAGCTGACCAATTTGTTTCCTATATTAGGTAGATAATAAGAAAAAAATCACTAATATATTCTTCTTTTCAGTTTTTGTGGTAAACTGAAAGCCTTTATCAATAAACAAATTCTCTTGGTCTTCCTCTGCGGTTTTTACCCCACACACTTCCCTCCAATGCTAAATTAACAATTCCTTGATGTCTAAGAATGTGTCCTGCCAATCTATCCCTTCTTTTAGTCAAGGTATGCCAGAAATTTCTTTTCTCCCCAATTCTGTTCAGTACCACCTCATTATTTACGCAGTCCACCCACCTAATCTTCAGCATTCTTCTGTAGCACCATATTTCAAAAGCCTCAATCCTCTTCCTGTCCGCACTGTTTATCGTCCATGTCTCACTCCCATACAAGGCAACAGTCCATACAAATGCTTTCAGAAACGACTTCCTTAGGCTTAAATCAATATTCGATGTTAACAAATTTCTCTTTTTCAAGAACGCTTTTCTACCCATTGCCATTCTGCATTTTATATCCTCTGTACTGCGACCATCATTTGTTATTTTACTGCCCAAGTAACAAAGCTCGTCTACCTCCTTTATTGCTTCGTTACCGAATCTAATTCCTTCAGCATCACCTGATTTTCTTACACTGCACTCTATTACCCTAGTTTTGCTCTTGTTAATGTTCATCTTATAAGCACCTTTCAGCACACTGTCCATTACGTTCAATTGCTCTTCCAGGTCCTTTGCTGTATCTGACAGAATTACTATGTTGTCGGCAAAACACAATGTTTTTAATTCTTCACCCTGAACTTTAATTCCTTCTCCAAATTTCTCCTTGCTTTCCTTTATAGCTTGCTCAATGTACAAATTGAATAACATCGAAGAAAGGCTACAACCCTGTCTTACTCCCTTCCCAACCACTGCATCCCTTTCATGCCCTTCAACTCTGACAACCGGAGTCTGGTTTTTGTACAAGTTGTAAATAACCTTACACTCCCTATATTTTACTCCTGCTTGCTTCAGAACTTTAAAGGGTTTATTCCAATCAACATTGTCAAAAGCCTTCTCCAAATCTACAAAAACTAGAAATGTAGGTTTGCCTTTTCTTAATCTATCTTCTAGGATAAGCTGTAAAGTGAGTATTGCCTCCCGTGTTCCTACATTTCTCCTGAACCCAAACTGATCTTCCCCGAGGTCGGCTTCTACCAGCTTTTCCACCCTTCTGTAAATAATCCGTGTTAATAGTTTGCAACCATGACTTATTAAACTGATGATTCTTTATTTTTCACACCTGTCTGCACCTGCTTTCTTTGGAATGGGGATTATAACATTTTTCTTAAAGTCTGAGGGTACTTCACCTGTCTCATACATCTTACACACCAGGTGAAACAATTTTGTCATGGCTGGTTCTCCCAGAGACTTCAGTAGCTCTGAGGGAATATCATCTACTCCAGGGGACTTGTTTCGACGTAGGTCTTTCAGGGCTTGCTTCTCTCAGTACAGTATCTCCTATATCATATTCATCTACAACCTCTTCCCTTCCTACAATATTGTCTATAAGTTCATTTCCTTTGTGGAGCCCCTCTATATACTCTTTCCACCTTTCAGTTTTCCCTTCTTTGCTGAGAACTGGTTTTCCATCAGTGTCGTTGATATTCATAGAGCTGTTTTTCTTATCTCCAAATGTTTCTTTTACTTTCGTGTAGGCTGTATCTATTTTTCCCTTATTTATACATTCTTCTACAACCTTGCATTTGCCTTCTAGCCACTCCTGCTTAGCCATTTTGCACTTCCTGTCAATCTCATTTCTTAGTCCTCTGTACTCCATTTTACCTGTTTTTGTAGGTCTTGCCATCCTACCTATTTTGTCCTCTGCTGCCTTCACTATTTCATCTCTCAATTTTACCCATTCCTTCTCTACTGTTTTATTTTCCCCTGTTTCTGTCAATTGTTGCCTAAAGCTCCCTCTGAAATTCTTAAGAACTTCAGGTTCCTTCAATTTATCCAGGTCCCATCTCCTTATTTTCCTACCTTTTTGTAGTTTCTTCAGTTTCAACCTACAGTTCATAACCAACAAGTTATGGTCAGAGTCTATTTCACTCTTTCACTACATATAGAAATTATCATGTGAATGCACCATGTGTACTGCTGGAAAGCTAGGTGTAATTGCAGACGTCGGCAAAAAATGAAATTGGAATCTGCAGCAATTATAATGAACACTTTTAGAAATGCAACAGTAATTTCCATAAACAATGAGTCTAGATATTGAGGTGATTGTTTTGAGCAAGTATACAAACTGCAGATAAGTATACAAACTAAACAATTCAAAATATTTCCTACTTTTCTGACATATTTGTTCATTTTTGATACAATGTGTATTTTTATTTGTCCTATAAATCCATGAATTACTATCATATTATAAATTAATTGGATATTATCATGTATTACCATTCACAAAGACTTCCTCATAATCACGTAGCAGCTGCTGCCTGTCTGTCTTGCCATTCACAAGCAATGGGATGCTGTCAACTATTAAAACCTGTGAACATTACAGCTATGTCTTAAAAAACAGGCAGTGCAACAAAATAAATAAAGAAATTTATATATTTAAAAAAATTATTTATTTATCTGCAGATTACTAACAGTGTATCAGAACAAAAGTAAATGAAGTTTGCTTTTTACCTCTGGCATCATATATGGGGCAAGATAGCCACTTAGTGTGTCCTTAATTTCACTTGCAGTCATTGGATTTCCTTCAGTGATTGTTACAAATGCTAAAAGGGCCTGAAATAAGGAAATTTAAATTACTTATCATTATCTAATTTGTTTTAAATTAACTTAGATGTAATTTCAAATATACTGTTATCATTTACAAAAAAATATTTACATTTACTGATTTCATACATTGTTACAAACAAAAAGAAAAACCAACCAGCCCTTTCTCCCACACAATATCTCCACTCTTATATAAGGTAAGACCAGTTGGGTCTTCCCAGTGGATTAAAATTTTACACCACACTAGAAATATCAGTATGTAGTTGTGAGTTGTCTCATATTCATACTGTCCAAGTTCATTTAAGGCACAACTGTGAAGCACTTCTATCCAGTTATGGCAGACGCCAGTCAGAGAGGAAGTTTATAATGTATCATGATTTTGTTAATGAACATATTTCTATGCAAAGGATGTGACAGTATGAAGAAGCAGTGTATTCCATAAATATTATGAAAGAAACAAGATGCTTGCAACTATCTCCACAATACCATTTCCCCTATATAAATATTCATATAAATTTGAGACAAATGTATAACTATCATATTTATTCAAATCATTTCTATAAATTTTTGTTGTGTGAGCTACAGATATGACTGTTTTATGACTTATTGTTTTAATGAATAAAATTTGTTTATTACCAACCTGATTCAGTTCTCCAGGTTTGTAACATAACACAACACCCTTATCCACTCCTGGAACAGAATTCACTGCTTTTTCAACCTCAGAAATGTCAACTCTGTGCCCCCTGACTTTTATTTGGGAATCTGTTCTTCCTTCATAAATGAGCACACCTTTAATGAGTCTGGCATAATCTCCAGTTCGGTAGAGGCGAGAATAATCTAAACAAATACAAAAACCGTAATTAGTGTCATCAAGGACAGAAACATTGCAACATTTATATTACATACCAAGATAGTTTTTAAAAACTGAATAGTGTATATATAGGCTCTTGTAGTTGCTTGTGGAGTACTAATGTGGTAGGTATATGAAATGAATCTTAAGAAGAAAAAAAAAAGTACTGAGGTATAAGAAAGTCTATAATAAGGCTAAGTGTGGAATCTCTGCAAAGAAGATACACATAGCAAATTGAGATCAGACAACAAAAAAGCAGTCAAGATCATGTAAAATTAATGTTAATTGTATGCATTCAAATTTATGATGAGCATTCAAAGATTAATTGTTTTTGGGACCAGGACCTATCACTTTGATTTCTTGAATGACTTTTTTATGAGAACTTATCACATTAAACGTCATGTTAGCATTTTTGTGATGACAGAAAGGAAGTTTCAAAGAACAATATCCTACATCAAATAATTTCACATGACAGAATTCAGATCTCCCTATCATACCCTCTTTCTAATGGAGTGACAGTACAAGACTGAAACTTCTTTGGATTATTCATCTGTTTAGTTTGGAATATTTTATACCCAAAATGACATTTTTGATTTATTTCTTTTGTTCATGTGGATCTGGCAAATTTTTTATCTACTGTGTCTGCTTTTCTTTTTTTGTATTTTGCTTGCTCAGCATATCTTTCAGAAAATCTACAAGCATTTACGCTTGTGCAGTCCAAAGGTTGAATCCATGATATTGTTTCACAGGAAGGAGCAGGGGGTGCTGAGGATGTAGAAATTTTGTGTCACTGTGCTGTCTCCAAATTTTCAAGTAACATCATTACTTGAAAATCTGGTCCGAGATGTCGTGGTCCACATACAAAACTTTCCCCTATCATTTCACCTTGGACTAGGGAAGGCATCCTTTAGAGGTGAAGTGATAAACTGCAAACTTTAGGGGAAAGTTTTTGTATGGACCATGGCATTTCAGTCCAAAAATTTCAAGTAATGACAACTCTTGCAATGAAAGCCTTTGTTGTATGATTAAACTAACATGTTTTCTTAATCTACTATTATACCAACTACCATTTTGGAAATACTAAGGCCTTAAAACTCAGTTTTTTTTCTTTCTGTTTGGTATTTAAAAAATTTAGGTGTAGTTTGGGTGGGGGTTGGGGGTTTCAGATTTCCCCTCCTTCCCTTTCTCCACCACATTTATAGGTTCGCCTTATTTATGTGTAAACCAATCTTTAATTTTATCCATTCAGACTTTGCATTTGTATGACCGTTGGTGCATGCTTCACTTATATTACTCAGGTAGTCTAGGATCTGGTTTCTAGTCACATTATTTCTTAATATCTCTTTTAACAAACATTGTCACTGGGTCTATAAAACTATATAGCTAACAACTTCCTTTTCTAAAGCAAAATTCTGTCATCTGTCTGTCAACAGCATATCTAATTAGGAATTTCTCATGAGAATACTTTCTTACTGGACAGAATGTTCAGTACAATGTAAAATACATCTCTGAAGCTGTAACCTGAGTAACCTGTATGTGAGTTACTTTGGACAAAATTCAGCATTAGGAGTGTGAATGTACTTATAACTAGACACTTCCTCCAGTCATTTCATTTGGGAAAAGCTGTAACAGAAAACTCGAGACAAAACTTCAGTTTACTAGTACGTAAGTTCTGCAATCATAGCCTACTAATATTCGTAGTTGCTACTACCGGTACTGCTTCAGGGTCACAACTCTAAACTGATAAGGTCAAAGAAATCCTTAATTGCGAGACAGATATAGACTCGGCATATCAAAGATAATGAATGTAAGGAGAGGCACTAACTAAAATTTGTGTCACAGTTAGGATTCAAACCCAGATCTCCTGCTTACTACACAAACACATTATCAATTAGCTACAGTGGTATAATGGATAACACATATGCATGGAATAACCAGAGTATGTCTCCCTCCACAACGCTAACTTCAATTCTGCCTCCATGTTCACCTATGTATTTTGTATAAATTGCTGAGTCTCTCCAATAGCTCTTCAACCAGCAGTTGAATGAGCACAAGGTGCAGTGGAACAAGGTTAGGGGTTTTATATGAAACTATGTACTCATTATTGACGACTTAACAAAATACTTTTCTGCTCAACGATAAATTACCCCAATTGATGCCATATAAAAACAGTGAATGAAAATATGCATTTTTAATTAATTTACTGAGATGTCTGTAGCCAAAATTTGCAATAACCCCAAAGCTTGTTTCCTTTCAAATTTCAAACGACCCAACAATGGTTCTGCCTTTTGCCAAGTACCAGTAATCTAGGAGGATCATTCCTTGGAAATCCCAAAAATACAGCTGACAAAATGTTCTTTGCCTTTGTTGGTATATTTTAACCAGTATTTATCCTTTGTTATAATTGCGGATTATGTAAAGTGTGATACACTTGGAGATGTGCAAATGTTTATTTAAATGTTTGTGAATAGTGTAACTGATTATTCAACCAGTAGGGTGTGAGAAACTGCCGAAAAACCATATCCTGGCTGACGGCAGGGTTGCCAATCCTAACATCCCCCCCCCCCCCAAACTCTACTTGAAATCCCCCTAAAAAAAACCCAAAATACCAAAATAGTTTTCAGCCACTTGAAAGAAAATAGCAATGTTTAAACTTAAAAATGATTTTATTTACAAATTCTCCAACATTTCATACATAATTTCAATTTCTTCTAAAATTTCTGAAGTTTTGATGATGTATGTGTTCACATTAAATAATTGTAACTTTTTTATTTATTTTTTTCAATTGACTGATGGTTACACAAGATAAAAAAATGATCATGATAATACTCTGAAGGATTTGAACAGATAGTCTATTCCGCAAGTTGCTATTAGTATTATAAATTGAAAATGCACGTCTAACACTTGTGTTTGAAAAAGGCGTAATGAGTAGTGTCAGCACAAATTTAGAAACGTTTTCAAAACATTTATTTCCAGCAAAATCGCAGTCATGGTAAACTCATGAATGAAACTCTGTTGTATTGGAAATCTTAGGCCAAGTTTTGTTGCTGAGTTGAAACCACTGACTCAATTTCATTTTTGTTGACATAAATGTAGGTTGGATGTATAAAATTTGAAACAGTTTTAAGGTCTGGCTTAGCTTGGGCAGTTGCAAACTTTGGATGGATATCAGCAATCATTTCCAATGTCGCTAAATTGTCCGGTAGCCACTTTTGAATTTCTAGTGTCAAAGGACACAAAACATTCTTACACCTCTCTGACATCTAAAAGGTTTGTTTCTGAAAGTTCTTGTGATGCGATTTGGAAATTGCCATGGCAGCTGGTGGCGAATAGCCCACATATACCATGTCAACATACGTTTTCAGTTATGGTTGTGATGTTGAGCTGGAATCTATGCATAGGCCTACAAGCACCACTAGGTGCATTGATGTGGCAGCGTATGACAATCTTTTTGTGGTCGCCCTTGATGGGAAAATACAAGTGTTTTCAATAATAGTCGAAAATGTTGTCTCTGAAACAGATGATCCGATGATGATAACTTTGTATTACCGAAACTAAGTTATCCAGACAATAAAATAGCGATCTTGGTGACAATTGGTACTGCCAAGTACTTGTTACTGGAATACTTTGCCAAGTAACGAAATACTTGATAGAAAATCTCTTTCTTAAATTCATCAAATAACTGATTACAAAATTTTAAATACTTGTATGCATAATCCCGTAAAATTCCCACTAAAATTTTTACCCCCCCAAAATAAACCCTCAAATACATTTCCTCACCTAAATTTAGGGGGAAAACCCCAAAGTTGAAAACCCTGCCTGATCGCTACACCAACAAACGTCGGTAATTGGTAGGGCGGATTCGAACCGGTGCCCCCACTCGGTTTCGATAGCAGTGCTTTAAACCGTGCGGCTAAGCGGGTATAACGAAATACTTTTGTTTTTTTGTTCGATTATGAGAGGTGATGATGATGATCGTGTGGCATTTATGACCGTTAGACCCCAACCGGGGTCGTGTTCAGCCTGCCTGGTGCAAGTCTCTTTATCTGACGCCACTTCGGCGACTTGCATGTCAATGATGATGGAATGATGATGAGGACGACACAACACCCAGTCCCCGAGTGGAGAAAATCTCCTACCCTACCGGGAATCGAACCCGGGCCCCCTGCGTGGCAACCAACCACGCTGTCCACTGGACTACGGGGGCGGACATTATGAGAGGTAAAAGTTACCTGAAAAGAAGAAAAGAACCGCGCACTTACCTCTTGCAAAAAAACAATTCGAAAAAAGGACGTGAGAATAAAATACATAATATCAGTATAAAAATAAATCTCGCAATTTGAAAGCTTCATAAGAAGTATTAGAACGCAGCGGCATTAGGCGAGTGCAAGATGTAAACACTTATCAGTTCGGACGAAGGCGGAACATGAAATGGCAGCTGACAAGCAGCAAGCGTAATTATCGTAAAATACTATATCGCGTTTTGAAGTGGAACTAACATCTTTGCCCCCTTCCCAGCCTGTCTGTCAGCCACACACGAACCATATCCATCTAGGGTACGTTTTCTACGTTTATAATTCTGCCAGCTCGTTACCAGGTCAAGGAACAAAGACGACAATGATGGTAGATATGGGAATGAGTTCCTCGTCGGCTTTCTCCTCGCGTAAAGATTGCAGCATGCGTAGCTGCACGAATATTGCGCCACCCAGTGTGCTGCAATACACACAAGAGCTCTTGACGAAACAGGCACTCGTCACGCTTTTGCATAGGATCTCAAGTTTGTTGACCCTCTGCAGCTACATAATATTCTCATCTGCTCATCGTACCAATACAACGACTTTTTGTGTCCTTTTCCAAGGCGTATAGGGCGGGGGAGCTACCTTCGAGTAATTCACCACGTAGCTAGAAGTAGGCTACTATTTGTCAAATTTCATCTCATGACTGGGCTCCACAACTGTGATCTACTGAACGCTTGTTGAAAAAATCTTTACAAGAAAAGCGTTATTCGTTGGGACGAGATCTATTTGCGAAAATTCTTTCGCCAAATTTCTACTCAGTATTTTGTTATCACCCACCCAGATGGGGGGATCGTCAAAATAAGAGAAATAGGTCGAACACGAAAATATTTAGGTGTTCCTTTCTCTGCCGCGCTATTAGAGAATGAAACGGCTAAGAAATATATTCGATAGCCCTCTGCCAGGCACTGGTGGTTTGAAGAGTAAATATGTGGATGTAGATTTAGACATTCGCAGAAGTCGGCAGTGACTGTAGTTTCATGTCTGTTCAAGTTTCTATTTCAATAACCAGTAAATACCAATTTTTTTAATAATCAAACTACCGCGTATAAACCAACTGATTACTTTACAAATGACTTAACGTATTAAATACTTGAAGTTAAGGATATAATTGAGGTAAAGTTCCTTGGAAGCCGCGAAGTCTCCCAATAGTTCAAATGTTTGTACACCTAAGGGACCAAACTGCCAAGGTCATTGATCCCTAAGCTTACAAACTATCGTACTTAAACTAGCTCACTCTAACGACAATACACACATCCATGCCCAAGGGAGAACTCGAACCTCAGGCGGGGTGCAGCCACGCGATTCATGATAAGACGCCTTAAACGGTGCGGCAGTTCCTGACGGGCGCTAAGTGCTCCTCATCCTCAAAACTAGATGAATATAGTGGAAGCAGTTGCCGCCGACTGACCTACGTCTCGTCAAGATATACTAGTACATAGTTTCGAACAGTAATTCTTGTCTCACTTTATTAAACTTTTAATATAGGATTCTACCTGTCAGTGAGTAGTTTATCACAGTGTTTTAAACGCGGCAAAAAAATTATGAGAGTGTGCTCCAATCCCCACCCTTCTCTGATAGTTCGTTTAATACGAGGACTGGAACTTAAATATTGGAAACTATTCAAAATGTTCAAATGTTTGTTAAGCTTATGGGACCTAACTACGGGGTCATCAGTCCCTAAACTTACAAACTACTTATGAACTACTTACGAACTAGGACGGCACAAATATCCATGCCCGAGGGGGGATTCGAACCCCCGACCGTAGTGGCCGTGCAGACCGTGACTGGAGCGCCTCAGTCCCCGCGGCCACCGCGGCCGGCTTGGAAACTATTTATCCACAACCGATACAAAAGCGTTACATGTTTGCACCTGTTACCGTCCTTCCATGTAGTTACCAGTGTTGTGAAGAACACGTTGCCAGCGATGTGGAAGGCGTAGTATACCGTTAACAGAGCCTGACGTTGAAAATGGAGCGATCTACTGCCTGTCGAATCTCTGGAACAGTTCTGAAGCGAATGCCACGAAGTGGATCCATCTGTGAAATCAGTCGCAAGGACTTACGTTCGAAAAGTATGGTGGATGGTACAGTACTTCCCAGTTCCATCGACCGAACAGAGCAGCCACAGGTTGCGAAGTATGCGTCCGCGCATATTATTGCTCTTCCATACTCGAATAATCAATATTCATTTCGAATAAATTCAAGTAGATGACATTCTTTAACATCACCAAAATGAAACTAAAGTATATCAAAGTAAAAACGAATCTCCAAAAACGCCTACTAGCAGCAACAGACGCAACTACAATATGAAAAATTCCCGAGTCAGAGTAAGGTAACTAGAGCTATCTCAGAATAATCAGTTCGGACAATAAATATTTTTGTATTTAATACATGACTGCTGTGTCTAAAATTCTGTCACAAGAAATATCCAGTAAGATTTTTAGTTAATGGAAAACGGTACTGTATGCACAAAAATTTTTCGTTTAATGAAATAAACCAGAATTTAATAGCCTACATTTCTATGGCATACATAGTGGCTGGGGATGACCCAGAAATGGTGCCCAGTAACACGTAACGTTCAGCTGACCATTAGTATGAGGCGATTGTCGGCAATCTACACATAAAAGGTTATCGCTACTTTCTATATACAGGGCTTTAGCGTGTAGCATGTGCGATACTGTGATGTGTAACGTAAATATGTAGATGCTTGAGAAAAGGCGTGCTGTAATCGACTTTCTGACGTACGAGAACACGCCTCCACGTGAAAGCCAAAGAAGATTGAAAGCTGTGTACAGCGGCGACTGTACCGACGCTAGGAATGTGCGACGTCGGGATGTTCCTGCTCGAGATAAAGGAAACGGGGTAACTGAGTTACAAACCAAATACACTGGTAAAAACAACTGGGGGATCGGTTGAGATATCAGATTCTGAAGTATTGTCATCGGCAGCATGAACTAAAATAGTTGGACGTTTTTCTGCTGATGATGACCACTGGACTATGGCGGCGGACGAAGTTTTTCTGTCTGTTGTACATACTGAAGACAACATTGCGGCAACCGAGATACTGGTAATAACGGAAAGGTCCTGCAGAGGGAATTGGTGATGACTTCTGTTTACTGTTCCAAAAGAATTACACAAGCAATTGGAGCCGCGACCGAGTGGCCAAGCGCATTGAAGCACTATGCTACGATGCGCGAGGCCGCTTCCCGTCGGGGGGTTCGAATCTCCCCTCGGACATGGATGTTTGTGCCGTCTTTAGCATAAGGTAGTTCGTAAGTAGTTTGTAAGTCTAGGGACTGATGACCCTGCAGTTAAGTCCCGTAAGCTTGACAAACATTTGAACTCAAGCAATTGGCTTCAAATAGTGTAATGAGCAGGTAGCGCAATGCAAGAAAAACGTGACTTACCCGAAGCTATGGCATGGAGACCCTTGCCGCGGCGGATTAGCCGCACATACTGGAACGCTGTGTTACGGTGCGCGCGGCCGTCCGCCGTCGGGGGTTCGATTCCCCACTCAGGATTGGGTGTTTGTGTTATCCTGAGTTTAGCTTACCGTAGGTTAGGTAGTTTGTAAGCTAGGGAGTAAAAACCAACCTGTTGAGTCTCATAGATTTACAAACATTTGCCCAATTTTTATTTTTATTTTATTTTTATTATTTTTTATATTTATTTATTTATTTATTTGCCGGCCGCGGTGGCCGAGGGGACTGAGGCGCTCCAGTCACGGTCTGCACGGCCACTACGGTCGGGGGTTCGAATCCCCCCTCGGGTATGGATATTTGTGCCGTCTTTAGTATAAGGTAGTTGATAAGTAGTTTGTAAGTTTAGGGACTGATGACCTCGTAGTTAAGTCCCATAAGCTTAACAAACATTTGAACATTTATTTATTTATGTATTTATTATTATTATTATTATTATTATTATTATTATTATTTTTGGAGAGCCATAGGAAGGTCGGAAGTGGGACAGACAGAGCGATGTGCCTGTAGCTCTGGGAGTGTCCCGCCCGAAGTGTAATTTGCAGAACCTGGACGCGATCCCAGATAACAGGAAGGCCAAGGCCGTCCACGGGTAACATCAGCAAGAGGACCCTTATCTCCAATTAACAGCCTGTCGAGACAAAAGGGTGAATGTAAATAAGCTGCAACGCACCCTCCAGGCAGCGACAGGACGCGCAATATCAACACAGTCCGAAATCGCTTAGGGAATTTGGCCTCTACGCACGGAGGACTATGGTGTGTGTCCAATTAAAACCAGTCACCGTTTAGCCCGCAGACACTGGGCAGAGGAATGTCAGGATTGGAGTCGTAACGAATGGAGTCGGGTTGTGTTCACGGATGAGCCAAGATTTAGAGTTCAGCCGGATAACGGTCCTTCCCTCATCTGGAAAGAACGTAGAACAATCCTACCTATGCTCATGATACATCACTGGTGGTAGTTAATTGTGTACGAAGGAGTCAGTATTGGCGGGCATACGGACCTAGAATGTCACTCAGAATGGCGTTTTGACTGCTTAGAGGTATAGAGATGAGATCCTTCGACCTTTCGTTGTTCATTACGCTAGTGCCATAGGAGATGTGTTCCTTCTGGTGGATGATAAAGCTCGTCTCCAAAGAACTGCACTGGTGGACAACATGCTTGAAGCTAAGGGAATTGGACGAATGGAGCGGGAGCCTTGTTCACCGGACTCAAATGCGATTGAGCATGTCTGGGATGCACTTGGCAGACACATTGCAGCCAGAACAGCATCTGCCACAACGATTGCAGAGCTGGATATTGCGCTCGTGGAAGAATGGTCAAATATCCCTGAAGTGCTGATTGATAACCTCATACTGTCCAAGCCAGACAGGTGTGCAACTGTACTGGCCGTCCGAGTTTATCTCACACCACATTAGAGGGCAACTTTTTCATTATTATGGTAGCCCCATGGTACCTCGCTCTAAGTAAATGCCACGTAAACCTCAAGTAAAGAGTTGAGACAGTAAAATATCGTTCTTTATCACACACACAAATTACAACTGTAAGCAGTATGTGTATAAAATACTGTACCATATGAAGATTGTGTATGATATGTCACCTGATCCCCTTTTCGTTTTGAGCAGTGTACGTTGCAAAATAACTTGACTTACCGAAACGCTGCAGGCACGTGATAATTCGAACTTTCTGCTGGATTGCATCATTATGGTGGTAACGTTTAATAAGTGAAAGGATATTGCATTTTTACAGACGCAGATCGAACATTTGTTGTTACCTGTACTGTACATTAGTCATAGCTATGCTATCTACACGTTATTGTTTACGTGAAGAAAAAATAGTGAATAATTGTGCGAGGTTTTGAAGTATACAACCAATAAGTTTAGACTTCTTGTTGGTAAACAAAAAACAGAATATCTCTTGATGAGCCAGGTGGAAGCATGGGCAAGAAGACACCTACAGCCATTGGTAGTTGGGAGGGTGTTCAAGTACCCAAGGCAGAAGACTAAGAGCGAGGCCAAGAAAGAGATGGAGCGATAGAGTGAGGAAGATCTGAGCTCGATGGGGATGGCAATGAACAACGGTTTCATATAGCGGAGAAAAGACCTCGACGGAAGCAACTCCCTGTAGTGCACTCGAGCCTCTGGGCATGATCGCCTAATGTAAATTAAGTGTCTTTAACCCATTCCAACGCAGTGATGCCATTACGACATCGTCAACTTCAGCTGTTCTCTAGGCCTGGCCATTTATTTAAAAATTATAAACAACACTGCAGGATTTCCGAAAATTCATTGTGGTTAGGTTGGTGACCATTACTTCGAGGAAGCACAGAGCATTGGGCTACACTGCATTGAAAAAAATGTACATTGTAGATTGATGTGTAAGTTAGAGTACACGCAGCAAGACTTTGAAAATATATCATTGGTGAAGGAAAGAAAGTAATTTCAAACTTTCATTAATAAATTATTGTCAAATGTCTAAATTAGTAGTAAACAGTTTGAAAATGATGTTAGTTAAGGTAAAGGAAATATATAATGTCCACTGATGCCATACCGTTTCATCCCAAATTTCTCACCAAAAACTAAAAAAAAAAAAAAAAGAAAAATCTAAAATTCTAATAAATAAACATTATTCCAATCGTTATGTACAGAAATACGCAAAGAAATAACAAAATAATCCCATTTTGGTGCTCCCCATCCAACAAACACGTTGTCATCGGGACGTTAAACCCTAAGATTCCTTCCTTTTCTGAATGTCCGAGAGTAGTGGGTTTGAGTAATGTTCTCAAATGCTAACAGACAATCAAAACTGTGCGAAATAACCGCAGAAATCAGTTTGGTACTATAATGACTTATGCATTAGGGCAGTGTGGCGCAATCCATCGTTCACAAGTTATGGCAGCAGACGATCGATTCGAGACCGAGGTGTCTCATGTTTTCACCTCATTTTTTTGGCACCATTTCATTGCTGCTGCACGTGACATGGAAGTTGGTCTGTATACCTCGAAAATTTCAAAGTAAACCTGTGTGCAAATTAGAAATTCTGTTCTCAAGCTTCGCACTGTCCTGCGAATGCCAACTACAGAGTAGGTGCTGATTTTGAAACTTGTGGAAATTACTGATGCAGTTTGTCAACAGTGAAGCGCCTGTTTTGGCGAACTGCCTCATAAACATGTGTCAAATCCTTATTCGAGATAGCAGGCCGTCCACATCAAAACAGGCACCACGCTACTGACGTGCTCCATCAGAAATTTTCGCAAGTTTCAGGATCAGCTGTACGTGTCACCGAGTTGTAGAGAAGAAAACTGTAGCCGAGTAGCCTGTGTACTCACCCCTGTCGACAGCGAGCGGGTTGGCGACGAAGCGGTGCGGGTCCCTGCCTCCCACGTAGCCGGCTGCGAGGTTGCGCCCGGCCACCAGCACCTCCCCAGCGTCTCCGGCCAGCACCGGCCGGAACTGCGAGTCCACCACATACACCAGCGTGTTGTCCACCGGAACACCTGCAGGCCAGGCATCGCGGGACATGTAAATACCACACCACCAGGCTGCTGTCGCACTGTTCAACCATCTGACGAGCAGAAGGTGCCATATCCATAACCATATGAGTTGCTGATGGATCTACAGGGTCTTTTTGACCGTGGTCCATGAAACATTTCTGTCTTTTCGTCTGGGGCTACGTTGGATATCGTAAGAGGTGCTCCAGGCAATGCTGAGTCTTGCCACGACAGTGTCTCCAGTAGCACCTCTGAAGATGTCCAAGCGCAGAGCCTGACGAAACGTCAAGAACGGCAATATTCTCAAAATATATGACATCAACTGCGAATGGGTAAAGCTGGAAATGTGTACCCAGCCGGGATTCGAAGCCGGGTCTCCTGCTTTCTTGGCAGTTGCGCTGACCCCTACACCACTGTGGACACAGTGATCACCGCACCTGCAAGGACTACCTAAGTACGCCTCCCGTCAGATACAAATTCCCAGATTCACCCTGCCCACAGTACTCAAACTCGTAGTTATGAACCTAAAGGATCAGAAGTGACGTCTGTTCAAATGTTTGTAGAGTCTATGGGACTTAACTACGGGGTCATCAGTCCCTCAACTTAAAAACTACTTATGAACTAGCTAATTCTAAGGACGGCACAAATATCCATGCCCGAGGGGGGATTCGAACCCCGACAGTAGTGGCCGTGCAGACCGTGACTGGACCGCCTCAGTCCCCTCGGCCACCGCGGCCGGCGACATCTGTTCTTTCGGAACAGACGCCACATGTATGTAAGAACGGGAATGTTGCATGGACCACGGCCAATCAACCCGTAATATTCATCAGCAACTATGAAATTCGAACGTGAAAGCCTTCATTATATGATTATAACCAGATTCCCAAGAAACGTTGGTCACAAGTGGACTGCAAATACGAGAGGGGTTGAATTGAAATGGTACGAAACGATACTGTCGGTATAACTGAAGTAATCAACAGAGCTTGAGTACAAATATCCCATTGTTTAACGAGCCGAAGGATTCTTTGTTCGCAGAATTCCTGAGGCTGTGACAGAAGCCAGTACTTTGCTGTGTCCTTCAGTTCGTCGTCCGAGTTGAAGCGCTTCCCTTTGAGATGTTTTTTTAACGGACCAAACAGATGGAACTAAAGGGCGACATGTCCAGGATGTAGGGCGGATGCTCAAGCTGCTGCCACTTGAACTTGGCCATTACACTTTGGTGACCCTGGAGACGTGTGGACGCGCAGTTATCATGGAGCAGAATCACTCCCTCCGTGATCATCCCAGGCCGTTTGATTTTGATGGACTTGCATAGGCTACGGAGTGTCTCAAAGTATACGTCAGTGTTAATAGTTTTTCCGCGCTCGAGGAATTCTGTGAGTGTCGGACCTCGTACGTTGAAAAAGACGGCGACCATAACATTTCAGCTGAAGAAACAGCCTTGATTTTTTATTTATTTATTTATTTATTTATTTTAGTGGGAGGTGACGACGCATGCTTCGCGTTCCTAGGTGTCGTACTACGTCACCACCAAGCGGCATATTAAAATTTCAACCGGTTTTGTTGTTAAGACGTTGCGTACCTTTCCATCTGAACACCACTCGCACTTGCAATTTTGATTAATATTGTCATCACATAGATTAATATTGATAGGGTGTGTAGCGGATGACTAGAATTTCAACATATGTGAAGAGGAAGACACAATTCTGAACCATTTTTGAGAAAATCGAGTTTTGATTATTAGGCATGCCTATATGTTCAGTTGCGTGATCGCATATCACCAATATTCCGTAGATGAGTATGTAGGACTTTAGTTTCGTAAGCATGAAATCGCTGGATCGAATCTCGCAGCTGGTGCTTTTTTTATTCTCTCGTACTTCGAACAAGAATTTATAGTGACTATCAAACCATCAATATTTAATAATTACGTGTTAAAACCTCACTGTGAAGTCATTTGACTTGACAATCAGTTTCGCGTTTTATTGCTCTCTACGTAGGCATACTTATGTGACAGCTACAACCTCTCTGACCAGAGGAACTCGCTGGAGGAGGGGAGTAGCCAGTGCGAAAGCAATAAAGTGTGTTGTCGATATAATCGGGTATTATTTTGCAGACATGTTCCCAGCACTATTTATAAATGGAGTTTCGTGAAAGGAGGAGAACGGTAATACGTTATTGCGCTTTTGTATACCGTTAGATGCAAAGGCCACACGACAATTACGTGATCTACATAAATACTCTGCAAATCACATTGAAGTGCATGACAGAGAGTTCAGCGAACCACTATTGTGATATTTCTCTACCGTTTCATTCTCTAGTAGCGCGATCTCATTTCTCTTATTTTATTTTGATTATCATCTCACTCGCTGTAGGTGAGTGTTAAAATATGTTCGCATTTGATTATCATCTCACTCCCTGTAGGTGAGTATTAACAAAATGTGTTCGCATTCGGAAGAGAAAGTTGGTGAAAGAAATTTCACTAACAAATCTCGCCGCAACATCTTTCTGTTGATTATTTTCACCCCAACTGGTGTTTCTCCCGTATATCGCGATAATATATAAACGAAGTGTCCTTCTCTGAACTTCATATCCTCCGTCAGTCGCACTTGATGAGCATCCCGAAATGGCCAGCAATACTCCAAAATAGGACGCACAAGTGTAGTGTAGGCTGTTTATTTAGGTAGAACTGTTGCATCTTCTGGCAATAAAACGTAGCCGTTGGTTCGCCTTCCCCTACAATATTTTCTTTGTTTTATTTCCAATTTAAGGTGATCGTAATTGTTCTTAGGTATTTTGTTATAAATGACTAATTTATAGTGTAAATGGAGTTTACCGTATTTCTTTTAGTGCTCATATCGATGGCTTCTCGCTTCTCGTTACTAAGGGTCAATTGACAATTTTTACACCATGTAGATATCTTATCTGAATGTTCAAACAACTTACGTGTATGCTGCCGGGTGACGTCGTCGACAACCGCCGATATTTCGGCAGGAGAACACCCTGCCATTCTCAAGGCACAACTGCACTTAAGGAAGCAATGTGCAAGCGTATTTAATACCTTGGTTTGCAAAGTGTAAACAAGGAAGATAACACACACAGTACAAGTCACAGCAGAGTCAACACAACCAGAGGTGACCAAACATCAAAAATATCGATAGTGACTGAATCAACAGGCGAGGCAACATTAATTTTATCCCTGTTTTTTGACGAGAGACAGTGCCGGATTCCAAGCACAATTTAAACAAAAACCACCATCTCTGTTTATAAGGTCGCTTGCTAGTTAAATTTCAACAGCTTCCTTAATAACACTATCCCAATAGGTGGAGGTGCATACCAGGATCTCCGTGTTGTTGTATTCCATAGGATGACCGGTGTCAAGACAGTGTTCTGCAACAGCGGATTTGTTGGGCTGTTGTAAGCGCGTGTAACGTTTATGTTCAATACACCGGTCTTCCACAGTCCTGATTGTCTGACCAATATATGACATGCCACAACTGCAAGGAATACGATATACACCTGCCTTACGCAAACCAAGATCATCCTTTACGGACCCCAACAGGGCCTTTATCTTAGAAGGTGGTCGAAAAACACATTTCACATCATATTTCCGTAAAATACGACCAATCTTGTTGGAAATACTTCCTGCGTAAGGCAAAAAGGCCATAGATTTAGGTGCCACTTCATTACTATCGTCACTCACCCGTTGCACAGAAGGCTGATAGCGCAATGCACGTTTTATCTGTCTCTCACTATAACCGTTCTGACGAAAGGTCACCTCGAGATGGGACAACTCAGCTGACAAACTGTCAGGGTCTGAAATGACATGTGCCCTGTGAACCAAAGTACGAAGTACTCCTTCACACTGAGCTGGATGGTGACAACTATCAGCTCGCAGATACAAATCTGTGTGAGTAGGCTTCCTATAAACAGAATGTCCCAATGTACCATCAACCTTCCTTCTGACCAACACATCAAGGAAAGGAAGGCAGCCATTCTGTTCCACCTCCATTGTGAACTGAATATTCGGGTGGATTGAATTTAGGTGTTCCAAAAAACCATTTAAATTCTCACTACCATGAGGCCAAACAACAAAAGTGTCGTCTACATATCTGAGAAAACACGCAGGTTTCAGAGTCGCTGACGCTAAAGCACGTTCCTCAAATTTGGTTATTTTTGATGTTTGGTCACCTCTGGTTGTGTTGACTCTGCTGTGACTTGTACTGTGTGTGTTATCTTCCTTGTTTACACTTTGCAAACCGAGGTATTAAATACGCTTGCACATTGCTTCCTTAAGTGCAGTTGTGCCTTGAGAATGGCAGGGTGTTCTCCTGCCGAAATATCGGCGGTTGTCGACGACGTCACCCGGCAGCATACCCGTAAGTTGTTTGAACATTCCTTACGCCGGGAAAAGTTAAAGTCTCACATCTTATCTGAATCATTTTGCAGTTGCTTTTGATCTTCTGGTGACTTTACTGACCGATAAATGACAGCATCATCCGGGAACAGTCTAAGAGAGCTGCTCACATTGTCTACTAAATCGTTTATAAACAGTAAGGACCCTATAACACTTCCCTAAGGGACGCCAGATATCACTTTTATTTGATGACTTTCCGTCAGTTACAAAGTACTGTGTTCTTTCTGACAGGAAATCACGAATCCAATCGCTCAACAATGGCGATATTCCTTAAACATGCAACTTGATTAGAAGACGCTTATGAGATATAGTGCCAAAAGCCTTCCGGAAATCCATAAATATGGAATCGATTTGGGATCCCTTGGGAATATAGAGCTTTCTGTGTTTGAGAGGAACGATACTTTCTGAATCCGTATTGACTATAGGTCAATAGGTAGTTCTCTTAGAGGTAGTCATAATATTTGAGAAAATATGTTCTGAAATCCTGGAGCAAACATATGTCAATGATATAGGCCTGTAATTTTGCGAATCACTCATATTGCCTTTCTTGAATATTGGAGTGACCTGTGAAAATTTCCAGTCTTTGGGTACGGATCTTTCACTGAGCGAGCGGTTGTATGATAACTAGGTAAGGAGCTATGGCATCAGAATTCTCTGAAAGCAACCTAATTGGTATACAATCAGGACCGGGAGACTTACTTTTGTTAAGTGATTTAAGTTGCTTCAATTCCCGAGTTTTACTTCAGTGTTCGACTAATGAATTTCATTCAAATGAGTGAAATTGGTGTTGAGGTGACCACTTTCATGACGTGTACAGTGAGCAAATGTGATGAGCAGGTGTGACGTCACGTATAGTAGGCCGTGATCGTGTAGCTCACTGGCTGCCCACTACCGCATAGTGAGCCGTGCCCCAGCAGCCACCCAGACAACTATGTGATCGATGCCAGCTCTGCGTGACGTCACACGAGAGCGCCGCGGTTTTCTATCTAGGCGGTGTTGCCTCGTCTGGGAGAACTGCAGTGAGACGTCGTGAAAGTGAACGCATAAGTACCTGGCATTCCTCTGGACGCAACCGACCGCAAATTGTTGGCAATGGCTCAGAGCCTGCATTGTATGACACGCCAAACGTGCTCGTTAGTGTTCAAGTCGGAGCTCTGGGATGGCCATCTAAGTCTTTGGATTTTCCGCGTGTGTTTCTGCAACCATTTCAGAGAGACTTGGGAAGAATTTGACGGCGTGTTATTTTCTTCAAAGACCGCAGAACTGTCTCTGTGTTGGAAGGTCGAAAATGTGTTGGTCTTCAATCTGTTGGACCGCCCGTCGACCATTCAAAGTCCATTGCAGAACAACTCAGGGGCCCATTCGACACCTGCAAAATGCACTGCATCGCCCTTGGACCACACCTTCTTGGCAGGCGGCATGCATCGATTCATTTGGTCTGCACCATACACAGTGCTTCCCATTGTCATAGTGCAGTTGAAATTGTGATTCGTTCGATCATATGTTCGTACATTATTACAGTGCCTATCCCTGGTGATTGGTGACAATGCTAGTCGTTGTATTGGATGATATTGTGACACCCGTGTGTTGTGTTGAATTAAGCCGTGACTTGTTGCACTGTTGCTGTTCTGTCACTACTGACAATCCGTGCCAAATGTCACTGATCATCGAGGGTTGCTGCACGGTAGTTGGTCTGTTGGGACTGTGACACACTCATTCAATCCCTCACTCACGATACACCCAGGACATGGCGGAACATGTGAAGTTGGAATACCTGCGTCTGTGTGACTACGTAGGCTTTCCCAGCATAATAATTGATGTTCATCTCGGGTCTCCTGCCGGATAAATTCGTCATCGGGACACCATATTTCGGCGAGCCACTTGGTCGCCATACTCAGGTGAGAGTGCCGGTACAAGAACTTGCCGAGACAGTACAAGCCATGAGCGGAGACCCTATATATGCCGCGGCAGGCCGAGAGCTCGTGCGCAAGAATGGACACTTCCGTACTCTACGCTACAGCTCCGCCAGTGGTAGAAGCTGGCGCTAACGATAGATGGCTATTCAGAAGGTCTAAAGGAAGATCATTGTTTTTTTTATGTCTAACAATACATGGTTCCACATTTTACTTAAGGAAAAACCGTGTCTCTATTTATAATATTGTCAGAAGGACGAATTTCGATCGACTCTCTTAAAACAAAGTCCCAATAGCGAGACGCAGGGGCAAACATTTCTCTCTCGTCATACCTCACTGTATGTCCCTCAGTAAGAGTGTTCTCGGCCACCACACATTTTTCTGGCTGAATCAATCTTGTATGTCGATGGTCTTCAGTACATCGATCTTTAATTGTTGAAATTGTCTGATAGATGTAAGGTTTCCCACAGTGACAAGGAATTTTGTATACACCAGGTTTCCTCAATCCTAAGTCATCCGTTACTGACCCCAAGAGCGCTCTAACCTTGGCTGGCGGGCGAAAAATACATTGGATATCATCTCTTTTCAAAATTCTTCCTATTTTCTAAGAAATAGCTTCCAGAAAAGGTAGGAAAGCCAGCGATTTGCAAGTTTCTTCTTGTGGTTCCCTTCACCACTGCCGATATCAAAATGTCCATCTGTTTGGCACTGGCTACTAGACTTGCGCATAATAGTTCGCGATCGGGAGCGCTCACTTTAGTTAGCGGCTCTGCCGCGAACTAGTTCGTTCTTTTAGTTCGTCCGCTCCCAGTGACGGCTGAGCGGCGTGGGCTGCGCATGCAGGTGAAGGGAGAAGTTCCCCCACCTAGCTGCTTCATGCGCATGCTGCTTGAGGCGCTAACGCTATCACGCAACCAAAAAACAGTTTGTAGATAATTTCTCGCGTTTAAGTTTAGAGTTATCTCTATATCTTGGCATTATGGAATTTATTAGTCAGATATTGCAGAGTGCAGAATACTTCAAAGCAGAAATTTTGTAGCACTGAACTATGTAACCTAGCAGGCAGACGCTAACCTCGAAATGGCTCTCATCAGCAGAAGGCAAACACGTGAGTTTTAATTCTGTTCGCGTCCTATCGCGCATATTTCAGTTCGCGACCAATCGCGCATATTTCAGTTCGCGACCAATCGCGCATATTTCAGTTCGCGACCTATCGCGCATCTTTCAGTTCGCGACCTATCGCGCATCTTTCAGTTCGCGACCTATCGCGCATCTTTCAGTTCGCGACCTATCGCGCATCTTTCAGTTCGCGACCTATCGCGCATCTTTCAGTTCGCGACCTATCGCGCATCTTTCAGTTCGCGACCTATCGCGCATCTTTCAGTTCGCGACCTATCGCGCATCTTTCAGTTCGCGACCTATCGAGCATCTTTCAGTTCGCGACCTATCGCGCATCTTTCAGTTCGCGACCTATCGCGCATCTTTCAGTTCGCGACCTATCGCGCATCTTTCAGTTCGCGACCTATCATGCACCTTTCAGTTCGCGACCTATCATGCACCTTTCAGTTCGCGACCTATCATACATATTTTAGTTCGCGACCCATCACACATATGTTAGTTCGCGACCGGTAGCTCTCCTTTTAGTTCAAAACAGAAAATTTGTAGTACTGAACTATGTAATCTAGCAGGCAGACGCTAGCCTCGAAATGGCTCTTATCAGGAGAAGGAAAACAGGTGATTTTTAGTTCTGTTCGCGAACTATCGCGCATATTTTAGTTCGCGACCTATCGCGCATCTTTTAGTTCGCGACCTATCGCGCATATTTTAGTTCGCGACCGGTAGCTGTCCTTTTAGTTCGCAGCTCGGCCGCGAAGTAGGTCGCACTTTTTAGTTCGTCCGCTAGTTTTTGGCTTTTGCTACCGCCACTAAAACTACAGCTGATCTGCATCTCAGCTCGAAATGACGACAACTGGCAGAAGGGAATCACGCGATTCTGCGCGCCCTCGCCGTTACCCGTCAGTCTTCGGAAAAGGAGCGGACGAACTAAGAGGCGAGGGATCTGCGAACTAGTCCGTTCGCGAACTTCAGAAGACTACTGGCTAGCCGCGGTGGAGTAGCCGACGGGTCTAAAGCGTCTCGCTGCGGAGCGCGCGGTTGCTCGCCGTGGAGGTTCGAGTCCTCCCTACGGCATGGATGTATGTGTGTGTGTGTGTGTGTGTGTGTGTGTGTGTGTGTGTGTGTGTGTGTCCTTAGGTTAGTTTACCTAGGTTTAAGTAGTTTGTAAGCTACGGACTGATGACCACGCAGTTTGGTCCGATAGATTTACAGACATTTGAACATTTGAACTACTGGCTTCATATTTCGTTCTAACGGTGTCAGCTGAGAACGACATCGTATCACTTGCACGACCTCGTCTCAGAAGGTCTGCTAAACGAGTGCAGCTGACGCAGTAGCGAGTGCGAGCGCAAACGACAGACCTGCGCCATCTGTGGCAACCGGCCCCTGACATTTGCCAAGTGGGTGTATTTGGAGGAGCGAGCCTTACCTATGGGGACCTTGTCGAAGAGCTGCAAGTCCATCTCGGAGCGCAGCAGGTGGAAGGTGACGTCGCCCATGACCTCGGTGCTGCCGTAGAAGTTGGCGAGCGTGTGCCCGGGGAAGCGGCGGAAGAAGTGGCGCGCCAGCTCGGCGGGCAGGCTCTCGCCGCTGCACACCCACAGCCGCAGCTGCGACAGCAGCGCGCCGCGCGGCTGCAGCTCCAGGTACAACAGCAGCGCGCGCAGCAGTGACGGCACCAGCACCAGACGACCCACCTGCGCATGCGCACGCGCCACACGTTCACCTTCTGTTCTAACGAACCCAACATGGACTCAGACCTCATGAAAAAACAGTGGCGGCGCTAGACGAAAACTGGGCGTCGGCGAACTCGTCTTTGCGAGGCCCCTTTTATTTTTTTCATTCATGAAGAAACTGTTAAATTAGCTGAATTATACATCAATAATCATTGTACTAAAATTCTATTAGTATAATGTACGAGTATTATTGCAATGACAAAAATTACAATAAACAAACACTTATTAGAGGAACAAAATCACCTTTTCGTCTCACTGAATTTTTTAAGATTACATCTTAATACTAGCCGCTATTTCGGCTTAATATGATAGTACTGACAACGCAGATAGTCTTTCTTGGATCATTGTGCTTTTCAAGTGAGTCTTAATCAATTTTAACTTTGTGAAGCTTCTCTCGGCCGAAGCTGTACTGAATGGAACTGAGGATGATTCTGATTGTTATATAAACATTTGGATTGACTTCTTTCAAATAGTTTTCTAAAATGTACTGAAGAAATTGTCTTGTAAGTATTTAAATATTGCATCACTGCTACACTCATACGGAAATAAATACGGACAACTATAGCTGCCGGCCGGGAATGGCCGAGCGCACTAATGCGTCATACCACGGTGAGCGAGATCGCTCTCCCCGGGGGTGGAATCCCACCCTTGGGTAGGAATGTTGTGTTCGTCCATTGGTTAAGCTAGTGTAAATTAGATGAAGGTCGTCGCTACATAACCTAGCAGTTGGAAAGCGCCGTTAAACATCAAATATAAAAAAGAAAAAAAACTGAAATTTTAACAATGTTTTGCGAGGCCCCCACAGGCGCGAGGCCGTCGGCGGTAGCCGAAGTCGCCGACGCCTAGCGCCGCCACTGTGAAAAAATAAAGACACGTTTGCACCGCTCTATCTTTCGACCAACTTTGTTGTATGGGAGTGAAAATTGGGTGGATACAGGTTATCTTATTCTTAAGGTAGAGGTTACAGATATGAAAGTAGCAAGAATGATTGCAGGTTCCAATAGATGGGAACAATGGCAGGAGGGTGTCCGTAATTAGGAAATCAAAGAAAAACTGGGAATGAACACCATAGATGAAGCAGTTAGAGCGAACAGACTGAGATGGTGGGGGTCATGTTACACGCACGGGAGAAGCAAGGTTACCTAAGACTCATGAGTGCGTCAGTGGAAGGTAAAAGAAGTCGAGGTAGACCAAGAAGAAAGTACTTAGATTCGGTGCAGAATGATTTTGAAGTGAAAGGCATAACATCGGACGAGGCATCAATATTAGCATTGAATAGGGGATCATGGAGGAATTTTATTAGAGGTACTTCGCTCCAGACTGAACGCTGAAAGGCACAATCAGTCTCTAATGATGATGATGATGATGATGACGTTTATTGCCAAAGTGAACTTACAAAGGTTCCATTTTTAGTGACTGAGGTATCGAACCCTAAAGATTGATGAAAAAAAAAGTTCTTTAATCCCGAATGAAACTTTCACTCTGCAGCGGAGTGTGCGCTGATATGAAACTTCCTGGCAGATTAAAATTGTGTGCCGGAACCGGATTCTAACCTCGGACCTTTGCCTTTCGCGGGCAAGCGCACTACCGACTGTACTATCCTGACACGACTCACGATGCCGCCTCACAACTCCACTTCCGCCAGTACCTCGCCTCCCACTTTCCAAACTTCACAGAAGCTCTCCTGCGAACCATGCAAGACTAGCACTCCTGGAAGAAAGGATATGGTGGAGACATGGCTTTGCCAAAAGTTGTGAGGCGGCATCGTGGAGTCGGGTCGGGATAGCACAGTCGGTAGTGCGCTTGCCCGCGAAAGGCAAAGGTCCCAGGTTCGAGTCCCGGTTCCGGCACACAATTTTAATCTCCCAGGAAGTTTCTTTAATCCCGTTTGGAAGGACGGCAGGGCCGTCACTGGAGCAGGGCGGAAAGGTGGATGGCACCTACCGCCAGTCTACGAATTAAAAGATGTAAGTAAATTATTGAAAGAATTAATAATAAAAAGAAATCCTTGGGTATTATGGAAGTAAGTAAGTTAGGGTTTAACTACCCATCGACATGATGATTCAGAAAAATCACGAGCCGGCCGCGGTGGCCGAGGGGACTAAGGCAGTCCTGTGAAGTTGGCACCCCTTTTTTGCAAAATGCACATTTTTCAGAGTTCTAGACAGATATGCAATAGTTCTAGAGTTCTTTGTACAAAATGTAAATAGTTCTGCAAAATTTCGCCGAAAAATTACCATAAAATATTTTTTTCCAAAATAATTTTTTGCCTAATTGTACAAACATAGTTCTGGTCACAGTTCTAAATAGCTATCAAAGAGTTCTACAGGAAATCCTAATGACATTTTTCTGTGCAGATTACACTTCATGAGATAAATGCAATAATGGGGAATCCATTTACACGCTACTGTGAAGTTGGCACCCATTTTCTCAAAAAAGTGCATTTTTTCAGAGTTCTAGACAGATATGCAATAGTTCTGGAGTTCTCTGTACAAAATTTAAATAGTTCTGCAGAAATTCGCCGAAAAAATAGTAAAATTACCACAAACTATTGCATATCTGCCTAGAACTCTGAAAAAATGAACATTTTTGAGAAAAGGGGTGCCAACTTCACAGTAGCGTGTAAATGGATTCCCCATTATTGCAATTATCTCATGAAGTATAATCTGCACAGAAAAATGTCATTAGGATTTCCTGTAGAACTCTTTGATAGTTATTTAGAACTGTGATCAGAACTATGTTTGTACAATTAGGCAAAAAATTATTTTGAAAAAACTAAATTTTGTGGTAATTTTTGTATTTTTTCGGCGAAATTTTGCAGAACTATTTAAATTTTGTACAGAGAACTCCAGAACTATTGCATATCTGTCTAGAACTCTGAAAAAAATGTTCATTTTCCAAAAAAGTGGTGCCAACTTCACAGGACTGACTGAGGCGCTCCAGTCACGGTCTGCACGGCCACTACGGTCGGGGGTTCGAATCCCCCCTCAGGCATGGATATTTGTGCCGTCCTAGGTCGTAAGTAGTTCATAAGTAGTTTGTAAGTTTAGGGACTGATGACCCCGTAGTTAAGTCCCATAGACTATACAAACATTTGAACATTTAGAGAAATCACGAAAACTTTTGTTTGTTTCTTCTTTCTGCTTCTCATCCCTCCCCCTTTCCCATCCTCGCCAATCTGCTGGCTGGCAACGCCCTTGAAGCACGGAAGGAAGGAATCTTAGGGTTTAACGTAGCGTCGACAGCGTGGTCATTACAGACGGAGCTAACGCTCGGATTTTTGGGGAAGGATGGGGGAAGGAAATCGGCCGTCCCTTTGAAAGGAACCATCACGGCATATGCCTGGAGTGATTTAGGGAAATCACGGAAAACCTAAATCTGGATGGCCGGAGGTGGATTTGAACCACCATCCTACCGAATGCGAGTCCAGTGGGTTACCACTGCGCCACCTAGCTCGGTTTGAAGCACGGGCATAGTTGTTACGCGTGGTGACCGGAAACAGTCTGAGAAGATTCTACGGCTGTGAAAGGTAGGTTCCACGAGTTCCACATGACCCCTAAACTACTAGTCCGATTCAGCCAAACTTGTGTACACACTTACCGTCAGAAAACAATCACTGTAAACGGAAAGTACCAATTATGACACATGATTCAGGTGATACGACTTCGAAAACAATGAAGTGCGCAAAAATCGCCGCGTCATACGACGCTTGAATAACGACTGATAGACAAACTCTGACAAACAAGTTCGGTGAATAGTCCTGTGACATTAACGTACATGTACTATAAAGCACAGTTACCTTACTGTTTTTCAAAATAGTAAACTCCCACAACTATGCACCACTGAGTTACGCGATGAAAGTCCAGGAAATTTTGCACGAAGTCTTCCTTTGGGATGGTGTTTAAAAGCTTCGTTACGTTTCGTACGATGTTAGACACATCGTCAAATCTATTTCTTTTCAAAGCGAGATCGAGTCGAGTGAATAGGAAAAAGTCTGGAGGATTAGATCCAGAGAGTATGGTGGATGTTCATATTGCAGCATCCCCTTTTTTGCCAGGAATTGATGATACTATTTGTGGAGTAGCCTAGTCGTGAACAAAAAACCAGGAACTTTCAATGTAAGCTTGCACGGCCGGCGTCAACTTCATTTAAAACTTCCGGGCTCATAAGCCGTGGTCACTTTGTAAAAATTTCCCCTAGCGTTTCATCTTCGGCTGCGGAAGACATCTTCAGAGGTAGAGTGATGAACTGCCGCCACTCTACCTCTGAAGATGTCTTCCGCAGCCGAAGACAAAACGTTAGGGGAAAGTTTTACAAATCGACCACGGCTTATGAGCCCGGAAGTTTTAAATGGCACGAGGAAGTTTGTTCTGCGCACTAGGGTCGGACCTTGCGTAGACGTTGCATAATACGGGTAAAACTTTCAACGTATCTTGCAACGTTCAACGACGTTCACTCTGGTAGAAATTCCTTGAGGATAATGCCTTGACTATTGAAGATAACGATGAGCATCGTTATTATGCGTGATATTTCGGCTCTGACCTTTATCCGACGAGGTTATGTCGGAGAACGGAAAGCCATCCTTTCCCGTTTCGTTTCAGGGTCGTCCCGGAGACAGCAGGGTTCATCCTTACTGACAATACGGTTCAAGAAACTGGGTGTCGCGTCCGCAATTTCGATAAATGCCTGTGAAGGCTCTAAACGTGCCTGTTTCTGATAGTCTGTTAAGTGATGTGGCACAAGACAGCAAGACGTTTTCTTCTTTCCTAATTCCTGGGTTAGGGTTTTTATTTATTTATTTATTTATTTATTTTTAGCATGGATTCACGGTTTAATCTTCAGTTCGTTCGCTATCATGCACACTGTTAATCGACGATCGTTCGTGATTAGTGTCCTCGCTTTCTCGATGTTTTCGTCACTGACGGCGGTCGCCGATCGTCCGCTACGGGGATTTTCAGAAACACTTTCCCGGTCTACTGAAAAACACACGAACCACTCTCTTGCACACATCAGGGACAGTGCTTGTTCAAATGTTCAAATGTTTGTAAAGCTTATGGGACTTAACTACGGGGTCATCAGTCCCTAAACTTACAAACTACTTATGAACTACTTACGAACTAGGACGGCACAAATATCCATGCCCGAGGGGGGATTCGAACCCCCGACCGTAGGACAGTGCTTGATCCCCATAACATGCCCCAGCGTCGCATGTGTTTTGTTTGGCGTCAGACTAAACTTGAAACAAAACTTTAAACTGATCCTTTGCTCGTTCATTGTCCTGTTCTCAGTTCAGAACCAAAGCACTAAACAATCACTTCGTCCAACTGGTCTAACACGGAACACACACGATGCTCAACTGAACTACGGTGGGTGCAGGTTGTCAACACCTTCCGCTACGCAGGTGCAGCCTTGTGATTCACTTGTGTTGTCCGAACGACCTTTCTGACTTCATCCACCGAACTTTGTCAGAGGTTGGCACCTTTCATTCTGTTGAGATTGAAGGTAGGGTTCGAAAGTGTATATAACTGTTGCCGCGCGGACTGAATCGCTTTACAACTTCTCGTCGCAAAGCTAACGCGGTTGACGACAGATGTGGCCTGCAAAGCACCGCACACGCTACGTGATCGTGTGGCAGGACACCAGTAACGACTGTCGACACAGCAATGCGCCTGCGACGGATGGCAGACTGTCTGTCTCTGAGGCTCTATTTATACGCGCCGGTCGCGTCGCCGTGCAGGTTCCAGTCAGCGGCCGCAGTGCCAGTGGAGCATCCAGCATCCGCTGGACAGGCAACGTCCTAAACATGGCGCTCGTGCGTGCAGGTATGGAGCTGCTGTAGAGCTCTGCGCCTAACGACAACCTCGAACGCCAGGCGCATTCTCAACACACCGCGTGTCAAAGGAAGGGACGTAGATTAGGGTCCAACGTGCCTTCGACTTTGTGGTCATCAGAGACGGAGCACACGCTCGGATGGGGAAGGAAATCAGCCGTGCCCTTTGAAAGGAATCATTCCGGGATTTCCCTGGAGTGGTTTAGGGAACTCACGGAAAATGTAAAACAGAATTGCCGGAGGCGGGTTTGAACTGCCGCCGTCGTTTCGAATGCGAGGTCAGTGTATTATCACCAGCGTGTCAAGTAGAAGTCGGGACATGCCTTCGTCTCAGAGGTATATTTCCGCCGATGGTCTTTGGTGAAGACACGTTCGATTTTCGTTGAGATTGGAGATATTTCTCGAATCGCAACATATCCGTAAATAAACAAACAACAACTTAAGACAAGGCAGAATAAAATGTTTATCGCTGCGAGTGAAAAAATTAGCAATAGAATCTGTCATCTTAGGTTTCTGCCTTACTACACACTCTGAAGACGACACTCATTCGATGATAAACAGCCAGCTATTTTTGTTAAGGAAGAGTATAGTGTCAGGGCACAAGTCATGTTATGTAATGTATCTTTGACTAAGACAGAATGATGTGGAGTGTCTTCCGAATGTGTGATAGGCTCGATAAATATTTGGGTTATATAACCAAGAAAGTTATGGCGGAAGCTAAAGTTATACAGGAAAGAAAACTAGGTCATGTGTGGTCCGTGGAAGTGGAAGAACTCAGTACATATAAAAAAGTACCGTATAGCATTAGCAATTCTGACAGATTGTTCGGTGACAATGCTGTTGTGTACAGGAAAGAATCGAACAAAATTTATACAAGGACAACTCTTTTTCAAATGTGAAAAAAAGAATATGTGAGATTACATTTTTCCTAAAGACAGCCTGCGAGCATCACAGCAACTGATTATACAAAACCTCATACAGCCTGGACCAGTACCAACTGTATTCAGGTCGTTTGATCGACTGACAAAAAATGACACATTCAAAAGTTTGTAAAACTATCAGACTCAACTGCTTGGTGATTAGTCCGTAGATTACTTAAATTGAGGTAAACTAACTCGAGAGGTGGGGGGACTCGAACCCCCAAAGGCGGACGGCTGTGTGCACCGCAGCACAGCGCCCCAGTAAGCACGGATAATCCGCCGCCGCTGATCGACTGATGAGATAGGGCAGGAAGACATGGAGACGGAGATGAGAAAAAGGCTGAAGAGACGAGTAGCAACTAGAGGAGACAGGAAATGGCCACGTGTTCTAAGGCGTCAGGATGCGTACTGGACTGCCGTGCCCGCCGGAGGTTCGAGACCTTCGTCGAGAATGTGTGTGTGTGTGTGTGTGTGTGTGTGTGTGTGTGTGTTTGTTCTTAGTGTAAGTTAAGTATTTTGTAAGAGTACTACAGCAATTTGGTCCAACAGGGTTCACGAACATTTGAAGACTGATTTCATGAACAGACAGAGCAGGTGAGAAAGAAAAGAGCATATGAGAGGAAACGATGATGAGGAAGAGGGAGAGGGAGAGAAAATAAAGAAAATGAAAAACATAATGTGAAGAGGAGAGGCAGAAGATGAAGAAGAGGGGGAGAAAATGAAGAGGGGGATAAAATGAAGAAGAGGGGGAGAAAATGAAGAAGAGGGGGAGAAAATGAAGAAGAGGGGGAGAAAATGAAGAAGAGGGGAGGGGGAAATGGAGAACAGGAGGAGGAGGAGGAGGAAATGGAGAACAGGAGGAGGAGGAGGAAATGGAGAACAGGAGGAGGAGGAAATGGAGAACAGGAGGAGGAAATGGAGAAGAAGAAAATGAAGAAGAGGGAAATAAAATGAGTAACTGGTGTAAAGGAAGAAGAGGCGGTGAAAATGATGAAGAAGGAGATAAACAGGAGGAGGAGACAAAGAGGAGGAGGCAGAGGGAGAGAAAGAGGAGGAAGAGGAATGAGGAAGAGAGTGGGAGAGCGAGAGAGAGCGTCAAGAAGAGGGGCTGAGAGGGGAAGCATGTGAAATAGGGGCAGGGGGCATTGAGATGAGGGAGATGAAGTGGAGATGAGATGAGGGAGTTTATATGAGATTAGGGAGGAGGCTGAGGGATGGGATGAGGGAGGGGAGGTGAAGGAGGGGCTAAAGGAGTAATGTATGAGTAATGAAAGGGAGGCGATCAAGTGGTGGTGATGAGGGATGGCTAGTGAGGTGAGGATGAGAAGAGGATGCCACGATGAGGACGAGGTGTGCGGCTTGCCTGGTGGTCGTGCAGCATGATGGCGAGCCGCTGCGGGTCCTTGGTGACGGGCGCGGGCACGACGACGAGGGGCCGGGCCTGCAGCAGCGGCGCCCACAGCTCGGCCACGTGGTCCACGAAGCTGAGCGCCGTCTTGAAGGCGCACGTCTCGCCCTCCGCGAACGGGAACGTTCGCCACTGCCAGCGCAGCCGGTTCAGCACCGTCGCGTGCGTCAGCCGCACTCCTGCAACCAACACAGGCACACACTCCACTTTCTGTAGCGCAATGTCGCAAACTTACTGCCCTCATGACCCCTCCCCCCACACTGGGCCCACGGTTCTTACGGGAGTACGTGCGTGGCGAGCACGGGGTCCAGAGCTGATGAAGTCTTTCTCCCTTCTTTCCTCCTTGGACTGCACTTCGTTTCCCTTCCCCTCCTTTCTTATCCTCACTCCTTCCTCTCCCCATCGTGGGACTGATGACCTCAGCAGTTTGGTCCTCCTGTCCCCAACAACCCATCATTACCTTGAAAAGGTTCATAATTAATTTTTGTAGGTACATTATAATGTTGATCATCACATAAATACTCGCTCCGAAGAACATTAACGAGCTGTGAGAGCAGACCAAACAAAATGGAGCAATCCTTTTATAAAATCTAAATTCTTCTAGGCGTTTTGACTAGCCCTCGTAGAGTTGACAACAGCCAAATGAGTTATGATTTCCATTCTTCTTTTACTGTACTACTTTCCCCCGGTTAAGACAATTCTTGCAGTCTCTTTAAGTTTTAATCTACATGACAAACGTTTTCTGGGTCATAATGTAAGAAGGCTATTAATCTACGGTTCGAAACCCATAAGTTATGATCAGTCTATATCAGCCCCTGGATATGAGTTACAGTTTAAAACCTGGTTTCTAAACACTCGTGTATTCCACTATATCCTCAGCCACAGCAGGTTTAACCGGAGTGAGCCTATGAGGTGGGATGTGGAGACATCATCTTCCAAGGCACGGTCTAACATGGACTGTACATTGCCTTGTGGAGAAGGTGTTAAGATGTACTTGAAAGTGAAGCAGTGAGTGTGGCCAGTGCTGGATATACTGGTAGGCCTACGAATGTACCAAACCGGTACACACATTTTGTTGTGGCATAAAGTCAGCTCCACATACCAGATGCAAGAGAACGATCGTGGAGAAGGCAGCGGACGACTGGCAGCCAATCACATGCTGGCGCCGTGCGTCCTGGAGGGAGCATCCTAGAAGCGCGCCCTCTACAAGCGGCTATATCTAGGCCGACATGCGTCTGGAACAGCTCATCAGAACTTGGCTCCGAAATAGGCAGTCACTAGGACTCAGCGCAGCTAGCATCGAGGAAGAAGACGCCATCGGCGCCGCCGCGAGAAGAGACATACTTTATAGAATGAAATAAATCGCGATTTACGATCAGTTATGCCTTCACTGTACTAGGTTTAGATGGAATACCAAATTGCGTCGAATGAAAATTTGTGCCCGGCCGGGATTCGAACCCGGGATCTCCAGCTTACTATGCAGACGTGTTGACCACTCTGCCACTGGGTACACAGTGACCAGCCCGACTGCTGAGGACTCTTCCCTGCACGTCTCCCACCTCACCCAAACCTCCATTCGCCACGTTGTCTCTTTCCTATTACCACAGCCTATTTGTTCTATAACGCTCGCAGCCAGAATACTGTATTCCCACATCAGGGAGAACAGACCATGGGGTATCGAGACAATTAATACATATCGAGGCTGGGCTCCTGACGGTAATTAATAGTGTCTCGATACCTCATGGTCTGTTCTCCATGATGCGGGAATACAGTATTGTGGCTGCGAGCATCACAGAACAAATAGGCTGTGGTAATAGGAAAGAGACAGCGTGGCGAATGGAGATTTGGGTGTGGTGGGAGACGTGCAGGGAAGAGTCCTCTGCAGTCAGGCTGGTCACTGTGTCCTCGGTGGCGAAGTGGCCAACGCGTCTGCCGAGTAAGCAGGAGATCACGGCACAAATTTTCATTCACCGCACTTTGGTATTCCATCTAAACCTAGTACTGATTGCAAATTGCGATTTATTTCATTCATTGAACGCTGTAACGTCGTCAAAAATATATAATTGTATATTCTATTCTTCAGTAAATAAAACATGTATTACTAATCTGTACAGTTGTTTTATATGCCAACGCATCACAAGCGTCCTGAATAGAAACTTTCCTGAAAAAGAGTACAGGAAGGACAAAATATATGGCAATAAGGACGACTAAACACATTTGATAATGAGGCCCCCTTCTCCACGCTTAGAGTCGCTTTGTTGGCTCTTCCTTTCCATTCAGTATCCATTTTCAGAGCTCCCCCCCCCCCCCCACCCCACCCACCCACCACCTCACCCGTCAGGAACACTTGACCTAATCTTGGAGGCCATTTGGCGACCCTCCCCGAGAGCTACCTGTTTGCCCCCCCCCCCCCCCCCCCCCCACCAGTCTGGTGCTGACGTTGCCGTACCTTTGGGAACGCCGGTGCTGCCGGAGGTGTAGAGGACGAGCGCGAGCGGCGGCTCGTGCAGGCGCTCCTTGTTCTGCAGGCCGTCCCCGTCGCTCAGAGGCTCGCTGGACAGCTCTGCCGCCTCGCGCTCCAGCTCGCTGAAGCTCACCGCGCTGTAGCCGCCCAGCACGTCCGCGTCCACTGCAACACACACGCATACATGAATACACCGTGCGTCAGTCTGCACACAACACTCCCTTACACGTGACAGATTACGAATGCTGTATAATGCAAAATATATGTTATATCTTTACGAAGTAGTAATTTCCGGATTTACTTTCACTGTGGAGCTATATTCTCGGAAAATTTAACGATTGCAGATCAACAGGAAACTCCCTCAAGCTTTGATGAGCGAATTTGCGAGCAACAAAGTATCGGGTGATCAAATAGTCAGTATAACTTTGAAAACTTAATAAATCACGGAATAATGTAGATACAGAGGTAAAAATTGACACACATGCTTGGAGTGACATGGGGTTTTATTAGAACCGAAAAAAGTGCAAAAATATCCGACAGACGGCGCTTCATCTGATCAGAAAAGCAATAATTAGCATAACAAATTAAGACAAAGCAAAGATGATGTTCTTTACAGGAAATGCTCAATCTGTTCACCATCATTCTTCAACGATAGCTGTAGTCGAGGAATAATGTTGTGAACAGCAATGTAAAGCATGTCCGGAGTTGTGGTGAGGCATTGGCGTCGGATGTTGTCTTTCGGCATCCCTAGGTATGTCGGTCGATCATGTTACACTTGCGACTTCAGGTAACCCCAACGCCAATAATCGCACAGACTGAGCGCTAGAGACCTGGGAGGTCAAGCATGACGAAAGTGGCGGCTGAGCACACGATCATCACCAAACGACGCGCGCAAGAGAACTTTCACGCGTCTAGCAATTTTTGTTTTTGTTTTGTTCTAATGAAACCCATGTCATTCCAAGCATGTGTATCAATTTTTACCTCTTTATCTACATTATTCCGTGGTTTATTAAGTTTTCAAATTTGTACTGACTTTTTGATCACCCGATATGTTGCTGGACTGTGGAATGGATTTCGGACACATGTGTATTTTTAATCTCTGTACGGTGGCTGATAGTGTATGGAGTGATTGCGGATACAAATTGACTTTTTTTATTCTACTTTCTTTCTGTTTGATTTTAGTGAGTTTTAACATATTTTAGGGGTGTCCAACTTTAAAATTAAGGATAGGGAATGACATAAGGAATTTTATTTATTAAAGGAATTTCCCACACTGAATAACTCGAACTGATTTCTTTAAAATTTCCGGGTCATAAATACATCGATCTTAAACACCTTTCTTATATGTCCTTGAACACCTTCTTTTATACTTTCTCGGCATTGTCCGAAATCACCCCACAAAGTACTCAATTCCGAAAAAACCTCCGTTACTCTGAATCTTTACACAAAACTCGTGAGGAACTGGTACAAAACCTCTGACAGTGCCTACTGATCCAGTGTTGCCAACCTCTGAAACTCAAAATTGCCATCCTGGAATTCAAAATGTCCCTTTTCAGCATAAAGTGTCCCATGGCAAACGAAAAGATGAGGTTGGGGGGGGGGGGGGGGGAATGAACAGCTCCAGAGAGATCATAGCCCACATAGCCCATACAGAGGGATACCGACAATCTTTCATTCCGCGAACAATATGTGACTGGAATAGGAGGCAGAATCGATAGTGGTACTCACGGTACCCTCCACACCATCAGGAGGATTGCGGAGTATGGATGTAGATGTAGATCCTATACTGCTTTTCCGCAATCAAATAGCAAAATAAATAAATAATATAAAAAATAAATAAAAATAATATATAAATAAATAAATATATTATAAATGTATAATTATAATTAATGCTGTTTCTGCTCTATGACCGACAGAAGACAAAGATAACAGGAAGCATACATTTCCGAAATGTGTAATATCTTATTGCCTTTTGAATGGGTGGCACCAACTAAATGCCCATATTCATATCACTTTTCGCAAAAAATCTCTTTGTTCGTTTCTGAAAAATATGGGAAAAATCTCATAGGTTGGCAACACTGTACTGATCTCGTTGACAACTGATCCTACAATACCTATCCGCCAAGTCGTAACAACAGAAAGTTTCCGCTCCATAACACAGCGAGAACTTTCGATAATGCGACTAGACTGTCCGAGTGATTATTGCGTCGGGAAACAATCGATCCAAACGTGGGAGTTTAAGTTTTTTTTCCTTTTTTTTTCTTTTTAATCGAACACAGACATGGACTATTACCAGAAAGATTGAAAGAAAACTCCTGACTTTTGAGAATGCCATCCTCAGACAGATTTCTGGGCCAGTGAAGGATGGAGATGAATCGAGAGAAACAAATAACCGTGAGTTGCATCAATTATTCAAGTCAGTGGATATCGTGGCAGTGATCACAGGAAGAAGACTGAAGTAGTACAGACATATAATGTGGCGAGAAGGCCAGGCCATCAGCTAGTGGTGGAAGAAGAAGTCAGAGGCAAAAGACCATGGGGAAGACCACGACTGCGATGGATTCACCAGATCAGAGTAGGGTGGGACTGTCTGAAGAAGATTACGTGGATCAAGAACCTTCAGAAGGCTGACTGGTGAGGCCAAAGACTAACTGCAATTTGTGTGGCCAGCACAGTAGTAGTAGAAGACAACAGATGAGCTAGCAGTGCCAAGCTCCCTTTGGGTAATGCCGAGGAGAGGAAGCAGACTACCTCAAAGGAGACTAGGAGAGTGTACTGACCTGTGTCGGCGATGACGATGGCGGGCCGCGCCTCCCGGAGGATGTGGTGGACGCGCGCGGCCGGGAAGCCGGGCCCCAGCGGCAGGTAGGCGGCGCCGGCCTTCCAGGCGGCGAGCAGCGCCACGACGAGGCCGGCGCGCGGCCGCATGTCCACCGCCACCAGCCAGTCGCCGTCGCCGTTGGGCCCCGCGCCCGCGCCGCCCTGCACGCGCCGCAGCAGCGCGCGCGCCACGCGCGACGCCGCCGCGTCCAGCGCGCGCAGCGTCACCGCCGCCGCGCCCACCTCGCCGTCTTCAGCCGAGCCAGGGCACAGCAGCGCCACCTGCCAACACCAGCATCGTTTACACCACCAACAGCATCGACACCAACAGGATCGACATCATCATCAACAGGATCAACACCATCATCAACAACATCGACACCATCATCAACAGCATCATCAATAGGATCAACACCATCAACAGGATCATTGACAGCATCATCAACAGCATTGACATCAACACAATCAGCATCAAAACAACTGGCATCAACACAATTAGCAACTTTGTCATTGACACTTGACACAACCGGCATTGACACTGCCACAAACAAAATCGGTATTGACATCAACAGCAATACAATTGGCATCAGCATCAACAGTAACAATCAGCATCAATGCCAACACATTGTCATTGGTATCGACAATGACACATTCTGCACTGGTATCAACACTAACACCATCACATTTGGCACCAGCAGCGACACTAACACTGATAAATTCAGCAGCAGCACCAACACTAACACTGACAAATTCGGCATCGGCATCGACGCTGACACACTCGGCATCGGCACCGACACCAACACATTTGACAATGGCACTCACACCAACACATTCGACATCAGCATTCACACCATCAGAATTGACACCATTGGCACTGACATGAACACCAGTGGCATCAATATAAACACCATTGACATTCTCGACATTAACACAAAGTCGAAATTGACATCATCATCATCATCATGTCATCTTCAACAACAACAGTCAGCGTGTAAATTACAAAATCCTTGTTATGATTCAGTTACATATTACATACTTTTTAATTATTTTTTCGTAAAAAATTGCGTCTTGAGGATTTTGTGTCCGTTTAAATTTGGTATGGCTTTTTTTTCGTCTTGTAACAGTGATCTAACCTATTTTGTGTTCCACAGCGGGTCAGGCCCCTCTTTTGTTAATTTGTTTGGTATAAATCTGTCAATGATTGTCGATATTATTTCTTTGAACGTAAGTCACATCGTCGGCAAATTGCGCAATTTGGACTCCTTCAACTGTTGGAATGTCATTGGCGTAAACATTGAACATGATCGGGGACAGCAGCGAGTCTTGTGGCAGGTTACCTACCACTAACTGGTGGTTGGCCCTTGACTGTTACCATCATTTTTCTGTAACTTTGGTTGTTGTTGTTGTTGTTGTTGTTGTTGTTGTTGTCTTCAGTCCGGAGACTGGATTGATGTAGCTCTCCACCCTACTCTATACTGAGCAAATCTCTTCATCATAAGAACGGCAACCTACATCAATCTGAATTTGCTTACTATATTCATCTGTTGGTCTCCCTCTGAGATTTTTACCCCACACTCTTTCCTCCAACGCTAAATTCACAATTCCTCGATGTCTAAGAATGTGTCCTACCAATCGATCCCTTCTTTTAGTCAAGGTATGCCAGAAATTCCTTTTCTCCCCAATTCTGTTCAGTACCTCCTCATTAGTTACGCGATCCACCCACCTAATCTTCAGCATTCTTCTATAACACCATATTTCAAAAGCCTCTATCCTCTTCTTGTCCGCACTGTTTATCGTCCATGTTTCACTCCCATACAAGGCAACACTCCACACAAATGCCTTCAGAAAAGACTTGCTTAAGCTTCAATTAATATTCGACGTTAAAAAATTTCTCTTTTTCAAAAACGTTTCTCTTCCCATTGCCATTCTGCATTTTATATCCTCTGTACTGGGACATCGCATGTTATTTTACAGCCCAAGTAATAAAACTCGCCGCGGTGGAGTAGCCGAGCGGTCTAAAGCGTCTCGCTGAGGAGCGCGCGGTTGCTCGCCGTGGAGGTTCGAGTCCTCCCTGGGGCATGGGTGTGTGTGTTTGTCCTTATGTTAGTTTCCCTAGGTTTAAGTAGTTTGTAAGCTACGGACTGATGACCACGCAGTTTGGTCCGATAGATTTACAAACATTTGAACATTTTGAACAATAAAACTCATGTACCACCTTTACTGTTTTGTTGCCTAATCTAAATCCTTCAGCATCGCCTGATTTTCTTTAGACTGCACACCATTACCCATGTTTTGCTCTTGTTAATGGTCATTTTATACCCACCTTTCAGCGCACTGTCCATTCCGTTCAACTGCTCCTCTAGGTCCTTTGCTGTCTCTGACAGAATTACAAGTCATCAGCAAAATGCAAGGTTTTTATTTCTTCACCCTGAACTTTAATTGTTTCTTCAAATTTTTCCTTGCTTTCCTTTATACCTTGCTCAATGTACAAATTGAATAACATTGGGGAAAGGCTACAACCCTGTCTTACACCCTTCCCAGCCTCTGCATCCCTTTCATGCCCTTCAACTCTGATAACTGCTGTCTGGTTTTTGTACAAGTACTAAATAACCTTCCATTCCCTGTAGTTTTCTCCCGCTGATTTCAGAATTTGAAAGAGTGTATTCCAATCAACATTGTCGTTTAGGTAACTGCCAAAGCTTAGCACAGCAATCTCGTACAGTGGTGTGTCGCTACATGCTACGTGCAGAGCCTTGTACAGACTGACCTGTCCGGCGTCTGCCCTGGCGGCGGTGTCCTCCAGCAGTCGGTGCAGCAGCGCGTGCTCTGACGGGTCGTCCTCCCTCAGGTCTCCTCGCAGCACCGACAGTTGCGGTACTGACCCCATCCCGTGACTCTGGAACCTGCGGGCACACGAAAAGGCCAGCTGCACTTCACATCCATCAAAAGCCGACAAACACACTTCCTGCTAAACTAACTCTTCTGTAGTAAAATAAAACGAACTCGCTTTTAGTCAAAAATTTGTGTTTTATTGATACACAACACATTTCGAGCACTTAGGGCTCATCATCAGGTTCCTCTACGATTTTTTTACACATGTTTAGAGGCCTGGGCTTGTCAAGATAAAAAATTACAACATCTTAGTAATATAGAAGTGGAACATCTTCATAGCTGAAAGTCTTTGAGTTGTTATTCCACAATGTGCTTCAAGATGGGAAGTGTTAGTGTTGACGATTATTTATACCTACAAATGTGCAGCAGGGCAGGCAATTAACATACAGTGCACCAAACTTCTTTGTGCACCACTCTTTTTATAAGTAAGTCAGTTGTTTATCCTTTTAATCATATAAACCTGTTTTCCATATTGTTACGCCCTATGTTTTGATCTTGACAGGCCTTAAAACGTGTATAAACATCATAGAGGCACCTGATATACGCCCTCAAGGCTCGAAATGTAAATAAAATACAAATTTTGTGACTGAAGGCGAGTACAGTTTATTTTACTGAAGTAAAAGAGTCACGGAAGTATCACTGACAATAATGGACAAAATTAAGTAAACTGATTTTACATGCCGAAAGCTCACGGTTGGCATAATCTTAACTGTTGGTAAGATATTTTATTGAAATTGGAAATTAATTATAAACTCTAAAATTTCCACTAATGATTTCGAATATTATCTAAACTATGATGATTTTCTACACAATTACTACATTACGTCATGTAAATTATGTGTAATACAAGTTTATTCAGCTCGTCATCACCCTCATCTTAATTATTAATTAAAACATACTGGCTACGATACCTTGGTCCATCTATAAAACATTTTTGTTCCTAAGTTTCATTGCCTACAGTGGGCAACATGTTCAGAGGTGAGTCGACGACTAGCTGGGTTGTTTGGTTGGGGGACTAAACTACTGAGGTTATCAGTTCCCTGGTGGGGAGGGGAAGGATTGAGGATAGAGGAGGAGGGGAGGGGGAAAGGAAATGCAGTCCGGGAAGTAAAGAAGGAAGGAAGACTGCATTAGCTCGGGGCCCCGTGCTCGCCACGCACGTACTCACGAAAGAACCGTGAACCCCCTGAGTTACGGACTATGATCTCTACAGGTAATCAATTGTCACATCGCTGGTGCATTTCGATCGCCATATCTTATGTAATTTCAAACCTCCTCCTTTTGTACTGAAATGATTGTAGTACTTCTGGATCTCTACGGTTTCCTCTACACATGCTTGTATAATAATGCGAGGTATTGGCTAGCACACTAGTTTCGCTGAAATTTATTTATATGGCGGTAGACTTTGCACCAGTGACGTGACAATCCATTATCTGTAATGGAGAGAGATGACACTGGTCAGAGATAACTTCATACTCGGCAGCACATGACAAGTGGTGGCGCCCTCTTTGCTCTCTATAAACAGGACCTCCAGCACCTAGCAGCCAGTTGTCGACTCACCTCTGAAGATGCTGCCTGCAGTAGACAAGGAAACGTCGGGACAAGAAAGGTTTACAGATGGACCATGAAATCTAACCCCCGGAAGTTTTAATTTATAAAGACGCCAGACATGAAAGCCTACATGTTATGATCATCATTATTTTTAAGAATATGGCAGCTACACATCAATTCAGAAATCCAAACATTATCACATTAAATATTTATTAACTCACAAATTTACACCAGTTTAACTGCTGGACACCGAAAATGCATACCCTTGAAGAAAGCATCCAAATCAGATGAACTTGGGTATGCGTTGCCCGTCGGATTGCCCTAGCCTCCCTGTCCTCTAGATGCTTTGCCTCTCAAAAACGTCCGGGCGTTGATTTCAGGCCGAACGGTGCAAGATACTCCATCTGCGGCTACACCAGATCAACTTTGGCAATGTGAAAGCTGGAGAGACTGCTGTATCCCAACACACACATCCAGGACCTCTCTGATTCGATGCCAAAGGGTTTAGCATCGGTAACAGCCAGTAATGGTTCTAACACTCAAACCTGATTTCATTATTTTCCTCAATTCACGTGTAATTCATTTGATTTAGGACTGTGTTACGATAGTTTATGTCGTATGAGTTATATTAAATCTACCTGGACACACAGATTCATCTGAACGCGTGGCAGAAATTTCAATAAAACAATTAGTTTAAAAAGGTTTTCCAAATTAATCATAAAAGTATTCTTCATACCTAGAGTCAGTTTTCCCTCCTAAGTGTGACTTAGTGCAATAAGATGTCTTTATGTGAAGTTTATTAATAAAAGAAGTGCAACACAGATACTCCGTTATGAAAACAAAGATGCTCAAGTGGACAGCTGGAATAACACTGGGCGACCACGTCACAAACGTCGTAGATTACAGAGTAGTTCGAATAGTCGATAAGATGAGAGAAATCCGTCTTCGTTTGTTCAAGCATGTCCTTAGAGCAGGCGAAACAACAGTGGCAAAGAGTGGTTTTAATTTGAAAGTAAATGGAAAACGGCCAGCAAGACGACCTAGGCAACGATGGCTTGACACCCTGCATGAAGATCCCAAGATCTCACGCATCCACCCTGACCAAGCCCAAGACCATAAAATGTAGCGACAGCGAGCCAAAACAGCGGACCCTGCCACCAGGCGGGACAAACGCTAAGGAGAAGAAGAGAAGAAGAAGTTTATTAACTGAAGATTACATAGAACTGATGGAAGACGTAATTATAAACGTAAAGAAAACGGTATGGATATGGGAGGGTCTTGAAGCTAGGAAGATGGATGGTAGATCGACCAAGAAAAGAAAGAATATCAGGGTTTAACGTTCCATCGACAACGTGGTCATTAGAGCCCGAGAACGACCTAGTGTTTCTTTTTGTTAAGCTTGGGGAAAGAAATCGACTGTGCCCTTTGAAAGAAACCATCGCGATACTTACCTGGAACGATTTAGGTAAATCACGTAAAACCCAAGTTAAGCCGGAGATGGGTTTGAATCGCCGTCCTACCGAATGCAACTCTAGTGTGCTACCACTGCGCCACCTCATTTAATAGACCAAGAAAGTCCTTTGTTGCAATCGAAGACACGAGAAAATATGCAAACGACCAGCTAGTTGAAGCCGAATAGGTAACTTTATAAAACTCGTCGGGCCATTCAGAATGCGTGTAGCTGACGGCGTAATGCTTCTACTCAACACTTGACAGCAACTTGCTGTCGAAGATTTCTCCCTGATTGTGCAATGTAATATATTTTAATTGAGGTACTTTACGTACCTGACGTCTCGTGCTTTCAAGTGCTTTGAACGTATTAATTTCCACTTTACTACAAGGGAATTCAAATGAATGTAATGATCTGACACGTTCTTATATACGGGAGACTCACAAAAAGTAGTTGCTTTTAGAATAACTAAATTCTGAGGAAAGAGTGCTAGATGCGTATACTGCCACGAAGTCTGGCGTAATGTGAAATCTCACCTGACGATGAAAGATGCATATATAAAGAGTTGTTTTAAACTGTAGATCAACGTTATATAAGTAAAGCAATGTTAACCGAAAAATGGAAGTGCTCAAAGTTGAAAGTGGTATTTATCTAAAAAAGAAAGCAGAACAAAAAAGTCACCACCGTTTTTTTTTTTTTTTTTTTTTTACAGAAAAACTTTAGTGTGAATATTTAATGACATGGAACCTGCGGCACGAATTTTAGTGGGTATCCAACATAAAAAAATTGTCTCTTCAGGACTGAACTTACTAAAATGATACAGCTCGGTTTTGTCATTATTGGAAAAAATCTTGTTCTGCATTTCCTATGAACTACTGCAGCTAACATTTTCAGTTCTTGTAAAGCATTTGGGTAGTTCAAAAGTTTGTATCTAAGAGACTTAACTGCCGCGGCTGTCCTTTAGAGCCTAACTTATGCTAAGGACAACACACACACACACACACACACACACACACACACACACACACACACACACATGCCCATGAGATGACTCGAACTTCAGACGGCAAGCAACCGTGCAATCTGTAACAAGGCGCCTTAGAGCGCTCGGTCACTCCACTACGGCATTTGAGTGGTATCCTGATATGTAAGTCATACCTTTATAATGAGGTTTTGCGTTAATAAATCACAGTCCAGCTATCCAAAAGGTCTGTATTTGCCCACAAAAGCATACTTTTTAAATATATATACTCAGAAATGACATTTAAATGTATAAAAGTTAATAGGGCAAAAACCACACAGTGCTTTAATCTAAAAACGTATTTCCTTATCTCCGCAAGATGCTGGACTGGCTTCAGTCCACAGCTAAGCTTCGTACAGTAGCGCCATCTCCCCTTATTTTAACCTCCTCGCATGTATCAGTGGAGATTATGGAATATTCCGAATTCGAGTCCATTGTCTTAACCACTGCTCCACCCGGCTCGCATCCTGATCACACGATCATGAGCACCTACTTTCTGCGCCGCAGCACGTTTATCACTGATTCATATGCAGTTAGTGTCCCGACATCTTGTCTGTATTTTATAATCCACTACACCACGAGGCCTTTAACTTCGCTTGTTCTGAACAGTACTGGCTGGATAGGCACAGAGAACGACCTCCCATGTTTCAAAAACGCGTAGCAACTTCCAAATTACACGCTGCCAAAGTTCTATGCCGCCGGGGCAGTAAAAGGTAGCAGGTATCACGCGCGGCTGTTGGGAAGCGAACTGCATTTTCGCGCAGCTTACCGAGGGCTCGTGCACTGTCGGCTGGTCTGTCGAGCTTGCCCAACTGGTAGCTAAAAGCCGTTCTTGTCTGCTTCGAGATGTCGCCTTGACCGCTTGGAAAACTACCGCGTCCTTTTTTCTCGTCGTCGTTCTCGAAGGAACGACACTTCGCCTTCCATTCACTGCAATCCTTGAATTGGTTTTAACTCTCCTCCTCTCCTCCCCGCCCCTCTCTTTCCCTCTCCCTCTCTTGTCTGGATCCACAACCAATTAGCGTCGCCTTTGCGGTAACCATTTATCTCCTAATGCCTTACCTGTCATCAACTTGAATGCCTAAATAGTTGCTTGGCGAGCGAACCTGCATTTGAAGCACGGAAATCATTAACTCAGTCTGCAAAAAGTAGGGCGGATAAATGACTCAGTCATTATCGGGGGCAACCAATTTACATATCTACATCTAATAACACTAGCCGACAGTGAAATTTTAATTGGGATGTTGCAGTTGTGTGTAATTATCATTACATTTTATTAGCATTCTTTGTCAATCCGTATCAACATAGGCTTCAAAAGCCTGCTTATGATAGAGTGTTGTAGTTTTTCGCTATTTTTATCGCAGACTCTTACATCTGCATATACCCGGTGATCAAAAAGTCAGTATAAATTTGAAAAATTAATAAATCACGCAATAATGTAAATAGAGAGGTAAAAATTAACACACATACTTGGAATGACAATAGCTGTAGTCGAGGAATAATGTTGTGAACAGCAGTGTAAAGCATGTCCTGAGTTATAGTGAGGCATTGGCGACGGATGGTTTCTTTCAGCATCCCTAAAGATGTCGGCCCACCACGATATACTTGCGACTTCTGGTAACCCCAAAGCCAATAATCGCAGGGACTAAGGTCTGGGGACCTGGGAGGCCAAGCATGACGAAAGTGGCGGCTGAGCACACGATCATCACCAAACGACGTGCGCAAGAGATCTTTCACCTGTCTAGCAATACCTTTTTTTTTTTTTTTTTTTTTTTTTTTGTGCTAATAAAACCCCTTGTCATTCCAAGCATGTGTGTCATTTTTTACCTCTATATCTACATTATTACGTGATTTATTAAGTTTTAAAATTAATACTGACTTTTTGATCACCCGGTACATATTTACTCAGATGTTCAAATTTTTATTAAGCTTACAAAATTGTTTATGAACTAGCTCATACTAAACACGGCACAAAAAACCATGCCCGAGGGGGATTCGAACCTCCACCGCGGCACATATTTACTCTGGAAATCATATTTAAGTGTCTGTCAGAGGGTTTATCGAACGGATTTCATAATACTTCTCTAACCAGTGGCGTAACTATTGGGGGGGGGGGGGGGATGAGGGGGTAGAACCCCCCCAAGATCCCGAAAAATAGAAAAAAAAAAGAAAAAAGAAAAAAAAATCGTATAACAGCAATCTCGTAAAGGTAAAGATTGACAACTTGGGGTGTTTTACCATAATCTTTCATTGGATGAGAGTGAATTAGTTTCTTCAACGGGAGTGGTAGATGGTAGTCTGTCTGGAAACTGACTAAAATTTTGTTCGTCAAGCAGATCTATCCCCCCCTCCCTCCCCCCTCCCAAAGCCAAGTCCTAGTTACGCTACAGTCTCTAACGTTCCATTTTCCAATAGTACGCGGTAAAAGGAACACCTAAATATTTTCGTTTTAGATCTGATTTCTCTTATTTTAGCTATTATGCCCACATCTCCCTATGTAGATAGGAACTAATAAAATACATTCGCATTCGGAGGATAAAGGTACTGAAAGAAATTTCGCAAGTAGATATCGTCGCAACCAACTTGACTTACTGCCATCTGCGGGAGATCAATAGAAAAATATCAAGTGAATGTTGCACTGCGCAGCAGTTTTTGAACATCAAAGAACAGGGAAGTCGTGGATTACTTGAATTCCACTGTATAACTGAAAAAGTTATGCGCTACTTGAATTCCACTGGATAACTGAAAGTAGTAGTTTTTAGTTTTCCTTTTAATTATTAATTGATTATTTATTACAAGAGTTAGTACTAAAAATTTATTATTTTAACCCGTAAAAATACTTTTTTGCCAATACACGCAATTTCGTAGTATTAAAATGGATGCATACAATTGCATAAATCTTGCTTCTAATATGATAAAAAGTATATCTTAAGAGGATTACAGGATAAATATAATTTCCTTCCATCAGAAAAATATCAGGTCTGAAAGGGTTAATGTGAAGATGGAAGAAAGTACCGGCAGCTGTGTTAACATTTTTTTATATTCACGGTTTAGGTGCTATATTCGCACCATCTTCAGGCCCCCGTTGTGTAACAGGCAGTAATATATTAAACGGAGTGGCCGTTTACACAGGCAACCAGAAATTTCTTTTCCTTTCATGTCAGAAATCAAACGACAATCCGAACTAGTGCAACACTATCCCGTGTATAGAGATAAGTCAACACAATCTGCCCTTGTCTGAACTTCCACTTTGTGAGGATCCCACAATGCGCAGTGTAGCCTAGGCAGTTTCTTCGGTAGAACTTTTGCATCTTCTGAGTGTGCTACAAGTGAAACGTGGCCTTTGGCTCACCTTTCGCACGATATTGTTTTCCAAGTGTTCTTTCCAATTTAAGTTGTTCTTAATCGCAATTCCCAGGTATTTAGTTGTATTTACGGTCAATAAGGGAAGAGTACGAGACAGGTAAGAGAAACGGAGGAGCGGGTAGGAGACCCAGATGGTCGGGATTAATGTGAATGCTCCCGACGTTTCATACGACCACACTGCCAGACAGACTGACTTTACAAAACAACACTTTGAATTTGCCACGTACTTTCATCTGATTAATTGTTGAACGGAACGAAACATCTTCCGAAACACAAGGGAATGTCAAATTACAAAATTTAGGAATAGTGTATTTAATGCTGAGCAAAATAAAAATATTTGTTTGAAAAATATATAACTTTTGTAAAACATCTCCCATTCGTTTTAGCTGTGTGTGACACCAACCGTAAAAGATTACTTTTCAAAAGTGAATAAAAACTATGCCGTTCCAATTAAAATAAAAGTTGCAAAGTAAAAAATAATTATATGCCAGCATTGTTGTGTCTTTTTGTAGGCAGTCACTTTTATAACTAAAACTAAACTTTTAATATTTATTTCTCCCGACGTCAACTCCAAAATCCTTACTCTTTTTCATATATTTTAGTCTATTCATTTGTCAACCATGCGAGCTGAGCTTGTGTCACTCACGTTTAGTTTCAGTCCGGGAAAGCTGTGTTTCCGTTTCTGTGCTCGAAGAACGTATTAATGTAGTTAGTGCATGTCATTACAGTTCTTGCGATTCAGTATGCCTTGGGAATACGTAAACAGTAGGGCTACCAGATGTGAGCCTTCAACAAAGAGAATATAATTTTAAAAAAATGCAAAAGTGGCAAGATTATAATTTGAAATTATTAGAGACCGAGCTGTTTTCCACTGCTGCATACGTAATTGTTTTAACCGTTAGCTTCGAAGGTCATATTGACACACCAATTATTTCCTCTGAAACCGTAACGTGAGCTCAACGACGACATAGAAATATGTCTGGAAAAAAAATGACACTGTTGTATGAAACGTTAAATTCATTGGATTTTGAGACTGGTTTGACCAGAAAGTTTTGAATTTCCGCACCTGAAAGTTGAAAAATTGCGTAACTAGAAAAAAAAGCACGTATCCCCATTTAGCTACAATCCGCACTGACCATTTTAGGGTCCAAAAGAGAGGACATGTCCGAGTAAAGGACAATGTATTACTGGTCGAATCGTAAAACACCTTTCATGGATTTTGCTACACTCATGATCTGCAATGAACCATTAAACTATACGACTGAAACTAGTTTGCAAGTCATAGTCAGCTATAGCGGAACATTGTCTGGAATTAACCCATTCTATGAATCACGATGCTGTCAAGATTCTAACACAAAAACCCATATACTGGGATACTGTTATTACAGAATCAATTGAAATAAAAGTCACGGCCGCGACAGAATAGCCGTGCGCATTAAGATGCCCACCTGCGGTGCGCGCGGCTGTTCGCCGTCGGGGGTTCGAGTCCTCCCTCGGGCATGGGCGTTTGTGTTGTCTTAAGAATAAGTTACTTTAAGTTTGTGTAAGTAGTTTTTAAGCTTAAGGACTAATGACCACCGTAGTTGAATCCCGTAGATTTAAAACATTTGATTTTGAATATTTTAAAAGCCACGCAGGATATTCAATTCAACTACCTAGCCGGCCGCGGTGGCCGAGGGGACTGAGGCGCTCCAGTCACGGTCTGCACGGCCACTAGGGTCGGGGGTTCGAATCCCCCCTCGGGCATAGTCTTATCTAGTTCATAAGTAGTTTGTAAGCTTAGGGACTGATGACCCCGTAGTTAAGTCCCATAAGTTCTACAAACATTTGAACATTTTTTGAACTACCTAATACTATGGAGAGGGGATTCGAACCCCCGACAGTAGTGCGCAGGATATTATCAACCGTGTCACGGAATATCAACTTAGTTCCGCGTGGAACCCAGGACTCGAGCTCATAGAGACACAAAGGAAGCAATATCCAAACTGCGGTAGGAATAACTCTGCGTATGGCGACTGAATGAATAACCCGGCACAAAGAACGCAGAGTGAATAGACAGTGCTGAATCAGACAATAATTCAAGCATCTGAGGACGGTCACATAGCAAAGGAACGGCAGTTTCAACACCAGGAGCCAGAGCTGTAGCATGTCTGGACGTAGTCCTGTTCTGACTGAAGGTCCTGTGGACTAAGCCTAATGCCTTCTGAATGAATGTGATCTGTGAGTGTGGGGTTCGATTTACATGTATCGGTGTAATTGTTTGTTTGTATGTGTTATTGTTTTGCGTGATTTATATGTTAGCGTTGTGTTATGCTCGGAATTGACGAGTGGTGATGTTCTTTGGATGTTTATAGTTTATGTGGTTGGGATCAGTACCTAGTGATGATATTAGTTCGTAGGGGGATGACTGTGTTCTGTTGTAAAATGATTGTGTGTGTTTCTGAATGACTTGTGTGATTTGTGGCATGTTAGTGTCGTTGTGTATATGTGTGTTAGTGACGAACCAGGGTGCGTCCGTTATTATCCTTAGTGCCTTGTTTTGAAGCACTTGTATTTTATGTAAGTGAGTGTCTGCAGCCATACCCCAGACCTCACAGCCATAAAGGACTTTGGGGAGGATTGTGGACTTATAAACTAAGATCTTAGCACTAGTAGTAAGCCCATTGCCTTTTAGCAAGGGATACAGTTGAATTAGCGCACCCATACCCCGATTACATGCCTCGGTTATATGCGTGTTCCAAAGTAGTTTGCGGTCAATTTGGAGGCCTAAATATTTTACCGAGTCACACCAAGGGAGGTCCCTCCCGTCAAGAGAGATTTGGCGGAAGGGAGGCGTCCTCTTGGTTGTGAACATGATTGCATTGCATTTTTCCGGGTTAATTTTGATCTTCCAAAAGTTGCACCATTGAGTAATTTCCTCAAGGTGCCTCTGAAGACGTATGACTATGTAATTGAGGTTTGAGTGGCTAGCGTAGATGGCAGTATCATCTGCGAATAATGCCAGATGGGTATTTTCCTTTTGAGGTACGTCATTTGTGTAGAGGCTGTAAAGAGTGGGCCCCAGGACAGACCCTTGGGGTACTCCTGCCTCAATGGGTTTAATGGTACTCTTACCTCTATCTAAACTAACAAAAAATTTTCTATTACCTAAAAAAGACCTAACTATTTTGATTATATGGAGGGGACACTCCATTTGACTGAGCTTATATATTATGCCGTCGTGCCAAACACTGTCGAAGGCCTTTTGGATGTCCAAAAAGACTGCTCCTGTGCTTTGCCCTTCCGCTCTTGCCTTACAAATCTGTTCAACCACTCGGGTGGCTTGGGATGTTGTGCCATGCCCAGCACGAAAACCGAACTGTTCTGGGATGGTAATTTGCCTTTCGTTTAGGAAGGATAGTAGAGAGTTAAGGATTAAGCGCTCTAGAATTTTGCCTAGGAAGCTAAGGAGTGAAATTGGCCTATGGTTTTGTGGAAAGGAGCCAGAGAGAAACACAGCAGCCGTGTCTAGCGGGCGAGGAGATGAAACGGGGCACTTGACACTACGGTAGCAGACACGAATAGCCCACATGGAAACTTACATGATGACAGTCGGAAGACTGAACTAACCGGGGCCAAAATACACGCGCACAGCTGTCGGAACAGCCACATCGAGTAAATACTAGAGTGACAGATATTGGCCGGCGCGGACGCAGACGGAGCGCCTTCAGTGACAACGCCTAGTCACCACACACATCCAAAAATACTGCTCCCGTTCCACAACTGATTTAACCTCAGTAAGCACCCGATGAAGATCGCGAGTAACGCGATCGAAATATTGTGCTTATACGACGCGGATTACGAGCAGAAAACACGACTCCCCAAGATAACACCCCGCCGGAAAGCCTTAACGTTTACATGTGTGCGTGATTGTTACTTTTGTAAGACAGCTCGATAACATTTGGTGTTCTTCTGAAGAAAAATCTTCCTTGAAACACCATAAGATGGCGTCGGCCATGCGACCAGTGCCTCATGGACTGCATGTCCCTCTGGCAGTGCGAGGATAGTTTACCTAGGTTTAAATAGTTTGTAAGGTACGGATTAATGACCACGCAGTTTGGTCCGATAGATTTACAAACATTTGAACATTTGATTTCAGTCAGGATGCGTACGTATGTGTCACCTGCCAGAGTCGTATCTAGACTTACCAGCGGTCCTATATGACTAGCTGCACACGCCCCACAACACTACAGAAACTGCACCAGTGTGAACAGTCAAAAAACTCCCATGTTCAAATGTTTGTTTATCCATTGGACTTCTTCGGTTATTGAAGCAAAACGGAAGGAAACTTTAACGTCCCGTGGACAGCGTCGTCATCAGAAATGGAGCTTATGCTTGGAGTGTTTGGGTAAGGATGTGGAAGGAAATCGGCCGTTCCCTTTCAAAGGAACCACCCTGGCATTTGATTGGTGTAATTTTGGGGAATCAAGGAAAACCTAAATCAGAATGGTCGGAGGTGGATTTGAACCACCGTCCTTCCGAATGGGAGTCCAGTGTGTTACCACTGCGTCACCTCGCTCGGTATTGGTTATTAGTCCCTACCACTTAAACTAACTTAAGGACAACACACACAGACACACACCCATGCCAAAGGGAGGACTGGAAACTCCGGCGGAGAACAACCGCGCGCTCCGCAGGAAATGTTGAAATGTTTGTACAGCTTATGGGACTTAACTAGGGGGTCATCAGTCCCTGAACTTACAAACTACTTATTAACTAGCTAATACTAAGGACGCCACAAACATCCATGCCCGAAGGGGGATTCGAACACCCGACCGTAGGGGCTGACCAGACTGTGATTGGCGCGCCGCAGAACGCTCGGCCACCACAGCCGGCGCTCCGCAGCAAGGCGCCTTAGACTGCTCGGCCACTCCACCGTGGATTGAACAATCCCTTCCTCATATGCAGTGTCCATGCATTCATGAGGTTGTCTCCATATCCCTACACGTCCAACTGAAATCCATAGAAATTTGCGGAACCATTGCACTTGTGTCACGTTGCAAGATTCTCTTCAGTCGTCGTTGATCAGGTTTTTGCGGGATCCTTTTCCGGCCGCAGGGATGTAGGGGATTTAATGTTTTACTCCATTCCCGATATTCACGATACATTCGCGAAATGATCCTACGGGAAAATCCTCGCCTCATCACTATCTCAGAGATGCTGCGTCCTCTCTCTAGTGGACCGACTATAACACCGCGTTCAGACTCACTTAAATCGTGATAACCTACCACTGTAGCAGCAGTAACCGATATAACGCCTGCGCCAGGCACCTACCCACATAAACACTCCGCAAATCGCATTCAAGTGCATGCCAGAGTGTTTACATAAAATGACAAAGATAAGGGAAATTGAATGATTATTAATCTTGGCATTTAGGCGGACAATGTACCGCTACAAGAGATCCCTCGTTCAGACCAGCGAGGGGCTGAAAGGGGAAAAAAAAGTCTCCGAGTTTTTGTTCTCTGTAAAACACCTGTCATCAATAGAGAACTTAGTAAGTAATACCGATTAAAGATGCACTGTCGACAAGGAGGCCTTCTATCAATTAGGACTAAAAGACCTCAGGCGGTGGTTGCGTGAACGACTTGGCCGCCTTCACCTCAATCAACAGTGTAAAGTAAACTGCATGCCGGCCGCTCCTTCGCGTGTCTCGTTAGGTTGGCAGCAGCGGCGTAAACTGACAAAACAAGATCAGCTCAAGAGACGGGCAGCTGGCTGCTGCCATAACAAAGCAAAGGGCTATTTGGCGTACGTTCGTCTGCGAAAACCTAACAGCTCCCCCCCCCCCCCCCCCCAAATCACAACATCAACAGACTAGATTTTAAACAGACAAACTCTACACGTGATTTGCATTGGATCCGCAAGCGTGAAATAGGACTTCAAAATTTGGACGTTCCATTGTCGTTTGGTATGTATGAAAGTTTATTTAACCGTAAACATTTTAATGGCAGCGATTCATGTATATTTCATTTCCACGTAAATCTTACGCTTCGTAAATTGTACGCTTCATTTATTTTACCAACGTTTCAAGGTGTTAAAGCAAACGTTTCGACGGAAGATAGTGTGCAGAAAAGCGAGGTATTAGCTCTGTGGTTGTCATAAATTCCATGAAACACTGAAGAATCTGTAATTTTCTTTTACATATAGGATATTCTTTTACATATAAAAAGAGCCCGGAATTCTATTGGAATTTGATAAAAAAATTTATTATTTCGGTCCCACTTCCATGATTTTACAATGTGACTAGGTCCGATTTTCCCGACGATCATTTTCACATTTAAAATCAAATTTTATACCAACTGTTTATTATTTTACAAAGGAATAATAGTAGTGACGGAAGTGTTGACGAAATTTCATGAAAGGGAGGAGGATAGAAGCTTTGGGTACAACGACCCGTCAACAGCGTGGTCATTAGAGACGGAGTTTTGGACAAGGATAAGGAATGAAATAGGACGCGTCTTTCAAGTGAACCATCCCGGCATTTGCCTAGAGTGATTTAGGAAAATCACAGAAAACCTAAATGTGGATTTCCGTAGTTGAATCTGAACCACCGTCCTCCCGAATGCGAGTCCAGTGTGTTACCACTGTGCCAAATTAATCGGTGAAATATCATGGGTAAATCCAACAATTATACATAATAAAACTGTAAAACCGTCCTACTGTTAATCAGTGTGAAAACACTAATATCCAAAACTACTTGAGCGTATCTTCGGGTAACATATATCGGGGAAAGAGAATATTGTAGGACCTATACAGTAATTTACAATTTAAAAATGTTCTCCGATCACTTGTTAGTATTATTTCATAGTACACAAAAGAAGTAATAAAAGGAAGGCACATTAGGTTTTAAGTTTTTTAACGTCCTGTCGACAATGTGGTCATTAGAAACGAAGATCGATTTTAAGGGTAGAGAAAGATATCGCCCTGCCCTTTCAAGGGACTGGAGAGATGAGGGAAATTGCGCAAAACCTAAATCTGAATGACCGGAGGCGGATTTGAACCTCAGTTCTCCCGAATGCCAGTTCTGTGGTAACCACTAAACCACCCCGCTCCGTAAAGAACCAAGAGAAGACGTCGTTTGTTTCTGTAGCTCACATTCAGTTACAGTAATATTTTCGGAAGCGCCTCTATCTTGTCTTTACGAATACGAACAAATAATGAATATACTTGGCTATGATATATGGATTAGTAGATTTCGATTCGTCTATTAAAAATTGATAGGTTTGATGTAAATTTGACTTCCTAGGCAGGAGCATAGAATTTATTGACTAAGTTATCCTAGAAGGATTCAGTTTTCATCAATGAGGTACTGAACCATGTAAAGCGACAATCTTTCCCCAAAAATCCGGGCGTATGCTCCGTCTCTAATGACCACGCTGTCGACGGGACGTTAAACCCTAAGCTTCCTTCCTATTTGACAAACTATTCCGAGATATTCAAAAGTTGGAGGCGAATTTGAGCACAGTTTTTTTAAGTAAATTCGGGATACTTAACAAGAGCGTTACCTGACCTATTGCATCTGAAACTTTTTTAAAGGTTATAAGGTTTACATCTTAATGGAAGTAGGTAACTCAGTCGTGTGACGAGTTTAAAATTATAAATACAAATTTAGTCTCTGACTGTAATTTTGGGTCATGTGGTGACTGCGTTAAGACGACTGTTTACAAACAGAACAGATTATACAGCAATATTTTGTATTTAAAAATTGATACGTAGCTTCCCCCTGATGGTAAGCTTCCCTCTGATGGTAGGTTAACACAGACGTTTTATTTTCGCATGTGAGCGCCGAAAGCGCGAATTATTGGGTTGAGAATTGTGCTCAATGGTACATTCTGTTATCTGTCATTTACGAAGATAACTACAGATTATTTAACTTTGAAAACGCCTGGTTAACAAACAGCAACCGTAATCCAATTATTTTTAACAATTTTATAAATCAGCCAACCGGTTGTGTAGTTTTAAGGTACTTGACCTAGGTTTCGTTGTCGCTAGGGGCAACTTCATCAGAAGAATAAAAAATAGTTATATGAAACACATGACGTCAAAAATATTAAGAGCAGAATTCCTCAGTTGATTACAATAAAAAAACTAGCATTCTAGCCATGCAAATAAAATCAGTTTTTATTTGCATGGCAAGAATGCTAGTTTTTTTATTGTAATCGACTTGAGCAATTCTGCTAATATTTTTGACGTCATGTGTTTCCTGTAATTGTTTTTTATTCTTCTGATGATGATGTCCCTAGCGACAACGAAACCTAGGTCAAGTACCTTAAAACTACGCAGCCGGTTGGCTGATTTATAAAATTGTTAAAAGTACAGATTATTTATTGTCTACACTACAGAAGTATTAAGATATCCCGCATTCGGGTTTTCCGACATGTTGGTGACGTCATGGGTCAAAGCAGAAGGGTGGAAACGCGTCACAATCACAGCATGCTGTCGTTACCGATCATGAATACGTGCTACAAATCTGTGTCTACAGCTTTCCACAAAATCGACAACTCCGTAGTTGGCTGACGTATACCTAGGTTTCTTCCACGCATTGTTGATCAGCGATGTGATTGCTGCATTCCGTGGTAGTCATACCTGACAAATAAGACATATGGTTCAGTGTTTCCCATTTTAATCGAAACCTGTCGATATCTCGGGAGTCATGAAATGTTTATATCGAAATTGCCTTGAAGCATTTTACGAGGTCAAACCAAGTTCATTTTTCCAAATGGTAATTCACAATTTTTATTCCATATTCTCATTCTACAAGAAAAATAAACATTTTTGTGAGGAACATTATTATTATTATTATTATTATTATTATTATTATTAGCACGAAAAACCAATGCCAGGGGGAATTTCACTGTTAAGTTACCCATGTTACCAGTATCTCGAAAACTAAGCGAATCGGAAAAAGTTTCAGGGAAAATCATATACTGGTGAAATTTCCGTAAACTTGAAATGGCCTTGAAATTTTTTCCCGATCTCACTTCGTTCTTGAGATACTGTTAACCTCGTAAACTGACAAAGAAGTGCCTCCTGTCGACAAATCATTGGTTTTTTTTTTTTTCCAAAAATAGTTCCCTACAAAAATGCCTATTTTTTCACATAGAATACGAATGCGGAATGATAAAATGGGTTATCATTTGAGAAAATGAACTTAACCTTGAAAACAGGGTCATTACGATTCAACCATTCCATGACCCCCTCAAACCTTACAACGTTTACTAAAGACTTTTTTTTGCATAATTTAGCCGCTCCAGAGGAATCGGTCGGTATAGATTAACATAGGAAACCCTGTATATCACAAGGTGCATTTGCAGATGGAGCTTTTAATACTGAAAAAATTACTGTTCTTCATTCCGACACGAAAATAACATTACTTCCACGATGGAGTCACCTACCGATAGAAATTCATCTTATTAAAATTGTACAATCTGAGATTGCTACATCAACAATGCCTGCTTGACTCGTTTACATCCCGTGTACTAGCCCATAGTTACTTTCATCGCTCAGATTCTGCTTGCAGGACTCACTAGAAGTTGTGTCATGGCTTTCCGTCGAAGTTCAATCGAGCTCGTTGGAAAGTAAGTTATATACGCGTGCAAATAAATCACAAGTAACCGAACACCTCGTGACGCGGTTCTGCATTCATTCCGCATTCCACGTACATGAAGATTACAAACTAATCCGTCGGAGCCGATGGTGCAGTAAACAAAAGTGAAAAAAACACACTTCTGGAACCGAATCAAGATGTGCTCGTAAAACTTAGTTCTTTTTATCGTGGTAGCGCGTTTACTAGATATTAAACATAGTAATTCATAAGTTTATTCATAGAATAACCTGTTTAGCAGCATGATGGATACCAGAAGTTGTCGGAGGCTCCTTGTTTACAAAACGTTGTGATGCTACACTGGCGCCGTTCTCAGCTGGACTGAGGGTGCTGCCCTCAAGCAGCGTGGAGGAGAACTAACGTAGCACAGCTCCTCCACGAAGCGTGGGATTGCACTACAGCGTTCGTCGCGAGCGCCGACTGAGGTGTGGGGAAGACCCGTAATGTTCACAGCCGTTAGGCGGGTGGGGGAGGCTGGAGCTAATCTCGTATTGAAACATGTGTCCCCCCTGTCCCATTAGAAAAAGCTCAGCTTAAGATTGGGCGGACCATTAAGATAAAGTGACCGGCCAAATAACACAATTCCGTCCGTCTTGAACCGTTATTTAGACAGTGGCTACTACACAAGGTCTAAAACGGACTCGTGTCAGTCACATAATTTAGTTTACTATATTCTTTCCTTTTATAACGGCGAGTCGAAGTATACGAAATGAAAGCAACAGATGAGAACTGAGTAGACAGACTTGTACCGCCTCGAATAATGTTATTTGATCTGCACCGGACAGACAGCAACGAAAAACAAGGAAGAATCTGGATAGATTAAAGTTTTGGTAGGAGAAATAGATACGTTGTGTCATAGTAAATCTATCAAGAGATGGTATAGAACTTACAAGATTTCATGAAAGGAATAAACAGTATGTTGAAAATGCGTGAATATAATCAAAAGCAATAATACAATAGTAACGGAATGTAGTCAAATTAGGTGGTGCAAACGGAATTACTCAAGGATATCAGATACTGAAAGTGGTAGATGAATTTTGCTCTCTGGACAGGAAAAATGACTTATGATGGATGAAGTAGAGGCGATATAAAATAGTAACTACAACTAGGAACAAAAGCGTTTCTGAAATGAAAGATCTGTTAAAATTGAATACAAAGATATTATTAAGTCTTTGCTGACACTATTTCTCTGGGTTTCTCTGCAAACTCCGAGATTCAGTAGTGGATGCAAATGAGTTTGGTATTGACGAAGGATGTTGAAAATTAGATGCGCCCTACGAATAACTGATGACGAGGTATTAACAACCTGGGTAAAACATAATACTGTGGCATACCTTAGATAAGGAAGGGATCGGTTATCAGAACAGATACTGTAAGGTGAGGGGGTTAGACTGGAGTAGAGGGGAAAGTACGGTGTTAAAAAAAAGGACAGTAATGTTGAAAGGATGAACAAATTTCACAAAATAGACAAGCGTGAAATCACTCCAGTCAGAAGACCACAACTGTAATTTCCTTATACCTCTTGTATTTTGTACTCAGAACATCTAAAGTCGATTGATTACGTGCTTGTCTTTTTTCTCCAAATCTCCGTTTTCTGTTAACTGGTCATTAGTTACAGGAAGCACTTCATTTACATATTGTTTGCACACGTTTCTCGTTAGGTAAATGATGAGGAACTACAGTCCTGCTCTTTCCAAGAGAACTGCGTCAGTTTTTGTTATTAAGAACTGTTTCTTTATTTCATTTCTTCACAAATTATATAAAAAGACAAACAGTTCTAGTAACAAAAATTGTCACATTACGAATGACATAACTTCTGCACAAGAGCGCAAGAATCGGGACAGTGTTATAAACATCTCTAAAGAGACCAAGAAAATCAATAGGAAAACACTCACTTTCACGTCTTCCGCATGCGTTAAAAACGAAGAAGTAGATATACCATTTGCCTCTTATAAAGAGCGAGGAGACAAAAGATAGTTGAACAAGAGGAACGTCGCGGGTTTTCGGAGTTTAACGACACTGGCATAAAACATATCGCTGAAACTTCCGTGACGTCAATCCTGCAGGAGTAAATAGTGGCGGTGCCACTCGAAAAAGTCTGACTGGAACATACAGATTTTCTTGTATGGTGACCAGCGGTTCTACAAGTGCCTGCATTCCCAGCCAGGTTCAGTCTTTTCGAAGCTGTTTTTGCTTCTTCCCTCGATATCCAAGTGGCAGTGGACTGTCTGGACAATAACTGTAGCGATGATAAAATACGAGGGAAAGCGGGGAAACGTTATCGAGCTGAGAAAGAGGACTCATTGCAAACAATGGCAATAAACAATACTAAACGTGATCTGCGCAATAGTTTCGTCTCTACGTTTTTTGTTTAGGTAACTGAATTAGTACCAGTGGCGCAGCCAAGAGGGGGGGGAGGTAGGGGGGGGCAGCTAAATGGGGCTGAAACCCCCCCCCCCACCCCTCCCAGAATCACCCAAAGATTTTTTAATTTTATTATTTTTTATTGTTTTCATTTTTTTTAAACAGATCGGCACCGGAAATTTGAAATAGTACACATGTAATAAATCACAACGAAACTATAATTTGCCAAGCACAAGCGAACGTGAGAGTGGGTGGCCAACGTGATGCCGCCACTGAGAACGTGTGCTGCTGTTACTGTGAGCGGTTTTAATGCCGCTGCGACCAGATTTGATGCTGAAGTTAAGAGCCGATTGCTCGGAAGAGGCGACCCGCTGCCTAACAGGTCAGCTGCGCCACCGAGAGGAATCTTGTGAACAACAATGGTGTTATTCAAGTTCAATTTTTGAACATAGAGTCTCATATTAATTAAACTTTAAAGACCTTTGTCTTTGGCTAGTAACATAGAAGTTGCTTAATTATTTTAGGAGTTGATTATATACACTCCATTTCCACCACGTTGCTCCTCTTCCACTTTCAAATTAATGTGAGCCTACTCATTTGATTTCTTGTGCAATTTTTTCGTAGTATAATTGGTTAAATTATAAAAAAGTGTAAAAATAAGTAGTAGATTAATACATTCAGTAGGCTTAATTTTAAAAAAATAAAAAAAAATTAACCTCCTCCCCTCCTCCCAGAACGAAATTCTGGCTGCGCCACTGATTACTACTCTCAGTTCAAATGAATGAACACGAATACAAAGCTGACATACTATTCTTTTTCTTATCCCGGTGATGTCCGACAGAGAGACACTCAAAACCGTTGAACGATTTTAGGTACTTTGCTCTTCTCTATTAAACAGTTAAAGAGTAGACAGCTGAAGCTAAGCCGTAGATCCTTTCAAAATGATCACTGTGAAGACTAAAGATACATTTTAACTGGTTATTTGTAGTCGGAGGTCCTTGTAACTGTTGTAATCATACAACACCGCATTTGAAAAGCTGTGCCCTGTTCACTGAACAGTTGCGCTTAGCCGGTAATTTCGAAGAATGCTTGCAATCGAAATAGCTCGGCCTGAAATGATAAATATCGAACGTGCCACTTTAAATCGATTACGCGGCTATTCACGCGCGACTTTTGTTCGTTGTCATGGGGACGTATTTTATTGGTTTTCATGATCTTCAGTTAAGGAGAAGTTGCTTTTTATTTTTTTAAATTATTTATTTATTTATTTTTATTATGACTTAGAAGATTTCAAAGTCAAAGTTACGCAAAGGAAAAATAAAACTGTCACACCCATTTAGTGACTACTTCTCTAAGTATTTTTCTGAAGATATTCAGCAGCGATTTATTATGTGATGAAAGAATCAACTATAATTTTCATTTATTTATACAAATAAAATTGTTGCTCTTTTGTTCATGCTTACCTAAAAAAAAAAAAAAAAAAAAAAAAAAAAAAAAAAAAAAAAAAAAAAAAAAAAAAAAAAAAAAAGAGGAGCAACTTTTCAAAACGCATTATGTCCACTGGGGGACAAAATTAAATTTGATATGGAATGCGGTATTTTATTACCCGCTCCACACACTCCTCCAATCAGATTGTGTCAATACGCATATTAACACCTTCAAAAAGAGCGCTGAAAAGTAGCAGATGCAACAATTTCGTCCTTTAGTATGATTGAATCAAACTGCATTAAGTACAACAGTTTTAATAAGCTATGTTGGCTGAAATGTAAGACTCGTGGACTAAAGCGAAACCATTTAACTGACCAACAATGATCAGTTAATATTGAGTTAATATTCGTTTTCAGTATTACGGCATTGTTGTGTACAAACGTTTATCATTCTGTCTGTCAGGAAGTCAGGCGAAAATCGTTGTTTTGCTAAGATGGAGAGCATTTTAGCCAGTGAATGTGTTACTGTTGGAGAGGAAATGAAACGTGAAACGAGAAAACGAATGAAGAGAAAATCAAACAGGGCAGATTGTGCAACAGAACCCAACTAAACGCACTTTGTCAGTCACTAATGTTCAAATGTTTGTATCGTCTATGGGACTGAACTACGGGGTCATTAGTCCCTAAACTTACAAACTACTTATGAACTAACTAAGACTAAGGACGGCACAAATATCCATGCCCGAGGGGGATTCGAAGCCCCGACCGCAGTGGCCGTGCAGACCGTGACTGGAGCGCCTCAGTCCCCTCGGCCACCGCGGCCGGCTGTCAATCACTAAAGTGCTCATAGCTTGAAAGTATAAAAAGCTATTTCCTTGTATTAAACTCATTTGGATCAAAAGCCCTACTTGAGTATATGCTGTAAAATTCGGAGAAATTAATCGAATATTTTTTGCGGTATAAGTTTTTCGCTTCTCCTGAAAAATTTACTTTTTGGGACATCATGCATTTTGATAAGTATCTCCTCATATACTGTATGGATACCGAACACGTATTCCACATTACATTACAATGTATATCATAAGAAACATTCAAAAAATTTCCCAGTCAGTGCTATTAAGAGAAACCTAGACCTGCCACAAAACCCGCTCAAAACTACGACATATTCCAGACAACCCGGACGTATGGAAGCCCTAATCGGAGTCCAACATACGTTAATGAGATGCAGCTTTCGTTGTTTGAAGGACAGTCGTGTATAAATCGAAGCTAATTTTCAATTTACACGTTGCTTAAGACGCTGTCGAAGGAGCGGTATAATGTAGAACAGGTTGGTGCTACCAGACAGGAAAAAGACTGGTCAGATTTTTTTTAATTAGAAAAAGGAGGTGTTGGAACGAAAAGAAGAAAAGTTGCTGGACGTTGGCTGGGAGTTGGAGGCACGGCCAGAACCTGTTGGTGGTTCCATGTGCGTGTCCACGTGACCGCTTTCCTCATTTGGTCGAGGTCGCAGCCTCCGTCACTTAAGACACCCACCCATTATTTTTCAATCCTCTTCCGCCTTTCGAATAATTGTATCTATAAATTAGTATACGAATCTGCCCATCAGATCACGCACTCGTCAAACAGACTCCCTTTAGAATCCTTCATCCAACATAGTAAATTTACATGTTCGCATATCGCAAAGTCTTCTGTTTTGCCTCGATGACTTAGTGGTAAAGTTCCAGACTGCAAATCAGGAAGTTATCAGGTTCGATCCCTGGTCGAACCTTTTTATCCGTCATTTATCACGTCTTTAGCCTGTGACACGAAAGTCAATAATTAGACGGAATTTCGACCCTTTAATTTGTACCATCTTCAGGCTCCTCTGCAAAACAGAAGTGATGTCCAAACTAGTGGTGTAACTAGGACTTGGCTTTGGGGGGGGGGGGGGAATAGATCTGCTTGACGAGCAAAACTTTAGTTAGTTTCCAGACAGACTACCATCTACCACTCCCGTTGAAGAAACTAATTCACTCCCTTCCAATGAAAGCTTGTGGTAAAACACACCACGTTTCAAATCTTTACCTTTACCAGATTGCTATTACACGATTTCTTTTTTTTTCCCTCTCTCTCTCTCTCTCTCTTTTCCCTTCTTTCTTTTCGGGTTCTGGGGGGGGGGGGGTCCTATCCCCCTCATCCCCCCCCCCCCCCCGTAGTTACGCCACTGGTCCAAACGGTGCTGTTTTGGAGTAGGCGTGATATTCATGTGGCACCATGGATTCCTATATGAAACTATTTAGACGATGTGAGTGTTCCAAATGACTTACGTGGACGACTAACATTCCATACAGGAATGAGTGATGTATTTACGTGAATGCTGTACATTGATAAATTACTGTGACACACAGTGTCTTAAATGTAATACAAAATATATTAGTAAAATTATGACACATCCGGGGGAGGAGAATGATCAGTTCTCATTTAATGGCAAGAAATTTCTTGCAGAAGATTATTTTCCAATATCGCAATTTTTCAACATTATTTACATTTTGATTTCTAGTTTCGATTAATTTCTGTCATCATCATCAAAAATAAATAAATAAATAAAAAATAAAAAAAATGTTCAAATGTTTGTTAAGCTTATGGGACTTAACTACGGGGTTATCAGTCCCTAAACTTACAAACTACTTATCAACTAGCTTATCCTAAGGACGGCACAAATATCCATGACCGAGGGGGGATTCGAACCCCCGACCGTAGTGGCCGTGCAGACCGTGACTGAAGCGCTTCAGTCATCATATTCAAATCAAATGACGGCATTTCAGAGTTTCCGCATACTTGGTCATGCACTTGTAACAACGTTGTACATACTATCTCTAGTTGAGCCGCGTAGGAATGGCCGTGCACACTAAGGCGTCTTGCTGCTCCCCGTCGGAGGTTCGAGTTTTCTCTCGGGCATGGGTGTGTGTGTGTGTGTGTGTGTGTGTGTGTGTGTTGTCCTTAGCATAAGTTGGTTTAATTAGTCTGTTAAGTCTTCATATCGGCCGAGAATAAGTGTTAACAAGTATGCAGTGGGGCCAACGTCGACATCTACATCTACATGGGACACTCTGCAAATCACATTTAAGTGCCTGGCAGAGGGTTCATCAAGCCACCATTATACTATTTATCTCCCATTCCATTCTCGAATAGCGCGCGGGAAGAAAGAACACCTGAATCTCTCCGTTCGAGCTCTGATTTCTCGTATTTTATTCTGATGATCATTTCTAGCTGTGTGGGAGTCAGAATATATTTTCGCATTCGGAGGAGAATTTTGGCGATTGTAGTTTCGTAAGTAGCCCACGCCGCAGCGATAAGCGCCGTTGTTGAATGATTCCCATCCCAGATCCTGTATCATTTCCGTAACGCTGTCTCCCCTGTATCGTGACAATACGAAACGAGCTGCTCTTCTTTGGACTGTTTCGATGTCCTCCGTCAAACCCACCTGATAAGGATCCCACACTGGACAGCAATACTCCAAAAATGGACGAACAAGCGTAGTGTATGCAGTTTCTTTTGTAGTTCTGTTGCATGTTTTAAGGGTTCTGCCAATAAAACGCAGTCTCTGGTTCGCCTTTCCCACGACATTATCTACGTCTTCTTTCCATTTTAAGTCTGAAGTAATGGTAATTACCAGGTATATTATGGAGTTTACAGCCTTTACTTTTGATTTATTTATCTTATAAACAAAGTTTAACGGATTTCTTTTCGTACTCATGTGGACGACTTTGCACTTCTCATTATTTAGAATCAACTGTCAATTTTTACACCATAGTGGTATCTTATTCAGATCGTTCTGCAGTTCGTTTGGATCTTCAGATGATTTTACTACACGGTAAATGACGGCGTCATCTGAAAACAACAAGGTGTAGTATATTGCATAGTGTTTATATTATCCCTCCACTTCCTGCACGTCCGTTCACCGGTTGAAAACCAATAACGAAGTTAACGCGTGAAAATATGCAGCAGTGACGTATAAAGTATATTAAACAAGGAACTGGCGGAATATGTACTCTGACCTTTCCATAATAAAATTGTATACCAGCAGTGTCGCGTTGGTTTCACAACATGGCATATACTGCATCACCTTGTATTTCAGGGCGGAAACCGGGCTGATTTGTTTTTATGGACATTCCGGTGTAGATCCAAAAGGCGAGCTTATAACGCAATAATTTTAGAGTGGCCAAGTTGTGTGCCTAATGATACCGCTGTATAAGAGATAGAAGCAAGGAAATGTCTTGTTATGACGGGTATAATTGCTAGAGAATGACGGGTACCGTTCGGGAACGGGAACCGTACAGCAATGCCGCTGCAAGATATATTGCCCGCAGAAGGTCACGCCGATAAAATCAGCGAGTGCTGACATAATGCGTCCGCTTCGTAAGTCATTCAGCTGCCCCAGACAGAGTAAACTCAATACAGCCTCGAATGCTTCTGCTACTGTGAGCCTTGGAAGCGGTTTGGAGTCAGTCCGTTGCTTGGCTAACAAATTTTATATTCTCAATGTGAAGCTGGATAAATGTAGAATTTGTCTGCGACAAGACTTGCTGAAAGTATTGGTACGACCGTCATAGATATAAATTCTCTCAAATGGATTGCACATAATCAAATAATTATAAATAATAAAGTACTCGAGTGAGGCATAACAAACCAGAATTAGCTTCTCGAATTATCTCGCAACTTCAAAAACATTTGAATAAAAAGCTGATACATTGGCGCATTTTTTAAATAAATAAATACTAACACCTTAGCAGAATATGGAATCGGTGGGTCGGGAGGGCAATACGGAACGCAGTGCTGGATCCCAACGACCTCATATCACTAATAGTCGAATTGATAGGCATCTTATTCGCATGGCTGTAACGGATCGTGCAGCCACGTCTCGATCCCTGAATCAACAGAAGGGGACGTTTGCAAGTCAACAACCATCTGCAGGAACAGTTCGACGACGTTTGCAGCAGCATGGACTATCATCTCGGAGGTCATGGCTGCGCTTACCCTTGACGCTGCATCACAGACAGGAGCGCATGCGATGGTGTACGCAACGTCGAACCTGGGAGCACGAATGGCAAAACATCATTTTTTTCGGACGAATCCAGGTTCAGTTTACAGCAGCATGGTGGTCGCATCCGTGTTTGGCGACATCGCGGTGAACGCACATTGGAAGCGTTTATACGTCATCGCCCGGCGTGATGGTATGGGGTGCCATTGGTTACACGTCTCGGTGACCTCTTGTTCGCATCGACGGCAGTCTGAACAGAGGCCGTTACGTTTCAGATGTGTTACGACCGGTGGATCATTCGATCCATGCGAAACCCTACATTTCAGCAGGATAATGCACGACTGCATGTTGCAGGTCCTGCACTGGCCTTTCTGGATACGGAAAATGTTCGACTGCTGCCCTGGCCAGCACATTCTCCATATCTCTCACCAACTGAAAACGTCTGGTCAATGGTGGCCGAGCAACTGGCTCGTCACAATGCGCCAGTCACTACTCTTGATGAACTGTGGTATCGTGTTGAAACTGCATGGGCATCTCTACCTGTACACCCCATGCAAGCTCTGTTTGACTCAATGTCCAGGCGTATCAAGGCCGTTATTACGGCCTGAGGTGGTTGTTCTGGGTACTGATTTCTCAGGATCTGTGCACCCAAATTGCGTGAAAATGTAATCACATGTAGTATTATATATTTGTCCAATGAATATCCGTTTATCATCTGTATTTTTTCTTGGTGTAGCAATTTTAATGGGCAATAGTGTACAATCGTGCGAGCAGTCATATGTGTATTTACAGTCGCAAACTAACATCACTGTCACCCTTAAAAGTTCCGAGGGCGGAGGCTACGACAGCGTAGCAGATTGGCCGAGTGGCTATCCCCTGGGGCACGGCCCACTGTCTCATCACCACCAGCCAGTGAGCTACGCGGTCGTAGCCTCCGCCCCCTAAACTTTGAAGGGTTGTAGCTCCCAAACTAACAGTGATAGCAATGTAGTTTAAATTGATTTGGACGCAGCTGGTTTCAACGAATCCAATGCACGATAGAAAAAAACTATTGTTCCATTAAAAAAATTGTATCTTTGTGCTGTAACTCTTTGGAAAATGATACAATAAAAAATTGTTTGTTCCTTTGTAAACCCTGTCAACTTATATACTGTACTTGTGTTTGCCAAAATATTTGATGCAATCGCCTGAATCTAACCGTCAAACATGTAATATTACTATGTAATGGGTTATGATAAATAATAAATAAATAAAATAAAAACTATGTTCATAGCTCCGCAGAAAGTGTAACACTTCTTGTGTTGACCTACCGCATTAAAATTTCCCGTCACCTATTATTTCATAAGTTACAGAGGCAAACACACTTAGTGAAACACCCTGTATATTAGATTAGAAGACTACAGCAACCTAAAGTGGGTCAATTGCTTTGTTTTCTAAGAGGTTGAAAAAGAAATCAAAATCCAACACAAAATAATAGCTAAAAATAGAAAAAATCTAAAATCCGATGCCAATTACCCCCTCGAAAGGCAAGTCTCTGGGTTGAAAACGTGCTATGTAAAGGATGGGGACTGTTCGTAGCTAGACACGTCTTTCGGGAAGTGGGAAGTGGAACTGCTGGTCCTGACGCCTTTGTGCTGCTGTGCGTAAGAACCTTGCTGGTGAGGCCGTCGAATATTCCAGTCGGCGTGGGCCGGTGCAACAGCAGCGACAGGTGGGGCGTCATGACGTCACGCGCTCTGGACCGGTGGCGCCGGGCGACCTTGCAGTCTGCCGTAGCTGTAGCAAGTGTCTCGAGTGGGCGAGGTCGGTAGCTCAGGGCGACAGCGGGATCGCGCCTCTGAAGAGCCCGCCGAGCCGGCCGTGCAAGGCCGCCGCTATTTGCATTTGGCGTCGCCGTTCGGCCTTCGGCCTGCATCAAAGCGGCCAGCATTTCGACTGCCTGCATGCCGACCTCGCAGCGCCTACCGAGTCTCCTCGTCCCAACGTTCTACTCGTTAATGCTGCCGACCAGAAAACTGACAAGTCGGAAATAGCAGATACCGTTTGTTGACATTACCGGGCGTAATTTGGACTCGAAACCAGATTTCTCGCCTCGGTCGTTGAATTTATTACCACGCCTTGAAATGGTCGAAATGTTTTCGAATTCGTAAAATTACGGCCTTTAATGTCAACAAATGGTGTCTGTTTTTTCGGACATAGTCGGAAGAACAGACACCATATCAATAATCGTCGAATACGACACGCCGGCCGCGGTGGCCGAGGAGACTGAGGCGCTCCAGTCATGGTCTGCACGGCCACTACGGTCGGGGGTTCGAATCCCCCCTCGGGCATGCATATTTGTGCCGTCCTAGTTCGTAAGTAGTTCATAAGTGGTTTGTAAGTTTAGGGACTGATGACCCCGTAGTTAAGTCCCATAGACTATACAAACATTTGAAACATTTTTGAATACGCCACCAACATGCAACTTACAATTTCAGTGCGGACCCATTGCAACACACAATCCCTTGCGGCAATCCAGTATAGCTTCAAAATGTTCAACTGTTTGTAAAGTCTATGGGACTTAACTACGGGGTCACCAGTCCCTAAACTTACAAACTACTTATGAACTACTTACGAACTACTTACGAACTAGGTCTGCACAAATATCGATGCCCGGGGGGGGGGATTCGAACCCCCGACCGTAGTGGCCGTGCAGACCGTGACTGGAGCGCCTCAGTCTCCTCGGCCACCGCGGCCGGCCCAGTATAGCTCGGGAGCAAGAGGAATCAATGGACAGGGTGCTAAATCTACATCTACATGGGATACTCTGCAAATCACATTTAAGTGCCTGGAAGAGGGTTCATCGAACCACCTTTATACTATTTATCTCCAATGTTCAATGTTTGTGTAGTTTATGGGACTTAACAACGGGGTCATCAGTCCCTAATCTTACAAACTACTTATGAACTAGCTAATACTAAGGACGGCAGAAATATCCATGCCCGAGGGGGGATTCGAACCCCCGATCGTAGTGGCCGTGCAGACCGTGACTGGAGCGCCTCAGTCCCCTCGGCTACCGCGGCCGGCTATTTGTCTCCCATTCCATTCTCGAATAGCGCACGGGAAGAAAGAACCCCTGAATCTCTCCGTTCGAGCTCTGATTTCTCGTATTTCATTCTGATGATCGTTTCTACCTATGTAAGTGGGAGTCAAAAATATATTTTCGTATTCGGAGGAGAATGTTGGTGATTGGAGTTTCGTAAGTAGATAAGCGCCGTTGTTGTAATGATTCCCATTCCAGATCCTGTATCATATCCGTAACTCTGTCTCCCCTGTATCGTGACAATACGAAACGAGCTGCCCTTCTTTGGACTGTTTCGATGTCCTCCGTCAAACCCACCTGATAAGGAAAGCACACTGGACAGCAATACTCCAAAAAAGGACGGACAAGCGTAGTGTATGCAGTTTCTTTAGTAGTTCTGTTGCACATCTTAAGGGTTCTACCATTAAAACGCAGTCTCTGATTCGCCTTTCCCACGACATTATCTACGTGTTCTTTCCACTTTATGTCTGAAGTAATGGTAATTCCCAGGTATTTTGTGGAGTTTACGGCCTTTACTTTTGATTGATTTATCTTGTAAACAAAGTTTAACGGATTTGTTTTCGTACTGATGTGGACAATTTCACACTTCTCTTTATTTAGAGTCAACTGCAAATTTTTACACCATAGTGGTATCTTATTCAGATCGTTCTGCAGTTCGTTTTGATCTTCAGATGATTTTACTAGACGGTAAATTACGGCGTCATCTGCAAACAACCTAAGAGAGCTATTTAGATTTTCTCCCAAATCGGTTATGTAAATAAGGAACGCCCGATATCACCTCTGTTTTAGTCGATGCTTTATCATCGATTACTACAAACTGTGTCCTCTCTGACAGGAAATCCGCTATCCAATCGCAAATTTGGGGCGATATACCATAACCACGCAATTTGATTAAAAGCCGTTTGTGAGGCACGGTGTCAAAAAGTAGAAGTTGAGAATTTGGGTTAGAAGGGAAGCGTGCCTGGATAGCCTATTTGGTTAAGGCGACCGCTGGCCCGAAGCGGGAAATCCCGATTCGAATCCCGGTCCAGCACAAATTTTCAACTTCGTCGTTGAATTTGTTTCTACGCCCCGAAACGGTTGAAATGATTCGATATTTTGAGGGTTGGTTGCAAAATATTATCGGCGTAAAGGTGGCTAATCGACCTGACGACATCGTTAGTAGCGTGTATGGAGTGGCACGTGCTGTGATGCCGATGTGGAGGAGGCGTGCTATTGGTAGCGAGGCAGCGGTATGCGTGTACGCTGAGAGCCGTGTATGACGTGCAACAGGCACGCGGGCGAGCACCGCAAAAAGGCCCGTCCGATACTCCTGTACGGATTGCTACAGAACTGGCGATGACATCTTCGCATAGACCGCACAACTGTTTCGCAGTAGCGGGTACACACTACCTATCTAAATGCTCGGAAGCCCGTACAATGTCTTCTACTGACTTATCTATATCTATAAATGTGAATGTCTGTTCGGTGTACGTTTATCACGTCTGAACCACAAGACATAAAGAGTTAAAATTTGGACAGTTACTAATGTCTGCCCGGGGAAGGCTTTAGGCATGGTTTTATGGCGATCGGATAGCTATACATGTGAATGTCTTTTCGGTGTATGCTTATCACGTCCAAACGACAAGACGCAGAGACTTAAATATTTGTACAGTTACTAATTTACAACTCAAGAAGGTTTTAGGCACGATCTGATAGATATTTAGTAATTTGAAGAATATAACGCGAAATGCGGAACAATAATGATCCTTTGACAATTATATTTACTCTTTGAAAATGGTTTTATGGGTTGCATTCTTGCTTGAGAGTTAATAATAATAAAAGGATGGAGTATATTGGGGTGGAAAGTTATCGGTGTATATAAAATTCTACGTGTGTATGTGTTAATATTTCGGTCTGCAGCGAAAACTACAGAACGCAAACGAATGATCTGCGTGTAATTGTCCGAATTCTCCCGTTGTACACCATAGCAGTTCCATGCCGATAGCTATAAGGGGGTGGAAGATATGGTGGTTGAATGTCGTCAAATTATTTAAAAAATTCGGACTGAAGGTCAGCGATGACGCTTGCGACTCTATAGCAAGGAGGTTACATACAGCGAAACGTGATGCCACAGACCATATCTTTGGTGTATGTGTGCTACAATGTCTTAATCTCTTTCTCGGTAAGGATAAGCATACGAGTAAGGAAATATAAGAATAAATAAAGCAGTAAAAAAGAAATTTCTTTTAATACATCTCTTTAAAAAAATCGATTTGACGTTTCGCGCATTATCTATCACAATCAATCAACACGCGAGCGGAGCCGCGGGTTTAAGCTAGTAACTTACAAAGATACTATCTGAGAACCCGGCGTTGCTCGATTATTTATCTATTCAGTCCATCTCTCTCTCTCTCTCTCTCTCTTATCGTTTCCTACCTCTTCATCTCCCGCTCCCCACCTCTGTCCGTCTCCTCATCTCCTCTTTTTCTGTCCGTCTCCTCCTCCACCTACTCCTCTCTCCTGTATACGCAAACATACATGTATGCGCCAAGTTGAATGGTGACTGATGAAACGGTGTCAAAGTCCTACGGTACCCTCCGCCATGCTACTAAATTCACTGGCTTGCAGATTATAAAAATCTACTTCATGAAAACATATAATTATGTGCTGACTTTCATGGTACTCAGACAATTTGGATGACTTACATCTACATAGATACTCTGCGAATCACATTTAATCTGCCTGGCAGAGGGTTCATTAACCACTTTCATAACCTTTCCCTTCCATTCTCTAATAGCGCGCGGGAAGAAAGAACACCTAAATCGTTCTGTTTTCGATCTGATTTATTTGACTGGGATGTTCATGTCTCCCTAAGTAGGTGAGTGCTAAAAAAATATTTTCAAATTCAGTGACTTAAATTTCGCAAATAGAACTCGCCGCATCGCTTAACGTCGGTCTTTTAATCGTTCAACACTTCCGTGACGCTCCCCCCTCCCGTAAAGTGATAAAACATTTCAGTATGAAAGCATAAGAAACGAATTAACTAACTGTAAAGAACCCTCCGCAATGCACCGTATGAAGTCGATTTTAGTATGCCTATAAACTTCGCGCGAGTGCAAGCAATGATTTGACAAAGTTTTGTCGCAATCGGATGTACGATATGGCCGTGCATAAAATACGAACAAAAAGACAAACAAACAAACATTAATTTTTATATATTAGATTTATTTTTAAATTCGCATTAAAACCATACGTTGGTAACAACAGATTCCTTCTGCAGGTGGTTTTCATCCCAATGATTCGGTACACTTGGTATGCATCAAAGCTGACAGCCAAAAAGCCGTCATTTAAAAACCTGAATGAAGTATGCTTTCCACTGAAGCGTATTTAAAAAAAAAAAAATTCTTACTTGAAACTGTTTACATAAAATTCACATGGTGTGAACAATATATATGTTCTGCTAGAATTTTCAGAAATTTTATTTCATTAGAAACTTCGCTGAAATCTGAACGTTAACTGTTAAGTCACGTTGATTAATTGAAATGATTGTAGGTAATCTGAATATATTAATACTGCACTGATAAGTTCTCTATAGATACTGGCAGTGGATTATTCGTAATCGAAGAGCTGTATTGGATAAAATTTTGAGAAAAATTGGGCATTATACGAGGGTTGAACTTAAATAGTGGCGGAGCGGTCTACTGCCTGACGAATTTCTGGAACAGTTCTGAAGCGAATGCCACGAAGTGGTTCCTTCATCTTCGGAATCAAATCAGTCACAAGACCTCAAGTCCGGGAGTATGGAGGATGGTACAGTACTTCCCAGTCCCATCGACCGAACAGAGCAGCCACAGCTTGCGCTGTATGCGTCCACGCATTGCCGTGCAAAATGATGAGTAATCTGCGTAGAAAGTGCTGCCGCTTCATTCGCAAAGCTGATCGCAGGTGATGCTCCAAAAACGAACGCTGATACTGTACATTGACGGCCTGACGTGGAGGAACGTAATGCGTTAGGATAACACCATCACAGTCGTACACGAGAATCACCATAACTCTCAACACACTGGGGCTCTGGCGCACTTTCGCGGCGATCCATAAGGAATGCCATTCGTTGGATTGGCGATTCAGTTTTGGCTCGTAAAATGTGACCCATGTCTCATGCAGTGTTACGATACGGCGTAAGAAAGCCTCTCCTTCCCAACCTAATAAAAGATCTAGTTATGTGGTGCAAAAGAGGTGAAAAATAGTATATTAGTGCACCACAGGTAGTGTAAAGTAGTTTAACTTTGTTCACTGATAGTAAAGTTTATACTACTAACAAGGGAAGCAGTGGGTATGTTAGTTTGTAGGCCCCGCCCACGTCCACGTCGTAGGAATGGATACTGGCCTCCCTTCAGGAAGCTTGCTAAGAGGCGGGATTTATTTTTAATTGTCGTTGTAGTAGAATACTAACAAACCTAAACAAATTCGTAAATTTATATATTCATGTTTGTAAAGGTCTGTTTTAGTCTTGTAGGTAACAGACCTATAACTGTAAGTGAAAAAAAAAAAAAAAAAAAAAAAAAAAAAAAAAAAAAAAACTGGGGTGGCACAGGAAGTTCATCCGGACACCCCTTTAAATTAATCCAGCTAAATAAATAACTTACCTCGCGACCCCGCGAAAACGGAAAACGCGTGAAGAAGCTGAAGATGACAGACAATATTTCTATTTGCTGTGATGAATTTAGAAAAATGTAAGGCGATGCAGCTGAAAAGGAAGTAAGGGCAATCGTGGGGAAGTCGGACTCTACACTTTGGCTTTGCCGTTTCTGAATAGTGGCGAAGAGTCTGGGATCCCCAACAGATCGGTTTAAAGGGAGACACAGATGCAATTCAAAGGTGGGCTGCTAGTTTTGTTATTGATAGGTTCGATAAAAGAGAGAGTGTAACAGGATCGTTTCGGGATGTCAAATGGGAATCACTGAAGGGAAAGTGATATTCTTTTCGAGAAACGCGCTATTGGAGACCGGCATTTGAAGCTTACTGCAGAACGATTCACTGCCGCCAACTTTCATTTTGCTTAAGGCCCACAAAGAAAAAAGAATAAAAAAAACCAAAAGAAGTGAAATCAGGTCTCGAACAGAGGCGTATAGGCAGACCTTTTTCTTATGAACTCTTTTGCAGTGGGACAGGAAAGGAAGTAAAAAGTAGTGGTACGAAGTACTCTCCTCCACGCACCTTATAGTGGCTTGCACATTTCGTCTCTAGCTGAAGGAACTATGAGTGTATGAAACTTCCTTTGGAAACATCAGGTACAGGTTCTGTCTTACTCGGCGTCTTTCACTTATAAATATGTCCTTTTTGTCCACTTGTGAGGAGCTGACTCAATTTACATTTGAAAATTAAGATATATGGAATAAATCTGAGATCCCCTGCCGACAGCACTCGTAACTTCCAAGATACAAGGTGCAGTCGCAGTCTTAGTAGAGCTATCTAGAGTCTATTTTGATACGGGGTTTGCTGTATGAAAACGCACGCACTCCGCTGCAAAGCGGATCATAATACTGTCCGCGGTCGTCCTGCTGTACATAAAGACGGCAACTCCGAGTTAGCATTTATGTAAAGCAAGAGCAGGCTAGTTCGCGAGAACGCTGGAGCAGGGGTAACGGCCTCTGATGGAAATCGATCTCTCTCTCCGCAGAGACCCGTCTACCAAACTCATCACTCTTCCCGATGAAGCACATTACAATGTGCAGTCATTTTACGTGCATGCTGTTTCAATTTGTTAAAATGCAGGCTACACACTTTCTTCTTTTCTTTCATTTTCGGCCGGCCGCGGTGGCCGAGGGGACTGAGGCGCTCCAGTCACGGTCTGCACGGCCACTGCGGTCGGGGGTTCGAATCCCCCCTCGGGCATGGATATTTGTGCCGTCCTTAGTCTTAGCTAGTTCATAAGTAGTTTGTAAGCTTAGGGACTGATGACCCCGTAGTTAAGTCCCATAAGTTCTACAAACATTTGAACATTTTTTTTTTTTTTTTTTTCATTTTCAACATTGCGATATGTCATTGAACCATCTATTGAGATTCTGCTGGCGCTTGAAAATAGTCAAGGACTGAAATCAGTAGCATTGGGCAAACATAATGCACAGCTTTTGGTTAATCACAATGACGCTGTACTTAATATCTTACTGCTGTTAAACCCCACCTTAATGCTTATTTATATAACTGGCCCTGTAAGTGATTGCATCTGGATAAGTTCCACGCCCTTGGACGGGTTAAGGTACTGCCTTCAGCTTTCGGAAGAGCGGTGTTCAAATTCCTGTACAACCAGCCACTCCATTTTCTTTTTTGTGCATGTTCTGCAGTTCACCTCGGACGGAAGCCTGCACGGCAACTTAACCAAGGTCTTGTCGACTCCTGGGTTGTCCTTTCTGCCAATGTGAATGCAGTTGTAATGATCTTAAGGAACGAGGTCGGGCAATGGATTAGGCGACAACTATATAACTTCCGATGAAAACAGACCCATGATCAGAAAAATAGGAAAACTTTGGAAGACCACGAGATACGAAGGTCTATTCACAGGTCATGTACGTACATTGTTTTTATTGGCCCACTTTAGGTTACGGTAGTAACACTGAAAGTGTTTTGACAGCTCGAAATTTAAATGAAAATAACGGTTTAACCATGCATCTGACACGAAAATTGAATAACCGAATTTGTAGAAGAGAAGATTCTATAAAACTTTGCTCTCTTATGTTTTATTCATATCTCGTATCGTTTCAGAGATATTTGCAGAAATAATGGAGTTTTGACACCCTCCATTAAATTAACGGAAACCAGCCGTTCGGATATGTCACGTGACATTACTCGCCCAGAACTGTCTCTGGCATACGCCATCTTGCGTTGCGTATTTGATGATTTTCTTGTTGTAACGTACACGTTGTTATTTCAAAGCAGTGGCGCACTGAAGAATTAACAACAAGACGTCGGTCTTCGTACGATAAATAGTAATCTAGTGTCTACAAATGCCAATTTAGCACCAGTTAACAACGGCCATCAATAGTGTGAGATTAAAGACCGCAAATTACTAACTGTTAGCTCTATTCGTTCATCAACTACGCCCTTGCGGGAGGTGGATCTGTGAGCGACTTTCGACAAAACATCCTCTGTGCAAGAAGAGAAATCCTCAACGATCGATGAAAAAGAGAAAAATTTTCGCCGTTCATTCAATTTTTCTAAGACAACTTGTTTCACAAAACTATAAGTATTTGTAAACACATTTTGTAAATAAAGTTTTTCTTTAAAAAAAAAAAATAAAATAAAAATAGATAAATAAAATAAAATAAAAAGGCGTAGTGGGCAATGTGTTGGACTGTGACGCTGACCGTCAGCCGTTCGGAAATCGGAACCCGCCAGTACCTAAAAGCTTTTTTTCCCTAAAAGGGTTTCAAACACTCATATTGATTAATTTTTTATTATTTACATTATTATTTTGGTCCAAAATGTTTGCAAAAACTTATAAAACTACAAATCCGAAGTGGGCCGTAAAACACGTCAGTGCGATTTTTTTTTTTTTTTTTTTTTTTTTTTTTTTTTTTTTTTTTTTTTTTTTTTAGTTTAGGTACTTAACTACGTTGGACACTAACTTAAAGGAACTTACACTAAGAACAACACAAACACGCATGCCCGAGGGAGGACTCGAACCCCCGACGGCGAATGGCCCCGCGTACCGCAGGTGGTCGCCTTAGTTCTGTCGCGGCATGTACGTTATTACGTGCAGAAATGATTAACATTTGAATCATGTCAGCCTGCAGGATCAAGCTCAACATAGACATCACGGCGGACCTCCGTAAAATGTGCTTGCGGCTGTCGTTTTCGCTATAAATGGAAGGTAATGCATTGATGTTTATTGAGCAGACGTGGCGAATGCGTCGCAAACGCATGCGCGGAACATTCCGTGAAAAATAATGGGTTTGAAAGACGGGTGTGGGAGGCCTTATTAGTACAAGGAAATCTGATGCGTCGATCCGGGAAATTGCTCATGCAGGAAACGTCTTTCCGATTGTGCACGGATAATGGCTCAATGGCTCACGGAAGGCAGTATATATCGCTGTGTGAGGATCAGAAGAACGTAACTCCATTTCAGCTGCTTCACACGAGAAGCAAAAAAAGGTATCTTAAGATGAAAATTTCTTGTTTCATTGATGTAATATAAATTTAATTGGAAAATAAGTTTATATTACGCCATTGAAACAAGAAATTTACACCTTAAAATATCTTTTTTCGTCTCTTCTGTGAAGTAGCTGAAATGGAGTTACGTTCTTCTGATCCTCACACAGCGATATGATTCTTCGCTAAATTACTTAAATATGTAATTCCTAGGAATGGAATACAAATTGTATTACTTTTGTTATGCATTGCGACAGCAGCGCTCCAAGCTACATTTCTGTATACGGTACAACTCTGACAAGGTATGAAACGGAACATTACAGGGACAGTTTATTTACAATTATTTTACTTAAGAATTTCATTTTCTATTTAAAAAAAAAAAAAAAAAAAAAAAAAAAAAAAAAAAAAAAAAAAAAGGCTAGGCAGCACCATAAGAAAGACGTCGCTTTTCTACTATGGAAAGTTAAGGTTTGTTCACTACAATTCCATTACAATCGGCGACGGTACAACGTAGGAGACGTATATAGAATGCAATAACAACAGTATTTAACGTACCAAATCAGCGACGACAACTGTAGATGAAGTAAAAACGTCACAGACGTGGCAATAAAACGGCAAAAGCAGTTAAACTGTTTCCCAACAAAGAAGACACCAACTTCGCAATTGTTGCTACGGCTGCACTACAAACGGCAAGAATCTTCAAAACACTGGAAGTTAAAAGTAATTACACTCAAAAATATATGCGTGTATAAGAAAGACGAGTACAGTGTAAAATGTGCAAATCATTAGACTCCTGCCGGCCGCGGTGGCCGAGGGGACTGAGATATTGGTGCCGTCCTAGTTCGTAAGTAGTTCATAAGTAGTTTGTAAGTTTAGGGACTGATGACCCCGTAGTTAAGTCCCGTAGACTATACAAACATTTGAACATTAGACTCCACAAGAATTGATATGCGTCAAAAACTGGTATAATATAGATATATGATTCTCTTGTTTTTATATTCTACTTACTTTCAGCGGGATATGCTGCAAATATAGGTCTACACATATTATTAAGAATTTGTTCAAGACGATTTCGTTCTTTAAACCACTGAATCAGAAAAATTAGGCTGCTTTTACATTAATTTCCAGATTATGTATGTCTTGATATTTTACTAATTATTGTAACGCAAAATAATTGTAACTATTTACTTAATTACGTACAAAAATCATCACTATGTAAAAACGCTAACACGAAACTGATGGTACAGGTTTTTAATATTAATCATACAACAAGGCCAATGAAACGTACATAATTCGAAAGGCGGTTTATCATAGATGTTGCGAATATAAAAAGTGTGTGTGCACGTAACCGTTAAAAGTAATAAAAAGAAAAATACGTTTTACTATGATACTGCAGATGCCCCATACGTTTTGCCACTATATTATAACCCGTTGTAGGAAGCATATTTGGATAAGTGAAATTAACCCGGTCGGTCAGCGCTTGGAGTTCCTCTCCTATAGCCCTAGGTTCGATTCCCACTTCCCCGATATTTTCATTCTTGGTGAATTTCAATTCTTAACTTTTAAATATAGTTTTTAAATATAATTAACATCGTAAGTACAAATTTGAATGAAGACTTAACCCTCGAGCTGGCGTGCTGGGTATTGAGTATCCCATAGGCGAATTTCGTACTGCTGCAGCGTATCAGTATTTACCAGGTTCGTAAGGGAACTGTATTTTACGATAGAAGATGGTTTTTTGAGTACCCCACGCGCCTGCCCGTGAAAGGAAAAAATTTAAAAAAGTAAACAAACATTACTCCTTCGGCGGTTTGCCCATCGCTAGGAGCGCTAGTGCCGTTGCAACTGTCAGTTGGTAACAACTTCCACAGCATTGCATGTCGTGACTGTAAATGTCAGACTGTAACTTAACCGTGTCCAATATCCTTGTATATATTCTATACATGTAGGATGAAAAGGACTAAATAAAAAACAGTCAGAGTGATCTTTTGTTTCTGAAGTGTATTTTATCCGGCCCGCGATTCCTTTTCAGACTTCGGCTGCTATCATGCTGTCTTCACATGAGAACATAATGAATATTATGTTTAATCATGATGAACATTAACAAAAGTAAACAAAAAAAGTTATTGGAATTATTATTTTTGTACGAGGTAACTTCCAGGTAACGAACACGTTAATCCTTCACAACAATAACGACATCTTGTGAATCATACAACATCGAAGCGGACCAGGAAAAGACCGACAGGACTATTTCACAAACAACTCCCTCACGGGTCAGAAGGAACGCGAGTTCACAGTGGAGCATCTGTGACGGAAATTGTTTTTTAACTCTGACGTCAGCGCATCAAGAAGAATGCCGCAGCATCTGATGTGGCTGTTGTTTACGCCGTAGTGTCGGTCGTTAAAGCTTTTTAAGAGCAGGCCTATCAAATTTTAACGTTTCTGCCCGTCCCCGAATGTTTCTCGGTTACGGTTTCAGCACACATGGAAACAAAGCTGTTTGCTTCTCAAGTAAATAACGCAGACTGCGCATGTCCCTATCTCTGACCTGTTTGTTTGTAAACAACATCGATAACTTCCAAGAACCGTTGGGCATCGAAGGTGAAACGATATCATCCCTGTAACAGCTTGAGCGATATATATCGAAAGAGCGACTGATGCGCAATGGACGAAGACGGCTGGGATTTCATATTTCGTTGTTAGTAGTTACTATTTGTTGTGTGCACTTTTTATGGTACGAAAATAGTGAGAACAATGCAATTAATATTTGTCGTGGCGTGAGCAAATTCCGGGTATTTCTTCGGTGGAGAAAAGTTTAGAATTTTGCTGAGAATTTGAATTTTTACTGAATAGTGAGTCAAGAACACGTGTAGACTTAACACGGAAGCTTGTGTTAAATTGTGCAAAAAAGAAAAAAGAAAAAAAACGAAAAAACAAAACTTTATAGCCCTACATTCCCTAACAGAAGCATGTGTAAAAACTATTATAATCGCATTAACGTTCCACTGAAAGATGTTGGTGTAATTATAATGACATACGTAGTCTGTGTTATCTTTGGTTAGTGGTTGCTTCATCAGTCACTTGTTTATTGCACCAGTACGTGTTTCGACTTTTCGTATTCTCATACTTAGGTGAAGAAATTCATAGATACATTCTCGCTATTATTGCTTCATCATCATACCAGGACATCTGAAACACATTTTATGATTTTTCTGGTATTTGATCGTATGCGTTTGTCGCTGTGTATGGGGTTATTAACTGGTTTTTAGTAAAGAGTGTTTTGCCTATGTAAAGTGTGAAAATCAGCAATACTGGTAGGTATTCCAGAATTTATTAATATGGTGTCTGTTCTTTCGGCCATATCAGAAAGAACAAAAACCATATTAATAATTACAGCCCCCAACAACTAATTGACAGTTCTATGAGAATGCATATGAATGCTCGATCCCTTTGGGGAATCCACTATAGGCTGCGAGCAAGAAGAACTAATGGCCAGGGGTGAGAGCTTAACGCCCTCTGTAAGAGAAAACAGAGCCAAATTCTGAACGATCAACCCAGAACGATCATGAGAAAACGACCGGAAGCATCTATCTACATGAATGAAGAAATAAATAAAATAAAACTGCTTAAGGTGACCGACGCGAAGCGGGAAATTCGGGTCCGAATTCCTGTCCAGCGTATATTGTCAGATTTACCATTGAATTTATGTCAGTGGCCTGAAATGGTCGAAATGATTAAGTATTTCGAATTGATATACATACGGCCATTAATGTCAACCAATGATGTCCTTCCATACATGTAAGAAAGAATAGACTCCATATCAATAATTGTATATATTTCCCAAACAGACATTTCAGAATTTGTTTCCGCATCGCTTTAACCAGTACTGATTATCTTTTTCATAAACTGGTTTTTTTTCCCAGTCCTCGCTCGTTAGCAGTACCTTTCCACACATTTCGCTTTGCTGCAAAAGCTTTTAACTACGACAACGCCTGTCGTCCGTTAAATCTTCCACTCGAAACGCCGCGCGTTGGAGATGAAATGTGCGGGATAATCACAGAATCGAATGAGCCCCCATCTGCTCGAAGCTGGCTTTGTTTCTTGAATGCTCAGCCTTTTACACAGCTCCAATTATGAATCTCCTTGGAGACAATCGAGTTGTTCTCGATAACCAAGCACTGAAGACGAGAACCACGAGGGTCATTTTTAAAGTAAACTCTTATTTGTAATGGAGTAAGAGAAATTTTCGCAAAGTACACTATGCACTTTGTTTTTCGCTTTTCAACATAGTCACCATGAACGTTTAAACATTTGTCAAGTCGTTTGGAACCCAGTATTAAAGAAATCCGACAACATACCGTCACATTTTTTGTGACGTGACGGTTGTTAGTTAAAATTTAGTAAACTACTGATCTTGAAACTTAGCGAAATTTCTGATGCAGATCTTCAATAGTGAAGCGCCTGTTTTGATCTGGACGGCTCACTCTCATAAAATAGGACTTGACACAAGAAGTTGATGCGGCAATTCACCAAAAGAGGCGTTTCACTCTCACCGAGCTGCTTCAGAAATTTCATCAAGTTTCAAGATAAGTACTTTACTACATGTTCACTGACAATCTTCACTACAAAAAATGTGACGGTCAGGCGAATAAGTTCTTTGATGCTGGGCTCCATAAACTGGTTTCGCGACTTGACAAATGTTTAAATGTTCATAGTTACTATTTTGAAAAGTGAAAAAATGTGCACATTGTAGTTTGAGGATGACTTACGTTCATAAATAAAGTCTCTCTTACTCAGTTACAAATCCGTTTTTACTTTAAAAATGACCTTTGTATTATCGCGAGGAAGTGTAAGCGATCACGCAATCCCCAGTTGTCCGCAGACGGTATAGGAAGCAGTAGTTGCAAAGAAGTTTAGGTCCTTTTAATTTTGACATGACACTACATTCTAGTGCTGCAAAGCATCGTTATCTTTACATTTAGCGTTCTTAAAGAACAACTATGTTATCAGGTTGTCCCAATCGATAGCTGGTTGTGCACATCAGAGAATTGGACAGTGGTTATTAAATTCGACACAATGAGCTGCCTCCAAAATATACAGAAGTTTTGGCATGTCCGCCATTCGGTTTACAAGACCATCTTCAGACTTAACTGTTCTATCAAAGAAGTTAAAGTGTCTGCAAACAAACGAAAAATGTTTTTTACGCTTAGAATCCAAGTCTAAACGAGTAGTATCGAGCGATTTGGCGCAGTGATAACACACTGGACTCGCATTCGGAAGGATGGTGATTCAAATCCACCTCCGGCCATCCAGATTTAGGTTTTCCGTGATGTCCCTAAATCACTCCAGGCAAATGCCGGGTTGGTTCCTTTGAAAGGACACGACCGATTTCTTTCCACATCCTTACCCGAGCGTAAGCTCCAATGACCATGCTGTCGGCGGGACGTTAAACTCCAAGTTTCCTTCCTCCTCCTCCTAAACGTGTAACATGTCTTTCAAGTCTTTATGTAGACATTGTTACTTCTTTGATAAAATGGTCAAGACTGAAAATTGCCTTAAGTCGAAAATCGGTTAAGGAATAAAAATAAACTTGTGGAACATTCACAAAATTGTGATTTATAATTCAGTTCATTGATGTTTTCCCAAGAACCGATGGAAGATTCAGTCAAAATAATACAAATAGTTTAATGTACTTCAGAGGAGTGACAGGATTCAAATTTGTTTTCGCCTGGTGGTGAAAGGCGTAATACCTGCAAGGACATGAAATTCCTGTCACGTACTGACGTGCAGGTTTCAGTGGTACAACTTCTTATGCCTAAGACATAGCTGCGCAAACTGCGTTGCCTTTTGTTTGGCAGGGCGGAACGTTGCTTCACTGATATGGAGCGTGAAGGAAAAGGCGTAGCGAGCAACGTGCGGAACAACGTTGATGCAACACGGTCTAGAGAAATCTGACAGCGTCCAGAAACTTTCAAATTGCGGCAAGCTTCCGACAAACAAGGCACTCGCGTCGCTGCATCTAACGGTCTGCCTTTGTTGCTGTGCAAGATTACCGTTCTGCTAATTATACGTTCACTTCTAGCGTTTCATATTATCGCACTTCGTAGCCGATAGGCAGACAGTTACGCTCGAGTAACTGCCAAGCAAACCGCAACTCATTGTAGCGGGAGTGAGTGTTGTTGACCTACAGAGCGAGGAGCGGTGCGCAGTATATTTATATATTTTAATTACAGTACTGCCAGACAGCGCTTAGCAAAGCGCCTGTTGGATCAACGCTGTATAGCACAGTTAAGCTCGCGTGTTATGAATCAACGCTGTGTAGTCCAGATAATGTTAGCACAATACGGCGAAATGCTACGGCTTACAGGATACGTAATGCACTGTCATGCTATTCGCCACTGATCTTCACTGCCAGCATAACCTCTCTGATTACGTTTCGTAATTTTAATTTTGATTGTTCACAACAGGTGACTTTCATATTGCACACTAGTGAACTCTTTCATCCCGATTTTCAGTGCTTTACATTCGTTTCTGTGGCTTTGTAAATCTAGAAGGCAGGGTAATTAACCAGTCCAATTAGTGCTCTCTATCCATTTTACCACTGTTTCACTGCCGTTCTCTTTCACCTACGTTCCCGTGATTAATTTCCATTAGTCAGTGGTCAATGTGGGGGCTTCATTCACACCTGCAAGAAGGATTGAGTAATATGCTTACAAGGCTACACAATGCGGCATCCATTCGTTACCGGAAGCGACAACTCGCACAGAAATTTCTCCTTTGCTGTTTTCTCACTTTTGCAAGCAAACAGTTTACTATCTACATCTATGTACATACTCAATCAGCTAACCTACGGTATGTGACTGAAAATATTTTGTGTACTGTCACTTAAAAAAAAGTAGAAGAAAAGTGTTTAAGTGTTGTTTTTAAACCTACTGGACCACCAAACTGCTGTCCCTAAGCTTACAAATTACTTAACACTTTCAGCCCAGATTTTATTAATTTGTGAACAAAAGTATTACTTTGCATATTCCTATTCATAATGATTGGAGTAATGCATATTTCTCTGAATTTAAGAGATTTTGTAATTTTTGGGGGGAAATTTGGGTTGACTTCATATAGCATCATTGGGCAGGATATGTTTCCTTTAGCCTATCTCTCACCTTTCTCAAACTGTTTACTACTAATTTAGACATTTTACAATAAAATATTAATGAAGTTTTCAAATTATTTTGCTTCCTTTACCTTGATATAACATTTTGAAAGTCTTGCTGTTTGTACTCTAACTTAGACATTAAGTAACAATACACATTTTGTCAATGTGTTGTAGTCTAATGCGCCCTTGTTTCCTCTGAGTAGCCAACCAACCCGCAATGAATTTTGGAAAATCCTGCAGTCTTTTTTTCAATCTTTAGTCAAATGGTTGGGTCAAGAGTAGCAGATAAAGGTGATGATGCCGTATGGCGTATGGCGTCACTGGGCTGGAATGGGTTAAACTAACCTAAGGACAACATACACATCCATGCCCCGGAGAGGACGCGAACCTACGACGGGCTCCGCAGCTAGGCGCCTTAGAGCGCTCGGCCACTCCACCGCGGCACTGTCACTTCCCCTTCCCCCATTTCAGACCCGTATGTTCCGCGAGGTTAATAACTAGTACAAAGTCTCCGTATCGCCTTTAGTCTCTCTAATGTAATCATCATACTTTTTTCGCAAGATAAACATAGGAGGAAACAATATATTATTGTTTATAACTTTTGTATTTCATTTTGGGGTCGTCTGTTGCAGAATTAATAGTAAGTTTTGTGTGACCAGTTTAAGACTTTAGTGAATTCTTAGACACCTGGTCCTAGTCGTAATATTGTTACACATTAATTTCATCAAGATCGGAGTTAAACTGTAGGTTTGAATGAAATATAAAAAACTCACAAGTGGGTAGTCTTATTTGTAATTATATAAGAAAATTTAAAAAATAATGGTCCTGTAACTCTCCCTTGGGATGCGAGCGAAGTTTCTATTAGCTCTAAACTCTCCATTCAGAAGGACGTGCTGTATCCTGTTTACAAAAAACGCCGTAGTTCTATTACATAGTTGGTCTGATGTTCCGTATGCTTCGTATTTTGTTCATCTGGTGGCAGCGTGCAACTGTATGGAAGGACCGATTTGTAACTGAATGGCCGGCCGCTGTGGCCGAGCGCTCTGCGGCGTGCCAGTCACGGTCTGCACGGCCGCCGCGGTCGGGTGTTCGAATCCCCCCTCGGACATAGATGTTTGTGCCGTCTTTAGTATAAGCTAGTTCATAAGTAGTTTGTAAGTTTAGGGACTGATGATCCCGTAGTTAAGTCCCATAAGCTCTACAAACATTTGAACATTTTTGTAACTGAATAAGAGAAACGCTATTTAGAACGTAAATTGTATCAAAACTAAAATATTCGCATTTTCACTTGTCAGTATATTTACCACGAACATTTAAACATTTGACAAGTGGTGACACCAACTTTTTGATCATAGCAACAAAGAATGCTGCCGCCTGACCGTCATATACTTTTTTTTTTTTTTTTTTTTTTTTTTGTTAATGAAGTTTGTCCGTAACAATGAGAGCAAGTATCGATCTTGAACCTTGTGCATATTTCTGATGCAGCTCGTCTGTAGAGAAGACTATGTTTTAGCGAATTCCCGCAATAGCTTCTTGTGTTAAGTCTTCATTCATGACAGTATACCGTCCAGATCAAAACAGGCACCTCAGAATTGCGATCTGTATCAGAAATTTTCAAAAGTTGAAGAACTGTAGTTACACTGTTATTGACAAACTTCACTACAAAAGGAAAGGCGCAAGAGTTCTCTGATGCTGTGAATCCAACAGCTCGTGCCATGACTTGACAAATGTTTAAATGTTCATGTTGACTATGTTCACAAGTAACAACATATGCATGTTGTAGTTTGTTATAGAATTTACGTTCATGAAATTTCTCTTACTCCATTACAAATCTGTTCTTACTTTAAAAACGACCCACGTAGCTTGTCACCTATAACTACTGCTGAAGGGTTTCGTGAATGAACGAGCTGGATTTAACGCATCGTTGTTTTCGGAACAAGGAAGAGGTAATGTCGACAGTGAGGACCAGTGGCGAATAGCAGGATGATGCGTTACGTGTCCTGTAGGCCGTAGCATCTCGCTGTATCGTGCCAACACACAAAGTATTGTGTAATGCTCACAGACGCTACCTGTTACCTACTAGAGGACAAAACTGACGTTGAGTCACCCTGGGTCTTATTTATAGACTCGAAAAGGAAGGAAACAACATTATATGCTTCGTATAGGACAATTAGCCGCATTTTCAACTGTAAATAATGGACTCATTAAGACTTGACGTGTTTCGTTTTATTTAACAGCATATTCAGCGGTGCATTGTAACAACATATTTGTTTTATATTTTTGTATGATTTCAGATTTTGATCAAGAACCGTTCTATGCTAAGGCTAGGTATTATTCCAAATACTAAGATTACTTTTATCTATGTCGCCCTCCTCATAGTTTTACTGCTGAAATAACGGTAGCAATTACACTGGCACTAAATGTTTTGTATTATTCTTCCTTTCAAAACCGTCAGCAAGACGAGTTTCAAATTACTTTGTACGTAAACTGTTTCACATCGTATCACAAGGAGCAGAAGCGACGTGATTGTCACATGACACATTTATGTAATGATAAAAAGCTTCAATAATGTACCGAAACATCATATACTTGTTATCTTAAACATAATCTGTGCTTTTCTGAAAAATATATCTTAAATGAAAATGCGGGACATACAGGTCCCGCGCAATCTACCAGAGGTGTCATCCCTCACCACATTGTAAAAAAATAACTGTCGAGGAATGTAATTAAAATAAGCATATGCTAATGACTTTTACTATGAAATAATTGTAAAGCAGAAATAGCAGAAGTCTAAGATTAAGAATAAATGCCGAGACGCTTTCAAAACAAGCACCTTGTTAAAAGTTTAATCTCAAAATATGAATACAGTCTTCTGGCGTCTTATTTTATACAAACTTCGTTACCATGCATTAAAGGAGGCAATAAACAATTAGTACCAATTTTAGGAAACCTCTTAGTTGAAGAGATAACAAAACTTTTTTATGTATTCAACAATGCGTTCCTAAAATAAGAAGTTAAAACTTTCAAGACGATGTACGTCATGCGCACGAATACGATGTTACCCTGAACATCTCTGCAGAGATACAGTCTTAACGTCCCCATACCGAGAAGATCATCCATCACACGCCGTAGATCAAAATTACCTTCTTTTTGATTGTTACCGTTACGCTGACTAGAAGGTCATACTTCATAAGACAATCGGCAAACAGGGAATCGCCTCACCCGTAACTTTGTCTCACATAGTCCAGTTGTAAGGTATTTCCAGCTGCCGGCCGCGGTGGCCGAGGAGACTGAGGCGCTTCAGTCACGGTCTGCACGGTCACTACGGTCGGGGGTTCGAATCCCCCCTCGGGCATGGATATTTGTGCCGTCCTTAGAATTAGCTAGTTCATAAGTAGTTTGTAAGTTTAGGGACTGGTGACCCCGTAGTTAAGTCCCAAAAGCAAAAAATCCAGCTGACGGACATCCATCTCAAAATTCTAATACGTGAAGACGTCGAGCCACAGCAACCGCAATACTAGATTGGCTCCACGAATGCACACCAGAAACTGACAGCAGAAGAAGAAATTTATGCCATGATTTATTTTATAATTTATTACTTTTTAGCAGTGTTAATCTCTTGTCCTAAGAGTTATTTAATTCCATTGATGAACCCGATAAGACTTAATCCAACGAAGAAGGAGGCATTTCATATCTGCAAAATAAAACAGTCACGGAAGAATCACTGGCAATAATGGACAAAATTAATGAAGATTATATATTAATGCTATTTATAGTGATAATACCGTACATAAGGAAGAAATACTGAAATAGAACATAAATCGTCTAGCCCCATTTGCCGTGATAAATTTCATGTAACTATGATATATCAGATAAAAATTTGTAAAACCTCATATTCCACAAGGAATCGAATTCCCGTGTATAAAATTCTTCAAAGTCTTATCTAATAAACGAGTTCTTTTCCTCCTGCTATTCCCCCTTGGGCGAAGTCGCGCTGTAAACTATTGGATTTGGCACGGGTAATTTAAGGGTTGGCCTGATTCCATTCCTAATGGCACTTATAAATGAATGTTCCAAACACTTTACTTTAAGCATGCATTCGATAAAGTTTTAGAAACGGTTGGCAATTGTGTTAAAGTTCTTGGAAGTCATTAACTCAAAAACTGGGTGCCTAAAGGGTGGGTAATTTTGCGATGAATGTCAGACATTAAATAGTTTAATAAAAATAACAAATTTCCAGCTTGGTGGAGTGATATATTTATTGAAAAATATTGCGTGTCCATTTCGTTCAAATGACTGAACATCAGCACTGCAGATCGAGTCATGTAGACCGCGTAAAACATTTTAACAGTAAAATGCATACAACATATAAATGAAAGTGCCCCTCTAGTCCGTGCTACAAGTTTAAACTTGCAACTTGCGCTGGAGAGGTCTTTTTATCTGTATGTTTTACGAACTTGACTCTTGAAATGTTTTATACGGTGAACACGAATTTGCACTGATGATGATCAGTAATTTGAACCCAATCGATACGCAATATTTTTCAATAAATATCTTACACCACTCCACCAAGCTGAAAATTTCTTATTTTTATTATATTAGTGTGGACCGCGTTGGAATGGCCGAATGCACTAAGGCGCCTTACTGCAGAGTGCGCGGTGGCTCCCCGTTGGAGGTTCGAGCCCTCCCTAGGGCATATATATATATATATATATATATATATATATATATATATATATATATATATATATATATATGTGTGTGTGTGTGTGTGTGTGTGTGTGTTGTCCTTAGGTTAGTTTGCATAGTTTGTAAGACTAGGGATTGAGGCTCGCAGTAGTTAAACAGTAGTTAATTCCTATAGATTTACAAATATTTGAACATTTAATAGTTTGGTGGTCTGGCATATAATACAGTTTGAAGTCGACATACAGCAAGACAGTTTATCACGTATCTCATTGTTTAAGGCGTTGTACCTCCCGAACTATGTGTCGAACCATGATATCATTTTGCATGTACATTCAGTTGTATATATGCAAATTTTAAAGAAATAATAAACCAAAACGTCACGTCTGATGTTTAAGTCTTTCTGCAGACTAAGGTAAATATACGATAGCAATGAGTCGTTAAAATTATTAGACGTCATATCCCTGAACTATGTCCGTGTAATGATATAATTTTGCAAGTGCATTCGTTTATATGTATAGATACTGTATCAAAGTGTGAATAGAATTAGTAGCTAAAAAGAAGAAAATTGATATGTCATGGCAGGTACCGTAAATTGGCCACATAAACAGCGAAAATGTAGTAAGTGATAAACTTTTTTTTTCCTTTTTGGGGGATTAAGTGTCAGCGAGAAAAAGTGTCGCAAGGATTTGAAATTACGAGTATATGTGAATTTAATTGGAAAGACAACGAAGTGTTCCCAGTAATGACTGAAGCAATTTGGCGTATTTGAGAGCTGTTAGCTTCAAGTCGAATAAGAGTTTCTTATTTTAATACCTCTCTTATCAGTTAAACTTTATACAAGGTTATACCTCTTAGTGAGGAGAACATGATGGTATTTTTAATTTTTTAAATCGGTAAATAGTTACGCGAACGACTGAAAATTACATTTTTCTTCGTCAGATGGGAGTAAAAACACAGGAGACCTGAACAAAGGGAGCCTTTTAGCAATATAGATGTCTGTCTACATGGTTTATCTGCAAATCACACTGAAGTGTCCGGCTTTCATACTGTTTATCCACCATTCCATTCTCAAATAGCATGCGGGAAGAAAAAACATCTAAATCTCTCCGTTCGAGCTCTGATCTCTCTTATTTTGTTTTGATGATCATTTTCCCTACGTAGGAGGGACCCAAACAATTTCACATTCGGAGGAGAAAGTAGGCGATCGAAATTTCGTAAGTAGATCTCGCTGCAACGAAAAACGGTCTTGTAGTGATTCCCACTCCAGTGGTCAACTATCGGACCACGTACACATTCATTAAAACGTACAGTCTCAAGACATCTTTACAGCTCTTCGCTGCCCGCGATGACATAAACTTGCTTTAACGTTCTTACCTTGTAAATAAAAATAAACAAGTAAAAGTCGAAAATCCACTTTCGTATGCAATACTGTAATGTCTCTGAGCACAGCAAAAAATTTGTAGTAATTTTAATTAGAGATGGAGTTTGGAGTTTCTTGAATAAGGCGAATATTACGCGTTGGGAAGTTTCCTACTTGAAAACTGCCTAACACACCGCTTTTGCCCGACAGAAGAGGCACCGCAGTTGAGGCACCCAATGTCAATGCCACATTGCTGTACTAGGAGCCAGAACAGCCTGTGATATCCCAACCAGTAGAAACCGCGTGTATATACGAGGTATGTCCACAAAGTAAGTTCCGTTTTGTTATATAAAACAAACGTGTACAGATACAGATAAAATATTTATTGTACAATAATCTACAACTGTTAAACTACTTTTGTACAGAGCTTCCGAAATTTTGTAGGCACTTGTCATGGCGTGGCACAAGTGTTTGTATCCCTTCTTCATAGAAGGTTACCGCAGGTGTATTCAAATCATGAGTTAACATGTTCTTTCACCACGTCATCATCCTTGAAGTGTTGACCTCCAAGGACGTATTTAAGGTGAAAGAAGGAATGAAAGTCGTTAGTAACGACGTCCGGGCTGTACGGAGGATGAACAAACACGTCCCAGTGAAATTCGCGTAAGTGTTGTTTGGTAACATTCACCATGTGTTGGGTGCCCAACGTGAGCAAAGTTTTCGAAATTCAGTTTTTCAGTACCAATTTAATGAATTGGTGATCGTGAGATTTGAGGAATTTCCATAGCAATGGCACTAATTGTAAACTTACGGTTGTGCTTAATCTTCAATTGTGTGAACCAGTTCATCAGTAACCACAGACGGGCGTCCGTTTATCATCGTGCACTTGAACACGTTCTTTATTGAACAATCTGACCCATCTTCTATCCACTGAATCACTCATATCATTTTGTCCGTTGGTTTAACTTTCTTTGCATTTAGAAAACGAATCACAGATCTGATTTCACACGCGGCGGCATTTTTAATTACGCCTGACATTATAAAGAGGCACTATAAAGCTCTCGTCGGCAACAGCGATCTGAAAATAGCATACATGTCTTGTCCTTGAGTCATAGTAACTGCCGCGCATCCTCGGAACTGCGATCGTAGCGCAGCCGCGGATAGAAATAGAACTTACTTTGTGGACGACCCTCGTATATTCCACAATATTATAAACTTCACCAACATTTAGTGATGTTACAAAGAGCAATAAGGTGAAGAATAAAGGTATAGGACCTCAGGCAATACTTGATGGTGTTTGTTTTCTTGGTGCTACTTTGAATTTTATTATATAGAAGAATGAGATTGCTCAAGCGGGTTGTGGTTCGCTGACTGTAGCACTCGTTCCTGTTGATAGTTTGAATGGAATTAGTGGTCTTGAAAGTTTCAACAGCGGTGATATTTTTACATATATGACATTTAATGTTGGTGAAGTGCATTTTCTAGTGGTTGGACATTAAACGTCCTATAGGCCTATACAGACCCTGATTTTGGTCTTGTAGCCCTGCGTTTTTCAGCCTTTTCTAATGTTTAAGTAAAAATATTCTGGAGATCCCCTTCCAAGAATAAATATTCTGGAGAACTCTACCTTAGTAATTATTACGTACCCTAATAACACTACTTTGGAGTTTCAATTAATTTTTTTCTGTTGATACAACTTGCTTGTAAATTGTGAGAGGTTGTTTTTACGTAATTTTTGGAATAGAAGGAATTATACCTATTTTTACTTGGATACCGCCCGGTAGCACAGTGGTAGAGTGCCAGACTATAAATCAAACCAATTTTCAGATTGTTGACTGTTTTACCTTTTTCCCGACAGTAATATAAATTTTTTCACAATGAGTGTTTCGCCTATTTCATGAGTCAGAAGCTCATTATGCTCGTTAAGAAATGTCCCACTGCTTAGGCACTTCGTGAGGATGCAGATTCTTTTCGAATTTCTTAGATTTAATGATTGCATCTACATTTACCAATCCATTGGTTCCTGAAAAGGTTTCAAGATTTGATCTTATTCATCGTTAACAAGCTGTAGTTAGTATAAAATAATATATGATATATTCAATTCAGAATCAATGAATTACAATCTTTTAACGTAAAATAAATTTCACTTGAGCCTATGTTTCTGTATTATGGATCCCGTAGTATTCAGACATGCAGTGGTTAGGTTGTTCTTCCTCCTGCGGCGGCGACCCCCCGAAGAAGTGTTTGGAGACGCCCCCCCCCCACCCCCTGGGGGTTGCGATCCACAGGTTGAAAAACACTGCTGTAGCCAATATCAATCAACAGACACAGTAATTTGCATTAGCTGCGACTGGACACTGAATTACACCAATGGAGAAAATTGAAAATTTGTACCGGGCCGGGATTCGAAGTCGTATCCCCTGCTTACTAGGCACTTGCATTATCCACTATACTACCTGGGCAACACCAGCTCGGCACGCAGCAAAACTCAGCTTATCCACACACTACTGACGTAGTGCTAATGACCATTTAGTCAATTAGTCGGCCATTTCGAAGACTCCCGTAAGGATTTGTCTTATCTCGGAAAGCTGCGAAACAACAAGAGACGCCGGCCGCGGTGGCCGAGGGGACTGAGGCGCTTCAGTCACGGTCTGTTCGACTACTACGGTCGGGGGTTCGAATCCCCCCTCGGGCATGGATATTTGTGCCGTCCTAGTTCGAAAGTAGTTCATAAGTAGTTTGTAAATTTAGGGACTGATGGCCTCGTAGTTGAGTCCCATAATATTTACAAACATTTGAACATTTTTGAACAACAAGAGACCACGTGGGTATCGGATTTTAGAATTTCTTTATATTTATGGTACGTGAATTTCAGAACTTAAATAACAAACAGCCAAAGCCATTCGATGCAACTCTCAAAAATTCTAGAGAAAATAGACTTCGAAGTTTTGAAAAGTACACGTAACTACGAATAATTACAACACCTGCAGTATCTATAGTATTAGCTCAGGTGGTAGCATTCTGCCCTCGCAACTATAGATTCGGTGGTTCCAATACCACTGTGGCAGATATTTCTTCGTTCTCGAATTCAGTTATATAAAACATTTTGCGATCTGTAATTCCACGTGTTTTGTCAGTTTTGTTTATGTGTACGTAGACGGTGTTTGAGTAGGTTAGCTGCTTCGAAAGCCATTAGTAGCTATGCAGATGACTTTTCAAAAACAGCGTCGTAGTTCTTCACAAACTGAACAATCAAAGGCTACCGTCGATAGCTAATAGTGAAGCCAATACTGTAAAAAATGTCAGTTTTTAAAAAAAATTAAAAACGCCATTATTAACAACTTTCCATAAATATAGAAAGTGATGAGTTAAAAAAAATCGTAAAAATGGCCATATATATATATATATATATATATATATATATATATATATATAACAATCCGAAGATTGGTTTGAACACCACAGTGCTTTACTAGGCATGGTCCTGTTTGGAGGTGGTATGCCATTGCCTTCCTCCGATCTAACAGCCAGTTATGGGGGACCTACAGTTTAACGTGGGTTCCGAACCACGGTGCTACTCGGTATTTTTCACATGAGCAGTACTGCCAGAGGTGAAAGAAGTGGAAAGTGACATATATATATATATATATATATATATATATATATATCACGACAGGATTCGAAGCACTTACTCTATGGATGTGAGGCCGGTAAGCTACCACCTGAGCTACACTAACAGTTTAAATTTTTAATTTTTACTACTTACGGGTAATATGCCAAACTTCAAAGTCGATTTTCTCGAGAATTTTTTGGAGTTGCGTCGAATGCCTTTGCCCGATTGTTTTTCGAGTTCTGAACTTCCCGTACCATAAATAACAAAAAATTCTAAAATTCGATACCATGTCGTCTCCTTGTGACTAAATTGGCCATTAGCACTACGTCATCAGTGCGTGGATAAGTTGGGTTTTGCGAGTGTTGGGGTTCTTGTTCAATTGTTTGTAAATCTATCGTACGAAGCTGCGTGGTCATCAGTCCGTAGCTTACAAACTACTTAAACCTAGGTAAACTAACATAAGGACAAACACACACACCCATGCCCCAGGGAGGACTCGAACATGCACGGCGAGCAACCGCGCGCTCTGCAGCGAGACGATTTAGAGCGCTCGACTACTCCACCGCGGCTGTTGTGGTTATCTGAGATGGTGAGATCCCACTATGTCCGGGGGGCGTAGTGGACAACTAAGTGCCTAATAAGCAAGAGACACGACCTCGAATCCCGAATTTTCAACTTTCCCCATTGCCGTACTGTAGTGGCTGCGGCCATAAACTGCCTTGTGTGTTGCTACTGCTGTATAAACCGGAGTGTAAGCGACTCACGGCTGCTTGTCGTCGACACAGGGGCGCCACTGCGGCTGGGAGTGCGGCATGGTGCAGCACTGTGCTCTGGCCATGGCGCCGGGAGGAGGTCCTCCTCGAGACTGCGGCGTCGCCGGCCGCGGCCCGCGGATAAGCCGAGTCCTCCCCACACCGCCTGGACCGCGGCTCAGTGCTGCCGCCAACCGGCGCTCTTCCCAAGCTCCGGCCTATCGTCTAGCACGTCACGCGCCACATCTCGCAAACAATAGGTAAAGTGGAACAGGTAGGCAGTGTCTTTCTAGGCGTTCGAAAATGCTCTCAAATCGGGCGAATGCTAACAAAAATGGATCATTAAAAATGCTCAGTCTCTGTTGCAATATTTTACTCTCCAATAACGCGTTTCGCGCTGTTAGCGCATCATCAGACTGGAAAAAGACAAATGTTTTGTTACAGTCCGTGTACCTGGCGGGCAGCGAGTCTAATGTGGCTAAGATAAGTAAATTTGGAAATCTGAGTAAATTTTCAAATTTACTCACCTTAGGCAAATTAGATCCGCTGCCCGCCAGGTACACGGACTGTAACAAAACATTTGTCTTTTTCCAGGCTGACGATGCGCTAACAGAGCGAAACGCGTTATTGGAGAATAAAATATTGCAACAGAGACTGAACATTTTTAATTATTCAACGCTATTGCTGCACCAGCCGCCACCACCACCACCATCAGGGAATAGAATGAAATGTAAAAATGGATCATTTCTGATTTGCAGTGCTTTTTTTTCTTTTTTCTTCTATGTTTGTAGTAGGAGAAAAAATCTCGTAGTATTCGAATACAGCATTAGTAGTGTGCTGCTTCAGAGAGACGCGTCAACTATCTAGGCGTAACGCTGCGCAGCGATATGTGCGACAACTTTTGAAGAACAGACTACGCTGTTGCAAGAACCACTTAACATCGAGCAGAGGGAATATGAAATGAGCACCATCCAGCTTGTTGACACAATTCTTGCATAAAATTTAAACTTTCACGGCCGGAATGGTCAAAATTACTAAAAATTTCCGGGTTATTATGCCGGGGTCTAGTGGATTTATTGTCGAAACCCAACGTTTCGTCCCCGACTGCGGAGGACAATTCTCAAGGGGGATCGTAGCACTTTCAATGTCCGATACACACCCTGGCTCGCTACTGACTGAAGCCAAACTCCGTTTATGAGGGCTCGCGCGCAGTGGTGTGACGTCAAATGTTTTTTTACATGCGCGCGCAATTCGTCGTTGACGATTGCCGTCGTCCGTTGATATCGTCCTATGGTGGAAGACTGTTACATTTCTTCTTCAAAACCGGAATCCAGATTTCATTTAATTTCACGCCCTCCTCCATCCTATTGAAATTATTGGGGAGTTTTACAATTTCTATAGCCTCTCTGTACAGTCTTTCGTGGTATCCATTCGTGGCTGCTGAAACCTGAGTCTTATCAAATTGAATAAGGTGTTCCCCTGGTTGAAAAATATGTTCAGCAACAACTGATCCGTCAAGGGGAGAGATTGACAGATCAGCTGTTGCTGAACATGTTTTTCAACCAGGGGACCACCTAATCAATTTGATAAGACTCAGGTTTTAGCAGCCACAAATGGATACCACGAAAGACTGTACAGAGAGGCTATGGAAATTGTGAAACATCCCAATAATTTCAATAGGGTGGAGGAGGGCGTGAAATTAAATGAAATCTGGATTCCGGTTTTGAAGAAGAAATGTAACAGTCTTCCACCATGGGACGATATCAACGGACGACGACAATCGGCAACGACAAATTGCGCGCGCATGTCAAACATCTGACGTCACACCTCTGCGCGCGAGCCCTCATAAACGGAGTTTGGCTTCAGTCAGTAGCGAGCCAGGGTGTGTATCGGACATTGAAAGTGCTAGATCCCTCTTGAGAATGTCCTCCGCAGTCGGGGACGAAACGTTGTGTTTCGACAATAAATCCACTAGACCACGGCACAATAGCCCGGAAATTTTTAGTAATTTTGACAATTCTTGCGGCCGAAGATCAGACAAGACCCCGTCTAACAACCCCCATTAAAGTCCGAAAACTTATCGGGAAACTTTATCAAGACACCTGGAATTGACAGGATTACAAATTGTCAGCTTAAGAATTTACCACGCAAGCCTCTGGTCCTTCTGACGCGGATCTACAACGGCTGTGTCACCTCAAAATATTTCCCTCCAGCCTGGAGAATCGCCAAGGTGGAGCCAATCCCCAAGCCAAGGAAAGACTTGGCAGTACCCGCAAACTTTCGACGTATAAGTTTACTTAGCAGCATGGGTAGAACCTTCGAGCGAGTCCTAGATACGCGACTCCTGGAACCTCTTGTGGCCGATGCAGAACAGTACGGTTTTCAAAGGAAGCTCTCCGCGGAATTATAGCTTCTCCGCGGCGTCGAAGATGTCACCCGTAACTTGAATATTTCCAGCGCCACTGCAGCGGTCTTCCTAGATGTAGAGAAGTCTTATGACAAGGTTTGGCGCGAACTCTACGAACAGACAACGATTTCAGATTGCTAAAAATGTTCAAATGTTTGTTAAGCTTATGGGACTTAACTACGGGGTCATCAGTCCCTAAACTTACAAACTACTTATGAACTAGCTAATCCTAAGGACAGCACAAATATCCATGCCCAAGTGGGGATTCGAACCCCCGACCGTAGTGGCCGTGCAGACCGTGACTGGAGCGCCTCAGTGCGCTCGGCCACCGCGGCCGGCCCAGATTGCTACACGAAACTGATAGCAAGTTTTCTCATGGACAGAAAAATGATAGTTACAGTTGATGGTCACTCCTCTGACACCAAACTGGCATTGGCTGGACTACCTCAGGGTTCGATTTTATTGCCATTACTATTTAATATTTATGTGAACGACGTGCCTACAGCGGCCGGCATGTGCTGGCTAATATTAGGAGACTGGTGAAAAACGCCGTATCATGTGCGAACTGTGCGATGTGTACACCCGCGACAGTAGGCATGCCGTTCACATAAATATAAAATAGTAATGGCAATAAAACTGAACCCTGAGGTAGTCCAGCCAACGCCAGTTTGGTGTGGGAGCGGCTGCCCAGTAACTGACATTGCGCCTAGAATTGCACAGCTATAGCTTTACCATCATGCCATTTACTCGAATCTTGTTATCCTCCACCAGCCTTTCCTAGCCCGTAGCTACTTCAAACCAGAGCTCTGTTTCGGCCAAAAGTACGTTGAGAGATCTCCGCATCGTTCTGAAATTGTGATAGGTAGATACTGATAACCTTTGTGTCGACTACCTTTAGTTGACGACTGCCAGCAGTTGAAAAATAACTTTGTACGTAGATTGTGTGTGTTTGTGTGTGTGTGTGTGTGTGTGTGTGTGTACAGTATATCTAAGATAACTGGAGCTTCGTTCACAACTTGTGATCAGTACACATCGGTAACCTTCGTGACGACTGTATTTTGTTTACGACTGTCAACAATCTCAACGAAGTTTGGTCGTCTTCTGCTCACCTCGTGTGGCAGTTCTAAGGAGACACTGTTTGTAATAATCTTAAGTCAGATTTTTCTCATTCTTAAGACTGGTATGGTGAGCTGCGAGATGAGGAAGGGGAATGTTTCGCCGCGGTGGAGTGGCTGAGCATTCTAAGGCGTCTTATTACTGAAAGTGCTGTTGTTCGCTGTCGGAGGTTCGGGTCCTCCCTGGGGCTTCGGTGTGTGTGCGTTGTCCTTAGGTTAGTTTAACTAGTTTGTAAGTCTAGTGACTAATGACCATAGTAGTAGTATGGTCCAATAGATCTACAAACATTTGACTTGGGGAATGTTTTTCTCGTTATCTTGCACTGATATCAACTCCGACACTAAGGTCAAAATAACACACGGAATTCACGTTTCGGAAAGATGTATGTATGTTCGTGTTCAAATTCGTTGTTTATTTCTAGTGATGAATATGAAGTTAAATCAGTACACCTGTAACACAATAATTAGTTGAAAAATGTGTCACTTTATGCACTTACTAAGCATCCAACCACGTATCTCATGTTCCTTCGTATTTTCTTTTTGGTATTTTAGGTATGTGTTATTTCGGCCACGGCGGAGTGCCCGAGCGCATTGAGACACTATGCTCCGATGCGCGAGGCCGTTTCACCGTCATGGGTTCGAATCCTCCCTCGGACATGATGTTTGTGTTGTCTTTAGTATAATTTATAAGTAGTTTGTACGTTTATGGACTGATGACCCAGCAGTCACAAAAGCTTAAGCACAGCCGGAGACGCCTATGTTGGCCACGTTAAAATCACTAAGTTTGAGGAACATTTATGAACAATGTACCAAACCGAAGAATTTGAATTTTTTTCAAAATATCGAATGGTTTAGTGTTGCATTTATGATGGAGGGATATTGGAGTATCTTTTCTAGTTTCCTTTCAATATTTTATTTTATTATTAATGATCCATCTTTTCTCTCTGTCTCTCTCTCTCTCTTTTAATACAAAAAGTGCTTTATTTAATAAAATTGAAATGAAACTACTGAACATATGGCTGTGTTACAATTTCATCTCCCAAGTTTGAGTGGATTTTGAGAAAATGTTCCTTACATTCGGAAAGTTCTAATATACGGGAAATGGCTATCAAAGTTTTTCAATACATTCCTGCACTATAGGATGGATTATCAGGGTCGTCTTCTTCATCCTCCAAAAGTTTCCGTTTTGGCCCTCTCTTCTGGCTTGTTGTTCCTTCATATTTCATATTCCTTTCTCTTATTTCTGCTCCTCTTACATTCTCTCTGTCAATATTTCTTAGTGCTCGTACAGTGTTTACTCCAGCTTGAAATCCTAATGCCTTCAATGTTTCACACTGTTTCCTTGGTTATAGCTTGCTATTGCATCATAAATGCCGAAGTGTAGTGTTTTCATGCTTACAAACACTCTTTTAGGAATCACTGTCCAAATGAAATTGTTTACGCTCTCATTAGGATTCTGCGTTTTCTGTGTAGACATGTGTGTAACAATTCTGGCTGTACTACGTCATGAAAAATTGGTTTTATTGTGTTTATCACAGCTGCTGGCTGTGATCATAGTCCTCTTTGGCATTATATTTGCACCAGGAATCATAAGATGGTGTTAGATGGATTTAGCGGCGCCAATTTCCTCTGCATTAAAGAAGAATGTTCCAATTAATTGTTGACAGTAAAAAGAGAGAGAGAGAAAAGAAATCGTATTTTTTTTGGATATGACCACCTCTGGCTCCCCTTAACAAACATTTGAACATTTTATTATTTCGGACAACAAACATCATCTGCCTTGTATCAATCACAACTACAATTAATGAAAATAATACGTCAGTGGACTATTTATAGAAGGTTAGGTTGCCTGATGGTCCAAGTTCACGCGTCGTCGAACATACGAGTGATCGGTCGCAGGCTAAATAAAGGAGTACGAGCGAGAGTCACAAGTAAAATAAGAAAAAGTTGGCTGTAGCAACTGCCGCACTTGATGTTCAGTGTTTCAATATAGGTTGTGATCGTAGCATTACGCTACGAAAACCAAACTGGTTTGTCTCTGTGATGTTACACGTATTGTTGCGGTTCAATCTTGTCTCCAGAATAGCCCGAGTTGCTGCGAATCACTGTTTAGAATCACCCGTGACTCACTAGAGAGAGTACGATGTCCTCGCGGCATAGTGCACTGGCCGTATTTTAAGCACGGTCTCCTTTCATGCTTATACTGGTGGCCCGGCGGACTGCCGGTAGAAAAAAAAGTAAAAATAAAAATAAAAATAAAAGATAAAAAAGTGGTTGCTGCAAGACCAGACTTCGTTCGGTGAGCAGGCATTTGCTGATTACGACCCGTCGTTAATTACAGTTAACGGTAGTCCCGAGGGCAAGTAATCCACGCCCAACCTGGAATGGGTTGTCGATGCGTGACTTTGGTACCTTGGAGCCATTACCATTGCCCGGAGACGAGACTTCAAAAAGCTTACAGCGACCAGATGACGTCTAATCGGAGTGTTTCAACTTGCCCTGTTATCCTCGCCAAAACCATTACCTACTAATTAGACCCCTCGTGTTACTGGTTTATGGTCATTAGTTTGTTGTCCAAGACATGTTTTTACTGCTTAATGTTACGTCTCCAACTACGGGGATGCATCCTTAAGACGTAATCTCGAGAGGCCAGCTTAGCAGCTAGCTACTTGAGCCACTAGCTGGACTGAGGGCTGAGAAAGCCGACAATGACCGAGAGTTCGGTGTATTGAGTGTATGTCCCCCCTCCTCCCATACAATACTGAGCTATGTCTAAACCGACAATAATAGAATGATTCCACAGGACATAGGCGAAGCCAGGATATGATTTTGGAAGGAATTTGCAATTAGTGGACATTGTAATCACGCGTAGTCTTAATAGAACTGCTCACGTCACTAATACTGTATGTAATATATTTCATTCTGAAGGTCTGCATACTAGAGTCACCAGTGTACAGAAATGAAATTTGTAAACATCTCAAGCATCTACTTATTCTCCAAAATAGGAACAAGGCAAATCATATCATAGGAAAATTTTAATCGAAATACAGATGGCAATCAGAAAGGCAGTGAGTAAAGCTTTATCGGAGAAGCACTCAAATTAATGCGGTACGTGTAAGCTGTCAGTGGCAAAAAATAAGTGAGTCGTTAACATGGGAGCATCAAGAAATATTGCTGACTGACCTCGTAATATAAGAGCGACATTGTATTATCAATAGTAAAACTGGTCATTATCTCTGTAGTAATCACCATATCCGTTAACATATTCAACCCACTGTGGGACAAGACAGTCAATTCATGCATGTACACATGTTTGCAGGTAGCTACAGGAACTCATGTTTTTGCCCAGGTGTGCACCTCTTCGCCACAAACAAAACCAATGGCCATGAATGTTTATCGTAGGGGCTCCAAAACGTATAGGAATAGCATGGAGAGAAATCAGGACTGTATGGAGCATGTTTAACGGCCTCCCAGCCTTGGAAAAAGACAGGCTTTATTCTGATACAAAATGTTAGCTTTGTCAATATTTCGGGAGGGGTTTGAAGCCCAGAAACCATCCCCATGGCTACGCCCATGCCAGCCAAAGGATGATACGGTGGTCGTTAGGCCCCCATTGTTCTGCCTAGGGACAAGACGCATAACTTGAACTCGTTTTGGTTGATATTCAAACGATACGTTGTTTAGTTAGCAGGGAGAGGAAGGAAGGAAGGAAGGAAGAAAGATTCGGGCTTAACTCCCGTCGAGATTGTGGTCATTAGAGACGGAGCTCATACTCTGATTGTTTCGGTACTGATGGGGAGTGATTTAGAGAAGTCACTGAAAACCGAAGTCTGAAGGGCCGGTGGTGGATTTGAACCACATGTCCTTTAAAAGGAACACGGCAGCATTGGCCTGGAAACTTGTCATTTATTGCACTAAATGCTCTTTCGCATTCTAATGTGAAAATAGGAATTAAATCAAACTATCTTCCTGCAGGTCTTTCATAATTCCAAAATGAGTAACTTCTCCATCAACTGGTTTTAATCCTGCACCTTGCTGAGATCCAAAATCATGTCTGCTAACTTCAGCATAATAACAACAACGAAGCTTTTTTTTATTACTGGCCAGCTGGTTTCAGATCTATAGTAATTAGACTTCGATCAGCATTCTGGATAATCTAGAATCACTAAATTACACTATGAGAAGGAGTAATAAAATTCTGAAGTTCCTGCTCAAATTCTTTGTCCTCTGAGATTATCATGCTCTTCTAAGGGCCTGGTTGGCCACATCTAGCACTGTTTTCTTTAATTTCCTGCTATCATCTAAAGTTTTTCATTTGCTACTGTTAAATGTTTAATCAATAATCATTTCTGATTTTTCTTTCTGAAATGCATTCGACAATTTATAGCTGGGCTTTTTTTTTACTGATTTTAAAAAGGAAGTTTAAACGGAATGCTTACAACGAATTGGGATTTTAGTGTCCTGTTACAGGACTGTTGAGAGCTGCCCACGGTCTGCTCAGGGACCCGAATATGTCGAAAATATATCACCGTAAGTGATTACACGAATTAAATAAAAGTGACGTCCGAAGGTGTTGGATTCCTTATTATTTGTTTACAAACAGCCGTGACCCCCTACCCATCCTAAACAGAGTTGGACGTACATAGAGTGAGAATGCGTCTCGACATTTCACTGGTCTACGCCCAAGGTTACTCCTGCCTCTATGAATGACTTTCCTTTCCTTCCGTGGTAACACGATACAGTCTACTTAACAAGAAATCGGTCACAAATTTAGTTCGATTCGCCCTATGACGGTCCTTAATAATTACTCGTGTGGTAATTAATTTGCCCCTGTCAATTGTTAATAATCACACTGGGAATGGCATTCTCCGCAATACTGCACAATAATCGTCTAAAGTGCGCAGTCCTCATGCTAGTCAGATTTGATAGAACGTGCTGAAAAATACAAGTTACAAGTCTATATGGTTGTGCGCCACTTAGCCAGGAAAAACTTTACAACAACCAACAAATATTTTGGAAGCGACATAAGTGAATCAGTTTTGTTGTTTACTTCCTTAATGGCCACACTATGGCACTCATCAAAAAGAGCTTTGTACTACATCTTGCGTCTTGCCTTCTTCTTACTGAGGAGCTCCGTGTTCCCTTAATGTGCTACCAAATTACCATAGGCCGATATGTCAACAGATTATCCGCGTCTATCAGATTAAAACTCTATAAATTTCCAGATGAGCATGTTTGTGTGTTTATATCTAGAATTACATCCTCCTCCTAACGCATAGTAAATTGCATAGAATCAATAAAATTCACATAAGATAAATTGTTGTATTCGAATCGAACAGATTCACATTAAAGGCTCTTAGAGCTGAACTTCATGTCGTACTTTTGTTCGCGCCGATACGAATAGGAGATGAATAAAGTGAGGACTATGGCGATTATGTTGACAACGGTGTCATACGAGGAGAAAATGATATAAATCGATAAAATCTGCCCACACTTTCCTTACTGCAGAACAAGACAAAAATTTTTCAGTAAACGTGGGCTCCAAAATGCATGTCTTAAGAGCTACTAGATAAGAGGTCTTTCGGTATGAATTTTAGAGCTTGTGTTTTCGAACACTTATGTCTTATCTAAATATGGAAAGCAAATAGCTTGCAGTAGAAATAATGTTCTTCACAGCATTAAAGATGAAGAACTGCCGGTACATCTACAAACTACATATTTGCTATGCAAATCACGGTGAAGTACATGACAGAGAGTTCATTGAATCACTTTCATATTACTTCGCTATTGTTTCATTCGCTAATAGCATGCGGTATGGCGAATTACGTATCGACAATTTACAAGGCAACACAAACCATATTCTTTAAATAGCAGCCATCGCAGTAGTGCGTGCGCAGCCTGTAATCTTCCGAAAACGGCCTAGTGCAATCGAGCGAGCCGAGTACGATGGTAAGCACGGTAAGGAAATCCATGCTGCAGGCCGAATAAAGCGGCAACGACAACCGTTGGATCCCGTACGATTCTTACTGTATTGTCCGTTGTTGCTTTCCTATATAGGCCTCCGCATTCATACGAATGGGAGATACTACATGCGTATTTTAAATAAAGGAAGCCGCCTGGGAATGGCAGCGTGGCTTCAGGCGCCTTGTCACGGATTGCGCGGCCGCTCGCCGTCGGAGGTTCGAGTCCTCCCTCGGACATGGGTGTTTGAGATGTTCTTAGCGTAAGTTAGCTCAAGCAGTTTGTAAGTGTAGGGACCTTAGCAGTTTCATTCCGTAAGTTTACAAACAATTGAACATTTTTTTAAAGCGGTAATCGAAATGAAAACAATGTTATGATTTCTTGAATAAAATAAAAACAAAAATTGTGCTTCATATGGATCTAGTATCCCAATTTTGAACTTTCATAAAAGTATTTTAATTATGTATATGAACATTGTTTTAATCAGACAGTTAGCTTGGAAGAAGGCGATTAAATCGAAGCTTATTGGTTCTAGTATGGCGACTTACGTGTCCAAAATTTACACGGCAACACAAACCATATAGATCAGTGGTTTCCAATCTTTCTTGTAATGGGACCCATAATTTCCCTGGAAACAGTTTCGCGACCACTATAATGACTACAGCTGCTATACAGCAATTAATACAAATATAAAAAATGTATTTAACATGAAAATTAAGGGCGACTATTTTGCTGAATAAGGTTTTAAAAATGTCGAAGGGAATATTATTAAAGAAAAGAAATAGTATTTAGTCCAGTAAGTAATTCATTTTACATTTACATGCTAAACGTGATAGGATCTCTGGTATCGTTTAATCTTGGTGTTAATGGTACGATCTGTATCTGGACTGGACCCCGTTATGTTAGTTTCAGGTGTAAATCGTTTCCCATGCAAAGTTTGACCTCTCGCGCTTAAGTAGGTAGTTCCTTCAAAGACATTATTGCAAGTACTCCATACTTCCCCTTTATTGTGATTCAAAATGAGATACAGTTGCAGTCTTTTTCAATGTTGCTCAGGAATTCTAGCTTTTTAAAGTTGTCCTGTAAAAACGAATTTTTTTATCCATAGCATTTAATGAGGAATTCTTGAAAACTAAATCCTAAAAGAAGGATCATTTTTAAGTAATAGTCTTGCATTAAAAAAAACCTCTATAGTGGGCATAATGTGCAAATGTGAGTTCGTAAAAACCTCAGTGTTAAAACATTGACCCTAACCAGTGTAATTTTAAATATAGAGGCGATAGAATTTAATTTTTACTTTAATGAAGGTAATAACACTTACGTCATATGCTTTGGCCCACTTTAGGTTACGGTGGTAACACTAAAAGTAGGTTTTGCGATCGCCTTTTAACAACTCGAAATTTACATGAAAACAACACCTTAATCGTTCATCTGACACAAAAATTGAATAAACGAATTTGTAGAGGAGAAAATTCTCAACATCTTGGGTCTCTTATGTTATTTCCATAACTCCGTTTCAGAGATATTTGCAAAATTAACGTCGATTTGACATTCTCACTTGATTTTACGTAAACTAGTACAGGAAAAGAAAAGTAACTTGAAGAAGAGGACCAACTACCACGGCAAGACAAGTGATGATATTTTAATGGAGAAAAAAATAATGAAAATATGCCAGATATATTAAAATAATTCTTTAAAGAGGTAAAAGATTAAAAAAGTGTATGTTTTTCAAAGCTAAACTCAAATATCAAATAAGTTTGGCTGTTGTTAAAATACGGTCAGAGAGAATTTTACGTGTTGAGTGCACAGATATTATCACAATACCTGAGTCGTTATCGTATCGTTCATAATTTTCTATTATTTATATTTTTATTTTGTATTCATCTCGGCAAGCTGCGTCATATATGTCACATTACGACAACGTATCAAAGACGCTGCCATATGAAAAATTATTTATTAATTACGAGAGGCCTGTTTCAGCACAATTGCTACCTTCAGGTTTCTGTGAAGAAAATATAGATAACAAAAGAATAATGTTATAATTTTAACGTGATAATACAAGCCAACAACATAGGTACAATAAGTCTACGTACATTGATCTTTACTTCCTTGCAACGTCGCTGTCTTATATGCTGTCGTGAAGATTCGACCATTTTATTGCTGTTAATAATGAACGCAGTTAGTATAGCTCGTATATGTTAATTAATTAATTATTAGTAATCTCTGCCAACAAACAATTACGGTAATAATTACATTACATAGTTAAGAGGCTTGCAAATCATAAGGACGTTCGACATAACCAGTTCTACAAAATATACGATATAATAAAAATGTATATATACGAGTATAACGCAATTTCAATTCGTAATTTAACAAAACCTATACATACAGAGATATAATACCAATGAAATAGAAACGATTGTAACCGTGTAACCTCGCTTACTGAACTGTCAAAACACGAAAACTTAAAAAAAAAAAAAAAAAAAAAAAAAAAAAAAAAAAAAAAAAAAAAATTAAATTCGGAATTTGTCTGATACATATATAAGAGCGATATTAAGTTCGTTCAGTATTAACAGCAATAAAACGGTCAAATCATCATGACAACAAATAAGACAGCGACATTGCAAGGAAGTAAAGATCATTGTACGTAGACTTACTGTACCTATGTAGTTGGGTTATATGATCACGTTCAAAATTGTAATATTATGCCCATGTTGTGTATATTATCTTCACAGAAACCTGAAGATGGAAATTGTGCTGAAACAGCCTTGTAATTAATAAATAATTTCTTAATATAGCAACGTCTTGGATACAGCAAAGTTTCTTACAATGTTATATTATCACTACTTTTGTCCGAAATGTTCTAAACAAAATCGTAAAACTACGGGCAAACCTAAAGTGGGTAGTAAAACGCGCTTGTGTTTTTTTTGTTTTTTTGTTTTTTTTTTTTTTTGTTTTTTTGAGTAGGTAAGGTAATTGATATGGATATTTTAAAAGTCTTCCGGCGACCGTACTAAAGAGGTCTCGCGACTAGTAGGCCACGCGACACACAGGATGGGAACCACTAATGTATACAGTGGAAATTCCAAGTCGGCCGGTTTGACGTCCAAAACCCTCTCTCCTGCAACACCCACACTTTCGAGAAGATTGGCGACGAGAGAGAGAGAGAGGGGGGGGGGGAGAGTAAAAAAAAATGAAGCGACACACGACTAATCACCCGCTGGACGTTGCACAGTGGCTTGCGAGGTAGCGACGTAGTTTACGAGAGTGCCCGCCACTCGAGGTAATTTCCGCCGCGTCACCTTCGCTCCGGAGTCGCCTCGCCTGCAGCGCTGACCCAGTTGCCGGCGAAACGCCAGCTAATGCACCGTCCACTGTGCCTTACCTGCGTGTGGTGGGAGAGAGAAGAAGGCTGCGGTCTGTGCTCGGCAACCACCACCGCGACGCGATCTGTGTTCTTGGGTCCTAGAGCGCCGGCGCCGACCGCAGTTGCCCTCTCCTTTCCACGCGGCGAGGCAGAATGCAAAGCAGCGCGGCGCGCACGCGCTCGCGGGTTATATACGGCGCGCAGCTGACACACGGCAGCGGAGAAAGGCGCCCGCGCCGACGGACAACACCAGTGCAGTTGGCCGGGGGGAGGGGGGCGTCCTTCCCCGTCCCCTCCACCACCAGCACAGCGCGCGGGCAGCGGCCGGACGCGTGCGAATCTCACGCAGCTGTAGCGCACACTGCACGCGCGCTCGCATGCCTGCTTTACAAGAGTCAGCGTCTTAATGGACTTTCCGGTGCTGGGTGCCATCACACCACAGCATCTATACTTGAGTCGGCCACCGGTCGGTGAACCCACTGAGGTGACGAAAGTCAAGAAACAGCTGCACCGCGGCGGAGTAATCGAGAGCATTGAGGCGCTATGCGCGCGGCCGTTCTCCGTAGGGGGTTCGAATCCTCCCTCGGGCATAGATGTTTGTGTCGTCTTTGGTATAAGTTATAGTTGGCGCCGCGGTGGAGTAGCCGAGCGGTCTAAAGCGTCTCGCTGCGGAGCGCGCTGTTGCTTGCCGTTGGAGGTTCGAGTCCTCCCTGGGGCATGGGTGTGTGTGTGTTTGTCCTTAGGTTAGTTTACCTAGGTTTAAGTAGTTTGTACGCTACGGACTGATGACCACGCAATTTGGTCCGATAGATTTACAAACATTTGAACATTTTATAGTTGGCGTCATGTAGGAAGGCGCTTCCGCTCATAGAGGCGGAGCAAAAGGAGAAGCGTTGAGGGAGGAGCTATGGCCGAGCATCAACAGTTAGGGTGCGTTTATGCTGCCACCTCGCTGCTCGCCGACATGGCACGGCGATGACGAATCAAACCCACAGAGTAGGGATGGCGGTTATCGCTGAAACAACCGGTTTTCGGTTATACCGGTTCTTTTCATCACCATTTTAACTGCACTGTAAAAACTGCTCAAGATAACCGGTTTTCTAAATAACCGGTTTTCGATTTTTCATTGCTATTATTTCCAGTACAGTTCGATGGAAACATAATTTGCGGCCGAAACAGAAACCGTAATCGAATTTCCGGTTCTTCTAGTTTCGGCCGAAACCGAAACTTACGAAATGTAGTTAAAATTAAGGTAAATTTACGTTATACGACAAATCACTAGTCTTTCCATATTTAGCAAGATCCCCCCCCCCCCCCCCCATTACTACGCTTTCTTGAGTTGTGTAAGCCTAGCCAGGAGTTCGTAGAAGACGATATACGAAGCATACAGATTTACTGACCTAGTATTACCATCCGACAGTTGCGAATATTGAATCAACCACTCCTTAAGTTGGACTTATGAGCCAGCACATACGAATATCTCGTTAGATACACAATATATATAAGTTACAGTCAGTAAATGAACTTCAATCAGTGCTGCAGAAGTATTTCGACAAATAAAATTACAGTTCCGAGTAACAGTATGATTGTTGTCAGTGTAAATTTACACAAATTGAACTAGAAAAGCTGTGTACCATACAATCAAAGAATGTTCAAATGGGTGTGAGTTCTTATGAGATCTAACTGTTTAGGTCATCGGTCTCTCGACTTACAAACTACTTAATGTAACTTAAACTAACTTACGCTAAGGACAACATACACACCCATGACCGAGGGAGGAGGGAGGACTCGAACCTCCGACTGGAGCAACCGCGCAGTCCGTGACATGGAGCCTCAGACCGCTTGGTAAATTGCCTGGGATTTTCACAGGTAATTTGAGCATAGCTTGGGGGGCAACATGCAACAAATTCAATTTGCTCAGAACCAAAAAATAAATATAATAATACTTTTCCTTTAGTTTTAACTTTAAAGTGGCGTAAATAAAATTGTAAGTACTTACAGTTTTTCTGCTGGGCAGCTTATACATCGGCACTGCAACTTTGGTGAAATGAGAAAACCGCTCTTTCTCCACAAGAGAGTGAGGCAAGCCAACCATAAAAACCAATGCATTGGTAAGCTCAACGTTACGTTTACCGCCCTCTACAAAGTTTTTATATATTACACATTGCATACTGTTACTATCTTCAGATATTTATGTTTGAAACATTTGGTTAAAGTCTGTCTAAATTTTTTGTTTTCATCGTATTGACAAAATTATGATTTACTCGAATAGCTAGAAGTTCTTGCTTGGTTTTCGAACAGGGTGATCTGCCTTAATGAAGGTGAATGAGTAGGAGATCTGGATCGAAATGAAGGTGAGGCTGTAGTGGAAATCAGTGTCGTTGTTTCCAGCAAAGATGGTGAAGGTGATAGGCACGGCGATGGCGAGAGCGTACAGTCACAAGGCCTACATCGTCACATTAAGTTGTTATCAATTTTGCATCCTGAAGCAGCCACAAAATTAAGAGCTCGGATATTATTTCAAGCTTATAGTACATCACTTACATAATAGGTATATGAATCGAATTTACCTTCTCTTCCAAGGAACATTTTGGATGTTTCCTGCTTAAATGACACAGCATGTTTGCAGTAACTCCACCCGCTTTCAGCTTTTTAAAGCAAATGGAGCATTGTACCCCACTGCTCCCGTACTTTGTGAAGTACTTCCACACTCTGGATGGTGCCATTTAAGACACAAGCGATGTCTGGGTCGACAGCAAGGAACTGCCGCATGACCAGAATGGAGGCACGTCTTGTACACTGCCGGTGCACGCGCGTCGTTTAATAGGCCACGCCACACGGCAACACGTGCACCGATGCCTCAATAGCTGCACCAGTTCTTAAGTTCTTAGGCCACGCGTTTGTTGCACTTTTCTGACTGCCGGGATTGTTCTTAAATTATCACTCATCGCTTTTCTTGGTTACTGCGATGACCTAATATTTCACAGCAGTGGAACTTTTAAGAATAGCCCTAAATATTAGGATCTACTAATTTTAATTTTTTAAAATTATTTACAAACAACACATTTTGAACCACTACTACACGAAGTAGTCGTACCGGTTTTTTTACCCGGTTCTTGGCAATAACAAAAAATAACCGGTTACAACCGACACCAAATAAATACCGAAAAAACCGGTTATTGAAAACTAAAATACCGATATCGGTTTTAACCGATCGGTTTTTCCCATCTCTACCACAGAGTCCTACCGGCCCATTTAGTGTGCACCATCGCAGCTCGGCCAGCTCGCTGCTCGCTACAATCCTCGCCAGGCGATGATATCAAACAGGTTTGTGTTTCGCGCCACCCGGCCTGAAACTTGCACAGTGATTGGTTGCTTCAAGGTCACTAGCAGAGCGGCGTTTGACTGTTGCGCGCGTGGAACTCTCGTGCCCATTGCACACAATATTGTTCGTTAGTTAGTTTCAGTACAGGCAACAAGGAGTGAAGATCTGAAGCAGGTGATTATTATACCAAAAAAACGATCTGGATATCTTTTGAGCTGTTGGTAGTAGTTGTGAAAGTATCCGTAGCTGAGGACGTTTAGCATTCAAAGGATGCACTCCATACCTTCTGACCGCAAAGCTTTTTAATTAATTACAGTTACGAAAGAAATAACATTATCGCTGAGGATTTATCTGGTGTCCCGCGTCCCGCATTTCCATGTAGAAAATTAGCTGGCTTAGTGATTGATAGCTGTTTCAGAAACAATTGTGCCCGTAGCTGGCAGTTCCTCGTGACGTCACAGCCAATCCGGCTGTTTCACTTGCACACACGCTCGCCACAGCAGTAAGTCCCATGCGACAGCAGCTCACGGCCGAGAAGCGGTGCCCCCTCCTCCCCCCCCCCCCCCCCGAGCAAGTGAGCGCCCTCTCGCTAATAAGCTGAAACAGCCTGATCTAGAGAAAAGGTCTCACAACAGTCCTTGTCACGTCAAGCCGAGTAGGTCGCCATGGCTAGATGACTGGCTGGCTGCTGGGGCACAGCCCACTGTCTTGAAGTGGCCATCCAGTCAGCTAGCGCTCACGGCTTACTGGTGTGACGTGACACTCAGTGTTGTGACACCATGTCAATAGACGATGTTGCCTGAGTGCAAGCGAATATAGTTTCAGCAGAGCAGGCCCTGATAGCGTCAGACATGATGTCATTATGACTGCCAAACTCCGCAAGCCACCTCATGGTGTTTGGAAGAGGGTACTTTGCATACCATTGTCACTTCCAGCTATTCCAGTACGTATGGATCGGTCGAAAAATGATTGCTGGGATGCCTTCGTGTGAGCCCTAATCTCTTTAATTTTATCCTTGTGGTCGCTTCGTGAGACATAATGAGAAGGAAGCAGTGTATTGTTTAACTACATTTCACAATGGAAATAAAGACAGTTGTCTCACTGTCCTTCATCTTTTGAGTAGACGAAAGAATGATGCACGCATTCGTTTGATTTTACAATCGTCGCGATGTGATCATCCGTCACAATGTATGTGCTCAAAACACACATAAAGCTCCCACAGTCTCTGACGAGATGGTTTGCCTAAAGCGCTCGCCCACCTAAGAAGAATTTTAAGAGCAATGGGCATTCAACCAGTTAAATCAGTGGGAAAGTATCAGTTAAAGACAAACACCAAGAATTCGAAAATAGAAGGATGCGAGTAAAATGTCCCTAGCTTTTATCGCTTTTATTGGCAGTATTTCGTTCAAGACAGAACACTCCGCAAATCTGAGGTTGAAGTAGTTTATGGACACCATCTAGGACTGCAGACATTGGGGTGTCAGTATTTCGGAAGGCAGGCATTTACGAAGTCTGACGTAGACCCAGATAACACGCCTCACAGAATGTCAACGCTCAACTCATTATTTGCAACTACCTGAATCTGACATTCGTGATCATTGTCTATTCCGCGCCCATCTAGTTGACTACGATACAACAATAATTTTGGCAAAACCAACACCATTTCGGACATACGCGTTGCAGTAAAATTCATATTTCCTCCGCCTACATTACACACATCACAAAACCATTGGGGGATCATGTGAGACATCATACCCAATATACATATGGTAACGTATTTTATCAAGATAATGGTTACAACTGTAATTGGTGTGTGATACAGTTCGATATTTTGCTGTCTCAACTTTTCATTTGAGGTTTACATGACGAGACACCATGGGGCTATCATAAGTGTGAAAAAGTTATTCTCTTTGCCATCTAATATGGTGTGTGATCACCTCAGATGGCTAGCACAGTTGCACACCTGCATAGCATGTACAATATGAGGTTATCTTTCAGCTCTTGGGGGATATTTGACCATTCTTCCATGAGTGCAATATTCAGCTCTGCAACCGTTGTGGCAGGTGCTGGTCTGACTGTAAAGCGTCTGCCATATGCATCACAGACACGTTCAATTGGGTTTAAGACTGGTGAACAAGCTGTCCATTCCATTCGTTCAATTCCCTCGGTTTCAATCATGTTGTCCACAAGTGCAGATTTCTGAGCAAGAGCGTTAGCGTCCACCAGAAGGAACCCGTCTCACAAAAGTAGAAGGATCACTCTCTGTACCTCTGAGCAGTCAGAGCGATATTCTGAATGACATAGAGGTCCATACATCCGTCTGTACTGTCTCCTGCCCACACCATTCGTCCACCACCATGATATGGTGAAGTGTCTTCGTTCTCTCCAGACGAGCCCTGCACCATTCGTTACACTTACGATTCTGTTGTTCCTCCGCCCAGTTTCTTCGGACTAAACGGTGTCATGTTTTTAATGGGACACACGCGTAGAGGGTACATTCCAGAGGGTGATTTCGAATTCTTTGTGTTGATGTAGTGTGTCCGATTGGCTGCGTGGAGGGCGCCTTGCAGCTGAGTTGTATTCCGCCTCCTGCCTCGAGGGGCTGTTAACCGGAGATAACAGTCATCTCCTGCTGATCTTACTAGTAGACGACCTTGGCCTCGCCTTCTTTTAACGGTCCCTGTTGTCTGAAATCGCACCCAGGCTCCGGAAATTACACTTTGGGACACTCCAATAGCTGCTGCCACCGCTTTCAACCTTCACATGGCTCTCTATGCCACAGCTTTGGGTAAGTGACATTGTTGTTGCATTTCACTACCTGCTTACTACACTATCTGAACCCCACTGCTTATGTAATTCGTTTGGTAGAGTAACACCAGTCAACATCAACCCCCTTCGACAGCAGCTTTCTCTTATTACCACTATCTCGGTACACGGTATTTTGTTCTCCTTAGAACCGAAAGAAAGACGTCGAACCATTTTAGTTTATTCTGGCAATCACAATACTTCGGAACCTAGGTATCTCAACTGATTCTCTGATTGTTTTGACCAGTGTACATCACGTGCAATAATCAAACACAGAACGCAAGTAAAAATTCCCATTATATATAAACAGACAGCATAGTTATATGAAAATCATAATTGGGAACAGGTACAGCAATGTCGAGCTGTGATTCTTCAATTTCTCCAGGCGAATTTCATGATAGATCTCGGGTGAACAGCCTGGTGTATGTGTGCATAGGACACAATATTTCGGCAGTCGACCATGTTGCCATCATCAGGTGTGCCGATGTACTGCCATGGGGGCGGCCTGGGTGGGGTATGTATCAGATTTCCCCCTCCTCCTTCGAGCGCTCCATCACGGTCCGCGCCCGGTCCATGGTTCAAATCCCACCTCCTTTCGTCCATCGTCTGGGCGTTCCCTCCTAGATCTCCAGGTCCGCGCCTAGGGGGGTCCGCCGGCGGAGGCGTTCCATCTGTTTCTACCCCCGCCCTCAAAGTCAGTACACTATGGGATGTTTTATTCTTCGTCTTAATCTTGGTAATAGCTGGTTCCCAAGCTGGTTTCGTTGTCTCCTTTTTCTGATCTCTATAGCCTCTTCGATGATGCAGTCCCAGTATTTCTAAGTTTGTGCTAGGACCTTGGTCTGGTCATAATCCGTACCATCGAGGTTCGACAGGCAATGGTCGGCGATTGGCGACTTATTTGGCTGTTGTAATCTTGTGTGCCTTTGGTGTTCACGGCAAAGTTCTTCAATGGTACGATTAGTCTGGCCTATGTATTCCTCGCCGCATTGGCAAGGTATCTTGTAAACTCCTGATTTACGTAGATCAAGGTCGTCCTTAACACTGCCAAGAAGAGCTCTGGTTTTTACCGGAGGCCAGAAGATGGTTTTAACTTGATATCTGCGTAAAATGCGTCCAATGTCCTATTCACACATACAGCAGGCTGTTCACCCGAGATCTATTTCATAATGTTCGAGCTATTTATTGACGTAGTCAAGAAAAGAACTAAGACACTTGTCACATCGTAGAATCAACTTTTGTATTCCCGTGTCTTGGAAATCTGCCGCCTGTGTTTGGTACCAACATGTGACCGTCGTCTTCAGTTCTTCGTAATTGCCAAAAAACTGGACGGAGGACGAGCCATACAAAACAAGAGGCGTGGAATGATTACTGCAAGCAAAGCGGAAGGCAGTCAACATGTACTTCCTCAAGAGAGGCAGCAGCCTTTTCAATAGTTGCAGTCGCAAAAAGGAAGGAAGGGAGATACGGTCTAACGTCCTGTCGATAGCGTAGCAATTGGAGCACAAGTTCGGATTGTTTCGTTAGTGATGGGAAGGAAAGCGGCAGTGCCCTTTGAAAGAAATCATCCGGAAATATCCCTGGATTGATTTATGGAAGTAACGGAAAACGTAAATCTGGAAGGTAGAAGGTAAATTTGAACCGCGTCCTTCCGAATGCAAATTCAGTGTGATAAGGACTGTGAAACCTAGCTCGATAGGACCTCCCTAGCAAAAGAGGGTTGCAACTTTCGTCACCAAGGCAGGGAAGTTGGCCCAATAACAGACATGTAATAACCTCAACCGATATTGCGACCAGAATTAAAAAAAATTAGGAAGCTTTACTCTTCAGCGCGCGTCGTATTATTTTTAATTTTCTTTGCATGTGTTGGCTACATTTATCTTAACACTTTTTCTGAATACTACTTTGTTATTAATTCGTAGGTTGCCTTTTAAAGCACTTTTAACGCCACTACAACCATACAACTGTGACGGTTGGCAGCATGTACTGGTAGTTTGTTTCTGAAACGGCTTATCATCATTAGCCGACGGAGAATGTACGAGAGGTGTTCAAATAAAAAGGTACGAAACGTCTTAACAACCAAACCTCTAGGTTTGTTATCGGTAGGTTCTATCAACGAGAAGTGTTACTAAAATGCTTCGGGAACTCAAATGGGAGTCCCTGGAAGGAAGGCGACGTTCTTTTCGAGGAGCAGTGTTGAAGAAATTTAGAGGCTGGAATTTGAAGCGGACTGCAGAACGACTCTACTGCCACCAACCTACATTGCGCATAAACGAAAAGATGAGAGAGATTAGGGCTCGTACTGCTGCATACAAATATTCGTTTTTTTCCTCGTTCTATATCGGAGTGGAACAAGTAAGCAAGTAACTATTAATGGTACTAAGTACCGTCCGCCACGAACCTCTGGGTGATCAATATACAAAAAACAGTCTTGATCACAGAAATTAACAGTTACAATTAACCGGTGTCAACCTGATGTAGGTCATCTTCGGAATTAGAAAAAGCCCATGTGGCCAGTGCTGCACTCGGCTGGGCTGGGCTGTCCTGGGCTGTTCTACTGCCAGTAGGTAACTGTTGAACTGCTGAACAGCCCAGTGCAGCCCAGCTCAGCCGAGTGCAGCACTGGCCACATGGGCTTTTTCTAATTCCGAAGATGACCTACATCAGGTCGAAACCGGTTAATTGAAACTGTTAATTTCTGCGATCAAGACTGTTTTTTGTATACTGATTATACCAAATAGATCGCTGTTTTCTCCTATGACAATGTTGTCAAAATTAACCTCTGGGCGGATTGCGGAGTATGTTTGTAGATGTACTGTCACGATCGATGAAGACACTTGTGTCGCCGGTGCGACTTATCAGATGACGTTTTCTTCTTTTGTTTGCGCATACAGCATCAGTTTTCGATGCATTGTATTTTCAAACAGCTATCTCTTCAAATGTTTGTAAAGCTTATGGGACTTAACTGCGGGATCATCAGTCCCTAAACTTACAAACTACTTATGAACTACCTTATATTAAGACGGCACAAATATCCATGCCCGAGGGTGGATGCGAACTTCCGACGGGGAGCGGCCTCGCGCATCGTAGCATAGCGCCTCAATGCGCTTGGGCACTCCGCCGCGGCACCAATCTCTTGATTACACGAACAGGCACCACATGAGCACTAACAATCTTACAACTTTCGAATTCACATTGCTCCGATTATACGCTGTGGTGACAAAATGTTTGCGTCCTCCTTTTCCCCAAGTGCACTTCAACAACAACTCAACATGGCATGTACTGAACTAGTTGCTAAAAGTGCCCTGAAGGTATACTGAGCCACGTTGCCCCTCGAACTGTCCCAAAAATATTCGATAGGATTCTTGTCAGGTTGTCTGGGTGACCAGTTATTTGGTATCTTCCAGATTGTTCTTCAAACCAATGGGAACAATACTGTGGCACGGTGACAGGGTGCTTTGTCATCCACAAAAATTCCACCATTGTTTGAAAATATCACGAGTGGCAGCAAATAGTAGGCAAGTAGTCTAACATAACCATCTAAAGTCAATGATGGCTTCAGTTCCAGACGACTCAATCCATTCCACGTAAAAACACCCTAAACCATTACGAGACCACCACTATTTGCGGAGTGCCTTGTTGACAATTGCGGTTCATGGCTTCGAGGGGTTTGTAACGCGCTCGAAACCTAGTGCCAGCTTATAGCAACTGAAATCTGGACACCCCTGACCAAGCCATGCTTTCCATTCGTCTAGGGTCGAACCGATATGGTCACGAGCTTAGGGGAAGCACTGCAGGTGATTTCGTGCTGTTAGCAAAGGCACTCGGGTCTGTCTCAGACTATTGACAAAATGTTTGTAAATCTATGCGACTGAACTACTCTGGTTATCAGTCCCTAGGCTTACAAACTACTTAAACTAACCTAAGGACAACACACACACACTCCCTTGCCTGAAGGAGGTCTCAAACCTCCGACGGCGAGCGACCACGAAAGGCGCCTTGGAGGATTCGACCACTCCACCGCGACGACCATTAACACATAACTGAGCCACAGTCTACGAATGGCTATGTTTATTCTTACATCCTACACTGATTTCAGCCAATATTTGACGCACGTCAAGATTTTAACAAAACGAGGACTATTTCTTTATTCGATTTCAAGTTACAGCAATAAAACATGTACGCTATGTTGGTTCAGTTAAATTTCTTTCCATTTGAAAGCATCAAGATTTGAACAAAATGTGGATAATTGATTAATTCGATTTTAAAGTGAAACAGTATTTTACCACATTTACCTAAAAATGGAAAAAATTGAAAGAAAAACTTTACAATGTCTGTCTGAGAAGTTTTACAAAGCGCAAAACTTGCTTACCTTGCCTAATCAAACAATATCAAATGAAACTTTTCATTATTATTGTTCCGCATTCGTGGAACCCACACTTAATGCACCTTCTCGCGATCACGTACAGACTTATTATCCACTTAGCCACGCACTGCACCAATACCACAACAATCAAAGAGCAACTCAGACATACCACTCCTACCTAACCAGCGAGTTTGATAAATACCTCTCTTAGGCGTACTGTTGATCCTGTAAACCTCAGAATATTGAAGTCGCTAACGATTTTCGAAATGGAATATCCCATACGTCAAGGTCAACTGCCATTCCTCGTTCGAAACCTGTTAATTCTCGTCGTGCGCCATAAAGTCGAAAAGCTTTCACAGGAATTCTCGGAGTACAAATGACAGATCTAGCAATGCGTCATTCTTTTATACCTTGTGTACGCGATACTTCCGTTACCGGTTTCTGTGAATATGACTATGACCCCTCACTTTTGTCACCTCTGTGTAATTTACTACGACTATACAGAATACTTTTATTTCGACGACTGACACTTACTACGTATTGTGTACATTTCGCTGGTGTCGTTTGTGTTAAGATACAACAGCATAACCTACAGTTTGGTTAACATCAGCATTTATTTTCAAGCATGCACTTCTCGCCACGTTTCCATATTTTTTACACCTTCTTGTAAGGACCATTCTGTACCGAAGGCTACACGATAGCCCTTAAAGTGGTGCACGGAGTTGAAATGTGTCGAAGTGTTGGGAAGTCCCTTAGTCCGTGCTTAATCCCACAGCACCGCGCAGTTCAGTGACACACGCGCTGCCTGTGTCAATTGAGTTCTTGGCGCCGTGTACAACAACAAGGAAAACACGAGACAAGTTACGCAACTGCGTGGGCTGAGTCACTGCTCTTCTCTGGCCGGGAGGTCCAGTGAAATAAAACTACACGTGAAACCACAAAGCTTTCTCGTATACCGCAAAGCGCGACTCATCTCTGAGAGCAAGATGAAATCTGTAGGTTCTCTTCTCGTGGCCAGTACTAAAAATGAGCAACTTCATTGTGCGCAATAAATCAGCGTTTGTAAAGGGTAAGATTTTTTAAATAAATAAATGAGTGATTTTGTCCAATTATATTTATTTTCCAGAAGAAGACAATAAAGATCTTGGTAGTAATCTGGACAAAATCATGACGATAACGACGACATTGATGATGAGTCTGGCAGTAATTATATTCTACATCTACATGGGATTCTCTGCAAATCAAATTTAAGTGCCTGTCAGAGGGTTCATCGAACCACCTTTATACTATTTATCTCCCATTCCATTCTCGAATAGCTCGCGGGAAGAAAGAACACCTGAATCTCCCCGTTCGAGCTCTGATTTCTCGTATTTTATTCTGATGTTCATTTCTACCTATGTAAGTGGGAGTCAACGATATATATTCGCATTCGGATGAGAAGTTGGCGATTGGAGTTTCGTAAGTATCCCACGTCGCCGGGATAAGCGCCGTTGTTGTAATGATTTCCATCCCAGATCCTGTACAATTTCCGTAACGCTGTCTCCCCTATATCCTGACAATACAAATCGAGCTGCCTTTCTTTGGACTCTTTCGATGTCCTCCGTCAAACCCATCTGATAAGGATCACACACTGGGCTGAAATACTTCAAAAAAGGACGGACAAGCGTAGTGTATGCAGTTTCTTTAGTAGTTCTGTTGCATCTTTTAAGGGTTCTACCAATGAAACGCAGTCTCTGGTGCGCATTTCCCACGACATTATCTACGTGTTCTTTCCAATTTAAGCCTGAAGTATTGGTAATTCCTAGGTATTTAGTGGAGTTTACGGCCGTCACTTTTGATTGATTTATCTTATAAACAATGTTTAACGGATTTCGTTTCGTACTCATGTGGACAAGTTCACACTTCTCATTATTTAGAGTCAATTGTCAATTTTTACACCATAGTGATTGATATCTGCAGACATTGTTAGATGTGAAATAAACTCGATTTTTTAAAACTGTATCTCCGTGGTACAATTTCTTTAAAAAAATCTTTAAACTTCAATGCCATGGTTTCGAGGACGTTCGTCGTTTATTTTTCTTAAATCTCCGTAACAGTTGCTTTACATACATTTACTGTGCCACTAGTTTCGGACGATATACTCCGTTTTCATATCCCGGCATCAATCGTAGATTTGTTCATGTAGTTCCACTAAAGTCATTCAACCAACGTATAAAACACCTCATGCTTGATGATTATACCACGTACCAGTGACATTACAGTCCCTGGGCCAGTGTTTATTTTCTAAACATACATGCTGAGTGCAATCGCTGCAGTACACTCTTTTACCTGTAGTGATACTAAACAACTGAGATTTCTTTCATATAGAAAAATACCTTCCAGGATTCCCGAAAAACAGCTCTAACCACCACTATGGATTACCAAGTGAGGGAGTGAGGAACTCCGCATATTTGTGCAGTGTAAGTGTGTCTATATGAGCGTGTGTGCGAATATGTGTTAGTGTAGGGATACTCAAGTATCTCACATTGCATTTGCGCTACTGTTCTATCACTAAATCTACCGATAAGGAAAGTACTAATCTACCTCGTTAACGTATGAAGTTTTATAAAACATATCCCTTATAAAACTCTGTATAAAACGAATATTCTTGCTTGTCATTACCAAATCACAATTCTAAAATTATTGGTATATTTGACCCAGAAACAGCAAACATTTTCAAGAGATTCGCTACTTAATCAAAACTAAGGTGATTGAACCCAGATATCTCTAAAACTACAAGAGATATTGAAAAACCAGTTTCACGGTCATGAACGTATGGCAGGCACTTAAGTAGGTACTATGAGACATTCCAAAACGTGAAGAAATATTATTTTCAACGCAAACTTATGTTTTTTTTTCTTTTTAATGGATACCCCATATTATTTCTTAAGCAATCGATAGGATGAATAATCACAAAAAGAATGGCATCGGTTGCATCGCGACGCGTCAATTACATCGGGAGAAACTGCGAAGCTAAGTTGACGTTTGAAATACATGAGGCGCGCTGCTAGCGCGTGTCCGAGACTCATCCGTGAGTCTCGCTTGAGCCTCGGACACGCACTAGCACCGCGCCTCTTGTATTTCAAACGTCAACTTCGCTTCGCAGTTTCTCCAGATGTAATTGACGCGTCGCGATGCAACCGATGCCATTCTTTTTGTGATTTTTCATTCTGTCTATTGCTTAAGAATTAATTTGGGCTATCCATAAAAATATAAGTTTGTGTTCAAAATAATATTTCTTCACGTTTTGGAATGTCTCATACTTTAATAAGCCCCTGCCGTACGTTCATGACCGTAAAAGTCGTTTTTCAACATCTCTTGTAGTTTCAGAGATATCTGAAGTGAAACAGTTGAGTGGGAAGTGGGACACCCTATAGAAAGAAGAGTGAAGGGTAAAAGTGTGCGAATGATTAGAATCAATACCGAATTGGAAGTGCCAAAAGAGGTGCCTATCATAGTAAAAACAGACCATAACAGACATTTATATTTCCCATATGTTTTTATTCTGTTCCTTTCTGCGGAGTACGCTGCAAATATAAACATAAATATAAATAATGGTTGAGTTATTGCTTATATAATTGAATCAGTGAAATTCGTCTGGTTTTACGTTTATTTTAGATTATTTATGTCACTTGACATTCTGCTAATGCCTGGAACGTCAAAATTACAATCACTATTTCGTTAATCACGTAGAAAAATAATTATAAACGAACACGACTCTTATGACACCTTGTCCACCACTAGGAGCGCAAGAGCGCCAGTGTTGTTGCAACAGTCAGTCGGTAACGACTTTCACATCAGTGAGTGTCGCGACTGTACGTGAAGACTGTCTGGAAATCGTGTGCAAAACATAGGAATGTGCAGGCACTCTGAAGTTCTACCAGTGATCTGGATACACAACTGTAGTGCTATGGATATGTGAAAATCGTGACATAGATACGTTGGCAACTCCGTACGTATACTCATGTTGTTTTGAACTTTGTGTCCTCTGAAAATAAGTTTTGAACGATTAATTACTTTAGACGAAGTCTGTGTCGCTTATGGTTTTGGAGAAGTCAAAGGAAAGAAAATAGAGTTCAGATTCATATCAGCTCTATTTTTATTCAGAAATAGGGTTTTTACAATATATCACTTAACGAATAAATTGCACTGCTGTAGACGTAGTTCTCGTTGACAGTTTTATATTTGCCTCTTATTGCAGGAGTACGGTTAATTACATGTCTCGAATATTTTGTAAATATTAAATAGATTTCCAGAATTGGTAGAGCCTGTAGTTCATGACGTAGTTTCTACGAAAGCAACTTGTAGAAACGATTAGAAATTTCATAACATTAAATTATTTGTAAGCAGATAATACTGACAACTGGACAGTGCATGACATATATACGTTCACCAATATGGCATCTAGCGTCATGACGTCGTAATACACAGTACTAATTCCAGATTATCTTTGCGTTCACTGAATTCTGCTATCAGACACCAGAGTTATACATCCAGGCTATATAGAGTAAGGAGGTTAGAATCAAGGGAGATGGCGTTATCTATTCCGAGCATATGCGACTGTTGAAGCCTGTCAACCATCTCGGTCAGTTTTGGAATGCTATTTCTCCGTTAAAAATGTTCAAATGTATGTATAGCTTACAAACTACTTATGAACTAACTAATACTAAGGACTGCACAAATATCCATGCCCGAGGGGGGATTCGAACCCCCGACCGTAGTGGCCGTGCAGACCGTGACTGGCGCGCCGCAGTCCCCTCGGCCACCGTGGCCGGCATTTCTCCTTTAAAACTATGGATTAAGTCGCCCTGCATTGAACTGACAGTCACTGCAAAGTATGTACTTTCAAATAATAAATAGTAATAAATACTCATGATAATATATTGGAAAACTTAATTTTTATCGCGAATTTGCACTCTTTAGAACTTCAGTTTTCCGTTTGCTTTCTTCTATTACTGTTCCGGAATGATCAACGAGTGACTGGATAGTGGGCTTTGACATGCTAATGGATTTTACATAGGATCAGAATTTTTTCGGGTTCTAGGAAAGACCTGTTGCTAGGGTATGGCTGTGGTGATTATTGTACGCTTCGCGCATCGATGCTTTTAGAGACGCTCGAATCTGTAACTACTTTTGCCTGTCATCATTTGGGTGTTTTATTACATGTAGACACCAATTGTGTATCTACTGTGGTCCATCTGTAGTTTAATGGAGATTCTTGATCCCTCGCCAGAATTACGAATTTAACTGTCCATACTAAATAAGGGCATTCGTAAATTTCTGCAGTATAACTTCTAGAGCGGTTAGCCGGGAATGTGGCCAGTGTGAGCGGCTTGGTGGACGGCTGGCGTACTTTCTCCTGTTACCTCACTGGAACGTAGCGTAACGGAGCCTTGGCCTTCAGACATTTCCCGCCTGTTTCTTGCGAAGAGTACATTACTCGTAGGTTGAAGAGGTCTACAGTTCCAATAAAATATAGATGTCTCCGTTAAACAAAACCTTGTTACTTCTCAGTTTATTTTCTCTTACCAGAAGTCATAGGAAGCTCGACATTACAGAACTCAAACAACACAAAGTGCAGGATGAAAATACAAGAATGTTATGAAAGGTCGCTCCTCATCATATAATTGCTGTACCCCTTCCTCCCTGTCAGAAAAATAACTTCGCTCAACCTTTTGGGACATATTCCTTATACTAAAACAGGGGAAAAACGTACAGTAGGCACTTGTTCGATAGCTCTTTTAGAGCCCATGCTGTACCTCAGGACTGGCCACAAACCTAGCTCTTGGGCCATCCCTCCTCGCCTGCCTGCATACGTGCCCCATCGAACCGCATTGCTGTTTTGCAAGGAGACCACATGGGTATCGGATTTTAGAATTTCTTTATATTTATGGTACGCAAAGTTCAGAACTTAAATTACAATCAGCCAAAGCCATTAGTTGCAACTCTCAAAATGTTCGAGAAAATCGACTTCGAAATTTTCCAAAGTACACGTACCAATAATTAAAATGCAGCATCTGTAGCTCAGGTGTGAGTGTTCTAGCCTCACAACCACTGAGTGGGTTGTTCGACTTTCACTATACCAGTTATTTTTTTCGTTTACGAATTCAGTTATATATAACATTTTGGGATCTCTAACTCCACGTGTTGTGACAGTTTTTGTTTATGTCGTATTCTCTGACTGTTCTGGCGGTTCTTCACAGAATATTTGATAAATTACGAATGAAACACACGATAACTATGAGATAGTCTGCAAATTTATGGTTTGTGAACCGCTTTTCGGCTGTTACGCGATCACAAGATAAACATTACAAATTAACGTTTCAAAGATCTTAAGTTGGTAGATATGTAACTTTCAACTTTGGTTTATAACTAACTCACAGGAAATTATTAATAATTCAAGTTGTGGTCTAAATTCCTGACCTTGATAAAATATGAGACAGTATAATAAGTTATGACGTTATCCTAAGAAACATAAATCGAAACAATACAAATTGGCTGAAAAATATTGATCAAAACATAGTCTTATCTTAAACAGTTCTAATGTCTGGAAAAATGTAAGCGTTAGTAAGTAGGTATGTTAATATTTTACCTGGTTAGCTTAAACTTGACAAAAATTATGTTAAACAGGTCCAATATCTGGAACATGGAAGCATGCGACGAAGTTCATTGAAACATCTGTAAATATATATTAAAATCAAGGAGGTTAGAATACAGGGAGACGCCCTTACGCTGAAAAAGTGAAGCCTGCATTCGCCACATTGCTAAGCTCTGGAGAAGTGTTCGTATTGCAAAACTAATGTTTTATGTCACTTAAAACACGAATAAAACGTCCGACGGTGATGTACAACGAGTTAAAAGAGTGAAAATTAGCGGTTAATATTAAGTTTTTAAACATATTAAGATATGTATTTATTATTATTTATTCAAGAAAGTGTATTGTTTGAAAGTTGATACTATGCAGTGACTTTCATTTCAATGCATTAACAGTAATAGGGTCGACTTAACAGTTAAATGCATGGTGTTGCATATCTGCAACATCGATTGTAATAGTGTTTTACATGCCTCTAGTGGGAATTTTGTAAACTAAAACTTGTTTAACAGATGCAGTAGAGTTTGTAGAAAGTATCTGTGCTGCTTTTTGCGTCGTGGTTGGCTGAAGTGTGAACTTCTGTTAACATCTTTCCTTGTGTTTGGAGAAAACTATAGAGATTGCAGATTTTGACGTTTTGTTTTCCATATAAAGAGTTAGTTTTGCAAGGAGGAAAAAAATCACACCAATTAAGACAGGTATGAAGAACCATAATAAGCACAAAGAGTTGTTTATACTATCCAACTTTGAAAATTATATAATAAATTTTTGTATGTTGCATATTTACTTTTTTGGAAAACTAGCAACATGGGAATTTTTTTACTATTTTTCCCTTTGTTTGTACAACTTATAAAACAAAAAATAATTTTTCTTTTGAAATTTAAAAAATCATGCAGTTAAGGGTTAATGCATAGTTTTAATGGAGAAATAGCATTCCAGAACTGACCAAGATGGAGGACAGGCTTCAACTGACGTATGTGCTCGGCATAGATGATGCCATCTCTCTTTATTCTAAACTGGTTAAATTAAACTATGCTTACTAGTAAAATACATACATATCACATAAGCAGGCAAAAGAGTTGTTATTACTCACGAACTTTATAATTAGTAAAATAAGGCATTACAATTTATATCTGGTAAGCAGCCAAACAGTTGTGCTTACCACAAGGCTTTTGTAACAAGGCTATGAAACAGTAGTAGAGGTATGAGACAAGCAGGTAGGAGATGGTAGTTTACATTGTCTGCACAGGGTTATTATTAGGTTCTGCAGACAGAAGTGGTGAGTATGGAAATTGTGTCTGATCATTCAGTACCAGTTTTGGGGAAAGTATACATATGTTTATTAATTTCCATTATTTCAAAAAAGGTTCATTTTCCTTCCCTTCTGTACATGATGTAGGACTTCATGTGTTACATTATAACTGTGGCCTTCTTTTAGCAGGGCAATGTAGAATTTGCCACAGTTGCCCTATGTAAAATCGATAAGCGGGTAAAAGCCTACTATCCAGTGGACAGTAATAGAAGAAAGCAAACGGAAAACTGAAGTTCTAAATTTAGCCTTTAAGAAATCTTTCACGCAGGAGGACCGCACAAACGTACCATCATTTGATCAACGGCACTAACTCCCAAATGGAGGACACAGTAATAGGAATTTACGGTGTAGAGAAACAGCTGAGAGACCTAAATACGAAAAAGTCTCCTGGTCCGGATGGAATACTAGTTCGGTTTTACAAGGTGTATTCTGCCGCATTGGTCTCTTACTTAGCTTGCATTTATCGCCAATCTTCAATTCAGTGAAAAATTCCTAGGGACTGGAAAAAAGCGCAGGTGACTCCCGTTTATAAGAGAGGTAAAAGAACTGAGCCACATAATTACAGGTCAATATCGTTGACATCAGTTTCCTGTAGAATTTTGGAGCATATTCTCAGGTCTAAATTTTCCTTGAGACGGATAAGCTTCTTTCTATGAACCAGCACGGGTTTAGGAAACATCGTTCATGTGAAACTCAGCTTGCCCTTTTCTCACATGACATATAGCGAGCTTTGGATCAAGGACAACAGGCAGATTGTGTTTCTCTCGACTTCAAAAAGGCTTTTGACGCGGTGCCACACTGCAGACTGCTAACGAAGATAAGAGCTTATGGAATAGGTTCACAGATTTGTGACTAGCTGGAAGACTTCCTAAGTAATAGAACGCAGTACGTTGCTCTCGATGGCGAGTGTTCATCAGAGACGAGTGTATCGTCAGATGTGCGTCAGGGCAGTGTGATATGTCCGCTATTATTTTCAATTTATATAAATGATCTGATGGTGTATGGGAGTGTGTTGTGTTTAATTGACATACAGAATGACTTGGACAAAATTTCTAGTTGGTGTGAAGAATGAGGAAAAAATGTTCAAATGTTTGTAAAGCTTATGGGACTTAACTACGGGGTCATCAGTCCCTAAACTTACAAACTACTTACGAACTAGGACGGCACAAATATCCATGCCCGAGGGGGGATTCGAACCCCGACCGTAGTGGCCGTGCTGACCGTGACTGGAGCGCCTCAGTCACCTCGGCCACCGCGGCCGGCAATGAGGAAAAATGTAAGGTGATGCACATGAGTAGAAAAACAATCCCATGATGTTCAAATACAGCATTAGTAGTGAGTTTCTTGATGCAGTCGCATCGTTCAAATATATAGGCGTAACATTGCAGAGCGATATGAAATGGAACGAATATGTAAGAACAGTTATGAGTAAGGCGAAGAGCCGACTTTGGTTTATTGGGAGAATTTTGAGAAGATGTACTTCATCTGTAAAGGAGGCCGCGCATATACAAGTAATCTTGTATATTCCACTCCACAGTGGAGATTTATTTATTGCATTTCTTACATTACGTTGAAAAAGACATTAAAAGGCTCAGTACAGAATTTATTATTGATTGCTGTTATAATTTAGCACAGCTTGTCACGACTTCTTTTAGTTCTTTTAGCTCTTGGTTTCTCGTGTTTTCTTTATGGCCAGATTATTATTATTATTATTATTATTATTATTATTAACGTAGTTTCTATGATACTACTTTACGTTATTACAAGAAGTACAGCGGGCTGCGGCGTGTCAGTCACGGTCTGCACGGTCGATGCGGTCGGGGGTTCGAATTCCCCCTCGGGCATAGCTGTTTGTGCCGTCTTTAGTATAATCTAGTTCATAAGTGGTTGTAAGTTTAGGGACTGACGACCCCAACGTCCCATAGGCTTTACAAAAAAAAAAAAAAAAGTGAGTGAACAGAAATCGATGCCCAACGGTGCATTCCGCTAACGTAAAGAAATGTCTCCTTATTTGTCCTGACTGAAATCATGAACAATATGGGTAGCGGAAAGTGTTACTTCTTTCAAACATTTGAACATTTAGTACAGCGGTGCAAATGGGGCCGTGGACTTATTTTGTGCTGAAGAGTAAAGGCTATCGCCGGCCGCGGTGGCCGAGGGGACTGAGGCGCTCCTGTCACGGTCTGCACGGCCACTACGGTCGGGGGTCCGAATCTCCCCTCGGGCATGGATATTTGTGCCGTCCTTAGGATTAGCTAGTTCATAAGTAGTTTGTAAGTTTAAGGACTGATGACCCCGTAGTTAAGTCCCATAAGCATTACAAACATTAAATAAACTAAAGGCTAGTCTACACGACGACACTAGGTTGTGACATCCGTTGGATGAAATGAGTTGCGCGCAACTGGTTTCGTGTATGTCTGTAGACACGGCGCCAATACTATACACTTCAGTTTCGTTGTTTTGTGAGTGCCGTAGTCGCCGTAGAATGAACGTTTTGGTAGCTGTAAGAGTTCTGGCGGAGCTATTGCTTCTCTGCGCGAAGTCGCTGCATAAGACTAAACATAAAAAGAATTAAAAAAAAACGTATTTGGGTTTGTGACGGGATTAAAAGAAGACGTCAGCTCGGTTGCTCAGCGACCTTGCTGCAAGAAATTGTGATAAAGGTCCTACAAGTTATTTTAATCAACTTACAATGTTACCAGAGCAGTTCACGTTCCTTTTAAACAGAATTAGTAATTCAATAAAGAAACAAGATACCTTTAAGCGTGAAGCAGGGCTGAAATTAATGTCATTGCATTTAGTTTCTTGTCGTGTAGATATTCGCCTCTGTAGTACCTGCACAATTGCCATAGTTCGTTTGTGTAGGTATTTTGGATTGAATGTATTTTAGTCTGCAATTCATTAATCGTCAACCCGTCAATATTTAATTCACTTCACAAATAATTGCTTGAAGAGCACCAACACCCCGCTGCTTATTTCTGAAATTTTCATCGTTGAAATCGCACAAACACCTATGCATCGCATATATGCTCAAAAACCGAATTATTTCTTCCGTTCCCCCCCTTCCCCCCCTTTATGTTGTATTTTTTCTGTGAAATCTGTTTCGCCAAAGTTGGAAGGTGCCGAAACTGTTTAGTTTCGCCAACGAGTTGCACGAACGCCTGCCGCGCATGCGCACTGGCCAGTAGCGCAGTTTCATGAAACGTAATGTCGTCGTGTAAACTAGCCTTAACTTATAAAAAGGGAAAAACCCTTATAAGGCGCTCTTCGCGGTGTGACGCCGTTGCTACTGTGTAGGAGAAGCGCCGCAACGCTAGAGCCTCGCAGAGCGGCAGCAGCCAGAACGTGACGTCACTGTTCCTCGGTAGGCGCCGCTCCGGCGCACGTCACGGCGCGCCTGCGATGTAAACAGAGGCGCGTGCTTCCGACATTACGGTGCCCGAGGTGGTTCCCCAGGCCTTGAGTAGTGGGACACGCACCGGCCAACGGTTGCGCTGTCGTTACGGTAAGGCCCGCGCGTCGCAAGGCGCTTTCCACGTGACGTGGGAACCACCACTGACTCACTTGTACAGGCGGCAATGAGAAGAAACACCGATGATTGTCTGATTGTCAAACTAGCAGTCGTTTTCCTAAGTAAATGTGTTTCACGCATTTGTATCCATGCTAATATTATAATCATATTCACTGACTTCCATCGGTTCTCGACAGAATATTTGATACATTATGAATGAAATACACAAGATAACTGTGAGATGTTCTGCAAATTTATTGGTTTACGAACCGGTTTTCGTCTTTTACGCCATCATCAGATAAACATTACAAATTAAAGTTTCAAAGATCTTAACTTTCAAAGGAGACTAGTCTTTTGGATTATAACTACCCTCCGGGAAATATTACAATTCAAGTTGTAGTGTAAATTCCTGATATTGATAAAATACGTGACAATATAATAGATAATGACGTTATCCTAAGAAATATAAAGTTAAACAATAGAAAGCCGGCCGCGGTGGCTGAGGGGACTGAGGCGCTCCAGTCACGGTCTGCACGGCCACTACGGTCGGGGGTTCGAATCCCCCCACGGGCATCGATATTTGTGCCGTCCTAGTTCGTAAGTAGTTCATCAGTAGTTTGTAAGTTTAGGGACTGATGACCCCGTAGTTAAGTCCCACAAGCTGTACAAACATTTGAACATTTTTTGAACATTTGAACATTTTGAAACAATAGAAATTGGTTGACAAATATTGATCAAAACGCATCTTAAACAAGTCTAATGTCTAGAAACACGGAAGCGTTGTGAATATATGTTAAACTATTAAATGGTTAAATTAAACTTGACCAAAAATTAACTTAAACAGGTCCAATTTCTGGAACATGGAAGCATGTGACAAAGTTGAATGAAACATCTATAAATATATGTTAATTTTTTTAACTGATTGAATTAAACTATGGTTACTAGTAAAATAAGACATTGAAGTTTATATAAAAAAATGTTCAAATGTTTGTAAATCTATCGGACCAAACTGCGTGGTCATCAGTCCGTAGCTTACAAACTACTTAAACCTAGGTAAACTAACCTAAGGACAACACACACACCCATGCCCCAGGGAGGACTCGAACCTCCACGGCGAGCAACCGCGCGCTCCGCAGCGAGACGCTTTAGACCGCACGGCTACTCCACCGCGGCTAGTTTATATCACATAAGCAGCAAAAACAGTTGTGATTGCATAAGAATTTTATAACTAGTAAAATAATGCTTTACAATTTATATCTGGTAAGCAGCCAAACAGTTCTGATTACACAATGCTTTTTGTAACATGGCTGTGAAACAGTCGTAGAGGTATGAGATAAGTGAGTAGGAGATGGTAGTTTATATTGTCTGCACAGGGTTATGATTAGGCTCTGCAGACAGAAGTGGTGAGTACCAGGTTTGGGGAAGTGTACATATGTCTGTTAATTTCCATTATTTCAAAGAAGTTCTTTTTCCTTCCTATCTGTACACGATGTAGGACTTCATGTGTTACATTATAACTGTGGCCTTCTTTTACCAGGTGGTCTGTTTTCAAACTTTAACTTGTAATGTTTTCCTGATGATGGCGTAACAACCGAAAACCCGGTTCGTAAACCAATAAATTTGCAGAATTTGCAGAATATCTCACAGTTATCTTCTGTATTTCATTCATAATAAAACTACTTAAACCTAGGTAGAAGAAAACATAGCCTACTTTAGGAAGTGTGTAATTCAAGATATTTGTTGATTTTATGTATATAACCATAGTCTGACATAGATTTAATAATGTAGGTAATGCATTCCATATAAGTTTCTTATATTCAACAGTTTCTGATTTGGTAGGAATTGTAGTGAAGAAATCCTGACCTTTATGAGTAGAAAACCGACGTCTTCCTGTAGATGGTTGGGTCTTCTGTTGTTTATTAGCATTTTTTTGCTCTTAATAGAAACTGAAATCCTTTATCAAAAAGCTTTAGATTTGAAGATAATCTATACTAATAATAAATCTGTAAATGTAGGCCTCTCGCTGTTCCCTTAAATCTTCAAAACTACTAATCGAATCTTCATGCGGTTTTCACAGGAAACATGAGAAAAGGTTGGGTCAACATATAGGTACAATTTTATCAAAATTGGATCACGAAAAAAAAAAAAAAGATATTGTAATTTTAAGTGTTTTCAGTAACCGCCGTGTCTGTTTTTTCATGTATTAAAAACCTCAATGTCCAAAACTACTTCACGAATTTGCATGGGGGTTTCACAGGTAACTCGAGCGTAACGTTGGACATCATATAGACTTCATTTCATAAAAATCGGATAATGAAAAAAAAAGAATATCGTGATTTGAAATTATTTATCTACGACCGTCATGTCTGTCTGTCTCTTCGAACACGTTTATCTCCAAAACTACTTGACGAATTTTCATCAGATTTTCACACTTAACTTGCGCATATCGTACGGTTACATAAAGGGTTCAATAATTACAATCGGATGAGACAAAATAAAGATATCGTAATTTAACCATTTGTTTAAATGTCATCCTGTATGTCTATTAATTGAAGGTAATCTCCAAAAGCACCACACGAACGTTCGTGGGTTTCCATTGGTAAACTGAGAATAGTTTGGAGAGTAACATAGGCTTCATTTAATCAAAATCGGATGAGAGGAAGGAAAGATATCGTAACTTGAAGTTTTATGTGTATACTATGCTTATAAGTATGGTGTAGTACAGAAAATCTCCAAGAGTACTATACGAACATTCATGGGGTTTCATAGGTCAACTAATAGTACCTTGGGGCAACATATAAGCTTCTTTTAATCAAAATCTGATCAAGGGAAGAAAAGATATCAAAATTTGTAGTTTCTGCTGTGTGCTATGCTTGAATTGCAGCGTAGTATAGCAAAGATCCGCTAGAGGCGCTGTTACTTACATAGTATACATAGACCAAAGATCTTTGTCGATGCTGCGTTTTTTATTCACATAACTGAGGTGTAATAACACTGAAACAAGGGCTACGACTTTCCTTACGGCAGCGGTATACTATATTGATGTTGGAAACGACAGTTGAATCCTCTTGAAAAAATCAGTCATGTACAATGGGGGGAATAATTGGTTGTATTGATAATGAAGTAAATAATTAATGTTGTTCCTATCAGTAAATTAATGATCTCCCTAAAGCGAATATTTCGTTGCCAACGTTAACATAGTAAACCGCTGCCACTCCAAGTAAAATTTAACCCAGGTACGACACAAAAAAATTCATTTACTAAGAATTGTTGGTTATGTAGTGCTGCAAAATAAACAATACATGATCGTGTGTGCGTATTCCCTCAGTAACAGAAGTATTTTGAATTAAGGGCCGCAGTCTTATCTCTGTAAATACGAACTAACATTGAACAGCGCGTTACTGATTACAATTTGTATATTCACAGCTTAACGACATATGTTTGCTTCTTTTGACAGGGAACATTTGAATTTCAAATATAACGACATTCCTTCGCGTCTATCGATGCTCTAATTTACATTAGAATTCTTTGCAAGGAAAATCGAATTTATGTAGTTCCCTTTTTGATTTCGGTGTATCCTCATTATATTTTGAGAGCGTTATGTTTAGGAATGCATCGAAAACGCCGTAGCACAAGAAACGACAAAGTGAGGCGTCGTTAGTTACTTAGTACACCAAAAAAATGTTCAAATGTTTGTTAAGCTTACGGGACTTAACTACGGGGTCATCAGTCCCTAAACTTAGAAACTATTTATCAACTACCTTATACTAAAGACGGCACAAATATCCATGCACGAAGGGGGATTCGAACCCCCGACCGTAGTGGCCGTGCAGATCGTGACTGGAGCGCCTCAGTCTCCTCGGCCACCGCGGCCGGCACTTAGTACACCAAATAACTAATTATGGCTTTCCTGCGTATTTTTCATTCTCATAAATAGGGTGTAATACACTACAAGAAGGGGTACAATTTTACTTACGGTGGCGACGTTGTGTGCTGATGTTGGCGACGGCCCCTGAATGCTTTTTCAAAAACCAGTCACGTAGAATGAGGGAAATATTTCTTTATGTTCACGATGAAATAAATGATTTAAGCTGTTCTGATCAGTAAATTAATCCTCCTCCTAAAGTGAATAGTTCGTTGCTAAAGATAGCAAACTAAAGCGCTGCCACTGCAAGTAAAATTTAACCCAGGTAGGACACAATTTTTTTTCTGCCTAGCTGTCTCCCATATGCTTAGCAATGTCATGGAAAGAAAAGGAGTGCATCTTTCGACGGATATAACCACTAAACTGTACATAGAATAGAAATATCTATGGAGTGAGCATTGCATTCTGTGCATCTTCTCAACATTAAGCTGCAATTACCACGTGATATTGAGTCAAATCCACTCTTTCCACACATTTATTTGCTCTTACGATTGGTTTGTACCGCATTGGCTGTAAGGAAGCCTCACTTCCTTTTCGCAGAGCAACCACATAAGAGGAAATAATACATCGAAATAAATGTGTCACAGAAGCAACAAGAAAGTTGAGGAAGTGTCGCTAAATGGGCCATTTCCACATAGTCACCCGCCTTAATCGAAAAAAAAAAAAAGGATCAAAATAAAGTCAGCGATTAGTATATTTTTTCCAATATCACGTGCCATTTCCACCTTAATGTTGAGAACACAAAATCTGTTCTGCGCATCTGAATGCTCGCTCCAGAGATATTTCTGCCACTATAGGTAACATAAACTCATCCGAAACCTCTCTGCTTTCATTATTATTCAGTTCACTACTGTGATTTAAATTTGTAATTACTTTCTTTTGGTACGGACTACATTAAGATAGAGAAAGACGTATTCAATTACAGAGACAATTGTACTTATAGTTCGACTTCTGAATATATAGTTCTGTTACACAAGGTCGATTTCAACTTCGTGCTTAACGAAGCAATCACTGACGGACGTGGGGACATGTATTAGCTGAAAGAGTGGCCGATGCTGCTAACACAGTCAAGACAATTAACTGGAAATACTATATTTAATGGAAAGTTCAATATAGACGATCAGCTGACGTCATTCTTTCAACTATTACCCAGACTTACTTTATCGCACACTGAAACCACCATGACGTCTTATTTAAAGAGAACTGAACTGCTCTGCTTATTGAATTACCAGACTTCCAGCATTCGTCGAGTTTTCGAAAATAGGGAGCACTGCATACGGAATAACTACATTGTCCCCAGTGCAACTCTGCAACATACTAATACTTCAGCATGCACTTACGGTGAGAGATAAAAATTTTAGTACTACACTATAGAATCAACACATGGCACTGTTATTAATATTAGTATTTTTCATCTCAACGATAGAAGTGTTTTCAGAAGTTTATGCCAGACAGACATTCCTAACTTTATGAACACAACCTACATTGAATTTACATTGTTGCGTAGTAGGGACTTACATTAATTTCTCACTTAGTATGAAAAACTTTATGAACGTTCATTGTTTTCGACAATGACTTCTACTTAAATTTGACATCTTGGCTAAGAGAACTGAGTTTACTGACAGAGCGATCCATCAAGGATTGTGTTTTTGCTGACCTACGACCAGAACCCTAAAAAACCATGATATAAACACGTCCCTCTTTAACAACCGTTGCGAAGCACGGGCATATAAGCTAGTATTAAATAAACTGTCCTGCAAAATACCGTTTCATACCTTTCAATGGTTCTTAGGAAACTCCATAAAGGAAAATGCGGAGTTATTTTCTGGTTATTACCTCATGTTATGGCACTACATCCCTTCCTCGTTGTAAAAAATAGTATGCTGAAATCAATTTAAGCGACAATATTCACACTCATCCGATATCGTATTCAGAAATGTACCTCGCCAGCCGCTTGCAACGCTGCTTATAACAAAAATCTGTGGAAGTGTCGTGACTGTACATATATGTTAGACTGTTATATAACTCAAAATATAGAACAACTGAGCATCAACGTTGACGAGACGCTTGAAGTCTCCTCGCAAAAGCTATTTATTCTTTGGCGTTTGAAATTTATAACATTTATTAAAGTACTTATAATTGTTGATATGTTGTACGTAATAGATTCAGCATAATGAACAGAAAGTTTACAAATACAACATCTTCAAATCGTCGAACAGATTTCGATGACATTTGAATCCTCCATAATTTAATCGTTGTATATAGTATAACTTCTTCAGTTAGCGTTTTTTTTTTCAAGATGTAACAGTTTCTTTTCATATTCATATCTTTATTTTCATATCAATAAAGAACAGTTTTTACCGTCATTCTACGTACGGTTTATATTTAAACCAGAATGTGGCTTTACCTATGCTGAAAACAGGCATTGGTTGAAGTCAGAGGGGCCATGTTCCGTGCCCAAAACTAAAATGTCGGTGAACAGAAGGTGGTAACGTTTTACTTGGTAGCGTATATCAGCGTAGTTGGCGATAGATTATTAATAGGACCATACGAGCTATCACAGAGGTTACACGGGACGCATTACTTAGACTTACTCATTAATGTATAGCCCACCTTGCCGGAGAATACGCTATGTAATTGTCCATTACGGATGTGATTCATGGCCGCGTAGGAATAGCCTTGCCCTCTAAGGCGCCTTGCTGCGTCGTAAGCAGTTTACAAGTCTTGGACCGATGGCCACTGCAGTTTGGTCCCATAGCTTTGCAAACATTTGATTTTGTGATTCAGCAGCACAGTTTGATCACAATGTGCGCGGACATCTGACGCAGAGGTTTCACATCTGCTGGAGTGTATAGGGAGGAACAGACACACACATCACCCTTGGCCTACTCATTCCCAAGACTTCAAACTCATAGACCTTTGGCTATGGGGGCACTCGAATAAAATGAACTATAGGATCACGTCTTCAACGTATGCCAGCAAGTACTGAAACAACATCCAGATATACCGGGTTGTTATGCTAATTGTTGATGCCGGCCGCGGTGGCCGAGGGGACTGAGGCGCTTCAGTCAGGTTCTGCACGGCCACTACAGTCGGGGATTCGAATCCCCCCTCGGGCATGGGTAATTGTGCCGTCCTAGTTCGTAAGTAGTTTATAAGTAGTTTGAAAGTTTAGGGACTGATGACTCCATAGTTAAGTCCCATAAGATTTACAAACATTTGAACATTTAATTGTTGATTTTCTGATCAGATGAAGCGCCATCTGTAAGACATTTTTGAACTTTTTTTGTTCTAATAAAACCCCATGTCATTACAAGCATGTGTGTCAATTTTTACCTCTCTATATTTATTATTCCATGATTTATTAAGTTTTCAAATTTACGCTGACTTTTTGATCACCTGGTGTATCAAAAGTAACATAGTAATAACAGTTGTTGTTTGCGGTTTAGCCATTTTGTTGCCATGAAATAACTGTCTTCTTGTCGCGTGTTCAGTTATCATTATTGTTATGGTTCTAAAGAGCCATAGCTATTTAGGTAACTGAACACATCGCGAGAAGACAGACATTTCATCCGAAGATCACATGGTGTAAAATCTGGCGATCTTCGAGGACACTGATGCAATGGGAAACCTGTACTCGTTTGTCAGTATTTCGACATGACATGTTCTCTGAAATGCGGAAAAACTTAATCTCCATAATTTCCATGTAGGTGATACCTGTAATAATCTTTTCCATAGAAAAAAGGAAAAAAGAAAAAAGAAGTGCCTTAGATCTTTTTCTGGGAAACGAAACAAATCACTGGAAGGTTTCATAAGTCAGCTCGACTATCGCATGTTTATGCTAATGTTCCCTATTCTCTTGTATCGCGGAGGTTAATTTTTCCACTGAAGTAGAATATTACGTCGTCATTGAAAACTAAATGTGAAAGGATTTTTTTATTATCATGCTGATAATTAATTGAAAAACCCTATAAGCTGCGCTTATGACCATTATTTAAAAGGTGAATTTCTTGAATCCTTCACCGTTCGAGACACAGTCATCACCGCAAAACACGTCATACAGACACGCAAGGACGAGTATACTTCTGTCAATTACTCACGGTACTGAGCTAGTTTCCTACATGTCTTGAACAAGTACCGGCTGACGACATGTTAGTCATCCATTACATAAACGAATAATGTCGTGATACATTTGGTGCCACCGCTGAATGCACTTATATCTGTGACGTTTGACAAGTCCGAAAGAACAGACAGCATACATTTGATTGTCTATAAGCCTTGACAGAAAGACTTCATTTTCAGTGCGGAACGTATACTGCCCTAACCCTTGCAGAAATACAGTTACACGTAGAGTAACAGGGGGAAATGGGTGGGGACACTGCAGGAGTTGAGAAATTGTATAGGACGGGATCAGGATCGCCTAAAGCGGAAAATCCGGGTTCGAGTACCGGCCGGGCACAAATTTTCAACTGTTGTCGTTTAATGTAATTCAGAGCTCTGGGAGAGCCAAAAAATCAGAAATCTGTATTTCACTGTTGAGTGCTTTGAGCTTTGGGAGGAGTACTGCAGAAAACTAGACGAAAATCACGCTTCACAGTTGTACCTGAATTCAACTGTGTGAAAGGAGATAGATAACGTCCTTTGCGGTGGCCGAGAGGACGGCGGCGCGCCAGTCACGGTCCACACGGCCACTACGGTCGGGGGTTCGAATCCCCCCTCGGGCATGGATATTTGTGCCGTCCTTAGTATTAGCTAGTTCATAAGTAGTTTGTAAGTTTAGGGACTGATGACGTCGTAGTTAAGTCCCATAAGCTATACAAACATTTGAACATTTTTTGGTAAACGTCCTTTCCTTACTGTCTTATCATAATCTCCATCTGAGGCACATTGAGAAATTAACGGGCAAGCGAGTTAGCAGTTCTGAAAACCATGTGATCCAATGTCTGGCAACTGGTCTCATGATAAACTGAAGAACTGATACCCATAAATTACAGTTCACCCTAGTTTTATATCTTTAAACTACAAATATATATATTCTTCTTTTGAAGTTCACCTTCGTAAGTGTATTTTTCATAAAAACGCGCTTTTCCAAAATTGTCAAAAATTAAAAAAATTAATTTTGCGTTTTACGGATCATAGAAGATACGTTAGCTTCGAAAACGCGATTATTAGCGCCGTCGACCCTGGGGCACTACGTCCTGTTACAGATACATTTGTGGCTATTTCCGTTTAACACTCTCAGTTCCTGTTGTAAAATATTTATACAACAGAAAAAAAAAAAAATTCCCGAGCAACGCTCGGTCACACGATATTATAATTAATTTTCAGTACACAGGCTGATTCTGTGAAGATTTTACAAACTTTTAGTAATGATGGAGGAAGGTAAATGAATCAATTGTAAGTAACGGAACTTGGTCCTTAAACGACCGAGTCGAAAGTTACAAGCAAAACTTGTCCTTTATCTCTGTTAAAAGTACACGAGGTCAGTTCAAAAACGTTCTGGAACATTCGTAATTCCGCGCCAATTGAGAGCCTTGCGGAGTGGCCGCGTGGTCTAAGCCGTCATGCTACAGAGTAGGCGGCCCTTATCAACGGAGGTTCGAGTCCTCCCTCGGGCATGTGTGTGTGTGTGTGTGTGTGTGTGTGTGTGTGCGTCTTCTCCTTAGTGTAAGTGACTTTAGGGACTGACGACCATACAGATCACGCACTTTTTCATGGCCCCTCTGTGATTGCCCATGTCGGCTGAGTTCGTGTGTCTACGGAACAGTGGCGTAACTATGGGGGGGATAGAACCCCCCTCCCAGAACCCGAAAAGTAAAAAACAAAAATAAAAAATAAAAATTAAAAAAATCGTATAACAGCAAACTGGTAAAGGTAAAAATTTAAAACTTGGGGTGTTTTACCATAAGCTTTCATTGGAAGGGAGTGAATTAGTTTCTTCAACGGGAGTGGTAGATGGTAGTCTGTCTGGAAACTGAAAAATTTTGCTCGGCAAGCAGACCTATCCCCCCCCCCCGCCCCCAAAGCTAAGTCCTAGTTACGCCACTGCTACGGAATGTTTATACTCTGCCGGCCGCGGTGGCCGCGGGGACTGAGGCGCTCCAGTCACTGTCTGCACGGCCACTACGGTCGGGGGTTCGAACCCTCCCTCGGGCATGGATATTTGTGCCGTCCTTAGTATAAGGTAGTTCGGAAGTAGTTTGTAAGCTTAGGGACTGATAACCCCGTAGTTAAGTCCCATAAGCTTAACAAACTTTTGAACATTTTTTGTTTATACTCTCTACCAACCTTACTTCGTAACAGCATTGTAGACCGTAGATATCGTCAATGTATTGTTGCTTTTGCTTGGTATTGATTATTGTCTTCCACTTTGTTATTTGCTAAAATAAGTGCACATACCCCGACGACTTCTTTTAGAAAAAGGAAAGCTGTCCTTGAAAGTGGTGTGAGGAATGTTAATTCCGATTGTTATTCAGTTCTACGACAATGATAAGAGGCAGAAAGCGTTGTTACACCCGCTTAATAAGTCCCTTAAAATGTTAATTTTTCGTAGATATACATTCCAGTTTTCTATTACTCAAACATTAAAGTGATACTTGATTTCGTGTTCCATCTGTGACGCTTTGACTCCTTACATATTGTTTCTTTTAAAACATGTAAGCTGTAGGCCGTAAACTGGCGGCACTGTGAGAAAGAGGCGGGGCGTATTCTAACAGCCAATGCGCTACGAGCTGAATGCAAGCATCAACTATCAACATTCTCTGCTCAGGGGCTACGTTTAAGTGCGTGATCTGTAGTATGGTCGAATAGGTTTACAAACATTTGAACCAACTGAGAGTTTGAGCGAAATACGGTTAGCGTCCCTACACACGTCTATTTTGAATGTGTAACTGCTGGAAGTTTCACAATTATGTGTTGTGGTGTCGCACAAGTATAAAGTGCGCGCCACCTACTTTTGCCACGTGCCGCCATGCACGCATGGCACGGCGTTCTTACGACGACAGCCACGAGCGCCCTCTGCTACAACTCCGCTCGTGGCCACCACTGAACGACATCGTTCACTTGGGACTGAGATAGGAACCAGTTAGCACCTTGGAATCAGATAGGCACCAGTGAGGACTTAGCTATCGGATAGGCACTAGGCAGGCCTCTAGCTCAACTATGTATCAGCATTCTGCAGTACTGAACTATGTAAAAGTTAAGTATTGTATAAATTCTGTGCAATGTATATCTCGTTCTAATTTACTCTAGTGTTTCTAGTTTCTGCTGTCCCACTGGCTGCTCACCTCCGTACCTGCACAAGCGTGCATTCTTTATTCCTGTGTCAGTCTTACTACTCGGCCACCGACACCTACGACGGAAACGAGACACAAATGCGGCGACGAGGCTGGGACACAAAAGTGGCGACGAGGAGTGATAGACGAACCTTGCACCAGCCCGCTTACAGCAGCCAGACAGCAGCAGTCGGAGCGCGCAGAAATTGCTCCCGCCCACCCACCCTTATTATAAGATTTTTGGGGGAACATTCAGTTACGTGTTTTGTGGACTTTTTTTGTTGCAGAGCGAGCCCTCCTTTCATATTGCATTTTTGTTTTGTTACGATTTTCTTGTATGCGCGGCGCCTAATCGGTCAGCAAGGCTGCTAACCCGAATCCAAACTTAATGGAAATTATTCAGTTACAGACGGCGCAAATCACACAACTGCTCCAAGCAGTGTCCCAGCTAACAGCGCAAGCAGCTAACCAACAACAACAGCCGCCGCTTCAGCAGCCCACACCTGCCGTCGCAACGCTTCCTACATTTCGCCAGTACAACGAACTTGAGGAAGAATGGAGTGACTACCTGGCACAATTTCAAGAACTCGTCTCGGCTCATCAAATAATAGGTCTGACAATAAAACACTTCTTTCTCACCGTAGTTGGCACCAAGACTTTCGTGTTGCTGCAGAAACTTTTTCCCCACGCATCACCTCGTGATCTAGAATTCAATCAAATTGTAGAAGCACTGAATGCTCATTATGAGAGAAAAGTTCTCGTAGCTGCAGCGCGGTACCGATTTTTCAGACTTAAAAAATCACCCGAGCAGTCACGTCAGGAATGGATTACGGAATTGAAGGGCTTAACCCACCAATGTAAATTTACTTGCTCTTGTGGCCTTTCTTATAGTGACGTTATGTTGAGAGATGCGATTAGGCAGAACATTCAGGACCCCAGAATTAGGGCAGCAATTCTAAAACAGTCTGACCCCTCATTAGACAGTGTACTGCAGCTTATAGAAGCGCATGATACCTTTGACTTAGGAGATGTAGAAATGCAAAGCCACAGTGTTAATTCAGTGCGCCGCAACAGACGCTTTCCTAGTCGTAGTTCTCAGTATAGCACTAGTGATTCTCTAAATTCTACCGGCCGTGCTGAACAGACAGTGAACAGTAGCCAGTGTAAAAGTGCGACGCAAAGGTCGCCCCATCATGTCAGAAACAGTAATTTGAATAACGGGCGCCAACGACGCTCATTTCAAAAAAATGTTCGTAAGTCTTGCCCTCAGTGTGTATCTCGCCACAAGCGTGCGCAATGCCCTAGCCGCAATGCAACCTGTTATCAATGTGGCAAATCTGGACACGTACAAACAGTGTGTATGCAAAATAAAAATTGTAAGAACGGTGCCTTTCAGAACATTGCTTCGCAGAGTGCGAGAATAATTCATTCTGTAAATGTCATGCTGTGAACTTGAACAGTGCTTCTGATGGTTCTCTTGTTTCTGAATTGCAAGAACGTGCTGCGCCTACTGCAATACTATGTAGTGAACCACATCGCAAGCGTCGCCGAGCGGGTAAAAATGTGCAACGGAAACGGGTTCGGGACAAGCAAAATGACTATGAACAGTGCAATCCTGTAGTGAACCTAGTGCCTTCTGCAACTTCTCCTGGTAAAAGTACCCAGTACTGTGTAGATAGTGACAGTAGACTTGTTGTAGCTACTCAAAAGTTTAGTGCAGTAGTTAGTGAATCTGTAGTAGCCTCGCAATGTGCGGACGCCGATCCGGCGGTAGTGCCATCTAGTGACAGTGTTATTAATCCACTGCGTGCCGAGTCTGCGTCGCTTACTTCACTACGCGGCCCGCGCATGCGCAGCAAACAAGCTGTATTAGACGTTGCCCACATTGGCGCACCTGTTGATCGCCACAAGCAAAAGCTTTTTGTGAAACTTGGCATAGAAAATAAGACTGTGCAATTTCAGCTTGATACTGGTTCCGCTGTTACATTAATTAATAAAGACAATTATGAACTTCTGGGTTCGCCAAAATTGTCGCCGTCTCAACAAGTGCTAACAGCATATACAGGTCAAAATATTCCCATGCTAGGAACGTGTAGCCTGCCCGCCTCTTTTCAAGGTGTAACAAAAACAGTTTCTTTTGTAGTTCTTCAGGCCAGATCTACACAGAACATTTTTGGACTAGATGCTTTTGACTTGTTTGGTTTATCAATTCAAAGAGATGTGCTTCAAATTTCGTCAGTAGTACCTCAGGACAAAATCAATGCATTGTGTGAAAAATATAGTGACTTGTTTTCACCGGAACTAGGTTGTGCAAAAGACTTCGTGGCACATGTAACTTTAAAAGAATCTGCAGTTCCAAAATTTCGTAAAGCTAGACCAGTGCCTATCGCAATGCGTGATACTGTTGCCGAAGAACTTAAACGTTGGCAAGATAGTGGGGTGATTTCTCCTGTTTCTGCGAGTCAGTGGGCCTCGCCTATAGTAATTATACCCAAGCCGTCAGGAAAACTTCGTCTCTGTGCGGACTTCAAATCAACAGTGAACAGTCAAACAATTGTAGACACTTATCCCCTGCCCAGACCTGACGAACTAATGGACAAATTAGGACAGTCTCGTTTCTTTTCCAAGATTGATTTAGCAGAGGCATACTTACAAATTCCGCTTGATGACGAGTCAAGAAAGTTTTTCGTCATTAATACTCACATGGGCCTTTTTCAATTTCAACGCCTACCCTTTGGCAGTTCTTCCGCCCCCGCTATTTTTCAGCGCTTTTTGGAACAGGTGACAGTTTCTGTACCGTGCTGTTCGAACTATTTAGATGATATTGTGGTCTCAGGGCGCACAGTTGAAGAACATTTATCAAACCTGGAGTGCCTTTTCAAAGTTTTGACTGCAGCAGGTCTACGTTGTAATAAAGCAAAGTGTTCATTTTTTCAAACTGAAATAGAGTACCTAGGCCATGTGATTAATGCCCAAGGAATTCATCCCTTACAGTCACACGTAAGAGCAATCAAAGACTTGCTTCCTCCTAAGAATGTGCACGTATTGCAAGCAGTAATGGGAAAGCTTAACTATTATTTCAGATTTATTCCCAATGCCTCTCAGATTGCAGCTCCACTGCATCACTTATGTAGGAAGAATGTTCCTTTTGTATGGTCCAAAGATTGCCAGGTTGCCTTTGACAAATTAAAGTCTGCACTACTCAGTGATGCATGTTTGATTCCCTTTGACCCACAGAAGCCTGTAGTGTTAGCAATGATGCCTCGTCGTACGGTCCGGGTGCAGTATTGTCGCATCGTATTGGATGTCACGATCGTCCTATTGCCTTTGCATCCAAACTACTGACGCCGACGCAACAGAATTACAGTCAGATAGAAAAGGAGGCCTTAGCAATCATTTACGGCGTTACAAAGTTTCATCATTATCTCTATGGCAGAAAATTCTATTTGTTGACAGACCACAAGCCTCTCACGTCGTTGTTCTCACCGACAAAGCAAATTCCGCCACGAACGGCACAAAAGCTTCAGAGATGGTCCTTGATATTGTCTAATTATCAGTATGAGATTTTGTACCGACCAACCACTAAACACGCCAACGCGGACACACTTTCCCGACTTCCGGTTGGCCAAGATGTGTCGTTTGATTCTTCGGAAATGGCATGTTGTCAGATAGACTCCAGAGATGCTTCCGCTGTCGCAGATTTCCCTTTGAACTCTCGTCGGGCTGCACAGGAAACAGCTGCGGATGCAGACTTAAGTGTGATAGCACGTTTTGTTCGCTCAGGGTGGCCTGACAGAGCCAAAGACATTGATCGGCCTCTGGTTCGACGTTATTTTGCACAACGTCATGCATTATCTTTAAGTCAGGGTGTTCTGTTGTTACATACGGACAACGACCAAACAAGAGTGATTGTTCCTCGTTCTCTGCAACGTGAAGTGTTACGCCTCCTGCATCAAGGACATTGGGGTATTGTTAGGACAAAGCAACTGGCCAGACGTCATTGTACTTGGGTTGGTATGGACGCTCAGATAGAGAACATGACGTCCCAGTGTACAGTTTGTGCGGAGCATCAGGCGGCTCCTCCGCAACGTTTCTCAGACTGGCCACGCCCAAGGGACCATGGCAACGTTTACACATTGACTTTGCCGGACCTTTCTGGAATACGCGATGGTTAATTGTTGTAGACGCTTTCAGCAAGTTTCCTTTTGTGATTGACATGAACTCAACGACGGCGTCTAGTACAATCAGCGCCTTAACATCAGTGTTTTGCATCGAAGGTTTGCCTGAAACTATCGTGAGTGACAATGGACCTCAGTTTGTTAGTGCGGAATTTCAACAGTTTTGTCGTGTGAATGGCATTCAGCATATCACCACCGCATCTTTTCACCCTCAGTCCAATGGTGAAGCAGAACGTTTCGTTCGAACATTCAAGTCTCACATGGAAAAGATGAAAGGTCAGCACTCCAGGCAGCAAGCTCTTCAAATTTTCCTGTCTACGTATCGGTGCATGCCACGTGACGGCCCGTCTCCTGCCGAGCTGCTACACGGCCGCCGTCACCGCACTCTCCTTCACCTGCTGCAGCCTCCCACGCACCGAGTCGGTTCGTATGGCGCTACGCGTTTTCAGGTTTCCACGCCGGTGCTGTACAGGGTGTTTGCTGGCAACAAGAAGACATGGTTGCCAGGCATCATTCAGCGCGTGCTCAGTCGCAAAATGTATGTCGTACGTTCTTCCACAGGGTGGGAGCTGCGGCGCCACGCAAACCAATTGCGCTTGCACAGGCCGCGCGATCCTGTCTCGGGTTTCTTGATTCCAGACCCAGTTCACCGCCAGGGAGCACAGCCACATCGCCCGCCGACGGGTCCAGCGTCTCCGGAGTGCGGGATCCCTATGGACGTCGACGTACCTCCGACGCAGTCGTCGTCGCCGCTGTCGCCGCCGCAGAGGAACTTCGGGACCGTGCGTGGCCCCGCCGCCTGGGCCACGCACCTCAGAAGAAGATGACCTGCTCCCTCTGGGCGGAGGCGGGCGCCCTTCCGCTGGTTTTGGTGGGTTTCCCGGCGGATCGCAAGGTGTATACCGTGGCGCGGACGGCGTCTCGATTCCAGCCTCAGCTACGACGCCCGTCCCACCAGTAACGCCCCCGCCCAGGCCCCCCTCCCAGTGCCGTCGCCGTGGTCCTCAGCCCTACGCCACGACGACGCGGCGGTTTGGGGGGGGAGGGGTGTGGTGTCGCACAAGTATAAAGTGCGCGCCACCAACTTTCGCCGCGCGCCGCCATGCACGCATGGCGCGGCGTTCTTACGACGACAGCCACGAGCGCCCTCTGTTACAACTCCACTCGTGGCCACCACTGAACGACATCGTTCACTTGGGACTGAGATAGGATCCAGTTAGCACCTCGGAATCAGATAGGCACCAGTGAAGACTTAGCTATCGGATAGGCACTAGGCAGGCCTCTAGCTCAACTATGTATCAGCATTCTGCAGTACTGAACTATGTAAAAGTTAAGTATTGTATAAATTCTGTGCAATATATATCTCGTTCTAATTTACTCTAGTGTTTCTAGTTTCTGCTGTCCCACTGGCTGCTCACCTCCGTACCTGCACAAGCGTGCATTCTTTATTCCTGTGTCGGTCTTACTACTCGGCCACCGACACCTACGACGGAACCGAGACACAAAAGCGGCGACGAGGCTGGGACACAAAATGTGTCTACAAGAAATGTACTCTCAATCGCGAATATGCATCAGCATCAGCAATATGATTTAATGCTGACATATGAAAGTTTATACCTGTCCGGGACTCGAACACGGATTTCCCGCTTTTGGCCACCTGCGCACATTTTCCAGACAGGTCAGAGGTTCCACTTGCACACATTGCCTACTGCCCATTATAAGATTCACATGTTTGTGAAGTTACGGGATCAAACTGCTGAGTTCAGCGATCACTAGACTTACAAACTACTTAAACTAACTTACACTAAGAACAATACACAAACACACACCCATCCCTTAAGGGGGACTCGAAGCTCTAACGGGAAGCAGCCGCGCAATCCGATGCATGGCGCCCTATACCAGGCGACCATCCCACGCAGCAGTATCTCAAGCCTTGCTGCAGCTTATTTAAATGCGATGTGCAGTGTCCTTATCAATAGAACTAAGCTAAAAAAATCAAATGTTTGTCAATCTATGGGACTTAGATTTGTGGTTGATTCCGCCTTATGTAAGACTCTTTTTTGTTTTAATACCCAAACTACTTTCTGCACTTATTGTGCCGTCTTCCGTGGGCTTCTGGTGTTTATTTTCTATAATAACATGTTACATATTTTGGTTATACAATCGTTTGCACAAGTTCTTTCGTTTGACAATTTTGTTAGATGTTTTAGGCCTAATTTATTCAAGGTACTTACATTGTGTAATTGCAGAATTTGCATGTGCGTTAATTGTGGAATGACAAGTTTTGAGAGCCTGTCATCTGCAATCAACAAGACGTTTTGTTTACGAAAACTGACTGATTTATTGTAGGCCTACATTAGCCTGGAAATTATATTGAAATTATTTCTATAGGGCTGTTTTGGCGTACTTACATTTGAGCTGTGGTATTGCTGCTTGTTTGTTTGCGACGTGTTGTTATGTTTTATGGTCTTAAGTGCGATTTTTTCTGAGAAACAGCACTGTTTACCATCGTCATTTTTCTTGTTGTGGTGGCTGCATTGCGTTGCATTTGTTTGTGTGGCGTGTCTGTGATTTGGAGCGCGTTTTTGAAACAAATGCAACGCCATACATACACCACAACAAGAAAAATGGCGATGTAATTTCCAGGCTAATGTAGGCCTACAATAAATCAAGTCAGTTTTCGTAAACAAAACGTCTTGTTGATTGCAGATGACAGGCTCTCAAAACTTGTCATTCCACAATTAACGCACATGCAAATTCTGCAATTACACAATGTAAGTACCTTGAATAAATTAGGCGTAAAACATCTAACAAAATTGTCAAACGAAACAATTTTGTGCAAACGATTGTATAACCAAAATATGTGATATGTTATTATAGAAAATAAACTTCAGAAACCCACGGAAGATGGCACAATAAGTGCTGAAAGTAGTCTCGTTATTAAAACAAAAAAAGTGTCTTGCATAAGGCGGAACAACCACAAATATAATACTGCAAGCACGGAAGACACAAGAGCTGCACCATCACAAGATGATCATCTATGGGATTTAACTGCGTAGTTATTAGTCCGTAGCTTACAAACTACTTAAACTAAGTTAAACTACCCAAGGAAAACACAAACACCCATGCCCGAGGGAGGTCTCGAGCTCCCGACGGCGAACGACAGCGCGCCCCGCAGCACGGCACCCCAGTGCGCACGGCTATTCCGCCGCGGTTAGAACTAAGAAATTACACTTCAGACAAGCATATCATGTCTCAAGTACGAGGAGAGGAACTTAAATAGTGGCAACTATTTATTCACAACCGATACAAAAGCGTTACATGTTTGCAACTGTTACTGTCCTTCAAAGTAGTCACTGGCGTTTTGTAGAACACGTTGCCAGCGATGTGGAAGGCATAGTATACCGTTAGCAGGGCCTGTTCTGTTGACGGTGCGATTGTATCGGTTTACTGCCTGTCGAATCTCTGGAATAGATATGAAACGAATGCCACGAAATGGTTTCTTCATCTTCGGAATCAAATCAAAATCAAAAGCACTTGAGTATGGTAGATTCCACAGTATTCCCAGTACCATCGACCGAACGGGGCATCCGCGCATTGTTGTGCAAAATGATGGGTGGTTGTGTTGCCGCTTCTTTCGCAAAGCTGGTCGCAGGTGATGCTCCAAAAATGAATACTGCGCATTGTCGATCTGCCGTGGAGGAACGTAATGCATTAGGATAACACCATCACACAAGAATCGCCATAACTTTCATCATACTGGGCCTCTGACGCACTTTCGCGGCAATCCATAGTTACGCCATTCGTTGGATTGGTCAACTCTGTTGATCTCACTCCGTTGTCCCTGTCAGGAAAACAGTGACAGCGTTACGTTAGACCGCTCGCTCACAAGTGACTGTTTCCCTCGATTGTGACGTAGGGCGGGGGAATATTTGCTCGGAGGTAAGGTGGGTATGTCAACAACGAGTGCTATCAGCGACAATAGTAGATTCCATTGCATAGTGTCTCCACAGGAGTGTTGCCACTATTTAAGTTCCAACCCGCGTACATTTGCTATGTTCCATCGATAAACTTGGACACTGCACATCGTACTGCGTATCAGTTACTTACGTTCAGTGCTGTATTCAGTACATCGTTATGTCCCACAATTTGCGGATTTCGAGATGGCAGAGTTAGAGGAGAAATGTGTCTGCATTAAATTTTGCTTGAAACTTACGAATACCTTTACAGAGACACACCATATGATGCAAGAAGGCTACGCTGATGAGTGTTCAATCCGTAGTGGGCGTTACAAATGGTTCACGTGGCTTAGAAATGGGTGGGCGGATGTTAAAGATGTCCCTCGTTCAGGATGCCATGTTGATCTCTGAAGATATTAAACTGAAGTAGAGGCATTGAATTAAAATTTATTCCGCAGCTGGGATGCGAACTCTGCACCTTCTGCTTACTAGGCAGACACCACTAGGCCATGCCTATGGGAGACATGCCTATGGGAAACATGCCTAGGTGGGGCATGCCTTAAAACCGTTAGTGCAGTCACTGTAGCCAGTTAAGTCGCGGTGGCCCAGTAAGCAGGAGTCATGGGTTCGAATCCTGACGATGGTATAAATTTTAATTCAGTGCCTCTACTTCAGTTTAATATATAGCGAGACAAAATATATCTCTGGACATTGTTTATGTGATATTTATAGTTTTCTTTGAATTTGAAGGATCAGTTTATCAAGAATTTGTACCACAGGGACACACAGTTAATCGGTGGTGTACTATAGGGACGTGTTTCGACGACTTCAATAAAATGTGAGAAGGCAACGGCCATAAATGTGACGACACAGTGCAGGGCTATTGCATCATGTAAGAGAACCTGCATATTCATCCCTGTTGCTGCGTGTCTGTTGGACAAAAAACAAAATGACTTGCAGCCTCATTCTCAGCACTCTACAGACCTGGCTCCTGTGGACTTTTTTTTGTTTTCGAAAGTTGAAAACTTCATTGACGAAGATTTGCAAAGGTAGTCGAGATAAATGAAATACAGCGCTTCGGGATATGGATCAAGAGGCAAGAGGTGTGCCAACACAGCTTTCGGAAGTGGAAATGTCATTGGGAGAAGTGAGTCAATTGCCGAGAAATTTTGAAGGAGACTATGTACAGTAAATTAGAGGTAAGCGTAACAGAAGTTGTGGACAAATTCCCGAATTGTTCGAAAAATCAAAATGTTCAAATGTGTGTATAGCTTATAGGACTTAACTACGGGGTCATCAGTCGGTAAACTTACAAACTACTTATGAACTAGCTAATACTAAGGACGGCACAAATACCCATGCCCGAGGGGGGATTCGAACCCCCGACCGTAGTGGCCGTGCAGACCGTGACTGGGGAGCCTCATTCCCCTCGGCCACCGCGGCCAGCCGAATTGTTCGAACAGCCCTCGTACATGTAACGGTATTATTGTTACTTCCCAGGTTTCTGAAAATACACAAGTCCTTATTCGTTAACTGATGTTGTTCGAACATCAATGAACCTTATCTCACTCTTCACTGCGAGTTCGTAACGTCTGCATCAGACCTAAGTTGAAAAGTGGATAAGAAGAAGAGGTTCTGTACTGTGGACCGTACATTCACCTTATCTCTGGCTACCAGCAGCGAAGCCAGCCAGAATTTTGGTCCGGGATTGGGCAGAGCGTCACAGTGCCTCATTTTGCACCCGAAAGAATGCGGGGGAATCGAATTTAGTGCAACAGGAGGTCAAGACTTCTTTCTTTCTCTTCTGGAGGGACTGCACCCTCCTGGCTCCGCCACCGTTTTGCCCTCTTATTTTGTTCTTGTGGGGCATCAGAAAAGTTGGGCAAGAATTCTTGCTGCTGTCTGCATCACTTTTAAACAACACCAGGCACAACAGAACGGTCAGGACAGAACTTCGTGAGATAATACCATAACTGCACTGACGCTGAGGACGCTATTTTGAACAAATGTTGTAAACGTAGCAGCTTATGAAACTTGTGCAGGTATTCGTTATTACTGTATTGTAGAGTTTGGATTTTCGGTCTTCCTGTCGTTAAGTTACCTGTGCCATTACTAGTCCATCAAGAGGGGATATTATTTGGAGATCCCGAGGACAATTCAGTGGGAATTCTGTATTATGGATCGTTTAGCATCTCTTATCTCAAACTGATTCACTACAGTTACTTCTCCATCATGACGGAGTTATATATATAAACTCCATCCGACAGGCCTGGAGAGGCCCACTGGGTACTGACCGGCCGCCGTGTCATCCTCCGCCCGAGGGCGTTACCGCATGCGGTATGAAGGGGGGCGTGGTCAGCGCCCCCACATTCTCGGCCATTATGTCACTGTTGGTGACCAGAGCCCTACTTCTCAATTAAACCATTACTGGCCATTGTCCCGTTTTTGGGACGGAAATATTTCATTTAATTCTACATAAGCAATGTAACTTTTAGCTTTGATTGTGGTACCTGAAGGATGAACAGTCTTGTGTAATGCCTGGAAATATGAAATGAATAATTTTTCTTTAATTAGTTAGATTTCGAAAGGACTTAATTTGCCTGTTTTCTGGACTTTCTCTTAGGAAGTTTCATATCAGCGCACACTCTGCTGCAGAGTGGAAGTTTCATTCTGGAAACATCCCTTAGGCTGTGGCTAAGCCATGTCTCCACCATATCCTTTCTTCCAGGAGTGCTAGTCTTGCAAGTTTCGCAGGAGAGCTTCTGTGAAGTTTGGAAAGTAGGAGGCGAGGTACTGGCGCAAGTAAAGTTATGGGGCGGCATCGTGAGTCGTGTCGGGATAGCTCAGTCGGTAAAGCGCTTGCCCGCGAAGGGCAAAGGTCCCAGGTTCGAGTTTGGTTCCGGCACACACTTTTAATCTGCCAGGAAGTTTCATTCTTGAGATTGTTTGTATTCTATGAGATTTTCCGTCGTCTATATTTTACGATTCCAAGAGGATGAAAAAACACCACATGGACTTACATTTGAAGAAACCGCATAAGGAGGAAGTGAATAAATATGTCGTTAATAACTTAAAACTATTGTTTATTCTTTGAAATGCAAATAAAATATCAGATGAAGGAGTTATTGACGGAAATGTCTCAAAAATTTGACGGTCTGTAATTTTTGTACTAGTATACTGAGATTTATTAAAACTGCTTTTCCTTTCATTTGTCACCCAAGGTATAATATTAATGTAAAAGAATTCTGCAAAAAATAACTAAAAAATATTTTGGCAGGTAATGGGTTAAGCAGTTCTTCAGTAGTTGCACTACGCTTGCCAACAGCGCTCGGTAGATCCGAATGGCTACCCTGCCAAGTGCTAGCCACCCCGACTCTGCTCAACTCCGGTTATCTAGAGGGAACGGTGTATGCACTGCGACACGGCCGTTGGCAGTTACCCTATATAAGCTTACTAAATCGGATTAATCTCTTCGAAATATCCAGCATTTATCACCATACGTAGTACACTGTTGGCTACCCAAAATGCAAGAAACAAATCAGGTGAAATTTAGAGCATGAGTTTGCGGGGACTTGAGATTACATTTCAGGGATGACGCACATCAGGATCGCCCGAAGCGTCGGCCCCAAGCGCTATATGACGGGACAGCCGGCAGTGTGGACGTACTGGAATTGTTATTTTGTCAGGTTTTTTCCGTAAGGATCTTCAGTAAGCTTCTTAGAGGACACCGCTGCGGTTCCAAGGCGCCTAGCTGCCGAGCGCGCCGGAGGTTCGAGTCCTACCTTGGGCATGGGTGTGTTTGTTGTCCTTAGCATAAGTTAGATTAAGTAGTTTGTAAGTCTAGGGACTGATGACCAGAGTAGTTACGTCTCATAGATTTACAAACATTTCAACATTTTAGAAGACACCGAGCGTCAATCCAGCACATTTGGGAGTTCGACTGAGGAAGAATACTAGAGGTATTGGAGATTAGTCTCCAAAAACAATCGTTGATCGTGTCGGACGTGTCCCCGCATCTTTGAAGTGGATCTGTAAGCGCTGGTTGCAGGAGAAAACGAGATACCGACGGGACCAATTCAAATGTTCAAATATTTGTGAACTTAAAAAATATAAAAACATTTAAACAATGTACTTATGTGCCACAGTCGCTATATTACTTATAATATTTCTTTATTTTGTACAAGTGGTTTCAGTTAAGCTGCGTCACCATTTTCAAGTACTTTTGTATCATCAAAGATGATTTTTAATCCTCAAAAAAAAAAAAAAAACCTCTTCTCAAAAAGTGACTATACTAATACAATTGATTATAAAGATTAAACATCGCATCTAAAATAATAGATCCTACATCATGTTGTTACATCATTCCTGTAATAAGAGAACAGGTCTGGGCTGAATAATTATAAACTTTGTTCCTATGATCACTTGTTAGTTCTCTTAATTGGAAATCTGTTTGTTCTCATGACAGGACTGCCAAATGCAACCTTACAAAATGGTTTCACCAATTTTGTAATTATTGCAGAGGATTGTAGGTTAATATTATCGAAGTTTTGGGTTCCCCATGTGCTTGTCTGGCCATGTGGGAGCACCTTTGTCAACTAGAGTAATCATTAAGCGCAACTGCTCTCTGTGCAACAGCATGAAGCGTAATGTCTTGTACAGCAGTTAAAAGAAAGCATGCCGGCCGCGGTGGCCGAGCGGTCTGCGGCACGCCAGTCACGGTCTGCAGGGCCACTAGGGTCGGGAGTTCGAATCCCCCCCTCGGGCATGGATATTTGTGCCGTCCTTAGTATTAGCTAGTTCATAAGTAGTTTGTAAGTTTAGGGACTGATGACACCGTAGTTAAGTCCCATAAGCTCTACAAACATTTGAACATTTTTGAACAAAAGAAAGCATACTATCTTGTACAGCAGTTAAAAGAAGAATACACTCTTCCAGATTCGAAAATCAGCAGGACTAAAATATAGGGAACGGAAGGTTATTTACAACTTGTGCAACAACTAGATAGCTGTTATCAGAGATGGGGGGGTATAAAAGGGATGCAGAGGTTGGGAAGGGAGTAAGACAGGGTTGTAGCCTTTCAACAATGTTATTCAATTTGTACATTAAGCAAGCTATAAAGGAAATCAAGGAGAAATTGGAGAATAAATTAAAGTTCAGGGTGAAGAATTAAAAACATTGCGTTTTGCTGATGACAGTGTCAAAGACAGCAAAGGACCTGTAAGAGCAATTGAACGGAATGGACCGTGTGTTGAAAGGAGCATATAAGACGAACATTAACAAGAGCAAAACACGGGTAATGGAATGCAGTCTTAGAAAATCAGGTGTTGCTGAAGGAATTAGATTACGAAACAAAACAATGAATATAGTAGATGAGTTTTGTTACTTGGGTAGTATATTGACTTATGACGGTCGCAGTACCGAGGATATAAAATGCAGAATGGCAATGGGAAGAAAAGCGTTGTTGAAAAAGAGAAATTTTCCATCGTCAGATGTTAATTTAAGTGTAAGGAAGTCTTTTCTGAAGGCATTTGTGTGGAGTGTTGCCTTGTACGAGAGTGAAACATGGACGATAAACAGTGCGGACAGGAAGAGGATAGAGGTTCTTGAAATGTGGTGCTACAGAAGAATGCTGAAGATTAGGTGGATAGATCGCGTGACTAATGAAGAGATACTGAAGAGAAGTGTGAAGAAAAGGAATTTTTGGCATACCTTGACTAAAAGAAGGGATCGCTGTGTAGGACACTGTCTTAGACATCAAGGAATCTTAAATTTAGCAATAGAGGGAAGTGTGTGCGGTAAAAATCGCAGAGGGAGACCAAAATACAGTAAGCAGATTCAAATGGACGTAGGTTCCCCTTCTTATGAAGATATGAAGAGGCTTGCTCAGGATAGAGTAGGGTGGAGATCTACATCAAACCAGTCTCCGGATTGAAGACCACAACAACAACAGAGTAGTCGGAACGCTGGATAACTGTAGCTGGAATTGATGCTTTGTGAAGCGAGTAGCCGTTGACCCTCAATGGAAACAAATGTAGCGTAGAAAGAAAGAGCTTTTATTATAGGATTACGCAACTGCAAAACAATCACTGGACGCAGTTACTTCCACAAAGTGTCTGGTAGTATGTATACGGAGTGATTTAAACTGGAACGACAATGTAAAATTATTAACCGTGAGTGTGGCAGATGCCAGATTGAGATTCAGTGGGAAAATACATAGTACGTGTAGTCCATCGAAAAAGACAGGAGGTTACAAAACTCTTGTACGGCCAATATTTCAATGCTGCTCTTCACTATGGAGTCCATACCAGGGGGTAATGATGAATAAGAGAATATCCAAAGAACAGAAGCACGGGTTCATTTAGCAAGCGTGATAAGAGTGATAATCGGTCACTTTCCGTGACGCCGCCGCAAGCGGCGTTGTACATTACGATACTGATTTCTGTCAAACTTCCGACGGCGTTTCTCGAAGAATTATCCAATATACTACTTCCTTGTACATATACCATGATGACAAAATAAAAGACATTAGAGTCCACACGGACAGTTATTGGCAGTCGTTTTTCTCGGCAACCATAGGTGACTAGAACAGGGAGGAAGCGACACTGCTTTACAAAGACAGTTTATACAAGGGGCGTATGAAAAGTCCCTGCGAAAACAAAAACTACTAACGTGTTTGGGGAAAACAATTTTTATTTTTCGACATAGTCTTCTTTTACACTTATTCACTTCGTCCAACATTGTTCTAATTTGTTGATCCCTTCTGAATAACAGGAATTGTCCAAGCCTGAAAAATAGCTATTAGTTTCTGTAATCACCTCCTCGTTTGAATGAAATTGTCCCGCCAGCCTCTTCTTCAAATTGGGTAACAAATAGTATTCTGAGCGAGCCAAGTCTGGAGAATAGGGGAATGTGAAAAGAGTTGAAATCCTATTTCCAATAATTTTGCGGGTACAACTGCTAAGGTGTGTGCAGGTGTATTGTCGTGATGGAAAAGGACTTTTTTACGGGCCAATCGCCGGCGTTTTTCTTGCGGCTCGTTTTTCAAACGATCGAATAACAATGAATAATATGCACCTGTAACAGTTTTACCCTGATCCAGATAGTCGATGAGAATTATCCCTTGCGAATCCCAAAAGAGCGTCGCGTCCGGCCGAAGGATCTGTCTTCGTATTTTTTGTGCAGATTCTCCCTCGGTAACCCACTGTTTAGAATGTTCTTTGGTGTCAGGAGTATAATAATGTGTTCATGTTTCATCCATAGTGACGAAACGATTCTTGAAGTCCTGCGGATTGTTCCTGAACAGCTGCAAACCTTCCTTGCAACACTTCACACGATTCTGTTTTTTGGTCAAACGTGAGCAATCGCGGCACCCATCTCGTATTCAAATGTTTATGCAAAATATTATGTACCCGTTCATTCGAAATGCCCAGGGCACTAGCAAGCTCGCTCACCTTTTTTGTCATCCATCACCTATCTTGGATTTTATCAATGATCAATGATTTCTGGAGTCGTAAGCTCGACAGTGCGTCCAGAACGGCCGCGGTAGAGTAGCCGAGCGGCCTGAGGCGCCTCGCTGCGGAGCGCACGGTTGCTCGCCGTCGGGGCATGGGTGTGTATATTTGCCCTTAGGTTAGTTTACCTTAGTTTAAGTAGTTTGTAAGCTACAGACTGATGACCACGCAGTTTGGTCCGAATGTTCAAATGTTTGTATATGTTACGGGACTTAACTACGGGGTCATCAGTCCCTAAACTTACAAACTACTTATGAACTACTTACGAACTAGGACGGCACAAATATCCATGCCCAAGGGGGGATTCGAACCCCCGACCGTAGTGGCCGTGCAGACCGCGACTGGAGCGCCTCAGTCCCCTCGGCCACCGCGGCCGGCAGTTTGGTCCGATAGATTTACAAACATTTGAACATTTGATTCGCCCAGTACCTTCAGCGTCACTTGTGCCTATATGGCAACTCTGAAAATTTTGAAATCACTTATAAACTGTTTTAATGGAAGCTGCAGAGTCACCAGAATCTTTATCGAGCGCCTCTTTAGCCTCCTCAGGCGTTTTATATTTCATAAAGTAATGTTTAATCACCACACGAAATTCTATTTCGTCTATTCTTTGACAATCACTCAATCTCGTCGACTGACACGAATGCCAAACACAAAGAAATTGACCAATATGGCTGCAACTTGGTGTGCGTTCTTTCCAAAGATGCTACTAACTAAACATGAATTCGATACGCGCTGTTGGTGCCATCTTTCGGACTTTGCACGAACTTTTCAAACGCCTCACGTACATACACATTTCTTAAGCTTACTTTACAATTTCACCATTTTGAATTTTAACTACAGCTTTTTAAATTGATGATAACGAAGTGAACTCAAGATTACGTCTATGTCGTTAATCCGTAATAAATATTCGTTAACGTGCAGCTCTTTGCTTTCTAGTTTATTGAACATCGACGTCACCTAGTGCAGAAAAGCAAGGTCGTTACGGCGATCAATTCGCATTACACCAATTCGCAAAACATGAATAAGATAGAGAGGAGGGCAGTGCCGGCCGCGGTGGCCGAAGGAACTGAGGCGCTCCAGTCACGGTCTGCACGGCCACTACGGTCGGGGGTTCGAATCCCCCCTCGGGCATGGATATGTGTGCCGTCTTTAGTCTTAGCTAGTTCATAAGTAGTTTGTAAGTTTAGGGACTGATGACTCCGTAGTTATGTCCCATAAGTTCTACAAACATTTGAACATTTTTTTTTGGAGGGCAGTGAAGAACCGGCTAAGAACAACAACACAAGACCGCGGCGCTCTCGTGTGATGCCAGGCAGAGTAGGTTTTGCGCGCATAGCTGACTGGGTAGCCGCTGGAGCACGGTACACTATGCCGAAACAGCGAGCCAGTCAGCTATGCGCGCGCAAACTACTCTGCCTGGCATCACACGAGAGCGCCGCGGCCTTCTCTGTAGGTGGCGGTGCTAAGAAGCGCACTTCACACCCGCAGAACGGCCGATCTGCGCGCAGTCTTCCCCTGCAGAAAAACCGCGCAGTCACACACAGCGCGCGTACAACCGCCGGCGCGTCTGACGCCTCCACGGCGCTGCCCCTGATGCCGCGTCGCCGCCGCTGACGGCGTTCTTCCTGGAACACACCTGCGTCCTGTCCACACCTCGGCGCCTTCCCAGAAACCTCCGCGTTTAATATCCAGTAGCTAATCACTCCGCTCTCGTCTTGACAAACACGGTTTATAGCTTTTTCTCTGAAAGGTGACTAGCCACTCGTTCATAAACACGAATGCTGTATCCGACATTCACCACGGTGTAGACAATGGAAACACGACATTTTTTTTTTATCGGAAGGAACAACTGACAACCGAGTTACGTGTCATACTCTGGCATATGTCATCATGCAGATGTGGTATGGACGAGCGTGGGATTAGCAACCCATAGTTGTCAGCTTTGCAGATCTGGATGAAGAAACTTTTCATTCATGTAGCTCCTGAACTGGCAACATGGGGCTGACGGAATAACCGTCGATCTCTGCATATTGCTCTTGCCAATCGCGCTGTCTCCTTAGAATTTTCATCAAGTGCTATTCACAGACGAGACTCGTCTGCCTTCAACCAGACAATCGCCGGACACGTTTCTGGAAGCAGCCTGGTCAGCCTAGGGCCAGTTGCATAAACATCGCTAATCGTAGTTCAGTTTTGATCGAAGATCAGAAACGAAGGTGGTTCTTCTCTCTGTGCGAGTTGTATAACATCTTAGATCGCTGAACTTGGTTCAGTATTGACCTAAGGTCATCGAAACAAAGTTGCCATTGTATCGAATCGAGTTCTATCGAACTTGCGATTTATATCGAAACGACTGACAATTCCCGACGTCATTCAAGTTTTGTCTCCTTAAGTAAATAAATAAATAAAAAAAAATTAAAAAAAGCGGGAAATGGAGAAAAAACTCGTACGACAAATTTCAAAAAAGAGGAAAACGATATTTCAATTGATATCGTTTTACAATACAAGTCAGTTGCTGAAAAGACGGACTTCTCCATTACTAAGGCTAAGGAGGAGGCGTGGAAGCAAATTGCTTGTAATTACAATTGCAGGAATGTGGTGCAGCGAGAATTGTGGTATGAAAATATTGAGAAACATCAGAGTAATCTGAAAGCTGAAGGTAACATAACTTGTAGACCATGCGTATAAAACCGTTGGTAACAAACAGCTTGTAGGATTATTATTCAAATAATTACATATAACACTACCATTTTATTTGAAAAATAGTAAGCCTAATTATTCTTCTTCGTATTATTAACTTACAGACACAGACACCGAAACAGTTTTTAACTATCCTTCCTCTGAACTTTGTTGAACCACGTTAATCGGAGAAAATTCGCCCATCAAATTTGAACTTAGATCAGGGGGGAACGATCTTCGATTAAAGTTTATACAACAATTTCTGAGTTCAGCTTGACTGGAGATCAGTTTCGGGTAGTTGAACGTAGATTGAGTTTTATGCAACTGGGCCTTAAATACACAGTCCAGCGTGTGCATCAAAGCTGTGGTTCCCTGATGATTTGGAGTGGCATTATGTGGGGCAATCGTGCACCACTGGTAATCGTGGAAGGAAGTCGAACGGCTCTACGGTACCGAGATGACATCCTCCGTCGTATTGTGCAACACCGGTAGCATTTCGGTTACGGATTCGTCTTAATTTTCGCGTACCGCGTGCACATCTTGCGAAAGCATGATTAGAACGGACAGCCTGTTTTCCAGATATGAACCCTAATTAACTTGCATACATTGATAAGGTCTGCTTTTAGTGGAGATGACCCACTAACCATCCTGAGAGATGTACGCCGAATCGCCGTTGAGGAGAGAGACAGTTTGGATCACCAATCCTTTGATGAACGAGTGGGCAGTGTTGTTGTTGTTGTCGTTGTTGTGGTCTTCAGCCGGAGACTGGTTTGATGCAGCTCTCCACAATACCCTATCCTGAGCAAGCCTCTTCATTTACACATAAGAACGGCAACCTACATCTGTCTGAATCTGCTTACTGTATCCATCTCTTGGTCTTCCTCTGCGATTTTTACCCCACACACTTCCCTCCAACGCTAAATTCACAATTCCCTGATGTCTAAGAATGTGTCCTACCAATCTATCCCTTCTTTTAGTCAAGGTATGCCAGAAATTTCTTTTCTCCCCGATTCTGTTCAGTACCACCTCATTAGTTACACGATACACCCACCTAATCTTCAGCATTCTTCGGTAGCACCATATTTCAAAAGCCTCAATTCTCTTCCTGTCCGCACTGTTTATCGTCCATGTCTCGCTCTCGTACAAGGCAACACTCCATACAAATGCCTTCAGAAAGGACTTCCTTAGGCTTAAATCAATATTCGATGTTAACAAATTTCTCTTTTTCAAGAACGCTTTTCTACCAATTGCCATTCTGCATTTTATATCCTCTGTACTGCGACCATCATACTGGCACTCTACGGGTCGGAGCGTGGAATGTTAGATCCGTTAATCGAGTAGGAAAATTAGAAAGTTAGATATAGTGGGGATTAGTGAAGTTCGGTGGCAGAATGAACAGGATTTCTGGTCAGGTGAGTACAGGATTATAAATACAAAATCAATTGGAGGTATCACAGGAGTAGGATTGATAATGAATAAGAAAATAGGAATGCGGGTAAACTACTACGACCAGCACAGTGATCGCATTATCATTGTCAAGATAGATACGATGCCAACACCGACAACAGTAGTACAGGTTTACATGCCAACTAGCTCTGCCGATGATGAGGAAATCGAAGAAATATATGAGGAGCTAAAGGAAATTATTCAGACAATTAAGGGAGAGGAAAACTTAATTGTTATGGGTGACTGGAATTCGGTAGTAGGACAAGGAAGGGAAGGGAAGATAGTAGGTGAATGTGGTCTGGGCAATAGGAATGAAAGAGGAAGCTGCCTGGTAGAATTTTGCACACAACATAATTTAGTTATAACAAACACCTGGTTCAAGAATCACAAAAGAAGGTTGAATACGTGGAAGAGACCAGGAGACACCGGGAGATACCAGATAGATTTTATAATGGTAAGACATAGATTTCGGAACCAGGTTTTACAGTGTAAGGCATATCCAGGGGCAGATATAGACTCTGACCATAACTTGTTAGTTATGAACTGTAGGCTGAAACTGAAGAAACTACGAAAAGGTAGGAAAATAATGAGATGGTACCTGGATAAATTGAAGGAACATGAAGTTCTTAAGAATTTTAGAGGGAGCTTTAGGCAACAATTCACAGAAACGGGGGAAAATAAAACAGTAGAGAAGGAATGGGTAGCATTGAGAGATGAAATAGTGAAGGCAGCAGAGGACAAAATAGGTAGGAAGGCAAGACCTACAAAACAGCCTTGGATATCACAGGAGATACTAAATTTAATCGATGAAAGGAGAAAATATAAAAATGCAGTAAATGAAACAGGCAAAATGGAGTACAGACGACTAAGAAATGAGATTGACAGGAAGTGCAAAATGGCTAAGCAGGAGTGGCTAGAAGGCAAATGCAAGGATGTAGAAGAATGTTTAAATAGGGGAAAAATAGATACAGCCAACAGGAAAATAAAAGAAACATTTGGAGATAAGAAAAATAGCTCTATGAATATCAAGGACTCCGATGGAAAACCAGTTCTCAGCAAAGAAGGGAAAGCTGAAAGGTGGAAAGAGTATATAGAGAGGCTCTACAAAGGAAATGAACTTCGAGACAATATTGTAGGAAGGAAGAGGATGTAGATGAAGATGAAATAGGAGATATTGTACTGTGAGAAGAATTTGACAGAGCCCTGAAAGACCTAAGTCGAAACAAGGCCCCTGGAGTAGATGATATTCCCTCAGAGCTACTGAATTCTCTGGGAGAACCAGCCATGACAAACCTGTTTCATCTGGTGTGTAAGATGTATGAGACAGGCGAAGTACCCTCAGACTTTAAGAAAAATGTTATAATCCCCATTCCAAAGAAAGCAGGTCCAGACAGGTGTGAACACTACAGAATCATCAGTTTAATAAGTCATGGTTGCAGGAAAAGCTGGTAGAAGCCGACCTCAGGGAAGATCAGTTTGGGCTCAGGAGAAATGTAGGAACACGGGAGGGAATACTCACTTTACGGTTTATCCTAGTAGATAGATTAAGAAAAAGCAAACCTACATTTCTAGCTCTTGTAGATTTGGAGAAGGCTTTTGACATGTTGATTGGAATAAACTCTTTCAAGTTCTGAAGCAAGCAGGAGTAAAATATAGGGAGCGTAAGGTTATTTACAACTTGTACAAAAACCAGACAGCGGTTGCCAGAGTTGAAGGGCATGAAAGGGATGCAGTGGTTGGAAAGAGAGTAAGACAGGGTTGTAGCCTTTCTCCATTGTTATTCAATTTGTACATTGAGCAAGCTATAAAGGAAAGCAAGGAGAAATTTGGAGAAGGAATTAAAGTTCAGGGTGAAGAATTAAAAACATTGCGTTTTACCGATGACATAGTAATTCTGTCAGATACAGCAAAGGACCTGGAAGAGCCATTGAACGGAATGGACAGTGTGCTGAAAGGTGCATATAAGATGAACATTAACAAGAGCAAAACTAGCGTAATGGAGTGCAGTGTAAGAAAATCAGGTGATGCTGAAGGAATTAGATTGGGTAACGAAGCAATAAAGGAGGTAGATGAGTTTTGTTACTTGGGCAGTAAAATAACAAATGATGGTCGCAGTACAGAGGATATAGAATGCAGAATGGCAATGGGTAGAAAAGCGTACTTGAAAAAGAGAAATTTGTTAACATCGAATGTACCACGACGAATAGAGGCCTGCATCAGTGAAAGAGGATATGTTACCGGGTATTAGGGACACAGTACTATGCTGCAATCTGGAACACAAATTCAGAATGTCTAGGTTATTGTGTACAACTTGTCACTTTGTGTTTTCACAAGCAATAAAGAGAGCTGAAATGTTCTTTTTGTTACTTCTATTCCATTTTCATGTAAAGGATCATCAACTTCTAAAAACGTAGTGATGCAACGCTTTTTTTTATTTGGGTTAAAAATGGCGAAGTTGTTCATTGCGATTTGATGATGGAGAAGGGAGAATGTAGAACAGTGCATGCACGTCGTCCACTCCTCCTGGACGGCTACAAGTTCTCACAGCGTGTCTGGGCCATTCATTGGTGGCAGCGCCTGTTGACTCCGTTTCAAGTAATCGAAGGAAGGCGCGGTCTTTAACCTAGGGCATTGACACGCTGTCTGGTGGTGAGCAGCCATTTGCTGCGACCTTCCCCTCCCCTTGACGGTGTCAATATTTCTTACAACTACTACCTGGTCGGATGCCACTGATTCAGGTAGAATAACCGACGTAGGAGAACGCATTGGCAAGACGTTGTTGATCATGTACTCCTAATCGATATTACAAAAAAAAAAAAAAAAAATTTCCAGCAGCGATTTTATCGTGCAGTTGTGTACTAACGTGTATGCTCTGTAGGGAAAAAAAGATTTGTATAACATGGAAAGATATTCCTTTAATGACGAGCAGTTTCTGAGTGAGTAAGTAATCATATTTTTAGCTTTTCCTCATCGGTAAATTGCCTTTTTCTCTGTGTAGCGTTTGTCTATATTTGGTTTAAATGTTTTACAGTTATCTGTAATTTTCTGGTTTGTCTTGTGAACTTAGGTTTATTTCAGTTCTCACGTATAGTCTCTAAGGTCGTTAATCCATCCTGAGCCTTCTTCCAGAGTTTCTCACTTATTCTTCTTCTTAATCTTGTTTATGGTGTTTCGATGGTGTAACCAAACAAACAAACAAATCCTCTTCTTACCCGTAGTGTCTGTAATAGGCTGTATTTACCTGTATACCACTCTGTTTGACACTGTCGTCCTTTGTTCTACTTTTTGATATTTTTTTTTATTAACGTATATTCTAGATTTTCTTCTCTCTATTTTTAGAATTTTGTCAATTCTGTTTCTCTGATTGACTTCAAAAAATTATCACTTGCATATGTGACTTGTTGGTGAACCACCACCTTGATTTTTTTATTGATATACATTTGTATTGTCTTTATTTAATTATAATTATTGATAATAAAATTTCTTTCAATGTTTATCGTAAAGGAACGTGCAATGACAGTTTGTTCAACGCACCCGTTTGACACAAAAAAGCTTTCTTCTATTCCACGATATCTGATGAAAATCTTAAATCCTAAATTAAACTGATGAAAACCATAGCTGTGAATGACGGATACGAGACCGCTTTAGTAGATAACATCGTTCATTAGAAAACCAACAAGAGGATTACTGCCCTTGGTTCTTCTGTGTCTGATCGTATTTATAAGAAACTTTTTTTTCCTTCCCTTTCATGGGTCCTATACCATACAGAATACAGCGTTCTCTTGGAAATAACTATAACTGCAATGTAGTATTTTCTACCACTAACAGCCTTAAAAGCAATCAAATTCATAATTTAAAATCTAATTATCTCCCACTGCTGAATCTAGGTGTTTGTAAGATTATTTGTGATACGTGTCCTTCATATCAAGACGTTAACATTTTACATAAACAGAGTAAAGGAAAAAACCTTTATGCTCTTAAGGAACTACAAATTTTCAAACGTCTTTCTTTGAGTGATGGGTTCATTCTAAATGAACAGTTGCAGTTACGTAATAGGCATTTCTGGTTTTGTGGGATTCGAATCTGGGACCTTTGCCTTTAGCGACCAAGTGCTATACTTTTTATTATTATTATTATTTTTATGAGATTTGCTTTCATCGGCTTCCTTGGCCACTGTTGCCTCACGTTTTTATGCTTGCGTCCTTCCTAAATGAATATATTATTCAGAATAAGAAAAACATTGTAACTTTATTTTAAGTTGCAAGTATCTCACCGAAAACATATCGCATCTTTGTAAAAATCTGTGACCTTATTCCAAAAAATTTGTTCTCTATCTACATCAGGAAACAGTCTGACATTTCATACGGTGTTGTAAGCTAAATGGTCATTTGCTACGTTTGCAACCGTCTTCGTGATGCAGCTGCTTCATGTCGCCTCTAGAGATGGCGCGGCCACGCACTCCGCCTCAATATGATGCCGCTCTTGACCACGGCAGCCACTATAATTTATTTCTTCGACCGCTAGTTTTTACCTAGCTAGTATTTTTTTATAAAATAACTTATTGCGACATGAGCACATTAAGCTCTTAAGTTTATGCGTCTCATGTGAGAGCGTGATTTGGCCATTGTCATTGTTATAAGTAAATTTTCATGTAACATGGTATGGTTGGTTATTTCTGCCTTGAGCAAACACAATTTGTTTGTTATTTAACCAAACCTGTTTCGGAGAAGTGTCTCCATCAACTACGGGATTTCTTCTTTATAAAGCCATATTTTGTGTGTTTTTGTGTCTGATATTTGTATGTCGTTGTTGTGGTCTTCAGTCCTCAGACTGGTTTGATGCAGCTCTCCACGCTACCCTGTCCTGTGCAAGTATATTCATCTGAGAATGCGTTTGGCAACCTACATCCTTTTGAATCTGCTTACTCTATTCGTCTCTCGATCTCCCTCTACGATTTTTACCCAACACACTTTCTTCTAATGCTAAGCTGACATTTCCTTGATGTCTCAGAATGTGTCTCGCCAATCTATCCCTTCTCTTAGTCAGGATATGCCAGAAACTCGTATTCTCCCCAATTCGGTTAAACACCTCATTTGTTACGTGATCTACCCATCTAATTTTCATCATTCGTCTGTAGCACCACATTTCAAAAGCTTCTATCATCTTTTTGTCTGAACTCCTTATTGTCCACGTTTCACTCCCATACAATGCTACACTCCAGACAAATGCTTTCAGACAGGACTTCCTATCATTTAAATTAATATTGGATGTTAACAAGTTTCGCTACTTCAGAAACGCTTTCCTTCCAATAGCCATTCTGCATTTTATATCTTCTTTACTTCGGCCATCAGAAGTTATCTTGCTATCCAAGTAACAAAACTCACCTACTACTTTTAGTGTTTCATTGCCTAATCTAATTCCTTCAGCATCACCTTTTTTTCTGACATTACATTCCATTACCTTCGTTTTACTATTGTTAATGTTCATCTTATATCTTCCTTTCAAGACACTGTCTATTCCATTCAATTGCTCTTTCAGATCCTTTGGGGTATCTAACAAAATTACTATGTCATCATCAAACCGCAAAGTTTTAATTTCTTCTCCCTGAACTTTCATTCCCTCCCCAAATTTCTCGTTGCTTTCCTTCACTGCTTGCTCAATGTACAAACAACTTTGGGGAAAGGTTATAACCCTGTCTTACTCCCTCCCCAAACTCTGCGTCCCTTTCTTTCCCTTCGACTCTAGTAACTGCTGTCTGCTTTTTGTATTAGTTGAATATAACTCTTCGCTCCCTATATTTTACCTCTGCTACCTTCAGAATTTGTAAGAGTGTATTCCAGTCGACATTGTCAAAAGCGTTATCCAAATCTACAAACGTTGAAGTAGTAGGTTTGCCTTTCCTGAGGCTATCTCCTAAGATAAGTAGTAATGTGAGTATTGCCTCGCGTTTTCCTACATTTCTCTTAAATCCAAACTGATCTTTCCCAAGGTTGGATTCCATGAGTTTTTCCATTCGTCCGTAAATAATTCGTGTTAGTAATTTGCAACCATGTCTTATTAAACTGATAGTTCTATAATTTTCATATTTGTCTGCACTAGCTTTCTTAGGAATTAGAATTACTATATTCTCCTTGAAGTCAGAGGGTATTTCCCCTGTCTCATACATCTTGCATACCAAGAGGAACAATGTTTTCATGACTGACTCTCCTAACGATATCAGCAGTTCAGACGGAATATCATCTACTCCAGGAGCCTTGTTTCGACTAAAACCCTTCAGTGCTCGGTCAAATTCTTATCGCAGTATCATATCACATATCTCATCTTTCTCCACTTCGTCTTCCATTTCTAGAATACTGCCTTCAAGTTTATTTCCTTTGTATAGGTCCTCTATATATTCCTTCCACAGTTCAACTTTCCCCTCTTTGCTTAGTACTGGTTTTCCGTAGTCCGTAGCATGGCGCCTTAGACCTCGCGGCCATTCCCGCGCGTCCTAGATCCTCATGTAGATTTTTCGTTGTATTATTTATGCTGAACTGTAGCTCACTGATGTAATTCCTAAATACTGCAGTGGTCGTCTTTGCATAGTAGTTTCAAGCTTCCGCGTCGTAATAAATAGACTTTATAGATTTCATCAGCACAGTGAAGATCACATATAAAGGCGTCGATGGCACTGGAACATTAAGCTCTAACACTGCGACATTTACTTTCTAGCAGTCTGCAGCCCAAGGCAACTCGTAAATGTGAGACAGCGGCTATTAACTCACCAATGATGCATCTTTAGAGATTGCGCATGCTGTTTGCCTTGCATCACTAACACATAAGAAATGGAATGCAGTCTTAGAAAATCAAGCAATGCTGAATGAATTAAATTAGGTAACGAATCAATAAAGGTGGTAAATGAGTTTTGTTACTTGGGCAGTAAAATAACAAATGAGGGTCGCAGTACAGAGGATATCAAAAGCAGAATGACAATGGGAAGAAAAGCGTTTTCGAAAAAGAGAAATTTGTTAACATCGAATATTGATTTAAGTCTAAGGAAGTCTTTTCTGAAGGCTTTTTTGTGGAGTGTTGCCTTGTATGGGAGTGAGACATGGACGATAAACAGTGCGGACAGGAAGAGGATTGAGGCTTTTGAAATATGGTGCTACAGAAGAATGCTGAAGATTAGGTGGGTGGATCGCGTAACTAATGAGGTGCTGAACAGAATTGGGGAGAAAAGGAATTTCTGGCATACCTTGACTAAAAGAAGGGATCGATTGGTAGTACACATTCTTAGACATCAAGGAATCGTGAATTTAGCATTGGAGGGAAGTGTTTGGGGTAAAATCCCCAGAGGAAGACCAAGAGATGGATACAGTAAGCAGATTCAGACACATGTAGTTTGCCGTTCTTATGTGGAGTTGAAGCGGCTTGCTCAGGATAGGGTATTGTGGAGAGCTGCATCAAACCAGTCTCCGGACTGAAGACAACAACAACAACAACAACAACAACAGCTGGAAAGGTCAAAAACTTCTCTTATAAGAACTTATTCCTACTTTATTTCGGAACAACACATATCAGTTACATCTGTGTAGCTTCTAAGACAAACCTTAAGTGTAAACATTTGTAAGACATCGCTCGTTCGTACTTACCGTCTGATACGAGTGCGGTACATGTACTCAAAGCGTACCCAATAACATAATTCACAAGAACTTGTGCATCCTTCCTGACATCATTACATTGTTTCAAGACGAAACTAAATTTTCACGTCTTTTTTGGTGAAAGTGGGTGACATAACTTAGTGCGTCATCGATATAGAGGTTCTACAGGCTGAGCACGAACTCAGAATGAAAGTCTGTGGACGATGGTAATTGTATAGCGATTTTAAATGATTCAGAAGACATAAGATAAATAAACTGTATGCCCAGAGAGAGTCCGGAGGTTAGACCTTTCGTGGAAACGTTTGAAAAACGTAATTTAGATATTGAACTATTTAAAATGTTGAAATGTTGTAAAGCTTATGGGACTTAACTACGGGGTCATCAGTCCCTAAACTTACAAACTACTTATGAACTACTTACGAACTAGGACGGCACAAATATCCATGCCCGAGGGGGGATTCGAACCCCCGACCGTAGTGGCCGTGCTGACCGTGACTGGAGCGCCTCAGTCACCTCGGCCACCGCGGCCGGCTTGGAACTATTTAATACAATGGTTACACTGAGTAGTATAATACAAGGTGCGTCTGAAAAGTTCTGTGAATATATTCAAACCAGAAAATTGGAATCTTTTCTTTTATCCTGATGATTCTGGTTATAAATTAAGACCAAAGTTGCAGCAACATAATTGTACTTTCGATGGTCTTTGACATGTATACAAGGAAATCAACGCAAGTGAATTCCCGGGTAAAAGCTAGTAAAAATATAAAAGCACTATTTCCTAAAATTTGATCACCAGACTTTTCAAATCGCAGTAAATAAAAAGTCAGACTTTCATCTGGTTCATCGCAGGGTCAAGTAAAACACCAAATAAGTCTGCGGTGCTTTGTCATCTCGCGCGATGGAAACTTGTCGCCACTCACGCTCAGAAATTCCAAAACGTTTGACGCTGCGTGTTGCACAAGAAGTTCCGCCTCCTTTCCGGCGCCTTAACAGCCGTAGAGGCTCTCATAAGGAATTGTCTGCGGTCAGATACGCTTCCGGATGACGTCGGCCAACAGACGCTCCCACATCCCGTGCGGGAAGCCTTGACAACATTGGGAACTTTAAATAAAGTATCAAGTATTAACGCAAATTACTGGGTGATTGGCCGGCCGCGGTGGCCGAGGGGACTGAGGCGCTCCAGTCACGGTCTGCACGGCCACTACGGTCGGGGGTTCTAATCCCCCCTCGGGCATGGATATTTGTGCCGTCCTTAGTCTTAGCTAGTTCATAAGTAGTTTGTATGTTTAGGGACTGATGACCCCGTAGTTAAGTCCCATACATTCTACAAATATTTGAATTTGGACTGGGTGATTGTCGCTTCTTACTTATTAGTTGTTCTGCACATCATTTGCCCATTATTCCCTATAGCTGTAGGTAATTTGCAGGACTGCTCTTTAAGTGTGACAAAGTGCGTTAACTGAATACACTTAACACATACACTTGCACAAACCGCTCATAGTTCACGAAGAAAAGAGCCTGCGGACGCGAAGAAGAGCAAGGAAGTTTCCTTGAGTCCCGAAAACTGTCTGATACACGAGGCTTTTAACTTGACCACCACAAGAAGAAGTCAAGTGGGTGTGATTGAGTTGCCACGAAGTAGAACCATCTCTTCGTATTTACTCATCCAGGCTCAACCATCCCTTCGGGATCTCCTAGCCGTTCGTGCCATACAATGTACTTTTAGTTAAGATGTGACATACTGGGTGATACTAAAAGGTACGGCCAAACTTTCAGGAAACATTCCTCACACACAAAGAAAGAAAATAAGTTATGTGGACATGTGCTCGGAAACGCTTAGTTTCCATGTTAGAGCTCATTTTATTACTTCTTTTCACCAACAATTCCTGCCCAAACGTTCACAGAAAATCTGTGTTGCATGCGGATTTTCGTCAGCCCACAGATGTTGATTGTGAAAATTTACAATTTGATCACATTGGAATGAAGCCTCATCCGTAAATAGAACATTGCACTGAAATGAGGAGTGACACATTGTTGGATGAACCATTCGCAGAAGTGGAGGCCAATCAGCTGCTGATAGTGCCTGCACACGCTGTTCATGGTACGGAAACAACTGGTTCTCCCGTAGCACTCTCCATACAGTGACGTGGTCAACGTCACTTTAGGGTTATCGTCAACTGCACGAAGAATTGCCTCGTCCATTGCAGGTGTCCTCGTCGTTCTAGGTCTTCCCCAGTCGCGAGTCATAGGCTGGAATATTCCGTGCTCCCTAAGACGCCGGTCAATTGCTTCGAACGTATTCCTGTCGAGGCACCTTCGTTCTGGAAATCTGTCTCGATACAAACGTACCGCGCCACGGCTGTTGCCCCGTGCTAAACCAGACATCAAACGGGCATCTGCCAACTCCGCATTTTCAACGTTGCAATGTCTGCAAAACCACGTTCGTAATGATCACTAACCAGTTGATGCTACATACTGATGTGCTTAATGCTACTACTGTAGAGCAATATGTCGCATGTCAACACAAGCACTGAAGTCAACATTACGTTCCTCCAAATGGGCCAACTGGCGGTGAATCGAGGAAGCACAGTACATACTAACGAAACAATTGGGTATTTTGACAATTGTCTGTACGAATTATTTAAATTTAAATTTAAGGAGAAATACTAAAATGACCTCTAACATGGAAATTAAGCGTTTGCGGACACATGTCCACATAACATATTTTCTTTCTTTGTGTGTGAGGAATGTTTCCTGACCGTTTGGCGATACCTTTTTGTAACACCCTGTATAGTTCTTTTTCTTCTCACCAGATTGACGCCGTAAGTCTGAATTAGTTCTATACCCAACAAATTTTCATCCGAGTTCCGTAGCACCGCGTTTCTATGGCTTCTACAAGTCAGAACATTTCATTCTCGACATTTCACTTTGGTTAAAGGGTACATTACAAACAAATGTCTTTGAAATTGACCTGGTAGCAAATTTCCTTCAATGAAATGCGTTTTTCGTGCTATTGTCAGACTGGATTTTGTATCTTTCCAACAGGGTGCATGACAGTGAACTTCACTCACCATATCCATGGCGAGTTTTAGCTCTGACACCTAAAAACATGTAGCGGTGTCCAGATGGGCTCAACAGGATGTTGTATGGACTTTTCAGAACTGGCACCAAGAGTTATTTATAGATGAAACTCTCATTTGCCTTCATTCATACAATCGTCGGAGACATTTTTGGAGGCAGCCTGGTCAGTCTGAAAGTCTTACAAGGAGGCCACATGGATGTCGGATTTTGGAATGTCTTTATATTTATGATACGTGAAGTTCAGAACTTAAATAACGATCAGCCAAAGCCTTTCGACGCAACTCTCAAAAATTCTTGAGAAAATCGACTTTGAAATTTTGCCAAGTGCACGTAAGTACCAGTAATCACAACGGTTGCTGAGTCTGTCGGTTTAGCTCAGGTGGTAGCGTAATGACGTTACAACCATAGAGTCAGAGGTTCGAATCCCATGGTGGTCCGTTGAAGCCGGGCATGAGCAGATATTAAGTAAATTAACTGAAAATAAACTGGTCCATTAATAAAAGTTAGAGTTATGATCGAATTTACCGGTAATAAACACACAACGAAAGACGGCCAAGGCTCCGGACAGTCCAGAAAGTCTCCTTAAATACCTTCCTTACGTTCAAGGAAAAACAGAGAAAAAAAGTCTTTTTAATTTTATTTATAATTAAAAGAAATCAGTAAGACTTCAAAACACAACGGTTAGGATGGGCCTTTTTGTTTCTTCTGTTGTCTATTTGTATTTGCCGCGGTGGGGTAGCCGAGCGGTCTAAGGCGTCTCGCTGCGGAGCGCGCGGTTGCTCGCCGTGGAGGCTCGAGTCCTCCCTTGGGCATGGGTGTGTGTGTTGTCCTTAGATTAGTTTACCTAGGTTTAAGTAGTTTGTAAGCTGCGGACTGATGACCACGCAGTTTGGTCCGATAGATTTACAAACATTTGAACATTCTATTTGTATTTAAATCAAAATCCACGAAGTTTTCGCATTCACAAGGAAAGTACATGGGCTCGAACAAACATATCTGAATGAACGCTTGGTTACAGGATCTCTACGCACACCTCAATGTGCTGGTGGGTGTTGTTTTTCTGCAAAGCTCTGCAACCATGCTCTACATAGCACTGTAGATGTAATTGTAGACACCATACGTAATGCAGAGCCGGCCGCGGTGCCCGGGGGGCTGAGGCACTCCACTCACGGTCTGCACGGCCACTACGGTCGGGGGTTAGAATCCCCCCTCGGGCATGGATATTTGTGCCGTCCTTAGGATAAGCTAGTTGGTAAGTAGTTTGTAGGTTTAGGGACTGATGACCCCATAGTTGGGTCCCATGAACTATACAAACATTTGAACAATTTTTCGTAATGCACATATCTTAACTATAACTTATGTAATAATCAGCGTACATATTCTCTAGCGAATTGTCATCAAAAGCCGTGATAGTTGCAACTTTAACCTTCTTCCCGAAAGACTGTTGGTATTCACTGCCACTGCTTCCATCGCCTCTTCCCGCACTTACCGGAGCACTACCTATTGCAATGAGTTGTTCGTCATTATCATCGCTATTATCATTATTATGAGTTTGTATATATAGTATCTAACTTATGCTCATATTTCTGTACCATAAAAGATACGAGAAAGCAAGCAAATGATTCATCTTCTTCACTAATACCATCTTCACGAAGAAGGGTTCTTCGTAACTTCATCTCAACTAATCGCAATACATTAGCAGGATTGATTAGCAATCGCCGCCCCATCTGACGCTTCAGCACACAAATAACATCACAAAGCACAACTTCGGAGGCACACTGCACCGTCCCTACTGGCGAACCGACAGGTCAAAGTGAAATGCGGCATGGCACACGCAGAGGCCTCTAACGGACGACTGCAGAGTTTTGGAGATGTGGGAGTAACACTAGTGCAATAACGGATCTTTACATTATCTCTCATACGATTTTGGTGTATATGTGTTTCTTCGAGCCCAAGTACTTTCCTTGTCAGTTATAAAACATTTTCGGATCTCTAATTCAACGTGTTGTCTGAATTTCTGTTTATGTGTATGTAGACGAGTTGAAAACCTTGTCGTCACGTAAAACGGAAAGCCATTAGTATGTAGGGAGATGACTTTCCAAATACAGTGCCGTAGCTCTTCACAAACTGAACAATCAAAGACTACTGTCGTCAACTAATAGTGAAGCCGATACTATGTAACTTACGTCTTTTGATTGACTATCATTAGTAACAACCTTTCATAAAATATAGAAAATTAAGAATAAACAAAAAGTCGTGCAATTTTCGAAAAAAATACCATTAAATATTAAAATTGTGTAAGTATTAGAACACAACGAAAAAGAAAATTTAGAAAAGTGCCATGACAGGATGTGAATCACTGACCCTGAGGTTGGAAGGCCAGAATGCTACCACCGGAGCTACATGTACAGATACAGCAACCGTTTTAATTATTGGTACTTAGCACTTACGTGTATTTTGCGAAAATTTAAAGTCGATTTTCTCATAAATTTTTGAGAATTTCGACGAATGGTTTCGGCTGATTGTTATTTAAGTTCTGAACTTCACGTACCATAAATAAAAAGCAATTCTACAATCCGAAACCCATACTGTCTCCTTGTTACACACATCGTCCAGCGAGTGCAGCAAGGTGGTGGTTCCAGATATTTTGGGTGGGTATTATACTGGGCCAATGTACGCCACTCGTGGTCGTAGATGGCAATCAAACGGTTATACGGCATGGCAATATACGGCGTGTAGTGCAATTATATTGGCGGAATTTGTGTGGGGGATTCGTCTTAGCCGCGGCAGAGTAGCCGAGCGGTCTAAGGCGCTTCGCAACTGAGGTTCGATTCCTTTCTGGGGCATGCGTGTGTGTGTTGTCTTTAGGTTAGTTTACCTTAGTTTAAGTAGTTTGTAAGCTACGCACTCACGACCACGCAGTTTGGTCCGACAGATTTACAAACATTTGAACACTTTTTTGATTCGTCTTAATGAACGACAGTTCTCGCGCTCATCGTTCTCGTCTTTTGAATGCCATCCTTCATGACAGCGACATCGCAAGAGTAGAATGGCCAGTGTATTCGTCAGGCATGCAACCTCTCCAATAAGCCCGGATACATTGAAAAGAGCTGTTTCAGGACGAGGCGACCTACCAACAAAACTGAGAGATATACTCGGAGTAACCATTGAGGAGTGGGAAATCTGGACCAACAGTCCCTTGATGATCTAATGGACACAATGCTGCGTCGAATACAGGTCTGGATCAGTGGAGGAGGGTGTATTGCGGGGTATTAGGCGTACTGGCATATGCTGCAATCTGGAACTCAATGTCACAATTTCTAGGGTATTGTCGTGCAGCTCGTCAATTTCTGTCTTAATAATCTTCAAAAGTGAAAAGCCAAGATCAGAAACTACGTACTTATTTTAGGACGATCGGTGCCGATAGGCTATGCCTCAATCATTTGGTCATATCAAAATTTACAATTTCGTCATCTTATTTTGACCAACTTGTAAACTTTGATATGACCAAATGATGGAGGCATAGCCCACTGACACCGATCGTCATAAAATGAATGAGTATTTTGCGATCTTGGCTTTTCACTTTTGAAGATTATTAATCTATCAGATCGCTTCCACAACCTGCAATGTCAGATAATGTCTTCAATTTCTGTTTTGATGAGCAATAAAGAGAACAGAAATATTCATGTATATCTTTATTCCATTTTGATGTAAAGGTTCATGAACTCCTAAAATTTGTGTGTGTATAGCAGTACCCTGCACACACACAGCTCAGTTTTATAGCCGCGGTTTGTTTGTAATTACTTTTCTACGTAATTTACAAGATAGTTTCATAATTTTTGCGTTCGCAAGTGAAATATCGAGAGACATAAATAATCGTAAAATAAACGTAAAAACAGCCGAAGTTTCCTGATTAAGTTGTAGAAACAAGTTTTCCATTAGGAAATACGAATATGTGTATATTTTGTAGAGCTTACTTCGCTGAAAGTGAGACAATATAAACGGACGAGAAACATTAATTCCTGTAGTGGTCTGCTCCTATATGACAGGAACTTTCTTTGATGTGTAAACATTCGATACAGTCTCGGCCTGTTGATTAGAACATTTTTACACGTCATTCGTCTGTTTTATAAACACATATACTTTTGAGTATAATTTTTGATTTTAAAACAAATGTCTTGAAGATTCTAGCCGCTTGTCGTTCAGATGTAGTAACAATTATGGAATAGGTTTCTACTTTGTTGGGAAACTGTGTTTTTCATTTCCATGTTTTATAGTCACATTTGTGAGGATTTCCCTTCAACTACAGCTGTAGTGTCTGATCTGATACATTTAATAATGCAGGTAATGCATTCCACATCAGTTTCTTAGGCTCAACACTTACTGATTTTGCTGGAATTGTAGTGAAGAAATACTGACGTTTCTGAGTAGGAAACCGACTTCTTTCTGTAGTTGGTTGGGTCGTCTGTCTTTTTTTATATCAGTTTTTGCTGTTAATAGAAACTTAAATAAAATGTCGTCAAAAGTGTCATACCCTCTAATGGTTCTTATGAAACCTCAGAAATACAAATGTGCAGTTATTTTCAGGTCATTATCTATTAATATGGCACTACATCCCCTTCCCCGTTGTAAAGAGTATGCTAAAATCAATTTAAAGGACACTATTCTCACTCACCCGATACCGTATTCAGAAATCTACCTCGCCAGCCGCGTATAACAAAAATCAGTGGAAGTGTGGTGACTGCATATGTTAAACTGTGGTTTTAATGTAATTTGGCGCGCTTAATTCAAGATGGAGGCGGTTGCCCTTATGCCGCCCCCCCCCCCCATTATCTTGTTTCGAAATCTGCCTACCCAAACTGTCTGTAGGGTGAAATTATTTTGAATGTTTGGGAATCGTGTAACTGAGGTGCAACTTGGTTACTACCTAATGAGATGTGGAAAAAAAAAAAAAAAAAAAAAAAAAAAAAAAAAAAAAAAAAAAAAAAAAAAAAAAAAAAAAAACGACACACCGAGCCAAATCGTTAATCAACCCGACTGATTCGAACCGAGCCCGGCATATTTCCTCGCCCCGGAGAAGGCGAATCAAACCGCGTGGCTAACCGGACGGGCACACAGATTTATTACGGTAACATACACTTTTCTCATGAGTCTCACACTTCGGTACAAAAAGGTGCCGTTGTGCGCGAAGCACAGAACAACCTTTCCTGTTAAAAGTGCCTGAACTTGCCCTTCGGAGTCTCCCAGGCAACTAAGTGCCTCGTGTGGCTTTAACCTATCTCTTTAGTATACCTTTCCATTTCATGAATTGCTGAACGGGAAAAAACAATTCCAGGAACGTGATGGTGTTGTAAAGAAGCTGACTTTTAGCAACAGCCGTGACTTCGCAGTTAAAATATGAGAGGAAGTAGAACAATGAGACTAAGTTAGCTCCTTCTGCTATCGGGAGAATAATTAACTTTGTTGACTGCTGCTCTATAGTTTCCTAGAACAGCAACTCACGTCAGCAGCGGACGTTCCTATCAATGCTTTTAAAATTAATTTCTTCGCCTCGACGCCTAAAAGCTGCAAATAATGTCAACAGAAGCTGTTACTAACCTCGTTTTGAAGGCCAGAGCAGACATGACAATAGCTTCAACAAAAAAAAAAGAGGAAATCCTCAAGGTTAAAAGGATCCTGGATTCTCCTGCTGTAGCGAACGACCGTTGCAGTCAGCTAGGGGGAACCACAGCAGTAATCACCTCGGAAAAGCTCTCGGACATGGGCGCGTACATATAATCTGCGATCACGATCTGAACTCTGCTACCAATAATGGAGGGTGAATCATTGCCAATGCCAGCTAATCGCTGTGGTGAAACGCGTGAGAAATAACAAACAACGGCAGCCGGAGTGAACGAGACAGAAGCCAACAGGCAGTTTGTCACTAAAAAATTACTTTACAAGCACGTAGGTACTGTCCCAACTCCCACGAACCCAGACAATGACGAGGTGTGGATGGATTGCGTGCCTCAACAATACTCTTGGGGCAACCACAGCGAATGGGTATCTGTGAAAGGAATAGACAGACGTGTGGCTCCCGAAGGCGGAGAGGAAGGAAGAAAGACTGTATATACGTAGAAGGCCTTGATGTGCTGTAACGAACCTGACCTTGACCTTTTGCATAAGGTAAGGATTACCGTGCATATTGTCTGGCTCCCGTATTCCAGCTATAGGAAGGGAAAGAGCAATAGTGCACGTGACGGTGCACGTGTTCTTTGATTCTTTTACATTGCTTTTACGGGGCCAGTAACCTTTAGCATTTCAGTTCAATTTTACGTTATTGTGTAGTGAGTGTTAACAGTGTGATAGGATTTTATAGTCATTGTTAGACACTGTGTTTAAAAAGATGTGAAATCTAGGACCAAGAAGCGTTAACGTAGATGCTTCACTAATAGACGCTATGTGTGATTAAGAGGTAGTATAAGGAAATACAACTGTGATTGAGAATGTAAGTACTGAAATAACCGAACAGGGAGGTTACATGGACACATTCCGATGACAAGTCTAACGACACAGACTGTTTCTTCAACACAGAAGGAGCAAATCGCACGCATGTTAAAAAAATACGTTAATGTGTTCTTCGAAAAACCAGGTATTATTCAGGGATATACCTACAACGAGTAATACCACATTATACTTTTAGCAATAGTTCATATTCCGTCTCGTAGTTCAAGAAGGAAGCAGTCACTAAAGGAATCACCTTACACCAGTCCTCTGGTACCAGTTGGGAAATCTAGAACAAAGATGCGCTTAGTGCTTGATGCCCGTGAAATAAATAACTGTGCCGGTTAGAACAAGACCTGAGAACTTAGAAAAGCAAATGCAAAAATTTCATGGAGTCAGGTAGTTATCTTCCATTAATCTTAGATCGTCATATTGGTCGCTACCATTGTCAGCTTTTATCTTCTCTGGTAGAAACTATCAGTTGCAAGTTGCACCTTTTGGCCTAAACGTGAGTGCAGGAGTATTTATTACGGCATTAGACACGGTTATAGGTCAGGAGCTGCTGGATCAAATTACTTTATATGTGGATGACCTCTTAATAGCAACAAATATATGGGAAGAACACATAGAAATACTGGAAAAACGTTTTAATTAAATTTGCCAATGCAGGAATAAAAGCGAACTTAGAAAAATCGAAGTTTGACACAGAGAAATTAAAATTTCTAGGACACATAGTCTCACAACTAGGGATTGTGCTAGATTCTTAGAAAATGATAACAACAGAGGATTTTCTAGACCAAGAACAAAGAAGCAACTCAGAGCATTACTCGATTATTGTCACACTACATGATGAAGAGTGAGGCACTGTTAAAGTTATTAAAGATGATTACACTCTAGGAATGGACAGTGGAATGTCAGCAAGCGTTTGATAACACGAAAGAGGCATTTTTGTCAGCCAACCTCTTATTCCCTCCGAATATGAAAACGAGTTTTGCATCGTGACAGATACGTCAGCCTACGGCTTAGGTACGTGCTTGTTTCAAGTGGAAAACATAAGTTCAGGTAAGGAGTTTAGAGTTATAGGATGCGCAAGTCTAGTACATACGGCATGTCAGAGGAATTGTTCAGTAAACGAACGTGAACCTCTAGCTGTAGTGTGGACAGTGGCGAAGTTCCACTACAACATTTATGATAAAACAGTTATCGTTTTACAGTCACCATCAGCCCCTGAGTTTTCTATAGTCATGTAAATTACTCCACGAAAGATTAACACGCTGGGCATTAATACTGCAAAATTACAGACTTCAAGTAATGTATGTATGTATGTATGTATGGGGCAAGGACAATGTAGTAGCTGACTACCTGTCTCGTCTGCCACAAGATTTAGAGGATATTTCTAGAGGAAAAGAACATTTTGGAATAGTCATCTGCATACAGAGTATTATTAAGGGAGAAAATCAAGAGACACAAATTCATTCATATGTGCCATAATTTATCACCACTACAGAGTTCAGACGACATCTGCGGAAAAATCAAACAAGATCACCAATGAAATTATTTTGGTGACAACAAGAATCAGTATAAAGTAGAGAAAGATTTGTTATTTAGGAGAAAAGTGATAAACACAAATTCTTGGCACCTATGCCTGCCAGAAAGCAGCATTGTTAATTTAATATATTGGGGACATACTGGTATCAGAGAGTGTTTTAATCTAATGAACAAATACATTTATTTTCCAAACATGAAAACAAAAATACAACATGTAGCTATATGTGATATCTCTCAGAGGTCTAAGCCTATTGGCCTGCATCCAATAATGCCCAGTGGACCATTAACATGAGTATCTATCGACATCTCTGGCTGTTTGCCAACTGCTAGAGAAGGTGTGAAGTATTTGTTGCCAATCTACGATACCTTCACCAAATACGTGAAATTGTACACGTTGAAGGAATGCACAGCAAGTCAAATAGTAGGGAGACTTACATCGAACTATAGTCCGCAAGTAGGCAAACCAAAATCAGTTGTATCAGACAACACATCATATTTTATTAGCAGTACCCGAAAAAATTTCTTAGAGCAGCACGGAATCAAGCAAATACTTAATTCAAGATTTCATCCGGAATTCAACATGGTAGAAAGGACCTTTAAAGATTTTAAACCCTTCATACGACCATACATACCTAGAAAGCGTACTAAGTGGGCACAGTATGTTCCAATGCTCGTAAAGTTACATAATTCGTTACCATACGCATCGATAGGTTACCACCCTCCCTCTCCAGCAAGTTCTATTTGGAGTAGTACACGACGAATGGATTAGACTACTACCAACACTACATCAACCAAAGGTAGGACATTATCCAAGAAGCTTATAAGAATATAAGACGTACTCAGAGAGAAGAAAACTGCAATATGACAAATATGACGCAGTTCAAGGTCAACGATGATCTAGTATAGTTACGGACGCACCAGAACTCTCCTATTTATGAAAAATGCAATAAGAAGAGTCAAGCACCATATGAGGTCCATACAGGATACAGAGGATAGTTCACGGATATCCTTATGGGCCGTATGAATAAAAAAGAGCACATGCTCCAGAGAAGATTGTCAGAGTAAAAGAACGTTCTCAGAGTAAGTTCTCAATTTCGTACGAATAAAAACTTCGAAGCATATGCTCTGAACAAGTAGCTTATTCTCGCTACCTCCCCTCCTTCGTAAGTTCTCCGCGTGTCATGTCCAGCACAGAACAGCTGTTCAGTCGTGTATTTCTTTAAACTAGCCCAATCAGGCAAGTTATTCAGTGTACAAATATGAAGTAGGCATCTACGTGTTCAGGAAGAACTGTACTATGTTTAGATATTAGTTTGTTGTGAAGGAGCATATTGTTAAGACTAAATGTGCACTTTTTACAAAAATGTATTCTTCTGACGATACAAACTTTTCTCACACGAGAAACGTTTTTGTTAATGAAGTTTGGTTAACACAAATTTGCTAACGAAATTTTAAGAATGCATCACATATTCATCTGTTTCAACGTGGAATGCTGTCGGAGTTTTCTAACATGAGATAGGTCTACTTGTAAATATGACATCCAGTTGTCTACTCATAAGTGTTAGGCCATACGATTTTGTTACAAGCAACAGGCTGCTAGGTATGTAATTAATCAGTTATTAATTTTCCTGTCATGTCTGCTTACTTCTAACATAACAGAAGTTACGATTACAAAGTCAGAAAACACATCTTAAATAGGCCAACCGGTTTGGATAGAAACAATACTTCAGTAAGCCTATCTAGTATTGCAGCAATATTTACTTTGTGATAGAATCTGTGAAGTCATGGGATGCACTTTATTTGGAACTAACATCATAAGGCCTTACTAATAGACTCTATTTAAAAACAATATTATTTTGATATGTAGCTGTTTACAACTGTAAATATACACTCGAAACAAATGGGTAAAACACGCAGCTGAATCCACTTGTGTGATTTGTATGTCCGTAATGAAAACATTCTTCATACATCACTCTCGTGACTATAGTAAATGCTTGAATTGTCACACTCACGATTTTTTCGAAGGAAGCTACTCGTCAACAAAAAATGTTTATTTGCATTAACGTTTTAGAAACCCTCGTGTTTCTTAAACACTAGGGCCTACGTATAAAGGAACTTGTTTTTGCCTTCTAAGTAACACAAATGTTATTATTTTTATTATAAACCACAGTAAAACGTAACCCCAATAGGAGTTACTCAGCACGAAGTATGCTAGAGAGCTCACTTCAGAAATCGGAGAATGTTCTCCGGTCGTGAGAAACTTCTGTAGTTTTATTCATACGAAATCGGAGAATGTTCTCTGCTGTGAGCAACTTCTCCCACCCTGTTACGTTGAGAACTTACTCGGCTGAAGTATATTCTCCGACTCCCTTTATTCATGCGAACCTGACTATGTTCTCTGGAATTCAGAGTATAAAGTAGATACTCTATTTTATTCATACGGCCCTATGTCTTATCCAGATACAAATAAAATCAAGGGAATGTGTACATATAAAGACATCACGTTTTACAGACAGTAAATGATATAATGTGTGTTTTATGTGCAGATACTGACCTTGATAGTGACTACAGTGTATTTCCTTTTCCATTTATGCGTAGTGTGGTACAGTAACCGTGTTAAATTGAATTCTTGAATAAAATAATGTCTTGGTTGCCGAAGTTTTTATTTAATGATGCGTTTCGCCCGGTTAGGCCATCTTCACATATCTGACAAAGAAAAAAAAAAATGAAACAGATCTTACAATATTAAAAAAAAAAGAAATTTTTTTTAGCTACATTACAATGTTGAAATTGGTAATAAGGAATTGTAATAATGTCCGGGACTAATGTCTTACCTACTGTGTGATAGAGGGTGTTTAGATAAAAATGCGGCCACAGGGTATGTTACAGAGACAATAATATGTGATCCCTTGATCCGCGGTAACATTGACCGTTAAAAACAAATTGATACATTAACTGAATGGCTATTGAAATAATTTATATTCCCAGATTTACCTTTTATGATGTCGCTGAACCATAGAGTAGGTCGTCAGCTCATTAATACGACACGCATCGGTATTGGCCTCAAGGCAGTACCAGGACCAATACCGTCGCATGTCGTATTAATGAGTTGACGACCTACTCTATGGTTCAGCGACATCATAAAAGGTAAATCTGGAAATATAAAATATTACAATAGCCATTCAGTTAAACAATGTATCAATTTTTTTAACGGTCAATGTTAACGCAGATCAAGGGATTACATATTGTTGTCTCTGTAAGATAACCTATGGCTGTATTTTAGTCTAAACACCCTCTATCACGGAGTAGGTAAGATATTAGTACCGCACATTATTACAATTCCTTATTACGAATCTAAGCATTGTTTTGTAGCTAAAAATTTTTAAAATGTTATCATGTAAATATTGTAAGTTCTGTTTTATTTTTCTTCTTTGCCAGATATCTGAAGATGCTCTAACTAGGCGAAACGCCTCATTAAATTAAAACTTTTTCAATCAAGACATACTTTTATTCAAGAATACGGAGTATTTTGTGTAAAATGTATGTTGAGTGTGCTGCCTTATATAGTCAGGTAAGTTGTACCCTGAACAGTGTGATTACATTAACTGATATCGTTAAGAAACTACTACAACTCACCAACTGATTATGAAGAAATGTATCTCTAGTGATTACTTATAAATAAGTGGACTGTGTCTGTTAACACTGTGAGCTATAGTACAATTTTTGAAAATTTATGAACTGTGTTTGGCAGCACTGTGAGTAACAACACTTTCTTGTCAAATAAGTGGACTGTGTTTGGTAGCACTGTGAGTAAAGCAATTTTATGGCAAATAAGTGGACTATGTTTGGTAGCATTGTGAGCTATAGTTCGCAATATAAAACAATTTTTAAGTATAGTTTAATGTCCATTTTATATCTTTTAATGACATTTTAAAGTTTTAAGTCAAGATTTTTAAGATTTTTCAGGTCTAGAATTTTACCTAAAATCAGAATATAAGATACATTTTTATACCCGCGTGTTTTCCTCTGATTTGGGGAACAGACAAAATGCTCTGTGTTTCTATACAAACAAAGTAAATATATCTGTATATTGTAAATTAATAGTTTGTGTTAGGTTAGAGCCATGTTTACACATGCCTTGGTAACATGTCTGTCATGGATCGCTCCATCGGACATCATATGTAGTGCAATACTATATGAATCGAACTTTCATTAGAGTGAAAACAATGAAGTGTTGTTCATTGAGCTAACAATCAGCTGTTACTTATGTAAACCGTGAATGATACAGGTGCTGACAGTGACTGTAATTGGGAAATGTATGATATTCCACGTGGGATATCAATAACCCGACCACAATACGACGTCAAATATGAGCACTACCGTATGTTGCTGTCTTCATGTGTTTCTTGTAGAGGGCAACATAAAAACCGTGAGTAACCTGAATAGTTCATTTTATAAACGCATAGAATGAGAACTGTTGATGATCAGATTTAGTAAAAATCGCACAAAAATGTAAAACAAAAAATATTTTACGTGCAGTTGACCACTGAAGATACTTTAAAATAAAGCAAACGCGTCTGGTCTCAAGTAGACTACAGTTGCAAAAGTCGGTAACCTAACCTATAGAAACTGTATAACTGCAACTGCGGAGAAGAAGGCCAATAAATAAATAAATATGTATTGTTATTTCTATTTCATAACCGATTTCGGCCTATTTTAGATCATCTTCAGAAGGACACCACCATGATGGCAGGCGGTGGCGGTGATACAGCAAGTAGCACACGTTTTTAATTTTAATTATAACTATTGTATCAAGATAGCTGTTTCACCTCCAGTATGCTTTCGAAATTTGCTTTCAGTCTCTCATTAATGTATTCACTGTCACTTCCAAAACTGGAAACGTCAGCAGAATTCATCAAGTTTTTAAACCTATTCGTAACTACACTTGAAATTTGTCATAAATTATATATCCCCTTTTCCAACAAACAAACTCAGTATATACACCCGATACTACAAACGAAAATGATCTGCACAAGGACTTAAAAGCAATTAGTTTAGTTCAAAAAAGGATCCACTACTCGGGAATACCAATTATCAATAATTTACTAGTATTCATAAAATTTTTTAGCTAGAAATAAAGATTCGTTTAAGAGGAGCATGAGGGACTTGCTAGTGGTCAATTTCTTCTACTATATTAACGAATTTTTGAATAGAACCGAATGATATATGTATTCATAATATCAGTAATATTATTTCATTTCGTAAAAATAAATAAATAAATAAAATTATATTGACATGTTACACATCCACGAGTATCTCCTCAATAAGAATCTATCAAACGAACAGCTAAACTAAATTAATCTAATCTAATAACACCGCTGGAAATGAAAATTCGTGTAGCTCCTTAGAGTTTTTCAATTCACTCAAGATTATTGTTGCAACAGTGCATACGAAATACATGAAATAATTACATTTACAGATCAATAGCTCAAATAGTACTGTGGTACCAGATGTCGGTCCATGCAGAAACAGCCACATTAGTACGTGGTGTAGGCTCCACAGGCAGCAATTCAGGAACTAATTCTGGCATCCATTCGATAATATAGATGGGATACATTATTCCACGGCCGCTCAATGTGCTTATGTACTTCTGCAAGAGTTGTAGTCTCAAAAGATGCATTTGTCAGTTGCCGTCCCACACGTGTTCGACTGGAGACTATTCTGGAAATCTCGGTGCCCACGGAAGATGCTGCACGCCTTGTAGAACACGCTGAATTTCACGCGTTACGTGTGCGAGTATCAGCCTGTTGGAACAACACGTCACCTTTCTGTTGCAAGAATGGCAAAAGAACGGGTCTTGGGATATTCTGCACATGCCGAGCGCTGGTCAGCGGTCCCTACACACACAGCAAAAGTCAATGAGAGTTGTAGCTTATCGCACACCAGATCATAAGGCCTTGGGTGGCACCGTTGTGTCTTGGACGAGTCAGCGCTCGCCAAGACTACGTCGTACGCGGGAAAGGCAATTACTTGCATGCAGACAGAATCCGCTTCCATCGCTGCACACGACAGCCCGCTATTACATATTACAAGGGATCCTTTGATGGCACCAGTCTATACTGTGGTGTGAGTGGAATACGGACTAGGAATTTGCGTGTTCATAGTTCTACTGCTATTAACTGGCTGGAAACAGTTTGTGTCGACACTTCTTGTCTCGGAAACCCTCTTATCTGTGCTGTGGCAGCTGTACGATCTGCCACTGCTGCCCTTACAATACGGCGATCTTGGTGGACGTCTGTGCTGTGTGGACGACCAGAAGAGCGACTGCGGGTGTGAGAATAGTCACGTGACCTTCGCAACCAACATGGTTGCACAAAACACAGCACGTCCAACTTGTGTGGCAGTTATCCGAGAAAATCATCCCGACACTCTAAAAACTACAATTTGACTCCTTACGTACTCGCTCAGTTTACTGTAGGAAGCACGAGTTCGTCTCCGTGACATGGAGCCTGTTTGCTTCACAGCCTTATGACTATATAAATTTCCTACTAACCCTTGTGTCCACAATCAAAAAATTATACTTTGTTCTATAACCAGGTCACCTGGATAACCCAATGAATTTATTTCCATACAGTCACGGTTGGCAACATTTAGCCCTGGGTATATATGCAATTGTTGTACACAAGGCATTCTAATTGTTGCTGGCTATAGTTGCTACTGTTTCACAGCGTTGTGAACTGTTCATTTCTGTGTAACCTTTGTTACTGTGAACATAAACTTTAGATTCTCTCCAAATCTGAAAACGGCAGCTTAAGCTATGAAGCGAAAGAAGAACATATTAGAAAGTTATTGACTATTGATACAGAAGACGCCGGTACTTCAGATTTCAGCGACGAAGATTCTACAGACGAATGTATTCCGAGTAAGAGGATGCTGCTGCTTCAGACATTGAAGTTGCTATTAGTGCTTGTAGTTGTACTGAATTTGAAATAGAGAAGTGATACTAGTAATGATGAACATAAAAGATGATGAAAACAGTCAAGCAACTGTATTTACTGCATTCTGCAGGGCAAAGATGGAAGAAAATAGCATAAGGAACCTTTCGGTACAAGAAAGTTGCTGAAGCATAATATTTTGCGGCAAAGAGCTGGTCCAACATGTGCGACGAAATTTCTTTCTACAAAAGACACTGCCAAGAGTATATTTACAGAAGAAATGTGTGATATAATGATACGTATTCACAAGGACCAGCAAAAGTATGGAAGCCATTGACATCAGAAGAATTTGACGCATATCTTGGTATACTGATTAGACATGGAGTGAGATTCTTTAACACTGAACACACGAAGGAACTGTGGAAAATAAGTGCATTCCCATTGTATCGTGAAAGCCTATCGCTCAACAGGTTTTGGCAGATAAGCAGATGTATAAGATGTGACAATGTGAGCTTTTGAAAAGTGACAAACCTGCTGCAATATCTGACATTTATGAAATGCTAAATTCAAATTTTCGTAAAAAGTACGTGCCTTCTTATTGCCTCAAATTTGATAAGGTTTTTCCTTACTTAGGAAAGACCAGGTTTACTCAGTACCTGCCGTCAAAGCCAGCTAAATATGGTTTGAAGGTTTGGTGGGTTTGTGATTCGCGAAATTTTTATCCTGTTATATGAAGTAAAAAACTGACATATTTTTCACTTATTTATGTCTATACTTGTCGTACTATTACATGGTTGTTTAATAAATAATAAAACAATTAATACATTGTATAAAATAAAGTATTACATTTATGAACTTCACACCTGTTACAATGGAGATATATGGTTACCTGGGTAACCCAGATATAGATCAGAGGGTGTGTTCTGTTGTTTCCCATTTAAATGCTCTTCTTTGAAATTATTTAAATTTTTCCTGCTATTATGACGTTTATAAAGATGGATATGAGGAATAACCTGAGGCTTGTGTGCACTATTTACAATACACCTGAAAAGTGGGCTGTTAAAATTAGAAAGGTTACCCGGGTAACCCAATGTGGACACAAAGGTTAAACGGTTCAGACAGATGGCGCTCTGGTACTTACGTCACTTCGGTACCTCTTGGCCGACATCGTTGACTTTCAGGACATGTACTATCTCCTAGGTGACATCTGCCGTCACCGCATAAAAATCGACGTCGTCTTTACAGCTGTACTAAATTATTTTCCGGCAGTATAGAAATAATACTGTTGCTGTAGCGGATTTTATTCTGTGTATCCTAAGTATGCGTGTCAAGGTGTGTGTGTGTGTGTGTGTGTGTGTGTGTGTGTGTGTGTGTGTGTAGTCTGAGTGTGGGTGCACCAGAGAGGCAAAGAAAGCGCAGATAGAGAAAGACAGAGAGAGAGAGAGAGAGAGAGAGAGAGAGAGAGAGAGAGAGAGAGAGAGAGAGAGAAGGGGTGAGGCGAGAGATGGCAGTTAAATGTTCGCCTTCCTATGCAAACACGTAGACATGTAAGTGCATGAAAACCTTTTTACAGCAACTACCTCTGTGTCTAAAGCATAATTGTCGTCAGTTACGAGTAGCATAATTGTCTCAGTTACGAGTTCCCCGTTTGAGCCCAGATAACCGGCGAAATATTCAAATGTTTGTATAGCTTATGGGACTTAACTACGGGGTCATCAGTCCCTAAACTTACAAACTACTTATGAACTAGCTAACACTAAGGACGGCACAAATATCCATGCCCGAGGGGGGATTCGAACCCCCGACTGTAGTGGCCGTGCGGACCGTGACTGGAGCGGCCGGCGGGCGAAATGTACCCGGAGATGTTCGTCCAAAGAACGTAGGCTTTCACGTTCATTTCTGTTAAAATTAAAATTCTTCTGAACTATTTGTCGCGACATGATCATAAAATTTTTCTAACGTTTCGAATCCGTTACAGGAGGCTTTCTCAGGGAATACTGACTTTTTTCCTCCTGTGATTATCTTATAAAGCCAGTTATGTCGCCACGGGTTAGTTCAAATGTTTGTTAAGCTTAAGGGACTTAACTACGGGGTCATCAGTCCCTAAACTTAAAAACTACTTATGAACTACCTACAACTAAGGACGGCACAAATATCCATGCCCGAGGGGGGATTCGAACTCCCGACCGTAGTGGCCGTGCAGACCGTGACTGAAGCGCCTCAGTCCCCTCGGCCACCGCGGCCGGCCACGGGTTAGTACTGAATGGTAAAAAGTTTGTAACAGTAAGGGAAGGAACAACGTCATTGGTGCTTGCATTGGTATTTCTTATAGATGGAAATACGGGTGGAAGATGCACTTACTGATATTTGCATCGATGGTTATGATTGGTGGAAAACAGGAAGGTGTACGCTTGTTGGTGTTTGCATGTAATTGGCCAGCAACGGCGATACCGAAGTTTCCTCGTCGGCCTAGTTCTTCCAAGTAGTGACGTTGCTGCCACGCTGTCAGGAGTGCCCATCTGCTGCACAAGGTCCCGTTGTACCGCTCGGTGCGAAGTGGCGCGCTGCCAAAACCGAGAGCCAAGACGGTGAAAGTTTGTATCCGTCTTCTCTGTTCATATTATAGTGGTGTTTACTAATCTCAATGGCGAATGTTGCTCTTGCTTTAAAATGGCAGTTTAGAGAGCGCTTGTACATCCTAGAAGTTTATATTGTGGTCACACTCTTCGCCGTATTCTGCAACCGCTGATTCGCTGTGCTGCTTTAACCGTTTGTACCTGTCATGTTCCACCATCCGCACATTAATAGCCTTTTTTTTGTGCCCTATGTATAGAGTCCCACGTCCGCAGTTTATTTTATACACTCAAGAAGTATTCAGCTTTCCTATGGGATTTTTAGTCACCAGGGCGTAACGGATTAGTGATGCTAATAAGTTGGAAGAAGAACTCACCAAATTGCGATGGATATTTCGTATCAATGTATATACCGGCAGAAGCATTAAGAAAGATAAGGAAAACGACACGGAAGTCTAACAGTTACCGGTGTGATGTTTACCATACATTAAGGGATTCAGTAAATGCATTGGGAAAGTCTTACGACGAGCTGGCAACAAACCCCTCTTTCTCCAGCAATATCGACATTAAAGATATCCTCACATCATCTAAAGATCCCAAAAGTGCCGCGGCGGAGCGACCGAGCGCAGGAGTCCGCTTGCGACAGCGGTACCGAGAGGACGTCTGCGATGTGCTGCGGCCGCCTCGCTCGCGCGTGGTAAGTCGGAGTGTTGCTGCAGTTTTTCGCTGTTGTCGTTGTGTTTGTGTGACTATTAGAAGATGACACCATGAATCAGCCAAATAGAAAAGACACTTTGAAGTTCACCGTCGATCGTACGCTCGTTACACCGAACTCTTACGAATTTAAACGTTTTCTTGAGGAAGTTGTGAAGATTACCTTAGATAAGCTTGTCGGTATTCATTTCTCGATCGTGAGTACAGTTATTTACGTCAAACTGAGAACAGTAGATCTTTGTGAGAAAATACTACAGTCTATTGGCAGTAGCTTTAAATTGAAGCATTCGGATGGCAACATTAGTGAAGTTACTGTTTACCACGCCGGCTTCGGTATAAGAACAATCAGAATATTTGAATTACCTTTTGAGGTCACAGGGGGATAAATCAATGCGGTAGTGTCATCCTACGGCACGGTACTCAGCAACATTGCAGAAAGGTGGTCAGGTGCGCATAGGTTTCCGGTATTAAATGGCATCAGACAACTGAAGGTCGATTTACGGGAACATATTCCGTCCTATATTGACGTGTGTGGGTACCGAGCCATTGTCATGTATGATGGGCAGCCCAGAACGTGCGCAGGGTGTGGGGCGACGGGCCACGTGCCTGCACAGTGTATGCAGAGGCGCGTAGCGCAGTTACAGGCCGGTGAATCTGTCAGACCTCCTGCTATGTCCTCACTGCCGATTACATACGTGGTGGCAGTCGCGGGACCCCCACCCATCGCCCCCGTTCTGAATACTTCTCAGGGTAACAACTCTGCTGACAATGAAACCCCGATGGAAGTAGCTGAGGCCTCGGCGGCAGTCTCCGGCGACCGGAAACCTACCGAACCCTCAAAGTCCAGAGCGTTAATCTGATGGACGTCACTGACAACCGCGGCTGCAGTTTCTGTCACACCACACCCGCAAGAACCTTCTGCGGAAAACTCCAGCGAGAGAGTACAGGACAGTTGTTCGAAATCAGATGTACCTTCTGCTGACGAAACTGCCACCGATCCCGAAAAGGAAAGTGTTCCACAACACCTCAGCAAGCTCGCCGAAGAGCCAGTCACGCAGAAAAAAGAAGAAACGCAGAATCATGCACCAAGCTGCCGAAGAAATTGCCCCATTAATGCGGGAGATGGTCAAACAAGTCGTGCAGAAGTTAAATGATGGTCCAGGGAAAGTTTCCGACTGCTCTCAACCCAACCCGTTTCCAAAGGCACCCGGTGGCAAAGCGCCCGCCTCCTTGGGCGCAAAACAATGAGTCAGTGTAGCACCTGACAACCTTGACCCGACAAATTCCCGTGTTATTGGAACAAACACGTCAGTTTCTTCATTCCAGAAAAACTGGGCGGACAAGGTGGACGGAGATGAGGAAATGAGGGAACCTTCGTACTTTACTGCTGCCGTGCCAGCCACCTCAGATGACCGAACACACCTCCAGAACCAGGAAACGGAGGCTGGTTATGTGTCTGACACCTACTAACAGCTGCGAAATTCCACAAGCCATCCTTGTAAAACGCACTACATCAAGACCCCCTGCCAAGCCTATAGAATTGCGACACTGAACATCACCAGCATACGCTAGTACATTAAAATTACATAGCTTGAAAGACTTTCTGTACACGGTGGATATCGACATCATTTTACTGCAGGTAGTAACCGACATAGCACTTCAAGAAATATATGGATACAATGCTGTCATAGATACTGGAAGCGATGGTGACCCAGGGACTACTATTCTTTTTAAGGACGGAATAATAGTAACGAATGTGGAAAAACTCGTCAACAACAGGGGGTTCGCTTGTACTGTTCAGAATACCCGGATCATAAATATATATGCGCCATCTGGGAGAAGCAACCGCCGTCACCTAGCAGATTTTTTTTTTTCAACACGAAATTGTTCCTCTCTTTGGAGAGCATCACGCCGAGATCCTTTTTGCGGGTGACTTCAATTGTGTCCTCTATCGCAAAGATCAGTTTCCTAACTTCAACCCGTCTCCCGAACTTGAACACATCATCAACGATTTCAGTTTAACCGATGCGTGGGAGCACAGGCATGGGGATGCACCCGGGTTTACGTTTGTCAGTAACCATTCTGCCAGCCACTTAGACAGGATGTATGTATCTAACAACTTGACGACTCGTATCTTACACGCAGAAGTGTGGCCCACCAGCTTTACAAACCATGCTGCCTTTATATGCACCATTAATATGGCGAGACAAGGCACCTACAAAGGAAGAAGCTACTGGAAGCTTAACGTATCACACTTAAAAGACGCCGAATGCCGCGAGCGTTTCCAAAATACGTGGCAGAACTGCGAAAATACATTCACTTCGTATGATTCTACTACAACCTGGTGGATCAAGAGCGCGAAGACGAAATTGAGAAAAATGTTAATAGGTTATTCGAAGGAGAAAAGTTTTTGGTTCAAGACAACAGCAGAATTTTATTTCCAATGCTTGCGGGACCTTTACAAACTGGACCAATCAGTCATCGAAAACTACGTCTCGATCACGAGGATAAAATACAAAATTCTGGCTCTGAAGCGCAAACAATTAGAGGGTTTCCAAATTCGTACGAGAACTCAGGCCGCCGCTCCACATGAAGAAACCTCGATGTTCCACGTTATGCGTGAAAGGAAAAGGGTACACAGAAAAATACTCACGGAACTAAAAGGAAGTGACGGTACCGTCGTCACAACACAGAGAGGCATTAAAGAGGCAATCTACAGTCATCTTTCATCCGTAATGTCAGGCAGCGCAGTGAATAACGAAGCTCAAGACGACTTGTTACGGAATCTGCAGGGCCGATTCAGCAGAGAGGCATCGCAGCGACTTATTGCGGAGATTGACGATGACGACCTGACAACGGCTATCGCGCAGAGCCCCAAAAATAAATCGCCGAGGCCTAACGGTCTCCCAGCAGAATTTTACCAGGCCTTCCAGGCACAAATGAAGTCTAAACTGCTACTCATATGCAATGAATTAATGGCCTCTGACAGAGAAATCGCGAAGGAGTTCCGAAACGCCCCAGCAGCATTTCAGTAAACCATCTTCGACCCATCAGTATCCTGAACAGCGACTACAAAAATTATTGCGCGCGTACTCGCTGGAAGATTACAAATTATACTGCACAAGGTCACTGACCCATATCAGTCTAGTGTGGGTAAGGAGAGATCAATCATTCAAACAGTCTGCGAATATAGAGACATCATTGCGACAACAGATGTCCTCCGACTATATGCCCTATCATGACACTTGATTTTGAGAAGGCTTTCGATAGGTTGGATCATCAGTATCTTCTCAAAACTATGTCCGCGATGGATATTTTGTCAACGTCGTTGGAAGAATTTTGAGGAATAGCACGTTCCGGATTATGATCAATGGACAAATGACGAAACCGCTGGACTTCACACGTTTAGTCAGACAAGGGTGTCCACTGACCATGGCTTTGTTCGCCATCACCATTGCGCCCCTCCTAGCCACTCTACAGCAACGACTGAAAGGATTGTGCATCCATGGTCAGTCTATTGTTTGCAAGGCATACGCCGAAGATGTGGGCCTTGTTATCACGAGTGCAAATGACATCGAGAAGACACTTCAGGTGCTCACTAACTACGAACTTGCTTCGGGTGCGAAACTCAACAAAGCGAAATCCAGCATCATGAACATAGGGGATGGAATGACGTTGCATGACATAGAAGACTTCAATGTGGTCACCAACAAACGAATACTGGGCATCGATTACAGGTCCAACATACAGCACACTATAGTTGCCAACTCTAAGCAACTACTCGCAAGTGTGCGGGCATGCGTCAAGGAACAACGTGTGAGAAAGCTTAATATCATCCAAGAGGCAGCCTTTGCTAACATGTATATAGTTTCGAAACTACGCTACGTGACACAGGTTTTACCTTTACCGGGTGAAACAACAGCTAGAATCATGCCTGCTCTAGGCCATTTCGTAAGTCAAGGAAGTATATTTAAGGTCAAGTTTGACAATCCGCGGAAAAGGGTGGACTTAAACTTATTGACGTTGCTCTGAAATCCCGAACTCTATTCATGTGCACCACATATAAACTGTGGCGAAAGACGCAACACTGTTTAACGTCCCATCTACTAGCGGAAATAGCCCCTGGGGCATTGGATCCACCAATAGATGTGCGCCACGTTCCCATTGGCTTTCACTATTTTAAGCAGTTTTTAATTGAACTTAGCAATATTCGGACCAGTGTCTGTCCCACAAAGTTGACCAAAGTGAAGGCAGTGAATGAGAAATTAATGGAAACCAAGAGTAGAAACGTTGTAGAAAAAAAATACCCTAAATATGACTGGCGAATAATGTGACAGAACATCAGCACCCGTAATTTACCGACAAATGTGAGAACTACATGGTACAAAGCTGTGAACAGAAAAATTGCCTCCAAGTCCAAACTTCACGCCATCCATTTGGTGGACTCACCGCTGTGTGGGCACTGTAGTATACCAGACACTAACGAACATAGGTTTGTCTGCAATAACGTGACAGCAATCTGGCTACTCATTAGGCAAATGATAGCCACAATCTCCCGGACCGTACCAGACACTATCAAGCCTCCCGATTTTTTGACTCCCGACAGTGTGCCTTATTCATATACAAAACGGAACGCCGTCAATTGGTTAAAAGGTCAAACAATCCACCATATTCTTAATGAAGCAAATAAAAGCAAAGAGGATATTCTATTATACCATCCGCTGCAGCACCATATCCTAATGACATCGCGACACTCTAAGAAAAAATTCGCCAACTTTTCGAAAATATTATTATTTGACACACCAAGAAGGACTTCAATCGTAATTGCTCACATTACAAGATTCACATTGTGACATTTTGAAAAATTACAACACGCCGAGATTTTCATATTTGCTTCAACAAACAACACATTTTTTTCGCTCCTTGTGGTGTTTCCCTTTTAGTGATGTTTTCAAAATTCTAACGTCTGAGAGATGTATCAGAAATTCTTTCCGTTTCGTATGGGAGAACATGTCCCTCGACAGAATCCGTCCTCTCATTTCACATTTAAAATATCTTTAAGGAGTTCCATCGCCAGGTATAGCGATTACAACTTTTCATATTCCCGTGGCGGAACCTTGCTAAAATTACGCCCACGGCACAAGACAAGTGCAGAGTTAAGAGACGAGGAAAAATAAACAAATAAAATTAAATGTAAAGATGTGAGAAATCAAAAATGTAAAGTGGAAAAACACAATTAAATTCAAGAAAACAGAAGCATGGATCGATCAAGAACGGAGTAGGGGAACACCTCGTAAACAAATCTTGTGTGAAGCCGAACTCTGCAGCTGTCAATGCGCTGGGATGTTGAAGTGAAGTTTTTCCCCAGGAGCAGATCTGTAAGAGGAAGACATATATTTATTTATTCTTTTTCATTTATCTTTCTTTGGGGGGGAAAACGCATAGAGGTGCTATGCTATGATACGCGAGGCTGTTCCCCGTCGGAGGTTCGAATCCCCCCTCGGGCATGGATATTTGTGCCGTCTTTACTATTAGTTTGTATGTTTAGGAGCTGATGACCCCGCAGTTAAGTCCCTTAAGGTTGACAAACATTTGAACATTTGTTTGATCCCATAAGAAAGCTGAATACCGCTGGTGTGTGTAAAATAAAGTGAGGATGTGGGACTTTATAACATAGGAGAAACAGGTTTGACCTGTGTCAGTTAAACGTTGTGAAGACGTGGAATATTTCGAAAAGAATTCTTCGTTATACCTTGACTACGATGTACTCGTGTTTTACGTTATGTTCAAATGTTTGTTAAGCTTATGGGACTTAACTACGGGGTCATCAGTCCCTAAGCTTACTAACTACTTATGAACTACTTACGAACTAGGACGGCACAAATATCCATGCCCGAAGGGGGATTCGAACCCCCGACCGTAGTGGCCGTGCTGACCGTGACTGGAGCGCCTCAGTCACCTCGGCCACCGCGGCCGGCTTTACGTAACAGAAGACTTTTTTTTTCGTTTTCGAATTCAGATATATAAAATATTTTGGGATCTCTAATTCCACATGTTGTGTCAGTTTTTGTTTGTGTGTATGTAGGCGAGCCGAAAACCTTGTCGTCACGTAAAACGACCATAGAGTAGGTTAGCTGCTCGGAAAGCCAGTAGCAGCTATGGATATAATTTTGCAAAAACAGTGACGTAGCTCTTCAGAAACTCAACAGTCAAAGGTTACCTTCGTCAGCTAATAGTGAAGCAAATACTGTAAAAAAAGTGACTTTTGTTTTTGATTGAAACCATCATTATTAACACTCTTCTATAAAATAAACAAAAATGCGCTTACTTCTCTTAAAAATTACCATTAGGCATTGAAATTGTTTTAGTATTCGAACATAAAATAAATAAATACATAAAAATCGGTCGTGAAAGGATCGAACCACTAACTATGATTGTAAGGCCAGACCGCTAACACCTGAGGTACATACACATACACTACAACTTATTTGATGATTGGTACTTAAGCTTACTTGCAAAACTTCAAAGTCGATTTGCTCGAGAATTTTTAAGAAATTCGACGAATTTATTTGGCTTATTGTCATTTGAGTTCTGAACTTCACGTACCGTAAATATCAAACATTTCTAAAATTCGACATCCGTGTGATCTCCTTGTCAGAGAATCAGCAGCGACATCACCGATGCCCACTCCCTCCCTAAGCAGGTGTTTCAGCCAGTCCGACTTGGCATCCCGCAAGCCTGGCAAGCTTCACGGAATCGTTCAGATAACTGTACCCAATAACAGGCTGCGCTCTCGAATCGATGTGACTGTAGATGCTCACATGCAGTTCAGTCATCGCAACGGCGGGAGCAACAAAGTGAATAAGTCGAACTTTCGCGAGGTCGAGGGAACATTAAGAACTGGTGATTATGTGCTAGACAGACACCAAATGCAGCACAAATGGCGAACGGGAAAAATTTTCGTGTGTTTACAAGGCAGCTTCAAATAAATCAGTAGGTGTTTCGCAATTCAATTAGCGGTAATTAACCATTTCGTGGTTTTTACTCATTTTTTAGAATATCGTAAGGTATCTCAGCTGTTACAGAGTCTGATTTGGATCAGGATTACAAATATGACACTCAAAAAATTTTAGCACATTCCATTTTTCCTAAAAAAAAGGTGGGACACATACGTCCCACTGATCATTTCTGGCACCGATTTACCTAAGACTTTTTAAAATAATTTCTTAAGTTCTCCTGTCATAGGGTCTAAACAAGTACATGATTCAAAAATATGTAATGCACACCAAATTTCAGAAAGAGAGAGAGAGAGAGAGAGAGAGAGAGAGAGAGAGAGAGAGAGAGAGAGAGAGAGAGAGAGAGAGCTGTCTCCAAGCTTCTATAATAGAAAATGTAGATAATAGTAAACCACATACCGTGTTTTATTAGCGCCAAAATTTACAGCAAAACTAGTTTTCTTTGAAATATGAGTACTATAATACCGCAACATAAAGGTACTATAGGGCTACACAGTGGTCACTGGGACACATGCGTCCCACTAATTGTAAATTTACTGAAAAATACTTTTGAAGTAAAATGAGTTTTAGAAAGCGTAATTGTTGTTTGTGAGCTTCTAAGAAACATAAAATAGCAAATATACTTACTTCGGACATTTTCGGTAGCGATAAAACTACGAAAACCGATTCAAGGCACAATAAACTATGGTTACGGCGCGAAAATTCACGCGGCGGCCCATATAAACAGTCACAGCCTCCTACACTGTAAGAATTTCAGTGCCTCGATTTTTTTCCGCGTTCTGAAGGGCCACCAACAGATGGCAGCACTTTGCAAAATTACGTAACTCGCCACCTTGTGGTACAAATGAGGTCCGAAGTTAGTGGGACGTATATGTCCCAACAACCACGAAAGGGTTAAGGACGGCCGCAGTGGCGGAGCAGTCTGCGGCGCGCCAGTAACAGTCTGCACAGCCGCTACTGTCGGGGGATCGAAATCTCCCTCGGTCATGGATGTTTATGTCGTCTTTAGTAGAAGGTAGTTCATAAGTAGTTTGTAAGTTTAGGGACTGATGACCCCGCAGTTAAGTCTCTTAAGCTTAGCAAACATTTGAACAATTTTTTTTTTGTAATTAAGGTAACGAAAAATATGGCTTTAAATGAACAATATTTTGTGTCGAGTCCTACACAAATTACGAAAAGTAATTTTATGCCTGCATTTGTATATTAAGAGGAGTCTCAAAACAAGGGTTTATCAGCAGAAGTCCTATACACTGGCTAAAAATACTTATAAAATTAACAAAAAACCTGTTATAAGACTTAGAGACTAGAAAATAGAACAGGGGCACAGATAACTTATTCTCCTGGGTGGTTTCACTTGTCTTCTGGGGTTTGAGTGTTTAGTTGTTAAGTACAAAAATTTGTTTCACGTCACTATCGAATGGTTGTTGCAGTTTGTATTGTAAATGCGAAGAAAGCATTATAGGAAAGATCATCATCATCATCATCATCATTAGAGACTGATTATGCCTTTCGGCGTTCAGTCTGGAGCCTAGTACATCAAATAAAAATTCCTCCATGATCCCCTGTTCAATGCTAACACTGATGTCTCGTCGGATGTTATGCCTTTTACTTCAAAACCATTCTGCACCGAATCTAAGTACTTTCTTCTTGGTCTACCTCGACTCCTCTTACCCTCCGCTGTCGAGCTCATGAGTCTCTTAGGTAACCTTGCTTCCCCCATGCGTGTAACATAACCCCACCATCTCAGTCTGTTCGCTCTAACTGCTTTCTGCTCTTTTGGCCTCACAAAACCAATTTCACTGCAGATTAAATAATGATCAGTATCATCAAACAACCCCCTGAAAACACGTGTGTCCTTAACTGTCTTCCTGAATTCCTGATCTGTCATTATTTAGTCAATGACAGATCGGGTTCCCCTTCCTTCCCAAGTCTAGCGGTGAATGTCCTTATGCTTAAAGAAGGAGTTTGTGATAACTAAGAAATCCAAGAGCTGTTTTCCGTTCCTGTTGGCCTCCATATCCTCTCCAAACTTCCTATCCTGGCGTTGAAATCACGCATGAATAAAACACCATCCTTATCCTTCACTCTAACAACTACATCACTAAGTGTGTTGTAAAATCTGTCCATCTCATCTTGATCTGTCCCTTCAAAGGGTGAATACACTACCAGAATCCTAATTTTCTTGCTGGAGATGGCCAAATCTATCCACAGTCGTTCATTTACATACCTTATTGGAATTATGCTGGGTTCGATTGCTTTCCTGATGTAAAACCCTACAACCCACTGTGCTCTTCCAACATTGACTCCTGACAGGTAGACCTTGTATTCTCCGACTTCGTCCTCTTTCTCTCCCCTTACTCTTATGTCACTAACAGCTAAAACATCTAGCCCCATCTTACGTGAAGCCTCCGCCAGCTCTACATTCTTCCCAATGTAATCCCCATTGATATTAATAGCTCCCCATCTCATTCCAGATCGTTTGCAGTCGTACTGGAGGAGTCCCTGGTCTGTCAATTAGAGGTGGGACTCCATAACACCCAAAGGTCCGAGGCATTTTGCTCTGATTGTTGCCAGCATGATATTGAAGTACCTGGGAAGCAGGTTGCTAGCCTTACTTGCCCAGGGCCCCACTGGGTTTAACCTTAACGGTTGAGGGACTAACCGGTGGATTTGACAGTCTTTGCCGTCTGAGCACAAAAGGTGGCCACGACTCAGAATATGTCTGAGATGCCCAACCTTAGTCCAAAGTAACTGGTATCCCAACTGTCAGGACCACTTACTTGGCCACTCATAAGTTGCCCGTGGTTCATCAGTCCCTAGGTTTACAAACTACTTAAACTAACTTATACTAAGGACGACAAATACAACTGTACGTTTTCATGAAGGAAATTTTTATAATATGCAAGCCAGTGAATTTAGCGTGGCGAAGCGTACCTTACTGCTTTCACACCGTTAGACCAGTCACCATGAAACTTGGCGCATGTATGTGTGTTTCAATACACTACTAGTCATTAAAATTGCTACGTCAAGAAGAAATACAGAGGATAAACGGGTATTCATTGGAAAAAAAATATTATACTAGAACTGACATGGGATTACATTTTCACGCAATTTAGGTGTATAGATCCTGAGAAATCAGTACCCAGAACAAGCTCCTCTGGCCATAATAACGGCCTTGATACGCCTGATCATTGAGTCAAACAGAGCTTGGATGGCGTGTACAGGTACAGATGCCCATGCGGCTTCAACACTATACCACATTTCATCAAGAGTAGTGACTGACGTATTGTGACGAGCCAGTTGCTCGGGCACAATTGACCAGACGTTTTCAACTGGTGATAGATCTGGAAAATGTGCTGGCCAGGGCAGCACTCGAACATTTTCCGTATCCAGAAAGGCCCGTACAGGACTTGCAACATGCGGCCGTGCATTATCCTGCTGAAATGTTTCTCAGGGATCGAATGAAGGGTAGAGCCACTAGCATGATGCTGTAAACAGAACTTGGATTCATCCGAAAAAAAAAAAAAAATCAGGTTCGCCGTTGCGTACACCATCGCAGGCGTTCCTGTCTTTGATGCGTCAAGGGTTACCGCAACCATGGTCTCCGAGCTGATAGTCGATGCTGCTGCAAGCGCGTCGAACTGTTCGTGCAGATTGTTCCTGTTGTCTTGCAAACGTCCCCATATGTTGACTCAGGGATCGAGACGTGGCTGCACGATCCGTTACAGCCATGCGGATAAGATGCCTTTCATCTCGACTGCTAGTGACACGAGGCCGTTGGGATCCAGCACGGCGATCCGTATTGTCCTCGTGAACCCATCGATTCCTTTTTCTGCTAACAGTCATTGGATCGCGACCAACGCGAGCAGCAATGTCGCGATACGATAAACCGCAATCGCGATAGGCTATAATCCGACCTTTATCAAAGTCGGATACGTGATGGTACGCATTTCTCCTCCGTACACGATGCACCACAACAACGTTTCACCAGGAAACATCTTTCAACTGTAGCTTGTGTATGAGAAATCGATTGGAAACTTTCGTCATGTCAGCACGTTGTAGGTGTCGCCACCGGCGGCAACCTTGTGTGAATGCTCTGAAAGCTAATCATTTGCATTTCACACCATCTTCTTCCTGTCGGTTAAATTTCGCTTCTGTAGCACATCATCTTCGTGGTGTAGCAATTTAAATGGCTAGGAGTGTGTATAGGAGGGAGAGGAGTAGGTGGAGGAAGAGAGAAAGGGGAGGCAGGAGATGGACAGAGAGGAGGAGACGGAGAGAGGGGAAGGAGGAGAAAGAGAGAGGACAGCTGGTGAAAGGAGATGAACGGAGAAAGTGACAGGAGGAGACAAGGGGAGCAGCAGGTGAACAGAGCGAACTGAATGGATGACATGGACTAATGGAAAATTGGAACCCTCATGTATATTTGTTCGTTTGTTCGTATTTTATGTGCTGCCATAACGTTGATCTGATTGCTATAAAACTGTTAACATACTTCTTGCTCTTACGCGAAGCCGGCCGCGGTGGCCGAGGAGACTGCGTTGCGCAAGTCACGGTCTGCACGGCCACTACGGTCGGGGTTTCGAATCCCCGCTCGGGCATGGATATTTATGGCGTCCTTAGTATTAGCTAGTTCACAAGTAGTTTGTAAGTTTAGGGACTGATGACCCCGTAGTTAAGTTCCATAAGCTCTACAAACATTTTCTTACGCGAAGGTTATGGCCATGGTGCAGTTAACGTACGGTAGGTAGCGCGCTTGTCGTACCGGCATGTATTTGGAGGGGCCATTGAATTAGAGAGATGTTTTAATGTAACACAAACACATCAGCGTTATATTGTATCCTATTCATTTCGATGCCGATAAATCTGAGTTACATCTATGTCATTTATACTTCTCCTTTATGTGTACTTAAATTTCAATAAATGTATTTATGATCGACTATAAAATGAACATTTACTTGTATCATTCGTAACCAAACAAGCTAACACTTTCAAATTTCAAACATTATTTACACAATTAATTTTTCTGCGGCAGGTACGCGCCGAGTACCAGCAAGTCTTTTATGAATACGTCATCTAGAAACAAAACTGTAGATTCTAGAAACCACTGAGGATGCATTGAAGCAAAAGGCAAAATACGTCTTGCAAAACTAAATTAATTGAAAAACGAATCCGACGTTTTTATTTCCAGGAACGACCAGCCTCATATGCTTGCATCGAGATGATATGCCGCAATGTCAAATGTTTGTACTAAATTCCTTACGGCTCAGTTTATCCAGGAATCTCAGAAACTAGCGCAAATGGTCGTGACACCTGCTGTCGACTTACGGAACAGACTGTCAAATTAACGCTTAAATATGATCGAGTCCTGTCAAGGACGAGGTGAACAGGTGTGCAGGCGAGAACCTAAATCTGATTTTCTTGAAGTCGCTTGCGTGAAACATACTCATATTTCGTTAGCTATACATCACACTAATATGATCTTCAATTATTGAATCGCTTATAGAATTTTCTAATATTTAATTGGACGACAATGGGCGTTAGTTGGTCTTTTTATGCGCCATCATTAGCAACAGTGAGAAACGAGTGCTTCAGTTGGATTAATTTTCCGGTATATGACCCTGGTGTCAGAGTCGTAATTTTCTAAGCTATACAGTCTACAGTTACGAGCGTCACCGTGACACTACTGTTTTGGACCGTGTTTCGTCTTCAGTCAGAAAGACTGGTTTGATGCAGTTCCCTACGCTGTCCTCTGCAACACTCTTCATCTCCTAAAAATGTTCAAATGGTTGTAAATCTATCGGACCAAACTGCGTGGTTATCAGTCCGTAGCTTACAAACTACTTAAACCTAGGTAAACTAACCTAAGGACAACACACACACACATGACCCAGGGAGGACTCCAACCTCCACGGCGAGCAACCGCGCGCTCCGCAGCGAGGCGTTTTAGACCACTCGGCTACTCGACCGCGGCTTGATCTCCTAGTAATCACTGCACCCCACATGGATTTAAATCTGCTTACTGCACTCGTCTCTGGATTAATCTGTAATTTTTCCCTCCCAAACTATGTTATAATAAGCAAACGATTCTTCGCTGTGTCAAAATGTGACCTGTCAACCGATCCACTTTTTCAGTAAAGATATGTCACCAATTTCTCTTCTCCCCAATTCTATCTCCCCATTAGTTACGCGATTTCCCTATAGCCTTCAGCATTCTTCTGGAGCACCATATTTCTTAAGCTTTTATTCTCTTTCCCTGAGTTGTTGATCGTCCACGGTTCATTTCAGTACAAGACACGCTGCTTCACCCAAAGTTCCTATCACTTACGTTTATGTGAGATGTTAATAGATTTGTCATCTTTTTATACACTTTTCTTCCCATTGTCAGGCTAAGTTTTACATCTTCAGTTATTTTGCTGATAAAATTACAAAATTCGTATACTACGTTTAGTATCTCATTTTATCACTTGCAATCCGACTGGTTACGTTTACCCTGATTTTGATATCTTGTAACGGTGACCTTGCTCTCCTTTCAAGACACTGTTTTCTTTGTTCAACTAGACTACCAAACACCTTATCTGTCTGTGATAGAATTAAAGTGTCATCGGTAAACTTCAAAGTTTTTATTTCTTCTACCTGGACTTCAATTTCTTCAATTTTTCGCTCCGTTTCTTTTATTACTTGCATCACTGTACATATCACTGAAGAAATACGTTTATCAGGCATTGCTTGCCTTTCACGGCCTTTCACTTTTATAACTGCCGCCTGGTTTCTATAAAAGTTGCATAGAAAAATTTTGATCTCAGTATTTAATCCATTCTATCTTCAGAATTTCAGTGAGTGCATTCCCGTAATTATTGTTAAAACATTTCTCTATAGTTGCTGAATCTATGAACCTAGGCTTGCCTCGCGTGTTTAAACATTTCTTCAGAGTCGAAACTGCTGTCTATAAGATATTCCTCGTTCGTCAGTAAATATTTCGTAGTAGAATTTGGCAACTTTCATTCATTAAACTCTCAGTCTGACAATATTTTCACCTGTCAGTATCTGGTTTCTTTTCCACCGTATGTGTTGTATATTTGTCCATGTCTCTGGGTATTTCCCCATTCTTATATATTTTGCACACCAGAATCAGTAGTTATTTCAGTGTTGGCTCTCCCAAGGATATATTTCGTGTATTAGAAGGACCTCGTTTCGGAAACGATATTTCTGTGCTATAATTTTCCCTTTAGTATCATATTTTCTTTCTAGTCTTCAGGTGCTTGCTGTTCTTCTGGTATAATGTCGTCTGTATACTGTTCTACCTTTCTGATTTCCGTTGTGTGCTTAATACTTCGTCATCTGAGCTCTTGGCAATCATTCAGCTGCACACCTTCTAGGTTTTCTAAATGTCTCTTCAATTTCCGTGTAGACAGTATATTTCTTATCCTACATGCCATTCCTGCTCAGCCATTTTGAACTTCCTGTCAGCCCTGTTCTTTAGACGTTATATTCGGTTTGTGATGCTTCACTGGCTGTTTTTTTTATTCTTTTTCAAAAAATGTACAAATGTTTGTATAGCTTATGGGACTTAACTACGGGGTCATCAGTCCCTGAACTTACAAACTACTTATGAACTAGCTAACACTAAGGCCGGCACAAATATCCATGCCCGAGAGGGATTCAAACCCCCGACCGTAGTGGCCGTGCAGACCGTGACTGGCGCGCCGCAGACGACTCGGCCACCGCGGCCGGCTATTCTTATTCTTTTAAGCAGTTAATTTGCTATATAATTGACCCGTTTTCTCACAGCTGGTGAGTATATAAATATGGTGATTTTACCACATGATCTTGCACATTTTGTGACTGAATTGTTCTACGATTACTTTAAAATAAAAACGTTTATGATTTATTTCCTAAAGATATAATTTTTGGTGTATTTTTTCACAGTTTCAATCTCATTAATTTTAACTATTAAATACTACTAAAGCGGAGGTACAACATCATGGTACTATCTATGTCATTTAGTAAGTAATTCACTGATTTCAGAAGTTTCTGAAAAAAGGACATTTATACTGAAGTATGCAATTTGTAGAAAATTGAGTAAAAGGAAAATAAAATAATAATATGCAGCCAACTGGTACATAAAAATATATTAGAATCCTCTAGCCTGGTTGTTTTCATCTCATTCTTCATTTTCCTAATCCAGTGTTGCCATCCTTTTCTGAGATCTGATTTGTTTGGACATTTTGTTTGTTACTATCTCATCATTCATGATTCGTAGTTGATCCCTCACATTTTTGGCGGTGTTGTAACCTTTAGCAATTTCAAGATGCTCCAGAACCTGCAGTGTTCCAGAACAGCCATAATAAAGGCAAGAACAGCGTCAAAACCACCAAGATCAGAGACAGAGCATCCAACAAATACAGAAACCAAAACACGTATAGTAAACAACTATTGTCAAACACAAATAAATTTACTGTTCAAAGAGTTTACTGGCAAGAACCGCTAGTGCAGGCAATTTATATAACGGGCAGGTCTCCACAAAACGAAAGTAATCACAATCTTCTATAGTACCAGATGATGCCAATATGTGAAATGATGCAACCAAATTTCTCAGGCATGTCAGAGCAGTACTACTTTGAAATATTTATTTAAGATAGTAAATAATCGAATTTTTCAATAAAACCATCACCAAATAAAGCATAAACATCAGTATTTTCCTAATCTGTATGAAAGTAAAATTTCAAATTTTGCATTTTGGACGGTACCACTCCCCTTACATTCAGTATCTCCTGACATCCAAGTTTTTCAACTAAGCCTTGTCTTCTCACTCATTCTATTCTGCTCACACAAGTGACAATTCTGGCAATGTCCGCCCTTTTATATCTTGAGTACGCGATGTCATCGCTGTCTGTATCCATGCATGTAACTATCCCATTCCTTTAGTCACCTGAGCGTAAAATGGACATGACAATCGAGTCCTCTGCTTCACCTCATTGTCAATAAAATGACGTTGTTCGTGATGGTGCTCCTTTTTTCCCATCAGTATGACCACCTACTTCAGCTGCTTCTACAACTCACTTCCAAGTGCATGGCGTTGTGTTCATGAAACAGCTTTTATGACATTACACTACCGTTCCATTCTCTAACAGCTCGGGGGAAAGAGGAACACGTAAATGTTACCGTTTTATTCGATCGCAGCAGATCAGTTTAAAGGAAGACATAGCAGCAGTTCAGAGGCGAGCAGCTAGATTTGTTACTGGTAGGTTCGATTAATGCGCGAGTGTCACGGAAATACTCCGGCAACTCAATTGGGGATCGCTGGAGGAAAGACGACGTTCTTTTCTTGAGTTTCTGTTGAGGAAATTTAGAGCGCCGGAATTTGAAGCTGAGTGTAGTACTGTCTTGCTGCCGCCTACTTATATTTCGCGCAGTGATGACAAAGACAAGATAAGAGAAATTTGGGCTCGTACGGAGGTATACAGGCATTCTTTTTTCACTCGTTCTATTTGGGAGTGGAATAGAAAAGGAAATTCCTTGTAGTGCCACAGTGTACCCTCCGCCACGCACCGTACGGTGGATTGCGTTTTTTTTTTTTTTTTTTTTTTTTTTTTTTTTTTTTTTTTTTTTTTTTTTTTTTTTTTCAAACTACTTATGAACTACTTACGATCTAGGACGGCACAAATATCCATGCCCGAGGGGGTATTCGAATCGCCGACCGTAGTGGCCGTGCAGACCGTGACTGGAGCGCCTCAGCTCCCTCGGCCACCGCGGCCGGCACGGTGGATAGCGGAGTATGTATGTAGATGTAGATTCCTTTCCGTCGATTACAACATACTGTCCTTTCAGACAGGATATCATGAACCTTCATATTATCGATGTAAAATAAACCCGTACCGACGACAGCAGCTTCATCTCGCGAAGTTTTACTGCTAGACAGACCATGGGTCGTGTGCAGAGTAGGGAAGGCGTACGATCTATCCGTGTTTCACCGAGGGCGCTGCAGCGGAGCGGTCGAGCGCATTGAGGCGCTATGCTACGATGCGCGAGGCCGTTCCCCGTCGGGGGTTCGAAACCCTCCTAGGTCATGGATGTGTTTAGTATAAGCTAGTTCATAAGTAGTTCGTACGTTTAGGGACTGATGACCCCATAGTTAGGTCCCATAAGCTCCACAAACATTTGAACATTCACCGAGGGCAGATTGTCATGAACCAGCATTTCGAAGACGCAGTTTTCCATTTTTATTTTCGAGGAATGCTGTGGTGTCTTCAACAAGTTGCGTAACAAAGGTGAAACCATGACCAAATGTCGAGGGTTTGGGTGGCCACCCCTCATAAAGATGTCGGTGTTCGCACACAGAGCAGACTGGTAAAACAGGACAAGCGGCAAACTGTCACACTTCGACGCTGGGCAGAGTTGACGTGTGTTTGAACACACAACATACACAACACGACATCGGCAGCTACAACTAAATGGGCACCTAAGCATCGCCACTGACACCTTCTACATCTCGCCGATGGGAGAGTATGAATGCGTCGACTTCCAGGGGGACAGCTGTTTGAAACCTTTACAGCGGTACGGATACAAGCTAGCGGCGGGCTAGTTGGGCCCGGCACACACTCACTAGACGCAGGACAGGCAGAGCGTAGGCGCCCAGCCGTTTGTGTAGCACGCTTTCCAATGAGATAGCGCACACTTAATGCAGCCGAGATGCAGGGCAAGCGTCTGCTAGGGCAGGCTTCTGCCAACGCCACCTAGATACAAGGCCTATGCGCTGCCTGCCAAGAGTAGTCATAACAAAAGCGAATTATTTGTCTTATGTAGCGTTCTGCTGAATTGGTTATACGTACACGTTGCACACTGTGTTTTAGAATGTTCTTAATATTATTTATGTGTTTCATAGACACATTTGTTATGGTATAAGATATTTATGAACTATTAGTAAGATATCTTACCGATATTGGAATCGGACGATTCATATTAGGCACTTTGTCTCATAACAGCAAACATCTGCACGGAGAATCACATAGAAAACATGGAAAACATTCTGCAACACATTGTGCAATATATACGTATTCCCAAACTCAACACAAAGCTTCATAAGACAAATAGTTTGCTTTGTTATGACTACTCTTGGCAGGCAGCGCACAGGCCTGTATCTAGGTGGCGGTTGTCCTGCGACTCTGGCGCAAAGTGAAATTTCAAGTCATCCGATATGCTTCGAAAAAAAAAAAAAAAAAAAAAAAAAAAAAAAAAAAAAAAATTGTTTTCTTTTGTAGACAAATATAAGCTACATTCATCTCTGTATTTAGTTATTTAGTTTCCCTCTAAGACTCTCTCTAAGACTCTCTCTAAGACACTACTGTTTGAGAAAAAAACACTGTTTTCGGATTTGTGCGTGTTCTGTGCTAACTCAGTATCCTCAATTCATTTTGCAAAAACTATTCAGTAGAAACATTATTTTTCTTTATCTTATAGCCAAAAGCTACAGCATTATGTTGGACTCGTTTTGTTATAATTTTTGCCCATAGTTATTGTTATAATAAGATCTAAAGTGCAACGCCGAGCATATTTCGAAGAAAACTTCCTGGCAGATTAAAATTGTGTGCCGGAGCCGGGACTCGAACCTGGGGCCTTTGCCTTTCACGGGCAAGCGCACTACCGACTGTGCTACCCCGACACGACTCACGACGCCGCCTCACAACTTTACTTCCGCCAGTACCTCGCCTCCTACTTTCCAAACTTCACAGAAGCTCTCCTGCGAACCATGCAAGACTAGCACTTCTGGAAGAAAGGATATGGTGGAGACATGGCTTAGCCACAGCCTAAGGGATGTTTCCAGAATGAAACTTTCACTCTTCATTCTGGAAACATCCCTTAGGCTGTGGCTAAGCCATGTCTCCACCATATCCTTTCTTCCAGGAGTGCTAGTCTTGCATGGTTCGCAGGAGAGCTTCTGTGCAGTTTGCCGGCCGCGGTGGCCGAGGAGACTGAGGCGCTTCAGTCACGGTCTGCACGGCCACTACGGTCGGGGGTTCGAATCCCCCCTGGGGCATGGATATTTGTGCCGTCCTAGTTCGTAAGTAGTTAATAAGTAGTTTGTAAGTTTAGGGACTGATGACCCCGTAGTTAAGTCCCATAAGATTTACAAACATTTGAACATTTTTTCTGTGCAGTTTGGAAAGTAGGAGGCGAGGTACTGGCGGAAGTAAAGTTGTGAGGCGGCGTCGTGAGTCGTGTCGGGGTAGCACAGTCGGTAGTGCGCTTGCCCGCGAAAGGCAAAGGTCCCAGGTTCGAGTCCCGGCTCCGGCACACAATTTTAATCTGCCAGGAAGTTTCATATCAGCGCACACTCCGCTGCAGAGTGAAAGTTTCATTCTGGATATTTCGACGAGTTTGGCCGGCCGCGGTGGCCGAGGAGACTAAGGCGCTCCAGTCACGGTCTGCACGGCCACTACGGTCGGGGGTTCGAATCTCCCTTCGGGCATGGATATTTGTGCCGTCGTAGTTCGTAAGTTTAGGGACTGATGACCTCGTAGTTAAGTCCCATAGTCCCCTTTCAGTTTGGTGAATTTTACACCGTACATTTCTGCGTATGAAATATAGCTAACAAGTCGAAATTGTTTATAACTATGGAAGGAGAGCCATAGCTCTTTCCATTCTCGAGAAAATCCGCGAGACACGTTTGACGCGTCACCGTCGACAGCTACGCGCCACACCAACAGCACCTAGAGAGAAGGCCGCGGCGCTCTCGTATGACGTCAGGCAGAGTAGGTTACGGGCGTATAGCTGACTGGGTAGCCGCTGGGGCACGGCCCACTATGCCGAAGCTGCGAGCCAGTCAGCTATGCGCGCGCAGCCTACTCTGCCTGACGTCACACGAATGCGCCGCGGCCTTCTCTCTTACGTGGTGGTGGCCACACGCGCGGCTGTTGCCGCCTGTTGCGTCGAGTGCGGAGCTGTCTTGTGTTTCTCTTCTTCGCGTGCTGCTGACAACCTGCTAAAATGGAAATGAACGACTTACTGAAATGAAAAGACACCGAGAGTCATCAGCGTAAAATGCTGACTGTATTTTTTTTGTTCTATAGTCCCTGGTTTCAGCGGCGGACTAAAAGTGTGGGGGGGGGGGGGGGGGGGAGAGCGGGCCTCCGGTCTTGGGGGGCCTCCAAATACCTCGAGGGGATTTTTTTAAAATTTTTTATTCTGGAGCGTGCTTCGCATCTCCTTCTGCTGGGGCCTCCAAATCTCGAAATCTATTTTTTTAGACTGTTCCTTGCCTCTCGTCCTGGAGGGTCCTCCAGTTCTTATTCATAGTAATACATGTATTTCCAAGTGGACGGGAGCCTCATTTTGTTTCGCCGCCGCCACAGGCCTCCAACAGCCTTAGTCCGCCACTGCCTGGTTTCTGTAAACATTGTGACGACAAAAAGGAATTACGTAAGCTAAAATTCCCGTTACTTCTGAATGATCTGCTCGGCTAAGCCGGAAGGGTTGCGCAACCATTTTCTTCATCCTCATTTCTTGAAACACACGTCCACTGCTACACCATAGGAGATACATGATCCAGATATCTAGTAACGTTTCTTTTCAATACTCCTCAAGCTCAATTTTATTCTTCTTTGCGAAATTCAACAATTATACAACTAATATCCTACCTTTACTTATTATTAACAAATATGATGGTTGCTGATGATAATTATCATAAGAAATGGTAATTAGATCTGGAATATATTGTAATAAAATACTGGACTAACAAGAACAGCCAGCGCCAAATAAAAAAAGCAAACGCCAATATTATAGTACTCAGGGCCGTAAGGGCTATGAATAAATATCCAAGGAATGAGTTACTTCGCGTGCAAATGCAGTTAAACAAGGAGACTATGATTTATGTAAATTTTTCATATCTATTTGTCTTTCAACCAAAGAACTGTTAAAAGTCTAACAGGTGACACTGAGAAGAAAAGTGTTTCATGTTCGTATAAACTGCACAGAATCACTTATTGAATTTACAGCGACTCTTGTTTGTCTTAATTATAAAAGACATGAGAGAAAACGAAACCTCATTCTAATTAACTTTTCTTTAGTACGTATCACTAGCTACATTACTTCTCTTCTAAGTCTTCCTCTATCAGTATGTGAAACTGTTTGGATTGTCGTCTGTTTATTCAGAAGTGTTTCTTGAATGCCTGTTAAGAAAATTCAATAGACTACACAAGTTCGCTGTATATTTGTCACTGTTGCCTTTTTGTCAAAGAGACATTTCAGTGCTCATATATGATGCACTTAACAGGAAGACACACTCATAAATTAAATTAAATTAAATCAAATTAATGGACTTTAAGGGGACTCAGGAATTGTCTATCTCTATCGAGAAGTTAGCGGTGGACATGCAGCACGTGCTGTGTTGCGAGAACGCTACACGCTGCTTTGTCTGCCTGTGCTGCGTTAAGTGTGCGCCGTGCATTATGGTCTGGGGAACACTCACGTGAGCTTGCATGCTTCCAGTAGAGCTTGTGAAAGGCAGCATGACGGCCACGACGTATCGTGCATTGGTTGCAGACCACGTTCACACCTTCTTAACGTTCGTGTTTCCCAACAGTAGTAGCATTTTTCAATCAAGTACATACAGTTTCATACAGTAAACGGCATGACACCATTAATAAATTTAGACTTTGGACATAAATCTGTAGCTAAGGTAGAAGATTCAAAATTTTTAATTGTTTGCATTGACGAAGAATTGAATTGGAAGACACACATTGAAGAAAAAATGTCCCATAAGCTTTACAGACATATGACCTTCAAAAACGTTGAAATGTTTGTATAGTTTATGGGACTTACCTTCGGGGTCATCAGTCCCTAAACTTACAAACTACTTATGAACTACTTACGAACTAGGACGGCACATATATCAATTCCCGAGGGGGGATTCGAACCCCCGACCGTAGAGGCCGTGCAGACCGTGACTGGAGCGCCTCAGTCTCCTCGGCCACCGCGGCCGGCAGGTCACATTGAAGATCCGCTGAAACGTATGCTATCAGGGTCATTGCAAAATTTGGTGATATACATTTCAGTAAATTAGCTTCCTATGCCTATTTGCATTTACTGCCTTCATATGGGATCATATTCTGGGTCGGTTCAACAATAAGTAAAACAGTATTCATTGCTCAAAAGCGGGTAATCAGAATAATTGCTGGAGCCCACCCAAGATCATCCTGCAGATATTTATTTAAGGATCTAGGGATCTCCACTGTAGATTCACAATATATATATATATATATATATATATATATATATATATATATATATATATATATATATATATTATATATTTTTCTCTCATGTAATTTGTTATTAACAATCCGACCCAATTCAAAAGTAATAGTAGTGTGCACAGCTACAACACTAGGATAAAGGGTGATATCACTATTCAAGGTTAAATCTGACAATGGCCCTGAAAGGGGTGAATTATCCTGCCACAAAAGTCTTTGGTCACTTACCAAGTAGCATCAAAAGTCTGACAAATAGCCAACTACAATTTAAAAAGTAATTAAAGGAATTTCTGAATGGCAACTCCTTCTACATTCTAGATGAATTTTTATATAAAACTTAAAATAAAATATAAACAGAAATAACAATAAAAATGAATATAAAAAGTCCTTAAAATATCGATTGTCATGTGTAGACAACACGTTCCAATCATTCCGAAATGTCGTATATATGTTCCATGGAATGCGCCATGTCACAAGGAGAGAAAAGTGATGTAGTGCTTTGATGGACACAGTGGTGAGTAGCAATTGACATTACCCCCCCCCCCCCCCACCCCTCCCGTAACTCGGCAGATCTGAACAAGATTGAAAATATCTAGGATGTGATTAAACTTGGATTAGGCGATTAATTGTGATTAATCTATTAATTGTAATTACTCTTGAATAGATTATGCACTTATTGATATTTCTGTCAAGATGATGAATTTAATTAATAAGGAAGATAAGCAGTAGATTGAAATTCATCACCTTAAGAGAAATATCGACTTTTGACTTTTTCTGGCTGTAAAATTCGTCAAATGCACAGTTGCCCTATTTCAGCATCTTTCGTATTTCTTGTTTTTCTTCAATGTTGTTAATCCGATCGATACACAGTTTTGCTTGAAACTTTAGTACATGATCCGTGTGCGTTGTTTTAGCTGCCATGTTGTATTACACTTCAAAGAGAGAATCTTTATCTCTTTATGATCTGTCGGGACTTCAAAGTCCCCCTTTATAAAAATGAATGTAAAACATTCTTCGTCATTTGAATTGCCGCGGAACTGTGGCGCGCCCCTTATTCTTGCTTTGGTACATTGTTACTGCATCGCAGTTCTCTCATTGATGTGATATCTGTGACGCCAAAGCAATATGAATTTCAAATGCAGACCGTGGGCTATTTAGTTGTATGCGGGTGATTGTTCAGTTTGTATTCTGTGCATATCCTGTGGGAAAGCGATCTTCGTAACTTTTTACTGTCACTCGGTAATTCAATTTTTTGATAATGGACGCTTAGGAGCGGAATATATTATAAATGCAGAAAAAAATTTGTAAATATAATTTGGTACTTTCTCTTCAGGTCTATATAAAATCATTTGATTTGATTTTTATTTGTACTAAACATATTTTCCAACAATAAGTTTGAAATATCAAACTGAAAAGATAAAAATTCAGGCCATAAAGGGTTAAAATGTGGCTTCATGGAACATGTTTTCAACAACGTGTGAGGACTCTTCAACCCCCCTTACCCCACCCTTCCCAAATTCCACCTGCTGGAATTCCCAGTTCTCATACCTACAAGTAATATCCTACAAAGAAACTCACTGTCATATTGACATATCATGTAGTGACATCCTCCGTACATTGTGAAGGACTGTTTTCAAAGGCAGGGAACTCCATAGTGTCACTGACTACCGTGGAGGGGACTTGGGTTCTATTCCATGCAGGAGATTTGGTGCTCTGTGTTGTCATAATCATTTCATCATCGTGGGCACGTAAGTCCCTTCGTCGCGTTCGTTGAGAAGATCTGCACCAGGTGGCCTAACAACCTCAGATGAGGTGGTTGCGTAGACTTCCTATAGATGTTTTCAGAGTGAGTGAGTGAGTTTGTAGTAATCAGGATCTGAAGCTATAGGAAGTGAAGCTTGATGCCAAATATTTATATTAAAGTTTTTCAATTTTGTAACATGATATTTTAAGCAATTGGCTAAGCTCTACTGGTGCTTGAGAATGATACACTAACCGAAACCGGTAGCTTTGAGTTAATAAACAGCTGTGGTCAACATGTCATTTTGCAAATAGTGGAATAGCATTGTATAAATTAATGTTTTTCAATTCACTTCCTCAAAAATCTGGTGCTTATAGTGATAATTAGTTTTATCAATAAATATTGGCTACATTTTTGTTAAAATAGCAAATATGTTTTTCACAGTACTCAGAAATTTGTTAGCTACAAAAAGAAACAATTAAGTCTGATGTTTTTGTAGCATTAACATTTCTACTTTAAAAGGAATGTTTGGTCTTTAAAGATCTAAAGATAAAGAAGTAATACATCCTCTGACAAGAAAGATCGGTGTGTAGTTCTCTAACATTAACGTAGATCAACTATGAACTACAGTTACATTACTGTCCTTCGAAATAGTCGACTCTCATAATTAAGTAAATTAAGCACCCCTCAGCTCTGCGATACGCGCCCTGGAAACTTTTCCCAGAGTCTTCGTTTGGGATGGTGTACAAAAACCTCGTCACGCATTGTTGGATGCCAGGAATATCGTCAATCCCTTTCCTTTCAAAGCGAGTTTGAGTCGAGGGAGCCGCGGTGGAGTAGCCGAGCGGTCTCAAGCGTCTCGCTGCGGAGCGCGCGGTTGCTCGCCGTGGAGGTTCGAGTCCTCCCTGGGGCATGGGTGTGTGTGTTGTCCTTAGGTTAGTTCACCTAGGTTTAAGTAGTTTGTTAGCTACGGACTGATGACCACGCAGTTTGGTCCGATAGATTTACAAACATTTGAACATTTGATTTAGTCGAGGGAATAGGAAGAGGTCTACAGGATTGAGATCCGCTGAGTATGGTAGATGTTCAAGTTGCGCCACCCCCTTTGTGCCAGGAACTGTTTGACGATATTGGCTCTGTGGGGGCGAGTGTTGTGGACAATCAGGAACCTTGTTGTGCGTACTGAAGTCGTACCATGTGTAGGTTCTGTATGAAATGTGTCAAAATTCCTACCTACTTTGCAAGCGCTTTCCTTGTGGATAATGCCTTAAATATCGACAAAAGGTGATGAACATCGTTATGTTGCGTGATTTTCGGCTCTGATCTTTTCCAACTAGGTGATCTAGGAAAAAAAATCGTTCAATGATCTGTCGTTTTGTTTCAGGGTCGTACCGGAGACACAACGTTTCATTCTCAGTGACATTACGGTTCAAGATAATGGGTGTCGCAAACGCCGCTGGGTAACTGTGAAGCCTCTAAACGTGCCTGCTTCTGATCGCCAGTCAAGTGATGTGCTACAAGACGACAATACATTTTCCTCTTGGTTATCTTCGGGTAAGTATTTGTCGTAGTGATTCAAGTTTCATCTGCAGCTCATCCACTATCCTGTGCACAATTAATCGACGATCGTTCGTGTTTAATGTCCTCACGTTCTTAAAGTTTTCGACACTGATAGCTGACGCCGGTTGTCCGCTATGAGAATTGTCAGAAACACTTTTCTCGGCCTCCTCGAACCACTCGCACACACTTCGCGGACAGCCCTTCATCCACGTAAACACGTACCAGCAGCGCATGCGTTTCTTTAGGTATCTTGCCACGCTTAAAACAGAACTTCAAATTGATCCTTTGCTAGTTCACTGTCCTTTCCTCAGTTCAGAACCAGCGCAATAAACAAGCACATCATCCAACAGGTATAACCTCTTCACTCTGTAAGTGCACATATGTGCACCTTGGTCAGTAAACTGTTTTCTCTGTCTGTGGCGTATTTTGTGTGCTCAGACCTAGAGTGCACAATGGTGTACCTTTTTGCTTTCAAATGACGCCACTTCCATAGCCCTTGCAGCAGTACTTCTGGAGCTACACGAATCAGAAGTTTGATGTTAGTGAAGCTGGCAGCCCGGCGTCGTCGTTATGACAGCAAGTAAATAATACACAAAGCTTTATGTGTATATCTTTGTTGTAGTAAGTGATAAATAAAGTTTTAAGAATCATCTGAAATACAGAAAGTGTGAATTATTTCAATTTTCCTGGCCAATAAATGCCAAGGTTTTCATAGTGATGAAGAGATATAACGCATACTAAAGGGAAGTGTTTCAGAATATTCCAACTCTGTATCTGAGGATGATTTATTTGCTGTAATGAGTCGACATCGTACGAATTCTGACTCCCACGTGACGCTCCTAACAAAATTCAGTCTCAAAACATTGATGATTTAATGAATGGTGATATTAAAAAACCCATAAGAGGTTTGACGTGAAGAGCTATTTGGTTAGTATTGCTTTCTTTATTTGTAACAAAAGGAGTAAATTTTCACATAAAATTTTAAGAAAAATGTATGTTTGGTGCCTATCAATGGTTTGTTCGTTACTTTTTTAGCATGCTTGACATTGGCGGATCTCTGGAGAGGAAAGTGAATCCAGTGGACTTGGAATCTTTCACTGAATTCTTTCCAGTTGAATTCTGAGAGGTTGTGACATATTAGACAAACCTAAAATCTGTTCAGACTAGTTCACTTAGTTTCAAACCAACCGCATCAAAAATTTTGCATCATGTTGGGATTAAAGTTGTCATGGGGACTCATACAAAACCATCTGGCAGTAACAAATACTTGTAAATGTGTTTTGTAAAATTTCTTATTGCAAGTAAAATATGTAGGTTGTACAAATACAACACAATGTAATTAATTTTACCCTTGAAAGCAGTATGTTCCCTTAAGAAAATTTAAGAAATATGTTTACGATTGAAACCCGAGGTACACAAGTGTGTACCATCAACGTTCAAAAAATGAAAATTTTTCCAAATTGAAAAAAAAAAAAAAAAAAAAAAAAAAAAGAGAAATATGGTGCCTCTGCAATCTAATAAACAAAAAATTATTAACATTTTCAAAATTTTAAATTAACCTTGGCACTGGGAGTGAAGTGGATAATGTGGAACACCCACTACTGCGGGGGCGGGTTGTAAACAACGGCCGCTACGCAGTTGCAACGTTGTGGTTGCCCGATCGACCGTTCTGACTTCATTCACCGAAATGTATTATCAAAGATTGCACATAGCTGTTAGGTGTGTGATCATAATGTTGTGGCTTGTTAGTAGAAATTACTATATGGTGACGAATTACAGTGTTGATAATTTGCGAAAAAATATTGATAAAATTATCAACACTGTAATTCGTCACCATAAAGTAATTTAACAAATGCCAAAGCGAGGCAATGACGATAACAGCGTAGGTTAATGCCTCGCTGTTTTCATTCTCCCTGGTGCGGGAATACAGATTAAGCTGCGACTGCTAAGGGATGAATGCAGTTGACTCACATGTGGAGTCAGTTGTGGCATATGGAAGTTTGGGTCTGTCATGGAGTCGTGTTCAGGTAGCCTAGTGGTTAAGGCGATCGCTCGCGATGAGCGGGAAACCCGGGTTCGTATCCCGGCCCGGCACAAATTTTCATATGTCACCATTTGGTAGAAGATACATACCTTATACGGTGACGCTAAGAGAAATTCGATAATGCGGAAAAATATTGTTAAATTTTATTAGTATAAGTCAAAACTGAAAAGAAAAAAAAAAAATGTTCGTCCACCGTAAGTCTGTGCCTTCTCGACAGAATGAAGCGCAAAGAAGCACAAGTGCGCCCGTTAAGCTGTGGCCGTGGCCGGTTTTAATCCACCAAAACGTTGTGGTCGCGACGAAGCGGGCCGAGGACGAACTTCATTGTCCACGGCAGCCACGAAACGGCCACTAACTCAATGGCGAGAGACCGACCGGCAAAAACAGCGCGCCAGGGCAAAAGCGGCTCGTTGCTTCAAATCAAGTGCTCATCGTCGTTTCCTTTTTGCGCAACTTCAATGAGAACTGGCGTTGCGTATACTGTTCACAGCGATGTAAACATTCACTGGAGGAGAACTTCTGTCGTAAACAGTGACGAGCGATGAGTTCGTAACTTCAGTAATTACTAGTTGGTTTGAAACTATTAAAACCTACGACTATCGATAGAAAAGGTGTTGTCTATTCACTCCCTAATGAGATGGGGTGACGATTGGAGAGGGTCGCTATTGACATATTAATTGAATGGTCTCAGTCACTACCGGTAGCCTTTTCCGGTGTAGCTAACCTATGATAGCTAGCAAACAACAGTGTGTCTTGGTACACGCGAAACGTAGACAAGTTAGATTCAATATCCCTGACTCATATCTTTTGCTCCGCGAGGGCATGCTTATGTTCTCGCTGTCGCCAGTTTTAGCAGTAGTAGTTCTGACCTAGACTCAGACGAGTGAACTGGGAGAGTGTTATACAAGAAGTATAGTAGTAGTTAAAATTTTTTGCAAAAAATGCAAGCTGCACTTAACAGTATTCATTAGCAAAAGACAAACACCAGTTACAATAGTTCAAGTATAAGCTACCATTAATAACAATAGAAATGTACAAGTTTTACCTTATTTGTGACAGTATTAATTAGCATCGGATTCCTTACAAAAATTACAATCTGCAGACTTGGCTGCGACTCTTCATAACGGCTAAAGCTTTAAAGTTTCAGATTTTTACTCTTCGAATCTTACACACCGACTGACTTACTCGACAGTTCCACAACGACTCCTACTCATCGACTGTACCCTACGACAGTCACACAACGACTCCCTTAATGCAACAATTGAGAGAACAAGACACACTCCAAAGAAAAAATATATGGTCTTTGGTTTGCAGCAGAGATAGATAAATGACTTCGGAATGTTATATCGAGTAATAAAATGATACAAAACATTACATAAATTTGTTTTTCCAGAATTACAGCTTAAATTTCTATAACAAAATATACTCAAGGCTGAATGATAGATAAAATTAAGTGAAAGTTATATTAAGTGAAAGTACTCCTTTCAAATTGTTTGTCTAATTATTGAGTCGAATCACGAACCGGTTGTCAGATATATAAAATTTTATGTCAGCACGTGTTTCGGGACGACGTTATTCCATTATCAAGTTCTGAAAACAAGGAAACATTAAAATAAGGCGTTGGATTTCGAAGACTCAGCTACGAAATGTGCAAAGTATAAAAGTAAGATGCTAACATACCTACAAAATTCATCTGCCGTTTGGCAACGACATTATCAAATTAGTTGCATCATATAATCATTCTCAAAATAAGACCGTCTATCGTAAAATATGCTGCTATTAAGACCACAGTCTAATATATACAGTCGCGACGCTCCTCCTGATTTTTGTTACCCAGGGCGCTAGTAGCGCCCCAAGTGGCTAGCCGGGTTTACTACCAAGTTCGGTGCAGTTTATATGACTGCAATATCCGGCTGTTGTTTTTTATTTTTATTTTTTACCGAAATAGTTTTTACTGTGGGGAACTTTTGTGGGCCAAGCAATTGTGTCAATGATTAGGAAAAGACTCCGCATTTATGGTGTTATAGGTTCTCCAAGGACCCTGCTGGATGCTGTGATGAAGCTAAACTGCTGTTGCCGGCCGCGGTGGCCGAGGGGACTAAGGCGCTCCAGTCACGGTCCGCACGGCCACTACGGTCGGGGGTTCGAATCCCCCCTCGGGCATGGATATTTGTGCCGTCCTAGTTCGTAAGTAGTTCATAAGTAGTTTGTAAGTTTAGGGACTGATAGCCCAGTAGTTAAGTCCCATAGACTTTACAAACATTTGAACATTTTCTAAACTGCTGTTAATAAGACTGTTTGTCAAAATCAGGCTGTTTTGCCGGATTAACTTTCTGAACCAAGACTTAGTTTCCAATAATAAGAAATCAAACAAGAAGCTTAAGAAGTTTGCACATTTAGGCTGCTGATTTCGTTTGGTATGTACTCTATTCACTTTTATTGCTTCCTTCTGGTGACGACATTGGTATGTTGTGAAAATTTTTCACTGACAGATATTCTGAAAAGTAGGCTATGCTATTGAAAAAATTGCATTTATGTGAACTTAGTGTAAGCAACGTATTAAAATGATGATTTCAACATATTTCTATCATTATTTGGAAGTTGTTTGTCAGGCGCTAATGACGTAAACACAGTAGCTTACGATCTCTTTTGATCTTGAAGGTACAGGACAGTGCTATTAAAGCATGTATATGCGTCTATTTATAATTGTTCGGTGTGAATGTGGTAGGCAGCAGTTCTATCCAACATCGTAAATACGTTGTAGCTAACACTGGATTTCCAAGTTGCAGTCATAATCGCTTTTATTTGAGAATCATACACTTCTTCTGGTTTTACACCAACGCTTGGAGATAGTGAAAGACGTTAGATATTTGGTAAATCGCTTAAAAAAGGGAGAAAAACAAACATTGTCCATGCGACGTCAATCAGTCTCACATGGCTAACAGCTTGAGGCGCTATTGTCAGTCCAGCTGTCAAACGGTAACAACTCACAGCAGTGAGTGTCGAGACTGAGTATATTATTCTGTGGTTAGGACGTTCACTTGTAAACTGAAGAGTGATCTCTATCCAAACTGGATGTATAACTCTGGCGTCTGAGCATAGAACTGCAGTGTGCCTGCACATTCAAATATTTGTCACACGTTTCGGCATTGTTCGCCATGTTTAAATTTGGCATATGAATTTTAATCGATTATTACGCGACAAAGAATTGCTTGCTTACCTATTGATTTGAATTTTATATCAATACATGATGTAACAGAATAATGTGAGAGAGAAATTGAAACTTTTTTCTTTTTTTTCTTGTAGTACATCATAGCAGCCATATTTAAATTTGGCAAGAAATGAATTATGAACATCTATGGCTGGCAGACTCAGACACGAGGCGTTATGCCTAGCAGTTTCAACTGGCACCGGGAGACCTGATTGGTTGTTAGTAGGAGCCAATGAGATGCTGCATATTTCTCAAACGGAGATTCGGTCGCTACGCGCCTCACGCACTAATAAAAAACTTCTTGTTTGACCTATACCTAACTTTCTTATGGCTACACTAGAGGTCACTTTCTTTTGATGTGAAAGCTAGGTTAGGTACAGGTTAAACATGAGGTAGTACGTGAGGGCGCGTAGCGCCCGAATATCCGGTTAAGAAACACTCAGTCTATTTACAGTTGTACATTAGATATATGAGTAGCCTATTATCAAAGACGGACATCTGTCGTTTGCCATAAACTGAGATAAACGTAATTTTTTTATTGCGAAACGCAGAGGTAATATAGGGTAAGGTGGTACAAATTCGATATAGGCACAATTCCGATCAACATAAGTGTGGTACAAATTCGATATATGCACAACTCCGATCAACATAAGTTTTCGCGCCATTTGTCAATTTCATGGTGTCTCGTTGTGTGGCGTTGTAGTGTAGCAGTTTTGTACAGCTCCTCCTGTCTTTTCCAAGAATACACCACTTTGGGCTACGGAGATATAATTTTTTTTCCTTTTAAGAGGTAAATGAAGCTACTTAGTTCAACGCGCTCTTATACATTTTCTGATTAATGGTGATTGGATTCGCTGCTAAATATGCAATGTTTGCTACCACCAAGTGTGCATTGGTGCCTTAAGGAAAAAGTGCTTTCTATGTGGAAGATGCCCATTATCAAAATTGTACGAGGAAGTGATCATAATTGTACCTAGTGTGGTACATTTTCGATCGATTTTTCTCAATTCTGTAACATTTTCTAGTGTTTACACCAACAATTGTAAATACCTAATATTTGTGTTATATATTCATTAAACATCCGGGAACAAGTGAAATAGTTAAAATTATTTATTTTCTCGATATATTTCCAGTTACAATGACATTTGTCCGAAATGATCGAAATTGTACCACCTTACCCTATTTATAAGCTGATTTCAGCATTATCAACTTTAATAGTCGAGGATTTATACCTGGAAGTGGCTAACATCAATTTGATTACTCAGGCACCTTCAAACTGTTTGAAAATACAGATGTTCGTCTTTGAAACCAAAATGTGTAGCTGTTTGCTTTTGACGTGAACACGCTTTCAGATGTCCGTTTTTGATACACAGAGATTCGCTTACTGAAAAATGAAAACTACAATAACCATAATAATCTTTTCTTAAATTTTATATACAAAATGAAATGTTACGGGACTGAATCTCTGAAATTATTAGCAAAAGGTCTGTTGAAACTATCGCCAGATTTTTCCGTAAACATCCTTACGTTATTTCTGACATCGACATCGAACTTTCCAACAAGTGATAATTTCGTACAACACACCTTACAATAGAACAGTGTAGTTTACAAGCTAGTCTTACCTTAGTTTCTTTTCAATGCTTATTATCCACTTTTCAGGTTGTCTCAACCGCTTCCTACCTTTTCCTTCGGACGCTGGTAATATATTATGTTCCATTTTACTCGCATTAAAATGGTTATTAGTAATAATACCATAAAAATAACTGAAAAACTTAAGTGCGGGCTAATACGTCTTAGTACGTGGCACATACTGTCGCCACGTCTGATTTTCGATGTCATGTGATCATACACTGTGTTCTCATTGGTGCACAATGCTTCATTCAACAAGTGTCCGAATTTGATATCAAGCTCTTATGCAGGCGTCCGCTTTTGATGTGAACAGTCAAATTTAACGTGGGATTTATCACATTTAGGTCAATTTTTGGAAAAAACAGATTTCACCAATGAAAAGAGCGGCAGAACGTCCCTTAGGATCGACTGCTAACTAAATTTCGACCATTAGGTCAGATGTCCAGGTTTGATATTAGGCTACTCATATATCATTTCAGGTCGAGGTTCTTCGACTGCAACCTTTCTTGGAAATTACATAAATAACAGCATAATTGAAGACAGGGATACCACTCATCAGCTGTAACCCATGATGTAATCACAATCTCGGAAAACACTTATCCGGGATAATATCTAAATACTTAGGTATTGTAGATAATAAATAGTCTGTGGTTATCCTCGTAAATTACATATTACAACAGGATGCACCATCCATGACATATCATCGTCTACAACTCAGCCACAACGTAATTACTCACGCAACCTATAAATACACACGTACACGACCACATGCCAATACCACGGGTCAAATCTAACGGGTGATATTCCGGTCTTCAGATAATCCAAAATTTCATAAAATCATCGTCGTAATTAGCTATATAAATCAGCTGTTCCGCCATGTTACTTTTTCGTCATTTGTAGCGAAGCGAGAGTCGAACGTTCGATATATATCGATCGCAATGCCGTTTTCTTCGATGTACACGGATTCTTCCAAATTACCGTTAAGTTTCTAGAAAAACCCACAGTTCAAAAAAATGGTTAAACTTTAACGTGGCCTTATGTGGGTCACCTGCCTTAATATAAATGTTTGTATTTTTAGATCACACGTTTTGTCTCATTCCTAACCACAGTGTTAGTTCTTGCACGTTGTCTGATTCCGCTTACATATGGAATGTCGTCTTTTGATAATTGTAAATCAACCAAGATACAGTCATTTTGGTAGTAATAAACTAAACAGCAAAATCTCAAATCACAACACAGCGAAACACCTCCAAACAGCGAAATAGCTACGAGAATAGGACTATCACAATAGTGGTTTGTAGCCAAGGAGGTTAAAACGAACAAATGTCGTTGCGTACTCATACACACCACTCCCATGAACCACAGACATTGCCGAGGTGGGGTGGCTTGCGTGCCTCAACGTTACAGATAACCGTACCGTAGGTGCAACCACAGCGGAGGGGTATCTGTGGAGAGGCCAGACAAACGTGTGGTTCCTGAAGAGGGGCAGAAGCCTTTTCAGTAGTTACAGGGGCAACAGTCTGGATGATTGACTCAGCTGGCCTTGTAACATCAGCTAATGTGGCTTTGCCACACAGTTACTGCGAACGGCTGAAAGCAAGGGGAAACTATAGCCGTTATTTTTCCCGAGGACATGCAGCTCTACTGTATGAACATAGGATGATGGCATCATCTCGGGTAAAATATTTCGGAGGTAAAATAGTCCCCCATTCGGATGTCCGGGCGGGGACTACTCGGGAGGATGTGATCATCAGGAAAGACAATACTGGAATTCTACGGGTCGGAGAATGGAATGTTAGATCCCTTAATCGAGTAGGAAAATTGGAAAATTTAAAAAGGGAAATGGATAAGTTGAAGTTAGATATAGTGGGGATTAGTGAAGTTCGGTGGCAGGATGAACAGGATTTCTGGTCAGGTGAATACAGGATTATAAATACAAAATCAATTGGGGGTATCACAGGAGTAGGATTGATAATGAATAAGAAAATAGGAATGCGGGTTAACTACTATGACCAGCACAGTGATCGCATTATCATTGTCAATATAGATACGAAGCCAACACCGACGACAGTAGTACAGGTTTATTTGCCAACTAGCTCTGCCGATGATGAGGAAATCGAAGAAATATATGGGGAGCTAAAAGAAATTATTCAGACAATTAAGGGAGAGGAAAACTTAATTGTGATGGGAGACTGGAATTCGGTAGTAGGACAAGGAAGTGAAGGGAAGATAGTAGGTGAATATGGTCTGGGCAAAAGGAATGAAAGAGGAAGCCGCCTGGTAGAATTTTGCACAGAACGTAATTTAGTTATAACAAACACATGGTTCAAGAATAACAAAAGAAGGTTGTTTACGTGGAAGAGACCAGGAGACACCGGGAGATACCAGATAGATTTTATAATGGTAAGACATAGATTTCGGAACCAGGTTTTAAAGTGTAAGATATACCCAAGGGCAGATATAGACTCTGACCATAACTTGTTGGTTATGAACTGTAGGATGAAACTGAAGAAACTACAAAAAGGTAGAAAAATAAGGAGGTGGGACCTGGAAAATTGAAGGAACCTGAGGTTCTTAAAAATTTCAGAGGGAGCTTTAGGCAACAATTGACAGAAACATGGGAAAATAAAACAGTAGAGGGGGAATGGATAAAATTGAGAGATGAAATAGTGAAGGTAGCAGAGGACAAAATAGGTAGGAAGGCAAGACCTACAAAAAATCCTTGGATATCACAGGAGATACTAAATTTAATCGATGATAGGAGAAAATATAAAAATGCAGTAAATGAAACAGGCAAAATGGAGTACAGACGACTAAGAAATGAGGTTGACAGGAAGTGCAAAATGGCTAAGCAGGAGTGGCTAGAAGGCAAATGCAAGAATGTAGAAGAATGTATAAATAGGGGAAAAATAGATACAGCCTACAGGAAAATAAAAGAAACATTTGGAGATAAGAAAAACAGCTCTATGAATATCAAGGACACTGATGGAAAACCAGTTCTCAGCAAAGAAGGGAAAGCTGAAAGGTGGAAAGAGTACATAGAGGGGCTCTACAAAGGAAATGAACTTCGAGACAATATTGTAGGAAGGCGAAGTACCCTCAGACTTTAAGAAAAATGTTATAATCCCCATTCCAAAAAAAAAAAAAAAAAAAAAAAAAAAAAAAAAAAAAAAAAAAAAAAAATCAGGTGCAGACATGTGTAAACTACAGAACCATCAGTTTAATAAGTCATGGTTGCAAAATATTGACACGAATTATATACAGAAGGATGGAAAAGCTGGTAGAAGCCGACCTCGGGGAAGATCAGTTTGGATTCAGGAGAAATGTAGGAACACGGGAGGCAATACTCACATTACGGCTTATCCTAGAAGATAGATTAAGAAAAGGCAAACCTACATTTCTAGCTTTTGTAGATTTGGAGAAGGCTTTTGACAATGTTGATTGGAATAAACTCTTTCAAGTTCTGAAGCAAGCAGGAGTAAAGTATAGGGAGCGTAAGGTTATTTACAACTTGTACAAAAACCAGACAGCGGTTGTCAGAGTTGAAGGGCATGAAAGGGATGCAGTGGTTGGAAAGAGAGTAAGACAGGGTTGTAGCCTTTCTCCATTGTTATTCAATTTGTACATTGAGCAAGCTATAAAGAAAAGCAAGGAGAAATTTGGAGAAGGAATTAAAGTTCAGGGTGAAGAATTAAAACATTGCGTTTTGCCGATGACATAGTAATTCTGTCAGATACAGCAAAGGACCTGGAAGAGCAATTGAACGGAATGGACAGTATGCTGAGAGGTGCATATAAGATGAACATTAACAAGAGCAAAACTAGGGTAATGGAGTGCAGTGTAAGAAAATCAGGTGATGCTGAAGGAATTAGATTGGGAAACGAAGAAAAGGAGGTAGATGAGTTTTGTTACTTGGGCAGTAAAATAACGAATGATGGTCGCCGTACAGAGGATATAAAATGCAGAATGGCAATGGGTAGAAAAGCGTTCTTGAAAAAGAGAAATTTATTAACATCGAATATTCATTTAAGCCTAAGGAAGTCCTTTCTGAAGGCATTTGTATGGGAGTGAGAAATGGACGATAAACAGTGCGGAGCCGGCCGCGGTGGCCGAGGAGACTGAGGCGCTCCAGTCACGGTCTGCACGGCCACTACGGTCGGGGGTTCGAATCCCCCCTCGGGCATGGATATTTGTGCCGTCTTTAGTATAAGGTAGTTGATAAGTAGTTTGTAAGTTTAGGGACTGATGACCCCGTAGTTAAGTCCCATAAGCTTAACAAACATTTGAACATTTTTGAAACAGTGCGGACAGGAAGAGGATTGAGGCTTTCGAAATATGGTGCTACAGAAGAATGCTGAAGATTAGGTGGGTGGATCGCGTAACTAATGAGGAGGTACTGAACAGGATTGGGGAGAAAAGAAATTTCTGGCATACCTTGACTAAAATAAGGGATAGATTGGTAGGACACATTCTTAGACCACAAGGAATTGTGAATTTAGCGTTGGAGGGAAGTGTGTGGGGTAAAAATCGCAGAGGAAGACCAAGAAATGGATACAGTAAGCAGATTCAGACAGATGTAGGTTGCCGTTCTTATGTGGAGATGAAGAAGCTTGCTCAGGATAGGGTATTGTGGAGAGCTGCATCAAACCAGTCTCCGGACTGAAGACCGCAAAAAAAAAAAAAAAAAAAAAAAAAAAAAAAAAAAAAAAAAAAAAAAAAACACCCTCATACACAGTCATTCGACCTATATCGAAATGTCGACTCTCAATTGTCGCCACACCGTGGCGCTTTATAAAAACAACAGACATCTCTAGCACACTAACTCTCAACCTTTTTAGCTTAGAGACGCAGTAATTAAATAAATTAAATATTCAAGAAGTGTGTTGGTGTTTTCATACTTATGGACGGCAGTGCACTTGTGTGCGTCATGGCAGAGTAAATCTTCTGTTTGCAATTCAGTCTTATTTTCTTCGTAAATATACTATGTTTCATATAATGTATGACGTTAATTGTTTCACGTAAATGCCTCCAGAAACTTTTTTTCTTTTTTCTTCTTCTAAAAACAGAAGGTAAGGTAGGAGAGGCAGCAATCGGCAGAGAGAGAAAGAGAGAGATGTCGGATTTATGCTGCGCGGCGAGCTGACGTGAGTCTCGCAGAGGCCCGTTACGCTCGTTTACTCGCAAGCCTGAGTCCGGACAGCTGACACGCAACGAGCACGAACCCGAGACGAGTCACGTGGGCCCGGACACAGGAAACTCGGTAACTGGATCAGATGTTTTAAATCTATCGGACTCAGCTGCTTAAACTAAGGTAAACTAACCTGAGGACAACACAAACACCCATCCCGAGGGGGGGGGGACTCGAACCCCCGACGGCGAACGGCCGCGAGCACCGCGCATGGCTAATCCGCAGCGGCCCAACTCGGTAACTTCCTTCACGGGAGAAGTTTTCGGCCAAACATAGCATTCTGCAGCATTCTATTCTGGATATTGAATGCGAAAATGCGGGAGAGTTATTCCAACGCCAACTAGACGGAAGACCTGTGCGCTGCCTTCGAAAGGCATGCTGGTTATACCAAGAGTAGTCATAACAACAGGAAGCGAGATGTGTTATGTAGCGTGTGACTAGTTTGAAAAGACGTGAATGTTACACATTGTGACTGATTTCTACTTTTATAACGTTACTTTTGTCGCTTGTTGGGTGTTAACGCATTTTGTTAGTAGCAGACAAAATGCCCTACGGATGGTGTGTGACCGGCTGTAAAGAAAACTATCCGACAGGGCCAAAAGTGCAAGTTTTTTCTTTTCCAAAAGAAGAAGAATTGTTAGAAAAATGGAGACGAGCTATCCCACTGGAAAACTTGATCATCAACAAAACAACAAAAGTAAGTCAGTCAACTATCTTTTACAGCTACATAGTAGTATTAAGTTTAAAATGTGAAACATAACCTAGCATGTGATATTTTGGCAGTATTCGGTTATTATTATCGTCACTAACGTATCTTAAATTTTGTACTGGGAAATCAAAACTAAACACGGTGAATGAAGTGTGAACACTCCTCTTCGCAGTTTCGTTCTTTTTAACGACTGTCTTTGTTACCGAGTTCTCGGATGTTTCGGACCATTAAACGGCCATTCTTGCTCGACTCTGTGCCCGCGACTTTTTATTTACTGCATATTATTTCTACCTGCCCATAGTTAGTTATTTGCTTACCATGAAATTGAAGTCGGTTAAATTGTACGACGCTTATCGCCGGGCTCCAGTGGTTATGTTGGCACCAATGGTTAATGGCGGCAACTCAGATGACCAATAAATGTTTTGTCTTGACAATTTCAATTAAAACGAATTTTTTTTCCTGATCGGACAAGGGTACATACAAGAACCTGGCAACTATAGATCAGGTACAGTATTAATTTTCCTGCGACTGAAACGAGCAGCAATAACATTTACTCTGTAGCTCGTAAAAAGTATTAACGCATTTCTACGCTTCATTATTCATCTGTTGCCAACATAAGCACTGGAGCTCGGCGAGAAGCGTGGTAAACTTTTACCCTGAAGTCTCCTAAGGAATAACAGAACTAAACGCAACTTTGTTAGGGAGCTCGTTTTATTAATGATTAACAGCACTACCCGTAAGGGTGTTATTACTATCTCAACTGAGCTGCTCGTAATAATTTAAGAAGGAATTTTGTTCAGCAAATTTAAATGTTTAATTAGGATTGTTGTGTGTTTAAAACTGGATGAGTGGTACAAATGCATAGGCCTAAATGAGTGTCTTCCACTACCGCAAATTGTAATGCATTTTTGCCTTGATACAGTTAATTTTGTGATTCCAGTTTTGCACCTGTGGATAGTTCGATTTGGTTTGTCTGTACAGTTTTCTTAGATTTCCTAAAATCTTTTATGAACATGCATTGCCTTGCCATCATGTTTTTTTAATGAAGATGTAATCCTTTTTGTTAGGCACATCTTCATTAAAACAACATGATGGCAAGTCAATCCATGTTCATAAAAGATACAGTACAGATATATACAGTTTTTATATACAGGGTGTTTCACTTAGTGTGTTTGCCTCTGTAACTTATAAAATAATAGGCGACGGGAATGTAGTTTAAATTGATTTGGACGCAGCTGGTTTAAACAAATCCAATACACGATAGAAAAAACTATTGTTCCATTTAAAAAATATATCTTTGTGGTGCAACTCTTTGGGAAATAATACCATAAACTTTGTTCATAGCCCCGCAGAAAGTGTAACATTTCTTGTGTTGACCTACCGCATTAAAATTTCCCGTCACCTGTTATTTTATAAGTTACGGAGGCAAACACACTTAGGGAAACACCCTGTATAAGTGACCAGCAAACCTATGAATAGGGAAATCAATACTAGAACTTTTTTAATATGAAATTTGCCTTTGAAAATAAGACGCTATGCCTAAATTATATTTATTCAGCATGAAATGCAACTTACATATTTAGTTTTTTGTCTTGCCTTGTTTACTACATTTTTAAAATAATATGCAGAAGTTTGCTTAATTAGTACACAATTTCGTTTCAGCTTTTGGCCCACTTTATTTGTTTATTAACTAGCCTGAATAGTTGTGATATTTCACTTTGGAATAGCATCATGAAATTTTGCACACACAATCATATATACTTTTCAAAAAAGGAGCACTTTTTATGAATATAGTTAAGCAGCATTATTAAATCTGATAAGAAATTGAATAAGTAAGTCAGATAGTTTTCGAAATTTGGTGTTTTTTAATAAGTTTCAAAACGTGGCAAATTGCACAATTTTTGTCACTTTGAAATGTGCAAGTTTTAGATTTTCGTTATTGCGAAGATGCAACACAATAACAAGAAAACGGAAAAATTCTAAAGCTTATGGCTCGAATTGAAGTATTTGGTTGATTTCTCATAGGAATGACCCTAATGTTTTCATTTTTTATGTGCCAATTTGTTTTATCAAAACGTTTAGGGCCTGATTAAACCACCTGTCTCATCGAAAGTTCTGGACTTTCTGTATCAAAACAGCTAGGTTCAGGGTATTAGCATATAAAATAACTGAAAAAAAGAGTGGATTAAATTAAAAAAAGGTCTGTACTCCAATAGAAGTACACTGTTCAGACAGAATAAGACATTTGTAGGAATGCTTTCCAGTAGAAACCGCTGTTGGGTGGAGAAGACTTGTTATGACTACTCTTGGCAGGGGCGCTGCTCAGCGCACAGGCCTTCCGTCTAGGTGGCGTTGGTTATTCGTGTGGAAAATTATGTCTGAGACCCTACAGAAAGTGGATAAAATAATATGACCACCATAATGCAAACTACGAGGGAGAGTTGGAAAATAAGTTTACCTTGTAGACTGTGGGCAGAGTTGCGTACGAAAGGAAAAAAATAGAATGAGACATTAAAGATAAGACATATCTTTATTTTTCTAGATAATTTCGAGGTACGTTGAGACATTTGTCATAGCGCTTTATAAGTTTCAAAAAGGCCATCAGGAAACAATGAGAGCCTGGCATACGAAATCAGCGTTGAACGGCTCGTTTGACGTCAGCACTGCTCCCAAGGCGCCATCCGCCGAGAGTCTTCTTCAAAGCTGGAAACAGATGGAAGTCACTTGCTGCGAGATCAGGATTGTATGTCGGATGGTGTAGGTGCTCCCGACCAAGAGTTGCGATATGGTTTTGCGTTGCCGTCGTCGAGTGTAGTTTCGCATTGTCATATAAGAGCTGAACGCCAGATCTAAGAAAGTGAGGCCGCTTTTTCCGAATCACCTCTTTCAAATTCGACAGAGTGGCACAGTACCGCGCAGCATTGATGGCTGCGTTCTCAAAAATGTCCAGCAACAAAACTGCTTGAGCGTCCCAGAAAACGGTGAGAAGCACTTTTCCTGCAGACGGAGTGCTTTTTTAACTTTTTTTCGGACAAGTGATGACGGATGTTTCCATGGATGCGGCCTTTGATTCGGATGTGTAATGATGGACCCACGTTTCATCCACCGACACAGTCCAAAACAGAAAGTCATCGCCATATTCATGGTCGACCTCTACCCAATGGCGTATCGGTGCCTTGCACGTGAGCGTTCGTCTGCTGTGTCGTCTTTCGCCCATAGCCGTCGCTTCTTCCGTAATGCAACGCCCTGATTTTTCCTAGACGGCTTTTTGAAGCTTATAAAGCGGTTTGTCAAATGTTTCAATGTATTCGGAAATTATGTAGAAAATAAAGATATGTCTTCTCTGTAATGTCTCATTCTATTTTTTCCTTTCATGCACAACTCTGTCCACAGTCGACAGGGGAAACTTATTTTCGAACTCCCCTTCGTACATCTCGTTCCACGTTGGCACCACTGCGTTCGTACAAGCACCATGACGCAACCATGACATGCGAAGTCTCGGCCATTACACTGCAGTATGTTATACGTTAGTCTTTCGGCGGTCAGCACAAATGAGTGATGAAATGCAGGCGTGATCTTTCAAACTTCCAAACAGGTCTACTCGGAGGCGCTCATTTTTTTGGGAACGTGTCTAAAGAAAACGGCTGTGTGATTTAGTGACAATATTGACGCTAATGACAGCGTACACAAAACAGTGTAAAAATCATTGGCAAAGAAGAGTAGTGGGCAAAATTCGAAGTTAACTGACAAAGCCGCGCGGGCGGGAATAGCCGAGCGGTTCTAGGTCGCTTGTCAGGGCCAGCGGGATCCCACCGGAGGTTCGAATCCTCCATAAGGGATGGGTGGGTGTATTTTGTCCTTATGTTTAAGTTATTTCGAATAAAACAATTCTGAGTATTAGGCCGCGTCATTTTTTTAAAAACTTAGCAAATGAACTGCCGACGTTTCGATCACTCTGAAGTGATCCTCTTCAGGGCGGTTAACTGTTGGATGCTGCTGAATGTATACCCTTTTATGCTGTGAATTTTTCCGTTTAATACCGACGTCATACATCTAAGAGGGCGATTGGTTGGCAGTAGCGCATCAGTAGGCTCCTATGTTTGCTACCCTGATGAGTGATTCGTAGGCAAAATCTTGCATCTGATTGGAAGGAAGTTTCCAATCAGCAGCTAGCATCCAGGGGATGGTTTTTCTGGCGGTACAAGGAAGATAAGACAGGCAATGATGCGGAAGAAACTCTTCCTATGGATTGTCTATGATATGTGAGAGGCATCAGCGAACGTATAGGCAAGGTCCTTATCCGAGGAGGAATCAAACCGATTTTCGAGAGTGGCTGCAAGATCCGTGACCTGTTGAGGCCCACAAAGGAGCCCATAAATTCCATCCACACTGCAGGCGTGTATGAACTCCAATATGAATGAGGTGAAGTTTATGTTGGTGAAACTGGGAGACTTATTAGCATTCGCGTTTCGGAACATGAACGTTACATACGATTATGACAGTCGACAAGTCAGCTGCGACAGAACATCAGAAGGGCGGCGGTACTATTACCTTCCCACAACCTTTCGTGGAGGCAACTACGCAAAATAAGAGAAGCCATCAAAATAATTTAATAACATAACTAGGGAGGACGGCTACAAGTTACCTTCAAAAAGGCTGCCGGTAATCCATGCCCAGCGGACCGCATTTGTGTGCTAGCCAGCGACTCCACTTGACCCGTGTTCTGCAGTATAGAGGTCTGCACCTTGCTCGGTTGCTCGCTCGAACCTCGTTCTTTGACAATCCGACAGTGTCGGTGCTGCAGCTTGCGGCAGGTCGTGTGACCAACACCACCTAGAAAACAAGGCCTTACAACAGGCCGTGCCTACGTCACACTTAGAGGCCCCGTCCGCCACCCCACTGGCTGGTCGCTGGGGCACGCCCACCGCCGGGGCCTCTAAGTGTGACGTAGGCACGGCCTGTTGTAAGGCCTTGTCTTCTAGGTGGTGTTGGTGTGACTGCGCTCGACTTCCTGCACGCTCGTTCGAGCGGGGCACTCTCGACCGGCCCGACCGTCCACACCGGCCGCTCGCCACTCGGTCGCCCACCGCAGCGCCACTCGTGTCCAAGGCGAGTGTCAGGAGCAAACTAGACGCTTGAGAATAAATCCAAACTGCGATATTTGGAATTGTTTCCTTTCCCGGGTGCTTCGAAAGCTGTGCCGGCCGCGGTGGCCGAGGAGACTGAGGCGCTCCAGTAACGGTCTACACGGCCACTACAGTCGGGGGTTCGAATCCTCCTCGGGCATGGATATTTGTGCCGTCTTTAGTATAAGGTAGTTGATAAGTAGTTTGTACGTTTAGGGACTGATAACCCCGTAGTTAAGTCCCATAAGCTTAACAAACATATGAACATATACGAAAGCTGTTCTCTCGATCCAGTTGAACTAGCTATTCAGTTTCGCATTTTCTACTTTACCATACAAGTTATTATACGTCATTAACATAAAGTTTCTGTGCTAAGATTATTTACTAAATGAGTTTTCCATGAACTTTCTTACTTTCTCGTTCCCATTTTGTGGACTGTTAGTTCCTGTTTAGTGGTAGGTTTAACTTGCCGTCTTAACGAGCAAATGATTGTATTTTATATCGATTCCACTTATCACTCTCAAGTCCTGGAATACTTTGTCCGTCTTTTATACTGATATTAAATACACGATATTGATGTACACTTATTAGGTTAGGTTTGTGCGTTTCTCTGTTGCACCCCGTTAATATGTATTCCTGTAGCATTTTGGCACTGTGCGTGATTGCTGCGCCTCTACCTTTTCCGAGTGAGTCCTTAACGGGAATTTTTCCAATTGCATCATTCATATATTTCCCACTGCCACTGTCGTCTTTCTTATCTACTTAATAAAGAACGCATGCAAGCTTTAGTGCAATATATAGGATCCGCGCTTTCTTCCGTCGTCAGGGTCATATGCCGGTCTAATCCTCATATATTCTGTACCTGTTTTAAATCCTCTTATACCAACTGTTTACTTTACACAGCTGTACGAATTTATTGTGCTCCTGCTGTTTCAGTGATATCTGTGTTATATTTATTTAGGGCTGTCTGAAGAATGTCACCCGGGTGCACCAGCCAAAAGAATGAAGTGCATGTTTTTGGAATGGCTGGACTGTGAAACGCGCGAGGCGCAATCCACCAATGAGGTGGACTTTTATTTAGCACGAATTGATGGTGATGACGACGATCTGCTTGAATGGTAGAAACGCAACAGTATTCTCTTTCCTACGCTAGCTGTATTGGCAAACAGTATTTTGTGTGCCCGCCTCAAATGCACCTAGTGAACGCACTTTCAGTGTGGCAGGGAACCTGTTCTCTGATAGAAGAACTTGACTCGATCTACAACGTGTCAATGATATTTTAACAATACATTGCAATTACAATCCCACTAACGAATAGTTTGGGGACAATGTTACTTTTCGATGTATACTTTGTTGAACGGTAACTTTCACTTTTGTACATAAAAACGTTGTTCGTTCCGTAGTTTCTATTTAGATCCTTTACATTACTTTCATATGTTGTAGTTAGTGAAAACAACCTTTTTGTCTCGTTTGCGGTATAATTATATTTCGGTTACATGCTACTATGCAGGAATACACGTCTACAGCATAACTGATTTTAGTTCCTTTAGATAGTGGGGGTGCGTCAGGCGCAACAGCAGCCCACACCTCAGAGCCACAGAGATGCTGTCGTAGCGACTGACAAGGAAACCTATCCAAGTGTCACTCTCCGATTGTTATGAAACTTGGATTTGTTATAAGACATGAAAAACTGTGGGACCCATATTTTTATAGTTATTTATTTATTTTTTAATTGGTGGAAAAACACATTTAAGGGGTGAAACGGTCCCTTCGAAATTGGGGCTAAAATAGAAAAATCGTTATAACTTAGAGATTAATGAAGCGATCTTAATGATTTTTTGTATGAAAGTCGCGCTGTGCGGCCTGTGCCCGCCCAGCCCCACGCAGCCTCGCTCGAGTGTCAACACGCTCGCTGCGAGCGTAACACACTCGTCGCGCCACCACCGAGCGTTGCGCACTCGACCGACTACGAGCAAACGAAACCGGCGATTTGCAGACCTCTACTTCAGTATAAACAGCGACCACAGTAGAACTGACGCGTGGTCTGAACGTTCGCAGCTGACGCCTCTGACATAAGGTAGACAATCTATAGGAAGAGTTTCTTCCGCAACATTGCCTGTCTTGTCTTCCTTGTACCGCCAGAAACACCATCGCCAGGGGGTTAGTTGCTGATTGGCTGCTGACTTTCAGTCGGATAGAAGAACTTGCATATCAATCCCTTACCGGGGTAGCCAGCACAAACTGGAACACTGTTGACTGATGTATTGCAGAACTGTTCTGTAGCTACCACAAGCACATCACCAAAGGTTGAGTATTATCAATTGCAAACAGTATATGTGTACTAACCACTTCTTTCAGTTGCAGACTTTGTCCATAATCCCTTCTACTCACAGTCTACCTTCCGAAGCTACCGTTCGCAGTAGCACATCCCGGAAATACAAAACAAACTTTTACATATTATAAGTTCCAAAGAAATCAGGCGCAGACAGGTGTGAAAATTACAGAACCATCAGTTTGATAAGTCATGGTTGCAAAATTTTAACACGAATCATCTACAGGAGACTGGAAAAGCTGGTAGAAGCTGACCTCGGGGAAGATCAGTTTGGATTCAGAAGGAACGTAGGAACCCCGGGAGGCAACACTCGCTTTACAACTTATGTTAGAAGATTAGAAAGGCAAACCTACATTTTTAGCTTCTGTAAATTTGGAGAAAGCTTTTGATAATGTTGACTGGAATACACTCTTTCAAATTCTGAAGTTAGCAATAGTAAAAAACCAGGAAAGGAGTGTTATTTACAACTTGTACAAAAGCCAGACCATAGCAATTAGACTCGAAGGGCTTGAAAGGGAAGCATTGGTTGGGAAGGGAGTAACAAAGGGTTGTAACCTTTCTCCGTTGTTATTCAATTTGTGCATCGAGAAGGCGGTGAAAGAAAGCAAGGAAGAATTTGGAATAGGGATTAAAGTTCAGGGTGAAGAAATAAAAACAGCGTTTTGCTGATGACATTGTACTCTGTCAGAGACAGCAAAGGACCTGGAAGAGCAGTTGAATGGAATGGACAGTCTGTTGAAGAGAGCGTATAAAATGAACATTAACAAGAGCAAAACAAAGATAATGGAAGCAGTCTTAGAAAATCAGGCGATGCTTATGGAATTAGGTTAGTTAACGAAACAATGAAGGTGGTAGATGAGTTTTATTACCTGGGTAGTAAAATAACATATAATTTAAGTGTAAGGAAGTCTTTTCTGAAAACATTTGTGTGGAGTGTTGTCTTGTACGGGAGTGAAACATGGACGATAAACATTGCGGACAGGAAGAAAATAGAGGCTTTTGAAATGTGATGCTGAAGATTAGGTGGGTAGATAGCATAACTAATGAAGAAGTACTGAACAGAATTGGTGAGAAAAGGAATTTTTGGCATACCTTGACTAAAAGATGGGATCGCTTGGTAGGACACATTCTTAGCCACCGGGGAATCGTAAATTTAGCATTGGAGGGAAGTGTGTGGGGTAAAAATCGCAGAGGGAGACCAAGAGACGCATATAGTAAGCAGATTCAAATGGATGTGGGTTGCCGTTCTTATGGGAGACGAAAAGGTTTTCTCAGGATAGAGTAGGGTGGAGAGCTGCATCAAACCAGTCTCCGGACCATAACAACAACAACAAGTTAGATTGTGACAATGGTATACAAATAAAGATTACACAATCGGAGCATTGTGTAAGAATGGTATGCAATATGTCTAACCATATTACGTAAACATAGCAAGCTATAAAATACATACGCACATCGATGTCAGTGATACAGAATGTACTCGTAAATGCAACCTTTGCAAAGCAGGAGTGAGTCGCTAGTGATATATAAATTAATGAAGATAACACGACTGTTATAATACTCGTTTGATTCGAGGGCTGTGTGCTGTTTACTGAATTAAATAAATCAGAGAACTAAAGCCAGAAACGTTTTACCGTACTGCTGCTGTCGTCACGTGTCTATTTATCTCGAAACGGTATTCTGTTTTCGTATGAGAACATTCCTGCACACCGTATGTAAGCCTCGTAATTACATTGCTGAAAACAATTAGGGAATCAGGTGAGATATGATACACAATATACATTAGGTAACGTGTTTTATTCAGATATTGGTTACAATTGTAATTTTTGTATGATATAGTAAGATATTTTGCTGTCCCAACCAAAAATAAATAAATAAATAAATAAAAATAATAAAAAATAATTTAAAAAAATTCAAATGTTTGTTAAGCCTAAGGGACTTAACTGAGGGGCCATAAGTCCCTAAACTAACAAACTACTTATGAATTACCTTATACTAAAGACGACACAAACATCGATACCCGAGGGGGCCCCAGACCGTAGCGTCCGTGCAAACTGAGACTGGCGCGCCGCAGACCGCTCGGTCACTGCGGCCGGCTGTCTCATCACTTCAAGTTTGTATGGCGTTTACATGACGAGCCACCATGGAGATACTATAGTAGTGGAAAAGTGATTCTCGTTGCCCTCTGATATGGCGTGTGATCACATCGGACGAACAGTACTGTTGCATACCTGAGTGGCATGGACAGTATGAGGTTATCAATCAGCAGCTCTTGAGGGATATTTGGCCGTTCTTCCATGAGCGCAATATCCAGCTCAGCAACAGTTGTGGGAGGTGCTGGTGTGGCTGCAATGCGTTTGCCAAGGGCATCCCAGACATGCTCAATCGGGTTAAGTCCGCTGAACAAGCTGGCCACTCTATTCGTTCATTTCCCACAGCTTCAAACATGATGTCCACCAAGTCAGCTCTGTGGGGACGAGTGTTGTCTTCCACCAAAAGGAACCCATCGGAGGGCACAACAAAGGTCGAAGGATCTCGTCTCTACACCTTTGAGCAGTCAAAGCGCCATTCTTGTGGTGTCGCACAAGTCTAAAGTGCGCGCCACCTACTTTCGCCGCGCGCCGCCATGCAAGCACGGCGCGTCGTTCTTACGACGTCAGCCACGAGCGCCCTCTGCTGCAACTCCGCTCGTGGCCACCACTGAACGACATCGTTCACTTGGGACTGAGATAGGAACCAGCTAAAACTTCGGAATCAGACAGGCACCAGTGAAGACTTGGCTATCGGACGGCACTAAGCAGGCCTCTAGCTCAACTATGTATCAGCATTCTGAAGTACTGAGCTATGTAAAAGTTAAGTATTACTATGTCTTTATGAAATATATATCTCTTCTAATTTACTCTAGTGTTTCTAGTTGCTGCTGTCCCACTGGCTGGTCACCTCCATACCGCACAAGCGTGCATCCTTTATTCCTGAGTCTGTCTCTTTCTACTCAGCCACCGACACCTACGACGGAAACGAGACACAAATGTGGCGACGAGGCTGGGACACAAAAATTCTGACCGACACAGAGTTCCGTATAACCGCCAGTACTGACTCCTGCCCACACCATTCGTCCACCACCAGGATATGCTTATGTTTCCTGCACATAAGCAGGATTGTTCCGATTTCCCTCCAGATGAGGTAACGACAATTGTCCGACTGACCAAAAAAATCTTGACTGATCTGTGAACAGAACCCGGCGCCGCAATTATTTACGACTCCTGATGTTCCTCCGCCCAGTTTCTGCGGGCTAAACGGTGTCATGGTTTTAACAGGACAGACAAAACATATGCCTATCACTTGGTTCATAAAACCTTCCATTTTTTGCGGACAAGCGACTATACTTTAGCATGCACAAAACTTTTTTTTTTGTAATGTCTTGGTTGCACTGTATTTTATTTCATCATTACGCGTTTCGAAACATCATTATCAGATCTGTGGCACAAATAATAAAAATAAATTACATTTCGGATGTTTATAGTTCATAATCACAATATTCATAAGGATCACAAACATTTTATATACAAATATACTTACAACCTTTTTTAAAAACGAAGGTAATTAAAATACATCTTATTGGAGATGACTAACTAAAATATAAACCACCATCGTGGATGTCTAGTGAAGGTGTTCAACTAGATTCTCATGCCAAACTGTGGTGAGAGGGGGGGGGGGGCACCGTAACAGGTAAAGTAGGTCCAATAGCCGCCAGATGGCGCAGGGTTAAAATTAAATATTATTTGAATAAATTTACAATAACATCATCTTGAGCCTTCTGCAGTCTACTGACACAGAAGCTATAAAAACATGGCTACAAGATGTGTTAAGTCAAAAGAAAAATATCAGACACCTTATTATAAGTACATTAAAACATACTACTGGAATTGGGCGTACGAAAAGGGAGGAGTGGGAAGGCAGAAGGATGGGATTGGGCGTGGCCAAATACAGCATAAATTACAACTAAGAAGCAAACATGCTGAAGCATTGTGACGTCACTGTCATATGGCTGCTCATCTTACATTACAAGACAACATTTTAACGGATTGTTAGATGTACTTAGCAATATCACCTAACTGAAGTTAGCCATAATATAATTACAGGGATAACCAGGTAAATGCCTGTATTGTCTAAAAAGAGAATAATGATTTTTTTTTGGGGGGGGGGGCGATGGAGTGAGACCAAGTAAAGATGGGGGAAGGAAGGAAATGTTACTAACTAGTATGAACAGAGTTGTATACCAAGTCTAGATGTAATATACTTGGCTACTTCATAAGGTGAGCATAGTGGGGGAGAAAAGGGTATTGAATCACATAACGTACATATCCTAGTGAATCTGAACATGCTCAAATTTAAACATTATATATACATAGTCATACAATAGCAGTGATGGTCTATAGGTCAGTCACAGTGGTTATATATTATCCTAAGTAGTGGAATAACATATCAAGAGTCCAAAGGTACACCAGGAAAGGAAAATATATCACTTAAAATTTAGGGGCTATGAAGAAGAGGAGTTGCGTGGAGATAGATAATGACAATATGAATATAGTCTAGGCTGGAAAATCAATATAACCAAATATAATAATATACACAGGCAGAACGCAATGTGTCAATGGGTCATAATACATGCTTATACTCAGGTATTGCATTACATATCACTTGATGATGAAATAAAAAATAGTGCAACCAAGACATTTAAAAAAAAAGTCTTGTGCATGAAAACATATGCCTACATGGCCAGAGGCCACAAGCCGGAAGACAATATCGGACTGTTTGTGTTGCTATTGTGCTTCCTGTTGCTGTCTGGAGGGTACGTTGCAGGTGAGTTGCATTTAGCCTCCTGTCTCGACAGGCTGTTAACCGGAAATAACGCACATCTCTTTCTGATGTTACACGTGGACTACCTTAGCCTTGTATTCTTTTAACGCTTCCTGTTGTCCGAAATCGCGTCGGGATCCTGGAAACTACACTCTGGGACACTCCAATAGCTGCAACCACGTCGCTGTCTCTGCCCTCCTTTCAGCATTCCTATGGGCTCTCCATGCCATAATTTCGGGTAAGTCACGTTGTTGTTAAATTGCACTACCTGCTCATTACACTATCTGAACCCAATTACTTGTGTAATTCGTTTGGTAGAGGAAAAACAACTCCCTCTGCAGCCACTTTCTCTTATTACCACTATCTCGGTTGCTGTAAAGTTGTTGACTCCACTCAGTAGAATCGACTGAAAGACGTCGAACCATTTTAGTTCATTCTGCGGATGACGACACTTGAGAACCTATATACCTCAAGTCATCCCCTAATTGTTTTGACCAGTGTTTATTGAAGACACCATTGGCGTTTGAGGTCGCAGAGATATAGGCGGCAAGTAAAGAGTCCCTTTAACGAGAACGCGACTGTGGTAAGAGGACACCGTGCAGCAGTTATTTAAGCTTCCTCGTAAATGTGGGAAACGTTATGCGTCGTTTAATGTCAGATACGTATCTAAAATTACTACCAGCGAAGTTTCAAGAAGAAACATTTCTTAGCGTTGTACAGTTACCAACTTTCGGCAGGAAAACAATGTGTCACATTGTCCTAGGCTGTACACCGCATCTCACACGACGGCAGATTAATCTCATAAGACAATCTTTCTTGCCACGGCCTCTCTTAATGAGCATCTCGCAACATGCTCCCACTCAACTTCAGCGTCTATGGACTAACCAGTGTTTACAAACAAAAGACACGTGTATAAATGCACACCAACAAAACTAAGTGACTTTCATACGAAATATTTTTCTTTTCATTACCTCGTAAGAGTACAGTTTGGTTCATGAGTATAAATAACCAATGAAATGCTCTGTTGGGCATCCTAAATGTAATGCCAAGACGGGGCGGAGGTAGCACAGCCATATTTATTCGGGAGATAACACGTTATACAAAGATCATATGATTGAAATACAGTGAAGTGACGAAGCTCATTAAAACAGTATTTAGTGTTGCCAAAATTGCCAATTATAGCCTCTGCTACAAGCTCCGGCAATAAATCAAAGTGGTTCTGTGGGTTTGTTTATAACTAAAATTCTGCTACCAGTCACGAATTTTATATTTTATTTAGCACGATGCGTTTCGTGAAATAATTTCCATTTTTAAATGCGTTTTTGGTGATATTACATTTAATTGAAAAAGATTGGTCCAAAACACTGTAATGTATTATTTTCCTTATTTGTCACAAGATATCTTTAACGTTACATGCCGTCGTCAGGTGTCTTTCCGCAAAAACATATACTTCTATCAGCATATATCCTAGTACTAGATAAATAAATTTACATAAATAAATTTTATAAATTCCAATTATAAAGTCGAATATAAGACATTTCTAACACTGTAGGCCCAAGATATAATAAGTTGTTGACACTATTCCATTTAATTGCGGTGTTTTTTATGTGCGAGGGTCTGCATTATTTTGTTGTTTTCTGCAATGATGAAACCTGCGCAAATTGTAGTTGTTGTTCGATTGTTGCACATAGTTAATGGTGAAGTCTGACGAAGAACTTCTACTTTAGTTTCCTTACGGTCCTTTTGTGGAGAATCTGACACACATTAAACATCACAATTAACGTTCTGTCCACGGTATAAATTAATGTTGATAAAACGAACGTACATGAAGAAAGTTACATAGGTGTTCTTAGATGGAGTTAACATAGGTAAAATAATACATTTATTATAGTATGGTACATTTTTGAAACAATAGGTTTTTTCTTAATTATCTTGGCGTTAATTTGCTGATGTGTACTTACAATGGAGTTTATTTCTGTTTGTTAGCATTTTTTATTTAAGTATTGCCTCCCGTGCTCCTATATTTCTCCTGAATCCGAACTGATCTTCCTCGAGGTCAGCATGTATCAGAGATTCCATTCCTTCTGTAAATTATACGTGTTAAAATTTGCAACCATGACTTATTAAACGGGTGGTTCTCTAATTTTAGTACCTGTCTGCTCCTGCTTTCTTTGGATTGGGGATTACTACATTTTTCTTAAAATATGGGGGTATTTCGCCTGTCTCATACATCTTACTCGCCAGGTGATATAATTTTGTCATGGTTGGTTCTGCCAGAGACTTCAGTAGCTCTGAGGGAATTTCATCTACACCAGGGACCTTGCATCGACTTAGGTCTTTCATTACTCTGTCAAATTCATCTCTCAGTATACTATCACTCAGTATAATCTCATTCATCTACTTCCAGACAATATTGTAAGAAGGGAAGAGGAAGTTAATTTACTTTGTAGAGCCCCTCTATTTACTCTTTCCAACTTTTAGCTTTCCCTTCTTTACTCAGAAATGGTTTTCCACCTGAGTTCTTGATATTAATACAGCTATTTCTATTGTCTCCAAATGCCTTTATTAACACTGTATCAAGAAAATACTTGAACATCTGTGAACTGAGGTCTCAAATGGAACATGAAATGTCCGAACTAATACAATACGACGACTAGTTAAAAGGCTGACGGAATAATTACATTAATATAGTTTGAGACTGTTATTCTTTTCCATCAAAGTAAATAAATCGTAATAGCCCCAGAGTGCTTGCTATGGATCACTTTATTGTTAAATAAACTCTTATGAATAGTGAATACTTATTTTGGAAATTCGTCGTTCCATTTTTCGACGTCCACGGAAACAGAGATTGAAGTCACTGAAATAGTTTAGGAGATTTTTTTTCTTGAAATAAAATTGCATCATATTAACATTGAGTAACCCAGCATTTTGGTATATGAATTTCATTTATTATCATATTAAATATGGCTTAAGGAAGAATCTTAAATATGTTTTGTGTTAAAATCGAACACAAAACGAACGAGAAACTTACTCGTTTATCGCCCCCTTGGCCGATGACAGACGAACTTCAGCAGCGAGGGCACAACAAAGCATTCCAATGGATCACATGTTTTAGAAAGTGAATTACAAAGGACAGTAGTCATATGACATGTGTGAATGGTACGTACTTCATATGAAGTAGCTTTCTTGTTTTATTTCTTGTATAGTTGTGCCACTGATTTCTCAGTGCATCATTATAAGAGCGAGATCACCAGATCATCAAGTAGGCTGTTAACGTTGTAAGCGATGCGAGATGCGCTAATCTAAGAGGCAAAGTCCTTGAGCGGCAACTGCGCTGCTACTAAACAAATGGCATTGGGAACAGGACGCTGGCAGGCGGCTAGTCCTGGGAGATTCCCATAGGAGTGAACAAACGTTAAAGGTCGTGTAACTGTCTTTATGGATGCATTGCCCAAGGCTGTGGAAAGCTTCGCTCAGCCTTGCGCAATGGAAATAGCAATTAAAACAAAACAAGCTGCTTTTGTTAAGCTACCGTTTGTTCCGCCTTTGAACAGTTGTTAGAAGTGGTTGCGGGCTATCGATTTTCATCAAACTTTTAACCATATTTTTTTTTTTTTTTTTTTTTTTTTTTTTTTTTTTTTTTTTTTTTTTTTTTTTTAAATTCATAAAGTGTTAGAGATATTTAAAGCATTGCTTGCGTAAGGCACGTTTGTTTGTAAATCTGTCGGACTCAACTGTGTGGTTATTAGTCCGTAGCTTACAAATTACTTAAACTAGGTAAAGCAACCTAAGGACAACACGAACACCCATGCCCGAGGGAGGACTCGAACCCCCGACGGCGAACGGCTGTGGAAAGCTTCGCTCAGCCTTGCGCAATGGAAATAGCAATTAAAACAAAACAAGCTGCTTTTGTTAAGCTACCGTTTGTTCCGCCTTTGAACAGTTGTTAGAAGTGGTTGCGGGCTATCGATTTTCATCAAACTTTTAACCATTTTTTTTTTTTTTTTTTTTTTTTTTTTTTTTAAATTCATAAAGTGTTAGAGATATTTAAAGCATTGCTTGCGTAAGGCACGTTTGTTTGTAAATCTGTCGGACTCAACTGTGTGGTTATTAGTCCGTAGCTTACAAATTACTTAAACTAGGTAAAGCAACCTAAGGACAACACGAACACCCATGCCTGAGGGAGGACTCGAAACCCCGACGGCGAACGGCCGCGCGCATCACAGCACTGTGCCTCAGTACGCATGACTAATCCGCCACGGCCGTGGGGCATGAAGACAAGTAAGTAGATTAGGCTGATGTATTTATGGTAGATTCTATTAGGTGGGTCATGCAAAACTTCTGTAAATGCCTAAACCGAGGATAGTGAGTAGATACGCTTCAACGGCGATAGTGGTTTCCACTACGGCACTGCCAAAATGCTGTCATGGAAGACGATGAGGGAACAGCTGAGTCGGTAATTTGACGAAATACTTTGGATGCAGTCGTTCAGGGGAGACTCCACCAGAATTTTTTAAATAAATTATTATGGCTAATTTACATATTTGGTGTCTTAACTCTTATATCTCAAAAGATGTGTCTTTAATTGAATCGCAATTTCGTACACGAATGCGTGTATAGCAAGCATATGTGTTGCAAATGTGCAGTCTGACTTTTGTAATCTCCACATACGCCCGTGTTCAGTTAACCTATTCTGATTAGACAAATAGGCAGGGCTATAAAAATTAAGTTAACTGAACACGAGCGTAGCTAGAGATTACAAAAGTCAGACTATACATTTGCAATACACATACTGGAGGAATGGCATAGGTATCAATCCACACAGAAGTTCTACACATAGCCAACAAAGGTAAAAAAAACTAAACCTGTTAAAAGCACTGTAAGTAAACAAACATTTAGCCAAAAATTCCCATCTGGTTCTAAATGACCAACAACAGCTGACAACATCCGCACTATTAAGCTTCACATAATGCAATTCAGCCAGACACTTACTACAGAACATATTAACCATCACATTTTCTTTTCATTTATATTGTATACCATACGCAATTAAAATACCGCTACACCAATACACACAGTTACTTTACGTGCAGTGTTTACCCAAAAAACGTAATTTAATTAAGTGTACCATATTCAAATGTAACACGATATGTCAATCGCAATGTCTGATGCACAAAAAATATAATAAGTGTTCATTTTGACAATTCAAAACGCAGGTCACGAATCCACAAATTGATTGTGAGTTAATATTACGTATTTTAGGTAGCATAAGTAATGTGTATAATTTTAGATTACTTATGTCAAATGTTAATAAATGAGAATAAGCAAGTTTATTGAACACCACTTGTAATACGAGAAAAATGTGAAAACTTCTCAACGAATGTCGTAACATAAGACTTTGTGTTCATATACATCATTGAGTAAAGTTGGTCAGTTGTTTCCTTATGATTGCCTAATAAGCCGAAAACTAGTTTGAAGTGAATAAAAAAATCAGTAGAATGAAAACAGTTTATTTGTTTTAACCCAAAAAACATAAGATTTTTTAATATTTTTTCTATTTCCCGTTTTCTAAGTTCAGTGCTATGTTTTCTATGCCAAATGTTATCCAACCCGAATAAAACTTTTGCAGCACTTTCTCGTGATGTATTTGTATAATTTTATGTATCAATTTGATTGAATGTGTAATTTTTCTGTTGTTTTATTACATTTACGTAACAATAATTTCAAAAAATTTAAGTTTGAAGTTAAAAAAATACTGGCAGAAAATTAATACTCTTTATAATAGAATAAATCCATATTGCTGTCGAATTGTCATCTAATATACCTAAAAAAGTTGAAATCTGATTACCAAAAGTTGGTTTTAAAAATTATAATTAAATTTCGTACAAGATTCACTTTGAAGGCCATACCAACTGAGCATATTAGAGGAAGTATCCGCTTCAGTTTCACATTAGTTTTATTTGTGACTTCTGCTTCGCGAAGAGCTACAGTCTTGTTAAATTTCTTGTAAAAGATTTATCCGTCAACTGACAATTTAAGTGTTCTTTAATTACGTTATCTAGATTTCAGCATTGCGCCAATTTCATGTTCTACAATACAATAGAAGTCATACTTGGGTGTAACCAAACTCATTATTAAATATACTGAGTATACGAGGTTGAGTGAATAATTCGCAAACTGAGGTCGATACTCCAGCACTGCGCGCTGTGTAGAGGTATTTCTCGACCAGGACGATACATCCGCCTTGTGGGTTGCAGCGGTTTAAGGAACCAAATTAAGGTACAGCTCAAGAGCGTCACTTACAGGATGCAAACGCTGACACAAAAATTCCAAGCTCCAGGGTTTTAAAGCATTCTCGAAGGTGATGGGATGAGTGTTTAACTTCACAGGTGGAGTCGGCTGAAAAGTGAAGAAATTTTCAGGCTAATAAACGCCGAGGCACCACCGTTGAGACGAATTCAGTCTGATGATGACCTCTGCGTAGATCGAAACCGATCACCTTATCATAAATAAAATGTAAAAACTTCTTGCGAGCTTTGCTGATATTTTTATTCGGAATCATATACCAGTTTGCTGCTTTCCTAACAGGAAACAATGATTTCCAAACTCAGTATATTACGGATATTTATTTTCTTTTCAGGCAAATCGTGGATTCTGTTGAACGTTACCAAGCAACTATCATTCGGAGACAGGATACAGGAGGCAGCAACGGACCGAAGGGGCTGATAGCAGCTACCTCGTCGTACCACTCCGCGTAAAGACAGACATCTTGAGCGTGAAGGTGTGATAGCTCGTTCTGCCGCATAGCGAACCATAAGCAAAACAATTTCGTCTTTTGCGCAACAAGCGTTGTTCGCACGTACCATTCGATGTCGTTTCGAGTACAGTGGCCTCTCTGTAAGGAGTCCACTGCTGCGTTCACCCCATGCGTTTGCTTCGGAAATCGTGCGGCGAACGACGAACATGAACAACTGATCGGAAATGTTCTAATTTTTGTAAACCTATTGGAGCAAACTGTTATGGTCATCAGTTCCTAGACTAGACTTACAAACTACTTAAACTAGCTTACAATAAGGACAACACATAATTCCGTGCCTGGGGGAGGACTAGAACCTCCGGCGGGAATGGCCGCCCAGTCCGTAGCATGACGCCTTAGACCATGCGACTATTCCGCACGACAACTGAATGGAACTGACGAATCCCGATTCTTCCTGCACTACCACGATGGACTCTGAGGACACCGTGGTGTAGTGCTGTGTACTGTTGTCTTATGCACCGATATACTGTCCCCCCCCCCCCCCCCCCTTCCGCGCTGCGTAGTACTCAGCGCGTTTGCAATACAGTGGACAGTCTGAAGCCTGTTGGTCCCCCAATCTTTCGGAGCCTGCCGGTAGCCACTTTACAAAAGAATACTGCGCGAATTAAAGTGACACGCACAGTTCATGACTTCTTCGGCGGCCATCGAATTGCTTTGCTGCCTTGGCCTCCCGTTCTCCTGATCTTTCTATCGGAAACGACTGGTCGAGTGCTGCCAGGTGAGTCGCCCAGGATACACCACCTGCTGTTAGAGATCACCCTTGGCAATATTTGGAAGCTGCATGGACAGCTATATCCCAACAATACATCCAAAACCACCTTGTTTTTATACACCTGAAAATGTATTTCGAAAGTCTGCAACTGTAAAATCAATGGGTTCCTTTATAAATAAATATTCTGCTACAAATCACGATTTTCATGTTTTCTTTACCACGACATGTTTCGCGTTATAATTCTCGTTTTAAGTGTGATTTTTGATATCCCATTTATTTTCGGTGTTTTTATGTGACATTACGAATGTTTTAGTTGTCTTCACTTTAATGACTAAAATGCGCAAATTTTAGTTGATGGTAGAACTTTCCACGCACTTAATGCCAAAATCTTTGGAAGAACTTCTACTGACCGTTTCCTTATGGTCTCTTTAAAGAGTTACATATATGTTCTTAGATGTAATTAATAAAGATAAAATAATACAGTTTTTTATCTGATACATTTTTGAAACAAGAGGTTTCTGTTAATGATCTTGGCCGTAATTTGCTTATGTCTACTTACAAAGGAGCTTACTTCTATTAGTTTTAATTTAATTATCTTGTCGATGCGACGGAGTAAATTAACTTCTGAAGTCAACAGTGGTAGCACATAGGGAACGGAAGGTTATTTACAACGTGTACATTAAACAAACGACTGCTATTAGAGTTGAAGGCATGAAATGGACACAATGATTGGGATCGTAGAATAACAGTATTGTAGCCTTTCTCCAATGTTATTTAGTTTGTATATTGAGCAAGCTGTGAGGGAAAGCAAAGAGAAATTTGGAGAAGGAATTAAAAGTTCAGGGTGAAGAAATAAAAACATTGCGTTTTGCTGATGACATTTTAATTCTGTCAGAGACAGCAAAGGATTTGGAAGAGCAATTGAACGGAATGAGCAGTGTGTTAAAGGAGCGTATAAGATGAACATTAACAAGAGCAAAACAAGGGTAATGAAATACAGTTTTAGAAAATCAGGCGATGCTCAATGAATTAGATTACATAACGAAACAATTAAGGTGGTAAATGAGTGTTGTTACTTGGGTAATAAAATAACATATGATGGTCGCAGTACAGATAATATAAAATACAGAATGGCAATGGAAAGAAAAACGTTTTTGAAAAACAGAATTTTGCTAATATCGAATATTAATTTAAATGTAAGGATGTCATTTCTGAATTCATTTGTGTAGAGTGTTGCCTTGTACGGGAGTGAAAGTGGGACGATAAATAGTTTAGGCAGGAAGAGGATAGAGGCAAATGTTCAAATGCTTGTAAATCTAACGGACCAAAGTGCGTGGTCATCAGTACGTAGCTTACAAACTACTTAAACTACGGTAAACTAACCTAAGGACAACACACACACACACACATACACACACGCACGCACACACCCATGCCCCAGGGAGGACTCGATCCTCCAACGGCGAGCAACCGCGCGCTGCACATCGAGGCGCCTTAGACCGCTCGGCTACTTCACCACGGAAGGATAGAGGCTGTGAAATGTTGTGTTACAGAGGTATGTTGAAAATTGGATGGGTAGATCGCAAAACTAATGAAGAGGTACTGAACAGAATTGGGGAGAAAAGGACTTTTTGGCATACCTTGTCTGAAAGAAGAGACCGATTGGTAGAACACGTTCTTAGACAACGCGGAATCGTAAATTTAGCAATGGAGGGAAGTGTGTGGGTATAAAAATCGTAGAGGGAGACGTAGAGACGAATGCAGTAAGCATATTCAAATGGTTGTGTGTTGCTGTTCGTATGAGGAGATGAAGAGGCTTGCTCAGGATAGAGTGCGGTGGAGAGCTGCATCAAATCAGTCTCCGGATTGAAGACCACAACAACAAAAACCATATTAGTTGCCAGAATTATTCCTAATGTTTTTTGCTTTTGCCCAGTTTCAAACAGCACATTTTAATGTCAAACATTTGTAATTATGATGTATTGTTTTATTTTTAAACGTCCAGAATAGAACCTGATTGTAAAATATGTACAACAACAAATGCCTATATTTTACGTGGTACCCAATATTTTGTTTTCCTAACGGCCTTATCACTGGCGACAATCCGTATAGCAAGTTTCAGAAAGTTACCTCCGGTTCATTGGGTGCTGATGATCTTCAGGTCCATCACATTCACATAGCTTTTCCCCTGCTGTACACTCCGAATTTTTGGGCTTAGTAACGACCTTCCGTGTCTTAAAATCGAAGGTGATAAACTGCAGCCAGATCTTCTTTAGGTGTTCCAATTTTGCTCTGATGATGAGTTTCACACGAATTGACTCCTACAGTGTGTAGGTATGTCGTGTACGTTTCCTTCTGTATGGGAGATACCATTTCCAAACACTTTCTTACTGCAATCTACTGTCATACATCTTTTCCGAGCATTTCTACCGAAGTAGATGTTTCATTTTGATTGTCACTATTGTTGGTCTTTCGCGTCCCGGTCTCGTATATTATCTTGTTTTATCGTTCTGTATACGCTATATCCAAGTAATAAATGTTTTCCCCTGCATTATTCCATTTCTAGTGCGAATAATCTTTGAAGTGGTCTTTTCTTCAGCTCCGAAATCTCTGAGGTCGTACGTGTTAACACTCTCAACTATTGTGTGCCAGACAATACGTTTGTTGTTCATCGCTACATCTGTCTCAAGAGTAAAGACCTAAGATGAAGAATCATACATTTATCTGAACTGATTTTGTTGTTTGTAACTTCCAGATCAATTTAAATCTGCTTCCTGTTTTCCTATCTTGGTCTCCCTCTGGGACTTTTACCCCATGCACTTCCCTCCAAAGCTAAGTTCACGATTCTTTGATGTTCTAGAATATTTCCTACCAATTGATCTCTTCTTTTAGTCAATGTATGCCAAAAATTCCTTAGTTACGCAATTTGTCCACCTAGTCCTCAGCATTCTTCTGTAGAACACTCTATCCTGTTCCTGTCTGAGCTATTTATTGTCCATGTTTCGCTCCCGTATAGCGCAAAACTCCATACAATTGCCTTCAGAAAAGACGTAATTACACTTACATTAATATTAAATGTTAACAAATTTCTATTGTTGAAAAACGATTTTCTTCCCATTACCATTCTGCATCTCTTTAGTGCGACCATCATATGTAGTAACAAAACTCATCTTCCACCTTTATTGTTTCGTTCTAAACTCTTCAGCAACGCCTGATTTTCTTAGACTGCATTCCATTACTCTTGTTTTGCTCTAGTTAATGGTCATCTTACACACTCAAACACATTGTCCATTCCATTCAATTCCTCTTCCAGTTTCTTTGCTGTTCAAAATATTGAAAAGTTTGTAAGACTTATGGGAATTAACTGCGGGCTCATCAGCCCCTAAACTTACAAACTACTTATGAACTATCTTATACTGAAGACAACACAAAGATCCATACTCGAGGGGTGATTCGAACCACCGACAGGGACGGCCTCGTGCATCGCAGCATAGCGCCTCAATGCACTCGGCCGCTCCGCCGCGGCTTTCTTTGCTGTCTCCGACAGAATTACAAAGTTATCAGCACTAAGCAGTGGTTTTATTTCTTCACCCTGCACTTTAAATCCTTCTCCAAATTGCTTTTCTTCAAAGCTTGCTCAGTGTACAAATTGAATAACATTGGAGAAAGGCTGCAACCCTGTCTTACTCCCTTCCCAACCAATGCTTTCCTTTCATGACCTCGACTCTAATAACTAATGTCTGGTTTTTGTGCAAGCTGTAAATAATCTCTCGTTCAATATGTTTTACCCCAGATGACTTCAGAATTTGAAGAGCGTATTACACTCAACATTGTCAGACGCTTTCTCCAAATCTACAAAAGCTAGAAATATAGATTCGCCTTTCCTTAATCTATCTTCTAAGGTAAGTCGTAAAGTGAGTATTGCGTCCCGTGTTCCTACATTGTTTCTAAATGTAAACTGATCTTCCCCGAGCTGAATTTCTGCCATACTTCCCATTCTTCTGTAAATAATTAGTGTTAAAATTGGGCAACCATGACTTATTAAACTGATGGTTGTGTAATTTTCACATCTGTCTGCGCTTGATTTCTTTGGAATGGGGATTATTAAATTTTTCTTAAAGTCTGACGGTATTTTGCTTGTCTCTTACAATTTGGACACCAGGTGAAATAGTTTTGTCATGGCTGGCTGTCTTAAAGACTTCAATAGTTCTAAGGATCTTGTTTCGACTTACATCTTTCCCTGTTCTGTCGAATTCTTCTCTCAGTATATTATCTCCTATTTAATCTTCATCTACTTCCTCTCCCCTTCCTACTATATTGTGTTGATTTCATTTGTAGAGCTCCTCTATATACTCTATCCTCCGTTCAGCTTTCCCTTTTATGCGGGGAAGTGGTTTTACATCTGAGTGCTTTATATTCATAAAACTGCTTTTCTTGTCTCCAAATGTCTCTTTTATTTTCCTGTAGCCGGTATCTATATTTTCCCTATGTATGCATTCTTCTACAGACTTGCATTTGCCTTCTAGCCACTTCTGCTTAGCTATTTTGCACTTCCTGTCAACCTCATTTCTTAGTCGTCTGTACTCGATTTTTACCTTCTTTATTTATTACAGTTTATATCTTTTCCTTTCGTCAATGAATGCAATATTTCCTGTGAAGAGTATGGGTGTAATGGGGTTATCACCCCAAACTGGATTCTACGCCAGACTGGTGATGAGGGTGCTACGCCAAAATGGTTACACAAGTGTAGAGGGGCGGCAATCAAATCAGAGCATGAGTCATTAAAAAAATCAATTGACAGCGGTACTGCATAAAACTGATTACGTAACCCATATTATACGAGTGTGGAAGGCCTCCAGACTGCTGAGACATTAAAAAAATCAATTGATGGGTGTTCAGATTCAAACTGCTAAATTAATTGCTCAGTAAAAAGTTAATATTCCCCAGCTCGCGGAAAAATATATATATATATATATATATATATATATATATATATATATATATATATATATAGCTATCCAAAACGTTTATGGAAAAAAAAATCAACTGATGGGTGTTCAGATTCAAACTGCTCAGTAAAATGTTATAAATTAATTCAAATGTTAACAGAGTGTTAAAATTACCCAGCTCACGGAAATTACTGTTTATAACAAAAATTTCCCCCAGCTATCGAAAATGTTTATGAAAAAGAATCAATTGATGGGTGTTCATATTCAAACTACTCAATAAAATGCTTATTATTCAAATGTTTATAACAGAATGTTAGATTTCTCCAGTTCGTAGAAATTATTGTTTATGGGCCTTTTTCCATGCGGAATAATGTTTATAACAGTTTTTTTTTGTGAGACTATGTGGGTACATGCAGTCAGGTAGCTGACCCGGCACGTGCAGGCTACTTGATACTGCTGTGACGTCGCGCCAGGGTCGCTTTACGTCACACATGCAGACAGCGTGTGAGTGTGTTCTGTCGGTGAGGCGTGTCTTCGCACGGTGAGACACCGCCGCGGGCGCGAGGCGTCGTTTGCCGGCGATCGCGCGTGTGTGCAAAGTCCATTACGGACACATGACAAGGTCAACAGTATCATTCAGGCAGGAAATTAAAAAAAAATCTGGATGTGAGCTAATGCAAGTTTTTTTTACCAAATTTGTTAACCGTACTTGACTGTTGTTCTTATTATTACACTCCCTTTTTATTAATATATCGATAAAAAACCACATGATTTCTTAGGTAAAATTTAATTTATTTTCTTTAAACCATTTGAATAAGACTTTTACATTCTTATATGCACACACAGCACTATTGTTCTTGAGTCGATGGATAGCAGGACAGCCTAAGGATCCTAGGTCCTGGATAATAGCATACTTGTAGATTCGACGCAGCCAACCAAACTTTTCTTCATCTTTCACGTAGATAAGAGCATCGTGACAATCAAATATTCGAAGATCCACAGCCATGTCTTTATAGGGTACACCTGGAGCATCCCAGTCAAGTCCATGGTAGTTACGAATCAACCACAAATCACTCTGTCTTGTTTTAGCACACATCACAGCTATGAATGGTTTCGGTGATGCAATGCACACCGAGAATGTTTCTAATATATGACCAATTTCCTTGAAAGCTATGAAGGCACACTCCTCAATTATGATCCGCCTGTGATCGTGATCATAGAAGACTTGAGCCGCGGTGGAGTAGCCGAGCGGTCTAAAGCGTCTCGCTGCGGAGCGCGCGGTTGCTCGCCGTGGAGGTTCGAGTCCTCCCTGGGGCATGGGTGTGTGTGTTGTCCTTAGGTTAGTTTACCTAGGTTTAAGTAGTTTGTAAGCTATGGACTGATGACCACGCAATTTGGTCTGATAGATTTACAAACATTTGAACATTTTAAAGCCTTGAGCATCCACTACGATGTTGACACGTCGAGACCACATCGTGGAATAAAACAGATATAGAATGACAGCACTCTCAAATGTTCAAATGTCATCAGTCCCTAAACTTACAAACTACTTATGAACTACCTACAAGTAAGGACGACACAAGTATCCATGCCCGAGGGGGGATTCGAAACCCCGATCGTAGTGGCCGTGCAGACCATGACTGAAGCGCCGCAGTCCCCTCGGCCATTGACATTCAACATTAGTCCACACGCAGCAGCATTGGGTGGAAAATTCTCAGAGGCCTCAAACTCGATTCGGACATCGATAGGACCAGTTTTAATAGTCTCATTTTGTTTTGAACAATCAATAACAACATATGGAGCCAGATCCTCAAAATTCTGTGGAATGAGCATGCAAACAGTGCCCTCTGTCCCGTAGTAAGACGAGCAGAATCTTGAATACATGTCATACAGCATACACCTACACCAAGAAGAAATGCAAATGATAAATGGGTATTCATTGGACAAATATATTATACTAGAACTAACATGTGATTACATTTTCATGCAATTTGGGGGCATAGATCCTGATAAATAAGTACCCAGGACAACCACCTTCGGTCCTAATAACGGCCTTGATACGCCTGGGCATTGAGTCGAACAGAGCTTGGATGGCGTGTACAGCTTCAACACGATACCACAATTCATCAAGAGTAGTGACTGGCGTATTGTGACAAGCCAGTTGCTCGGCTACCATTGACCAGACGTATTCGATTGGTGAGAGATCTGGAGAATGTGCTGGCCAGGGCAGCAGTCGAACATTTTCCGTATCCAGAAATGCTCGTACGGGACCTGCAACATGCGGTCGTGCATTATCCATCTGAAATGTAGGGTTTCGCAGGGATCGAATTAAGGGTGGAGCCACGGGTCGTGGCACATCTCAAAGGTAACGGCCACTGTTCAACGTGTCGTCGATGCGCGAACTAGAGGTGACTGAGATGTGTAACCAGTGGCACGCCATACCATCACGCCGGGTGATACGCCAGTATGGCGATGACGAATACACGCTTCCAATGTGAGTCCACCGCGATGTCGCCAAACAGGGATGCGACCATCATGATGCTGTAAACAGAACCTGGATTCATAGGAAAATGTGACGTTTTGCCATTCGTGCTGCCAGGTTCGTCGTTTCGTACACCATTTCAGGCGGTCCTGTCTGTGATGCGGCGTCAAGGGTAACCATCCGGCCGCGGTGGCCGAGGTGACTGAGGCGCTCCAGTCACGGTCAGCACGGCCACTACGGTCGGGGGTTCGAAGGCCCCCTCGGGCATGGATATTTGTGCCGTCCTACTTCGTAAGTAGTTTATAAGTAGTTTGTAAGTTTAGGGACTGATGACCCCGTAGTTAAGTTCCATAAGCTTAACAAACATTTGAACATTTGGTAACTGCAGCCATGGTCTCCGGGCTGATCGTCCATGCTGCTGCAAAATCCGTCGAACTGTTCGTGCAGATGGTTGTTGTGTTGCAAACGTCCCCATCTGTTGACTCAGGAATCGAGACGTGCCTGCACGATCCGTTACAGCCATGCGATAAGAATCCTGTCATCTCGACTGTTAGTGATATGAGGCTATCCAATTTCTAAATTACCAGTAAACATAAAATTTTTAATATTTTTTTTTTACTTTTTTTCCATCCCACTCTCGAAAGAAAAATTCGAGAAGGGAAAAAAATTTGATAAAAAACTATACTAGTTAATAATGAATACGATCCTGCCCTAGTTGACAATATCCTTAAAAAAACTGTTAAATAGTTACAACACTTGGCACTCCTATTGAATTTCACCAAAAGAAAAAAAGTATTTCTCCATTCCATTTCTGGGGCCCATTTCCTATCAGATTCAACGTCTTCTTCGTAATAAGTATAACTGCAACGTTGCCTTCTCGACCAACAATAATTTGAAGAAAAATTTCATTCATAATTTAAAATCAACCTGTTCTCCCTTAGATAATTCCGGAATTTACAAAATTGTTTGTGATACTTGTTCTTTCTACTACATAGGTCAAACGGGACGTGCTTTTAAAGTCAGGTTTAAAGAACACCTTTTGAGAAAGAATGGTACTAACCCCCAGAATTCGTCTTTTGCTAACCGTCTTCTCATTACTGGTCACGCACTTAAAGCCATTCATGACCTTAACGTTTTGTATACCGTAAAGAAAGGCCACAGATTAGACGTGCTCGAAGAATTGCATATATTTAAACACTTTTCTCGTAATGACGGGTTTTTTCTAAATGAACAGTTACAACTCTGTAATAGAAGCTTTTTTAATGGTAGAAGTGGGCCACTGTACGATATAAAAGCTTAATTCTGGCAGGAGGTACCCAGATAAAAGATTACTGTTACAAAAAATAGCTTAATTTTAGCAGTGAAATTAGCAAAAGGTCCGTGTGAACTACCGGCTACTCCCTGCTGCGAAACCTTGTTTCCTGGCCCAATCTGAGAACTGACTTGGTTCAAATCACTCTAATAACAGGAAGTTAACGATACAGTGGCCAATATATGTAGGAGCTCACACGAACACACATGCATTAATAAACAAGCCACCACAATTAAAGTTATTTCATGAAGGAGGCTAAGAAAAACATTTATGGCGCAACGGAACGTAAACATAAAAAATTGCATCTGAGCTTGTTCTCAGCACTGGTGAAAAACAATATTAAATAAAAGGGGGAAGGTGCTCGAAAACTACAATTTATAGGCAAGTCAAAATTATACTGAATTTAACTTGTTTATTCAGGTCGAACGCAAGCAAAATGGGGAACCAATTATGTTAATAAAATAAAAGTGCATCCCATTTACATTATATAATACTGACGATGCCCAGCATTGAATTTAACGTAAATTACACAGAGCTTAACGCTACTGGGGGAGGATTTACAAACAACACTCACTCGCTCACACACACGCAATGCAACAGCGAAAGTCACCAAAGCCGGCCGCGGTGGCCGAGGGGACTGAGGCGCTCCAGTCACGGTCTGCACGGCCACTACGGTCGGGGGTTCGAATCCCCCTCGGGCATGGATATTTGTGCCGTCCTTAGTATTAGTTAGTTCATAAGTAGTTTGTAAGTTTAGGGATGATGACCCCGTAGTTAAGTCCCGTAAGCTATACAAACATTTGAAATTCACTAAAATCAGCGTGCTGAAGCGAGGCAGAAGCAGGCGCCGCTGTCGTAGGCGAAGTTCAGCAAACCCGGAGGTACCACACAACACAATATACAATAAAACTGCGAAGATGGCTCTGGTCTGTCGTGACTGATTTGAGATGGTGCGTGAGTATAGCAAAGTTAAGTTGCGTCTAGATTAGACCGCAGCCACACACACTACCAGCGAAACACGGATACGATACATGATCGCACTCCATTGAAGGTGAAATGGTTAAAAATCGGATTCATTGCACAAAATTACGGCGGACTCTTAAGTTGCAATCTGAGAGTAAACTATCTAGGCACTTATTTTATGAGAAGTGGCTTGAATTCAGATGACTAGCTGCAAACCCCTGAAGTCGGAGTTCGGACCCACGTGGTTCCGAAAACCGATAAAAATGTATAAATTCAGTTTCCGAAAAAGGAAGAAAAATTAACTATGCCATGCAACCCCTAGAACTGCGTAGAATGTCAAAGGAAGCTATTGAGAAGCAGCAACATGCGATTGGGAGCATTCACCGAGACGGAAGAAGTTCAGTCTCAAAACCCGGAAAAGTGAATTAATTACAAAGTCGAAAAAATAAAAATAAAAACTATGGCATGCAACCAATAGAAATGTTTAGAATTACAAAAGGGAGCGAATGAAATGCAGCTACACGCGATAGGGAGCGATTACAGAGACGGATGAAGTCCACCCTTTTTTCAGCATTTTAAGGCAAATGGAGCACTGTACGTCACTGATACCGCACTTTGTAAAGTTCTTCCAGACTTGGGATGGTGCCATTTAACACACAACCCCGGTGACGACAGCGAGGAACTGCCGTACGACCAGACGGAGGCGAGTCTTGCACACTGCACGTGCGTACGCGTCGTCTAATAGGTCACGACACAAGGCAACAGTGCACAGATGCTTCGACCGCAGCTGTACCAATTCTTAAGCCATGCGTTTGTTGCTCGTTTCTGAATCGGGATTTTTCTTAAATTATCACCGATCTCATTTCCTAGTTCCTGACATTACTTAATATTTCACAGCACAGAAAATTTTAGTAATAAAGATTGATAGACGACCGTCTGTCGTCTTTCCATATATTTTTTATAAAATTGTAATTTATTTGATGTCGCTAGATTAGCATTCTGTTAAAACTAGAACCCCACTCTTTTCGAGGCATGAGGAATAGCATTTTTATTTGATGTTTTAAAATACTTGTTTCTGAAATGTTAGTTAATAGTGTTAGGATTTTGTTATTTTAATAATTTATTATTGTGGTTATGATTGTGGAAGTAAACCCGGCTTCTCCGTTACGCCACTGACCCGGTGAGAATGTTTACTTGTTTTACTTTTAAGTGGATGCGCGAGGATTTAATGGCTGTCTTAATGTGGGTGGTAATAGCTCGCTTTGCATGGTTCTCTCTGGCTCAGAGTCGATAGTTAGTCGTTACCATCCTCTGCTGCTGATGCTACCAAAGAGGTTTCTTTCTACATCCTTTGGTTACAAGCCAGTGAGCCCTCTCCAGGGCGAGTCTCGCGTCCCCAACACCGCTGTTTTTTTCGGGTTTTGCCAGTTTCCGGTAGCTTCTCGCCTCCGGCCGCTCGATCTTCACTTTGTGCTCGGATCGTGGTGAGGTAAGGTTGGTTCTGCTCTTGTGTCCGTGGAGATGACAGCGATTTGTTATCTAGCATGTTTAACTTAGATTCTTGAACTTAGATTCATTTTTCGTAATATTTTTTCCGATCGTGCGCGGAAATGTGTTCTACATTTTCAATCCAGTGATTTCCAACAGATAAACGCGGTGTATGTGTCAATAGTTGCAGTTTGATAACGGTCTGGTATATTCAAACCTTTTGTGATTATGTGGCAGTGTACGAACTCTGTGTAAATTCCTTCTAGCTTTGTGGGGCCTGATTTCTAACAGACGATATGTTCATTTTTGTACATTGCATGTAAAATTTTTCTTATCGTTTCCTTCCGTGAGTGGAACCTTGCAGTATCATTTAAGGAGAAAGCATCCCCAGAGTTCAACGGAAGAGAGGGTAATTTGACTCACATTCCTATGATGTTATTGATGTACTACAACCTTGGAATGCGCTATCTTGTGAACATGGCTGTTTTTACTATTGGATCTTAAGAACAGAGTGTTGTTACCTCCGTATCACGTGGGTTAAAGCTTCAAACAGAAAAAAGTTGATTTGTTGCCTATGCCTAGATTATATGCCTGTATCTGTTTGTAGCCATTGCAAAAGGCCAACTTAACATGAAACATAGTTTTGGCAACCTCAGTTTTCATCTTTTGGTACTGACTATTCACAGTGCCCAAATAGTGATGTGATGCTTGTGATGTTTAAAGCTTTCCCGACGTACAGATATTTCCATAAAATCTCGATCGAACTGCCGGAAGTCCGTAACTTCCTGTCACGATATTTCGGCGCAGAGTCTTCTGGCCATCTTCAGGTGACTACCGACGAAGTACGCGCTGAGCTGTGCTATTGATGACTAATTCAGCCGACATTGCGCATGCGCGTACTTAGCCTGCGCATTCACTACAACTACGTACGCTGCTCCGAGCGCCCTCCATGGTGGAGGCTTGCCGCTTCCATTTCAGATCGATTATCATCGTCATTAAGTTGCAGGTAAATATGCCGACTACGAAGTTTTTTCAATGACAGGATTCCATGCAGCATTTATTTGGAAACCGCTGTCTCGGTTGATAAGAGTATCACTGTCAGTCTTATTACCACAGCTTCATTAATAATTCAGCTCCAAAAGTTTGAAGTGTGGGCCACAATGACAATTCATTGAATGACTTGTGGAAATACAATGTGCTGCGATTGCGGACTTGGTGGGCTGGAGTAGCCGAGTATGGCGCTGGTGTTCCACAATGCGCTCCTGTACAGTGCGCGTCGTCTGCCCTATATATGACTTGCCGCACTCACACGGAATCCTGTAAACACCTGCTTTACGCAGCTCCAGACCGTGTTTGACAGAACCCAACAGCGATGAAATTTTAGGAGGATGGCAAAAGATGACTCTTACTCTTTATTAATCGAGACAGCGGTTTCCAAATAAATGCTGCATGGAATACTGTCATTGAAAAACTTCGTAGTCGGTGTAGTTCCCTGCAACGATGATAATAGATCTGATATCGAAGCAGCAAGCCTCCAGCACGGAGGGCGCTCGGAGCCGCGTACGTAGTTGTAGTGAATGCGCACGCTAAGCACGCGCATGCGCAATGTCGGCTGAATTGGGCGTAAATAGCACAGCTTAGCGCGTCCTCGCCAGTACTTCGGCGGTACTCACCTGAAGATGGCCAGAAGACTCTGCGCCGAAATATCGTGACAGGAAGTTACGGAGATCAGGCAGTTCGTCCGAGATTTTATGGAAGTGATCTGATACTTGATTACAACCTGATTTTTCAGCGGAGACTCAGAATCAATAGGAGAATACTGGTGACTTTTTGTAGTATTCAATCCAGCATTTATTTTCGATAAAAGCAACGTACGGTAGACAAAGTTCTGTTTCAGTTTCCTAATGTACCACATATTTTGATTCTACACATGTTGAGAAAATGTATAATGTAAAAGTCTTAGGAAGTCTTACATTTTTTCTACTTTTGATTTCTACTGTTATTTCCGGAAATAATAGCAATGAAATACTGTCAAACCGGTTATTTAAAAAGCCCGTTATCTTGAGCAAGGTTAAACTGGAGATCAAAACCGAAAACCGGTTGTTTCTTCGATGACCGCCATCCACACTGTGTCGTGCGTCACGACACGTCACACTACTGGTCTGAAATCCTACAACGACGCTTTCAGTGTGGAGCGAGTCTCTTTTCCCGACCGGTTTAACTCCTTATTGCATATTTAAATACGAGTGCAAACCATCGATTACGCGTGACACTGTTAAGGCCGTCTAGTGGGTTTTTGTTTAATGATGTACTGATTTTTTGGTATGGGCTCCAGATGTGCGGTGCGTTCAGAGGTTTAGCGCGCAAGGGAATTATTGTAGTGTCGTATGTTCATTGCAAGGCTTGTATTTCTCGTGAGCCGGGCTTACAACGCCAATACGTCGTAAGTGTGTGTTTTCAAGGCTCTGGACTATTGAGGACTCTCCCCACACCGCTGACATAATGGACCATGTCATTGAACGCTATGCGACGTCAATAATCAGCAGTCTATACTAGTGGTCAGCAAGGCAGCCTTCACCTGGAGTCGAACGTCGATAGTTTGGCTGCTGATACTCTCCGACCAAATGATGTGGGATGGCACAGCGCGTACGAAACACGGTCTGACCATCCTCGAGCCGCAACAAGTGCGTGGCTCAGTCGATAAGCCAGTGCAACTGGTAGTTCCTCAACGAGCCACGAGAGGTCAGGACACGCGGGCTGCCTTCAGCTCGTAGCCGAAGTTGCGCCGGATTTTGTTCTTCCGCTGTGTACCTACTTTCCGCCAGTACGGTGCATTTAGATCTAAACCCGGACATTCAAAGTAAAAGTTTCCCTCCAGTACCAAATTGTTCTATATAGTTCACATATTATTTGGTAAAAAGTTACAAGAATTTGAGCATCGGGTTTGGGGGAGACGGGGGTGAAAATTTATAAATTAGCAGTTTTTATCAGTTTTTATTAATTATTTAGAGAACTATGCGGTTTAGCGCGAAAAGTGCCAAGTAGAAAAATAATCTACATTAAATTTCCAACAAAAATGGGCACGTGCGCAATCTTGCTAAAGTGGACGGTTTCAGAGTTACAGAGGTTGTAAAAGTACAAATGATTAGGTTCATTCTTTTTTTCTTATTTTTTTTTCTTATAAATCACTAAGGAAAATATTTTTAAAATACAGGATTGCGTTTTGTAAAGGCAAAATGCATTTTTTGTGGACTGTGGTATGATAGTGATAGCCCTTGAAGGAACGACATCCTCACCTTCTTCTCAAGAGACGCTCCTTTTTTAAGGGAAAAGAGGTTCCACATGCCTAGGCCCTATAAACCTTTGGTACGGAGAAACCCATCCCGAACTTCCTCTGAACATTGACCCATTAAGAATGAATATCTTCCCAACATAAATAATTATCTGTATAATAATTGTGATGTATAGTTATATCATTTTAATCGTAATATATTAAAAACTGAAGGTTTTGGAGGTTTTGCTTAAGAAAATAGCCTTAAATAAATTTGAGATAGTCAGCCCTCTTTAAACTCACTGCAGCTGACTGCGTAATCTCTTCAAAAGATGCAATACCACGCTTGAAAGCTAAATAGACATAATTAGGCTCATCTTTATTCCCACTAAAGAGAGTTTAACTAGTTTTCAAAAAGACAGTAATGACTGCCTCTTCGAAAAGGAAGAGGACACGAATGAACCTGGAGTAAGCTCTCACATTCATCATTTGTTGGACGCAGTTTTTGCATAAACAGCACTGTACAACTCCTCCAGGCCACTTCCTGCCATGACGTATCCAACAGCTGACAAAAGGGACAAAGGTGAAAATCTCCTAGTCGAATGGTGACTTCAGTAGGCTGTCTTCAGCTGCTGCTGCTACTATTCAGGAGGTTTGGCGTGCAAAGGCTGATCAAAAGTCACCATTGTTGTGTTTTGTCCATTGCTGATCCCTTTTACGGTAGCTTAAAGAAGAGCTGTAAAATCTTTGCCAGATCTGAAGGAGCCAAGTTGATGAATAGAAGAGGAACTACAGCGGAAGTTTTGATATATCTTGTAGCATATAGCATTTCCATGCAGTCACTCCAACCAGGTTTACATTTTCTAGGCCTTCCAACACCACTCAACCAAAATAATTGTTTGGCCATGTTCATGTGACAGTGGTTTTATTTTCTGGGAAGCCATGTTTGTAGCAACAATTTTGGAAAAGCAACAGGCCTCGTTTTTGACAGCTGAGCACTAATAATCTTTCGAAGTACATTGTCCTCTACCTGAAGAGCGGTTTTTAGGTGTTATGCAAGCAATTCCGCCCATGACATGAAATTTGTTATGCTAATCCACAGTGTGGACATTGTAGTCTGCATTATCGAAAACAAATTGCCCGTATCCGTTCTTAATTCTCGTTTTTTCTTGCGAAGTGACCAATCTCTCATATTTTAAACCTTCCTTGTACGGTACCGAAACACCAAAATTGCACAGGATGTCGATCAGGAACTTAGAGCCAAATTTTTCTGTGTAATGAAACACCCGTTCCAAGTTGGACAGGGAACAAAAATGAACTTGGACGTACAGCGCTGATTATACTATGACATATTGAAGTTTTCTTTCATTTCAGTAATTTGTTTCGTCCATTGAATTTACTCGGGTGTTTGTTCTTTTGGAAGCAGACTGTTTTATTTCAGTCATCAAGACATTGAGCAGTTCAGGTTTCAGTTCAGCTCCTCTATAAATTTCTACAATTGTTGGAAACTGAGAATAGTCGTAGCTTCTGGACTTTACCTCATGTCGAATAATAGCTACTGCAGTTTTGATCGCTCTCAGTTCCTCCTGAGATTCGTTATCACTGTTCGTATTTCTGTACCAGTTGTCTGTTAAAATATCACTAGTTGCTCCTGAAAAACAAATCACAGTTCTTTTCCCAGGTAATTCTGTAAAATTTAGGCTATTACCATAGTGTTGGATAAGTTTTGTTTTCCTATGTTTGTCAGTATATGCCTCAACTTTAGGACTCAGGTGAAGTAACATACTTTGTAATTCTTCAAAAGCGTACTGACATTCATCATTTTCCTCCAAAAAATCTCACGGCTTTTCATAAGCGTCTTCTCTTTTGGCATCAGCACTTGACCCACCTTTGGTTGTGGCCGCTCCTATCTCAGTCCGTGATGGTCCTGGTTTTCGAAATGCCCGGTAACAGTGCAATTGGTACCTCCCATCAGAACTGACGTGGTCTATGACCTGAGAGAGCCTCACAATTACCTCATCTCCCCACCTGTCGTGCTTGTTATTTTCTTCCGTTTGGATGTTTTCAATCGGTTCAAGTTTCTGTGCTAAACTCCACTTTTCTTGAGCTGTGTTCCTGCATTTAGATACATCTACACACTTGAGACCACAAAGAAAAACGTAAGTTTTTGAAATCAAACGATTCACTGGGAATCTTTGATGGAGTTTCCTTGTCATGTTGAGGTGACTTTGGGACGTAGCGTATAAGTCTGTTAACACTTACTATGTACCTGATGCGAGTCATTCTGCAGGAACTTGTCTTTAGCGCCATCTTTACGAATTTCACTGCAGTAAATTATTTTGTCCACTGCCTTTCTACTAAGAATAATTAGCTTACCACCCTTGTCCTTCCAAGGTTTCAACACACGCTCCGCCATAATTCACACACTTGTCAGTGATTATCACATAGCTCGCACAGTATTCCAAAGACGAACAATAAAAAGCTGACAGGAGAACATCAGTAGAAATAACACAATCGCACTGAACGCGTCTCCCAATACGACTATTGTTGTTGTGGTCTTCAGTCCGCAGACTGGTTTGATACAGCTCTCCACGCTACCCTGTCCTGTGTAAGTATCTTCATCTGAGAATACGTTCGGCAGCCTATATCCTATTGAATCTGGTTACTATATTCGTCCCTTGGTCACCCTCTACGATTTTTACCCCACACGCTTCCTTCTAATGCTAAATTGACAATTCCTTGATGTCTCAGAATGTGTCCAACCAATCTATCCCTTCTCTTAGTCAGGATATGCCAGAAACTCCTTTTTTCCCCGATTCGGTTAAGCAACTCATCATTAGTTACGTGATCTTCCCATCTAATTTTCATCATTCGTCTGTAGCACCACATTTCAAAAGCTTCTATCATCTTTTTATCTGAACTTCTTATCGTCCACGTTTCACTCCCTGCCACACTCTAGACAAATGCTTTCATTAAGGACTTCCTAACATTTAAATTAATATTGGATGTTAACAAATTTCGCTTCTTCAGAAACGCAATTCTTCCCATAGCTATTTTGCATTTTATATCTTCTTTACTTCGACCATCAGAAGTTATCTTGCTACCCAAATAACAAAATTCATCTACTACTTTCATTGTCTCATTACCTATTCGCATTCCTTCAGCATCGCCTGATTTTCTGACATTGCGTTCCATTACCTTCGTTTAATCCTGTTAATGTTCATTTTATGTCTTTCTTTCAAGAGACTGTCCATCCCATTCAATTGCTATGCCAGATCTTTTGCGGTCTCTGACACAATTACTATGTCATCGGCAAACCGCAATGTTTTATTTCTTCTCTCTGCACTTTAATGTCCTCTCCAAATTTGTCCTTCCATTCCTTCACTGCCTGCTCAATGTACAGATTGAACAACATTGGGGAAAGGCTACAACCCGGTCTTACTCCCTTTCCAACCTCTGCGTCCCTTTCTTGCCCTTAGACTCTAATAACCGCTGTCTGGTTTTTGTACTGATTGAATATCTCTTCGCTCGCTATATTTTACCCCTGATACCTTCAGAATTTGGAAGCATATGCTCCAGGCGACTGAGGGAAAGGAAATGGATGACAGGGAGTGTGACGCGGAGGGCGAGCGTCAGGGTGTAGCTGCAGGCACAGCAGTCGGCAGCTTACCTCACTGTACGGTCGGCTTTGTTCTGGCGGCCACGCTCTCGTTCCCAGTATTTGTACGCTTTTAACACTACGTGCTGACTTCTAGCCTCTCTTGGACTACAATACGATTGTTCACTATTAATTTTTATTAAAATTGTTTAGTTATTTTTGTACAATTTTGTACAATTTTGTATTTTTGTACAATTTACCAAGAAAATCTCCAGAAATTTCTCTTTTTTCACCTTCTACATCTACATACATACTCCGCAATTCACCGTAAGGTGCGTGGCGGAGGGTACACTGTACCACTACTAGGCATTTCCTTTCCTATTCCACTCCCAAATAGAACGAGGAAAAAAAAAGCCTACATGCCTCCGTACGAGCCCTAATTTCTCTTATCTTGTCTTCCTGAACACTACGCGAAATGTAAGTAGGTGGCAGCAAGATCGTACTACACTCAGCTTCAAATTCCGGCCCTCTAAATTTCCTCAACAGAAATTCACGAAAAGAACATCGTCTTTCTTCCAGCGATCCCCAATTGAGTTGCCGGAGCATTTCCGTGACACTCGCGCATTGGTCGAACCTACCAGTAACAAACCTAGCTGTTCGCCTCTGAACTGCTTCTATGTCTTCCTTTAAACTGATCTGCTGCGGGTCCCAAACACTTGAGAAATAATCAAGACGTAGTCGTACAAGCGTTTTATACGCGGTCTCCTTTACAGATGTACATCTTCCCAAAATTCTCCCAATAAACCGAAGTCGGCTGTCCGCCTTACTCACAACTGTCACTACACGTTCGTTCCATTTCATATCGCTCTGCAATGTTATGCCTAGATATTTGAAAGACGAGACAGCCGTATTCGAACATTATAGGATTGTTTTTCCTTCGCACCAACTAGAAATTTTGTCTAAGTCAACCTGTATGCTATTACAGGCAGTTAAAGATGACACTATCCCATACACCACAGCGTCATCAGCAAACAGCCGCAAATTACAAGTTACTCTGTCCATAAGATAATTTCTATAGATAGAAAATAATAAAGGTCCTATCACACCCCCCTGGGGCACGCCTGACGATACACTCGTCTCTGATGAACACTCGCCGTCGAGAACAACGTACTGCACTCTATTACTTAGGAAGTCTTCCAGCCAGTCACAAATCTGTGAACCTATTCCATAATCTCGTATTATCGTTGGCAATCTGCAGTGTGGCACCGCGCCAAACACCTTTTTGAAGCCCAGAAAGACACACCTTCCGTAACTCTGAAACCGTTCACTTCAGCAAGATTATGCACGGCGCCATTTTTGTTCGCAATTTAATGTAGATTATTTTCCTATTTGGCACTTTTCGCGCTAAACCGCATAGTTTCCTAAACATTTAACAACAACTGATAAAAACTGCTAATTTCTAACTCCTCTCCAAATCCGACACTCAAAATGGTGTAACTTTTTACCAAACAGTATGAAGACCATACAGAACAATTGAGAGTTGGAGAGAAACTTTTACTTTGTATGTCTGGGTTAGGCCGTTTTTTGCGCTAATTGCACCGTACTAGGGAAATGTAGGATTGCGCGTGACACTATATTTGAGTGCGGCGGGACTTAACCGGGCAGTCAAAGCCTAGCGAGGAACCTGAAGTACCTAGTTGCACATACTGTCCAACCCAGCTCCGCTTTCCTAAGTGTGACTTGTAAAGATTATTCAGTGAGTAATAGATTTAGCCCAAGTGTTCTATACTCTTTATGTTTATGTATGTAAAAGTAGAAGGTCCACTAATGTATAGTTACTTTCTAAATCCATACACTACAGGTTCTCAGATACTATAATTCTGTCTATACCATAATTACTGAGACATATTTTATCTGTCAGTACTTTATTTTTATTCGAAAATTGCCGCAACTATAGATAACAATACAGCAATTAAACAGATTAATTTTGAGTAAGCATTTCAAAATGCGTTGTTAGGAACTAAAAGTCTTTGACACGGCATAATGATATTGCAATGATAATAATGTTATAAAATGCTTTCTCCTACCTTAAACGTATATCGTCTTGACCATTCTCTGTCAAAATTAAATTAGTTCATTACGGTGTATAAAAATCTTGTAATAATGATAAAATTGTTGTCTTGTAACATGATGCAATTATTCGTATTACTACAAGAATATATTTACTACCATTTCCTGAAGTTGTGGAATGTATCCTAAACAGTGTGACATAATCGTTTTGTAACGAAACTATACGATTGTTTTATTATTTAAAAATTTCAATTATGTAAACAAATCAACACTGCACAGATAATATTTTGCATATATGTTTAGTATATAATTTCATCCGATGTATAAATATTTGTACAATTATCTACTGTTAGTACTGATTAATCTGACATATATCTTATTTGTGGAAAACTCCAAATTTAATTACGGTGGCATAATTCAGAAATGTGACTATACCAACATTTTCTTGATCTTTCTATAGTGTAGTGTTATCCATAAATGTGAGTGTGACGAATCACAGTCAGGCTTAGTTTGGCACAGTCTTGGGTTGGCCCAGTCTCAGTGATTGTAACATCATCTTGTAGTATCTGTTTCTTTCCTTTTATACCGACGCAATTTATATCTTTGAAGACAATAAATACAAGTCAAATGTGCAGAAACGTACTTCCAAGAAGCCAGGATTCCAAATTAAATAGTTTCAGGACAACGTTGATACTGCAGAGAAGCTGGTCAACACAGACGTTTTGTCTACATCAACGAAGTAGGTGATTGTACAGGGTGTCTCACGAAAGACGCCTGCCAGGCGGTACGGCTCCTGGGCGCTGCCACCGCATGCGCCGGCCATGGCAGCGCCCGATTCTCGGACTCTATTGTGCCGTGGGGGCATACGTTGAGTTAAAGTTGGAAAAACATTGCCATCTGAGTAACCTAAGCTTACCTTTATTTACAGTAGATGTTCAAAATGATGTCCCTCTATCAAAAGAACAGCCTGACATCTCTTGAATACATTTGCGAACACTCGACGAATTTCGGCTGCCGAAATCTGGGAAATGACTAGTCGAATCTTTTTTCACGAAACAATATATTCTGACAGGTATGTGAACAATATTCTGCATCCATTTTTTCAAGAACTTTTACCCAACGAAAAGCTGTATGTTATTTCATGCAGAACAATGAAAGATCACACATTGCCAATGCTTCTGTGGCAGCAATACAAAGTATTTTTGGTGATAGGATAGTTGACTGCCGCGGTGGAGTAGCCGAGCGGTCTAAGGCGTCTCGCTGCGGAGCGCACGGTTGCTCGGCGTCGGAGGTTCGAGTTCTCCATGGGGCATAGGTGTGTGTGTCTGTCCTTAGGTTAGTTTGTAACCTAAGGTTACAAACCTTAGTAGAAACTAAGGTTTCAGTAGTTTGTAAGCTACGGACTGATGACCACGCAATTTGGTCCAATAGATTTACTAACATTTGAACATTTGATAGTTGACTGGCCTCCTCATTCTCCACATCTAAATCCCTGTGACTTATATTTGCGGAATGTTAAAAGACAAGGTGTATGCAAGCAATCCCCATAAACTCGAAGAGTTGGAAGACAGTATTCGACTACTCATTTCCGAGATTTCGGCAGCCGAAATTAGTCGAGTGTTCGCAAATGTGTTCAAGAGATGTCAGGCCACTCTTTCCATAGAAGGACATCATTTTGAACATTTTGAACTCAGATGAGAATGTTTTTTAGATTTTAAATCATGTATGCGCCTGTGGCACAATAGAGTCCGAGAATCAGGCGCTTCCGTGGCTGGCGGATGCGGTGGCTTCCCAGGAAGGTGGGGGAGGGCAGTAATGGGTGGAAGTCTCCAGTGTAGTGAATGATGTAGTCCATTCCTCTGAGTGCCATTGTCGCCTGAATGACTAATGGTTGGTCCATCAGACAGAAGAGCGTTAGAGGTTGGAAATCCTCGGTGTAGCCGATGATGTAGCCCAATCCTCTGAGTGTCTTCGCTGCCAAAGTGTCTCGCTCTGAAGTGGATGACAGACCCTTCTGAGTTGTATATATCGTGTAGTGGTACTACTCTTTCTCCGAAAGTTGGCATGGCAGACAGAGCGGTGATTGAGACTGACAGTGTTCTGTCTAGTGGATGATGTAGCCTATTTCTCTGAGAGTCTTTACAGCTCAAGTGACCCACTCTGAAGTGGATGACAGCGTCACTTGAGATGTTGTGTAGTGATAACACTCTTCCTCTGATTATTGGGCCAGTAGGTGTAGAGCCATTCATGGTTGGAAGTTCTGTGTTCATCTGATGACATAGATAAACTCTCTGAGCGTCTTTGATGGCCAAGTGACTCACTCTGCAGCTCTGCAGCAGCTCACTGATTGTTGACATGTAACTGAATCACTTTTCATCTGACGGTTGCAGCTCTGCAGCTGAGGGATGATTGAGACTGGAAGTCCTCTGTGTAGCATATGAGGTACCCCTTTACTCTGAGTATTTTTGCTGCATTAGTGACACTCTGTCGATTGTATGACATCCTCTCCTGAGCTGTAGATGTTGTGTAGCATTACCACTCTTCCTCTTATGGTCGGCCTGGCAGGTGGAGGGTGGTTTGTGGTCGGAATCCCATTCCTCTGACCGTCTTCATGGCCCAAGTGACTCACCCTTAAATAGATGACAGCCAATCCTTGATTGTAGATGTAATTGAGCGGTACCTCTTCCCTTCTGATTGTTGGCCCAGTAGGTAAAGGGTCGTTCCAGGTTGGAAGTCCCCAATGTAGTAGATAATGTAGCAAAATTCTCCGCGCATCTTAGCCATCAAAGACTATGAAATGGTCGACGTCCTGTTCTGAGTTGCAGGTGTTGTGTTTCTCTTCCACTCTTCCTCTGAGGACTGGATTAACAGGCAGAGATGTGATTGAGCCTGGAAATCCCCTGGGTAGTGAACGTTGTAACTTATACCTATTAGCATCTTCGTCATTAAAGTATCTGAAGTGGATGATAACATCTCCTGAGGTGGCGTGCAGTGGTACCAATCTTCCTGTTGGTCTGGCAGGAGGAGAGGCATTCAAGTTTCGAAGTCCCCTGTGTAGCGGACAACGCCCAGTAGGTAGAGTGTCGTTCCAGGTTGGAAGTCCTCTATGTAGTGAATGATGTAGACCAATTCTCCGTGCATCATTGCCACCAAAACCTATGAAGTGGTTGACGTCCTGTTCTGAATTGTAGGTGTTGTGTGGTCTGTCAGGGGGAGGGGAATTCAAGTTTCGAAGTCCCCTGTGTGGCACACTACATCCAGTAGGTACAGTGTCGTTCCAGGTTCGAAGTACTCTATGTAGTGGATGATGTAGACCAATTCTCCGTGCATCATTGCCACCAAAACCTATGAAGTGGTTGACGTCCTGTTCTGAATTGTAGGTGTTGTGTGGTCTGTCAGGAGGAGGGGAATTCAAGTTTCGAAGTCCCCTGTGTGGCAGACTATATCCAGTAGGTAGAGTGTCGTTCCAGGTTGGAAGTCCTCTATGTAGTGGATGATGTAGCCAAATTCACCGTCCATCATTGCCACCAAAACCTATGAAGTGGTTAACGTCCTGTTCTGAGTTATAGGTGTTGTGTTTCTCTGCCGCTCTTCCTCTGAGGGATGGATCAACTGGCAGAGATGTGATCGAGCCTGGACATCACCTATGTAGTGGACATTGTAAATTAATCCTCTTACCATCTTCATCATCAAAGTGTCTGAAGTGGATGACAACATCTCTTGAGGTGGTGTACAGCGGTACCAATCTTCCGGTTTATCTGGCAGGAGGAGGGGCATTCAAGTTTCGAAGTCCCTTGTGTAGTGGACTACGCCCAGTAGGTAGAGTGTAGTCCCAGGTTGGAAGTCCTCTATGTACTGGTTGAAGTAGGCCAATTCTCCATGCATCTTTGTTACCAAAGTCTATGAAGTGGTTGACGTCCTGTTCGGAGTAGTAGGTGTTGTATGGTCTGGCAGGAGGAGGGGCATTCAAGTTTCCAAGCTCCCTGTGTAGTGGACTATGACCAGTAGGTAGAGTGTCGTTCCAGGCTGGAAGTCCTCTATGTAGTAGTTGAAGTAGGCCAATTCTCCGTGCATATTTGCCACCAAAGACTATGAAGTGGTTGACGTCCTGTTCTGAGTTGTAGGTGTTGTGTTTCTCTACCACTCTTCCTCTGAGGGCTGGATCAACAGGTAGAGATGTGCTCGAGCCTGGAAATCCCCTGTGTAGTGGACGTTGTAACTTATTCCTCTTAGCAACTTCGTCATCAAAGTGTCTGAAGTGGATGACAACATCTCCTGAGGTGGTGTGCACCGGTACCAATCTCCCTGTTGGTCTGGCAGGAGGAGGGGCATTCAAGTTTCCAAGCCCCCTGAGTAGCAGACTATGACCAGTAGGTAGAGTGTCGTTCCAGGTTGGAAGTCCTCTATGTAGTGGATGATGTAGGGTTGTAGGGTTGTAGGTGTCCCGGCTGGTTTGTAGGCTGCCTCTGGAAACGTTTCCTGTGGTGTGGCCTCCGTACAGCGTTTCTCCGTTTCGTTTTCCGCCTGTGGGGCAGTAGTAGGGAGATGCGTCCTCTTCTTGCTGTTGGATATAGTGCGCGGTCTCCGCATGCAGCAGGCGTATCTGGTGGCATGGTTGCACAGTGCCTGCATCGAGGGCGGCTGTGAGGCCAGCACTCTCTGTCGCTATGGCCGTCTTAAAGGCCAGTGAAGTCTCGTCGACTACCTCACATAGTGTTCCGCGCATGGTGCTGGTCAACGACTGCGTTTTCTTCTCGGTGTCGCGCTGAAACCTGAAAAAAAAGATAAATAACAAAAGTTTGGAGGCTTACCGAGGGAGTTGCAAGTATTACGGTGGAAGAGTCTCGTAATTTAATAAGTAGCAGAGTATAGTCGCATTTACAGATTATTGATACGTACTTACAGTATTTACAATGATATCCAACCAATATCGCTATTCATCTTATTTACTTTAAAAAATGGAGCTCAAATTCTCCATCATATCTATAAATTTTGTAAATGTTTAGTTTCATATAATATTATAAGTTATTATTTCTGGCAATAGTATCTTAACTATACATATACATTTTAATAATGGATATTAATGTATGACATCCAGATAACAGTTCATCATGTTCTCTGTGACATTGTTGTCGACACTCTCATATGTAATTTTGTACTTTACACCTTTATAAATAGTACAGCTTTTGCTGTACAAGCTCATCTATGGAGAATGATACCATTGTATTATTATGTGCTATACATCTATGAGCATCGGTGCATTTGCACTTTTTTGTTACTATTGTAAGAAAAATTAATTCTGCGCCACGTGCGATACACTGTCACCAATTTCTGTTAGGATGAATGACGGAGGTATGTACAAATATTTTAAAAAAAATGTGATACATGGTAAAGAAGTTGTTTTTAAACTTTTTTGTACTTTTCTAGATCAGAAGATATGCCTAAGTAGCATCGAAATAGATCACCAAAGTAAATAAATAGCGATATTGGTTGTAAACCATATTAAATTTATTCCAGATCGCCCCAAGGTTCCCATATATACGGTATATATGTGTTCCATATATACCGTAGTGCCTTCAGTATTGATAGTCAGCATACGGTATCAAACACATTATGAAGTGATACGTACGTGGCATGTATAAAATACATTGAAGCTACATCATAATAAGATTAAGTTTTTACACTATATAACAAACAATTCAACAAAATCTGTCATTTTGATATTACACAGAATAGGCATTCGGTAGGTGACACTGAACAGTTCAAATTCCTAGGTTTTCAGATAGACCGTAAAACGTCGAGGAAATCCCAAGTTCAGGATCTTGTTCATAAACTAAATACTGCATTGTTTAGCATTGTAACAGTACCGCAAATAAGCGAGAATTCATCACCGAAAGTAATTTGCTTTGCTTATTTTCATTCGCTAATTACTGTGGAGTTATTATTATTATTATTATGGTTTATATCTTCATACTCAAGGAGAGTATTTACACAATTGGCTATGAAAATTGTCACACCACGAAGATGTATTCAGACGCGAAATTTAACTGACAGGAAGAAGATGCTGTGATAAGCAAATGATTAGCTCTTTAGAGCATTCATACAAGGTTGGTGCCGGTGGCGACACCTACAACGTGCTGATATGAGGAATGTTTACAGCCGATTTCTCATACACAAACAGCAGTTGACTGGCGTTGCCTGGTGAAACGTTGTTGTGATGCCTCGTGTAAGGAGGAGAAATGCGTACCATCACGTTTCCGACTTTGATAAAGGTGGGATTGTAGCCTATTGCGATTGCGGTTTATCGTATCGCGACATTGCTGCTCGCGTTAGTCGCGATCCATTGACTGTTAGCAGGATATGGAATCGGTGGGTTCAGGAGGGCAATACGGAACACCGTGCTGGATCCCAACGGCCTCGTATCACTATTAGTCGAGATGACAGGCATCTTATTCGCATGGCTATAATGGATCGTGCAGCCACGTCTCCATCCCTGAGTCAACAGATGGGGAAGTTTGTAAGACAACAACCATCTGAACGAACAGTTCGACGATGTTTGCAGCAGCATGGACTATCAGCTTGGAGACCATGGCTGCGGTTACCCTTGACGCTGCATCATAGACAGGAGCGCCTGTGATGGTGTACGCAACGACGAACCTGGGTGCACAAATGGCAAAAGTCATTTTTCGGATGAATCCAGGTTATGTTTACAGCATCATGATGGTCGCATCCATGTTTGGCGACATCGCGGTGAACGCACATTGGTAGCGTGTATTCGTCATCGCCATACTGGGATATTACCCGGCATGATGGTATGGGCTACTATTGGTTACAGATCTCCGTCACCTTTTGTTCGCATCGAGGGCACATTGAACAGTGGCCGTTACATTTCAGATGTGTTACGACCCGTGGCTCTACCCATCATTTGATCCCTGCGAAATCCTACATTTCAGCAGGATAATGCACGACCGCATATTGCAGGTCCTGTACGGGCCTTTCGGGAATCGGAAAATGTTCGACTGCTGCCCTGGTCAGCACATTCTCCAGTTCTCTCACCAATTGAAAACGTCTGGTCAATGGGGACCTGCGGTTTATCGTATCGCGACATTGCTGCTCGAGTTAGTCGTGATCCTATGACTGTTAGCAGGATATGGAATCGGTGGGTTTAGGAGGGCAATACAGGACGCCGTGCTGGATCCCATTGAACAGTGGCCGTTACATTTCAGATGTGTTACGACCCGTGGCTCTACCCTCATTCGATCCCTGAGAAATGAGAATGGAATAGAAAAACAGATAAGTAGCCGCGGTATTGTTTAAAAAAGGTTCAAATGTTTGTAAATCTATCGGATTGAACTGCAGGGTCATTAGTCCGTAGCTTACAAACTACTTAAAGTAAGGTAAACTAACGTCAGGACAACACAAACACCCATGCCCGAGAGGAGGGGGGGACTCGATCCCCCGACGGCGATCGGCCGCGCGCACCGCCGTAGTCTTGTGTAGTTCGCCAACGAACTAGTACGGAAAAGTGCTCCCACAGGCGAACTACGCGAACTAGTTCGCAGATCCCTCGCCTCTTAGTCCGCTCCTTTTCCGAAGACTGACGGGTAACAGCGAGAGGACGCGAGGGCGCGCAGAATCGCGTGATTCCCTTCTGCCGGTTGCCGTCATTTCGAGTTGAGATGCAGCTCAGCTGTAGTTTTAGTAGCGGTAGCATAAGCCAAAAGGAGCGGACGAACTAAAAAGAGCGACCTACTTCGCGGCCAAACTGCGAACTAAAAGGAGAGCTATCAGTCGCGAATTAAAATATGCGCGATGTGTCGCGAACTAAAATATGCGCGATAGGTCGCGAACTAAAAGATGCGCGATAGGTCGCGAACTAAAAGATGCGCGATAGGTCGCGAACTAGAAGGTGCGCGATAAGTCGCGAACTAGAAGATCCGCGATAGGTCGCGAACTAGAAGATCCGCGATAGGTCGCGAACTAGAAGATCCGCGATAGGTCGCGAACTAAAAGATCCGCGATAGGTCGCGAACTAGAAGATCCGCGATAGGTCGCGAACTAGAAGATCCGCGATAGGTCGCGAACTAAAATATGCGTGATAGGTCGCGAGCTAAAAGATGCGCGATAGGTTGCGAACTAGAAGATCCGCGATAGGTCGCGAACTAAAAGATGCGCGATAGGTCGCGAACTAAAAGATCCGCATAGGTCGCGAACTAAAATATGAGCGGTAGGTCGCAAACAGAATTAAAAATCATGTGTTTGCCTTCTGCTGATGAGAGCCATTTCGAGGTTAGCGTCTGCCTACTGGATTACATAGTTAAGTGCTACAAAATTTCTGCTTTGAAGTATTCTGCACTCTGCTATAACTGACTAATAAATTCCATAATGACAAGATTTAGAGATAACTCTAAACTTAAACGCGAGAAATTATGCACAAATTGTTTCTTTTGGTTTGCGTGATATCGTTGGTGGCTCAAGCAGCAAGTGCATGAAGCAACTAGTTGGGGGAACTTCTCCCTCCACCTGCATACGCAGACCACGCTGCTCAGCCGTCACAGGGAGCGGACGAACTAAAAGAACGAACTAGTTCTCGGCTCCCGATCGCGAACTATTATGCGCAAGTCTACACCGCAGTACGGCACCCTAGTACGCACGGCTAATCCTCCGCGGCTGGCATTGAGTTCCCTCGGCCATATTGCGGAGTATGTATTTCGATGCAATTCCCAACAAAACTGTTTCCAAGATTACCACTTACCTTACCGGCTGCTGGAGCACGTAGCACAGTTCCTCGCTATTTCGCAGAAGTGTAACACAGCCAGAGATCATCCTGTCACTAGCTGGAATGCTGAGTGCACTACTGTGGTCGGAAATCACACGACAGCCGGCGACGCCCAGCTTATCTGGTGCGCGGTCATCAGGGACCATTAGGGGGCGAGGGCTGTGTTAGCACAGCTGCGATCCCATGTCTCTGTTCTCAGGCCGGCTGGCGGCGGACGGCCTGGTCCCACACAGTGACCTCAACACGGGAAAACTTACCCCGCCAAACACGGGGCTGCGCCTTTATACACAGTTTCGTATCCGAGAAAATTGGCCACATTTACAAGGTGTATCGTACTGGCATAGTATGGAATAGCATTTGGGAAGAATGGCGAAACTGACACTTATGGATGATGTTGTAGGTGGATGGAAGTACCAACAGCTCTATAGAAATTACATAATTCTTCTTTGTGATTTTGGCCTCCTTTTCCGCAGTTGCAGTTATACAATTTGTACAGGTTATGGGACCGTCTTATGCAACTGTAAATTAGTCTACTTTAGACCAGACGCATTTCGCTTTATTCTAAAGCATCTTCAGTGGTCAACTGTACAAGAAATAAATATAAACAGTTTCAAATGTTCAAATGTTTGTATAGTTTATGGGACTTAACTACGGGGCCATCAGTCCCTAAACTTACAAACTACTTATCAACTACCTTATACTAAAGACGGTACAAATATCCATGCCCGAGGGGGGATTCGAACCCCCGACCGTAGTGGCCGTGCAGACCGTGACTGAAGCGCCTCAGTCTCCTCGGCCACCGCGGCCGGCTAAACAGTGTCAGCAAGTGGTAATGTGCTACAAAACACACGTGAAGAAGACAACATAAAAATCGTGAGTAATATTAGTAATCCATTTTATTCAGAATCAAAACAATCCTATTCCATGAGAACTGTTACGGATCGAATTTAGTAAAAATCAAACAAATAACAGTTGAACATTGAAGATGCTTTAGAATAAAGCGAAACGCGTCTAGTCTAAAGTAGACTAATTTACAGTTGCATAAGACGGTCCCATAACCTAAACAAATTGTGTATAGAAATTCTTTATTCAGTTTTGCGCAACCGGTTTCGATGCTTGAGTTACAGCATCTTCAAACCTCCGTTATGCAACTGTCAATAAAGGCACATTTTAACAGGATAGCCGTTAGTTCCAGTAGCCGTAAATTTCTTCGTCTATTCATGTCACACCTTCAACGACGACTGAGTTCATCAGTTCATCAGTCATCGTTGAGGGTGTGACGTGTATAGACGAAGAAATTTACGGCTACCGGTACCAACGGCTACCCTGATGAAATTTTAAAAGTTTGTTAATCTATCGGACCAAAATGTTGCAAAATACTAAAAGGAATTATTTACATACGAATGGAAAAACTTGTGGAATCCGATATCGGGGAAGATCAGTTTGGATTTAGGAGAAATGTAGGAACATGGGAGGCAATACTCACAGCACGACTTATCTTAGAAGATAGGCTAAGGAAAGGCAAACATACGTTGTTAGCATTTGTCGATTTGCATAAAGCTTTTGACAATGTCGACTGGAATGCACTCTTCCAAATTCTGAAGGTAGCAGGGGTAAAATATAGCGAGCGAAAAGTTATATTCAACCTATACAAAAACCAGACAGCGGTTATTAGAGTCGAAGGGCAAGAAAGAGATGCAGAGGTTGAGAAGGGAGTAAGACAGGGTTGTAGCCTTTCCCCAATGTTGTTCAATCTGTACACTGAACAGGCAGTAAAGGAATGGAAGGAGAAATTTGGAGAGGGCATTAAAGTGCAGGGAGAAGAAATAAAAAACATCGTGGTTTGCCGATGACATAGTAATTCTGTCAGAGACTGCAAAAGATCTGGAAGTGCAATTGAATGGAATGGACAGTGTCTTGAAAGGAACATATAAAATGAACATTATCAAGAATAAAACGAAGGTAATGGAATGCAATATCAGAAAATCAGGCGATGCTGAAGGAATGATCATAGGCAATGAGGCAATGAAAGTAGTTGATGAATTTTGTTATTTGGGTAGCAAGATAACTCCTGATGGCCGAAGTAAAGAAGATATAAAATGCACAATAGGTATGGGAAGAATTGCGTTTCAGAAGAAGCGAAATTTATTAACATCCAATATTAATTTAAATGTTAGGAAGTCCTTTCTGAAAGCATTTGTCTGGAGTGTAGCAGGGAGTGAAACGTGGACGATAAGGAGTTCAGATAAAAAGATGATAGAAGATTTTAAAATGTGGTGCTACAGACGAATGATGAAAATTAGATGGGTAGATCACGTAACTAACGAGGAGGTGCTTAACCGAATCGGGGAGAAAAGGAGTTTCTGGCATCTGCTAACTAAGAGAAGAGATAGATTGGTTGGACACATTCAGAGACATCAAGGAATTGTCAAATTAGCATTAGAAGGAAGCGTGTGTGCTAAAAATCGTAGAGGGAGACTGAGGGACGAATATAGTAAGCAGATTCAAAAGGATGTAGGTTGCCGAACGTATTCTCATATGAAGAGACTTGCACAGGACAGGGTAGCGTGGAGAGCTGCATCAAACCAGTCTGCGGACTGAAGACCACAACAACAACAACAACAACAATGGACCAATCTGCTTGGTCATAAGTCCGTAGCTTACAAACTACTTAAACTAAGGTAAAATAACCTAAGGACAACACACACACACACACACACACACACACACACACACACACATCCATGCCCAAGGGAGGACTCGAATCTCCGACGGCGAGCAACACCACGCTTCGCTGCGAGGTGCCTTAGAGCGCTCAGCCGCTCCACCGCGGCCGGTTGAAATGTGCTTTTAATGACACTTACATAACGGGGGCCAGTAGATGGTGTAATTGAAGCAAAACATAAATAAAGAATATCTGTGCAGCTGATGGTACTTCCATCCACCTACAAAATCAGCTGTGACCCAAGCAATTAAATATGGAAAGAATTAAACATATAGATGAGGGCGCAGCTTGGTTGCAGCCGGTTTTCCTTACCTGTATTAAAAGAATCAAGTAGATGAACCTTTCATATTCCTGAAAAAATTGCCTAATGGGTCATGGAAAAAAAAAAAAAAAAAAAAAAAAAAAAAAAAAAAAAAAAAAAAAAAACAGAAACTCGCGAAGAACTTTTCGTCACGATATCTACGTCTACATAAATTATATAAATATTTATATAAATACTCTGCAAGTCACACTGAAGTGTTCATCGTACCGCTTTTATGATGTTTCTCTACAGTTCCAGTCTCTAATAGGTTGCCGGCCGCGGTGGCCGAGGGGACTGAGCCGCTCCAGTCACGGTCTGCACGGCCACTACGGTCGGGGGTTCGAATCTCCCCTCGGGCATAGATATTTGTGCCGTCCTTAGTATTAGATAGTTCGTAAGTAGTTTGTAAGCTTAGGGACTGATGACCCCGTAGTTAAGTCCCATAAGTTCTACAAACATTTGAACATTTCTAATAGGTTGCCGGAAAAGTAAACACCTAAATGTTTTTGTTTTCGATCTGATTTCTCTTATTTTATTTTGATTATCATACCTTCCTATGTAAGTGGCTGCTAACAATACGTTCTCTTTCTGAAGAAAAAGTTGGTGAAAGAAATGGAATGATCGTATGGCTTTCTTGGGTGGGAGCCGGCCGCGGTGGCCGAGGAGACTGAGGCGCTCCAGTCACGGTCTGCACGGTCACTACGGTCGGGGGTTCGAATCCCCCCTCGGGCATGGATATTTGTGCCGTCCTTAGTTGTAAGTAGTTCATAAGTAGTTTGTAAGTTTAGGGACTGATGACCCCGTAGTTAAGTCCCATAGACTCTACAAACATTTGATTTTTTGGGTGGGAGATCCCTTGCGAAATTGTTCGGCCGCCTTAGTTTATCCTTTTTATTTGACGCCGCGTGGGCAACTTACGTGCCAATGATGATGAGATGATGATGATGATTAGGACAACACACATCACCCAGTCCCCTGCCGGTAATCGAACCCGGGCCTCCTGAGTGGTAGTCAAAGACGCTACCGCTGAGCTACGGAGGCGGACTGGTGAAAGAAATTTCGCAAATAGATCTCGTCGCAACGTGTAACGCCTTTCTTTTAATGATTTCCACCCCAACTCGTGCATCATTCCCTTAAAACCCTCTCCCCACTATCGAGATAATACAAAACGAGCTGCTCGCCTCTGAACTTTCTCTAAATCGTCTGTCAGTCCCACTTGCTGGGGATCCCACAATGTGCAACGATACTCCAAAATAGGACACACAAGTGTAGTGTGGGGGCATCTTCTGTTCTGCCAACGAAACGTAGTCTTTGGTTCGCTTTCCCTATAATATTTTCTATGTGTTCTTTCCAAATTAAGTGGTTCGTAATTGTTACTCCTAGGTATATAGTTGAATTTACGGCCTGTAGTTTTGACTGATTTATCGTGTAAATAGTGTTTAACGGGCTTCTTTTAGTGAACATGTGTAAGACTTCACTCTTCTCATTATTAAGGGTCAATTGCCATCTTTTGCACCATACAGATATTTTAAGTAAATCATTTTGCAGTTGCTTTTAATCTTCTGGTGACTTTACTAACCGATAAGTGACAGCTTCATCAGCGAACAACCTAAGGGAGCTACTCAAATTGTCTCCGAAATCGTTTATAAAAATAAGGAACAGTAGTGGCCCTATAACACTTCCCTGCGGAACGCGAGATGTCACTTCAGTTCTACTCGTCAATTACCACGTACTGTGTCCTTTTTGACAGGAAATCACGAATCGAATCGCACAGTTGTGGCGATATTCCATAAACACGCAGTTTGATTAGAAGACGGTTGTGAGGTATTGTGTCGAAAGTCTTCCAGAAATCTAGCAACACGAATCTATTTGACATCTCTTGTCTAAAGCACTATAAGCAAATCTGATTCTTGTCATGCATCAAAACAGACTTAGGAAAGATCGTCATTCTGAAACTTGAATGAAGCAAGCTATACACTGAAAGATATTTCGGGAAAATTTTCTTGCTAAAAAAATGCTTTCATTAAATGTGGAGGGCGGGAATATTTTTTATGTTCTCTGACAATTTTCACCCTGAATAACGTAAATAACTTTAGTAGGAAATAAATTGCAACGATTTTTTGAAATAATATTTTCTTTCAAAACTTCAACATGAAGGAAGCTTAGGGTTTATCGTCCCGTCCATACCATGGTCATTAGCGATGGAGTTTACGCTCGCATTTTTGGTTAGTGCTGGGGAAGGAAATCGGCCATGCTCTTTCAAACGAACCATTCAGACATTTGCCTGGAGTGATTTAGTAAAAACACGGAAAACATAAAATCTGGATGGCGGAGGTAGATGTGAACCACCGTCCTCCAGAATGCGAGTTCAGTGTTACCACTCGCCACATCGCTCGATTAAAAAATTCACCAAATTATAACAGTTACCTGTTTAAATATATGAATTAAAGTAAAATTGCAAACATTAATTATATGTATATGAACTGATATGATTAAGAACCTATATTTAAATTTCATGAGTAAAAGTTTAACATTCAAAGGAATAATAAACTGAAGAAAAACAATTCTGAATTTTTAGGAAGTACCGAAAATCCAACTCAGACTGCAAAAATTACAATTGTTGCTGTCACTCTACGCCATGTCAGTATTGTATGTTATGTTATTACTTTCAATGTATGTAATGTTATTATTTTCGTTGTATGTAATGTTATTGTTGGGCTATCGAAAATTTTTCGCAAGTGCATTCTCTTCCCCTATGGCCCCGTCATGCTAGATATTTTAGAAATTGGAAAGATTTATCTATCAGCTTCTTCTCGCACTACTTGAGGCAAATCAGTGAGATCTATCCCGCTTCCGTTCCCTAGCAGATTAAACAACTTCTATTGTTTTAGATACATGTTTAGAATGACATCACACGTTATTAACTGGAAATAATATCTGTTAAGGTGGCAACCCTTTGTTTGTTTTGTTGGAATTTATGTTTAGACGGGGTAATTCCTCTATTACGTTGGAAATTTACACGAATGGCAGAGAACGGTAAATTTATCATTGTGAGGTGAGAGACCGTGATCCAGGAACGATAGAATCGAAAGGTGTAATTAGTAATCTACTCAAAGTTCTGTTTTACTCTCGTGCACCGGTCGAACTAAACTATTCAGCTTCTAAACGCTGGCCACAACGTTCAGAATTTCCTATTAATACTCCTCCCAGTAGCTTCAACTAATTTACCTTGTCGATGGGCTGGTAACGGAGCACGTAATTTCATGTCAGGCAAACCATAAATTATGTCTGGGGTACAATTACAGCGAATCTCATTTAGCTGCACATGTTTCACAAACTGGTACATTTACAACATGGTTTCAAAGTGGTGTGGCCCAGAGTCAATACATACGTGGTATCGTCGCACGAGGTTTTATTGTCCCCATTATCTAATGTTGGGCACCCAAAATGTAGTGCCGAGAAGGACTCCCAAGCACATTTTTCCAACAGTACTTTCACCAACAGTACTTTCAATTTTTCATTGTTGGGTGGTTTCCATTTGAAGATGATGCATCTGTAAGATGTGTATATATCTCTTGAACATTGATGTAAAGCACAAATCTATTTAAAACGTAACTGCGTCCACACAATGCCTCATATAATGTTGTCGTTATAATGAATGTCGATTGTTTCAAGTGAATGTGAGTGTATTTGAAAGATGTTAAGCACTTCAGAGAAATATAGGCGTAAATGAACTGTTTTCGTGACATTATTTTTCACAACGAACATGATTTTATTGATAACAAGGAAAGTTGTTATGGTAATTGGAAGACAGGCTGAAATGTTCACAGCAAAACAATTTCCATAAGAAATGTAAGGAAGGAAATCGCTTTGGAGTCTAATTTAAGAAAGGCGAGAGTTACAGTTTTTTAATTGAATTTACATTTACGCACTAAAAGGAGTTATGGACATTCTACGAATTTTATAGAAGTTCCATGACAGTTGGTAACATTTTTTGAACAGGTAAAAGTTTGCCGAACACTCTCTGCTGTTTCCGATTTTTCCCACAAATGTGGCAAACAGCATTCGATAGAGGAGAAAATTCTCTACAATATATTTCAAAATGACTTTTACCATTTATATCTGCTAAAAAATTAATCAAGAAATTTTAGAACATAACCTTACTTAATTTTTTCTGAGGCTAAATCATTATTTGAAGAAATCTTAATTAGCTGTTTCTGAAAAGCACTGAATATATTGATTATAGAACATCTCATTTCCGATCTCTAAATCGCGATAGTAATAGCCTAAATAGTGGTTCTTTGAGGGGTCAGACAAGATGTTGCTTATATCTAACCGTTGTGATTCGATTTTACGGTACGTGTTTATATCAAATGACCTTATGGCAGAAATGAACATTAGCCACTAAAGCTTTGAATAAAGGAAGAACAGCCAGTTAGCCAGCAGTCACCATTTTGGACCCAAGCGGCTATTGAGCGCTGTGGACAGAAGTGTTTAATTCTCATTTATGAAGAACTTAATGGTAAAGTGCATATGATACGTTAAACCGTAAATAATTTGCTACATTATGTAATCGTTTCTTTGTTTGTACTGAAAATACTTGGAGAATGAAATGATAACTTTCGAATGTTCATCACAGAAAATAATGGCATTTTAATTTCCTCATAATTCGGGTAAGGCTTGTATCACTTTTTAATACATATTATATGCTCACAAATGTATAACTTTCACTTTGTCATCGTGAATTGTTTGAATTAAGTTGAATGTTGCTTCCAATACATGTTTTAACTATTGGAAGAAGTACGATATTTTATAACTAGTGTACAAAACGTATGCTGGCATGCATCCCCCTCCCCCTATTCCCGTTGACTTCTTGGCGCCCCCTGCCCCCATCAGTCTCATATTCTTGGTACCCTGTCCCTCCATCCCGCACAGTGTCCCATTTTAGTCCCCTTCCCCTTTTCTTGTAAGGGGCATATAGCGATAACTACTTGCAGACGATTAGGCGTACTCCTGCGAGTGCCGCCTGGGCAAGACAAACCAGATTGCCCCCACGATATCTGGATTTGGTTTTAACCTGTTGTTGCTCTTGTAATTATTAAGTTGGAGTAATGAAGTGTGGTTGTTATTAAGAAGGTATACGTAGGTACACTTTAACATGAAGATCCCACTAGTTTATAACAAGTCTTGAGGAACTGCGAAGCACAGCAGCAAGGTGAAGAAGAATAGCACTCACTGATGATCCGATGCACTCTGAACTGACATATACTGTTGATACAATGCGACTTGCGTCCTGAATTGATGAACACTGACCTGACTCGATTAACACTATCCTGACTCGACAAACACTGTCCTAACTCAGTCAACACTTTCATCACTCGAAGAACACTGTCCTGACTAAATAAACACTTTTCTGACCCAATCAACACTGTCCTGAACCAATGAACACTTTCCTGACCCAATGAACACTGTTATAACTCGATTAACACTTTCCTCATTTGATGAACACTGTCCAGACTGGACGAGCATTGTCCTGACACAATGAACAGTGCCATTACCCGATGAACCCTACTGGATGAACATGAACCTGACAGGACAAACAGTTTCCTGATCCAACGAACACTGTTCTGATCTGTCGATCACTGTCCTGATACAATGAAGACTGGTTTGACTTGGTGACCACTGTCCTGATTGAATGAACACTTTTCTCACTGGAGGAATACAGTCCCCACCAGACGAACACTCTCCTCAACCAATGAATACTGTCTTGACACAATAAAAACTGTTCTGACCAGTGAACACTGTCCTGACGGAATGAACACTGTTCCCACTGTTCCGACTTGATGAACACTGTCCTGACTTTATGAACACTTTTCTGACTTGGTTAACGGAGCCCTGACTCGATGAACGCTTTTCTCAATTGATGAACACTTTCTAGACTGGACGAAAACTGTCCTGACCCAGAGAACACTGCCATTACCTGACGAACACTGTCTGGACACAATGAACACAGACATGACATGACAAATGGTGTCCTGGCCCAACAAAGACTGTTGTAACCAGACGATCACTGTCCTGACCCAATAAACGCTGTCCTGACACAATGAACACTGCCCTGGCCAGAGGAACTCTGTCCTGATCCAATGAATACTGTCCTGACCCAATGAACAAAGTCCTGACCCAATAAACACAGTCCTGGTCCATTATACACTTTCCTTACCTAACGAACACTGTCCTGGCCCAATGACAAATGTCCTGTCGAACTGAAGACTGTCCTGACCCAATGAACATGGTCCTGACCCAATGAATACTGTCCAGACTTAATGAACACTGCTCAGACCCAATGAACACTGTCCTGACTTAATGAAAACTGTCCTGACTGAGTGAACACTGTCCTGACTCAGCGAATACTGTCCTGATCAGACGAACACTGTCCTGACCGGACGAACACTGTCCTGACCGGACGAACACTGTTCTGACCCAATGAACACTGTTCTGACCCAATGAACACTATCCTGACACAATGAACACTGTCCAGACCCAATGAACATTGTCCTGACGTAATTAACAGTGTCCTGACTCAATGAATACTGCCATTGCCTGGCGTAAACTGTGTTAAATGGATTAACACTGGCCTAACCAAATGAATAGTGTCCCTATTGCTGTATGCATCGGATATTTAACAGCAATCTAGCTAGGTTTGAGGCATATGATAGTATTCGTAATGCATGGCCTCTGACCGGATTCGAGGAAGTGTTATTCCCGTGCCCTTGACTGTCCGTACCGATAGTGGTGTAATTGTCTTTGGTGGCCTCACTATTGCGTTACTACAATTAATCTATGAAGCCATTTCATTTACAGAGTGACTTTCTAATAGTGGTAGATGACACACTTCTCTTTATGCATATTTCTTTGTAAGTTGTTTTACAGTTATGGCAGCTACACAGTACCAGGACTATTCTTCTCCACACATTATCTCATTTAGGTCTCTTATATATAAATGCATGACTGCTTTGCTGTTCCGCCTGTGTTCTAGGCAGTCGTAATTAGACGAACAACAGTAGGCTCGCCAGCAGACTTTTCGGATCAAAGAGGGAACTCCTGTGAACACGTCCGACAGGTGCAGACCAGAGGGCACATCTTGGATGGAAATGACTGTAGGGCATAGTGAGCCATGACACAGATTGCATGGCCGCTCTCGTTGGATGATCGAGTCCTCCCTCGGACATGGGTGAGTGCGTGTTCACTTTAGGATAAGTTAGTTTAAGTTTGTATAAGAAGTGTAGGAATCGACGACCTTAGCAGTTTGGCCCTTACGTTTAGAAACATTTGAATAGTTGCACTGGATCGAAAACGAAACGTCAGTGATCTAAAATTCTTTGCGCTTGTTCGAACCTCAGGGAGAATGCCTGGAGCCAACTATAGACTGGGAGGAGCTACATATGAATACTGAATCTCCTTTCTCTCAAAAAGTAGTCTGAGGTAGCACCTGATGAAGATAACATCATATGTTTTCGAATTATCGTGCAAGGTCGTGCTGATAGATGCCTGAATACTCGGTAAGCGTTGCATTGACCTAGGAGTTGCAAATAATACGAATTACTTAATCGAATTTCCCTTCGCTGTCACAATATGAAACGTTCTGACACTAGAGGGCGCCGAACATTGAGCAAGGAACATGATGATGTGTCACGTTTCTATATCGCTGTGAGTGAAACAGCTTACTGTGGTCGAGTGTCTAACAGCATGAAACGTGCCTCCAAGTGATACCCATAGGCGAATGAAGGTTGCGTACGCCGTTGACACTGTGCACAGCAGCAATATGCGTTGCAGGGTAATTAAGGAACTAACGGTGTAGTCTCAACATGCGTATCGGAGCTTGGATGGACGACATCATTTGGCGACTGATGAGACTCATGAGACTGATGATCTCATCACAACTCTCAGGTGAAGTGTAGCATATCATTAGGCCGTCATTTCAGAACTGCGCTACGTAAAACTGTATACACGGTAGGTGCCTAGAATGCTCACTCCTGGCGTGAAACAGGGGAGATTGGACATTTGTCAACAATTGCATTTACGAACAGTACACGGGTGCACTGTTGGTTCAAAGTGTCACAATATTTGCGCGATCAGACATGTCACCATAGTCAAGTGCACTGACGGACTGAGACACCCTGGGCGGCCAGCTGCCTTATACATAGTGTTTCAGGCAAAATAGTAAATATTTTAGGAGGTAGTATACATGAATAAAATACTACATAAAATGCGCCCCCTCTGCCCCTCGCTGGGTAGGCCCATGGTATACAGACTTATAGTTTTTGTGAAAGGTACGAAACTAAGCAGGCTCTACTGAAATAGTTGACTAGCTGCTATTGGAAGCATTCATATATTTTTATACAGCAGTAATATTATCAAATAGTGGGCAAGAATTTGCGATTCTGATTAATAGCATAAGTTTGGACGTGAATGAATTGTTAAAGATTTACTTTAATCCTAAAAGTTTAAATGACCACCCTAAATGAACACTTGTTATTCGTAACATTATTCTCTTCTCTGAGCATCTTTTGCAAAGCGAGATATTTCCAAATTACATTTGTTATAGTTGTTACATTTTACAGCGCAGAAAAAAGCAGTTCAATTCGGAGTATTTTGAATGTGCTGCTTTACTCCAAATTCACATTCATCACTCAATCGTTTCGCGGTATGATTCTATGACCCAGCCGCTTGGCAGCGCTGCGGTTGCGAAGTTTCAGAAATTCAATAGGAGTTTCGTGACTCTTATGTTAGACTCGGGTCAGTCTTTCTACCAATAGATGGCACTATCATACCCCCAGTTACGTGGTGAAACTTTACGTCTAAACAAAGTTAGACGCACGGACCAGTTTCATTTGAATGAATCTTGTACATGGATTTTGTAACGGGAACACTGATGCTGTTTGTAGAGAATGTGTCATACAATTTCCTAACCGCAGAGTACCAGATTCAAGAGTGTTTACTCGTCTGTTCAATAAACTGTGTGCACTAGTGTAGTTCCCAGAATATTGCTTCTGAACGTGTAAATGTGCAGACTGTGGCTGAAGTACACTCAAAAAAAAAAAAAAAAAAAAAAAAAAAAAACCACCCAGAATACAGAAATTTTATTGACACATTCTTGAGAATGTATAAAACACGATCACACAGGTAGGGCCATACGCACGTGAGTATGGGCACCAGAGCGTGCACATTGTCGGAGTTAGTACCGTGTATACCCTCCTTTTGAGCAATGCAAGCTGTACGTATTCCAACGAGACGATCGTAGAGGAGCCAAATGTGGTCCTAAGAATTGGCCCGCCATGCTGTTTCCACCTGGTGCTTCAGTTGGGCCACATTTCGTGCCGCTAGGAGTTAAAGGAAATTATTCAGACAATTAAGGGAGAGGAAAACTTAATTGTGTAGGGAGGATGTAGGCACTGCGTTCGTTCCATATACCGGCGCACTCTCGGGGAAGATCGCCCGCGTTTTGAAAAAAAAAAAAAAAAAAAAAAAAAAAACACCAGGTTGGAACTATTTTTTGTCCGCCGAATAAAATTCGTGCACTGGTGGGGAGCGCCAAAGATGATCTCGGTTTGAGGAAAGCCGGTGTGTACCAGATTCCGTGTCGGTGTGGAAAGTCATATATTGGACAACCGATGCGTACCGTCGAGGATCGATGCGTTGAATACCAGAGGCACACACGATTGATGTATCTGAGCAAGTCGGCGGTCGCTGAACATTGTTTGTCGGAGAATAATGAACGCACTAGGATCCTGGTGCAGACGTCGAGATACTGGTACTGCGTCGTTAGAGAGGCCATTGAAATTTGCACAAGTGACGACCTCATAAACCGTGACTGTGGCTATAATCTTAGCAAAGCTTGAGAACCAGCGATTGGGTTAATTAAGGGTAAGTCTAGCAAACGTAACGTAGTGACGACCACGGCGGCCAGAGCCCTCACACCGACGTCATCTCAGACGCCGGCGCAATCGGTTCCACTGCGCGGCCGCGGCGCGGGGCGCGGACCGCGGAGGGGTCGCTCCGCGGGCTAGAACCCAGTTCCCTCCGAGCAGCCTTAGCGTGCTTGCTTGTTTGCTGAGTGTCCTCTTAATTAGCCCCACTACTGGTTCCCCATCCAGCTAAGCTTATAGCCGCAGTCTCGTTCGATGAGACTGCCCCTAGTGAGAATTTCTATGTCTTCTCCAACAATGCTTAACAATGCTGTCCCAGTATTTGGACGTCTCTGCCACAATCCTGGTACATTATGAGCTCATCGCACTATTCTCCGATCAACAGTGTTCTGCGACAGCCAATTTGCTGTTCTGCATTAGTTGAGTGTGCCTCTGGCGTTCTAGGCATCGATCTTCGACGGCTCGCATTGTATGTCCAATGCGTACTTTTCACGCTGACAGGTTGGTACGCGCCGACCTTTCGCAAACTGAGGTAATCTTTGACGCTCCCCAATGGTGCTCTTGTTTTATTAGGTGGATAACAGACAGTTTTAACTCGATTATTCTTCAATATGCGTCAGATTTTCTCCGAGAGTGCGTCGGTGTACATTTTCGTAAACGCAGTTCAAATCACACTGAAGTGCATGGCAGAGCGTTCATCGGACCGATTTTAAGATATTTCTCTAATAGCAAACGGGAAAAGCAATACCTTAATCTTTCTGTTTTCGATCTATTTCTCTTAGGGTAAGGTGGTACAATTTCGATATAGGTACAATTCCGATCAACGTAGGTTTTCGCGCCATTTTTCTGTCTCGTAGTGTCTCGTGTCGCGTTGTAGAGTAGCAGGTTTCTACAGCTCCTCCTGTCTTTTCCAAGAATACACCGCTTTGCGGTAAGGAGATATAAATTTTTTCCCTTTAAAGAGGTAAGTGAAGCTACTTAGTCTAACGCGCTCTTATAAATCATCTAGTTAAGGGGGACTGGATTCGCTGCCAAAAATGCAATGTTTGGTACCACGAAGTATGCGTTGGTCCGTGACAGAAAAAGTGCTTTTTATGTGGAAGATGCCCGTAATCAAAATTGTACGAGGAAGTGATCACAATTGAACCTAGTGTGGTACATTTTCGATCGATTTTTCTCAATTCCGTAACCTTTTTTTGTGTTTATACCAACATTTGTAACTGTATAATATTTGTGTTACATACTCATTAAACATCCAAGAACAAGTGCCATAGTTAAAATTATTCCGTTTTTCAATATTTATTTCCAGTTATAATGACATTTGTCCGAAATGATCGAAACTGTACCACCTTACCCAAATTACGATGATGATCAAGTCGCCATAAGTAGGTGGATGCTAATAAAATATGTTCGCATTCGAAAGAGATAGTTAGTGAGAGAAATTTCGCAAATACATCTGGCCATAATGAATAACGTCTTTCTTTTAACGATTACCACCTCAATTTTTGTACCATTTCCTTGACACTTTTTCCCCTACATCGCGATGATACAAAATGAGCTGTTCTTCTCTGATGATGATACAAAATGAGATGTTCTTCTCTGAACTTGCTGTTTACCCTCCATCAGTCCCACTTCGCCGGGATCTCACAATGCGCAGCAATTCTCCAAAATGGAGCGCACCACGTGTACTGTAGACAGTTTGTATCTTATAAGTGTTCTGTGCAATGTTGATTTGGTTCACCTTCCGTACAACATTTTCTACATGTTCTCTCCATTTTAAGTTGTTCGTATTCCTAGGTATTTAGTTGAATTGACGGCATGTAGATTTCACTGATTTATCGTGTAAATTAACTTTAACGCATTTTAGTACTTGTATGGATGACTTCGCACTTATCATTACTAAGGTACAATTGCCAATTTTTGCACCATGCAGATACGTAAACCACTTTGCAGCTGCTTTGATCTTCTGCAGACTTTACTAACCAGTAAACGACAGCATCATCCGCGAACAGTCTAAGAGATCTGTAGACATTGTCTCCAAAATCGTACACATAGATTAGGAACAGTACGGTCCCTAATAAATCTAGAAATAGGAATCTACTTGAGATCCCTTGTTGATAGTACTCATGGCGAGTATGTCGTTCTTTTCGAGATGTTTCATAAGGTTTCGTGTAAGTATATGTTCTAAAATGCTGATGCTAATCGGCGTCAATTATACAGGCCTGTAATTTTACAGATCACTCCTGTTGCCTTTCTTGAATAATCGAGTGACGCCGCGGCGGATTAGCCGTGCGTACTGGGGCGCCGTGCTGCGGTTCGCGCGACTGTTCGCCGTCGGGGGTTCGAGTCCCTCCTCAGGCATGGGTGTTTGTGTTGTCCTTAGGTAAGTTTACCTTAGTTTAAGTAGTTTGTAAGCTACAGACTAATAACCCAGCAGTTGAGTCGGACAGATTTACAAACATTTGAATAGAGTGACCTGTGCAACTTTGCAATCTTTGGGTACGGATGTTTTACTGAGCGAGCGGTTGTAAATGATCACTAGGTATGGGGTTATTGCATCAGCATTCTTTGAAAGCAACCTCATTGTTGTACAGTCGGGAACGGGAGACTACTTTGTTAAGTGATCTACTTCTAAATTACACGTGGTGGAAGTGAAGATATTGATTGTGTTTCCCCAAGTATACATATGACCTGAGTTACGTGACAATGTTTCCTTGTGGACAATATTATAAGCGTCTCGCATTGAAGTGAGAGCTAATTTATGAGTTTCTATAAAAGATAGTCAGTCCTAGGAATTTTGTGTCCGTTTAACTTTGGCATCTTTTTCTTTGCTTTATTTTACGGTATAGACGCAGTGGCTATTTCTTCTTGCGTGATGTCTTTCGTGTCCACAGGTTGTACTGTAGTTTTGGGGCGGAGGGAGCTCTTAATCTCGGGAGGGTATATACGTCGGCCGGCCGCTCCCAGTAGCTCAGTGAATCACTGTACCTGACGATGGCTGCATGTCTGACAGCCGAAATATTGTGCCCTTTGGTCTCTATGATCAGGTAGTGTTCCCGTGAACTGTTCAATCAACAAATACGCCGGGAGAAACTCAACAATGACAATTTCTTCAGCGTCGGTTCACTCCGAGCTATGTCACTCACTTTATGTTTAGCCTTCTGGCTTCTTCATTGCGAGAATGAACATCCCACTCTAAACCGTTACTAATGCTGATTCAATAATCATCGTACACAGATTTCATTCATTTAGAAGCGCTTTTTCTGCTGTTGTAAATTCGTTTACAGCATGCTATTTCTCAGCACTGGCAGAGTTATATCAAACACTGTCATGCTACGCGCTACAATTAGGAGCCGTGTTGTGCCAGAAGGCTGCAAATTGCATCAGCTTAGCTGGAAAGTCTATTGTGAAACATGCATGACACACAGTACCTCAACCGATATTGAGAACAAAGTAAAAACTCCAGAGGTATTGGTTTTCAGCGCGTTCCCGTTCTTGTGCAGGACGAGTTGTCGATACAATTACTTCGGAATTAGCCGTCAGCTAGGAAAATCCACCGAAAAAAGTCCAGCCAGTGCACTTTCTCAGAGAAACCTTGCAGCAATGGAATTTCTGTTGAAAGTACTTCAAAGAAGACTGTACTCACTTTAGGAAAAATTGAGTCTTAGTACACCTGTGCCACGTTGACGTTTATTATTAATAATAACAATTATAATAGTAATAAGCCCCTCGTACCAGGATACACTGGTGGTGGTGGTGTAATCAGGAAACAGACAACCGAATAACAGCCTGGATAAATTCAACAGCCAAACCGCGGAAAACTGGGAGAACTTTCTTAGAACTCGAAAATGGTCTGCAAAGGCGTTTAAAAAAGAAAAACGATGGTATGACAACGGTAGACTGCAAGAAATCCAACAGGTTTCAACATATATAATGGAAGAAATTTCTACAAGACATTTAGAGAAATCCTATAAGGATACCAAGCACCCAGTCTTTACTTCAAAAGACCCATGGCTCTTTGGAAACCATTTCAAAAAACAACTGCAAAATTCGGCTCAGTGCTTCTTCTCCCTTCTTACCTCCTGTATTAACACACGCGAACTCGAAAGTCCCTGATCTCGCAGAAATTAAGGCGACAATTAAGCAGCTCAGAAACAAAAAAGCACGAGGAGAAAATTGGATTATCGCGGAACTCTGGAAAAGTGAACGATCCTACACTGACCAAGAAACTTCATTATCTACGGTCATACGGGAGACGGAGGAAATACCAAAAGATTAGAAATGCGCTATGTTCCATCTGTTACATAAAAAAGATGACGAAACCAATATCGACAAGTACAGAGGAATTTCTGTGATCCCAGTGACAAATAAAATCTTCTACAAAGCACTTTTAAGTAGAATAGAACCCCACGCGCATTAATTACCTGGTGAATATCAGGCCGGATTCAGGAAAGGGCGATCGCGTGCGGAACAGATCTGAAACCTAAACAGAGAATTAAAAATAAGAATATGCGCGAATACAGCAATTACATACATCGATTACAGGAAAGCATATGACTCAATACAAGACAAAACCCTCTTCAAAATCGTGGAAAAAATCGGAATCGATCGAAAGACCCGGAAATCGTGGAAAAGGCACTGACAAGAACAATGTTCATAGTGAAATTCCTGGGTGAGATATCGGAACTCTTCGAAATTAGAACGGCAGAACGGCAGGGGGACGGTCTATACCCGATTGTTTTCAATATCGTTCTAGAAAAGATCATCAGAGAATGGGAACCTCATGTAAAAGGTATCCAAATTGGTATCAAGTATCACAAACAACGGGACAGAAGCGATTCACGCAGTTGAAAAACTACATGAAACGGCGCAGAAAACTGTTATCAAAATTTAGTATGAAAAAAAAAAAAAAACACAGTATATGGAAAGACGGCCATAAAATAAATCCCATATAGTCACGATACATGGTAACAACAAACAAGTCAGCTGTGGTGTCGCACAAGTCCAAAGTGCGCGCCACCTACTTTCGCCGCGAGCCGCCATGCACGCACGGCGCGGCGTTCTTACGACGTCAGCCACGAGCGCCCTCTGCTGCAACTCCGCTCGTGGCCACCACTGAACGACATCGTTCACTTGGAACTGATTTAGGAACCAGTTAACACTTGAAAATGAGATAGGCACCAGTAAAGACTTGGCTATCGGATAGGCACTAGGAATTATCAGTAGGCAGGCCTCTATATAATCCATGTATCAGCATTCTGCAGTCAAGAACTATGTAAAAGTTAAGTATTACTAAGTCTCTATGAAATATATATCTCGTTCTAATTTAGTCTAGTGTTTCTAGTTTCTGCTGTCCCATTGGCTGGTCACCTCCGTTCCTGCACACGCGTGCATCCTTTATTCCTGTGTCGGTCTCTTTCTACTCGGCCACCGACACCTACGACGGAAACGAGACCCAAAGTCAGCCACTTTAAATATCTAGGAGAAAGCACATAGTCATCAGACATAGAGGAAATACCAACGAATAAAGGAACACCAAGTTACAAAAGGCATATAAATTACATGGGCATACTACAACAATAAATGCATCTCAACAGACGCAAATCTGTGATTCTTCCAGAAGCGACATACGCAGCTGAAACAATAGTACTTCAAAGTTTTTGTAAGGTGAGTGCTAAAGTCCATCATGTATCTAATAATATGCATCTTGAACCATCAGCTGTTTCATTATAGCCTTAAAATCGACTTGTTTCGGTCGAAGACCAGGACTATCCTGTTTTAATACCTGTTTATGTTGATGGTCCTGCACCGAAACTAGTCGATTTTAAGGATTTAATAAAACATCTGATGGTTCAAGATGCATTTTATTAGACAATAGTAATTGGTGGTCACTCCAAAATTAGGAAAAATAGAAAAACAAGAAAGAAAAGTTCTTAGGAAGATTTACGGAGTAATTAACAAAAACAGCATTTGGATGTAGAGATCTCAGAACAAACACTGTCAAAAGACCCAAACAGTAAACGAAGAAATTACGAAACGCCAAGCAAAGTTCTTCATACACATCCACAGGATGGAAATCATCAAAACAGAACAGAAACTTCTTGACATCATAACAAAGAGTAAATGCAGCACCGAGTGGCGGAGTGGCTAAAGGAGGTCCAGAGAGACATGCAACAGATCAACATAGAAAATCTCGAAGACCGCAACGAGTGGCGGGGTAAAATCATGGATGTGAAGTTTGAGGCGAAGAACAACGCAACAAACTTGGACAGATGAACGGAAGAGATTAAAGAGTTTCTGGAAGAGGGAAAAGATCCAAAAACAAAATCGTGAATTCAAGTTCTATCGTTCTCCTAAAGGGAAATGGTCTATTAAAAAACAATAATAATAAAAAACAACTAGACGACCCGTGCGAATAGTTTGCACCATTAGTGGTCAGTAACTTCAAGTACAAATAAATAAGATCTTGATCCGCTGAGTCTTCTAAGACTAAAACGATCCATGTATCTTAATTAGAACCATAGATGACAAAAATGCTGGGTAGAACGAAAGTCAAGTAGAATGGGCATTTATAACTTTCTCCCGAATCAACTGATGTCAGTGTTTGTCAGTGTTAAATCACTCCTATGAGTGATCTGGATCTGCTAAGTGTTCTAAGGCTAAAACAAATTGCGTACCTTAATTAGAAACGTAACTATGTTCACTCACAGCTTTCTTCTGAGTAAATCAATGCAAGAGTTTAAAAGCGCAAATGAAAGTTCTTATTCCCATAAGCACCTTTTGGCCAAAGAGAACTGTGTAACTTAATGTGAACCAAAGATATCGTAAAAGAAACCAATTAAAATATTCACATCTAATAAAGAAGAATTTCGCGTTTGAGTATAAATGAAGGCGAAAGTTAAGCGAATTTTGATATTTGATGACAAATATGTGGATGAATATCTTTCGTTTGAAACAAAATGTGAAGAAAATCGGTTCGATAGAACGGCGGCCTGGCCGACTGGCATTAGTTTTCACACACACACACACACACACACACACACACACACACACACACACACACACACACACATATATATATATATATATATATATATATATATATATATATATATATATATGTGTGTGTGTGTGTGTGTGTGTGTGTGTGTGTGTGAAAACTAATGTCAGTCGGCCAGGCCGCCGTTCTATCGAACCGATTTTCTTCACATTTTGATATGGAAGACGACAGACGGTCGTCTTTCAATATATATATATATATATATTGAAAGACGACCGTCTGTCGTCTGCCATATTTTTGTATATTTCTGTAAAGTTATAATTTATTTAATGTCGTTAGATTATCATTTTGTTAAAACTTGAACCGCACTCTTTTCAATGCTTCAGGAATAGCATTTTTATTTCATATGTTAAAATATTAGTTAATATTGCTAGGTTTTTCTTATTTTCTTATGTTAATAACATATTATTATATTAATTAATGTGGCATAAATGTGGCTTCTCTGCTGCACCACTGTCCATGTGAAAATGTGTACTTGTCTTACTTTTAAGTGCATGTGCGAGAATCTATGGCTGTCTGAATGTGGGGAGTGATAGCTTGCTTTGCATCGTTCTCTCTGGCTCAGTGTTGATAGCTGCTGATACGACCAAAGAGGTTTACACACCCTTTGGTTACGAGCTAGTTAGCGAGCCTACTCTAGAACGAGTCTCTCTGTCCCCACCACCGCTGTTTCTTGGATTTTCCGGCTTCCGGTGGCCTCCCGCGTCTGGTGGCCGCTCGGTCTGATCATTCTGGGCTGGTCGTCTGGTGAGGTAAGGTTGGTTCTGCTCTTGTTTCTGGAGATGGTAGCGTTTCATTGAATAGCACGTTTCACTTAGATTTGTGAACTTATAATCATTTTTTTCTTTTTTGCATATTTTCTCCGATCGTGTGCGAAAATGTGTTCTCGTTTTCCAATTCAGTGATTTCCAATAGATAAATGCGGTGTGTGTGATTCTAGTTGCAGTTTGATAACGGCCTGGTATGTTAAAACCTTTTGTGATCATGTGGCGGTGTATGAACTCTGGGTAAATACTTTCTAGCTTTGTGGGGCCCCATTTCTGATAGGTGATATGTTCATTTTTGTAAAAATCTTCTCATCCGTTTCCTTCCGTGAGTGATATGTGTTCCACGTGGTTGGTTCATAGAACAAAGCCTTCAGATTCTGCTCTTGTTTGTTCCATGCCCATCAGCCAAGTAACTATGGGGGTATCCTTCTGATTCCACTAACATTTCGCGATCTTCTCTCCCCACCTATTCTAATTTTGCTGTTTCTTCTCCGACTTGTAGAACGCACTCTGTCTTGCCAGTAATTCTCTCTAAGCCTTGTATAACCTCCTTCAATAGCAGCCTTATGTAATTCTAAAAATTTCTATGGGTTGCATGCCGTAGATCTTATTCTTATTTTCCGACTTTGTAATTATTTCACTTTCGCGAGTTTTGGAGAATGGACTTCATCCGTCTCTGTAATCGCTCCCTATCGCGTGTAGCTGCATTTCTTTCGCTTCTTCATGTAATTCTAAACATTTCTATGGGTTGCATGCGGTAATTCTTATTTCTATTTTTCCGACTTTGTAATTATTTCATTTTTGTGGTTTCTCTGAGACAGGACCTCATCCGTCTCTGGAATCGCCCCCTATCGCGTATAGCTGTATTTCATTCGCTTCCTTATATAATTCTAAACATTTCTATGGGTTGCATGCTGTAGTTAATTTTCTTTATTTTTCGGAAACTGAATTTATTTAATTTTATCAGTTTTCGGAACCACGTGGGTCCTATTTCCGACTTCGGGGTTTGCAGCTAGTCGCCTGAATTTGCGCCACTTCTCATATAAAACCAGTACCTAGATCGATTGCTAACAGACTGTAACTTAAGAATTCAGCGTGATTTTGTATTATGAATCCGATTTTCAACCACTGCACCTCCAGTGGCGTGCGTTCATGTAACGTAGCCGTGTGTCGCCGTTAGCGTGTTTGCTCGCAGTCCAATTCAGATGTAATTTAACTTGGCCATACACACGCACCATCTCAAAACAGACACGACAGACCAGAGCCAGCTTCAAAGTGTTTTTGTATATTGTGTTTTGTGCTACCTCCGACCAGCTGAATTTCGTCTACGATAGCGGCGCCTGCTTCCGCCTCGTCTCAGCACGCTGATTTTGGTGAGTTTCGCTGTGGCATTGCGTGTGTGAGAGAGAATGAGTGTTGTTTATGAATCCTTCTCCCCAGTAGCGTTAAATCATGTATAATTTAGGCTGGGCACCGCCCGCATTAATCCATGTGAGAGATACATTTTTATTGTATTAACTATATTGGTTCCCCATTTTGCTTGTTTTCTATCTGAATAAACAAGTTTAAGTTCAGCATAATCCGTAAGTTGACTATAAATTATAATCTTAGAGCACCTTCCCTCTTTTGTTTAATATCGTTCTTCACGAGTGCTGAGAACAAGTTCAGATGCACTTATTCTTATGTCTAAATTCCGTTACGCCATAAATGTTTTCTTAGCCACCTTTCTATGTTAACTTTAATTATGGTGGCTTGCTTATTAATGTATGTGTGTAATAACGTGTGAGCTGCTATGTATATTGACCACTTTAGTATTAACTTCCTGTTATTGAAGTAATTTGAAACGAGTCAGTTCTCAGTTTGGGCCACGGAACAAGACTTTGTAGCAGGGAGTAACCGTTAGTTCACAGGGACCTTATTTACTACTTTTAGTGATAAGGCAAAGCTCTTGTTTCGTACAGTGGTCGACTTTATATATACAGGGTGTTTCACTAAGTTTGTTTGCCTCTGTAACTTATAAAATAATAGGTGACGGGAAATTTTAATGCGGTAGGTCAACACAAGAAATGTTGCACTTTCTGCGGAGCTATGAACATAGTTTATTGTATCATTTTCCAAAGAGTTACAGCACAAAGATATAATTTTTTAAATGGAACAATAGTTTTTTTCTATCGTGTATTTTTCGTTTAAACCAGCTGCGTCCAAATCAATTTAAACTACATTCCTATCACTATTAGTTTGGGAGCTACAACCCTTCAAAGTTTAGGGGGCGGAGGCTGCGATAGCGTAGCTGACTGGCCGAGTGGCACGGCCCACTGTCTTTTGACCACCAGCCAGTCAGCTACGCTGTCGTAGCCTCCGCCCCCTAAACTTTGAAGGGTTGTAGCTTCCAAACTAACAGTGATAAGAATGTAGTTTAAACTGATTTGGACGCAGCTGGTTTAAACGAATCCAATACATGATAGAAAAAACTATTGTTCCACTTAAAAATTATATCTTTGTGCTGTAACTCTTTGGAAAATAATACAATAAACTATGTTCATAGCTCCGCAGAAAGTGCAACATTTCTTGTGTTGACCTACCGCATTAAAATTTCCCGTCACCTATTATTTTATAAGTTACAGAGGCAAACACACTTAGTGAAACACCCTGTATATATATATATAATCAGATATTATTCGACATGAACAACTTTGATTAACGTACAGTGTCGTGAACACGGTGTCAGTGGCAGATTGTGGACGAACGTTATCGTGCCACAGTAATGCATGCTTTTTTGTGATTTGTAAGAGATAGTGGAAGTCATCATCCAGTGGCCGTTCCTCAGTGGAAACACCGGTTCCCCTTGATCACTGACGTTAAGCACTGTTCGACTTGGCTATGCCTTGGATGCGTCACTGTTCGGGTCTGCCGAGAGCTGTTGGCAACCCTGGTGCACTTAGCCCTTGTGAGGCCAGCAGAGGAGTTACTTGATTGAGAAGTGGCGGCTTCTGTGAAGAAAACCGACACGACGGCCGGGAGTGTGGGGCTGAAGACTGAATGCGACGCAAGTAGATGGCCGGATCCATAGTTGCATTGTATCTACAGTCACTTCAAGTATTCGTTTGAATATATCTGATTTAAGTTGCCTTTAAGCCATTGTCAGCTGCGCTGTGAAGAGCGTTCGTGACTTAGATTTCATTCTTCTCATTTTGTGTAATATACGAATATACTGATAATGGGTACAAAAATTTACGTAGAACGTCGGAATTAAATAAGCACATACTTTTTACAGTATAAACTGATCTACATCTACAAATCTATTCGGAAAGCCATATGTTTGTGCCTGGCAGAGTGTTTATCGAGACGCTTTTATGATATTTCTCTATCGTTCCATTCTGTAATAGAGTGCAAGAAATATGGACGTCTAAATTTTTTATTATTTTTTTATTTTATGACAGTGATCGTGTCTCCCTATGTAGGTGGGTGTTAACATAATATGTTCTCAATCACAGAAGAGAGTTGGTGAAAGAAATTTCGCAAACATCTCTCTCCGTGACGAATAACGGCTTTCTGTAATATAAAAAATGTTCAATTGTTTGTAAATCTATCGGACCAAACTGCGTGGTCATCAGTCCGTAGCTTACAAACTACTTAAACCTAGGTAAACTAACCTAAGGACAACACACACACCCATGCCCCAGGGAGGACTCGAATCTCTACGGCGAGCAACCGCGCGCTACGCAGCGAGACGCTTTAGACCGCTCGGCTACTCAACCGCGGCGCTTCTTGTAATGATGTCCAGCTTAACTCGTGCGTGAATCCTGGGAAACTCTCTCCCCTATATCGTGATAATACAAAACGAGCTGCCCTTCTCTGAACTTTCTCAATATCGTCCTTCGGTCTCACTTAGTGGGGATCCCACAATAGTTAACAATCTCCAAAATTGGATGCACAAGTGTAGTATAGGCAGCTTCTTTAGTAGAACTGTTACATTTTCTCGTTGTTCTGCTAATGAAACGTAGCCTTTGTTCTTCTTTGCCACCATATTTTCTATGTGTTCTTTCCAATTTAAGTTGTTCGTAATTTTTATTCATAGGTATTTAATAGAACTGACGGCCTCTAGATTCGAGTCATTTATTGTGCAAATAAAGCTTAACGGATTTCTTTTAGTAGTCAGGTAGATGACTTCACATTTTCATTATTTAGTGTTAATTGTCAATTATCGCAACTCGGTAGTAGTCGACCACATTCACCCTCTGGCTAGTTACGACATTCTCTGTGTCAGAGCTGAGTCTGATCAGGTTCTCCTCCATAGCGCATTTGTTGACGTCTTCGGCCGGAGAACGACAGGAATGGCAATCGTTACCTGACGGCCTTTTCCATTCCTGTAGGACGGAGTTTAGTTTTAGCCGATGTCACGTCGGAGGCTCATCTACCACTAACACAGGATGCCACATCACCTTCACGAAGCACTGTTCGTTTGGGTGGAGAGGCTTGAGTATCCTTGGGAAGCCGAGGGCTTTTCCGAAGGTGGAGAACCTATTACCAGAAAGGACTCAGCCAATGGGTCAGATTAAGAGTGTACCACAACATCCTGTCCTCCTTATCCACTCCCACTCCATTCCCAATTCCCTTCCGCAATCCATGGTGTGATGTGATCCGTGCCGAGGGGTGCGTGGGACATTGGTAGATGTGTTGCAATTGGAGCCTCAGGGATACCGGGCGACGTCCCTGAGTAAGTAGCCTTACACGGCGTGCGGCTATCGTGGTGTGGACAAAGTAAACCTCCAAATCTCGTGGGACTGAAGTGGACACGATTAACAAACAATCGCATTGACGTGTTTTACGGCCCACTTTAGATTTGTAGTTTCATAAGTTTTCACAAACACTTTGGACCAAAATAATAATCTAAATAATAAAAAATTAATTAATAAGAGTGTCTGAAACCCTTTTAGGAAAAAAAAGTTTTAGGTAGTTTCGTGTTTCGAACCACTGACCTTCAACGTTACTGTCCAAACACAGTGCCCACTACGCTATAGCTGACAGTTCGGAGTTCTCTTCTTTAATCCCATACAATTCATGGTAGTTGTTAATTGATGCTAATATGGCATTTGTAGACACTAGATTATCATTTATCGTACGAAGAACGACGTGTTTTTGTTAATTGTTCAGTGCGCCATTGCTTTGAAATTGCAACGTGTAAGTTACAATAAGAAAATCATGAAATACGCAACGTAAGATGGCGTATGCCACAGAGAGTTCTGGGCGAGGAATGTCACGTGACATCTCTTAACGGCTGTTTTTCGTTAAATCAATGGAGGGTGTCAAAACTCCGTTATTTTTGCAAATATCTCTCAAACGATACGAGATATGAAGAAAACATAAGGGAACAAAGTTGTAGAGAATTTTCTCCTCTACAAATTCGTTTATTCAATGTTCGCGTCAGATGAACGGTTTATTTGCAATTAAAATTACATTACAAACGGCTTTTTTTGCTATTACTAACGTATTTCTTGTCCGAAATATTTCAAAAAGCGTGATTCTGGTCTCTGGTAGCCAACAATTACGTTTGTAAAATTTGGTGCTGATCGGTTGAACGTTTTGTCTCAAAAACAGGGAACACGTTACGGACAGACAGACAGACTTCCCAAAATCGCCGTTATTTTTGAAAATATCTCTGAAACGATACAAGATATGAAAAAAAACCATAAGAGAACAAAGTTGAAGAGAATATTCTCCTCTACAAAATCAGTTATTCAATTTTTGTGTCATATGAATAGTTAAGGTGTTATTTTCATTTAAATTTCGAGCTGCGAAAAGACGATGACAAAGGCCCACTTTTAGTGTTACTACCGGAACATAAAGTGGGGCAATAATTTCAAAAGAAACTGAGGGGCAAATCGAGACCTCAGATGCCCAGACATTGGGATCAAGACCGATAGAGGGCACTTCCACTTCTGAATCAGGGTCTAGACCTGAGCAAGATGTGGGAACTATAACTGAGAAGATGGACGAGATTAAGCTTAAGGCCTTGTCTAGGGCCCAGAGGAGGAAACTTCTCAAAGAACAAAAACAAAAGGAAGGGATATAATGGCTTCCTAAACACAAGTAGATCGAATCAAAAGGGCCTCAGCTCAAGACCCCGGGTCGAAGGGGATACACAGAACCCCTTCGATGTCAAGGATAGATGGGGAGAGGGAAAGGGAGGAATCCAAGACACTCTCCTCTCTGAACAAGCGTGATCCTAAAAAGTCGAGACAGGAAATAGGAAAGCAGACCGATAGTACTGCAGTCTCGGTCTTTATGATGACGGTTGTCCAAGAAGGATATCCACTGGAGGAGCTCGTGCAGATGGCCCTCTTTGAAATGATTTGGGGGACGCTAGTCCAGGACCCAAATTGAGGAGGGTCCATCTAGATCGCGGTGCCCTCATGTTTGTATGTGAGGGAGAGCACTCAGCAGAATGGCTTAAGGACAAGGTGCCCATGATAACCCACTGAGAGGACACGAAGCTGCTGGTCAAGATAGCAGATGAGCTCCTAAAGACAACAAAAGTATCTATATTGGTACCAAAGATCCTTAAAGATGTCCCTCCAAAGACTCTGAGAAAATAACGGTCCTGAACCCAAAAGTCTCGACAGAGTATTGGAGGGTAATCAACCAAAAAGTCGTACCGGAAGGACGAACCCTGGTGATGGTGGTCGGCGAAAAGTACTGAAGGCAATGCGAGAGCAAGGCCTAAAATTGTTTTTAGGGTTCTCGCAGGTCGCCGTCAGGGTGATCAAAGACCTCAAAGGCAACAATGGCAGCAATATGGGGACTGGAACTGTTGCAGATAAACCTGCAGCACAGTAAAGGGGCCACTGCTTCCTTGATCCGTCGCCTGGGGAGACAGGAATTGGACGTGGTCTGATACAAGAACCCCATTTATACAAAGGGAGTATATCGGGGCTCAGAGGTACTGGAGGTAGGATGATTTGCCGCGGTGGAGTAGCCGAGCGGTCTAAGGCGCCTCGCTGCAGAGCGCGCTATTGCTCGCCGTCGGAGGTTCGAGTCCTCCCTGGGGCATGTGTGTGTGTGTGTGTGTGTGTGTGTGTGTGTGTGTGTGTGTGTGTGTTTGTCCTTTCGTTAGTTTACCTTAATTTAAGTAGTTTGTACGCTAAGGACTGATGACCAAGCAGTTTAGTCCGATAGATTTGCAAACAGTTAAGATGATGTACGCGGGAAATCTAAAAAAACCCAGAACATGCATTTACGTTATAAATGGTATCTATTTCATGCCAATGATGGATTTTTGTTCTAGGGATCTGGTGACCATCGGGGAAATTGTTCTGGCCTCGGCATACCTTCCTTACGAAGACAAATCTTCTCCTTATTTGGAAGTGAGGAGACTGACAGAAGGCTGCCATCATCAGGGCGACGAACTGTTGGTGGGATGCGACGCCAATGCCCACAATCTAGCATGGGGCAGCAAAAACGCTAACAGTAGAGGTGAACACCTTCTTGATTTTGTTCTATCTAACAACTTGGAGATTCTGAATAGGGGTGATGAACTTACAGTCAGGATTAATAGAAGGGAAGAAGTAATTGACAAAACCTTTAGTTCCATGATGATGTGCACTTATGTCAAACAGTGGCATGTGGTGTTAGAGCCATCCTCATCAGACCACATGTACATTAAATTCAAGGTCGCCGCGCGGGAGTAGCCGAGCAGTCTGAAGCACGTTACGGATCGCGCGGCTTCCCGCGTCGGAGGTTCGAATCCTCCCTCGGGTATGGTATGTGTTTTGTCCTTAGGTTAATTTAACTTAGTTTGTAAGTCTAGGGACTGATGACCAACGTAGTTTGGTCCCATAAGAATTACAAACATTCGAACATTTTTTTGAATGCATGGTCGAAGTGGAAACCAGACAGACTATGGCCTATAGGAATCTCAGTAAAACAGACTGGGAGACATTTAGGAGAGACCTTGTTTTAAGCCTATCGGAGATTAAAACTTGGATAAGGAATCCAGCAAAGTTTGAGGAAGTAGCAGACGCTGTAACCTCTACCATAGTGATCTCATAACAGGACAACTGATCAGTCACCAAGAAGTGCAGAAATAAGAGTGAGCTTTTTAGAAACACGACCTTCGATTCCATGGTTAGGGCAGCAGAGCTGCATATCCTAGGGACCATTATATGTGGATAGACTATGGCCATGCTCAGCTGAAGAAAGGTGGAGGCTACCATGTTGAATGAAAAAAATGGTAATCAACACCACTAGGGGTTGCCCACAAGGAGGAGTTCTTTCCCCTTTATTGTTGAATCTAGTGGTGAAGAACCTGATTGGAGAAATAAACTCTAGACAATACTTTTGCCAAGGATACGCAGACAATCTTGTCATAATAATAGTTGGCAAATTTGCTGACACAGTCAGGAATATGGCAGAAGGTGCGTTGAAGCTCTACCTGTAAAGGGGATAGTGAAATATCTAGCGGTTACCTTAGTGAGAAACTGATGGACCCCTCACACTAGGGGGGACTGATGACCCCGCAGTTAATTCCCATAAGCTTAACAAACATTTGAACATTTGTTAAGCCATCTTCAGGCAACTTGATACTGCAAATTATTCACATTACACCAGCTACTATGTTTGGAGTACAAAGATATATGTCAGTCATCAATTATGTAACATTTACGTATGTTTTAAAGAACAGACATGGACACTCAACCGATTAAAGCAAATCTGTCACTAAGAAATGAATATAAATTAATTTTGAATAACTAGGCTGAAACAAACATATGACCCAGTGAGTGTACCAGTAAGTACAGTTGGATGTTACATTATCTTATATACAGGGTGTCCCAATTATCTAGCTCGCCCAAAATATCTCTGTTGTAAAATGTAAGGCAGGGGCCCATGAATGTAAATATTTTGAAACATTCCAAACCGAAAGCATATGTGTTTTTTAACACAAACTTATGTATTTTTAAATGGACATTGTATATTATTTCATCAGCAATGTATAGCATGACAAATCACATAACCAATGGCGTTGACTGCATCGCAATACCCCAATTACATCCCGAGAAATTGCGAAGCGTCGTTGGCGCTTGAAGTACAGAAGATCGCAGCTAGCGCGTTTAGAGACTGAAGCGAGACTCACGGCTGAGTCTGACAATCAGAACGTGCGCTAGCAGCGCGTTCCGCGTATTTCAAGCGTCAATTTCGCTTCACAATATCTCGGGATGTAATTGGCGTATTACGATGTAATCAACGCCGTTGTTTATTTTTATTTTTCATGCTATAGATATAAAAACTCACAAGTTTGTGTTAAAAACAGACATGCTTTTGTTTTAGAATGTTTCAAAATATTTACATTAATGGGTTCCTGCCTTACATTGATATCGGCGAAAGTCGTTTGACAATAACTGTTGTTGTTCCAGAGATATTTTGGGCGAGCTACATAACTGGTACACCCTGTGTAGAAACAAAAGTAGGAGGGGGAACAGGTGAGCGAGAAAGACATAAAAATTAAATGTGGCTGGGGCACAATTACACATGTCTGTAATATATGAATATGGAACAAAGGAGCATATTAAAGCATGTAACCTATATTAAAATTCCCTGGTTTTCCCAATAATGGTGAGAGTAGTACAAGGAAGGAAAAACATTGGAATGTGGCAGAGAAACATAACACATTTTCAGCAAGCATGGTGGCAGGATTATACGAATAGCTGTTACTTTAATGAGGGTGAAAACTGAAATTAGGTTTGATTTGTACTCCAAACATAGTAGCTGGTTTGATGTGGATAATGTGCAGTATTAAGTTGTCTGAAGATGGCCTAAGAAGCTGAAAGCTAGTTTACAACAAAATAAATATTATTGTCACAGTTATTTAATATGTCTTTGTTTCATCAAGAACCGACGAAAGAGACCATAAATATCAAGTGATGATCACTGGCAAAATGGAAGTAATGAAATGCCGTAAGCGTTCATGAAAAGAGATATCTGTTCATCTCTTTTTTCCTTGTAAATACTTCCTATTTGGGGCAAGAGCGGATTAAGTTCTCCGAGAATGACCTGTCCATCTGGTAATGAGAGCAGCGTTCTCGACTGCGTCCAGTCTACAAGGAGATCCCGCGGTCACAGCATCCAGTGGAAAAAAACGTGACTGGCGAGATTAATCAGGGAGGCGACTATTTTATGTCAAAGCTGTCCAATTTTTCGTCGCAACCGGGGAATCGATGTGGCCGATGAATTAACCATGAGGCTCGGAGTTTGCAAAAAGAGTCTGGGGGACAGGCGATACTTGCGGTACACTGGTCGTTAGCAATACGTTGACAGGCCGTCCAGTCCTGAGGTCAGCTGCTGGTTGCAGCTGGTGCGTGGCGCGTGCCCCGCCACTTGCTGCCAATGCCAGCCTTCCCCTCAGTGTTGCCAACTATCAGTCAGAGAAAGTAGCAAAACAGTCCAACAAAAATGGCCAGAAATGGCTAAATTATAATTTGTACGTTTTAAAAAAATGAATCGATATGCGGAACTGTTTCATTCTCTCGAAACTTCCAGGTATTACTGTATCGATACAGTGGTGTTTCATTTGTCGTACTTTGGAGGAACGTTAAAAATAATAAATCAATAAATACATTTCTATTCAGTGGCGTAACTATGTGGGGGATGAGGGGGATAAACCCCCACCCCACAGAACCTGAAAAAAAAGGAAAAGGAAAAAGAAATCGTATATCAGCAATACAGTAAAGGTAAAGATTGAAAACTTGGGGTGTTTTACCATAATTTTTCATTCGATGGCAGTGAATTAGTTTCTTCAGGGGGAGTGGTAGATGGTAGTCTCTCTGGAAACTGACTAAAATTTTGCTCGTCAAGCAGTTCTATTCTGCCCCCCTTCCCAAAGCCAAGTCCTAGTTACGCCACTGTTTCTATTCATAATAAAAAAAACTTCACATTTTTGCATTTTTGTTGTGAAAATTATCGAATAATAAAAATGGATAGAAATGCCCATATAATAACACCAAAATAGCTAGGAATGCTAGCAGTAGCTTTTTTCAAAAACAATGGCTAGACGCCACTTCAAAATGGCCAGATCTAGCCATAAAATGGCTAAGTTGGCATCTCTGGTTCCCCTGCCTTCCACGTCTGATGGGCGGGTTGTCGTTTACTCGCGGTGGCACCAATCAGGGCAGGCTTTTATAATGGAAGACTCGGCAGACACGCAAGTACAGCAGTTTCAGATATTCGCGTCCGCACAGTAACTTGTACATCAGACAAGGGCAAATCCTGTCATTTCCGGCACGAGGTCAAATTACCTGCTGTTAACTTTCCATTGCTTGGCATCCATACATATGAGTTGTTAACCCATTTCCATAATTAACCGCAATAGAGAAAAATTGCAGCCCCTCGAGTAGTTGTGGTTTGAGTGATATGGATATTCCCCACTAACAAGGGGAGGCCGCCAATTGTGAAATTAAGATTCGATTCATACTGCGCATAATGAAGGCTCATAGCCAGAGGTGTAATTTGGCAAAGCACCAAATGCACTTCTCAGCCGTTGTCGAGAAAATCGACAGTTAAAAAGAAGCCGTTGCGGTGAAATACTCTCTACGATCTCTACAATAATCAATATTGTACACAGGCGTGGTGTAGCGGTAAGCGCTCGGGTTCGTAATCCGAAGGTCGCCGAATCGATCTCGCGGCATGCAACTTTTATTATTATTATTATTATTATTATTATTGTTGTAATTCAAATGTACACACACACACACAAGACAATTAATAACATTTGATGTTAGAAGTTGCCAGTTTTCCACGACAAACGACTTTCAAACAACTTATTATATCCAACTGGCGACTTCGAACATCATTATGTTTTTCCGCAAACAAAGTTGTATTTCACAAACGTTATTAATTGTTTTAATAATGCTTACCACGTATAGTTAACGGAAGAAGTATAAACGATATTCCGAAACGAATACATATAGTGTAAGTCAAACCTGACGAACGATAGAACAATTTTTCAAAATGTCAATAAGGTGTGTTTCCCAAGAGATAATTTAAAAAAAAAAAACAATTTTTCTTGTAAAAACGCATCGTTTATCAGATGTGCTCGATGTCGTGCTGTTTTCTGCTTTCCATATTTCTATGATAACTATTACTCCGGTTCGTGCGAGCTGCGAGATTCGATCCGACGACCTTCTGATTACCAACTCGAGATAATGTAGATAGAGAGGTAAAAATTGACACACATGCTTGGAATAACATGAGGTTTTATTAGAACAAAAAAAGTCCAAAAAATGTCCGACAGATGGCGCTTCATCTGATCAGAAAGGCAGTAATTACCATAACAAATTAAGCAAAGCAAAGATGCTGTTCTTTGCAAGAAATGCTCAATATGTTCACCATCATTCCTCAACAATAGCTGTAGTCGAAGAATAATGTTGTGAACAGCACTGTAAAGCATGTCTGGAGTTTGGTGAGCCATTGGCATCAGATGTTGTCTTTCAGCATCCCTAGAGATGTCGGTCGATCACGATACACTTGCGACATCAGGTAACCCCAAAGCCAATAATCGCAAGGACTGAGGTCTGAGGACCTGGGAGGCCAAGCATGACGAAAGTGGCCACGGTCATCACCAAACGACGCGTGCAAGAGATCTTTCAGGCGTCTAGCAATATGGGGTGGAGCGCCATCCTGCATAAAAATCGTACGTTCCAGCAGGTGTTTATCAGACAGGCTGGGGATGATGCGATTCTGTAACATATCGGCATACCTCTCATCCGTCACGGTAGCAGTTACAAAACCAGAATCACGCAGTTCATCGAAGAAAAAAAGCCCGATAAAGGTAGATGTGCTAAATCCAATTCACACCGTGTCTTTCTGACGAACCGATTCCACAGACCGAACGTGAGGAGAGGGGCTAGTGTAATTCGTTAATACAAACCATAAAAGAATGCACGGAAGCATGTTTTTAACACAAACCTACGTTTTTTTAAATGGAACCCCCGTAGCTTTGTTAGCACAACTGAACATATAAGCAAATACGTAATCAGTGTCGTTTGTTGCATTGCAAAATGTTAATGACATCCGGAGATATTGTAACCTAAAGTTGACGCTTGAAACCTCCGACATTCAGTTGCGTGTTGTAACAAACATGGGCTACGGTTGGCGAGCAGCATCTGCAGGGACATGTTACGATGACGACTGTGTTTACAAGTGTGGCTGTAGTGCACTGTTGTGGTTTGGTCTAGCTGTCGCAGTGTCCGCATGTTGCGCTTGCTGCTATTGTTATTCTGCATTCGTCTTTGCTCGCAGACTAACTGTAGTACACTGTGTTACCAGACGTCTGTGATAGTGTAGTGTTGTAGGAACTGTAACCATGGTGTACTCGAACTCTGAAAAGGCGGAGGTGATAATCATCTATGACGAGTGTCGACAAAATGCAGCTAAAGCCTGCAGTTTGTGTGCAGAACGGTACCCGGACAGAGAGCATCCAACGAGCTGCACATTTCAAAAAATCTACTGCCAACTGTATGCAACAGGTATGGTCGTAGCACGCAAACGGGTCCGTAACAGGCCCATCACAGGAGAAGCGGGTGCAGTTGGTGCGTTAGCTGCTGTTGCCGTGTACCCACACAGGAGTACACGGGACATTGCGAGAGCCGGTGGACTGCGTAAAAGTAGTGTCATGCGCATACTGCATTGTCACCGCTTTCACTCGTTTCATGTGTCGCTACATCAGCAATTACATAGTGATGACTTTAATCATCGAGTGCAATTCTGTCAATGGGCATTAACAGAGAATGCGTTGCAGTTCTAGCTGCCGGCCGCGGTGGCCGAGGGGATTGAGGCGCTCCAGTCACGGACCGCACGGCCACTACGGTCGGGGGTTCGAATCCCCCCTCGGGCATGGATATTTGTGCCGTCTTTAGTTGTAAGTAGTTCATAAGTAGTTTGTAAGTTTAGGGACTGATGACCCCGTAGTTAAGTCCCATAGACTCTACAAACATTTTGAACATTTGAGCAGTTCTACCTGTTTACCGATGAAGCGGGTTTCACAAACCACGGGGCAGTGAATCTACGGGACATGCATTACTGGTCCGTGGACAATCCTCGCTGACTCCGACAGGTAGAGCGACAGCGACCGTGGACTGTAAATGTATGGGGCGGAATCATTGACGACTACTTCATTGGTCCTCACTTCATTGCAGGGGCCCAAACAGCTGCAAAATACATCGCGTTTCTACAGAATGATCTGTCAACGTTGCTCGAAAATGTCCCACTGGAAACGCGTCGATGTATGTGGTATCAGCATGATGGTGCACCTGAACATTCTGCAATTAACACTAGGCTGACCCGTGACAGGATGTTCGACCGTCGTTTCATAGGACGTGGAGGACGCATAAATTGGTCAGCCCATTCTCCTGATCTTACACCTCTTGACTTCTTTCTGTGGGGTACATTAAAGGAGAATGTGTACCGTGATGTGCCTACAACCCCAGAGGATATGAAACAACGTATTGTGGCAGCCTGCAGCGACATTACACCAGATGTACTGCGGCGTGTACAACATTCATTACGCCATAGATTGCAATTGTGTGCAGCAAATGATGGCCACCACTTTGAACATCTATTGGCCTGAAATGTCGGGACACGCTCTATTCCACCCCGTAATTGAAAACGGAAACCACTTGTGTACGTGTATCTCACCCCTCATGCTAATGTACATGTGCATCAGTGAAAAAGACCAATAAAGGTGTTAGCATGTGGACGTAATGTGCTGTTCTAGTCTACTCTGTACCTAAGGTACATCACCGTTCCCTTTGGATCCCTACTTAATTCGGTGCTCTCCGATACACATGATCCAACAGCGGAGGAGTGGTACTCAAGTGTCAACTTTAGGTTACAATATCTCCGGATGTAATTAATATTTGACAATGCAACGCGCGTATTTGTTTATATGTTCAGATGTGCTAAAAAAACTAACTTGGTTCCATTAAAAAAAGGTAGGTTTGTGTTAAAAAACATACTTGTGTGCATTTTTTTATGGTTTGTATTAAACAATTACACTAGCCCCTCTCCTCACGTTTGGTCTGTGGAATCGCTTCGTCAGTATTTGATGTGGTTTACGAAATATATCCAGCGGTAATGTTAGGTGACTCACCCTGTATATCTTGTTCTAATCTAGCTTAGTGTTTCTAGTTTCTGATGTCCCACTGGTTGGTCACCTCAGTCTCTGCACCCGCACACACGTGCATCCTATTTCCCTGTGTCGCTCTCTCTCTACTCGGCCACCACCACCTAGGACAACCGGTGGCAACGAGACACAAAAGTGGCGACGAGGAGCGATAGAAGAACCTTGGACCAGCCCGCTTGCAGCAGCCAGACAGCAGCAGTCGGAGCACGCAGCCAATGCTCACGCCCACCCACCCTTATTATTTTTGGTGGACGATATTCTGTTGTGTGTTTTGTGGACTTTTTGTTGCAGAGAGAGACATCTTTCACATTGCATTTTTTTACTAATTTTCTTGTATGCGCGGCGCCTAATCGGTCAGCATGGCCATTACCCTGAACCCAGACTTAATGGAAATTATTCAGTTACAGACGGCAAAAATCACGCAACTACTCCAAGCGGTGTCCCAGTTGACGGCACAGACAGCTAACCAACAACAGCCGTCGCATCAGGCGCCCACATCCGCACCGCTTCCTACGTTTCGCAAGTACGACGAACGTGAGGAAGAATGGAGCGATTACTTGACGCAATTTCAAGAACTCGCCACGGGTCGTTAACTTACAGGTCAGACTGTCTTATCTGTTGTGGGCACCAAGACCTTCGTGTTACTGCAGAAACTTTTGCCCCACGCATCTCCTCGCGATATACGGTTTGAACAACTCGTAGATGCACTGAATGCTCATTATGATAGAAAAGTTCTCGTAGCCACGGTGCGGTACCGATTTTTCAGACTAAAAAAGTCACCGGACCATACCCACCTGCAATGGATCACAGAGCTGAAGGGCTTAACCCGCAAATGTAAATTTATTTGCTCTTGTGGACTCTCTTTATAGTGACTTGATGTTGAGGGATGCAATCACACAGTACATTCAGGACCCCAGAATTAGGGCAGCGATTCTTAAACAGTCTGACCCCTTATTAGATACTGTACTGCAGCTTATAGAAGCGCATGATACTTTTGACATAGCAGATGTAGAAATGCAAAGCCACAGTGTTAACTCACTACGCTATAATGGACGCTTTCCTCGTCACAGTTCTCAGTCTAGCCCACGTGATTCTTATAATTCTACCGTCCGTGCTGAACAGACAGTGAACAGCAGACAGTGTAAAAGTGCCCCGTCGTGTTAGATAAAGTAATTTGACAAACGGGCGCCGACGTTCTTTGCAAAAAATGTTCGTAAACCTTTCCCCCAGTGTGTATCTCGCAACAAACGTGCTCAGTGTCCTAGTCGCAATGCCATTTGTTATCAATGTGGCAAATCAAGACATGTACAGGCAGTGTGTATGCAGAACAAAAATGCAAAGAACGGTGCTGTTACGAACAGTACTTCGCAGAGTGCAAAAACAGTTCATACTGTAAATGTCATACATGCAGTGGACTTGAAAAGTGCTGTTCTTTATTTGCAAATGCAAGGAAGTTCGTTTGCGCCTACTGCTAAACTATGTAGTGAGCCACGTCGCAAGCGCTGTCGAGTGCGTAAAATTGTGCAACGGAAAAAGGTTCGGGACAAGCAAAATGACTATGTACAGTACAATGCGGTAGTGAACTTGCCTTCTGCAACCTCTCCTTCTGAAAGTGCCCAGTACTGGGTAGCTAGTGAAAGTAGACTTCATGTAGGTAATCAAAGTAATATTAGTGCAGCTGGTGAATCTGTGGTAGCTTTGCACACTTGCGCGGTAGCCGATCCGGCGGTAGTGCCATCTTGGGACAGTGTTATTAATCTGCTGTGTGCCAATTCTGTGTCGCTTCCTTCCGTTCATCAGCCCGCACTTGCGCAAGTGCAGCAAACAAACTGTGTCAGACGTTGTCCACATTCGCGCACCTGTCGAGCGCCACAAGCAAAAACTTTTTGTGACTCTTTCCATAGAAAATAAGACTGTGCAATTTCAGGTCGACACTGGTTCCGCTGTCACATTAAAGAATAAAGACACATATATTCGCCAAAATTGTCACCGTCTCAACAAGTGCTAACTGCATATACAGGACAAAATATTCCCGCCTCTTTTCAAGGTGTTACCAAAACTGTCGCTTTTGTTGTTCATCAGGCCAAATCCTCACAGAATATTTTTGGACTAGATGCATTCGACTTGTCTGGCTTATCAATTCAAAGAGATGTACTTCAAATTTCGTCCGTAGTGCCTCAGGACAAAATCAAAGCATTGTGTGAAAAATACAGTGACTTGTTTTCGCCGGAACTAGGTTGCGCAAAAGACTTCGTGGCATATGTAACTTTAAAAGATTCCGCAGTACCAAAATTTCGTAAAGCTAGGCCGGTGCCTATCGCCCTTCGTGATAAAGTTGCTGAAGAACTTAAACATTGGCAGGATAGTGGGGTGATTTCCCCTGTTTCTGCGAGTCAGTGGACCTCGCCTTTAGTGATTCTAACCAAGCCAACAGGAAAACTTCGTCTCTGTGCGGACTTCAAATCAACAGTGAACAGTCAAACAATTGTAGACACTTACCCCTGCTCAGACCTGAGGAACTAATGGACAAATTAGGACAGTCTAGCTTCTTTTCTAAGATTGATTTAGCAGAGGCATACTTACAGATTCCGCTCGATGACGAGTCAAAAAATTTTTCGTCATTAATACTCACATGAGCCTTTTTCAATTTCAACTCCTACCCTTTCTCAATTCTTCCGCTCCCGCTATTTTTTCAACGTTTTTTGGATGATATTATGGCCTGTGCACAGTATTGTAACATCATATTGGATCTCACGATCATCCTATTGCCTTTGCGTCCAAGCTCCTGACGCCAACGCAACAGAATTACAGTCAAATAGAAAAGGAGGCCTTAACAATCATTTACGGTATCACAAAGTTTCACCATTATCTCTATGGTAGAAAATTCTAATTGTTGACAGATAACAAGCCTCTCACGTCGTTGTTCTCACCCACAAAGCCAATTCTAGCACGAACGGCACAAAAGCTTCAGAGATGGTACTTGATACTGTCTAATTATCAGTAAGAGATTTTGTACCGACCTACCACTAAACATGCCAATGCGGACACACTTTCCCGACTTCCAGTTGGCCAGTATGTGTCGTTTGATTCTTCAGAAATGGCATGTTGCCAGACCCACCCCGTTTACATGGGCTCCCAAAACCGGATTTCGTAAACCGATTTCCCAATTCCGCTTTTGGTTGGTCATGTAAACACTCCACAATCGATTCTGGGAATCAACTTCTCTAAAGCGGTTTTCCAGTTCCACAATCGATTTTCGTGTCCATGTAAACGCAACCGTTTTTGAAGCGTTCTTGGCTTGTCAGATTGTGTTTTTTTGGTAAGAATTTTCGGCACATATGGATCGAGTGATATTTTCTAATATGAAATAAAAGTATTAATATTAGAGAGAGCATGAATCTGTGTATTTAAATAAAGAAAAATAGCGATTATGCTGACTAAATCAGGGACTGAATCAGCTGTTTTTCAGCCGCCATCTTAAGTGGATTTGGAAATCCGATTCAGGCTGTGCCATGTAAACACGACAGCGAAAAACGGTTTACGAAAATCGGTTTTCGTCTTCCGGACGATGTGTTCCATGTAAACGTAGTGATAGACTCCAGAGATGCTTTCGCTGTCGCAGACTTCCGTTTGAACTCTCGTCGGGTTGCACAGGAAACAGCTGCGGATGCAGACCTAAGTGTGGTAGCACGTTTTGTTCGCTCTGAGTGGCCTGCCCGAGCCAAAGACATTGATCAGTCTCTGGTTCGACGTTATTTTGCACAATGTCATGCATTGTCAGGGTGTTCTGTTGTTACATACCGACAACGACCAAACAAGAGTGATTGTTCCTGGTTGCCTGCAACGAGAAGTATTACGCCTTCTGCATCAAGGACATTGGGGTATTGTTCGGACAAAGCATCTGGCCAGACGTCATTGTAGCTGGGTTGGTATGGACGCCCAAATAGAGAGCATGACGTCACAGTGTACGGTTTGTGCGAAGCATCAGGCAGCTCCTCCGCAAAGTTTCTCAGACTGGCCATGCCCCAAGGGACCATGGCAACGTTTACACAATGATTTTGCCGGACCTTTTTGGAATACGCGCTGGTTGATCGTTGTAGATGCTTTCAGCAAGTTTCCTTTTCTGATTGCCATGAACTCAACAACGGCGTCTAGTACAATCAGTGCCGTAACATCAGTGTTTTGCATCGAAGGTTTGCCTAAAACTATCGTCAGTGACAATGGACCTCAGTTTGTTAGTGCGGAATTTCAACAGTTTTGTCGTGTGAATGGCATTCTGCATATCAGCACCGCACCTTTTCACCCTCAGTCCAATGGTGAAGCAGAACGTTTCGTTCGAACATTTAAGTCTCACATGGAAAAGATGAAAGGTCAGCACTCCAGGCAGTAAGCTCTTCAAATTTTCCTGTCTACGTATCGGTGCATGCCACGTGACGGCCCGTCTCCTGCCGAGCTGCTACACGGCCGCCGTCACCGCACTCCGCTTCACCTGCTGCAGCCTCCCACGCACCGAGTCGGTTCGTATGGCGCTTCGCGTTTTCAGGTTTCTACGCCGGTGCTGTACAAAGTGTTTTCTGGACACAACAGATGGTTGTCGGGCACAATTCAGCTCGTGCTCGGTCGGAATATGTATGTTGTACGTTCTTCCACGGGGTCGGAGCTGCGGCGCCACGCGAACCTATTGCGCCTGCACAGGCCGCGCGATCCTGTCTCTGGTTTCTTGATTCCAGACCCAGTTCACCACGAGGGAGCACCGTCACATCGTTCGCCGCCGGGCTCAGCGTCCCCGGACTACGAGTTCGTCCCCATGGAGGTCGACGCACCTCCTTTGCAATCGTCCCCGCCGTCGCTGCTGCCAGCGTCATCGAGTGGGACTCCGGGACCGTGCGGGCCCCCCCTGTCTGGGCCACGCACCTCAGAAGATGACCTGCTCCCTCTGGGCGGAGGTGTGTGCCCTTCCCCTCGTTTTGGGGGGTTATCCGGGGGATCGCAAGGTGGATACCGGGGCGCGGACGGCGTCTCGATCCCAGCCTCTGCTACGACGCCCTTCCCAACAGTAACGCCCCCGCCCAGGCCCTCTTCCCAGTGCCGTCGCCGTGGCCCTCAGCCTACGCCACGTCGGCGCGGCGTTTTGGGAGTGAGGGGTGTGGCGTCGCACAAGTGTGAAGTGCACGCCACGTACTTTCGCCGCGCGCCGCCATGAAAGCACAGCGCGCCGTTCTTACGACGTCGCCCACGAGCGTCCTCTGCTGGAATCCCGCTTGGCCACTTGGCAGTAGGACAGGCACTGGGACGGTCTCTCATCAGTAGGCTAGCCTCAGTTAAGCTATGTATCTGCATTCCACTAGTCTTCAGTTAACAAAGTTAAGTATTGTACTATCTCTTCGAAATATATATCTTGTTCTAATCTAGCTTAGTGTTTCTAGTTTCTGCTGTCCCACTGGCTGGTCACCTCAGACTCTGTACCCTCACACGCGTGCATCCTATTTCCCTGTGTCGGTCTCTCTCTATTCGGCCACCGACACCTAGGACAACCGGCGGCAACGAGACACAAAAAGAACCGTCAAGGTAATAATTTAAGTAACTAAAGTATGACGCTAAGCAACACATTTTTGTCTGTCGAAACAAAAGTATATTTTAGCTTCTCATATGTTTTACTCAATAAGAAGGAGCAGCAGTCTCCATTCTTTCTTCTTCCTGCTCTAGCACTGATAGGTTTCCGACGCAATAGCGTGTTGCTCTGAGCTTAAATTATTTGAATTGTAATTTCTTTTGGTGCCCAGATTTAGATGTTGTATGCTCTTGTAAGTGTGTATCATCAATCGTTTTCAGATTATGTCAGCTAATTTTATTTAAAAAGAAATGGCATTTTTCATTATTTTTATTTAAAAGTGTCATCTCATTATTTCTAACTGTACAATATATATATTAACAATATGTGAATTTCTCTTACAGATTGCCACCAACCGCCGTTGTCTTTGCGATGTACGAAATTAAATGTTGGAAGGATGCACAATTCTCCATAATTGTTTCAGAATCATTTGTTCCGCACTAAACGCCCCTGAGATATACGCCGGTTTATCTAAATTTAATAATTTTGAAATTTTTGCTAGCCGTGGACTTATGATAAATCGGTGTTTTACGAGTGCATTCCAATAGTTAGTTTCTATACAGTGTATTTGTGGCTAGCTGCTCTTCTACCAAATCAGACAGGTTTTTAGGCACGTTGGTAGAATTAAATAGTTTTGTGCCGTTTACCAGCTTCATTCAGTTACAGTAATTTTTTGCAGGCACAATTTTGAATGATAGTGATTTGCAACATGGCCACTAAATTAGGATATTTCTCCCGCCGTAATTTCAGCGCTAATCTTTTCATTTAAAAATTACGATTGATATCAAAATTTATTTCCTTTCGGCATGGGTGTGTGTGTTTGTCCTTAGGTTAGTTTACCTAGGTTTAAGTAGTTTGTAAGCTACGGACTGATGACCACGCACTTTGGTCCGATAGAATTACAAACATTTGAACATTTTATTTGCTTTCGGTGTTAACTTTCATTTCGCGAAACATTATTTTGTCAGGCGCAACTTTCCTAAATTTGCATCATTTACATCAAATCATTATCTTTTCTTCTTTGTAATAAAATGTTTATTATTTTTACTGTTAGGTAGAAACAGCCGTGAGGGAGTAGCCGAGCGGTCAGGAGCGCCACTTTCCGGATCGCACGGCCTCCTGGGTCGGAGGTTCGAATCCTCCCTCGGGCATGGATGTGTGTGTTGTCCTTAGGTTAGTTTAACTTACTTAAGTAGTTTGTAAGACTAGGGACTGATGACCCACGTAGTTTGGTCCCATAGAATTACAAATATTTTATCATTTTGGGAGAAATATATCAGGTAGACACTCCTGTCACCAAATCGGGGAGTGATGACCCCTCAAAACAACCACAACAACACCAAATGAAGTAACGCAAGTGAAGACACCTCTTGTGAAGAAGAATTCTGTTACCGCTTTGGTGAAGAATGAACCCTTAACAATAAGTGTATTGAGGACACTACGACTTTAGTGTGAATGCATTGACTTATTGGCAGGTTGGCAGGCTTTAACTACAAGGTACATTTTATTGACAGGATTGCACATTCACAAGGAATCTTATAAGCACGTGGGTATGTGGGATCATTTCCTTGGCTCGGGTATGAGGTGTAAATGAAACAGCATTTACACAAAATACATTTATTAAACAATTAAATCATACATTATGCTTAATATAAACTATATGGTTCGGCGAGTGTTGGCGGCGGCGGTAAGACGTGCGGCGGTGAAGAGCGTTTCGCAGCGTAGGCCTTGGATCTCTGATTACGCTGGTGGCGTATCTGCTACTTGATCGTCAGTTGAACAGCGCTCGCTGTCTACGCTAGTACTGTGCGTTAAGAGGCCGTTAATCCTGCGGAATTGCCTCAATGTGGTATCGTGCGATTTTCCCATTTTCTTCGTCCAAAAGTGTTGTGTTGTGCTTCGACCAGAGGTAGCGGTGCGACGTGGAGGTGGTGCGTCCTTCTACATCTACATCTACATGGGATACTCTGCAAATCAGATTTAAGTGGCTGGCAGAGGGTTCATCGAACCACCATTATACTATTTATCTCCCATTCCATTCTCGAATAGCGCGCGGGAAGGAAGAACACCTGAATCTTCCCTTCGAGCTCTGATTTCTCGTACTTTATTCTGATGATCATTTCTACCTATGTAAGTGGGAGTCAACAATATATTTTTGCATTCGGAGGAGAATGTTGGCGATTGGAGTTTCGTAAGTAGCCCACGCCGCAGCGATAAGCGCCGTTGTTGTAATGATTCCCATCCCAGACCCTGTATCATTTCCGTAATGCTGTCTCCCCTGTATCGTGACAATACCAAACGAGCTGCCCTTCTTTGGACTCTTTCGATGTCCTCCGTCAAACCCACCTGATAAGGATCCCATACTGGACAGCAATACTCCAAAAAAGGACGGACAAGCGTAGTGTTTGCAGCCTCTTAAGTACTTCTGTTGCATCTTTTGAGGGTTCTGCCAATAAAACACAGTCTTTGATTCGCCTTTTCCACGACATTATCTACGTGTTCTTTCCAGTTTAAGTCTGAAGTAATAGTATTTTCTAGGTATTGTGTGGAGTTTACAGCCTTCACTTTTGATTGATTTATCTTCCAAACAAAGTTTAACGGATTTCCTTTCGTACTCAAGTGGACGACTTCACTCTTCTCATTATTTAGAGTCAGTTGCTAATTTTTACACCATAGTGATATCTTATTCAGGTCGTTCTGAAGTTAGTTTTGATCCTCTTGTCCTGGGGTCGAATCGATGGCCTTCGGGCTGCAAGTCTTCGAGTGACAGAAGCTTTGATGGACATCACAGGTGACTTTCATGACCAGGCCATATTCTGTCGTTCTGGTCACCCATGGTGGGTGAGTACTTCTGCTGTTCTAGATCTCCTTCCCAAACGCTGTTACTGGCTCAAAAAATGTTCAAAATGTTTGTAAATTACTTATGAACTACATTATACTGAAGACGGCACAAACATCCATGTCCCAACGGGGGGGGGGGGGGGGGGGAGGGGGGGTTCGAACCCCCAACCGGGAACGGCCTCGCGCATCGTAACAATAGCGCCTCAATGCGCTCGGCCACTGCGCTGTTACTGGCAACCAGAGTCTTCCATCTTCATCATTGCCCGTGGCTGATTATGATTCAAACTCCAACTTCTGCTACTGCAGCTAACGCCACTACTGCCAATACTGACTATACTAACTATATCGGCCTCTTTTCTTGGGCGTGGTATTTATTTCATGGGCCTGGCTGGAGGTGAACGACTTCAGGGCCGGTGTCTCTTCTGTCACGTTGGACAGTTTCTAGAAAGATCGATCGTCACGTTGCTCTGGAGGTCTATACACAACTTTTTGGTTTTTGGTCACGCTGCTTCGAGATGTAAGAGCAGGTCACGTTTGACAGTCTGTGGTTTCACGTGAGGTGGTCGGTCCAGGTGTATCACTGTCCCACTTGCGTCACCAGCTGTCCACAGCACTGGACTACTTTGATCGCTGACTTTGTAAGCTTTGCAACCTTTAAAGTTTAAAACTGGTTTGTTGGTTGGTGGGATGAAGGTAAGGCCGTTTTATTGATAGGAAAAACAGGGTCGCTACAGGGATTTGGCAATTGTGAACCAACTAAAGGAGGTCTGCTTTAAGGCTACTCCTTCAAAAGTGATCTGATGTTAAATGCAGCTCTAATAATTATCATCATCTGGAAGTTAACATTCACGATAAATAACTTTCCAATCAAGCTCAATAAATATTAGGTGAACACGTTTATTATTCATTAACACTATAATTATGTTTAGTTATAATATTAATACCTGCACAGTTAATTAGGAAACAGTGAGTTTAAACTGATTAAAAGCTTAACGGATATTTTGAACACAGCAAGAACAATACGTAGTCTGCATAAGGCTCACTGACTATACTATAAATATAACTGCGAGAGAAATCTGGAAAAACACAAACCACTTTCTAAAAATGCAACTGCAAGAATTTATTTCACTAACTGACTGATTGCAGAAACTTAGTATCTCGTTCATCTGGGAAGTATTGGACAACAATCACTATTATCATTAAACGTCACATCAACACAGAAATATGTTAATAAAACTCAGCTTAGTCAATACTATGCTTTGATTTTAATAGTCAATAACTTTCAATGAAAGGAAGAGGGTTAGTTTTCTAACTACAAAAAGTGAAAAAGGAAAGAAGTTTAACTTTCTCATTTATTATTAGCAATAATGATTACGTTACCTTATGACTGGAGAACAACAAAAATCTTCTCAGACTGATACATATATGAATGATACAAAATCTTATAAAGACAAAACTGTGCCTAAGAAAATCAGTTTTAAAAATTATTGCATCAGCTTGTACAAAACTTGTTGTCTCAGCAGCCAACCAAAGCTACACACCGACACTCTCTCTTTTTTGCTGTTCAGCTACTAGTCACATACATAGTCTTTGAGAATTTGGGTTGGAAGGAAGCGGGCCTGGATAACCTAATTAGTTAAGTCGACCACTGGCCTGTAGAGGGAGATTCGGGTTCAAATCACGGTCCAGGACAAATTTCCATATTACAATAATCTGCCGTTTCAAGGCAAGGCGGACTGAAGGTCTATCAACACGAATTGTTCTTTACATCATTTGTTGGCATTACGTATCAGCAACCGACATATCTACCAGTAGTGTATACAAGAGATTAAATATCTTCGTCAATGACAGTCACCTACATTAGTGGCCATAGCATAGGTAGCAAGGCCGTAGACTGTGAAGTGAAATTAGCTTTTGGAATACAAATGCTTTGCAAGTCAGATGAAATATTTTTAACTATTGTTCTTATTCAAACATTGTTAGTCGTTTATTCTCTCTACTAATATTATATTGCCAAAATGACGCCTCAGCCATCTCTCATGTTAAAGCATTTCATAGCAATTGTTCTTTTCAATACTGTTTTTCTCTGTATAGTAGCTTAATTGTAATTGCGGCTACTAGATGGCACTACTGAGGTGACGTCTTCCTCTTCACAACTCCACTTAGCAAACGCCAGTCTGATGCCTCCGTGCAGGCTTACAGCCCATAGTAGCTAGCTTTTACTCAAAATTTCTTTTTAAACATTGTAACGTAAGCTTTACAGCTGAGTAGTATATTTTATTATGTGACTTGTTTTATTTTATAATTTCTGATGAAGGCAATCTTATTAATTGCCGAGCCGGCCGCGGTGGTCGAGGGGACTTCGGCGCGCCAGTCACGGTCCGCACGGCCACTATGGTCGGGGGTTCGAATCCCACATCGGGTATGGATATTTGTGACGTCCCTAGTAGTAGCTAGTTCATAAGTAGTTTGTAAGTTTAGGGACTGATGACCCCGTAGTTAAGTCCCATAAGCTCTTTGAACATTTGAACGTAGTAATTGCCGAAACCAGGTTAAACAAATTTAATTTGCGGCCGAGGGCTGCTTTTTTGTCCATTGAAGTTGTTAACGGTCGCTGACAATAGCAGCTTAGTTTAAAATTTTAAAATTTCCTTTCACTTGAATTAAGCAGTGGAAATAGGAGTGTATCTCTGCTTTGGAAACTTATAACACTATTCCGAATACCACAGAACGCAGAAATAAACTGCTACTGGAAAATAACAGTGTAAAACAGACTATGGAATAGAACCTGGTCCATATGACATTGAGAAATTGAATAAAGTTTTAAAACAGTCTGGAAAAGGGACTGATGTAAGTATGTTGAATGCAACGAGCACTTCGTTCAGAAAGGTTCGATAGATCAAATACTACGTTTCACAACAGGGCGGATTTTGAAGAAGGATTCAGATAAATTTTCCAGCTCTGATTAGCCATTGTATATAATCATCGTCAGTACTATTTGTGTTGAGTGTAAGTTTGCAACAAACTCCTACCTCAATGATAGATTGGTTCAAAGAATTTACAGATTCTTTTTCTGGGGTGGACGGGGATACAACATTATTGTGACTTACAACACCGATATGTACCTCCCAGTGACAGTTCAGACGCTGGATTATTTGGAGCTGTGAATTATGGACTATAATCACCACATTATTGACTTTTGAGGCGAGGAAATCACTTTACGCTTACAAGCGTCTGCGCACACCCACACAGCGTCACTTTGCTGCAGATCTGCAAGGCGATGACAGGTGCAAACGGCGAGTTCCTCAGGTTCATAGGATTGACATCGCTTAATAAGGTCGAATAAGGTGAGTGGATTTTTTTTATTTCAACAATAACATCACACAGCAGTAGGACTATTTTATACAAAAGCAGGTGTTCAACATTACAGACACTTTTAACGATGTTCCTATTGACCAAATCATACGTTCTTAACGTCACATAGTTCTTCTTTGAACAATATTTCCTTTTTTTTACATATCACAATTTCTTGTTTGAACAAAATTTGCTTAACATCACAGACAGCTTTTTAACATTATTTCTTTTGTACACATCACAAGTTCTTAAAGTTATAAAGCTTTTGAACTATATTCCTGTTTTCATACATCATAAGTTATGTTTATAAACAGTATTTCTTTTTTACACATCACAAGTTTTTTATGAACAATCTTGTTTTCTATACACAAACACTATAACTAAATCAGAGGTATGTGCAACAAACGCGATAGGTACACTAAAACTAGTGTAATTTCACTCAAACAGAATGACACGAAATGTCTGTTCCACATGAAATTATACATTAATCACACGTGGAACAGCACACATCATACAAAGAACAGGAACGCTCATTCACGACGTGATAATAATAAAAACAATAAGTTATACAATTAACATGGTGCTGATGATTTTATACCATAAAATCAGTGGAACTCACTTAAAACTCTTCTACCTCAATGGTTAGCGATAGTTGAAACTTCAAATCGAAACTACATACATACAAACACCCACCCACCCACACACACACACACACACACACACACACACACACACACACACACAGACTGCACGCACTCACGAAACAGGTAATACGTTTGTGTCTTCATATTTTCAATTTTTTTCTGAATACATTGCCTACAATAGTTTTCGTTTTTAAAAAGTTTTCTATGCTTCAATGTCCTGCGCATAGAGAATTATATATATATACAGGGTGTTTCACTAAGTGTGTTTGCCTCTGTAACTTATAAAATAATAGATGACGGGAAATTTTAATGCGTTAGGTCAACACAAGAAATGTTACACTTTCTGCGGAGCTATGAACATAGTTTACTGAATCATTTTCCAAAGAGTTACACCACAAAGATATAATTTTTTAAATGGAACAATAGTTTTATTTCTATCGTGCATTGGATTCGTTTAAACCAGCTGCGTCCAAATCAATTTAAACTACATTCCTATCACTGTTAGTTTGGGAGCTACAACCCTTCAAAGTTCCGGGGGTGGAGGCTGCGATAGCGTAGCTAACTGGACGAGTGACTATCTCCTGGGGCACGGCCCACTGTCGCATGACCACCAGCCAGTAAGCTACGCTGTTGTAGCCTCCGCCCCCTAAACTTTGAAGGGTTGTAGCTCCCAAACTAACAGTGATAGGGATGTCGTTTAAATTGATTTGGACGCAGCTGGCTTAAACGAATCCAATGCACTCTAGAAAGAACTATTGTTCCATTTAAAAAATTATATCTTTGTGCTGTAACTCTTTGGAAAATGATACATTAAACTATATTCATAGCTCCGCAGAAAGTGAAATATTTCTTGTGTTGACCTACCGCATTAAAATTTCCCGTCACCTATTATTTTATAAGTTACAGAGGCAAACACACTTAGTGAAACACCCTGTATATATTCCAGCATACGCATATGGACTATGCATCATCTTAACAATAACTCTTATATACACTACTCAAAACAATTAAGGGATCAGCTAAGATATCGTACACTTTCTACATAAAGAAACGTATTTTACTCAGATATTCGTTGCAATTGTAATTTGCGTCTAATACTGTACCATATCTTGTTGTTTAAACTCTTTACAAGAAGTTTTCATGGCGTTCACTTAGAGGTACCATGGGTCTATCTTAGCGATAAACGCATCCTCATATGGTGTGTGATCACCTCGGATGGCCAGTACAGTTGCACACCTGCGTGGCATGGACACTATGAGCTTATCAATCAGCTATTGAGGTATATTTGGCCATTCTTCCATGAGTACAATATCCACCTTCTGCCCACACCATTCGCCCACCACCACGATATGGTGATGTTCCCAGCACACAGGCAGGATTGTTTGGAGTTCCACGTTGTCTCCAGATGAGAGAACGACAATTGTTCGGCTGAACACAAAATTTTGAGTTCCTGTGAACAGAACCCGACGCCATTCGTTACAATTCCAAGCCCCGATTTCTCTGGTTAAAGTGTGTCGTTGTTTTCATGAAACACACACCAAAGACAAGCATGCTTAGAGGTCACATTCCCGAAGGAGATTTCGGAGTGTTTGTGTTTTGTGTTGATATTGCTTGTCTTTTTGTTGCCAGGAGGGTGCGTTACAGCCGAGTTACAGTCAACCTCCTATTTCGACGAGATGTTAACCGAAGATAACGGTCAATTCTTACTCATGTTCCACATAGATGACCTTTGCCTTGCCTTATTTTGACGGTTCCTTTTGTCTGAAATCGCGTCCAGGTACTGGAAAGTACACTCTGGACACTCCAACAGCTGCAGCCACCTCCCTCTGTGTCTGCCCCGCTTCCAAACTTCCTATAGCTTTTCATTCCATAGCTTTAGGTATCACATTGTTGTTGCACTACACTACACTATCTGAACTCTGATCCCTGACGGAAATGGTTGTGTGTTTCGTTTGATAGAGTAAACAGAAGTCAATCCCCCCCCCCCTTCCGGCATCAACTTTCAGTTGTATCAATATCTCGGTTGCTGTAATTTTCTACTCTGTAGAACGGACCAAAAGACGTCGAACCATTTAATTTCATTCTGCCGATGGCTATACTTCAGAGCACAGATGTCTCAACTATTAAATCATTTTGACCAGGGTATAATTACTCACCAACATCCATATTGTATACAAAGATGTCTACATCTACATGAGATACTCTGCAAAACACATTTAAGTGCCTGGTAGAGGGTTCATCGAACCACCATTATAGTATTTATCTCCCATTCCATTCTCGAATAGCGAGCGGGATGGAAGAACACCTGAATCTCCCCTTCGAGCTCTGATTTCTCGTACTTTATTCTGATGATCATTTCTACCTATGTAAGTGGGAGTCAACAATATATTTTCGCATTCGGAGGAGAATGTTGGCGATTGGAGTTTCGTAAGTAGACCACGCCGCAGCGATAAGCGCCGTTGTTGTAATGATTCCCATCCCAGATCCTGTGTCATTTTCGTAATGCTGTCTCCCTTGTATCGTGACAATACGAAACGAGATGCCCTTCTTTGGACTCTTTCGATGTCCTCCGTCAAACACACCTGATAAGGATCCCACACTGGGCAGCAATACTCCAAAAATGGACGGACAAGCCTAGTGTATGCAGTTTCTTTTGTAGTTTTGTTGCATCTTTTAAGGGTTCTGCCAATAAAACGAACTCTCTGGTTCGCCTTTCCCACGACATTATCTACGTGTTCTTTCCAATTTAAGTCTGAAGTAATAGTAATTCCTAGGTATTTTGTGGAGTTTATAGCCTTCACTTTTGATTGATTTATCTTGTAAACAAAGTTTAACGGATTTCTTTTCGGACTCATAGGACGACTTCACACTTCTCTTTATTTAGAGTCAATTGCCAATTTTTACACCATACTGATATCTTACTCAGATCGTTCTGCACTTGGTTTTGATCTTTAGATGATTTTACTAGACGGTAAATGACGGCGTCATCTGCAAACAACCTAAGAGAGCTACTTAGATTTTCCCCTAAATCGTTTATGTAAAAAAAGGAACAGCAGAGGAACAATAACACTACCTTTTGGAACGCCTCTGTTTTAGTCGATGCCTCACCATTGAGAACTACGAACTGTGTCCTTTCTGACAGGAAATCCCCTATCCAGTCGCAAATTTGGGGCGATGTACCATAACCACTAAATTTGATTAAAAGCCGTTTATGACGTACGGTGTCAAAAGCCTTCTGGAAATCAGGATGTATTCAATGACTAATTAACACACACAGACACACACACACACACACACACACACACACACACACTACACATTACCGCTGCAAACAAATATATGTTCATGTAATTTTACTTCAAAAGTATCCGGCATCTGATACCACCGCAGTAGATGCGCCAGGGCTGCTCTCTCGTAATTGTGACGTGTTCTTTTCCGGGTGCTAGGCGCTACTATTGGCTTCCTGGCTGTCTGGAGAGTCTGCCCACGTACTGACTGCCGCCTGTGCTGTCCGGACGAGTCCTCGCCTGTCGTCTCCGCTGCCAAGGGGGACTGCCCGTCTCCGCGGCCGACCGGCCCGTCTGCGACAGCCACTGCCGCCACCCGTGATGTCGGCCGGCCGGTTTCCTCCGCCCCTCCGCTGCCGACGCTGCCTCCCGCCCTGGTCGTCAGCGACTGTGCTCGCCCTCCATCGCCGCTGGTACTTTTCCAATGCAGCTACGACAATTTGCCACTGTTAGACCAATGGTTTTTAGATCTGTGTTTGTCCTATCTTTGAGCTGTACCCTTTGAGGTTGACAACCTTAATGTGTGTACCCTAACATAAAAAAAACCACCCAAGTGACAACTGCTCCCACTCCTACTCAAGACCCCACCTCCACCCTCTCATTGGAAAGCTTTCTTCCTCTTTCCAGCTCCCAGGGTGTGGCCTCCGCTGTTCACACCCAGCAGGCTACCGTTGATACCTCCCTCTCCCTGCTCCCAGAGGATGCTGCGGCCACAGCGTCCTCTCCCCTTCAACCTCATCCCCACTGTCGCCTCCCAGTCAAAACGCGCTACCTCCGATTCCGCCTCCTCCACCTTTACGAAGAAAACGCCCGACCCCCTCGCCACTGCCTCACCCGTCCCAATGGGAACTGGTCCTGTTCCCCCTGCTCAGTCTCTGCCCCCATAGCCCCTTCCCACATCCCCTCTCCTACTCTCCACTCCTTTGGCCATTGTAACACTGACCTTAAATTTCTAAATCCTCGCACCCGCACCCTCCACTTCCACCAATACGTTCCTTCCATATGTATCTCCCAATCGTCCCTCGGAGGGATTCTCATCCTAAAATCCACGGACGCTGACCTTCACTCCATCCTCCTCCCCAAACCCCCTCCATCCTGTTTTACCCTATGTCTCCCTCACCCCTTCCTCCTCCCACCTCCCTCTGCCAAATCCCTCCCCCCACCGACCCCCACCCTCACCACCATGATCACCACACTAAACCCAGGGATCAAGGAGGTTGAGGTGCTGGAGGAATTGCAGTGGGATCCCCACCTCAACATCTGCTACTCCTATCACATTAACAATGCAACCGACCCTACCTACCTCATGTGCGTCTTCCCAGAAGACATGTCTTCCATCGCCTACCTCCTATGAAACAGGGCCCTCATATATAACCGCATACACCCTGCTGAACCCTCCACCACCCCACCCCATCCTACCATTGTTACCGTAACCTCACCTATAATGAACATCTTTCCAAAACCTGCCATCTCCCTCCTGTATGTTGCAAGTCCCCCATTTCCAGACCTCCTGTCAACCTCGCCAACCCCCTCCTGCAAAACCTGTGGTAAGGCTCACCCAACCTACTACTACAAGTGTAAATCCTGTTCCCCCCGTCAGAACAGAATTAACTGTCCCAGTCCATCCCACTGATCCTGCCATCCCTGCCAACAACTCCCTCTGCCCAGCCCCCACTGCAGACGACATAATCAGGTTCCTCACTATCGTCCTACAAAATATCCACCCTATTCAATGCCCCCATACACTTTACCAAGTCTCCCTCACTGCCTGTTCCCTTTTCATCCCCGATTTTAAAGCCATAATATCCCATAACATAATCACTCCTCCTTTTTCCATACTGACCACCTCCAGACCCTAGTTTAGTCCCTACCCTTTCCCTCCCATTGATTCTTTATCCCTTTCATGGCACAGCAAAAGTTACCCTTCTTTACACCAACATCTGCTCCCTTCCCACCACCAAACACCTTTTATGAACACCCTTTCCCAAAGCCACATGAATGCCTTTCTCCTGAATGAAACCTTTCTTCTTCCCAACCACCATATTAACACTAACCCCTACCTCCTCCACCACCACAACTCGCCCCACTCCCCTGCCTGAGGTGTAGTGGCTTTTGGACACCTCCAACACTACCCGGATTGGCCGTATCCTCTCCTTAATATCCCTTACTAACACCTTATCCATACCTGGTTCCTTCCTTCCCTGACCATTACCTGTGCTGCCATATATATCCGCTTCATCAGCCCCCTCTCCTATGACTTCCTGGCCCATATTGACTCCTTTTTGACCTACGTGATCGCCTAGGTCCTCAATATCCATTCCTGCACTCCCGTTCAAGTTCCTTCCCACTATCAGTGGCGATATCGTCATCCATCCCCGCAATACCCGCCCTTGCAGCATCACCACTCCCGATGTTGTCATTGTTTGTTCTAATATCTTGGGGCGTGCCACCGCCGAAGTCCTTGACACTATTGGCAGGCACCATGACCCTGTTCTTTTCACCTTTACCACAACTGTCCATCGCCCCCAACAACCCCCGCCCGCCCCCACCACATTGCCTTGTCCTTGATTATTCCTGAGCAGACTGGGATGCCCTCCGCCTTTTGCTCACCCAGCAGGTCAAACGTCATCCCCTTTACCTCCATTCCCCTGCACACATAGACCATGCTGCCTCCTTCCTCCAAAAGATCTTGTCTGATGCCATCCTCTTCCCTCTTCCCTCACAGGCAGTCCTCCTCCAGGATTCCTCATGCCTCTACCGCTCCTTTCTCTGCACCCCTACATTACTATGCAACCAGCAACTACAGCAACAAGTACACAGTCTTCTGACTGCTAAAAACTGTCTTCTACAAGAACAGTTTGACCTTTTCACCACTTGGTGCAAGCAGTGGCTCCTGTCAATGAATCCTATCAAAACCCAGGTGATCATTATATGTCACACCACCCCACCTCTTCCAACCCTGTGATATATATCTAGCTCTTCATCATCTTCTGCTGGACTGCCCACCATCAATAAATAAATAAAAAGAAAGCGTGCTCCTACCTCTGCCTCCTCAGATTCCTTGTTGGCCGAACCTGGGGCCTGAAATCTTCCACCGTCATCTATATCTACAAATTCCAAATTCCTCATCTGCCCCTTCCTCAGAATCTAGCCTGAATCTCTGACCCAGATCCTTCTACAACTCCCTGGAGATCCTGAAACGCCTCGCCCTCTGTCTCGCTTTCTGTACCTCTTTCTACCCCTATCCCCGACACTGCTCCTCTATGACCTCTTCCTGTTTCCCTGCCTTGTCCGCTTCATTGAACACCTCCAACTTCATTTTCTCTACCATAAACTCCCTCACCCTAATGTCCATCCACTCCTCACCAATCCCATTCCATTACTGTGCCAAGCCACTGTATCCCCCCATTCTCCACCTATCCATCCTCCATCCCCTTTCCTATGGTAATTTCCGCACCCTTCTCCTCCCTGATGATGCCCTCCGCCCAGACATCTATCCCTCGTACCAACTCTGATCCACCTCTTTCTCTTCCACCCTCCTCTACCCCTCCTCGATTCCACCTTTAGGGCCCTTTCCCCTTCTTCCTCCCTCCCCATACTCTTGCTGGTTCCTCTGGAATCCGGACTTCTTGCTCCTTACAGCTTCCTATGACATCCCACCCCCCTCCTTTTCCCCAGCCCTGTGGCCCCTCCTCCCCCTCTTCCTCCCTTCTTGCACCTTCCCCATCTACACCCATCACATTCATCGTCATCTGCATGTGCGTCGTCTGTGCCTCTGTCGGAGTATATAATCTCAGTATTTTTTTTAACGCAACTGTGAATGACCATCCCGTAGTCTGTGTCTTTTAACTGTTTCTCCGTTTTCGTCGAATTGTGATTTTATGTAACACTACACATCTATCACTCTATTTACATGACTGCACATCTTAAATTTTTTCACCGTGCTATGCGTTTTTGTCTCCTTGTTGTACATTGTACTTTTTTGTTTTCTTCATTAAATTTATTTTGGCTGTGTAAAGGGTTGGGTCCCATCACATTAGGAATATTTGCTCCAAGGCAAAAGGTACTCTGGTAAGTACCAGGAGAGCTTGTGGCAAAAATTGGGGCCTGAGCACCAAGGATACTGGATATACACCACGGTGATTAGACCCAGGATCACGTATGGGGCGGTTGTGTTGTGGAAGAAGGTAGAACAACAGGTTGCTGCTAAGGAGCTTGGTAAGGTGCAGAGATTAGGCTGCTTAGCCATAACAGGCGGAATTAGCAGCACACCAACTGCTAGGATGGAAACCATGTTGGATATGCCCCCATTACACCTTTGGGTCAAGATGGAGGCAGTGACTGGTGCATACAGACTCAAAAATGTCAAAAATTGGAACTTTTTGGGATATCCAGAATCACACACTAAAATAGTGAGTGAGGTAAATATAGGAAAGGTTGGGGAAATGCCAACCGACTATATTATATCCCCATACTGTTTCATCAAGCCTTTCAATATAACAATTGGAAGTAGGGAGCAGTGAGGATATTGTCTGGTTCACTGATGGGCCAAAATCAGACCAAGGCGTTGGGGCCGGGGTATATGGGGTGCGACATCTCTCTATAGTAACTGGCCTCAATATTTCAGTGCCGAAAACACTGCCATCAGGGCGTGTGTGGAGGAGAATTTGCGTAGGTGCTACAAAGACCGTAGCATCTATATCTATTCAGACAGGCAGGCAGTCCTGAAATCACTGGCAGCTCCTGCAACAAGGTCTAAAATTGTTGCAGAATGTCACAGGGTTCTGGTGGAGCTAGGGGAAAGCAATAGAGTAAACCTATTGTGGGTCCGTTGCCACTCGGGGATCAGTGGAAACGAACATGCCGACAGATTAGCCAGGATGGGGGTAGAGACTCCATTTATTGGACCGGAACCTGTCCTGACAATCACCAAGGCAATGATCTACAGATCTACCGCGTCATGTGCTAAACTCACGGTTGGTAGTGGCTGAACTGACGGCCCGCTGCACCGCTTGCGATGCCGGAGACTCGCTATCAGGACCCGGTGGCTGCTGCTACTGCCACTGCGACTGCTGCATCCTGTGCTGCTGCTATCAAACCGGCCGTGCTGATCGTAGCGCTCGTCCTACCATACTGAATGCACGGAAAGAACCGAGTGTACTGCATGCACTAAATGTTGAACCTGTCGTCTTCGGCCGTATTTATACGGGCGGGGTTGACACGATCGGTTGTGGTTGTTGCTCTGTGTGTTGCACAAGTGTGACATGCTTACATTTTCCTAAATGTTACCGCTTCCCTGTTTACGATCACGTACGCCTCCAGCCACCTGTTCCCTTTTAGTGACGCACTGGCTTACAGGTTGTGTACTACGGGCGTCTGCACTGTCCCACTTGCGTCACCAGATGTCCCCAGCACTGGACTACTTTGATCGATAACTTTGTAACCTTGCTTGTTCTGCTCCACTTAACGTCAACACGCCTGCTTTCGGCACAGCGCCGCTTCTGTTCGCTACGAAGTTCAACCTTTAAACTTCACTAGTGACAAGCCAATTTATCCCACTTTTCTTAACTATAGTTTTTCTGCCTCCTACAGCTGCCACCCTGTCCCACAACGCGAATGAAATCACACAAAAAAAAGAATAAAAAAGTATCCGGACACATGACTTACAAGTTCATGGCGGCCGCACGGGGTAGCTGAGCAGTCTGGAACACTACCTTACGGATCACGCGGTCTCCCGCGTCGGAGGTTCGAATCCTCCATCGGGCATGGATGTGCGTGTTGTCCTTTGGTCCATCCTTAGCCCTGATGACAGTCTCCACTCTCGCAGGCATACATTTAATATGGTACCAGAAAGTTTCTTGCGGTTGTCTTATACGCTATCGTGCTGCAAGTGTTCCCTCATGTTTCCACCTCACTATCACGTCAGTGACAGTGGACCTAGGTATGTTGAGTGGAAATCCCATGTATAGACTTCTGCCACAAGCGATACCTAATCACCTGACCATGTTCCAAGTCCATGAGTGCCATGGAGCGCTCCATTCTGCTCTCTCACGATGTCTAATGACTAGTGAGGTCGCTGATATGAGATTTTCCTATGAGACTTTCATTTCCTCATTCATATCTTTGTTTCTTTTACTTTGTGCCGGTTTTTTGGCTCTTGTCTCTGGCTGTACTTCCCACACACACACACACACACACACACACACACACACACACACACACATATATATATATATATATATATATATATATATATATATATATATATATATATATATAATGTGTGTGTACTCATTGATAAAGGGCTATACCATTCACCTCACACAGACACATACAACATTTCTCCCTCCCTCCCTCCCCCCCCTCTCTCCGTCTACCCCTCTCTATCTCAGTCACTTACAAGTAAACCTACAAAAATGTCACTCTCTGATATTTCTGAAATTTGGGTGCGTTAAAATACATGAAAAATAAAGGGGCGGGTAGTTTTTTTTAGCGGCGGTAAAACATATTTAAAGGCTGAAGCTATACCTCCAAAATGGGAGCTAAAATTGAAAAAAAATCCACAACAGAGATTAGCGCTGTGATTTTTGTTATGAAAGTATCTTTTTATAGAAGACGGAAATCGGCTTAAGTATATTGGAGGAGCGTGAAAATTAGGGGGCCAACTACCCCAAATTATTTGCTAGTAGCTTTAGTACTTGTCACAACAAAGACGAGACAGTTTGTAGACGCAGCTACAAGATTATCAAGACGATAATGTTAATGTAAAAAAAAAAAAAAAAAACCACTGGCAATTGTTGGCTGATAATCAGATAATAAATTGTTGCAATTATCTCATTGTTGGAAAAATGATTTCTTTCCATATGGTATTTCAGCTTGCCGAAAAAGATGGAAATGTCAAGGTGCAAGTCTGTACTTCCCAAAAGCATTAGCTTATTAAAAGTCGAAGGAGGCGCTTGAACAATGGTGCAATCGCCAACGTTTAGGAAGTAAGTATTACTGAACACTATCTCGATGTCAAGTGTCGTCATTGGTAATATTCGGCAAATTTTACCTTTCCTCATATGGAGATGTATGCTATCAGAAGCTGGAATGGCGGTTCTATCCATTACCCTGGTGGGTGATAACAATTTCTAGAAGTTTCCTTCGGGCTGTGAAAGTAAAAATGGCAGTCAACTACTAATTCAAAACAGTCCTTAGAAGTAGTGCATTAATTAATGGTTTAACAGTTGCAAATATCAGGGAAAGCCCACAGCATTTACTTAAGATGAAGTGTACAAGGAACCTATTGCTAATTTCAAAGATAACTTATTTAATGATACATTTCTTTATGTATTAAAAATGTTTTCCCAAGAAATTAGTTATATATAATACTAAGCAAGTATGTGAAAACCATGGCTTACTAAAGGAAAACGAATATAACTGTGAAAGGAAAGTATCTAATAGCAAGAAAGACTAACGATTCAAAACAATAAAACAGTATAAAAACTGCTGTGGTATATTAAGAAAAGTTATTAAAATGGTCTGAAACTAGATCTAGCATTATTAAATGTTTGTTACAGAAATTGCTGCAACCAGTCGCTTTTTTTTCTTCGGTTGAGTTATTTATTAAACATGTCCGGTATCGAGCTACTTAGCAGGTCATCAGATAGTACATACGATGTATTTCAGTGCAATTAAGTTTCTTTCTGAGGATTTTTGTGTATAGGTAGGAGTGTCGTTGTAAGTATAGGCATACGTGTGCCGGTTTTGGAAAATATTTTGCACAAGTTTTATTATTCAATATTGCTGAGAAAAAGGGAATATAGATATTGACTAGGAGAGAAAGCCATTAATGTCCAATTTAATACAAAAGAAATCAGTTTCTCCCACCTCTCCAAAAGTAAGAGTGCATATGGAATTGAGTATATTTGCAGCAGAGCACTAAAAACCTGTTCCCAAGAGATAAATAGGATCATCTGCAACTTATGTTCAGCTCTCTGAAAGAGGGCATTTTCCCAAGAAATATAATTTTGTTTTTAAACCACTACATAATCTTACTTCTGGCAGCTTTACCCAATTGTATATTTTGTGATCTCTCAAAGGGTTCTCTTAGATGAGCCTAAGTGTTGAGATATGAGACTGACAGTGCACAAATGGTTGAATACTAGACAGGAAGAGTTCAAAAAGTTGAAATAAGTAATTCACATAATATGCGAAAACCAGCAGATTCTTCAACCTGGGTCTTACAAGGAGACCACATGGGTATCGGATTTTAGAATTTTTTGGTACGTGAAGTTCAGAACTTAAATTACAATCAGCCAAAGCCATTCGACGCAACTATCAAAAATTCTGCAGAAAATCGACTTTGAAGTTTTGCAAGTAAGCTTAAATACCAATCATTAAATGAATTGTAGTATCTGTTGGTGTAGTTCTGGTAGTAGCGTTCTGTCCTTCCAACCTTAGGGTCGGTGGTTCGAATCCTGCCGTGGCAGATTTTTTAAATTTTGTTTTCGTGTGTTCGAATGCTTACACAATTTTAATATGTAATGGTAATATTTACGAAAAAGGGCACGTATTTTTGTTTATTCGTAATTTTCCATATTTTATAGAAGGTTGATATAAATGATGGTTAAAAAAACGTAGGTTATATTTTTAATAGTATTGGCTTCACTATTAAGTGACGACGGTAGTCTTTCATTGTTCAGTTTGTGAAGAGGTACTACGCTATTTTTGGAAAATCATCTCAATAGCTACTAATGGCTTTCCAAGCAGCTAACTTAGTCAAACATCGTTTTACGTGGCGACGTTTTCAGCTTGTCTACATACATATAAACAAAACTGACACAACACGTGGAATTAGAGAACCCAAAATGTTTAATATAACTGAATTCGTAAACGAAGAAGATATCTGACACAGTGGGATTCGAACCACCGACTCTATGGCTGTGAGGCCAGAACACTACCACCGTTTTTATTTTAGTTTTTATTACAGAGGGCGTTGAGTTCTCCAACCGGGCGCGCTGAGCCACAACGATCGGTTAAATTTTTATCTGCCAATCGTGGGATTAAAATCGACTTTGAAGTTTGGTGGAGTACACGTATGTACCAATAACTAAAAGAGTTGCAGCATCTGTCGGTGTAGCTCACACCTGAGCTACACCGACAGATGCGGCAACTGTTTTAATTATTGGCACATACGTGTACTCCGCCAAACTTCAAAATCGATCTTCTCGAGAATTTTAAGAGATTTACGTCGAATAGCTTTGGCTGATTGTTATATAAGTTCTGAAGTACACACCCCATACATTAAAAAAATTCTAAAATCCGCTACTCATTTGGTCTCCATGTAAGAAGAAAGAGATCGTACAAGGTTCGGTCTTGGGTCCTTTGCTGTTCTTAATATACAGGGTGAGACACTTAAAGCTGATTTTGGGAACATTTGGCAGAAAACAAATTGGATTAAACAAAAGTCGGAATGAAAGTTGTTCACCTCCAAGAGGAACACCCATTAACATAAACCTCGAACCCCTACACCAACCACCACCCCCGGGGGGGGGGGGGGGGGAATTGTAATATAAAGCAGATTTCGGTTCTCCAGGAAAAATACGTGACTTTAGTATGAATCAGTGGCGTATCCTGGGAATTTAACTTGGGCTATCACTACTATCTCAATTTCGAAGACGGTACCGGGAAAGAAATGCTAAGAAAAAAAAATCGATGTCTTACGCTGTTTCCGAGACAGTGATAGTGACCGAGCCAAATATCTCAAGACATTAGCAGCAAACGAAGAAACGGTTACCGGCAAATGTTAAAGCGTTGAGGGAGACATCCAATGACACTACACTTCCCCCTCCCACCTCACCCTTAATCCCCTACCGAAACCCGTGATGGGTAGTGGGAGGCAACTTTGAAATCTTTTATAGGAACGCCTACTTTTTACCGCAGATTTGGATTCTTCGTGAAGAAATATGAAATTTTCGTATGAAACTTCTTTTCGTTTCACGATAAACGGCGCTGTAATCGGCAGAAATGAAAGTGTAGCATGCCTCTGATGAGCTTCTTAAGCCTTTCTGTGGGCCTCATAATAACAGGAAACAATATATACTCTCTCTCTCTCTCTCTCTCTCCCTCTCTCTCTCTCTCCCCCCCCTCTCTCTCTCTCTGCAATCGTTGACATCGGGAACAATTACGTAGAGGTGGGTACAGTGTGAATCATTGAAATACAACAAAATGTCTGGCTGCAGACTGATAGCATGATCATAATTTGTGTTTCATTCGATTGTGGGAGATGTCACGAAATAGCATTAAACGAAACATGAGAAACTGTACTCTGATTTTCCTGATCTGATGTGTATGTGTCTGAGATTTACCGTTTCTCAACAATTTCCATATTCTTAGTTTTGCCTCTTACAGCGCCATGTGTGATAAAACGAAAAGAATGTTTTATACTAAAGTTACATATTTATGCACCGAGAATCCAAATAACTGTTTAATTACACATTGTCACTAAGAACTGTCAAAGTACACTGCACACTATGAAATAAATAACACCAATACAGCTGTTGTGAAACGTAACAAACACTCATATACGCTCTTTGTTGCTATATGATGATGCGGAGTTCGCCGAGAGAGAGTCGTGCCCGTTCGGCACATTTCGGATGTACTCGTGCTTGTGTTGCGACGAGCGATTCTGAAGCCTTAGCCTGCTGATTGCCGCACTACCCCACCCCACCCCTCCCTTCCCCATACCATAGCGAAGGCTGCGGCAGTGATCTACCGAAGCTCTGTTCTCCCACTATTGGAATAAAGCGAACGAGACATATTCCACAATGTGCGATAATTCTTCATGACTGAAACCGGCTTCTGTTGGCATTTTTGTTAATATTGGTTCTTAATTTCTGGTTTGCTTTAGATATCGGCTTCGGCGTTAACTTTATAGCCCACAATATGCGCCACTGGCTATGAACCTGTTTTTTTTCGTGATAAATGGCTCTGTAATCGGTAATAATAAAAATAGTCGATAGTTGCTGAAAAACAATGATATCTCGAACTAACAGACATAGGACTCTTTCTCTATGTTCAACACTTTCAATTTCAGAAAACAATTGCGAAAATTCGCAGAATCCAAATCTTCAATAAAAATGGGCGTTCCTATTTAATATTTCAGTCCGATAAACAGTTTTAAACGCCTCACCCTGTATCTGTATCTACATCTACATCCATACTCCGCAAGCCACCCGGTGGTGTGTGACGGAGGGTACCTGGAGTACCACTATCGGTTCTCCCTCCTATTCCAGTCACGTATTGTTCGCGGAAAGAAAGATTGTCGGTATGTCTCTGTGTGGGCTCTAAACTCTATGATTTTATCCTCATGATCTCTTCGCGAGATATACGTAGGAGGGAGCAATATACTGCTAGACTCCTCAGTAAAGGTATGTTTTCGAAACTTCGACAAAAGCCCTTACCGAGCGACAGAGTGTCTCTCCTGGAGATTCTTGCACTGGATTTTCAAAAAATATTCAAATGTTTGTAGGACTTATGGGACTTAACTACGGGGTCATTAGTCCCTGAGCTTACAAACTACTTATGAACTAGCTAATCCTAAGGACAGCACAAATATCCATGCCCGAGGGGGGATTCGAACCCCCGACCGTAGTGGCCGTGCAGACCGTAACTGGATCGCCTCAGTCCCCTCGGCCACCGCGCCCGGCCACTGGAGTTTATTGATCATCTCCGTAACGCTTTCACGATTACCAAATGATCCTGTAACGAAGCGCGCTGCACTCCGTTGGATCTTTTCTACTTCCTCCATCAACGCCACCTGGTACGGATTCCACACCGGTGAGTAGTATTCAAGCTGTGGGCGAACAAGTGTACTGTAACCTACTTCCTTTGTTTTCGGACTGCATTTCCTTGGGATTCTTTCAATGAATCTAAGTCTGGCAACTGCTGTACCGACTGTTAATGATTTGCTATATTATGTATGGATATTAATTTCTTTTTGCTGACGATTCAAGTATAGTAAAGGAACCAAAAAGTCAAGAAATAACTAATTACAGTGTAAATAATCTGTTTCAGAAAATTATTATATGTGTTTAAATGCAAATGGTTTCTCATCAAATTTGCTGTAATGCGAGGGTTGAAAGTTAAGACAGTATCAACACTGCTGTGGAGACACTATGCAATGGAATCTACTGTTGTCGCTGATAGCACACGTTGTCGACGTACCTACCTTACCTCCGAGCTAATGGTCTCACGCGTCCCACGTTACCGGCGCTACCACAGTCGAAGGAAACAGTCACTTGTGAGCGATCGGTCTAACGTAATGGTGTGTCTATGTTTTCGAAACAAAAACAACGGAGTTGGATCAAAATTGAATGTACCAGAAGTCGTACAGCATGATAGTGTCATTCAGGTCTTCAAGAGGTGTGCGGGGAATTAGCACTGCCGCACAGAACAGTGGCACATTGGGTAAAAGCCTCGGCAAATTTGTGGCAAACAGTCGTCCTAGCGTCTCTGAAGAATAAGTGCATATTGATGCTGCGTTAGTGACCAGTGATCGACGGCTACGAGATCGTATTAGCGCATACGACTGTGCTTTGCACTCTGAAGGAACGCCTGGGCATGCGAAAAATTGCATCACGACAGGTTCCGCATGAATTACCGGAAGTGCAGAAATGGATGCGTTACGACACTGCTCAGATGCACTAGGAGCCCTACGAGCGCGAAAGAGAAACTCTCTTAAGCCGTATCGTAACACTGGATAGGACACGAGCCACATCGAACGAGCCAAAAATGATGCGCCAATCCAACGAATGGCATCTTTACGGGTCGCCCCGAAAGTCGAAAGTGCGACAGTGTCGTGAAAGTTACGATGATTCTCGTATACGACTGTGATGGTGTTATCCTAAGGCATTACGATCCTCCACGACAAACCGGCAATGCACAGTATCACTGTTCGTCTCTGGAGCATCACCTGCGACCAGCTTTGCGAAAGAAGCGGCAGCACTTTCTGCGCAACGCATCCATCATTTTGTACGACAATGCGCTTGCGCATACAACGCAAGCTGCTCTGCGATGGGACTGGGAGGTACTGTACCATCCACCATACTCCCAAGAACTAAGTCCTTGTGACTTTGATTTGATTACCAATATGAAGGCATTCTCTTCAGAGGTGTTCCAGAGATTCGACAGGCAGTAGACCGCTCCATTCGCACCAACAACAGAACAGGCTCTCCTAGCGGTATAGTATACTTTCCACATCGCTGGAAACGGGTTCTACATAACGCTTGTGACTACCTTGAAGGACAGTAACAAGTAGAAAGATGTAACGCTTTTGTATCGGTTGTTTATAAATAGTTGCCACTCTAAGTGCCAACCCTCGTATACGAGGTGCTATCCAACATTTTCGGGACTGGTGCGGCCATCTCTTGAAAACCTTACCTATGGACTGATGGCCACCATCACCATCGAACTGCCGGCCGCGGTGGCCGAGCGGTCTGAGCCGCGCCAGTCACAGTCTGCACGGCCACTATGGTCGGAGGTTCGTGTCGCCTTTAGTATAAGGAAGTTCATAAGTAGTTCGTAAGTTTAGGGACTGATGACCCCGCAGTTAAGTCCGTTAAGCTTAACAAACATTTGAACATTTTTTACCATCGAAGTAGTTCCCATCCGAACATACACAGCGGTCCCAGCGCTTCTGCCACTGATCAAACGTTTTCTGGAAATCCTGTTCTTTGAGGGTGATTAGCACCGCCAGCGATGCTTTTTGAATCCTCTCTAGAGTGTGAAACCGACGGCCGTCCAAGTTGAGTATCAGTTTTGTGAATAGTGCGAAGTCGCAAGATGCCAAATCTGGCGAGTACAGTGGGTGTGGTACAACCGCAATGTTGTTTTTTGCCAAAAAGTCATGGTGAACAAGTATGTGTGACAGGGCGCGATGTCGTGGTGCAGCAGCCAGTTCCCTTGACGCCAAAGTTTGGGTCGTCGTCCACGCACGTTTTCATGGAGCCGTCTCTATACGTGACAGTAGTACACGGAATTCACTGTTTGATTTTGTGGGACTAATTCTTTATACAAAACTCTCTTGGTATCAAAGAAAACCTGTGCCGAGGGGACTGAGGCGCTCCAGTCACGGTCTGCACGGCCACTACGGTCGGGGGTTCGAATCCCCCCTCGGGCATGGATATTTGTGCTGTCCTTAGGATTAGCTAGTTCATAAGTAGTTTGTAAGTTTAGAGACTGATGACCCCGTAGTTAAGTCCATATGCTATAAAAACATTTGGACATTTGAGAAAACCTGTCTCTGGGTCATAACCATAAATCCAGCTGTCGTTGCCGGCGATGACCCGTGACAAGAAGGTTGGATCGTCACACACCAAAAACAGAGTATTACGGGAATCACTGTGGACACGCAACACGTCCTCCAAGCTGAATGACACTTTGCACACTGACTCATCAGATAGGCAGCTCTAGCTACCTAGCAGTGCAAAGATCTACTTTGCATATGGCAATATCATTCCCGAAAATTTTGGATTCCACCTCGTAGGTGTATAACAACGACATTCATGAAAGTAAATGTGATGTGGTAAGAACTCCAGACACTGCATGGTGTGGCAGGAGGGAAGCATTGAGAGGATAAGCCAAGATAAAAATTGGCTACTGTAATGACAGCTAAGAATCGGAAAAATGATTAAAAAAAGACGATGACTACTTTTCTCCTCGATTAATGGCATCATTATTTATACCATTAGAGGGGAAAGGCCAGAGTTTTATGACGGAGTGAAAGGACGGTGTGGCGCGAGGGGAAATCGTAATGAGAAGCCTTTTGCTAGTTTTGCGACCCTCGCGGCTTTGAAAGGCACAAATGACTAGTCAGTCACTCCGAGGCCGGCACGCGCTCCCAGGGCGGAATGCTCGCCCGGCAGCCGATAACAAAGAACGCCGGGAGGGACAATCGGCGGGTTATTGCGATCTAGCAGCCCAGCGCCCGCGGGCGGCGGTGATGGATTGGGGGCTGCTCCGACGCGGTATGCCGGCGCCCCCGGTACCGCGGCAGAACAGATGAGTCATCAGGAGCGGACGGGCCGGGCTGTGCTTTCACTCTGCCACGGCCTCCAGCAGCTCTGCAGCGCCGTCACACTGGAAGGCTGCTCGCCGCCTCTCACATACCTGCAGCGCGAGGGGGACCGCGTTGTTCTGGTACGGGACAGCCTCTACTAAACACTACGTAATGAATTTTTCTGTAGTCCTTGTAGTGGGTTATTTTTGACCCACACTAGGAAACTGCCGTTTTATTGATATTTGTGTGGTGTTTTGGGTTTCTACATGTTGACATTACATTCTAGAAGACTCTAATAGTCGCGGTGGAGTAGCCGAGCGGTCTGCTGAGAACTGTAAGAATAGGAACAGTGTCATCCAAAAAAATTTGTGTTTATACAATTACTTACTTTAGAAAGATACATTTTAAAACACACTACACATTATCTCGGAGTATATATATATATATATATATATATATATATATATATATATATATATATATATATATATATATATAATCCTTGTTATCTGTAGGCGAAAAACATCGAACATTATTTTCGACGTGAAATAATTCTGAATATTTCACTTGAAGACATAAGTTTAGTCTCTCTTGATGAAGAACACTACTAGGGAGAATACTAGGATATAGTGCAGCCTTTTCGATGTCCATGGAAACAAATCAAACAACAAAACAAAGATGAAGAGGACACAACAAAAATGTTCAAATGTTTGTAGAGGCTATGGGACTTAACTACGGGGTCATCAGTCCCTAAACTTACAAACTACTTATGAACTACTTACGAACTAGGACGGCACAAATATGCATGCCCGAGGGGGAATTCGTACCCCCGACCGTAGTGGCCGGGAAGACCGTGACTGGACCGCCTTAGTTCCCTCGGTCACCGCGGCCGGCGAGAACAGAACAGAACAAAATTTCAGTACTAGTTAGCAAGGCCAAAAACGCACTGTGGAAAAAAAAAAATTGCAGATCTTCTTAGAGTTTTCCACTTTACTCAAAATTTACTGTTAGTGAAAATACAGTACATGAAATGATTCCATTAACACATCATTAATTCAAGTGGTACTGATGCGCCATGTGTCCAGCCTTGCTGAAACACCCATATTAACGTGAGGTGTAGGGCATGCAGGCACTGACTCTGCCGTCCTTCCGATCATACAGATGGCGAATACTATCTTGGGTGACATTCATCCATTCATTGTCGACCTGCTCAATTAGAACTGAAAGAGTTGTGGGTTGAAGAGTTGCACGTGTTAGTTAGATGTTGCAGACTTGCAAGAACGGAGACAACTCTGGAGATCGTGACGGCAAGGGAAGTTTTGCACATCTTACAGAGCACTTTGAGTTTTAAGTGCTTTGTATGGGCGACCATTATCCTGTTGCAGCAACACATCACCTTACTGTTGTAATAATGGCAAAAGAGAGGGTTTTACAACATTCTGTGAGTACTGAGTGCTGGTCAGCATTCCACATACAAACACCAGAGGGGAACGAGAGTTGCAGCTTATCCCACCACAATCATAGGATCTTTGGTGGGCCCAGTATGTCGTTGACGAATGCACTCTACGAGACAAAATGTAAACTTTCACGGCCGAAATTACTAAAAATTTCCGGGCTGTTATGCCGTGGTCTAGTGGATTTACTATTAAAATCCAACGTTTCGTCCCCGACTGCGGAGGACATTCTCAAGGGGGATCGAGCGCGCGAGCCCTTGTAAACGAAAATTGGCTTCAGTCAGTAGCGAGCCAGGGTGTGAATCGGACATCCGAAAGTGCCACGATCCCCCTTGAGAATGTCCTCCGCAGTCGGGGACGAAACGTTGGGTTTTAATAGTAAATCCACTAGACCACGGCATAACAGCCCGGAAATTTTTAGTAATTTTGACTCTACGAGACAGCACTCGCCAGATCTATGTTGTACAGGAGAGCCTATATGTATGCGAACAAGCCAAGGAAGTGACAAAAATTGATGTAGCTGGTTGCTCCTGTCAAACATCCCGAGGTTTGTTCAGGTGCAAGGTCTTGCAGAGACGTCATCTTCCCTTTCGTATGTTCCTGATACTCTCCTTATAACTCACGTGTTGCTATTTCAAAGTAATGGCACACTGAAGAAGTACCAAAAACACGTCATTCTTAATTCAATTAATTGTAAACTAGAGTTAATAAGTGTCATATATGTGGGTAACCCTTGTTATAGGTGGTAATGAGGATCAGATACATTTGACACATTTATTTGTTGTAGCTTAGCGGATACATGCGTCACCTTGAGGAGCTGATGAGCGTGGGCGATAGTTCGCCTCCAGCTCTAAAAACTTTTTGTTTTCATCCCTGACTCCTAAAAGTTGACTTAACACTGTTATTAATTAAATACAAATTACATTCTGTGATCTTTCGCATATTTACGTGTAAAAGCAATTTCTCTTAAAACTGCATTTGTTCTTTTTTGTGAACATGCCGTGAATGTGGACCAACGAATTGTGGACATTGTCCTTGAACTGCATGCACGTAAACTGCTGACACACTGTAATAATGTTGTAAATCTGATGCTGATTAGGTAATTTTATATATAGACTACGCACTAGAGATCTGTGGAAACTGTAGTTTCTTAACTTGACTGAAGTGCCATGTTTCTTTACTGTAGTTTAATGATGTTTTGCAAACATTTCGCACACAGATAATAAAAATATCAACAATAAAAATGATGGGCGATACGATTACGACTATAATATTGTGATCTCTGCACCCAACAGGTAATATTATTTCTGATCGTATTTTAAGGCCGCGAAAGGCAAAGGTCCCGGGTTCGAGTCCCGGTTCCGGCACACAATTTTAATCTGCCAGGAAGTTTCATATCAGCGCACACTCCGCTGCAGAGTGAAAGTTTAATTCTGTATAGCGTGATAGTTCAACGCCTTGACCACGTTTTATTTTATTTATTTATTTATTTTTTTTTTTTTTTTTGTTGTAGATCTATGGTTCGCGGTCGTTCATTCAGTTTGCTCGTGGTTGTTCGTTGATGGGTTGGCTCAGATTTTTTTATTACAGAGGGCGTTTAGCCCTGTGACCGGGCGCGCTGAGCCACGGCGCCCGGGACACCCACTAAGCTACGGCTATCAATCGAAAGATGAGTTCTTTAATCTCATACTATTGATGGCCGTTGTTAACTGATGCTAATATGGCGTTTGTAGACACTAGATTATCATTTATAGTATGAAGAACGATGTGTTTTTGTTAATTCGTGAATGTGCCATTGCTTTGAAATGACAACGTGTAAGTTACAATAAGAAAATCATCAAATACGTAATGCAAGATGGCGTATGCCAGAGAGTTCTGGGCGAGGAATGTCACGTGACATCTCCGAACGGCTGGTTTTCGTTAATTCAATGGAGGGTGTCAAATCTCCGTTACTTTTGCAAATATGTCTCAAACGTTACGAGATATGAAAAAAACATAAGGGAGCTAAGTTGTAGAGAATTTTCTCCTCTAACAATTAGTTTATTTAATTTTCGTGTCAGATGAACTGTTATATTACAAACGGCTTTTTTGGTATTACTACCGTATTTTTTGTTCGAAAAATTTGAAAAAGGGAGGTTATGGTCTCTGGTGGCCTTTAATCATGTCTGTACAATTTGGTGCTGATTGGTTGAACGGTTTGTCTTAAAAACAGGGAACAGGTTACGGACAGATAGGCGGACAGACAGACATACATACATCCCAAAATCGCCGTTATTTTAGCAAATATCTTTGAAACGCTACGAGGTATGAAAAAAACATAGGAGAGCAAAGTTGTAGACAATTTTCTGCTCTACAAATTCGGTTATTCAATTTTCATGTCAGATGAATAGTTAAGTCGTTATTTTCATTTAAATTTCGAGCTGTCAAAATACGATCGCAGAGGCCCACTTTTAGTGTTATTAGTGTAACCTAAAGTGGGACAAAACTGAGCAAAATTCTCAACGAACAACCCACAACGAACATATACAAACTACCACCAAGCATCGATCTACCTGTAGAACAGAAAAATATACATAAATAAAAACCCGCCAATGAAATTTTTTCATCTTGTTTCCTAAGAGGTTTTCGCACACTATTGTTAATTGAACACACCTATATCCTGCGAGATTTTGACTTGTTTAAAGGTAACAGAGCTTTCTCCGAAAAGTGCATTTGTTCTATTTTGTGAACATATCATGAAATACATACCAACAAATTGCAAACATAGATTTCTTTATCACATATACACAAACTGGGGAGATAATTTTACAATGACTGTTGTAAATGACGTAATGATAATAGCAACTTTGTATATAGATTAATTGCTAAAGCGTTTGGAATTAGGTATCACCACACTTATTCCGCTTGTTATTTTAGCTGTAAAAGACACTGTAGTCACGGTTTGATACAGAATATTTGCTCTATATTTTAGTGCAGAACAAAGTAACATGAACAAACTCATATCTGAACTACAGAAAAGGTAATGAAATCTACGTTAGAAGCTTCCACAGCTACTACGCCAAAGTCAAACGTTTTAGCAGACGCATTGATTCTGATTAATGACTTTCAACATATTCCATTAATAGCGAATCATTACTTAGGAAAAAAACAGTTAATTTGAAGCAATGCACACATACGTCTCATTAAGAACGACAGTTGCCACAGAAATCTAGAACTCCATTTATATTTGAAAGCACCAGTATCTGCACGTTGTTTAGAATATTCATCATCACTTTATCCTCCCTGTTGTTGTTAAATGCTTCAGAAAACCAGTGTTCAATTCGTTTTACGTATTTCACGGCTTGTCCACGAAATAGAACAAACGCACATTTTATAGGGAGCACTCTTACATCTGCACAACTCTAAACATTGCAGAAGATAGCTCTATTTAATTAATAGGAGTGCCGGAAACCCTTTTAGGAGCCAAGCGAAAAAAAGATGATATCGGCGTGTTTCGAACTACCGACCACATGCATTACAGCTTAACGCACTAACCACTACACCACGCCAAACACCTACTGTATTTTCAATTGATTCTTGTACTATTGCCAGCAGTTGCTAACAGCTGAAATGACATGTTTAGACAGAACATTATAATTTATCGTACTATGAACGATGTGCTTTTGATAATTCCTCAGTGCGCCACTGCTTTGAAATGACAAAGCGTGAGTTATAACAAGAAAATCATAAAATACAGGACTCAAGATGGCTTATGCCAGAGAGAGTTCTGGGCGGGGAATGTCATGTGATATTTGCTAACGCCTGATATATGTCAAATCAAGAGGCGGTGTCAAATCACCGTTATTTTTGCAAATATCTCTTCAACGGTACGAGTTACGAAAATACGTAAGAGAGAAAAGTTGTAGAGAATGATCTTCTCTACAAATTTGGTTCCTCGGTTTTCGTGTCAGATGAACGGTTTGTTTGCAGTTACAGTTACATTATAAATGGCTTTCTTTAGTGTTGCTGACGTATTTTTTGTTCGAAAAACTTGAAAAAGGGAGGTTCTGGTCTCTGGCGACCAACTATTTTTGTTGTGGTCTTCAGTCCGAAGACTGGTTTGATGCAGCTACCCACCCTGCTCTATCCTGAGCAAGCTTCTTCATCTCCTCATAAAAACGGCAACCTACAGCCATTTGCATCGGTTTACTAAATTCATCTCTTGGTCTCCCTCTGCGGTTTTCACCCCCACACACTTCCCTCCAACGCTAAATTCCAAATTCCTTGATGTCTAACAATATATCCTACCAATCGATCCCTCCTTTTGGTCAAGGTATGCCATAAAGTCCTTTTCTCCCCAATTCTAATTAGTTCTCCTCATTAGTTACGCCATCCACCCACCTAATCTTCAGCATTCTTCTGTAGCACCACATTTCAAAAGTGTCTATTCTATTCCTGTCCGCACTGTTTATAGTCCATTTTCACTCCCATACAAGTCAACACTCCACACAATGCGTTCAGCATCGTCTGATTTTCTAAGCCTGCATTCCACTACCCTTATTTTGCTCTTGTTAATGTTCATCTTATATGCTCCTTTCAGCACGCTGTCCATTCCGTTCAACTGCTCCTCCAGGTCCTTTGCTGTCTCTGACAGAATTACAATGTCATCAGCAAAACGTAGGGTTTTTATTTCTTCACCCTGAACTTTAATTCCTTCTCAAAATTACTCCTTGCTTTCCTTTACAACTTGCTCAATGTACAAATTGAACAACACGGAGAAAGGCTACAACCTTGTCTTACAACCTTCCGAACTTCTGCATCCCTTTCATGCCCTTCAATTCTGATAACTGCTGTCTGGTTTTTGTACAAGTTGTAAATAACCTTCCGTTCCCTATACTTTACTCCTGCTGATTTCAGAATTTGAAAGTGAGTATTCCAATCAGCATTGTCAAAAGCTTTCTCCAAATCTACAAAAGCTAGAAATGTAGGTTTAGCTTTCCTTAGTCTGTCTTCTAAGATAAGTCGTAAAGTGAGTATTGCCTCCCGTGTTCCTACATTTTTTCCTGAATCCAAACTGGTCTTTGCCAAGGTCGGCGCCGGCCGCGGTGGCCGAGGGGACTAAGGCGATCCAGTCACGGTCTGCACGGCCTCTACGGTTGGGGGCTCGAATCCCCCCTCGGGCATGGATATTTGTGCCGTCCTAGTTCGTAAGTAGTTCATAAGTAGTTTGTAAGTTTAGGGACTGATGACCCCGTAGTTAAGTCCCATAGACTATACTAACATTTGAACATTTTTTTTTAGCCAAGGTCGGCTTCTACCAGCTTTTCCATCCTTATGTAAATAATTCGTGTTAAAATTTTGCAACCATGATTTATTAAACTGATGGTTCTGTAATTTTCAAAACGTTATTAATTTGTGCAAACTGCAGTTTATAATTGTGAAGGAGCAGGGGTGCTCTCCCCCCCCCCCTCTTGGGCAATGACTCACTGCGATCAATTTCCCCCCCCCCCCTCCCACACACATTTACGTTTTGTAAATTGTTTTATAAAGTCCTACCCAGGCTGGCCAAAAGTACTAATTTTTCACCCCCCCCCCTCCCCAGAAATCTCAAAGACGCAGTTTCCGTCATGACCCCCCCCCCCCCCGCACTCCCCCGTGGGCACTTCTGTAGAAGGAGAGAAAATCAGTTTTTTCTTCAGCGACATCTGATTCAAATTATATAACATTATAACTATAGTGTATCTGATACATAACGAGAATAATATAGCTTATATGTGTTGACAGTCGATAAAACAGCCGACTGAAATTTCAAGAAGTATATCTTCAGATTGTTATAGGATGTAAATGATTTTAGGAAAATTCATTAGTTTTTGTATCCAGAATTAATGCTTCGTAGAAGGACCTTTAAGCATTATTTTAAGGAATTTAGTTGGTTTGTTTTTTGGGTCAAGGAATTGAAGTTCGATTATAGTCAATTTAAAAGTGACGCACTATTACGATCAGCTTGAGATTTGACGCACTACAAATAGGAAGCTCTTTGGACTCAATCACTAGGCAACTTTCAGACTAACATCGATCGAGTTTCCCGTAATGAATGTGATACCAGTACTGTTAGTTGAAATGCTATTTGCCCGCGTCCCACGACTCCAGCCAACCTAGGCACCACATAATTGCAGCACATTTGACCGTCGTGCATGTGACACAAACTTCTGCAGAATGGCTATCTTATTCACCAGATACATTCCCTCCCTTCTGTCAAAAGCCGCTGTAACAATGAAGAACAGCTGCAAGTCGAACCCTCTTATACGCAGACAGGTGCGAATGGAGATACTCGATGTTATTTGTCACTGCGGAAGTTTCCGCCACCTTGAGTTAACTTGAACTGGTTTCCCGAAGCTTCGGAATCAGTCTCGTGTAAAAATCACACGGACAGGATCCTGCTCGCGCCACGGCAGCATATAGGGACTGACCTCAACTGCCGTAATAATTCGTTCGTAGCAACTTATGAGCTGCATGCACATCACTCACTCTTGTTGATGAGGTAAGAGGTGCCGTACTTACTGGGCTTTGTATCCGAATCTCTGGTCAGTCATAGTTTTGGTATGCTGTATACGTTTCTGATGTTAGCTTATCAAGTCTCACTAGCACTAGGTGCAGGAAAGACTGTATTTTTACGTGTTCCGTGTTCAGTGAAACCCCGGAATAAAAGCTGATCGTGCAAAAAGGAAAAGTATTTTAGGACTGTCCCATCTTAATGCCCCGCTGCAGAAACAACCACAACAAAACCAACTGGTGTACGAAACCATATTTACGAAAGATTTCCAACAAACTAGCAAAAACACTCGAATCATGCAATTACGAATCTTTATTCGATTAAGAGGCACAACAGCTCGTATCTTATTACACAACAAAGATAAAAAAGATTGATTAAGGAACAGTGGAGTTTATAAAATAACTTGCAACGACTGCAACAAATTATACATTGGAGAAACAGGCAGGTCTATGGAAACTAGGATAACGGAACATGAGCGTAACTGAAGAATACAAACGTCAGGCTATACATTCGCAACTGGAGGAAGGACATAGATATCAAATCCACACGGACGTTCTTCACATAGCCAACAAAGGTTAAAGACTAAATGCGTAATTAGCACTGGAATTAAACAAAAATGTAGCCAAAAATCTCCATCTGGTTCTAAATGACCAACTACAGCTGGCAACATCACCACTATCTGCTTCGCATAATGCAATTCAGTCAGGCACTCACCACAGAATATATTAACTATCACTATATCATTTTATTTATATTGTATACCACAGACAATAAAAGTACTGCTACACTAAAGCGTCTCGCTGCGGAGCGCGCGGTTGCTCGCCGTGGAGGTTCGAGTTCTCCCTGGGGCATGGGTGTGTGTGTTGTCCTTAGGTTAGTTTACCTAGGTTTAAGTAGTTTGTAAGCTACGGACTGATGACCACGCAGTTTGGTCCGATAGAATTACAAACATTTGAACATTTTTTTTTTTTGCTACACCAATACACACAGTTACTTTACTCATCTTGTTCACCCCGAGAAACGAATGTGAAAACAATATAAAAATTATAAGGCTATAACGAAATATAATGATGTAGGCCACATTAAAATGTAACAGAATATGTAAACCATAATGTTTGATGCACAGCAAATGTAACGCGAGTATTCATTTTCACAGTGCAAAACAAAGGTCATGACCCCATAAAAATATGTTCGATGTAAAATAATGAAATGTATTTTAGGTAGCATAAGTAATATGTATAAGTTTGGACTTTCTTAAACCAAATATTAATAAATGACAATAAGCAAGTTTATTGAATGCTATCTCTGTACCGTGAGAAGAAAGTGCAAACTTCTCAACGAATGTTGTAAGCCAAGACCTTCTGTTTATATACATATCTGAGCAAAATGTTTGAAAAATCTAAGAACTAGAGTTCCTTGTCAAAGCTAGTCAGTTGTTTCCTGGTGATGGCCTAATAAGCCAAAAACTAGTTCGAAGTTAAAAAAAAAAAAGAAACATTAGTAGAAAAAAATAGTTTGTTTTAACACGATAAATGAACTCGTTCTACCAAGAAGTGATAGAAGAATCCATAAAAACTATTTTATATTTAAACTGTCACTCTTCGTTTCATTCTCATATAGATTATTTTATATGCATTTTTATGACATGATAAACGTTTGAGACAAACAGATGCTACACATGCATACCGTAGCGTTGTGCAGGCACGGCTGAGGGTCAGATTCTCTTATGCACCTCCTGAGCCAGACTGTGGGAGCCGCTTCTGCAGAGAGGGACGAGGGGCCGGCCGCGGTGGCCGAGGGGACTGAGCCGCTCCAGTCACGGTCTTCCCGGCCACTACGGTCGGGGGTTCGAATCCCCTCTCGGGCATGGATATTTGTGCCGTCCTAGTTCGTAAGTAGTTCATAAGTAGTTGGAAGTTTAGGGACTGATGACACCGTAGTTAAGTCCCATAAGCTTTACAAACATTTGAACATTTAGGGACGAGGGGAAACGTCGCAAGTGACACGCGCGAGTGCGATGTACGGCAGGAGAAGGAAGAAAATTAAAATGATCTTCTTCTTAAAGGAAATGATAGTTCTTTAGAGAGAGAGAGAGAGAGAGAGAGAGAGAGAGAGAGAGAGAGAGAGAGAGAGAGAGAGAGAGAGAGAGAACTTGCTCCTCTGTACGAGTGATGTGAAAGTTCGTAAGATCGCTGTAACACTTCCCTCGTTCTCTCTAAATATCTTCCGTACTTTTCCCTCGCTAATATTGCTACTGAACCGTACATATGTGTCTCTCTTTGTCACTGTATGATGGGCCTACTTGTATTCTGCCACGTCAAGATAGAACACTGAAGTCTGTAAACTAGTGCTTGTTGTTGATGTCCCCACGCAGATTCAGCCTACACATGTCGCCGATTCGTTGCTCTCGAAGTAAGGCTGGAGTAATGAATTGTGGTGGTTCACTATGATCAGCTTTTACTAATATTGGACACGAGTTCTGGGATGCCAGTGACTTTATGTTGTGGCGTAAAGGCAGCGCCACACCCCAGACGCACCAGAACGATGGTGAACAAGGCAGCGGACGAGCTGCAGCCAATCGCACGCCGCAGCCGCGCATCCTGGAGTGAGTAACCTAGAAGCGCGCCCTCTACAAGCTGTTACATCTAGTTGCTGGTAGAACTTCCTGGTTATAAGACCGTGGTCCATAAAACATTTCAGTTTTTCCTACGAGCATGTAAGGACAGTTGTGAGTAAGGCAGACAGCCGACTTCGGTTTATTGGGAGAATTTTGGGAAGATATACTTCACCTGTAAAGGAGACCGCGTATAAAACGCTTCTACGACCACGTCTTGAGTATTGCTCAAGTATTTGGGACCCGCAGCAGATCGGTTTGAAGGAAGACGTAGAGGCGGTTCAGAGGCGAGCAGCTAGATTTGTTACCGGTAGGTTCGACCAATGCGCGAGTGTCACGGAAATGCTCCGGCAACTCAATTGGGGATCGCTGGAAGAAAGACGACGTTCTTTTCGTGAATTTCTGTTAAGTAAATTTAGAGGGCCGGAATTTGAAGCTGAGTGTAGTACGATCTTGCTGCCGCCTACTTACATTTCCCGTAAAGATCACAAAGACAAGATAAGAGAAATTAGGGCTCGTACGGAGGCAAATAGGCATTCTTTTTTTTCCTCGTTCAATTTGGGAGTGGAATAGGAAAGGAAATGCCTAGTAGTGGTACAGTGTACCCTCCAGCCACGCACCTTACGGTGAATTGCGGAGTATGTATGTAGATGTAGATGTAGATGAACGTTTCGTCCAGAGCTGCGCCGGACATCTTCGGAGGTCTTCTTTCTTCCATTGAGTCTCGCGTCTCGGTCACCTCTTGTTCGCATCGACGGCACTTTGAGTGGCCGTTACATTTCAGATGTGTCACGACCCGTGGCGCTACCCTTCATTCGATCCCTGCGAAACCCTACATTTCAGCAGGGCAATGCACGACCGCATGTTGCAGGTCCTGTACGGGCCTTTCTGGATACGGAAAATGTTCGACTGCTGCCCTGGCCACTACATTCTCCAGATCTTTCACCAACTGAAAACTTCTGGTCAATGGTGGCCGAGCAACTGGCTCGTCACAATACTCCAGTCTCTTACTCCTGATGAACTATGGTATCGTGTTGAAGCTGCATGGGCATCTGTAACGGTACACGTCATCCAAGCTCTGTTTGACTCAATTCCCAGGCGAATCAAGGCCGTTATTACGGCCAGAGTTGGTTGTTCTGGGTACTGATTTCTCAAAAATCAAAATTGCGTGAAAATGTAATCTCATGTCAGTTCTAGTACAATATATTCGTTCAATGAATACCCGTTTATCATCTGCATTTCTTCTTGGTGTAGCAATTTTAATGGCCAGTATCGTATTACCCGTACTGTATACAGGTTATACGTTGCTATCGGAAATGTAGGTTAAATTTTCGAAGCTACCATACAAAGTATATGAAATAAATGTGGACCATTAAAGACGAGCTTAAATAATATGTTAACTTTCGTCCAGGAGTGCTAGTCTTGCATGGTTCGCAGGAGAGCTTCTGTGAAGTTTGGAAAGTAGGAGGCGAGGTACTGGCGGAAGTAAAGTTGTGAGGCGGCATCGTGAATCGTGTCGGCATAGCACAGTCGGTAGTGCGTTTGCCCGCGAAAGGCAAAGGTCCCACGTTCGAGTCCCGGTTCCGGCACACAATTTTAATCTGCCAGGAAGTTTCAATATGTTAAATGAATATTCTACTTAAAATTGTAAACTTAACAGTGCTTTTATAAGTGTAGAATTTTGAAATACAGCATAAAACGAGGCATAATGTGACAGTTTCGTTTATTCCTCCACAAGATATTCTAATTATAGAAACTGAAAGTACACTTCCTAGTAAGGTTCTATGTAAAATTTGAGAAACTGCTTGATATCTGCAGAATTTTCTTCAGTTAACGACCTCGTCTTCATTTTTAACTGTGAAAGTAACTACGTTCCTCCAAGACCCCATAGTGTTGTTCCTTGTTATGTTCAGCATCAATTTATGCAAAACGCCTATTGAATAAACAGTTGATTTAGAAGCTTTACAAGTGGAAGTTTTAAATGTCGCCAACGTCATTGCCGGTACTATACATTTTTACTGTCAACTGAAGTACGTTATACCACCTGTCAGATTTGACACCCTGACATCAGCATGTTATCATTTTCTTTATTTTACGAATGTGGCATTACTTTTCACAATAAAAACTGATCAATTTACGTTCACCCATCTACCTATCTGAGCCCCATATTTTAATTAAAAAGCACTAATCATTTGAAACATCGATCATTCGTAACGGCAATTGCTTGGCAGAGGAAAACAAAGTTTCTTTGTGCGTATTGCAAAGTTTTATTTTATGAGTATTGTTTTGTGTCTCGGTATGTTGCTTTCGGTGTTTTTTCCCCGTTAGTATGTTCGCCAATGACTCCATAGATCAAACCAGATAGTTGATATCGGGTCCTACAGTATTGCTCATCTTATGCTAAATTCTAGAATGGATTCCATTGATCTTGTTCGTACTGCAATTTTTGGCGTCGCCTCTGTTAGTATGGCAGTAAAATGATAGCCGGAAAATAAGAAATTTGATAAAACTTAGTCGTGATAACAGGCTAATGTGGAGCGTAGCATGAGATTGACACTAGGCTGAGAGGCAACAGTTTGCTTGTGAGCTGATGAAGCCAACGAATGAGACCATAGAATCTAGTTGTGGTTCAGCACATTATATCGAAATGATTTATATTAAACTAAAACATAAGTATTAGCTACACAAATCACCTGTTCCACCTTAGCTTCACATCAGCATTCTCTCACTTCATTCTCTGCATGCTCAGCTTGTGAGATTCCCGATATACAAATAGAACTCATTAGGGGAATACGAATTATGTAGTCTCTCTTCACAAATTTATCAGATAAGTTAACAACCAAAAAGCCGTCAGGAAATACATAACCTGCTTTGACCTTTTTTATTGCGCAATCATGACTTAACTAGCTGAAAATACATAGAGTCCTACTAGATGCAACAAAAACCTAAACCTGGTTATATGTGCACCTGGCAGGAAGTACGAGAATAGGCTATAAAAACATGCCTTGTAGTATGTACATGCACTGTCTACAAGAGCAAATCTGAATTAATATTAGTATTTCCATGCTACTAATTAAAGAATGTGACTTAATAACAGTTGCAAACATAGCACTTGTCATTCAAAATATGCCCCCATGAAGTGCTAAATTTGCCATACATAACCTATGTCGCAAGTGTGAATATGCCATTATACAGTTTTTGTGTATAACCGTGATATGCTCAATACAGTAGAAAATGTCAGCTTTATGGTCAAAAAGTAATTACCAAGTGTATCTAATGTACTCTATTTGAAAAGGCACTTTCATTGTTTTCCTCACAGTAATGTCACAAAACTAAGACTCGCAGACGTGTGTCGTACACTGAAGTTATGAGTAAGATGTACCGGTATTTTAATAAGATTAGTGTGATACTACACTGGTAATTTTTACAATAATGATCCCTCCAACACTGGGCACAGGGTGTACTATGAGATTGTTGAGGATTGCTTACAATTTTGGGTCACCTTCGCAGAAACTTCGGTATATCTCGAAGTCCTGAAATAAATTTAACGTAATGTAGACTGGTACCGGTACTCTTTACAGTACCTCATAGAAGTGTAGGCCTACCACAAAGGAGCTAGCACACTGTGTGATATTCTTCACAGTTATATCATACACATTTTTGAAACTGTTTGAGTTGTATCATGTTGCCTCTTTTCCCTACCATCCCAAAAATGATTGACAGATAATACTATGACAGCATCTCTTTGTTTAATATAAGACAAAATATCATTATTCCTCCTACATTAATGAGAGCGTTTATCACCTCGATACAACCCAAGAAGCATGAGGGGGAGTCACAGTGCATAAAAAAAAACACTTTATCCTGTAAATATGCAATTCGTTTTTTGTAGCATGACTGTACAACACAATGATAGTGATAATTTCTAAAACATCACAATATTATGCAAGGAAGGAATAAACGGAATAACATGTCAATACAGACTGAACACAAATTTTTATTTGACAATGAGGGAAACATGTATACCTGTTAAAGACATTTGGCTATCACTAAATAATAACAGAAGATATCTGCTTAAATGCTCATTAATACAATCATAACCACCAACTGGTGACGTCTATAGCATTACGTATTGCCAAAACATTTTTGAAAACTGATTTGTCTTCTATGATGCTAAAATTGTCCACACAGTGGATGACACTTCTTTGGTAAAATTTGTAAACTATAGTGAAACTGAAGCACTGGCAATCTAATACGACACGAATTCTGTCCCTTTTTAACGGTAAAATTTTACTTACGGCAACAGCTGCGTGGTGTGCTGATGCTGGAAACGGCGTATGATAACTCAATTACAGAGAATTAGGGTGAATAATTATTCGTGTCGGCCATGAAATAAATTAGAGCTGTCCCTGCTCCATCAACGACAGGTTCTTGAATGTAGCCTTGTCAGGCCAGTAAACTAATTATCCTCGTAAAGCTGACGATAAAAGGAAAACTTCACAGACGTGACAATAAATCGGCAAAAACCATCAAACGGTTTTCCAACAAAGAATAACCAAATTCTACAATTGTTGCTACAGCTGAACAACAAACGGCAACAAATTTTAAAACATTGGCTTTTTAAGGTAAAGTAATGACACTCAAAAGCGTATGCGCGCATAGGAAGGACGAGTGAGGTTTTAAAATGTGCAAAACATTAGACTCCACACCGAATTGATAAGCTCAAAAAATTATCTGTCATAGTAAGAACAGGCCAAAATTGAAATTTATGTTTCTCTTATGTTTATATTCTACTTACTTTCAACGGAATAACCTGCAAATATATTCGTAAGCATTTGTTCAATACAAAGTTGTACTTTATACCGCTGAATCAGTTAAATTGGGCTGCTTTGACATTAATTTAAGTAATACGTATGTCCCTTGATATTTTAATAATGATTGTAACGCTAAAATTATACTATTTCTTTAATTGCGTAAAAAAGTAATTGTAAACAAACATTATTCCTTCGGCGGCTTGCTCACCGCTAAGAGCGCTAGTGTCATTGCAACTGTCAGTTGGTAACAACTTAGCAGAGAGTGTTGCGACTGTGTATCTTAGACTGTGGTTATAAAACCAGTTTGTATAGAGATCAATGATTTTTACGCTGTTAATTCCATGGTATGCAGAACTGCCGAGAATGTTGACAGCCTCTCTGGTCGATACTTGTTATCATAGATGATGCCAAAATGTTGTAGTAGTACCCACTTCTGTGAACAGCTGGCGCAACGCACAGTTATTTCGATAACTGCCAGTATCTAAATGTTTGTAACGCTTAAGGGACTTAACTGCGGGGTCGTCAGTCCCTAAACTTACAAACTACTTATGAACTACCTTATACTAAAGACGACACAAACATCCGAGAGGGGGATTCGAACCCCGGACGGTGAACCGTTGCGCGCACCGCAACACGGCGCTCCTGCACGCGCGGTTAATCCGCCGCGGCAGCCAGTATCTGATGAGAAGTTATTACAATAACTGATACTTATGAATAACAGGTTACATCTCTCAGTTATCGTTACTTCTGACCGAGCGAGGTGGCGCAGTGGTAACACAATGGACTCGTATTCGGAAGGATGGTGGTTCAAATCCACCTCCGACCATCCTGATTTAGGTTTTCCGTGATTTCCCTCAGTAACTCAAGGCAAATGCCGGGATGGTTCCTTTAAAAGTGCACGCCCGATTTCCTTTCACCTCAAGAGGTCCGAAACGAATAATACCGTCTGCTGCCATCAACTCTCATAAGCACATAATAGTTTCCCTCTTGCACGTTTTATGTGTCTACGTACACAATATGAACCAGTACCGATCGGTATACACCAGTTAGGTTGTCTTATTTATCCTGCACACCCATTGTGCCTTTTGCGCACTCGTTCATCCAGGGCCTAGCTCTACCTAGACACATGTCCAACGTACTTCCCACTACAGCCACACTTATCACTTTGAGCATGATATGTGAACGCTATCTTTAGTATGTAGTGATGGTATCACAGTGCAAGTTTCTACAAAGGACCATTTTACCCAGTGATGTTCAGAAACATTTGTTTGAAACAATTTGTCATGTTCAAATGTTTGTAAATCTATCGGGCCAAACTGCGTGGTCATCAGTCCGTAGCTTACAAACTACTTAAACCTAGGTAAACTAACCTAAGGGCAAACACACACACCCATGCCCCAGGGAGGACTCGAACCTCCACGGCGAGCAACCGCGCGCTCCGCAGCGAGACGCTTTACACCGTTCGGCTACTCCACCGCGGCGTCATGTAACGCATTAGATAAACATAACATTGATAATTATGTGATAATGTAACTAATTGGTTAAACAAGTTTACGTTCATCTTCTATGTCTTACCTGAACTTCCCAGATCAAAACATTTTTACCTGAACAACGGTAAAACCTTTAGTCCACTTGCTCGTTTCACTACAACCATCAACATGACTTTTACTATCATGAGTGAATGATTCACTGTCACTTGCGCTAGATCTACAGTAAAGTAAAGTTATAACGTTGAACGGCATTACCTTTTTAGTAACGGATTAACGATAAGCGAAGTTAACTTTGTGACTAACGTTGCGGTACACAGATATGTTACAGAACCGCATCACCCCTAGCCTATGGGATAAATACCTGCTGTAATGTACGACTTTAATGCAGGATGGCAGCAGACCGTATTATTCGTTTCGGACCTCTTGATAAGTATGGAAGTGCGATTACGCATGTCAATCACATCGCTGTTACGGGCAGCACGGGGTTCACGCCTGAGCCTCAGGACGTGCGCTAGCGGCGTATTTCGGGTTTTTCAAGCGTCAACTTCTCGTCGCAATATCTCGAGATGTAATTGGAATATTGCGATGCAATCAACGCCATTGTTTATGTGATTTGTCATGCTATCGACTGCTGAAGAAAAAATATAGGGTGTCAATTTAAAAAAAAAAAAACATAAGTTTGTGTTACGAAATACATTTGCTTTCGTTTTAGAATATTTCCAAATATGTACATTCATGGGCCCCAGCCGTACATTGATAGCGGTGAAAGTCGTTTTCCAATAGCTGTTATTGTTCCAGAGATATTTTGGGTGGACAAGATAGCTGGGACACCCCATATATATCTTCTTTACTTCGCCCATCACAAGTTTTCTTGTTACCCAAATAACAAAACTCATCTACTACTTGTATTGTTACCTAATCTAATTGCTTCAGCATCGCCTGATTTTGATTACTCTTGTATCGTTCTTGTTAAATGTTCATCTTATAACTTCCTTTTGAAGATTGCATTACTGCTTTCCATTACCCTTGTTTCGCTCTTGTTAATGGTCATCTTATAACTTCCTTTTGAAGACCATGTCCATTCCGTTCAGTTCCTCTTTCAGGTCCTTTGTTGTTTCTTTATTTCTTATACTAGAACTTTAATTCCTTCTCCAAATTTCTCCTTGCATTTGTTCACAGCTTACTCAATGTACACATTGTCGAAAGGATACAGTCATGCCATACTCCCCTCTCAATCACTGCGTCCCTTTCATGCCCTTCGACTCTTGTAATTGCTGTCTCGTTTTTGCAGAAGTTGAATATAACTTTTCGTTCCCTCTATTTTACTCCTGCTATCTTCAGAATTTGATAGAGAGTACTCCAGTCGTCGTTATCAAAAGACTTCTCTAAATCTACGTCGCGGTGAAGTAGCCGAGCAGTTGGACGGTAGTGGAAGATTTTGGGCAGGTGTCGGGATCGATACTGACTGTACGTAAGACAAAACTAGTACCATTAGGGAAAGGGTTCTCACACAATGGGGAAGACGAATACGACAGGACTGACATCCTCAAAATCTAGGCATACGAATGTGTAATTGTCCACTGAAAACTGCGGCAGCGGCGTGGAAGAACATGTTAACGATGACAAGAGCGTGTCTGCGACAGAATAACACTCGAACTCAAAATCTGATAGAGAGGGTCAACTTCATTAACACAAAAATCTTATCAAAAATTTGGTATTTAGAGTTGGGATAAACGTATCGATACTCCCATCCAGTAAAGGAGGCCTTGGTTTAATTGATGTCGGCACTAACTGCAGAGCACTTTTCATAAGAAGAACTCTAAATATTTATGAGGAACAAGCGCACAGTGCTGTGAGGGCGGTCGTCAATGCCCACAGACCAATCAGTTTAGAGGCCCCTGTCAATCACAGTGACATACCTCACAAACGAGGACACATCCGCAGGTTTTTCCTTGACTGCAGCTACCTTCGGAGACAAACTAACACACAACGAAATAAATCAACGGAATCGCTGTATGCGATCGTGAATGACAATGGGAGAAGAAATAGAGTGGAAAACAATTATGCACGGTGAAAGACGACCGTCTGTCGTCTTCCATATATTTTTGGTATATTTCTGTAACGTTATAATTTATTTAATGTCGTTAGATTATCATATGAACCCCACTCTTTTCAAGGCTGGAGGAACAGATTTTTTTTCATGTTTTAAAATATTAGTTAATATTGCTAGGTTTTCTTATTTTGTTATTTTAATAATTTTTTAAATATTAATTAATGTGATATAAGTACGGCTTCTCCGCTTGGCCACTGTCCCTGTGAGAATGTGCAGTTATTGTATTTTTAAGTGTGTGCGAGAATCTATGGCTGTTTGAATGTGGGGAGTGATAGCTCGCTTAGCATCGTTCTCTCTGGCTCAGTATCGATAGCTGTTCACGCTACCACAGAGGTTTCCACACCCTTTGGTTGCGGGCTAGTTAGCGAACCTTTCCCACCAGCGCGAGTATCGGTCTCCGTCCCCACCACCGCTGTTTTCGTGGATTTTTCAGTTTCTGGTGGCTTCCCTCGGTTTCCTGCGCCCCGGTGGCCACTCAGCTGATCATTCTGTTCTGGGCGTCTGGTGAGGTAAGGTTGGTTCTGCTCTTGTTTCTGGAGATGATAGCCTTTCAATTGACTTGCACATTTAACTTAGAACCATGAACTTAGAATCATTTTTTGGAATATTTTCTCCGATCATGTGTGGAAATGTGTTCTCGCTTTTCAATTCAGTGATTTTCAATAGATAAACGTGGAGTGTGAGATTCTAGTTGCAGTTTGATAACGGCTTAGTGTGTTAAAACCTTTTGTGATCATGTGGCGGTGTATGATATCTGTGTAAATAGTTTCTAGCTTTGTGGGACCCGATTTCTAATAGGTGATGCGTTCATTTTACAAAGTGCATGTAAAATTCCTCTCATCGTTTCCTTCCGTGAGTTGGTTCATAGAACAAAGCCTTCAGCTTCCACTCTTGTTTATTCCATGCCTAACAGGCAAGAAATTATGCGGGTATTAAAAAAATGTTAAAATGTTTGTAGAGCTTATGGGTCTTAACTACGCGGTCATCAGTCCCTACACTTGTGAACTACTTAAGAACCAGCTAATACCAACGACGGCACAAATATCCATGCCCGAGGGGGAATTCGAACCCCCGACCGTAGTAGCTGTGAAGACCGTGACTGGCGGCCGCAGACCGCTCGGCCACCGCGGCCGGCCTTCTGATTCCCACTAATATTTCGCGATCTTCTTTCCCCGCCTATTTTAATTTTGCTGTTCTTCTCCAACTTGTAGTACGCACTCTATCTTTGGCTGTAATTCACTCTGAGCCTTGTACAACCTCCTTCAATAGCTTCTTTATGTAATTCTAAACATTTCTATGGGTTGCATGCTGTAATTCTTAATTTTATTTTTCCGACTTTGTAATTATTTCACTTTCGCAAGTTTTTTGAGACTGGACTTCATCCGTCTCTGTAAGCGCTCCGTATCGCGTGTTGCCAGTATTTCATCGCTTCCTTATACAATTCTAAGCATTTCTATGGGATGCATGCTGTAGTTAATTTTCTTTATTTCTCGGAAATTGAATTTATTCAATTTCATCGGTTTTTGGAACCACATGTGTCCGAGTTTCGACTTCCGGGATTTGCAGCTAGTCGCCTGATCTCACGCCACTTCTCATATGAAACCCGTACCTACATCGATGGCTAGCAGACTGCAACTTAAGAATCCACCGCGATTTTGTGTTATGAATCCGATTTCCAACCACTTCACCTTCAGTGGAGTGCGTTCATGTAACGTAGCCCTGTGTGCCCGTTAGCGTGTTTGCTTGTGGTTCAATTCATACGTAATTTAACCTGGGTATACACACGCACCATCTCAAAACAGGCACGACAGACCAGAGCCAGCTTCAAAGTGTTTTTGTATATTGTGTTTTGTGCTACCTCTGACTTCCTGAATTTCGCCTTCGATAGCGGCGCCTGCTTCCGCCTCGTCTCAGCACGCTGATTTTGGTGAGTTTCGCTGTGGCATTGCGTGTGTGTGAGAGAATGAGTGTTGTTTGTGAATCCTTCCCTCCAGTAGCGTTAAATCATGTATAATTTAGGCAGGACACCGTCTGCATTAATTCATGTAAGAGATGTATTTTTATTGTGTTAACGAAATTGGTTCCCCATTTTGCTTGTTTTTTATCTGAATAAAAAAGTTTATGTTCAGCATAATTCGTAAGTAGCCTATAAATTGTAGTTTTAGAGCACCTTCCCTCTTTTATTTAATATTGTTCTTCACAAGTCCTGAGAACTAGTTCAGGTGCAATTTTTTTATACATCTAATTTCAGTTGCACCATAAATGTTTTCTTAGCAACCTTTCTAAGATAACTTCAGTTGTGGTGGCTTGCTTATTAATGTCTGTGTAATAACGTGTGAAGTGCCTTGTATATTAACCACTGTAGTATTATCTTCCTGTTACTGAAGTAATTTGAAACGAGTCAGTTCTCAGTTTGTGCCAGGGAACAAGGCTTTGGAGCAGGGAGTAACCAATAGTTCACACGGACCTCATTTGTTAATTTTAGTGATAAAACAAGGCTCTTACTACGTACAGTGGTCGACTTTTAACGGATACGATGGTCCCAAGTCTGGAAAAACATTACTAACAAGTATCTTGATACAGACATCAGATCCACATGGTACAAAGTCGTCACTGAAACAATCGCCACGAAGGAGAGAAGACATAGCATAAAATTATCAGACACCATGTTACAGCCTGACTACGACTACTTTCTCAGCACAAAACAAAATATGTGGACGTGGCTAGTTGGCCACACGATACATTATATGATCACCAAACATACGAAAGGTACTTACAATGATTTTAGGATATGTAGTGTAACTCAAGCTAAGAAACGCTTACAAAATCCAAGCAACAGAACACTCTTCGTCAATTACATAACGGCGCTGGAACTGTCACAGATGTGAGGAATAGAAAGAAACGATAAAGAATAGGGAACAAAGGGGAAAGAAAATATACGAACACTGAAGAAAAAGAGAAGTTAACGCAATGACGCGAAAATTACTGGCGCGTCGTGCTCGGAGTTAAGAGCAGTTGCTACCTGGAAACGATTCTCCGTTGGCTGAGATGAGAGGAAGGAACGAATGATGTTTGATAAGACACGGAAACCAACAAAACATCCGAGAAGACGAATTTCGATGGATGTAACTGTGCCGAAATTAAAGTGTGTGAAAACAGCAGTGTGATTTTTTTATTTATTCTCGTTCTATAAGTCATCATTTATTTTCACGACGGAAGAACGTCAGTTTTATTTTGTTTTCCTTTATGAAGAAGATTATGATTTTTCTTCGTGGAAGAGATCCATTAATTTTACCTACAGAAGAGGAGAAATTTACTTTACCAAAGGCCGATGAAGGCGAATTTGGGCACGTGTGAGCATGAATGTGTTATAATTGTTATACTCCACTTATTATCCCTTGTAATTGAAAATTAACTATGTGTGTTATTAAATAATACAAAAGTCTCAAACAGAAGATGCATTTCTTTGCTTACAAATCTCTTTATTGCAACGTAAATAAATCCCACTTTAGCTCGTGCCTCTAGTATTCCTCGGGAAATTTCATGCTCTGCACCCCTTCTCCATGATGAAGGACAGTAAACTTCCATGGCACTTATTCATGAGTTGAAAGGGTCGATGCATGCTGCAGAAAGTACTTATCCAAAAATATTCTATTGGTCAGTCTTGACAGCTAATAACAAATAATAACAAATCTAGACAAGCCAATAAAATACATTAGGTTGACTAACATCGAAAAAAAAGTGCAAAATTACTCCAGAAAGGAATCGTACTGCCCTGATCAACAGATTTTGCACCAAAACTATATCCAGTGGCAACTCTCATTCGTCGGATTGCAACGCTCTCCTTGCGTTAGCAATACGTGTCCCAGTCTCTAGTTGTGACAGAGCCACTGTAGACGCGAAGACTGCTCTTGGAGAAGTACAAATCAGTCACACGTCGTAGTGGTTTCTAGAAGGCAGAAAACTTGCTCTCTTTAGAAGTGTGTTCCAATACCTGCAGTGGATGCACCGATCGCTGGCTCGTTCAGGATCGGTGTATGAGGCTGTAACTGAGGTAATCGGTTACTACTTGTCTTTTCACCTTGCGGTAAAGAGAACAGTTTAAAAATGTTTATGGATGCCGTTGATTATTTCTTCTTGTAATCTTACACTCTTAAACTGTCCTCCAGTTGTATACAGAAACACTACCTTTTCAATGCTTTGCCTAATTCTTTTTACTATTACTTTTGAAGAACCACCTTACATGACCATATACCACAATCTTAACGTGACCGCCTTCGCTAGCTTCCGACACTCCCACTGCCGAAATTTTGTGCTGTGTGTTCTTAGGTTCTGAACCTTTCGGCCAATGAGAAGTCGGGCTTTCTGGCTTTTTCTCGTGCGCTTATTTGGTCATAATGTCAGAAGTCTGGCGTCCACCCCAATTGGCCAAACCTGACCCTGTTTCTGACTCACGCCTTTATATGGAAGTTCACAGCTGGCGTCACGTCACGCCACATGTGGGTCCTCTGAGTGCACCACCTTACGAACTTAATTATTACACCAATTATTTGGTATAAGATATTCAAGTATTAAGTTATTAATAATCAATCGCAATATTACAAAAATAAAAAATGTTGCATCACCTTGGTTACAAGTTCACCTGAACACTGACGAGAATGTGTATAAAACCTTAACTTTTCCTAGCGTAATGAATTTTCAAACAACTTACGAGTATGCTGCCCGGTGACGTTGTCGACCATCACCCATATTTCAACAGAAGCACAACCTGCCATTCTCAAGGCACAGCTGCACTCAAGAAAGCAATGTGCAAGAGACTTTAATACCCCTTTTTGCAAAGGGGAAACAAAGAAGATAACACACACAGTACAAGTCACAACAGATTCAACACAACCAAACATCAAAAATAGCCGGCCGCGGTGGCCGAGGGGACTGAGGCGCTTCAGTCACGGTCTGCACGGCCACTGCGGTCGGGGGTTCGAATCCCCCCTCGGGCATGGATATTTGTGCCGTCCTTAGTTGTAGGTAGTTCATAAGTAGTTTGTAAGTTTAGGGACTGATGATCCCGTAGTTAAGTCTCTTAAGCTTAACAAACAACAACAATATCAAAAATATCGACGTGACTATTAATTAACAGGTGAGGAAGAATTAATTTTGTCCCTCCGTTTTTTGACGAGAGACATTGCCAGATTGCAAGCAGAATTTACACAAAAACTATCATCTCTGTTTATAAGGTCGTTTGCTAGTTTAATTTCAACAGCTTCCTTAATAACACTATCCCAGTAGGTGGAAGTGCATGGCAAAATCTCTGTGTTTTTGTATTCCATATGATGACCTGTGCAAAGATACTGTTCTGCAACAACATATTTGATTGGCTGTAGTAAGCCTGTGTGACGTTTGTGTTCAGTACACCTGTCTTCCTCAGTTCTGATTGTCTGACCAATAAATGACATGCCACGACTGCAAAGAATGCAATAGACATCAGCCTTACGCAAACTAACATCATTTTTATGGACCCAAACATGGCCTTTATCTTAGAAGATGGTCAAAAAACACATTTCACATGAGGGTGAATCACCTAACACTTGCAACGCAAATATTGCGGAAACGGAAAGTGCGACTGATGTGCGGTTTTCACACAATGGATTGGTAGTCAGGGCTCGTATTTATAGCCAACAAACAGATTGTAATATTACATAGAAAGTGTATTTTTATGCAAACATACAGTTTTTTCAAATGGAACTATGGTTATTTCTGTCATGCACTGGAATTTTTTACACCAGCTATGTGTAAAGAATTTTGAATGACATTTTTATCACGTACATTTTGGCAGCTACAACTGTTCAAAGTTTCGGGGGCGGAGGCTGTGATAGCGTAGCTGACTAGCCGAGTGGCTAGCCCCTGGAGCAAAGCCCACTGTCTCATGACCACCAGCCATTCAGCTACGCTGTCGTAGCCTCTGCCCCCAAAACTTTGAATGGTTGTACCTGCCAAACTAAACGTGATAAAAATGTCATTCAAAATTCTTTGTACACAGCTGGTGTCAAAACTTCCAGTGCATGATAGAAACAACCATGTTCCATTTGAAAAATTGTATGTTTGCATAAAAAATACACTTTCAAGGTATTTGTACTATCTGTTTATTAGCTAACAATACGAGTTCTTGACTACCAACCCATTCTGTGAAAATCGCACATCAATCGCACTTTCCATTTCCGCAATATTTGCGGTGCAAGTGTTAGGTGATGCACCCCACCTTCGAAAATAACGGCCCTGTTGGGGTACGGAAGATCGGTGTATTGAACACAAACGTCACGTCACAGTCACACAAATCCGCTGTTGCAGAACACTGTCTTGGAACCGGTCATCCTACGGAATACAACAACAGAGATTCTGGCATGCACTTCCACCTATTGGGATAGTGTTATTAAGAAAGCTGAGGAAATTAAACTAGCAAGCGACTTTATAAACTGAGTTGGTGATTTTTGTTTAAATTCCGCTTGGAATCCGACACTGTTTCTCGTCAAAAAACAGACAGACAGAATTAATTCCGCTTCACCTGTTGATTAATAGTCACTATCGATATTTTGATGTCTGGTCATCTTTGGTTGTGTTGACTTGTACTTTGTGTGTTATCTTTCTGTTTAGCCTTTGAAAAAAGAGGTATTAAATTCACTTACACATTGCTTCCTTGAGTGCACTCAGGCCTTTATTACAAGTTGTTAAAAATGGGGTTTCCCAATGGTATAGTCAATCTGATTATCAGTAGTTTGGACCACAGAACAACAAAAGTCCATGTAAAGGATGGTATATCAACACCTTTTTACCCTAAAGCCGGTTTACCACAAGGTGCAATCTGATCCCCTCTTATATTTCCTATACTCGGCTGATATTGCAGTGCCAATCAAATGGAATGAGGGATTGGCATTATACGCAGATGACACGGCCTATTGGTGCCACTCTTCCACGACAGAAGGTATCAGTCGTCTTGCCAGCCAATACATTCAAACGCTAAGGCCGTGGCTACCTAAATTGAGGATAAGACCAAACGCGGACAAAAGTCAGTTAATCATCTTTCACCATAAATACTTAACACAATATGTGTCAAAATACTAAAGATCTGCGTGTCAGCCTATGGGGCAAACAAATTGCACCACGAAGCACAGCCAAGTACTTTGACATAACATTTGATGCAACCTTAACGTATAAGCAGACTATACCAGAATTAATAAAAAAAATCTGGGAAAAGACTACGGTAATTAAAAGTTATTAAAGGTACAGTCAATGGAGCCTCCACCTCAGCCCTTTTGTATACATACACCAGCTATATTAGACCGACTTTCGAGTACGCAGCACTAATTTGGATTACTTTAGTTCCACATTCTCTTAACGTTGTTAGTTCAGAAAGATGAATCCTGCGGATAGCTGCTAATTTAAACCCAGGCGCTAGAAGGGAAGAGGTATATAACTTAACTGTTATTCAACTAATTGAGCAAAGGCTTATTAAACTGACAGCAAATTTTGGAGCTGCTACATTAAAAGTTTAAACTAAAGTCACGGAACTGTTTAAAAGGACACCTACAAGGATTAACTGTCCTAAATTTAAATATCCATATAATTTACTAGAACTGACATGTGATTACATTTTCACGTAATTTGGGTGCATAGATCCTGAGAAATCAGTACCCAGAACAACCAGCTCTGTCCGTAATAAAGGCCTTGATACGCCTGGTCACTGAGTCAAACAGAGCTTGGATGACGTGTACAGGTACAGGTGCATATGCAACTTCAACACGATACCACAGTCCATGAAGAGTAGTGATTGGCGTATTGTGACCAGATGTTTTCAAGTGGTGAAAGATCTGGAGAATGTGCTGGCCAGGGAAGCAGTCAAAATTTTCCGTATCCAGAAAGGCCCGTACAGGACCTGCAACATGCCGTCGTGAGTTATCCTGCTGAAATGTAGGGTTTCGCAGGGATCGAATGAAGGGTAGAGCCACAGGTCGTAACACATCTGAAATGTAAAGACCACTGTTCAAAGTGCCGTCGATGCGAACAAGAGGTGACCGAGACGTGTAACCAATGGCACCCCATCTACATCTACATCTATACTCCGCAAGCCACCCGATGGTGTGTGGCGGAGGGTACCTTGAGTACCACTTTCTCCCTCCTAATCCAGTCACGTATTGTTCGCGGAAAGAAAGATTGTCGGTATGCCTCTGTCTGGGGTCTAATCTCTCTGATTTTATCCTCATGATCTCTTCGCGAGATATGTGTAGGAGGGAGCAATATACTGCTAGACTCTTCGGTAAAGGTATGTTCTTGAAACTTCGACAAAAGCCCGTACCGAGCGACAGAGTGTCTCACCTGTAGAGTCTTCTACTGGAGTTTATCGATCATCTCCGTAACGCTTTCTCGATTACCAAATGATCCTGTAACGAAGCGCGCTGCTCTCCGTTGGATCTTTCCTACTTCCTCCATCAACCCCACCTAGTACGGATCCCACACCGGTGAGCAGTATTCAAGCAGTGGGCGAACAAGTTTACTGAATCCCACTTCCTTTGTTTCCGGACTGCATTTCCTTAGGATTCTTCCAATGAATCTAAGTCTGGCATCTGTTTTATCGACGATTGATTTTATATGGTCGTTCCATTTTAAATCTCTTATAATGTCTGTTTCCAGTTGCTGACCTGCTATAGTGTAGCTAAATGATAAAGGATTTTTCTTTCTGTGTATTCGCAGCACATTACACTTGTCTACATTGAGATTCAATTGCCATTCCCTGCACCATGCGTCAATTCGATGCAGATCCTACTGCATTTAAATACAATTTTCCATTGTTACAACCTCTCTATATACTACAACATCATCCGCAAAAAGCCTCTGTGAACTTCCGATATTATCTGCAAGGTCATTTATATGTATCGTGAATAGCAACGGACCCACGACACGCCCATGTGGTACACTTGACATGACTGTTACTTCGGAAGACTTCTCTAAATTGAGAATGAAATGCTGCATTCTGTTATCTAGGAACTCCTCAATCCAATCACACAATTGGTCTGATATACCATATGTTCTTACTTTGTTCATCGAACGTCTCTGGGGAACTGTATCAAACGCCTCGCGGAAGTCAAGAATCACAGCATCTACCTGAGAACCCGTGTCTATGGCCCTATGTCCCCTATGTTCCAAAAATCTACAACTGACCGACGTTAGAGTTATAGGCCTGTAGTTTTGCACATCTGTTCGACGTCCCTTCTTAAAAACGGGGATGACCTATGCCATTTTCCAATATTTCGGAACGCTACGCTCTTCTAGAGACCTACGGTACACCCCTGCAAGAAGGGAGGCAAGTTCCTTCGAATTGGTATCCCATCTGGTCCTGCGGCCTTTCCTCTTTTGAGCGATTTTAATTATTTTTCTATTCCTCAGTCAATTATTTCGATATCTACCATTCTGTAATCTGAGCGGCAGTCTAGAGAAGGATCTACAGAGAAATCTTCCTCTGTGAAACAGCTTTGGAAAAAGTCATTTAGTAATTCAGCTTTTAGAATGTCATCCTCTGTTTCAATGCCATTTTCGTCATAGAGTGTCTGGAGATTTTGTTTTGATCCGCCGACCGCTTTGACATAAGACCAAAATTTCTTAGGATTTTCAGCCAAGTCAGTACATAGAACTTTACTTTCGAATTCGTTGAACGCCTCTCGCATCGCCCTCCTCATGCTACATTTCGCTTCGTTTAATTTTTGTTTGTATACAAGGCTTTGGCTATGTTTATGTTTGCAGTGAAGTTCCCTTTGCTTCCGTCGCAGTTTTTTAATTTGGTTGTTGTACCATGGTGGCTCCTTTCCATCTCTTACGATCTTGCTTTGTACATATTCATCTAATGGTATATTGTATGATGGCTTTGAACTTTGACCACTGTTCCTCAAAACTATCTGTACTTGAGATAAAACTTCTGTGTTGAGCCGTCAAGTACTCTGAAATCCAGTTTTTGTCACTTTTTCCAACCAGTTGCAAGGTTGCAGATTGATTCACGACCTGTTTCGAGCAATTATTGCCCTTCTTCAGGTACCTGCACAGTTAAGAATAATAATCAGTTACAAATATCACATAAAATTCGCAGTAGAATCAAGAATCAAAAGGGCAAAAAGTACACTTGTATATAAAGCTTTCTCGAAAACTGACAAAATGTGAAATATCAATAAGCTATTCTGCTGCATTTTGATAAAATAAGTTCATATAAAAAAATGTTGCTTACGTCATTAATTGTGTCCTATTGGTTTATGGTACGTTAAGTTCAGGATTCAAATAACAATAAGCCGAAGCTATTCGACGCAACTCTCGAGAAAATAGAATTTGAAATTTTGCAAGTACAAGTAAGTACCAATAATTAAATCAGTTGGAACCTCTTTCATTGTAGCTCAGGTTGTAGCAATCTTGCCTCACAACTATAGAGTCGGTGGTTCGAATACCAATGTGACAGGTGTTTTTTATTTTTTACCTTTTCAAATTCACTTATATAAAGTATTTATGGATCACTAATTCCATGTGTTGTGTCAGTTTTTTGTTTATGTGTTTTGTAGACGAGCTTAACATCTTGTCACCCAAAACGGTGGTAGAGTAGGTTAGCTGCTTGGAAAGCCATTAGTAGTTATGGAGACGACTTTCCAAAAACAGTGATGTAGATCTTCACAAATTGAACAACCAAAGACTACCGTCGTCAACTAATAGTAAAGTAATACTGTAAAAAAAAATTACCTTTTTTTATTGAAACCACCGTTATTAACGACCTTTTATAAAATATAGAAAATTAATAATAAAAACGTGCACTTTTAATAAATTTTACCATTAGAAATTGAAATGGTGTAAGTATTCGAACACAACGAAAAAAGAATGGCATGGTACGATTCGGACCGTAGACCCGATGGTTGTAAGGCCAGAAAACTACCACCTAAGCTACAATGACAGATGCTGCAACTTTTAATTATTGGTACTTACGTGTACTTGCAAAACTTCAAAGTAGATTTTTTCGATTATTTTTGAGAGCTGAGTCGAAAGGCTTTGGCTGATTGTAATTTAAGGTCTGAACTTCACGTACCATAAATATAGAGATAGTCTAAAATCCGATACTCATGTGCTCTCCTTGTAAGAGAGCTACTGAGATTGTCTCCTAAATCGTTTACTAAAAAAAGGAACACTTCCCTCGTGAACGCCAGATATCACTTACGTTTTATTGGATGACATTCCATCAATTACAGATTACTGTGTCCTTTCTGGTAGGAAACCGCGAATTCATCGCACAACGGTGGCGATATTCCATAAGAACGCAATTTGATTAGTGAGGAACAGTGTCAGAAGCTTTCCGGAAATCTAGAGATATGTAATTTATTTGAGATTTCTTGTCGACAACATTCCTCACTTCATGTGAGTACAGAGTTAGCCTACGTTTCACAAGAACGATACCTTCTGAGGTAGTTAGTAATGCTTGAGGAATGTATATGATCTAAAATCCTGCTGCAAATCGACGTCATTGATACAGGCCTGTAATTTTGCGAATCATTCCTACTGCCTTTCTTGAATATTGGAGTGAACTGATCAACTTTTCAGTCTTTGGATACGGAACTTACGCTGAACCAGCTGTTGCATACGATAGCTGTTGCATCAGCCTACTTCCGACAGTCACTTTGAAATACGAGGATGTGCAACTAGACGTGGTACGCATTCTTCAAGATTCCTTCGTCTCCCATCGGACAGCAGTGCTACCTTGGCCACCCTTCCCCGTTTTCCTGATCCTTTGCCTATCGAAAACGTCTCGCCGATTATTCCGGGACTACTGGTCCTGAATACACCACCTGCTGTTTCAATTTTCAGTCGGCAAGAGCTGACACTATAAGGTAAATGTGTGGCTCAGACCATACTAAGTCATGGATGCAAGTTGCCAACAAGGCAATGTGCAAGCTGATGTTCTGCAAAATCATTTATTTGGTTACAAACCGGCTTTCGCCTTCTTAGGCTTTCAGCAGGTAACAAATGAATGTTGCAAACATCTCTTCACAGATACTCCACTTACAAAACGATGTTATTAAATCACATGTGATAAAAATTCCCATGTTCAGAGGAAGGTGTCAAATTTTTATGACACTGAATTACATTTATTAATAAATAGAAATACATTAAAAGGCTGATATTATATGTTGTGGGGAAGAAAGGTTGGGGTTGTTACATACCGAAGTAGTATTGAAATGCTAACATTTGATATATTTAAGAAATTGATAATTCAAACTTATTCTAGTAGAGGGGAAAAAGGAAACTGAATTTGGTCAATTAATACTATACTGGCGTCCTCTGCCCTATGTTTATTGATTTCTGGTATTTCCATAGTAGTGTCATCTTACTGCTTTTCTTTAGAGAATGTAAGGTTTCACAGTCTACATTATAAGTGTGGTTTTCTGTGAGCAGATGTTCGGTAAAGGTTGAACCTTTCTTTTATTAATCTCCTGCTTCTCTCATGTTCTGATAAAATAATAGCTACAGCCTTCCCTGATTGACTAATATACACTTTTCCAACAAAACACTTATTTAATATTTACAGAAAATCAACAGTGACAGATACAGTTATACCTGCTACCTCACAGCTCCCACACAGTCATAAACACGCAGCCTTCCATTCAATGGTGAATTGCCTCATATCATTTCCATTATCTGATTCTGCATTTTAAACAAAACTACAAACCATCAGACATATATCATCCAGTAATGACTATAGCCGTGCCCTGATTGACAATACACTACATAAGAAGAAAATGAGGAAAATTACACCACTTTTGTATTCTGGCCAACAAGAATAAGTCAATAGTCAGAAAAACTTGTGTGACATCTCATATTTAGGCAAATTTACAGATCACCTTGGTAAAAAATTAAAATCTCGAAATTGCAGACTTGGAATTTTTTATAACTTAACAGCATTTTAAAATACTTAGTCAACAGCAAATACAAAATTCAACCATTAGCACAGATTACTGTGTAAAAGATCAAATGAGGATATTGTGGAAAAGTGTATATCGGTCAGTATGGCAGGGCTGTAGCTATTAAATTATCAGAACATACTAAGCTGGAGATAAAAAAAGAAAGATTCAACCTTTTAAACTTTGCCGAACATCTGCTCACAGAAAACCACATTTATGATGTAGACTGTGAAATCTTACATCCTCCAAGGAAAAGCAGAAAGAAGTCACTATTGCAAACAGTAGAAATTAATAAACATATGGCAGAGGACGCCAGTATACTATTAAATCACCAAACTCAGTTTCCCTTTTCTCATGTACTAAAATAAGTTTTAGTTATCAGGTTATTAAATGTATCAAATTTTACCATTTCAATAATATTTCTCGATGTAACAACCTCACCTTTCTCCGTCGTCCTCCCTGCTTTTAACGATAATATTCAAACTTCGAACCACAACATATAACATCAGCCTTTTCATATATTTTTATTTATTAATACATATAATGCAGTACCATAATAATGTAACACTTTCCTGTGAATATGTAAATTTGTATCATCTCTACTTTAATAACATCTTTGTAAGTGGCATATCTGTGAAGAAATGTTAGCGGCATTCACTTGTTACCTGACGATGGCCTAAGAAGCCGAAAGCCAGTTTGTAACCAAATAAATAATTTTGCAAAACATTTTTTTTCTTTTTCATAATAAACTGGAAATGATTATGTCACGCTGTTTCGAACCGTTCTGCAACCATCCATGGACATCACGTTCCCAAACAACGTTGGAATTGTTATGGACCTCACTGGGCCGTGATTGGTTTGAAGAACATTGTGGGTAATTCTACTGAATGGTGTGGCCACCGAGATCACCTACACCAACCTCACTGTATGTTCATTCCATATTCACAAGTTTACAATAATTGACGACAGTCTGCAATAGCCGTTTTAATGGCCTTTAAAATTATGTAGCGCTTTCGTGTAAGAAATAATGTTCAAGACCCAAAACGAAACGTAAATCTTCGAAAATCTGATGTCAAACATTTTCAATATCACCATGGAAAAAATAACGCCTGAAGCGTAAATAGGTAACTGGTTTCATTACCAAGATAAGGCTCCATGCTACCGCTCTGTGAGCATTTCATGTTAATAGTGAAACAAATATGTGTTTTATGATGTTAATGTAGGTCTCACTCAAAGTTGCTAGTGTTTTGCCGAAGAGTCCTATAATTTGTACAAAATACCTGGGAATTACAATTACAAACAATTTTAATTGGAAAGAACGCGTAGAAAATACTGTGGGGAAGGCGAAACAAAGGATACGTTACATGTCAGTACCCTCAGAAGATGCAACAGCATTACCATAGAAATTGCCTACACTACACAATTGCCAGGGGAGTAAGGCGCTCCAGTCACGGCCCGCACGGCCACTACGGTCGGGGGTTCGAATCCCCCCTCGGGCATGGATATTTGTGCCGTCCTTAGTATTAGCTAGTTCATAAGCAGTTTGTAAGTTTAGGGACTGATGACCCCGTATACAAACATTTGAACATTTGAACACTACACTTGTCCGTCATACTTTGGCGTATTACTACGCATTTTGTATTATCATGATACACGGGAGGAAGTTTCACGCAAATAATGCACGAATTGGGGTGGAAATCATTAAACGAAAGGCGGTATTCACTGCGGCAAGATCTATTTGAGAAACATTTTTCACCAACTTTCTCCTCCGGTTGCGAATATATTTTATTAGCACCCACCTACATGGGGAGACATTTATCATCATAATAAAGTAAATTATATCGACAACGGAAATATTTAGGTGTTCCTTTATCCCGTGAGCTATTAGAGAATTCAACGGTAGAGATGTATTATGAAAGCGGTTAATTAACCCTCATATGTGATTTGCTGAGTTAATATGTAAATATATATCCCTAAGAGCTTTTTGCGCTGATGCAATCTGTCCTGGTAGAAGTGCAGAAAACCAACGTCAATATTGGCCGAAAGTTACTGTCGCTTAAGGAAGAGACAATACTAATGCATTTCTATGGAAACGTAATCGAAGTCATCATGGTAATTGTGCGAAGCAGCTACTACGCATATATTATACTGGATTTTTTTCGCCGTAAGGACTATAGCAGGTTGCTAATGAACATGACCCCGACCGAGACTGAAGCGTTCTACTTGAAGAAGGACATGTCATAGAAGGTAACAGGATTTTATAGTATGTGCTGTTAATTCGCTTTAAAGCCGATACAATTTTCTTCATGGTGGCTAGGTTTCATTTTGACATTATGTTCTCATTACCACATTTTCTGAATTATTCTGAGTTCCGAACCTCACAGAGTTTTCTATCCAACACTGTTCACTCCGTAACATAACGAAAGGGTGGAATTCGATCAAAACGTTTAATTGGTCATTGTCGTGTTAGGAAATATGTCACTGTTATTTATGATCTACTCCGTTTTTGCGTTAACGTATACTCGGATGATGTTACGTCTCATTTGATTCTTGTAGAATTTGGATCACACGGTTCTTGAAATAAAATGAAGTTCGCTTATTGAATATTGATTAGTTTCGCGCAAGATTTCAAATGTTTAGACATAATTCAAATACTGGGAAAACATTTCTCGAAGTGCTCTTTGCAATAGTGAAATACTCGTAATGACAACTTGGAGAGAATGAACTGTTATGTTCGTTAACCTCGCCGATATCGCAATGAGAAGTATGTAACTATGTGGTCCCACAGGTCAGAAATCAGCTACTGTTTCCTTTGTGAGGCATCGCGTAATGAGGCAAACATCGGTTAATGTAGCTGAATGCTTTCTTTCTCGTAGGCCTCTAGACATTTTTATAGTAACTGACGCGATTTTGAAACCTAAAGTATTAGTATCCATTACTCGAGTTTAAACTTTCATCTTAAGCATAGGGGCATAAGTCAAAACTATAACCACAGTATTATGATCTTCGAGTTTCGTTGGTGTGTGAAGCCACCCACTCTTATTGAAATAGTGCAATAATTGTTTACCAACAACTATCTTACGTGGATCCGCGCTCCGTGACTCCACTGTTTCTTGTGAAAACATCTTTTATATACAAAGCAGAGTGTTGCTATGTTTGTCTATTTGTGTGTACGTATTGCATACAAATCTACAGTTATGTTCCAATCTTTTTCAAATTTTGCCCACATAAGCTTCAATCTATGAGAACGGTCGCCATAAGTGTAAGAATTACAAACAATATATAGTTCACGAGATATGACGTCATAAACAATGAGATGCGCGGAAAACTACTTAATCAACAATACTGTTCATTTTCTCCTTAAGTACTGGACCGATTTCAATCAAATTTGGTACACATATTCCTTACGTAAGATAACAATTGCTATAGGAGTACGAACCACATACGACACATCATTCAGGAGATATAGTGTCATAAACAATAAGAGATGCAAGAAACTGCAACATAATGCGTACAAAACTTTATAAATACACTATATGAGAATGACAGTACTTACCAACTTTAAACAAAATTTCAAACATTTATTATACTTTTTCTAGCTGATAACTACATCAAAATAATGAAAGAAAAAAAGTTTCTCGCTTACTACTTTTCCGGTGTTCGTGGACTGAATGTACGGCATTCGGTATGGCGTTACAATTTATAATTTCTACACTACAATAATGTAGCCGCGGGAAATTTTACAGACAATATACACACATACAGATAAATGTGGCTTCGAAATTGTTTCACAGTACGAAGCGTAGTTCATGAGATATGAGCACATAAACAGTAGCGTTTATGGAAAATTGACCCATCACACACCAAGTTTTTATCTATTACTTCTTTACTACTAATTGTATTCGCAAGAGATTTTACAGACATACAACACTTATACAAAGGAATATATACCTGAAAAATTATACAATTGTACAACATATAACTCAATATATATGAGATCGTACGCATTTTATATGTCATTTGTATTTTGATTACTATCTTTCTTTGTTTTGGATACTGCACTTATAATTTTGTACATTATGCGAGACAGTCTTATTTCTTATTAATTCTCCGATAAGTAGAGCATGTTTTTTTTTTTTTTTTTTTTAAAAAAAAGGAGACAAGGGGATGCACTGTCACCAATTTCATTTACTCTCGTTTTGGACGAATTAGTGAGACGGTGGAGATAACTGAATAGTAACATGAAGATCAAAGGTGTACAAATATGGTACAAGGTCAAACAATGCAATAGTGGACTGCCTGGATTTCGCAGATGACACGTCACTGTCAAATGAGACAAAAAATGAGGCAAGGACAGCATTAAAAATATAGCCGAAATAGCAGGAAAGGTCTGACTGAAGACTGCATGTAACAAGAGCAAGACATTGAACACTGGATTTGACTGAACGATAGATGGGCACGTTGTTGAGAAAGTCGACAGTTTTTTCTATTTGGGAGAGAAGATAACTGGTGGAATATAGAACAACAGTAGCTCAGTAAACACGGCACAGTTTTCTGCAGAAGCTTCGGTGTGCAGTGATAAGAACATGGTAAGAAAAATCTGTCACTGAATGCCAAATTACGACAATACACAGTAACTATAAGAAATGATGCACTGAATGCATCAGAAACGATCGCACACTGTAAGAGAGCTTGTATACAACTGGAAAAGGAGGAGCGCAAAATTTTGAGAGACACATGGGGCACCAAAAAAACATGGGGATATCTGGATACACAGAACTGCATGGAAATTTTGAACCTATATCGTGCGAAGTACGGAAAAAGGAGGTTACGGCTTGTTGGACACATCATGAGGATGAACGATAAAAGATTGAAAAGAAGATATGGAATGCGGCATGTCATACGGGAAAGAACTGGGTGATGGGAGTCAGGTATGATTGGAAGGCTGTAGGAATAAAAGAAATGAATTTGCAGCCACTGGTGCAGGATAGGTTAAAGGTGGCTGGACACCAAAATCAAAGTCGTCTTAACAGAAGAAGAAAGAAACAGGAGAATCGAGAGAATGAGGAGGTACTAGGAGGAAAGCCAAACGTGATCCTGAAGGGTCGAAACGAACCGGAAGAAGAAGAATCGTATTAGGTAGGTAAGGAACTTCTTCTTCATGTTGCACAGTCTGTTTGGAACACAAGCCCCTCCACTTTGTCCTGTCTCCCCACCATCTCTCTGTTATCACTCTGGCCCAGTCCTCTCCTCTCTCCTGGACCCAATCCTCCACTCCTTTTAGCCATCTACCATTTCGCCTTCCTGTTGATAGTTCCTTCTTCATCTGTATTTCATTTATCCTCCTGGGGATCCTCTTCTCCTCCCCATCTACATGGGATACTCTGCATATAAGTATATGGCAAAGAGTTCATCGAACCACCTTTATCTCCCATTCCATTCTCGAGTAGTGCGCGGGAAGAAAGGACACCTGTATCTCTCCGTTCGAGCTCTGATTTCTCGTATTTTATTCTGATGATCATTTCTACCTATATAAGTGGGCGTCAACTATATATTTTCGCATTAGGGGGAGAATGTTGGCGATTGGAGTTTTGTAAGTATTCCACGCCGCAGAGATAAACGCCGTTGTTGTAATGATTTCCATCCCAGATCCCTGTATCGTGACAGTACAAAACGAACTGCCCATCTTTGGAGGACTCTTTCGATGTCCTCCGTCAAACCCACCTTTTAATGATCCCACACTGGGCAGCAATACTCCAAAAAAGGACGGACAAGCGGAGTGTATGCAGTCTCTAGTAGTTCTGTTGCATCTTTTAAGGGTTCTATCAATAAAACGCAGTCGCTGGTTCGCCTTTCCCACGACATTATCTACATGTCATTTCCAGTTTAAGTATGAAGTAATAGTAATACCTAGGCATTTGTGGAGTTTAAGGCTTTCACTTTTGATTGATTTATCTTGTACCAAAGTTTAACGGATTTCTTTTCATGCTCATGTGGACGACTGCACACTTCCCATTATTTAGAGACAATTACCATTTTTACACCATAGTGACATCTTATTCAGATCGTTCTGCAGTTGGTTTTGATCTTCACATTTCACTAGGTGGTAAATGACGGCGTCATCTGCAAACAACGTAAGAGAACAGCAGAGGACCAATAACACTACCCTGTGGAACGCCGGACATCACCTCTGTTTTAGTCGATGCTTTACCATCGATTACCACAAACTGTGTCCTCTCTGACAGGAAATCACCTATCCAGTCGCAAATTTGGGGCGATATACCGTAACCACGCAATTTGATTAAAAGCCGTTTGTGAGATATGGTGTCAAAAGCCTTCTGGAAATCAAGAAATACGGAATCGATTTGCGAACCCTTGTCGATAGCACCCATAACTTCGTGTGAATAAAGAGCCAGTTGTGTTTCGCATATACCATATTTTCAAAATCCGCGTTGACCTTGGGTCAATAGATCATTATGTTCGAGATAATTCTTAATATTTGAATACAGCATATGTTTCAAAACGCTGCTGCAAATTGTCGTCAATGAAATAGGCCTGTAGTTTGTCTTTAACTGGCCATACCAATGGTGTATTGACTTTTGGATCCTATCCTCTAAGTGATCCGCTGTCAATATTTCCCTGATCTCATTACTCATCCTATATAATTCTTATTACATCCGCAGGAATTTAATTTCCCCTGCCTCTATTTCTTAATTATCCAAATTTCCGACTCATAAGTCAATATTGGAATATAGCAAGTACTGTACAACACTGCTTGCCTGTGGTACGTCCTTTCTCCACTCGAAACACATAACGCTTCTCAGAAATATTTCTGCCTGTCTGTCACGTTAGGTAAAGAATGTGAAACATAATATCATTATTCACGAAACTGAAAAGCTTTTCCCATGTAACTTTACGTGATGTAGCACATTTTGACGTTTTACTTGTACAAAGCGAGCATCGTCTTCAGACCTCACCAGTATGTTAGACAGAATGCTTTCTTACACAAAGAGGTACAGTCATCCTCATTTTCCGCAGTGGCCTAGTTTGAATTTAGTGTTGACATATTCGTCAGTTCTTCAGTGCTGATTCACACTAGGCCCAGACTCTTACGGAATCGGCGAAATGCCGCAAGTAATAATTAATGATTTTTCAGGGGAACTGCGTCAGAAGAGTGTGGACAAGGAGACAGTTTGTGTCTGGCGGCAGGCGAGCTGAGACAGCCCGCTCGCCTTCGGTTATCGCTGTGTTCCCAGCTGTGTAGTGGTCGAGCGCAACTGCCTCGTAAGCAGGAGGACGCGGGTTCGAATGCCAGGTGGGCACAAATTTTCGACTTTCCCCATCGATCGTAAATTCCTTCGCAAGTTGCCACATTTCTTCAGTTACTACCTTACACTACGCGAAATTCCACAAGTCTACGTTTGCTCCGAGTGATCTGGCAAGAGATGAAGAATCTTGTACTGCACACCTAAATGAGAGTCTGCCATATGTGCCTTTTATGGCAACAGTGCGATATTAGCATCTCGTCTGTCTACTCCACACACTAATTCGTTGTGCTGATGTAAAATGTTTGACTGGCCAATATCAACTTTCTAAGTGAAATGGACTCCAAACTCCATAGACAACAGTTTAACACGATTGGTTCGCTTACTTCTTCGAGGGTAAGCTCTTGTCGTGGAGGCGCCATTGACCATTCATCCTGCTGGAAATGCAGACCTCTGTATCTCTATCACTTTGCGTGGCTTGACATTCTCCTGTTATCAGTCTCATATAAAAGACTATCGGAATCATCGTCAACTGCCAGATTCTCGTTGATACCCACATAATACAAAAGGTACAAAAAACAAAATTTACATATAATAATTTCAATTAATGATTAATAATTGAATAAAACATTTAAAAAATTATTTCAATAAAATATACTAAGACAATAAATCAATATTTAAAAAAATTAAAATCAATAAGTAACAAAAAAATAAAATAAACAATTCAAGACATTCTGAATTGCACTGACCTTTTCGTGTTACAGCAAGGTCGTTATCGACCATGTCAGCATACGGGGGTTAGAACTTAAATAGTGGCTACTATTTATTCATAACTTATACAAAAACGTTACATTTTTGCACCTGTTACAGTCCTTCAAAAAAGTTACCAGCGTTGTGTAGAACCCGTTGCCAGCGATGTGGAAGGCGTGGTATACCCTTAGCAGAACCTTTTCTGTTGATGGTGCGAATAGACCGTTCTACTGCCTGTAGAATCTCTGGAACAGTACTGAAGCGAACACGATGAAGTGCTTCCTACATCTTCAGAATCAAATCAAAGTCGTAACGACGTAAGTCCAGGGAGTATGGAGGATGGTACAGTACTTCCCAGTCTCGTAGACCGAACAACAAAAGGTCGCAGGGTATGGTCTCCATGCCTCTGAGCAACAAAAGTGCCATTCTTAGCGACATAGAGCTAGGTACACTCTTTGACAAAAAACCTGGCCGCCGGCCGGCCGCCGCTGAGCCTAAATCCGAGCCGATCGCGACATGGGACAATAAACGTGGCCGCGCTGATTCGCTCTAAGTCCAGCTATCTGCACAATCTGGCAACACTGTAGACTTCGGGAGATCATACAGTACTTCTTCTGTGCAGTTACAAGACAAGTAAGTCAGCTACATCCGTGCTCTTGCGGTAAAGTGCCTGACTTACGTGCGAGTCTTTGCGATCGAAACCGACTGCTGACAAAAATATTTAATTCACGTCCCTCGTGCAGGCCGATTCCACATGTGTAAGGGAAGCATATGCGTAACGTATTTCAATTTTTGATACTCTGGTAATAATATTCCGGCCCAATAACATCGCCGCCTCTGGCCGCAGCACTTGGCAGAGCTCTCCGCGGCCCACTCGCCGGCAGCAGCGGTGGCGGTGCTACACAGCGCTGCATCGCCCTCTGCCCACAGCGCCTGCCGCCGCTCATCGCCCTGGATACGTAAAATGCTGTAGTGTTGCTGAGTGGTGATCCACAAAAAAGGTTGCGATGTGTATTTCAGACACGATGTCAACGGAGCAGACCACTCATTTTGAATGATGAGCATATTATTACACTAATACATAATACATTAGAGAGGCAAAAAATTGTCAAAGTCGTTGATTCAATCCAATGGCACTCTACGATGGTTAACACTTATTTGTGGTTTAAATCTCGATCCTTTTCCTTTCAGATAAGCCCTTCGTGTAATTTGTTATTGTCATCAGTTCATATGTTTTCATCAAGACACAATGTGTAACTCACTAAAATGTTTTAGTGTCGTTGTTTCATTCCTTACTGTAAATGTATGAGCTGAATTATGGGAATACGTTTCAGTGCACGTTCTAAAGCAACACAGACACACAGCAAGGTTCGTGTCTTCATGTCTCATTTCTAAAGCAGATATTTCGCATCAATTGAGGTCAATTCGAATTTCTTCAAAGCCGTTTGTATGGTGAAGCAAAGAAGACATCTAATACCATTTCCATAATTTGGAGTCGACCTTTCTGAAAGACTTATTGTATAAAGCTTTTCTTCTGATTCCGTTAAAGAGTTTCTTCTTGCACTCTGCATCGTATAAAGTAAAATAAAACGAAGTAAAATGAAATTCCACCGCGACACGCAATTTCTCCGACCAGGATTAGAACTGCCGGCTCACACCAGAGTTGCATCACAAGACACAAGCAGAACCAAACAGCCAACAACACCCTGTGGCAGCGTGCCTTCAGTCTCTCACATATTCAATGCTGATCCTCTAACGCATCGTGAAAGATAACCTGAAAGTCATCAACACGAATAACTGCATTCCTTGAGTGCAAAAGTTAAATTTCGGTCTCTCATATCACGTGGGCGTTATACAGCATGAGTCATGAAAGTAGAAGGGGAATGTCAAGTGAACTTAGCGAGACAATTCAGTACCACTTGCGGAAGTAACTGCACTGTCACAGTGTTGCCAAATAACAGGAACGATGTTGCCAGTTCTTAGCTGCACTAGGAAGACCTGTGTAGCGATAAGCGACGCGAAATCGCGCTCGTCTCGTATGGGCTTCTAGAGGGGAGTCGCGAATTTCGGTTAATATGCGGCGCTATATCCTGATAGATTCCATCGCCACATTTAGGAAGCAGGTATTTAATTCGTCCAATGAGCCCGAAACCTGCCATTACATTTTTTGAAGCTTTACAGCATTATGATATATTTTCAGCAAATGACTAGAGAAGTTAAAAATACTGATATTGTGCTTGCAACATATGATAGGTCAAAGACTGAGATACGTAAACATCCATCACGATTACAGTTTCACCCCCTGCCCCTCCCTCCTCAAAAATAAGACCAAACCACTTGTTTTGTTACATTTCTACAAAAGCTAATTTTTTTCATGAAAAGTTACTGGAAATCAATGTTGCCCCATCCGTCACGAAAAACTTCGCAACTTGAAAGCGACTGGCTTTCAAAATGCAGCCTTACGACTGTACAAGTAATATTTCAAGTCTTCTATGTGAGTACATAAATGTGTTGGTTTGCTTGAAAGCCAGAAGGAACATAGTTAACTGATTATTTGTGCAACACAGTAATTATTTCATTTGAGGATTCAGGAGACAGGATACTTAAAATTACGGCCATGAACAGAGAAGCTAAACTGTATATGTGGGAAATGTGCAATTCTGAGGTTTTTCCTCTGCAAACATATACATATAATGTATAGACTACTAAGCAGCTTATTGATTTCGCAGTGTCACAGCCTTGTTGGGCCAACAAATGATGATGAGAATCCGAACACATGTGTCTGATGGCTTCCTCGAACGTTTCATCCTACGACTTGGATGTGTTGTTGCTTGGCATCTGTCGTCACGACGATAAATCAACAGAAATTGTTACAAACGTTTTACCTACTTTCTCTTATTGTCATATTTTTCGTCAAACCACACATTCTTTCTGGTGTCTTGGCCACATGAGAAAGAACGCTTTTGCAACAGAATTAATGATAATAATGATGGTAATAATGATAGTAATCAATGATGTTTATGGCATTACAGCAGAATGATAACGATTACAATAACAATAGAAAATGCCGATCTCTTGGTTGACATACTGTAATGAGTTTTGGCATTTCGGTGCTGAATACCGTATAGGACATTTTTCATAGAAGAAAAACAGACCTGAAGCCACACACATAACTAGTACAACGATACCTCACTAATCAACTATGCTTGCTGTAGATCAGGCGACGAGAATGGCGCTACCGAGCTAAAGTGAGAGTGTTGGTTCAGTTGTCTGACATATGTTGGCAGTTAATACAGACAGTCCCGACATGAAGCACAAAATTGTTTGCAATTTAAGCAGGGGCCACAATATCCTCATTCCTACAAACAGCATGCTTCAAATGGCTTTTAGCCACGCTGCGTTGCCAAAGCCCATTCTAAATAAGGCTTCAGTCCGAAAGAAGACAACAGCATTGAAAAATGCTGATGAATAGATGACTTACCCTCATCAACTTCAGGGGAGAATTTCTTTTAACAAAACGAAGAAGTGTGAAACGACTACTTTCTCCAACGTTCCTACGGACTTTTGTCACAAATTGGACGTATATACGTTCAGTCTTGTCATACGCGGCTCACATTCCAGGAATATCACCAAAATGAGCATCTGACGGGTACCGCCCTAGAGCAGCTATTACGCAAGTTTTTACCAATAATCATAAAATTGACCAGACGGCTTTTGCTGCAGAATATAGCGACTTCTATTAGATCCGCGTAACCTTTCCCGACAATAAACTGTTTTCTTCGTATAGTGATGTCCCTGTTTAGGTGAATTATAATGTTAGTGTTTAATGTTGCTTCAGAAGAACTTTTTGCCTGAAATATTTTTAACTTTGCAGAAGATTCAAAGTAATTGTAATAATTAGTTTCCCCTCAAATTACTCCATTCATTTGATCTATTATTTGTAAAGTAATTGTAACCGCCAAAAGTGAAATTGTCCTATAAACAGTTTGGTTATTTTACGTCTATCGTCCATGGGCAGAACGCTTTCATCTGAAATATTTCCACGAAAGGCAGAGAAGCGGACGGTTCTCTGTCATAGTATAGAGTAAGGCTCGCGTAGCCGGTCCTCTGTGGAGAAGAGATGGAATTATATGTTGAAGAAAGAAGTCATACCTAAGAAACTTGCGTATTAATTTTATTTTTCCCATGTATTTATATTTTTTGAGGCTTAAATTCGCCTTTACTTCTCACAAAATAATGAGATATAGTTTTCTCTGCTAGTAGCTACCTTTGGTCGTTTCCGACCGCATTACATTTTTTGTTGTCTCCAGATGGATCTTACTTTGTCTCTGCCGGTCCCAGATTTCACGTCGAAAGAAAACATGTGCCCCACATCATTCATTTCACAGGAGGCGGTCGTATATTTACTTGTACGAATATTGTCCGCAACCGTAAACAGTTTGCTCTTGCTGTTCGTCTCCTTAATATTGTTAAACACATTTTTCCCAATAATTCTCCTCGTGATGTGGTTAAACTGCTGTGCTTTATTATTGTTAGTATCATTAGCTTTTATTTCAAGTCGACCTTTGAATTTGTATTTTTTATTACCGTTACATTTGTTTGTTCAATATGTTTCACAATATTGAAGATCAACAAGTTCTCATATCCATTATCATAAGCGAGTTAGAGCTAAAGTATAACGGTCATTTTTGTCTTGTTTCGTCCGTAAAAGTTCCTCTGAAAATGTGGAACACTTATTTTAAACTTCATTTGAAACCGATATGTAGGCAGAGGACATTCACGGATTACTCATTTATTAACTCATTTATTAACTTCATTCATAATGATAATTTGGATCAAATTTATTTAAAATTTTTGTACTCAGTCCATTTAATTTTTATAATAGCGGCAAAATTGCAGCCTTGCGCATTCTACGACATCTGTTCAAAATCAATGAATAAAAGATACGTCAATACGTTTATTTACTATCTTTTAACAAGCAACAGTGCAATTGCTCTCCTTAATACTGTTTAAACCATGGCACAATTTATCGATCAATTTTAAACGTTGTAACACGTGTTTATTAGGTTGCTTTATTGACTACTGTGTGTTTGTTACAAATTTTACAATTGATTTTATACTAACGATAGGCCAGAAACTTAATTAAAGTAACTCAGAACCGCGTGACAATGCAATATTTACTCGCATGGTTTTTGATACGGAGCGAGTTGGTGTAGTAGTAACACACTGGACTCATATTCGGCTGCACGGCGCATCAAACTGGCCTGTGGCCATTTGGGTTTGAGTTTTCCAGGATTTTCCTAAATCAGTCTAAGCAAATACCAGAATTGCCCCTGCTGCAGGGCACGGCCGTATTCCTTCTACATCATTATCATAACAACCGGAACTTCTGCTTCGCTCTAATGACCCCTCTGTCGACGGGACGTTAAATCTTAACCTTCCTTCTTTCTTTCGTGTCTCGTGTGCAATAGAGCTTACTTCGTTTATGTTTCCGTGTGTTGGTACAAATTTTGCAAAAAATGTTTGTAGAGCTTATGGGACTTAACTACGTGGTCATCAGTCCCTAATCTTACAAACTACTTATGAACTAGCTAATATTAAGGACGGCACAAATATCCATGCATGAGGGGGGATTCGAACCCCCGACCGTAGTGGCCAAATTTTGCAGTTCACTTCAAATCAACTTCCATATGAACAAGAGACCTTAAACGTTTAAATTAATTGGATGACACTGCTTCATTAACGCCATTTCTTAATTGGTGTGTGGTGGAGGGCACTTTTTATACAACTGCTGTTTCCGCCTGTTTCTCTTCCAGTCGTGAATGGTTCGCCGTTAAATCTATTTCTGGTAAGACTTAGTGTGAGCTCATATCGCCCTATCTTTTACTTTCGCGATCTTTCCGTGACTAATACGTAAGAGGGGTCAGGTGAAAAAGAAATAAAAGAAATGTATCGAATGTCTCTTTTGTATTCTCATGAAAACGTTTCAAATTGAATGAAAAATTTCACACATACAAATTTTGAAAAGTGTAAAATACTCAATCAAATGAAAATGTATATAAACGTGGTTTTAAAATAGACTAAGACGTATAAAGCAGCTTTTGTCCACTCGAAAATTGCTACCGTGTTAAATATAGTTCCAAAAAATTTTTAATAACTATGTCAGGCGTCATAGTAACACTGGAACATAAAGTGTTCTTGCTACATGAGTAATGCTAGCAGTAGCGTTTAGTTGCCACCGACTTGAAGGATAATTTATTTCATTAACTATCTGAAGTCGATAAGAGGTATGACGCGGTGGCGGCAGCCAGGGTCGTTTTGGAAAATGCGGCACAACGAGCGAGCGAAGGCGCGCGCGCGTTTCTGAAAACGGAGAAGGCGGAGCGAGCCTGCTGGAAGGAAAGGATAGTTGTTGGTCGAAGGGAGTCTAACACATGTTCGGTAAACCTCCGCGAACTTTCTCGTTTTTACTGTAAATAAGAAATAAATGAAATTCACGAATTGCATTGAACATTGCAATGGTTAGTAAATTAATGTCGTCCGATATCTGCCGACGATACCGATCAAATGATAATCTATCGACGTGAGATACAAGGCACCTAAAAGTCGCCATTAAGATTGTACTCTGAAACCTATCACCGCGCTGTAGTGAGCAAATTGCTATTAAAATTATGTCTGCAGCGCATCCGGATATCAGACTACGTAACATTTTATGAAATCAACGAGGCAGGCAACAAATACAGGTCTGGAATCTATTGAGCACCTCATCAAGGAATGTGCTCAAAATTAGCGTTTGATTCAAATGGAAAGCTATTTAATGTAGAAAGATGTTCTATTACTAACAGGTCGCTTGTAATTTCCATATTGACTTGCGGACATTTTATTTTATAAGGAAGCAAACTCGAAGGAAACTGCACTAAATTTGAGTATTTAGGAAGTAAAGTAATGGAGTAAAGTAAACATAACAATAAGACCTACCTAGGAATCAACGATAAACCGAGAAACAAAACTGGAAATAAGCTCAATGAGGTATTCATTGATCCCACCCAACCTTAAAAAAAAAAAAAAAAAAAAAAAACTGATCACGTGGTATATATGCAATTTCGAGAGCACAGTGTCTCGAGCCTGAGTGGAATTGCGGATAGTAACATGCAGGACGCCAACTACAAAAACTCGTTCATCAGGCCACCAATGTAATGAAGATTTTCCAACGTCGTAGCTAGGACCTATTGTTTCGCAACTTCGGCATCATGTAGATGTGAGTCTGATATCTAATTCTGCAGTCAATTGACTTTTCTTGTCACCTCCATTAAATATTTTGAAAAATTAACATCATAATATGCACATTGTAGTAGTTAACTGAATTTGTGTTCAAGATGGTCGTTTCGTACATTAACTACTCCTACTCTCTTTCACGTTGCGAGCAATCTGCCTCAGCTGTGAGTAAATCAATGAGGTAGGATTTACTGGAGTAATGTCTAGCTGTATAATAGTCACTTTCTAAAAACCTAGCCCATTTCGAAATCGGATCAGTTTTGTTGCAAAAGCTGGATCTCATCATTTCGTCTCGTTACGTCTTTAATTTATCCGCTTACTGTCAAATAAAACCATTCGTACCAGATGCCTCCTGGCAGCCTCACAGCAGATGCCATAGCCACCTACTTGAAGAATATCAAGTGACATCACAAACAAAACGAAAGAACATTTTCTTAAATGAATTTATCAATTGTTCTAAAATGATGAGAAAATTTTAAATATAGATAGAACAACTTATTTGTAAATTACTTCAAATGTTGTAATCCCATAAAGTAAATAATAAATTCTCAAGCCACCTCAGCTGTTTTTTATTAAGATCGTTGCTTTACAGGTCCACAACCGTTTTCGTTTTTAAATAACCATCTTCAGGTGTTAATTTTTTTATATGAAAATTCATTAGAGAGATCCAAGGTTCTAATTGCTTTCATCTGTCATGGGAATAAAATTTTATTAAATAGGCCTGTATATATGGAACCATGCCAACAGAAATTATCACGGTCTTTCAGAATAAAAACCAAGGACGTTAAAATGTGGGACAAATAGACGCGTAATTTTGATTACTGTATTGTCCATGAAACCAGTAGATTGCCGACGAAGTGGAGTACAAACCAAAGAAGACTGTCCAAAGAATCGAAGAAACCGATTGAAGATGAATTTGTATTTTATTCATCTTTGCATCAAGTATTACGGCAAGGTAAAAAACTAACGAATACCCATTTTCTCTGTTTTGTTTCAGCTTCAAGAGGACTAAATTCAAAATATGCTCGTGTAAACATTATTTGATTATAATACTCCCCTGCAACGATGCGTTAGGTATATTTCCATAATAGCTGCTCATTTAAGTAATATTCCTTGAATGTGAGACGCGTATGACAAGACTCAACGTAGATACAGTCTGTCTTTGCAGAATATGATCGTTCGCATTACTTTTTAGTTTTGTTACAAAAAGCTCTTACTGAAAGTTGATGAGGGTAAGTTATCAATTCATCAGTATTTCTCAATCCTGTTGTCTGCTTGCTTTCGGACTGAAGCCTTTCCTTATGATGGCATTTGCTAGCACGGCATGGCTAAAATCCAGTGGAGGAAAGATGCTTGTAGGATTGAGGATATTGTGAGCTGTCGCTTTCAAGATGCGAAGTGTTTGATATGTTACTGTTTAGTGACGGATGGGGCAACGTTCATTTCCAGTAACTTTTCATGGGAAAAAAAGTTAAAAAATTGTCACAACCTAACAAAGTAATTGTTAAGTTTTTTTTGTTTTTTTTGGGGGGGGGGGGAGGGGGTGAAACTGTAATCGTGATGGATGTCTATGTATCTCGGTCTTTGACCTACCATATGTTGCAGGCACAATATCAGTATTTTTAACTTCTCTAGTCATTTGCTGAAAATATATCATAATGCTGTAAAGCTTCAAAAAATGTAATGGCTGGTTTCGGGCTCATTGGACGAATTAAATACCTGCTTCCTAAATGTGACGATGGAATCTATCAGGAGATAGCGCCGCATATAAACCAAAATGCGCGACTCCCCTCTAGAAGCCCATATGAGACGAGCGCGATTTCGCTTCGCTTATCGCTACACAGGTCTTCCTAGTGCAGCTAAGAACTGGCAACATCGTTCCTGTTATTTGGCAACACTGTGATAGTGCAGTTACTTCCGCAAGTGGTACTGAATTGTCTCGCTAAGTTCACTTGACATTGCCCTTCTACTTTCATGACTCATGCTGTATAACGCCCACGTGATATGAGAGACCGAAATTTAACTTTTGCACTCAAGGAATGCAGTTATTCGTGTTGGTGACTTTCAGGTTATCTATCACGATGCGTTAGAGGCTCAGCATTGAATATGTGAGAGACTGAGGGCACGAGGCCACAGTGTGTGGTTGGCTGTGTGGTTCTGCTTGTGTCTTGTTAAATAAATAAATAAATAAATAAATTGAATAAAATGAACTTCAAATGAATTAATACACTTCATTTTTGTCGCTACACTGAATGTCTTTTCATTTTTTCACCCTTTTTTATTGTTTCCCCTATTAAGAAATAGGTTAGTTGCACTGGGCCTAGGATAAGATAGGGCCAACGCCTGAAGTGGTGTAGTTTGTCATTTATTTATTTTATTTTCTAGGGTAAAAGTGGCGGTGTCAAGTAATTTTTTTTAAGTTCCTTCAATTAAAAGGGGAAAAATAAAAATAAAAAAAATAATAAGAAAAAAAAAGCAAATAAAAAAAAAAGAAAAAAAAAACTCTGGTGTGAGCCGGCAGTTCTAATCCTGGTCGGAGAAATTGCGTGTCGCGGTGGAATTTCATTTTACTTCGTTTTATTTTACTTTATACGATGCAGATTGCAAGAAGAAACTCTTTAACGGAATCAGAAGAAAAGCTTTATACAATAAGTCTTTCAGAAAGGTCGACTCCAAATTATGGAAATGGTATTAGATGTCGTCTTTGCTTCACCATACAAACGGCTTTGAAGAAATTCGAATTGACATCCATTGATGCGAAATGAGACATGAAGACACGAACCTTGCTGTGTGTCTGTGTTGCTTTAGAACGTGCACTGAAACGTATTCCCATAATTCAGCTCATACATTTACAGTAAGGAATGAAACAACGACACTAACACATTTTAGTGAGTTACACATTGTGTCTTGATGAAAACATATGAACTGATGACAATAACAAATTACACGAAGGGCTTTTCTGAAAGGAAAAGGATCGAGATTTAAACCACAAATAAGTGTTAACCATCGTAGAGTGCCATTGGATTGAATCAACGACTTGGCAATTTTTTGCCTCAATAATGTATTATGTATTAGTGTAATAATATGCTCATCATTCAAAATGAGTGGTCTGCTCCGTTGACATCGTGTCTGAAATACACATCGCAACCTTTTTTGTGGATCACCACTCAGCAACACTACAGCATTTTACGTATCCAGGGCGATGAGCGGTGGCAGGTGCTATGGGCAGAGGGCGAGGCAGCGCTGTGCAGCGCCTCCACCGCTGCTGCCGGCGAGTGGGCCGCGGAGAGCTCTGCCAAGTGCTGCGACCAGAGGCGGCGATGTTATTGGGCCGGAATATTATTACCAGTGTATCAAAAAATGAAATACGTTACGCATATGTTCCCCTTACACATGTGGCATAGGCATGCACGAGGGACGTGAATTAAAAATTTTTGTCAGCAGTCGGTTTCGATCGCAAAGACTCGCACGTAAGGCAGGAACTTTACCGCAAGACCACGGATTTAGCTGGCTTTAAGTGCCTTCTAACTGCACAGAAGAAGTACTGTATGAACTCCCAAAGTCTACAGTGTTGCCAGATTGTGCATATAGCCGGACTTAGAGCGAATCAGCGCGGCCACTTTTATTGTCCCATGTCGCGATCGGCTCGGATTTAGGCTCAGCGGCGGCCGGCCGGCGGCCAGGTTTTTTGTCAAAGAGGGCACGTCCACTAATACTGACTTCTGCCCATGTCATCCGTCCACCACCATGATATGATGATGCTTCCTGAGCATAAGCATGATTGTTACGAGTGCGATGTTCTGTCCAGATGAGGAGACGACAATTGTCCGGCTGAACACAAAATCTTGACCCATCTCTGAACGGAACGCGGAGCCATTCGTTACGACTCTAATCCTGATGTTTCTCTGCCCAGTTTTTACGGGTTAAATGGTGTCGTGGTTTTATTGGGAGGCTCACCATAGACCTCCTCTCGTAGAGGCAACATTTCTGAAGACGAATTCGGACTGGTTCTGTTGATATTGGGCGTCCTGTTGCTGCCTGGAGGGTGCGTTGCAGCTGAGTTGAATTCAGCCTACTGTCTCGACGGGCTGTTAAACGGCGAAAACGCTTATCTCTTGCTACTGTTACCGACGACCTCGACCATGCCTTCGTGTAAGGGTTACCGTTGTCTGGAAATAACAGTGTGGGACACTCCAATAGCCGGCCGCGGTGGCCGAGGGGACTGAGGCGCTCCAGTCACGGTCTGCACGGCCACTACGGTGGGGGGTCGAATCCCCCTCGGGCATGGATATTTGTGCCGTCCTTAGAATTAGTTAGTTCATAAGTAGTTTGTAAGTGTAGGGACTGATGACCCTGTAGTTAAGTCCCATAAGCTATACAAAACTCTGTGTCTGTCCCGCTTCCAACCTTCCTATGGCTCTCGATGTCATAGTTTCGGGTAAGTCATGTTGTTGTCGCATTGCACTTCCTGCTCACTACACTATCTTAACCCAATTTCTTGTGTAATTCTTCGGTTAAAGTAAACACAAGTCGTCACCAAGCCCCCTCAGCATCAACTTTTCATTACTACCACTATCTGGGGTGTCGTAATGTTGTTGTCTCCACTCCGTAGATCCGCCAGAAAGACGTCGAACCATTTTAGTTAATTCTGCGGATGACAATACTTAGGAACCCCTAGATATCTTGTAGTGTGACTGTGTTCTTGTCTCCTTCAGACCCACTACATAATTTCTTTAGAATTCTTTAAATGTAGTTCCCAGACAATAGTTCATTTATCAGAGGACCAGCTATGCTCCATACTTTGATGTACTCTTCTTGATGGTGTAGTCAGACTTCTTCTCCTTCGCTAAAGTTGGTAGATAAAAAGCGAGAAAACTGCTTCTTTATCGGTAGGAATTAACTACTAAATAACTGTAGCCCACACGTTCAGTTGAATGGAAAACAGTGGGATTTATTTCCCCCAAATACAACGAGACACTTCATGCATCCGTGTCTTAGTATGAACTTCTACATCAAGAACGACCAGTAATGACAAAAGCCAATCAGCTTAACATAGAATTTATAACATAAAGATTCCTTGGTGATTTCTCTTCCATATATAATGTCCATGCGGCTGCTATGATTCAAATACAATCGCTGCCACTTGTTACTGACAGGCTACTCAATACCGAAACAGAAAAGAGACTTGGGGCAGTATTTGACCTCTCACCTGTTAATTATCTTTTTGGTCATTTGGCATAGATACAGGCAGATATGTAGTGTAAATGGTTGCACTACAACGCGAATAAAAACTGGATACGTTCATCGTACGTCCCTCATTGATTTCTGTGATTATTTCACTCATCGTTGCTTATTTGTTAGCACTGAAAAATCTACGTGGATACCTCATGCGTCAAACTGCAACAACCATTCCACGTACAAAGACTTCCTGTCGTTGGGCCATAATCAAGGCGGCAACCTTTCTCACATGAATCACTGGAGTAGAATCGACAACCCTAGAAGTGCATCTTCCTTTTATACATTATGGTCGTGATATTACCGGCATCTGTATCTGTGCATATACCTACGCCATGACTTTCTCACCACACTGTAAACCATTAAAGTTTATGAGAAATATTTAGATACATCCTGTGTCTATTCAAATGTTCAAATGTTTGTATAGTCTATGGGACTTAACTACCGGGTCATCAGTCCCTAAACTTACAAACTACTTATGAACTACTTACGAACTAGGACGGCACAAATATCCATGCCCGTGGGCCACCGTAGTGGCCGTGCAGACCGTGACTAGAGCGCCTCAATCCCCTGTGTCTATTGCTACTACATGAATAATGTATAACAATCTTTAAGTACAGTTTCTACATCTATATATGTATCTTGCAAAACACATTTAAGTATCTTGCAGAGGGTTCATCAATTCGCTTTCATAATATTTCGCTAATGGAATGCGGGTTAAAGAGCAACTAAATATTTCCGTTTCCGGCATGACACCTCCTAATTTCTTATTATGATCACATCACCATGGGAGCTAACATAGTATGTTCGAATACGCAGGAAAGAACTGGCGAAAGAAATATCGCAAATAAAGGATGATTATAATTAAAGTTAAACTTTCAGAATGACATCAAATTGCAACTACAAATTATCGGAGAAGCGGAAAAACGTATAGCAGAATGACAATGAAATATCAAAATTGATCAACAGATTGCACTGTAAGCATCATAATTTGATAGTGGTTGACTACAAATGAATCATACAACACTGCCTAAGGTGTAAGTTAGACGTTAAACAAACTGTACTACTAAGTGCACATGGGAGAACATGTGTGATACTGTTAGTTGCGAAAGCCAATTCTCTAAAGCAAAGTAATATCATATCGGATGGGAAAAATTGGTTTTTAATATTCCTGAGGCCTAAATCCGCATAAAGTGTCCTTCACATCGATTTTCAATTGTCCTAAAGCCGAAAACTGCAGAGAAAGCACCAATCGCAGCGCATAAAAAGCACAATACATCGGTTTTCATTGTCCTCAGACCAAAACCGCATAGAAAGCATAAATCACATCTGTCCTACATCTACATAGAAACTCTGTAAATCATACTTAAGTGACTGGCAGAGGGTTCATTAACCACTTTCATAACCTTTCTCTATCGTTCCATTCTCTAATAGCACACGGGAAGAAAGAACACATAAACCGTTTCGTTTTCGATCTGATTTCTCTTATTTTATTGGGATGGTCATATCTCCATATGTACGTGGGTGCTCGCAAAATATTTTCACATTCAGAAGTAAAAGTCGGCGATTCAAACTTCGCAAATAGATCTCGCCGCAACGAATAAAGTCGATCTTTAATGATTTTCCACCTAAAATCGTGCAACATTTCCGTGACGCTTTCCCCCCTGTAACGAAATAAAACAAAACGAGCTGCACTTCTCTGAACCTCCTCATTGTCTTCCGTCAGTCCCACCTGGTGAGGGTCCCACACTGGGCAATAGTACTCCAGGAGAGGATGCACAAGTGTGATGTAGGCAGTCTCTTTGGTGGAGCTGTTGCATCTTCGAATCGTTCTGTCAATGAAATGGTAACTTTGGTTCGCCTTCCCCACAACGTTTTTATGTGTTCTCTACAGTCTAAGTTGTTCGTAAGTGTTAACTCCTAGATATTTCGTAGAATTTACGACCTTAAGGTTTGATTGTATTTGAAATTCAGCGGATTTCTTTTAGTGGTAATGTATATTACTTCACACTTTTCATTATTTAGTGTTAATTGCCAATTTTCGCACCGTGTAGAAACTTCGTCTAAATCGCTTTGCAGCTACATTTTATCCTCTGTTGACTTCACTAACCGATAAACGACAGCATCATCCGCGAACAGTGTAAGAGAGCTATTCAGATTGTATGCTAAATCGTCTATAAACACAAGAGTAGGGGACCTATAACGCTTCCCTGTGGAACGTCATAAATCACTTCTATTTTACTCGATGACTTACCGTCAATTACAACGAACTGTGTTCTTTCTGATAGGAAATCGCGAATCCAATCGCACAATTGGAGCGATATTAAATTTCATTAGAAGGCGCTTGTGAGGTACACTGTCAAAAGCCTTCCGGAAATCCAGAAATATGGAATCGATTTGAGATCCATGGCACTTATCACTTCATGTGAATAAAGGTCAAGCTGTGTTTCGCAAGAGCGATACTTTCTGGATCCGTCGTTCTCTTCGAGGTAGTTCGTAATGTTCGAACAAAGTATATGTTCCAAAATCCTACTGCAAAGCGACGTCAATGAGATGGGCCTGTAATTTTGGGGACCATTCCTATTGCCTTTTTTGAATATTGGAGTGACCTGGGCAACTTTCCAGTCTTTGGTTACGGATCTTTCGCTGAATGACCGGTTGTATATGGTAGCTGAGTATGGAGCTATTGCATCAGCATACTCTGAGAGGAATCTCGTTGGTATACAATCTGGCCCGGAAGATTTGTTTCTGCTTAGTGACTTAAGTTGTTTTACTACACCAGGAACATTTACCTCTAAATTTTGCATGCTGGCAGATGTTCTTGGTTCGAATTCCAGAGTGTGCACTTCGTCTTCGTCTTCCGAGGCAATAGCCTCATAATCAGCGTCAGTCAAAATCAAATCGGATTTTCAATTTTCGTGTGACTAGCGCAAAACATGTCCAGTATACTGTCCACCGTTTTATACAAGTTGAAGTCGATAAACGGCGTGTTCTACAAGTGATCGAAGTGTTTCCGGAGTCACGTTCAGGATGTGTTGCACAATGCGTTCCTTCATTGCATCTTTAGTTCGTAGTTGGAACAATGAACACAATATCTTTCTGATAGCCTCACAGCAAGAAGTCACACGGATTAAGATCAAGTGATCGGTACGAGTAGGTTGTAGGGATATGTTGACGGCTGATAATGCTAGCATGTCTGAAATGGCGTTCAGCAGGTGCTTGCTTAGCTGGATTTGCAGTGTGCGGAGGTACTCCATCTACCACAAAAATAATCTCATTCACACATACACGCTGCTGGAGAGCTGAAAAGACGCAGTTGCGCAAAAGACACTCATACCGCTTGCCAGTAACTGTACATGTAACAGTACCGGAAGCACCTGTCTCTTTGAAAAAGATATGGCCATACGGTGAATGATGCCGTAACCCCGCACCACACAGTGACCTTATCAGTATGAAGCGCTACTGGTTGATCTGCGCCTGGATTTTCTGTTTCCCATATTCGACAATTCTGTTTACTGATATATCTTGTCAGTTGAAAGATGGTTTTGTCTGTCCACAAAATCTTTCACGCCGTTCATGGTCCACATCGATGCGAGCAAGAAATTCTAAAGAAATTCAAAAACCAAAAGTCTCTCTTGCTGGTAGGTCAACAGGAAGCAACTCGTACACATCTACATCTACATAGATACTCTGCAAATTACTTTGAAGTGCCTGGCAGAGGACTTATTAACCACTTTCATAGCCTTTCTCTACCGTTACATTCTCTAATAGCGCGCGAACCTAAATCGTTTCTTTTTCGATCTGATGTCTCTTATTTTATTGGGATGGCCATGTCTCCCTATTCAGGTGGGTGCTAGCAAAATATTTTCACATTCAGAAGTAAAAGTCGGTGATTCAAATTTCGTAAACAGATCTCGCCGCAACGAATAACGTCTTTCTTTTAACGATTTCCACCTCAAATAGTGCAACATTTCCGTGACGCTTTCCCCTCGGTAACGCGATAAAACAAAACGAGCTGCCCTTCTCTGAACCTTCTCAATGTCTCCCGTCAGTCCCACCTGGTGACGTCCCATAATGGGCAACAGTACTCCAGGAGAGGACGCACAAGTGTGATGTAGGCAGTCTCTTTGGTGGAGCTGGTGCATCTTCGAAGCGTTCTTCCAATGAAACGTAACCTCTGGTTCGCCTTCCCCACAATATTTTCTATGTGTTCTCTCCAGTCTAAGTTGTTTGTAACTGTAACTCCTAGGTATTTGGTAGAATTTACGACCTTAAGGCCTGACTGATTTCTCGTTTAATAAAGGTCAGCAGATTTCTTTTAGTGGTCATGTGTATTGTTTCATACTTTTCTTTATTTAGTGTCAATTGCAAATTTTCGCTCCATGTAGAAATTTTGTCTAAATCGCTTTGCAGTTCCTTTTGATCCTCTGTTGACTTCACTAACCGATAAACGACAGCATCATCCGCGAACAGTCTAAGGCAGCTATTCAGATTGTCTCCTAAATCGTTTATAAACACAAGGAAGGGTAGGGGACCTATAACGCTTCCCTGCGTAACGCCAGATATCACTTCTGTTTTACTCGATGACTTACCGTCAATTACAACGAACTGTGTCCTTTCTGATAGCAAATCGTGAATCCAGTCGCACAATTGGGCAGATATTCCATAAGCACGCAATTTCATTAGAAGCCGCTTGTGAGGTACAGTGTCAAAAGCCTTCCGGAAATCCAGAAATATGGAATAGATTTGAGATCCCTTGTCGTTGGCACTTATCACTTCATGTGAAAAAGGGCAAGCTGTGTTTCGCAAGAGCGATACTATTTGAATCCGTGTTGACTGTTGGTTAATAGGTCATTTTCTTAGAAGTAGTTCATAGTTCCTTCTCTTCGAAGTAGTATATGATTCAAAATCCTACTACAAATCGACGTCAGTGAGGTGGGCCTGTAAGTTTGGGGATGACTCCTTTTGCCTTTCTTGAATATCAATCCCAGTCCGACCTCTTCACGTATCTCCTCTCCCAGTAATTGGGTACGGATCTTTCGCTGAGTGATCGGTTGTATATGATAGCTAAGTACGAATCTTTTGCATCAGATTACTCTGAGAGGTATCTAGTTGGTATACAATCTGGCCCGGACGATTTGTTTTTGTTTAGTGACTTAAGTTGTTTTACTACTCCAGGAACATCTACTTCTAAGTTTCGCATGCTGGCAGTTGTTCTTGGATTGTATTCTGGAGTGTTTACTTCGTCCTCTTTGCTTAACGAATATCGGAAAGCTGTGTTTAGTAATTCTGCCTTAGCAGTACTGTCATCGGTAGTATTATCATTGCTATCGCGTAGTGAAGGTATTGTTTGTTTTCTGCCGCTAGTGTAGTTCTGCGATCAGTATTTTGTTGTGGAACTATTATAAGTTTCTCGCTTTGAAGTCGGTGCTAGGTTCCGAGTTTCAATAAAAGATTGCCAATCTTTGGGATTCTGTGCCTTTTAATTACACGGGTATTTTTGAATGGATAGCGGAGAAGATCTTTCGTAGGATTTTATGCATCGTACTCACAGATTTGTCCAATGTTCGGGCAATTTTCAGTGGCCACGGTGGAATGTCCGAGCGTTCCAAGGCGCCTTGCTACGGAGCGGGCTTTTGCCCGCTGTAGGAGGTTCGAGTTCTCCATCGAGCATGGCTATGTGTAATGTCCTTAGGTTATATGAACTTAATCTAAGTAGTTTGTGCGCCGAGGGATTAATAGTCAAAGAAGTTAAGTCTCGTAGATATACAAATATTTGAACATTTGAACAATTCTCCGTGCACTACACGTTTCCAGACCACCACTCGACTCTCCCTGTATTGCTGTAGGCACTTCTTCCACTGATGCATTATCTCGTTTCCTCCCTCTACCTGCTTGCACACCAAAGTAACCTGTCTTTTCGAATTTCGTATCATTTTTTCCAGACCCACGGCAGCCATCGGTCCAACGTCTTTTTCAAAACCTTCAGTGTCCGGAACTTCTGCAGAGCGTTTTGTGCGCAGTCATCACTCTTGTAAAACAGCAGAGCGCTATTCTGCGTTGAGAGAGTCATGGCGAACGTCTCAGACGCAAAATAAGGAAAAGCTGTGTATCCACTGCGTTTATACCAACTTCAATGGATCGGGTGCATGACGGGTATTTTCATTTATATATTCTGACACATACAGCGCCACCTATCGATAAATTTTCACACAATTTATTTTTCTTCTGACCTTCTTCCATAATATTACGTTGTAATTTTACGTAATTCAAATCAGTTGTGTTATTTTTACAGCTTTAAGTATGATCTCGTGCCGCGGCGAAATAGCCGTACGCACTGAAGCTCTCTGCTATTGTGCGCGTGGCCGTTCCACGTCAGAAGTTCGCGTCCTCCCTCGGCCTTGGAAGTTTGTGTTGTTCTTAAGATAAGTTAGTTAAACTAGTATGTAAGTTTAGGGACCGATAATCACTGTACTTAGGTCCCATAACTTTACAAACATGAACATTTGATTTTGTAGATCTCACCTCATCGTTTGCCGTCTCTAATGACCGCTCTTTCGAAGGGGCTTTAAACCCTAAGCTTCGTTTCTGGTGTCTTAAACAACCGATAAATGACAGCATCATCTGCTAACAGACTATAAGAACTGCTAAATTGTCTCCTAAATCGTTTTTAAAGACTAGGAATAGTAGGGGACCTATAACAATTTCCTGGGGAATGGCAGGTATAACTTATGTTTTATTAGATGACTTTCCGTCAATGTGCCCTTTCTTGCAGGAAATCACGAATACAGTCGCACAACAGAGACGATATTCCAAAGGTACGCAATATGATTTGAAGACGCTTGAGAGGTGCAGTGTCAAATTTACGAAAATTTAGAAATACGGAATCAATTTCGGATCCCTTGACGATATTTCTCTACACGTCATGTAAGTAAAGAGCTATCTTGGTTTCACAAGAACAACACTATGGGAACCGAGTTGACTATGGGTCAATAGGTTGCTCTGTTCGAGGTACCAATCACGTGCAGCAGACGACACACCGTGTCTTTCGCAGTCGGTTGCGGGGGCAGTCACCTTGTGACAGAACGCTCTGCTGTTACGCAGGACGTAGTCACATAGTTTCATGCCTGCTGTGACGTCAAATGGCAACAACAGGCTACACGCCACGTGGAAATTCCTTCCTTTCTTGCGGTCAGGTCGAACACCTGATTTGCAGCGAGTAGAATTTCAACAGACTTCCTGCGTCTAACGCTGTTGACTCGAGAATGTAAAGAATTCTCAAGAAGACCGAGAACTGTTTATTCATCCAAGAACGCATGTTACTGGCGTGGTCAATATTAGCTTGGTACCAGCCTGTTTCGATTTTTAATTCACCGGAGACATTGGACATACACAAACTGTTCCCGAATCTATCGCGTACTAGCGTAAGCAAATAAGAGCAACAGGTACAATGTTGTACACATATAGACTTTCGGTTATGAGTGATATTGTGATATAACCAGTGATCTCTATATAACCTGGATGTATAACTCTTGTACCTGAGAATACAACTGTAGCATGCCTGCACATTCATATATTTGCATTGTTCATCAGTTATTACGTGACAAATAATTGCTAAGAGTACCTCTGTATTTGAAATTTATGTCAATATACGAAGTAGCAGACTCTCTTGAGTGTGGAATCGTAACATATTTCCTTTTCGTTTTCTTGTAAAACTTCATAGCAGCCATGTTGTAATTAGTAAAGAAACAGCCGGCCGCGGTGGCCGAGGAGACTGAGGCGCTCCAGTCACGGTCTGCACGGCCACTACGGTCGGGGGTTCGAATCCCCCCTCGGGCATGGATATTTGTGCCGTCCTTAGTCTTAGTTAGTTCATAAGTAGTTTGTAAGTTTAGGGACTGATAGCCCCATGGTTAAGTCCCATAGACTTTACAAACATTTGATTTTTTTTTTTTTTTTTTTTTTTTTTTTTGAGTTAAGAAACAGAATATGAAAACTTTGGCTGGCACACTAAGAAATCTGCAGTTCAACATACAGGTGGTATAGAGATCACTGGATATAATAGAGGAAGTTTGATTACTGGCCAGTCAACCAGTCAAAAATACTCATACTGGAGATACTGAACCAATAATAAACTTCTGGAGAGCCTCATAACGCTACATTCGCAAACATGTCCAAAATGTGTTCACAAAACATTACGAAATAGAAAATAATAAGAATAGTTTGGAAAGAACACTCAGAAAATCGTGTAGAGAAAGCGAAGCAAAGTCTAAGTTTCGTTGGCAGGACACTTAGAAGATGCAACAGTTCTACTAAAGAAACTGCCTACACCACACTTGTACGTTCTACTTTGGAGTATTGTTGCGCACTGTGGGATCCCCACCAAGTGGGAATGACAGACGATTTAGATAAAGTTCAGAGAAGGGCTGCTCGTTTTGTAATATCCCGATGTACTGGAGAGAGTGTCACGGAAATGACGCACGAGTTGGGGTGGAAATAAGTAAAAGAAAGCCGTTATTGAATGAAATAAATCGCAATTTGCGATGTTATGGCATCATTGTATGAGGTTTAGGTGGAATGAAAATTTTCATTCGCCACAGTTTGGTATTGCGCCTAAATCTCATACAGTGATGCCATAACATCGCAAATAGCGATTTATTTCATTCATTTTAACGCTGTAATTTGTCAAAATATATATATAAAAACTGTTATTCATTGCGACGACATCTATTTGCGAAATTTCTGTAACCAACTTTCTCTTCGGAATGAGAACATATTTTGTTAGCAGCCACCTACATAGGAAGATATGATATCAAAATCAAGTAAGAGAAATCAAATCGAAAACGGAAACATTCTTTCATAAAAGAGGTTAGATAAATCCCCTTCGGTGCACTTTAATGTGAGTAGCAGAGTATTTATGTAGATGTAAAATAAAAACTGTCTATATCGCTAAATTATTTTTATTTATTACGGCGTTTCAGCATCTGCCATCATTAGATCTAAAAAATTTTGAAGTTCGGAGGTTTTAAGATCTCATGATGGCAGATGCCGGTTTTTTATTCTTATTAAAGAAAATGAAGATCAGAGACTCTTACAGGAAATTCGTTTCCCTTATACGGAAATAGAAAATTCTTTAACAGTGTAGCACAAGGGAAACATTACATATGTCATAGAAGTAAAACGCAGAGTATTGCTGTATCTACATAAAAAGTATATACACATCTAACTCAGTTGTCAAAGGAACAAAAGAAGTACTTTCACTGTATTGTATTCTGTCTTGTGAAGCAATAAAGGAAACAGCAATTTATTTAAAGAGATAACTTGAAGCACGTCCACTGAATGTGTGGTCGTGTTCCAATTTGATTGATTCATTAACCTAAAGTGTTTCTGTACCATTAATGCTACCTATTTGTATGTTAATTATTTTATTCTTTTATGAATGATCAATGCCCCATGTTTATATATGTCTGCCCCACATTTATATATGTTTTCACTCGTGTGATTGAACTTGTGTGTTCATGTGAATGTGAATGTGTGCTCTTAACACTGACTGACTGCCGCGCAATGGCTTACAGTCACTTACTAATATACAGTATCTCTGACTTCCACACTCCTTAAACACCACCCTCATGACCTAGGTCGTGAATTACCTTCCCCTTCCATTCCCATCCTTTTTTCTTCCCTTCTCTCTCACCTGAGGAAGGAACTGTGTTCCGAAAGCTTGTCCTTTTTCGTCCTTTTTTCTTCATTTGTGTCACTATCGGTGGTACCGCACAAAGGTAAATACTGTTCCTCTTGTTACAAAGTTTATCGAACTAGTGCATAGTGTTGACCATCTCCTCCACGGAGAGGTACTTATTGTGGTGTTTCAGTCTTTCCCGACCTACTATATGCTTCATTGGTTCCGGAAGTTACTTCGGATGGTGCTGTGAAGAACACGCAGTAGTGAGACAGCTACTCGCCACCTTGTGGTGGTACTGGAAATGCTGCAAGAGCATTAGCGTTAGTTCTGACTGAACATATCAGCTTCCCTGTTAGTTTCAACAGGATGGGGGCTCACTATAGAGATCGATTTGAACTTTTACATCTTGGCACTGGTGGAAGAGAACCTTTGAGCCTAGGTCCAGAGTCGTGTGTGGTTATCTCAGTCAGAAGATTATTATTCCAGGATTGGAACTTAAGTAGTGCCAACTATTTATTCACAATCGATACAAAAGCGTTACATGTTTGCACCTGTTACTGTCTTACAAAGTAGTCACAAGCGTTGTGTAGCACCCGTTGCCAACGATGTGAAAGGTGTAGTATACCGTCAGCAGAGCCTGTTATGTTGATGGGGGGAATGGAGCGGTGTACTGCCTGCCGAATCTCTGGTACAGTTTTGAAGCGAATGCCTCGAAGTCCAGGGAGTGTGGTGGGTGTTACAGTACTTTCCAGTCCCATCGAGCGAACAGAGCAGCCACAGCTTGCCCTGTATGACCCCGCGCATTGTCTTACAAAATGATGGGTGGGTTGCGCATAAAGTGATGACCCTGTCGTGCTGTAGCCTATGGCACATTCAATCTTGATCCATCCCCGGTGTTCCTGTATTTAAAACATAGTGACACCGTTACGCTAGACCGCTCGCTCACAACTGACTGTTTCCCTCGCTTCTGCGCACAGAGGTGACTTGGAACAGGCGAGTCCATTTGCCGAAGGTTAGGTAGGTATGTTAACAACATGTGCTATCAGCGACAATAGTAGCTTCCATTGCATAGTGTCTCCACAGCAGTATAGTCTCTTTAAGTATCATCCCTCGTGTATAAAGGAAAGACACACTACATATATAATGCGACGACGGACAAAACGACCTTTAAATTTTGGTGCACAGACACACGAGACTCGATCTCTTTATGGGAGAAGTCTGACCATGGCCGCGAATTAACGGCAATAAAGGGCAAGGGCCAGTATGATAGTAATGTAGGATATAAGCTGAGAATTTCTGTCTGACTTGAAACGTGCCAGGTGGAGTAGCCGAGTGGTCTAAAGTGCCTCGCTGCGGAGCGCGCGGTTGCTCGCCGTCGGTGGTTCGAATCCTCCATAGGGCATGGGTGTGTGTGTGTTGTCCTTAGGTTAGTTTACCTTAGTTTAAGTAGTATGTAAGCTACAGACTGATGACAAGGCAGTTTGATGCGATAGATTTACAAACATTTGAACATTTTTAAACGTGCCAGGGTAGTTCCTGCAGCTGCGATATTCACCGTGTACAGGTGGCTTAGCGGATAGAGAATCTGCTTAGTAAGCTGAAGACCCTGGTTCGATGCTGAGTATTGGCTCAATTTCTCAACTGTGTCATTGACTTCAATTCAATTCTCGCAATAAGCAGCTAAAACGGTACTGGGAACACACAGTAGGCGTTGTTAGTAGCAAATTAGTTTTAGGGCAGCATATGATTGAAAACAAGTATTGCCATGGCATGATTGAAAACAACTTAAAGACGTTACACATTGTCCCAAAAGGGTTACGCCTCAACCTGCTAGAACAAATAGAGATATTTACGCAACACAGGAAAAATTCTACTCAACTCTTAAATGAACAGATTGATTTCAGAGAAAAAATTACTTCGACTTATTCGAAGATATAATTTTAATGTTTACTCCTCCGACGTATGCTTTTAGTCTATGACAAACATGTAAAACACACACAATATATATATATATATATATATATATATATATATGGGGACTGATGTTTTTCGATTCTTAATATTGACAGCCATGTACATCATGCACAAATGTAATGCACAATCATTTAAATTTTATTCTTAGACACATTGAATGCCTTCATTTTTATCTTTTCTACTGTTAATTGACAACTATGAACTTAATTTATATATTACTAATCATACTTAAACGCCATTTGAATTGTAACTTTCTATGTTTTGACATATCAATGTTAATATTTCATAATGTTATAATACAACATGTTCTTTAAACAAAAGTGACCACCTAAGGCACTATACAATAGATTTAAGATGGTTCTGTTTTGTCATTCTTAATATTTTACAATGTTATAACACAGTATGTTTTTTTAATGACAATCTAAAGCATTGTATAATAGATTAATGACTAAAAAAGATAATGAAAATCGTTCTGTTTGCCTTAATCTTGATTACAATAGCGTTGCAAAATGTTAACTAGTAAAAACAACCGATCTTTCAATATTGCGAAGAAAAGAATAGACTTACACATTTAAATGAGAAAAGAACATAATAGTTTTGGAATGCAATGTAAGCTGTCTTGAATTGTTGTCCATATGCCTTAAATAAGTTTTATAGTTAATCTTTCAATTCCAGTAAATTTGCCTACAACACTGTAGAACCACTTATAGAATATCTCTGAAAATATCGATAAGAATGTGGTGCAATTTACATCAGTATTTAAATGTTTTAATCTTCATTTTACATACCAGAAAGGTGACCATCTTTTTTTTGTCTCAGAGAACGACAAAGAACTATATAGTTAATTATAATCTTATATTTTATTTTTGCTAAAGTTATGTATTTATTCCTTGCATTGACTACTAAAGATGTGTGGAGCTGCAAAAGGGCGGAGATTTAGCTATTTAAGAGCAGTAAACCTTGCTCCAGCCAGAAGTGACGCTTTAGAAGACTCCAAAGCACCTGCCAAGGTCCACGACTTCAATGGGTATAACATGGTTTTATGTTATTTCTCTTTTAACTTAGCCGCGGTGGAGTATCCGAGCGGTCTAAAGCGTCTCGCTGCGGAGCGCGTGGTTGCTCGCCATGGAGGTTCGAGTCCTCCCTGGGGCATGGGTGTGTGTGTTTGTCCGTAGGTCAGTTTACCTAGGTTTAAGTAGTTTGTAAGCTACGGACTGATGACCACGCTGCCGCGGTGGAGTAGCCGAGCGGTCTAAAGCGTCTCACTGCGGAGCGCGCGGTTGCTCGCCGTGGAGGTTCGAGTCCTCCCTGGGGCATGGGTATGTGTGTTGTCCTTAGGTTAGTTTACCTAGGTTTAAGTAGTTTGTAAGCTACGGACTGATGACCACGCAGTTTGGTCCGATAGATTTACAAACATTTGAACATTTTTTGAATTTGATGACCACGCAGTTTGGTCCGATAGATTTACAAACATTTGAACAGTTGTCTTTTAACTTAGGTTAATGTTGGCACTAAGGTATGTTGCTTGAGGGTCCTCTAAATGTAACTACGATACATTTCAGAGTTGCAAACCTGAATATCGTCAGAAAAAAAACAAAAGGACTGAAACTGGTTGATATAAATAAAAATCATTGCACTCTAGACTGTTTTTATATATAAATTTAAAACGGGTAAGATTATTTCCCACGTATGGCAAGTTACCGGGTTCGAGTCCCGGTCCAGCACACAACTCTAATGAGCAAGTAAGTTTCAGAACATTTCACACTGTTGCAGAGTGAGCGATTTATATTGAAATGGATTTCCTTGTTACCTTGAACCACGTACAATTAAGACCCATCTGTTGGTGATTTTAAATGCTTGTGAACTGCAGAAAAAGAACAGAGTTTTGTCGACCTGTGACTACTCCGCAGTAGGTCTTCCCTCGAGGAGGTGGTGGCTGGCGCCAGTCTGCGACCTGATCAGACGCGCCAGTAATCAGCCGCCATTGTCCTTCGCCACGTCATTGTTCTGGGCCGGCACCGACTCCTCGCCACTGGGACCAACGTAGCGGCGTACCCGTCCCCACTATTCCACGAACCGTTTTAGATTCTTCGCTTCTGTCGTTGTTACGCGTCATTGAGCTTTATTCATTACGTATACGAAGTTACGGTATTAGTAGTATTTTATTATTTATTTATGAATTTGGCTTGCCGCAGCGTAATAGCCGAGCGCACCAAGGCGCCTTGCCGCGGTGCGCGCGGCCGTTTCCCATCGAAGGTTCGAGTCCTCCCTTGGGCATGGTTGTATTTCTCATCCTTAGTATAAGTTAGTTTAAGTAGATTGTGTGGTGTCGCACAAGTACAAAGTGCGCGCCACCTACTTTCGCCGCGCGCCGCCATGCACGCACGGCGCGGCGTTCTCACGACGACAGCCACGAGCGCCCTCTGCTGACAACGCCGCTCGTGGCCACCACTGAAGGACATCGGTCACTTCGGACTGAGATAGCAACCAGTTAGGACCTTCGTAATCAGATAGGCACCAGTGAAGACTTTGCTATCGTACAGGCACTAGGCAGGCCTCTAACAACTATGTATCAACATTCTGCAGTACTATGTAAAAGTTAAGTATTGTTACATTCTGTGCAATATATATCTTTCTAATTTACACTAGTGTTTATAGTTTCTGGCTGCTCCCCTCCGTACCTGCACCAGCGTGCTCTCTTTATTCCTGTGTCAGTCACATTCCACTCGGCCACCGACACCTACGACAAGGCTGGGACACAAAAGCGGCGACGAAGTTGGGACACAAAAGTGGCGACGAGGAGTGATAGAACCTTGGACCAGCCCGCTTGCAGCAGCCAGACAGCAGCAGTCGGAGCACGCAAAAATTGCTCCCGCCCACCCACCCTTATTATAAGATTTTTGGGGGAACATATTCAGTTGCGTGTTTTGTGGACTTCTTTGTTGCAGAGCGTCCTCTTTCATATTGCATTTGTATTTTGTACTAATTTACTTGTATACGCGGCGCCTAATCGGTCAGCATGGCCACTACCCCGAACCCAAACTTAATGGAAATTATTCAGTTACAGACGGCGCAAATCACTCAACTACTGCAGGCCGTGTCGCAGTTGACGACACAGGCTGCTCACCAACAACAACAGCCGTCACATCAGCAGCCCACACCTGCCGCTGTACCGCTCCCTACGTTCCGCCAGTACAACGAACGTGAGGAAGAATGGAGCGACTACTTCGCACAGTTTCAAGAACTCGTCGCGGCTCATCAAATTACAGGTCAGAGAGTGAAGAACCTTTTCTTATCGATTGTGGGCCCCCAGACCTTCGTACTATTGAAAAAAACTTTTCCCTCTCGCATCTCCTCGTGATTTAGACTTTGAACAAATTGTAGATGCACTGAATGCTCATTATGAGAGAAAAGTTCTTGTAGCCGCTGCACGATACCGATTTTTCAGACTTAAAAAATTATCGCAGCAGTCACACCAAGAGTGGATTACGGAATTGAAGGGCTTAACCCGCCAATGTAAATTTACTTGCTCTTGTGGAGTTTCGTATAGTGACGTGATGTTGAGGGATGCGATTACGCAGAATATTCAGGACCCCAGAATTAGAGCAGCAATTCTGAAACAGTATGACCCTTCATTAGACAGTGTACTGCAGCTTATTGAAGCGCATGATACTTTTGACTTAGCAGATGTAGAAATGCAAAGCCACAGTGTTAATTCAGTGCGCCGCAACGGACGCTTTCCTAGCCGTAGTTCTCAGTATAGCACTAGTGATTTTTATTTTTCTACCGGCCGTGCTGAACAGACAGTGAACAGTAGCCAGTGTAAAAGTGCGACACACAGGTCGCCCCGCCGTGTTAGAAACAGTAATTTGAATAACGGGCGCCAACGCTTATTTCAGAAAAATGTACGTAAATCTTGCCCCCAGTGTGTGTCTCGCCACAAGCGTGCTCATTGCCCTAGTCGCAACGCAACCTGTTATCAATGTGGCAAATCAGGACATGTGCAGTCTGTGTATATGCAAATTAAAAACTCGAACAGTAACGTTAGAAACAGTCCTTCGCAAAGTGCGAGAGCAGTGCATACAATCAATGTTATACACGCTGTGGACTTGAACAGTGCTTCTCTTGATTCTAAGATGCAAGACAATATTTCTGTGCCTACGGCAAAACTATGTAGTGCGCCACGCCGCAAGCGCCGACGAGCGCGTAAATCTGTGCAACGGAAAAGGGTTCGGGACAAGCAAAATGACTATGAACAGTGCATTCCAGTAGTGAAAATAGTGCCTTCTGCAACTGCTCCTTGTAATAGTGCCCAGTACTGTGTAGCTAGTGACAGTAGACATCAAGTAGCTACTCAAAAGTGTAGTGCAGTAGTTAGTACATCTGGAGTAGCTTCGCAGGCTTGCGCGGACGCCGATCCGGCGGTAGTGTCATCTAGGGACAGTGTTGTTAATCCGCTGCGTGCCGAGTCTGAGCCGCTTCCTTCACTACGCGGCCCGCGCAAGCGCAGTAAACAAACCGTAGCAGACGTTGCCCACAGTCGCGCACCTGTCGTGCGCCAGAAGCACAAACTTTTTGTAAATCTCTCCATAGAAAATAAGACTGTGCAATTTCAGCTTGATACTGGTTCCGCTGTTACATTAATTAATAAAGATACTTATGAACTTCTGGGTTCGCCAAAATTGTCGCCGTCACAGCACGTGTTAACAGCTTATACAGGTGAAAATATTCTCGTGCTAGGAACATGTAGCCTGCCCGCCTCTTTTCAAGGTGTAACAAAAACAGTTGCTTTTGTAGTTCTTCAGGCCAAATCGACACAGAACATTTTTGGACTAGATGCTTTTGACTTGTTTGGTTTATCAATTCAAAGAGATGTGCTTCAAATTTCGTCAATAGTGCCTCAGGATAACATCAATGCATTGTGTGACAAATATAGTGACCTGTTTTCGCCGGAACTAGGTTGTGCAAAAGACTTCGTGGCACATGTAACTTTAAAAGAATCTGCAGTTCCAAAATTTCGTAAAGCTAGACCAGTGCCTATCGCAATGCGTGATACAGTTGCCGAAGAACTTAAACGTTGGCAAGATAGTGGGGTGATTTCTCCTGTTTCTGCGAGTCAGTGGGCCTCGGCTATAGTAATTATACCCAAGCCGTCAGGAAACTTCGTCTCTGTGCGGACTTCAAATCAACAGTGAACAGTCATACAATTGTAGACACTTATCCCCTGCCCAGACCTGACGAACTAATGGACAAATTAGGACAGTCTCGTTTCTTTTCTAAGATTGATTTAGCAGAGGCATACTTACAGATTCCACTTGATGACGAGTCAAAAAAGTTTTTCGTCATTAATACTCACATGGGCCTTTTTCAATTTCAACGCCTACCCTTTGGCAGTTCTTCCGCCCCCGCTATTTTTCAGCGTTTTTTGGAACAGCTGACAGTTTCTGTACCGTGTTGTTCGAACTATTTAGATGATATTGTGGTATCCGGACGTACAGTTGAAGAACATTTAGCAAACCTGGAGTGCCTTTTCCAAGTTTTGACTGCAGCAGGTCTACGTTGCAATAAAGCAAAGTGTTCGTTTTTTCAAACTGAAATAGAGTACCTAGGCCATGTGATTAATGCCCAAGGAATTCATCCCTTACAGTCACATCTTCGAGCAATCAAAGACTTGCCTCCTCCTAAGAATGTGCAGGAATTACAAGCAGTAATGGGAAAGCTTAACTATTATTTCAGGTTTATTCCCAATGCCTCTCAGATTGCAGCTCCACTGCATCACTTACGTAGGAAGAATGTTCCTTTTGTATGGTCCAAAGATTGTCAGGTTGCCTTTGACAAACTAAAGTCTGCACTACTCAGTGATGCATGTTTGATTCCCTTTGACCCACAGAAGCCTGTAGTGCTAGCAGTTGACGCCTCGTCGTACGGTGTGGGTGCAGTTCTGTCGCATCGTATTGGATGTCACGATCGTCCTATTGCCTTTGCATCCAAGCTACTGACGCCGACGCAACAGAATTACAGTCAGATAGAAAAGGAGGCCTTAGCAATCATTTACGGCGTCACAAAGTTTCATCATTATCTCTATGGCAGAAAATTCTATTTGTTGACAGACCACAAGCCTCTCACGTCGTTGTTCTCACCCACAAAGCCGATTCCGCCACGTACGGCACAAAAGCTTCAGAGATGGTCCTTGATATTGTCTAATTATCAGTATGAGATTTTGTACCGACCTACCACTAAACACGCCAACGCGGACACACTTTCCCGACTTCCGGTTGGCCAGGATGTGTCGTTTGATTCTTCGGAAATGGCATGTTGTCAGATAGACTCCAGAGATGCTACCGCTGTCGCAGATTTCCCTTTGAACTCTCGTCGGGTTGCACAGGAAACAGCTGCGGATGCAGACTTAAGTGTGGTAGCACGTTTTATTCGCTTTGGTTGGCCTGCCAGAGCCAAAGACATTCATCGGCCTCTGGTTCGACGTTACTTTGCACAACGTCATGCATTATCTTTAAGTCAGGGTGTACTGTTGTTGCATACCGACAACGACCAAGAAAGAGTGATTGTTCCTCGTTCCCTACAGCGAGAAGTGTTACGCCTCCTGCATCAAGGACATTGGGGTATTGTTAGGACAAAGCAATTGGCCAGACGTCATTGTACCTGGGTTGGTATGGACGCTCAGATAGAGACCATGACGTCACAGTGTACGGTTTGTGCGGAGCATCAGGCGGCTCCTCCGCAACGTTTCTCAGACTGGCCACGCCCCAAGGGACCATGGCAACGTTTACATATTGACTTTGCCGGACCTTTCTGGAATACGCGCTGGTTAATCGTTGTAGACGCTTTCAGCAAGTTTCCTTTTGTGATTGCCATGAACTCAACGACAGCTTCTAGTACAATCAGTGCCTTAACATCAGTATTTTGCATCGAAGGCTTGCCTGAAACTATCGTCAGTGACAATGGACCTCAGTTTGTTAGTGCGGAATTTCAACAGTTTTGTCGTGTGAATGGCATTCAGCATATTACCGCTGCACCTTTTCACCCTCAGTCCAAGGGTGAAGCAGAACGTTTCGTTCGAACATTCAAGTCTCACATGGAGAAGATGAAAGGTCAGCACTCTAGGCAGCAAGCTCTTCAAATTTTCCTGTCTACGTATCGGTGCATGCCACGTGACGGCCCGTCTCCTGCCGACCTGCTACAGGGCCGCCGTCACCGCACTCTCCTTCACCTGCTGCAGCCTCCCACGCACCGAGTCGGTTCGTATGGCGCTACGCGTTTTCAGGTTTCCACGCCGGTGCTGTACAGGGTGTTTGCTGGCAACAAGAAGACATGGTTGCCGGGCACCATTCAGCGCGTGCTCGGTCGCAATATGTATGTTGTACGTTCTTCCACAGGGTCGGAGCTGCGGCCACGCAAACCAATTGCGTCTGCATAGGCCGCGCGATCCTGTCTCCGGTTTCTTGATTCCAGACCCAGTTCACCGCCAGGGAGCACAACCTCGTCGTTCGTCAACGGGTCCAGCGTCCCCGGACTACGAGATCGTCCCGATGGAGATCGACGCGACGCCGCCGCTGTCGCCGCCGCAGATGACAGCGTCACCGAGAGGGACTCCGGGACCGTGCGTGCCGCCGCCGCCTGGGCCACTCACCTCAGAAGAAGATGACCTGCTCCCTCTGGGCGGGGGGGGTGCGCCCTTCCCCAGGTTTCGGTGGGTTCCCTGGAGGATCGTAAGGCGGATACCGGGGCGCGGACGGCGTCTCGATCCCAGTCTCAGCTACGACGCCCGTCCCACCAGTAACGCCCCCGCCCAGGCCCTCCTCCCAGTGCCGTCGCCGTGGCCCTCAGCCCTACGCCACGACGGCGCGGCGGTTTGGGGGGGGAGGGGTGTGGTGTCGCACAAGTACAAAGTGCGCGCCACCTACTTTCGCCGCGCGCCGCCATGCACGCACGGCGCGGCGTTCTCACGACGACAGCCACGAGCGCCCTCTGCTGACAACGCCGCTCGTGGCCACCACTGAAGGACATCGGTCACTTCGGACTGAGATAGCAACCAGTTAGGACCTTCGTAATCAGATAGGCACCAGTGAAGACTTTGCTATCGTACAGGCACTAGGCAGGCCTCTAACAGCTATGTATCAACATTCTGCAGTACTATGTAAAAGTTAAGTATTGTTACATTATGTGCAATATATATCTTTCTAATTTACTCTAGTGTTTATAGTTTCTGGCTGCTCCCCTCCGTACCTGCACCAGCGTGCTCTCTTTATTCCTGTGTCGGTCACATTCCACTCGGCCACCGACACCTACGACAAGGCTGGGACACAAAAGCGGCGACGAAGTTGGGACACAAAAGATTGTAAGTCTACGAACTGATAATCTAAGTCGTTGAGTACCATTGGATTATAAACATTTTGATTTGGCCAGCTATGGATCCCATAGAACTTAATACTAATGGCGTTTCTTTTTCTTCGTTTCTTCCCAGTACTTCTTCATTTTTTTCTCCAACTGCTCATCTCCCCTCATCTGTCCACACTCTCTTTAGTTGAGGTTACGTCTTATATCATGCTTAGGTTGTGTTTTCTATCAGTATACTGAGTCGATTCCTCTCACGCCTTATCTCTTGCGTAACACCTATTTTATCTGCATATTTATCCAATGCTTCTATCCATCCTACAATTTTCTTCACTTTATTAACGTATTTAAAAAATTGTTTGTAATCCGTGTTTCTTCCATACTTTTTAAACGCCCATAAAATTTTTATCTCTTTTCTTCATTGTATCTGTGATGATTGATATGTGGACGACATACTAATGCTCATAGATGAAAATGAAACAGACGTAACTAACATTCATGCCCTTATCAGTAAGCTACACTATAAAATTAAATTTACTGTGGAACTAAAAACCAATACAATGATTAACCATCTGGACCTCACTATACAAAATGTACAAAATAAACACAAATTTGAAATATACAGCAAACCAACAACATCGACCAATATTATCCATGCTCATTCTTGCCGTCCCAGTTCACATAAACTAGCCTTCTTCCATTGAATGATAAATGGACTAATGAACTTACCATTAGATGATTCAGCCAAACAGAAAGAATTAACCATACTGCAATACATCGCACGACAAAATGAATACGTTTTAAAGCTCTGTAACAACAAAATGAATCCTAAAATTATATCAATAATTTTATTCATATTATAAATCAGGAAAACGGATAAAAAATCTCACCGCTGATCAAAGATAATAGTACAATAACAAAATTACCAGTAAAGACTAATCAAAGATCCAATCCCACCATTCATCTGCAGGTCAGCAAAATTACCAAATAAGAAAATTAAAAAGCAACGTAACGTAATTTCTTTTCACATTTTTCCTTTAATTCCAGTAAAAGCTTTATCTCAAATTCACAGAACCAACTATACACTCACAAGACGATACATAATGTACCTCTTGACTCTCATAGATATTCTTTTTGTAAACATGTAATCATACTGCATCTCTGGAAAGCTGCCAAATAAATGTCAAAATCAACTTAAGTGAATAATATACATCTGACATATGAAAACGTAATATTATAAATTACGAGATAATATAAAGTACAAAAATAAATAAATAAATAAAAATTAAAAATAAATAAATAAAATTCGCCACAATAACATCAAAATGAACAGCTTACCAGAATGTGGTATGTATTCATTTCATTTCCACTCTGTAGAAAATAAATAGGCTACATAGTACGAAATATTATGAAAAACTTATGTATTGCAGGCGAAATACCAGAAGATGGTACACAGTGTTATAAATACATAGATTGTATTATTAAAATGTCGTTGTACAACGTTACTAACACTATGGGCCCTCCAGATAACAAGTTTTATATAGAGCTTCGTTTCTCTTTTTCATCCACATATTTTCATTGTTTTTATTCTGACCCAGAATTTTTCTTAGTACCGTACTTGTCTCTATTTTTTCTAGTTCTCTTAAGCTCCTTTCTTATTAAATGTTAGGTACTCTGATCCATATGTTGCTTGTGCCCTAATAACTGGATTATAATGTCTAAGACGGACAAGTGTAGAGTATTCAGTCTCGTTAGTAGTTCTGTTGCATGTTTTAAGGGTTCTGCCAATAAAACGCAGTCTCTGGTTCGCCTTTCCCACGACATTGTCTACGTGTTCTTTCCAGTTTAATAGTAATTCCTACATATTTTGTGGAGTTTACGGCCTTCACGTTTGTTTGATTTATCTTGTAAACAAAGTTTAACGGATTTCTTTTCGTACTCATGTGAACGATTTCGCAATTCGCATTATTTAGAGTCAATTACCAATTTTGACACCACAGTGATATCTTATTTAGATCGTTCTGCAGTTGTTTTTTTATCTTTTTTATATTCAGATGATTTTACTAGACGATAAATGACGGCGTCATCTGCAAACAACCTAAGAGAGCCACTAAGATTTTCCCCTAAATCGTTTATGTGAATAAGGATCAGCAGAGGACCAATAACACTACCCTGTGGAAGGCTGATATCACCTCTGTTTTAGCCGATGCCTTACCATAGATTGCTGCAAACTGTGTCCTCTATGACAGGAAATCCCCTATCCACTCGCAAATTAGGGGGCGACATACTATAACCACGCAATTTGATTAAAAGCCGTTTTTGAGGCACGGTATCAAAAGCCTTCTGGTAATCAAGAAATACGGAATCAATTTCAGAACCCTTGTCGATAGCACTGAACACTTCGTGTGAGTAAAGAGCTTGTATTTCGCATGAAGGATATTTTCTAAATCCGTGTTGATATTGGCTCAATAGATAATTCTGTTCGAGATAATTCATAATATTTGAATACAGGATATGTTCCCAAATCCTGCTGCAAATTGACGTCAATGAAGTAGGCCTGTAGTTTAGTGGGTTACTACTACTGCCTTTCTTGAATATAGGTGTGACCTTTGCAACTTTCCAATCTGTTGGTACAGATCCTTCTTTGAGAGAGCGGTTGTATATGGCTTCAGCATAGTCAGATAGAAATCTAATGGGTATACAGTCCGGACCAGAAGACTTGTTCTTGTTAAGTGATTTAAGTTGCTTCACTACTCCGAGGATATCTACTTCTACGTTACTCATTCTGGCCTCTGTTTGTAGTTCGAAATCTGGAATATTGGTTTCGTATTCCTTGGTGGATGAGTTTCTAAAATCTGTGTTTAGTAACTCTGCTTTTGTAGCGCTATCATCGGCAGGATCGCCATTAATTTCACGTAGTGAGGATATTGTTCGTGTTTTGCCCCTAGTATATTTAAGATATGACCAAAATCTGTTAGGGTTTTCAGTCAAATTTCGAGAAAGAGTTTCGTTGTGAAAAGTATTGTAGGCATTTCACAATGAAATCCTCGCTATTTTAGAGCTTCAGTGTAGGCTCGCCAATTATGGGGATTGTGTGTTCGTTTAAATTTAGCATGCCTTTTCCGTTGCTTTTGCAACAGTGTCCTGTCCTGTTTTGTGTACCAAGGGGGATCACCTCATCTTTTATTAATTTATTTGGTATATAACTGTCAATTGCTGTCGATACCACTTCTTTGAATTTGATCCACATCTGGTCTATACTTACGTTTAGCTTCAGGAACAAGTGGATACTGTCTTTCCATCTGCTTTCCTGAACAAATATACTTTTCGTCTATTTTTGGTAACTTTGGGACTTTCGATAATCAATCTCGCTACGACAGCTCTTCTGTTGATTTCTTATAAAGTCGTCTAGTTTGTGTCACCGAACCTCTATTAAACATAAATTTAGCCGATGACGGAAAAAGGAGGCACAGTTTTCCTTCTCCCAAACAACCAGGAGTACCAGGAGTAGAGGTGTTCTTATTTTATTTTTTCCCTAGGGGACCAAGCTGCTGAGGTTATCGGTCCCCAGACTTCCGAGAACATCACACACACACACACACACACACACACACACACATACATGCCCACGGAAGGGAGCACTCGAACCTCCGGCGGAAGTAGCCGCACAATCCGTGACGTGACACATCAGACTAGAGTAACTAAAAATACGGGCTGGCACATCGGCCGTTTTATTTCCCAACGAATGCTAAACACAGCACGTAGCTTATGTGAACTGTGTTGATTTGTTCAAGTTTTGTGAAATATTTTAGAAGTGTCCTTCATACAGCCTTAAATCTTGCTATTTTGAGCTTGCATTCCGCTCGTGTTTACATCGGTATGTGGATTCGACACAAAAACTTCACGTTTTATTTGTTTACTTAGGCTCTTCTTTACTGTCGGAATAAAGAATAAAGGGTGCAAGCAACATATATATCTCTGTGATCATATCACGTATTATGTTTCTGTTTTATTTTCTTCGTCGGATTCAAAATGAACGTTCGATAGTGAAGTTTCTTAAATCGTGTTCCAGTCTCCTATAAGTACGAATTGCTGCGGCTGTATCTAAAGTGGGTATTTGCTCAATAACCGAGTATAAAAACGAAAACACAGATGACGTGATATGGGACGAAACTCAGCAAACACGGCACTTCTAATCGAATGAAGGCTTGTTTCCTTAAATATCCAGGACCACAAGAACACATTTAATATGACTGTTAGTATGCGAGGCTTGTTCGCTGTCTTGCAATGTGTTTGTTGTTTGCTGTGGGAAATACCACATATCGGATTCTTGTAGTCTTGCTGAATATACTTTTGTTACATTATTGACAATGTTTCAAATTGTATTATAAATACAAAAACGAAGAAGAATATTAGTATTCTGGATAAAAGTTGTCTTACGGTCGTGGAGGCGTACAGTGCTAATGTTGGCAACAACCGTTAAATGCTATTTGATAACCCAGTAACCAAGATAGTGGCAATAACAGAAAGTTAGTGCGCAGGTAGTGCAGTGCAATAACAATGTGACTTTCCCTGAAGCTGTGGCATGGAGAGCCATAGGAAGTTGTACACAGAGCAGATACAGTGGGAGGTGGCTAAAGCTATTGAAGTCTCCCAAAGAGTGGTTTCCGCGAACTGAACGCTATTTCAGACAACAGGTACCGTTAAAAGAAAGTAAGGCCAAGGTCGTCCACGAACTACATCAGCAAGAGATAACCGTTATCTCCCGTTGAGACAAGAGGATGAATGCCTCAGCTGCTACTTACCCTCCAGGCAACAACAGGGCACTCAATATCAACATAAACAGCTTGAATTCGCTTTAGGGAATGTGGCCTCTATGCACTGAGGCCTATGGTTTGTTGTGCCCCATTAAAAACACGGCAACGTTTAGCCCTCAGAAACTTGGCGTAGGAAAATGATTCAGTTCAGTACGTATTTACTCTTGTTTGTCACTGACAAGCCTCACTTCACGATCAACTTTAGTTTCGACCTCTTCGCGAATCTTTTCTGCGTTTTCTTCTACACTCTCATTTATTATTCCTTCCATGGACCTTAACTTCTCAGTTAACTGACTACTCACGCTATCATAAAGATAATCTCTCTGCTTTTTTTAATTTCAGTAGTCATTAATTTCTTTACACATTCCAATTCGCTATTAAACTTTTTATCTAAACTTGTTATTTTACTGTCCATCTGTTCAGTAAGGGTTTTCATTTGTTCGCCAATTTTGGTGTCAAGAGAATTTATTTTACTATCAAAAGATTGACTCAGAGACTGAACTGATGAGTCTATTTTGTTAGTTATGTCTTCAGCTAACGCTTTGTTTGATTGAGCTAACGATTGATGTGACTGACTGATAACTTCACTAATCCTTTGCATCCACATACTTGGATCAAATGGCAGGTTTGACATTGGCTCTGGTTTCATTTTCAGACCTTCAGTATACTTAAAAGTCTCTGTGTATGTTTCATCCGTATCCAGATTACATTCTGGAATTTCCTGCTTTATTGTCACATCGTCTACATTTTCTGTTTTCACGTCAAAATCTGTGTCACGGTCGGCGTCTAGCTCACCGCCAAACAATGCGGAAGCCGGCTCCAGCTTTTGCTGTGGCAGCCCCGCTTGCATTGTCGAATTCGATATTGTTGTTTGGTCTTCTGTTTGTTCCGGCATTTTTCTTTTGAAATTACACAATTTATTTAAATCCTAAGATTAAGCAGGTCAGGACGAGATAAGTACTGTCCTGTCCACTACGGTCGCCACGTATAACCCTACCTGTCCCACACCACCGGTTAGTATATGATAATTAGAAAAATGACTCGTGTGCTTAATTATCTTAATTTGGTGGAAACGCTATCGGTAATGAAGCCGATGATGTAGCGGAGGCTATAACCGAAACGTTGCTGCACCTCTTTGGTAGACAACAACCGATCGATAGGAATAAAGAAAGTGGTAGGTAAAATTTGGAATAAAATTATTAATGTTTAAATGAAAAATTGGGGACACAGGGATTAATTAAAGAAAATGAATAACTTATTGATTGACGGTCGCCAGCTCGTTGTATGAGCAAATAATTTGGTGGGATCTCAATAGTAGCAAAGTTAATTAACAACGTGAAAAATTACGTAAGATTTGGGTGGGCAGGAAATAAGAGTATGTGCGTCAAACCCGGTACAAAAGACACTTACAATATACTACTTACTAAGAAATAGTTCATTAACACAGGGATTGAATATAAGACAGCGAAATGCAAGCCATAGCCACGCAAATGCAACATGCAGCAGATCATACGAAACTCTCACCTTAATACTTACTATTTACAGCTACAAATAGTTAATTGTTTATATAAGTATTAGAAATTTTTCAACAGCGAGTATGCCATATGCATTAGCAATAATCAAGTTATAACTGAATAATCAACTGTACTAATGGCAAGCTCAAAAAATGAATTAACGACTTGACGTGATAACACTGAATATTTAGAAATGAACTATTTAACCATCTGATTAACTTTTGCTCTCTCTTTAACCAGGAATTATTAGCATATTAAACACTTACAACCAATCACTATTCTCACTAGTCAGTATTTGCAAGTAAAAACTTTACTTCAAAGTAATATGCAATGGAAAACAATTAATATTTTGTACATTTATTGAAATATCTCTTGAATTTGAAAGTTAGTCTAGCAGTATCATTCGACTTAGCAATCTACTGATCAGCAATACTGACGTAAGCTACATTTAACAATACTTTTCTGAACAAATTATTATTAATCACTGTCACATTGTCTTTAATGACTTTGATTTTTAGTTTTCTATGACTTTGTGAATATTATCGGTAAAACAATCGATGAGGAAGGAGCCTGTCTGGACAATGACTATGGGTAATTATTTTTAAACAAAGGTTATCAAATAACAGTGTTCACTATTGAACAATTATCACTAATACGCTGGTTAGCTGTACATGCTAAGACAAACTGGACAGATCTTACGGATTTTGGTGTGCGACGTGGTGCTGCTGATTGGAAACTGTTCGCAGTTAACAAATGGCAAACGCAGGCTCTTCTTGGCGACGAATGTTAATTACAATTTTGGGCCCACAGCATTTCTCTTGATGCATTTATTAATTATTTCAGCAGTGCCTGTATGAATAAATAATATTCTCTTTTAGCCGTCTCCTCCACTAGTGCCCATCCAACACGCATTCTTCTTCAAGTACTTTTGTCGTACATCATTGCACGCACCGTCTCTCGATTCCGTCTGTCCGTTTCTACTTCTCACCAACGACTCTCTCTCGCTGTGCGCCTCTGCGCTACAAGCGATAAAAAAACTCCCCACTCAAAGATGATTCTATACAATAGCAAAGCCCTTGCTAACCCAGCGTGTCTACTACATTTACAGTATTATTTTTGACATATATGGAAATTAGCAGGACAATGCAAATATGTTACAGAAACAAAACATACAAATACATAATAAATTACAAAAATACAAATAATGAGGAAAATACATAAAGCATTGTTTTATATTAGACACTGTATGCACACATGACTGGAAAACGGCGTTGGTCACTGTGTTGTCGTGTCACATATGCCCCACGTTTCATTGGTCTATATTGCCATATAGATCCAAGGAAACGTCCAGACTCAAACAAACAGTGATCAGCGACATACAAGAAAAACACAAAACAAATCAATTTAGTCAACACTACATCAAGAGATTATCACACAGGATCATATTCAACTGTGTCCATTATTATTATCTACTCATTAAATGCAGCTCTTATTCTAATTACTCACATAGGATGAATTCGCTACGTCCTCACATAATAAATAATCAATACAAGATCAAAACGCTTTCTCGCACAGCAAAATTATCTGTGTCCTTTCTCATTAATTGTTAACTGAAATATTTCATTAACCAACTCACATAGGATAAATCACTATGTTCTGCACAATATTCAATTAACACCCAATTAAAATCTTATTCACACGGCATAAAATTATCTGCGTCCTCAAATAATGACACCAATCATTTTCTTTCAGGCACTGATTTGTACCTCAGTACTAAATTTCTCGTACGTTCTCATTACCGTTGAATTAATTTGTACCAGCACTGTTTCGTGCCCCACTTTCATTTTATATCTGAGCCCGCATGTGTACGATGTCCAGAGGCACACAACTTCAAATTCAGCCTAGCTTGGTTCATTACATTGATGAAAAACTTTGATTACATTGTTATAATTTTTATCAGTCACTTGCAACTTAAATAATCAGTCTAAGTACATCTGCAGTCACAAGCACTTCATACAGATGAAATCAGAGAATAAAACAATTATTTACAGAAACATTTATTATACATACTCTAATTAAGCACTTAAATTTACTAATTATGTTAATGACGGGCCACTGAATAGTTTGCTGCAATCATTTTAAACAGTCCATACTTAATTTCAGTGCACCTAGGTAAAGCTCAGTCTTTAATCAGGCTAAATCATTTCACTAATGATCCTTCACAAATTACATTTCTTTATTAACTAGTTAATTATACCTACTCTGGTATGGTTATAAATCAGTGATATTCCGCACACCGAATTTTTTACCTGATTGCGGATACACCAGATAATAAGCATTAGGGTGAGAAATACATTGAACTCCAAACGGTCCATTATCTATTTCACTAGATTTCTCGTGCATTTTCACGAGAACCTTGTCATGAATTTTGAATTTTACTGGTTTCACTTTCTCATCGTGCCTTTTGATCCGTGCTTGAGCACGCTTATTCATTTGCCCTCTCAACATTTCTTTCTTCCGCGCGAGATCTAATTCTTGTCGCGGTGGAAAATAAATAAGTTCCTCCACTACACTTTTCGGTCTCATTCCCAGTATAATCTCATAAGGAGTGAACCCAGTACTTTCGTGGGACAGCGAGTTCATAATTAGCTCAATGTACAAGACGTCAGTTAAGAAAGGAATTTGCGATAGGGCCGATAGTTCAGGAGATATGACGTCATAAACAATGAAAACTTCACCGTCTTGTGGCAATGATATTGTGACTTTATGGGGACCCTATTTGAGAAGGAGGGCACTTAGCGATTTGAAACAAAGTATAACTTTATTTCAAACCTTTAGGAAACTTTTTCTGCTGACAACCCCAGCAAAATGATGAAAGGAAAAAGTTTGTCGCTTACTACTGTTTCGGCGTACATGCAGTAAAATTAAGGCATGTGGCATGCACTTACAATTTATTACTCGTATACTATTAATCGTATTCGCGAGAAATGTTACAGTCAGTAGAAACACATACCACTGAACGTACGATCCAAATTTTATCATAGTACGACACACAGTTCATGAGATATGGAGTCATAAACAATTATGTTCATGAAAAACCGCCTTATCACGCATGAAGTTTAGTCTTATTACGTCTTTCCTACTAACTCTATTTGCGACGTATTTTGCAGACATGTTACATATACACTACTCGATGTACCTTCGAAATAATATCTTATTACGACATATAGTTCAGGTGCTATGACGTCAAAAAGAATGAAATGCATGAAAATTCGCCCTAATAAGCATGAGGTTGTAATTTATTACGTCTTTATTACCTACTACATTTACAACACATTTAGCAGGCCAGGTACAAGACATATTTCACGAGATACGACGTAATACCACTCCCATGAACCACAGACATTGCCGAGGTGGGGTGGCTTGCGTGCCTCAACGATACAGATAGCCGTACCGTAGGTGCAACCACAGCGGAGGGGTATCTGTGGAGAAGCCAGACAAACGTGTGGTTCCTGAAGAGGGCAGCAGCCTTTTCAGTAGTTACAGGGGCAACAGTCTGGATGATTGACTGAGCTGGTCTTGTAACATCAGCTAATGTGGCTTTGCCACACAGCTACTGCGAACGGCTGAAAGCAAGGGGAAACTACAGCCGTTACCTTTCCCGAGGACATGCAGCTCTACTGTATGAACATATGATGATGGCATCCTCTCGGGTAAAATATTTCGGAGGTAAAATAGTCCCCCATTCGGATCTCCGGGCGGGGACTACTCAGGAGGATGTGATCATCAGGAAAGACAATACTGGCATTCTACGGGTCGGAGCGTGGAATGTTAGATCCCTTAATTTAAAAACGGGTAAACTACTATGACCAGCACAGTGATCGAATTATCATTGTCAAGATAGATACGAAGGAAAATAAGGAGATGGGACCTGGATAAATTAAAGGAACCTGAGGTTCTTAAGAATTTCAGAGGGAGCTTTAGGCAACAATTGACAGAAACAGGGGAAAATAAAACTGTAGAAGAGGAATGGGTGAAATTGAGAGATGAAATAGTGAAGGTAGCAGAGGACAAACTATTTAGGAAGGAAAGACCTGCAAAAAATGCTTGGATATCACAGGAGATACTAAATTTAATCGATGAAAGGAGAAAATATAAAAATGCAGTAAATGAAATAGGTAAAATGGAGTACAGACGACTAAGAAATGAGATTGACAGGAAGTGCAAAATGGCTAAGCAGGAGTGGCTAGAAGGCAAATGCAAGGATGTAGAAGAATGTATAAATAGGGGAAAAATAGATACAGCCTATAGGAAAATAAAAGAAACATTTGGAGATAAGAAAAACGGTTCTATGAATATCAAGGGCACTGATAGAAAACCAGTTCTCAGCAAAGAAGGGAAAGCTGAAAGGTGGAAGGAGTATATAGAGGGGCTCTACAAAGGAAATGAACTTCGAGACAATATTGTAGGAAGGGAAGATGATGTAGATGAAGATGAAATAGGAGATGCTGTACTGAGAGAAGAATTTGACAAAGCCCTGAAAGACCAAAGTCGAAACAAGGCCCCTGGAGTAGATGATATTCCCTCAGAACTACTGAAGTCTCTGGGAGAACCAGCCATGACAAAATTGTTTCACCTGGTGTGTAAGATGTATGAGACAGGTGAAATACCCTCAAACTTTAAGAAAAATGTTATAATCCCCATCCCTAAGAAAGCAGGTACCGACAGGTGTGAAAACTACAGAACCATCAGTTTAATAAGTCATGGTTACAAAATGTTAACGCGAATTATATACAGAAGGATGGAGAAGCTGGTAGAAGCCGACCTCAGGGAAGATCAGTTTGGGTTCAGGAGAAATGTACGAACACGGGAGGCAATACTCACTTTACGGATTATCCTAGAAGATAGATTAAGAAAAGGCAAACCTACATTTCTAGCTTTTGTAGATTTGGAGAAGGCTTTTGACAATGTTGATTGGAATAAACTCTTTCAAGTTCTGAAGGAAGCAGGAGTAAAATATAGGGAACGTAAGGTTATTTACAACTTGTACAAAAACCAGACAGCGGTTGTCAGAGTTGAAGGGCATGAAAGGGATGCAGTGGTTGGAAAGGGAGTAAGACAGGGTTGTAGTCTTTCCCCATTGTTGTTCAATTAGTACATTGAGTAAGCTATAAAGGAAAGCAAGGAGAAATTTGGTGAAGGAATTAAAGTTCAGGGGGAAGAATTAAAAACATTGCGTTTTGCCAACGACATAGTAATTCTGTCAGATACAGCAAAGGACCTGGAAGAGCAATTGAACGGAATGCACAGTGTGCTGAAAGGTGCATACAAGATGAACATTAACAAGAGCGAAACTAGGGTAATGGAGTGCAGTGTAAGAAAATCAGGTGATGCTGAAGGAATTAGATTGGGAAACGAAGCAATAAAGGAGGTAGATGAGTTTTGTTACTTGGGCAGTAAAATAACAAACGATGGTCGCAGTACAGAGGATATAAAATGCAGAATGGCAATGGGTAGAAAAGCGTTCTTGAAAAAGAGAAATTTATTAACATCGAATATTGATTACAACCTACGGAAGTCCTTCCTGAAGGCATTTGTATGGAGTGTTGCCTTGTATGGGAGTGAGACATAGACGATAAACAGTGCGGACAGGAAGAGGATTGAGGCTTTTGAAATATGGTGCTACAGAACAATGCTGAAGATTAGGTCGGTGGATCGCGTAACTAATGAGGAGGTACTGAACAGAATTGGGGAGAAAAGGAATTTCTGGCATTCCTTGACTAAAAGAAGGGATAGATTGGTAGGACACATTCTTAGACATCAAGGAATTGTGAATTTAGCGTTGGAAGGAAGTGTACGGGGAAAAATCGCAGGGGAAGACCAAGAGATGGATACAGTAAGCAGATTCAGACAGATGTAGGTTGTCTCTCTGATGTGGAGATGAAGAGGCTTGCTCAGGATAGGGTATTGTGGAGAGCTGCATCAAACCAGTCTCCGGACTGAAGACCACAACAACAACAACGACGTAATAAACAATAAGTTGCGAGAAAAACTGCTGCATTTTGCGACAATGTTGCACACTTCCTACTAAACATCAGAACCGATTTCAACCAAGTTTGGTACACATGTTCCTTACCATGAGGTACCAATTCTGTAATGGTAAGAACTACAAACGACACATGGATCAGGAGATATAACGTCATAAACAATAAGAGTTGCAAGAAACTGCCACATAATGCGAAAAGACTCTTGAATACAGTATATGAGAACAAGATTACTTAGCGACTTGCAACAAACTTTAAATATAATTTCGAACCTCTATTGAACTTTTTCTCGTTGACAACCGTAGCAAAATTGTGAAAGCTAAAACGTTCGTCGCTTACTACTTTTATGCTGTTCACGGACGAAAACTACGGCATTCCGTATGACGTAAAGATTTATAAGTTCTACCTTACAAATTGTACCACAGGAAATTTTACAGATAGTATACACACATATAGCTGTATGTACAGTAGTTTCGAAATTGTGTCAAGTACGGCACGTAGTTAATGAGATACGAGCGCATAAACAATAACGCTCTGGGAAAACCATCCCATCACGCACAATGTTTTCATCTATTACATCTGTACTACTAATTTATTGTATTCGCAATAGATTTTACAGACATACAGCATTTATACAAATAAATATGTACCTGAAAAATTATATAATTGCACAACATATAACTCAATAAATATAAGATCGTACAAAGTGTATATGTCATTTGTAGTTTGATTACTATCGTTCTTTGTTTGTATACTGAACTTATAATTTTGTACGTTATGCAAGACAGCCTTATTTCTTATATATTCTCTGATGAGTATAACATGGTTTTAGAAAAAAGGAGATGGACAGCGAGAGAAGGGATACGAGAAGTACTAACTCAAGGCTTGAATAAATAAATAAATACCCCGGTAACGCCGAGTTTTCAGCAAGTCGTTTATAAAGAAACTATAACCTGAGGAACGCCCGATATCTTGACTTTCCGTCAATTAGCACTTACTGCGTATTTTCCAACAGGAAATCCGGAACCTATTCACATCTCTGTGGCGATACTTTATAATCACGGAGTTACATAGGAAGAAGCTTGTGAGACACAGTCTCAAAAGCCTCCCGGATATCTAGAAATATTGAATCGATTTGAGATATCTTGTCGATAACACTCATCACTTCATGTGAGTAAAGAAATAGCTTCGTTTCATAAGAACAATACTTACTGTATCCGTGTTGACTATGGGTCAATATGTTGAAAGTGTAACTGCCGAAAGCTGCGTTATTGCATGTCAACTATATTTCGGCGCTGTATGGTGCCGAACTTTGTGTCGAACAATTTGCAAATTTAGAGCTGCCAGAGTTTGGGAACTAACGTGTTTGCATCAAATTTTGAGCGGGATTCGAGAGACCTTTATAGAGATACAGCAAATGAAGCAGGAAGCCTACAGTGGTGAAATTTTAAGCCGAACTCAGTGTTACGAATGGTTCACGCGATTTAAAAATGGGCGGACGGAAGTTAAAGATATGCTCACATGCATGATTTCACACTTTTCACAATTTCTGGTAAACTTCCTTATTTCGCACCGTGAAGACATCTTAACTAAATCATTTTGCAGTTGCTTTTGTTTTCCGGGTGACTTTACTAGCAAAAAATCGACAGCATCATCTGCGAACAGTCTAAGAGAGCTTCTGATAGTCTCCTAAATCTTTCAGTAAGATAAAGAACAGTAGGGGCCTTATAACATTTTCCTGGGGAACGTTAGATACCACTTCCGTTTTACTTGATAACTTTCCGTCAGTTTTCTGACAGAAAATTGTGAACCAGTCGCATAGCTGAGACGATATTCCATAAGCACGAAATTTGATTGGAAGACGCTTGTGAGGTACAGTTTTAAACGCCTTACGGAAAGCTAGAATATATAATGGACTGTAGATCCCTTGTCGATATAACTCGTCACCACACATAAATAAAGAGCAAGGTGTGTTTCACAAGCTCGATACTATCTGAATCCGTATTAACTATGGACCAATAGGTTTTTCTCTTCGAGGTAGTTCATATTTTTCGAAAAAAGTACATATTCCAAAATCCTGGTGTGAAATGACGTTAATGACATGGGCGTGTAATTTTGCAGACCTCTCCTGTTGCCTTTAATGAATACTGTAGTCACCTGTGCAACTTTTCAGTCTATGGGCAAGGACCTTTCGCTGAGCGAGCGGATGTGTAGGATAGGTATGGAGCTATCGCATCAGCATACTCTGAAAAGAAACTGATTGGCATACAATCTGGAGCCGAATATTTACTTTCGTTGAGTGGTTTACGTTCTTCACTACTCCAAGGATATCTACATTTAAATGACGCATGTTGGCAGCTGTTATTCATTTGAATTCTGGAGTATTTCCTTAGTCTTCTTTGGTTAAGGAATTTCGGAGAAGCTGTGTTTAACAAATTTGATTTAGCAGAATTGTCATCAGTTGCATCACCATTGCTATCGCGTAGTGAAAGTATTGATTGTATTTTGCCGTTAGTGTACTGTACATATGACCAATATGTGTGTGGTGTTTCTACTAAATTAGGAGACTGATTGAAAGACGGGTGTCTGCGTCTTCCCTAGGTTTTTAACTTTGTAAATTATTTAAGTTCACTATACGAGCTTTTTTGCTGAATGAGAACCCCTTTCGTTCTGAGGCATGAGGAATAGCATTTCATTTCGTGTTTTTAAATGTTAGCTTCTGTAATATTGCTGGGATTTTATTATGCTAATAAATTATCATTGTGTCCATGAATGTGCCAATATGAACGGTTTCTCCAAGACACCACTGTCTCTGTGAGAATATGCACTCGCTTTATTCTGTATGTGCATGTATGAGCATCTTCTAGCATGGGAGTCTGAGTGTATGTGTGAGAATTTTCATCGTCGGCAGCTGTTGGCTGCTCGCTAATAGTGTTTCTCTGACTTCGTGTCGATAGGTAGTCGTTACCAACCTCTGCCTTTGATGCTACCAAAGAGGTTCCTCCACCCTTTGGTTACAAGTTGGGTTGGCAATGCCTGGTAGTGAGCCTCGGTAAGACGAGCAAGTCTAGGCTCTCTCCACCACCGTGGCTTTCTTGGATTTTTACCGATTTCAGATCTTGGCAAGGGCTCGCTGGCCGTCTGGTCACTCTGTGGCTGCACTTCGACCTGGTAAGATGTTCTGATTTTTTTTCCTCCCTTGAGATGGTAGCGATTAGTTGTCTGCTTTGTCCAAGTTAGACTTCAGAACTTGGTTCATTTTTCGGAATCAGTTTCTCTGATCATGTACGGAAGTGTATTCAACTTCGTTTCGGTGATTTTGCGTAGGTAAATGCGGTAAACATGTAACTAATTGGGTTTGATAACGGCTGGGAGTCGGTAACCTTTGTGATTCTAGCTGGAGGTGTACGAACTCGGTTTAATTTCTTTCTAGCTTTGTGGGAGGCAACTAATGTGCGGGAATATTTTTATTCTGTGTAGTGCATCTGAAATATTCTTTTCCATTTTCTCCTTCTGCGAGTTATATGTACTCCATGTGGGGTGTTGTTAGAACAAAGCCTTCAGCTACCCCTGTGTGTGTTTCTATGCCCTTCAGGCAAGAAATTATGCATCTATCTTTCTGATTTCCCCCTAGTACATCGCGATGTCATCTCCATCTATTTTAAATTGCTGTTTCGTTTCCAAACTTGTACTTTGCATTCGGATTCCGTCAGTAAATTCTCTTCTAGCCTTGTACGACCCCCTTTATTAGCTTGCATGCTTTATTAGCATGCTGTATTTCTTTGCTGATTTACTCTGACATTGCATGTATTCCATGTTTCTGATTTTTTAAGACTGGACTTCGTCCATCCATGTAAAACCTTTCAATCGCCCTAACTGTATTTCTTTAGCTTCCTTATGATATCCTACGCTACATGCATGCCGTAGCTACTTTTCTTCATTTTTCAGAAATTGAATTTTTGTATTTTTACTGGTTTTTGGAACCACGTGGCTCCGAACTCCGACTTCAAGAGTTTATAGTTAGTCACTTGAGTCTTCGTCACTGTTCGCATACCAGCGCCTTACTATTGTGTATTCGTGGGTCCTAATCTACGATTCCGTTGATTTTTGTTGAAATGAATACCACCTTTAAGCATTTCGCCTCCACTGGGGTGCGCATATGTAATGAAGCAAACACATAATATTTCTTCACGTTTTGGAGTGTCTCATAGTGCCTACTTTCATAAGCCTCTACCGTACTTTCATGACTGTAAAATTCGTTTTTGAATATCTCTTGTAGTTTCAGAGATATCTGGGGTGAAACAGCAGAGTGGGACACCCAGTATATTATATTGTATGTTTGAGTAGGAACTGACCATGAAAACACAAACTTGATAAATATTGCGAATATAAACTTGCCAGCAGGGGCACCATTGTAGATAAACTAAACCTATAACAATATTTCGATGTTCTTGTATCTAGGAAAACAACTTATACCTTATTTCATCATTCTCTAAATGGTAGGAACATATGCCCTTCACTATTGTTCAAGATATTAGTATAAATGACCAATGTATTGTTGTATTTTATAGTTAAGCATATTTCAGATCTTTAATCATATTTACGAAATCGGTATTATCATGAATTGATATAAATTAGTTAGTACCTTAATTTTGGGATGTAGAGCTGTTACTATCTTGTCATAACACTGTAAAATTAAATTTTTTTCATATTTTTAATAGTTCTGACCATTGCATGGAATTGTTCACAAAAGTATATAAGGAGGCACCACAAAAGCCCCAAATCGCGTCTTGTAGTAGCTTCCGAACCCGACACAATGTCAGTTTGGGTACCGATGTTTTTATTGTTGTGATGCATTGTAGGGTAAAAGTTATGTTGAAGTAAACAGTTGTATCCACATACCTGGAGTTTGCTCTGAATTATCGCTTTAATTTTGACGCACACATAAAATGGGGAACATTACTCCAGCTGCACGTATTCTGAATTAATTCTAGGGATTCCTGTAAGCCTATAAGGCAGATTCTGTTTTATAAGAAGTCTCTTCCTTCCGCGAGATATTAAGATAACGCTGTTCTGAATTTGTGGAGATCTGTTAAGACGTAATAACGACAACCACTAAGTCGGTGCTTTGAACATTTAAAGCAGTTGCGTTTTAATAAAAATATTACGGTTGGAGCTTAACATTAATGGAAGGGCCGCAGATGTTAATCCCTTAATAATTGGAAGCCAACGCAAAACTGCGAACGAAGAGGTGCCACTATAACGAAACCTGGACATTTGATGTCTGTAGGCATGTGGTATAGTCCAATGAATCATAGTTTACATTGCTTACTACAAACAACCGGGATTATATATCGAAAATCGCAGGAGAAGCTTACGATACGCACTACCTGTTTCATACAGTCAAGCATATCCTCACTGGTTCGATAACTGAGAATGAGTACCTCAGCATCCACGACAAGAAACTATTGTATGAACACCTTGCAAAAAGTACCTCAGCATCCACGACAAGAAACTATTGTATGAACACCTTGCAAAAAAAAAAAAAAAAAAAAAAAGAGAGAGAGATTCAGGCGCGCTTTGCACAGCATCAGTAAAATAGAAATCTTCCCCGTGCAGCAACATCGCCATGTCTCAACAAACTGAGCGGTTATAGGCAATTTTAGAACAGAGAATGGTGGCCATATTTACAGCTCCAACATGACTGAACTAACTGACGCATATTTTGATACAAGAATGGACATTCTTTTGGAAACTGTATAACCAGTTTACAAATCTGTTCCTCAAAGCTTTGCAGGCGTTGTCAAAACCAATCGTAGCCTAACTCCTTACTAGTAAATAAATACGAGGGGCGTTTCAAAAGTCAGTGCAAAAATAAACCTACTAACGTGTTTGGGGAAAACCATTCTTATTTTTCGACATAGTTTCCTTTTAGTCTTATAGACATCGCCCAATGCTGTTATAATGTATTGATCCCATTTTTAATTATTTGTTCATTTAGGATTAAATGTAAATTATCAAACTTAACAATAATCTGAAGCATCTGTCTATATTCGCTTTAGAATTATGGAGTATATTTTCAGCTCGAATATAGTAAATTTCCTGGAGACGGATACGCTTCTTTCTATGAATCAGTACGGATATAGCAAACTTAGTTCGTGTGAAACTCCGCTTGCCCTTTACTCACATAACATCTTGCGAGCCATGGATGAAGGGCAACAAACAGAGTGTGCTTTTCTCGATTTTATAAAGGTATTTGACTCAGTGTCGCACTGCAGACTGCCGACGAAGATACGAGCATATGTTTTAGGTTCACAGATCTGTGACTGGCTGGAAGACTTCCGAGGTAATAGAACGCAGAACGTTGTTCTTGACGACGAGTGCTCATCAGTGACGAATGTATTGTCAAGCATGTCTCAGGGGAGTGTGATAGGACTGCTATTATTTTCTATCTATATAAATGATCCGATGGCTAGAGTAACTTGTAATTTTTTGTTTGTTTGCTGATGATGGTGTCGCCAATAATTGTCTGTAATAACATACAGGATGACGTAGACTAAATTTCTAGTTGGTGTGAAGAATGACAGCTAGCTTTAAATGTAAGAAAATGTAAGATGATGCACATGACTAGGAAAAACAATCCAATAATGTTCGAATACAGTATTAGTAGTCAGATTCTTGATACAGTCGCGTCATTCAAATATCTAGGCATAACATTTCAGAGCGATATGAAACGGAACGGACATGTAAGGACATTGAGTAAGGCGGACAGCCGACGTCGGTTTATTGGGAGAATTTTGGGAAGATATTCTTCATCTGCAAAGGAGAATGCGTGTGAAACGTTTGTACGACCACGTCTTGAGCATTGCTCAAGTGTTTCGGACCCGCAGCAGATCTACATCTACATCTACATCTACATAGATACTCTGCAAATCACATTAAAGTGCCTGGCAGAGGGTTCATTAACCACTTTCATAACTTTTCTCTACCGTTCCATTCTCTAATAGCGCGCGGGAAGAAAGAACACTTAAATCGTTCCGTTTTCGATCTGATTTCTCTCATTTTATTGGGATGGTCATGTCTCCCTAAGTAGGTGGGTGCTAGCAAAATATTTTCACATTCAGTACTAAAAGTCGGTGATTGAAACTTCGCAAACAGATCACGCCGCAATGAATAACGTCTTTCTTTTAATGATTTCCACCCCAATTCTTGCAACATTCCCGTGACGCTTTCCCCCCGTAACGTGATAAAACAAAACGAGCTACCCTTCTCTGAACCTTCTTCCGTCAGTCCCACCTGGTGAGGGCCCCACAAGGGCAACAGTACTCCAGGAGAGAACGCACAAGTGTGTGATGTAGGCAGTCTCTTTGGTGGAGCTGGTGCATCTTCGAAGCGTTCTGCCGATGGAACGTAACCTTTGGTTCGCCTTCCCCACAATATTTTCTGTGTGTTCTCTCCAGTCAAAACTGTAACTCCTAGGTATTTGGTAGAATCTACGACCTTAAGGTTTGACTGATTTATCGCGTAATTAAAGTTCAGCGGATTTCTTTTAGTGGTCATCTGTATTACTTCACACTTTTCTTTATTTAGTGTCAATTGCCAATTTTCGCACCGTGCAGAAATTTTGTCTAAATCCCTTTGCAGTTGCTTTTGATCCTCTGTTGACTTCACTGACCGATAAACGACAGCATCATCCGCGAACAGTCTAAGGGAGCTATTCAGATTGTCTCCTAAATCATTTATAAACACGAGGAAGAGTAATGGACCTATAACGCTTCCCTGCGGAACGCCAGATATCACTTTTGTTTTACTCGATGACTTACCGTCAATTACAACGAACTGTGTTCTTTCTGATAGGAAATCGTGAATCCAATCGCACAATTGGGGAGATATTGCATAAGCACGCAATTTCATAAGAAGCCGCTTGTGGGGTACAGTGTCAAAAGCCTTCCTGAAATCCAGAAATATGGAATCGATTTGCGATCCCTTGTTGAAGGCACTTAATACTTCATGTGAATAAAGGGCAAGCTGTGTTTCGCAAGAGTGATACTTTCTGAATCCGTGTTGACTACTGGTTAATAGGTCGTTCTCTTCGAGGTAGTTCATAATATTCGAACAAAGTATATGTTCCAAAATCCTAGTGCAAATCGACGTCAATGAGATAGGCCTGTAATTTTGGGGATCACTCCTATTGCCTTTCTTGAATATTGGAGTAACTTGGGCAACTTTCCAGTCTTTGGGTACGGATCCTTCGCTGAGTGATCGGTTGTAAATTATAGCTAAGTACGGAGCTATTGCATCAGCATACTCTGCGAGGAATCTAGTTGGTATACAATCTGGCCCGGAAGATTTATTTTTGTTTAGTGACTTAACTTGTTTTACTACTCCAGGAACATCTACTTCTAAGTTTCGCATGCTGGCAGCTGTTCTTGGACTGAATATTGGACTGTTCACTTCGTCTTCTTTGGTGAAAGAATTTCGGAAAGCTGTGTTTAGTAATTCTGCCTTAGCAGTACTGTCATCGGTAGTATTACCATTGCTATCGCGTAGTGTAGGTATTGTTTGTGTTTTGCCACTAGTGTACTTCACATATGACCAGAATTTCTTTGGATTTTCTGCAAGATTACGAGACAGGATTTCGTTGTGGTAGATCAGTTTAAAGGAAGACATAGAAGCAGTTCAGAGGCGATCAGCTAGGTTAGACCAATGCGCGAGTGTCACGGAAATGGCCCGGGAACTCAAATGGGAATCGCTGGTGGAAAGTTGACGTACTTTTCAAGAAATTCTGTTGAGGAAATTTAGAGGGCCCAAATTTGAAGCTGACTGTACGACGATCTTGCTGCCGCCTACCTACATTTCGAGTAAAGCTCACAAAGACAAGATAAGCTCGCTACAGAGAGACATTCTTTTTCCCCTCGTTCCATTTGGTAGTTGAATAGGAAAGGAAATGCCTAGTAGTGGTACAGTGTACCCTCCACCACGCTTCTTACGCTGGATTGTGCAGTTTATATGTAGATGTAGATATATAGTGATAAGACAGACAACACAAGTAAATTAGGACTGTTTACAATAAACCGAATTATCTCTGTATTATCACTTGACATTTCTCCGCAGAATAATACGTTGGATGATGGTGCTTTGGCATTTTTGGCCGTTAGACCACAGGTGGGGTCTGGTTCGACCTGCCTGATACAAGTCGTTTGATCTATATATTTATGCTTATCATGTTACGCAGGAACGAACCGAGGAGCAAACCTCTGTGGTCAAGGAACGAATTAGTTCATCAGATGGTAACAAAGTACTAGTAAGTGATATATAACGTAAAGGAATAGCAAGCACACGATATGCATAAGTATAAATACAAGGGCCGGCCGCGGTGGCCGAGGGGATTGAGGCGCTTCAGTCACGATCCGCACGGCCACTACGGTCGGGGGTTCGAATCCCCCCTCGGGCATGGATATTTGTGCCGTCTTTAGGTGTAAGTAGTTCATAAGTAGTTTGTAAGTTTAGGGACTGATGACCCCGTAGTTAAGTCCCATAGACTCTACAAACATTTGAATTTTTGAACATAAATACAAGAAACAACAACGTAACACAGAAATTGGCTTAATTTTTTAATTCTTTCAAGAATAGCAAGAGTGCGATTTGAGAAAAACTTGCCATTTCAGCCTCGAAAGAACTTTCAATTTTCCTGGTAGCTTATTGATAATGAATGTGGAAGAATACTGCACAGCTTTCTGCACAAGGGTCAAGGAGGTGTGATCCAAATGCAGATTCGATTTTCTGTCTAGTATTAACTGAATGGAAGCTGCTATCTGTTGCGAATAACAAAATATTACTAACAGCAAGTGACATTAAAGAAAATACGAATTAAGCGGCTAATGTGAGAATTTCCAGGCTTCGAAAGAAGGGTCGAGAACAGGTACGCGAGCTTACCGTACATAATGCTCGAACCGCCCGTTTCTGCGCAGTAAATACCCTTTTTGAATCAGAGGTGTTACCCCAAAAAGAATACCACACATCATAAGCAAGTAAAATGCGCAACGTAGACTATTTTTCGTTTTGGGTAATGGTAAACAACGCAACATTTAGTATTCGAACAAGATCCTGAACATGTGCTCTTCACGACAACTTACTATCTATCTGAACTCCTAGAAACTCGAACTGTTCACTCATACATATCATGTGACAAATCTGCTTAAATTAAATGTTGGTCTCTCTTGAATTGTGTGTTAGAAACTGTAAAAACTGAATCTTACTATGATTTATTATAAATTTATTTTCTACTAGAAGCCCACTCTTTTCAAGGTATGAAGAATAGTATTTTTATTTCATGTTTTAAAATATTAGTTTCTGAAATGTTAGCTAATATTGCTAGGATTTTCTAATTTTAATAATTTATTATTGTCCCTGTGAGAATGTGTACTTGTTAACTTTTAAGTGGCTGTGCGAGAATCTAATGGCTGTCTGAATGTGAGGAGTAATAGCTCACTGGGCATGGTTCTCTCTGGTTCAGAGTCGATAGTTAGTCGTTACCAACCCCTGCTGCTGATGTGACCAAAGAGGTTTCTACACCCTTTGGTTACAAGCCAGTTGACGAGCCTTCTGCAGGGAAAGTCTCACGATCTTCTCTCCCCACCACCACTGTTTCCTTAGGTTTCCCAGTTTCTGGTAGCTTTCCCGCCTCATGGCCGCTTGATCTTCACTTGGTGCTGGGATCATTGTGAGGTAAGGTTGATTCTTCTCTTGTGTCTGTGGAGATGGTAGCGATTCGTTGTCTAGCATGTTTAACTTACACTCTGGGACTTACATTCATTTTTCGAAATATTTTTTCCAATCGGGCGCGGAAATGTGTCCTAGTTTTTCAATCCAGTGATTTCCAACAGATAAACACGGTGTATGTGTTACTAGTTGCAGTCTGATAACGGCCTGGTATATTCAAACCTTTTGTGACTATGTGGCGGTGTACGAAATCTGTATAAATTCTTTCTAGCTTTGTTGGGCCCAATTTCTAACAGACGATATGTTCACTTTTGTACAGTGCATGTAAAAATCTTTCTTATCGTTTCCTTCCGTGAGTGATACGTGTTCCAAGTGGTTGGTTCTTAGAACAAAGCCACCAGCTTCCTCTAATGTTTGTTCCATGCCCGTCAGGCAAATAACTATGCGTGTATCTTTCTGATTTCCACTAACATTGCGCGATCTCCTCTCCTTGCCTATTTTAATTTTGCTGTTTCTTCTCCGAACTTGTAGTATGCACTCAGTCTTTGTCAGTAATTCTCTCCGATACTTGTACAATCTCATTTAATAGCTTGCTTATGAAATTCTATACATTTCTGTAGGTTTCATGAAGTAGTTTTTATTCTCACTTTTCCGTCTTCGTAATTATTTCACTTTTTTGTTTTTGAGACTGGACTTCATCAGTCTCTGTAATCGCTCCCTATCGAGTGTAGCTGCGTTTCAGTAGCTTCCTTATGAAATTCTACGCAGTTCTAGGGATTGCATTCCGTAGTTAAATTTCTTTATTTTTCGGAAATCGAATTTATACATTTTTATCGGTTTTCTGAACCACATGGGTGCGAACTCTGACATCAGAGGTTTGCAGCTAGTCACCTGAATTCACGCTACTTCTCATAAAAGCAGTGCCTAGATAGTTTACTCTCAGACTGCAACTTAAGAGTCCGCCGTGATTTTGTGTATCTCTTCAACTTCAGTGCAATTCGATCATGTTATGTAGCCGTGTGTCGCCGTTAGCGTGTTTGCTCGCGGTCTAATCTAAATGCAACTTAACTTTGCTATACTCACGCACCATCTCAAATCACGCACGACAGAGCAGAGCCATCTTTGCTGTTTTATTGTATACTGTGTTGCGTGGTACCTCCGGGTTTGCTGAATTTCGCCTCCGATATCGGCGCCTGCTTCTGCCTCGTTTCAGCACGCTGCTTTTGGTGAGTTTCACTGTTGCATTGCGTGTATGTGTGAGCGAGTGAGTGTTGTTTGTAAATCCTCCCCAGTGCGTTAAGTTCTGTGTGATTTATGTTAAATTCAATGCTGGGAATCGTCGTATTAGCTCATATAAGGAGATGCATTCTTACTGTATTAACAAAATTGGTTCCTCATTTTGCTTTTGTTCGATCTGAATAAACAACTTAAGTTTCAGTATAATTTTGACTTGCCTATAAATTGTAGTTTTCGTGTAACTTCACCCTTTTATTTAAAATTGTTTTTCACCAGTGCTGAGAACAAGCTCGGATGCAAATTTTAAGTTGCGCCATAAATGTTTCCTTAGACACCTTTAGAAATGACTTTAATTGTGGTGGCTTGTTTGTTAATGCCTGTGTGTAATTTCGTGTGAGTTGCTACGTATATTGGCCACTGTATCGTTAACTTCCTGTTATTAGAGTAATTTGAACCAAGTCAGTTCTCAATTTGGGCCAGGGACCTTTTGCTAATTTTACATCTAAAATTAAGGTTTTCTTTTATAACAGTAAACTCTTATCTGGATACCTCCTCCCAGAATTAAACTTTTATTACGTACAGTGACCTACTTTCCTCTCTGCCTTGATTGATGAACAGCCCGACGGTCAGGACTGGTTTCTGTTCCGGATAACAGCCTCGCACTACCAGAAAAACACACAGGCTTTTTTCTCAGGCCGTGTCAGTAACATTCAATAATGAACGCCTGACGTCACTACGCGGCGTTCGTTGCTGAGTAACAGCTGTGGCCGTCAAATGGTCTCAGGTAATGGAGTGTGTTGGTGGCAGACGTTGGACTACTTCGATACGTCACATCGGTAAAGGATTCTGCTATCGGTCGCAGGTGGAGAGGAAGTTTTGGCGCCGGCCGCGGTGGCCGAGGGGACTAAGGCGCTCCAGTCACGGCCAGCACGGCTACTACGGTCGGGGATTCGAATCCCCCCCACGGGCATGGATATTTGTGCCGTCCTAGTTCGTAAGTAGTTCATAAGTAGTTTGTAAGTTTAGGGACTGATGACCCCGTAGTTAAGTCCCATAGACTATACAAACATTTGAACATTTTTTTTGAAGTGTTGGCCGAAACTACGAGCTGAGCCACAAAAACGCCACGTCGCCAGGTAAGCCGGCACCAGTCGTCAAACATGTGACGGAAGCCAGGGTTACCAACTGTCCAGCTTTTCCCGCCGTGTTCGGCTTTCCGGGACTTACTTCATTGACGGGCCGGAATATTTATTTTATACGAAAACTAGCTGAACCCCCGCTGCTTCGCATGCGTAGGCTGGTTGGTCTGCACCAGTTGTTTCTTTTTAACCTTGATGAAGAATCCATATCTTAAGTTTCGTAGTTATAGCTTGAAATTTGAGTTAACAGCAACATATTTTTGAAAATCAATTTTTGCGTCCTCTATTTTACCCCCTTATAGGTTGAATTTCAAAAAATGCCGAAACACGTGTCTTTTAAATTCGAACCCCGAATCTAAATCCGAAAATTTGTAGTTCTAACTTCAAAATGGCTTAAATAGCAGCAGATTTTCGAGAAACACCCTCTCTCCAATTTAACCCCGTTGATGGTTGAATTTCCACAAATACCGAAAACGTATTTTATAACGTCTAAACAACTATACAATTATCAATTTTTGCAGCTCTAGCTTCAAAATTGTATCAATAGCAACGTGTTTTCAAAAAGAATTTTTTATCCTCTATTTAACCCTCTTTACTTGTTGAATTTCCAAAAATACTAAAAATCATGGATTCTTAATCCTGACCAAGATTCCATATCCAGAGTTTCCTAGTTGTAGCTTAAAATTTGAGTTAACAGCAACATATTTTTGAAAATCAATTTTTGCGTCACCTATTTTATCCCCTTATTTTGTCGGATTTCAAAAAATGCCGAAACACGTGTCTTTTAAATTCGAACCCCGAATCTAAATCCGAAAATTTGTAGTTATAACTTCAAAATGGCCTAAATAGCAGCAGATTTTCGAAAAACACCCCCTCTCCAATTTAACCCTGTTGATGGTTGAATTTCCACAAATACCGAAACACGTATTTTTTAACGTCTAACCAACTATACAAATATCAATTTTTGCAGCTCTAGCTTCAAAATTGTATCAATAGCAACGTGTTTTCAAAAAGAATTTTTTATCCTCTATTTAACCCTCTTTACTTGTTGAATTTCCAAAAATACTAAAAATCATGGATTTTTAATCCTGACCAAGATTCCATATCCAAAGTTTCCTAGTTGTAGCTTAAAATTTGAGTTAACAGCAACATATTTTTGAAAATCAATTTTTTGCGTCACCTATTTTATCCCCTTATTTTGTCGGATTTCAAAAAATGCCGAAACACGTGTCTTTTAAATTCGAACCCTGAATTAAAATCCAAAATTTTTTAATTCTAGCTTCAAAATTGCCTAAATAGCTACGTACTTTCAAAAAACGTTTCATCCCCTATTTCACCCTCTTACGGACGGAATACCGAAAAGTCGCTTCTTAAATGACGCCTACAGAGTAAGATCAACACCCTCCACAAATTTCGTTTCTATCTTCCGTGGTTTGGGCTGGGCGATGATGAGTCAGTCAGTCAGTCAATCAGTCAGTCAGTCAATCGGGACACTTCCTTTTATATATAGAGATGACCGGCTTTGTGTCAACGAGTGGCTACGTATTTCTTTGTAACCATTCACGTGACTGTCGCAGAAACATTGCGGTAATTTCCAAGAATGCTTCTAATCGGAGTAGTCGGCCTGAAACGATATATATCGAACGTGCAACTCAAGATTGATCACGCAGCTATTGACGACTCGACTTATGAAGTGTTTTGTTCATGGTCACGGGAAAGTATTTTAGCGGTTTCAGTGATCGTGAGTGACGGTAAAGTTTTTTGATTTCTTATGCTTTAAAAGGCTTTACAGTCAAAAAGAAACGGAAAAACTGTCACAACTATGTATCGACGGGTTTTTGGTGTACTTCTCTAAAATCTCTACGAAAGATCTTCAGCCATGCGAGAGGCCATTCCCCGTCGGGGGTTCGAATCCCCCCTCGGGCATGGATGTTTGTGTCGTCTGTAGTGTAAGGTACTTCAAACGTTTAGGGACTTATGACCGCTTAAGCTTTACAAACATTTGAACATTTAATTTGTCAATGTCTTGCCTGACTCTGTCTGAACAAAGACTGCCACAGAATGTTCAAATGTTTGTATAGTCTATGGGACCTAACTACGGGGTCATCAGTCCCTAAACTTACAAACTACTTATGAACTAACTAAGACTAAGGACGACACAAATATCCATGCCCGAGGGGGATTCGAACCCCCGACCGTAGTTTCCGTGCAGACCGTGACTGGAGCGCCTCAGTCCCCTCGGCCACCGCGGCCGGCGACTGCCACAGCAGACGATGAGTAGTACTTAGAGAGTTCAGCTCGAAGGAACCCTGACAAAATTGCGACCATCAAGAATAATGACTTTCGTGCATCCACAAGGACTTCATATTTTGGGCCCAATAGTAAGCTCAATGCAGTCGTCAGAATTGGTCTCAGGTGTTGTCCACAGATGAGAATTGCATGTGCCATAAACCAGAGATTCGTCGCAGACGTTTTTGGAAGCAATCTGGTCAGCCTGAACGTCCGGTATTATTTCTAGGGATGGGAAATCGAAAGAAAAATATCGATTTACGGTATTATCGAATGTCGCCATACGTAATACCGGTACTGACTATTAATCGATGTTTCGATGAATATTAGCCAATATTTTAGTTTTAAAATTAACTTTAAAACACATGATGTCATGTGTTATTTGAAACAGTGAGGTGCGGGTTTTATGAATTAAACTAGATGACCCGGTGAACTTTGTATCACTTACCTCTTAATATAAACCGTATTCATTTAAATCATACGTATTTTAGACCCAGTAGCTTTATAAAGGCGTCTTCGGATAGTCTAAGTGTCGGCTCGATAGTGGGCGGAAAGAGTGGGCCAATCACACACACATGTCCAGGATAATGTTCATGTCATATTCGTGGAAGTTCAAGGCAGATTTAAACGGTGATGAAATATGGAATAATTGCGGGAAAAATTTAGATTTAAAGCTTGTAAAATAATGACTTGGTTGTTGTGTTGGATGCGTTCAGAAATATACAATGAAGGGGGCAAGTTCGCTTTACACGATATGACCTGACAAAGATAAAAATGATTTGCTGTTCGTTAATCTCGCTAAAACTCGAGAACGTCTGCACTGATTTCGCTATAGATCATTACATAAACGAATCTATTGTGATGAAGTCTGGTGTGGAGATAGCTTGAGCGCTGAAGTACCGGATACGATACTTAGAAAGAGTGTAATTCAAGATAGTTTTTTGATTTCAAGTATATAACGCGAAATATAGCTCAATATTTAGTCTCTGGAAAAGATATTTACTCTTTGACTACTTAACTATTTTTCAGAAGTTGTAATTAACTTTTAAAAATGCTTTGCCCCTTTTGTAAAAGTAGATAAGACGGCAGAACAACAGAAGTACCTGTCAGTTTTCCAAACATTTTCCTATTTTCAGGCTAACTATTCCAAAGGTTTACTTCACTCAAACCTTCCTCTCACTTTTAACGTCGAATGTGCAAAATTTCACCGCACACAGATGAATGTTATTGATATTTCATAGAAAAATCTCTTTTTATTTTTTTCTAAATTTAACAGTTTTCCGGGAAACTTTTCAAAAAATTTATTTCATGAGAATGTTACTCTTGCTCAAAACAAAAACAGCATTACCATTCTCCGTCGTGCAAATGGTCAGTTAAAGTGCTAAATACAATCCAAAACACACTGAAAAAAGCACTTTCAGTTTTTCTCAAATTTCCCAATTTTCCGGTAGATTTTCGAAAAAAAAGAATATTTCATACAAACTTTGTCCTGTCAAGCCGTACTCAAGTGATACTCTTACAACCATGCGACAATTGATTTTTATTGAAAGAAAAAAATGGCTTTCGGTTTTTCCTAAATTTTTCCACTTTCCGGGTGACTTATCCAAATTTTTATTTCATGCGCAGCTTCAAAATGTTCAAATATTTGTAGAGATAATTGGACTTAACTACAGGGTCATATGTCACTAAACTTACAAACTACTTATGAACTACCTAATACTAAGTGTGGGGTCGCACAAGTCTAAAGTGCGCGCCACGTACTTTCGCCGCGCGCCGCCATGCACGCACGGCGCGGCGTTCTTACGACGTCAGCCACGAGCGCCCTCTGCTGCAACTCCGCTCATGGCCACCACTGAACTGCATCGGCCACTTGGGAATCAGATAGGCATCAGTTAAGACTTGGCTATCGGATAGGCACTAGGAATCATCAGCAGGCAGGCCTCTATCTAAACTATGTATCAACAATCTACTAGTCTGCTGCTCTCCAAGTTAAGTAATGTATTATTTGTTTGAAATATATCTCTTATACTAATCTAGCTTGTCCCACTGGCTGGTCATCTCCGTACCTGCACACGCGTGCATAAAAAAAAAATGTTGTTTGTTAAGCTTAAGGGACTTAACTGCGGGGTCATCAGTCCCTAAACTTACAAACTACTTATGAACTACCTACAACTAAGGACGGCACAAATATCCATGCCCGAGGGGGGATTCGAACCCCCGACCGTAGTGGCCGTGCAGACTGTGACTGGAGCGCCTCAGTCCCCTCGGCCACCGCGGCCGGCACGCGTGCATCCTATTTTCCTGTGTCGGTCTCTCTCTACTCGGCCACCGACACCCAGGACAACCGACGGAAACGAGACACAAAACTAAGGACGGCACAAATATCCATGCCTGAGGGGGGATTCGAACCCCCGACCGTAATGGCCGTGCAGATCAGACTGGCGCGCCGCAGTCCCCTCGGCCACCGCGGCCGGCCATGCGAACCTTCCTCTTGCTTTCAACATGAAATGTACCAAATTTAATCGCAATTGGACGAACTGTATTGATAGCTCACTGGAAAAAGCTGTTTCAGTTTTTCCCGATTTTGCTCTTTTTCGGACAACTTTTCCATATTTTATCACCGTTTAAACCTTCCCTGGACTTACAGGAATATTTCAAGAATATAGCCAAATCGGTTCAGCCGTTCTCGAGTTTTAGCGAGACTAACGAACAGCAATATATTGGCTAATGCTGCAGCGCAAATAATTGTGGGACTCAAGACGAACTTCACAGGACAATGAAGATTCAAATTGACGGTAACACTGTACGGAAAGTCCATGTCTTGTCAGAAACTTCCACGACGAATAGACCATCAGTGACATGATGAAATAAAATTTGTGTTTCATGAGTAAACGAGGAAAGTCTGTTAGACAGTGGCGACCGATTAGTGATAATTTGTTTTTCTGAACAGCGTCTGCGAGTAGAGGAAATGTCGACCGTCTATTTAAACCGACAGGTGCTACAGATTCATTATCAGAGACTCGAGTCGAGAGCAGAAGCGGTTACCAAATTAGAATGAAAGAAACGGCCTCGAAAGGAAACCTTGTAACTAATAAGTTAATAAATACACATAATAATGCAACTGCACTGAAACATTTATGTTGTTGCTGTTGTGGTCTTTAAGCCAGAGACTGGTTTGATAACAGCCCTCCAACCGACTCTAGTCTGGGCAAGCTTTTTCATCTCCTCATCAGAACGGCAACCCACATCCATCTGAATCTGCTTACTGTATTCGTCTCTTCATCTTCCTCTGCTATTTTTACCTCACGCACTTACTTCCAATGATACATTGACGAATACGTGATGTCTAAGAATTATAATGTAGTAAGCACAGTTTACAACTCACCGCAAAGACGTGGCGACGAGCTGCGACAGGCATTTCGAAGTGCGGCAGCCGGAGGTGACGGTTGTATGACTGTTTTGTGTGCCTGTGTGATTGCGTGAGTGTTCTATTTTCTGAAAAAGGCCATGGCCGATAGCTGAAAGTGTTGTATGTGTGTGTCTTTTGTATGTGCTTGTCGCAGCTCTTCGCCACGTCTTTGCGGTGAATTGTAAACTGTCCTTACCATATTATAATTCCAACCTGGACTTTCCATTATTATATGATGTCTAAGAATGTGTCATACCAAAAGATCCCTTCTTTTACTCAAAGTATACCAGACATTCCTTTTCTACTCAATTCTGTTCAGTACCTCCTCGTTATATGTTGTAGCCTCCTAATCTTCAGCACTCGTCTGTAGCACCACATTTAAGAAGTTTCTATCCTTTTCTTCTCTGAACTAATCATCGTCCATGTTTCAATTCCATACCAGAAACACTCAAAACGAACGTCTTCAAACAAGACTTCATAAGACTTAAATTAAAATATCAGGATAACAAATTTCTCTTTTTCAGAAACGCTTTTCTTTCCATTTGCACTGCGACTATCGTACGTTACTTTACTGCCCAGATAACAAACCACATCAAGTAACGTTATTGTCTCGTTGGCAAATACCATATCTTCAGAGACACCTGATTTTCTTAGTCGATATTCCATTACCTTTGTTTTGCTTTTGCTAATTTTTATCCTATACGCTTCTTTCAAGACATTCTCCATTCCATTCAATTGCTCTTCCAGATCTTTCGCTGTCTCTCTCAGAATTACAATGTCATCGGTAAAACGCTAAATTTTTATATCTTCTCCATAAACTTTAATTCCTTCTCCAAATTCCTCTTTGTTTTCCTTCACAGCTTGCTCAATATATTGATTGAATAACTTTATAAAAACGCTACAACCCTGTGTTAGTCCTTTCGTAACCATTTCTCGACTTTCATGACGTTCGACTCTTATAACTGCTGTGTGATTTTGTACAAGTTGTAAGTAGGCTTCTGATTCCTATACGTCACCCCTGATGACTTCAGGTACAACCTCCAGAGGTGGTACAGCCTTTTTCACAATTATATGAAATGCTATATATTCCAAATACAATCAAACCAACTTGCTGTTGCTGCAACCACACGTTTCCCTCTCTGTCTCTCCGCACGAGCTACAATGCTATGCGATACATAATCTTTGCCAAAGATGAAACTTCACAACTTCACAGATTTATGTACACTTATCGACACACAGTAGATGCAATAGTATATATTTTCTTGCAAGCAAGTTACTCGACACAAAACAGGAGGCACAATATTAGACATTTTCTTTCAAATTCAGCAATATACATTTTCTATGGACACGTTTCAAGCTGACTCCGATATAGTACGAAGGAGCTTGTAGGCTTATTTAGAGGCTAAAGAATATCTGGTTGGGTCGTATAAACGCGCCTTCAGTCCATTAAGAGGATTTGAGATATAGTAAATTGAATAATGTCATTAAACAATAATTTTGTAAAATGTTTATTTTGGAAACGCTTTGAGCAGAGGCGTAACTATGGGGGGGATGAGGGGGATAGAACCCCCCCCCCCCCCCACAGAACCCGAAAAAAAGAAAAAAAAAAAAAAAGAAAAGAAATCGTATAACAGCAATCTGGTAAAGGTAAAGATTGAAAACTTGGAGTGTTCTACGATAATCTTTCATTGGATGGGAGTGAATTAGTTTCTTCAAAGGGAGTGGAAGCTGGTAGTCTGTCTGGAAACTGATTAAAATTTTCCTCGTCCAGCAGACCTATCTCCCCCCCCCCCCCCCCAAAGCCAAGTCCTAGTTACGCCACTGGCTCAAATGAAAGCCCTCATTCAGTAATGTTAAGTGGTGTATGTACTTTTTTCCTTAAACCCAGGGAACTTGAATAAGGGGCTGAAATGTGATATTCGAACATTACGAAAACTTCGTATTTATTAAATAATTTAAAAACCAAATCATGTTTGTAAATTATGATGACATTTCCGAATTAAGATGAATATTTCTGTTTCGTTGATATATAACATATATTTTTATCATTGATATCAAGTGTAAAAACAGTATTTGTATTGAATAGACCATGATTTGACTCTATAGTATCACTACGAGGATATTTAAGGGGACGGCCATTTTGGTTTTAGAACACAAGTGGCAGCTGAGCAGTGGTATGTTATATAACCTTTCAGATGACATATGGCAAGCGTGAGCGATTTTATGCACTTTCAATCGGTGCTCCTCTACGACCATTTTGTGCACTTTTGCAATGATGTCTTGACTAGTGACATTTCTTGGCTGACCACTGTGCAGAACGTCATCTAAGCTTTCCCGACCAAATTTTAATACAATTCTCCACTTGGCAAGAGTTGAATATCAAGGAGCAGAGTCCCGCAGTATATTCTGAAAATCGGTGTGAATGTGCTTTGCTTTTATACCTTTCCTTACGAAGTACTTAATCACCTGCTCGAATCTCGATTGTTTCCTTCTTCTCAGTTAACCACGCGGGAGACAACAACACAGCCACGTCTCTTTTCCAAGAGCACTCACGTGGCACGTGTTTACAGACAACTGTCCAATAGATATCACGTGAACAATTCGTTGCGCTAGCGGTGACCTCTCGTGGTGATTCCGAGAACTTTTGAAAACACCCGCGTAAAACATGACTGGCGGATATCAATAGTTGACGAAACCCGTAGTTAACTGACAACGATCGACGTGTATTGAGAACGATCGTGGCCAAACAACTTATGACTACCAAAGAAAAAACGACTGCAAAAGTCAAGTCAGTAATTACAGTAATACCGTTTTCTTAAAAATGGTACGGCTGGAGCTTACAATTCATGGAATCAACGGAAACCAACGCAAAGCTGAGAAGACAGTGCTGCCATGATCATAAAAGCTGGACACCTGCTGACTGGAAGTATGTGATAAGGTCCGATGAGTCATCGTTTACATTGCTTTCTACAAACAACAGGGGTTATGCAGTGGCGTAGCTATGTCAACAAGAGCCCCGGGGCAAAAATGACATTGGGGCCCTCTTTAAACTAAAACTATACAGATGCTAAACTACTTCATCATCAGCTCCTTACCGCCCACTGGAAGACATAATAACACAAACCTAAATACTACTAAGTAAATTATTATGTGTCACGCAGCAGATAATGTTTAATCATACTCTCTAATATAATTGTGAAAGTTTGTTTGTTTGTTATGTTTCCACGCAAAAATTACTAGGTGATTTGGATGAAATTTTGCAGAGGGATAGAGATAGAGTTGGACCTGGGTAGGACATACAGATGAAAATGCCCCATGGGTTTATTTTTCGTCCGCGGTGACAGCAGGCGGACTGTTGTCAGTGCCGACAACTCACTCTCGCTAATCTACTGCACTGTTAGCTCATACGGGAAATATTCGTGTAGTATGGTTTCATCAAAAGTAAGTTGCCGGATTCTGTTTGATGAAACACTTTGGATTGAGCCGTGCCCCTACCAGACTTCTTGAAGTATATGTTAGTATCTGGCCAGGAAAAAATAGTAAGTAAAATAACTAAGTCGATATCTTCGCTTATTATCGTGACAGTGGGGTAGAGGACAGCGTCTTGATGCACAATTCACTATTGAGACAAAGTAATTATTACATGAAACTTCTGATCCGTGATTGTAATTAAACCTTTAAATGGCAGAATAAACGAATAGTGTGTGGGTAGAAACGTACCTTAAAAGATTGCATGGAAGTGCTGAATTCTCACCACAGTGAAGTTGTTTGTTTTTCACATACAAGAACTGAGCAGAATACGTCGGAGGGTATGGTGTTAGGAGGAACGTAAATTGAAGAGCGAATAGTTCTTATGGTATGGGAAGGCGTCGTTCCCAGAAAAAAGCCACAGAATGCCGAATCCATTTCCCGCCTACCATTGCAAGGTAATGTGTAGAAAGGTAAAAGCCATGCCTGTTTCCTGGCGCAACGCATTTTGTGGAAAATGCGCACTCTCCATGTCTGTCTGCGCATCTGCGCAGTACGTCATCTGTGATTTATGAGGTGCTCTGTGGAAAGGTCGGTATAACTTTGTAAAATACCTTTTAATTTCCTTTTGCGACGTAATGGGGTAGACAGAGTGGGGGCTCGCTTTCTCGCTATTCGTTTAGCAGGCGCACAAAAACAACGGCAATGCCTCCAACCCCTCCCCCCCCCCCTTCCTGCTGTCACCTGTCACATCCCCACAATAAATCACTACTGTTCTACTGTACTTAAATATGCTGTATACATTTAATATTTTGTCTTAGTCCATTCTGTTTAACAATAACTATATTAACATATTGGCTGCCAAACGTATAACTGGGTTACCGACCCCCCGGGGATCATTTACTTTTGTTCCATATTCTGCTTTAGTTTGATTGACGTAAGCTATTTAAGTACAAATAAGTTATAAATATTGCAATTTAGTACCTTAGTTCATCTTTTTTTGTGTGAGTTACATATGACTCACATGGCGCCAGAGTAAAGTGCCATGTGTGTCATTTGCTATGTCGCTAATAATTATGGGTTTGGTACTCCTGTAAGTCTTTCATTCCACAACATTATTTGCGTACAGTTCATTATTGTTTTTCTGCATTGTTACTACAGTCTTTATTCAGTGTTGTTTGCTCCGTAACACAGTGATATTGTAGCAGGAGAAAGTGTCTCGTAGAAGTTATGTAGATGAACAAAGGCATGTACAGAAGCTTTTAGATGAAGTTATGGACATAAGTGAAGAAGATGAAGATACTACTGAAATGGAAAAATAAGAGTAATGTGTTAATGCTGAGTACTGTCACAGAGTAACGTACTGTTCATGGAGAGGAAGAAGCTGAAGTTCAAACCAAAAGGGGCACAAAGAAAAAACCAGCAATGATAACTGACTATAATCAGTCATTTATAGATCTCTCTCGACAAATGAAGTCCTATACTGTCTAAGGCGGGGTGTGAAATGGTACAGGAAGCTTGCAGTTGAACTGTTGACAGGGTCAGCACTGGTAAATGCTCTTGTGATTTACCGATACATCAAAACGATCATCTCAATCACAGAATTCAAAGAGGAAGTGACTTTGAGACTACTCCATACAGAAGATGTCGATTCCCCTGAGAAATCTCTCACCATAGCCACCGAGCTGCTTGCAGATTGTGCTCTTGTGAACATGGGATCAGCAAGTCATAGGTGTATGGATGCTACGAAAAAATGAAGAATGAATTTGGACGAGAGCAAGCTGTCAAGAAATATAAACAAACTACATGGAAATGTAAGAAATTGTGGCTCATATTTTTGCGAAGAGTGTTTCTTCATGAAGCACAGTGCATGCAGGTGTTAGAGATAAAAGTGGAATTGGCCAATTTCTTCAGTCTGTTTCACTGTCCTTGCAATTAGAGTTGGAGAATTTAATTAAAACTGTATGTGATATACAATCTAATGTATAAGTAATATGCAATACCAAATAATAAATTATATAAAAAAGGAAACGCCAAAATGACTGGGCCATGTGAGTTATATATAATTCACGGTTTCAAGTGTCAATAACTACTCTTGAGCTCTTGAAAACTGGAGACCACGAACATGATTTGTTACTGGGGCTATAACGTACTGTAACACCAAGTCACAGCACGATACTGTGAGTTACAACTGCAACACGAAGCTTTAAATAGAAAAATGTCCGTGAGTTTTATTTAATTAAAGTGTCCCGAAGAGAAGACTTCCTGTGGCTTATATTTAACTCACGTGGCAGTCAATGTGTTAAAACATTGTTTTCTAAAAGTTGAGAATTTTTCTATTTCTTGAAACACGAATACTATTAGTCCTTGAAAAAAATTCATAATTATTTTTCGCGCCTCACTGTGTATCGCGAACTTAATGAGTGGCGTTTTTCAAGTCGGGGAGATTTCGTTCGTGTTTCCTCGCGCACCAAAGTCAGCATGAAAGAATATCTACTGGAGTAATAAGTTGCTTCAAACTGTTAGATTGCATATGTTGGCAAATATATGATTTCTGATTGGTAAGCGTTTTCGTGACTGCAGTACATTATAGTAATAATATGGGTACACAATTACAATTATTTGAACAATTATTTTACAATCTTTTCTGGCTTTGGTTTTTGCAAAATCATCAACAAGGTCTGTTAAATCTAGACTTGATGCAGCCTTGTTTTCGATTGCTATGAGTGCCGAATGTCCGAGTCGAGCTTGAGCCATACTGTACCTCAGATGCGTTTTGATAATTTTCAATTTGCTGAACGACCTTTCGGCTGCTGCAGAAGAATAAAACTAAATACTTCCGTAACCTCACATTCTAATAATGCATATTTTGTTATAATTTCCTTACATAATTGACGAACTGTCCATATTGAGATCAATTTCGGCAGGAGAAATTAAAAGTCGAAATTCTTTTCATTCAACTAAAATATAATATACAGTATAAGGTATATTATCCGAAGTAATTTGGGGATATGGATATTCGGAAAACCGTTTTATTTGGATATACGAACTGTACACTTCTATTTGCCAATAAGAAGTACTGGACAGTAAATGTATTTATACTGTATTTGGAGGAGCGCAATCCTTCACATCGCGCCGAGCCGGCACGCCTCAACACTTGGAAGACGCAGCTGTTCCTGTGAGCAGCTTTGATGCTGCCGCTACGCCGACTGAAGTGTGCCGATTGTTGGACACATTGACTGGCAGCTTCGCCTGTCAGCAGCACGTCTTGTAAAGGCCCAATTAGAAGCATTGTTCCGCCAGCCTCCAGCCAGTGGCCCAGTGCGGCTACTGTGCGAAACGTTTGAGGGGAAGGGGATATGATGGACGACAGGGTGGGAGGGTAAAAATAAATAAATAAATAATTCGACGCTCTACTGTAACTTTTTTCGATCGTCACTCACGAAGGCTGAGGGGCCCCTGGAGCTCGGGGGCCCCGGGGCACTGCCCCGCCTAGCCCTATGATAGCTACGCCATTGGGTTTATGTATGTGAAGCTCTAAACGATGCTTACGATAAGGCATCGCTGCTTCCTTTAATAAGATACGGAGAAGTTCAGTCATGATTTGGCCATCTATATCGTTGTATTCAACTGTTTCTATTGCTATCCTGACTGGTCGGATAAACAAACAGCTGCCACCATGCGTAATTTAGAAGCACATATCGTAGGAGTAGTAAAGCAATTTAATGTAATATATAAAAATGAATGTTTGTGTGTTCGTATTTTATGCGCGGCCGTACCGTTCAACAGATTGTGATGAAACTTAATCAGGATATTGCTTCTGTTTCGCGATGGTCACAGGCACCATTAAATTACTGTACGGCAAACAGTTCAGAAGATATGACGTAATAAACAATGAAACGTGCAGGAAAGTGCTGCATCATGCGACGTCTTCTTCTAAACCACTGTACCGATTTCACCCAAATTTGGTACAAATATTCCTTTCATATAAGGACACTTTATTCATCCTAAAATCTTCATAACATTTTGCATACTTGACCTTCAAAACAAGAGGAAGCTCACTGTCACATAAAATTTTGAATGGTGCGTGACGGAGGATACTTTACATATGGACTTCGTCAGATTCTACAGTTGTATTCCAATCCTGATGAAATCTTTAAATTTGATTGAACAATTAAGTTTATCAGTGCAGTATTATTATACTCAGATTACCTACAATCATTTCAATTAATTCATCATCATCATCATCTTGCACAGTTTCCAGTCACAGGCTAGGTCTGTTTGGAACACAAGCCTCGCCACTTCGTTCTGTCCTCCTACCATCTTTCTGTTTTCACTCTGGCCCAGTCCTTTCCACTCTTCTCCACACAATCCTCCACTCCTTCCAGCTATCTATCCCTTGTCTTCCTCTTGGTCGTTTCTTCTGCAGTCTTGATATCTCTATCCTAGCCTGTATGGGCTATTCTCTCACTATTTCCCTGATCTCCTCATTCTTGTTACCCCTATTCTGCATCGTAGAAATTTCATTTCCCCGGCTTGTATATTGCTCCTATCTCTTTTCTTTGTCACCCAAGTTTCCGATGCATATGTCAATATCGGAACATAATAATTTTGGTATGTTGTTGTTATGGTCTTCAGTCCAGAGACTGGTTTGATGCAGCTCTCCACCCTACTCTATCCTGAGAAAGCCTTTTCATCTCCTCATAAGAATGGCAACCCACATCCACTTGAATCTGCTTACTATACGCGTCTCTTGGTCTCCCTCTGCGATTTTTACCCCACACACTTCCCTCCAATGCTAAATTTACGATTCTCCGATGTCTAAGAATGTGTCCTGCCAAGCGATCCCTTCTTTTAGCCAAGGTATGCCAAAAATTCCTTTTCTCACCAATTCTGTTCAGTACTTCTTCATTGGTTATGCGATCTACCCACCTAATCTTTAGCATTTTTCTGTAACACCACATTTCAAAAGCCTCTATTCTCTTCCTGTCCGCACTGCTTATCGTCTATGTTTCACTCCCGTACAAGGCAACACTCCACACAAATGCCTTCAGAAAAGACTTCCTTGCCCTCAAATTAATATTCGATGTTGCTTTTCTTCCCATTGCCATTCTGCATTTTATATCCTCTGTGCTGCGACCATAACATGTTATTTTAGTACCCAAGTAACAAAAATCATCTACCACCTTCATTGTTTCGTTACCTAATCTAATTCCTTCAGCATCGCCTGATTTTCTAAGACCGCATTCCATTATTTTTGTTTTGCTCTTGTTAATGTTCATTTTATACGCTCTCTTCAACACACTGTCCATTCCATTCAACTGCTCTTCCAGGTCCTTTGCTGTCTCTGACAGAATTACAATGTCATCAGCAAAACGCAATGTTTTTATTTCTTCCCCCTTTACTTTGATCCCTATTCCAAATTTTTCCTTGCTTTCCTTCACTGCCTGCTCGATGTACAAATTGAATAACATCGTAGAAAGGCTACAACCCTGTCTTACTCCCTTCCCAAGTGATGTTTCCCTTTCATGCCCTTCGAGTCTAATAACTGCTGTCTGGATTTTGTACAAGTTATAAATAACTCTCCTCTCCCTATATTTGAAAGAGTGTATTCCAGTCAACATTGTCAAATGCTTTCTCCAAATCTACAAAAGCTAGAAATGTAGGTTTGCCTTTCCTTAATCTATCTTCTAAGATAAGACGTAAAATGAGTATTGCCTCCCGGGTTCCTATGTTCCTCCTGAATCCAAACTGATCTTCTCCGAGGTCAGCTTCTACCAGCTTTTCCATTCTCCTGTGGATAATTCGTGTTAAAATTTTGCAACCATGACTTATCAAACTGATGGTTCTGTAATTTTCACACCTGTCTGCGCCTGATTTCTTTGGAATGGGGATTATTACATTTTTCTTAAAGTCTGAGGGTATTTCGCCTGTCTCATAAATCCTACACACCAGTTCAAATAGTCTTGTCATGGCTGGCTCTCCCAGAGACTTCAGTAGCTCTGAGGGTATGTCATCTACTCCTGGAGCCTTGTCAAATTCATCTCTCAGTATAGCATCTCCTATTTCATCTTGATCTACTTCCTCTTCCCTTGCTACAACATCGTCTCTAAGTTTATTTCCTTTGTAGAGCTGTTCTATGTATTCTTTCCACCTTTCAGCTTTCCCTTATTTGCTGAGAACTGATTTCCCATCTGAGTTATTGATATTCGTAGAGTTGCTTTTCTTGTCCTCAAATGTCTCTTTTACTTTCCTGTAGCCGGTATCTACTTTTCCCTTCTTATACATTCTTCTACAGATTTGCATTTGGCTTCTAGCCACTCCTGCTTAGCCATTTTGCACTTCCTGTCAATCTCATTTTTTAGTCGTCTGTACTCCATTGCCGGCTGCGGTGGCCGAGGTGACTGAGGCGCTCCAGTCACGGTCAGCACGGCCACTACGGTCGGGGGTTCGAATCCCCCCTCGGGCATGGATATTTGTGCCGTCCTAGTTCGTAAGTAGTTCATAAGTAGTTTGTAAGTTTAGGGACTGATGACCCCGTAGTTAAGTCCCATAAACTTAACAAACATTTGAACATTTTGTACTCCATTTTGCCTGTTTCATTTACTGCATTTTTTATATTTTCTCCTTTCATCAATTAAATCTAGTATTTCCTGTGATATCCAAGGATTTTTTGTAGGTCTTGCCTTTCTACTATTTTGCCCTCTGCTGCCTTCACTATTTCATCTCTCAATGCTACCCATTCGTCTTCTACTATTTTATTTCCCCCTGTTTCTGTCAATTGTTGCCTAAATCTCCCTCTGAAATTCTCCAGAACTTCACTTTCCTTCAATTTATCTAGGTCCCATCTCCTTATTTTCCTACCTTTCTGCAGTTTTTTCAGTTTCAGCCTACAGTTCATGACTAATATGTTATGATCAGAGTCTATATCTGCCCCTGGGTACGTCTTGCAGTTTATAACCTGGTTCCGGAATCTATGTCTTACCATTATAAAATCTATCTGATACCTTCCGGTGTCTCCTGGTCTCTTCCATGTATACAACCTTCTTTTGTGATTCTTAAACCAGGTGTTTGTTACGATTAAATCATGTTCTGTGCAAAATTCTACCAGGCGACTTCCTCTTTCATTCCTCCTGCCCAGTCCATATTCACCTACTATTTTTCCTTCTCTTCCTTTTCCTACTACCGAATTCCAGTCTCCCATCACAATTAAGTTTTCCTCTCTCTTAACTGTCTGAATAATTTCCTTTACTAAAACTTATCAGGAATACTTATACCTGTCTGACAAGTTCTATAATCTCCTTGTCATTTCTCCCAGTTTCCTCAGTCACACTTCTCAGGTACTTGAAGCTTTCTACCTTCTGTGGTGTCGCACAAGTCTAAAGTGCGCGCCACGTACTTTCGCCGCGCGCCGCCATGCACGCACGGCGCGGCGTTCTTACGTCAGCCACGAGCGCCCTCTGCTACAACTCCGCTCGTGGCCACCATTGGACTGCATCGTTCACTTGGGAGTGAGATAGGAACCACTTAACACTTGGGTATCAGATAGGCACCAGCTAAGACTTGGCTATCGGATAGGCACTAGGAATCATCAGTAGGCAGGCCTCTATCTACTTCAACTATGTATCAGCATTCTGCAGTCATGAACTTTGTAAAAGTTAAGTATTAGAACGTTTTTGTGAAATACATATCTCATTCTAATTTACTCTAGTGTTTCTAGTTTCTGCTGTCCCACTGGCTGGTCACCTCCGTACCTGCACACGCGTGCATCCTTTATTCCTGTGTCGGTCTCTTTCTACTTGGCCATCGACACCTACGACAACCGGCGGACGAGACACAAAAGCGGCGACGAGGCTGGGACACAAAACCTTCTTCAGCTGTTCACCTCCAAGTATTACCCCCTTCACTAGTCTATCCTTTTTCCTGCTGGTTACCACGGACTCACATTTACGGATGTTGAACTTCAATCCGTATTCTCCCACTGTTTCTTCCCAAGCATCTATCTGCTCTTAGATTTCCTCCTCCTTGTTGCCCGAGACTATGAGATCGTCTGCAAACACCATTGCTTTCATCTTTCCTTCCTCAAGTTTCCCTGCTACCTTTATCATTATGTCATCCATAACCATAATGAAGAGAAGGGGTGACAATGCAGTGCCCTGCTTCAGCTCACACACTTGTTTCAATCATTCTGTTCTTCTCTCTCCCACTTTCACACAACTCATATTTCCACAATACATCTCCTTCACTCTTCTTACAGTCTCTTTTTCCACTCCCCTAACTTCACGTGCTTCCCAAACCTTTTTCCTACATACACTATCATACCCCTTTTCTCTGTCTAGAAAGGGCATCAACAGGACCTCCCCATATTCATAATGGTGTTCTTGAAGTTGCCTTACTGCAAATATGAGGGCCACTGTCGAGCTTCCAGGTCGGAATCCATACTCTTATTCTCTCATTTCCCTCTCGAATTCTACTTTCCAATATCTTCTCATATACATTTGCACAGTGTGGCATCAGTGTGACTCCTCTATAACTTCTGCACTCCTTTCTATTTCCTTTCTTGAATATTGGAACTATCAATCCTTTCTTCCAATCTTCTGAGGTCTTCTTTTCCTTCCATATCGCCCTCATCACCCGCTACAGCCACTGTAATTAATTAACTTGACTGAACAGTTAATTTTCAGATTTCTGCAAATTCGAATGAAATAAAATTTCTGGCAATTTTAGCAGCGCTCTCTGGTAGTTACTTTACATTTTTTCAGAGTGATAATCACCAAAGAAACATTTAAATCATAAATATTGTTCACACCATGTGAATTTTATGTGAGCAACTTAAGGTAAGAAATCTAATATATACAAAATAATGTTTGTTTGTCTTTTTGTTCGCGTTTTAAGCACGGCCATACCGTACATCTGATTACGATAAAACTTTGTCACATCATTGCTTGCACTCGCGAGAAGGTTATAGGCATACTAAAGTTAACTTTGGTGCATGACAGAGAGTGCTTTACAATTAGTTAATTCCTTTCTTAGGCCTTTACGCTGAAACAGCTGGACGGATATGAATGAAATTTGGAATGAAGATATCTTATACCCCAATTTAGTGCATGGGCTACCTTTCGTAAGCCTCCGTAGGTGCATGGCAGGGGGTACGTTGCAAAAATCATCCAAATTGTTTGACTGGTCTCCGTGAAAGTCAGCTCATAATTATATGTGTTCACGAAGGAAATTTTTATAATCTGCAAGCCAGTGAAATTCGCCTGGCGGAAGGTGTCTTGCGTCTTCGATACCGTCAATATCTGTATGTTTTCATGTATATGAGGGAGAGGAGTAAGTGGAAGAGAGACGGGCAGAAAGGGGATGGAGGAGACGGGCAGAGAGAGGGTAAGGAGGAGACGGAAAGAGAGAAGGGAGTGAGGAGATGAACAGAGATAGAGAAAAGGTGGAGAAGCAAAGAAAGGGCCAGGAGTGGTGGATTAACTGCAGAGTGCAATAAATAAGTTCACGGGCAACTGACGGGTTTTCAGCTAGTCACTTAATAGAAGCAAGTCTTCCTGCCAAACTGTATACCAAATAGGTTCCTTTTAGTTGTTCTGATGGCGTAGCTCAATTACTACTATTATATAGAACCGTTCGTTCAGGGAAAGATCTGTAACCGAAGAGTGGAAAGTTGCACAGGTCACTCACATATTCAAGAAAAGGTCCAGGAGTGATCCACAGAATATAGCAGTAGCATATTATTGTCGTCGCTTTGCAACAGGATTTTGGAGCATATACTTTTCCCGAACATTATGAACTACCTCGAATAGAAGACCCATTGGCCCATAGTAAACACGGATTGACTAAGTATCGTTCTTGGTAAACACAGATAGCTCTTTACTCGCATAAAGTGATGAGTGCTATCGACAAGGTATATCAAATCAATTCCATATTTCTAGATTTCCCGAAGGCTTTTGAAACTGTACCTGACAAGCGACTTCAAATCAAATTCCATCCTTGTTGAATATCGCCACAGTTGTGGGATAGAGGTTCCTTTTCAGAATGGACACAATAAGTAGTAAATGACGGAAAGTCATCGAGTAAGGCAGAAATGATATCTGGCCTTCTCCAAAAAAAGTGTTATAAAGCTCCTACTTTTCCTTATTCTTTTGAACGATTCAGGAGACAATCTGAGTAGCTATCTCAGTTTTATGTAATATATTGCTTGGTGCAAAATATGTCAGTTGACCCTAAATAATGGAAAGCGTGAAGTCATCCGTTGAGCTCTAAAATAAGTCCGTCAAACTACATTTACGCGAAAAATCAATCAAATCTAAAAAGAAGGTAAAGCAGTCAACAATCCGAAGATTGGTTTGAACACCACAGTGCTTTACTAGGCATGGTCCTGTTTGGAGGTGGTATGCCGTTGCCTTCCTCCGACCTTCGAACTGACTTACCCAGCCAGTTATAGGGGGACCTACAGTTTAACGTGGGTTCCTCACCACGCTGCTACTCGGTATTTTTCACATGAGCAATACTGCCAGAGGTGAAAGAAGTGGAAAGTGACAGATAAAAATCCTAGGACCTGGCGGGGATCGAACCCGCGACCCTTGGATTTTTAGTCTGGCACTCTACCACTGTGCAACCGAGGCGCGCTAAACACCTGGGCATTTTCATTATGAACAACTTGAAATGATGATGATGATTCCGTGAGATATTTTTAGCCGTTAGACCCCAACTGGAGTCGTATTCTGTCTGCCGGGTGCAAGTCTTTCAGGTGACGCCACTTCGACGACTTGCTTGTCAACGATGATGAATACGACAACACCCAATCCCCGACCCGGCGGGGAATCGAGCCCGGGCTTCCTGCGTGGGAACCTATCACGCATTGCAGTAAACTACGGAGGCGGACAACTTTAAATGTACAGTACACATAGAAAATATCGTAGGGAAAATGAACCATAAGCGACGTTACATTGGTGGAAACTTAGAAAGTGCAACAGTTTTACACAAGAAAAAGCGTACACTTCACATGTCCGTGATATTTTGGAGTACTGATGAGCATTGTAGGATCCTCACCAAGTAGAACTGACGGAGATTATAGAGAAAGTCCGGAGAAGGGCAGCTTTTTTGGTATTATCGCGATATAGCGGAGAAAGTGTCACGGATATCAAGTGCGAGTTGGGGTGGAAATCATTAAAAGAAAGGCGATATAAGTTGCGTCGAGATCTATTTGCGAAATTCCTTTAACTAAATTTCTCTTCCGAATGTGAACATAATTATTGATCATCAGAATAAAACAAGAGAAATCAGATCGAAAACTGAAAGATTTAAGTGTTCCTTTCTCCCTCGAGCTATTAGAGAATGGAATGGTAGCGATATAATTTAAAATTTGATCGGCAAACCATCTTGAAACCTCAAATATGCTTTCAAACAACATAAGACAAAGTGAAAGCACTGTTTTGATAATTTAACAAGTTTATTTGCTGAAGTTGAAAATTTGAGATTAGTCTATAAGTGAAGGCTGTTTAAATCCCTTACAAATACAAAATATTTTGTTATGAAATCTGTGACGAACAGTGGGTGAAGCCCATACTAGAAACACTACATTAGATACAAGAAGTCTTTCATTTGGTGAGGCCCATACTACAAGTTCACAAAATATAATACAAGAAATTTTTCAAAGGGTTTAGCCCATACTGGTATGTTTACACAATTTGATATATATATATATATATATATATATATATATATATATATATATATATATATATATATATATACATTGGGTGAGGCTTATGCTCGGAAGTTTACAAAATTTAATACAAGAAATTTATCAACAGATTAAGCACATACGTTATAAAAAATTAACCAACTATACACGGGATTGAAATAGTAGCGAAAAGAAGGAAGGACACAAAGCTTAAATGCCCCCCCCCCACTGTTTTTAGACAATAATAAATAGGGTTCCACAAGGCAAGGTGTCAAACTTTAAATTGCCTTAGAATAGAGAGTACACCAAGATATAACACAAACAGTGAATAAATTTGGAGAAACATAATCAGTACATATAAAACTGCCACACAATTTTTATGACGCAACCTAGGTTGCTCAAGCTGCCCAAAATACATATTGCACTAAACTGGCATTTAAGGTCCGACAATGCTCTTAGAATACTTGCCCCAAGAATTACACAAAAATGCAAAAAGAAAACCACTACAGGTGGTCAGAAACAACAACCGTCAAACACCAACATGCATCAAATCCAGTAGGGCAAATATAAGAGACGGTAGGCAGATTCCCTTTTGTACGCTAGAGGGGCAATAGTGCAGGCAAAATATATCAAACAAAGTATCCAAAGAAACAGGAGTAAGTCCTTGCAAGATTGACATGTGGCAGTTATCGTGAAATTCAAAAATTAACGCCGGCCGCGGTGGCCGAGGTGACTGAGGCGCTCCAGTCACGGTCAGCACGGCCACTGCGGTCGGGGGTTCGAATCCCCCCTCGGGCATGGATATTTGTGCCGTCCTAGTTCGTAAGTAGTTCATAAGTAGTTTGTAAGTTTAGGGACTGATGACCCCGTAGTTAAGTCCCATAAGCTTAACAAACATTTGAACATTTTTTTCAAAAATTAACAGTGTCAAAAATAGACCCACTCCCGGACAGAGAGGCGGAAAGAACACAGCCACCAAATACTTCGGAGGCCAGGACAGGTGACTGAATCGCGAGCGGCTACAAAGCAAAGGAAAACACTGAATAGAAACAACAAGAGTATCGCAAATTCTAAGGCGCACCGTCAAACATTACGGACGCAACGCCGAAAGGGACTTAGATGAATATAGTAGCCAAATGGTAGAGAGCCATAAGATGTACAGGGCAACTTAATTATCAATTCCGCAACGGCGAAAGTACTGTTGTCTCAAGGTGATATGGAATGTCGTTTCATCAACATAACACACTCCAGAGTGCCACCGTTTTGCCGAAAGAAACGGCCTAAAACTACTCCAAGTGTCTAGTCAAGCCCCTTGGTGAGGTGCGGACTACGAATCACCAGCCAACACAGCAGATTCGTTACTGACTGAACCAAGAAGGTTAGAATACTGGGAGAAGCCCTTACGCTGAAAACGTGAAGACTGCCCCCGCCATATTGCTAAATTTTGGAGAAGTGTTAGTATTGTAGAGCTAATGATTCATGTCACTTAAAACAGGAATATAACGTCCGACGGTTTTCCGTGATGAACAGCGTATTAAAAGAGAGCAAATTAGCCGTTAAAAATTAAGTTTTCAAATATATTATGATGAGAATTTATCACTAATTATTCAAGAAAGTATATTGTTTGAAAGTTCATACTTCGCAGTGACAGTCAGTTCAATTCATTAACAGTAAGAGGGTCGGCTTGACGCATAGTTTCAACGGAGAAATAGCATTGCAAAACTGACCAAGATGGCGGACAGGCTTCAAATAACGTATGTGCTCGGCGTAGATAATGCCATCTGCCATTATTCTAAGCTCCTTGGGTTAAACACACACACACACACACACACACACACACACACACACACACACACAGCCCCGGCTCGGCACACAACACCGGACTCTTGTCACTCGCGGATCCGACAGCTATCAACTGCATTTGCAGGTCTGCACCATTGGCTCACTAAATCAAATGTCCAAATGTTTGTAAAGCTTTGGGACTCAACTACGGGGTCTTCAGTCCCTAAACTTACAAACTACTTATGAACTAGCCTATACTAAAGACGGCACAAACATGAATGCCCGTGGGGGGATTCGAGCCTCCGACCGCAGCGGCCGTGCAGACCGTGATTGACACGCCGCAGACCGCTCGGCCACCGCGGCTGGCATCGGCCCACTGGCTCCACACCATGAGGAGGCCCAGAAACACTCCTGACACGTTGCTATACCCTACCGTCACGCAAGCATTGCAAACAATAATGCCCTTAATGATAACAGTCCAAACTGCAATCGAAACTATAAAACTTTTCATGCGCAAACGGTAACCATAGATGGCGCTGTAAAGTAGATCATCGTAAGAAGTACATACTGATGTGATCAACAAGGTAAGCGACTTAGATAGAAGTCACAAACCGATGTACTAACAAGATGAAATCAAATAAGAGGGGAAAGAATTTTAAAAGGAAATTTTCAGCAACAAAACAAAGAAGGGAGATTACCCAGCACTAGCAACAGGACGACGTTGAACGGAAGGGAAGGACGTGCTAGATCAGAAGCAGGTGCCACCATAGTTCAACCTTCTCAGCTCAAACCTCAACAAGGGGATATAAACTACTGTGTCTTTGTATTAAAGACTTTGTTAGGTATTAGAACGACGGAACGTTGCACCCTCATACCAAAAGAGCCTTAAAATATGTACCATTTCTCAACTTCCTCGCCTCAAACTAAAAAACACAGCAAAGGCGATGGATAAAACCACCCCAAGAAAAGTATTAATAAAAAATCTTCCAGCCAAAGGCACGTCAGTAACAAAAAGCCAAAATCGAAGTGGAAAGGTCAAATCATACTCTAGAAGACACCAGAACAAATCACGACTCAAACCCCTCACCTCAAACATAAAGCAAAACGCTATGGACGCATGGTGTCTGACCCCAAAACACACTGACACCCGAATCACCCAACCAGTGACGGCCTCAACTATCTACAAAAGACACACCGATGGCCTAAAGTACGTTTGACCTCTTTGTGACTACCAGACACACACACAAATCTGTAGATACGACAACATTTCGCCTCATCACATTTACCGATCGATAGCATAAACCACCAACATCCACATCGATAGAAGGGACCACCAACATACACTGATAGCTCGATCTGCATACGCATACCAATGGCATCACCATACCTACAACGTCGCCCAATTTGAAGAGCTTAGAGCTCTATGATGTTACAATAACAGATTTTCCTTGTGAACAACTATGCAAGTAGTACTGTGAACTACGAGATGCATGCCTGAACTCTGTCAAACACTAGGCTGGCTGACATATAGGAAGGAAAGAGCGCTCTCCAACTTTTGGACATACTTGGTATGGTGGTTAACAGCTGCCGCTACCTCACCTGCACTTTCGGAAGATACGAAAAAAATTTGATCCAGGGTTCCTTGCAGATGGGTGGTCAGTTCGGGCACACTGCTTTTCCTCTCATCTTAATTTCCCAAATGAGGAAATACTTGTGCAGTTCAATCCCGAGGTACCATAGAAGTTCCATACTGCAGCCTATAACAAAAAACACATGTAGTACTATCAAGCGAAAGATACACTTCTGTAAAATGAAAAATAACACCATGTACTGGTCGACCCCACAGTGAAATGTTATTGACACATTCTTGAGGATGTGTATAACATGCGATCAGACAGACAGACCAGAGCGTGCACAATGTCGACGCTAGTACCGGGCATACCCTCCTATTGCAGCAATGCAAGCTCCAATTGTGCCATGGAAACAATCGTAGAGGTGTAGAATGTTGCCGAAAGGCCTGCCACGCAGTTTCCACCTCGTGCTTCAGTTGGGCCACATTTCGTGCCAGTCGTGCAGACCGCGCAAGGCGACGTATCAACAGGTGCCAAATGTGCCCAGTGGGGGTCAGATTTGGGGATTCTTCTGCCCAGGGTAGTTGATGTCGCCTTGAATAGAACGTTAGGTTGTGCAGATTACTGTTGGAAAAGTATATCACCTTGATGGCGTACGAAACGTAGCAAGAGGGTTGAATGATAGTTTCATTGTACCGCACACTGTTCAATGTTCCTTCGACGATCACCAGAGGAGAACGGTCAGTGTAGGTTATGCCTCTCCACAACATAATGGCGGGTGTCGGCCCCATGTTGATATTAGGGTTAGTGTGTATAAAAATGTTTGTATAGCTTATGGGACTTAACTACGGGGTCATCAGTCCCTAAGCTTACAAACTACTTATGAACTATCTAAGACTAAGGACGGCACAAATATCCATGCCCGAGGGGGGATTCGAACCCCCGTCCGTAGTGGCCCTGCAGACCGTGACTGGCGCGCCGCAATCCCTTCAGCCTTCGCGGCCGGCGGCCCCATGTGCCTCTGTCCTATACACACCAGATTTTCGCGCTCCCCTGTGTGGCGCCACACACGCGTGCGACCATCAGTGGTCCTAAGTAAAAACGATCCTCATCACTGAAGGCGACACGTCTCCGCTAACCTTTCAATAAGCGCCTATCGCGACATCCTGGAGGCAGGCTGATCGATTTTGGGGCTTTAGTGGAAGACATCATAGCGGCACACATGCTCGTTCATTATGGTGAAGGGAGCCATATTCCACACTGGTCGTTCTTCTCTGGTGTTCGTCAGGGAAACACTGAAAATGCACGGTACATGGAAACCAACAGTCAACCCGTATGGCCATCGTTCATGCACCAATAAAGTGACATGCGTTACCAACAGGACAGTGCTCATCCACATGTATCCCGAACCACCCAACATGCTATTCAAGGTGTTCGTCAACTGCACTGTCCAGCACGATCCACAGATCTGTCCCCCTTGAGCATATTTGAGACCTAATAGAACGTCATGCTGCGGTGTCTGCATGAGCAGCATGAAATCTGGCTCAATTGAGGCACCAGGTGGAAACTGTATGGCAGACCATTCCGCAAGACTAAATGCGACAACGCTACGATAGTCTCCATGGGAGAATTATATCTTGTATTATTACGATATAAGATTCTACACCGTACTAGCACCGACATAGTACTCGCTGTGGTGGCTGATAGACATGTGCGTATGACTCTGTGATCTTATGTTGTATAGATAGTCCAGAATGCGTTATAGAAAATATCAATCTGCTGGGTCCACGAATTCATGGTGTTCTTTTTTCATTTTCCAGGAGTGTAGAACCAAAAGTGTAAACACAACAAAGTTGTAGCAGAGGGCGCGGTTTTACAGGATCGCAACCACACTCTCCAGTTAGTAGTCGAGACTTCAAGTTTGTGTTCAAACAATATAAGAAAAAGTGGAAGGACCGGGTGGGTAAGCAATAGAGTCAATTGCTACTTTAACAAATGTATTTGCTTAAGGTGGGAAATTTAGATTAGTATTTCAGTGAAGGGCGGTTACGTCCCTTCATTAATTCGAAATATTTTGTTATAAAATCAGTGACAAACAATGGGTGAACCCCATACTAGAAGCACCACATTAGATACGAGAAACTATTCTTCGGGTGGGCCCATATTAGGAAGTTTACGAAATGTACTGCAAGAAATTTTTCAACAGGTTAAGCCAATAATTTAAAAGAATTTAACCAACTGTACACAGGATTCAAACAGAAGCGAACAGGAGAAAGAGCGAAAAGTTTAAATGCCCCGGCCCCCTTCTTTTTAGAGAATAATAAAAAGGACACCAGAAGACAATGTGTCAAACTCTTACTTTTCTTAGGAAAGAGAACACACAAAGACAGAACACAAATTGTGAAAATATTGGTTACACACAATCAGTACATATAAAATTGCCACAAAAACAGACTCAGCAGTTCGTTAAATATGACGACATCTGCTACGTCAAATATGCATATTTGAATTTACGTTTATACAATATTTTGCACGTGGAGGACCCACTTTGCTTTAGTTGTTGCCGTGGCAGTGACAGTAAATCTTAAGATTAGGGCCTGACAACGACGAAAAGGCAGACTCTGTTAAGTTGGACCAAAAGAAGAAACAAAGACAAGTTTATATTTTCACTGCTAATGAAGGAACTATGGCCCGAAGATCCACAAGAATTACGGGAGTACGTGAGAATCGACGTGAACTGTACGGAATAGCTTCTGTCTATAAAATCAAATGTATATTACTGAAAAATAAACGACTAGTGACATACATTATTATGATACAGGGGTTCGTGTGGGTCACACAATTCAAATGTTTGTTAACATTTACTTAACTACTGTGGTAATCAGTCTCTAGGCTTAGCAACTGCTTAAAATAACCTAAGGACAACACACACACCCATGTTCAAAGGACGACTAGAATCTCCGACGGGGAGCAAGCACGCACTCCGCAGTAAGGCACCTTAGAGCGTTCGTCCGTTTCACCGCGGCTGAGCCATACAAATACCTTTCTCCCTGCACGTCTTAATAAAGACGACTCGAATCTCCGACGGGGAGCAAGCACGCACTCCGCAGTAAGGCACCTTAGAGCGTTCGTCTGTTTCACCGCGGCTGAGCCATACAAATACCTTTCTCCCTGCACGTCTTAATAAAGACGACTCGAATCTCCGACGGGGAGCAAGCACGCACTCCGCAGTAAGGCACCTTAGAGCGTTCGTCCGTTTCACCGCGGCTGAGCCATACAAATAAATTTCTCCCTGCACGTCTTAATAAAGACGACTCGAATCTCCGACGGGGAGCAAGCACGCACTCCGCAGTAAGGCACCTTAGAGCGTTCGTCCGTTTCACCGCGGCTGAGCCATACAAATACCTTTCTCCCTGCACGTCTTAATAAAGACGACTCGAATCTCCGACGGGGAGCAAGCACGCACTCCGCAGTAAGGCACCTTAGAGCGTTCTTCCGTTTCACCGCGGCTGAGCCATACAAATACCTTTCTCCCTGCACGTCTTAATAAAGACGACTCGAATCTCCGACGGGGAGCAAGCACGCACTCCGCAGTAAGGCACCTTAGAGCGTTCGTCCGTTTCACCGCGGCTGAGCCATACAAATACCTTTCTCCCTGCACGTCTTAATAAAGACGACTCGAATCTCCGACGGGGAGCAAGCACGCACTCCGCAGTAAGGCACCTTAGAGCGTTCGTCCGTTTCACCGCGGCTGAGCCATACAAATACCTTTCTCCCTGCACGTCTTAATAAAGACGACTCGAATCTCCGACGGGGAGCAAGCACGCACTCCGCAGTAAGGCACCTTAGAGCGTTCGTCCGTTTCACCACGGCTGAGCCATACAAATACCTTTCTCCCTGCACGTCTTAATAAAGACGACTCGAATCTCCGACGGGGTTCAAGCACGCACACCACAGTTAGGCACCTTAGAGCGTTCGTCCGTTTCACCGCGGCTGAGCCATACAAATACCTTTCTCCCTGCACGTCTTAATAAAGACGACTCGAATCTCCGACCGGGAGCAAGCACGCACTCCGCAGTAAGGCACCTTAGAGCGTTCGTCCGTTTCACCGCGGCTGAGCCATACAAATACCTTTCTCCCTGCACGTCTTAATAAAGACGACTCGAATCTCCGACGGGGAGCAAGCACGCACTCCGCAGTAAGGCACCTTAGAGCGTTCTTCCGTTTCACCGCGGCTGAGCCATACAAATACCTTTCTCCCTGCACGTCTTAATAAAGACGACTCGAATCTCCGACGGGGAGCAAGCACGCACTCCGCAGTAAGGCACCTTAGAGCGTTCGTCCGTTTCACCGCGGCTGAGCCATACAAATACCTTTCTCCCTGCACGTCTTAATAAAGACGACTCGAATCTCCGACGGGGAGCAAGCACGCACTCCGCAGTAAGGCACCTTAGAGCGTTCGTCCGTTTCACCACGGCTGAGCCATACAAATACCTTTCTCCCTGCACGTCTTAATAAAGACGACTCGAATCTCCGACGGGGTTCAAGCACGCACACCACAGTTAGGCACCTTAGAGCGTTCGTCCGTTTCACCGCGGCTGAGCCATACAAATACCTTTCTCCCTGCACGTCTTAATAAAGACGACTCGAATCTCCGACCGGGAGCAAGCACGCACTCCGCAGTAAGGCACCTTAGAGCATTCGTCCGTTTCACCGCGGCTGAGCCATACAAATACCTTTCTCCCTGCACGTCTTAATAAAGACGACTCGAATCTCCGACGGGGAGCAAGCACGCACTCCGCAGTAAGGCACCTTAGAGCGTTCGTCCGTTTCACCGCGGCTGAGCCATACAAATACCTTTCTCCCTGCACGTCTTAATAAAGACGACTCGAATCTCCGACGGGGAGCAAGCACGCACTCCGCAGTAAGGCACCTTAGAGCGTTCGTCCGTTTCACCACGGCTGAGCCATACAAATACCTTTCTCCCTGCACGTCTTAATAAAGACGACTCGAATCTCCGACGGGGTTCAAGCACGCACACCACAGTTAGGCACCTTAGAGCGTTCGTCCGTTTCACCGCGGCTGAGCCATACAAATACCTTTCTCCCTGCACGTCTTAATAAAGACGACTCGAATCTCCGACCGGGAGCAAGCACGCACTCCGCAGTAAGGCACCTTAGAGCGTTCGTCCGTTTCACCGCGGCTGAGCCATACAAATACCTTTCTCCCTGCACGTCTTAATAAAGACGACTCGAATCTCCGACGGGGAGCAAGCACGCACTCCGCAGTAAGGCACCTTAGAGCGTTCGTCCGTTTCACCGCGGCTGAGCCATACAAATACCTTTCTCCCTGCACGTCTTAGTAAAGACGACTCGATTCTCCGACGGGGAGCAAGCACGCACTCTGCAGTAAGGCACCTTAGAGCGTTCGTCCGTTTCACCACGGCTGAGCCATACAAATACCTTTCTCCCTGCACGTCTTAATAAAGACGACTCGAATCTCCGACGGGGTTCAAGCACGCACACCACAGTTAGGCACCTTAGAGCGTTCGTCCGTTTCACCGCGGCTGAGCCATACAAATACCTTTCTCCCTGCACGTCTTAATAAAGACGACTCGAATCTCCGACGGGGAGCAAGCACGCACTCCGCAGTAAGGCACCTTAGAGCGTTCGTCCGTTTCACCGCGGCTGAGCCATACAAATACCTTTCTCCCTGCACGTTTTAATAAAGACGCTTAATGGCTCTCTCTCAACTCCATTTCTGAAGTGTGAAGCAACCAGTATGAACACTTGTTTTTACAAAATCCTAGTAGATAAGAAAGTCTGGTAGCACATAAGTATTGATTTTTCTTTGTTTGATTACTGCTTTTATGAAATTCTACCTACCGAAAAAATATACAAAATCTGCAACAAGGATATTTGAAATAAGTCCTAACCATGAATGTTAACAACGACAATAAATTATAAACAACAAGTAGAAAGATTGCTGCAGCAGGCCTACCACTGTAAGTGCCTGAGTTATCACTGTGTAGTGCGCCCCAGCGAATTCGCAGGCGCTTATAATGTTAACTGGTATATCTTGCGGGTATAATATGTCTGCTAATGACACTGGCCAACAGCGTTCTCACAAAGAGTGTGAAAGGTGTTCTTTGCTAAGTCATGGTTACTGAATTCGAAAATGAAATCCCTTTTTGCCTATCGGGCTGTTTTCTTGTAATTTACTTTCTACTAATAGAAAATCTTGAAAATTTTGCATACTGGTTAGTTTGGTATTGCTTAATTAATTTGGTTTTATTTATTTCTGGGGACGTATTTGTTCGCAAGGAATCATAATAGCCGGCCGCGGTGGCCGAGCGGTCTGCGGCGTACCAGTCACGGTCTGCACGGCCGCTGCGGTCGGGGTTCGAATCCCCCCTTCGGCCATGGATGTTCGTAAGTAGTTTGTAAGTTTAGGGACTGATGACCCCGTAGTTAAGTCCCATAATCTCTACAAACATATGAACATTTTTTTAAATCATAATATATTCAAGAAATTACATACAGAATCCTTTTTAATGACATTGCCAGGACGTTTGCTGTGTCAGCCCCATTAGTGAAATAGCTCTGACCTTTTGAAGTGCGTTCCTGTATGTTGCTGAAGTTTTGTGTTTCGTGTGATTTTAGAAGAAGAACTGACTCGTTTTTGTATAAATGAAGCAATTTTATTTTGGGAGCAGACAGGCGACCAATACAAAAATGAGCCCTCCACATATGCTGAGTGATATGTATTGCACTCCTGACAGGTTGGTTGAGAGGATTACGAGATATGCCCTTTGGTGTTCCTATGGTTTGTAGGGAACCAACAGATCGCACAACAGACTGTTATTCCTGTGTGACAAAAATAGCTGGAATCACTTCCAAAACAAGATAAATCTTGCGATATACTAATTTACAATCTGTCTTAAAACCTGTAAGTCACAGTGAGGAATTGTCGGCACTTGTGCCTTATGTGAATGTGACAGTTAGTGAGGACGAATATGGAGACAAACTACCAGAAGCCAGGGAATGAGAGATATGGATGCCAATCCAAAATTACGGGCCTTCTGTGGCGCAACTGCGCCTCATTTCCAATTTTATTTATTTATTTGCTCAAGGTGTTCTCAACGAGGATTCGTGATTTAAATTTGTCGAAGCAATATGCTTAGCTTCTAGTTTCACGATAAAAAGAAACCCATCTCCTTTTTCCTCTTGTTACGAAAGTGAGTTTGTCCGACTACTGTTTGACCTTACGAAGATATGTTCCAGAGGCAAAATATTGCAGGAAATCAGGACGGTCTGTAGCGCCACGTCGCGGATGGCGCGGCCTCCCGCGTCGGAGGATCGAATCCTCCCTCCGGCGTGGATGTTTGTGTTGCCTTTAATATAAGTTAGTTCATAAGCAGTTTGAAAGTTTAGGGACTGATGATCGTGCAGTTAAGTCCCATTAGTTTAACAAACATTTGAACATATGAATTCAGGACGTAAATAATTATTACCTTTTTTATCAAATGTTCAAATGTTTGTTAAGCTTATGGGACTCGTCTACGGGGTCATCAGTCCCTAAACTTACAAACTACTTATGAACTACCTTATACTAAAGACGGCACAAATATCCATGCCCGAGGGGGGACTCGGACCTCCGACCGTAGTGGCCTTGCAGACCGTGACTGAAGCGCCTCAGTCTCCTCGGCCACCGCGGCCGGCACCTTTTTTATCCAATTTTGTTTACCCTTATGTTTCACATTTCTTTGAATAACTACTGATGCAGTTTTTTATTTTCTCCTATTGCCAGAAACATATGACACTATCATACGTAGACTGGCTGGCGTCAGCATTTACAGAAACCAGTGTTACATGTTAACTAAGGTCGATACAGAAATTCTGAAATTAAATCTGTGTTTTTACAGACTGAAGAAACAGTCTCACTCTTGGAGATCACTATGCAGTTCTTCATACAGATTGAAGACAAACTTTTATTCATAAAAACCAGATCCGCTGCTTTTTGAAAACACATGTAAGATAATGCTTTCTTGAAGACGGGCGTCTGAAAAATAACTAATGAAGCCGACGAGGGTTTGAACTACTATTCGTCAGGTATAATGCTTCTTTGCGGACGTGGTGATATGTTTGTACAGTGCTTATCGATGTAAACTTTCATTTTTTCGGCGCGCTGGCCTACTGCGTCATCTGGTACGGCAGGGTGGAGTGATAAAAGTTTCTCCATGTATTCCGATGCCCTCTGCACGATATGCCAGTGTTGCCAACTCCTTAACTTGAAACTGTCATTCTCCTCTTTCTATAAAAACTTTTAGGTTTTCTTAAATATTTCAAAAGTTATTCGTATTCAAAATTTCCGTTTTTCAGTATTTTATCTGACGTCCTGTGTTATAATTACACAACCGTGATTTTTATACATTTTTATATTGTTAAAAATTGATACTCTTGCTTAAATCAGTGGTTAGTTCATAGTTATTCTGATTAGAAAATATTACTTTCTCAATCATTCTAGGCGAATTTTGGGTATCCCTGTGATAAAACAGTGCTTATTATTTTATTATAGCGTAGTTATACAGATTTTTGTCGGCTAAATATGTTTCTCTGTCTGTAACATATTTTATGTAAATATCTAAAATGTCATACTCTCGTACTTTATCGTTGCTTTGTTTCTGCAATGCTCGCTTTTGTGAGTACTCATCTCACACAAAGTCGTAGTCATAGTCTTGGTTGAAGAGTTAAACAATATATTCTCTACTTGTCAGTCAACGTCTAGAAATCAAAATGTACAAATATGTGTCAGATCTGTGTCAGTATTTAGCCATCAGTAAGAGCACAGTCTATGTGCACACATAATTCTGAAATTAAATCCGGAATCAGGGACGAATTACCTTCCAGAAACAGATTACCTTCTTTTTGTAACCGAGAAAATAAGATTTTATTTTATTATTATTATTTTGTAGACCAGTGAAACATAGTTCCACCCGTTCTGCCGTTAGATGACTATCGCCCGTGACCAGTATCTATCGTGACCGATCGTTGAGTAATACTTCTAGAAAGACTGCAATACCCTGCTGTACTTCCATATTCACTGATCTGCGAGGGTTGCCCAGAAGATAATGCACCACGACTTTTTTCTGCTTCAACAATAGAGGGGTTTGGCGCAAGAAGGAGGCAGCTCCACATTTTGACTTTTTGACTATTATTGAGTTGATCATTCTATCACAAAAAAAGCCCTTTTCGTTTGGTGCAAGAAAGAGGCAACTGCGTCCACTAGTTTCAGAGAAATCGTTCATCGATTTCCGGAACCGGGCCACAGCTTTATGGCATGCGACAGAGCGGTCGGTAATATGGAAAAGTGTTTGAGGAAGATGGAAAGATTTTTTTCCAGTGGACTATGCTCGCATTATCAGAAGAACCAGCCCCAAATTTCATGTCACTTTTCAACTTTTTGACATGTTAAGAATTTTTTTTGTAAAGAAACCTTAGATATAATCATCGACCAAAAAAAGAGAAAAATATTTAATCACTAAGTACAAAATATACCTCTATGAACAGCCATACATCGGTAAAGGAATTATTCAATGCAGTGCGTCCGTAGGGATGACTGTCTTCGATAATGCGCAAATCTGCAGGACCTGCAAGTCTCATAACAATGGACCACCTTAAAGGCCAAAAGTTTAAAGATGTCAAAGAGCTGGCCAAAAAGTGTGTGTGGCAAAACTACCAGTTGACGTCAGATGCGTCAGACGATCCTGAGGAGACTGAAGGGGAGCTAGAAGACTGAAGAAGAACTGTAGAATTAATGTATTATGCCAATAATGTTGTACTCTCTTTATTAATAAATGTTTTTTTAACTGAAATATGGTAAATTATGAAGAAAATCTTTCTACAAACAGTTTTTCATTCACTATGAAGTAAAACGGAGGGAGCTCCAAAATCCAAAACTCTATTCCACGTCCCCGAGTGCATGCATTTGTGTGGATTCTCGTCATTAGTATTAGATACCCCATAGCCTAAAACAAGGCTGATAATTTTTTCGGTTTGGTGGAAACTGAATTTTTAAAACTTTTTTTTCTCAATTTGCCATAAACTGGAAAAGTGGAGCTGCCTCTTTCTTGCAACAAACCCTTCAATTATCTATTACTCGTAATGAGAATTTTACACACGAAACAATGATGTTTTATCGACACACACTGTTTTGTTTTGCCACGTACTCTCCGTGTCATTCTATGGTCTTCCTCCTGCGCGAAACAATGGCGTGTGTGCCTCGTCGCCACCCATCCTTGTTCTTGTCAGAGCCATTTCTTCACTGTGTGAATAGCCTCATTGTCTTTCTGAAACGTCTCTAGGTTGACTTTACTCCTGCTGACAGCAGATGCGTTACACACCTTGCATAAACGTTCTTGGATGTTGCGCACAATTTTTCTCTGCAGTGAGAAATTCAATGACGACACTTTGCTTGTAACGTACGTCACTTACAGACGCCATTTCTAAATGTTTATGCTGCTATACTATCTATCGGAAGATCCATAATTCAAACATTATATTTCTCAATCGCAATATTGTTTCCTGAAATGTTCAAATATTTCTAAGTCTATGGGACATAACTGCTCTAGTCATTATTTCGTAGGCTTACAAATAACTTAAACTAACTTATGCTAAGGACAACAAATACACCCATACCCGAGGGAGAATTCGAACCTCCGACGGCGAGCAGCGTCGCGCTCCGCAACTAGGCTCCTTGGAACCGCGGAAATATTGTTTTCTGGGCAATCCTGTCATTCTGCTTTTCCACCGACAGTACGATACTGTCTTCCTCCATTTGTATTCGCGGCTGTTCCTCTAGTGGTCGATTAAGCATTACTGAAGCAGTTCCGTATACTTTAGTGAACAATTTCAATCTGCCAAGAAGTTTCAAAGAGACTATACTCCGTTGCAGAGCGGAACATACGTTATGAAAGGCAACTCATCGTCTTGAAATGACTACGCAATAAACATTGCTTTGGAGACAGAAATTTTATTATAGAGGTGCGGGGAGATTCCATTTGTTACTGTTGCCACATCATTATCCTGTAAAATATATTTCGAATCATTTGCATCCGTTTTCAATCCTCCAACATAATGATGCTATCCAAAAGTAATGAAAAAAAGGGTGCATAGTATCGCAACACCTCCACTGAATCTCGTTAACAGCTCTCTAATCCGACAGCGGTAATAATGGGATCCACACACGCTTACGTAAGCACCACATTATATGACGTGACTCATCACTCTTTAAAACTTTAATCTATTGCTTCCCACGTCGAGGACGACGCCTCAATGCGCTTGGCCACTCCGTTGTGGCCATGAAATACGTACCAACGAAATGCTAACACAGACTTCTTTGTCACGAGTACATAAACTGGGGAGCTACTGTTACAATGACTGTTGCAAAAGACGTAATGATAGTAATAACATTGTTTGTAGATTAAGTACTAGAGTTATATGGAATTCAGTATTGCCACACGTATTTCATTTGTTATTTTAGCTGTAAAAGAAAAAGTAGTCAACGGTTGAAACAGAATATTTGCTTATTAATGGATTCTTCCGTCACTTCTTGGTAGAACGCTTCCATATTCAAGGTTGAAAACAAACAAACTGTTTCTGTACTATTAATTATTATTATTATTATTATTTTGTTTATTTACTAACTAGTTTTCGGCTTATTAGGCCATCATCAGGTAAACTATTGACTTGCGTCGACAAAGACGATATTGCTTCGGTTCTCAAAGATGGTAAAACAAAGATAGATCACATAGATTACTCGGTCTTTGCATATGACATTTGTTGGATTTGCAAACAATATCTGTTGCCATGTAGAATTATGTTCACGTAATCAGTGGCCTTCTTGATATTTTTACGTTGTAATTTGCGAGTGAACAGGGTGAAACACATTACATATCAAATATTAATGAATTAAAAACTATGTTAACATTATTGACACTGTAGCATATGTTGAGATCGTCACTTAAGGTGTACATTCAATTCGTTTTCTAGACTGATTTTACAATTTACTTATTTGAAAGCATCTGGCAAAATTCACATATTTAAATTACGTTTCATATTACTGTGCAATTTATTATATATATTGTTTTATCTTAAAGTAAACATGGTAGGAATGGGGACTCTACATGTGACATTAAGATGATTTGTGGTAGGTAGCTGTTTTGTTTACATTATGTGAAGCTTAACAGCGGGGATGTGTTCAACTGTACCTGGTCATTTAGCACTAGTTGGGGATGTTTGGCTAAATGTTTGTTTATTTCCAGTGCTTCTAATAGGTTTAGTTTCCTGCCTTTGTTGGCTATGTGAAGCACTTCTTTGTGGACCTAGTAGTTGTGTCCTTCTTTCAGAACATGACCAGCAAAGCTGGAGTCTGCTTTCTGTAATCTCCAGCTACGTTCATGTTCAGTCAGTCTAATTTCAATTGCCCTACCTGTTTGACCTATATACAGATTGCTGCAGTCATTGCATGTGATTTTATAAACCCCACTGTTACTTAATGCATCCCTTGTGCCTTTGCGGTTGAATAGGGTGTTCGATGCAGTGCCTCTTACATAAAATGATCTTCTGTATTTACATGATTTGAGAATTCTGGCTATTTTGGTAGATAATTTTCCTAAATATGGTATAGTACACCAGTTGGTCTTAGTGATGACTGTTTCTGAAGTGGGGGAATAGAGGAGGAGTAGGACTTCTTTGTTTTCTTTCTAAAATGTTATCTTTGGATTGAAACAGTTTGTTTGTTTTCAACCTTAAATATGGAAGCGTTCTACCAAGAAGTGATGGAAGAATCCAGTTATAATTTTTGTTGAACTGTGGTCCAAGCAGTTCCCTGGTGCAGACGGGTGATATTGCTATTTTTTGTTATTACATTATCATCATTCCATAATTATGGAACAAAATGAAACGACACGGAAATAAAATGGAGGAAAGCAATTGGTGGACATGGATTTCTGACTGAACTCATCGAAAGTTTAACCCGAGAAATTGTGGAAATGCTTAAATATTTCAATAACGTTACTGAGAAAGGTGACTACATGGATTCACAGATTAAGTGATGATGCCAATAGTGAAAAAACTGTGACGTCTCATCGAGAAACAGTTCTAGGAAGAATAATAGATAATTGAAGTCCAGGAGTTGAGAACTAGAACTGGACGAAGAATAGTTTGACTTCAGAAAGATCAGAGTATTCGTGGTGCAACTAAACCGTTACGAATAACAGCGGAAAGGCACCTCCAGAAGGTAGAAAAGTTTGAGTAGTTTTGATAAACCGGAAAAAGCTTCTGACAGAGTTCGGTGAGTTATACTTCTACATATCTTGATGAAGATCGTAACTGACTGCGAGGAACAGAGGCTAATGATCAATTAATACTTAATACAAGTGAGACTATGTGATGAGATTACAAAAGGAATTACAAGGTAAGAAAATGACGTACTCTTTCACCTACTCCGTTTAATATTTATTTAGACGATTTAGTTAAAACCACAGACATTGACGAGGTACGGTGGCTTATGTGCCTCAACGATACAGATTAGCAGTACCGTAGGTGCATCCACAGCGGAGGAGTATTTGTGGAGAGGCCAGACAAACGTGTGGTTCCTGAAGAGTAGCAGCAGCCTTTTCAGTAGTTTACAGGGGCAACAGTATGGATAATTGACTGAGCTGGCCTTGTAAAATCAGCTAAATTGGCTTTTTCATGTAGCTACTATGCTAGGCTGGTGGGAAACATTCGGAGACATCAAGGAATCTCCATCTTAGGATTATAAGGAAATGTGTATGTTAAAAATCGTAGAGGGAGACCGAAGGACGAATACAGTAAGCAGATACAAAAGGATGTAAGTTGCAGTTTTTATTCTCAGGAGAATAGGCTTGCATAGGAAAGGGTAGCGTGAAGAGATGCATCAAACGAGCTTCCAGATTGAAGTACACGACAGCAACAACAGTTAAAAACGTGCCCCAACAAAAGCATGGCATGGCCATTGGGGAAAGGATCATAAGGAGTCAGTTATGTAATTTGCTGGTGACATAGTATCCCTGAGTGAAAATGAAAAGATAAGAATATGTTGAAGCATTGAAAATCAGCTATATAGAATATGCACTAAAGATAACTGAAATTATAAGAATGAAATCAAGCAAAATAATAATGAAATATTTATAATTTGTTAGGGAAATAAGTTGAAACCTTGAGAAACTCAGGATGCTAAATTCCATGAACATGCCTTGCCATGAAAAAATACAAACAAACGAAGCTACTGCAAAATAAATTATTTACAGAAGAATAACTCGTTTTCGTGGACAATTAAACAGACATTAAGTAAAATATTACCCTGACAGCGTCAAGTCATGGATATGGTGACGGTGAGAAGACATATAATATTAATAGAGGCTTTTGAGGTGTACATTTGGAGAAGAAGAAAAGTGAGAAATGGATAGACGAAATAAGGAGTGAAGTTATGTTACAAAGGTGAACGAGGGAAAATGAAAATAATATCAGAAACAGTAAAAGAAGGAATGTGGGTAGGGGACCATCAGACGAAGATAATAGCAGTTAACTGACAACATGAAGACAACTACGTCACGTGAAGCTACGAAAAGGAGGGCGGTAAATAGGGAAGAATGAAGAATACTGAAGTAACAGTGACAGATCCACGCAGAAGGTTAAACTCAGCAGTGCAGGATGAAAAACAGCGCACAAATGAATAAGAAGAGGAAGATGCTGTAACGCGGACTTGTGGTCCGTGATTTACGTGGAATTATTGTTGTACTACAACCTTAAGAACATCTTAAGGCCGTCTATGATATTATAAACCTTCGTTTTTATTTATTTTTTTAAATTTTGACGCTACTGACAAACATACATGCATGAAAAATATAATTATCAGTACTTGAATATTGCTGGAAAAGAATCTGTTGGGCGATTGTCAGACACAAGACATTGCAGAAACTACAGTGGGAGATGACATACTGATTGCTCTCGAATACGGAAGAAGAAGACTTAAAATTTTCGTCAGGCCACTGATAACAGAGCAAAGTTGAATTATCCTACTACCACACTTGACGTTAATATTACTTTTCTTCACTTCCGTTCTCTTTACATTAGTAATGAACTATGTACGTGGAAATACTAAATTTTTTATCGTATGGTATTTCACTAACTTACTTTTCACAGCTTAATTTACAGTCTACTGACAATAATGGCGTAAAAGTACAAGTGGAAACAGTTGATTCAAACTATTTTTCATAATTGAGTATACGTGTAAACCATATGCTCGACAAAACACTACCTCGCTAATACTGTGATTTTACAGACTGAAGAAACATTGTCACTCTTGGATGTCGCTATGCGGTTCTTCTTGCAGACTGAAGACAAAGGTTTATCCAGAAAAACCAGGTCCGCTGCATTTTGAAAACACATGTAAGGAAATGAGGAGCTGTCAATGCTGTCTTGAGGAATGAACCTAACGAGGGTTTTAACCGCTATTCAAAAATGTTCAAATGTTTGTAAGGCTTATGGGACTTAACTACGGTGTCATCAGTCCCTAAACTTACAAACTACTTATGAACTACTTACGAACTAGGGTGGCACAAATATCCATGCCCGAGGGGGGATTCGAACCCCCGACCGTAGTTGCCGTGCAGACCGTGACTGAAGCGCCTCAGTCCCCTCGGCCACCTCGGCCGGCAACCGCTATTCGTCAAATCTTTGCGGACGTGGTGATATGTTTGTACAATGCTTATCCATGTAAACTTTCCTTTTTCCGGCTCGATGACCTACTGCGTCAGTTGGTACGCCAAGGTAGTGTGATAAAGATTCCTCCATTTATTCCCATGCTCTCTGCACGATATGTTTGTGTTGTCAACTCCTTAACTGAAAGCTGTCATTCTCCTCTTTCTATAAAAAAATGTTCACGTTTTCTAAAACTTAAATATTTCAAAGGTTATTCGTATTCAAAATTTATTTTCCAGAATTTTGTCTGAAGTCCTGTGTTATAATTTCGGAACCGTGATTTTTATACATTTGAAAATTGATACTGTTGCTTAAATCAGCCATTGTTTACAGTTATTCTAATTAGAAAATGTTCTTTGTCAGTAATACTTTGCGAATTTTGGTTATCCTGTGCTCATGAAAACTGTCCTCTTATAAAATAGTGCTTATTATTTGTTATAGCGTAGTTATACAGCTTTTTCACGGGCAAATTATTTCTCAGTCTATAGTAGCTTTTCTGTAAATATCTAAAATGTAATACTCTCGCACTTTATCGTTGCATTCTTTCTGGAATACCCGCTCTTGTAAGTACTCGTCTCTCACAAAGTCGTAGTCAAAGTCGTGATTGAAGATTTAAGCTGTATATTCACTACTTGTCAGTCAACGTCCAGCAATTAAAACGTATGAATATATGTCATCTCTGTGTCAGTATATAGTCATCAGTAAGTGCACAACCTATGTTTCATTACGTAATTTTGCTTCAGTTATGAAGTAACTTTCAATCTCTGAGAAGATGTACCGTTTTTTTGTGCATCATTACCACTTTTGAAGATTTTGAAGCTTTTTTTAATTGGTGGTAACTTGTATTACGACAGTGATGTAAATTATTCTAAAAGGCTCATCATCTAAATAAAAGAGCTAATAAATTTGAAGCGAGTGAAAGTAAATTCTGCATAGTAGTGTACATTGTGAATTGAGCTTAACATTCAGTGAATGCAGGGAGAAGATTATAGAAGAAATTCGGCGTAGGATAGACGTAAGAACAAACGAATCGCCATTTGCACTCTTTTTCTTTGTGTGTAAGGGTAAGTGATGATTACTGGTTGTGGTATACTGTGTAATGGAGGATTAACAGTACTTGTAACTCAACCACAAACATTCATCTATATGGAACATATAAATACAGTTTTATATGGAGTGACACCAGAAAACCGTAAGTAATTATAAAAATTAAATGAATTTCGCAAAAATGTGTGCTTCAGACTATGTTTCTAATCTAGAATTGTAACGTAGAAGCGATGTATAATTGTCTTACTGTGAAACATCATAAAATATTTATAACTTTTCTGCAGTGAATATTATACAAAACAAAACGTGAATTACAAGGAATTGACTGTGCTTCACAAATAAAGAAGCGAAACGCAGATGACATAAACGTCTTTCATTTAGCTGCAATAGATGGAAATACACCTAAACGATTTTTCTAAGCAACTAAGGACTGCGGAAAAGGATAAAAAAATATGATTCCAAGACTTACTCTTGACGAATTTCAGTAATCTGAAAGAAAAAACTGCAGTGCAAAGGTGGGGAAAAATGCTCACATGGAAACGTCATAAATAGATCGCTGATTCTTAGGTCTTAAGAAAGCAGTTTAGGCGCCTAAAATCGGTACTTTTATTACCTTAGTTGGCAAAATACCAAAAGGTATTCACCAGAAGAAATAAATATAATGTGAAAGCTAATGACGATTTGTTTACAGGAAGGAAAATGACAAAGTGCACAGTTGAACAACACAGAAAACAATGTTCACAGATTAAAATATAATGCAGATGACATGCCACATGTTGAAATACATGTAATATACAATTTAATAAACGCTGAACAAATGAGTGGTTTCAGACAATCAGGCCATAGTCACCAGTACAGAAGTGAATGAAATCTTCTGCAGGATTTCCAGATAAAAGCCAATGCGCTCGTCGGTTAGTATTAATTCGTGTGTCGAAAATGAACTTCCCTACATCAGTGGGTGTGACTGGCGCGTAATTCACTTTCCACACCACTTAGGCAGAAATTTTGCCTTCAGTGGAACCGGATTTTCCCGCTAAAGTATGGATGCTGTCATGCAAAGGTCATTTAGGCCGGAGTTGTTCCAGAAAACCTGCTGCATATTGCCCGTACTTTTTGTACCAACTGACCCGCAGTTCATTAATTTTCTTTTTTACTTCAACCAGCAAAGCAATGTTCTTGTACAGTGTTTTGGAGCCTTTTTAATATGCGACCCCCTTCGAAGTAAAAATATTCTGGCGACCCCTCCCACGAACCGTAAAAGCCGTGTACGTGTAGTTTGATGTTGAACTTATCGTTTACTCAGACAACAGATTGTTCATGAACACAGCAATTTGGTTCAATTATGGCCCCGATATTGATGTATATACTGTTAAATAAGAAACAGTGCATTAAACTGATTATGTTCGCACCGGATCTTTTAACAAAACAACTGTGACAAATAACCTGCATGAAACACACTGATTATACTAAAAAAATGTGACTGCGAGAAAGATATTAAAAGCACAAACCACTTTCTTTAATGTTTGCCTGTGAAACTTTTATGCAGATCAGAACCTGATTATCAAAATTCAGTATCATAGTCAATTAACTGCAGTTTTACATAACAATCATGTACTACGGCACCAATAACGAAATCTATTCAACAAGATTATCAAAATCAATACTGCACTTTAAATCCACAAATAACTCATTATCAAATAAAGGAAGTAGGTTAATCTTCTAACTACGTAAATGAAACAGGAAAGAAAGGTCAACTTTGTTACTTATTATTAATAATCACCGTTACATTACCTACATAATGCAACCTTTTCATAATGACATGAAATGCAATTACCTTCAACCCAGCGGTGGTACAACGTTTTCATAGTAATAAAAAATACAATATATATTCCAAATACAATCAAATCAACTTGCTGGCACAGCAGCCTCTGCTCTACATCGGAGCCATACACGCAACTCAACCGCTCTCTAAGCGAGCTGAACCACAAGTCCCACTCTCTCTTTGCGCGAGCTACAATGCTATGCGATACATAATCTTTGCTAAAGATGAAACTTCACAGACTTAAGCACGCATATCGATACACACAGTAGAAGCGATATTATACGTTTTCTTGCAAGCAAATTACTCGACACAAAACAGGAGGCACAATATTAGACATTTTATTACAAATTCAGAAATAAACATTTTCTATAGACACGTTTCAACCGTAACAAAACTATGTCATCTCGAAGGAAACTAACTTTATCTTCTTTCTTTTGCTTCAGATTTTTTTAAATTGTTGGACGAAGTATTTTGTATATTTTTCGGAGTGGTACACATATACTATTTTTACATCATTTCCTACAGAAAAATATATTTCATTAACTAGTGTTTCGCATTTCAGCCAAGACTCAGAAGCGAATTATGCTCATTAAGAAAGGTCCCAGTACATTTTTCAAATGTTCAAATGTTTGTAAATCTCTGGGACTTACGTGCTTTGGTTATTAGTACCTAGGCTTGCAAACTACTTAAACTAAGTTAAAATAACCGAAGAAAAACACACACACCCATGCCCCAAGGAGGAGTGGAACCTCCGACGGCGAGCAACCGCCGTGGTCCGCAGCGAGGAGCCCTGAACGATCGGCTACTACACCGCGGCTACAGTTTTCAGACTTCGTGCTTATCCATCATTCACACATTATATTGCTAAACAATCTATGATCAATTCGTAATGAATATTACACAAAGCACACCGTAATTTTAATATTAAATAAATTTCACTCAGATATACGTCTATGTATTACTGAACACCGAGCTACTTTACGAAACAAATACTTCGTCCTATGACGCGACCCTCCAAGCAAGACTTCGCGACCCCACTGGAGGTCTGCTGTTCTAGCAGATAGGTTTAACCGCGCCTTATAATCAGGATATAACTCTCGACATAAATATGTAGTTTACTTTAATACACTACTGGCTATTACATTTGCAAGAAAAATGCAGATGATAAACGGGTATTCATTTGACCAATATATTATACTAGAACTGACATGTGATTACATTTTCACACAATTTGGGTGCATAGATCCTGAGAAATCAATACCCAGAGCAATTACCTCTGGCCGTAATAACGGCCTTGATACGCCTGGGCATTGAGTCACACCTCTGGATGGTGTGTACAGGTACAGATGCCCATGCAGCTTCAACACGATACCACGGTTCATCAAGAGTAGTGACTGGCGTATTATGACGACCCAGTTACTCGGCCACCATTGACCAGACGTTTTCAATTGGTGAGATATCTGGAGAATGTGTTGGCCAGGGCAGCAGTCGAACATTATCCGTATCGAGAAAAGCCCGTACAGGACCTGAAACATGCGGTCGTGCATTATCCAGCTGAAATGTAGGGTTTCGCAGAGATCGAATGATCGGTAGACCCAGGGGTCGTAACACATCTGAAATGTAACGGCCACTGTTCAAAATGCCGTCAATGCGACCAAATGGTGACCGAGACGTGTAACCAATGACACCCCATACCATCACGCCGGGTTATACGCCAGTATGGCGATGACGAATACACAGTTCCAATGTGCGTCCAACGCGATGTCACCAAACACGGATGCGACCATCATGATACTGTAAACAGAACCTGGATTCATCCGAAAAAATGACGTTTTGCCATTCGTGCACCCAAGTACGTCGTTGCGTACACCATCGCAGGCGCTCCTGTCTGTAATGCAGCGTCAAGGGTAACCGCAGCCATGGTCTCCGATCTGATAGTCCATGCTGCTGCAAACGTCGTAGAACTGTTGGTGCAGATGGTCTTTGTCTTGAAACGTCCCCATCTGTTGACTCAGGGATCGAGACGTGGCTGCGCGATCCGTTACAGCCATGCGGATAAGATTCCTGTCATCTCGACTGCTAGTGATACGATGCCGTTGCGATCCAGCGCGGCGTTCCTTATTGTCCTCCTGAACCCACCGATTGCATATTCTGCTAACAGTCATTGGATCGCGACCAACGCGAGCAGCAATGTCGCGATACGATAAATCGCAATCGCGATAGGCTACAATCCGACCTTTATCAAAGTCGGAAACGTGATGGTACGCATTTCCCCTCCTTACACGAGGCATCATAACAACGTTTCACCAGACAACGTTGGCCAACTGCTGTTTGTATATGAGAAATCGGTCGGAAACTTTCCTCATGTCAGCACGTTGAAGGTGTCGCCAGCGGCGCCGACCTGGTGTGAATGCTTTGAAAAGCTAATCATTTGCATATCAGAGCATCTTCTTCCTGTTGGTTAAATTTCGCGTCTGTAGCGCGTCATCTTCCTGGTGTAGCAATTTTAATGGCCAGGAGTGTATTAGCTAAGTCGCGTTGAACTGCAGGATCTTTCAGTTATTGGGTTGCGTAAGTTACAGAAGCAGCAACCTCCGGTTGTTTTGGAGTTACTTTATGGACTGCTAGAAGGTACGTGTTGTGATAACCACGTATAACATCGGGTAACAATAGATTCAGGTGGCAAGGATATATCTGTAATTTTATTTAATACCGGCACCCTTAACGGCGTTTGCCAATAGCTTTTCTTTGTCGTGGAGATTACTAAATAAAGAACTGTAGGCTTACTTGCTGTGCTACGCGGTTAATACTATGTGCTACGCAAGTTAATTGCCGCATCAAAGAGTAGAACACTTGGAGCAAATTTAATCAAATGTGCAGCGGCATCTGTCAAAGTCAGAAGACCTATATTTTCATCTACGCCATTCGAATATAGTACCTTCAACCCATAGTTGAAAAAGTGTGCGATTGTTTGTTGGTTACTCTGTGGAAGTTGTTTAGAACAAATCAAATAAGCTCTGTATGTCGCGTCTGGGTCCAACTTGCTAACAAACAGATGTTCAATGTGCTCGCTAGAGTGCCGATGAAATTACAGAAATCTATATAGGAAACTCCTCAATATATTTTCGAATTCTTTGTAGTGCAGCCGTATACGTTGAGTCCGTATATTTTACTCATCTTTGACTCTCCTGGTAGAGATCGGTGAGAGAGCTTTTTTTTTTTTTTTTTTTTTTTTTTTTTTTTTTTTTTTTTTTTCCCTTCTTCTTCTCCAAACTCTGACTTCAATGTTTCTATCTTTGAGTCTTAGAAACAAGCTGAACCTCTTGCAAATGTTAAAAAGGTGCCTTTTAGGATTTTAAATCTGAAATAGGCAAAAATATGCGTCAACGTCGAAATAGAATATTTTAGGTGCTATAAAATTAGCAGTCTCGGTTTTAATTAGTCATGAAACGTGTAAGCACAAAGTTTATTTGCAGCTGGGAACCCAGGGAAGAAATAGGATTCAACCTAAGGATCAGCGGTCTAGTCATAAAAATGTTATTTAAGATAATGTACTTGAAAATGAAAATAACTTCACGAAAACAGTTGGGCTTAGCATAGAACATGCTGAAGTGGTGAGATTTTTCAATATTTAAACCATGAAAGTTAATAAACATATGTCTTAGCTTTAAATAAATTCGGCAAAGCAATGTGTTTATTTATTTAGTCCTTCGAACATATGTTGTATAGTGTACAAGATGACATAGGACTCCAACTCGACTCATTAACGAGAAAAGTTTATAAAATTTGCACGTAAAAACATGTGTAATAGCTTACAAAATTTACTAGGCTATACAAATAATTGTAGTTCAAACTCTCACTTCGTGAATCAGCGGTACTGTCCCTAACCGATCTTTTGCATATTTTGTATGTCAGTTGACAACTTATTCAAAAGGTTTATTGGCATGTAGCATGTATATTTCTGACAAAGACTTATATTGGCTGGGAGAATATACAAGTTATTTTTTAATCCGGTATTATGACTACGGCAGCCACTATTTTTCTAATGCCGTTATCGCCTCCAAATTATATTTCTACATCTACATACATACTCCGCAATTCACCGTAAGGTGCGTGGCGGAGGGCACACTGCACCACTACTAGGCATTTCCTTTCCTATTCCACTCCCAGATGCATTTCTTTAAATGTACATTACTGCAGCAAGAATATATATGAATGGTAGTGGCAATACATTAAATATACATTATTGCAGCAAGAATATATATGCATGGTAGTGGCAATATATTAAATGTTTAAAATATCGGTTTACACGACTGTCTAGCTCTATTATCTGTAATAAAAATGGGGAGAAAAGTAGAAAAGAGAAGGGATAGATGGGACACATTCTGATACATCAAGGAATCGACATCTTAGGATTAAACAAGTGTGTCGCGTAAAAATCGTAGAGAGAGACAGAGAGACGAATACAGTAAGCAAGTTCAAAAGGATGTGGGTTGCTATTATTCGCAGATGAAAAGGCTTGCACAGGACAGGATAGCGTGGAAAGTCTCGCTTGAGCCTCGGACACGCGCTAGCAGCGCGCCTCATGTGTTTCAAACGTCAACTTCGCTTAGCAGTTTCTCCGGATGTAATTGACGCATCGCAGCCGGCCGCGGTGGCCGAGGGGACTGCACGGCCACTACGGTCGGGGGTTCGAATCCCCCCCCCCCTGGGGCATGGATATTTGTGCCGTCCTTAGTTGTAGCTAGTTCATAAGTAGTTTGTAAATTTAGGGACTGATGATCCCGTAGTTAAGTCCCATAAGCTATACAAACATTTGAACATTTTGACGCATCGCGATGCAACCGACGCCATTCTTTTTGTGATTTTCATCCTATGGATTGCTTAAGAAATAATATGGGGTGTCCATTTAAAAAAAAAAACATAAGTTTGTGTTGAAAATAATGTTCCTTCACGTTTTAGAGTGTCTCATAGTACCTGTTTTCATAAGCCCCTGCCGTACGTTTATGACCGTAAAGGTCGTTTTTCAATATCTCATGTAGTTTCTGTGGTGTCGCACAAGTACAAAGTGCGCGCCACATACTTTCGCCGCGCGCCGCCATGCACGCACGGCGCGGCGTTCTCACGACGACAGCCACGAGCGCCCTCTGCTGCAACCCCGCTCGTGGCCACCACGGAAAGACACCGGGCACTTCGGACTGAGCTAGCAACCAGTTAGGACCTTCGTAATCAGATAGGCACCAGTGAAGACTTTGCTATTGTACAGGCACTAGGCAGGCCTCTAACAACTATGTATCAACATTCTGCAGTACTATGTAAAAGTTAAGTATTGTTACATTCTGTGCAATATATATCTCTTTCTAATTTACTCGAGTGTTTATAGTTTCTGGCTGCTCCCCTCCGTACCTGCACCAGCGTGCTGTCTTTGTTCCTGTGTCGGTCTCGTTCCACTCGGCCACCGACACCTACGACGAGGCTGGGACACAAAAGCGGCGACGAAGTTGGGACGCAAAAGTGGCGACGAGGATGGGATACAAAAGTTTCAGAGATATCTGGGGTGAAACACTTGAGTGGGACACCCTGTATATATAAACAGTCTAGAGCACAAATTTGTTGAGAAAAGTTGGCAGCCTTGTGTTCTTTCTACCTGGCTGTGCTGAACTTCCTTGCGCTGGCTGGGAGGTTAGTACATATTCTGAAATGTTTGCAGTTGTTGTTAGTGAGGTTGGTGTTGTTCCTGATGTATTTCTGGCAATTCCTGTTGAATTTTCTTCTGCTGCCAAAATGATTTTGGCTGATGCTTGAGTGGTTTTTCTCATTGAGACTGCAGGTATTGCAAAAGCATAAAATTATTTATTCACAGGGACCCCATACCAGACAAGTGATGACATCTGATCTTCCTTTGTGATCCATTTGTCCAAGGTACTTCAAGCTGTTTCAAAGCTAGGCCTCTTGTGACTCAATTTTATTAAATAACATATTTGAGACATTTCTTCTGCTTATAACAGTTTACCATAGTAATGTAAATGAAGGCCATGATTGGTATGCATAGATTTCTAGCTTGTCTGCGTCTATGAAGTTCACATAATTATGTTGGTTAGTTCATCAGTCTCTTTGTTCGCTTTTTGTATTAATTTATTTTTACACGACCAAATAGGTAGGTCATGTAAGCCTTGTTCTTTGCACCGGCTACGTTTGTGTACAAAATTTTCAAGAACTGTGGCGAGTTCACTGCCTCCATTTCTAGCCACATAATTTGCGCCTGCACAATTTACCATATAGTCTCTCGAGTCAAGGTTTCCGCAAGAATTTATCATTGTTATCTTAACATCCTTAACCCCTGCTTATGGCTTCAGAAATATTTGTCAATGTTGCTACGAAATATCAGAGTGTGTAATAGTAAGGTTGCACTTTTACCACTACCTCAGATTAGTATAATTTGTCTGGCAATTGCATTAACATAGGACGGACTGCACAGTACCCATCACGCTCTTTTAGAGACAGCTGCAGCTCTTTCAGATGACATTCTATTTCTTTATTAGTTACAAAAGCCGCAATGTATCACTCAAATCCAATCACAGATTTTTCGTAGTATCTGTCGCACCTTAGGAGATTAAAACCTACGTGGCACAAAGAACAGACCCTAACGTAATGTAACCTCCTCCTATTTTTCCTTCATCACCCCAACAGCTGACAATCGATATCGGGCGCAATGTGACCAAGCTGACGGTCGATGTAATCACAGTCTAACAGACATAGTCGCGACACTCACTGCTGTGAAAGTTATTACGTCATTGACAGTTGCAACGACACTAGCGCTCCTTGTGGTGGGCGAGGAGCCGTAGGAGTAATGTTTGTTTATAATTACTTTTCTGTATAATTAACCAAATAGTTTCTGTAATACATGCGTTCCAGACAATAGTAATATATAGAGAGACGTAAGTAATCATAAAATAAATGTAAAAATAGCCGAATTTCCCTGATTCAGTGATATAAACAACAACTCATTCATGAGGAAATACGAATATGTGTATATTTTGCAGCCTATTCAGCTGAAACTATGAGAACATTAAACAGAGATCAAGGTAAAGCAGTCAACAATGCGAAGATTCATTTGAACACCGGAGTGCTTTACTAGGCATGGTCCTGTTTGGAGGTGGTATGCCGTTGCCTTCCTCCGACCTTCGAACTGACTTACGCAGCCAGTTATAGGGGGACCTTACAGTTTAACGTGGGTTCCGAACCACGGTGTTACTCGGTATTTTTCACATGAGCAATACTGCCAGAGGTAAAAGAAGTGGAAAGTGACAGATAAAAATCCTAGGACCTGGCGGGAATCGAACACACGACCCTTCGATTTGTGGTCTGTCAAGATTGTGAGAATTGTCCTTCAGTTACAACTGTAGTGCCTGATCTGGGATATTAAATAATGTAGGTATTGCATTAAATATCAGTGTATTACGTTCAAAACTTACGGATTTAACTGGAATTGTAGTGAAGAAACGTTGACTTTCCTTAGTAGAAAACTGGCGTGTTTCTGCAGAAAGTTGAGTCTTCTGTTGTTTACTAGCCATTTTTTTGTTCTTAACAGAAACTAAAATTATTATTGATTAAAGAGTCGTAGATTTCAAGATAATCTTAAGTAAACTATCCTGCAAAGTACGGTTTCATACCTTCCCATGGTTCTTAGGAAACCTAATAATGACAAATGTGTAGTCATTTTCACGTTATTACCGATTTTAATGGCACTGCATACCTTCCCTGTTGTAAAAAGTATGTTAAAGTTAATTCAAACGGTATTCAGAAATGTACCTCGCCTGCCGCTTGGGGTGCTGCTGTCGTGGCGTATAATAAAAATCTATGAGAGTGTCTTGTGTTAGACTGTGATGTATTCGTGTGATCTCTGGCGAAAGCGTCAGACGACCGTTGTCGATGGAACTGTGAACACAATAAGTGTCTCCGCGCCTGGATCGTGTCACATATGCGAGGGCACACCGTGAACAGAAGTAGTGTGCACAAATCAAATAAAGAATATCTTTGAACCGTTGCATTATGGCGCGGTGGCTCAGCGCTTTCTCACACACTGCACGTTCTAGTGTGACGACCTCTGCCGATGTAGACGACAATTGCTATTCTGTTATGAAACGTATCGTACTAGGGTTAACATGTCGCTATTTCATTCTTCCTGGAACTTCTGGAGAGCGTATCTAGACACGACGGCGCGAGTGTCCTTCGCGTCTCAATCCGTACGCCACGTAGGTACTAGTTACCTGCCTTTCCTCCAAAGTGTCGCCTTGCTGTGGGTAACTACATTCCTCCCTAATGTCTTACTATCGCAGTAGCCTTGCAACGGCGCAGGACTTGACGGGAAATGCCGACACTAAGGCACTATTGTCATTAACGGGACGTAAACATCCACCCCCAGCTTCTAATTCATTTTTATTACAAGCTATAACTCTTGATACTACTGTTGTGAGCGTTTCCAAGGCTTCAGGTAGGCTACAAAGGGCAGTAATTATTTCTCCATTACTCTTAATTACTACTCATTACTTCAAACATCGCGGCAGGTTGAAACAGTCTGCTGGACCATAACTCAAGTCCAGAATATTTCCTTCCGTGTGCTCTAAAGGACATATTTGTCTGTTTTAGGTTTTCTTTCCTTACATTTTATTTTTATTTTACGCAAGTACGCTATCTTTCATTCTCTTACACCCACTAACGTTGGTGCAAGCCGCGCGGGAGTAGCCGAGCGGTCTGGAGCGCCACATTATGGATCGCCCGGCCTTCCGCGGCGGGGGTTCGAGTCCCCCTAGGACATGGATGTGTGTATTGTCCTTAGGTTAGTTTAACTTAGTTTGAGTAGTCTAGGGACTTAGGACCAAATTAGTTTAGTCCCATAAGACTTGCAAACATTTGAACATTTTTTGAACGTTGGTATAAGCTCTTTGACCTTACTACTATTCTTCTTTCTTTTGCGTTATCAATGCTGTCATTTATCTGATGACTCCTCCTGGGTGTTGGAAATAGGAACTCGATTAAACCGAAAATTTCCTTTCAGAACTAAAATGGCTTCCACAGAATATCGTAGTTAACCAAAACTTTCTTTCTCGGTTTGTGGTGTTTGTCCGTAAAGCTCAAAAACGAAGCCTGGGAACCTATTGAATTAAATAGCTGAATAATAAACTGGAGGAAATTTCTTGAACACATGTGAACATTAATGACGTATTTACTAGTGTTTGTTCTACGTTTGTAAGTAGCCCACAACTGTGTGGTGTGGTGAAAAACTAAATAGCAGATGTTATAATGTGCCGGCGTGGTGTAGCCGAGCGGTCTAAGGCACCTCGCTGCGAAGCGCGCTGTTGCTCGCCGTCAGAGGTTCGAGTCCTCCCTGGGGCATGGGTTTTTGTGTGTTGTCCTTAGGTTAGTTTACCCTAGTTTAATTATTTTTTAAGCTACGGAGTGATGACCACGCAGTTTGGTGCGATAGATTTACAAACATTTGAAATTTTGTTATCTTGTTAATAATGATGATATAGCGCATTTTAACTGCTGGCGACGCAATGTGTAATCCATTAAATTTAAAGATTCCTTTAGTAAAAAACCGTCTTGATTGCAAACTGTTTTATTAATTAATGACGCGTTTCGCCCTTTAGCAGGGCATCTTGAGATTATCTGCGTGACAGAATTTACATAAAATTACAAGGCGGAATTACAAACGGATATAATGGTACATGGCCTTTTTTATGTTAAGAAGTCAGTACAAATGGTAAACAAAGCTTACAATGCGCTCTCCGTGATGTGACACCGTAAGTTGTTCTGCGGTGTTTCTATTTTTCTGGAATTTTTGGGTTTCCTTGTAGCCATACAAATGATCGGGTAACAACGAATTACAGTTGGAACATACTCGGTAAAGATGTGAGAAACATAAAACCGATTTTTAAGATTACCTTAATAGAAGCGGTGGTCTCTGGTGATACAAGATAAGCCGATGTTTACAATTGCGCTCACGGGCGGTGGGCGGGCGTGGTGTGCTGCTCCACCGACTTGTACAGACTAAGAGAATGTGGGTAGGGAGTGACATAGGAAGCCGATGTATAAGACGGGACGGATGAAGTCTAGCTATCTGAATACCAATTTAACGAAAGGGAGATTATTAAGCAGGACAGAAGTTAATAATTCATGTTGGTACTTATAAATAAAAGGAATTTTATTTGAACAGAGACATCATAATATCTAGGAATGTTTGATCTTTGCATGCCAACTGATCGTTTAGGAGGTGTGGGTGTCCAAAGTAAGAGCGCTTCGCTATCTCAAACTCTTCCAGTAAATTTAACTTACGCCCCTTCTGCGCAATATGTAAAATTTGCATGTTGTCAATGGTAGGTTGTTGATGATCGGATGCTTTAATGTGTTCCAAAAAAGGGGAATGTTTTTTGAGTAGACCATTTATACTGTCTTCTTAACACAAAATAAGCCCATGTACCATTTTACCCGTTTGTAATTTTGTGTAAATTCTGTTACGTAGATAATCTGAAGATGCCCTGCTAAAGGGCGAAACGCGTCATTAATTAATAAAACAGTTTGCAATCAAGACGGTTTTTTACTGACGGAATATTTATTCTCACTGATTGCTGTACACCATGGACTGGAAATCATTTTAAATTTAAAGTGTACAGTGTCACAAATTCTTCTCCAATTGCTATTTCGGCCGTGTAATGCCCGGCCATTCGGCCATTCTCGAGGCGACAAGGAGCCAGGCGTGGCCTTTTACTCCACCGCGGCGTTACTCAGCATGACAGTCAGAGATGCTGGTAGGCGGCAAAGAGGTACACTTAATACACGCACGCCACCGTTGCGAAAGCGTTCAGACATTCGATTCGCTTATCGGTCTACGTTCGGCGGCGGCAACAGCATGACGACCTCTCTGGAAATTACACAAACAGCCAGATTCCCTGCCTTGTCGGAATTATAACAATTACATCTACATCTACAACTACAACCATACTCCGCAAGCCACCCGACAGTGTGTGGCGGAGGGTACCTTGAGTACCACTATCGATTTTCCCTCCTATTCCAGTCACGTATTGTTCGCGGAAAGAAGGATTGTCGGTATGCCTCTGTGTGGGCTCTAATCTCTTTGATTTTATCCTCACGATCTCTTCGCGAGATATACGTAGGAGGTAGCAATATACTGCTAGACTCTTCAGTAAAGGTATATTCTCGAAACTTCGACAAAAGCCCGTACCAAGCGACAGAGCGTCTCTCCTGCAGAGTCTTCCACTGGAGTTTAGCGATCATCTCCGTAACGCTTTCACGATTATGATCCTGTAACGAAGCACGCTGCTCTCCGTTGGATCTTCTCCACTTCCTCTATCAATCCCACCTGGTACGGATCCCACACCGGTGAGCAGTATTTAAGCTGTGGGCGAACAAGTGTACTATAACCTACTTCCTTTGTTTTCGGACTGCATTTCTTTAGAATTCTCCCATTGAATCTAAGTCTGGCGTCTGCTTTACCGACGATTGATTTTATGTGGTCGTTCCATTTTAAATCCTTCGTAATAACTACTCCCAGATAATTTATGGAATTAACTGCTTCCAGTTGCTGACCTGCTATAGTGTAGCTAAATGATAAAGGATCTTTCTTTTTGTGTATTCGCAGCCCTTGTCTACATTGAGCTTTAATTGCCATTCCCTGCACCATTCGTCAATTCGATGCAGATCCTCCTGTATCTCAATACAATTATCCATTGTTACAATCTCTCTATATACTACAGCATCATCCGCAAAAAGCTTCAGTGAAGTTCCGATGTTATCCGCAAGGTCATATATATATCGAGAACATCAACGGACCCACGACACTCCCCTGTGGCACACCTGACATAACTCCTACTTCGGAAGATTTCTCTCCATTGAGAATGACCTGCTGCTTTCTGTTATCTAGGAATTCCTCAATCCAATCACACAATTGGTCTGATAGACCATATGCTCTTACTTTGTTCATTAAACGTTTGTAGGGAACTGTATCAAACTCCTTGCGGAAGTCAAGAAACACAGCATGTACCTGAGGACCCGTGTCTATGGCCCTCTGAGTCTCGTGGACGAATAGCGCGAGCTGGGTTTCACACGAACGCCTTTTCCAAAACACATGCTGATTCCTACAGAACAGATTGCTAGTCTCGGGAAATGTCATCATTATCTCTGTTTATTCCGTTATGGGCTAACTAATTTCTAAGGCTTCATTGAAAACAGAACAAAACGGAAGAAGTGGATGCTAAAATCTTCACGGTACGGTAGTTGAGCGAAAGACCATATACAACTTTGTACCACATGTGCACTATTTATTTACTCGTTCGGCAATACAAAAGAAATCATTCTTTCATTAATTACAATATCCCTATACAACTTCTCTAATAATACAAGTCGTCTTATAGTACTACACTACATTACAAATACTCTCAAGCCACTTTATAGCAGAGTCACTGACTCTGTGTATGTATTTCAAATCATAACCGTACACTTCACACACGAGTAAATGGTCCATTATTTGGGTTTCACCGCACTCATATTCACAGTTGCCTGATAGGCCCCATTTCTTCTTTGTAAAGGTTCCTGTTGCCTGAAATCTTGTCCAAGTCCTGAAAATTACACTTTGGGACACTCCAATAGCTGCAGCCACCTCCATCTGTGTCTGCTCCGCTTCCAGCCTTCCTTAGAGATTAGATTAGATTAGTTATTTGTTCCGTAGATCCATATTGAGGGGATCCTCGTGGATGTGGAACCTGTCAAGAAACAAAATTTACAGGTTGAATAACAGATAATACTATAATATAAATACAAATACATACACTTATAATATAAATACAGATACATAAATTTTTTTTTTTTTTTTTTTTTTTTTTTTTTTTTTTTTTTTTTTTTTTTGCTGATAATATAACACTAATATAGTATGAGTGCATGCATCATTTGGTACAATTTAGAAATTCACTAATGGTGTAGGAGGAGTTGGCCACTAGAAAGTCTCTTAGGTTCCTCTTAAACTGATCTTTATTTGTAGCTAAATTTTTTATACTTGATGGTAAATTATTGAAAATGTGTGTTCCTGAGTAGTGGACCCATTTTTGAACTGAAGTAAGTGCTTTTAAATCCTTGTGTACATCATTTTTATTTCTAGTATTGTATGTATGAACTGAGCTGTTTGTTGGGAAAAGGGATATATTATTTATGACAAATTTCATTAAGGAATAAATATACTGAGAGGCAGTTGTTAATATACCCAGTTCTTTGAAGATGCTTCTACAAGACGTCCGTGAATTTACTCCACAAACTACTTTGTGTAATTCATTTGATAGAGTTAACACAACTCCACACGAACCCCCCTGTAGAAACTTTCTGTTATTACCACTATCTCGGTTGGCGTAATGTTGTTCTCTCCACGGCGTAAAACCGACAGAAAGCCGCGTATCCATTTTAGTTCATTCTGCCGATGACAGAACCTAGATACCTCAACTGATTCCCTAATTGTTTTGAACAGTGTACATTGACACTTAAGGGGCTGTCACGGAACTGCTTGCATCTTCCAGTTGGAGCGAGCATAGGCAGCAGATGCAGACCTGTAACCTTCCCCGCTATAGCTGCAGCAGCGGTGCGCGTGGTTCGGCGACGGCAAGGCCTCCAGAGCCCTGGGTAGCGGTGTCATTACCAGTAATTGCTGCCGACCCTTCTGCAGAGTGGCCGCTAGGACCGGCAGCCTCCTTTCCCCTCGCCGCGCCGCCCTGGAGGGATCGTGGACCTGCCAGTTTCAGGTTTCACGCACCATTTGCCTCACCGCAAATAGCGGAGCCGCTTGTACCGCCGAGTAAGAACGCTGTCGTACACGGCTCGTGTTCACGTAGAACAAGTATAACAGCTGTTTGTAGCGATATCCAAAAATCCGAGCTTAGCGGTGCTGAGAGGTATTTCTACATCTTCATGGGATACTCTGAAAATCACATCTAAGTGCCTGGCAGGGGGTTCATCGAACCATAATTATACTATTTATCTCCCATTCCATTCTCGAATAGCGCGCGGGAAGAAAGAACACCTGAATCTCTCTGTTCGAGCTCTGATTTCTCGTATTTTATTCTGATGATCATTTCTACCTATGTAAGTGGGAGTCAACAATATATTTTCGCATTCGGAGGAGAATGTTGGTGATTGGAGTTTCGCAAGTAGCCCACGCCGCAGCGATAAGCGCCGTTGTTGTAATGATTCCCATCCCAGATCCTGTATCATTTCCGTAACGCTGTCTCCCCTATATCGTGACAATACGAAACGAGCTGCCCTTCTTTGGACTCTTTCGATGCCCTCCGTCAAACCCACCTGATAGGGATCCCACACTGGGCTACAATACTCCAAAAATGGACGGACAAGCGCAGTGTATGCAGTTTCTTTAGTAGTTCTGTTGCATCTTTTAAGGGTTCTGCCAATAAAACGTAGTCTCTGGTTCGCCTTTCCCACGATATTATCTACGTGTTCTTTCCAGTTCAGGTCTGAAGTAATAGTAATTCCTAGGTATTTTCTGGAGTTTACGGCCTTCACATTTGATTGATTTATCTTGTGAACAAAGTTTAACGAATTTCTTTTCGTACTCATGTGGACGACGTCACACTTCTCGTTATTTAGAGCCAATTGCCAATTTTTACACGATACTGATATCTTATTCAGGTCGTTCTGCAGTTGGTTTTGATCTTCAGGTGATTTTACTAGACGGTAAATGACGGCGTCATCTGCAAACAACCTAAGAGAGCTACTTAGATTTTCCCCTAAATCGTTTATGTAAATAAGGAATAGCAGAGGACCAATAACACTACCCTGTGGAACGCCCGATATCACCTCTGTTTTAGTCGATGCCTTACCATCGATTACTACGAACTGTGTCCTCTCTGACAAGAAATCCCCTATCCAATCGCAAATTTGGGGCGATATACCATAACCACGCAATTTGATTAAAAGCCGTTTCTGGAAATCAAGAAATACGGAATCGATTTGCGAACCTTTGTCGATAGCACCCATCACTTCGTGTGAATAAAGAGCTAGTTGTGTTTCGCATGAACGATATTTTCTAAATCCGTGTTGACCTTCCTTTCGGCACCAACAGTTGGATTGCCCGAGAAAAATGCGAAACAAAGCGACGCCAGTGGACTGAAAGTGCCGAAAAGCTGGCCAAAAGTCGAAAAATGAAAATCGTAATTATGGGTTTAGTCCTATACAATCGTGTTTAGAGGATAGAGGACAGCACTGTTTGTTATGTCACAGAGAGGGGAAGCTACCTTTGATACCGAAGAAAGTAGTTCAAAGTTACGGTTGGTGGAGTAACACAAGATACGCAGAAACGCTTCGTATTACAGTACATGCTATGCTAAAGTGTGAATAACTTTTGTTGTAAGGGATAGCATTCGATTGCGTTTGATGGAGGACGTTAAGGAAGGTACATACAATATGTTATGTGCTCATAAATGTATGCCCGGTATTTGGTAAAAGTCACTTCAGAACGTAATCTCATAGTGTCCTCCATTCACACGTAGATCTATCTTAAATGATCGAAAAACTAATGATCCCCGGAGATCCTGCAATGCACAATAGTATAATATGTAGCGTAGCTTGTCTTCTGTCAAAATGTACAAGAACTGTCTGCGATTATTTGCGATTCTTGTTGCCCGCGGCGGAGCGGCCGAGTGCGTTGAGGCTCTATGCTACGATGCGCGGCCGGCCGTGGTGGCCGAGGGGACTGAGGCGCTCCAGTTCAAAAATGTTCAAATGTTTGTAGAACTTGGGACTGAGGCGCTCCAGTTCAAAAATGTTCAAATGTTTGTAGAACTTACGGGACTTAACTACGGGGTCATCAGTCCCTAAGCTTACAAACTACTTATGAACAGCCGGCCGCGGTGGCCGAGGGGACTGAGGCGCTCCAGTCACGGTCTGCACGGCCACTACGGTGAGCCAGCTAGCACGGAGTGTAAAGGGTGTGCTACAGATATACCCAATATGCACTTTGGGAGTTAAAACACACACACACACTCACACACACACACACACACACATATATATATATATATATATATATATATATATATATATATATATAGCAGTCGTATTTGAACACGCAGCTCACGGATTTTTCAAGATGTATTTCACAATACATGGGGATACATTACATGGCGTGAAAAAGCTGTTGTGCAGTTTGAGATCAAGATAGAAAGCATCGTTCTAGGAAAAATCGAACGTTTCTTTCAGCAAAATGAGAAATAGCTTAATTTTTCAACAACTTTTATGGTTAGTAAATTTATTTGTAATATTGATGATTTTAAATGTTTCGATTACTATTAGAATGTGCGTTTTTTATATTTCAATTACAAATAACGTGCAATGAATTAATTTCGTATTCTTCGTAGAATGCTTCTACTACTTAATCTTCCACGCGACCTACGATTGGTCGAACTAACACGGAGTTAACAGGTGCTAGTGATCGAACGAAAGAAGAAGATCTGAACAATTGCGTGTTAAATAGAGCACAAAGGAGGCTGCATCGCAACTGCAATGGAAATAAGTCCGACAATTATGAATCTACCTCAGACAACGATACAGATAAATTTTGTAACGACAATTTTTTGCACCGTTTCAAAATGAACACTGCTATGTTGTTATTCCAAAAACTTTTTTAATCCTACACTTGTCACCGCGATCCAAAATACCCTTCTTTTACTAATTTGCATTAAAAAATTTAATACGTTTTTATTAAATAACTTGGGTATATTCGATCCTCCATTTGTATTGTTTGACTTTTGTCCTCAAAATCAAATTCAGCGACCCCAAAAACCTTTATATACAAATTTTTTAATCTTATCAGAATATTTTTCGACTTTTCAGTTTCAGACAACTGTGCGACGGTATGTGCCGCCGTTTGTGAAAGTATTTTGCTCGATTTCTGAAGTATAAGAGAACTCTCCTTAACAGATACCCAAAACCACATACATTTCACTTTTACAACCCCTATTTTAAGTCACGTCTCGTCAATATTCCTTTCTCCGAAAGAAAAATTTTGTGGACTACAGGAAATTTCAACATTTTCTAATGTTATTGTAACACATTTTTTTTTCAATATCGTTGGCCAAGAAAAGAATGTAAGAAGGGCATTAAATTAAAATGCAGAGGAACTGTAGGAACCTTGTGGTGTGACAGTATAAGTAACGATTTCGATCGAAAGCACACAATTTAGACATAACCGAAGACGGCATTATAGCCGAAATGGCCATTATATAAAATAAATATATATTGTAGTAACGATCCGATGAAAATATTGTAAGCAGTTATTTTACGTGTGTGTGTATTTCTACTACGTGTGCTTGCTTTGTCCTCTGCGACAGTACTCAGTATGCAAATTCCCCAACTGATACTATGTTTTGAATTAATTCCTTAATTGTAGATATCAAAGTGATATCATAACATTTTGATGATTAAATTTGGCTGCCACCATGTTTATAAAAACATGAAAAACTACGTTTTTAGTGACTACACTTGCTTTGTGGTGTATGATATGGTCAAGCACATTTATTTTATAAATTCCTAACCAATACCACAATGAGAGGTACCATCAATGAAGACCTAATTTACTTGGTAGACTCTCTCTTAACAGACACCTGTCTGCCCCTCCAAAAATATGAATGATTGGGAAACTTTGAATTCAAAATGGAAATGAGCGTATGACTTTCGTGGCTGGGAGATCCCTTGCGGGATTGTTCGGCCGCCTGAGTGTAAGTCTTTTTATTTGACGCCACGTGGGCGACTTACGTGCCAATGATGATGAGATGATGATGATTATTAGGACAACACACAACACCCAGTCCCCTGCCGGGAATCGAACCTGGGCCTCCTGCGTGGTAGTCAGCGACGCCACTGCTGAGCTACGGAGGCGGACTTTGAATTCAAAGAAGGTGTACTACAGATTCTATTTTATTACAATAAAAAATTCACCCTGTCACATGACAAATGTAACATGGCATTGCACAAACTTTGAAATAAAATGATATTCTGTACGCAACAGGTCATCTATGGGTAACATCAGTAACAGTCGACCGTCATCTCCGGTTAACAGCCCGTCGAGGCAGGAGGATGAATGCAACTCAGCTGCAACGCACTCTCCAGGCAGGAACAGGACGAGCAATATCAACACAAAAAGGCAGAATTTCCTTCGAAAAGGTGGCCTCTATGCACGGAGGTATATAGTTTGTCTCCAATTAAAACCGCGACACCGTTCAGTCCGTGGAAACTGGGCGGAGGAAAATCAATATTAGACTCTATTCACAGATTAGTCAAGATTTTAGATTTTGTGTTCAGCACAATCGTCGTTCCCTCGTCTGGAGATAACGTGGAACTTGGAACAAACTTGAAACATCATATCATAATGGTGGACCAACGGTGTGGGCGGGAGTCAGTATTGGCGGACGTACGGATCTCTATGTCGTTCAGAATGGCATTTTGACAGGTGAGAGGTATAGAGAAGAAATACTTCGACCATTTGTTGTGCCCTTCGGCGGTGCGTTGCAGAGCTGTATATTGAAATCATGAAAGAGTGGCCAAATATCCCTCAAGAGCTGATTGATGACCTCTTACTGTCCATGCCACACAGGTGTGCTACTATACTGACCGTCCGAGGTGATCACACACCACATTAGAAGCCAACGAGCATGAAGTTTTCCTTATTATAGTAGCATCCTGATGCCTCGCTCTAAGTAAACGGCATGTAAACCTCAAGTAAAGAGTTGAGGCAGCAAAGTATCGTACCGTATCACACACAGATTACAACTGTAACTAATACTTGGATGAAATACTTTACGAAAAGTATACTGTGTGTGATGTCGCACCTGGTCGCCTAGGTGTTTTTGGCAGTATACGTATGCAGATGATTGAATTGTTTGATATATTCTACATAATATAATAATTGCACGTAATGAATATAATCCTTATACATTCGTATGTGCGTTTTATACATACTTTCATCGTAATATCAGTCTCACACTCATCTCATTGAGAGACCCATGTCATTTTACCTGCTGAGTGTCACGCGTTTAGCACTCAACGCATGAAGGGACAATAAGATGTCATTTAAATTTGTGTGGCTCACAGTATGAAGTAGGAGACTTTCTAATTAGACAAGCAAGGGAAGCAAACGTTATTCTCATTGATTGAATGTTGCGTTGGTGCTTGTTAGAATATTTGATAGATGATCACTAAAACACACACGACACTGGTATAATATTCTACAATATTTATTGATTTGTAGAAACTAGTTTTCGGATATTACTTTATCATCAGGTACAAAGATTACTATAAACAAATGTTTTACAAAATGTGCATCAAAGAATTACAGCCGCGGTGGAGTAGCCGAGGGGTCTAAAGCGTCTCGCTGCGGAGCGCGCGGTTGCTCGCCGTGGAGGTTCGAGCCCTCCCTGGGGCATAGGTGTGTGTGTTTGTCCTTAGGTTAGTTTACCTAGATTTAAGCAGTTTTTAAGCTACGGACTGATGACCACGCAGTTTGGTCCTATAGATTTACAAACATTTGAACATTTTTGAAAGAATTGCATAAACAGGCAAAAGACAAACGTACTGTAGGAAGATACACAAACAACTGGTGCGAAATTATGAAGTACTGTACTAAGTGGCTGAGAAAGGTATGTGGCAATATGAAAGAATTACATGACAACTGTTACAAAAGTAACTGACAATTCGACAAAAAATAATTACATTGTTTGTTTGCGGAAAAGGAGGTCACATGAAACAATTATAGTGTCTTGGCTAAAAATTTGGGAAGAAGTGGTGAATACATGTGTGAAAATCATAAAACTATTACAAAAGAAGTACAATGATTAGTATTATCTGCAGTCAGAAGTGGAGAATAAGGGGAGTCTTTCTGGTCGTTGAGTATCAGACTTGATCAAGTAGACATGTGTTTATTAATTTCCAATATTTCTGGGCAGTTCATTTTCTTATCTTTTTGAATGTGATGTAAAACTTTATACTGAATTTTCTAACTGTGACCCTCTTTAAGTAAGTGGCCTGCAAATGCGGAGTCTCCCTCTCTGAGTCTCCAATTTCTGTGGTGTTTGTAGTATCTCAAGTACTACATGCTTTCCCTAGCTAGACAAGATGACCAAATGGAATAGTTTTGGGTATTTATGGAGGTTTATTTTTTAACTATTAGTGTCCTGGGCTATTTCTATCAGAGGTGAATGCCCAGACAGGAACATCCTACTTGTCAATGACGCACAACCAGAAGGTGTTGTGTGGTGTAATGAAATCTATGGAGACTTGGAGTAAACAAGGGACAAAGTCGAGTTAGTCAAGTTGTTGTTCGTTTGTTTTGTAATTAGTTACGAGAGATGTCTTGGGTAGATAACATTTTCCAAGTTTGGTCGCAATGATATTTGAAATTGCATCTGGATGTATAAGTGTGAAACAGATGATGCTCTTACTTGAGTTGTATTAAGAGTTTAATAAACCCTTTTTTAATGTTCAACTAGAAGTGGACTGTGTACTCATTTAATTAATGAGTTGTATACTGACTAAAATGCTTCATCTCTTCTATACCTCTTATATCCAGAGAAGAAGTCTGATCGATCTGGGTATTGAAATAACTGTTACTAGAGGCACTGACATAAGAATATATGAAGAAGACATTTGTTATGTGATGGGATTCTGAAAAGGTAGAATCACACGTGACATTACATGTTCTTCTAGACGTGTGGAAATAGCTCTGCTAGACTGACCTATGTAGAATTTTACACAATCATAAGTAATTTTACATATTCCACTCTTTTCCAAGGCTGGTATGCTGTCCTTGTCATTAGGTAAAATGTGTGCCAAAATGTTGTGTACAGAACATGTATTTTAGTTTTCTGGCAACTTGGAGAGAGAGGCTGTTCCTAAATTTGGGATCGTGCGCCATTTATTACGGTCTTGGGGTGGCGTGACAAGAGCTTTCCCTATTTAACACGTTATAACAAGGAAACTACGAATACGAAATTTGGTAGCATTAATGTCAATGACGTGGTGAAGAATTATATTGTGTAATCATATCAAATGAAACACTTTCAATGTGCTGCTACGGTGCATTATTCAGAAGAATCTGAAAGCGCAGGAATGTATTCTACACAGCAGAACGAAACATGTCCGTAGGTTGCTGGCTACCTCTCTTGATATGTTGCGCCTCAGATCAGCACTTGTGTGAATGTTCCCCAGGTAAACCGTGTCCTTTAGGTAGCCCCACATCAAGAAATCACAGAGGTGAAATCAGGTGACCGTGCAGGCCGTATATTTAGAAACGACCGTCTGATCATTCGGTCAGATGTTTGAGTCTGTGAATCACGATGACTGATCTCGGCACCTGGTGGTCATAGTTGGAACTGGACGATGGCGCTGTGCGCATGGATATCATGCAGCTTATTTGCTACTCGTACGGTAAATAGTTTCCGTGTTATAAGGTGTTATATAGGGAAAGTTTAATTATAACCCCGGTGAATCCTATGTATTTCGGCCACCGTCAATTAATTTTCTGTCCAAACAACCGAACGTTTGACCAATTTTTGATTGTAAATTTGCATTTTAATCCTATCACCTCACCTGATTTAAATCCGCAACATTCCATTACACTTGTTATTCCGTTATTAATATTCACCTAAGAACCTCGTGTCAAAAGTCTGTCCCGTTTTTCAACTGCTGTTGCCAGTTCTTTTCCCTCTCCGACGGCATCTACAAGGTCATCAGCAAACTGCCAAGTTTTATCTTTTTCTTTTTTTTTTTTTTCCTCCGTGAACTGAGAGAACGAGTGCAGCCTTCGTGGGTGACAGCTGAATTAATGTAGCATCTGTGACTCCGAAGGCGATTAAACCTGCCAGGTTAAACATGTTACCCTACAAGACCGCCCACGCTGGTCACAAAATTCGTTGATGGCCAAGACGCTATCAAGACAGACAATAGAATTCCCTTCTAGCCACGTGTATTTATACCCTAGGACAAACTTCAGAGACCGTTGGCACATTATTTGTAACCAGCTACACCGTTTTTATTGTATGTACAGCATAATACAGCGTGATATCTGAACTTTGTGTATGGGTTATTCGTAGCGGAGGAGGAGACTAGATTGACATTCTTGGGTAGGGGGTATGGAGGGGGCACAGACATCTTGCATGATTCAGCTATGGACAAGTTAATTTTTATGAGTGTGCTTATGCTTGTCGCCAGCGTAAATAATTTGTGTACTTCAGGGCGTTACTTCATTAAACACTGACAAATATCTTGCGAGTAAGATTTGTAGGTCAAAATCAAGAATGGATTAGTTTGGACAGTCTTGCTACACACAGTGGTAGCATAAATTATACCAAAATTGGTGAGCTCCTTAGCATGAAGAATTCGCCCATTATGTGTCGTCGTAGTATACTGTCCCCGTTGTAACAACAAGCTTGAACCAATGGTGTATACTTTCTGTAGTTCCTATACCACAGTATCCGCTGATACCAGTCTCCAATAGTATTCTAGTGAACACCTGCAAGGCACAGGTATGTCATAGTCATTTAATTAGATTTATTTGAACCGCTTATTTCAGAAGGGCTCTATGTCTACCTGGCGTAGTTTTGAGAAAAGTGAGAAAAAATCTGTTTTAATAGTTTACAGGGTATTTTCATAAGTGTTTACAGTGACCACGTGAGAGATACCACTATTAACAATAATTGTGACTGATTATATACTCAAATATTGTGTCTAGTTATTGACCATAGGTGAATATTTCTCTTGCGAATAGGGATTTTTTTAAATAAGTGAGAAATAAAAATCTTAAAACCTTTATATCTCACAACAAACTGTTTAATAAACATGTTAGTAGACGTTAAGAGACAATTTTTAAGAATCTGTTCTTGAAAACAAACCTTTTATTAATGCTGTATTGGAAATCACACATCTTTACCTTTGGTTTCCATCCCGTGCTATAGATCCTTTCACTTTTCTGCCTGTATTAGACTCTGAAGTTAATCTTTCATCTTTACTGGTAGGATCCAGAAAAAGTGATAGAATTCATAACTGATCATCTTAACTAATGGATTCAAAACTCATGGAACTGCATGTACAAGGTTGTCCGACAGATTTTGCTAGTGTTAGCTTACCTCAGTATTTGGTATGATGCAGACCCTTTATTTTAGCAGTTTTTATTACATTAAGTTCGTACTACTCCTGATGACATTCACCTTTCCTTCTCCTTTCCTTTCGGAGAGTTTCAACATCACAAGCAGATTCACTCATATTAAATAAGATACTATACAGACACAATATCATATCTGACCTTGTATCAAACCATAGATACGTTATTCATATTGTTCTCGTGCCTTTTCTGACAGTCAAATACTATCAATAAAGTACATGGAATTATTGTTCAGAATTGTTGATTGCAAAAGTGTCCTATGTCCTGGAAATGGGTCTCTTTTGAAATCAACAAGAATTTCTCCCCTGTATATTTCTGGTATTTCATAAAATACGAACGTTCTCTTCCGCACTCATTAGTGAGTCGACTCTTAAAGATCACAGAAATATGGATTGCACAAAATGTCAGAAAAGTGGACTTAGGACCCTTGTGAAATAAGCAATTCATTTGTCCTTCCTGTTTTTTATTTAGCAGTTGAAGCGTCCTCATGATTTACCAATACTGTAATTAAATTATATTATTATATTAAATTATATTATTTCTGTGTTTCAAACATTCATGCCTCTTGCTAGCTTATGTGGAATTTGTCTCATACCAGCTGTTAGGATATGTGGCGTTTCTTTCCCTATTTTACGTGTGTTACTCAGGTACAGGATTTGTGCTTTTTTATAGACGTCGATAAGTTTAAGTCTACCCAGACACACCTCGCGGCCAGTCCTCGCAACCTTAATTCCACCACTACCTCGCCGCCCATCTTCCAAACTTCATAGACGCTCTCCTGCGGCGTTAGCACTCCTGACAGAAGTTCAACCGTAAGGATTGCCCGTAGGACGTACTAGAGTAACGCCGGGCGCAGTGGCTCGGGGTGCTCAGTCACAGGACTCAACGTCGTCTGTAATAAAGAAACTGAGCCAAATACTCAACGACCAACCCAATACGATCATGAACAAACGATCGTCAAGCGTCCACCTACCAGAAAAATGTCGGAAGAGCGCTCGCCCGCGAAAGGTAAATGTCCCAGGTTTTAATCTCTGTGGCAACCAGTTTTAGCCTACCACGAACTTTCATATCAGCGTACACTCCGCTGCAGTGTGAACGTATAACTCTGCATTTCGCTACTGTCTGCGGGTCTTCATCCACCTCCCCCTTCACCTATCTCGGCTTCCTCTTCACCCTTCTACTACTACTACTACTACTTCTTCCTCTGCCCATCCTCGCAGTCTCTGTCCATCTCCTTTTTCCGTTTTCCCGATATAGAGGATGGTATGTTTAATTCATAGTAACATTTCCTACATCTACGTAAATACTGTGCAAGCCACACTGAAGTGCACGATAGAGGATTCATCGAACCACTTTTATGACGTTTCTCTACCGTTCCGTTCTATAATAGCTCGGGGAAAAGAAACACCTAAATCTTTCCGTTTTTGATCTGATTTTTTTTATTTTATTTTCATGATCACGTCTTCCTATGTAGGTGGGTGTTAATAAAATATGTTCGAATTCGGAAGAGAAAGTTGGTGAAAGAAATTTCGCAAATAGATATCCTCGCAACAAATAACGCTTTTCTTTTAATGATTCCACCCCAATTCGCGCATCATTTCCGTGGCAGTCTATCCCCTATATTGCGGTAGTACAAAACGAAATGCCCTTCCTGAATTTTCTCTAAATCATCTGTGAGTCCCACTTGGTGGGGATCCAACAATGCGCAGCAATACTCCAAAATAGGACGGACAAGCATAGTGTAGGCAGTTTCTTTAAGTAGAACTGTTGTATCGTCTAAGTTTTCTGCCAACGAAGTGTAGTCTTTGGTTCGCTTTCCGTACAATATTTTCTGTGTGTTCTCTTCAGTTTAAGTTGTCTGTGATTGTTACTCCTAGGTATTTAATTGAATTTACGGCCTATAGTTTTGATTGATTTATCATGTAAATGAAGTTTAACCGGCTTCTTTTAGTGGTCATATGGATGACTGCATACTTCTCATTATTCAGTGTCATTTAGCATTCTCTGCGCCCTGCTGATATCTTATCTAAATCATTTTGCAGTTGCTTTTGATTTTCTGGTGACTTTAATAACCGATAAGTGACAGCATCAACCGTGAACAACTTAAGAGAGCTACTCAGATTGTCTCCTAAATCGTTTATAAAAATAAGTAACAGTAGGGGCCCTGTAACACTTTTCTGGGGAACGCCAGATGTCACTGCAATTCTGCTCGATGACTGTCCGTCAATTACAACGTTCTGTGTCCTGTCCGACCGGAAATCACGATTCCAATACCACAATTGTGACGGTATTCCTTAAGCACGCAGTTTAATTAGAAAACGCTTGTGAGGTTCAGTGTAAAGTCTTCCGGGAATCTAGAAATACGGAAGTTGTTTGACATCCCTTGTCTACAGAACTACTCCATCTCCTCCGTTCCCCTGTCTGTTCACCCGATTCTCTCCCTTCTCTCTGTTCACTCCCTTCTCCTCTCTCTGTGTGCATATCTTCCTCTCACATGCCAACCCACCTTTCCCTTTCATGCTGATCGGTCAGACAGAGATCATGTTGTAGAGCGAAAATAAAAAAAATAAAAAAATAAAAAATCACGATGGTGACAATGTTCCACTTTCTCCAGTCTTTATGAAAAAGAGAGTGTGCATTATTTGAATAGTTATTTAGTTTCCGATTACAGATTCAAACAGTACGCAAAATTACGACTCGATTTATATGTCACAAGGTACGGTCCGATTAAATCGAAAATTAAACTACTTCAGGAAAAATCGTTCACTTTTAATCGAGAATAACGACAACATCCAGAGACAGCCACACAGTCGGTATCACGTGATGACCGGTGGCGCCCTCTGTGTTCTCTATAAATGCGTGAGCCTCTCCAGTCATACTGGCAGTAGCCGGAAGACCTCAGACGATGTGCCAACTGGCGAAGACGAAGAAGTTCTAGGCAGGGACCACGACCCTCAGCCCGGAAGTTTTACCTGAAGCAATCGCCGACCATGAAAGGTTCCATTGTATGTTACATGAAACCTAATCTAATGGCACATGATGCTCGCCTAACCAGAGAACCGTCGTATCGTGGGGGCAGAGTATTTTTCCGAGACCCAAATTAATTACTATTATGGACTCGCAATATGTCTAACAACCACAAGGGCTATTTCGAACGAATGGACACGGCTTCTTCGCCGAGGAAGGACACCTCTGGATCGCCTGTTTCCTGCCTCTGCAGGGCTGAAATGTAAGAAGCGTGAAACCAAACCGCTTAGACCGGAACCAATCTTAACGATTCCTCTGGAGAGGTTGGCTACAAGTTCCTAATTTTGCGGTTCAACGTAGGGGACAACAAAACCAACGAGAGAAGCTCTTCGCCCTCCATTCCTCGTTATTCTTGAAAGGTATCGGTTGTCCAACTACTCTTCTGCGTAAGTCGCCGCCATTGCAGCACATCCTGGTGCTGACTTACTGTAGCAGTCACGAACTTTGCGGTATCGGCGCATCCCTCGTTACCATCCCCCGCGCGTTTATAGAAATGGAACGGTTTGCATGTAGAAGGGTGAGCGCGATCAGTATGACGATGCTCTCGCTGTGGCACTAGCGCTGCCCCTGCCGGTGTCAGCTGGCTGAAAGATAACTTCAGTATTCCCTCTAACAAGGAAAGTACATGGGCTCGAACAAACATATATGTATGAACGTTTGGTTACAGGATCTCTACGTACACCTCAATGTGCTGGTGGGTGTCGTTTTTCTACAAAGCTCTGCAACCATGCTCTAGATGTAGATGTAATTGTAGATGTAATTGTAGACGCCATACGTAATGCAGATTTCTTAACTATAACTTATGTAATAATCATCGTACATGTCATCTAGCGACTTGTGATCAAAAGCCGTGACGATAGTTGCAACTTTAACCTTCTTATCGAAAGACTGTAGGTATTCCTGCCACTGCTTCCATCGCCTCTTCCCGCACTTACCGTAGCACTAACGCTTGCATTGAGTTGTTCGTCATTATCATCCCTATTATCATTATTATGAGTTTGTAACAACAGTATCTAACTTATGCTCATCAAAAAATATGTTCAAATATCTGTATACCTTATGGGACTTAACTTCGGGGTCATCAGCCCCTAAACTTACAAACTACTTATGAACTAGCTAATACTAAGGACGGCACAAATATCCATGCCCGAGGGGGGATTCGAACCCCCGACCGTAGTGGCCGTGCAGACCGTGACTGAAGCGCCTCAGTCCCCGCGGCCACCGCGGCCGGCTTATGCTCATCTTTCTGTACCATAACAGATACGAGAAAGCATGCAAACGATTCATATTCTACACTAATACTATCTTCACGAAGAAGGGTTCTTGTAACTTCATCTCAACTAATCGCAATACATTAGCAGGATTGATTAGCAATCGACGCCCCATCTGACGCTGCACCACACAAATAACATCACAAAACGCAACTTCGGAGGCACATTGCACCGTCCCTACTGGCGAACCGACAGGTCAAAGTGCAATGCGGCATGGCACACGCAGAGGCCTCTAACGGACGACTGCAGAGTTTTGCAGTATCACTAGTGCAATAAGGGATCTTTACATTATCTCTCATACGATTTTGTTGTATATGTGTTTGTTCGAGCCCAAGTACTTTCCTTGTAAGTGCACACACTCTTTCTCTCATTTAGGTCTAAACGAGTAAATACAACCATCATTACTTCACAATAGGTTTTAATTTTTATGTTGTCCTGCGACAAGACATACTTAGTGTCGCGTTCCGTTTTATATCTTGTGTTTGACTGTATTATCAAGTGTAACAGGCTACTTAATCTTACAATATGTCAATAGCAGAATATAATAACTGACCTGCACGACTTCTCGTCTGTAGTCTTCCCCTGTTGCTATAATTTTTATCCATTAAATAACGAGCAGAAACCTTGATAGAAGAGAGGAGATTCGATGTTGGCAACGGTCATAGCAGCAGAAGTTTCTCAGGTAAGCCTGGGCAGCAGAAGTTAGACAGGCTTATTAATTCTAACAAGTTCCTATCTTGACGAGTAACGAAAATGGCAGTAGCTACGAAGTCTGAGCAAGGTGCCGTTTGTCATACACAATACAGTGGCTTACACAGCGAAAAAACGAGTCTGCGGCGAGGTGCCGTTCGTCACACGCCGTACAGAGGCTTCCACACTGAAACAACCTTCTCCATGAAAATGTACTTACTTCCGCCAACTTTCAAGGAGATCGTTCATACGGATTCGACGTCTCTTGTAAGGTTTCCTCCGCCATGCAACGTACGCCGTGACACGAACAGTAATCTACGTGTTAACTCAGTGTTTTCATTCGCAATAAACCAGTGTTTTTCAATCTGTTTGTCGCGATCTCCTGTGGAGTCACAAAGTCTTGCTCGGGGAAGGGCGGGGTGGGGGGGGGGGGGTCGCGCAGGAGGTTGCAGTAACAGCATGTTCCATATCAAATCTACGTTTCGTGACATTCAACTACTACAGCAGAAGTACATCACAGATGTGACAGGGATTCGTGAGAATCGCTTAGTTATACGAGTATCCGTAGGTGTGAACCAATTTATTTTATGATAATCAGCCAACAGTTGCGAATGGTTTCTATACATTGACATTATATCCGTACGTGGATAAATAATATTATACGAGTATCCGTAGGTGTGAACCAATTTATTTTATGATAATCAGCCAACAGTTGCGAATGGTTTCTATACATTGACATTATATCCGTACGTGGATAAATAATATTGTTGTGACATGTTTCGGGTGGCCCTTAGTCAGATGTATCTATGGCACTTTTGATTTCTGATTCTGGGCCGATCGAACCGCTTAACAAACAAGCCATTTTTCCCACTCACGATCACTTCTTAATTAAGCGACTTAACAGCGTTTCTGCAGTACTGCCGGCCACGGTGGCCGAGGGGACTGAGGTGCTTCAGTCACGGTCTGCACGGTCGCTACGGTCGAGGGTTCGAATCCCCCCTCGGGCATGGATATTTGTGCCGTCCTTAGTTGTAGTTAGATTATAAGCAGTTTGTAAGTTTAGGGACTGATGACCCCGAATTTAAGTCCCTTAAGCTTAACAAACATTTGAACATTTGATTCTGCAGTACTACTACAGTTATTAACAATAGTCGCAGTCTTCTTGTACGACTTTGTCACATGTTCAAATATTGCTATGTAAGAAAAACAAATCATCACTAACATGATATTACTTTTAATCAATACATTGGAATACATTTTTAGTACTGGATCATAGTAGTTTCCTGATGGCAAAGAGTTTTCCGTGCATTATTATTTTTAATCGGCCAATAACAATAGGGTTTTATTACTGGAACATAGTAGTTTGCTGCTGGTTAAGGATTTTCAGTATCCATTACAAGAAATCTAAAGTTTATGAGCACCCTTGAAATATGAAGAAGCGATTTATCAGATTTGATGATTTCATACTCACACATGACAACTCGTCGCCACAAATTACGCACTGAGGTTTATTATGACAGCAAAACTATACACCAAATACTTGTAGTCATAAAGTCTATGTTTTTTTTCCAATTTCGATTCGTTTCCGCTAGTGCAACTTTCACCATACTTGAATGGTTGCACAGATCTTAGCTATATCTAAGAAAAAAAAATTAAATACTTTGCCTTTGAAATCCCTAACATAGATTCATTACGGCCATGAGAGGGGGGGGGGGGGGGAGTGCGCCGAATCGTTTACTCGGAAAGGGGGTCTCGATTTGAAAAAGATTGAAAAACACTGGAATAGAACATCGGCGACTTCGTTCTTCATCGTGGACATAGTACTTCTGTTACGAAATGCACGACACCGACGTCGAAGGACACTGTCTCTCATAGTGTTCCTGCAGACTCTACTCTCGCGATGAAGGAAGCTTAGGGTTAAACGTCCCGTCGTTAGAGGCGGAGCACACGCGCGGATTTTTGGGTAAGGATGGGGAAGAAAACCAGCCGTCCTCTTTCAAAGGAACCATCTCGGCATTTGCCTGCATTAATTTAGGAAAAATCAGGGTAAACCTAAATCTGTATGGTCGCAGGTTAATTTGAACCATTCTCCTATCGAGATGAAATGTTGCTGGTGCCATTTGCTTTGCTCACAGGATCCGCTATTACTCCATGTACCTCATACTTCACGAAATCCGCTGCTGCCGCACACATTTTAAATACCTGTATTGGTGTGACAGGTGGCCGAGTACAACCTCATAGTTAAGTTTCCGGTAGCGTACCGAACCAAGCTACACAACCGAACAATGTTGAAAATACTAGCGCCCCTCATTTCCGTAGCGTAAGAGACCGGAACTTGCTTTTCGAATAGCCCTTTTAAAACATCTTCCATAGAAGTGGAATATGAATTCTCTTCCAGATTCAAGAAAAAAGCTAATCTATTAGAATCATACTGGGTGCATTTTACATATGTAAAAAGGAGGAGCTGGCAATAGTGTCACATCGCGCAACACGTTGAAACGTACAGCAGCTATAGAACCGCACCTTACGATACACGATGTGCAGCTCGCTGACTACACTATTGCTCTATCAAGCCTACATCAATTATCGACCTACACGAAATTTCGAAATTTCGTCATTTTTTAATTTGTATTTTTATTTTTAGACGTTATCTAGACAGTATTTCCAAATCTCCGTTTCATACAGGGTGTCCGGGATATAGGGACGCAGATTAAAGTGCTTTAGAACATACAAAATTTATGGAAAATGGTTTCGTTATATTTTTATTTACAAACAAATTAAATAACCGCTCCCATTTATGTATGAAACATTATCTCCTCCTCTTGAACAGCCAAGGCAACACCACCTAGATACAAGGCCTGTGCGCTGCCTGCCAAGAGTAGTAATAACACAAGGAAACTGCGAGGGCCACTCCAAAAGAAATGCACACTATATTAAAAAAAAAAAAAAAAAAAAAAAAAATACAGTTTTTATTCTACATGTTTGAAAGTTTTACACTGTGTAGATACATTCTTTAGGAACAATATTTTCATTTCTCCACATAATCCCCATCCCTATCAACTGCCTTACTGCATCTTGGAACTAGCGCCTGTATAACCGCACGGTGAAATTATGGGCCCAAACGCTGGAGCCACTGTTTGGCAGCGTGCACAAGCGAGTCATCATCTTCAAACCTTGCTCCATGAAGAGAGTTTTTCAGTTTCACAAAGAGATGATAGCCACATGGAGCCAGGTCAGGACTGTAAGGCATACCGTTTTTCGTGTTTCTTTGAGAGCCACTGTTAACATCCTAGGAACCAACCTGGAACACCTCTTTTTTAACGCCAACAATTTCAGTATTCGGCAAGCAGTTCCTTTCCGTATCCCAACGTAGCGTGACAGTACGTTCACTGTGGTGCGTCTGTCAACAAAAATCAATTCGTTAGCTCTACGCACTTTGTCTGGAGAGTGTGCAGTACGAGGCCTGCCGCTGCGAGAACAATCCTCAATAATGCCGTGTCCGCTTTCATTACGTAACCTGCTTACCCACCGACTAACTGTACTTCGATCGACAGCAGCATCTCCAAACACCTTTTTCAACCTCTTCCGGATGTTTCACAGCACGTTGCTTCTGACCAAGGAGGTTAGAATAAACGGAGATGGAGTTACCTATGCTGAGACTAGGCATTGGCTGAAGCCAGGGGGCTATGCTTTTGTGCCAAAACAAGTATTTCTCGCTTAAAATTTGTACATGGAGAATTTCGAGGAGGAAACCCTGGCATCATCTGAATGGAAAACTACTTGCTTTTTCCGTTACGTGGACGACACTTTCGTCATCTGGCCACATGGTATGGATAAACTCCTTGACTTCCTTACACATCTGAACTCCATACACCCCAACATCAAATTCACTATGGAGACTGAAACGAAGGGTAAATTGCCGTTCCTTGACGTCTTGGTCAAGAGAAGAGCTGATGGCACCCTGGGTCATAGTGTATATCGGAAGACAACGCACACTGATTTGTATTTACACGCAGACAGCTGTCACCACCCTTCACAGAGGAATGGGGTACTTTAAACTCTAGTACATAGGGCGCGCACTATCTCGGACGCAGAGAGTCTACCCCAGGAATTGGAAAACTTGAGAACTGTATTTTGAAGAAATGGGTACTCAGAGTGGCAGATTCAGCGGGCTCTCCGCACAACCACTACTTCACAACCTGTGGAAACGGAGGAAAACACGAGGAAGGATGTAGGCACTGCGTTCGTTCCATATACCGGCGCACTCTCGGGGAAGATCGCCCGCATTTTGAAAAAAACACCAGGTTGGAACTGTTTTTTGTCCGCCGAATAACATTCGTGCACTGGTGGGGAGCGCCAAAGATGATCTCAGTTTGAGGAAGGCCGGCGTGTACCAGATTCCGTGTCAGTGTGGAAAGTCATATATTGGACAGACGATGCGTACCGTCGAGGATCGATGCGTTGAACACCAGAGGCACACACGATTGATGTATCCGAGCAAGTCGGCGGTTTGTTTGTCGGAGAACATTGTTTGTCGGAGAATCATGCGATGGACTATGAAGGCACTAGGATTCTGGTACAGACGTTGAGATACTGGGACTGCGTCGTTAGAGAGGCCATTGAAATTCGCACAAGTGACGACCTCATAAACCGTGACTGTGGCTATAATCTTAGCAAAGCTTGGGAATCAGCGATTGGGTTACTTAAGAGTAAATCTAGCAAACGTAACGAAGTGACGACCACGGTGGACAGAGCGTTCACACCGACGCCATCTCAGACGCCGGCGCAATCGGTTCCACTGCGCGGCCGCGGCGCGGGGCGCGGACCGCGGAGGGGTCGCTCGGCGGGCCGAGGGTATTTAAATCGCTCGCTACCGGGCTAGAACCCAGTTCCCTTCGAGCAGCCGTAGCGTGCGGATCTCCGTGCCGGCGCGTTTCCAGGAGCTCAGTCCGTCAGTTCACCTGATGATGGCGACATGTATGATCGCCAAAATATTGTGCCCGTTGGACACTATAGACCGGCAGTACACTCGTGGATATTTTGATTATGATTTATTAAAGTGATAGTTCTATAATTTTCACATTTGTCTGCACTTGCTTTCTTAGGAACTGTAATCCCTATATTCATCTTGAAGTCTGAGGATATTACGAGGCGCGTCCAGAAAGTAAGTTCCGTTTGGTGATAAAGTGAAATTGTACACAGATACAGAAGAAATTTTTATTGCACAAAATTCTACAACTCTTAAACTACTTTTCCACATAACTGCCGAAATTTTGCAGGCATTTGTCATAGCGTGGCACCAGGTTTTGTATACCTTCTTCATAGAAATCTGCCGCCTGTGTCTTCAACCAGTTGGAAACACTTTCTTTCAGATCGTCGTCATTGGTGAAGTGATGACCGCCAAGGAAATACTTGAGATGTAAGAACAGATGAAACTAAGGGAAGTGAGTCGCGAGCGTCGCTGTCTTCGGCTCCGTCTACGGGCGGAAGCCATCAGGAGGTTCCGAGTACTGGATCTGCGCCCCCGCCTGTATCCGTGTCCGCCCCTGGGCTGACACTGGCAGGCACGGAGGGCGCCACAGAAGAACTCCCAAGAACGTCACTGGAATGGCACGCCAAGATCAATGCGGTCTTGGATGCCAGTTACAAAAATGTGAAAATAAACCAAACAAGTTTTCAGAAAATCAAGAGCTGGCTAGCCTCCATGGCCATAGTCCAAGCTCGAATGGAAGGACGACCCGAGGAGTTGGAACGAGAGAACGAGAGGCTGCGGAAGCAGCCTCCATGGATCTACGCTGGAGTGGGCGCGCAGTCTGCGCCGAAGCCACCTACCACCAAAGAAAATACCGCCAAGATTACGCAGAAGCCTGGGTCTGCGGTCTTCTTGAGACCGCGTCCTGGGCAGGACATCAAGAAGGCCCAGGAGAGTTTCTCCTCCAATGTGGCCCCATTAGAGGACAAGATCAAAATAAATAAAGTCAAAGCCACTAAGAATGTTGTAATTGTGGATGTCGCTTCTGAAAGCGACAAGGATAAAATTCTCGCAAATGAGTCCTTGTGCTCAAAGATAAATTGTGAAGGCCCGCGCAAAAAGAAAGCACTGGTCATCTTGTATGATGTTCCAGTCGCCACTGATGAGGCGACACTCGTTGAGAGGATCAGAGTTCAGAATTTCGAGGACACAGATTCCCAAGCCTTTGCGCAGGACTTTAAACTCAAGTTCAAGACTGGTCCCCGGGACCGTGATACCGTCCACCACGTGGCGAAAGTGTCTGGAGACATGTGGAGGAAATTAACGAACATGGGCAAACTATATATCGGCTTTTGTGCCGTGAACGTCAAGGACTATGTCGTGGTTCGGCGGTGCCACGCCGGCCGCGGTGGCTGAGGGGTCTGAGGCGCCCCAGTCACGGTCTGCACGGTCACTACGGTCGGGGGTTCGAATCCCCGCTCGGGCATGGATATTTGTGCCGTCCTTAGTCTTAGTTAGTTCATAAGTAGTTTGTAAGCTTAGGGACTGATGACCCCATAGTTAAGTGCCATAAGTTCTACAAACATTTGAATTTTTCGAGGTGCCATAACTGCGGTGATCTCGACCACATTCATAAATATTGTAGCAACAAGGCGACATGTTCCAGGTGTGGCTCGGAGGACCACAGCCGGAAGGACTGCAAGAAGCAGGTGATATGCATTCCCTGCAAAAGTCGCGGCAAAAATCATGCGAGGTCAAGGGGAGAAACTGCCCCACATACAAAATGCTCGAGCAACGACTGATCGCGCGCATCGATTATGGCTGATGCCATGAGCAGCGAAGGGATGCCAAAGAAAAAGCACAAGTCCGGCAGCAAGAGGAGGAGGGACGCTAAAAGAGCAAGGGTTTTCAAGGAATTCTTGCTGCACCAAAAAGCAAGCCAAGTGAAGATCGCCACAAAAACAAGTGTGAGCACACAAACCGAAATCCTTGTACCTCTCCTGACTTGGGTGACCCACACCAACGAAAACCAGGCTACATGTGGGGCACCCCTTTACTTCGCAAGACAAAGTAACCAAATCTGAACTTAGCCAAACCATTACCGTAATACAGTCCAATGACATTTCATCTTCATCGACTTTAGACAATCAGAGGAACCCGGGGCCGGGTGTTTCTGGGAAGGATTCCCCTCCCAAGATATGGCAAGCTGTGGATCCTCAGAGGATCTATCCCAACTTAGAGGTGCCAGAACAGCTCGCCAACCTGGAACAGCCAGCCGTTCTCACCACTGCGCTACGCCATGTCGTCCGCGTCGGGCACAAGCATGGTAGGAAGGTCACCTTCCCGACAATGGAGGCAGTGGATAGAATCCATCTTAAGACAATGAGTCTGCCCACGGACTTCGGTGCTCTTCAGCATCTCATTGAGAAAGTCTTTCAGAGAAAGCGGGAAAGGTATGACTTGAATGAGGTTTACCACTAGGCCGTATTGACCTCGGGGAGAATTGCTTTGGACCACACCAAATCTTTGCCTGATTGGAACATTCATACCTATTTCCCTTAAATGCTAAAAGTCGCACATTTGAATGCACACAACTCAAGGCTTGTGCTACAAGAGCTCCGTGAGGTCGTGGACGAGATGAGTCCAGATGTCCTATGTCTACAGGAGCCCTACACCGTGAATGGCAAACTTCCTTTTGGGGCAACAACATGGCAGATTGTGGCCCCAGGGCCTCAACCTAGGGTCTCAACTGTCATTTGCAATAAGGCCTTGCGAGTCACGGTCCTATCGCAGCTGTCTGACGAGCACTGCAGCGTGGGGGTGGTGCATATATTGAACAGGTATTTCGAATATGGGGATCCAGTTGATTCCTACCTGGATCGCCTAACCCAGGTGTTGCAGGTGCTGCGTGGTCGAACGGTGGTTGTGGTGGCCGACTTGAACGCGCACTCCCCCCCCCCCCCCCCGTGGAACAGTCGCACTCGAGATGCCAAGGGAAACAAAGTGGAAGAGGCCATCATGGCTCTCCAGTTGGTCGTCGCCAACAGACCAGGCAATCCGCCAACCTTTGTGGGACCTGGCGGAGAAGGGACCAATGTTGATGCCACACTCATTACGGCCAACTTGGCAGATAAGATGACCGACTGGAGAGTCCATGATCGCATAAAATCTAGTGATCATAACATGATCACCTTCAAACTACAACAGGCCGAGTGTGACTGGGATACAGAGTGGTAGTGGCAGTGAAACTTTAGTAAAACTGATTGGGAACGCCTAGCAGTGGAGTGCACCGTGCCTGCATTGCCGGGAGGTGACTTTGACGTAGATCAAGCAGCGCAAGATCTTGCTGGTGCGGTGGTCCGAGTGATCGAAACTGCCATTCCATTGAGGAGGAGGGCCGTCACGGCTTCCCCGTCGCCATGGTCCCAAGAGCTCCAAGAACTGAGGCAGTCTGTCAGAAGGACAAGGAAGCACTACCAGCGTGCTGTGATCTTTCAGGAGCGTCAGTACTGGCTAACCCAGTACCGACAAGAAAAGCAACACTTCTCCCAGGTGTTGAAAGACACCCAACTCAGGAGCTGGGAGACCTACGTCAAAAATCATCTAGCCGCTGACACCTGGGGCGTCCCCTACAAGCTTGTCCGGGAAAAGATACGCACTCCGTTGGTGTTATCGACTCTCAGGGATGGGGACCGGATGACGGAGTCCTGGCAGGAAACTGCCGGGGTCCTTCTCCAGACCCTCCTTCCTGACAATGACGCTAACACGGACACAGATGAGCAAAGACAAATCAGAGAAAGGGACGACCAGGAATACATCAACAACACTCCTGTTTACCCCTTCTCAGAAGAGGAGGTGGCTACGCAGATACAAGCCCTCAAGAAAGGGAAAGCTCCTTGGCCCGATGGCATCCCAGCAGAGGTAGTGCAATTCCTTGCGCCCCAGTTGGTCTCTCAAATGACTGTCCTCTTTAATGAATGCCTGCGCATTGGCAGGTTTCCAAAAGCATGGAGAAAGGCCAGTGTGGTGGTGATAAAGAAAGGGGCTGATAAGGACCCGGCCTTGGCCAAGTCCTATCGCCCCATCTGTCTACTTGACACCATGGGGAAGTTATTTGAGAGGCTGCTGGCTGACAGGCGTCCGCACATCGTATGCCGTGTGGTGCAAGCAGCAGGCAATTCGGTTTTCGTCAGGGGAAGTCGGCGTCTAACGCGATTACCCTGGCGGCCGAGGTATGCTCCTCTGCGCCGTACAAATACGTCGTGGGTATCATGGTGGACATCAGTGGCGCCTTTGACAACCTATGGTGGCCTTCGCTCTTCTCCTATCTTCGGGAGATAGAGTATCCCAGGTCGCTATATGGGTGTCTCAGGAGCTATTGTGCTGGAAGGGAAGTCTGGCAACATCTCCTAGCGGGAGAGCCAACAAAATGATCACCAAGGGGTGTCCCCAGGGCTCCGTCCTGGGGCCACTCTTCTGGGATATGGAACCTTGGAGAGCTCGAAGAACATCCTGATGTGCTAGAAGTGATAGCTTATGCAGACGACCTCCTTAGCATGGTCAGGGGCCGAAGTCGTGAAGACATCGAGCCCAAGATCGAAAGATCACTGCAGGTGCTTACCGCTTGGTGCAGCAGGACGAAGTTACAGATTACACCGCAGAAGTCGGTGTATCTGCTGCTAAAGGGCCAATTGGGTAGAAATCCAACAGTCAGGATAAACGGTACACCTGTCATAAGACGAACTGAGGCTAGATACCTTGGCGTAATCATAGACGAGCGCTGGAATTTCGCCGCCCACGTGGACGAGATTATTGAGAGATCGCTTGTAGCACTACACCGTTTGGCTGGGATCGGGCACCGGAGGTTTCACCTCCCTCTCGATCTCATACCGCTGTATCACAACAGCATACTGACGTTCATCGTGGGCTACGGATCTCCGGTATGGGCCCACAGGCTCACAAGGGTGACGCCTGCCATGGCCGTGAGAAGGGTGCAGCGCAACATCCTCCTCCATTCAATTGGAGCCAACAGGACCACTCCCAGCGGGGCCCTCTTGGTGTTGATGGGGCTGTGGCCCCTTGGCATCAAGGTAAGGGAGCAGGGAGCTTTGTACTGGGCCAAGAAAGGGAACGGAGGGAGCGTAGCAAAAATTATGGAGATCAGACAGAAAGGGCTCCAACTTTGGCAGCAATCTTGGGACGAAGAGGAATCTGGGAGGGGAACTCACGCTCTCCTGCTAGATATCCAAGAAAGATTGGATATGAAACATTTCAAACCATCTAGGGGGATGCTGCACTTCCTCACCCTATCCGACATATCTATGTCGGTTTAGGAGACAGGCTACGCCAGCTTGTGCCTGTGGTGCCGAGATAGGCACGCCAGAACACATCATTTATGAGTGTCCTACATATGACGACGTGGCTGCGGATCTCAGAAGGGCTCTGCCGAGTAATAACACCTTTGAGCTCATAAGAACCCCAGACACGTTCCGAGTACTCGACGAATCGCCAATAATGTCTCGCGCAAAGTGCTTCGGGACTTTATCCTGAATCAGTAATGGGATCTGATACAATACCCGACTGAGACAGCCACATCTGCCATGCCGCCGGGGGATGGACTGGTCTACAGCAATGGAAGAATCCGCCATCCCCTGGATTCGGGGGTTAGATGCAGCAGACACCGACTTAGACCATAGACGTAAGTTAGATGTAGGTTTTCTTAAATAGTAGAATAGAAAACACAGGGGAAAATTTGCGGAAGGGGGGGGGGGCTGTGGTGACAAAAGAAATAGGCCGCCCAGTGCCAGGGGCATGCTCACTGGGATTTGCTCGGTGAGCTGGCCACCACAAGCAGGTTTGCAATGCTGGCACACATGTAACACCACAGCAGTAGCATAAAACACAACATGTCACACACATCAACCATATAAACATCAACACCAGCAAGATGTCCAGTGGTTTCTGCAGAAACATGTAACGTAATGTAATGTAATGTCACCATTTAGCCGTAAGAAATTTATGTATTATACTATTGCCCATTTTAGTCTTAGGTAATGGGTTGTATTGTTTGATATTATAATAAAGATTTTTTTTAAATGAAACAAAAGAACAGATGAAAGTGGATAGGAGCGAGGTCAGTGCTGTACGGAGAATGGTCAAACACGTCCCAGCCAAATCCCTGTAGGAGGTTTTTCGTCACATTTGCAGTGTGTGGTCGTGCGTTGTCGTGAAGCAAAACAACACCTTTTGGCAGCAGCCCCCGGCGCTTATTCTGAATTGCACGGCGCAATTTCCGAAGTGTCTCGCAATAAGCATCTGCTTTGATTGTTTGACCACGGGGTAAGAAGTCAATGAGTAGGATGCCTTTCCAGTCCCAGAACACTGTGCACATCATTTTCCGAGGTGTCATGATTTGCTACCTCTTTACCTTTGGTGTGGATGAAGTGTGCCTCCATTCCATTGATTGCCGCTTACTCTCAGGGGTGTCGTAAGAAAGCCACGTTTCATCTCCTGTGACTATCCGTCTCAGTAATTCTTCGCCGCTTTCAGCATAACGGGTCAAAAACTCAAGTGCACTACCCATCCGTTGTGTTTTGTGTTGCTCAGTGAGAATCTTTGGTACCCAACGTGAGCAAAGTTTACGGAATTTCAGTTGTTTGGTAACAATTTCATGCATCAGTGACTGTGAAATTTGGGGGAAGTCCATAGCGAGAGAACTAATTGTAAGCCTACGGTTTTCCTGGATCTTGTCATCAATCGCGTGAACCAGTTCTTCTGTAAGCAAAGGTGGACGCCCACTTCGTTCTTCATCGTGCACATCACCTCGCCCGCCATTGAACTGTCGGACCCATCTTCTCACCATCGAATCACTCATCGCATTTGGTCCGTAAACATCGCAAATTTGCCGATAAATTTCACTCGGTTTCACTTTCCTCGCATTCAGAAACCGAATCACCGACCTGATTTCATAGGCGGCGGAATTTTCAATCAACGCCGACATTTCAAACAAGCACAACAAAGCCTACGTAACTGACAGCGATCTCCAAATGGCGCACGTTCTTCTCCTTGATACACATCGTCTACAGCGCATGTGCGGAACTGTAATCGCAGCGCTGCAGCGGAGATAAATTGAAACGGAACTTACTTTCTGGACGCGCCTCGTATGTTCTGTCTCATACATCTTCCGTACTAGATGGAATAGTTTGTTATCCTAACAATAATAGCAGTTCAGATGGGACACGTACTCCAGCTGCCTTGTTTCTACTCGAATCTTTTAGTGCTCTGTTCAATTCTTCCCCCAGTATAGTATCTCCTATCACATATTGCTCTACTTCGTCTTCAACTTCTAGAATACTGCCTTCATGTTTATTTCCTTTTTACAGGCCTTCTGTATATTCCTCCCATCTTTCATCTTTCCCATGTTGTTGTTGTTGTTGTGGTCTTCAGTCCGGAGACTGGTTTGATGCAGCTCTCCACAATACTCTATCCTGAGCAAGCCTCTTCATCTCCACATAAGAACGGCAACCTACATCTGTCTGAATCTGCTTACTGTATCCATCTCTTGGACTTCCTCTGCGATTTTTACCACATAAACTTCCCTCCAACGCTAAATTCACAATTCCTTGATGTGTAAGAATGTGTCCTACCAATCTATCCCTTCTTTTAGTTAAGGTATGCCAGAAATTTCTGTTTTCCTCAATTCTGTTCAGTAGCTCCTCATTAGTTACGCGATCCACCCACCTAATCTTCAGCATTCTTCTGTAGCACCATATTTCAAAAGCCTCAATCCTCTTCCTGTCCGCACTGTTTATCGTCCATGTCTCACTCCCATACAAGGTAACACTCCATACAAATCCCTTAACAAAGGACTTCCTTCGGCTTAAATCAATATTCGATGTTAACAAATGTCTCTTTTTCAAGAACGCTTTTCTACCCATTGCCATTCTGCATTTTATATCCTCTGTACTGGGACTATCATTTGTTATGTTACTGCCCACGTAACAAAACTCATCTACCTCCTTTATTGCTTCGTTTCCCAATCTAATTCCTTCAGCATCACCTGATTTTCCTACACTGCAGTCCACTACCCTAGTTTTGCTCTTGTTAATGTTCATCTTATATGCAACTTTCAGCACACTGTCCATTCCGTTCAATTGCTCTTCCAGCTCCTTTGCTGTATCTGACAGAATTACTATGTCGCCGGCGAAACGCAACGTTTTTAATTCTTCCCCCTGAACTTTAATTCCTTCTCCAAACTTCTCCTTGGTTTCCTTTATAGCTTGCTCAATGTACAAATTGAATAACAATAGAGAAAGACTACAATCCTGTCTTACTCCCTTTCCAACCACTGCATCCCTTTCATGCCCTTCAACTCTGATAACCGCTGTCTGGTTTATGTACAAGTTGTAAATAATCCTACGCTCCCTATATTTTACTCCTGCTTGCTGCAGAACTTGAAAGAGTTTATTCCAATCAACATTTTCAAAAGCTTTCTCCAAATCTACAAAAGCTAGAAATGTACGTTTGCCTTTCCTTAATCTATCTTCTAGGATAAGCCGTAAAGTGAGTATTGCCTCCCGTGTTCCCACATTTCTCCTGAACCCAAACTGATCTTCCCCGAGGTCGGCTTCTACCAGCTTTTCCATCTTATAGTCTTCTAATGTGCTCTATGTCGACAGGACGTTTAATCCTAATCGCCCTTTCTTTCTTCGTTTCTTCCGAACAAATGAGTGTGCTCGGCCAGCGCTTCTGACGAGAGTTGGCCTGTGCGCATGCCCCACGGTACCATGCCCGGACGCTGGAAAGGCGCCCTCGAGGCCGCGCCGTAGCCTGAGTGTTGCTTTGTTGTCCGCGTCTCCGTAATGAGCGCATTGCGGCCAATTTCCGCGCTGCTCCAGCCGGCCAGCACAATAGAAGCCACTGCGCAAGCGCAGGAAGGACGCGCCGCGGGGCGCCAGCCGCGATTGCCCGCGTCCGTCCCGCCGCCAGCCGCTGGGAGCCGCTTCCGTCCTTGGGCAACTTTCTGTTAGCTTCACCTGCTCAGCACTCGTTCGTCCCAAAGAGCTCCAATTTCATAGAGTGCCGTTTGATTAGTCATTGCGATGCCACATGGGAGAAAGTCTCAGCGAGATACATCATCAGGAAACGGATCCCGGGGGCTGCAAACCCAAAAGTCCTGAGAACCTCAGTCCTTGCACTTAGTGTGTCAGCTGCGGAATACGCCGCTCCAGTATAGAGTTCGTCAACACATGCGAGAGAAGTTGACATCGCGGTGAATGAAATGGCACGGATTGTGACTGGGTGCCTGAAACCAACATGAGTAGACAAGATGTACTTAATTATGGGGATCGCACCGCCCAACATACGACGTGACATTGCTGCAGAAACTGAAAAAACGAAGCAAGAAAAGGACACGCGTCACCCTCTATATGGACACCAGCCTGCTGACCGACGGCTTCGTTTGAGGAAGAGCTTCCTGTCACGTACCCGAGCACTGGAAGGGTCGGCCGCAGAGAACCGTATTGCTAGGTGGGAAATGGACTTGAGAAGCCCCCACCATAAAGCAGCAAAAGAAGAACTGGCACTTGGTAGAGACTTGCCATACACATTCTGGAGAACCCTGAACCGTATGAGGGTAGAAGTGCCAAAGTGCAAGACAAACATGCAGCGATGGGGCTTCCTAAAAGATAATGAGAACACTGTGTGTCTTTGTGATGCTGTACAGGATCCTCAACACCTGCTTATCTGTCCCTGTTTATAAAAGCCCTGTACAATGAAAGACTTATGGGAGGCTAATGACAAAGCCATATTGGCTGCTAATTTTTGGAAGTTAGAAGTCTAGTTCCGGACACGGAAAGTAAGTAAGGAAACGGACTTCCAAAGTGAACTGGCGTCCCCAAAGTTATCTGGCGTTCGCCATGTTATTTGGTGTATCGGCTGACAGCTGGTATGCCACACCAACTAGAAAATGTTACCGATTTACACCGTCAACGTTTTAAATAAAGGTTGACTACTGAGCGTGCGATAAGGTGATGTTATTTCACCACTGCCATTTAATCTGGTGCTAGAGATAGTAATCCGAGAAATGAAAAAAAAGGGGGGGGGGGTGGAGCTAAATGGTAGGACAGATTTAGTGGGTTATGCAGACAACATCGCAGTTCTATCGGCATTGATTTGATTTGATTTGATTTTCTCAGGGAAGCCAAAACAGTCTTGGTCCAACTCGCCACTGCCCGCACCGAAACTAAGTTTATTGTGCGGTATCGCTCCCTGTATATCTTGTAAAGCCAACCAATCTAGTAAAGCCAACCAATGCCCTTGAACAGTGCAAGGAGTCCCTTTACCAGTTCTTTATTAGACACAATTTCTTCGGGTCTAGTTGTCCCAAATGTTCTGTGCCTTTTACTCTCCAATGCAATGCATTCGAAGATTAGATGTGATGCAGTTTCGTCACCGTCATCACAGATCCTACAGTTAGGGTTCTCTTCTGTTATTCCCATTGTATGTAGGTGTTTTTTGAAATTCCCATGGCCTGTCAGCAACCCAACCATGAGTCTAATCTCTCTCCTGTTCAGACCCAGGATTGCAGAGCTTCTTTTAAAACATGGCTTTGGCATCATTACCTTGCCATGTTTTTGTTGATGGACTTTGGTCCAATATTCTACGTGTTGTCTTCTGACCCAGTTACGTAGCTCCAATTTGATCATTGCCTTGGTGATTGTCAGGACAGGTTCCTGTCCAATAAATGGAGTCTCTGCCCCCATCCTGGCTAATCTGTCGGCATGTTCATTGCCACTGATCCCCGAGTGGCCAGGGACCCACAATAGGTTTACTCTATTGCTTTCCCCTAGCTCCACCAGAACCCTGTGACATTCTGCAACAATTTTAGACCTTGCTGCAGGAATCAGAGGCATAGATGGCAGAAACTGTAGAGGACCTAGCGAAAAATGCAAATGAAATCGGGTTACGGATCAATGCAGAAAAGACTGAAGTAATGGAGGTATCCAAGGAACCCCTAATGACATACCATTACAGATAGGGATGTGGGAATTTGGTAAAGTTGAAAATTTTAAATACCTTGGCACATGGTCCTAATGACAAAATAACCAACGAATTGATAAAGGGGCTAAAACTTACATCAGTCTAAAGCACATAATGTCATCCAAGAATCTGTCAATTAAGACCAAAGTTAACGCATATAATGTCCTGATAATGCCAGTACTGTTGTATGAGACAAAAACCCTAAGCACAACAAAGAAGGATGAAGAAAACTTGTTGGCGGCCGCAGTGGCCGAGTGGTCTGCGGCGTGCCAATCACGGTCTGCACGGCCGCTACAGTCGGGGGTCGAATCCCCCCTCGGGCATGGATGTTTGTGCCGTCTTTAGTATAAGCTAGTTCATAAGTAGTTTGTAAGTTTAGGGACTGATGACCCCGTAGTTAAGTCCCATAAGCTCTACAAACATTTGAACTTTTGTTTGTTTGTTTTTGTTTTGAAAACGTGTTGGTCTTTGAAAGAAAGATTATGAGAAGGTTCTTTCGGCCTGGCCAGGAAGGGAACTCATGGAAACGTAGAAAAACCAAAGAACTGTATGAACTGATGAACCAACCGATCATCGTTAAAAAACTGAAAGCGCGGAGAATAAGGTTGGCAAGTCGCATTGCTAGGAGACCAGAAACCTCTCGGGCAAAAACCGTACTTACGGAAAGACCAGATCGTACCCATCCAGTCGAAAGACCCAGAAAGCGATGGATTGATGATCTACAGGGTCCTCAATCGCCGATTTGATGGGGATGATGATATTGAGTACGGATGTGTATGAAGTTCAGTTGGTGCCTCTAGACTTTATCAAAAAATTGATGAGCCTGATAAAGTATTTCCTAAAAATACGGCAATAAAATCTCACGGACCTGTCAATAATACCCCAGATCCAGTTTGAATTATAACAGTTAGCTGAGATTTGCAACAACAACTAAAGTGCCGCTTTGAAAATATTTGTATTGATTATAATGCAGGAATATGGTCTAACAGTTCTGCGACTCGTAAACAATGAACAATGATATTGTTATGAAACTAGCGATATAGGCTCTTCTGCTTAGGCAGATTCCATTACAAGAAAGTGGTATGACGAACACTCATGATCAGCGGTGTATATAAGCGGGGCGGCAGTGGGCCTCCCACCCCCCCCCCTCCCCACCCACCCCCCCCTAAAAAAAAATCTATACATCTTATAAAATAGGCTGTATGTGTATATGTATTTTCCACATCTCCTCCTTAACTACTGGACCGATTTCAACCAATCTTCGTACACATGTTCCTTACTATCAGGCAACAATCACTATCGGGGTAAAAACAACCTACAACACATACGTCAGCAGATATGACATCATAAAGTGTTGTGACCTTGTCGCCTTTTGTTGTTTCCTCGTCCCGGTCTGGTTGTCGGGAACGGTAGTGGTGCAGGAATCGATGTCACTTGTAACAACAATTCAGATTAACAATACAAGTGTTATTGAATGAAAATTATAATACTCAATTTTAGAACATAAGTCTGTTTCTTCTCTCTTCTTGCTTCTCGCAGTGTCTTCCATATGATGCTAGCTGCGCTGAGACTTAGTGACTGCTAAGTTCCTGGCCGCGTACTGACTTAGTACTGTCCTATTTCTAACTTTGTTGCTGACTAGTAACTGTCTGAGTTCTTACTAGTAACTGTTGGGCTGTCCAGATGTATGTTGTCCTAGACACAGCCGCTTGTAGAGGGCGAGCATCTTCTGTCACTCCCTCCAGGATGCGCGGAGCCTGCTTGCCATTGGCTTTCAGTCGATCGCTGCCTTCTCCACGATCGTTCTCTTACGTCTGGCGTGTGGCGCTGTCTTTACGCCACAACATAAAGAATGACATCCGTGAAAACGCGATAATATTTTACGTCTTCTCCTAAACTAATGTACCGATTTCTACCAAATCTGGTACAAATAGTCTTGAAGATCAGGAATCATTTACTATGATAACAAAACCAACTACAATACACAGTTCATACGATATCACGCCATAAACAACGAAAATTGCCCCATTTGCGGCGCGTAATAGCGTGATTTTATGCGTTAACTATTTGAAAATGAGACCTCTTAGCGACTTGCAATAAACTTAAAAAACATAATTTCAAAACTTTACAAAACTTTTTTTCGCTGACAACTCCATTAAAGTGATGTAAGGTAAAAAGTTTATCGCTTAGTACTTTTTCGATGTTCATGATATATATCTACAGCATTTGTCATGACGTTACAAGTTATTACTTCTACACTGTAAATTGTATTCGCGTGACAATTCACAGACAGTACCCATACATACCATTGAATGTTCCTTCGATACTATATTACGTCTTTCCTGCTAACACCATTCACGAGATATTTTGCAGGCATTAGACACATATACCACTAAATGTACCTTCGAATTTACATAGCATTACGACAAATATCTCAGGAGGTATGACGTCATAAACAATCAAATTTCTGTATAGTTGCTACATCATGAGCTATTTTTCAATATCTCCTCCTAAAATAACGGATTAATTTCAATCGAACTTGGTACACAACAATCGCTGTAGGGTTAAAAACTACCTACGACACATAGTTCAGGACATATGACGTCGTAAACGATAAGTCACAAAAACTATCTCATCACGCGACATGTGATTTACGAGACTTCATGCATCCACTATTTATTCATCGTAGACAGTTTCCTAATATTACACTCTACAAATCTAGAAAATTATGTTAATGTGGGACACACATTGAAGGACATATGATGTCATAAGTATTGAGCTGCATGAAAACGAAACTTAGATGGACAGATAGAAAGGTAGAAACCGATAGGAAGAAAGGGAAGACATACAGAAAGGGGGTTGGGAGATAGTGATAGAGAAAGGGGTTGGAGAGAGGAAAGGAAGAGAAAGATATAAAGGAGACGGAATGGAGTGTTGGGGAGGAGGCGGAGATAGGAAAACATAGATTGGGTAGAAAGGACATGCGAGGAAGAGATTGACAGGAGGGTGTGTTGGAATGAGACATTATGGAGGAGAAGATGCAGAAATAGAGGAGGGAGGAAGAGGGAAGAGAAGGTTGGAGAGAGAGAGAGAGATGGGAGAAGAGTACAGGAGTGATGAGGATGAGATTAATGGATGATGACATGGATAAAGAGAATGGGAACAGGAAATACGTACAAAAAGGGTATAGAATAGATCTGTTTTGTTTCTAATATGAAACTGGAAAAATCAGACATCCGGGAAATTCCGAGTTCCACCACAGCTTGTAACGAATATAAAGAAAAAATGAGTAGTATATATATATGCCTCTTATGTATGTTAGATTCACCACTGTTCATGACCACGTATTTGCAGCTCTTGTTAATGTGTTGAAACAATTGCTTTCATAAAGGCTACTACACATTTATGTCGTGTTAATAGAAGTATGAAGTCCAACATACTTATAAACTGCTATCAAAGGGTTTGGTTGTGAAGTTTGCTGCACAACATTTGAATACAAAGACTAAAGTGACAACAGAATACTATAATTAAAAATGTGCCTGGGTCAGCTGCCACAAAAGCATTCCACACCGAAAAAACGTATCGTTAATAACTAACGTTTTTGGCATGCTGATATAAGTAAATGTTTGCTGCAAAGAAACAGACATTTAACAAGTGAAAAAATTCTGACTTATTATTACTTCCACACTTTGCACTGATTATATGTCAACAACACTTGATCAAGTATTAACAACAAATGAAAATATTTTTAAAGCAGGCGTAGACACCAAAAGTGTTTGTTTTAGTTTATTATTCATCAAATGTGATTCTCTTTCATAAACCAAAACAGCAACAGAAGAAGAAACATATCAAAAACACTCAGGCACTAGGTAGAAAACTTTTCCGTTTTTTATGCTTTGCACTTCAAGTGAATTATAGGACAAATCATCGAAAGCTTCACTCTTAAGACAGCTAACTGTCATGTCTCAGGAGTTTTGTTTGTGTATAGACAAACTGAGAGCAAACCAGGCAAAACATTTGGATGTTCTTGCACGAAATAACTGTCGTTTTCTCACTTCTATTTGTGTATTTAAAAGCTGAACACACATAGGCACATTTCAGATGCCAAAATTGCACAAAAATATACACTAAATTCAGAACTTCACGTTCAACAACAACATACGATAGACTGACTCTCTCAAGTGTATTTGTAACATTACTCTTATGATGTTCACTATACGCATTAATGTTAAACTATGAGATTGAAAGGTTAAGGATTTTTGATATTCACAGAATATATGACATCAACTGCGAATGGGTAAACCTGAAAATGTGTACCCAGCCGGGACTCGAACACAGGTCTCCCGCTTTCTAGGCAGATGCGCTGACCTCTACAAAAAATGTTCAAATGAGCTTATGGGACTTAACTGCGGGGTCATCAGTCCCTAAACTTACAAACTACTTATGAACTAGCTAATACTAAGGACGCCACAAATATCCATGCCCGAGGGGGGATTCGAACCCCTGGCCGTAGTGGTGATCCCTACACCACTGGGGATACAGTGATAGCGCGGAAGAGGGGGGGGGGGGCAAGTTTCAAGCCCTTACTCTTACGGGAATTAGTACATAGTGACTACGAGTTTGTGTACTGTGGACCGAGAGTGGTGGCGCAGTGGTAACACACTGGCCTCTCATTCTGAAGGATGGTGGTTCAAATCCACCTCCGGCCATCCAGATTTAGGTTTTCCGTGATTTCCCTAAATCACGCCAGGCAAATGACGGGATGGTTCCTTTGAAAGGGCACGGCCGATTTCCTTCCACATCCTTACCCCAATACTCCGAGCGTAAGCTCCGTCTCTAATGACCAAGCTGTCGACGGGACGTTAAACTCCAACTAGAGGGTAGAGCTAGAGGTTTGTACCTGACGGAAAGCGAGCTTAGGTAGTCCTTGCAGGTGCGCTGATCACTGTGTCCCCAGTGGTGTAGTGGTCAGCGCAACTGCCTAGACAGCGGGAGATCTGGGTTCGAGTCCCGTCTGGGTAGCCTACACATTTTCAGCTTTGCCCAGTGGCGTAGTGGTCAACGCAACTGTCTAGAAAGCGGGAGATCTGGGTTCGAGTCCCGTCTGGGTACACATTTTCAGCTTTGCCCTTTCGCAGTTAATGTCATATATTCTATGAATATGAAAGAATAACAACTGCAGAATCAGAAGTGACGTCTGTTCTTTCGGAATTAATACACGAAATGCATGAATAGAATGAAATGGCGGAATACAGTTTGGGGTTGAGGCAACACACAAAAATAACGTTACAGAGAAAACTCACGGAAAGTGCCCATTGATGCTTCTTTTTGGAAATCTTGATCACACCAGCTGAAAATGTTAAGCTGTGGAATGGTTTAGATAAATTTTATGATACTTTCCGCAATAAATTAATGTTTAGACTGTTCACCTCGTAAGTCGTCGTTGCCGGACCGTGTTCTAAAATTTGATAAAGACAATAACTAACAGAAAAATCTCGATGATTTCGCGAAACTGTTAAAACGAATGCAGGTTCTGAAACGGAAAAGGTAATGATATAAAGTAACTGATCGGGGGTTTAATCATAGAAATACGCGAAGGGAAAGTGATGGCATCTGAACATCATGTTACGAAGGAATATCGAAGAGCTTAAAACCTCATAGAAAATGAGCAATTAAGCAAGGACGGGACATTATTAAATGGAAACAGGGTGGGGACATTGCTCTTAAAAGACTGTATATTTTAAAATAAAATATCAAAGCCTTTGCACATTACGGAGCAGTGTGCGGACACGTCCACACTTAATAGCCTCAAACAAGAGAGTGTGTGCTTCCGGTTCCGTCCTCGCGGCTCGTCAGGAGAAACGAAAGACGAGCGAAACAAACCTTTTCACTGATAAAATATTACGAGAAGGTGCGAACCAGGGCGACAAGCGCCACTGACCGATAAAAAATAAATAAAATATTAATTTAATTATGTATCGTTACGTACTGACCACCACCAATATGACGGATGAGTTTACATAGATTGGCGAAAAAAAGCGCTGTAACTAGTGTGTTAGCCATTCTATGAAATGTAAACTCATTGGTTTTCCCCTACCCACTGGGACAGCCGCCACGAAACGTACTGTGAGTTGTTAAAAGTCATGGGATATACCACCTAATACCGTGTCAGATCACGTTATTTTTTTCCTTCGAAGTTCCGCAATTCGACGTGACTTGGACTTAAAAGGTCGTTGGAACCTACCTGCAACGAACTGCCGTGTCGCTAGAACACCGAAGTTACAAACATTCTGACTTGGCTATCACCTGGTACCCTCGCCGTCCAGGAGACTGATGACCCAGCAGTTTAGTCCCCTTTAAACACCCAACAACAACAACAACAACCTCACCGTCCGGGCCTGTCGAGCGCTGTTCGCAAAGCGGGGTGCACTCGGCCCTTGCGAGGCCAATCGAGGAGCTGCGTGGCTGTCAAGGCCACTTTCAGGTCTCGGATATTGGGTTTGGGATGAGACTTCGCGTGTTAGCAGTATTCGTCAATGTTGTTAAATCATAGAAATCTTGAAGCGCAATATTTAGAAAATTCCGAGAACATAGCTCCAAAGTTTCAGCGCAATTCAAATACATATTATATTATACTAATCAATTAGATGTCCGATGCTGTATGTCGAAATAGTTCAGGTAGTACCGTGCCCGACAATCGTAAATACGGTCGGGGTTCGATCTGGAGCAATATTTTATTTTTATTATTTCTGTAAAAATTATATTTTTTTAAATAAAATTAATGATATAAATATTAATTAAATGATATTAAATGAATAAATATTAATGATATAAAATATTGACAATTACATAACGAAATACAGGGTCTCCCAAAAACATTGATCCTATTATAACTTGTAGCAATATTGAGACAAATGTTACTAGGTAACTGAAACAGAGCTAGATGTAATCGGCATGGTCTAGTGTTTCAGAAAAAATCCGCTGGATGGTGCTACCAGCGCTGACTTGAAGCGTGCAGTCAGTCTCGCGCAGTTTGGCGTCCGCACAAAACAAGGCGTAGAGTGTTACTGAATTTAGTAGTACTGAATCAGTGATCGCAGTTCAGCGGGAGTTTCATATTCGATTTCGTGCTAAATAATCATCACCAAGGATCATTCGACGGAGGTATAAACACTTTGAAGAAACAGGGTGCATCTGTAAAGGCAAAAGTCATGGTCAGCCACGCGTTCCTGGACAAATAGAGGAACAACCGTAACAAGGAAATTATATCTTGCAAAGCTACTGAAGTGGTTATTCCCACAACTTGACTCTGACAATTTCATCTATTAGCAAGACGGAGCACCAGCGCAGTGGCACAACAATGTGCACAGTTTCTCAATGCCAACATGCCTCGACATTGGATATGGCATACAGGACTGCGAGACCAGCCTTTATGCTCTTGGCTTCCTAGATTCCATGACTTAACAACATGCAGTTTCTTCCTGTAGGGATACGTCAAACAATGTGTTTATTATTCTCTCTCACCTTGCGACATTTATGAACTAAAAACGAGAATATCAGCTGCCGTAGCTTCAGTGAGAGAGACACTTTAAGCTCAAACTGGGATGAATTCGGCTATTGGCTAGATGTCGTCCATGCAGCCAATGGGGGACATATTGAACATTTATGACGGATTTTTTAAACTTCTGTCTTTTGTGAGTAATTTAGTATGCGATTTGTTGCTGTTAAACCCTTCTCCTTAATAAATAAATATATTTAAAATCGTTTCATTCCATTCCATGATGGCGGTGGTGGCGGCTGGTGCAGCAACAGTGTTGAATATTAAAAAATGCTCAGTCTCTGTTGCAACAGAGACTGAGCATTTTTTAATATTTAAAATCGGGTCATTCTTTTTGGGACACCCTGTACTTTGTTTATGGTTGAAAGTTGCAGCTAATGAAAATTTTAATTACAATATAGAGTCGAATAGTTTCAAATGCAGTTTACAATTAATGTAGGTAGATAAAAAATTAAATATTATTGTCATTAAAATTTTATTAGAAAGTTTGACGATATTATAAGGTATGGATAAATTACAAATGTTCGCTGTAAATTCGTAGAACCGGTTTCTACACGGAAAAGCACAGGGGTAGTTGTTGTCCTATTGTTTGTATACCAACACGCAGACAGTCAGGAAGAGTAAAGACTGCACAAAATACAGTCACCAGCTATTCAAATGTTCAAATGTTTGTATAGCCTATGGGAGTTAACTACGGGGTCATCAGTCCCTAAACTTACAAACTACTTATGAACTACTTACGAACTAGGACAGCACAAATATCCATGCCCGAGGGGGGATTCGAACCCCCGACCGTAGTGACCGTGCAGACCGTGACTGAAGCGCCTCAGTCTCCTCGGCCACCGCGGCCGGCTCACCAGCTATCAATAGAAATGTTTAAGGAAATGATCTGATATGCTTGATTCGCTTTCAGTTTTTCTAATGGAAGAGAATCTTTCAGGAATGCCAACGAATTACGTTTTTCCTCAGTTCTTTTGAAAAAACGTTGTTTTTGTAAACAAACGCCCTTCACTAACGGTGTAAGATGCCAAAATATTTTTTTTGTTTAAAATATTCTTATGAGAATTATCATTGTAGTCATCGCACATAAAAAACAAATAGACAAATGAACAATACATTGCGAAACATTTTATATAATTTAAACTACATCCGGAATCTTACAAGAGAGATAATTCATTTACCTACGTTAAAAATGCATCTGAAATCATTCAACTTAGTAAAAAGAAAACGTGAATGTAATTATTTTTAAGTAGCTGTGACAGCCATTTCAAAAATCCAAATTAAATTATTTATAATAAAGGATTCAAATAATGTCTCAAGCTTGTTGCATGTCGCTAAGTACCCTCATTCTCATATAGTGTGTGAATAAATTCTCGTCGCATGATGTGGCAGTTTCTTACGACTCCTATTGTTTATAACGTTATATCTCCTGGACCATGTGTGTGTGTGGTCTTACCCCTACAGCATTTGTTACCTCACGGTAAGGAATATGCGTACAGAATTTGGTCCAGTGTCGGTCCAGGAGGAGATGTGCGGCACCGTCGCGTGATGCAGCAGTTTTCCGCGCATCTCATTGTTTCTGACGTCATATCTCGTGATCTATGTGTAGTGCGTGATCCTTACACGTACGGCGACCGTAATCATAGATTGTTTGAAGCTTACGTGTGTAAAATTTCATAAACATTGGAACAAAACTGTAGATCTGTATGCAACTCGTACTCAGAAACACACGGACACTCTCTTTATATACAAAGAAAAAAGATATACTGAAACGACGGATGCAGTGACCCAATGCCAAGTGCCGCAGATAAACTTGCGAACCAAGCGAATACAACATGGACGCCATTCGCGACTCGTACGTGGAGAGGACATGACATATGGAACAGGTTATCAGCGCCAATGACGGAGCTTGTGATTATCAGGTAACAGGATATATGGTGAACCGCGTTGACTGAAGTCTTAGTCATCTCTTCAGAACTTACTATTGAACACATCCTGTGAACATGAATATTTATCACCAGTATTTCAAGGTGTTCCCTTTTTTCTGAATATGTTTGTATACACACAATACAGAATCAGTCAAAACAAAAACCAACTGGTGTACTATAGTCTACTATATTTAGGACAAATATCAACCCAATTAGGCAACACTATAAAATCCTTCAAATACAATACTTCCTTTTATGTAAGACGCACTGTAGCTCACATCTTATTCAACAGAAAAGATACAAGCGATGTATTCAGTAATAGTGGGGTTTTCAAAATCACTTGTAATAACTGCAGAAAGCTGTATATAGGTAAAGCAGGTTAGGCTATAGAAACCAAGCTTACTGAACACTAACGCAGCTGGAGGTTTCAGAGGTCAGACTTCATCTTTGCAAATAATGTACTGAAAGAAGGACACAGCTACCGAGTTCACAAAGAAGTGCTGCATATAGCCAACAAAGGTAGGAGGCTAAACCTACTGGAAGGACTAGAAATAAACAAACATTAAACTAAAAATCCCATTCTAGTTCTAAATGACCAATTACAGCTGAACACATCCCCATTATTAAGATTCATATAATGTAGTCAACCAGCAATCTACCACGAACCAGTTCAACTTTCCAATTATTATAACCGTAACAGTTTTCTGTATTATCTTGTTTACCTTATAGATTTTATTACCAAGCAGTAACTATAAGAGATTGTCGTATGTCATGTTATTTAAAGAAGTAAATTGTATCAAAGTTATCCAATAAGTAAGGAAAACACAGTGTTAAAAATCTATCTAATGCACACCAAAGTTGATCTCACCATAATACACAACCACAATAATGGTATCGTAGCATATAATGGAGTAACATTAAGTATGCAAAGTGTTTCATTTTGTTCTATTGTAAATTAGATGATGAAATATTAAAAAGGCCGTTTATATCATATGTACAACATGTAAAAAGCACACTAAAAATGACGATCTTAACACATACCACAACTAAACGAAATTCCGCCGACAGGCGTCGAGAGGCCCAATGGGTACTGACCGGCCGCCGTGTCATCCTCTGCCCGAAGGCGTCATCGGATGCGGTATGGAGGGGGGCGTGGTCAGCGCCCCGCACTCCCGGCCGTTAAGTCAGTCTTCATGACCGGAGCCGCTACTCCTCAATGGGCCTCAGAAGGGCTGAGTAAGCCCCGCTAGACAGCCTGTATAGGGGCCATGCGTGAGACCGCTGCTGATTGGCTGATAGTCCAGGACGCCATGTTTTTACCAGATTTGGCGGGCTTTACATATGAGTGAATAGCTACAGTGTGCGTTTCTGTACTGTGGTGTGTCTTAAAAGCTTCTGACAGCGATTTTACTGTACAGTTACGTACAGGTAGTATTACGGTAGGCACTGCTTCACTTTTCCACGTCTTTTGTCGGTTCTATTTACGTAAATTTACGTGCTGTTCGTTGGTCGTTGCCGTTAACATTAGAACTTCGCGGTAATATTTACGATTATACGTTGGTATGAAGTGTTTCATTGAGTGTAATCAATAATGTGTATAACGTGGTCAATAACGGCAGACATGAGAAATGCCTCGTCATTTCTCTGTGGGCTGTAAAAACCGAAGTAAAGATTTTGATATGACGCTTGTGTTCGCAAGGAATAAGGAAATACGGGAACAGTGGGCGTGAAAGTTAACCGAGAAAGTTTGAACTGTAAAGGCGAATTAATCCTGATTGTGTGAAGTCAATATTTTCTAGCTTTTTGTTAGTTCAGGGTTCTCATTTTTGACATATCATACTACAAGGTACCTCCCCTTTCGTGTGTATTACTGGCTATTCATAATCCTATAATTGGTTACGGGATGTGACGTGAGAAAGGGAGGGGGCGGGACTATTGACTCATTCTAGATATTCAGTTATCTATTTTGAGTCTGTTTCTGCTGTTTCACTAGAGACAGTATTGGCATTTTTCCGATTTTCTGTGATACAGTGTCCCTAAAAGTATCTATAGAATGATGTTTTTGTTATTTCCCAGTGTGTGAAACTGTTATAAGATAGACAGCACACTAAAAATTCATTATATCGGGGGGAAAAGCGATAATACTGTACTAATTTCAGCTATGGATATGCAGACAGAAAATTATGAAATAGCATTATTTTCTTTGAGGTATATAACATGAAATACCTCTCTTTCTTTGTAGCTAATCTGCTGCCAACTGTTGAAATTACTAGAACATCGTAAAGTATGGTATTAACATTCTGTTTCACGAGAGTTACTTGCTTACAAATTTATTAGGCCTGTAAAAACATAGATGAACTGCATTTCTTTAACCACATACTGATTAGTAAGCTAGAAGATGTGCTTTGGTGTCATGGGTGAAACTGATGCCTTATTTCAATCGTCAAGTGGCTGGCGGACACCGGCCGCTTGCCAACAGCGCTCGGTAGACCCGGATGGTTACCCATTCAAGTCCTAGCCAATCCCGACAGTGCAAGGGGAGACGGAAGGCAACTGGACTCAAAAATTAGATTTTTAGATTTTAGCATATTTGAAATGCCTGGCATTTCCTGCGTGAAACAGTTTTTGTTTTCTATAAATCCGACAATTTTTTTCGTGAGTTATGATGGTTTTTCTGACGCCTTTTGCACTCTGGCCACGCCTTCCGTTTTGCGCCATGCAGATAAAATGCACACAGCATTCTTTTACTCCATGTATATTATTTCAAGGTTCTATTGTTTTTATCGCTTCAATGTTTCCTACCCTGTATCTACTATCGATACGTTTTGTTCCGATCGTGTTTGTTATTGTTTTCGAACGTTATTGGTTGAACTTGGTGAAGTTTGTTGTGATTGAAGTACGTCTTGATTTGTATTTTCGTTGGTCCCGCGTGTTTTCATAAAAATGCCGCGAATAAAGAAATTCTCGCCTAAATTAAAATTCAGAGGAAATAAATACATAAGATAAATGATTTTAGTGGGTCAAAGAAGCCGAGAACATTAGACATAAAGAAAATTAGCACGTCAAGAAAAAACCCGCAGACAAATTCTTTTGTGCATTACTTGACGTTCCAAATCTTCCTGCAAAATTTAAGATTACAATAATGTTATTGGAACTGCTGTTGCTAAAGTTTGTAACAATTCAGTGAAGGAAGCAGCTAAAGAAGCACTAAAGGAAAGTGATGACAGTGAAATTAGTGATATCTGCAAATGTTTCGATGGCAGCTGGCAGAAACGTGGCCACACTTCACTAAATGGTGTCGTGACAGCTACATCATTTGGTACCGGCAAGGTAATTGATGTAGAGATTCTAAGCAAGTACTGTCATATTTGTGGCAGTGGAATCGAGAAACGGGATGAGCATTACTGTCATATGAATTATACTGGTCCAAATGGTGGCATGGAAGTAGCAGGAGTTCTCAGGATTTTTAATCGTTCAGTCGCAAACAGAATACACACAGTATTTAGGGGATTGTGACAGCAAGGCTTATGACCGGGTATGTGCAGAACAACCCTTTGGTCCTATGTCACATTTTCTAAATTAGAGTGTATTGGGCATGTCCAGAAGAGAATGGGGTCCAGGTTAAGAAGATTATTAAAAGAAAAGTCAAAAATAGTATTGGAAGATGGTAAGAAGATCGGTGGCAAAGGTCGCCTGACAAATGTTGAGATAGACAGATTACAGAATTATTATGGCTTGGCCATAAGAAGAAATGTAAAGAATTTAGAAAACATGAAAAAAGCTCTATGGGCTATATATTTCCATAAGCTATCCACAAATGAAAATCATGTGCACTCTCTTTGCCCAAATGGTCCTGACACTTGGTGCCAGTACAGGAGAAGTGACATATATGACCACAAACATTCTTTACCTGCAGCAATAATGAATGAAATTAAACCTATATTTAGAGACCTTTGTAAAGATACCTTGTTGAAGAAATGTCTTCATGGGAAAACCCAAAATTTAAATGAATGTGTACATTATGTCACTTGGACCCGGTTACCATAAACAGTATTTCTTCAGATCACAACCCTTAAATTTGGTGTTTATGATGCTATTTTATGCTTCAGTGATGGTGTAACTAGAAAATTGGATGTTTTGGAATAATTGGGCATACAATCTAGTGGAAATACTGCAAAATCCTTGGTGCAAATAAATTTAAAATGCACAAAAGAAGCTAGACAGAAAAGAAAAGGGACCAAGAGAAGAAAAGAAGATCAGTATATTCAGATGATGCTCAATATGGCACAGGAAAATATTAGTGGTAAGTAATTCTCATCAATAACTGTACTAGAATTGCAATATTAAACTTTAAATTTTATCAAAACTACATTTTTTACTTTCAGGTATCATTATTTGATAAACTAATGAATTTAGAAAGATGAAATTTGATCTTTTTTACTGAAGATGGTAATAAATCATTACAAGTAAATTGAGAACCACAAAACAATCATCAACTGTTTTATAATAATTAATGTACCGAAAAAGTTAAATTTTACTGGTGAAAGAATAAAAATTTTTTTTTTCAAAACCATTAGAATTATTATGTTCATTTTACTTGTAAATTGATATATATATATATATATATATATATATATATATATATATATATATTTTTTTTTTTTTCTTTTTTTTTTCACTTGTAGTTCCTTTGAAAAGTGTACCCATTCAAAGGGTAAAATAGAATTGGCAGAATAGGGATAAAATTGCCTTTCGTCTTACCCTTGCCGGTGTATCCACTGCTTAACACATGCCACAAGTTCAATAATTTCACCGTAGTTTAAAATGATGTAATACGAAATATGTAACGTGTTTCACTGTGTACAGTTTTAAATTAGAAAGCACTTATCACACAGCACAAACAAACATTTGACAACTTCAACTGATGTCACAAACAAATAACTAAAGTTGTTGTGTGTTGTATCTTTATTTAACATGTTTACGACATAAGCACTAGTGTTTCGTCGACGCCTGTTAAATGTTTACCCGAAGATGGCGTAATAACCCGGAAACTAGTTCGTAAAAAACAAAAGTTAGTACAACAAAAGCAGATTGTTTGTTCTCAACCCTAAACAAAGAACCGATAACTGATACAATCAATATCGTGTAGGGCCCCCGCCAGCAAGCGAAGTGGCGCAACACGACGTGGCACGGGATCGACTAATGTCTGGAGTACTGCTGGAGGGAACTGACACAATGCAACCTGTAGGACTGTCCACATATCCGTAAGAGTAAAAATGGTGTGAGGATCTCTTCTGAAAAGCACGATGCGAGGCATCCCATATATGCTCAATATCGTTCATGTCTGGACAGTCTGGTGGCTAGCAGAGGTGTTTAAACACGGACAGTGATCCTGGAGCTACTCTGTAGCAATTCGGGACGCATGGAGTTTCGATTTGTCCCTGTGTAATTGTCCAAGTTCTTCGGAATGCACAACGGACATGAATGAATGCAGGTGATCAGCCAGGAAGCGTACGTGCGTGATACCTGTCATGGTCGAATCTTTATACTTACAAGACGCATTTGTTGTCTGTCTTTCTGTTCTCTTATAACTCAAGATCCAGACAATCAAATAACGTGAAATTTGGTACACGTACACAAATTTAGATGGGGAAGGTACTTAAAGGTTCCGTTCCATTTTTCGGAAAACAATATTTGAGAAAAAGTAAAAGTGCGTTTTCAGTGTATCTTCGCACTGATCTTGATGAAATTTTTTACAACTGACCTTCCAAACAAGAGGAAGGACACTGTCTACACAAAATTTCGTTCAGTGTATGGTGGAGAGTACTTACGGATTTCGCCAAAATCCACAGTTTTGCTCCGATCTTGATGAAATTTTGTACACTTGACCTTGAAAACAAGATGTCTACAGAAAATTTCGTTCGGTTCATGGGGAAGAGTACTTTACTTACAGACTTCGATTGCAATCTCTATACATATAAGACGCATTTGTTGTCTGTCTGTCTGTTCTCTTATAACTCAAGAACCAGACAACCAATTGACGTGAAATTTAGTACACGTACACAAAATTACACGGTGAATATTCTTAAATAGGTTTCGTTCCATCCCAATCTCACTCTGGCCATGTATCCTAACATTCAGCAAAATTTCAAGGATCAAGACTGGCTTTCTCACAGAGCAATTCTGGTAAGCAGTAATGATGTGGTTGAGAAGCTGAATGTTACCATTCAGAAGCTGCTTTTCGGGGCAAGAATATGCCTACAAGTCCATAGACGGCAGCATTCTTAATTATGATGAAGCAGTACAATATCCCACAGAGTTTTTGAATTCCACCAGCTGCATACATCCCTGACCATTGTAAAAGTTCTTGCCATTTTATCATATATAGCAGTTTTAGTAAATTATTATGAAAGTTACTAGTGGATGAAGAGTTGATCTGTATGCATAGAACTTCATGCAGTAAATAATTAGTGAATACAAAGATCTGTAATCCAATGTCACTAATTACTGGTTTCTTTGTTCTCTCTTCCCCTCCGTTTCTTTTTGGATCCGAGTTCGGAAGACATTCAAGTGAGTTTTTGGTATGCTGAACCAAGGCCTCACCTGCATAAAAGGTCAGTTGCTGGTGACTGTATATCTTTAATTTAAAAAAAGCCCTTTTTGTACTTTCCAACCCAAATAGGCCATGTGAATTCATTTATGTATAATAAATTTCCTGTGTTTTAAATAAATTTTTTCTAAGAAAAAAATCGCAGATTTGCCTTTGTCGCCATACCCGTACACGTCTATCCGCTCGTTACAACTGGAAAAGAGACGGGCCTAGGCGAGGTGTAAAGTTTTGAGTCGTACAGTCAGAAAGCGTACATGAGTGAGCCGTAGCTCAGAAAGGTCATATTTTATGATTTTTCGTGAAATGGGTCACACGCTGACACACAATGATGATCCAGCATTGAAATTCGCAGCAGTTTGAGTAAGGGTTGTACATCTGTCGCGTTGACCGATTCTTTTCAGTCGTCTTTGGATCTTTTTCTGGCCGCAGCGATATTGGAGATTTGATGTTTTACCGAATTCCCGATATTCACGGTGCAGTCATGAAATGGTCGTATGGCAAAGTCCACACCTTATCGCTGACTCTGAGTTGCCGTGTCCCACCTCTAGTGCGCCGACAGAAGCAGTACGTTTAAACTCACTTAAGTCCTGATAACCTACCGTTGTAGCAGCAGTGAACGATCTAACACCTGTTGTCTTATATAGGCGTTGCCGACCGCAGTGCCGTCCTCTGAGGTTTACATATCTCTGTTTGTATACTCTAATGTCACTGCCTGACTGTTTGAGTTCGTAATTTAAAAAATGGCAAAGGAGAAAAAACTGAGGTTGCAAGCCAAGCAAAAATTACTGTGAAAAAATCGTAAAAGATTTGGAAAAAATCTTCAAGTGGAAGATAACGGATTAACCGACTATTTAACGGTGGGAGGTGATGTAGGCAATGTATTAAAAAGAATTCGACGAATAGTTTACCTATACAGCTCGGCATCGAAGTTCCTCCTGGTAGGCTAAAAGTTGAAGTTTTGATAAAAGTAACTACCCGCCAACAATATATGGTATGGTTTGGTGCCGACCGCGGTGGCCGAGAGGACTGAGGCGTTCCAGTCACGGTCTGCGCTGCCACTACGGTTGGGGGCTCGGATCCCCCCTAGGGCATGGATATTTGTGCCGTCCTTAGTATTAGTTAGTTCATAAGTAGTTTGTAAGTTTAGGGACTGATGACCTCGTAGTTAAGTCCCATAAGCTGTACAAACATTTGAACATTTTTATGGTTTGGTATTATTAGACGGTTTCCCGTGTAGCTGACCGCGTAAAATATTAAATTTTAAAACAAAGATGGACACTGAAATTTCTTAACGCTCGAAATCGGACCACGAAAAATTACGGGAAAATGATTGCAGGTTCTACTGACTACTGAATAATACAGATCTGAAATGTGAATTTTGAATAGAAGGGCTACACGGGAGATTACGGTTTATTTATCACGAAAACCAAACCATACATTGTTGGAGCAGTGCAACGTGACTGAAAAGAGCATCACAGGGAGATGGGAGGAATCTTCTAACTACAATTAAAATACATAAAATGCATTTTAAAAAGAGAATTGTGGGTGGGGGAGATTTATTAATGAAAGAAAGCATTGAAGCACACACGTACATTTACAACAATAATATCGGAATAGGTGGCTAAAAAAAAAAAAAAAAATTACAAAACCAGCGTAATCGCTGAGGGATTTTAACACCACCAGAAACGAACAGAGAGTGTTAACTTCATATATTTCTGCAGAGTTAATCGAAAAAGAAAAATGAATGTCAATAAATCAAATGTATGTGTGATACAACATAGATAATTACAATTTTATCAGTACGAGAATACCGTATTATTACAATACGCATGTTTATACTAGATTTTTTGCCTCTTCAGTCTATAAGTCCACTGTAGTCTTGACATCCAGCGACTCTCGGTACATGGTAAATTTAAATGTAGTTTGAAACACGATATCTGAGCAAAGGTTTGACGTTATCCATGTATCTACTTTCGTGTAACTTTACACCGAGTCGTACAAATTTAAAGTACAGAAGTATAAATGCTTCAAAAAGCTCCTACAGGAAAGGATTTTTCTTGGTGTAAAACTATATGCACATAAAAATGGTAATATTATCTGAGCATTAATTTCAGCCCAATTGATCGTTTCGCACAATTTTCCTGGGCAACGGGTCCGTTTCAAGAACCAAACTTTCTTTATCGTATCTACAGTAAGACAGGTGTTTTAGTGGCAATGCAAATGGATTTTGGTCTGCGCTAAGCCAGAAACGAAAGAACTCAAATGTTTGTAATCATAAGGGACCAAACTGTTGAGGTCATCGGAACCTGGACTTACAAACTACTTACACTAACTTCTCCTAAGAACAACAAGTACACACACACACACACACACACACACACACACACACGCAAACACACACACATGCCCGATGGAGGACTCGAAGCTCCGACCGGGAGCGGCCACGCAATCCGTTCCACGGCGCCTTAGCCTAAGTGGCCATAACCCGCATGGCAAACCAAAAACGGACGTCCCACCGGTAGTATGTTTTGATATTTATCGGTCCAAACTGCGTGGTCATCAGTCCGTAGCGTACAAACTACTTAAACCTAGGTAAACTAACCTAAGGACAACACACACACACCCATGCCTCAGGGAGTACTCGAACCTCCACGGCGCGCGCTCCGCAGCTAAACGCTTTAGACCTCTCGGCTACTCCTCGGCTAGAAACCAACTACTAAACCGCCAAATTCGCTTAACCGCTCGCCTTTTCTTTAATATTTACGAACAGTTAAATCAAATTATCATTATCTGAGGATAATAACCCCGGTCGCTCTTGTCGGTAGACTGTTATGCTGCCGCCTTTGCACGTGTTCTTACGTCCACCTCATAAATTACTCTGCCAAACTAATTATCACAAGGCAGCGAGTTACTTTATTACAGCAATTGGCAAAAAGTAATGCAAGTTTCATTCGCACTTTGTAGCTTAATGCTGACGCTCAGCAACATTCTTTTTCCCACATCGTGACAGCACAAAAAACGGTCAAGCAAGGCTAATACAGGCGTCGCATCTGTTACTCAATTTAACTGCTCTGCGCCACTTACCTACCAGGTAGCCCTTTTTGACCTAGCATCGATGCAACGTTATTTCCTTTTTACTGCGGTCATAACTTTGAAGGTTAATAACCTTGCTCACGCCCTTAAAGTTTTTCTGGGGACATCAGTGTTATGGCTGTTGCTACCGCGTAATGCGGCTCGTTGACGTATATCTTTTTTGCTCGGTCACTTTTCACTTCGTAAAATATGTGTTGCCTGTTCTTCTTTCTTACGTCTTTAACACTTTGATCCACTTACTGACGTCAGATTTATTTCAGTCTCTTTTTCTTCCAAGCAGTTTCCTTTCTGGGTCACTGCCTCATCTATATCTTGAATGCTTTGGTGAGGCGAGTGTCAACAGCCGTAATATATTTCATAAAATGCATTTTTAAAAACCATCAGCTGTTTATTCAAAACCTTATACATCTACCAGTTTCGGTCAATAGACCATCTTCATGGATAAACTATACAAAAAATACAAAATAAACGTAATTAATGTGCACAAACACAGAGAGGAAATAATCAGCAAAATTACATATAGGGGCCTAAAGAGACTGAAAATGGAGAATCATGTCAATTTAACATGTAGTTAAAATACTTACAATCTGCCGGCCGCGGTGGCCGAGGAGACTAAGGCGCTCCAGTCACGGTCTGCACGGCCACTACGGTCGGGGGTTCGAATCCCCCCTCGGGCATGGATATTTGTGCCGTCCTAGTTCGTAAGTAGTTCATAAGTAGTTTGTAAGTTTAGGGACTGATGACCCCGTAGTTAAGTCCCATAGACTTTACAAACATTTGAACATTTGCACTTACAAGGTGTTAAAACAGAATGGTAAAATGCATCAAATAAAATACATCTAGCTGAGACAAGTAAGTATAACAAAAAGTGTTAAAATTACAGTGGTCATCTTAGATAAAACCCATCTGTCAATCATGACATAAAAGGTAAGAACAGACTATGAATAAAAATGGAGGGAGTGCCTTGTGCTTCGACCATAGATATTGGTAGACTGGGCATGGCATTGCTTTCATGGTACCAACATCTATACAGCTAAACCACTGCTTTGCCAACAGTCACGTGGTAATGTCCAAATTTACTTATATACTTTCGAAGCGTTTGTGAGAAGAGGAGTAATATTAAATTTCAAGTCCAAGTATTATCAACTTAAAATAGGGTCGTATCTTGAAAACTGCCTAGTTGTTTTTTGTATACGGATAATGTTTGCCAACAGTCACGTGGTCGTATGTTGCTACCAGGCCATGTGTATAGCCGCTCTGCTGATTGCCCGGTCTACTAGTATCTATGGTCGAAGGCCTTGTGCTAATTGCATAAGTCAGAGATGATCAAACCTATGTTATCGATATTAGTAATACCATTCATGGATGTACAATATCTTTGGATGAACATCTTTGGACGCAAGTGTAAACAAAGTTACAAGGTGTAGTCATCAACAAGTTACGACTAAATTTGTGTATACAAAGGTTAACAATAGTAAATAAAGTGTGGTGTAGTAAAATACAGTGTCACAAAATACAAAACAAAACATAAGAAGTTATTACATCAATATATCGTGTTATAAATAAGAAAATAGAAAGTGATCATTATCATAAACAGGTTACTTACGTCAAGATCGAAGATTATATAAACAACATTGTTCACACAACAGTCCAGATCGAGTACCACATGAAAGAGGCAGATCAAAACGTACCAATATGATAATTACTTATATAGAATAGAATGTCAAAGTTCTAATCGCTGTGAAGACAGTAGTGTAATAAATGTGAAGTGGGCTTAGAGTAGCATAATTATTAACGGGCAGGTATTTAAACTTTAGTACAGAGTAGGACAACATATGCTTCTTGAATTATATAGTAAGGGACAGTATACTGAGACATGAGGCTGCTTGTCACTTACACAAGGATATTGTTCAGAGGGCGCGAGGGGGGGGGGGGGGTTCTATCTTGTGTAGTAAAAGTAACATATGGAAATTTTAAATGACAGGTACCATGTGGATAAATAAACCAACATCCTAAAGAAACATGTCAATATATCTATCTATACAACTTATATAATAGGCTGTGTGAGTGTGTGTGTGTGTGTGTGTGTGGGGGGGGGGGGGGGGGTATGTGTGTATGTATGTATGTTCCACATCTCCTCCTAAACTACTGGACCGAATTCAACAAAACTTGGTATACATGATCCTTACTATCAGGCAACAACCGCTGTCGGGGAAAAAACCACCTACGACACATACGTAAGCAGATATGACCTCAAACAATGACAGTCGTGAAAAACGGCCGCATCATGCGATAATATTCTACATCTGTTCATAAACTAATGTACCGATTTCAACTACATCTGGTACAAATATTTTTTAAGGTCAGTAATCATTTGCCATGGTTGCAAAAACCACCTACGATACATAGTTCATAGGATATCACGTCATAAACAATGAAAACGTCCCCATATTGCGGCGTGTGATAGCGTGATTTTTTTCGTCTACTATTTGACAATCAGAGCACTTAGCGACTTGCAATAAACTTTGAACCTAATTTCAAATCCTTACTAAACTTTTTGTCGCTGTCAACCGCAACAAAATGATGAAAGGAAAAAAAGTTTATCGCTTACTACTTTTCCGATGTTCATGATGTATAATCCGGAGCATTTGGCATGGCGTTACAAGTTATTGCTTCTACACTGTAAATTGTATTCGCGAGACAATTCACAGACAGTACACGTACTTACCACTGAATTTTCCTTCGATACTGTGTCATAGTTCGACATATAGCTCATGGGATATGAAGTCATAAACAATTTGGTTCATGAAAAACCGTATCATCACAAATGAGCTTTCGATTTATTACTTCTTTACTGCTAACACCATTCACGACATATGTTGTTCAAAGATGTTTGTAATTCTATGGGACTTAACTGCTTGGTAATTAGTCACTAGTCTTACAAACTACTTAAACTAAGTTAAACTAACCTAAGGACAACACACACATCCATGGCAGAGGGAGGATTCGAACCCCAGACGCGGGAGGCCGCGCGATCCGTAACGTGGCGCTCCAGACCGCTCGGCTACTCACGCGCGGCAGCATATTATGCAGACATTAGGCACATACACCACAGAACGTAGCTTCGTATTTACATCATAGTACGACACATATTTCAGGAGACATGACGTCACAAACAATGAAATTTCCGAACAGCTGTACATCAAGCGCTATTTTTGCACATCTTCTCCTAAAATAATGCTTACTATCAGAAAAAAAAATCGCTGTGGGGTTAAAAACTACTTACGACAGACAGTTCAAGAGTTCTGACGTAGTAAACAATGGGTCACAAAAATTTTCCAACACGCGAAGCGAGCGTGATTTACGTGACTTCATTCATTCACTATTTACTCATCGCAGACAGTTTCCTACAAATAAGGGAAATTATATTTTTGTAGGACACGTAGTCAGGGATATAAGATGTCATAAGACCTGAGCTACATACTTCTTTGTTTTACTGTTTCATGATTTCTAAGCAGTTTTCGCGAATACATGAAGATGAAATCCTTTTTCAGAAACTTTTATTTTCGTTTCTAACATAAGACTGGAAAAATGCATATGTACCCGGGCGATAGCAGGTTTAGCAGCTAGTTTCCTAGATAGCCCTTTACTGACGTTGCATCGAGCATTCACCATCTACCCCGTCTTCAATTAACACTTACAGGATGGCGCCCGTACGCCATACGGGCGCGTTCGACCGGGCGTTGCCGACGACGCCCGTATGGCGTACGGGCGAGATCATTCCTTCCGTCTTACGCGCATTTGGCGTGTCTATCAAGTAGTTTGTTCACGTAATGTGGAGGTAGTTAACTGTTCTTTCACTAGACGGCAGCGCGTTTTGGTTATCTCAACATAGGGGCACTTTTTTGCTCGTTCACCAGGTGGCAGCGATTATCGGCTGTCCCTAGAGCCCTGTATTGGGAGAGTAGCGCCAACCTTTTATGTGTGGCTTGCCGACAACCGCCGGCTGCTATTGGTCAGTTGAGCGCGGGTGGGGCAAGTCCGCCATTTTAGGCCTAAGCAATCCATCAGCGTAAATGGCATATTTCACTTAACTAGCTGTTATTTTAGCATTTAGAGGTGTTGTAAATGTGTAGAGCTTCTGTGAAGTTTGGAAAGTAGGAGGCGAGGTACTGGCGGAAGTAGAGTTGTGAGGCGGCATCGTGAGTCGTGTCGGGATAGCACAATCGGTAGTGCGCTTGTCCGCGAAAGGCAAAGGTCCCACGTTCGAGTCCCGGTTGCGGCACACAATTTTAATCTGCCAGTTAGTTTCACTTTTTATTTTATTTACTTAGTTACTTCTTTCATGACCAGCTTTCTCCTGGGGTTCACGGAACCAGTGAGCACACAGGGCGCCCCGCCACTGCTTCTGGGGTTTCCTTTCTCTCTGTTTCCAGTGGCTTAATCACATTTTCCACTTGTTTCTACTACAGTCGTCTCAGTTTTGTTATTGTTATTGGCGATTTCACTCTTCGCCGCTGTCATTTAATTACTGAGGTCTCATTTCTCATGCGTTTCAGCTCGGTTACAGAGGGCATTGCATTCATCGCGAGTTTTCACTGATTAGTAGAGTTCGTCACATCCCTGTCGTCTTTCTGCAGCGGATTTATCGATCTCAGTGGCGTCAACCTGTACGTCCCTTCTTTTGTTCAAATGTTTGTAGAACTTATGGGACTTAACTACGGGGTCGTAAGTCCCTAAGCTTACAAACTACTTATGAACTAGCTAACACTAAGTACGGCTCAAATATCCATGCACGAGGGGGGATTCGAACCCCCAACCGTAGTGGCCGTGCAGACCGCGACCCTTCTTTTGTGTCCCAGCCTCGTCGCCGCTTTTGTGTCTTGTTTCCGTCGTAGGTGTAGGTGGCCGAGTAGACAGAATAAAGGACGCACGCTGGTGCAGGTACGAAGGTGAGCAGCCAGTAGGACAGCAGACACTAGAAACACTAGAGTAAATTAGAACGAGATGTATATTGCACAGAATTTATACAGTACTTAACTTTTACATAGCTCAGTACTGCAGAATGCTGATACATAGTTGAGCTAGAGGTCTGCCTAGTGCCTGTCCGATAACAAAGTCTTCACTGGTGCCTATCTGATTCCGAAGTGTTAACTGGTTCCTGTCTCAGTCCCAAGTGTCCGATGTCGTTCAGTGGTGGCCACGAGCGGAGTTGTCGCAGAGGGCGCTCGTGGCTGACGTCGTAAGAACGCCGCGCCGTGCGTGCATGGCGGCGCGCGGCGAAAGTAGGCGGCGCGGACTTTGGACTTGTACGACACCACACCTTCTTTCTTCCACGGTTTTTTTTTCGACTTTGAAGTTTTACAACACACGTAAGTACCAGTAATTGAAAGAGTTGCAGCATCTGTCGGTGTTGCCAGGCGCCGTGACTCAGCTCTCTGTAATAAATACCACTGAGCCAAGAACACATCGAACAACAACGAAAAAACACGATCAGCCACCGCATGGAACAGAAATACCCACAGAGGAAGAAAAAGAAGAAGGAAAGAAAAGGGGAGGCAGCGTTCTGGCCTCACAACTATAGGGTCAGTGATTCGAATTCTGCAGTGAGAGGGTTTTTTTTTTTTTTCTATTTTCGTTGTGTTCGAGTATTACAGTTTTAATAAAAAGCATGTAATTTTCTATCTCTATAAATAAAAATGAATGTTTGTATGTCCTTTATGTGTTCATAAACCATTCATTCGATTGCAATGAAACTTTGGTGAACTGTTCACCGTACGCCCACGAAGGTTCTTCACCCAAAAACAAAAGAGCACGATACATGGATCAGGAGATATGACGTAATAAACAATGAGAGGCCACCGCGTGAGAATACTCATTCATGCGTCAATTATTGGAAAATGCGAGTAGTTAGGGACCTGCAACAAAGTTGGCATGTAATTACAGATTTGCATGTTACTATTTATTTTTGTCTGCAAGTCTCCCTTAATTCTCTTGCACCCAAAATTAAGCAATCTGATATCTTAATCTCTATCTATATAAAAGCGAAAGTAGACTCAATCACTGACTAAACATGATATCTCCAAAATTACTTCACCTATGAAGCCGAAATTTGGCAGCAATGTAGTTTATAGGTAGAAAACGTCAACTAAGAAAGTATTTTGTGATAGGTGCCTGGGGAGCATACTTCTACAGATTCACGAAATCTACAGTTTCATTCCGATCTTCACGAAATTTCACATGCTTGACCTTCAAAACAAGAGGAAGGTCACCGTCTACCTTACGTTTCATACGGTGCATGGGGGAGGGTACTTTGCAACATAAAATGGATCCCTAAATACCTTGGTCGCGCCATAACTTGAGAACGGCTCGACCGATTTCACAGATCCTTTGTTTTTTTTTTTGTTTTCTTTTTTTTTTTTGTTTGTTTGTTATTCTCAGAACAAGGGTTGTATATAAATCTGGAGTATTTGAGAACAAATTGCGATCTTCAATGTGACCATGCGTTTCTATTGCATACAAATCTGTAATTTTATTCCGATATTGATCAAATTTTGCACACTTTACCTTAAAAACAAGAGGAATGTCACTGTCTGTATAAAATTTCGTTCGGTGCATGGTGGAGGGTACTTAACTTACGGAATTTTACAAAATGCATTGTTTTGCTCCAAATTTAATGAATTTTTGCACACATGATCTTTAAACCAAGAGGAAGATCACTGGATACATAAATGTTTGTATGGTACATGACAATGGGTACCTTCCCGAGAGAGGGAAAGGTGGAAGCGAACAGAGAGATGGGAGAGAAAGAGGTGAATACAGAGAGAGGGGGTGGGGGGAGAAGGAGATGTGGAGTAAGAGATTGTAGGATAAATAAACACCCGGGCAGTACCGGGGTTGCAGCTAGTATATTATAAAATAATGAAGGTTTCAATAAAAAAACGTAAGTTACTGTTTTAACCGTATTGACTTCACTAGTAGTTGACGTTAGTCTTTGATTATTCATTTTGTGAAGAGCTATGGCGCTATTTTTGGAAAGTCATCTAGATAGCTATTAATGGCTTTCCAAGCAGCTAACTCACTCAACCATCGCTTTAGGTGACGGCAAGGTGTCCAGCTCGTCTATATACACGTAAACATAAACTGACAAAGCATATGGAATCAGAGATCCCAAAATGTTTTATATAACTGAATTCGAAAACAAAAAATATTCGACTCAGTGGGATTCGAACCACCGACTCCGTGGTTGTTAATCCGAAACGACAGCACCTGAGTTACACTGGCAAATGCATCTGTTTTAATTATTGAAATTGCAGAACTTGAAAGTCTATTTTCTCGAGAACTTTTGAGAGTTGCGTCGAATGGTTTTGGCTGGTTGTTATTTAAGATCTGAACTTCACATACCATAAATATGAAGAAATTCTAAAATCCAATACCATGTGCTCTCCTTGTCAGATAGCTCCTTGCTCACTCGAATTTCCTAATCTACAGTGGCGCGTGTTCAAATTTGATCTGGCAGTTATGCTTCCATTTCAGAAGTTATTCCGTCACTGTTTCTTCTTAATGCCTTCACATCACATCTGACTGCGTACAAGAACCAACAGCATATTTACTATGTGCAACCGATCATTTTAATAGATCGACTAGCTGCAGTTTCTGCCTTGTCCGGCTGTTTATTTAGTCCAAGCCCCGCGGGAGTAGCCGAGCGGTCTGGAGCGCCTCGCTACGGATCGCACGGCCTCCTGCGTCGGAGGTTCAAATCCTCCCTCTGGCAAGGATGTGTGTGTTGTCCTTAGGGTAGTTTAACTTAGTTTAAGTAGTTTGTACGTCTAGGGACTTATGACCAAAGTAGTTTGGTGCCAACATTTGAACATTTACTATGTTATTCAAGCTCCCCGTCTTTTACCCTATTGTCTATCCATTTGAGTTTCGTTTTCATGTAGCTCAATCCTTATGACGTCTTGTATTCTGAACTATTTGTCCTACAATAAAAAAAACTTCCCATGTTCGTAGAATGAATTAGTATTATAAAGATTTTTTAGTGAAATGTGCTTGGAATGGTGTTGGCATAAACTTAATTTAGTTTACATAACTTTACGCGATGAGGCCCAGGGGACCGTGCGCAGCTAGGAGGATTTACCTACATCTGTTTTCCGCTATATGACGCCAGTTGTTCATTGCAATCAAGCCCCTACCACGCCGTAGAGGAGAAGCGAGGCAACTGTCCCCGAATTGAAGCGGCTGATCGCCGCCATTTGCAGGGAAGAATCCTAGTTCTGGGGCTGTGATTTGAAGTGTATGAGGCGCAACGAGAGCGAAATAAAGCACAAAATAAACGTATGTTTGTCTAAAAAAAATTACAGAGTATTGCAGTCTGTTTAAAAAATAATCTTAAATTAATGAAGTTCCGTAATATATCTGCATAGATACACGAAATTTAAGAATTTAAGGCTTTTTTCTGAGAAGGTGGAGCGATTGTTCATTGAATTATTTGCATAAGATGATTGTATGAAACTTGTAAAGTAGCAAAGAGTGCGATTATCATGTAATACACGTAATTTTCTGTCAGGTCGTGTTTAATTTTTGCCAGCTACCCTGCACGTTTTGCCCGCGTTTTTTTTTTTTTTTTTTTTTTTTTTTTTTTTTTTTTTTTTTTTTTTTTTCCACAGCAAGTTTTTGTCTACATTACTTTCCATATTACATAGAAATTTTCTCTCAACTTCGTGGAATTTGGGTACGAATAACAGTAATATCCTGTAGAATTTTTAACAGGCATTTCATTCGCACATTACTTTTTAACACAGATAGTACTTCTCAAAGTGGTTGAGTATGCAACATTCGATCAAATAACAGTCGCGAAGTACAGTCACATCCTTTTAAGTGTCTAAAAGCAATTATTCGACCTACTTCGGCATCATACTGATATATGTGATCAAAAATATAAATATCTCTTATACGCTCAAATTAGTATTTTTAGTAATTTATATGCAAATAAAATATAAGTATTTCACATGCAACAATCTACTTTTCTCAGTTTTAAACAATCATTTGTAAGAGTAAACCAAAACAAAAACATTTTTCATTGAAAATACTATACGGTATACTAGTAATGACTGCTCCGTGAAATGTAACACTGTTTTCGTCTTCGTCTTTGTTTCCATTCTTATTGTTACAGTTAAAAGCAGTACACGAACCAACCATGATTACGCACGTTTTCCCTGCAAATGGCGGCTTCTGCCACTTTCAGTGTGGGGACGCGACACTAGCGCCAGCGAGCGGTCTAGTTCTTATTTAGTAAGTCTATGATTGCAATCCCTATCGCGCTCAGATCTTCCTGGACTCCATTGCTCCATCTTTTTCTTGGCCTCCTTCTAGATCTTCTGCCTTCTGGTGTGAACTCTGGGATAGTTATTGGCCATCGTTTTTCGCTCATCTGCGAGACTTGTTCAGCCCACTCCAAATATCTTACGCAGGAAATTCCGTTCAAATACCAGTGACTTGTTCTAGTCTTGTTTCTGATGCTCCACGATTCATAAAAAAAAAAAAAAAAAAAAAAAAAAAAAAAAAAAAAAAAAAAAAAAAAAAAAACTTATCTCTTTTCATTCTCCACTCCGAGGAGTGGAGCGGGCTGTTTGAGATCCGGCCCATAAAGAGTCGCGGTTCTATTCAGCCAATTATCAGACAAGCTGATAGTGGGGCAAAGGGGGATCCCAATTGGGAATAAGTGGGAGGGGCTTACCAGCTCCGGCATACGCCTTACAACCAAGGAAAACCTCCCGAAAACCTTGGTCGGAGCCGGGGGATTGGGACCAATTTAATTTATCTCCGGGACTTGTCCCGGACAAAAATGGATTATCGAGAGAACACGAATGCACTCACGACAATCAAGGATCGGACGCCCGAGTTACTCCCGTAATCTCGTAGAGATCAGCTCGACCAACAGTGGACAAGCATCTCCCTACAGGAACCGCACCCGTGGGCACGGTATCCTGTGCGCCCGAAGTGATGACGATTCATACCCACTACTGGTACAGTCTAATTTCAAACGCTGTTGAAAGGTTGCGAACTTTTAATAACTGGCCAAGGCTGTGGTAACAACGATTACCTGCCTGTATCCTGGCATTAATGTCGGCCTCACACGATCCCGTTTATGTACTAACCAACGAATTTGAACTTCCTCACTCTTTTATTTACGGCTCCCAACTACCAATGGCTGTAAGTGTCCTCTTACCCCTTCTTCCATCCGGATCATCGAAAGATATTCTGATTTTAGTTCACTGACAAGAAGTCCAAGCGTCGGGGCTGCATACTCTAAAACATCGCTCATCCTTTGCAACTCCTCTTTGGGGCTGGACAATAGGACATCATCATCTCGCAAAGGCAAGATTTGTGAGTTTTATCCTTCCACCTCGATCCCATGGAAGTTTTTACTGAGTACTACTTTCGTGATCTTATCGAGAATGAGATTGAAGAGGATTGGCAATATATCGCCTCCTTGACGCAGTCCGATGACAGTGTTGAAGCTCTTCGTGTTTCATTGCCAAGTTTCACCTTGCAATATATTTCGCTCAGGCATATTTTTAGCACGTTTATGATTTTCGTGGGTATCCTGAAACCTCCGAGGCACTTGATTAGACTGTCACGATGGATGCAAGTCATAAGCTTTTCTTAAAATCTACAAGTAGCATGTGAAGGTATTCATTATGCTTCCAAAGCTCAGTAAGTTGTCTTCAGACGAAGATATGTGGAAAATACGTAATACGTTACAACTTCGTACTTACTCGGAGAAATTTTCATCAATTCATTCTCTTTGACATCATATCTTCTGTATTTTGCGTCGTACTATGATATGATTTAGGAAGTATATCTAGTATTACGCGTGTTTACTGCCTGTAAGATGTGCCGCGGATACAATTAGTAGTGCAGGAATAATAAATTGTTGCGTCAAGCCGAGTTTCGTAGTTTTACTGCATAGACGGTAGAGAAGTAGTAAGCGGCAAACTTCTTTCCTTTCATCAGTTTTTGGGGTCGTCAGGGAGAAGGATTTTCATAATGGTTTGAAATTGTGTATTACGTTTGTTGCTAATCGCTAAGTACTCTTATTCGCAGATAGCGCATGCATTCAGTCTCGTTAATCAGGCGCACCATGAAGGGACAGTTTTCATTTTTTATGACGTCATATCTTAAGAAAAATGTGTCGTAATTGGTATTTACCCAATACGGATTTATCACTGACGATAAAGAACATTTGTACCAAATTTTGGTTGAAATCGGTCCGTTAGACTAGGAGCAAATGTGGAGTATTGTTGTGCGATGAGGCAGTTTTTCGCTAATTTCATTGTTTATGGCGTCATTTCTTCTGGATTCAGTTGTAAGTGTTTCCTACTCCCAATGCGATTGTCGTATGAAGGTAAGGAATATGTTTCAAAGTTTGGTTGAAACCAGTCCACTAGTTTAGAAGAAATGGAACGCGCGCACACACACACACACACACACACACACACACACACACACACACACACACCTAGATGCATAACATTCTTATATTATTTGTAGTTATTGAGATTCCTTTAACCACAGTACTTCCTACACTTGCTACTTTCTTAGCTGCTGTGAGTCCTGTTTCTTTATCTGCCCTCGATTGTTTCTTCTCATTGAATCGCCGTGCCTCCTATCCATTCCTTAATGCGCTGACCTGTTTTTGTACTCTTAATTTACTTACTGTCGCTGTTCTCTTTATTGATCTTTATAAGGAACTGAACAAGACGTGTGGTAATATAATTTTCCACTCTGGTTTCACTCTCCGTTCAAATAGGCCTAGGAAAGTCGAACAGTACCGACTAGCTGCTATGTCGTTCTACATCTACATAAATACTCTGCAAGTCACATTGAAGTGCATGGCAGAGGGTTCATCGAACCGCTTTTATGATGTTTCTCTACAGTTCCATTCTCTAACTCGTGGGAAAAGGAACACCTAAATCTTTCCGTTTTCGATTTGATTTCTCTCATTTAATTTTGATGATCGAATCTTCCTATGTAGATGGTTGCTAACAAAAAAATGTTCGCGTTCGGAACAGAAAGTTGGTGAAAGAATTTCGCAAACAGATCTCGTCGCAACGAATAACTCCCTTCTTTAAATGATTTCCACCCCCGATTCTTGCATCATTTCTGTAACACTCTTCCCCCTGTATCGCTATAATACAAAACTAGCTGCCCTTCTCTGGACTTTCTCTAAATCATCTGTCACTCCCAGTTGGCGGGGATCCCACAATGCCCAGAAATAGTCGAAAATAGGGCGCACAAATGTGGTGTAGGCAGTTTCTTTAGTAGAGCAGTTGCATCTTCCTGCCAACGAAACGTAGTCTTTGGTCCGCTTTCCGTGCAGTATTTTCTATGCGTTCTTTCCAATTTAAGTTGTTCGTAATTGTTACTCCTAGGTATTTAGTTGAATTGAAGGCCTGTATTTTTGACTGATTTATCGTGTAAATGAAGTTTAACGGATTTCTTTTTGTGGCCATATGGATGTCTTCATACTTATCATTATTAAGGGTCAATTGCCAATTTTAGCACCCTTCCGATATCTTTTCTGAATCATTTTGCAGTTGCTTTCTGACAGAAAATTTCGAATCCAATCGTACAATTGTGGCGATATTCCATAAGTACGCAATTTGATTAGAAGACGCTTGTGAGGTACAGAGTCAAAAGCCTTCCTGATATGTAGGAGTTCGGAATCTATTTGCCATTCTTTGCCGATAGCAATCATCATCACATCATGTGAGTAAAGAGCTAGCTGTGCTTTACAAGAACGATACTTTCTGAATCTGTGCTACTTATGTGACAATAGGTCGTAGGTGGCCGAGGAGACTGAGGCGCTTCAGTCACGGTCTGCACGGCCACTGCGGTCGGGGGTTCGAATCCCCCCTCGGGCATGGTTATTTGTGCCGTCTTTAGTATAAGGTAGTTCATAAGTAGTTTGTAAGTTTAGGGACTGATGACCCCGTAGTTAAGTCCCATAAGCTTAACAAACATTTGATTTGAATAGGTCGTACTCTTCGAGGTAGTTCGTAATATTTGCGGTAAGAATAAGTTCTAAAATCCTGCTGGAAGCAGACGTCATTGATGAAGGCCTGTAATTTTGTTGATCACTCCTACTGCCTTTCTTGAATATTCGAGTGAGCTGTTCAACTTTCCAGTCTTTGTGTACGTAACGTTCGCTGAGCGAGCGGTTGTATGTGATAACTAGGTATGGAACTACTGCATAAGCATACTCTGAAAGGAAACTAATTGGTATACAGTCGGGACAGGGAGACTTACCTTTGTTAAGTGATTTAATTTGCTTCCATATACGACGGGTATCATTTTGAAAATTACGCATGCTGGCAGCTATACTTGATACGAAATCTGGAGTATCTGTTTCGTGTTCTTTCGTGAAGCGTAAATGCGTCGACGAATGGCCATGCCATTGCAACACCGCTCTGTCAGAGGTTGTCAGTTTTCATAATCGGAGTCACTACTTTTCAGTCTATTACCTTCTCAGTTTGTCTCACAAGAGCTGACTGCATCCCGCTTGAAAACAGCGCTCGGCTGACATGAACGACGAATCATCCAAGTGCTGGCCAAGACCAACAGTGCTTAAAACTTCGGTAGGCTAACGTGAGACGTTGTATCCACTGTGGCATGACTGTTGGCACTCGGATATTGTCACCGTCCAACAATTCTGAATCTTTAGATTCAAATCATTGTTTCTATGCGTTGTTATTCTGGTTTTGATAATTAAACTTGTTAATACGAATTAGGGGATCAGTTTCTTTCGCTTCTACTGGTTGGAGTTAACAACATTACGGCAGTCGGGATACTAGTAATATAAGAAAGTTCTGCAGAGGGGTCAGTGTTGAATTGTGTTTACTCTACCTAGCAAATTAGACAAGCTGTTTGGTTAAGATAGTGTAGGGAGCAGGTACAGCTTTGGCATGGAGAGCCATTGGATGGTTGGAAGCGGGACAAACAAACAGCTATTGGACTGACCCAAAGTTTAATTTTCAGGACTTGGACGCGATTTCAGACAACAGGTAGAGTTAAAAGAAGGCACTGTCAAGGTCGTCAGCGGGTAACATCAGCAAGAAATGACCGTTATCTCCGGTGAACAGGCCGTCGAGACAAAAAAAAAAAAAAAAAAAAAAAAAAAAAATGTTCAAATGTTTGTATAGCTTAAGGGACTTAACTACGGGATCATCAGTCCCTAAACTTACAAACCGCTTATGAACTAGCTAACACTAAGGACGGGACAAATATCCATGACCGAGGGGGGATTCGAACCCTCGACCTTAGTGGGCGTGCAGACAGTGACAGTCCCCTCGGCCACCGCGGCCGGCCCCGTCGAGACAAGAGGATGTATGCAACTCAGCAGCAACGCACCCTCCAGACACAAACAGTTCGAAATCGCCTTCGGGAATGAGGCCTCTATGCACGGAGGCGTATGTTGTGTCCCCCACTAAACCCACGACACCGTTTAGCTAGCAGAAACTGGGCGAAGGAATATCAGGATTTGAATCGTAACAAATGGCGCCGATTTTTATTCAAACTTGAGTCAAAATTTTTTGTGTTCGGCTGGACAATTGTCATCCCACCTCTGGAGAGAACGTGGAACTCGGAACAGTCCAGCGTATGTGCAGGAAACATCACCATGTCATTGTGGTGGACGAATGGTGTGGACAAGAGTCAGTATAGGCGGACGTACGGACCTGTTATAGAGACGTGATCCTTCAGCCCTTTTGATGTGCCATACGCTGGTGACATAGAAGATGAGTTGCTTCTGGTGAACGATAACGGTCGTCCCCACAGAGCTGCACTAGTGGACAACATGCTTGATGTCGAGGGAATTGAACGAATGGAGTGTCCAGCCTGATCACCAGACCTAAACCCGACTGAGCTTGTCTGGGATCCACCTGTCAGATTCACTGCAGCCAGACCAGCATCGCCACAGCTGTTGCAGAGCTGCACATTGCACTAATGGAAGAATGGCCAAATATTCCTCTAGAGCTGATTGATAACCTCATACTGTACATGCCAGACAGGTGTGCAACTGTACTGATCGTCCGAGATGATCACAGGACAACGAGAATGAATGTTTCACTTTTATGGTGTGGTGCCGCGCTCTAAGTAAATGCCATGGAAACCTCAACTAAGGAGTTGACATACCAAAATATCGTACTGAGTCACACACTAATTACAATTGAACCAATATCTGAATAAAATAGGTTACCATAAATGCCGTGGTGCGCAACGGCAACAGATGAAAGTACACACGCCACGGCGCGACAGTGTCATCGAGCGCACCTTGCTTAAATCCCGCGCCTCGCCTTGACTCAGCTACGTCATGAGGCACGCAGGCCAGCCGTGGCTGAGAGATGTCGCTGGGCCTTTCCCGCCGGGCGCCGGCGCAGTATCAGCGACACCACGGACTACTTGACGTGGGGGAAGTAGACACGAAAGCGGCCTATCACAGAACGCCGCGGACCGCCAAGAAGCTTCGACTGTCTCCTTCCGCGCCGCATTAAATACCGGTCCTAGAGCCACGGCAAGTCCCTCCAGATCCTAGAACGCCACGCCCTCCGCCTCGCATACCGTATTAGACTCCCTTCCCTCACGCGGATCCTCTATGACCTCATCCCCTTCCCTCCTCTCCTACAACACCTCGAAAATCTCCGACTCCTTTACACATCCCGCAAAATCGAGTCCCAAAACCCTCTGGTATACCCTATTCTCACCAATCCCGGGCCTCTGCCTCGCCTCCGCCAAACCGTTCCTCCCGGCCTTCACCCACATACGCTCCGTATCCTCTCCCAGGGCAATTTCCGCACCCTTCCTCTAGCGGATTCCGAACTTCGTCCCGATATCTACCCCTCCTACCAACTCTGATCCCTTCCCCGTAGCATCAGCACCCCTCCCCTCTCTCTCGTCCCTTTTCCTTCCCGCCCGCTTGGCTTCCCCTCTCCCATGCCCAGAGTCTCATCAGTCCTTCTCTCCCCTCCTTTCTCTCTCTTCCCTCCCTTCCCCTCCTCTCCCCCGCACTTCCCCCATCCCTTTCCCACCTCCCCCCTCCATCCCCCTCCCCACCCCCCCGCGGGGGCGTCTCGACTTTTTACCTACGTGTACAGTGCCAGTATCTCCAGAGTCGTGTATTTTACTCAGTGCCTCCGTGATCGCCGTCCCCCAAGTTTTATTCTGTGCGCCGTCCACTGTCTTCATGTGTGTCCTTAGTGTCTCTGCGATGTACTTTTAAATTGTCACCGTGGCCAACTGTTTTTACAGACTGTGTGTGTGTTTTATTACTACTTGTCTGTTCTTGTTCTCTGCTATATGTTTGTCCCGTTTGTCCATGTCCGTTTTAGACCGTCAAAAACTCTGTATGTTAATTGTTTTTAATTTCCGCAATTTAAATCGTCTGTTTTTATATATTGTTTTACTCTCGGACTTCACCTGTATGTCACATGGCTGAAGAGCAGCTGCTGCCAGCCTGCCAACTGTTTCCCGCAGTTGGCTTAAAAATACAATAAAGGAGAAAAAAACCACGTCCAGGCGTCCTGGACCACGCCGCCGCCGAGGAACGGAGTCGCCGCTGGAAGCCGCTGGAGTCTCTCGGCCGTCGTCTCGCCACGCCGCGCTGCCCAACTCTCGGTCTCCGCCCGGCCACCTCTGCTCTCCATGGGAGGCTACGTCAGGAACGCAGGAACCAAAGGATCGTAATAATTTCTGCCTTTCATTACTCTGCTTTAGGAGCAGCTGCATTGCTCTTGAATTTTGGTTGTCAAGTATACTGCAATATTTTCAAGAGAGTTATACGGAGGAAACTGTTACGAGAAGAATTTATACAAAAACTTCTAAGGAAAATTGTTATTTTATAATTATAAGAAGAATTATTGTTTTGATTGTTGCGTGGCTTAGCTCCACTATTTCAGTCAATAAATTGTGTCTTGACAGAACAGTCACGACTTAGTTTGGAAGACACTTCAATAAATATATTGTGTATGATGTATATGCTGATCTCTTATTTATTTTGAGCAGTGTATAATATCTAAATATTTATCCAGTCATATCAGTCACCATTCAAATTGAACATATACAGGGTATCTCACCGAAGAGACGTCAGGCGCTTTTTCTCTAGAGTTTGAGCAGGTATTTGCAATTTCGGGCGAGGACGAAGTGGCGAGCACATGCGTACCGATACGGCGGAGTCTGTCGTGGGTGTCAAATGCGTTGGACACCGGCTGAGAGCAATGTTAGCAGCCACAGTAGTAATGCAGCACAATACAGTGTCGAGACGATTTCGCGCAAGGCCACGCGTTTCAGCCTCTGTATACCTAACACCATAATAATATCTATCGAATTTTACGAAGGACTGAGACTAATAAAACACAGAACAAACTAAAACAAATTTGTTTTGAAACTTCCTGGCAGATTAAGATTGTGTGCCGGAACCGGGACTCGAACCTGGGACCTTTGCCTTTCGCGGGCAAGCGCACTACCGACTGTGCAATCCCGACAAGACTCACGATGCCGCCTCACAACATTACTTCCGCCAGTACCTCGTCTCCTACTTTCCAAACTTCACAGAATCTCTCCTGCAAACACGCAAGACTAGCACTCCTGGAAGAAAGGATAAGTGAAGTGAAGTTTCATTCTGGAAACATCCCTTAGGCTGTGGCTAAGCCATGTCTCCACCATATCCTTTCTTCCAGGAGTGCTAGTCTTGCGTGTTTGCAGAAGAGGTTCTGTGAAGTTTGGAAAGTAGGAGACGAGGTACTGGCGGAAGTAATGTTGTGAGGCGGCATCGTGAGTCGTGTCGGGATAGCACAGTCGGTAGTGCGCTTGCTCCCGAAAGGCAAAGGTCCCGGGTTCGAGTCTCGGTTCCGGCACACAATTTTAATCTGCCAGGAAGCTTCATATCAGCGCACACTCCGCTGCAGAGTGAAGTTTCATTCTGAAAATTTGTATTAATTTAGCTTACTTACTGCACTTATTACTGACAGGACTATACTGTACATTTACGAAGCAATTTCTAAGCAACTTAACAGTTAATACATTACTTAGTCGCTATCAAAGCAAAGTAGCCTACATCACATCTGTCTCCTTGGCGACTTCATAACAGATCCCTACAATCCGTAGCACGGAATATTGTCAAAAATATACTGTATATTACAGTAACAACAATTAAACAGGGTGCTTGTACAAGTTAACGTTAGTAACACCTACCCATTACCAAAATCATGTCTGTTACTGGTGAAGGTGTTTACATGTCATATTGTGCAGTGCAGCATGGCCGAAACAAAAAAGAGATGCGTCCTCTGCCAGCTACACTGTCGAATGAATGTTTGTAAATCTATCAGACCAAACTGCGTGGTCATCAGTCCGTAGCTTACAAACTACTTGAACCTAGGTAAACTAACCTAAGGACAACACACATACACCCATGCCCCAGGGAGGACTCGAACCTCCGACGGCGAGCAACCGCGCGGTCCGCAGAGAGGCGCCTTAGACCGCTCGGCTACTCCACCACGGTAGTTACGCTGTCGTATCGGCAAACATGTGATCGCACCGTATTAATGCATTACTGCCGTTAAAAAAAAGTTCAAAAACTTTTTTCTGTTTCAGGAATACTAAGAATAATAAAAAAGCGCTTGAATATAAAACAAAATAAGAGATGTAAATCTTTATCTCATATAATGACGAAATCTGATACATGTAAAGTCAATGTAAATGTTGTTATTTGTACATCAAATTTTAATAAACGTTAAAGAAAAATCTTCATAGCCCGAGTTGCTCCATCGCGTGTGCCGCCACGCCTCGCGCCGCCTACTGCTGCCTTATAGAAGCTCTATACAGCCGCTTAAGGAGTACTGGTCAATTGTTACGTTTTATCGTCTCTGTTAATACATTTCGATAAATCGAATATCGCACTAGACTAATTGGGGACAGCTTTATCGATTGAGCTCAAACCATTTCGCTTTAAAAATCTTTTTGTTCGTGACGGGAAAGAAACCTACGCTTTACTTTTACACCGGACGTCGCAGGAATAGCGCCATGATCAGAATTTGTTTGGCGCGAGTCCAACTACATATTGCAAAAAAGAAACTTCAAATACCTGCTCAAACACCAGAGAAAATGCGCCTGACGATTCTTAGGTGAGACACCCTGTATGTAATATACAGGTGCAGCACACGTCTCTCACTTGTCACAATGTGTTTCACAATCCTGAATACCGCTTTTACTTCCAAAAATTGTACTGTAGCAATGTGAGGCAAAACGACGCGGCTGCTTCTTGGCGGGACCTGCTTTTTATTATGCTGAAGTGCCGGGGCTGCGTAGTGCTGCGTGTCCTGTAATCTTGAAAAGTGCCCCCGCGGCGGTCTTGCGGTTTCCGTAGTTGTTCAACACGTTGTCAATTTCTTCCCCTTTTCACTTCACAGCTCGCCGAAGAATTAGTTTCGGCCGCGAAATTCGCTACACTGATTCCGTCTCGCTGCTCAACAGCGTGTAGTCTCCAAGCTATTGTCAGCACGAAACATCAGTCTCCTCACCACCACTCTCAGTTATGATTTAAATCATGGCCCTTCCACACACACACACACACACACACACACACACACACACAAACACACACATTGTTCTTCATAGACGATTTTCTTTGTCACCATGTTTAACGTCTGGGTGGGGAAGTAACTACTTATACTCACATGGTAATTAAAGCATAAACATTTATAACATAACAGTTCAATTAAGCTTTTTATTTCACTGGACACGTATTGTAGATCACAAATAGCTACAAATAAATATGTGCCTTTCCTTTTCTTATATACAGGACAAAATAGTATTAACACTCAACACAGACATAATAATATTTAGATTATCCATTATGGATGTTTCAGAACCCGTGACTTATTTTAAATATGATTTAAGAAAACTGCTCCAGTCACTTTTTCTTGAAATGATATTTATTCCATGAACCGGTTTTCAAACCTTTTCAGGTTCATCATCAGGTGGATCATGTTACAATATCACTTAAGTTGAATGTTGTCTCTGTGGTCGGAAGAAGGAAATATATTTTAAAAACTCGAATTGCACGTTGTTTAGGTCGTGTTTTGTATTTTTAAGATTCCGTGAAATTTGTTGATTTACTTACTTCGACCGTATGGCTCGATTTTTGTGGTTAATTTCCATTTCTTGCGTCTCCTTTTGTTTGAAGTCACAATAACACACCACCTTTTTCTAATCTGCTACTTCTCATCAAGCCCACAATGTTCGGTTCACTGTAGAGTTGTTCTAATTCTATATTGTGCCTTCTCCACATTCTCCTGTTATGTTGTCTTTAACCGGTCCAAATATTTTCCTCAAGCATCTCCTTTCGAAAACTGCGAGCCTGTTTAATTACTGTTTTCTAGTGCTCCAGCATTGACACCCGTATAGAATGACAGGAAGAATTAATGTTTTATACAACCTTAGTTTGAGGGCTCGTGATATGCTCCGGGAAGTTAAAATGTTGTGTAGGGAGTGCAAGCATATACTACCCGGTGGAATTCTTGCCTTTATTTCCAATTCAGACAATGAATTTTCTGAAATTATGCTTCCAAGATATTTAAAATCCTTTACTCTTTTGTAGGTGTTATTCTCTACAGTTAATTCCTGGATTTCAGGGTGTAGGGCTCTTCCAACTATCATGTGTTTTGTTTTTGTGGGGTTCACTTTCAGTCCAAATTTGCTTGCTATGATTCCCATGGTCATCATTAGCATCTTCAGATTTTCTTTTGTGTGTGTCATTAAGACTATATCATCTGCGTATGCTATTTATATTTATGTTTTCTGTTCCATAGGACCCAATTTAGGATTGAAACTCCATAGTCATGGAACAAGTCAATACATGAATTTTTACACAGGAATGGTAGTAGAAAATTTTTAAGTAGTCCTACGCACATGACAATCTTAAGACAAAGAGAAAAGAATCAATAACAAAAAAAATTGAATTAGCTTAATTGTTTAACTTTTCTGGGAGTTTTTCGACAGAATAAAAAGAGTGAGCCAGGAGGTAACTCTTCGATTTAGATTTGAAAGCGTGTGGTTAGTGCTAAGATTCTTTATTTCTTGTGGCAGCTTATTGACAATGGATGCTGCAGAATACTGTACACCTTTCTGCACAAGTGTCAAGGTGGTGTGATGCAAATGTAGATTCGACTTCTGTCTAGAATTCACCGAGTGAAAGCTACTAACTCTTGGGAATAAGCTGATATTATTAACAACAAATGACATTAAAGAAAAAACGTATTGTGATGCCAGTGTCAAAATTCCCAGACTACTGTTGAAAAGGGGTCGACATGACGTTCGTGAACTTACACCACATGTTGCTCGAACCGTCCGTTTTTGAGCCAGAATTATCCTTTTTGCATCAGGCGAGTTACCCCAAACAATAATGCCGTACATCTTAACCCTTTCCACCCGAATCTATACGATCGTGCGAGTTCTGATTTCCTCTTTTCCTCTGACCTCAGTCTTCTACTATGATTCCAACTGACATGTAATGATCATGTAGGCGAAGAGCAGAACCTGAACTATCATTGCATATTAGTTGGAAGCATGCCAGAAGATTGACGTCAGGGTAAGAATGGAAAATCCGAAACCACATGATGATGAGGTTATGGTGGAAAGGGATGAGTGAGTGAAAGTAAGCGTAATAGACTACTTTTCATGTTGAAAAATCACTTATTTCAGATGTTGTTCCAATGGTAATTATAGCAGAATTTAGTTTTGGAACAAGATACTGAACATGGGCTTTCCACGACAGCTTACAGTCTATATGAATACCTAGAAATTTGAACTGTTCAGTCTCACTTATCATAAGGCCGTTATGTGTAATCAATATGTCAGCTTTCGTCAAATTATGTGTTAGAAATTATAAAAACTGAGTTTTACTGTGATTTAACAACAACTTGTTTTCAACTTAGTTTCTTAACTACGAGTTTGAGTACTGTGGGCAGGGCGAAGCTGGGAATTTGTATCTGACGGGAGGCGTGCATGGGTAGTCCTTGCAGGTGCAGTGAACACTGTGTCCCCAGTGGTGTAGGGGTCAGTGCAACTGCCTAGAAATCAGGAGACTCGGGTTCGAATCCCGACTGGGCACACATTTTCAGCTTTGCCCAATCGCAGTTGATGTCATATATTCTGTGAATATTAAATATTAACAACTGCAGGATCAGAAGTGATGTCTGTCCTTTCGGAACTGACGCCACATGTATATGTTTTCTACAAGCCATGAACATATCTTTTGAACTGCATTATTTGATACTGTGTCAATATTACGAGCAACATCCTTCACTAGCAAGCTGGTATCATCAGCAAACAAAAATATTTTACAGTCACCTGTTATACTCGAAGGCATATCATTTATATAAATAAGAAATAGATGGGTGAGGTTCCTATTTGCTACCTGGATACCTTGATGGTTGAAGCTATCCATTTCTCTAATAATCTTCTCAAATACTAGGTTGGGGAGAGACAATGTATACGCGCAATAAATGGAATTCCGACATTTGCTATCGTCGTTACTGCTGTTGTAATTTTAATGGCCAATACTGCATGTGATGCGTGTTTTACCTTCTCCGGTCACGCCTGCGAGCGTCCGGTCCGACCTTAACAAAGAGAGCTGCTGCAAGGCCTCGCGGACGGAAATCCCGGAGCTTCGTGCAGCGTCAGCAGCCGCCTATAAGCCTTTCGGCCAAGGCTGGCGTTCCTCGGGAGCGCAGGCTGGGCGTCCATAACCGTTAGCAGGAGGTGGGCAGCACTGGACCTGTCTAGTGCTGCCGCCAGCTCCAGGAACCGAGGCTGCTGTACGTGAGTGACTGAGAGGGAGGCAGAGGACAAAAGGGGGGTCCTTTTTTTTGCTGGCGGCATGCGATAAATGTAATAACGAGATCTTCTCACCAATGTACAATGCTACCATCTTATCGTCTTTCTGCTAGGAACATCTCATTATAGAGGGATGCTGACTCACTTTTTAAGGTCAGTAACTTGGAGGAGCCGAACATTCTCGCTATGGTCGCGATGTCTGATGATAGTGTATGCAGTCTTACATTGTGACACAAAGTACATATATGTATTATCAAGTGCAACAGTCACCTCATCTTACAATATAGCAGAATATAATTGTGGTGTCGCACAAGTCCAAAGTGCGCGCCACCTACTTTCGGCGCGCGCCGCCATGCACGCACGGCGCGGCGTTCTTACGACGTCAGCCACGAGTGCCCTCTGCTACAACTCCGCTCGTGGCCACCACTGAACGACATCGTTCACTTGGAACTGAGATAGGAACCAGTTAACACTTCGGAATCAGATAGGCACCAGTAAAGACTTGGCTATCGGACAGGCACTAGGCAGGCCTCTAACTCAACTATGTATCAGCATTCTGCAGTACTGACCTATGTAAAGTTAAGTATTGTATACATTCTGTGCAATATATATCTTGTTCTAATTTACTCTAGTATTTCTAGTTTCTGCTGTCCCACTGGCTGCTCACCTCCGTACCTGCACAAGCGTGCTACCTTTATTCCTGTGTCGGACTTCCTAACCGGCCACCGACACCTAGGACGGAAACGAGACACAAAAGCGGCGACGAGTCTGGGACACAAAAATAATAACTAAACTGTCTGACTTCTGGTATATAGTATTCCCCTGTTGCCGGCCGCGGTGGCCGAGGTGACTGAGGCGCTCCAGTCACGGTCAGCACGGCCACTACGGTCGGGGGTTCGAATCCCCCCTCGGGCATGGATATTTGTGCCGTCTTTAGTCTTAGGTAGATCATAAGTAGTCAGTAAGCTTAGGGACTGATGACCCCGTAGTTAAGTCCCATAAGTTGTACAAACATTTGAACATTTTATTCCCCTGTTGCTATCATTCTCATGTAAGCCTGGGGAGCAGAAGCTAAGCAGGCTTGTTAATTCTAACAACTTCATATCTTAACGAGTAACGAAAATCGTAGCAGCTACGAAGTCTGCAGCAAGGTGCCGTTAGTCATACACGATACAGTGGCTTACACAATGAAAAAACAAGTCTGCGGCGACGTGCCATTCGTCACACACCACACAGTTGCTTCCACACTGAAAAAATCTCCACGAAAGTGTTCTTACGTGTGCCAACTTTCAAGGAGATAGTTCACACGGATTCGACATCTCTTGTAAGGTACAGTGGCTCACGAGCTGTTTAAATTAGATTAATACTTGTTCCATAGATCTATATACGACATTTCGTAATGATGTGGAACGTGTCAGTTTAGTAAATGTTGTCTATACATGACAATCAACATTTTAAGGTTTTTTTTATTACATATTTTTGTTTTTTACTTATTTATTTTAAGTCTTATCTAAAACTTCATCTACTTTGTAGAAGGAGTTGCCATTCAGAAAGTCCTTTAATTTCTTTTTAAATACTAGTTGGCTATATATCACACTTTTGATGCTACTTGATAAGTGACCAAAGATTTTTGTGGCAGCATAATTCACCACTATCTGGGCCAAAGTTAGATTTAACCTTGAATAGTGAAAATCACCCTTTCTCCTAGTGTCGTAGCCATGCTCACTACTATTACTTTTGAATTTGGTCGGATTGTTAATAATAAATTTCATGAGTGAATATATATATATATATATATATATATATATATATATATATATATATATATATATATATATATATTGTGAAGCTACAGTGAGGATCCCTAAATAAATTTCTGCAGGATACTCTTGGGTGGGCTCCAGCAATTGTTCTGATTACACGCTCTTGTGCAATGAATACTTTTTCACTCAATCTTGAATTGCCCCAGAATATGATCCCTTATGAAAGCAGTGAATGAAAATAGGCGTAGTAAGCTAATTTACTGAGATGTATATCACCAAATTTTGCAATGACTCTCATAGCTTAAGTAGCTGAAGTTTCAGGAGATCTTCAATATGTTTCTTCCAATTCAGTCCCTCGTCAATGCAAACACCTAAAAATTTTGAATATTCTACCTTAGCTACAGATTTATGTTCAAAGTGACACAATGTACATATATTGTTTGTGTAGAATGTGCAGCACGTATCAGCGAGAAATGAACAGTAGAACGCTACTATTCTATATTATTAAATAGACACCTATGTAAACGTTAATGATCCCTGAAGATAAACCGAAGAACTTTGCACTGGTTTAACACACCGACCTTGAATTCGGGTTGCAGCTCTATTCTTTATCTGGCCATTTTGATTTAGGTTTTCAATGGTTTCTACCTCTTCAAGCAAATGTAACTGTAGTTGATATTATAAGACCAAAGTCTTCTATCTATCCCATACATTTCAAAGTAGTCCATTAAGTATTAAATAATTGTTTATTTTAATTACAGTGTTTTCGTTGTTCTTAAATTTTAATACGGAGACATATGATATTTCCGTGTTAAACTTAACTGCAATCACTACCGATATACAGGCATCAGACCTGCACTGGACACCATAACTAAGTATTAATAGGTGAACATACATATCGACTTACACGCTCATTTGTGAGGCATGACAATAGTCAGCTTTAGCTTGTTTTGAAGACGATTACAACGTGATGTTTCGAGTTGGGGAGAAATTATCTCTGTTTGCCGACATCGTAACGTTCTACTGGTCAATTATTTCATGATCCTGGGCTCACTGTGGCACAATGGTGCAATTTGAAAACTCCTTCACACGAGTTTGCAGCCGTGCGGTAATGGACGTGCGCTCTAAGGCCTCTTGCTGCGGAAGCGAGGCTGCACCCATCGGAGATTCGAGTCCTACTTCGAGCGCGCGCGCGCGCTTGTGTATGTGTGTGTGTGTGTGTGTGTTTGTCCTTAGTGTAGGTTAGATTAAGTCTTTTGTAAGTCTAGGGACTAATGGCCATAGCAGTTTGGTGCAATAGGTTTACAAACATTTTAATATGAACGTTTTTGTGGCTGAGGCTGGGTTGAGATAACAATAATAATTTGAATGCCTGGTTTTGTTTGTAAGTGTTTGACCAATCTCGTTTATTGCTGTCCTGTTATGACGTATAAATGCTGACTGTTTGGCTTATTTCCGGCGATGTGAATTTAGTCACCCGAAGCTGGCCTAGGAAGACGAAAACCTGTTAGTGTCCGAGTAAATAAACATGTTCAAATGTTTATAAACATATTGAGCCAAATTACTTTGGTCATCAGTCCCTAGACTTACAAACTACTTAAGCTAACTTTCACTAAGGATAAAAACACACACACACACCCTTGGGAGAACTGAAACCTTCGGCGGGATCGGTCAATGGAAACGTTAATTAGCCTACAGATCTAATATTTTATTTATAAAAAATAAATATTTGTAAATCTATGGGACTTAACGTCATTGGTTATTAGCCTCTACGCCTAAAAACTACGTAAACTATATAAACCAACCTAAGGACAATACACAGACCCTTGCCCGATGGAGGACTCGAACCTCCGACGGTGAAAAAAATCGTGCGTTCCTCAGCAAGGCGCCTTAGATCGCTCCACTACTCCATCCCGGCTTTTATTTCATTTGTTTAACCTGATCTGACTGGGGCCTTTACGGGCTTGATAAATAACCTATCGCATCCAGCCAACCTGACACTAAGACTAATATGCACAAGTCGTGTAATATTCATAGAAAAGTCAGCTGTTCAGTGAAAACGTATTTTCATAATTTCTCCATTTCGTATAGAAAATACAGATTTTTTTGCAAACTGTTACAATGTATTAGTACATTTCAAGAAAATGCTGATATCATTTACTTTTTGTTGATACGTCAGTGACCTGATGACCTCGTACTTTAGTCTTCTTTAAAATATCAACCAACAAACGGCAGTGAGACGCAATCCAGGAATATAAGATGACTTGTTTCATCACATGAGAGTAACCTGTGAAATGTTAGTGTGCGTTCTGAGATCTTGTATGTCAAGACATCGGTGGAGTGGCCGAGCGCTCTAAGGCGCTTTGCTGAGGAGCGCGTCGTGGTTCGCCGTCGGACATTCAAGTCCTACCTCGGGCGCGCGCTTTGTGTGTGTGTGTGTGTGTGTGTGTGTGTGTGTGTGTTGTCCTTAGCGTAAGTTATTTTAAGTTGTTTGTAAGCCTAGGGAATGGTGACCTAAGTAGTTAAGTCCCTTAGATTTACAACCATTTGAAGAAACATTTGTATGTTAAGTATTGGCTCACCGAATGTTCTTAGAACTCTTCCTATCGTGATCATATATAAAATCTATTTTGAATCCACGTTCAGTCCTAACGGAATACCGCGTGTTGTAAATCATTTGTTGTGTAAAGCACCGTTTGATGAGAGCCAGTAAACGTGTGTGATGAACACGTTGCTGTTCTGGAAACTATACTGCGGAGTTCGAACCGTAGACAGCACTTTCTCTTCGACTGGGTCCGCAGGTTTCTTGACGAGGCTGATTAATCCAGTTGTGTCCCGAGGAATTTTATCTGTTATTATATGCAAGACCACGCGATTGTGAGATACACTGGACGTGAACTAAAGACGTGAATGGCAACTTATCTGAGGATTATTGTTTTTGGCAGGATTTGATATCTCAGGCAGACGACGGGAATGACTTAATGCTTCTTAGCTCAATGAACTAGCATAATCTCACCGGGTTCTCCGAAACGGTAAAATTGGTTGCATTCGTTATTCATTATTTCTGGATTAACAGTTACTCGCAGCGTGCGTTCTTTCAACCGTACGATTCGCGTGTCGGACAACCATAATCTTTGAATATTTATACACCAGAAATATACCAAAAAAGGTAGTTTTTCAGAAAACTTTTGATTGAATGTTAATTGTATTTATCTTCCATGTAGCCTCAATAAAAGACATTGAAAGCATTTGAGAAATAACCAAGTTTCATTCTTTACCTACTGAAATTTAATCTGTACACAACGCAGCCAATAGTATCGACCTCTATTAATTTGATTTAATAATTGCTGATCAAGGGCTACAATGAGATCAATAGTAGGTAATACAAAGTCATTGGTCATGCAGTTACTTGAATATTTCTAAAAAATTATGACTTCGATTTCATTTTCCGTACATTGGATTATGAACATTAACAACAACGTTGCACACTTCACACGAAAGACTTGTAACACAAACTATTGCTCCACGAGATTAGGCAATTACGCCGGCCGCGGTGGCCGAGGGGACTAAGGCGCTCCAGTCACGGTCTTCACGGCTACTACGGTCGGGGGTTCGAATCCCCCCTCGGGCATGGATATTTGTGCCGTCTTAGTTCGTAAGTAGTTCATAAGTAGTTTGTAAGTTTAGGGACTGATGACCCCGTAGTTAAGTCCCATAGACTTTACAAACATTTTAAATTTAGGCAATTACTTTAATAATTTTAATGTTTAAATTCGACACTTCCACTTTGTCTTAAGATGTAACTCTGCATAATTCTGTAAAAGGAACAGGGTCCTATCAACGTAAATGGCTATGAATGAATTAAGGTTTGTGACATGTATTACTTCCAACACTTTCGTGAAATACTCTTCACGCAAGCATGTAAATGTTACATTGCGAAATGTGCTTGCAACATAACAAAGGTCTGTGAAGCAATCATGTCTTTTGATGCATCTTCTTGGAGTCAGCAATGTAAATTTTAAAAGCAACCAACAGAGACTCTGAAACAATAATAAGTAATAATCTAGACACGAGACAAATTTATTTCACTTTTCCAGAATTCCTTGCTTCACTAACCACTAGGGATGTTACTCGTTAAATACTGGCGACAAACTCTATCTGTTCTAATGACATCAGCGAGCTAGTTGTCGCAGTGTTTACATAATGAACTCATAATCTGGAGGTCTGTGGTTCCAATCCACTCCGGCCATTCAGAATTAGGTTTTCCGTGATTTTCCTCCAGGTAAATGTCGGGATGTTTCCTTCGAAAAGCAAGACTATCGACGGGGCTTTATTCTTCCTTCGTTTCCAATGATTTTAAGTACTACTTTGCGCCTATCTCCCTTCTATATTTACTCATAAGCCTTTTCGTTACGAAGGGACTTAATTCCGGTTTTTATGTCGTATAAAGCCGCATATTCCACAAGCATGGACCAGTTACATATTTTACAACTTTTTATGTGCCTAACAAGCGGTGACGAAGATAATGGGTAATCTACTGCGCAAGCCATACTGTAACAGAACTGAACACCCCTCCCAGAAGAATAAATTATCTCTGGCACTGATAACAATAAAAGCTACAGCTTTAGTAAAGATATTTACACAACATTTCTAGGTTCAAAAATGTTCAAATGTCTGTATAGCTTATGGGACTTAACTACGGGGTCATCAGTCCCTAAACTTACAAACTACTTATGAACTAGCTAACACAAAGGACGGCACAAATATCCATGCCCGAGGGGGGATTCGAACCCCCACCGTAGTGGCCGTGCAGACCGTGACTGACGCGCCTAAGTCTCCTCGGCCACCGCAGCCGGCCATTTCTAGGTAACCCAGAGTTACAAAATAAGAAAAGTTAATTGATACAAATCTCAGTTCAAAAAAGATACAGAATACACATTACAGTATCGCTAAACGACATAAGTGTTATGAAGTCCAGAATGGAAGTTGAAGCAGCACGAAATAAAAACAAGAAGGGTCGGAGATTGTGGTTTAACATCTCGCCGTCAGCCCAGTCATTAGAGGCGGTGGACAACATCAGATCACTAACATCTGTGTGGACTGCTGACTAGCTGCGGCGGAGCGACCGAGCGCATTGAGGCGCTATGCTCCGATGCGCAATGCCGTTCTCCGTCGGGAGTTCGAATCCCCCTTCGGGCATGAATGTTTGTGCTGTCTTTATCATGAGATAGTTCACAAGTTGTTTGTAAGTTTACGGACTGATGACCCCGTAGTTAACTCCCATAAGCTTTACAAACATATTTAACTGCTGACTACGAAAAAAAATTATAAATAAATACAATAAAAAATAAAAAGTTACCAATTTTTACTCTCTGATAAAACAACGTTTCTGAAGTGAAATTATAAATTTTAATTACTGTAATTTTCAAGCTCTTTCAACTATATGGATAAATTGGTAGTTGTCGATACCGCCCGTCACCTTTGAACAATGCCGTTTTATGTAATCCCAGGACGCTACGTACAATGAGTCGCGGCAAAATATCGAACGTAATAACCGTGGGAATATCGGATTTGGTCGAGGACAATCAGAAATAGAAAACGGAAAACATCATTCACATTCACTAAAAGTGCTACGAAAGTGACACAAACATGATGACGTGACAACATATCGGATTATTCATGGTATTTACGGGACTACTGCGGAAAAATAGAGCTTGTAGGTGGATTCATACTAAAATAAAAAATATGAAACTGAAAAAATACAGTTTCATTAAAAATGCTACGAAAATAACTAAATTAATATAAAATAGGAAATTTAAGAATACACAAAGAAACTCGATCGGCTACTAGAATTGACTATATTGGTCAATACTAAATGTCGATACCGACCAAATCATTCAATATACAATTGAGAAAAACTGGAATTGACCTATATAGGTGATACCTAGTTACCGATTCCAAGCATTCCTCCATAAGGGCCAGTTCTAATTGTCGATACGATAGATGATTACGAAACATAATTTAATCAATAAAGTTTTATTTTATTTCCCAACCCTGCAACTTCGCTTGATAATGTTGGGAAAGGACGCTCAATGCCTGCAATCACGTAACGTTGGCAATAGCCAGTCGCGTGATGAAGGAAATGTTTTGTCATGGAATCTTGGTTGTACGAGGTCAGTTACTTCCACTAAGCGGACAAGAGCAGATACAAAAACGTGTCAACCATAGAGCATGAACAGCATTATTTATTTCGTGGGTTGTATGAAACCTGTATACGCCAAGTGACTGTAAAACATGGATAGTACTCATTTTATCACCCAATCCGTTCTTCCATCTCGCAGCAAACGAAAAGAAACTAATTCAAAATAAACCACTTTAGATAAGGAAACTGCTTACAAGAATCGAAACATGTTAACACTGATGAGATCGTAAAAGAATTTACACTCAAATAACAAATGACAAGAAATATGAAAGTTTGTATTTGTCGCCCACAAATACGAAATACAAGATATACATTGAAATACATGAATATTATATACGAGTTTCAAAAAAATTACATGTCACCAAATATTTAAATTTATTAAAAAAATATAATCTTATTGCACACCTCAAAAATACACTTCAATTCCAACTATACAAAATTACGCTGTCGTTACAATATTGTCTGTGACTTGTAATAAGCTACGGATATAATAACGTTAGATATGACGTATTTGGTGAAAGCCGAAGGGTGCTATCGAAAACTAGAATTGACCCAATTATATTACACCAAGCTTTCAAAACTGTTAAAAGAATGTAAAAAAGTTGCCTTTAAGTGTCTTCGGATCCATCGCCGATGAATAATGTAAACAACATTGTTTCCTTTTATGTTCTACTGACGTGACGTTGTTCCCCGTACACACTCTGGGCAGTGCATACCACCTTCTACCATCGGACTGACTGAGCTGTCGGGTTTGACCTAAGGCTCCTGTAAGTACGAGTTGACGTATCCGCCATTTTTATTCCTGCAGCTCGTAAGTTAAACATACTGCGGTGATGTAGGATTTGCGTCACGACACTTTAGCACGACATTATCGGTAGTTCTGTTGCCATAAACTGGTCAAATCATTCCAGAGGTGGCTACAGAATGTTTAGTTTCCCGAGAGATTCTGACAGAAGAAAAAATTGGATCGTTAATCGTCGGCGCAAAAGTTGGGAACCCGGACCGAGCGCACACCTATGTATTGTAAGTAAATATTATTTATTGTTACGACTTGAAGCAATATTTAATAGTAAAAATCGTATGTGATATTCGAAAGTAAGTTATTGTTTATCTCTTTTGAAAGTACTACCTCTTAGCAGGAAAGCTGCCTGTAGGGAGTTAGCAGGCGCAAAATATCATAACACAGCAAAACATACAGTTTTTAGAACACAATATATGTGACTTATATAGTAGGCTATATTGAGAAATACACCACATCAAAAAGTTTTGTGCTGACATTGCACAAATTGTTGAAGATACTTGTATTACGTTATTGCGAGAAAGTATTACAAACACTAAAACGTAAAATATAAATATACTGGGCAAAAAGTTTAGTTACGGCTGTGACAGCGTACTACCGTTGAATGCTATTTGTGGTATTTCGAAGTTTCAGCGTCATAACTAGTATGCAATTAGAAAGAATAGTACCTGATGCTTTATCTCAAAATACACCCCCAATTCATTTTCTGCCAATAATGACGCTTATCTATAAGAGTCTGTAACATAACTGACACACAATACTGGGTAAATTTTATTTGTGGCTGCGGCGAAGTAGTGTGCTAACGTTGGCAACGAAAACTTTTCCTAAAAGGATTATTTAATTACTGACAAGACAAAGGTACTGTTACATAAAAAAACCTGTCAACCTCAGAGAAGGAACATAATTATTTATTTCATGGTCAACACATAGTATTATTCCCCTTATTCTATACGATTAGGTTTTCAAATAGCATTCAAAGTTTGTTGCCAACATCGGCATCGGTGCCTCTACGACCGTAAACTTTAGATCATGTACACTAATATTCTTTTTCGTTTTAGTTTTTGCAATACATTCTGAAACTTTCTCAATAACGTAATAGAAGTGCATTCAGCAATGTGAGCACAAAAATTTGATGTGATGTATTTGTCACAGCAGACAACAAACACTTATTGCAAAACGGCAAACAAACCTCGCATATTGACAGTCATTATTAAAATACAAGCCAAGATCGCTTAAAACTTTTATCTATATGACCAGTTTCCGCAGCATTAAACGTAGTATGCGACTTTTATCACAGAAATGTATCTGTTTCTTGCGCTTTTTTTCTTTATTGGACAGCAAAGGAAAGCAGCAATAAGTAAAGAAAACGCGAGATTTTTGTCTAGCCCACATATCGATGTAAACAAGAGTGGAATGCAACCAAGTTCAAAGTAGCACGATCTAAGATTCTATGCCGGACACTTCTAAAATATTTAACTTGAACAAAACAACACTGTTCGCATAAGCTACGTTTAGAAGGGTTGAAGTTATATCAACTTTATGGTTTTCTATGTAAATTGAGTTAAATTTTACTGTATATAAACGTCACTTCTATGTACTTTACCTCAACATATCTTGCCTGAAAATGCTTGTTTTGGAAATATCTTTAATGTGATGTTTCATTTTTCCTATAAACATTCGTAGTAAGAAAGATTAAATACGAAATCCGTCAAATGCGGCACATTACCTTTAACTCAAGATTTACGCAGCGCGACGTTCCTTTGTTACACTAACTGAGCACAGGGCACGTGATGTATTCAGCCAACCATAGCACACTGTAACAGCATTAGTCAGCCAATAGTAGTCATCCAATAGAACACTTCCTCGCTGCGGCAACATGCAAATAGGAATGGTTATCGTTCAAGTTACGATCTGTCCGCATCATGTGAGTTTTCTATTTTTATTTTACACAGTACATTAATCTGTAATCTGGGAATCCCTGTGACTGCAGTAAAAGATAGATTTGTCTGCATACCGTGAGGGTCTTTTTTTCTTTTTCTTTTTTTTTTTTTTTTTTTAGCATTGAATATTTCGCCTTTTTCAACGTATTTTATGCTATAGCTTCATTAGAATAATTTTCTTAAATTGTGAATTGTTCAAGAAAATTTTAAAACCTCAATAATTATACGCTATCCACAGATATTTACTGAAAATTAATGTTACTTGTTGTCAAATTTTGTATCGTATTTTATGGAATCGTTGGTTATTCTTATATTGTTTCCTGATACTGTTTTATTTGTGTAAGCGTAAGAAGTGTAGTTATACCTTTTCCGGGTGTTACCTCAAGAAATGAGTCGTAATTTTTAAATTTTTGATACGTACAATTCATCTCGTTGAGTTACTCGTATATTTTCGATTTTATAATTTTTATTATAGGAATGGATTTTACCGAAAAATTTACATCTGAATCTCTAAGAAGCGCTATGGATGTTCACATGTTGTCAACAATTAAGTTTCTGCAATTGCTTGGTGTATTTGCCGACTATATCAAATGCTCTACTCGCGGAAACTACATGAAACTGACAGCAGTACCAGCTTCTCGAACCAGGGATCTTTTTCTGTGGCGGTGTGGACGCGACCATTTGTGGCGGTCAAATCGTAGAGGCACCTGGTCCGATAAATCTAGATCGGCCATCAGGGTGATTGTTATGCTTACCTACTACTTCTGCTATCGATTATCTGTGGAATTGTGTGCTCACGAAACTAGCGTTTGTGAAAAAACAGTAACTGATTGATTTTCTTTTTGTAGGGAAGTATGTTCTGAATATCTTAAATACGGAGGGAGATTGGGAGGGCCTGGGGTAGTCGTAGAAATTTATGAGTCTTGTTTTGGGAAAAAGAAGTATGGGAGGGGGGTCCGCGAGAAGGTTTGTGGGTTTGGGGAGCTGCTGTTTCTGGGGGTGGGGTACATGATATGGTTTTCAGGATTGTACAAAATAGAAGTAAGGAGGTTTTGGTAGGATTAATCGAAGAAATTATTGAGGAGGGTACTACAATCATGTCAGACGCTTTTTATCATATAAATCTTCGGGAAACGGGGTTGTAATCATTTTGTTGTTAATCGTGGCATTGAATTCAAAACTTATTCTACTGGTGATTACACTAATACAATAGAGGGGATTTGGGGGGCTATCAAATCTGTCATTGGGAGTGGGAAGAGACGCTCTTCCACCTTGCAATCTCATCTTGATGAGTATTCAAAATGTTTGTATAGTCTATGGGGCTTAACTACGGGGTCATCAGTCCCTAAACTTACAAACTACTTATGAACTACTTACGAACTAGGACGACACAAATATCCATGCCCGAGGGGGGATTCGAACCCCCGACCGTAGTGGCCGTGCAGACCGTGACTGAAGCGCCTCAGTCCCCTCGGCCACCGTGTCCGGCTTGATGAGTATTGGAAGAGCGTCCCCCCAAAATTTTTGTATTTTCAAAGTTTTCATGAGTGCAATAAGTAAAATGTACAGGCCAAAGGTTTTTAGTTAATTTGGGTTTAATCGGGATTTGGATTGAGGTGGGACTGGTTTATTATTTTTATTTTGTTAGATATAGAGGTTTTTTTTCCTTGTACAGGGAACATTATTGGTAAGTTTGAATTGGTTAACGAAATTTTATCTTGTTTTTGGGGTGGGGGAGGATTTCGTTGAATATATGTGATTTATTCATTGCGTTTGAATGTTTGTATATATGTTTCTTTCTTTTCATTGTCCTTTTCTTTCATTTTGTGTGCGTGTGCGTGTGCGTGTGTGTGTGTGTGTGTGTGTGTGTGTGTGTGTGTGGTTTTCTGAATGTGGGTGGGCAATCTAGCTAGTTATCTGAAGCTGGTACTTAACTCGGTAAGGTTATTTTGTTTTACTTTTCTTAATTTAAATTGTTACATGTCGATCGCGAGTGTTAGTCGATGCCGCAAAAATGGTAGTTTTACCGGGTTTCTTGTGATATATAGAATTTCACCACTTTTACATTTAGAATCTCCCCACCCAAAACCACTAAATTCTCGCGATGGCCCCGTTAAATTGTTACAACTAAAAGTATATTTGAAGCACTATTCTTGCTATTATTTTTTGTATTATTATTATTTTGTGTTAGCATGGACGCCATATTGTTCTTGTTTAGAAAGACGAACGTCGTATTTGTTGATGACGTCATTGCTTACATAATTGCCCAAATGAGACGAGTGGTATCGGAATAACAAGTATTGCCGGGAATAGTGAGTTACGCCCCGCATCGAACATCCATTGTACTTCTGTCGAGTCCATCTCTGCGACTACTCCTAACGCCAGTAACTCGAGGTGCACAATTGTCGTTAGGCGGGACTGCGTTCTCACTGTCCCTATCCTTTCAGAGAATGTGACAGCATGCTAAGTTTCATTCTTCATTGTACAATTTATGGTCTTGTGAATAATATGTAGGCGTCTTTTTTTCCAAACGTGAACATTAATAGTTTTTTGCGTTGTAACCGAAAGTTGAGAAAGCTACAATTACGAACCAGTATTGGTAAGCATCAAGCATTGATTTCAGATATCCAGTTTCATCAGCTATCGACACAATTACAGTAAAAGGTGAATTAAATAAATTGTGAAAGCATCCTTTTCTTGAAACATATTCTCTTCTTGGTTATTCGAAATGCATAAGAAAAAAAGGACACATCAATGATGAGAAATGTATCTTATTAACTGGATCAAATATGCTTCGAGACTAGAAAAACCTTTGAAATTGCCTTCATGATTCTATGTTATTCACGGCCGCGGTGGAGTAGCCAAGCGGTCTAAAGCGTCTCGCTGCGGAGCGCGCGGTTGCTCGCCGTGGAGGTTCGAGTCCTCCCTGGGGCATGGGTGTGTGTGTGTCTGTCGTTAGGTTAGTTTACCTAGGTTAAAGTAGTTTGTAAGCTACGGACTGATGACCACGCAGTTTGGTCCGATAGATTTACAAACATTTTATTTTGTTATTCACGTAACCTCTTTAATATATTAGATTGACATTTATGTTTGACATGGTTTTCCTTATTTAGTCTTTGGTTGAATAAAATGTATCATCTATAATGCCTCTTAAAATGTCCTCTTAAAATTTCTACTATTATCTTTAACCATACTCCCTACATAAACAGAAATAATATATGAAAGAAAACTTGGTAAACGTATAGTATTCTGAGACACTGACAGATAACTGACAAATTCGTGAATGAAATATGTAACACCTTATAAATAGTCAGATGAAGCAGTGAGGCCTCCAAATGCAGTACGTACTGCACTTTATAATTGAAATTTGTATATTTTATTTATGTAGTACTTGGATACGTACTGATGACAGTAAAAGCTTTTTGCAGGAAGGCACCTGACGATGCCAAAAAATATCCCGTGAATAAATAAATAATACATAATAGTGATTTTGTTTTAAAAACAATTCAAATGTTTGTAAGTCTACCGGACTTAACTTCTAGGTTATCAGACCGTAGCTTACAAACTACTTAAACTAAGGTAAACTAACCTAAAGACAGCACAAACACCCTTTCCCTAGAGGGGATTCGAACCCCCGATGGCGAACGGTCGCGCGCTCCGCAATACAGCGCTCCAGTACGCGCGGCTAATCCGCCGCGACACAGTATTTTGGACCAACCTTTCACAAGTATGTTAATCTACGACATCTGTAACACTATGGTACCAAGTTATTTAACCTTCTCAGATCCTCTGGCTATAATTGAGTACATAACTTTTACAGTGTCTAAGACAGGTCAGAAACATTTTTTCTCAATTTAAACAACATGCGTAATTATAGTTAGTTCATTAGTAGTTTGTACGTTTAGGGACTGATGACCCGCAGTTAAGTCCCATTAGCTTTACAAACATTTGAACATTTGAACAAACCGCTATTTGCCAGTTCTCTGTCGAAATCACGCTATAATAAAAAACAAACTGTTGAAAGAGGTCTATACATTGTGTTCATCACGGAATATTTCATTCCGACCACCAAGCATGTCAACGATGACGCAACGTAATGGTTTGTGGGTAGGCCCGCATCTAGGGTGAGGAGACGTCCGGATTAATCCGGACATGTCAACATTTTTAGCTCTTTGTCCGGGGTCCAGACGGATTTTAACATTGTCCTCCTTTTTCTTAAGTACTGATACTTCATCTATATGCACTGTCCACGTGATGCACAAGCTCGAAGGCTGTGCTACAGGAGACAGCAGGATCGTCAATTTTATCACGGATCGATGCATAAGCGATTGCAAATGTCAAGTACTTAAAATTTCTGTTTCGTATTGCAGTTCCGCACTTAAATTATCGAGGCTTGGCACTCGTATTGTAGGTTTCATGTCATACACGTCTGACTTGTGACTGTAAATTGCAGTTCATTGTAACCGAGTGAGTTTCTAGAAATTTGGTACTGTCTAAAAGGAAAAGTACACTCTCCGCTTTTATTTCCTGCAAATGTCGTGTAAAAAACAGAAAAGGAGAAATGAATTTGTAGTAGAATATTAAATAAGTGAATCTGGAATTTATGTTTCAGTAATGAAAAAAGGTAAGAAATAGCTCGACAGATTGTTTTACTGCCGTTGTTTTGAAAAGTTTCAGATGTCTGTAAACCTATGGGAGCAAACTGCCACTGCCATCAGTCCCTAGACTTACAAACTGCTTAAACTAACTTACACTAAGATCAAAACACACACCAATGCTCGAGGGAGGACTCGAAGTGTTGTGGTTTTAATTCATTGTTTATTAGTTATTCGGAAGGTCAAAGTGCAGTTTCCATTTCGGCAGCTGCTGTTTGCTTTGTATTTGTTGGCAGCGACGCGATGAATGACGGGAGGCGATCGGTCTTTACGTTTTTCGCTTTGTAAACTGTTCAGTATTATGACATAATTATTTTTTTACGAGCAATATTGGAAAATTGCTAAGAAATCGTGAAGGGAAAAAATACATCGAGAATCAGTCTCTACAACAATGTAACAGTTTGTTCGATTTACAAATACCTCGACAAGAAGGTGCGTCCTCATTCTGTATCGTTCCAACTTCACAACACGAAGCCGCCGTAAGTAAAATTCAAACCCGAATTGTTTACAAATCGAAAAAGCGTAAAGTCACGCTTCACGATGTATTGTTTGTGTATTAAGAATGAAGTTGTTTATTAAATTTGGTCATATGTTTTGAGCGTCATCTTTTCTCTTACTTTGTCATCGTTAATAAAGCTGTTTGACCTTTTTTCTACACGATTGCTTCTGGTCACCCTACCAACATACAGAATCACTGTGTACACATCAGTGGCGTAACTAGGACTTGGCGCCAGTCACGGTCTGCACGGCCACTACGGTCGGGGGTTCGAATCCCCCTTCGGGCATGGATATTTGTGCCGTCCTTACTAATAGCTTGTTCATAAGTAGTTTGTAAGTTTGGGGACTGATGACCCCGTAGTTAAGTCCCATAAGCTCTACAAACATTTGCACATTTTGTTGTATGGCACAGAGAAGATAAAAACCTACTCTCTGTGGTGGGGGCCCATAAGAAGTACGGAAGCAGTATAGTGTCAAACCGATGTGGCTCGACAACTTAATCTGAATTGTTCTGTTGTTTCTCGGACGTGGCAACAGAGAGAGATACTGCATCTCAAAGACCAGGACAGAACTGACATCATGTGTCATCGGAAAGAGAGAACCGTTCTTTCGAGGTAAGGGCAGGGCACGTCCGACTCGCTGTAGTACTACGCGACGTGTGGCAACTGACCTCACAGTAGCCACGGATATACACTCCTCGCCATTAAAATTGCTACATCACGAAGATGACTTGCTACAGAAACGTAATTTAACCGACAGGAAGAATATGCTGTGATATGCAAATGATTAGCTTCTCAGAGCATTCACAAAAGGTTGGCATCAGTGGCAGCACCTACAACATGCTGACATGAGGAAAGTTTCCAACCGATTTCTCAAACGCAAATAGCAGTTGACCGGTGTTGCCTGGTGAAATGTTGTTGTGATGCCTCATGAAAGGTGGAAAATGCGTACCATCACGTTTCCGACTTTGACAAAGGTCGGATTGTAGCCTATCGCGATTGCGGTTTATCGTATCACGACATTGCTGCTCGCTTTGGTCACGATCGAGTGACTGTTAGCAGAATATGGAATCGGTGGGTACAGGAGGGCAATAAGAACGCCGAGCTGAATCCCAACGGCCTCGTATCACTAGCAGTCGAGACGACAGGCATCTTATCCGCATGGCTGTAACGTTTTGTGTCCCAACTTCGTCGCCGCTTTTGTGTGTCCCAGCATCGTCGTCGGTGTCGGTGGCCGAGTGGAATGAGATCGACACGCTGGTGCAGGTATGGAGGGGATCAGCCAGAAACTATAAACACTAGAGTAAATTAGAAAGAGATATATATTGCAGAGAGTGTAACAATACTTAACTTTTACATAGTACTGCAGAATGTTGATACATAGTTGTTAGAGGCCTGCCTAGTGCCTGTACAATAGCAAAGTCTTCACTGGTGCCTATCTGATTACGAAGGTCCTAACAGGTTGCTATCTCATTCCGAAGTGGCAAGTCGTTCAGCGGTGGCCACGAGCGGAGTTGTCGCAGAGGGCGCTCGTGGCTGTCGTCGTGAGAACGCCGCGCCGTGCGTGCATGGCGGCGCGCGGCGAAAGTAGGTGGCACGCACTTTGTACTTGTGCGACACCACATAACGGATCGTGCAGCCACGTCTCAATCCCTGAGTCAACAGATGAGGACATTTACAAGACAACAGCCATCTGCACGAACAGTTCGACGACGTTTGCAGCAGCATGGATTATCAGCCGGGAGACCAATGCTGCGGTTACCCTTGACGCTGCATCACAGACAGGAGCGCCTGATGGTGTACGCAACGACGAACCTGGGTGCACGAATGACAGAACGTATTTGTTCGGATGAGTCCAGGTTCTGTTTACAGCATCGTGATGGTCGCATCTGTGTTTGGCGACATCGCTATGAACGCACATTGGAAGCGTGATTCGTCATCGCCATACTGGCGTATCACCCGGCTACACATCTCGGTCACCTCATGTTCGCATAGACGGCACTTTGAACAATGGCAGGTACATTTCAGATGTGTTACGACCCGTGGGGCTCTACCCTTCATTCGATCCCTGCGAAACCCTGCATTTCAGCAAGATAATGCACGACCGCGTGTTGCATGTCCTATACGGGCATTTCTGGATACGGATAATGTTCGACTGCTGCCCTGGCGAGCACATTCTCCAGATCTCTCACTAATTGAAAACGTCTGGTCAATGGTGACCGAGCAACTGGCTCGTCACAATACGCCAGTCACTACTTTTGATTAACTGTGGTATCGTGTTGAAGCTGCATGGGCATCCGTACCTGTACACGCCATCCAAGCTCTGTTTGACTCAATGCCCAGGCGTATCAAGGCCGTCATTACGGCCAGAGGTGGTTGTTCTGGGTACTGATTTCTGAGGATATATGGACCCAAATTCCGTGAAAATGTAACCACATGTCAGTTCTAGTATAATATATTTGTCCAATGAATGCCCGGTTATCATCTGCATTTCTTCTCGGTGTAGCAATTTTAAAAGCCAGTAGTTATATATGTAGATGAATCTAGATTTTGTCTGGAGAGTAATTCCTGATGGATATGCATCTTGAGGAAACGTGAAACTTGATTTCGGGATCCAAATATTGTGGAAAGAGGCGAATATCGAGGATGTAACACTACTAGCTTCTCCATTTCCATAATAATCGCCGATATTCATCTGTACTCATTTCAACAGTAATACTGTGAGTGCGGTACAAGATTTTAGTGCAGTAATTTAGGTTACACAATCGAGTTGCTAACCTTGTGCTAGCAAATCGATGTCATAGATTACTGAAGTTATGGTCGTCTCGATGTCTAGATATCGATAAAAACTAGTAACAAAACCGACAGCAAACGAATACTTACTTTCACTGTATACGTTTCTTCGCTTCGTAGCACAAATGTAATAATACTCAAACAGGTGCCATATTGGGCGAAGCACGTAAGTAAATAAAACTGTGATATCTATGTCCAGTGAGTTTTTTTCTTATTTATTTATTTATTTATTGTTCGACGTGTTGTTCACTCAGCTTTTTTTTTATTATTATTACATAGGGCATTGAGCCGTCTGATTTATTAAACACAGCGTAATACGTCGTCACTAAACAACATCAGACCAGTAACTAACTGACAGCGAGCCAGTTCGGTAAATTCCTTTCATAAGAACGTTAAAAACTAGTGTACTGTAGTTGAGTTATTCACTAAAGTAACATATATAATTACAAAATAATATCATGAAATTATAAGATAAGCAGTGATATTTCAAAAAACAAAAAATGTTACTAGATGAAAAGATAAAGTTATAAACAAGCAGTGAAGTGAAATGTGTGTGTGAAAAATGATTTATTTGGCAACTCGTCAAATTGTTACACTTGATTTATTTGAACATTCACTAATATTAATAAAAGAGTAATCTACTAAAATTGCGTGTGAAATATTCCATAACAATAATGAAATCAATATGCATCCACCCTCGGTGTCGTAGTGAAATAATAGATTTTAATCGTTTCAGTTTATCTGTTCAGATCTCACAAGGTATGTAACATCGTGATTACTTTCATAGTTATCATTTTACAAGTTCGTAATTTATTCTGTCTTTAAAGTACTTTTTAATTATGTAAGCAATGTTCTAAGCTATTTCTCTGTAGAACGCATAACATTTCACAAAAAGATACTGTTAGAATGCAACTTTAGCGTAGAATATGATAATATACTGAAAAATAGCTTAGCGATTACTTTTTAATACAGTATGGAACAGTTCAGTTAGCAGTTGAGGTGTAATGGGCTGTTGTAAAGAGTATCTGTAATGGTACAGACAGGGATTATATTCATCACTCGAACGCCCCTTCTTTATTGCACGGGTGAATCGGCAAGGTCCACCCGCTTTCAGGTATGGAGAAGAGATCTCGGACTCTGAAGTGGGTTTGTTGGGCGGTGCTGTAAGCCCAGACGTCATACAGATGGATGATAATACTGGACCTCAGAGCAGGATTGTTGATGTTTTCTCGGAAGATATTGCACGCATAGTGTGGCCTGATTGTTCTCCCAATTGCCTGTATAGTTTGCACTAGAAAGAAGATCACCATCCATCAACGACTCCAAAATTAGACAGGAGCTCTACACAAAAAAAAAAAGAAAGATCTTTATTGACTCAACATGAGACTGATAATATCACTCGCAACATGCCTGTCGTTGTCAAACTTGACCAGAGGTATAACTACGCCCTATACTGGCTACGATAGCCTATGAACGTGTGTGAAAATCAGTTAATTTGCAAAAATCGAAGAGAATATTGTTTTTTACCGTTATGCATATCGTAGTTGTTTTAGTTTTGTATTCTTGGTATTACTTCTAGAATATCACATGTTTATATTTTGAGGAAAATAAACGCTACGTTCCAAAATTTCCGTTTGGACGACAGCGTACGTAACTCTAACGTATGTAGTGTATTGCGTAACTGGATATTTGCCTTATTTTGCAGCTGCATGGAGTGTAAATGAGCAGCGACTGCTAACAAAAGGTCATATTTTACGGCCCTGTCTGACCTTCCGTCATTCACTTGCTAAGTAAATTCCTTGCCTGCCTTGAGTATCGCTGTGCGTTTATTCACTTAACGTCCTTCATTTGTACAAGTGTTCCTTGTAGGTACCAGAATGGCAGCAGAATCGTTAATACGTGTAAAGAGTGTGAGAATATAACGACAGAGCCACTCTTGTGCAAATGTATCTTTAAATTTTTCCTATCCACTTCTCTATAAGTTTAATTTCTTGAGTTCAAGACATGAAAAAACTATGGATGCAAATTTGTTGATTCATTAGAATACATAAAAAATTCATTTGTACCGATTGTACAGCTGTCTTTTAATCTTATCAGGAACTGGAAATATGTTTCTTGTATCCTTGACAACTCTTGACGCCACAGTTTCCGTCACATATGCATGTATGTTTGAAGGACACTGTATTGATTAAATTGAAAAATTTTGTACACTACATTCGAAAAAGGAACCAATTTGTTAAGCGACACGTTTCGCCGTTTAGAGTATTTGTAGGGTTTGACGCTGGACTTCCATTATAAACGCTACGATAAGTCTTGGAAGAATGCGTGGACTCTGTCCCTTATCACTTGAACCTCACTCGAGTATTTTGCCCTACAAAGGGGTCAAAATTATTTGATTAACCACGTATAGTCTTCCCATCTCGAACCAGTATAACGCAGCCCGATACCTGATCTTAATATCGATCGGGAAGATTCAGAGTACCATACACAGTGCTTCGATTGTTGCGGTCCAGATATTCAGAACAGGGCATTCCTGTCCCGTCGCCGAACCGCTGAAACGCAATCGACGTCACAGAAAACAAAGTCCATTTGGAACGCGATGTCGGCATACGGTTGGTAACCATGGGGACAGTCACTTGAGCATCAAGTCTGATAATGAAGAATATGATGAATAAGATGACATACAAGAGGTGGATCTAGAGACACCAGCAAAACTAGAAAAAAGAGACAAATGTATTAAGCAATGGATAATAATGACGTTCAGTCGTAGACAGTACAGGCAACTGATGCCATCTGAGCGAAAATGGCACCATAAACCTGTGAATTTTAAATTATTAGTAACTTCAAAGTGTAAGAATCACTCACACTACTTGTCCAACCACTTGTACTTGTTTTAACTGTTAGTTAAGCGCAGTTCAATAAAATAAGTTACAATCTAACTTGCTGTTTAAGGATTAACGACTCTAAGGTAATGCCGAGATCTTCATCCTTAAGCAGCATTGTGATGGTAATAGCCAGCTATATTCTTTTTATACTCTAATAAAATCAAATTTTTGTCTCCAGTTCATGCTGAGAGATCTGCGTTTCTCCACTGGTTATGAGGCAAATTATCTTCCCTAAATAGATGTAAATGCAGATTTCTAGGTGAGATTCACTGATGAAATCTTCTCGAGTTATCAACCAAGTGGTTGCATAGATTTAACGCACTGTTTCAACTAGATTCCTAACTCGTCATCTTAGGACCAAATGCCGGGTTCATGCTCAATTCGTAGATGGAACTGAGGGTTACACTGCGCCCTATTTCAAGATCGTGCTACTGTTTTACGAGTAAGCACTCTTGTTAAAACGAAAAGCAAAAGTCAAGTACCAATAACACAGCCGTACTATGAAGAAAAAAATCACTCTCCAGGACATCTTTTTATACAGTTATCCTACATCAATCTTTACGCATTAAGGATGTGTGTTTGTGTGTATAACTAATTGTGTGCGTCCCATATCTCGTCCTTACCCTTTGCTTTACAGTGGTTTCTTGGGATACCACTTCTTGCTGTGACGTATCCCCTTGTGGCATAGGTGACTCACTGTGAAACCACCGTCTCACCCTAAAGCTCTAAAATTACTTTCAGAATGAAAGTCTCTGTGGGCAAAAGACAATCCAATGAACCGAAATTGCCCTTTCATAGCAAATCGAAAGAATATGCAAATTGTAGTTTGAAAAAGAAGACATGTGGGACGAGATGGTCATGCAAAGTGTTTGATGTCGAATTATGCCTAACTAAAAAAAAACCTGTTTTTGGGACTATCGTGAGAAATAGAAGGAAGTGCATTATGTAATGTACTTAGAAATTTTTCATGAAACGAAAAACATTATATTTAGTTTTTAAAAAATCAATAAATATGAAAGAAAATGTAATATTAGTGTAATAATAAACGTTAAAAATTAAAAATTAACTGCATTGTGAACAGTGGTTTCACAGTGAAACCAACTCTGTATATTATTCGTAAAAATTGAAAAAAAAAAAAAAATGTAACGTGCTCCTGTAAGGCTCCTGAACTGTCGTACTGGCCCAACCGTGCCGGTGGTTTATGCAATTCCATTCTTGGGACACTTGTGCTCAATACTCGCGTTTTGCGCATGAGATTGTGAATTTATGTCCTAGGCGACACTGGAAGCATTTACCTGACAACTGCTATCTGCTGTGATAGTGGGGCTGTTATAGTTAAATGTCGATACTGCTTTACATATCGTAGTGAGATTCCTGGGCGGAAGAACTTATTCTCTTTCAGCTCCACTGATTCAACATCGTCCAATCGCCAGCGAGATCCAGCGTCGACACATCAATCCGACTCATTGTTATTGGTGAAGTGATGCTCACTATTTGCTAGGGTTGTTTTATATAGTTGCAGTAACCATTCGTGTGTATGGGCGTGCGTATGATCGATGCTGACTTATCTTTCCTGTAACTAATTTCTTAGCGCCTCTGTCAACCTTTCAATTTTTCACGGTAGAAGAACGCCACAAGTATATCCAGATATTTCACTGTGTTACGGATGCATTTGTTTAATTCCTATTATTCTTCATATTTTGATTTGTAAACTTATTTGTTAAAACTCAGACAATTTGCTGGTCACACATGTATTACTCGGTGTTAACCGATTTTACTGCATTTGACGTCCTTTTTATATATATTTGTTTTCATTTGTAACCCATTTCTTGACGACACTGCTAACAGTGATTTCATTTACAAAATCCTTTATACTAATTGTTAACTATACCCCGAATTTCTGTGTGCTTTAATGAATAAATGTATTAATTTAAGTCATAAAGTTACTTTTCTTTACAAATTCCTAACTTACTATTTTGGATGGGTAATTAGATAGGTAGGTAGAGGGCTGTGTTTATTATTTGGTGCACTCTGATCAATTATCTCGCCACCGTGCTTGTAGATTTAGGGTGTTGGATTTTTTTACATGTTTTATTAAAAAATATGGTGGCGACCCTTGATAATAACATTAATGAGGATTATATTTACAATTAATTTGCATATCTGTGATTTTGCACATTTGCGTACCAGAACCGTCTCTGACGAGTAAAAATATATCCACTCGGTGGGGTTATCCCTCCATTTTTACTCGACGTCATACAAAACCACTTATGGGTTGAATTCAAAGTGTTTTGTGTGTGTATTAGTTTACTATCTAAAGGATAAGCATACTCCAATGATATAGGCAAAATTCGTCTTCTGTATGTGAGTTACTGTAACAACTTGAAATTATATGAGTAAATCCAGCATGGGAAATGAAACAAGAAAATAAAAACAAAACTATTCTTTATAATAAGAAGGAGAAGAAGAAGAATAAAATATTGCACACACAAGAAAGTACTAGTTTTAACTCTACTATTTGGCCACGATAACTTGACGATTTTGTTGGTGCTGCCACAAGTGGAGAAAATCGACACCAGTTGAAAGTTATTCTTTTATTTACATGCGCTGCCAACCTTACAATGGTTCTTAACGCGAAGAATTAATGTACACATTGTTAGAGTAACGGTTCCAGCACTGCAGCAAGCAGCAGATGTTGCCTTCCGTTCGTGCAAGACAAGCTCCCAGCAGCCATCGCGCGAATCGTCAAGTTATCGTGGCCAAATAGTATGCCCACTGGTTGCGTTCGTTAAACGGTAATATTTGCCTTGGTTTCGACGCCTTATAGGTGTGTCTTCATCAGAGTAATTTTAAAATTACATATAAAAGAAATATAACGTACAGTGACAACACTCTCTTCACGCAAAATTACTCTAAATGATTGTAATGAAAAAATTGAAGTTATTTTGATGAAGACGCACCTAACAGGTTCGAAACCATGGTAAATATTACCGTTTATTTAATGATCCTTTCGAGTAATTTTACATGACGGGGGCACTGTCGCTCTAATTGGCATTTCTTTAATACTTTATTGTACAGTTATTCTCATGAAGACACCCATAGCAGTAATGAAACTATGTTAAATATTATCGTTTCATCAACGAAACCAGTGGTTTGATCCTCCGACTTCAAATTTCTGTATGGCTGCTGACTGCACGTTCATATTTAAAACTGTGATCTGTATTTTAAAAACATAAATAAATAAAAAGAAATCGGAATACTTCATAAACTCATTTATTTTATCAATAAAAATAATAATTATAAATTACGCAAATCAATCCTCCTCAAAATGGAGGAACCGAAATACTGAAAGCATTTATCCATCTTTGATGATATCGAAAGACTTTGTTTGCTGACAAAACTTTTTACTGGAAAACTTGACAGCTTATCACGTTAATGCGTTTATTACATAATTTTCAAGCCTCATAGATTTTAAAGCTTAATAGCATTATTCAAGTTCAATGAAATGTGAACTTCCAGTTGGCCTCTAACTCCATATAGCTTCATTACTGAATTAAAATTATCGCCTCTCCCAAGCGTGACTCATTACTCAACAGCCATGTGATCTGACCTACATTACGTTCGGATACACTGTATTACAGCCAGTCGAGTTTGTGAACGTTCCAATTTCTGGGATGGAGATCTTTTTGAGCCTGAAATTTAACGTTCTTTCTGATTCTTCTGGGGCAGAAAATGTTACTTTATCTTGCCGGCTAATGAACTTGGGTCAATAGGAAAGCACCACAGTAGGGCGAGGGTGTTTTGTCCATTGTCTACAATTACCGTAAAATTCGAGGACGTGCTGAAAAATAACGCCTCCGAAGTTTTTATTCCCTTCCCAGTTGCGGTTCAGGCATTACAAACCACGCATATTATTCAGTCGACGTTTTCGTCTCGCTGGCGTAAGTTGCAACAATTTACCGCTAGAGAGTTTCGAATGATAATGTGTAACACGGAAGTGTAAAACGTGACTATGCCAGTCCGTGAGAGACAATAAGAAAACTGGAAAGACTGTTTGGAAGAGTTCGCCCAAACATGGATCACTCTATCCTTCAACATTATTGTTGCACCACTTGCAGCGATCCATCGCATTGCATTCGCTGTTATCAACCACTCTCCATACAGACACGACTTGCCCCATCCGATTTTCAAAGGTTATCGGAAATTAAAGAACGCCTTTGAGAACTTCACTTACATAGTAATGAAGCGGTTTGACAAGTTTAGTATAGCGTTTGTGGCTCTTTAAACAATGTTTAACAATGGGAGTATGTGTCAGATGTGGCTTAAATTCAAAGTAATATTATCAACAATGATTCAAAGATTTATACCAAACTAGCTGAAAGCCCGGCGTTGCCTGGGTATTTATTTATTCAAGCCTTGAATTAGTACTTCTCCTATCCCCCCCCCCCTCTCTCTCTGTCCATCTTTTTTCTAAGTATATGTTATATTTTTCAGAGAATATGTAAGAACTAAGGCTCTCTTGCGTAATGTACAAAATTTCAAGTGCCGTATCCAAACAAACAAAGATAGAAATCAAAATATAAATAATATGTAACATTCACACAGTCATTTAATTCACAACTTGACTATAAACAACACCGAGCGAGGTGGCTTTAGCAGTGGCAACACACTGGACTCGCATTCGGGAGGACGGCAGTTCAGAACAGCCTCCAGCCATCCACATTTAAGTTTTTCGTGTTTTCTCTAAATCTCTCCTGACGAATGCCGGGGTTGTTCCTTTCAAAGGAACACAAACAATCCGAGCGTAAGCTCCGCATCTAATGACGACGCAGTCGACGGGGAGTTAAACACTAATCTTCCTTCCTTCCTGACTATAAACAATATTTCCTGTGACTTGTCTAAGATCTAATACGAATATTTTCTATGGTGATCCGCACCCCCAGCAAGCGACATAAAGCTGTCCGTGTAAGAAATATAAAGATTTCAAATATACTCTACAGTACTGAGCAGATTGCCCTGTGATTTATTAATCACAAGGTCATGCCTGATGCAATAGTTTAACGGCATCTACAGCGAAACTGTTGTGACCGGTAGACTTCTTTTCGTTTCATCATTTTGTGGGGGGAGAGGGTGGAAGGTCAGTTACAAATGTTTCATAAACGTTCGAAATTACATGCAAACTTTGTTGCAGGTCAATAACCACTCCTGTTTTCCTATAATTGACGCTTATATCTGGGTATTCTCACGCGGTTGTCTCTCATTATTTATGACGTCATATCTCCTGGGCTATGTGTCGTGCTCTTTTGTTTTTGCTTCAGGAACCTTCTTGGGCGTACGGTGGACAGTTCACCAAAGTTTTATTTGCAATCGAATGATTGGTTTATGTACACATAGAAGATATACAGCGATAACAAACAATATCAACAGTACGACACGTAGTTCATGAGATATGACTATATAAACAGTAATGTTCCTGGAAAAACACCCGGAGGTACACACGTGGTACAACAGCAAAAAGCGTGCCAAATTCAGTATAGTGCCAACGTCTATGGCAGACGCTCATAGTAGTTTCCACAACGAAACCAGGGTGTTGTAATTTGGTAGAACATCAAAGAAATTCTGGTCATATATAAAGTACACTAGCCGTAAGACTCAATCATTGTCTTCACTGCGCGATAGCAATGGTAATGCTATCGTAATGCTCAGAGTTACCAAACAAAACTCTCCGAAATTCCCTCACGAAATAAGAGGTAGTAATTATTCCAGAATTCGAATCAAGAACAGCTGCAACATGTTTAATTTAGGAGCGGGTATCCTCGGAGTAATAAAGCAAGGCTACCGGTCCAGACCTTATGCCAGCTACCTGTATGTTCCTTGCAGAGTGTGCTGATGCAATAACTCCATACTTAGCTATCATATACAACCGTATACACCTGAAGCTGGGAAGTTGCACAGGTCAGTCAAGATTCCAAAAAGTCAATGAAAGTAATCTGCAAAATAATTGGCCCATAGCACTGACGTCAATGTGCACTATATTTGGGAACGTATACTTCGTTCTAACGTTATGAATTACTTCGAAGAGAACGATCTGTTGACCCATAATCAACACGGATTCTCAACGGATCGTTCTTTTCAAACACAGCTATCTTTATATTCACTTTATGATGAATGCTGTCGACAAGTGATCTCAGAACGAATCCAAGTTTCTAGATTTCTTGAAGGCTTTTGACACCGTACCTCATAAGCGGCTTCTAATTAAAACGGGTGCTTATGAACTATCACTATATTTGTGCTACTGGATTCGCTATTTCCTTATATAAAGGACGCAGTACGTTGTAATTGTCGAAAGGTCATCAAGTGAAATCTGGCGTTCCCCTGTGAAGTGTTATAGGGCTCCTACTGTTTCTTGTTTTTGTCTTCGGTTTAGGAGACAATCTGAGGAGCTCTCTTACATAATATGCTGATGATGCTATCGATAACGTCTAGTGAAATCTCTAGAAGATCGAATTCTATTGCAAAATTATTTACAGAATATTTCAGTATGGTGCAGAAATTGACATTTGACCCTGAATATGAATCGTGTGAAGCCGTCAGATGAACACTAAAAGAGATTCGATAAACTTATTTCATACGATAAATCAGTCAAATCAACAGGCCGTCAATTCAAGGGAATACCTAAGAATAACAGATATGAACAACTTAAATTGGAAACAACACACAGAAAATATTGGAGGGAAGACGAACCAAAGGCTACGTTTCATTGGACCAGCAGTTAGGTACTGCCTACACTATACTTATCTGTCCTATTTTGGAGTATTGCTGTGCAGCGTGTGATCCTCACCAGGTGGGAGTGAAGGAGGACATAAAAAATTTAAGAAAAGAGCAGCTTGTTTTGTATTACCGCGATATAGGGGAGCGAGTGTCACGGACATGATGCACGACTTGGGGTAGAAATGATTAAAAGCTCTATTTACTAATTTTGTTTTCACCAACTTTCTTCCTCGAATGCGAACATATTTTGTTGCCATTCCCAGCATACGGAGAGATGATTGTAATAATAACATAAGAGGAATCAAATCGAGAACGAAATGATTTAGACATTCCCTTTTCCCGCGCGCTATAGAGAAATAGAATAAAAGCGATTCGGTGAACGCTCTGCCACGTACTTCAGTGTGATTAGCGGAGAAGCTATGTAGATATATACAGATAGTAAACATATAGGTCCGTTGAGGCTGGAGTTGCCAAAATAAGCCTTCTCACGATACAGCAATTTTAACGTTACGAAATTGAATCACGTTGAAACACTATTATCTTACTCCAAACGAAATATACATCACACTATCGCTCCAAGGTGCAGTGTGTAGCGCGTGATAAAAACTAGCACATACACTTGAAACAAAGGTACGAAATAATAGTGCAGCATAAACTTGAACTGCCGCGGCGGAGCGGCCGAGCTTATTGAGGCGCTGTGCTGCGATGCGCGAAGCCGTTCGCCGTCGGGGGTTCGAATCCCCCCTCGGACATGGATGTTTGTGGCGTCTTTAGTATAAGGTATTTCATACGTAGTTTCTAAGTTGAGGGTCTGATGACCCCGCAATTAAGTCCCTTAAGCTTAACACACATTTGAACGAAGTTGGACTAAAACTAAAATATTAATTTATTGTTCTTTAGGGCATACAGCACAATACATGTAGTTTAATGACTTTTTGACGAAATTGACTAGATTTGCTGTAGACGTTTCAAATATTATTTATTCATGACAGACTGTACGGCGAATTGCCAGTTGATTCCGCTAAGTGTCAAATGAATTTCGGATATAATATAGTTTGTACATAACCATCCTTTTCTGTTGAAATAGAAAACTTATTTTGCATGTATAAGATAGATTGTTACGTACGTCTAGATTGATCGACGAACATATTTCGTCGACAGAAACTGTCTTTTAACTGTTTTCAATCTTCATAATAACCGCAAAACACCACAATACCACAAATACACACACAATATATATATATATGTTTTACTTTCTGAATATAATCTGTCATCGTAATAGAAGATCTGTAACAAACTTTATTTATTGTAACTACTTTACAACATCAGCAGATTAATGACAGTTTCTGTACATCCATAAATATAGACGTAAGTAACATGCAAAATACGTTTTGTGCTTCGAAATAAGACGATGCTTTGTAAAAGTTGTTATATTTGCAGGTCGCTTGACAATGGTAATTCTCGCCGATATTGTCGTGAATAAATACCATTGTTTCTTCAGCAGCAAATCTTAATCACCTTAATTTACTACTGACCATTAAAATTGCTACAACAAGAAGAAATGAAGATGATAAACGGGTATTCATTGGACAAATACACTACACTAAAACTGACATGTGATTACATTTTCACGCAATTTGGATGCATACATCCTGAGAAATCAGTACCCAGAACAACCACCTCTGGTCGTAATAACGGCCTTGATACGTCTGGGCATTGAGTCAGAGCTTGGATGGCGTGTACAGATACAGATGCCCACACAGCTTCAACACGATACCACAGTTCATCAACAGTAGTGACTGGCGTATTGTGACGAGCCAGTAGCTCGACCACCATTGACCAGACGTTTTCAGTTGGTGAGAGATCTGGACAATGTGCTGGCCAAGGCTGCAGCCGAACGTTTTCTGTATCCACAAAGGCCCGTACAGGACCTGCAACATGCGGCCCTGCATTATCCTGCTGAAATGTAGGATTTCGCAGGAATCAAATGAAGGGTAGAGCCACGGGTCGTAACACATCTGAAATGTTACGTCCACTGTTCAAAGTGCCGTCAATGCGAACAGGAGGTGACCGAGACATGTAACCAATGGCACCCCATACCATCACGTCGGATGATACGCCAGTGTGGCGATGACGAGTAAACGCTTCCAATGTACGTTCACCTCGATGTCGCCAAACACGGATGCGACCATCATGATACTGTAAACAGAACCGGGATTCATCCGAAAAAATGACGTTTTGCCATTCGTGCACACAGGTTCGCCGTTGCGTACACCATCTCAAGCGCTCCTGTCTGTGATGCAGCGTCAAGGGTAACAGCAGCCATGGTCTTCGTGGTGATAGTCCATACTGCTGCAATCGTCATGGAACTGTTCGTGCATATGGTTGTTGTCTTGCGAAAGTCCCCATCTGTTGACTCAGGGATCGAGACGTGGTTGCACGAATCCGTTACAGCCATGTGTATAAGATTCCTGTCATCTGGACTGCTAGTGATACGAGCTGTTGGGATCCGGCGCTGCATTCTGTATTGCCCTCCTGAAACCACCTATTCTCTATTCTGCTAACAGTCATTGTATCGCGAACAACGCGAGCAGCAATGTCGCGATACGGTAAACCGAAATCGCGATAGGCTACAATCCGACCTTTATCAAAGTCGGAAACGTTATGGAACGCAATTCTCCTCCTTACACGAAGAATTACAACAGCGTTTCACCAGGCAACACCAGTCAACTGCTGTTTGTGTATGAGAAATACGTTAGAAACTTTCCTCATGTCAGCACGTTGTCCTTGTCGCCACCAGCGCCAACCTTGTGTGAATGCTCTGAAAACCTAATCATTTGCATATCGCAGCATCTTCTTCCTGTCGGTTAAATTTCGCGTCTGTAGCACGTCATATTCGTTGTGTAGCAATTATAATGGCCAGGAGTGTAACAATGTCATTAAATAAAACTTTAAATACTTCTATCTGGCACTTGCTGCCGGTCTACTCTGGAAGAAGCAATGTAAGTTTCTTATGGCATATATATATAATTTGCAAATAAACTATGTTCGGATTATTTTCTTTTCCTTGTACGGCGAAACTATGCGTCTTGTCTAATTTCATGAGACTAGGTGAACGGGAAATACCCTATATGTTTATTTGGGTAGGGTTGTGAGCCTAAAACAGGCCGTAAGTGATTGATTTATTTTAAGAGGCTCAAATCTGCTACACTGCTAAGCAGGGCCGAATGCATGATTTTCTAGTGGTGGAGCCTTATTTCAAGAAATTTTGTCACCGTGCCGTCTCCAAATTTTCTAGAGTAAACAAAGTTGTTTTCTTAATCTAGAAGGCGTCCGTGCAGTAGGGACAAACATTAATGTGGTATAGAACATGCAAAATTTATAGAAAATTTAGTGCATTTTTTTCTTTCTATAAACACCGTAAGTAAGTTGTCTCAGGTATTTAGGAAAAACGATATCCCCCATGTATTCACCCATGGGCTCCCGAAAAAGAGCAATACGTTCAATAAAGACGCGTTCACGAACATCTGGTGGGATGTCGTTATTAACTCATTTAATTTTATTCTTCAGTTGATGTATTCTTTGTGATATGCTCACATACACCTTTGATTTCACCAATCTCCGCAAAAAAGGTCACAAGTGGTAAGATCGCATGATCTGACAGGTCATTCCTAGTTGCCATGGAAAGAGAGTATTTTCTGATGCATCTTGTCATTCAGAAGAGCAATAGTTTCACGGAATGTGTGGACATGTCGAACCATCTTGTTGAAATAAAAAAAAAATCGTCATTTTCTTCAATAAAAGGGGAAAACCAATCAGAAGCATGTTTCGATAATGGTCACCGTTGACAGTGACGGCAGCTCCCTCGTCATTTTCAAGAATGTATGGAACGATCCCTCCTCCCGCCGAGAACCCACACTACACAGTCGTGCGTTGTGGATGCATTCTTCTACAATCACTCCCGGATTTTCGTTACGCCAGGTCCTGCAGTACTGCTTGTATTCACGTACCCACCTCGTCTGAGAAAATTGTTCTTTTCGGAAGTTCTCGAACCGCAATGTGACAAAAAGACTCAAAATTGATATTCGTCCTTATTTCCCGGACACCATCTACTATAATAGCAAATACGTCTTTTTAAACAGTTATGTCTACATTTTCAGTCTCTATCCCTCTCTTTCCTTTCTGAATCTAAGAAAATCTGGGGCACGCTGTAGCCTTCCAATGAATTCGCCTCTGGTGCTAAGAGACCGTAGACTTTGGTACGTGACGTGTAAGTTTCACCTTGATACCTCTACTCGTCGCAAAAAAGCGGTTTTGGTTGGTTAGAGCTTTGCAGTCTCCTACGCCTCTCTATCGTGTGGCGATAATCTGACGTAACACTCACGAAAAACCCAGGTAATTTTTGCAACATCGCAACTGACAAGTAGTTGGCTTGTATAAACATACCACAAAAACGGTTGTGTATTGAATGCGTATTAGGAGTGAAGCAGCACATTCGAAACTGTATCGTTTTTTGGAGCTTTTTGGCACTATAAATGATAGCAGCTATCAAAAATATAGCCGCGGTGGAGTGGTCCAAGGCGCCTTGCTGCGGAGCGTGATGTTGGCCGTCGGAGGTTCGAGTCCTCTCTCGGGCTTGTGTGTGTTTAAATGTTTGTAGAGCTTATGAGACTTAACTACGGGTTCATCAGTCCCTAAGCTTACAAACTACTCATGAACTAGCTAACACTAAGGACGGCACCAATAACCATGCCCGAGGGCGGATTCGAACCCCCGACCGTAGTGGCCGTGCAGACCGTGACTGGAGCGCCTCAGTCTCCTCGGCCACCGCGGCCGGCTTTGTGTGTGTGTGTGTGTGTGTGTGTGTGTGTGTGTGTGTGTGTGTGTGGTCCTTACGTTAGTTTTGGTTTAAGTAGTTTATAACCCAAGGGACGCATGACCAAAGAAGTTAAGTTCCACAGATTTACAAACATTTGAACATTTCAAAAATATAATCCGGAAATCTCTCATTTCGATTTTCAAAGGATGCTGAGAAGTAAAAGAAGAATCACGGAATGCATGACATTAACTGCGAATGGTTAAAATTCAATATGTGTACCCAGCCGGGATTTGAAACCGGGTTTCCTGCGTTATTTTTCTGCTTGGCGCTTGCGTTAACGGCTGGCCACCCCTGGAAATGTCGAGTCGCGAGCTGTTGTTATGGTGCCGGCCGCGGTGGCCGAGGGGACTGAGGCGCTTCAATCACGGTCTGCACGGCCACTACGGTCGGGGGTTCGAATCCCCCCCTCGGGCATGGATATTTGTGCCGTCCTTAGTATTAGCTAGTTCATAAGTAGTTTGTAAGTTTAGGGACTGATGACCCCGTAGATAAGTCCCATAGACTCTACAAACATTTTTGTTGTTATGGTAAGCGTTGTGCGCATGGTCGAGAGGACCATCGCGGCGTTCACTAAAGAGGAATATTGTTGCACGGTTTTGGTGGAAAGGGGAAATGAATATTCTTTTCTATAGCATGCACTTCCTTTTCATTTCTGATACGTATTTCGAAACATACCGTCCTGAAACTGGTTAGAGATGTGAAAGATATTCTGTATATCTACATCTATACTCCACAAGCCACATTACGGTGAGCATTCAATCTCCCCTCACAGGTGATGGTAAACCCTGTAAATGTTTTGCTGCTTGCCATGGAGAAATGCCATAGACGCCAAATGAAGCAATCAACAGAAAACACGAGTGAAGACTATGTGATGTGCGACATGGTAGTTAAACTTCTAGACGAGCATGTAAATAGCGCAGACATGTGGCTAGAAAAGACTGAAACACTCGATATTGCAGACTGTGAATCCACCGACAGCGAAGAAAAGGAAGAAAGTTGCACACATGAAGACTTCTTTTTCTTAAAATATTCAAATGTTTGTAAATCTATCAGATCAAACTGCGTGGTCATCAGTCCGTAGCTTACAAACTACTTCAGCCTAGGTAAACTAACCCAAGGACAAACACACACCCATGCCCCAGGGAGGACTCTAACCTCCACGGCGAGCATCCGCGCGCTCCGCAGCGAGACGCTTTAGACCGCTCGGCTACTCCACCGCGGCGCACATGAAAGCTCTTCGAGTGTTAGTGCCACGTACCATCATCAGTTATCTCCGAAAGCAACACCAGCAACTACAATAATTTATCAGACAAAGAAAAAGCGGTGAAGTATTGGTTGAACGAAAGTGGTAAGAAACGCCTAGGTACGCTTTGTCCGTTCTGAACGTCAATTGTATAGATGTAAAAAGGAAGTCGCTGGAAGACGTAAGAGTCGACTGAAAATTGCGACGGAGAGAAATGCGCGACTTTTTGAGTAATTTACCGATGCCAGACGACAGTCATTAAGTGTAAGCGACACAACTTTGCGTAATTGGGCGTTAGGGATTGCCAACGCGATAGGCGCTAAAGAATTTACAGCTTCTCAAACTTGGATTTATAGCTTCAAAAGATATCATAAAGTTGTGGCACGAAAAATAACAAAATTTGCATCGAGAAACTGGTCGGAAAATGAAATGACTCAAACGAAAATGATAGAAGCTTTTCTTACGACAGCAAAAAATAAGATCGCCAGTTTTAGTGAATCTTACGTTTACAACGCAGATCAGTCAGATTTGCAAAGAGAAATGCGTGCCGGCCGTGGTGGCCGAGGGGACTGAGGCGCTCCAGTCACGGTCTGCACGGCCACTACGGTCGGGGGCTCGAATCCCCCCTCGGGCATGGATATTTGTGCCGTCCTTAGTTGTAGTTAGTTCATAAGTAGTTTGTAAGTTTAGGGACTGATAACCCCGTAGTTAAGTCCCATAAGCTATACAAACATTTGAAACATTTAAATTTGCGAAATGCGTGCGAAAAGAACACTGTCATTCAAAGTGGAAAAACATATTGAGGCAATTGCGCAGTCCACGACTGCACTCACCCATTCATACACTATAATGCCCATAATTAGTCTGGATGGTTCATTGCTGCCTAAACTATATGTGTGTCTTCAAGAACCAACTGGACGTCTTGGACCACGTGTCAAACAATGTTCTACGCGGACAGTCTTGTGGTAGACGCATCGAAGTCTGGAAAAATGTGGAATGATAACGTTACACTTTTCATGCGTCATGCTTTTCTACCGTTCTGCGGGAACAAAAATCTTCTCCTTCTAGATTCGTGGTCAGGTCATAAAACATCTGATTCATTAAAAGCTGTATTTCTTGCTCACCCAGACAAAGAAGTAGAGATACTTCAGATTCCAGCATGACGAACGTAATTCAACCGTTAGACAGAGCATTTTCCCGCCAGTGGAAGGCATTTTACAGAAAACTAATAAAGAAAATTATTGTGTGCAAATCACTGCAGTTTCCCATCACCGTGACAATATTCTTAACTTGCAATTAGTCGTACATTATCAGTTTTCCTCCCCCGGGTTTGAAAATGTGATTAAATATGCGTGGCATACCTCGAAATATACTGATATTAGGCCTGATTCCTACCTAACACCGGCCGAGTTTTGTCTACGGAAGTCTAACAACGTCGGTGATTCGCAGGGCTGTCGTATGTCTTTGCTTGTATGTTCATGGTGCACAAAAAAACCTATGTTTTGAACATTGGATCAATATTTCTCATTTTTGCGGTAATTACAAGAAATAAAAATTTGACGTGTTCTAAACCGTATATGTATTTGTGTCTATTTCATTGCTATTTGGAACGAATGTTGCAGATAACATATAAGCTACGTTTGTCAACGAATTTATTATTATTGTTGTTGTTGTTGCGGTCTTCAGTCCGGCGACTGGTTTGATGCAGCTCTCCTCAATACCCTATCCTGAGCAAGCCTCTTCATCTCCACATAAGAACGGCAACCTACATCTGTCAGAATCTGCTTACTGTATCCATCTCTTGGTCTTCCCCTGCGATTTTTCCCCCATACACTTCCCTAGAACGCTAAATTCACAATTCCTTGATGTCTAAGAATGTGTCCTACCAATCTATCCCTTCTTTTAGTCAAGGTATACCAGAAATTCCTTTTCTCCCCAATTCTGTTCAGTACCTCCTCATTAGTTACGCGATCCACCCACCTAATCTTCAGCATTCTTCTGTAGCACCATATTTCAAAAGCCTCAATCATCTTCCTGTCCGCACTGTTTATCGTCCATGTCTCACTCCCATACAAGGCAACACTCCATACAAATGCCTGCAGAAAGGACTTCCTTAGGCTTAAATCAATATTCGATGTTAACAAACTTCTCTTTTTCAAGAACGCTTTTCTACCCATTGCCATTCTGCATTTTATATCCTCTGTACTGCGACCATCATTTCTTATTTTAATGCCCAAGTAACAAAACTCATCTACCTCCTTTATTGCTTCGTTTCCCAGTCTAATTCCTTCAGCATCACTTGATTTTCTTACACTGCACTCCATTACCCTAGTTTAGCTCTTGATAATGTTCATCTTATATGCAACTTTCAGCACACTGTCCATTCCGTTCAATTGCTCTTCCAGGTCCTTTGCTGTATCTGACAGAATTACTATGTCGTCGGCAAAACGCAATGTTTTTAATTCTTCCCCCTGAACTTTAATTCCTTCACCAAATTTCTCCTTGCTTTCCTTTATAGCTTGCTCAATGTACAAATTGAATAACAATGAAGAAAGACTACAACCCTGTCTTACTCCCTTCCCAACCACTGCATCCCTTTCATGCCCTTCAACTCTGACAACCGCTGTCTGGTTTTTGTACAAGTTGTAAATAACATTACGTTCCCTATATTTTACTCCTGCTTGTTTCAGAACTTGAAAGAGTTTATTCCAATCCACATTGTCAAAAGCCTTCTCCAAATCTACAAAAGCTAGAAATGTAGATTTGCCTTTTCTTTATCTATCTTCTAGGATAAGCCGTAAAGTGAGTATTGCCTCCCGTGTTCCTACATTTCTCCTGAACCCAAACTGATCTTCCCCGAGGTCCGCTTCTACCAGCTTTTCCATCCTTCTGTATATAATTCGTGTTAATATTTTGTAACCATGACTTATTAAACTGATGGTTCTGTAGTTTTCACACCTGTCTGCACCTGCTTTCTTTGGAATGGGGATTATAACATTTTTCTTAAAGTCTGAGGGTACTTTACCTGCCTCATACATCTTACACATCAGGTGAAACAATTTTGTCATGGCTGGTTCTCCCAGAGACTTCAGTAGCTCTGAGGGAATATCATCTACTCCAGGGGCCAGGGCTCTATCAAATTCTTCTCTCAGTACAGTATCTCCTATTTCATCTTCATCTACATCCTCTTCCCTTCCTACAATATTGTCTCGAAGTTCATTTCCTTTGTAGAGCCTCTCTATATACTCTTTCCACCTTTCAGCTTTCCCCTCTTTGCTGAGAACTGGTTTTCCATCAGTGTCCTTGATATTCATAGAGCTGTTTTTCTTATCTCCAAATGTTTCTTTTATTTTCCTGTAGGCTGTATCTATTTTTCCCCTATTTATACATTATTCTACATCCTTGCATTTGCCTTCTAGCCACTCCTGCTTAGCCATTTTGCTCTTCCTGTCAATTTCATTTCTTAGTCGTCTGTACTCCATTTTGCCTGTTTCATTTACTGCATTTTTATATTTTCTCCTTTCATCGATTAAATATAGTATCTCCTGTGATATCCAAGGATTTTTTGTAGGTCTTGCCTTCCTACCTATTTTGTCATCTGCTACCTTCACTATTTCATCTCTCAATTTCACCCATTCCTCCTCTACTGTCTTATTTTCCCCCGTTTCTGTCAATAGTTGCCTAAAGCTCCCTCTGAAATTCTTAAGAACCTCAGTTCCTTCAATTTATCCAAGTCCCATCTCCTTATTTTCCTACCTTTTTGTAGTTTCTTTAGTTTCAGCCTACAGTTCATAACCAACAAGTTATGGTCAGAGTCTATATCTGCCCCTGGGTATGTCTTACACTGTAGAACCTGGTTGCGAAATCTATGTCTTACCATTATAAAATCCATCTGGTATCTTCCGGTGTCTCCTGGTCTCTTCCACGTATACAACCTTCTTTTGTGATTCTTGAACCAGGTGTTTGTTATAACTAAATCATGTTCTGTGCAAAATTCTACCAGGCGGCTTCCTCTTTCATTCCTTTTGCCCAGACCATATTCACCTACTATCCTCCCTTCCCTTCCTTGTCCTACTACCGAATTCCAGTCTCCCATAACAATTAAGTTTTCCTCTCCCTTAATTGTCTGAATAATTCCCTTTAGCTCCTCATATATTTCTTCGATTTCCTCATCATCGGCAGAGCTGGTTGACTTATAAACCTGTACTACTGTTGTCTGTGTTGGCTTCGTATCTATCTTGACAATGATAATGCGATCACTGAGATGGTCATAGTAGTTTACCCGCATTCCTATTTTCTTATTCATTATCAATCCTACTCCTGTGATACCCCCAATTGATTTTGTATTTATAATCCTGTACTCACCTGACCAGAAATCCTGTTCATCCTGCCACCGAACTTTATTATCGTATTTATTAATTATCGTACGATCGCTTTCACTGAGCGAATCAGCTCTCTCACTGCTGTGGCAGGAGAGCGGCGCGTAGCTAACGCCACCTTGCCCCTAGTTGGTATAACATAGCGAGAGAAGTTAGGGTTGTACAACAGGCAGTTATAAGCGCGGAAACCATGCGACAATAACGTCATACTTCATAAAAAAAAAATTTTCGGACTTCCAGGTCAAGTCAGCAGCTAACAGTCTGCATACAGACTTCCTTCAATGTTAACTGAAAAAAAAAAAAAAAAAAAAATAGCAACACAGGTTTCGACATGACCAGTCTGTCAATTCCCTTGTAAGTTATATATATGTCAGTGCGAAGGCACTCCTAGGCCATTACTTTTACGGGAATCAGTTTACAAAAACTACTAGAGTGAGTTTTAGTGGGCAGGGTAAAGTTGAGAATTTGTATCTGACGGGAGGCGCGCTTGAGTAATTCCTTCAGGAGCTGTGATCGTTGTTTTCCCAGTTGTGTGGGGGTAAGAGCAAGTGCCTCGAAAGCAGGCGACCCGGGTTCGAATCTCTGATGGCAACACATTTTCAAGTTTACCCTTTCGCAGGTAACGTCATTCTTTCCGTCAATATTAATAGATAATGAGAGCAGGGAGAGCGAGGGACGAATACAGTAAACAGATTCAAAAGGATGTAGGTTGACGAACGTATTCTAAGATTAAGATGCTTTGCACAGGACAGGGTAGCGTGGAGAGCTGCATTAAGCCAGTCTGCGAACTGAAGACCACAACTACAACATGTGTCAAATGTCTATGAAAATTCATAGTAGGTACAGACAAGGCATAAAAGCACGAACAAGGCTGCAAGAGCATTTATAAGGACATGTAGAACATAGTCTCCAAGAATGTAAAAATCGTGTCTAGTTTTGAATGTATACTCCTGGAAAATGAAAAAAAAGAACATAATGAATTCGTCGACCCAGAAGAGGTTAAATTGTATTGTCACATACTTGAGGATATATACAACACACGATCACACAGAGAGAGCCATAAACAGCCAAGAGAGTGAGTACAAGGTCCCGCTAGTACCTTACATACCCTCCTTTTGCAGAAATGCAAGCTGCAGTTCTTACAGGGAGACGACTGTATAAGAGTCGAATGTAATCCTGTGGAATGGCCTTCCATGCAATTTCCACCTAGTGCCTCAGTTGGGCCAGATTTCGTGCCAGTCGTGCAGACGTTTCATCCGGTCCCAAAACTGCTGGACAGATCTAGGAATCGCTCTAGCCAGGATAAATAATAACAATAATAATTTCATGTGACTCATTGACCTGGTGCAAGTCTTTCAATTGTACGCCACTTTGGCGACTTGCGTGTCCCGCTAGGATAGTAGACGCACATCTTGAAGAGCATGTTAAGTGGTAATGAATAGATGTGAACGTGCGTTGTCTTGTTGGGAAAGCATATCGCCTTGTTGGTATATGAACGGTAGCAACGCAGGTTGAATGATGGTTTCATAGTACCTTGCACTGTGCAATGTTCCCTCGACGTACCCCAGGGGTGTTCAAATCAAATGATCAAATGTTTGTAGAACTTATGGGACTTAACTACGGGGTCATCAGTCCCTAAGCTTACAAACTACTTATGAACTAGCTAAGACTAAGGACGGCACAAATATCCATGCCCGAGGGGGGATTCGAACCCCCGACCGTAGTGGCCGTGCAGACCGTAACTGGAGCGCCTCAGTCCCCAGGGGTGACCGGCAAGTGTAGGAAATGGTTCCCCACACCATAATGCCGGGTGTCGGCCACGTGTACCTCTGTCGTATACAATCCAAATTTTTGCGGTTCACTTCACGACTACAAATGCACGTACGGCCATTGTTGGCATGGCGGCAGAAGCGACTCTCACCACTAAAGATGACACATCGCCATTCCTCCTTCCATAAGCACCTATCGCGGCACCACTGTAGTCAGGCTGAACAATGTTGGGGCGTGAGCGGAAGACACACAAGGAGCAGAATGATCGTGCGATATAGTGTGGGGAGCCACATCATACACTGACCGTTCTCCACTGGGGATCGTCGAGGGAACATTTAAAAGTGCACGGTACAATTCAACCACCATTCAATCTTACGTAGGAAGTATACCAACAGCCGTATGTATAACAGAAACATTTATCGCTTCACTACCACTTTCGGCAGGCCATTATGCCATCTTCAGGCCCCTGTATCGGAGTATTATATCCATTAAATAGGGACAGAAACTGTTTGCGTCAATTTCTCGTCCTCAGTACGAACTAACAACAACAACTGTCGCAGTTAGGAGCATGAAGATGACATAGTGGAATGCCGAAACTGGTATTGAAGGGATAAGTGTTATTTGTTATACATACGGTATCCTACTTTCTACGTTTTCTTGACCAGCCGCAGTCCTGGTTCCACCATTAATGATGGACTCAATAAGATCATTCAACCCGTCTCACTATCGTTGATACATCAACAAGGCGATATGCTTATCCAACAGCACAATGCATCTCCACATGTTTCCCATACTACCCAATGCTGTAGTGTACAGAGAGGTTGTAACAATGGAAAATTGTTTTGAAATGCAGGAGGATCTGCATCGAATTGGCGCATGGTGCAGGAAATGGCAAATGAAGCTCAATGTAGACAAGTGCAATGTGCCGCGAATACATAGAAAAAAATCCTTTATCATTTAGCTACTCTATAGCAGGTCAGCAACTGAAAGCCGTTAATTCCATAAATTATCTGGGAGTAGGCATTAGGAGTAATTTAAAATGGAACGATCATATAAAATCAATCGTCGGTAAAGCAAATTCCAGACTTAGATTCATTGGAAGAATCCTAAGGAAATGCAGCCGAAGACAAAGGTAACAGTTTACAGTACACTTGTTCGCCCACAGCTAAAATACTGCTCACCGGTGTGGGATCCGTACCAGGCGGGGTTGAGAGAGGAAATAGAAAAGATCCAACGGAGAGCAGCGCGCTTCTTTACAGGATCATTTGGTAATCGTGAAAGCGTTACGGAGATGATCGATAAACTCCAGTGGAAGACTCTACAGGAGAGACGCTCTGTCGCTCGGTACGGGCTTTTGTCGAAGTTTCGAGAACATCCCTTTACCGAGGAGTCTCGCAGTATATTGCTCCCCCCTATGTATGTCACGCGAAGAGATCATGAAGATAAAATCAGAGAGATTAGAGCCCACACAGAGACATACCGACAATCTTTCTTTCCGCGAACAATACGTGACTGGAACAGGAGGGAGACCCGATTGATTTGATTTGATTTCATTTTCTCGGGGAAGCCAAAACAGTCTTGGTCCAATCTGCCACTGCCCGCACCGAAACTAAGTTTATTGTGCGGTACCGCTTCCTGTATATATAGTAAAGCCAACCAATGCCCTTGAACAGTGCAAGGATTCCCTTTACAAGTTCTTTATTAGACACAATTTCTTCGGGTCTGGTTCTCCCAAATGTTCTGTGCCTTTTACTCTCCAATGCAATGCATTCGAAGATTAGATGTGATGCAGTTTCATCACCGTCATTTAAGATCCTACATTTAGGGTCCTCTTCTGTTATTTCCATTGTATGTAGGTGTTTTTTGAAATTCCCATGGCCTGTCAGCAATCCAACCATGACTCTAATCTCTCTCCTGTCCAGGCCCAGGATTGCAGAGCTTTTTGTAAAACATGGCTTTGGCATCATTACCTTGCCATGGTTTTGTTGATAGACTTTGGTCCTATATTCTACGTGCTGTCTTCTGAGCCAGTTACGTAGCTCCAATTTGATCATTGCCTTGGTGATTGTGAGGACAGGTTCCGGTCCAATAAATGGAGTCTCTGCCCCCATCCTGGCTAATCTGTCGGTATGTTCGTTACCACTGATCCCCGAGTGGCCAGGGACTCACAATAGGTTTACTCTATTGCTTTCCCCTAGCTCCACCAGAACCCTGTGACATTCTGCAACAATTTTAGACCTTGTTGCAGGAGCTGCCAGTGATCTCAAGGCTGCCTGGCTGTCTGAATAGATATAGATGCTACGGTCTTTGTAGCACCTTCGCAAATTCTCCTCCACACACGCCCTGATGGCAGTGATTTCGGCCTCGAATACTGAGGCCAGTTTCCCTAGAGAGATGACGCCCTCCAGTCTTGGCTGCATCCTGTATACCCCGGCCAGGGAGACCCGATAGTGGTACTCATGATACCCTCCGCCGCACACCATCGGGTGGCTTGCGCAGTATGAATGTAGATGAAGATGTAGATGTCTTCGAAGTTCAAATGTTCAAATGTTTGTAGAACTTGTGGGACTTAAGCTTACAAACTACTTATGAACTAGCTACAACTAAGGACGGCACAAATATCCGTGCCCGAGGGGGGATTCGAACCCCCGACCGCAGTGGCAGTGCAGACCGTGACTGAAGCGCCTCAGTCCCCTCGGCAACCGCGGCCGGCGTCTTCGAAGTGTTTCTCAACTATCGTATTCAGTACGATCCACAAATATTTTCTGATGGATCCCTTTGCGTGGTCTTCAAGACCGGCACGAAATCTGGCCCAACTGCGCCACCAGGTGGAAACTGCATGGTAGGCCATTCCGAAAGACTATATTCAACACCGCTGTGATCTTCTCCATAGGAGAAACGCATCATGCATTGCTGCAAAAGGAGCGTATGCTCGGGACTAGCGTTGACATTGAACACACACTGGTGGCCGTACTCAGGTACGGATGCCTCTGTATGTGTGATCGTGTGTTGTATTCACCCTCCAGAACGTGTGAATAAAATTTCCCTCTGCTGGGACGATAATTCATGGTGTACTTTTCTCGTTTTCTAGGAGTGTATTATAATGACCGCTGAAATCGCTAAATAACTCGTACGACGTGAAAGTATGTACAGAGCATGCGAATATAATCAGATTAGTTCCATTTGAACTTGATCACATTATATTGCAATTCATTTCAACTCTTAAAAACGTTTTTGGACCATACAATACGACTCTGCTATAGTGACCGTTTGAATTACACTGCATTGACATTTTGTTACTATAGACTGACATTAACAGAAGCAGTGATATCGAATTCACCGTTACATCTCGTCATCTCGTCATGAGGAAATACGGAAGTAACAGCATTAAATAGTAAGTTACCCGATCGTATCGCGCCATTCTTCTGTTACGACCAACTGCCCGCTTTGTTTGCCAGCCTCGCTCCAGCTACTCTGTAGAGTCTCGCGACTGTTTGTTTAAGACTGCCGTATGGCACACAGCCAAGCCTGCGTTGTGACAGACTGCTCACCACAGTCCAGCGACCGTTTCACGGTAGTGTTTACGCTCACAATTGACTTCCGAGTACCGTCCCGCCACTGCGCACCCGAGTGCATTTCTAAGGCTGTGTGACACAACTACGTGGAAGCCACTGGGCGCTACGGTCGAGGCGCCAACAGACGTGGCGTGAGGCGTCAATGGCGGCCGGCGTCAGGCACTTCCCAGAAGGCTCCCGCGCTGCGCAGGTGAAGGTCTGTGGCGCGTTTGTTTGGGTAGCGCGAGGCGGCGCTGTCAGAGTGAATGGAAGAGCGCTCGAGGCCACGGGAGCGACTCCATTGTGTTCCAGCGACTGCCACGTGCGGTTTCCATCTGTGGGGAAACCACCGCTGCCCGAACGCGAGCTCCATGTTTTTCAGCTCTGCAGGACGTTCTCAAGTTTCTCACGAACGTTTCGTCAACGCATAAGAAGAAACATCACTTGGACACAACATCACTTAGCCACACGTCCATGTGGCTAAATGACGAAGGCTTCCTCAATGACGAAGGTTTCCTCAATGTATCGGAAGAAACATCATTTGGCCACAAGGACGTCCATGTGGCCAAATGGCGAAGGTTTCGTCAACGTATCGGAAGAAACATCATTTAGCCACAAGGACGTCCATGTGGCCAAATGGCGAAGGTTTCGTCAACATCTCAGAAGAAACATCATTTGGCCACACGGACATCCATGTGGCCAAATGATCCACATGGATGTCCGTGTGGCCAAATGATGAACGTTTCGTCAACGTATCGTAAGAAACATCATTTGGCCACACAGACGTGAGAAAGTGGCGAGTTCTTGGTACTTCTGAACAGAATTAGCAGTAACATCAATTCATCAGCAGTCAAAAAGCCGAAGAATGGTTTGAACAGGATAGTACTTCACTAGGCATGTTCCTGTTTGGATGTGGAATACCGTTGTCTTTCTCCGACCTTCAAACTGACTTATCCAGCTAGTTATATGAGGGCCTACACTTTAACCTTTAGTCTATACTCCGGTCTTTTTGACCGGGGCGCCCCCCCCCCTTCTCTCCCCTTCTCTCTGAGTGCGTTTCAGCACTCTGCCCTCCATAGTAGCCTCAAGGCCGTTGAAGAGGAAGTCGAGGTAAGTCTTTTCTTCATTGTGCATCTTCCCGAAGTTCTGTAATTAACGAATTGCGCTCTCCAAAATGTTCAAACGTTTGTAGAGCTTATGGGACTTAACTATGGAGTCATCAGTCCCTAAACTTACAAACTACTTATTAACTAATACTAAGGACGGCACAAATATCCATATCCGAGCGGGGATTCGAACCCCCGATCGTAGTGGCCGTACAGACTGTGACTGGCCCGCCGCAGAACGCTCGGCCACAGCGGCTGGCTTGCACTCTCCACTCCCGGTAATAAAGATCGAGGTGTACGCTGAATGTCTTTATTTTCCCCAGTCCAGAGTACTCTGTTTACCCTCAAGTTGTGTGTTTTTTGTTTCACATTCAACTGCAAGACTATGAAATTGGGAAAAATCTACATGTCAAGAGTGTAAGAAAAGTAAGGGGTGGCATGGTGCGGAGGCGGAAGAACGAGTGGTGCACTACATGTATTTTAAGACAATAAGATGATAATAATGCCAAAAGAAACGACACCCCGGTCTTTAAGACCGAGTGTTCGCTTTGTGTATTGTAAGGGGCTATAAACGCTGAAGGTTAACATGGATTCCGAACCACGGTACTACTCGACATTTTATCACATCAGCAACGTTGCTAGAGGTGAAAGAAGTGGAAAGTTACAGATAAAAATCCCAGGACCTGATGGGGATCGAACCTGCGATCTTTGAATTTTTAGTCCTGCACTGAGCTACCGAACCGCACCCAGGACACCATGAAGATAGAAAAAGAGAATACGTTGCCTTTCCTCGATGTCCTCGTCCGTCGCAAACGGAACGGATGCCTTGGCCACAACGTCTATAGAAAAACTTACCACACCAATCTATACTTGCACCAGACAGAGAGGCGCACTGTGTTCCACATTGGTACGTCGTGCAAGAACAATATCAAACGCCTACAACCTGCGTCATGAGTTGAACCACCTACGCAAGGTCTTCAGAGAATATGGCTGAAAGGGTCATGAAGTAAATAATGTGATATCGGGAAAGAAGCACAATAATACAATTACGGCGGTGATGGAGATAAAAGGTGGATAGAGATTACGATGAAACTGATTGGTACGTATATAATTTATCTGTCTCTCTAACACTTTTCCCTCGGAAGTGTTACCACCCCACGCGTGCAAATGTGACAAGGTTTAATTACGTAGCACTGTACGCGAGGGCCGTAGAACTACATGCATCGTCATTGCATGCATTTAAAGTTTCTGTCCACTAACCTGGCTGCTTCTTTTCCGTTGTCTTCGCGCAGAAGCCTGGCACAGGTCGCTGATCGTTCTATCGTGAGGTGAAGTGCTGTGGTACTGTGTCGGGCAAAATAAGCAGCCTGTTAAACGGCCACAAGATCAAATCACACACTTACTGATACCAGTTAAAGACGCAGCAGTTCTCAGAACACCTGGGGTGTACAAGGCACCTTTGCGAGTCTGGCCGGTCTTATACTGGACAAACAGTACGAACTGTCGAACAATACAGGAAGGAATATGAAAGGTTTTATCATTTAGCCGCATATGCTTTAGTAAACGGTCATCCCATCAAATATGATGAAACCACCGTCGTGGCTCGCACTAACGGTTTCTGGAACTGTATTACAAAAGAAGCCATCAAAATTAAAACAACTGACAACACCCTTAACAGAGATGGCAACCTGCGGCGTGGGATCCAGCGATGGCGGAGTTAAAAAGGACGCATCGAACGCATGCCCATATATGGCCATGTCGCAGGGCACCAGAGACGTCACAGCCGGCAACTAGTGTGTATAATCCTGTACTAGCGACCACTATGCTGTCATACACGTGACAATGGCGAACGACTTCGTAGCCGAAAACTAGTGGAGCTTTAACCACTTGACGCGGAAGGAAACCCGAGAAAGTTTTATTATATTATACTAGAACTGACATGTCATTACATTTTCACGCAGTTTGGGTGCATAGATCCTGAGAAATCAGTACCCAGAAGAAACACCTCTGGCCGTAATAACAGCCTGGGATGGCGTGAACAGGTACAGATGCCCATGCAACTTCAACTCGAGACCACAGTTCAACAAGATTAGAGACTCGCATATTGTGACGAGCCAGGTGATCGACCACCATTAACCAGACGATTTCAATTGGTGAGAGATCTGGAGAATGTGCTGGCCAGGGCAGCAGTCAAAAATTTTCCCTATCCAGAAAGGCCCCTACAGGACCTGCAACATGCGGTCGTGCATTATCCTGCTGAATTGTAGGGTTTCACAGAGATCGAATAAAGGGTAGAGCCTCGGGTCGTAACACATCTGAAATGTAACAGCCACTGTTCAAAGTGCCGTCGATGCGAACAAAAGGTGACCGAGAAGTGTAACCAATGGCACCCCATACCATAACGCTGGGTGATACGCCAGTTTGGCGATGACGAAGACACGCTTCCAATGTGCGTTCACCGCGATGTCGCCAAACACGGATGCGACCATCATGATGCTGTAAACAGAACCTGGATTCATCCGGAAAAAAATGACGTTCCGTCATTCGAGCACCCAGGTTCGTTGTTGCGTACACCATCACAGGCGCTCCTGTCTGTGATGCAGCGTCAAGGGTTACCGCAGCCATGGTCTACAAGGTGATAGTCCATGCTGCTGCAAACGTCGTAGAACTGTTAGTGCAGACGGTTGTCGTCTTGCAAACGTCCCCATCTGTTGACACAGGGATCGAGACGTGGCTGCACGATCCGTTACAGCTATGCGGATAAGATGCCTGTCATGTCAGCTGCTAGTGATACGAGGCCGTTGGGATCCAGCATGGCGTTCCGTATTGCCCTCCTGAAACCACTGATTCCATATTCTGCTAACAGTCATTGGATCGCGACCAACGCGAGCAGCAATGTTGCGATACGATAAACCGCAATCACAATAAGCTACAATCCGAACAAAGTCGGAAACGTGGTGGTACGCATTTCTCCTCCTTACACGAGGCATCACAACTACATTTCACCAGGCAACGCCGGTCAACTGCTGCCTGTGTTCGAGAAATCTGTTGGAGACTTTCCTTATGTCAGCACACTGTAGGTGTCGCCATCGGCACCAACCTTGTGTTAATGCTGTGATTGCATATCACAGTTCTGAAAAGCTAATCGTTTGCATATCACAGCAACTTCTTTCTGTCGGTTAAATTTCGCGTCTTTAGCACGTCATCTTCGTGGTGTAGCAATTTTAGTAGTCAGGAGTGTAGAAGAAACAGGCTGAGATAGTGTTGGTCACGTTAAATGCATGAAAGAAGCAAGGTTACTTAGGAGACACATCTTTTCGACAGTAGAAAATTGGAGAAGTCGGAGAAGACCAAAGAGGAAGTGCTTGGATTCGATCAAGAATTATTTTGAAGTAACGGACTTACATCAGACCAAAGCCCGCGCCCGCTAGTGTGGTCTCGGTGCTTTCCGAGATCATATCATATGTTCACATGTTTGTCAACCTCTATTACCAAACTGCTGAGTTCATCAGTCCCTAGACATACCACCTACTTAAACTCCCTGATGGTAAAGACAACACTCATACCCCTGTTCAAAGAAAGACATGACCTTTCAGCTGGAACCGCCGCCCAGTCCGTAACATGCCTTCTACCACGCATCCATTCCACGTGGCTTCTCGGCGTCAAATTTATATATTTATTAATTTTTGGCCTTTTGGGTTTTAACTCAATGTGGCCATCAACATACACCGGCAATGTACATACAATTAAATAACCAAAAACAGAAGTACATTTTGACAAAATGGGAAGGTGAAAACTGTTCGTGAATCCTGGTGTTCGTCATTGGAAGCGAGACTATTAGCTAGCAAAGTAGTTTCCTTTCATAGTATGCTGATGCAATAGCCCCATACCTTGTCATCATATACAACCGCTCGCTCAGCGTACGTTCCGTGCCCAAGGACTGGAAAATTGCACATGTCACTCCAGTATTCATGAAAGGCAATAGGAGTGAACTAGAAAATTACAGGCCTATATCATTGACGTCTGTTTGCAGCAGGATTTGAGAACATATACTTTTCTCAAATATTATGAACTACCTCGAAGAGAACTGCCTATTGACACATAGTCAACACGGATTCAGAAAGTATCGTTCTTGTGAAACAAAGCTAGCTCTTTACTCATATGATGTGACGAGTGCTTTCGACAAGGGATCTCAAATAGATTCTAGATTTCTAGATTTCCGGAAGACTTCCGACACTGTACCTCACAATCGTATACCAAACTGCGGGCTTATGGAAAATCGCCACTGTTGTATGATTGGATTCCTGATGTCCTGTCAGAACGAACACAATACGTTGTAATTGACGGAAAGTCATCCAGTAGAACATAAGTGTTATGTGGCCTTTCCCAAGGAAGTGTTATAGGAGCCCTACTATTCGTTATTTTTATACGCGATTTACGAGACAATCTGAGTAGCTCCCTTAGACTGTTCGCAGATGATGCTGTCATTTATCGGTTAGTAAAGCCCCAAGAAGATCAAAAGTAACTGGAAAATGATTTATATAAGATATCTGCATGGTGTAAGAAATGGTATTTGACCCTTAATAATGAGAAATGTGAAGTCATCTATATGACGAATAAAAGAAATCTATTGAAGTACATTTACACGATAAATCAATCAAAACTGCAGGCCGTAAATTCAACTAAATACCTAGGAGTAACAATTACAAATAATTTAAATGAAAAAAAAGTATAGAAGATATTTTAGGGAAATCGAACCAAAGACTACGTTTCGTCGGTAGAATACTTAGAAGATTGTGCAACAGTTCAACTAAAGAAACTGCCTACACCACAATTGTGCGTCCTATTTTATAGTAATGCTGCACATTGTGGGATCCCCGCCAAGTGGATCTGATAGGCGATTTAGAGAAAGTACAGAGAAGTGCAGCTCTTTATGTATTACCGCGATATAGGGGAGGAAGTGTCATGGAAATGATGCACGAGTTGGGGTGGAAATCATTGAAACAAAGGCGTTATTCGTTGCGACGAGATCTATTTGCGAAATTTCTTTCACCAATTTTCTCTTCCTAATTCTAACATATTTTGTTATCACCACCAGCTCTGGAGACATGGAAAATAAAATAGATCGAAAACAAAGATTTGGGTATTCCTTTTTTCCGGGAGCTATTAGGAAATGGAACTGTAGATAAACATCACAAAAACTATTTGATAAACCATTTGCCATTCACTTCAATGCGACTTGAAGGGTATTTATGCAGATGTAGACAGATACAGATGAACGTGTACGACGAAGTTTGGTACAGGCACCACTAGGTGAGGTGGCCTGAGCAACAACGGTTACGACCCTACCCGTCATCTACGCCGCAGTTGAACAAAACCAAGTAATACCACTCCATGTAACGCCTGAACCCTCTTTTCCTGTACCAATTGCAGCAGAAAATATCGACGATACGAGCACGGCACCGCGTCCAGCGTCTTCATCAGAACCACTTCACCAAAACCAACAACACTATATACCGCGCCGAATGAAGCTTGCGCTACCATGGACATCGACCTAAGTGTCGTGCCGACGTCAGCTTTCCTCCAGACGGGTATGGCGATAAAAGACCAGCGAGTACTTTCTGATTCAGAACAACACAATCGGAAACAGCGGTCACCTCGGAGGCGTAAGAAACTCCGTCGAACACTCTCTGGTGACGCCCTCCATCGGACAACCTCTTCAAATAACGACCAGATGTCTGACACTGACCTCCCATTTTCAGACCGGCAGCTGCATGATACTGCCACCCTGGACAGTCCTACGGTGGCGCACCATATCTCAGGACATGCGCTCACTGCAGTCAGCACCTACGAACGACCTTTCCCTCACAGCATCGGTTGGAGCACCAGTCTCGTCCATTACAGAAGGACAATTCCATCACATGTTGTCGACATCTACATCATGGGCCGACGACTTTGGCGAAGGAGCGGATCAGACAGCGCACATGGCCGAGACGGTGCATCTCATGGTGGCACCAGATTTGGTACACAACTAAAAATCACGGCAATTACGGAAGACGCTGCTACATCTTCTGTACAACTTGCAAATGTCCATCCACAGCAATATCTGAGCCCACGATGAATCTGGACAGCGTTCGGGGCCCACATAAACTAACGAGGTTTCGAGACACCATCTACTCAACTGATTTTGATATTGGACACTCACAGGAGGCGTTTGTCACTGATTTCCTAATGTCCTAGGTATACTGACTGTGTTTCGCACGCCTCTGAGACCAGCAGTGGCGTCGCCATCCTCCTATGCGCCGTTTCCATGCAACGGGTGTTGTATACCTTCATAGTTCTAGGGTTATGGACCTTACTGTATCTGGCGAGCGTATCATTAATGTCTATGCTCCATCCGGTTCCAGCCACCGTCGAGACCGCAATAAATTCTTCGCCGAGAATGTCACACAGCTATTCACAAGTCCACAAGATAACTTGGTATTTGGCGGAGATTCCAAGTTGACACAAGGGCCCACCGACCAACTGCCACAGCATTCATCTTGTGCGGCCCTGGATGTGGTCATCGACCGACTGCAACTCGTTGACACCTGGACAAAGCTCCATTCAACTCGCCCGGTCTTCACATTGTTACACCACCCATTCCTCAAGCCGCCTAAATCGCATCTACCTCACCCGCCCTCTCGCAGATGGTACCCTTCATGGGGAAGTCTGGCCCTTAGCCTTTCCAAATCACGAGGCATATATCGGCAACGTCAGTCTCGACCATGTGTGTGTGTGACATAGTCGTGGCTTGTGGAATTTGTGTCTCAGCTGCCCGCTCCAGACTCCCGACATATGATGGAACATGCATGGGCACAATGTTTGCGTCGTCGTGACTCCTATAACTCCTCCTAATCTTGGTGGCTGTCCTGTGCAAAGCCGGCACTGCGTACGACTAATTAATTACGGCATGGGGAACCAATACTCGAACTTCTATTATTCTATTCTCAGTGAATGTGTGACGATGCCTTTCTCACACACCCGGCAGACGATGATTCACCGAAAAGAGGCCCAAATCTCTTTCCTAATGCGCCTTTCCCCGGAAAGCCCTGTAGTCTGATCCCGTACAAATGATCGAATAGCTGAAGAACAACCGTCGATGTACCATCTCCTCCAGGAAAGCGAAAGATGACGCCAGGCTCTGATACACGTCCTCGTTGATGCTGAAGGTCACCGGTACGATACTCAACACGCCATCTGTCGAGCCTTTCACAAGACTACGTGCTCCTGTGCCGCATTCGTCAGAACTGATTTCATAAGTAGCACTACTTATTACAAGTACTTTCTCAGTGGGGGTAGCACGTGAACTCCAGGGAGACGTGGCCACGGATGAAGTACTAAATTCACGTGAGACATAACAATAAGTCCACAGGACACGTCGGTATCCCCGTTGAATTTTATAAAATTTTTGACTATTTGTCGGCACCTACATGGACGACTGCGGTCCCTAACACGTTTCTTGGTGGCATAATTATTCCTGTACACAAACCGAACGGGTTATCAAGAATATAAGATTATCGACCTATAACTCTTCTTAACAGCGATATGAAAATATTTACACGGTTTCTGTCGACGCGAAACACGAAAGTGGCACGATGTGTCACATCCTGCGACCAAACGTCTTAGAAGAAGGTAAGAATATCCATATGGCACTTTGCCATTAAAAATATGTTCAAACCTTTGTAAAGCTTCTGGGACTTAACTGCGGGGTCATCAGTCCCTAAACTTACAAACTACTTACGAACCAGCTAATACTAAAGACAGCACAAACATGCATGCCTGAGGGGGAATTCGAACCCCCGACGGGAAACGGCCTCGCGCATCGGAACATAGCGCCTCAATGCGCTCGGTCGCTCCGGCGCGGCCTTTACCTTTAGCATTTACACGTTACCAACGTCTTCTTGGGCCCTGGCTTCACTTGAACCAGGCCTTCGACCGTGTAGATTACTCCTACTCGCACACGGTTCTCCAGCAAATGGGTTTCTGCTGACATTGTCACGGTAGTTATACGCCTTCTGACCGGCGCGACCTCCAAAATCGTACAATGGTCCCCTCACGCCACCATTAGTCATAACACGATCCATCCGATAAGGCTGCCCACTTCCAAATATTTTATACGCCTTCGCTTTAGAACCATTGCGGCAGGGACTACACAAACGTTTGGAAGGCATGAGTTTTCACAGGAACCGTTTCAGTTGTACGGCCTACGCAGATGACCTCGTCCTAAAAACCTAGACACTGAGAACTATGTACAAGGAGCCCTGACGTGGATGGCAATTTACGGGGAGGCAATGGACAGTTCGCCAAGGTCTTGCTCATCGGCGAGGGTCTGCCAGAAACATCGCTCCTCTAAGTGTTGCCACCACTGTCAGATGTCTCGGCGTTGACTTCTCTGCCAATCTCCGCCGCTCATCAGCGATCAATGGTAGGCGATTGCTACAGACAATCAGAGAAATCTAGCGATCACCGACTACGATCCATCGACATTTTCAACGTGCACAATATATGAATGTCTATCATGACTCCCGCATACCCCATGTGGCCCATGTGCTGGCGATCCCAATTCTCCTGGCATGGCATATGTTGACTGCATTGGGCTCCTCTGTCAGCTCAGGAATGATATTCAAAGTGCAATACGACGCCCTTGCACTCCGCGGAAACGCAGTGGAGTGCGACTAACACATGTGCCGACCAGAGTCACGGCGCTCTATGTTAGCTCCCAATTAAAAACCTGGCGTTGTTGCTCATAGAGTCTCAGGGAAATCCTATTCATTGCCTTTGTTACAGAATCTTTGGCAGCACCAGTTACTATTACAGCCATTCCAGTTGCCTTCTATCATATCTGACGTTTCTTCCTGGACGTTAGTTATGTAAACAAATCTTTACCATTTGCTCGTTTGTCTCACAAGAAAACAGTATATGATGTGCTTCAACAGTGTCGATCACCCAACCCAATTGAAATGATGTATCCCTAGAATGTGTGTCACTACATATGGAAAACTGTCCACAAACATTTTCTCGAATCAGAGGTCCAATCAGCTTGGTATCTCATGATGAAGGACAAACAAGTTAACTCGCCGATTCGCCCCTCTGCATTCACTTCGGAGTGGACGACACAGAGGGCCACAGGTTCCACTGTGTTCAGGTAAACGATGTCTGGACGCTCGCACAAAAATTTTTGGCGTTCCTTACTCGCCAAACACCCAGATCAACATAAATATATTGTTATTCCCGGGGGAGACTTTCCACCCCATCACCAAAACACACTCTGTACACTGGATATGTAGCCACAAGATCCGTTATCTCATCGACTCTGATTGGAACTTTCTCAATGAACGACCCTGCATCCTAATCCGTAACCCAAAGTGCCAGCAATATTTTTCCAGTTTCTTGCGGAGTATCTTTCATAACCTGCCTTGCAGCTGGAACGTCCAGGCCATGAGAAGCTAGATCTAAACAGCTTGTAAGGAGTCAAGTTTTCCTCACTGTTATTTCCTGCATATTCCGACCTCACAGTCACATTCTACTCATCAAGACGAATCTTTTGAATATAAACTCGATGGTGTTCGGATATTTTCAATGGCAATAGCTACAATTTGGTATGCAAATTACAAGATCATGTCGCAAGTGCGACAAGATAATCAAGGCTGACGTGTACTAGTGAACAAACACCCAGAGTTTTTGTAAAGCGGAGGCGATGGCGACCGCCTGGCCACAGCCAGCAAGAGAGCGCAGGTGGGTGGTAGGGCACAAAAGGCCACTCCGGGCAGCCTTATGAATAAAAGCAACTTAAAAATCCTCCTTCCACCTTGGGGAAACACAACAAGGACGCATTAGAAAACTCTTTGAAAGCCGTTTAAAAGGAACCAACAACAGTTTTTTTTTTCTCACAAAGCATGTTGACTTGCAACTTGTTAGGACACACAAGGAAAGTGAATTCAAGAAGGTGTTGTTTATTTTGAGAGGAATGCCTAAATGAGACATTAGCTGACGTAGTATTGGCCAACGAGCCGTATGGTATTTTAAAATGCACTGTCCCATTGGCAGGCGAGGCATTGGCGGGGTAGCACCAGTGTCCCCGAAAGATATACACAAGCAGAGCGGAAGAAATTAACGCAGAGAGATGCGCCCTCACCCCGGCTGTGTGTTGTTGCACACTAGCGGTGCGACGCTCTTGCAGCGATTTTTGTGTGGAGAGGCCATAAAGAATCCGGCGCAGGGTCTCGACCAAGGTTTTCAGGAGGTTTCCTTTGGTTGTAAGGCGTATGCTGGAACTGCTAAGCCCCTCCCACTCATTCCCAATTGGGATTTCCCCTTTGCCCAACTATCAGCTTGACTGATAGTTGGCTGAAAAAAACCGCGACTCTTAATGGGCCGGATCTCAAATAGCCCGCTCCACTCTGGAGTGGAGAATGAAAAGAATAAGTTTTTTTTTTTTTTTTTTTTTTTTTTTTTTAATTTATTGCATTGTACAGAGCACCTCTGCCGTGGAGCGAATCTTAGTGAACCTCCAGTGGAGAGTACTAAAGACTGTTCTTTGTTCGCAGTGTTGGCCAAGATACTTCATATCCGGCGCGAACACAGACAGAGAGAAATTTCCTGGCAGATTAAAATTGCGTGCCGGAACCGAGACTCGAACCTGGGACTTTGCCTTTCGCGGGCAAGCGCACTACCGACTGTGCAACTGCTTCTACAGACAGAGATTAGATTAGATTAGATTGATACTTGTTCCACAGATCATATATACGACATTTCGTAATGATGTGGAACGTGTCAGTTTAGTAAATTTTGTCTATACTTGACAATCAATATTTTAAGGATCTTTTTTTTTACGTTTTATCTAAAAATTCATCTACATAGTAGAAGGAGTTGCCATTCAGAAATTCCTTTAATTTCTGTTTAAAAACTAGTTGGCTATCTGTCAGACTTTTGATGCTACTTGGTAAGTGACCAAACGCTTTTGTGGCAGCTTAATTCACTCCTTTCTGAGCCAAAGTTAGATTTAACCTTGAACAGTGAATATCATCCTTTCTTCTAGTGTTGTAGCTATGCACACTACTATTACTTTTGAATTTGGTCGGATTGTTAATAACAAATTTCATGAGTGAATATATATACTGTGAAGCTACAGTGAGTATCCCTAGATCCCTAAATAAATGTCTGCAGGATGCTCTTGGGTGGGCTGCAGCAATTATTCTGATTACACGCTTTTGTGCAATGAATACTTTTTTACTCAATGTTGAATTGCCCCAGAATATGATCCCATACGAAAGCAGTGAATGAAAATAGGCGTAGTAAGCTAATTTACTGAGATTTATATCACCAAATTTTGCAATGACTCTAATAGCATAAGTAGCTGAACTCAGACGTTTCAGGAGCTCTTCAATATGTTTCTTCCAATTCAGTCCCTAGTCAATGCAAACACCTAAAATTTTTGAATATTCTACCTTAGCTACAGATTTATGTTAAAAGTCTAAATTTATTAATGGTGTCATGCCATTTACTGTACGAAACTGTATATACTGGGTTTTATCAAAGTTTAATGAGAGTCCATTTCTAGAGAACCACTTAATGACTTTCTGGAAGATATCAATTACAATTTCATCAGTTAATTCCTGTTTGTCAGGTGTGATAGCTATACTTGTATCATCAGCAAAAAGTACTAGCTTAGCATCTTCGTGTATGTAGAATGGCAAGTCATTAATATACATTAAGAACAGCAAAGGACCAAAGACCGAACCTTGTGGGACCCCATTTTTATAACTCCCCAGTTAGAAGAATTAATTGTCTCATCTACATCATGTGAACTGCTTATTTCAACTTTCTGCACTCTTCCAGTTAAGTATGATTTAAACTATTTGTGCACTGTCCCACTCATACCGCAATACTTAAGCTTATCTAGAAGATAAAAGAGCATTAGTTAACGCTTGCGAGCGCATAATTGTGTGACAACGTGGTGGGCTAGTGAGACTGACGCATCACGTCAATTTATAGCCAGACTAACATGTATAGGTCGTTCTTAACTTTATCAATATGCAGGAAAAGTACGATCGGCAGTTGTCGATAAAAACAAATAATATTTAGTTTTGTGTTCAGGGAATACACAGCTAGCAGTCGTCGACGTAGTTAATGGTATTGGGTGCGAATGCTTTAGGCGAACTCCACCCATCCCTGAACTGCAATAACAAACACATTTTTACCGTTGCGTAACGTTTCGCACTTTCCAACAGCCTTGGACGTAAACTACCGAAATTGAATTAATTTTAAAGTCAAGTAGGCGCGGTTGTTCAGCCATTCTACCAACGTTATTTTATTTTGAATTTTCTTATACGTTTCATCTATTCTGTCAAACTATCCGGAACTTGGAAATTAAAATATCTAATTTATCGTTTTTATAAATTTGGTTAAAAAAACAAAAGGAGTATTCACAATCATCGCCAGGCTCTTTTCTACCATACGACCTAATCACATATTGTCTACCGATCGTCCTGCCATGTCTTTCTGATCAAACTCTCTTTGATTATTAATTTCATTAACGTCACTTTTTATTTGTTGTATTCAAGTCCCTTGTTTCTCTTCACGGGCTACTGCTAAACGCGTGCACATACCACGGTTATATTTGTTGTGTCACAGTCGTGACCGACAATACAAAGTCCCAATTCTAAATAAAATACTAGTTTTTCAAATATAAATTTTACACATAATAATAAAGACTCTGAGCAATGCTACTTATGAATAAAATGCACTAAAATGTAATAATTGATCAGTATAGTCAAAATCAGTAATTAGAGAAATTTTTGTTAATTATTTACTTATTACAACAATACCCCTCAGCAAGGCAAAAAATCGTCCTGGCAGGGTCGCCATTTATAAGGTATGGTGTGGAAGTGGATAAGTATTTGTGATTGAAAAATGAGAATAAAATTGTACGTTAATGATTTTGGCTGGAAACACACTAGTAAAAGTTCGTAACAGTTAGTCAGATCTATACACACAACATACAGTTCACTTTTCTCATTTAGGCCCTGTCACTATTAATCATATTAATTGGCTTGTTAATTAACTGAATGAATATGATTGCTATTTAGTCTTTGCACATCTGATCCCTTCACAGAAGATTGTACTTACCTCCCTATCATATAAAATACCCAGAGGATATATATGCTGCTAACCTGAACAGTTGTAATCGTTTTGTAAAAATAAAAATAATTCTGTATGCCTTCTATTTGTCGTAATATAAAATGCAATTAAGATTTTTCTTTTGAAAATGACTGATTCTTTGATCTTTGCTGTGGGTTTTGTTATACTGAAACAATAGCTGTGCACTAATACATTTACGTTATCAGATGAATTATTGACGTTAACTCTTATAAAAAATTGTCTGTTAATGATTTTTACTAATTTTCTCTCTCATTATTGTCAAAATGGCTAACTGATTGATTGTTAATATGATATTGTTTATTATTGTTTCATCAAAATTCTAACTATAATCACTGATCTCTATTTCTAGTGCACAAATATTTAATTTCTTTAGTTCAAACTTAAACGTTATTGAATGAATGAAGGTGATATGTCCTCGTCAATTAAACTTTCGCACTCCTATCAAATTTTCGAATGACTTTTTAATTATTATTGCAAATCAGTTCTTATAAGGTCTGTTAGGTGTTAGTAGAAAAAGTCTTTGTTAACTTTTAATTCACTCTTATGTTCTAACATAAAAGTTACAAAATAGTACTCATCTGCGGCATTCGTTTCTTCATATAATCTTCAAATAAGAATCCATCAGCAATGACATATACATCCATACAGTGGTCCGGTTGACAATGAAGATGCTGCGAGGCAAAACTTATTTTCACATAAGTTCATTATATGTTCATTCACGTTAGTGGGTCAATCCGCGATACACGAATCGTCTCATGACGGAGACACGTTCCGTAGTCCCGTTTTAACTCGCACGACGCGACTGCATACGTACAAGGAAATTACCGAGTCTGGCACTTGCAGACACTGTTTCGATAAATGGCACTCCCTCAGTTTTCAAAATAAACTTTCACTGTGAACACTTCTTCTTCCAATATACATGACTAAACGTTCCACGGGTTTCGTATCGGCGATTGCACGCGACGAACCGAACTTAGCGGCACACACGCGGACAGCGTCCGCACGCCTCGAGACCCACACTCAGACTCCGTCTCTCACCGACTGCCTCAACATCAACAATATAGTGTCGCAATACAGCGCACTGCTTACATTCAAACGTAATATCTTTGACAGCATAGTTTACATATGTACAGTGAAAATAATCAGTTAAAATTACAAATTAAACAGATAACATACATGAAATGAATAAGTAAAGAAATACCTAAAATATTATTTCACAAAACTTTTACAAGTATAATACGATGACATATCTCCGTAATCAACCCGCAGATGGGAGGTCACCATCTGTGGGCTTACAATATATATAATTTTAATTAAAACAAATGGAACCTGAACTGACTATGCCTGCTTAACTTCACCCACCAACTACCCACCGCTCCCACAACAATCCTCTTACTATTTATCAGGACACGTGTGACTTTGAATCTAGTAGTTTTCAAGATGCCCATTATCCGGGCAAACTTGTCAACAACAGCTCACGCAACGCGCGGTTGCGGCAAACATCCTGTAAACAGCCACAGCGTCAGTCTTGTAGCAAGCAAGCCAAAGCTAAGTTCTGCCCCAAGTGTATCTCTAAACATACACAGAATCAATGCCCTTCCTGTAATGCAATTTGCTTTTCTTATGGGAAACAAGTACATGTTCAAAGTGTGTGTAGGTCACTTACAACTGCTCCCCAGCAGAAGCACTTGCAAAATTCACGCACATGATATTTAGACTCATTCGAAGCCTGCAGCCACTGAGACAGACTCTAGTGTTCCAGTAACTAAAGTTTCTGACACTTCTTTGTAACGCCACACAGATAAACTGTATGTACAATTGCAGATTGAAAGACCACCGTTGTTGTTGTTATGGTCTTCAGTCCGGAGACTGGTTTGATGCAGCTCTCCACCCTACTCTATCCTGAGCAAGCCTTTTCATCTCCTCATAAGAACGGCAACCCACATCCACTTGAATCTGCTTACTATACGCGTCTCGTGGTCTCCCTCTGCGATTTTTACCCCACACACTTCCTTCTAATGCTAAATTTAAAATTCCTCGATGTCTAAGAACGTGTCCTACTAATCGATCCCTTTTTGTCGTCAAGGTATCCAAAAAAATTCCTTTTCTCACCAATTCTGTTCAGTACCTCTTCATTAGTTATGCGATCTATCCACGTAATGTTCAGCATTCTTCTGTAGCACCACATTTCAAAAGCCTCTATTCTCTTCCTGTCCGCACCGCTTATTGTCCATGTTTCACTCCCGTACAATGCAACACTACACACAAATGCCTTCAGAAAAGACTTCCTTACACTTATATTAATATTCGATGTTAGCAAATTTCTCTTTTTCAAAAATGCCTTTGTTCCCATTGCCATTCTGCATTTTATATCTACATAGATACTCTGCAAATCACATTTAAGTGCCTGGCAGAGGGTTCATTAACCACTTTCATAACTTTTCTCTACCGTTCCATTCTCTAATAGCGCGCGGGAAGAAAGAACACCTAAATCATTCCGTTTTCGATCTGATTTCTCTTACTTTATTGGGATGGTCATGTCTCCCTAAGTAGGAGGGTGCTAGCAAAATATTTTCACATTCAGAAGTAAAAGTCGGTGATTGAAACTTCGCAAACAGATCACGCCGCAATGAATAACTTCTTTCTTTTAATGATTTCCACCCAAATTCGTGCAACATTTCCGTGACGCTTCACCCCCCCCCCCCCCGGTAACGTGATAAAACAAACGAGCTGCCCTTCTCTGAACCTTCTCAATATCTTCCGTCAGTCCCACATGGTGAGGGTCCCACAAGGGGCAACAGTACTCCAGGAGAGGACGCACAAGTGTGATGTAGGCAGTCTCTTTGGTGGAGCTGGTGCATCTTCGAAGCGTTCTGCCAATGAAACGTAACCTTTGATTCGCCTTCCCCACAATATTTTCTATGTGTTCTCTCCAGTCAAAGTTGTTCGTAATTGTAACTCCTAGGTATTTGGTAGAATTTACGACCTTAATGTTTGACTGATTTACCGCGTAATTGAAGTTCTTTTAGTGGTCATGTGTATTGCTTCACACTTTTCTTTATTTAGTGTCAATTGCCAATTTTCGCACCAAGTAGAAATTTTGTCTCAATCGCTTTGCAGTTGCTTTTAACCCTCTGTTGACTTCACTAACTGATAAACGATAGCACCATCCGCGAACATTCAAAGGGAACTATTCAGATTGTCTCCTAAATCGTTTATAAACACGAGGAAGGGTAGGGGACCTATAACGCTTCCCTGTAGAACGCCAGATATCACTTCTGTTTTACTCGATGACTTACCGTCAATTACAACGAACTGTGTCCTTTCTGATAGGAAATGGTGAAACCAATCGCACAATTGGGAAGATATTCCATAAGCACACAATTTCATTAGAAGCCGCTTGTGGGGTACAGTATCAAAAGCCTTCCGGAAATCCAGAAATATGGAATCGATTTGAGATCACTTGTCGATGGCACGTAACACTTCTGTGAATAAAGGGCAAGCTGTGTTTCGCAAGAGCGATACTTTCTGTATCCGTGTTGACTATTGGTTGACTATTGGTTAATATCCTCTGTACTGCGACCACCGCATGTTATTTTACTACCCAAGTAACAAAACTCATCTACCACCTTCATTGTTTCGTTACCTAATCTAATTCCTTCAGCATTGCCTGATTTTCTAAGACCACATTCCATTATTTTTGTTTTGCTCTTGTTAATGTTCATTTTATACGCTCTCTTCAACACACTGTCCATTCGATTCAACTGCTCTTCCAGGTCCTTTGCTGTCTCTGACAGAATTACAATGTCATCAGCAAAACGCAGTGTTTTTGTTTCTTCCCCCTGAACTTTAATCCCTATCCCAAATGTTTCCTTGCTTTCCTTCACCGCCTGCTCGATGTACAAATTGAATAACATCGGAGAAAGGCTACAACCCTGTCTTACTACATTCCCAACTGATGCTTCTCTTTCATGCCCTTCGAGTCTAATATCTGGGGTCTGGCTTTTGTACAAGTTGTAAATAACTCTCCTTTCCCTATATTTTACCCCTGCTGACTTCAGAATTTGAAAGAGTGTATTCCAGTCAACATTGTCAAACGCTTTCTCCAAATCTACAAAAGCTAAAAATGTTATTTTGCCTTTCCTTAATCTATCTTCTAAGATATGACTAAGTGAGTATTGCCTCCCGGGTTCCCACGTTCCTCCTGAATCCAAACTGATCTTCCCCGAGGTCAGCGTCTACCAGCTTTTCAATTCTCCTGTAGATAATTCGTGTTAAAATTTTGCAACCATGACTTATCAAACTGATGGTTCTGTAATTTTCACACCTGTCTGCGCCTGAATTCTTTGGAATGGGGATTATTACATTTTTCTTAAAGTCTGAGGGTATTTCGCCTGTCTCATACATCCTACACACCAGTTCAAATAGTCTTGTCATGGCTGGCTCTCCCAGAGACTTTAGTAGCTCTGAGGGTATGTCAACTACTCCTGGAGCCTTGTTCCGACCTAGGTCTTTCAAGGCTCTAAAATGTTCAAATGTTTGTATAGTCTATGGGACTTAACTACGGGGTCATCAGTCCCTAAACTTACAAACTACTTATGAACTACTTACGAACTAGGACGGCACAAATATCCATGCACGAGGGGGGATTCGAACCCCCAACCGTAGTGACCGTGCTGACCGTGACTGGAGCGCCTCAGTCACCTCGGCCACCGCGGCCGGCTTCAAGGCTCTGTCAAGTTCATCTCTCAGTATAGTATCTCCTATTTGATCTTTATCTACTTCCTCTTCCCTTCCTACAACATCGTCCCTAAGTTCATTTCCTTTGTAGAGCTGCTCTATGTACTCTTTCCACCTTTCAGCTTTCCCTTCTTTGCTAAGAACTGGTTTCCCATCTGAGTTCTTGATATTCGTAGAGCTGCTTTTCTTGTCCCCAAATGTCTCTTTGATTTTCCTGTATTCAGTATCTACTTTTCCCGTTCTTATATATTTTTCTACAGATTTGAATTTGGCTTCTAGCCACTCCTGCTTAGCCATTTTGCACTTCCTGTCAATCTCATTTCTTACTCGTCTGTACTCCATTTTGCCTGTTTCATTTACTGCATTATTATATTTTCTCCTTTCATCAATTAAATTTAGTATTTCCTGATATATCCAGAGATTTTTTTGTAGGTCTTGCCTTTCTACCTATTTTGGCCTCTGCTGACTTCACTATTTCATCTCTCAATGCTACCTGTTCCTCTTCTACTGTTTTATTTCCCCCTGTTTCTGTCAATTGTTGCCTAAATCTCCCTCTGAAATTCTCCAGAACTTCACTTTCCTTCAATTTATCTAAGTCCCATCTTCTTATTTTCCTACTTTTCTGCAGTTTTTTCAGTTTCGGTCTACAGTTCATGACTAACAAGTTATGGTCAGCACCGTTAATTGTAACATTAATTCTGGCTGAAGGAGCCAGTTAAAAGCTTACTTTAAACATGTAACTCTGGTCGTAAAACCAGCTAAAGAATTCGCGTGAACTACTGACTGCTTCCTGCAACTGAATCTTGTTCCCTGGTCCAGAATTTAGAAATGACTCAAACTTTACTTTAGCAGCAGGAGGACAAGGAATGGTGGTCAACATACATGGGAGATCACGAGAATTTACACACAATCATTGATATACAAGCCACCTCGAACTAAACTATTTCATGAAGGTGACTGTAAGAACATTTATGGCGCAACGGAATTAAAAATTTGGTAATATGCATCTGAATTTGTTCTCAGCACTGGTGAAAAACAACATTAAATAAAAAATGGAGGGTATTCATAAACTAATATTCATAAGAAGGAATAAAATTTGACCGACAATAAATTATTTATTCAGTTCAAACATGAGTAAATGTAGGCACCAATTTTGTTAAACAATAAAAATGCATCCCACATTGAAGATTAAACAAAAAATAATCTGAACTGAACATCGTCGGGGAAGGGATTTACAATCAACAAGCATTCAGCCACTCACACGCACGAAGCAAATCGGAACTCACCAAACTCAGAGTGCTGCAGAAGCGGGCGCCGCTATCTTAGGCGAAATTCAGGCTACCAGGATGTACCACACAAGAAAAAATAAACTTCGTAGGTCGCTCTGGTCTGTCTTTCTTTACTTGAGATGGTAAGCGATAATAGTGAGATTAATTTCCATTCAAATCAAACCGTGAGCATGCGGAATTATTGAGACACACTGCACATGTCTGCTACATTACATATTCGCACCCCACTGAGAGCTAAGTGGTTAAAGTTTGTATTCATTTCAACAAAAACCAACGGAATCACAGATTACGAAGTAAGAATACACAATAGGAAGGCACTAGTGTGCAGAGAACTCAAGTGACTAGCTATAAACCTTTGAAGTCGGAGTTCGAAGCCACGTGATTCCGAAAACCAGTAAAATATACAAAAATTCAATGTCATAAAATGAAGAAAAATAGCTATGGCATGCAGCCCCTAGAAATACGTAGTATTTCATAAGAAAGCTAATAAAGGGGGTTGTACAAGGCTAGCAGATAAATTACTGGGGGGGGGGGTCTGAATGCAAAGTAAAAGTTTGAAAACGAAACATAATTTAAAATAGATGGAGAGGAGATCGCAAGGTACTAGTGGAAATCAGAAAGATACATACATAATTTCTTGCCTGAAGGGCATAGGAATAGACACAGGGGAAGCTGAAGGCTTTGTTCTAAGAAAACAGCACGTGGAGTACATATCACTCACGGAAGGAGAAAACGGAAAAGAATATTTCTCATGCACTACACAGAATCAAAATATTGCCACATATTAGTCGTGCTCCACAAAGCTAGAAAGAAATTAAACATTCATACACCACTAGCTAGACTCACACAGGTTACCGATTCCCAGCCGTTATCAAACCAAATTAGTTGCATATTCACCGCATTTACCTATGCAAAATAACCAAAATGAAGTTGAATACATTTCCGTACATGATCGGAGAAACTTATCCCAAAACTAAATCTAAGTTCTGAAGTCTAACAAACCAGGCAACGAACCGCTACCATCTCAAGGGAGGAAAGAAAGTCAGAACATCTTACCAGCTCGAAGTGCAGCCACAGAATGACCAGATCGGCCACCCAGTTGCCTCCACCAGCCGCCGGAAATCGCACCGTAAATCGGTAAATCCCAGGAATACGAGGTGGTGGGGAAGAGCTGAAACTCACATGTCTTGCCGAGGCTCGCTAACTGGGTATTGCCAGCCCAACTTGTAACCAAAGTGTGGAGGAACCTCTTTGGTAGCATCAAAAGTAGAGGTTGGTGACGATTACCTATCAATACGAAGCCAGAGAAACACTAGTACCAAGCAGCCAGCAGCCGACGACGAAAATTATCATAGATACACTCAAGACTCCCATGCTAGAAGATTCTCATAGATGCACATACAGAATAAAGCAAGTACACATTCTCACAGGGACAGTGGTGTCATGGAGAAACCGTTCATCTTGCCACATTCATAGACACAATGATAAATTATTATCATAATAAAATCCCAGCAATATTACAGAAACTAATATTTAAAAACATCAACACAATGATAAATCAAAACTAAGAAGTATTTTTCATAAACTGGTAACTAATAGAAATAAAATTAAAATAATCAAAAGCTTGCTTGCTTGTTTACATAAGAATCCAATAAATCTATCATGACATCATGAGAAGCGTGGGTGGCTTGTAGCCGGTAATGCAAACGCGGAAATTGGAACCACGTACGTGTGCATATCACTTATACTCTTCCCTGAGTGCCTACCAGAGTATACAGCTTTATTAGACGATGATAGTTTACAACAACCCATAATAGGATGCCTCAGCGTGAGCGGCACCTGACTCAAGTAACGTTTACACGCGCCAGAGCGTGAACGGCAGCGAACGTGTTAAGAAAAACGCCTGTCTGGTGAGTTTAGACAAATTACAAAGTTAAAAACCTAGGGAAGACGGCAGACAACCGTCTTTCAAAATTGCTGACAAAACTGTGAAATTTTTGCTTGAAATGGGTGCCACACTGTCGTTAATAAGTCGACCACATATGAAATGCTAGGCGCACCTCATTGCGAACAGCACATTTTGCTTACGTCATATACAGGACTAGACATAGCAGTGCTAGGTACTTGTAGCTTTCCTGCAGTGCATGGAGATACACACAAGACAGTTACTCTTTTGGTTTTTGAATCCTGTGACAGTGCAAATATTTTAGGTTTGGATCTGTTTGATTTGTTTGGTCTCAGCATCACTGGGAACGTTCTGTCAGTGACGTCATTCGACCCTAGTGAACGTGGAACTACCCTGTGTGCCGAATTATCTGAACTCTTTTCCGACGGTCTTGGACACGCAACTAAATTTTCCGCGCAAGTAACATTAGCAGATTAAGCGCAGCCACGTTTCTGTAGGCCACGGCCAGTTCCTTTTGCATTACGCGATAAAGTCACACAGGTACAAAGCGGCAAAAATAATGTGTTATTGCGCCCAAATCATCAAGTCAGTGGGCTTTTCTTTTAATGTTTGTTAAACAACCATCTGGCAAACTCAGAATTTGTGTGAACTTATAAGCACATTGTGAATCCTCAGACAGTGATTGACACTTTTCCGTTGCCTGACCCTCACTAGCTTATGGACAGATTAGGTGCCTAATTTGTTTGAGTGGCCATCTTCAGCAGCAAGCGCCAAAAGTCTTCGTTTTTGAAGGTGAAAAAAAAAAAGCCTTTTGTTTGCTGCAATTGATTTTATTTCTCCCAGACGCGTTTCGCCTTTTATTTTAAAGGCATCTTCAGCGGAATCTACAAGTACAATTTTTGTGAGGTGTGTTGTTTCGAGATTACAAACAGTGCACATATTTGTTTACATAAGAGAAGTTGTAACTTATATTTCGCGGTCTTTTCAACTATCTTCTGCTGTTTCCTCCATTTGGTCAAAGCCACATGTTGCACATTGTGTTACCAACACACTTTTTTGTACAGTTGTACACATTTTGGAGATGTTTAGCAGGCATGTTTTACTTTCTGTAATTTTGTGTTTCGTTTGTTTTGTTGCCAACATAACGAACTGTTTGTGTGTGAATAAACTGAAAGAGTAAGAATGTTATTTAAAACAAAATATAAGAAGGAGAGAGAGAGAGGGAGACAGAGTGAGAGAGAGAGAGAGAGAGAGAGAGAGAGAGAGAGAGAGAGAGAGAGAGAATACTTTATTTTGTGTGTGTATGAGTTCAATATCTGTAGGAGGATAGTAGTAAATGATCTGCGAAGGGAGGGGGCTTTAATGTGAGTATGAATGATTGGGCTATGTAACTATTTTCTCTAGCAGCGTAAACAGTGAATTTTTAAATCGTTTACTTGAGCATTCAGCAGAATTTCCTTTTCACTTGTTGTTTTCTGTATGTGATAATTTTCTTGAAGTAATAATTTATTCTAATTATTTTCATGTCATCTTCCCTCGAGGTTGGTCTGTGATTCTGTTGTGTTAGATGTTCCGCAAATGTGGAGCCTGGAAATATAGTACAAACAATTCCACATTTGCCGAACATCTGAGACAACAGAATCACAGACCAACCTCGAGGGAAGATGACATGGAAATAATTAGAATAAATAATTATAAAAAAAAAACATCACATACAGAAAACAAAAGCTGAAAAGAAAATTCTGCTGAATGATCAAGTAAACGTATCAAACAATTCACTGTTTACAATGCTAAAAAAAATAGTTACATAGCCTAATCCTTCATACTCTCATTAAAGCCCCATCCCTTCACAGATCGTTTAAATCAAAACAAAAAAATCAACGAAACACCAAAATTTCTACCACCCTCTTACAGATATTGCAATCATACACACACAAAATAAGACTATTCTGTCTGTCTGTCTTTCTCTTTCTCTCTCTCTCTCTCTCTCTCTCTCTCTCTCTCTATCTCTCTCTCTCTCTCTCTCTCTCTATCTCTCTCTCTCTATCTGTCAGTCTGTCTGTCTCTCTTTCTCCGCTTCTTATTCTTCTGTTTCAAATAACATTCTTTCTCTTTCAATTTGTTCACATCGCAACGTTTCTGTGGTTCGAACGATCAGCCGGTTGGGGGGGATTTCAACTGTAGTTCATCACCGTCAACAGCACGATAAAACCTGTGGACAACCAGAAATGCTGATATCACAACATGGATTCCTCCTCTGGAGGCCCTCCCCCCAGGCAAAATTCTGTTGTGGAAAGCGTGGAAGTCCCTCAACAGAATAAGACATAGGGTGGGTAGAACAAAGGACAACATAGCCAGATGGAACTACCTCGGGGATGAATCAACTATCTGCGAATGTGGATCCGAACAAACCACCAAGCACCTGTACAGCTGTCCTCAGTGCCCAGTATCCTGCACGCTGGAAGACCTATTTCAGGTGTAATTTGTTTATATATAATCTCTTTTGTTTTGTATCATAGTTGTACTCTTGTCTATGGCCTTTGTACGCAACGCTTTTGACACAAATAAATAAATTTGTTCACACTCAAAGGTTAGCAACCAACAAACATTTCGTTATGTTGGCAACAAAACAAATGAAAGACGAAAATAGAGAAAGCTGCTAAACACCTCCAAAATGTGTACAACTGTGCGAAAAAGTGTGTTAGTTACACAATAACATGTGGCCTTGACCAGATGGAGGAAACAGCAGAAGGTAGTTAAAAAGACAAGGTAAATGTAAGTTAAACTTCTCTTGGTGGAAATAAAATCGATTGCAGCAAAAAAAAAAAAAAAAAAAAAAAAAAAAAAAAAAAAAAAAAAAAAAAAAAAAAAAGTCGGTTTCTTTTCACTTTAAAAAACGAAGAATTGCTGCGGAAGATGGTCACCCAAACAAACTTGTGATGTAGAAGAGATCATTGCAGAACTGTTTTGTAGCTAGGAGAAATGGTACCATAAGCACAACACCAAGGTAAGTATTCCTTTCATTTGTAATGACAGTATATGTGGACTAATCACTTCTTTAGTTGCAGACCCACCTCCTCCTACTGCCGCATCCCGGAGAGATAAAAAGGTCAATTTTTGGGTTAACGACATTGTCGGTTAATCCATTCAACACCGGAGCACCAACTGCATCGAAAAAAGCTTAGCTTTCATGAAAGTCAGCTTCAGTGACAACTTCCATAACCCGGGCAAGGAAACAAACTGTGACCTTCTCCTACTCCAGGAAACGTACCGAGGAACAGAAAGCTGAAGACCTCGAGTTCAAGGAGGGAAGCTGATAACAGAAATATCTCACGGACAACATGGCAGTGCTGTCTTTGCTAATACGGATTTTAAAGAAACATAGGCGTTGTCATTGTAGAGGTCAACGCATGAACCGTAATAATCTACTATGATAAGAGGCAAAAAATTTTCAGTAATTTTCGATTTTAACTGTTTCTGTTTCTACTACTACCCTATATGGTGAACTTTCCGCTCTTTGGCTTTTTTTTTTTCCCTCACAGTAGTGGGTAAATTAGATAAAAAATATTTATGTGACTATCAGGCTACAGGGTATTTGTGGCTCTAACGTTTTAATAAATGACCCAAAGTTTATTGTAGGTGTGGTGTCGCACAAGTCCAAAGTGCGCGCCACCTACTTTCGCCGCGCGCCGCCATGCACGCACGGCGCGGCGTTCTTACGACGACAGCCACGAGCGCCCTCTGCTGCAACTCCGCTCGTGGCCACCACTGAACGACATCGTTCACTTGGGACTGAGATAGGAACCAGTTAACACTTCGTAATCAGATAGGCACCAGTGAAGACTTGGCTATCGGATAGGCACTAGGCAGGCCTCACTATGTATCAGCATTCTGCAGTACTGAACTGTGTAAAAGTTAAGTATTGTATAAATTCTGTGCAATATATATCTCGTTCTAATTTACTCTGGTGTTCTAGTTTCTGCTGTCCCACTGGCTGCTCACCTCCGTACCTGCACCAGCGTGCTATCTTTATTCCTGTGTCGGTCTCATTCCACTCGGCCACCGACACCTACGACGGAAACGAGACACACAAGCGGCGACGAGGCTGGGACACAAAAGTAGGGTTTCCACATCAATCTCTATTTTGAACTGCGCAACGGATAACGACGTCGAACCAGAATCCAGTCGCCTGTTAGATATTTTATTTACTGATAATTTAATGATCATTGAAATTACATTATAAAATTCTTATCTCTACCGTGCTTGGATAATTATTCTTTCGTTCACCATTCGTTACATATAATATGGAGGGAATAATTGAGTTGTTCAATTAAGAAAAATGGAGTGTTTTTAGAACATATTTGAACATTTATTCTTACTGGTCGATTGATTTATCATATCAAAAACAACACAAACTGACAACATTCTTCGATTACTTCTAATATTATCCGGTCTTCTAAATACTTCCCTTAATTTCTGCACTCTTACGTATTGAGTAGAATGAATGGGGGGAGGGGACAATAGGAACACTGATCGTACACACGCACATCCTGTTAGCACGCTGTGTTTACTTCCACAAGTACATAAATTGAATGGATGAGTTGAAAAAGGTACACATTCCAAAGACAAACTTTCAGCAAATCAGAAAAAAACTGTTTTGTGAGAAAAATAGTTGTTATACAGAAAAATTTACTATTGTGAATGTATGGTACGTATGTATAAATATTTGATATGTACCATGTAACTGCGTAAATATATTCAGGAATATGTACCTTTTTCAACTCAAAGTTTTTAAGTGCACAAACTTCAGCCGTATTTGTGTATTATGCTAAAAAGGCTGCAGAAATAAACAAGCAAAATTATTCAATCTTTGTAAAAAGGCAAAAGTATGTATTTCAAAACTGTTGGATACATATATTTACAAAAAAAAAAAAAAAAAAAAAAAAGTTTTCCGATTAAACGTTTTTCATTGTTGGACTTTTCATAGTAGACTGTCGTCAATCTTCTTATTCTAGTAAATCAATAGCTGAAAAAAAGCTTTGTTTGAAAAACATAAAAAAATGTTTTTATTTTTATTTTTACTATCATTAGTATTTTTAGATTTATTTAGTAGTATGCGATACATAGCCCATAAATGTTACTTTAAAATATGTTTTTAATACTCTTACCTTGTAGTTGGATCAGTTAGCCATCAACATCATCTTCATTAACGTCTGTTGTTTGGTTGGCCAAGAGAGTCTTTCATCGAAAAAAGGTCGATGTTCACCTGGGATGTAGTGTATAACTTTCTGTAGATCCTGCAGTTTATCTTTCTTTACGGGAACCTTTCCCGTTGGATATGCCTTGGTGTCAGGAGGTTTAAGTGTTTGTTGTCAATATAGGCGGATGTTTCAACAAACCCTTTTGCATCACTTTTGAAGACGAAGATCGCCGGCACTAGCGCGGCTTTGAGTTGAAGAAGAAACATATTCCAAGAATATGTCCCTTCTTCAACTCACTCGTATCTAACTATTGTTGGCAAGCACATTCGAAGTAGAGGAAGATGGTTTTTTTATGCTAAATGGATTTAGAGACGTCCAAAGAAGGCTATATCGGTTTAATTTGTGAAATTTCTGGTATGTGTACCTTTTTCAACTCACCCATTCAATTACAAGGTGTTACGAGAATCGGCAGAGAGCACTAATATGACTAAGGATGCGCGTAATCTCAGTAAAAATTTATCATATTAGTTAAACAAGCAAGCAGATGAAAACATTGAACTCTGAACAATGATATTCAACCTAGTATAAACAGACAAAAATATTTCACCGAAACTAACCCCCCCCCCCAAAAAAAAAAAGCACATGCAAACAGTTAACACTATCAGCTTTGATCACACGATAATCATAACTAATGACGTACAGCAAGCTCACTGTTAATCGTAACGAACTTTATTCCATTGCCACGTAGAGCCTAGATCAGTACCCAAATTTTGCACAAAGACAAGTTGGTCATTTTCAAAGAACCTAAAAATAAACATTTAAACCAGTACATTTTTTGCTGTTTCTTACGCGAAAACCCCGTGAATTAATTAATTTTACTGGATATTCGCTCACTTTAACGAATTGCCGCCAAACACTATGCACACAAAAGGAATCCACTTACTTTTACACGCTCCTCACCATATATGGATTATAAACTCGGCCACGTTCTTTGAAAACATTACCCCTTTGGTTTCTCACTAAACGTTTTCATAAAATGATATAGACCAGAAGGGTACTTTGTCTCGTGGCTATCTCCAAATTCAAACACAAAGTCCTCACATTATCCATTTAAATAGCTAATGTTTCCCCCGAATTCATCACAAATGGATAGAAAATGATTATCTCATCCGGTCCGTTCAATGTAAATACAAAGTTAACACAAATATCACCAATTCTTCACCTTTACCTCAGAGCTACTTACATCCTCTGCAGTCAACGATCAGACCAACTCTACCAAACATGGCCTATCCCTTGCTCAACCGTCTTTATCCTTCAACTTGCCTAGTAGCCGCTCTCTCACCGGCCAACGCTAAAGCCGTCCTCACACGAGTCGTGTTGTCCCAACGTGGCTCAGACCAGACGTGCTGTCTACCTAGTATAGCTACAGCACTCTCTCAAACAACCTGCTACATCCCACGGAACGTGTTGCTCATCGTGATTTGCTTTGCGATCGCAGCGCTCTGCAGCGACCGTAGATCATTGTGTTTGCAAAGATGGATGTGCGTAAAATTACGCGGTATCTCTGTTAGCGATCGTCGGAGAAAAACGAAAGTAACTTTAAATACAGCTTTCCTATTGCTTGCATGTGCCATGCAATAAGCTTACAGATACTGTAATTTTTCTCCCTTCAAGAAGCACAAAGACGGTACATTCATCTGAAAGCTGTTGTGAGTAATAACGAAATGTAGGACAAAAACACCTGGCAAAAACACGGTGACATACAGCAATCGCACCAGCTCCAATTGTCTTGCTCTTATATTCCCATTTTCCGCGTTATACATATTCTGCATATTCGGAGATAATAGATTCTGGCCAATACATTTTACGTGTTAATACACGCGTGACAACACCTCAGCTCGACAATGTTCGTTGTGATAATTTTTGCTTTTAGTATTGTACGTAAACACTGTTCTTCCTACACTGCTTCTCCTTCAGTAACCACACTCTAGCCTTGTTCTCTTTGCACTGTGAAACTGAACTATTCCAATACTGTACTGAACTGCAACTTAATTCAAACACCGCGAGGAAAACAGATTGACGTAACGTATTGTCTTGAATTTCATTTGTTTCTGTACCCCAGAACTAAAAAACTTAGCAAATTCTCTCGTGGACAAATTTCGTTCTTGTTTCTAATAAATAAAATCGAATACCGAATATTATAATTGTATTAAATTAACATAAAAGTTAAATAAAGCGGAATTAAACCAAATCGTTAAAAATATCTGGGAGAGTGTAGGTGCAAACCCGTTATTTACATCTCTTTTCCTCCACAGCTCGTGACGCTAACCTCCACGTTAATACGACGTCTTAAAAAGAAATAACGACTATCGGATATTACACTTAAATGAGCGAGGAAGTAACATAAACGTTAAGGAAACAAAAAAAGTAAAAAAAAAAATGCTTCGAAAGTACGCAGACGAGAACTTTTCCGCTCGTAATCTCTACATCCGAGCCTGCTACGTTACCAGCTACGCAATTTCTACACTTGAACAGATGGATCTCTTTCCTGGTATACTACACTTCTAAAACATGTTGTGATATATTATTTATATTTCAAATGTTTGTATAGCCTATGGGACTTAACTACGGGGTCATCAGTCCCCAAACTTACAAACTACTTAATACTAAGGACGCCACAAATATCCATGCCCGAGGGGGATTCGAACCCCCGACCGTAGTGGCCGTGCAGACCGTGACTGAAGCGCCTCAGTCCCCTCGGCCACCGCGGCCGGCATGTTATTTATGTATGACATAGCATCACAAAGAAGCATCTTTGACAGAATGGCGCTATACCGCAGCAAAGGAACGATGTTCTTTCACATTATACAAGTTATAACACTGACACGTTAAATACGAGAACCTTTAAAGCTCTGATAATGTAGTTTCCGGTAATTTATTGTAACAAATCATATCTAAAATGACGCGTTTTCAAAACTTCCTCGATATTCTGACGCTTTAAAAAATATTATGCACATACATCGTACGCTACAACGAAAGAGGACACGAAATACGGAGTTCCGTTTGCAATATGGCGGCTCAAAAGTTCTGCTTGTCACGTGAAAACCAAGTCGCTTCTCATTGGCCACGTGCCACTCCACGAAGCAAAAATCTAACATGGCAGATCCTTCATTCCACGCTTCGCAGTGTGGTGGAATGTGGTATTCTACGCTGCGATGTCACCACTTCCTCCTCCATTTGCGTTTCCACGTCCCGTGAGAGGACCGCATAACTCGGGCCACCTACCAACTTGTTCACTCCCATGCGACTGCCTGCTATCGACTGAGACCTCCCAAAGCAACCTCTCTGCAGATCCTCGCAAAAACAAGAAGTTGGCTAATCTTCCCCAGATGCATGCACTATCTCTGAGCAGCCGATACTAACGCGCTCATGCCACCACGAATCTCTCCACATGCAGATACACACAAGGACGGGGAAATGGGTTTTGTGGAGCCTGGCTCCTTGTTTTTCTTGTTATTGCACAGACAGCTTGCAACAAGCATTCCAGTTTCCACATAACTGGCGTCATGAACTTGTAGGTGGTAAATAAATAGATAAATCTGATTACAAATAGCAAGGTAATTAAATGATATTATCGAAAATCGATTGTGAACTGTAAAAAGTAGGGAAGGGTACAAATATTATCATTCCAATACAACATGGGGTTACTCTGATGCAGATGTAAATGGCGAGGGACTAGAGAAATGGGGAATTCACTGCACAGCCAGTGTATTGTAAATGATAAAGTTAAATTTAAGACTAAAACATAATTGAGACAGAGAAGAGTGACACTGTTTCTAAAAGGGTTTCTTATGACACGTCTAGTAACGCTCAGACATCCTTCCTATCAAGTGAATTTAAAAAGTTTTAATAGAATAAAAATACGGAAATTTAGTAATTAGTTAAGAATTCACAACTTGTAAACCATTTAAGATGCCGAGGTGAGCAAGGGCTCGTATAAAAGGTCTCAACAAGGTGCATCGCATCCATCAACGTAAGGTAACTATTGATCACAGGAAACCTAATTCACTAATACGATGGTATAAATTTGTTAATAACATGAAGTCCAAGACTGATACACGACCAGAAAGGCAGTGTTTGTTCACCGGTGTCGTAATCGAAATAATTATACCACAGAACCACATTGTTCAAATTTACTTACAGATGTTTTCTTTGTTTAAATACCTAATTTGTATATAATCGGCCATAATAGTTTAATTTGAAATGGTATGCCAAAACGGCTTTTTCTATTGTAAATAGCAAGCCAACAATATGTAAAAACATGTATCATACAGAATTTTGCAACAGGGTTTATCACTTAAATAAGTTTAAAAGAGTAAAACAATACTGCAAATGGCGGGAAAGTCGATATTGATATCTGAATCGCTCCACAGGAGTAATGAACTGTAATTAAATGAAATGTTAATTACTATGATCAGTTTCTTATTTATTTGTGTTTAATGTAAATGTTTAAAGATTTTTGTGTATGAACGTAAGGTATACATGGCAAAGCGTTGTACGCTGGAGAAGGGTGGCAACCGGGAATTTTCGCAATATAGGGGTTTATCTGGAGGACAGCTATAAAGGCTAGGTGGTAGGCTCAGGTCGGGCAATGTGTATTTGGCTAGCATCGCAATGGCGAAGCTATGCCGGTCTGTGCCACGACTTTCGGATGAGTGAAACTTTAAAAGTTTTCGGAGTGCGGGAAGTGCAATCCACCTTAGAAGAATTTACGAGTGTGGCGTTTTACTGTTAAACTTGCAAGATTTCTTCTTGAATCGCCGAGTGCTACGTTGAACTTGAAGATTGCAGGGTGTAAAGTTTAAGCACTTTGACTTCAATAAATTTACGTGGATCAGAACAGTTATACCAAGTTGTTGGAAACTGGTTATGAAAGTGCATCTAGTCAGGAAATGTTAACTGAGTTTTCATAAAACATTCATTTATTCAACTGAATTATCATTATGTCAAATAAACTGTGATTCGAGTGAATCTAAAGACAAAGTATTCGTGACCAGACACAGGCTGATGGAACGGTTTTATGCAATGAACAGTGGTTTGGAAGGCTAATTCGAAATATTTTCGGCAAAGTAAATTTTTTTCTTGGGGCTCACGAACTATGTTAGACACGCCAATGTACATTGCTTTTACCCGTGACAGTGTTTTGATCTGATAAATAAACATACTACATAACAGTTTAAATGAAAGTCTTGCGAAAGTTACTTGTATAAAATGCACCCTTACTTCTTATTTTTATTTTTACTTTATTAACCATATGCAGGTGGGGACTGTGAACGAATTTTTATCATCCCATAGACAGAGCAGATAAGATTTTCCACAGACATCCCTTATATAACCTTGCAGTCTTCTCAAAAAGATTTATAAAATAAATATCATACTGATCATAGTAATTAACATTTCATTTAATTACATTTCATATCTTCTATGGAGCGATTAAGATATCAATATCGACTTTCCCGCCATTTCTAGTATTATTTTCCTCTTTTAAACTTATTTATGTGATAAACCCTGTTGCAGAATTCTGTATGAAACATGTTTTTAGTTTTTTACATATTGTTGGCTTGCTCTTTACAACGGAACAAGCCGTTTAGGTATACCATTTCAAATTAAACAATTATGGACGATTATACACAAATCAATTATTTAAACAAGGAAAACATGTGTAAGTAAATTTGAACAATGTGATTTTGTGGTATATTTATTCCTAGTACGACACCTGCGAACAAAGGCTGCCTTCCTGGACCTGTATCTGTCTTGTTATTAACAAATTTAAACAATGACTTTAAATTCCACTATTAGGATTAATTTCATTACAATGTATATTTATCCTTGTTGTTGTAAGTGCTGTACTGTTGTATTTGGTAATCCATTGTAACTTTGTCAAAATTGTCACAAAGATAATCTTTATGTTGAAGTCAAGAATCGATAGTCGGAGTTTAAGACATTTTACCTTTGGTTGTTCATCATCTTTAGGATCAGTAATGAGTTAAGTACTTGAAAATTGGCTTATAACCCGAAACCTAGGTCATGTAGTAACAACAAAGTTTGTGAAACAAGGTTAAAAAGTGTATCTTTAAGTGTAGTTGCCAATAGTTTCAACCCTCGAAAAAAGCAGCCGTTGCTCGTTGACAGTATCATAGACAGTCGAGAGATCGATAAAAGCGACTCCAGTTACTTGTTTCCTTTCCAAACCGTCCTCTATGCGTTGGGTGAGGCTGAGTACTGGATAAGAAATTGAACTATGACGACCCGCCGAAATATTGGGGTAGTCTCCTTGACTGGGCTCTGACATTTCGCAAGCACTGTCAAAACGATTAAGGAAAGGTATTTCCGAGAAATAATCTCATCCTAAAAGTAATCGGAGAGTTCGGTCCTAGGTTCCAAGAACATGGCTCCCGCCCTGTGCTTCTCAGCAGCTCCCGTTTGGACAACCCTGCACATGCAAAATATATTGACCTAGCAACAATTACTGAGAGAGAGTGCATAGTGTCCGGCTGCTTAAAACCACCGCCAGTTCAACAAATTTGCCAGATGATCGGCATAACCCCCGATCCCTCATCAGAAAGCAAGTCGCAGCAGAGTCCTGAGTTCAAAAGGAGGAAACAGAGCGATCGTAAAAAGCACCCGCTATACGGCTACCAAATGCAGCACAAACGATTGAAGTCCCGGCCACGTTTCATGCAGATGACCGAACCTTTAGACGACCGAAAGAAAAACGGCGAGGAACTTTATGGTGAAACAGGGTGAACCAGTCGGCAATAAATTCTAAACAAAACTGGCTGCTGGAAATCACCTGCCATTTTTGACATGTAGGGCGCTTAATAGCTTAAGAATTGGTGCCGCAGGATCAAATACTAATTTGGAAACACGGGGAACAGAGAGATAGAGTCCTGTCTGTGTGTTGCAATACAAGACTGTCAGCGTCTAATGATATGTCCAAAAATAGAACTTGCTCAGCGGAAGACTTATTTCAGCAAATAAAAAAGGCATCTATCTGGCTGATCATTGGCAATACTTAGAATAGTTAGTGATCCGGACTCGTGAAGTAAGAATTAACATAATTTTTATAGTCTGGAACCATAACACTGCAGTAATAAATGTTACTTATTGCTGTTGATTATACGGCAGCGATAGGCGTATCTCAACACATTGGTCTTCATCAGTCTATCTGCAGACAAATACGTTTTGTTAACAGTTGCAAACTTATAACTAATAACAATTTTGCCTACCTCTGTTGGTACTTAGGCCATTTTGTATTGTGGTGCATTGTAATCAACAGCAATAAACAACCTCTATTGTAGAGCGTCCTAGTTACAGAATGTGATTACTGTGTTACTACAAAACATTTATCGTGCTGTGGGCCCGACAGAAAGTATAGTATATGAGTTCAGTACTAAATGTTGGCAAGCTTCTCCAGTTGCTTGTTGCCTGTGTAATGGCTCCAGAGGAAATAAAAAGTCAATTTTACATTTTTCATCACAAAAGAGAGCAATAGCATCCTCCAGATAGCAGTGTGGAATGTTATATCCCTTTAATTGGGTAGGGTGGTTAGAAAATAAAAGGGATAGGTTGAAGTTCGATATACGGGGAATTAGTGAATTTCGGAGGAAAGATGAACAGGATTTCTGGTCAGGCAAGTACAGCGTTGTAAACACAAAATCAGTTGGGGGTGAATATGGACTGGGGAAAAGGAATGAAAGACGAGACCGCGTGGTAGAATTTAGCTCGTAACATAATTTAATCATAACAGACACTTGTTTTAAAAGTCAAGAGAGAAGGTTATTTACTTTGAAGAGACCAGAAGACACCGCAAAACACCAGATATATTTTATAATGGTAAGATATAGATTTAGAAACCAGCTGGAAGACATATCCAGGGGAAGTTATAGACTCTGACCATATCTTATTGGTTATGAATGGTAGAGTAAAAGAAACTGCAGACAAGTAGGAAAAAAGGGGTTGGTACTTGGATAAATATAAGGAACCTGGAGTTCTTGCAAGTTTCAGGGTGGAGCTTTAGGCAACAGTCACAGGACTGGGGAAATTAACACAGTAGACGGTGAATGGGTAGCTTTGAGAGATGGAACAGTGAAGGCAGCAGAGGTCCAAATAGTTAGAAATACAAGACATACAACAAATCATTGGATATCATAGGAAATTTTGCATTAAATTGATGGAAGGAGAATATATAAAATTACAGTACACGGAGCAGATAAAATGGCACACAGACAACTAAGAAATGAGATTGAGAGGAAGTGTAAAATGGCTATGCAGGAGTTGCCAGAGGGCAAATGCACTTCTGTAGAAGAATGTATAACTAGGGCAAAAGAGATAACACCTAAAGAAATATAAAAGAGATATTTGGAGATAAGAGCACAAAGCTATATGATCATCAAGAACTCAGATGAAAAACCAGTTCTGAGCAAAGAAGGGAAAGCTGAAATATATATGCTTTAGAAACAAAATGAACTTCGAAGCAATATTGTAAGAAGGGAAGTGGAAGATGAAATAGGAGGTACTACACTAGGAGAAGAATTTGACAGAGTGTCCCAATGCCGCCTCTCCTCCCATCTGCAATACCTACCAAATATTACAAATGCCAGGCTTGCCCCACTCCCATCACCCCCAACTGACAATCCAACCCAAGAACTCCCTCTGTCCCCTCTCACCATGGAGGACAACATTCGTTTCATAACCACAATCCTGCAGAACATTCATCCATTACAATGTCCCCTCACCTTTCGACACATTGTCCTCGCCACACATTCCGTCTTCCAGCTTGAAACCATCGCCACCTTTTCCCACAACCACTCCCATTTCACCTTCTCCCATAATGTTACCCTCATATAAAGAACACCCAGAACCGTTTCCTCATCTCCCCCCTCCATCTATCCCCCTGTCTCCCTTAGCATGCCCTCCTTACACCCTCCTCTTCCATAGAATTTGCTCCCCCTGCCAACAAACCTCTTTTCATGCATACCCTCTACCGCCACGGTGTGAACGCCTGTCTCTTAAATAAAACCATCCTCTATCCTCACCATTCCGCACCTACTCCACTGCACTGTTGGTCCACTTTTTCGAGCAGAGTGGCGATTGGCCTCCTCCAGCACCACCCTGTCCGGCTACAAGCTCTCCTGAACGATCCAACCAAACATCTCATCCTCAGCCTCTTCCTTCCAGCCCTAACTGTTACCCTGGCCACTATTTATATCTGCAGTACTGCTCCCCTCCCCCATGAGATACATCATGAAGGTACAGTATATGTGGGAGAATGTATTCTGTACCTTCATGACCTATGTGTTTGCTGCCAACTTTATTATCCTTTCTTTCTACCCTGTCGATGAAATCCAGTGGTGGCGTAAGTTAGCCTGCTTAGGGGCGACACCGTTCCCCAAGACCAACATGCTGCCAAAGTAGATTATGTCCTCGCCTTTCCCAACCTCTAGGACCGCTGCAGGCAGAAGTCCTCGACCATATTGTCAGTGCCTACCATCGTTCTATAGACAAATTAACCACCAGACACCCCCTCTCTCTCCTCAACCTAGCTAGATTGACCATGCCTCCTTCAACAGACCATTCCTGACGCTTTCCATGCCCACATACTCACTAAAGCCATCATCATGTACCACCTCACCGTCCATCCATAGGCTGTCCTTCTCCACAAGTCCCAATGACTCTACCTTCCTGTGGACAACTGACCTGGACACACTCCTCCACCATCGGCAAAGCCAACGACACATCAGAAACCTGTACTGGAAAGTACTGGAAAGCCTTTCACTGCCTTACTATCAGTCGCTCTGCTCCCCATTACCCTGCCCTTCACAATTACATTCCCTTCCAAGACAATGCCAGCAAGGCAGAACACTTTGCCACGTACCTATCCAATGTTTTCTCCATCCCAGATAATCCCAGGTTTGATTACAATCTGTTCATTGACTTCATGAGCACAACCTCAGCGCATCCCCAGCTTTCAGTACTTGGACCTCATCCCCCTCCCCCTCAGAACTTAACACACCTATTACCACCCTTGACATAGAGCTTACACTCCACACAAAGCGTAACATTGCTTCTGATCATGACGCCTAACCTACAGGCACCTCCGTGTCTGTCCTCCCTCATTCCAAGCCACCATTGCTTTCTTACACAAAGTCATGGTTTACACCAGCTTTTTTTTTCTGGCCTGTGGACTACCTCCCACGTGCTCATGTTCTCTAAACCTGGCAAGCCTCCTACTGATGTCTCCTCCTACTGTCCCACCAGCTTCATTTCGGTGTTCAGCAAGACCCTGGAAACCATCTTCTCCTACCTTATCTACCAGCAGCTCGATTAACACCAGCTCCTTCCTCATTCAAAATGTGGCTTCTGAACGTCCTTATCTGCTGATAACCAATTTCTCCACGTCACCCACAATCTCTGTCCAGATCAACTCCTGTCCGCCGCCATCTTTATCTCCCTACGACCAAGTGTGGCATTCTGGTCTCGTTTTCAAGATACAAACCAACGCTCTTCCCATTAATAATCTCCAATTAATTGCTTTCTTTCTCTCCCACCGTCCACCCTTTGTCTGTCAACAACTGTAACTCCCGTTTGTTTTAGCCCTATGCTGTGGTGCCATAGTGATCTGTCCTCTCCCTACTCCTCTACCTGATCTACTCGGCAGGCATGCCAAAACTCCAACTTTCTGTCCATCTCCATCAGTGTACTGACGAGAGGCCAATGGCGTTCCTAGCCCTCGCCTGCTATCCTCACTCGTTCCCAACACCTGCCTCATCCTTGACCGCTCCCTCTTCTGGGAACTCCAACTTCAGGCTGTCTACCAGAAAACCCTCTAACGCCTTAATCTGCTCAAGCTCCTCTCTGGCTGGACATGGGGACTGAACCGCACCACAATCCTATATACCTACCATTCACTCATGTCTTGTCATGTGCACTTTCCACCCAGCCCAGGTCCCTGCCTCTTCTGCCTCCTCCAGATACACCCCCAGCTTCACTTACCGCATCCGTCTCTCTTCCCCCATGCGTAATTCTATTTGGACTCATTCCTTTGTCCCGCCTCCTCAAATTCCCTCTACATTTTTCGAAAAGTAGAATCCCGTCACCCTCTGGTTTCCCCCTACTCTTGAATCCTGGGTTTCTGCCACGTCATTACCAACATATCCCTCCCTCTATACACCTCCACAATCTCCATATCCTTTTTGGGTAATTTCCGTCAGCTTCCCTTCCTGGATGACTCCCTCCATCCCGACATATATCCTTCCTACTAGCCATAATACTTTTGCGTATTTGATATGCTTCCTCTCTCAGTTTCTTCGATCACTTCGCTCTCCTCTCCCCTCGCCCCGGAGTCCTCAAGTTCCATTTTTCCCCCGTCCTCCACCTCCCTCCTAACCTCCCTTCTCCCACCCCTATGCACTTACAATCTTTCCCCTGCTCCCTTTGGGGTCTTCGTTCAGATTGTAGCTCGCGTCCCAAAGTTTTTTGTTCAAGTGTTTTGTGGTGCCTCGTCGTCTTTTAAAACTTCAGCAACCGCCGTATCGGCAGAACAAAGTGTTTCCATGTGTTTTTATCAGTGGTCCCGTTTCGTCGTCTGTGAACGTGTTGACAGTGCGTTCTTGAGCCACTGTGGCAAATATTAACTCGGAATATATTTTTGTCACAACCTGCTTTTAATGTCATTTCATTCGCTATCATTTCACCTTTTTCAATTTAAAATTCTTCTCTTATTTTATCATTGTTCAATATTTCTCTTTGTCAATTTATATTGTCATTTGGCCAAACAGGGGCGCCGATGCCACTATCAGCCTGCACCACCAACTTCAATGGGTCGTGCATTCTGACACATACTGTGCCATCTATTTATCAATTTTCAGACTCTCTATTTTCTTCTATCATACGTTTTCTCCTTCTCCGAAAATCTTTCATTGCAATTTGACGTCATTCTGACCAGTGGTGGTATTTTTACAACTTTTTGAAAGTTTAATTATAATCATCCAGTACCATGACATCATTTTCCAATGTAATACATCATTAATGCCTCAAAAACAATTTTTATATACTCTTTTACATTGGCACTCATCTCATTTTCATTTTTGTGACATTATTCCATATTAAAAGTGGTTATCAGTTTGACCAGAATGGCATCTTATTACCAAATAAGGATATTTTATTTTTGAGCCATTAGTAACGTAATACAATTGAAAATGAGTCGATAATACATGGAAACATATCATATGGGAGGAAAGAAATTCCGCATACTGACTGTGGCTGTTATCTTAATGTGTCCGTTTTGTTTTTCTATATCATTTTTCAGTCGCACACTGTAGCGACAACGCCGGCTCAAAAATGTTTGTTAAGCTTATGGGACTTATCTGCGGGGTCATCAGTTTCTAAACTTATAAACGAACTTATACTAAAGACAGGACAAACATACATGCCCGAGGGAGGATTCGAACCTCCGACGGGGAACGGCCTCGCGCATCCAAGTATAGCGCTTCACTGCGCTCGGGCACTCCGCCGCGTAAAAATTTAAAAAAAGTCGCACAGCATGCATCTACATCTACTTAAGTGCCTGGCAGAGGGTTCACTAACCACTTTAAGCACCTTTCTCTGCCGTTCCATTCTCTAATAGCGCGCGGGAAAAATGTTGAGTACAGTCCCCTAAACATCGTCAACTTTGACTTTTATACATTGTTTAGAGTTCGGAAAAAAAGCCGGCCGCGGTGGCCGAGGGGACTAAGGCGCGCCAGTCATGGTCTGCACGGCCACTACGGTCGGAGGTTCGAATCCCCCCTCGGGCATGGATATTTGTGCTATCCTTAGCATTAGGTAGTTTGTAAGTTTAGGGACTGATGACCCCGTAGTTAAGTCGCATAAGCTCTACAAACAACATCAGAAAAAAAGGTTCCGTCTTTGTTGTCATGCAGTAAAACTACATATCCGCATAACCTTAGAAAGCGACTTTCCTAAACAGTGAATGTTCTCTATCATCTGAGTATTAAGTTCAGTGTCGGCAGCAAAATCAGCAATAAAAGTCCTCTTGAGCGAGTTACAGGGTGTGAGAAGACGTAACGAACGCTTGGCCGTGTGACCAAGGTCTGCGAATTTCCCTGGCCTTTGGCGATCGATTCAAGGCGAACAGGCTGCGAGATGATGCAGTGGTAGAATGGCGTAGAGAAAGTGAGCTAATCGCCGCGGTCATGCTGACCGCAAGCTGCATAATGACTTCACACTGACAGTGTTCGTAAGTGTTAACGCATTGTGCGAATCATCCCCGCATTTGCATTGCTGTTGCTCCCTAGAGAGAACTAATGCGTCATTTGTAATGGATGAATAACTATAAACGATAATTATACTACGAAGTACCATTCATTAGTTTCCCAAAATAATAGTTCTTGTTGGCGATACTTCAGTGTTCTACGTTAGAAATTTTCAGACAGTTTTAATCCACCTTAAAATGTTGCTTAATTATGTAAATAAATATGTATCCAAAACTACTTAAAAATCAGCCTAATAATCGTCATGTGGACTCGTATCTTGAAATATCCAGGCCGGACCGTGTAACACAACATCAGATATGTCACTGCCAAATTATTACTTAACTGTTGACTGCTGATTCGGCGAATTTGGCATGTAACACATTTCGGGTTGCGAGCTCAAATTCCTTGTCACACTTATGAAACGTACATATTCTTCTTCGTGACTCGGGGTCTTGGACGAGATGGAGGATTATCTACGACGTAAATTAAAAACAACTTTGCAGATACAACCGCGATTTAATTACAAACCACTGCTGATATAAACTGATATTGGTTTGACGCTAAAAATGGATACAGAGCTGACCACGATGCTGCAGCGCCTCTCCTCATATATTGATGGAATCAGTTCAAATAATAATTTACATTTACAATTGAATGAATTATTTTACATTAATAATTACATCAGGTTATTTAGATGACTCGCATTACATTACAACGGCAAATCATTTAAGAAACAAAGTATTATACATCAAATTCGTGACATATGAGTACTAGTTTTCAAAAAGTTTTTCGGAAAGAGAATAATAAAGTTTGATATATTTCTATTTTACAGACTTCTAATTATCAAATCTATCCAGTGAGTAAGACGTTTTACACAAATGTTATCTGTTACATGTTCTTTAGATATGTGTCATTATTAAGATGTTCAAATTCAATTGTTTTGTTAAGCTTATGGGACTTAACTACGGGGTCACCAGTCCCTAAACTTACAAACTACATATGAACTACTTACGAACTACGACGGCACAAATATACATGCCCGAGGGGGGATTCGAACCCCCGACCGTAGTGGCCGTGCTGACCGTGACTGGAGCGCCTCAATCTCCTCGGCCACCGCGGCCGGCCATTATTAAGAAACAATTACGACAATTCCTACTTTCATTATAGTGACACGATTATTAAACACTATAACATTGCAAAAAAAGTCATTTCACATAATATATTTTAGTGTTTCAAATGCTTTCAAATGTTATTCTGAGTACTTAATTGGCGGATATCTGATTATTAGAGAATGTACATTTACTGACAGTTTATAACATCATTTATTTCAGTGTCACGGACTTTAACTCATTATTAATTAACGTTCGTTAATTGTCAAATCGTAACTAAATGGCACCTTGCAACAAACATGCCTTCCAGCCACAAAATACACATTCTACCACACCTCCACTAGTGTAAAATAAACTAAACACTTTATCTGTACATTACGATCCAAGCCGGAATCGGTCTCTTCATAATAGGTCCTATATGTGTCCTACAGACCTGCCTCGTCACAATCGGCATTCGAACCTGGGACCTTTCCCTTTCGAGGGCCAGCGATATAACGACTGAGCTATCCTGACACGTTTCACGACCCGTCCTCACAGCTTTAAATCCTCCAATACCTTGCCTTGTACCTTCTAGATTTCACAGCAGTTGCCCTGTGAACCTTGCAGTACTAGCATTCCTGGGAGAAAGGATATTGTAGACACACGGCTTAAGCACAGCCAGGGGATGTGTCAGATTTTGATATTTTCGAATAGGAATGATGATGGATTCAGGATCAGGTTTGAGGCAGTAGCGAGAATGGTGAAAGAGAATTAAACAGATTGAGTGCCAAATAGGAGGAACAAAGAACAGGTGGACAGTTTCAAGTACCTCAGATAGCAAAAATATTGAAAGACCTGGAATCAAGCTGTAGTGAAGCTAATGCGGTGAGTGCTCAGTTACGATCTACTCTCTTCTGCAAGAAAGAAGTCAGTACCAAGGCTAAGTTCGCAGTTACCTTAATAATAAGACTGAGGTTACAGATATGAAAGTAGAGAGGATGATTGCAGGTACTAACAGGTAGGAACAGTGGCAGGAAGGTGTCCACAACGAGGAAATCAAAGAAAACATGACTATGAACATCATAGAGCGAACAGGTTGACATGGTGAGGTCATGTTGGACGTATGGTAGAAGTTTACCTAAGAGATTCATAGGTTCAACATTAGAGGCTAAGAGGCAGAGCACGAAGAAAGAAAGAAAGATTTTGAAGTAACAGGCTTAAGAAGACGTTGTGAACACTCCAGAATTCAATCCAAAAACAGCTGCCAGCATGCGAAACTTAGAAGTAGATGTTCTTGGAGTAGTAAAACAACTTAAGTCAATAAACAAACACAAATATTCCGGGCCAGATAGTATACCAACTAGATTCCTCCCAGAGTATGCTGATGCAATAGCTCCGTTGTTGTTGTTGTTGTTGTGGTCTTCAGTGCGGAGAATGGTTTGATGCAACTTTCCATAATACCCTATCCTGAACAAGTCTCTTCAACACCACATAAGAACGGCAACCTACATCTGTTTGAATCGTCTTACTGTATCCATCTCTTGGTCTTCCTCTGCGATTTTTACCCCACATATTTCCTTCCAACGCTAAATTCACAATTCCTTGATGTCTAAGAATGTGTTCTACCAATCGATCCCTTCTTTTAGTCAAGGTATGCCAAAAATTCCTTTTCTCCCCAGTTCTGTTCAGTACCTCCTCATTACCTCATTACCACCTAATCTTCTGCATTCTTCTGTAGCACTACATTTCAAAAGCCTCTATCCTCTTCCTGTCCACACTGTTTATCGTCCATGTTTCACTTCCATACAAGGCAACACTCCACACAAATGCCAGAAAGGATTTCCGTAGGCATAAATCAATATTCGATGTTAACAAATTTCTCTTTTTCAATAATGCTTCTCTACCCATTGCCATACTGCATTTTATATCCTCTGTACTGCGACCATCATTTGTTATTTTACTGCACAACTAACAAAACTTATATACCTCCTTTATTGCTTCGTTACCTAATCTAATTCCTTCAGCATCACCTGATTTTCTTAGACTGCACCCCATTTCCCTAGTTTTGCTCTTGTTAATGTTCATCTTATATGCACCTTTCAGCACTCTGTCCATTCCGTTCAACTGCTCTTCCAGGTTCTTTGCTGTATCTGACAGAATTACTATGCCGTCGGCAAAACGCAATGTTTTTGATTCTTCACCCTACACTTCAATTCCTTCTCCAAATTTTTCTTTGCTTTCCTTTATAGCTTGCTCAATGTACAAATTGAATAACATTGGAGAAAGGCTACAACCCTGTCTTACTCCCTTCCCAACCACTGCATCCCTTTCATGCCCTTCAACTCTGACAACCGCTGTCTGGTTTTTGTACAAGTTGTAAATAACATTACGTTCCCTATATTTTACTCCTGCTTGTTTCAGAACTTGAAAGAGTTTATTCCAATCAACATTGTCAATAGCCTTCTCCAAATCTAAAAAAGCTAGACATGTAGGTTTGACTTATCTTAATCTATCTTCAAGGATAAGCCGTAAAGTGAGTATTGCCTCCCGAGTTCCTACATTTCTCCTGAACCCAAACTGATCTTCCCCGAGGTCGGCTTCTACCAGCTTTTCCATCCTTCTGTATATCATTCGTGTTAATATTTTGCAGCCATGACTTATTAAACTGATGGTTCTGTACTTTTCACCTCTGTCTGCGCCTGCTTTCTTTGGAATGGGGATTATAACATTGTTCTTAAAGTCTGAGGGTACTTCGCCTGTCTCATACATCTTGCACACAAGGTGAAACAGTTTTGTCATGGCTGGTTTTCCCAGAGATTTCAGTAGCTCTGAGGGAATGTCATCTACTACAGGGGCCTTGTTTCGACTTAGGTCCTTCAGTGCTCTGCCAAATTCGTCTCTCAGTATAGTATCTCCTGTTTCAATGTCATCAGTTTCTTCTCCCCTTCCTACAATATTGCCTCTAAGTTCATTTCCCTCGTACAGCCTCTCTATATACTCTTTCCACCATACAGCTTTCCCTTCTTTGCTGAGAACTGGCTTTCCATCTGCGTTCTTGATATTCATAGAGAGGTTTTTCTTATCTCCAAATATCTCTTTTATTTTCCTGTAGGCAATATCTATTTTTCCCCTATTTATACATTCTTCTACATCCTTGCATTTGCCTTCTAGCCACTCTTCCTTAGCCATTATGCACTTCCTGTCACTCTCATTTCTTAGTCGTCTGTACTCCATTTTGCCTGTTTCATTTAATGCATTTTTATATTTTCTCCTTTCATCGATCAAATTTAGTATTTCCTGTTATATCCAAGGATTTTTTGTAGGTCTTTCCTTCCTACCTATTTTATCCTCTGCTGCCTTCACTATTTCATCTCTCAGTGCTACCCAATCCTCCTCTACTGTTTTATTTCCCCCAATTCTGTCAATTGTTGTCTGAAGCTCCCTCGGAAGTTCGCAAGAACTTCAGGTTCCTTCAGTTTATCCAGGTCCCGTCTCCTTATTTTCCTACCTTTCTGCAGTTTTTTTCAGTTTCAGCCTACAATTCATGACCAATAAGTTATGGTCAGAGTCTATATCTGCCCTTGGGTATGTCTTACAGTTTAAAACCTGGTTCCGAAATCTATGTCTTACCATTATAAAATCTATCTGGTATCTCCCGGTGTATCCTGGTCTCTTCGTGATTTTTAAACCAAGTGTTTGTTATAACTAAATTATGTTCTGTGCAAAACACTACCAGGCGGTTTCCTCTATCATTCCTTTTGCCCAGGCCATATTCACCTACTATGTTCCCTTCCCTACTTTGTCCTACAACCGAATTCCAGTCTCCCATAACAATTAAGTTTTCCTCTCCCTTTATTGTCTGAATAATTTCCTTTAGTTCCTCATAGATAATAGCTAATAGCTATAATTTACAATCTATCACTCAGCGAAAGATACGTACCCAAAGACTGGAAAGTTGCCCAAGTTACTCCAATATTCAAGAAAGGCAATAGGAGTGATCCCCAAAATTACAGGCGAATCTCATTGACGTCGATTTGCAGTAGGATTTTGGAACATATACTTTGTTTGAACATTATGAAATACCTCGAAGAGAACGACCTATTAACCAATAGTCAACACGGGTTCAGAAAGTATCACTCTTTCGAAACACAGTTTGCCCTTTATTCACATTATGTGATAAGTGCCATCGACAAGGGATCTCAAATCGATTCCATATTTCTGGATTTCCGGAAGGCTTTTGACACTGTATCCGACAACCGGCTTCTTATGAAATTGCATTTTTGTGGAATATCTCCCCAATTGTGCGATTGGATTCACGATTCCTATCAGAAAGGACACAGTGCATTGTAATTGATGGTAAGTCATCGAATAAAACAGAAGTGATATCTGGCGGTCCCCAAGGAAGCGTTATAGGTCCCCTACTCTTCCTTGTGTTTATAAACGATTTAGGAGACAATCTGAATAGCTCCCTTAGACTATTCGCGGATTATCGGTTTATCGGTTAGTGAAGTCAACAGAGGATCAAAAACAATTGCAAAGCGATTTAGACAAATTTTCTACGTGGTGCGAAAAATGGCAATTGACACTAAATAAAGAAAAGTGTGAAGTAATACACTTGGACTCCGATGAACTTCAATTAAGCGATAAATCAGTCAAACCTTAAGGTCGTAAATTCTACTAAAGACCTATGAGTTACAATTACGAACAACTTAGACTGGAGAGAACACATATAAAATATTTTGGGGAAGGCGAACCAAAGATTACGTTTCATTGGCAGGACTCTTCGAAGATGCAGCAGCTCCACCAAAGAGACTGTCTACATCACACTTGTGCGTCCTCTCCTGGAGTAATGTTGCCCATTGTGGGACCCTCACTAGGTGGGAGTGACGGAAGATATTGAGAAGGTTCAGAGAAGGGCAGCTCGTTTTGTTTTATCACGTTACGGAGAGGGGGGGGGGAGAAAGCGTCACGGAAATGTTGCACGAATTGGGGTGGAAATCATTAAAAGAAAGACGTTATTCATTGCGGCGTGATCTGTTTGCGAAGTTTCAATCACCGACTTTTACTTCTGTATGTAAAAATATTTTGCTAGCATCTACGTACTTAGGGAGACATGACCATCCCCATAAAATAAGAGAAATCACATCGAAAACGGAACGATTTAGGTTTTCTTTCTTCCTGCGCGCTATTAGAGAATGGAAAAGTAGAGAAAAGTTACGAAAGTGGTTAATGAACTCTCTGCCAAGCACTTAAATGTGATTTGCAGAGTATCTATGTAGATGTAGAACATCAGATGAGGCATTAATGTTAGCATAGAATAGGGTATCATGGAGGAATTTTATTATGGAGACTGTGTTCTAGGCTGAACACTGAAAGGTATAATCAGTCCCTAATGATGATGATGATGATGATTATGAGCCGGCCGCGGTGGCCGAGGTGACTGAGGCGCTCCAGTCACGGTCAGCGCGGCCACTACGGTCGGGGGTTCGAATCCCCCCTCGGGCATGGATATTTGTGCCGTCCTAGTTCGTAAGTAGTCCATAAGTAGTTTGTAAGTTTAGGGACTGATGACCCCGTAGTTAAGTCCCATAAGCTTAACAAACATTTGAACATTTGATTTGATGATTATGACACTTTTCCAACAACCAAATTCCAATTCCTCTTCTCTATCAAGTTTTACCCTCCCTTAATTGTCTGTATAAGTTCTTCGATATCGATATACTTTTTTTTCTGCAGAGCTAGTTGGTATATAAACTTTGTCGCCGTTATTGGCTTTCCATCTATCATGGTTACGATAATGCGTTGACTTTGGTTTTCATAGTAACTTATTTTTATTTTTGTAGTCATTATTTGACCTAATCCTGTGTTACAACTGATTTTGTATTTCTAACCGTGTACTCACCTGACATATATCCTGTTCATTCTTCCACTGAACTTCACTAATTCAAGCTATATCTAACGTAAATCACTACATTTCTCTTTTAAAAGTTTCTACCTTACATATTTGAATAACAGGTAGAAAATTCCACGCTCCTAACCGCTGAATGTTTATTTTGTTTTTCCCGATCACGACTTGCTCTTTAGTAGTCCCCATCCAGAGATCCGGATGGGGGACTATTTTAGCTCCAGAATATTTTACCCAGCCAGTCACTGTCTGCAGGGCCGCTACGGTCGGGGGTCGAATCCCCCCTCGAGCATGGATGTTAGTGTCGTCTTTAGTTTAAGGTAGTTCATAAGTAGTTTGTAAGTTTAGGGACTGATGACCCCGCAGTTAAGTCCCTTAAGCTTAACAAACATTTGAATTTTTTTTCTTTTCTTTAGGAATCATACGTTTGTCAGCCCTCTTCGCAGATACTACTTTGCTGTGGTTCCACCTATGGCTGATGCGCGCAAACCACTTCACCTTGGCCATATCTGTGGTTGATGGATGTGTGGAAAGAAAACTAGGAGAACGGGTAAACGACTGGGATAAATGATGTGTGAAGTGTCAGAAACCTGTCCAGCTGCTGTATCAGTGACAGCTGTAGTGGCAGTGTTTAGTACAGTTGAATTGTGTATTGCTGAAACAGCACTTCTCCGCTTCTTGACACTAGGTAAATTACATTTACGTGGCTACAGAGGCAGTACTTAAAACTGAATGCCAAAAGAACATATCTACCATGTGTATAATACATGCTGGAAGTGTTCTTTCGAGATAATTTATATAATATCAAGAAGTGATGAAGAGTTTTCCTAATACACAAGTTAGTAATATTCTAATCGTAAGCCGTAAAAACAGCTTTCGTATTTTCTTTTAGGGCCGATTTTGAGAAAGAATACAAACAACCATTGCTGTCTATAGAGTTTTGTTTAAAATTACATATAAAGAGAAGGAATATGTGTGAAGGAAAGATTTTGATTCATGGTTTTGCATAAGTTGGTATCGGAGTTAAACTGATAAAAAAGAAAGAAATGAAGCCGCACTTCTTTACAGTTTACCACAGAACTTTTTGTGGTTGGTTATAACAGGAAAATCTGAACATTGTTGTTCCAAAAATATGTAGCCTGTGACCAACAGAATGATTATTAGACCAACGTATGAAGATGAGATCAATCACTGTACAACTTTTCGTTATTTTCAGTAACAACGTTTAATAATGATTTTTTATACACTAGTAGAATCATTAATAAATTATGTTGATGGAGGAGAAACTGTCTGAAGAGCAATTAGGTTTTAGACGGAATACAGGCACAACAGATTCAAAATGACTCATTCGAATTTTGGGAGAGAGATTTATTGAAAAGGGAGACGGTCTTTGATAATGTCGATAGGGATAAGCTTGCATCTATAAAGAGGGAAGGATGAGCGGATTATGTTTAAAGAAAATAGAGTTAAGGAAAGAGAAGACATGACCGGTTGGAAGGAACTAAGTAATGGACTAAGACAAGACCGTTGTAGGTCTCAAACCGTTTTCAATCTATACTTAGAAGCTATGAATCATCACTTCCAACTATATGACAAGGGGGTAAAAATTGGAGGAAGAATAATATGGTGTTTGAGATTTGCAGACGATATGCTCCTCGAAGTGAAACATGAAAATGTATTACAGAACATAGTAGATACCATAGAAAATAAATAAAATATTTGCAGAATGGAACCAGTACAAAAATGAAGTTAATTGTACTGGAAGGACATAAAAATTAAATATAACACTAAATGGAGACTTATTAGAACAAGTGCAAAGCTGTAAATACCTTAGAGGCAGAATAGAAACTGACTGGAAGAGCATCACAGAAATTAAAAACAGAATTGTTATGGAGAATGAGTCATTTTATAGAAAAGAACTGACTGCAACAATATGAATAAAAATCTGAAGAAAAATACTAGTAAGAAGTTTTGTATGGGGTGTCCTTCTGTGTGGTGCTGAACACGGACGTCGCAGACACGTTTTGAGTTGTGGACTTGGCGGAGGATGGAAAGGATAATCCGGATGGCGGACTGGAAAATAAAGAAGTACTTAGAATAATGGGAGATCAAAGACAATTACTGGATGTAATACAAAGTTGGAAACAACACTGCATTGGGCGTGGATTGAGAAAGGAGGGGGGGGGGGGGGACTTCTAGAAGCAGTGTTAGAGGGCTATGTGGAAAGGAAGAGAAGAGGAGGGAGAAAGAGATTTCAGATCCTGGATGATGTGACGGATGGCAATACAGACAGCATATTTCAAATTTGTTCAAATGTTTGTATAGTCTATGGGACTTATCTACGGGGTTATCAGTCCCTAAACTTACAAACTACTTATGAACTACCTTATACTAAGGACGGCACAAATATCCATGCCCGAGGGGGGATTCGAACCCCCGACCGTAGTGGCCGTGAAGACCGTGACTGGAGCGCCTTAGTCCCCTCGGCCACCGCGGCGGGCACAGCATATTTAAGAGGGAAGTAATTGATTCTAGAAAATCGAGATAAAGAGATAACTTTATTACTTTCATTCCCCACTCCGAGGAGTGGAGCGGGCGGTTTGAGATCCGACCCATAAAGGGTCGTGGTTCTGTTCAGCCAATTATCAGAGAAGTTGATAGTGGGGCAAAGGGGCAATTGGGAATAAGTGGGAGGGGCTTACCAGCTCCGGCATACGCCTTACAACCAAGGAAAACCTCCCGAAAACCTTGATCGGAACTGGGGGATGGGAACCAATTCAACTTATTTTTGGGACATTGTCCCAGACTAAAAATAGATTAGCAGGAGAGCACGAGTGCAATCCCGACAACAAAATCTTGTATGCCCGAGTTACCCTCGGGCCGTTCCCCGTCGGCGATTCGAATCCTCCCTCGGGCATAGATGTTTGTGTCGTCTTTAATGTAAGTTAGTTTATATGTTTAGGGACTGATGACCCCGCAGTTAAGCCCCATAAGCTATACAAACATTTTAGTTACTCTCGTAAACTCGCAGAGATCAGCTCGACAAAATTACAAGCGTCTCTCTAGAGGAACCGCACCCGCAAGCGCGGGATCCCTTGCGTCGAAAAAATCGAGATCCGAAGAGCCTGTTTATATATTAGAAAACTGATGATGTTGCAATCCTATTGCATACATCGAATAAGGAGTCAAAAATCAAAGAAAAAGGTTTGTAAAGCTTTGGGACGAAACTACTGTGGTTATCAGTTCCTAGACTTACAAATTCCTTAAACTAACCTAAGGACAACAGACATATCTATGTTAGAGGGAGGACTCTAACCTCCTGCGGAAGCGGCCGCGTAACCATGACCTAGCGCTTAAACTGTGCGGTGATTCCCGCTCAAGGATACGCTAAGTGCATTTCTGAGAAAAGATTATCTACAATACAAAAAAGAAACTTGTAATATTTTTATTTGTTACTAGTTGAAGACCTGGCGTTTGAACGGGTATTTCATTGTTCTAGTTGGTGTATATCCTCGTCCGTCTTCTCTTTCTATTACTCTCTTTTTGAAGTCCGAGTGTGGAACCTTTAGTCAAGATAGGAATAAAAATATAGATGGTGTCGGTCTGTAAGTAAAGTACCCTCCGCAATACATCATATCACATTTGACAGTGACCTTTGTCTTGTTTTCAAGGTCAAGTGTAAAAAATTCATCAAGAAGATAATAAAAGAGTAGTGTAAGTACCCTACGCCAAGCGTCATACGACAATGTATGTAGCCAATGACCTCCCTCTTGATTCGGTCAAGTATGCAAAATTTCACGAAGACTGAAATTCGAAACTAAAGATCCTCCACCATGCACCGTACGACGTTTTGTGAGAATAGTGACCTCCCTCATGTTTTGAAGGTCAAATGCCCAAACTTTCAGGAACATTGACACAAAATATCTCTTTTACCCCTATCTATTAACAATTACACATATCTACCAATTTTCATGGCAATTAGTGAAACGTTGTCGAATAGTTTTGAAACCTATCCTCCGCCATTACACTTAAGACATTTTGTGAAGACGGTAATGATACTATTGTTTGGAAGCTAAGATAAAAAAAGTAAAGCAGTCAACAATCCGTTGATTGGTCTCAACAACACAGTGCTTTACTAGGCATGGTCCTGTTTGGATTTGGTATGCCGTTTCCGACCTTCGATCTAACTTACCCAGCCAGTTATAGAGGGACCCACAGTTTAACGTAGTTTCCGAACCACGGAGCTAGTCGAAATTTTTTTACATCTGCAACATTGACAGAGGTGAAAGAAGTGAAAACTGGCAGATTTTAGAGTGCACAATTATATATGTGGGTTGGAAATTAAATAGTGGCAACACTACTGACTCTATGCAACGGAATCTACTATTATCGCTCATAGCACAGTTTGTTGACTTAACTACTTTACCTCCAGGCAAATGACTAGTCCGCCCCACGTCACCGGCGTGCACACAATCAAGGGAAACACAATCAGTTGTGAGCGAGTGGTCTAACATAATGGTGTCACTATTTTTTCGAAACAGGAACAACAGAGTTGGATAAACAGCGACCGGCTTTGCGAAAGAAACGGCAACACTCTCAGCGCAACCCAACCATCATTTTGCACGACAATGCGCGGGTGCACACAGGCATACAGTTCAAGTTGTGGCTGCTCTGTTCGGTCGATGGGACTGGTAAGTACTGTACCATCCACCACACTCACAGAACGTAAGTCCTTGTGACTTTGATTTGATTCCGAAGATGAAGGAACCGCTTCGTCGCATTCTCTTCAGAACTGTTCGAGATATTCGATGGGCAGCAGACAGCTCCATTCGCACCATAACCGAAAAGACTCTGCTAACGTTATACTACGCCTTCCACAACACTGACAAAGGGTTCTACACAACGCTAGTGACTTCTTTGAAAGACAGTAATAGTTGCAAGCATGAAACGCTTTTGTATCGGTTGTGAGTAAATAGTTGCCACTATTTAAGTTCCAACCCTGGTTTATATCGGAGTAAAACTTTAGAATGGCGTCGACTTCTGTTTAAGACACCCTCCGCCATGCACCTTACAAAACTGAAAGTGAAATTGCTTTTGTTTTAAAGGTGAAACGTGTAGAATTTCATCAAGATCGGAATAGAACTATAGATTTCTATGCGTTACAGAGAAACGTTTGTAATAATGGGCGCTGCATCATGTATCTAACTGTTTATGACTTTCTGTCTCCTGAAGTATGTGTCGTACAGTGACATAATTATGACTATAACCTTCGAAAAAGTGCAAGTAATATATTGACAAAGTTTCATTGCAATCGGATGAACGGTACGGCAGCGCATAAGATACGAACAAACATTTTTTATATACTAGCTAACCCAGCAAACGTTGTCCTGCAATGTATCTTATATTTTGGTTGTTAATTAAAAAATAACGAATTCATTGTGTGATGGGATGGCCGGCCGCGGTGGCCGAGGGAACTGAGGCGCTTCAGTCACGGTCTGCACGGCCACTACGGTCGGGGGTTCGAATCCCCCGTAGGGCATGGATATTTGTGCCGTCCTTAGTATAAGGTAGTTGATAAGTAGTTTGTAAGTTTAGGGACTGATGACCCCGTAGTTAAGTCCCATAAGCTTAACAAACATTTGAACATTTGTGACGGGATGGAATCTATGACAGAAAGAGGAATGGAACGCTGTAGACAGGGGTCTTTTGGACCCGGCAACCTTTCTTTCTCTCGGTAAAATGCATAAAAATTATTCGGGGTATAAATTAACTTCATTCCACAATTCACTCAATTCCTTCTAGCCGTTTCAGCGTGAAGAGTAAGAAAGTGTAAAGTTCCCTCCTCCATGCTCTCTACGGTGGCTTCCTATAGGTAGCTCATGCGTTAATTCATAGCTATCTACAATACAAATTTCATTCAAATACGTCCAGCTGGTTCAGCGTGAATAAAAACACGTGTATTGACCCATTGTGGGATACCCTCCGCCACGCACCATGCGGTGGCTGACGAAAGGCAGCGCTTGTATTAATAAGCGTATAAGCTACCTCTGTTCCTAATTTTATTCGTATCCGTCCAGCCATTTCAGTATGAGGGCGTAAGAAACGAATTAACTAATTATAGAGCATTCTCCGCCTATAACCTTCGCATGAGTGCAAGGAATGAGTTGACAAAGTTTTATCGCAATCGGATGAACAGTATGGCAGTGCATAAAATACGAACTAAAAGACAAACATTATCGTAATTTGACATATTCCCTGACAGTGGCATTCTAAGCATCTTACTACTGAGTACTGTGTCAGCTGCTAGTTCCTAAATATTCCGCCTATGGCGCCACTTGTCATTATACTTCTTATAATACTCAATATTAATCTGTTAAGCGACTGTTTTATCAGTCATCTGCTCTTCTCTTTACGCTTTTCTTTTCAACTACATCGATTATTACTGTTTTTTATCCCACGGCTTTTTTCCCTTATTTATTTTTACTCTTTCACTATGAGGCTCATCCATAGATACTTTGTTAGCAGCTGACTGTTACTCATTGCATAATCTCTGCACTTAGCGTTCATTCTCCTGGTAGCATGTACATTTATTAAGCTGCAATACTAAAATTTAAATGTAAATTTTATCTCATTATATGAACATATCTTTTATTACAATCTATTTGGTTCAAAACTGCATTACTCATTGTATTAGCTTTATAAACTTTCACTCTCATATCGCACACTTTTAAACTCACAATTTCAAATTTCTGTAACCGACTTTTGTACGTTTTATAGCCTTTACTGTATACCAATGCACTTGTTTGCCTTTATAGACACCAGAAGAAGGGCACTCAAACGCCCGAAACCGGTCGTAAAAAATAAATAATCACAAGCAACTGGTTGCTGCATTCTATGAATTAATTAAAAACATGAATATTAGATAAACTGTCCTTATTCGCATGTCGCATGACGCTACAGGTTTTCAACCATATAATTGTTTTTAACTGTCCCTCTTTTATTTATTTATTTTTTATTTTTATTCTCTCTCTCTCTCTCTTTCTCTCTCTCTCTCTCTAAACTTTTAAATCAAATGTTTGTAGAGCTTATGGGACTTACTACTTATGAACTAGCTAATACCAAGGACGGCACAAATAGCCACGCTCTAGGGGGGATTCGAACCCCCGACCGCAGTGGCCGTGCGGACCGTAACTGGCGCGCCGCAGAGCGCTCGGCCACCGCGGACGGCTCAAAACTTTTCCAAGTAATCATCAAAACCAAAAACAAAGAACATCACCCCTCTCCGTTGTGCGAACAGTCATTGATATTGCTTAATTCAGTCAAAAACACGTTGAAAAATGCACTTTTAGTTTATTTCAAATTTTCCAATTTTCCGATAGATTTTCCATAAATTTATTTCATACAAATCTTGCCTGTGAAACTGTACTCAAGTGATGCTCTTACAACCATGTAACAATTGATTTTTATTCATAGAATAAAAATCACTTTCGGTTTTTCCTAAATTTTCCTACTCTCTGGGCAACTTTTCCAAATTTTTATTTGATGCGAACCCCCCTCTTGGTTTCAACATGAAATGTACAAGCTTTTATCACAATTGGATGTACGGTATTGATAGCTCACTGGAAAAGGCTGTTTCAGTTTTTCCCGATTTTCCTCTTTTCCGGACACCTTTTCCATATTTTATCACCGTTTAAACCTTCCCTGAAGTTGCACGAATATTTCAAGACTAAAATGAACCAAATTGGTTCAGCCGTTCTCGAGTTTTAGCGAGACTAACAAGCAGCAATTTATTTTTGTATATATAGACTAGCTTAAACCAGCGGCTCCGCTCGCGTGTTGGTTGATAATGATAGATAAGCTATCTTTCAGTAGTGTGGTATATATTTATTCTTATATTCCCTTATTCGTACGCGTTTCCTTACAGAGAAAGAGCTGAAGACATTATAGCACGCATAGACCAAAGATATGATCTGTGGCGTCACATTTCGCTGTATATAACCTCCTTGCTATAGAGTCGCAAACGTCATCGCTGGCCTTCAGTCCGAATTTTTTAATAATTTGACGACTTTCAACCACCATATCTTCCACCCCTTATAGCTAACGGCATGGTACTAGTATTGTGTACAACGGGTGACTTTAGACAACAATTAAACACAGACCATTCGTTTGCGTTCTGTAGTTTTCGCTGCACACGTAGAATTTTATATACATCGATAACTTTCCATCCCAATACACTCCACCTTTTTATCATTATCAACCCTAAAGCTACAATGCAACCAATAAAACCATTTTCAAAGAGTAATTATTCTGCACTTCGCGTTATATTCTTCAAATTACTAAGTATCTATCAGATCGCTATAAAACCATGCCTAAAACATTCCTCGGGTATAAACTAGTAACTGTACAAATATTTAAGTCTCTGCGTTTTGTCGTTCGGACGTGATAAGGGTACACAGAACAGAATTCACATTAATATATAAACAGCTATCCGATCGCCATAAAACCGTGTCTAAAATCTTCTCCGGGCAGACTTTGGTAACTGTACAAATTTTTAGCTATATATATATATATATATATACATTGAGCAGGCAGTGAAGGACTGGAAGGAGAAATTTGGAGAGGGCATTAAAGTGCAGGGAGAAGAAATAAAAACATTGCAGTTTGCCGATGACATAGTAATTCTGTCAGATACCGCAAAAGATCTGGAAGAGCAACTGAATGGAATGGACATTGTCTTGAAAGGAAGATATAAGATGAACATTAACAAGAGTAAAACGAAGGTAATGGAAAATGTCAGAAAATCAGGCGATGCTGAAAGAATTAGATTAGGTAATGAGACAATAAATGTCTGCCCGGAGAATATTTTAGACACGGTTTTATGGCGATCGGATATATATCCGATCGCCATATATATATATATATATATATATATATATATATATCCGATCGCCATAAAACCGTGTCTAAAATATTCTCCGGGCAGACATTAGTAACTGTACAAATTTTTAGCTCTTTATGTCTTGTGGTTCAGACGTGATAAACGTACACCGAAAAGACATTCACAGTTATAGATATAGATTAGAAAGTTGAGGAGAGTTAACGAAGTCGGTTCGTATATCGTTTCTAGGATGGTTCGGTTTCTCATGTAATGAATGTTTGTATAGTCTAAGGGACTTAACTACGGGGTCATCAATCCCTAAACTTACAAACTACTTATGAACTAGCTAAGACTAAGAACGGCACAGATATCCATGCCACGACCGTAGTGGCCGTGCAGACCGTGACTGGAGCGCCTCAGTCCCCGCGGCCGGCTTCTCATGTAAGATGGGCTGCCTGAAATGTACGCCTCTTCAGTTTACTCACGTCGGGTGGTTTCCCTCTCGGGTGGAATAACCCATTAGCAGCGATTGCGTGTATCATAGTAAACGATGCGCATGTCGGAGCAGCGAGAGACAAACACGCGTGACTCAGCAGGGCAGGGCCGTGACGCAGGTGTGAGGGGACGCCCCGGGACACAGGCGGGACCAGGGGGTGGGTGTGGCGACAGGTCATGTGGCGGCCGGCGGCCGGGACTTCCAGGGGCAAGCCTCTTCTCGGAACTGGCGACTGGCTGGCATTGAGCGCAGCCCACGTCTTGCCAGCAGCAGCGGCGCGTTGCCAAAGCGCAGGGTCAAACGCTCCTAACCATCGCACCCAGCAAGTCTGGAACTTAATGTGATATTCCTCTACTACCTATCACCTGTTATTAATACAGGTGATACAAACAACAACATACAGTGATTTATTAATCTACTCTACGATCCACTAGTCACAAAATATTGTTGCAGAAGTTGCAACATTATGGAATACGAGGAGTACCTCACAGTTGGCTCACCTCTAATAATAGACAACGAAAGGTAATTCTCCAGTGGCGGCGCTAGGCGTCGGCGACGTCGGCCACCGCCGATGGCCTCGCGCCTGTGGGGGCCTCGCAAGACATTGTTAACATTTTAGTTTTTTTTTTCTTCTTTCGCTTTTTTTTATTTGATGGTTAACGGCGCTTTCTAACTGCTAGGTCATGTAGCGACGACCTACATCTAACTTACAGTAGCTCAACGAATGGACGAACACAACATCCGTACTCAAGGGTGGGATTCGACCCCCGACGAGAGCGACCTCGCGCACCGTGGTATGACGCCTTAGAGCGCTTGGCCATTCCCGGCCGGCAGCTATATAATTGTCCGTATTTATTTCTGTATGAGTGCAGCGGTGATGCAATTTCTAGTTAAATACCTGCAAAACAATTCCTTCAGTACATTTTAGAAAACGGTTTGGAAGAAATATATCCAAATGTTTACATAACAATCAGAATCATGTTCAGTTCCAGTCAGTACAGCTTAGGCCGAGAGAAGCTTCACAAAGTTAAAATTGATTAAGACTAACTTGAAAAGCACAGTGAGCCAAGAAAGTCTATCTGCGTTGTCAGTACAATCAACCGGATCCGAAATAGCGGCTAGTATTAATTAGCCGGCCGAGGGGACTGAGGCGCTCCAGTCACGGTCTGCACGGCCACTACGGTCGGGGCTTCGAATCCTCCCCCCGGGCATGGATATTTGTGCCGTCCTAGTTCGTAAGTAGTTCATAAGTAGTTTGAAAGTTTAGGGACTGATGACCCCGTAGTTAAGTCCCATAAGATTTACAAACATTTGAACATTTTTAGTATTAATTATGATGTAATCTTAAAAAAAAATTCTTTGAGACTAAAAGCTGAAAAGTTTCTCTGTTTTGTGTTTGTTCATTGTATTTTTGGCATTGCAATAATACTTGTATATTACACTAATAGAATTTGCCGGCCGCGGTGGCCGAGGGGACTGAGGCGCTTCAGTCACGGTCTGCACGGCCACTACGGTCGGGGGTTCGAATGCCCCCTCGGGCATGGATATTTGTGCCGTCTGTAGTCTTAGCTAGTTCATAAGTAGTTTGTAAGATTAGGGACTGATAGCCCCGTAGTTGAGTCCCATAGGCTCTACAAACATTTGAACATTTTGAATTTTAGTATAGTGATTATTGATGTATAATTCAGCTCATTTAATGTTCATATAATTAATGAAAAAAAAATGAAAGGGAGCCTCGCAAAGACGCCGACGCCCAGTTTTCGTCTAATGCCGCCACTGTAATTCTCCGCAGTGTTGAAAATTTTAATGAAAGTCCAGCTACAGTTGCATTTATTCGTGCTTTATTTAAGCCCACACTACCGGTTTCGGCCTCTATGTTAGGCCATTTTCAAGTGTGACAGGCCTGCATATAATGTGTAGCAATAAGTTTACAAAAATTACATGGTACAAGACAGGGTTCAAATGTTTGTGGAGTTTATGGGACTTAACTACGGGGTCATCAGTCCCTAAACTTACAAACTACTTATGAACTACTTACAACTAAGAACGGCGCAAATCAATACCCGTGGGGGGATTCGAACCCCCGACCGTAGTGGCCGTGCAGACAAGACAGAGCGTTACATATGTAAAAAAAAGTACTGTACAGAAGCAGAAGGTAACTTACGTTATGCCATAGAGAAAGCAACGTCAAGTAATCAGAACAATAGAACTCAGAGAATTTAAAACTTTTGGCGCCCAATGGCGACATGAGAAAAATGGGCGTGTCACATTTAACATTACAAAACATTATAATCGGCATGTTCTGATGTGTTCTGATATGAACATTACATCATTGCAAGCATAAAATTCTAAATATTAGTTGATAAAATGTAAAGATCAATAGTAAAATATTATAAATGTCAGTTAGGATAAAAAAACGGAACATAAATAAATGCAACTGGAGCTGGTCTGACATTAAAATTTGAACCACAGTTGCGGCAACAGCAAACATCCAGTGATGGAGAAACTAATAAGTGTTGAAAACGGCTATGACGTACAATCCCAATGGGGCACAGTTAAGTATGGGGTGCCCCAGGGTTCTGTTTTGGGACCATTACTGTTTAATATTTATATAAATGATATACCTTCGAGTATAACAGGTGATTGTAAAATATTTTTGTCTGCTGATGATACCAGCTTGGTAGTGAAGGATGTTGTTCGTAATATTGACACAGTATCCAGTGTTGACTGGAATACACTCTTCCAAATTCTGAAGGAACCAGAGGTAAAATATAGGGAGCGAAGAGTTATATTCAACCTATACAAAAACCAGACAGCGGTTATTAGAGTTGAAGGACAAGAAAGGGACGCAGAGGTTGGGCAGGGAGTAAGACAGGGTTATAGCCCCAATGGGGCACAGTTAAGTGTGGGGTGCCCCAGGGTTCTGTTTTGGGACCATTGCTGTCTATTATTTATATAAGTGTTATGCCTTCGAGTATAACAGGTGATTGTAAAATATTTTTGTTTGCTGATGATACCAGCTTGGTAGTGAAGGATGTTGTTCGTAATATTGACACAGTATCCAGTGTTGACTGGAATACACTATTCCAAATTCTGAAGGAATCAGGGGTAAAATATAGGGAGCGAAGAGTTATATTCAACCTATACAAAAACCAGACTGCGGTTATTAGAGTCGAAGGGCAAGAAAGGGACGCAGAGTTTGGGAAGGGAGTAAGACACGGTTGTAGCCTTTCCCCAATGTTGTTCAGTCTGTACATTGAGCAGGCAGTGAAGGACTGGAAGGAGAAATTTGGAGAGGGCATTAAAGTGCAGGGAGAAGAAATAAAAACATTGCAGTTTGCCGATGACATAGTAATTCTGTCAGATACCGCAAAAGATCTGGAAGAGCAACTGAATGGAATGGACATTGTCTTGAAAGGAAGATATAAGATGAACATTAACAAGAGTAAAACGAAGGTAATGGAAAGGAATGTCAGAAAATCAGGCGATGCTGAAGGAATTAGATTAGGTAATGAGACAATAAAAGCAGTAGTTGAATTTTGTTATTTGGATAGCAAGATTACTTCTGATGGCCGAAGTAAAGAAGATGTAAAATGCAGAATGGCTGTGGGAAGAAAAGCGTTTCTAAAAAACGAAACTTGTTAACATCCAATATTAATTTAAATCTTAGGAAGTCCTTTCTAAAAGCATTTGTCTGGAGTGTAGCATTGTATGGGAGTAAAACGTGGACGACAAGGGGTTCAGATAAAAAGATGATAGAAGCTTTTGAAATGTGGTGCTATAGGCGAATGATGAAAATTAGATGGGTAGATCACGTAACTAATGAGGAGGTGCTTAACTGAATCAGGAAGAAAAGGAGTTTCTGGCATATACTGACTAAGAGAAGGGATAGATTGGTTGGACACATTCTGAGACATCAAGGAATTGTCAACTTAGCATTAGAAGGAAGCGTGTGGGGGTAAAAATCGTAGAGGGAGACCGAGGGACAAATATAGTAAGCAGATTCAAAAGGGTGTAGGTTTCCGAAAGTAATCTCAGATGAAGAGACTTGCACAGGACAGGGTATCGTGGAGAGCTGCATCAAACTAGTCTGCGGACTGAAGGCCACAACAACATCAAATAATGCAGTCCAAGAGATAAGTTCATGGCTTGTAGATAACAAGTTGATGTTAAATCACAGTAAAACTCAGTTTTTACAATTTCCAACACATAATTTGACGAAAGCTGACATTTTGATTACACATAATGGGCATATGATAAGTGAGACTGAACAGTTCAAATTTCTAGGTGTTCAGATAGACAGTAAGCTGTCGTGGAAAGGTGTTCAGGAGGTGTTCAGGAGCTTGTTCCAAAACTAAATTCTGCTTTCTTTACCATTAGAACAATATCTGAAATAAGTGATTTACCAACACGAAAAGTAGTCTACTTCTACTACTATTCGCTTATGACGTACGGCGTTATTTTTTTCGGGTAACTCAACTGTAACAAAAAATATTTTTGGGTCAGAAACGGTCGGTTCGAGCAATATGTGGTGTAAGTTCACGAACTTCATGTCGACCCCTTTTCAGCAGTCTGGGAATTTTGACACTGGGGTCACAATACCTTTTTTTCTTTAATGTCGTTTGTTGTTAATAATATTAGCTTATTCCCACGAGTTAGTAGCATTTACTCGGTGAATACTAGACAGAAGTCGAATCTATATTTGCATCACATCACCTTCAGACTTGTACAGAAAGATGAGCATCATTCTGCAGCATCCATTTTCAATAAGCTCCCGCACGAACTAAAATTGAATTTAAATTGAAGAGTTACCTCATGGCTCACTCCTTTTATCCTCTCGACGAACTTCTAGAAAAATTAAGCGATTAAGCTAATTCATTTTTTTTTCTTTATTGATTCTTTTCACTTAGTCTTAAGAGTGTCGAGTGCATAGGACTACTTAAAAATTTTCTATTACCATTCTTGTGTTAAACTTCACGTATTGACTTGTTCCATGACCATGGAGTCTTACTCCACAATTACGTACCGCGGAACAGAAAACCATATTATTATTGTTATAATTATTATTACAACTAGTGTTACATTAAATCTAATATGTTGTTGTTGTTGTTGTGGTCTTCAGTCCGGAGACTGGTTTGATGCAGCTCTCCACGATAACCTATCCTGAGCAAGCCTCTTCATCTCCACATAAGAACGGCAACCTACATATGTCTGAATTTGCTTAATGTATCCATCTCTTGGTCTTCCTCTGCGGTTTTTACCCCACACACTTCCCTCCAACGCTAAATTCACAATTCCTTGATGTCTAAGAATGTGTCCTACCAATCGATCCCTTCTTTTAGTCAAGGTATGCCAGAAATTTCTTTTCTCCCCAATTCTGTTCAGTACCTCCTCATTAGTTACGCGATCCACCCACCTAATCTTCAGCATTCTTCTGTAGCACCATATTTCAAAAGCCTCAATCCTCTTCCTGTCCGCACTTTTTATCGTCCATGTCTCACACCCATACAAGGCCACACTCCATACAAATGCCTTCAGAAAGAACTTCCTTAGGCTTAAATCAATATTCGATGTTAACAAATTTCTCTTTTTCAAGAACGCTTTTCTACCCATTGCCATTCTGCATTTTACATCTTCAGTACTGCGACCATCATTTGTTATTTTACTGCCCAAGTAACAAAATTCATCTACCTCCTTTATTGCTTCGTTACCCAATCTAATTCCTTCAGCATCTCCTGATTTTCTTACACTGCACTCCATTACTCTAGTTTTACTCTTGTTAATCTTCATCTTATATGCACCTTTCAACACACTGTCCATTCTGTTTAACTGCTCTTCCAGGTCCTTTTCTGTCTCTGACAGAATTACTATGTCGTCGGCAAAACGCAAAGTTTTTAATTCTTCACCCTGAACTTTAATTCCTTCTCCAAATTTCTCCTTGATTTCCTTTATAGCTTGCTCAATGTACAAATTGAATAACATTGGAGAAAGGCTACAACCCTGTCTTACTCCCTTCCCAACCACTGCATTCCTTTCATGCCCTTCAACTCTGACAACCGCTGTCTGGTTTTTGTACAAGTTGTAAATAACCTTACGCTCCCTATATTTTACTCCTGCTTGCTGCAGAACTTTAAAGAGTTTATTCCAATCAACATTGTCAAAAGCCTTCTCCAAATCTACAAAAGCTAGAAATGTAGGTTTGCCTTTTCTTAATCTATCTTCTAGGATAAGCCGTAAAGTGAGTATTGCCTCCCGTGTTCCTACATTTCTCCTGAACCCAAACTGATCTTCTCCGAGGTCGGCTTCTACCAGCTTTTCCATCCTTCTGTATATAATTCGTGTTAATATTTTTCAACCATGACTTATTAAACTGATGGTTCTGTAGTTTTCACACCTGTCTGCACCTGCTTTCTTAGGGATGGGGATTATAACATTTTTCTTAAAGTCTGAGGGTATTTCACCTGTCTCATACATCTTACACACCAGGTGAAACAATTTTGTCATGGCTGGTTCTCCCAGAGACTTCAGTAGCTCTGAGGGAATATCATCTACTCCAGGGGCCTTGTTTCGACTTAGGTCTTTCAGGGCTCTGTCAAATTCTTCTCTCAGTACAGTATCTCCTATTTCATCTTCATCTACATCCTCTTCCCTTCCTACAATATTGTCTCGAAGTTCATTTCCTTCATAGAGCCCCTCTATATACTCTTTCCACCTTTCAGCTTTCCCTTCTTTGCTGAGAACTGGTTTTCCATCAGTGTCCTTGATATTCATAGAGCTGCTTTTCTTATCTCCAAATGTTTCTTTTATTTTCCTGTAGGCTGTATCTATTTAAAAATGAATCTTTGTGTGTTCGTATTTTATGGGCGGTCGTGCCGTTCAATCGATTCTGATGAAACTTTGTCAACATATTGCTTGCACTTTCGCGATGGTCCTAGGCACAATTTAATGATTGTACGACAAATAGTTCAGGAGATATGACGTAATAAACAATGAAATGCGCGGAAAAGTGCTGCATCATGGGACGTCTGCTTCTGAACCACTGTACCGATTTAAACCAAATTTGGTAAACGTTTTCCTTCCATGAGGTAACAACTAACGTAGAGTCAAGAACAACTTACGATGAAGTTCAGGAGATATAACGTCATAAACAATTATATGGTTGAAAACCTGTGGCATCATGCGATATGCGAATAAGGACACTTTATTTATTCTAAAATCATCATGACAGTTTGGACACTTGACCTTCAAAACAAGAGGAAGGTCACTGTCACATAAAATTTTAGATGGTGCATGATGGGGTATATTTTACATATGGACTTCGTCAGATTCTACAGTTGTATTCCAATCCTGATGAAATTTTTCAAAAATGTTGAAATGTTTGTAAAGCTTAAGGGACTTAACTGCAGGGTCATCAGTCCCTAAACTTACAAACTACTCATGAACTAGCTTATACAAAAGACGACACAAAGATCCATGATCGAGGGGGGATTCGAACTCCCGTCGGCGGACAGCCGCGCGCAGCGCAACACGGCGCACCAGCATGCGCGGCTAATCCGCTGCGGCGATGAAATTTTTAAATATGATTGAACAATATAGTTTGTCAGTGCAGTGTTAATATATTCATATTACCTACAATCACTTCAAATAATTAACGTAACTAAACAGTTAATTTTCATATTTCGGCGAAGATTCGAAAGAAATAAAATTACCAAGCCTACCGAATCATTGGGGTGAAACCCACCAGCAGAAGGAATTTGTTGTTACCAACGTATGGTTTTAATGCGAATTTGAAAGTAAATCTAATATATAAAAATTAATGTTTATTTGTCTTTTTGTTCATATTGTATGTACGGCCATACCGTACATCCGATTGGCATAAAACTTTGTCAACTTATTGCTTGCATTTGCGCGAAGGTTGCAGGCATACTACAGTTAACATTGTATAGTGCATGGCGGAGGTTACTTTAATTTGTTTCTTACGCCTTCACGCTGAAATGACTGGACGGATATAAATGAAATTTGGAATGCAGATAGCTTCCCTGAATTAACGTATGGACTATCTTTCTGAAGCTACAGTATGGTGCAAGGTGGAGGGTAACTTACAGTGGATAAAGGGTTTGTTATTCTTCACGCTGAAACGGCTGGACAAAGTTGAATGTAATGTGGAATAAGAGCTTATACCCCGACTTAATACATGGGCTACGTTTAGTAAGTATCCATAGGTGCATGGCGGTGGGTACGTTACAACAATCATCCAAATTGTTTGACTGGTTACCCTGAAAGTCAGCACAAATGTTTGTATTAATGAAGAAGATTTTTATAATCTGCCAGCCAGTGAATTTAGCATGGCGAAGGGTACCATGCGACATTGACACCGTATGACCAGTCACCATGAAACCTGGCGCATGTATGTATGTTTTCATGTATAGGAGCGAGAGGAGTAGATGGAGGAGGAGATGGACGAAAAGGAAAGGGAGAAGACAGGAAAAGAGGGGGCGGGGAAGTGAAGGATAATGAGACACGGGAGATGGTGAGATAGGTGAAAGGAGATGGGAGGGGGGAGGAAATGGATAAAGGGACAGGAGGAGACGCGGCAGGAGCACGTGAACAGAGAGAAGGGAAAGGAAGAGATGGACTAATGGAAGACTGGAAACCTCACACATATTTGAATTCAATAAATCGCAATTTGCGATCAGTTATGGCTTGACTGTACTAGGTTTAGATGGAATACCAAAGTGCGGCGAATGCAAATTTGTGCCCGGCCGGGATTCGAACCTCCTGCTTACTAGGCAAACGCGTTGACCACTCCGCCACCGAGGACACAGTGACCAGCCCGTCTGCAGAGGACTCTACCCTGCGCGTCACCCGCCATTAAATTGGTTTCTTACTTTCAGTAAAAGTTTCATTAGAGCAATTTGCATTCGCCGAACTTTGGTATTCATCTAAATCTAGTACAGTGAAGCTATAACTGATCACAAAATGCGATTTATTTCATTCATTGAACTTTGTAACGTCGTCAAAATATATCATTCACATTTGTTCGTATTTTATTTGGTGTCATGACGTTCATCTGATTGCGATAAAACTTCGTTATAGAGAGAGAGGAGGTGAACTGAGAGAGAAGAGAAAAGATGGTGTACGGAGAAAGAAAAGGCAAAGAGAGAAAACTGAAGACTACAATAAATAAACACACGAACGTCGCCGGGTTTTCAGATAGTGTCAAATAATAAATCAATGTCCAGAGACATATTTTGTCTGGGTATATATTTATGTCTTTGAAATATACCGAGAGAAAATATATCTCTAGACATTGATTTATTGTTTGATATTTATATCATCTGTACCTGAGAGACAAGGCAGGATCTTGCCCATTAAGGCCCATTGCTGGGGTGCTATTTCGCTATTGGAGAGCCCTAGCAACATTGACACGTATTTATGTAGGGGAACATGGGGCAGAAGTTGTTATAGCCACGCCCAGGATTACATGAAAGCGGTGGTTGCGGGTTGGGAGACAACCAAGCTCTCATGAAACTTTTACTGAAAGGAACAAACCAGTTTAATGCCACTTCCAAGAAAACGTCTCAACTACGACTTGCCATGCCGCAGAGCTCATCACATTATTTACTTTAAAATTTATCAGCAACAGATTTAGCAATTCACCACCAAATTAAAAATACTATCTGGATCAGGCTGAGTACAGTTTGATTAACAACACACACACACACAACAACAACTTCACCAAGCAGTTTACAATTTAGTAAGGAAATAACTAACACAGCAGGCAAGCCGCTATCACTATCCCCACTTTGCAGTTCACACAATTCGCCAACTGCAAGCCCTTTTATCAAGTTTCATGCAAGCATCAAACCTTTACAATTTGACAAACCGAAGGTAATTTGTAATTTCCTAGGACCCGTGTACATCGAATGAAACGGCTTTGCCATCGATATACGAGGCGCGTCCAGAAAGTAAGTTCCGTTTGGTAATAAATTGAAATTGTACACAGATACAGAAGAAATTTTTATTGCACAAAATTCTACAACTCTTAAACTACTTTTCCACATAGCTGCCGAAATTTTGTAGGCACTTGTCCTATCGTGCCACAAGTTTTTGCATGCATCCTTCACAGAAGGTTGCCGCCTGTGTATTCAACCATGTGGTAACAGATCTTCATCATCGTTGAAGTGTTGACCACCAAGGACAGATTTTAGGTGTAAGAAGAGATGAAAGTCGCAAGGAGAGAGGTCAGAGCTGTATGGAGGATGATCAAACAAGTCCCATTGAAATTTCCGTAAGAATTGTTTGGTCACATTCGGTGTGTGAGGTCAGGCATTATCGTGAAAAAAATCTTTTGACAGTAATCCTCTTCTTACACCTAAAATCTGTCCTTGGCGGACAACACTTCAACGATGATGACGAGCTGAAAGAACATGTTACCACATGGTTGAATACACAGGCGGCAACATTCTATGAAAAAGGCACACAAAAACTTGTGCCATGCTATGACAATTGCCTACAAAATTTCGGAAGCTATGTAGAAAAATAGTTTAACAGTTGTAGATTTTTGTACAATCAATATTTTTTCTGCATCTGTACCCGTTCGCTTTATATAACCAAACGGAACTTACTTTCTGGACGCGCCTCGTATATCGGACGTTCTCCTCTCGCTTCGCTACCATTGACGATTTAGTGTTTCTGATCCGGAGATTCGGTCGCTACGCGCTCTCACGTACCAGAGAAAAAATAAATAAATAAAAACCTTCTTGTTCAACCTATACTCAATCTAATTTTCATTTAAAAGAAGTGATCTATAGCGTAGCCTTAAGAAGGGTAAGTATAGGTTAAACAAAAAGTTTCCCCCCCCCTTTTTTTTTCTTTTAGTACGTGAGATAGCGTAGCGCCTGAAGCTCCGGTTCAGAAACACTAAATCGATTTACAGTTGCACGTTGGATTCATACCATTCTTGGAAATTACCGATATTTCTTTCGGTATTTCAAATGACAACCACATATGAGTCGCAAAAGTACAAGAAAATATAACAAATTCAACGCAATCAAAAATACAATATAAATCAACCGCTTCGATTTTGTCATATCGAATGTGGATCAATAATCTAACGTTCGATATATGTCGATCAAAATACCGTCTCCTTTGATGTACACGGGTCGTAGGAAACTACTGACCATTTAAAGAAAACCATAACGGTGCATAAGAGTTCTATTAAGAACGAAGCAGTCATGATTCTGTTCAAACATTTAAGCATTTCAGTGGAAATTCCTTACTGAATCAAATAGTTATAGGTTAAATCCCATTCAAACATTCACCATTTAAACAAATACGGACAGACACCCTGCAGCAAATCACAGTTCGACTCTTAACTTTCAGTTCACTGAGTTTTATTAATTGTTGGGCACCAGTCCTATCAAGTAAGTACACACGTCAGCAAACACAGTTACAGAACCTGTCCAGCGAACTAGTTAACTGACTAAACCACAGATCACGTACACAGACAACTTGACCTCGCCAGCGTGCACTCCCAGCGCCCTCGGCCTGCTATTCTTCTTGCCAGGCGCGTTGTCCGGTCCGGTCCCGGAATGCCAAACTGTAGAGACGACGACTCAGTCCGTGTCGACGACCAGCTCGTGTCTCCTCTGCAGTCACATGAGAGCGAGCAACGGCGCTGCTACCCTCTAGGGCCTAGCAAGGTCTGAAGAAGACAGGTCTGGACACCAAAGTTCATTACGGAGCCGCCGTTTTGGATCTAGAGCAGACGACACTGCACAGCATCATAGGACAGAAAACAGTAGCTTTCACGAATTATTATTATTCTGCACCCAGTTTGCGTACTGTTTGAGTCAGGAATTATATTCTTAGGTTAGTAGTAAAATACTGATCATTCGAAAGGCCCACAATGCTCCGACTTACGAGAGGTTACAAGATGACTCTCACAGATATTGCTCAAACTGTGTGAGAAGAACTGGCCAGATGAACTATTTAAATCTGTAAAATATCTGGCGTGAGAGAAATCTCGCATAAAAGATTTCCAATTATAGTATACGAGAAGATTAAGCACGTTTGGATGACCAATGGAGTGTACTTTGCACTGAAGCACTTTTCGGAAAAAAATCTCGTGCCGAATAATGCGTCAATAACATATGAGTGGTGTAAATATTATGTTTATTAACGATAATTACCGAAAATAAATGTAATGAAACTTTAGCAGATAATAGATAGAATTTTGGAATGAAAATGGTTTAGCTACATTAATTACCGCAATCAAGTAAATACAACGGAAACTAATACATTAATTTTACATAAGTAAATTTCAGTTTTTGTAATTTCTCACTTGGCGCAATGAATCTCTTGGACTTCTTCCAGTATCTGTTCTACCTTTTCCAACTTAATTTAAGTTAAAGCACTAGCATCTGTCCTATATTTGTCTGACACAAAACCAGTATCTCGAAATTTCTTCTAGTTATGTAACGTCATATGACTGGAAACGAGCATACCAGGAAAATTTCACATTAATAGAAGCCGACATGCGATATAAGATTCTGATATCTGATAGTGCAACACAAGAAACTTTCGTTGATCCTTCATCTATAGCATACTGAATAGAAACCTGATAAGAAAAGAAAAGAAATATTTAAGAAGAAAACACGAACAGCCTTATGTTACACAGATACGTTTGGGAGAAAGTAAATTTTTGTTAATCAAAAGGCTACTTTTTGCTCACATTTTTCGTTGTTTCGTTAGTCACATCACATACACGTACATTGGAATGAGACTGGATATAGCTACATTCTCTTCAACCTACATACTCTGTCGCAATTTTACATTCACTGCTTTATGCAACTAACACTTTTTATAGTCGGCGTCACCTACGAAGGCTGCCAGGTTTACAACCGTATTACGCATCCCCTTCAATTACCGCAATGACAGCCAATAATGTTCACTCTGTAGGCACCTGGCTGGCCGCGAGTTACGCGTTTCTCTCGCAGGCGCAACTGTTGGCGCTCGGCCGTAGCTCCTCCCCTCCACAGTTCCCCTGTCGCTCCGCCTCTATGCGAGGAAGCGCCTTCTTACCTGACTCCAGCTATAGTGACGAACATCCAAAAACAGTATGCTGCAGCCGCGTTTTAGAACCAAAATGGCAGCCATCGCAAAGGATCACGGTAGCGTGACCAGACCTCTCCTATATAACTCTTGGGACCTAGGCGACTCCCACTGACGCCTGCTGGCGCTGAATCGGCCGTCGATGTCGTGGTTGCGCGCGCAGCTCGCGCGCCGGCGGAGGTTTTAACTGCGGTGCTCCTCGTGACTGATTCAGAGTTTGTGTTGTGGAGGGAGGCGTGCATTAAGACAACCCGTGCAGTCACTGTATTCAGTAAGTCACGGTGGCTCTGTGCCGGGCGCCGAGGATCAGCGCGACCGGTCAGACGGCTGATCGCCCTCTGTAATAAAAAAAAAAAAGCTGAGCTAAGAACCCATCGAACAAGAACCAACAAATACGATCAGCCTCCGCAACGAACAGAATGACGCGGTGAACCAAACAATAAATAAATAATAAATAAATAAAAAGTGGTAGAGCACCTCCCTAGTAAGCAGAAGGTCCCGGGTTCGAATCCCAACCGTGGCACAAATTTTAATTCAAAGCATCTCCTTCAGTTTTATACCTTTCACATTGTTACATAGTTAACTCACTTCATGCTGTAGCTGGAACCAAAAATAAAATGTTCAAATGTTTGTTAAGCTTATGGGACTTAACTACGGGGTTATCAGTCCCTAAACTTACAAACTACTTATCAACTAGCTTATCCTAAGGACGGCACAAATATCCATGCCCGAGGGGGATTCGAACCTCCGACCGTAGTGGCCGTGCAGACCGTGACTGAAGCGCCTCAGTCCCCTCGGCCACCGCGGCTGGCTAGCTGGAACCAGCAGCGACGGTAGCCAATTGTCGCTCAGTATTGTTGTGAACTCTCTGCTGCGATTGTCGTAGGCAAAATTAAACTTTATTTGTAGCGAGTTATTCACTGGATTTTGTTCTATTTTTTGGCAAAGTGTCATCGCTGATCTGACATAAAACAAATTACTGCCTAAGCGGTCGAGAGCCGTTATTTGCAAGGTATAAGGTTTCGAAGTAGGTAGATGAGTTTTGTTACTTGGGCAGTAAAATAACAAATGATGGTCGCAGTACAGAGGATATAAAATGCAGAATGGCAATTGGAAGAAAAGCGTTCTTGAAAAAGAGAAATTTGTTAACATCGAATATTGATTTAAGCCTAAGGAAGTCCTTTCTGAAGGCAAATGTGTGGGGTGTTGCGTTGTATGGGAGTGAAACATGGACAATAAACAGTGCGGATAGGAAGAGGATAGAGGCTTTTGAAATGAGGTGCTACAGAAGACTGCTGAAGATTAGGTGGGTGGATCGAGTAACTAATGAGGAGGTACTAAACAGAATTGGGGAGAAAAGGAATTTCTGGCATAAATAGACTAAAAGAAGGGATCGCTTGGTAGGACATTCATAGACATCAAGGAATTATGAATTTAGCGTTGGGGGGAAGTGTCTGGGGTAAAAAATGCAGAGAAATATCAAGAGATCGATACAGTAATCAGATTCAGACAGATGTAGGTTTCCGTTCTTACCTCGAGTTGAAGAGACTTGATCAGGATAGGGTATTGTGGAGAGCTGCCTCAACCAGTCACCAGACTGAAGACCACAACAACAAGATTTCATCAAGCGCAAAGTACTTATATACGCGTACTTCAACCGTGCTTGAAAGCGTGAAACATTCTTTCCCCATATTTGTCTGGACATGCGGGAACCCCCATCGCTCGTGGGCCGAACTGTGCAAAGTCTGCTAATTCTACATCTACTGTGCTGCTGCTGCTGATACTGCAGTCTTACAGATGTGCCAGTGAACTGAGCGTGGTTCTGACACTTCATATCCCTGCAGCCCCACCACCCTCAAGTTTTTTATTCTAGACAGACCTGGAGTGGCTGAGCGTTCTAAGGCGCCTACCTACGGACCGCGCCGTCGAAGGTTCGAGTCCTTCCTTGGGCATGGGTGCGCTGACTTTCAACATAAGTTTAATTAAATAGTTTGTAAGCCTAGGAGCTGCTATCCAGAGTAGTTAAGTCCCAGAGATTTACAAACATTTGAACATTTGATTTAACTTATCATGCCGGCCGCGGTGGCCGAGGGGACTGAGGCGCTCCAGTCACGGTCTGCACGGCCACTACGGTCGGGGGTTCGAATCCCCCCTCGGCCATGGATATTTGTGTCGTCCTTAGCCTTAGTTAGTTAATAAGTAGTTTGTAAGTTTACGGACTGATGACCCCGTAGTTAAGTCTCATAAGCTATACAAACACTTGAAACATTTAACTTATCGTCTACACATACTCCGCAATCCACCCAAAGATGCGTGGCGGAGGGTACTCAATACCACTACTAGTTACTTGCTTTCCTGTTCCACTGCAATATAGAACGAGGGAAAAACGAATACCTGTATGCATTCGTATGAGCCCTAATCTCTTTGATTTTGCCATTGTGATCTGTACGCGAAATGTAGGTTGATGGCAGTATAATCTTTCTGCAGTTCGCGTCAGATTCTGCCACCACAAATTTCTTCAACAGCATTTGCCGGAAAGAACGTCGCCTTCATTCGAGCGACTCCCATTTGAGTTCCCGAAGCATCTCAGTAACGCTCGCGCATTGATTGATTCTACCAGTAACAAACCTATTGGCTCGCCTCTGAATTGCTTCTATATCATCCTTTAAACCGATCTGGTGGGGATTCCAAACATCTGAGCAACAGTTAAGATATGGTGCCACAAGCGTTATTTTTGCGGTCTCCTTTACAGAAGAATCACACCTTCCCAAAATTCTCCCAATAACACGGACTATCCACCTTCCCCACGACTGTCCATATATGGTCGTTGCGTTTCATATCGCTGTTCACAGTTACACCTAGATATTCAATTAACGCGAGACATTAAGCCACGGAGAGACCAGGTTTTGATGGAATTCACCCAGAGTTTCTGCTTCACTGTGGTAAATTTGCAAAATTATGGCTTGCTCAGTTCTTCTCCAGCATGATGTAAACTGGAAGAATACGAAATACCCTTAAGAAAGCAAAAATCATAGCGATACTGAAACCAGGTAAACCGAATGACCAACCAAACAGCTACCACCCAATTGCCATTCTTAGCATGATCTACAAACTACTGGAGAAACTTATATATAACAGAATGAGTCCAGATATCCTGAAGTGTATTCCTGTGGAACAAGCAGGCTTCCGGCCAAACAGGAGCTACATCAAGGCAGGCTTCCAAAGACAAGAAAAAACGTCCGTGGTATTTATAGGCCTGAGAGTGGTATATGACACTGTATAGTTCCAAGGGCCGATTTACAAACTACTCCGCATCGTGCCATGTTTGAAAATGGTTAACCTTACCAACGAGATGCTCTACAACAGACCATTCCAGGTGATACTTGGAAAAAATAGGAGCAAAACGATGAAGCTCAATAATGCCTTGCCCCAAGGATCAGTCCTGGCACCGCTACTTTTCAGCATGTATATAGCCGATATACCTAATACTAAATCCGAAAAGATTGGATATGCAGATGACTGGGCCATAGCTACACAACATCGAGATATGGAGCACACTGAGACTGTCCTGACAAGCGACTTGTCCTTACTGGGAACGTACTTTCGTTAATGGAGACTACAACCAAGTCCAACTAAAACTGAAGCTATGTGTATCCACCTGAATAATAAATTAGCCAACAGACGCTTTAAGATATGTTTTGATAACAATATTCTGCCTCATAATAAAAAAGTGACATTAGATAGAACACTGGGCTACAAACAACACCTCATCAACACTGCTGCAAAAATTCGCACGAGGAACAATATCATTCAGAAACTATGTGGTACCAGCTGGGGCTCCATCGCCTCTGCCCTGTGCTGTTCTGCTTTGGGACTTGTCTACTCTGCAGCAGAGTACTGTTACCCTGTTTGCTAAAGAGCGTTCACACCAAGATGGTGGACACAGTATTGAACCAAACTCTGAGGATTATTTCAGGTACAATAAAATCAACCCCCATCTACTGGCTACCTGTACTGAGCCACCTGCCGGCACCTCACTTACGAAGAGAACATGCACTTTTCAGAGAATATAAAAAAAATACAAGACAACCCGCAACTTGCGATTAACGCTCTGAGCAATGACATTGACATAGATTGCGCTCTAGACATCCACCTCTTATAATTTCTAAAGATCTGGAGGAAAATGGTTTCTGTCTTGAAGAACGCTGGAAAGTGGAATGGGGAGAATCTGCACCACCACAGGTAAACGCCTCACTGAAACCGTCGAACAGACCTCCAGGCTTCGACCTATCCCGTAAAACCTGGCCCATCCTCAACAGCACCAGGACGGGCCACAGCCGACGTGCGGACTCTCTACACAAATGGGGGAGAGCGCCACCCCCAGAGTGGGACTGCGGCGCTGAGAAACAGACGGTCCGGCACATCATCGCAGAGTGCCCTCTGAGAGCCTACTCTGGTCAAACAACGGACTTCCTGGATGCGACTCAAAGTGCAGTGGAATATATTAAAAGCCTAAATCTTAATTTGTAATTGTATATATGTTGAAACTTCCTAGCAGATTAAAATTGTGTGCCAGAATCGGGACTCGAAACTGGGACCTTTGCCTTTCGCGGGCAAGCGCACTACCGACTGTGCTATTCCGACACGACTCACGATGCCGCCCCACAACTTTACTCCCGCCAGTACCTCGCCTCCTACTTTCCAAACTTCACAGAAGCTCTCCTGCGCACCATGCAAGACTAGCACTCCTGAAGAAAGGATATGGTGGAGACATGGCTTAGCCACAGCCTAAGGGATGTTTCCCGAATGAAACTTTCACTCTGCAGCGGGGTGTGCTCTGATATGAAACTTCCTGGCAGGTTAAAATTGTGTGCCGGAACCGGGACTCGAACCTGGGACCTTTGCCTTTCGCGGGCAAGCGCACTACCGACTGTGCTATCCCGACACGACTCACGATGCCGCCCCACAACTTTACTCCCGCCAGTACCTCGCCTCCTACTTTCCAAACTTCACAGAAGCTCTCCTGCGAACCATGCAAGACTAGCACTCCTGGAAGAAAGGATATGGTGGAGACATGGCTTAGCCACAGCCTAAGGGATTTTTCCAGAATGAAACTTTCACTCTGCAGCGGGGTGTGCGCTGATATGAAACTTCCTGGCAGATTAAAATTGTGCGCAGGAACCGGGACTCGAACCTGGGACCTTTGCCTTTCGCGGGCAAGCGCACTACCGACTGTGCTATCCCGACACGACTCACGATGCCGCCCCACTTCTTTACTTCCGCCAGTACCTCGCCTCCTACTTTCTGTGGCTAAGCCGTGTCTCCACCATATCCTTTCTTCCAGGAGTGCTAGTCTTGCATGGTTCGCAGGAGAGCTTCTGTGAAGTTTGGAAAGTAGGACGCGAGGTACTGTAAAGTTGTGGGGCGGCATCGTGAGTCGTGTCGGTATAGCACAGTCGGTAGTGCGCTTGCCCGCGAAAGGCAAAGGTCCCAGGTTCGAGTCCCGATTCCGGCACACAATTTTAATCTGCCAGGAAGTTTAATATCAGCGCACACTCCGCCGCAGAGTGAAAGTTTCATTCTGTATATATGTTGTTCATGACATAATTGTATTTAATTCTTTATGTCCTGTATTTAAGTACCAAATGTATAATGTTATTGTAGCAGTATATTTTTCCATAAACGTGATTTGTACTGCGTCACGCTACTAATGCTACATTCGAGCATTACGAGATTGTTTCTCCTACGCATCTCCCTCATCTTGCTTTTTTCTACTATTTGAGCTAGCTGCCAACTGGTGAGGTGGATTTCAGCCTTTTCTGGCGACCAATCTCCTCCCCGTCGAAATGGTTTGTGTGGCAGTCACCATACGTGGTGTTTGTCAGAATCGCCATTAGTTGTTTCCTAGGAAAGCGTTTAATACGTTTATGGAGAATTATGGTGGATAGTTGGTTCAAGATACTGAAAGTGTGTTCTTGTGTAAATAGTTCGTGAGTGTTACTAGACGACACTGCCGAGTGCAGGGTCTTGAGTACACTGTGCTACTCCAAAGAACATACGCTGGCACAGCCAGTTTACCAAACCGGCGTAGGTATATCGAGTATGGGCCATGCCCAACGAGGAAGTGCAGTATTTCCCTACTAGGTTGAGAACAGCTCATCCGTAATTTTTCCCCAATATCAGGTAAAATTGATGTGTTATTCTTCCAATATCTTCTATTCTCAAGATTCTTGTTATATCTGTATCGCTAGATTTTTTATCTGGACTTTGCTATTTACCCAGTATTTCCTCCACCTCGTCTTATTTATTTCACCCAGTTCCAGGCTCCCTGCTCCCTTAGCACCAACAGAACCCTGTTTGCCCCTTCAGATTGGAGTAATATATTCCGTTGAATTATCCGTACAATTGTGGCAGACACCACCCTCGTGAGCCTTTGTGCCAGTACCGGAGATCCTTAGTCTACAATAGGCAACAATATGCATTGATGAAACAACTTGATAAGAGCAAGCGAAGGTGCAATCTTCAGTGCCCGATCGCAACCAAGATACTCTTGACTGTATGTGATCTTCCAGCTACCGCGTCTACGCGTGACGCTCCAGTATTAATCTAAAATAACATCCAAGTAACGGATTGGAACTTATCTTCCTTCTATTTGAGGATGTCTCGTAATGCTTCCTATTCCTTACTGTAGACCGGGCTACCATTGTCTAGCGGTTCCGCTTAGCGGGCCATGGACGCGACAAGTGAGACTCGGACTGTATCGGCATTGCTCGGCACTTCCCGTAAGTACTCTCTAAGGGCGACATTTCATATTGCAGTGCGACGAAACTTTCTTTCGCTTGGTGTGATATTCTTCTAAGTGCCAGCACTGTGTATTCCTGGCTATTTGCTTGCTGCAATGGCACATACACTCGAAAAGAGGCAATGGACTGCAGACCTTGTATTTTTAGTTGAATTGAGCCCACACGTGAATGTGTTTCAAGGAGAAAAGCAATTAATCTCTAATTTAATTTGAAAGCTTTAAAAATTTAAAATGAAAATCACGTTTTGCAAAACTTCTGAAAAAGAACACTGCCTAGTTCCCCAAGCTTTCCGGTGTGAATGAAAAAGCAAATTTTCGAAGTCTTGTTTTGCAAGAAATACAGGTACGGTATTCAAATCGTTTTCAGAATATTACAAAATGTTCAAATTCTTTGTTAAGCTTAAGGGACTTAACTACGGGGTTATCAGTCCCTAAACTTACAAACTACTTATCAACTACCTTATACTAAGGACGGCACAAAAATCCATGCCCGAGGGGGGTTCGAACCCCCGACCGTAGAGGCCGTGCAGACCGTGACTGGAGCGACTCAGCCTCCTCGGCCACCGCGGCCGGCCAGAATATTACCACCCTCGCATATTATTTTTGAGGCATTTTCAAGACTATTTGCTATATCAGTTGAAAGTGCCCCTGTCTATTTGCAGATTGCAGTGATAGAAATGGAACGTAATACCCGAATGCAAGGCAAATTATATTACGTTGAAACTGTTCAACAATTCTAGGAAGTACTTCTTCGAAAAGAGTTTACTCGTTTTCACGATGAAGCTGAGAAAGTTATTCCCATATTTGGCTTAACTTATGTGTGTGCTTAATTATTTTCAACAATGAAATTAAGGAGGCCACTACTAAGTGGCAGCTCAGGTCATGAAAATCTGATCAGTTGCCTCCACCCGTCAGTGACCCGGCAGTTTGTAACAGATGTCAATCTTATTGCGTGTTCAGGAAAAGTAATTAAATACGACTTATGTCCACAGAGTAAGTTTCGTTTGGTTATATAAAACAAACGTGTACAGATAAAGAAAAAATATTTATTGTACAAAAACCTACAACTGTTAAACTACTTCTCTCAATAGCTTCCGCAATTTTGTAGGCACTTGTCATAGCGTTGCACAAGTTTTTGAATGATTTCTCCGTAAAAGGATGTTGCCTGGTTATTCAGCCAATTATAACGTGTTATGTCAGCTTTTCATCATCGTTGAAGTGTTGACCACCAAGGACAGATTTTAGATGTAAGAAGAGATTTAAGTCGCTAAGAGACAGGTCTTGGCTGTACAGAGGATGATCAAACACGTCCCAGTGAAATTATCATAAGTTTCTTGGTCACATTCGCTTTTTGAGGCCGGGCATTATCGTGGAAACAACAACACCTTTTAACAATAATCCTTGGCCCTTGTTCTGTACTGCGCGACACAATTTCTTAATGATGTCGCAGTAACCCTGTGCAATGATTGTTTGGCCTCGTGGTAAGAAATCAATCAGCAAAATGCCTTTTCTGTCTCGAAAAACGGTGCACATGAATTTTCGACATGTCAAAATTTGCTTAGGCTTAACCTGCAGTTGGGATGAAGTGTGCAGGGGTGTAGTACGATACCCCAAGTATCATCTCCTGTGACTAACTGAAAAAGAGAACCGTCGCCTTCTTCATCGTAGTGTGTCAAAACTGAATTGCACTAACCATCCGTTGTTTTTTGTGTTGTTAAGTAAGAATTTTGGGTACCCAACGTTAACAAGTTTTTCGAAATTTTAGTTTTTCAGTAACAATTTCTAAATTAGTGATCGTGAGATTTGCGGAACTTCCATAGCAAGAGCACTAAGTGTAAACTTATGGTTGTCCTTAATCTCCTCTTCAATTGTGTGAACCAGTTCATCAGTAACCACAGACGGACGTCCACTTCGTTCTTCGTCGTGCACTTGATCACGTCCTTCATTGAACAGTCCGACCCATGTTCTAACCATTGAATCACACATAGCATTTTGTCCGCAAACCTCGCAGAGTTGTCGATGAACATCCTTTACCTCCGGCCATCCAGATTTAGGTTTTCCGTGTTTTCCCTAAATCGCTCCAGGCAAATGCAAGGATGGTTTCTTCCAAAGGGCACGGCCGATTTCCTCCCCTATCCTTCCCCGAAAATCCGAGCGTAAGCTCCGTCTCTAATGACCACGCTGTCGACGGGACGATAAAACCTAAGCTTCCTTCCTCCTTTCTGAAAACAAATCACAGATCTAATTTCACACGCGGCAGCATTTTCAATTACGGCTGACATTATAAAGAAGCACTACAAAGCACACGTCGACAGCAGCGATCGGAAAATGGCGTACATGTCTTCTCCTTGAGTCGGACCAAATGTTGCGCATGCTACGAAGTGCAATCGTAGCGCTGCCGCGGATAGAAATGGAAACGGATCTTACTTTGAGGACGACCCTCGTATTTTTGCTTTGTGAAGTATTTAAGAACTATTATCATGACGAAGCCGGTACAGAAACAGTGCGTTATCATTTTTTTCTTTCACATGTAGTTGTGATAATTTATTCCTTTCCTTTTTGTGACATATTTTGTTAACAACTGCAGTCATGAAACTGTTGGTAGAACGTAGAAAAGTAACATGTAATAACATTTTTTTATTCTTTCACATGTAGTTCTAATAATTTATTCTATACCTAACGTCATTACATAATGACCATATTTCATCACTGCCTCCTTCTTTACTGTTCAAATGTTTGTAGGGCTTGTAGGACTTAACTATGGGGTCATCAGTCCCTAAACTTACTACTTACAAACTAGCTAATACTAAGGACGACACAAATATCCATGCCCGAGGGTGGATTCGAACCCCCGACCTTCTTTACTGTACGGCACTTAATCTTTATCCCACGTATGATACTAAAATAGTACAACCCATCCCACTGCTGTACAAATAAGATGGTTTGGAGGCGTTGTCAGGATGGAAGATCGAAGGCGAAGCGGTGAAGGCTAGTGGGCGCCTTAGGAAAGGGTGGCTGACTGGCAAATAAAAGATAGGATTAAAGTTAACATTGGCTATATTCTCAAATACGGGTTACATATCGGTACTCGCCCTGGGGTCGGATGCAATGAATGAGTGCCAGTCTAAGTTACGAATTGGAAAATGGAAAAAGTAAAGGTTACGGTTCACATTGTTGGTGGCTGATACCGAACAGCCGCTAGGCGGGAACGGACGGCATGCGGCCGTTCGCCCCGCACAGAGGCGGGTCCTCTGCAGTGCGTCTGTTCTGTACGAGAGCTCAAACTGAAGAGACCGAAGGAACTGATTCTCGCACCTCTGAGTCCTGCAGCAGTAACAGAATCAGACGTGGTCAAACGTGGGTGTCTGCTATTGGCTCCACGGTAGCATAGAATCGTCAGTAGTTTCAGCACGGACGCCAGAAGGGTGGCGTGAATTTAGAATCAAGCAGTCGACACTAGTTCTGGCCGGCTCTGTCCTGCAAGGTGGACAGCCTTGGTCACGTTGTCAAGGCGTATGTCGCGGTGGAAGAACACTTGTAAAACTTAGGCGAAGTTTTGAAATAAACCTATTTTAGACTGGCTGGTCATCCTGTACATTACACTACTGTCAAAATGAAAGGATTTTACATGGAACAACGTAGCTCGCAGAATAATGGTAATCAAATTGATTTTCAAAATTAATTTTTTTTCGACCGGCACGGTATAGTACCTCTCTTAATGTTCTACAACTTCAGCTCTTCGAATTTCCAAATACGACGTAATTTGAAACTTAGCCGCATGCAAGCCGGTCTTGTGTTCGGAGCGCGACTGTTCTGCCGTCTAAGCGGCGTACCTGCTGCAACGTTCCCAGTCAGGCAGCAGACCGGTCTGGTGGTGACAGGACTTCCGTGGACCACGATGTTGTGTCTGTGTTTTCTTTAATGGATAAAGCCTCCTCCCCCCCCCCCTCTTTTGCAACAGTGTGCCGTAGATCTTTAGAGGAACACAGTATTTCTAATGAATGGAAAAAAATCACACATGCGTGTTTTACGGCCCAACTTAGGTTTTCCTGTAGTTTTACGATGTTTTGCAAACATACGTAAAAATAATAATAATAATAATAAAATTATGGACGACAAGGTTACGACTCTACACACATCTATGCAGTCAACACGTAATATTCTTTCTGACCGTATTTTAACAAACAGCTAAAATTATTGGATACTAGCTTAAACCCGCGGCTCCGCTCGCGTGTTGGTTGATTATGATAGCAAATCTGTCTTTCAGTTGTGTGCTATGAGATCCAATCACACGTAAAAATACACTCGTTTCGAAGAATCCAATCACGAAATTCAACAATAATGACTGTAATAATATCACAGATCGATCACTTGATGTAATGCGCGGAACGTCAAATCGATTTTTTAAAGAGATGTATTAAAAGAAATTGCTTTTTTTTATTCTTATATTTCCTTATTCGTATGCTTATCCTTACAGAGAAAGAGCTGAAGACATTGTAGTACGCGTAGACTAAAGATATGGTGTGGCATCACATTTCGCTGTACATAACCTCCTTGCTATAGAGTCGCAAACGTCATCGCTGGCCTACAGACCGAATTTTTTTAATAGTTTGACGACTTTCAACCTCTATATCTTCCACCCCCTTATAGCTATCGGCATGGAACTTCTATGGTGTACAACGGGTGACCGGACAACTATTACACACAGCCTATTCGTTTGCGTTCTGTACTTTTCGCTGCAGAGCGAAACATTAACACACACAAACGTAGAATTTTATATACATCGATAACTTTCCATCCCAATATACTCCACCCTTTTATCATTATCAAACCTCAAGTAACAATGCAACCAGTAACTCCATTTTCAAAGATTAAATATAATTTTCAAAGAGTAATTATTGTTCCGCATTTCGCGTTATATTCTTCAAATTACTAAATATCTATCAGATATATATAAAACCGTGCCTAAAACGTTCCTCAGGTATAAATTATTAGCTGTACAAATATTTAAGTCTCTGTGTCTTGTCGTTCGAACGTGATAAGCGTACACCGAACAGACATTCACATCAATATATATAGATAAATAGCTATCCGATCGCCATAAGCCTAAAGCCTTCCCCGGGTAGACATTAGTATCTGTACAAATTTTTAGCTCTTTATCTTGTCGTTCAAACGTGATAAACGTACACCGTACAGACAATCACATTTATAGATATAGATTTAAGTTTAGCTTTGACAAAGATACTCTTTAACTTTTACCTGTTTAAACTATTATTTTAATGTCTCTCCTATACTTTCATTATCTTTCTCCGTTAAAAATAATATCACCTTGTCTCTTTTTGAAGGTTATTTTCCCTGCCTGTACTGGTTTAAGTAAGATCAATGACAGTCTCAAATAGCCGTTACTTTTGCAAATATCTCTGAAACAGTGCGAGTTGTGGAAATAACATCACAGAGCAATGATTTGAGAGTTTTCTCCTCTATAAACACGTTTATTCTATTTTCATATCAAATTAACGGTTAGGGCATTATTTGTATTCAAAATTCTTGCTGTCAAAAGGCCATCACGAACGATCTATTTTTAGTGTTACTAACCTACTTTTTCTCAGAAATATTTAAAAAAGAGAGTTTCTTCTCACTGGAGGCCAACAATTATATCTGTAGAATTTCGTGCCGATCGGTTGAACGGTGCGACTGACATTGTCAAATCGCCGTTATTTTTGCAAATATCTCTGAAACGATGCGACATATGCAAAAAAAAAAAAAAAAAAAAAAAAAAAAAAAAAAAAAAAAAAGACAGAGAAAAGTTGTAGAGAATTTCCTTCTCTACAAATTCGTTTATTCAGTTTTCGTGTCAGATGAACGGTGAAGCCATTATTTTCATTTAAATTTCGAGTGTCAAAAGGCGATCGCAAAGGTCAGCTTTTAGTGTTACTACCGTAACCTAAAATGGTCCAAAAGGCGCTGATCATTCCAGTTTTTAAAATGTTCAAATGTTTGTAGAGCTTATGGAACTTAACTACGGGGTCATCAGTCCCTAAACTTACAAACTACTTATGAACTAGCTATTACTAAGGACGGCACAAATATCCATGCCCGAGGGGGGGATTCGAATCCCCGACCGTAGTGGCCGTGCAGATCGTGACTGGCGCGCCTCAGTCCCCTCGGCCACCGGCTCCAGTTATTTAAGACGGGTCGTCGATCTGATGCGCCTTTATCTCTGATGTAGGTTTTTGGAACTTGTTTTATGATAGAGTATTGTAAAATGTCTGGAGACTGCGTTCCGAAAGCAGCGATCATGTGAAACTCAGCTCATCCTATTCCTCCACAAGATCCAGTGAGTAGTAGATACAGGCCCAGATCACGTAAGCTGCTCGGGACAGCAATATAAAATGAGCCCCTCCCCCCACCCCTGCACAAGAAACACGATGCCAAGTTGCTGACAATATAAATACCATCTTGCTGTCAATAGTGACCGTTTGCCCTCTCTTAACGAACACTTGCATTCAAATTTGCCGCTGGGAATCTACTTTGTAAATGATCTGTTGAAGTTATCGTCCTGGAAAGAATGCGTGTGTTATATACAAAATTAGTTTTAAGGCTCCCATCATACCGCTGAGAACTGTAGGTCATTGAACTTGTCTGGGCACAGATTAAGAATTCTGACGGCTCATGGAATGAAACCTTAGAAATCAATGAAGTCAAAGCACTTATGGTTGAAGCAGTCACTGAAGGAACGCCTGATGTGTTAGATAAATGTGTGTAGCACGTTATAAAGAAGTGAAAAATCAATGTAGGGCATGGATAAAACTGTGGAAGCTTAGGAAGAGGATTTAGTTATTACAGCGTTCAGATGTTCAGACGTTTCTACGCCTAAGGAATCAAACTGCAGACGTCATCGGTCAGTAGGCTTACAAACTACTTAGGCATATTCTAATAACAACACACACATACCCATGCTTGGGGGAGGACTCGAACCTCCGACTGTAGAGGCAACACAGTCCGTTACACGGTGCCTCAGATGGCGCGGCGATTCCCACAAGGCTCTTATTTCCATCAATGGTAGCAGTAGCAGCAGCTGACCCCTTAGATGGGTGGTTGCTCTGCCTGTTTTGAAAAAAAAAGAGATGAAGAGCTTCTCCGATAAGATTGCCGGTATTTTAATTTATTTGTTCGAATTTTTCCTTCAAATCCCACTAAAGCCCTAGTATCACAGAAAAAAGAAAGAATGAGAACGTTATTGTGCCCATAACCACAGATTTTATTGTCATTATTCTTCCACATTTCCGACGTTTTTCGCATGCTAAGCAGCTTGCAGCTGAGAAACCTCGCCATTAGTTTCATGTCCCGTTGAACAGGTGATCAGGCCTTGCACTACGCTTCTGCGATTCGGCGAATCCAGTTTAGGTACCTGTATTTATATTTTGCATATGTATGAGGCCTCGAACTCAAGACTGCCTCTTATTTTAGCCCAGACACAGCGAAATTACTTTTGGTTTAATTTTTTTGCAGAAGCTATTTATTACTTGCACATGACTGCACAAGATCGTTTTAAGTGGTTTTTTTTTTTTTTTTTTTTTCACACTCACGCCATTAATTTGGCCATACTGCCCTTCTTTCTGGAAGGACGTCAAAATGAATATTTTAGAATTTTAATCTGGTGAATCGTTATTATTAAAATGTTATTTAAAATGAAACGGTCGGAAAATTTAAAGAATGTTTTGAAGAAATACAAACCCAACTGCAAGGAAGTCTTAAATGTCTTCTGTGTGAACCTTAACGTCGAAGCCATATCCAACCACTTTGCAATCATCAAGCTAAACTTGATCTGCAATGTGAGCAAGCCACTCAAAGAAATAAAAAACGATACTGTCCACGAATTCTTAAGTACAAGAATAAAAAAGTAAGTTGTCGTTATCGTCCTTGTAGAAGTACGTCATCCATATCTGTGTTAATGAACGAAATTTAGAGACCCACAGCAATGGTAAAACAAGTGCGATATGATAATTTAACTACCATACAGACTTTTAAATGGTTTTAAGATTTTCTGCTCGGTCATGGTTTTTATCCAGGTCGTACCAATAACTGCATTTGTCATACAGCTGTAACTTGTTATTAAGATGGCTGACAGCCTCTGCAATGCGCTTCATGCGTTTCGAAGTTATATCCCGAAACTGAGCACGGATATTTCGGCTGAACGACTAGATAGGTCTTAAGTAATATGTCTTGGATCCTCGTCATCATATGGACTATACACTGGTCTCTGCCTTTGAGGCACTTGCCTTTACAATCTAAAGGTAAATTTTTCCTCTAATAGGAGCACCTCCAATTATATGTAACAGATTTTACATCTCTGGGATGTGGCAGTAGAAGGAGGTGCGGCGTGGCTACCAAGGATTGTGGACAAGGTCTGTAACTAAATAGATTAGTTCACATATACTTTCATCACAAATGAAAAGAATACTCAACTTTTAGGTGCCTGCAGTGCACAGTTCTGATGATGCAGTTCTGTTCTGCTTTGATTAAACCCACGATCACTTATGGGACGGTCGTGTGGCGGAAGAAGGTAGAACAGCAGGTTGGTGCTAAGGAGTTTGTTAAGATGCAGCGATTAGCCTGCTTAGCCATAACAGGCGGAATTAGAGCACAGCAACTGCTGGGATGGGCACCTTTGGGTCAAGATGGAGGCAGCGGCTGCTGCATACACGCCCAAATCTGGCAAAAATTGGATCTCATTGGGATATCCAGAATCACACACTAAAATAGTGAGTGAATTAAATATAGGAAAGGTTGGGGAAATGCCGGCCAACTAGTCTTTCAATATAACAACTGGAAGCAGGAAGCAGTGGGAGAAAACAGAAGGACACCGTTCACTGACATTGGTTCACTGACGGGTCGAAATCAGACCAAGGCGTTGATGCCAGGATATATGAGGTGCAGCTACGATGGGAGGTTATCATCTCTCTAGGGAAACTGGCCTCAGTGTTCCGGGCCGAAATTACTGCCATCAGGTCGTGTGTGGAGGAGAATTTGCGTAGGTGCTACAAAGACCGTAGCATATACATTTATTCAGACACCCAGGCAGCCCTGAAATCACTGGCAGCTCTCGCAACAAGATCTAAAATTGTTGCAGAGTGTCATAAGGTTCTGGTGGAGCTAGGGGAAAGCAATAGGGTAAACCTACTGGGATCCCTGGCCATTCTGGGATCAGTGGCAATGAACAGATTAGCCAGAATGGGGGCAGAGACACGATTTATTGGACCGGAACCTATCCTGACAATCACTAAGGCAACAATCAGACTTGAGCTACGTAACTGGCTCATAAGACAGCGCGTAGAATATTGTACCGAGGTCTACAAACAAAACCATGATAAGGTAATGATGCCTAAGCCATGTTTTAAAAGAAGCTCTGGGCTTGAACAGGAAGGAGATTAAACTCATGAGGACTTCAAGAGACACCTACGTACAATGTGAATAACAAAAGAAGACCCTAAATGTAGTATGTGTGATGACGACAATGAAACCGCATTACACCAAATCTTCGAATGCATTGCTTTAGAGAGCAAGAGGCACAGAACATTCGGGACAACCAGACCCGAAGAGACTGTGTCTAATAAATAACTGGTAAAGGGCCTCCTAGCACTGCTTAAGGGCACTGGTTGGCTTTACTAGATATACAGGGAGCGATACTTCACAATAAACTCAGTTTCGGTGCGGGCAGTGGCGGGTTGGACCAAAACTGTTTTGGCTCGCTGTAGAAGGATCTCCTGGAACAGGAGTACTAACTGCTATACTGACTGGTAGTGACCGTCGTGGCTATGATACGCCGGCCTATCTAGCCGAGTCTTTTTCCCATTGTCCGGCGCGCGGAGCAGGCAAAGAGGTCACAGGCTGCAGGCGCCCTCGGCGGAAGTATTGTCGAACGACCCATCGCCTCTTCATGGAATGGCGCGGCGACGTGTGTATACCAGCGAGCACAGAATAGCATAGAGAGGCTATACCGCCTACATCAGCGTGCAGGCAGTGAAGCACGGCAGCCATCTTAGATGGGTGCAGAAACGGAGTTTAGCCGATAAATGCCTAGTTCTTCATGTGGCGCTCGCCTCAATTATATTGTCATTTGAACCCCTTCGGTAGGAAAAAAATTACCAAATTTTTCACGCAGACAGGTGAATACCGAAGGAATTCAACAGTGGTCTTAGAAAGTACAATACGTATTGTGTTTATCGAAGGATTCTAAAGAAGTAATTAAAACTAACCGCATGACGATACATTCAGCACTCCTCGAGTTATAAGGGACAGACAGAAGAAAATGTGGTTCGATTTTATATAATGGTATCATTTGCTATCCCTTCCTGACATTTGGAATTATTTATGGCAAAAATAGATTGTCAAAAAAGGAACGCCTTAAAATACATGAAAAAGGAATAGCGAACCCAATAAACTTCCCTGGGCTCGCAGGTTTGGCCGCCTGGCGCTCGGGCGACATGTTGGTTGGGTGTCGCGGTCTCAGCCGGCTTTATTTCACTGTCATTATTAGGCCTCTCTGTGTTATCCTGTACTCGCTGGTGCAGGCCGCCGGCGTTGTGACGAATAGCGAAATAACTTTCTCCAGAGGTGACACCTTGATTAGGCTCAAACTCATCAAATGGCTTTTCACAACCCCAACCCCTCAAATGTCAACCCACAAACATTCTATTGTAGGGTTATTCAACCTTTGACTTAATTATACTAACACATTATACAAAATAAATACAGCATTCACAGATGTAATAAAAGTCAAGGGGAGCAATATGCAGATATGCAGATGGCAACAATCTCGCACACAGTAGGTATAGAAGGGCAATAAATTGGCAAAGCTATGATTTGTTCATTCATGTGATTATGGTCGCACAACAGGAGTTAATAGACTTGAAATAATTGGTGGTGCTGGGGGTATGATGAAAAGGTCGCAAAACATTTTCATAGAAATCATTCTTTAATGACGCGTTTCGGAGATTCCATCATCAGATTTGTATTTGTTGGTGACTTCAGCCACCCCAGTGGCGGACTAAGGCGGGGCGGTGCCAAAACAAAATGAGGCCTCTTTGTCCACTTGGAAATACATGTCTTACTATAACCACAGAATAACATACACAGAGAAGAAGCCCCCCCTAAACCACTGTCCTACTCTCCCCTCATAGTTCCATAAGATGCTAGCGGGTGTCAGGCGGTTCCCTGGATTAGTATCGGTAGACCATACTAGAGGCACTTACGAGGGTAGTGCGGAGGGGAGGCTGAGGGGAGAGCTCGCGCTGCCTTCCCACAAGGCCACGGCTATGTCCAGTGTGCCGGCGTTTGAGGGGAGGTGGTGGGGGGGGGGGGCAGCCACTACCTGCCACCTGCTCTGGCCAGTTTTAAAGGGGTGCTTCTGATCGCAGCGCCATCATGGGACATCTTACGGAACTGCTTCAGCACCCCCCGCCCCGCACCCCTGAGGGTGTGACTGGACCCTTATGGAGGTTTCCAGTCTGTATATATTTGTCTGTGCTATACCTTTTGAGATTTGGAGGCCCCTCAGGACCAGAGGCACAGGACAGTCTAAAACAAAATAATAACTTGGTATTTGGAGGCCCCCCAAGACGGGAGGCCGGGGTGGTCCACCGCCTCTGCCCGCCCCTCCCCCCCTCCTTAGTCCGCCTCTGAGCCACCCATAAACCTTTAAATGGATGTTACAAGTTGTTCGTGTAATAGACCTGTGCAGACTAGTCCAATAATTCTCGACTTCATGTCGCACTTACAGATTGCGCAGTGGTTAGTGAGGCTGGGCGCATATTCCGAGATCTACAGTGTGCCGAGTGTACAGTCCGAATGTATCGACTTCACACCAACCAGCATAGCACCGGCAGAACGAGGTTGCCGGCCGCGGTGGCCGAGGTGACTGATGCGCTCCAGTCACGGTCAGCACGGCCACTACGGTCGGGGGTTCGAATCCCCCCTTGGGCATGGATATTTGTGCCGTCCCAGTTCGTAAGTAGTTCATAAGTAGTTTGTAAGTTTAGAGGCTGATGACCTCGTAGTTACGTCAAAAAAAAAAAAAAAAAAAAAAAAAAAAAAAAAAAAAAAAAAAAAAAAAAAAAAAAATAGAGGTTCATAAGGCGCAACAAGGAGCAAAAAGATGCGCGGCCAAGCCCACAGCTGACGCGGAGTTCAGTGCCCCCTGAGCGTCCACTGGAACCGTAATCGTCCGACTAGCAGGACCGTCGTATACGGCCGCATACGTCTGACTAATCCCGAGCCACGCATCACAGCTGGCCCGCGTCCACTGGGAAATGGGATTTGTCGGACGTAATCGGACGTATCCAGTGAAGCGAGTGCCTGTTACAGCTCGTGTCTGGGTGTTTTTCGCGCTAATTAACAACAAGAATGGATGAAAAGTGGCTTATTGGTCTTATGAACGAGAACAGACCACTATGGGACGTGAAAGACGTGCCCCTCTTCAGTTTTTCATGTAACTGATGAAACTCTCCAAATCTGCTTAGTTTTTTTATAGTATAAGACTGGCCCAGAACCCCCTTCGCTTCATCCTGGACCTTTCTTTCGTGAGGTATGAATTTTCTAGAAATTACAAATCACTGTCCATTTCCCAGTCAAGCAGTGCAGCTGCCTCGCCACTAACTAGCGGCTGGCCGTGTTTGGGTGTAAAGTCGGTTGCAGTGGACGAGCTGCAGAGGTCGGCCGTAGTCGTACGACGTTTCGATCGCGTCAAGTCGGACGTTGAAGACGCCAGTTGGACATTCCAGTCAGTCGACCTCCGTACTCCAGAGCAGCAGCAAGCAGAATTATAACATGTCGTTATTGTAACTGCGAAAGCGCCTGTCCCTCTCCAAGTCTGAAGAAGTAATGTATTTGATTTTGTATCTAATAATAAATCTGTAAATGCAGGCCTGTCGCTGTTCACTTCAATCTTCAAAATTACTGGACGAATCTTCGTGCGGTTTTGACAGGAAACATGAGAAAAGTTTAGGTCAATATACAAGCATAATTTTATCAAAATCAGATCACAGGAAAAAAATCGTAATTTTATGTGTTTTCAGTAACCGTCGTGTCTGTTTGTTAAACTATTAAAAAATTATCTCCAAAACTGCCTCACGAATTTGCAAGGGGTTTCCACAAGCAACTTGAGCGTAACTTTGGACGACATATAGACTTCGTTTCATAGAAATCGGATCACGAAAAAAAAAAAAAAAAAAAAAAAAAAAAAAATTGTAATTTGAAATTTTTTATCTACGACCGACATGTCTGTGTGTCTCTTTGAGCACATTTATCTCCAAAACTACCTGGAGAACATAGGGTTTTCACACGTAACTTGATCATATCGTTCGGTTATATAAAGGCTTCAATAATTAAAATCGGATGAGACGAAACAAAGATATCATAATTTAATCATTTCTTTAAATGCCATCGTGTACGTCTATTTGTTGAGGGTAATCTCCAAAAGTACTACACCAACTTTCATGGATTTCCACAGGTAAATTGAGAATAATTTGGAGAGCAACATAGGCTTCATTGGATCAAAATCGGATCAGAGGCAGGAAATATATCGTAATTTGAAGTTTTATGTGCGTAAAATGATTATAAGTATGGTGTAGTACAGAAAATCTCCAAGAGTACTATATGAACTTTCATGGGGTTTCATAGGTCAACTGAGAGTACATTGGGGCAACATATAAGCTTCATTTCATCAGAATAGGATCAGGGGAATAAAAGATATCGTAATTTGTACTTTCTGGTGTATGCTTGAATTGCAGCATAGTATAGCAAACATCCAATAGAGGCGCTGTTACTTACATAGTATTGCGATGCTGCGTTGTTTATTCTCAAGTGCAATACACTGAAACAAGGGCTACGATTTTCCTTACGAAATTGGTGTAGTGTATTGATGTTGGCAACGGCCATTCAATCCATTTTGAAAAATCAGTCACTTTTAATGAGGGGAATAAATAATAATAATAATAATTTCGTGTGGCTCATTGGCCTAGTGCAAGTCTTTCAATCGGATGCCACTTCGGCGACTTGCGTGTCCCTAGCCTACCCAGTTATCCAACCGGGGAAAGGGTCCTACAGCTTAACGTGGAATCCGAACCACGTGTCGTTTCTGGCGAATCCTCACATCGTTGAGAGGTGAAGGATGGGTTAAAACGCAGACTGAAAAAATCCGTGCTCCGACCGGGAATCGAACTCGCGACCCTTCGGTTTCCAGTCGAGCGCTTTACCCTTTTAACTCCTGTCACGAAAACAGCCAAAAAAATTCTCCTCCAATGAGACCCGAACCACGAGCAAAGCCACCTCTCTGTGGCAGCCTACGACTTTACCTTTTTTTGAGGGTTGGGGAGTGGTTTTTGGGATATATGCATTCGTTAGTTTATTTTATTATTTCAACTTCATCAAAATAAGACAGCCTTTTCCTGGCAGACATAGAAAATATTGAAAACGAAAATAAAAGCTTCTGTATTATTTTACTCGCCTCTCGCCCCATTTAGGGTATTCTCCCTCTTGGTTTTTTTTTATTTTTTTTAATATTTTTTATTTATTTATTTTTTATTTTCTTTTTCGTTGAAATGATAAGGATTGTGTTTCACTTTGACTCACGCAAGTAACTTCCATGAGGTCTATACTAACGGATGTAGCGTGTCCATGCATAACTGAAAACATTAAAGTAAAGAAGACTCTCTGTGGGGAGTGAGTTTCCGGGCGGTCGACTCCAGTGCTTCTGCCGCCAGGCACGTCTTTTCGTTTTATTGTAAGAGGTAACCGTTTCATCATGTTCATCATATGCCTCTTCATCGTCTTTAAATCAGCTTCTCATACCCGGGACATTCCAGCTCCGTGGAGGATCTCGGAACGCACTCCCCAGAAAATTAGAAAAATATTGTTGGTACCTCGGGTAGAAAGCCAATAATCTGCGTCACCAGCCGCCATGCTTCAGCAGAGGGCCCGCACATGAGACGGTGAGCATCGTCGTCTAGAACCTGGCATACTTGGCATAACGGAGTGTTCACCATATTGATGGCGTGCAGGCGGGATCCAGTAACTTGTTTACCGTTAACCAACATGTACCATGTCGTTCTTGTTTCCGTGTCAAGTGTGGCATGATGAACTGTCCGCCATACCACCGGCCAGTGGATCGTGGGGGCCCCAAGACCACCGGGCCCGACATGAGGGGAATGATTCTTTGTGTTGATAATGAAATAAATAATTAATTAATGTTGTTCTGGTTAGTAAATAAATGATCTCCCTAAAGGGAAGTAAAATTTAACCCAGGTACGACACAAAAAAAAAGTAATAGGTGTATCCCGTAGGCCTATGCCTTGCAATTCCATGGAAAGAAAAAAGTGTTTCTTTCCGCAGGTTTCATCTGAATTAAAAAAAAAAGAAACACACACATAACGACGTTCCTTCGCGTCTATCGATGTTTTCATTTACTAAGAATTCTTTGCAAGGAAATACGAATTTATGTAGTTCCCTACCTGATTTCGGTGCGTACTTATTACATTTTGAGTCCATTGTGTTTAGGAATGCCTATAAAACGACGTAGTACAGTACAGAACAAATAGAGGCCTTGTTAGTTACGTTGTGGTTACGTAGTGTACCAAAGAACTAATACTTGGCGCTGCTGCATTTTATATTTTATTTTTTACTAGCTGAAAACCCGGCGCTGCCCGGGTATTTATTTATTTATTCCTGCCATTTTTAGGTACACATTCATTTTTATAAGTTTTGTGTGTCTGTAAAGTCTATTGGAAATATGTTAAAACTTGTTGCGTGATGGAGCGGTTTTCCATGAACGTTATGTGCTCATATATCATGAACTACCTGTCGTACATTGATACAGTTTAGAAGGTACATTCAACTATATAGGTATATACTCTCTGTAAAATTTCCTGCGGCTACAATTTGAAGTGCAGAAATTATAAATTGCGTCATACCGAAAGCCGTAGTTTTAGGCAATGAACAGCGAAACGTTACTGTTTATGTTCTCATATCTCATGAACTACTTGTCGGAATGTGATACAATTTAGAAGGTACATCCAACAAAATGTGTGTATACTGTCTGTAAAATTTCCTGTCGCTACAATTTGTAGTGTTCAAATTATGAATTGTAACGTCATACCGAGAGCCGTAGTTTTACTCCATAAACGGCGGAAAAGTAGTAAGCGATAAACTTTTTTCCTTTCATCATTTTACTATGGTTGCCAGCGAGTAAAAATTTAATAAAGGTTTGAAATTATGTTTAAAGTTTGTTGCAAGTCGCTAAGTACTGTCATTCTCATACAGTGTATTTCGAAAGTCTGGCCGCATTATATGGCATTTTTTGCGATTTCTATCGGAACAAAAATATAGATTTGTGCCGAACCGATTGAAGCGATGTGGGAGGCGTAGTATACCGTTAGCAGAGCCTGTTCTCTTGATGGTTTTTACTGCTTTATTTATTTATTCTTATATCTTATATTTCCTTATTCGTATGCTTATCTTTGTAGAGAAAGAGTTGAAGACATTGTAGCACGCATAGACCAAAGATATGGTCTGTGGCATCACGTTTCGTTGTATGTAACCTCCTTGCTATAGAGTCACAAACGTCATCGCTGGTCTTCAGTCCGATTTTATTTTATTTTATTTTATTATTATTTTTTTTTTTATTTATAATTTGACGACTTCCAACCACTAGATCTTCCACCCCCTTATAGCTATCGGCATGGAACTGCTATGGTGTACAACCGGAGACTCAGATTTCGGACAACAATTACACACAGACCATTCATTTGCGTTCTGTAGTTTTCACTGCAGAGCGAAATATTAAAAAAAAAACACATACACACACACACACGCGCACACACAAACAAACACACACACACACACACACACACGCGCGCGCGCGCGCGCGTAGAATTTTATATACACCGATAACTTTCCATCTCAATATACTCCACCCTTTTATCATTATGAACCCTCAAGCAACAATGCAACCAATAAAAACATTTTCAAAGAGTAAGAATTGTTCCGCATTTCGCGTTATATTCTTCAAATTACTAAAAATCTATCAGATTGTTATAAAACCGTGCCTAATACCTTCCTCAGGTATAAATTAGTAACTGTACAAATGTTTAAGTCTCTGCGTCTTGTCGTTCGCACGTGATAAGCGTACACCGAACAGACATTCACATTAATATATATCCGATCGCCATAAAACCATGCCTAAAGCCTCCCCCGGGTAGAAATTAGTAACTGTACAAATTTTTAGCTGTTCATGTCTTGTGGTTCAGACGTGATAAACATACACCGAACAGACATTCACATTTATAGATATAGATAATAGATCATGTCTGTAAAATTTCCTGTCGCTACAATTTGTAGTGTTCAAATTATAAGTTGTAACGTCATACCGAGAGCCGTAGTTTTACTCCATAAACAGCGGAAAAGTAGTAAGCGAGAAACATTTTTCCTTTTATCATTTTACTATGTTTGCCAGCGAGAAAAAGTTTAATAAGGGTTTGAAATTATGTTTAAAGTTTGTTGCAAGTCGCTAAGTACTGTCATTCTCATACAGTGTATTTCGAAAGTCTCGCCGCATTATATGACATTCATTGCGATATCTATTGGTTATGACGTAATATCTTTTGAACCATGTCACGTATGTGATTCTTAACCATGCAGCAATTGTTACCTCATGATAAGTAATGTGTGTACCAAATTTGGTTGAAATCGGTCCAATGGTTTAAGAGAAAATGAGTAGCATTGGTCGCAAAATGCAGCAGTTCCTCGCGCATCTCATTGTTTATGACGTCATATCTCGTGAACTGTGTATCGAATGTGATGCTTACACTTACGGCGACCGTCCTCATGGATTGAAGCTTACGTGTGCAAAATTTCATAAAGATTGCAACAAAACTGTAGATTTGTATGCATCACGTACAAACATACTGACACTCTGCTTTATCTATTGGATTTCTTTTGGATGGTTATGCCGTAGAACAGCAAGGATCTACTAAAGGTGTTGGTTTTGTTGTGCTGCAAAGAAACAATACATGATCGTGTTGTGTGTATCCCCTCAGTAACAGAAGTATTTTGAATTAAGAACTGCAAACTAACATTCAACAGCGAGTTGCTGATTACACTTCGTATATTCACAGATTAACTACATTTCTTTCCTTTTTTGACAGGGAACATGTGAATTTAAAACATAACTAGTCAAACCGACAATACTTCGGAATTGCTAATATCTATGTACTCTTCCTTTGAACGTCAAAAGTGCAAAATTTTATCCCAATCCTATGAATGCTATTGATATCCAAAAGAAAAGAGCTCTTTCAGTTTTCCAAAGATTTCCCTATTTTCTGGCCAACTATTCCAAACTTTTACTTCAGTCAAACCTTCCTCTCGCTTTGAACGTCGAATGTGCAACATTTTATCGCAATCAGATGAATGGCATTGATATTTAATAGAAAAATCTCTTTCTATCTTTTCTGAATTTTCTAATTTTCCGGGAGACTTTTCCAAATTTTTATTTCTTAAGAACGTTACACTTGATTTGAATGTCAAATATGCAAAATTTCATCTAAATCAGACGAATTATATTGATATCATATTGAAAAAAGCCCTTTCGGTTTCTCCGAATTGTCAAATTTTCCGGGTAACTTTCCCAAATTTTTTGTTCATAAGAACGTTCATATTTCTTTGAATGTCAAATGATCAAAATTTTATCACAACCGAATGACCGGTTCTCAACATATAGTGTTGAGTACATTTAGAAACACATTGAAAAAGGAACTTGGTTCGAATTTTGCTACTTTCCTTTTTAACACTCTTTTTTTTTCCTTTTTTTTCACTGAAAAGTTTTCTAAGACCATAATAATAATTAGCCCTCTCCGTCTACGAACAGTCAGTTATAATTCAATCAGCTTAATTCAATCAGAAACACATTGAAAAACTCACTTTCAGTTTTTCTCATATTTTCCAATTTTCCGGTAGACTTTCCAAAAAAATTTATTTCATAAAAACCTTGTCCTGTCAAGCCGTACTTAAGAGATGCTCTTACAACCATGAGGCAATTGATTTTTATTCATAGAAAAAAATCGCCTTCGGTTTTTCCTAAATTTTCCTTTTTTCCTGGCGACTTTTCCAAATTTTCATTTGATGTGTACCTTTCTCTTGCTTTCAACACGAAATGTATAAAATTTTATCGCAGTTGGGCGAACGGTATTGATAGCTCACTGGAAGTATCTGTTTCAGTTTTTTCCGATTTTCCTCTTTTCCGGACAACTTTTCCATATTTTATCACTGTTTAAACCTTCCCTGCACTTAAACGAATAGTTCAAGAGTAAAATTAGCCAAATTGGTTCAGCCATTCTCGAGTTTTAGCGAGACTACCGTACAGCAATTCATTTTTATATGTGTATATGACATTCCTTCGTGTCTATCGATGCTCTTAATTTAGAGTTCTTTGCAAGGAAAATCGAATTTATGTTGTTCCGATTTCGGTGTACCCTCATTACATTTTGAGTGTGTTCTGTTTATGAATGCCTCGAAAACGCCATAGTACGGCAAAGGGCAAAGTGAGGCGACTTTAGTTACATAGTACACCAAATAACTAATTATGGCGTTGCTGCTTTTTTTTATTCTCGTAACTATGGTAATACACTACAAGAAGGGGTACAATTTTACTTACAGTGACAACATTGCGTGCTGATGTAGGCAACACCCGTTGAATGCTTCTTCAAAAATCAGTCACATAGAATGAGGGGAATAATTCTTTATGTTCACGATGAAATAAATAATTTATGCTGTTCTGGTCAGTAAATTAATCATCCTCCTAAAGGCGAATAGTTCGTTGCCAACGACAGCAAACTAAACCGCTGCGACTGCAAGTAATTTTTTTTCTTCCTATCTGTATCCCATATGCTTTGAAATATCATTTCGGGGCAATAATAGAACAAAGCAAACGGAAAGCTGAAGTTCTCAATTTAACCTACAAGAAATCTTTCACGCAGGAGGACCGCACAAATGTACCATCATTTGATCAACGTACTAATTCCGAAATGGGGGACATAGCAATAGGTATTTCCGGTGTAGAGAAGCAGCTGAGAGAGCTAAATACGAAAAAGTCTGCTGGTCCGGATGGAATACCAGTTCGGTTTTACAAAGACTATTCTGCGGCATTGGCCCCCTACTTAGCTTGCATTTTTCGCGAATCTATAATTCAGCGCAAAGTTCCTATTGATTGGAAAAAAGCGCAGGTGACTCCCGTTTATAAGAAAGGAAAGAGAACTGACCCACACAATTACAGGCCAATATCGTTGACATCACTTTCATGTAGAATTTTATAGCATATTTTCAGTTCGAATATACTGAATTTCCTTGAAACGGAAAAGCTTCTTTCCATGAATCAGCATGGAGTTTAGGAAACATCGTTCATGTGAAACTCAGCTTGTCCTTTTCTCACATGACATCTTGCAAAGCCATGGATGAAGGGCAACAGGCGGATTGTGTTTTTCTCGACTTCAAAAAGGCGTTCGACGCGGTGCCACACTGCAGACTGCTAACTAAGAAACGAGCTTATGGAATAGGTTCACAGATTTGTGACTGGCTGGAAGACTTCCTAAGTAATAGAATGCAGTACGTTGTTCTCGACGGCGAGTGTTGATCAGAGACGAGTGTATCGTCAGGCGTGCCCCAGGGGAGTGTGATAGGACCGCTATTATTTTCTATTTATATAAATGATCTGATGGACAGAGTAAGTTGTAATTTGCGGCTGTTTGCTGATGATGATGTGGTTATGGGAGGGTATCGTCTTTAACTGACTGTAATAGCATACAGAATGACTTAGACAAAATTTCCAGTTGGTGCGAAGAATGGCAGCTAACTCTCAATGTAGAAAAATGTAAGGTGATGCGCATGAGTAGGAAAAACAATCCTAATCCTAATGTTCGAATACAGCATTAGTAGTGAGCTTCTTGATGCTGTCGCGTCGTTCAAATATCTAGGTGTAACATTACAGAGCGATATGAAATGCAACGAACATGTAAGGACAGTTCTGAGTAAGGCGGACAGCCGACTTCGGTTTATTGGGAGAATTTTGGAAAGATGTAATTCACCTGTAAAGGAGACCGCATATAAAACGCTTGTGCGACCACGTCTTGAGTATTGCTCAAGTGTTTGGGACCCGCGGCAGATCAGTTTAAAGGAAGACATAGAGGCGGTACAGAGTCGAGCAGCTAGATTTGTTACCGGTAGGTTCGACCAATGCGCGAGTGTCACAGAAATGGTCCGGCAATTCAATTCGGCATCGCTGGAAGAAAGGCGACTTTCTTGTCGTGAATTTCTGTTGAGTAAATTTAGAGGGCCGGAATTTGAAGCTGAGTGCAGTACGATTTTGCCGCCGCCTACTTACATTTCGCGTTAAGATCACAAAGACAAGATAAGAGAAATTAGGGCTCGTACGGAGGCATATAGGCATTCTTTTTTTCCTCGTTCCATTTGGGAGTGGAATAGGAAAGAAAATGCCTTTCGGTGAATTGCAGAGTATGTATGTAGATGTAGAAAGAAGTGCATTTTTCGACGGGTATAACTACTAAATTGTGCATAGAGTAGAAATATCTATGGTGTGAGCATTGCGTTCTATGCATCTTCTCAACATTAAGCTGGAATTACCACATAATGTTGAGACAAATCCACTCTTTCCACACATTTATTTGCTCTTACGATTGTACCGCCTCCTTTTCGCAGAGCAGCAACATAATATGATATAATATCTAAATAAATGCGTCACAGAAGCAACAAGAAAGTTGAGGAAGCGTCGCTAAAAGGACCATTTACACAGCCATCCATCTTAACTGGAACTAGTGGAATCTTTTTTCATGAAACAATAAATTCTGACAGGTATATGAACAATATACTGTATCCATTTTTTGTCAAGAACGAAAAGCCGTACAGTTATATCATGCAGGACAATGCAAGACCACACACTGCCAATGCTTTTGTGGCAGCAATACGAAGTGTTTTTGATGATATAATAGTTCGCTGGCCTCCACGTTCTCCAGATCTAAATACCTGTGACTTTTATCTATGGGGAATGTTAAAAGACAAGGTGTACGCAAGCAATCCCCACAGACTCGTAGAGTTAGAAGACAGATTTCGGCAGCCGAAATTCGTGGAGTGTTCGCAAATGTGTTCACGAGATGTCAGGCCACTCTTTCGATAGAGTGACGTCATTTTCAACATCTACTGTAAATAAAGATAAGCTTAGGTTACTCAAATGGCAATGTTTTTAAGACTTTTAACTCAGTGTATGCGCTCGCGACACAGTAGAGTCCGATAATCGGGCACTGCCGTGCCCGGTGGATGCGGTGGCGGCGACCGGGAGCCATACCGCGCGATCCGCAGACGCCCGGCAGGCGTCTTTCGTGAGACACCCTTTAGATTTTTCCCAATATTACGTGACATTTCCACCTTAATGTTGGGGACACAAAATCTGCTTATTTGAATTCTCACTCCAGAGACATTTCTGCTCTGTTCCTTCCACTAGAGGTAATATACAAGGTCGATTTCAACTTCTTGTTTTACGAACTAATCTCTGCCGGCCGTGGGGACATGTATTAGCTGAAAGAGTGGCCGATGCTGCTAACACAGTCAAGACAATTCACTGGAAATGCTATATTCAATGGAAAGTTCTATACACCGCCTTCCTAGCCATCGCCCCCTCACTCGCCCACATAGCAGCAATTGCTCCTCCTGTCTCACCTCATTCTCTGAATGGTGTAACCAAGATTACTTTCCATCAACCCAAATAAATCCCAATCAGTCATCATAGGGTGAACCACCCCCTCCTTCCGCAACCATGATTTTTACCTTACCATCCATGATCATCGTATCTCCACCCTCAGACACCTTGGCCTCACCCTCTCCTGGAGCCCCCACCTCGGCACGGTCCGTCAGACAGCCCTGTCCCGTCTTAACCTGCTGAAACTACTTTCGTCCAGACGTGGGCACTCATCCTCTCCACTGTCCTACACACCTACCGTTACATCATGTGTCCAGTCCTATACAGCTTCCACCCCACCTGGAATTCCGCTCCCTCACTTACTAACAAAACCCTCCATGTCCTAGAACGCCACGTCCTGCGCCTTGCTTACGGTATCTGCCTCCCATCCTCTCATGTGGGTCCTTTATGACCTAACTAGCAGCAATTACCTGGCTTTGCCTGGGTTTAAAATAAAACTTTCTGTAGAAGCACACAAAACCGTTTATTTGCATGTAATAAAAGGGTACATTTATGTTAAAGCAATGTGATAAACAAAATTTTTGGCAGTTCCATTTGGAGTATGTACAAAACGATTTTCGTCTTTGTCCATGAGAGAAGCATGGTGTCTGCAAATCTATACCAGCAATATGTATAGAGATTGCAATCGAAGTCTGTAAGTAAAGTACTTTCCCCCATGCACCGAACGAAATTTTATGTAGACAGTGGCCTTCCTCTTACTTTGAAAGTCAATTGTGCAAAATTTCATCAAGATCAGTGCGAAGATATAGATTTACACGGACACATTGAAAATGCACTTTCATTTTTTCTCAAATTTTGCCGTTGGTTTTCCAAAGAATGGGACGAAACCTATTTAAGAACCTTCCCCACGTACTTTTGTGTACGTGTACCAAATTTCACGTTATTTGGTTGGCTGGATCTTAAGTTATAAGAGAACAGTCAGACAGACAACAAATGCTTCTTATAAGCCTAGAGGTGCCATTTCCTACCCTTCTACAGTTTTAGAGCATATCCGGAACCTTTAACCTCCCGCAAAATAGATTCACGCCACCCACTGGCCTACCCCGTCCTCACCAATCCTGGGTCTCTGCCACGCCTTCACCATTGCATCCCTCCTCTTCACCTTCACACTCCCCACGTCCTTTCCCAGGGTAACTTTCTTCTTCTTCCTCTTCTGCATGACGCCCTCTGTCCCAATATCTATCTGTCCTATCATCCCCATTCCCCTCCCCATAGATCCAACGCCCCTCCTTCTCACCCCCTCATTTTCCCTCCCCCGCTTCGGTTACCCCTCCCTCCCTCTCCCAAGAGTCCTTATGCACCTCATTCTTTCTCTCTCCCTTCTGTAATATTATGGGGTGTTATCAAGTCGGACGGCAAGAGCAGTTGCACACCTGTGTTCAATGGAGAGTATGAGGTTGTCAATCAACTCTTGAGGTATATTTGGCCATTTTTCCATCAGTTCAATATCCAGCTTTGCAACCGTTGTGAGAAATACAGGTCTGGTTGCAATGCGTCTGCCAAGTGCATCCCAGAAATGCTTAATCGGGTTTAACTCTTTCATGCACAGCGAAATCAGACACATTTAGACCCTTGTTGCACATGACGTTTATTTGTTGAACAATTTTATCAAAAATTGGTTAAATGTTATAGAACTGCATTATAATGAGAATGTTAATACACATTAAAATATTTTTCGAAAAAGGTAGTGGCACGATTAGGGTACCACCACCCTGGCTCGTCCTCGTCAAAAATCAGCCTCTTCAGTTAACGAACAATGAACTGCGGGGTTTCAACATGGAGTATTGCTATTTACTCATCATCATTTAATATTTCACTAAAATGTTTCATTATAAACTGAAATGGAAGGTAACGTCTCCAATTATGTGGAAGACCTTTGATGCATGGTGGTACACATTTTGAACCGAGTTACTCACGAAATATTTATATTATATAGATTAAATCAAAAAACCGTTTACAGTGATTCCAAACGTGTAGAGAATATTATCTTACTTGTACGAAATATATGAATCAAAAACACAGTACATAAAGACAAACGAAATAGGCATTTGAGCGCAGAGAGGAAAAAACCAGCAACTCTGTGCACGCTGTTGGAAATAACTGTCGCTGCAGCTGTGCAATACCAATTCTGACACCTCTGTCATTGTGGGAACTACCACATTACATACAATGAGCAGTTCAGGATATGAACCTTGATTCTGGATGAGTCAGAATTTCACAATTATGTGGTACGTTTCTGTACCACTATGCATTTATGCAAGGCAGATTGGTGGTACACAGAACGTACCACCAACCCTGAAAGAGTTAAGATCCATGAAACTTCTGCTCACTCCATCTGTTGAATTCCATCAGTTTCAAGCACGTGTCGACCAGTGCAGCTCTCTGGGGAAGAGCATTATCGTCCACAAGAAGGAATCCATGGGCTAAAGCACCAGCGTAGGGCACAACAAAAGGTCGAAGGATCTCGTCCCTATACCTCAGAGCATTCAAAGCGCTATTCTGTACAACATAGAGGTCCGTACGTCCGCCGATACTGACTCCTGCCCATACCATTATATGATGATGTTTCCTGCTCATAAGTAGGATTGTTTGGAGTTCCACTTTCTCTCCAGATGAGGGAACGAAGATTGTCTAGCTGAATGCAAAATCTTGACTCATCTGTGAACAGAACCCAGCACCATCGTGAAGTCTGAGATTCAGATGTTCCTCCGTCCAGTTTCTGTGGACTAAACAGTTTCGTGGTTTTAATGGGACACACAACATTAGGCCATATATCTGAAGGCGATATCGGGCTGTTTGTGTTGATATTGCATGTCCTCTTGCTGCCTGTAAGGTGCGTTGCAGCTGAATTGTATTCCTCCTCCTGTCCCGAGGGTCTGTTAACCGGAAATAACGCCCATCTTTTTCATACATTTCGTGGCGGATCATGGCCTTCCTTTCTTTTATCGGTTCATTTTGTCTGAAATTGCGTCCAGGTGCTGGAAATTACTGTTTGGAATAATCTCGTGATTACTGTTTGTGTCCGTTTCGCTTTCACCTTCATATGGCTCTCCATGCCATAGCTTTGGGTAAGTCACGTTGTGTTGCATTGCACTACCTGCTCACTACACTATGTGAAACCAACTGATTGTGTAATTCGTTTGGTAAACACATCTCAGAACCGACACCATTTGCAGCAACTTTGTTATTATCTCTATCTCGGTTGTCGTAATGTCGTTGTCTCCAGACCGTAGAACCAACACCACCTAGAGAGAAGGCCGCGACGCTCTCGTGTGACGTCACGCAGAGTAGGCATCGTTCGCGTAGCTGACTGGCTGCACGCTACGGCATAGTGGGCCGTGCCCCAGCGACCACCCAGTGAGCAACGCGAACGATGCCTACTCTGCGTGACGTCACACGAGAGCGCCGAGGCCTTCTCTCTGGGTGGTGTCGGTAGAACAGGCAGAAAGATGTCGAACCATTTTAGTTCATTCTGCAGATGACGATAGTTCAGAACATAGATTCCACAACTGATCCTGTAATTGTTTTGACCAGTGTAGATTAGTTTTCGCATAAGACAAAGCCTTAGAATAGCAGACATTAAAATTTCAGAAATATAGTAGTCTTTTTGGAATTATCTTCTTCAATTCTGGCTTTTTAAAACTACTTTTAGGCAAAATCTACCTGTATGTTCACATAGTTTTCTTGATTAGATAGTTTCTGTAACGCTGTCCAATGAATTTATGGGGCATACCCCTCTAACTGGTTGGGTAAGTCAGTTTGAAGGTCAGAGGAAGGCAACGGCATACTACCTCCAAACATGGCCATGTCTAGTAAAGCACTGTGGTGTTCAAACCAATCTTCGGATTGTTGACTGATTTACCTTTTTTTACGGTTAAAGAACCCTATCAGTAACAATGCAGATGACGCAATGCAGATTGTAGAAATCCTACTTTCGTTGTCCGTTATCAAAGCGTATAGTAGTTATCGATCAAATTCGGACTCAGCGAACAGAGAAAGACACAGAACGCGATAAATAGAAGCCCCAAAAGACTGAAAAGATAAATGAGGAACTGCGAAAGTCTGCAGTGTAAGAACAGGGGGATCTTCGTCCATTATATAATTTGGAGGCCCTAGAAAACAGCCGGAATTCCCAGCACAAGGCGAGTCAAAGCACCGTGATGGCCAACGTGAGTTTTGGCAAGTCACTGTTTTCTTCTGTGGATCTGGGAAATGAGATCAGCAAGAACCTAGCAAGACGAATTTGCTCGATCAACACCGCTGTAAGGAAAGGGCTAAGTCATAGTTGTCGGCGAGTGCTTCGTAATGTGAATCAGCGCTGTGGCAAATCCATTTACCATGGAACGCTGTCAGGGCAATTACTTTGAAGGACATTTTCGTTCTAGTGCGTAAAATATTAAGTGTCGTCGTGTTTACAAAATGCTATTCAATCCTTAAAAGCAACTCGCACAACCTTTCTCCTAGACAGTTCAGCATCACCGCAAAGGTTGGTTGTGTGTTTACGATGATGAAGCACAGCAACAAATAATACGAAAAGGTCACTTAATAAAGTTCTACGCATTTATTGGTTCAACTAGACAACAGAGGGATAAACTTGGAGTAGGAAAGTTGAATATAAGATAAACTCATTTCTATAAACTACGTGAATTGATACAAAGTCATAGACACTGATTTAAGATGAAAATACAGTTCTGAACACCTAAGGGTAATACAGATTTTATTATTTTTGTGCCATGTTGTCGAAAACTGACACAATGAGAACGTAGATGTGTGAAACTGCAGGTAGATTCTGCCTGAAAATCGTTTTAAAAAGCCAAAATTTAAAAAAAAAAGGATTATTCCGAAAAGCCTGCTTCATTTCTGTAGTCCTAATGTCTGCTACTCTGATTAAATAGATCAATCTTGTTCCATAAATTATGAATACGAGTTTTCGTAATGATGTGGAACGTTTCAAGTTACTAAAAGATAACATTACATGTCATACATTTTATTATTATTTTACTATTATTTCAGTTATTTAATTTTTTTCACCCCCATGAACAGCAGACATTGCCGAAGTGGGGTGGCTTGTGGTGGCCTGCGTGCCTCAACGATACAGATAGCCGTACCGTAGGTGCAACCACAGCGGAGGGGTATCTGTGGAGAGGCCAGACAAACGTGTGGTTCCTGGAGAGGAGCAGCAGCCTTTTCAATAGTTACAGGGGCAACAGTTCGGATGATCGACTCAGCTGACATCAGCTAATGTGGCTTTGCCACACAGCTACTGCGAACGGCTGAAAACAAGGGGAACTACAGCCGTTACTTCTCCCGAGGACAAGCAGCTCTACTGTATGAATATCCTCCTGAAGCCCACAGTACACTATACTCTACTTCCCAAGTTCATTTTTTTCTACTAGATATCACAGTTGAACTGGGCATTGGTGGATAGGAGGTAAAGTTTTTGAACCTCTTTAGGCACCAATACTCAGTTCAGCTGTGATATCTAGCAGAATAAAATGAAATTGTGAAGTAATATAGTGTAAAATAACATTTGATGGTCGCAGTACAGAGGATATAAAATGCAGAATGGCAATGGGAAGAAAAGCATTTTTGAAAAAGAGAAATTTGTTAACATCGAATATTAATTTAAGCATAAGGAAGTCCTTTCTGAAGGCATTTGTGTGGAGTGTTTCCTTGTATGGGAGTGAAACATGGACGATAAACAGTGCGGACAGGAAGAGGATACTGGCTTTTGAAATGTGGTGTTACAGAAGAATTCTGAAGATTTGGTGAGTGGATCGCTTAACTAATACGCTGCAGATCCTCTAGCTTTTTGCTAACCTTTTCCAGTATTGCGACCCGAGAAATTGGCATCCGAGATCGCCACAGAATAGTCTGAGTCTCTGTTTTAAGCCTTCCAGTCGGCTCCAAACTAGATAACCGCGATCGGTTCTGGGAACAATGCTGCAAATCGATAGCTCCGCTTCTACCCCGCGATCGAGTGTAGCTGACTTCACCCTTGAAAGCAGATACACTAACGAAATTTACCAAATAATCGAGAAAAGAGGTCTTATAAAGGCAAAAACTAAAGAACTTTAAGAATCTGATTAGTAGTAAAGATCAGAGAAGTTAAATTATGCTCCTGTACTCTGCAAGTGTGATTGAGGTATCGTTGAAACTCAACCTGTAAGCGTACTGTAAGCGTACATTATCGAACGCTAGCATCGATAGTCGCGCGGTCCGCCAGTCACTTGTTTTTGGAATGTTCCAGCGTTGGTGCGATTACGAGCCCGTGCGCTCAGTAGGAGTTGGGTCTAGGAGTGACACGATACATGTCCGAGGAAATGAGAAAAGTCGTCGTGAAAGGATCTTATCAAATGTGCTATGAATTAAAGTGGATCATTTTAGTACCCTATGGTGTGGAAGTACAAGTGAAACATATCATTTCATTTCGTTCGTGTGTCGTTCCCGTAGTTGCCACGACGGTGACGGTCATCGTCAGAATATGTGAAGTTGAGCTTATGTTAATTAATTAGTGCCACGGCTGGAACCTTCGTATCGCCGACCACACATCAAGATTTTCGGACAGTCGCGCCGCGAAACAGTAGACAAGTATAGAATCGCATTATTGTTGTGAGAAGTGTTGACTGGCTGAACTCGATTATTAACAAACTGATTTTAATTATCTTAACGAGCACAGGCTATTGTAGCGCCATCCGTACATCAAGAAAGATCGGGCAACCGCGCCGCGAAATAATGAACCGCCAATCTGTGTGAAAGTGCAAACTGGACCACATGAGATTATTGTCATCGTTACGCATTCATGGACGTGTCTGTTTAATTTAAGGTGAATCGTCTTTATTTACACAAAATGATTTATTGTTGTCTACTGATTAAACATTTAAGTGTAGCCGTTATTAAACTGTAGAGCGGTGCAACCACGTGTTCGTGTGTATTATCTAATATATGCTGTGACTTTAATCGTGACTAGTGTTATATGAGTGTTTAATCGTCTCGCGGTAAAGTTCTGCCGGCGTAATCAGGTGCACAGTCATTATAACAAATTTTTACGCCTTATCCACTCCACCGGTAGTGTAGTTAGCATTAACAAATATATTCAGTTCAATATTATAAGAATATTTTACCGGGGCCATTACAAACCGACCACTTACATTAAAATGATACAAATGGGTTCGCCAGTCTAAAGAATAAACGAGCGTAGTACATACAGGATGTGTTTTTAAAAACAGAAATAGAATTGTGATACGTATTATTTTTTTATGCGTCTCTTACTATTATCATAAGAAATAAAATAGCTTCCGTGGCTTTTAAAATATGTTGAGTAGTACTCTTACTGTGCACGAGTATTTTATCAAGTGTTATTAACCACGCTTGTGACTGGCCTAGCTTAACAGTCATAGAGACCCTCACACTTTTGAGCATGAGAAGGAAGACGTTGTAATGCTAACTTGACTTATATTTGTGCGCAGCTGACTTGACTTAGTAATTGACGACCACACGCAACTGAGCTATTTCGAAATGGGGTCGCGCGCGTTGTTGGCCACTTCAAAAGAAATTAATATTTATCTCTGCGCAGTAGGGACACAAGGAACGCAGTTTAGATTTTTGGGTAGAATCTTGAATCACAGGTTAAGTGAACCAGAAAACTGCGTACATAGTTGTCGAATGTGGCGACGAAAATGTCCGATGACACTCAACTACACTGGAAAAAAACAATTAGGGGATCAGTTGAGATCTCTAGTAGATTTAATATGTCTAATCACTTTCTTTTGGCAAGTTATGCATGATTTTACCCATTTCTGAATATCTTGCTTGATGTTTGACCAAATGAATCTATATGTAACTTCACAGAAGACATCATCCCAGGATGTGTCATATTGTGATAATGATGAAAAACGGAATATCTAAATTGTTGAGGAATGTAAGGTAGAATGTTACTTGTTGATACCTCACACCATAACAATCTTCCACCAAGAGTTTCATGTTGTTTAAACTTCAGTGAAGTATGAGGACTCAATCGAAGTTTCTCGAGCTTTCAAATCAAATGTTTGTAGAACTTATGGGACTTAACTACGGAGTCATCAGTCCCTAAGCTTACAAACTACTTATGAACTAGCTAAGACTAAGGACGGCACAAATATCCATGCCCGAGGGGGGATTCGAACCCCCGACCGTAGTGGCCGTGCAGACCGTGACTGAAGCGCTTCAATCCCCTCGGCCACCGCGGCCGGCTCTCGAACTTTCATTCTTCACTTGAGCATCTGCTATTTTTTCATAAGCAATTGGTACTATTGCTTCCATTCTGGACAGATTATCAGCCACGGTATTGTCTTTCCCAGAAATGTGTCTAATATATGTTGTAAATTGAGATATGTACTGTAAGTGACGCAATTACATAAGTGTTACGTTTTCATTTTTCTGTCTAAAAGCATAAGTAAGTTGAGCATGGTCAGTATATACTGTAAGTGATCGTCCTTCAAGTAGGTATTTAAAATACTTTATTGCCCTGTATATGCTGAGAAGTTCCCTTTCATATGTTGAATATTTCTTTCAGGATGGTGAGAATTTTTTTGAGTAGAAACCAATTTGTCTCCATATGCCCTCTTCTTTCTGTTGCAACACTACTCCAGCTGCAAAATCAGAAGTGTCAACAAATAAAGCAAATTCACTGTTTATATCTGGCAATGTAAAAGGGGCTGCATTGAAAAGGTCCATTGAAAAGGTCACCAGCAAAGTGAACTGTAATTATTCGACGCCCTTTTGTTGTGTGGTATTTAAAATAAGCACAAATCTTCTGTATCTGATTTTTAATAATTTTCTTAGAAATCCTCATCTCACAAATTACTACACACACACACACATAAAACAATTGATCCCTGGAACTCTTACATTCACTCTAGCATCGAACATAAATAAACACAAAGAATAATTAATAATTTACAGCACTGTAAGTAACACAAATAATTATTATTTGGAATAATGTAGGTTGTGCACTTAAACCAATCCTACATCATCCTACCATCAGTTTCTAAATCAGTTACTTGTATTTTTCAGGAAACTTTACAATTCGACCACATCGGGTAAATTTGTGTGGAGAAACTCTTGCCGGCCGCGGTGGTTGAGGGGACTGAGACGCTCCAGTCACGGTCTGCACGGCCACTACGGTCGGGGGTTCGAATCCCCCCTCGGCCATGGATATTTGTGCCGTCCTTAGTATAAGGCAGTTGATAAGTAGTTTGTAAGTTTAGGGACTGATGACCCCGTAGTTAAGTCCCGTAAGCTTAACAAACATTTGAACATTTTTTTGAGAAACTCTTGAAGATATATCTCCTATATTCACAGGCGAAGTGGTCTGTAATTTTTCTTGAACATCACTAGTGTCAAGACGCATTCACAAGCATACAGGCCGGTTTTAGTCTGTCAACTGAAACGTTAGTTGCCAAATCCTTAACTTTTACATTGAAACCTTTAGTTTCTCGCTCAAGGCCTTCATAGGGAGGTACTAGTTTGGCTTTCACTTTATCGTTCCTCACAAATAGATGAGTTGTTTTATGAAGATCTTTACTAATAAATGGTGTTTCCCTCACCTTGCGTGGATATTCAGAAGGGTGCAGCTTATCCATATGTTGGCATAACTGAGAAGCGAATGCTGGTAGATATACTTGATTTTTCTTGAACTTACAACAAAATTACCAGGCAATGTTAGAGTTGTACTATCTGACATCTCTGCTGTTCTTGAGTTACTTTCTTCTCTCACACAGCAACGCAGTTCTAGCAGAATTGTAGCTATAATATCACTCCATTTATTTTTGCCATGTGCTCTGATAGCTGCCTTCAATGTTCGATGGAATCTTTCAATTTAACCGATTGTGGGTGATATGCAGTAGTTTATGTTAGGTTAGAATCACAAATGTGAGCTAATGCACGGAACAATTCTGAATGAAAATGTGCTCCTCAGTGTGTTACTGTTTGGTTCGGAGATCCAAATCTAGTTATCCAGGAGTTATAAAATGCTCTTGCTACTGTTTCTGCTTGAACATTACGTAATGGAATGACTCCTGTCCAGTTACTGAACCGATCAATGCATGTTAAACAGTAAAGAAATTTATCTGATGGAGGTAGTTGATCTATTACGTCAATATGTACGACCTTGAAATGTCCATCTGTGCTTGGAAACTGGCCAAGAGGAGATTTAATATGTCTAATCACTCTCTTTTGGCAAGTTATGCATGATTTTACCCATTTCTGAATATCTTGCTTGATGTTTGACCAAATGAATCTATATGTGAGTAACTTCACAGAAGACATCATCCCAGGATGTGTCATATTGTGATAATGATGAAAAACTGAATATCTAAATTGTTGAGGAATGTAAGGTAGAATGTTACTTGTTGATACATCACACCATAACAATCTTCCACCAAGAGTTTCATGTTGTTTAAACTTCAGTGAAGTATGAGGACTCAATCGATGTTTCTCGAGCTTTCAAATCAAATGTTTGTAGAACTTATGGGACTTAACTACGGAGTCATCAGTCCCTAAGCTTACAAACTACTTATGAACTAGCTAAGACTAAGGACGGCACAAATATCCATGCCCGAGGGGGGATTCGAACCCCCGACCGTAGTGGCCGTGCAGACCGTGACTGAAGCGCTTCAATCCCCTCGGCCACCGCGGCCGGCTCTCGAACTTTCATTCTTCACTTGAGCATCTGCTATTTTTTCATAAGCAATTGGTACTATTGCTTCCATTCTGGACAGATTATCAGCCACGGTATTGTCTTTCCCAGAAATGTGTCTAATATATGTTGTAAATTGAGATATGTACTGTAAGTGACGCAATTACATAAGTGTTACGTTTTCATTTTTCTGTCTAAAAGCATAAGTAAGTTGAGCATGGTCAGTATATACTGTAAGTGATCGTCCTTCAAGTAGGTATTTAAAATACTTTATTGCCCTGTATATGCTGAGAAGTTCCCTTTCATATGTTGAATATTTCTTTCAGGATGGTGAGAATTTTTTTGAGTAGAAACCAATTTGTCTCCATATGCCCTCTTCTTTCTGTTGCAACACTACTCCAGCTGCAAAATCAGAAGTGTCAACAAATAAAGCAAATTCACTGTTTATATCTGGCAATGTAAAAGGGGCTGCATTGAAAAGGTCCATTTTGCATTTTTCAAACTGTTATATTGTTTCCCCTGTCCACAAAATTTTTCTTTTGTCTTTTTCGTGGGTGTTCTTTAAAAAGTCATTTATAACAGCTTTAAGATCTGCAGCATGTTCCAAATGTCTTCGATAAAAATTTAGGATGCCAAGAAAACGACATAATTCTGACACAGTTTCTGGTAATTTGAAAGTAGTAGTAACTTCTACTCGTTCTGGATCTGGTTTCGTACCTTCTGAAGTGATTACACGGCTAAAAACTTAATTTCTTGAACTCCAAAGACAGATTTTGCAATGTTAATTCTGAAACCAAATTTGTTCAATTGCTGAAAAAAGACATTTAAAAGCTGAGTGTCTTCTTCTGGGGATGTATAAGCAATCAATATATCATCTAAATAAGCAAAACAGAAATCTAAATCTCTTAAAACTTGATTAATAAATCTCTGAAAGGTACTTGGTGGATTCTTGAGGCCGAATGGCATCAAATTAAATTCATACAATCCAAAGGATGTGATTAGAACATCCTTTCCCTTATCACTTTCAGCTAGTGGTATCTGATAGTAGGCTTTCAGGAGATCAACTTCGGAGAACAATTTCTTGCTAACCATAATGGAATTTACATAATTTATGTGAAGAATAGGATAGTCGTCAGGTAGGGTTCTGTCATTATGACGTCGGTAGTCGCCGCAAACTCGCCACTGTACATCAGCCTTTTTAACCATATGCACAGGGCTTGCGCACTGTGATTCAGAGGGGCGAATTATACTATGATTTAGTAGAAATTGAAATTCTTGCTTAGCTAATTTCAATTTAGGTGGAGCCGATCTGCGAGCTTTTGAGTACACAGGAGAGCCACTGCTTGTTAATATATAATGTCTAACGTCATGCTTAAATTCTACACGAGTAAGGGTAGCTTTTGTTAGATCAGGAAATTTTTTTAAGTATTTCAAAATATTTACAGTTATCATTTAGTGAACTAACGAAATCAGGCACATCTACTGTACACTGAAGTGCAGATACTTGTAATTGAGTATTTGTGTCGATTAATAATCCTTTTTTTGGGTCTATTAATAAACCAAATTCATGAAGGAAATCAGCATCGTTATACCTTTCGTAGTATTATCTATGATGAAAGGCCGTTCAAAACTACGTTTTAATAATTTTGATCCATAAGTTTTAATTTCAGATCCATTTGCAGCATAAAGTTTGTTTCCTTTATTGTATCCTTGGGACACTCTGGTATAACGGAAAAATCAGCTCCGCTGTCGACCAGTAAACGTAACCCTGACGTTTTATCTTTAAAAAAATCGATATTGGTGGTCTGGTATAACCGATGCAGCAGAACACTCGACCGCTACTGTGTCTGCTGACTGGAGTTTCCCCTCACTTTTCCATTGGCAAGGTTGGGCACACTTCTCAGGTCGACAATATGCACCAAAACGAAAAATGACAGTAACAGTACTTGCCTGAACTGTTGTATCTCGGCTTGCTGCGACTTCTATTACGAAAAAGTTGTCGCGGTTTGTACTGTCGTTCACGAGATCTGAATCTACGGATTTCATTTTCAAGAGCTTCGATTTTTCCGAGAAGCTCTTTCACCGTTATAGCAGAATCAGACGCCACAGGGAGCATTTCTGTTGAAGTACATTGAAGTTCTTGTGTGCTTTTCATGTCGATCATCCGATCCGCCATTTTCGCTAGTTTGTTCACATTTTCTTCTGAAATTATTAAAATGTTTCGGATACTAGCAGTAATTTGTCGAGCCGAAGAATCTTCAAAATTTTATCGGAAACATTTGCTCCGTCATAACCTTCATTGTCCGAAGTAAATAACTGGGTTTCATGTTACCAATTTCTAATTCACTAATTAGTTTCTTAATTTGACGTTCAAGTCATTAATAGTATTACTTTAGCTAATGGATATTTGTTGCTTTCGTCGCTAGTCACCAGAACGAGACTCTAATTGTGCAAGCAAGTAATTTAATTTGATTGCTTCAGTCTGGATTCCCATGATAGTGAATTGTGCTTAAGCCTAACAAAACCAAATATCAGGTTTTTCAGTCCAAAACGGAGGAACTTTTACACTAACTTTATCCACTTCATGTTTTTCAATATTACTGCCTCCTTCCGTGATATTTATTTTTTTCTGGTCACGTCGGGGTCACTACTTATTGTGTAGTAGTTAAAATAAACACAAAACTTGTGTATATGATTTTTAATTATTTTCTTACAAATCCGCATCTCACAAATTACTACACACAGCCAAAAAACAATTGATCCCTGGAACTCTTACATTCACTCTAGCATGGAACATACCGAGCGATCAAAAAGTAATTATAAATTTGAAAACTTAATAAATCACGGAATAATGTAGATAAAGAGGAATGATATGGGGGGGGGTTTATTAGGAAAAAAATTTAAAAAGTTTAAAAATGTCCAACAGATGGCGCTTCATCTGATCAGAAAAGCAATAATTAGCATAACAAATTAAGACACAGCAAAGATGATGTTCTTTACAAGAAATGCTCAATATATTCACCATCATTCCTCAACAATAGCTGTAGTCGAGGAATAATGTTGTGAACAGCACTGTAAAGCATGTCCGGAATTATGATGAGGCATTGGCGTCGGATGTTGACTTTCAGTATCCCTAGAGATGTCGATCGATCACGATACACTAGGGACTTCAGGTAACCCCAAATCCAATAATCGCACGGACTGAGGTCTGGGGACCCGGGATGCCAAGCATGACGAAAGTGGCGGCTCAGCATACGATCATCACCAAACGACACGCGGGAGAGATCTTTCACGCGTCTAGCAATACTTTTTTTGTAACAAAACCCCATATCATTCCAAGCATCTATGTCAATGTTTCTCTCTATATCTACATTATTCCGTGATGTATTAAGTTTTCAAATTTATACTGACTTTTTAATCACCCGGTAAACAAACACAAAGAATAATTGATAATTTACAGAACTGTAAGTAATGCAGACAATTATTATTCGGAATACTATAGGCTGTGCACTTAACCCAACCCTACTGTAATAACAGGAAGTTGGTGCAGAGGAGGTTGGTGTTGTGTTCAATCTATCAAACGAATTACACAAGCAGTTGAATTCAGATAGTGTAGTGAGCAGGTATTGCAATGTAGCAATAACGTGCCTTACACGAAGCTATGGAATGGAGAGCCATAGGACGTTTGGAGGTGGGACAGACGCAGAGGGAGGTGGCTACAGCTATTGGAGTGTCGAAAAGTGTAATTTCCAGGACCTGGACGCGATTTCAGACAACAGGAACCATTGAAGGAGGCAAAGGTCGACGGCCGCTGTGGCCGAGGGGACTGAGGCGCTCCAGTCACGGTCTGCACGGCCACTATGGTCGGGGGTTCGAATCCCCCGTCGGGCATGGATATTTGTGCCGCTCTTAGTCTTAGCTAGTTCGTAAAGTAGTTTGTAAGCTTAGGGACTGATGACCCCGTAGTTAAGTCCCATAAGTTCTACAAACATTTGAACATTTTGGCAAAGGTCGTAGACGGTAACATCAGCAAGAGATTACCGTTATCTTCGGTTAACAGCCCGTCGAGATAGGAGGCTGAGCGCAACTAAACTGCAACTTGAACTCCAGTCAGCGACAGGTCGCGCAATACTAGCACCCGAACCGTCCCAAATCGCCTTCGGGAATGTGGCATCTACGCATGATGGCCTATGGTTTGTGCCCCATTAAAAAAACAACGTTTAGCCGGAAGACACTGGGCGGAGGATCATCAGGATTGGAGTCGCAAGGATGAGATGAGTTAAGTTTTTTTGTTCTGCCGGGCAATCGTCCTTCCCTCATCTGGAGGGAAAGTGGAACTCGGAAGAATTCTACTTAAATGCAGGAATATCACTGTATCACGGTGGTGAGCGAATGGTGGTAGAATGTATTGGCGGACGTATGGACCTCTATGTCGTTCAAAATAACAATTTGACTGCTCAGAAGTACTGATACGAGATCCTTTGACTTTTTGTGCCCTTCGCTGGTGCAGGAGATTAGTTCCTTCTGGTGGACGATAACGCTCGTCCCCACAGAGCGGCACTAGTGGACATCCTTGAAGCTGAGGGAATTGAACGAATAGAGTGGTCAGCTTGTACACCGGATTAAAACCGCTTGAGCGTGTCTGCGAAGATATTGCGCCCATGGGAGAATAGCTCAAGATCTTATTGATAACGTCATACAGTTCATGCCACCCAGGTGTGCAACTGTACTTGACGTCCGAGGTGATCATGTAGCATATTAGGCCAACGACGATAGCTGTTTCACTTTTATGGTTCCTCTCTCTAAGTAAACGCCAAGCAACCCTTAAGAAAAAAAGTTGATACAACAAAATATCTTATTGTATCACACACAAATTCCAGTTGTAACCAATCTATCTAAAGCAGAGTGTCCGTATATTTTTACGTGTTGCATACTAAAATGTTTTCATATATTTTTGAGTAATTACATTTCATTCTACCACTTTCAAACAGAATACTCATCTTTTCAAGATTACGGTGTATGGGGGTCGTGGTAGAAATAAATACTCAATATAGACAATTTTTCACTTCTTCTTTAATTTAAACCAAACTACTTCTCCGCCAAAACAATACAAATTCTAACCATATACAAAGCATCAGAAAGGTAGTACTTCCATTTCAAAACACAGAGTGACATAGCTTCCAGAGCACTTGACAAACGACTGAAACTCGAACTCTGCCAAAACTCGATCTCCCCCACGCAAGGCGGTGAGGCAAATATATAACATCGGCAATAATGACCTTACATTATGCATTGTTCATAACAATTAAATAAACTAATTTACAATTAACAAAACACACAAAGAAATATTTCATGTACACAAAAATAATCACAATATAAAATGAAAACTATACATACAATAATTTTAGATGGCACATGTATTTTTAAGACGAAATTTCCGATCTTTCTGTTGACAACACAGTGCGATGTTAAATGTCCATTAATTTGTTAATGAGTACATCATACATGTTCCTAACATATATTGAGCTATCAATTATATCTTGGCAATTCTCAAAATAAGTTCAAAATCTCATGTCGGACAATATATATATATATATATATATATATATATATACAGAGAGAGAGAGAGAGAGAGAGAGAGAGAGAGAGAGAGAGAGAGAGAGAGAGAATTACAATATTCAAATTTCTACTATTAAACTAATTAATATAATTAGCTGGTCAATACAACTTGTTTATGAGCCTAACATATATACAATGCTATTTATTTTTCTGGTATCCCGGAACGATATGTTTGAGAGCCCGCCAGACCACATGGACTATGACAGCAGCCGTTAGGCGGCGCGCACAACCTATTAGCGCTGCCATCGCCACTAGAGCGCTGCACGACGTGGCGCGCCTACCGCGCCGGTCATCTGCGCAGAGAGCCGTACTATATAGGGTCGGAGCCACAACTCGCTCCTCAGTCTTGTGTTGACTGCGCTCTGTTTATCTTCGCTATTCATTGGTTATCTGGCTTCGTACTCTGCTTTGTCACGGTTCCGATTTGGCTTTCGTTTGGATCTTTGTTTTCGATTAGTTGTTGTTATTGTCGTCTCTGTGGTTTCGTCGCTAGTCGCTCCCGACCGAGTCAGGTCTTCGGTCACTATAATTTTCATGTCTTTGTTTTACAAAAGTTTGTACCCTTCGTCTGTCTATTTATTGAAATAATGTACGATAACAAAAGTATTGTTTATAGAACTGTCTGGAAACGTCTTATACAAATCTCTTAATTAATGCAATCTATCACTTGTTTTGATCACAGTATCACTGAGACACTGTCCAACACTGATTCCTAGGCTCGCTATATCGTTTTTAACTAACTTCACACGCAACTTTTATCACTATTGCACCACACGATTCCGGATCCGAAGCAGACGGTATCGTACGATAACATTGAGATGGGGGGGAGGCAGTATCATCACAATACAAATCTACAGTATTGTTCCAATCTTTATGAAATTTTGTACATGTAAGCTCCAATCCATGAGGACGGTCGGCGTAAGTGTATGAATCACATACGTTATATAGTTCACGAGATATAACGTCATCAATAATGAGATGCACGAAAAACTGCTACATTTTGCGACAATGCTACTCATTTTCTCCCAAACCATTGGACCGATTTCAACCAAATTTGGTACACACATTCCTTACCGTGAAGTAACAATTTCTGCATGGTTAATAATCGCATACGGTACATGGTTCAAAAGATATTACGTCATAACCAATATAAATCGCAAAAAATGCCATATAATGCGACGAGACTGTCGAAATACACTGTATGAGAATGACAGTACTTAGCGACTTGCAACCAACTTTAAACATAATTTCAAACCTTTATTAAACTTTTTCTCGCTGATAACCATAGCAAAATGATGAAAGGAAAAAAGTTTCTCGCTTACTACTTTTCCGCTGTTTATAGTGTAAAACTTCGGCTTTCGGTATGTTACAATTTATAATATCTATACTAGAGATCGGAGCCGCAGGAAATTTTACAGACAGTATACAAGCATATAGTTGAGTGTAACGTCTAATCTGTATCACAGTATCACACGCAGTTCATGAGACATGAGCACATAAACAGTAACGTTCATGGATAGCCGCCCCATCACGCACCAAGTTTTAAGCTATTACTTCTTTACTACTTAATTATATTCCCAAGAGATTTTATAGACATATAGGCCTTATACAAATGAATATATACCTGAAAAATGGCAGGAATAAATAAATACCCGGGCAGCGCCGGGTTTTCAGCTAGTATATATATATAAAAGAATGTCGTGTTCGTTACACTATTTATAACTAAAGAACGTCTGAACCAATTTGGCTCAAAATTGGTGGGGAGGTAGCTTAGAAGCAGGAGACGGACATAGGATACTTTGTCCCGTTTGAACGCGTATTATATCAGAATTTGAGAAAAACTGAAAGTACGCTTGCAGCTGGGATCGTTTTCTCGATTCTCCAGCCATCAGATTATACATTCGAGACACGCCTAGCGACCAAATACGCTGTAACAGAATGAACAAATACGCGGAGGAGGTTAGAATAAAAGAAGATGGCGTTATGCACACAAGGTTAAAACTATCAGATTTAACATAAAAACGTTTTTTTTCTTTACAAACCCCTCCGTATTATTCTCACCTCCACGATGTTATCGGTGGTGATCATATCTTTGGAGCATTGCAAAGATGGAATTGATGTTATTTCATGATATTTTTGAGTGTTACAAACAAATTAAGTACAGATCGTGGTTTATTTTTTAGAACAATGCCTCCATTGCGTCGGCGTAATATCGGTCGGCGTACGTGCAACGCAATCCTACTACGTGGTCGTAGTCAATGAAAATGTTCAAATGTTTGTAAATCTATCGGACCAAACTGCGTGGTCATCAGTCCGTAGCTTACAAACTACTTAAACCTAGGTAAACTAACCTAAGGACAACACACACACCCATGCCCCAGGGAGGACTCGAACCTCCACGGCGAGCAACCGCGCGCTTCGCAGCGAGACGCTTTAGACCGCTCGGCTACTCCACCGCGGCTCGTAGTCAATGTGACCAACGTAGATCGTACACAGCGCTTGGAGGTAAATAGAAATTCTCAGGCGCGATCTGAAACAACGGGTACAGTCGAGTTCGACTCCCTCAGTTGCAGTTTACGCACGAAGTAATTTGGGTCGTCGACAAAACAGACGGCCACTCGTGGCAATTATAATTGAACGTTTGGGGTATACAATCTAGCAGTCGATTAAGCAGCGGAAGCATTAGTTGGCTTCGGAACAAACTGTCGCCATCTAAAATTTCATTGGCTATCTCAAGCTTTGCCACGATTGGTCGGCTTCATTCCCAAGATCCAACAGCTGTTGCCAACAGCTATACCACGCATGTGTCGCGGATTGTAAAATTTTACCAGTATATGGCAATGTTGTTAATCGTGTTTCAATTAGATTCCTAATAAGACAAGAAATGAACGCAACACAAGACTTTCGAAACGTTGTATGGTCATGCCACTTATTTTATTTCAATTAGGCCTAATTGTTTTGTTTCATATGGAATTTCTATCATTAAAGTATGATCATGCTACAGTTACTTTGTATCCAAACCCGAAACTTTTTTTTCAGTCATTTTTAACATAAAACGGGAAAGTTGTTCTTATGCCTACACTTACAATCATACCTTTTCGTACAATGCAACCACTAAACTTGCGGCCATTGTAGCTACTAACCTCACAGATAGAGCAGCTCGAAATCTGTCCATTTTGACTTGTATCCCCAATCAAGTTCCCGATTGCAATAAGCTTAACAATAAATAAGATCAGAGAGTTGGGAAGGAGGAGACAGAGTATGGGAGAATGAAATGGATTTAAAAAGGGGAGATGATATAGACGCAGAGAGGAAGTAGAGGAGATGGATATGGTGCGGGCTAAGACGGAGTGGTGTGAAGGTAAGGGGAGGAGGTGACGGACAAAGGAAGGGGAAGGAAGGGATAGACATAGGGAAAAGCTACTGTGAATAAAATACGTTACCGTATATATATTGTGTATGATATCTCAGCTGCTCCCCTAATTGTTTTGAGAAGTGTATTTAAAAATAATGTCGGATTTCAGTTGCCGTATTGGAACGATCTGTTCTATTACTTTCGATCACATTTTTCAAGTAGTATTAGTAATTAGTGCGACAGAAATAGAGAACGGACAAGAAAAAGAAACAAGAATTAACGTAACCCGTTTAAACCAAGTAACCAGGTTCCAAAGCCTTTTTAAGAGGCACAGTCTTGTGTTCCATCGCCCGCTGCTTGTGATTAAGTGCCCTTATGTCGCGGTAGCTTTACCGCCATGAGTTTACGACGAGAAAGCAACGCGTTAATCATGAGTTCGAGAAAGCCGGTTACTCCTCAGACCCGCGCGAGACAGGGGTGGTCGAAACGAGTTGTCACCAAACATTGCCGATGCGGACTAGCGGCAGCGTAAAGCAGAACGAAACCCACGGGCCCTCTAATACTTTATCGGGAAGCTTAGCATCTTACAAAATTAGAGCTGTTTGTCATCTTGGAGAATCGGGTTTTCTGCAGGTAATCCGCGTCGTAATAGCGCGATATTTCGATCGCGTTACTCGCGATCTTCATCTGGTGCTTTCCAAGGCTGAATTCCCGATTCCAGTATTTACGCTTGTGTTTGGTTGCTAGGCCTGCTGTCATTGGGTCTGCACTGCTGGATGCTCTCCGCCTGACGTCCGCGTCGTCCAATAACTGCTACCCTAGTATTTATCGGATATGGCTGTTCCGACTGATGTGCGCGTACTTTTTATGCTCTTGTCAGTTAATAATTTCATCATAATATGACGGTCTGTTACACCTTCAAGTTGTACTGGGCGCTCAGTCTCCCTACTGTCGTTACTTAAGCTCTCATGTGGACTATTCTGTTCTATATTGACATGTGAAAGGTTAGTCCAATACACTGTAACGAATTATTTTATTTATATATCACAAGATATGTTTCGGCGTTAAGTGCCATCGTCAGGTGTTTCTGCAATAAAAAAATTTCTTTCATCATTATGTAGCCTATCCCAGTACTAGATAAATAAAGTACATAAATAAAATTTTAGAAATTTCACTAATGAAGTGTGCAATACGTACGGTATTTAGAGCCCTTAGGTGCTTCAACTCACTATTTATTGAGTGGTGTTTAATATTTCAATTACGAATTGTAGCCAGTTACCACATCAGTCAATGCCTCAGAATACTATACGTTTAGGCCGGTATTACACTATCAAATTATTTGTCAAAGAATTGGACAAAGAAAAATTGGACGTAGTGTAATGGGAACATCGTCCAGTATTTCATCCAATCTAAGGCCTCGGCCTAGATTTGATCAAAGAAATCGCTCGTCTTCTGTTTCCTGCAGTGAGAAATGTGACCGCTTGGAGTGCTAGTAGTATACAGCTTCCTTGCCACTACAGCTGTTTTATTTGGAGGTTAAATATCTGATATTACTTGGACATAACGTTCGTATTCGTAAACATGGCTAGTAGTTGAATGTTTGTGTAGTGTTTTCTAGCAACAACAAAATTTTAAAAAATCAGATGGGGCGTTGTATAACAGGTGACATTTCCAATTCACACTGTCCGTCACGTCAGTTCGTGTAGCCTAATACCCTGCGGCAAAAGTGAGGTTGAGTTACAATCCGTGATGTAAAAAAGTCATTACATACTTTTGGAATTGAAGAAGTAACACCCCTAACTCTTAATACGGCCGAAGCACATTTTAGAATGTATGATTTTGGTAACGTGGTGTGCTAAGTTCTGGGAAATGAAACAACTTTCAAAACATCGACATCTGTTTGCAAGCGAATCTATGTACATATGAATACGTCAGCCAATTTTTGTAAGGAAATAAATAGAGCCTATTTACTTTATCAGCAATGTTTCCCCCCTTACATTGTTAATAACGTCATAAACAATTTAGATTATCCTCTCTGTCAGTGCTCACATTTTCCATTTAAAACTTGCTCTATCAACTTTACAATCTTATTCGTATACACTGAGTCAGCCTTTTTCTTACTCTATTGCAAACTGTGAAGGATGAAGAGCGACAAAATAATTAGCAGTGAACGGCCTGGCTGTTCTGCCGACAGCATAAAAAAGGAAAATCCTCCCGGTCCAGTAACAAATTTTACTTATCTCGCTCTGAAAAAAATGTTTAAATGTTTGTAAAGTCTATGGGACTTAACTACGGGGTCATTAGTCCCTAAACTTACAAACTACTTATGAACTAACTGAGACTAAGGACGGCACAAATATCCATGCCCTAGGGGGGATTCGAACCCCCGACCGTAGTGGCCGTGCAGACCGTGACTGGAGCGCCTCAGTCTCCTCGGCCACCGCGGCCGGCTATCTCGCTCTGACACCCACGGTTTCATCCAAGTGCGTTTCCTTTTCTTTTTTCCCTCCTTCGCTTCTAAATGCAGACACAACGCAACTGTAGTGTAAACAATAGCTGAGCATCACACCGCCATTTTGAAGCAAATTTGACAAAATATTGGATGATAGTGTAATACCCCCGTTTGCGTTTCATCCAATTTCTTTGTCAAAAAATATGATCAATATTTCATCCAATTTTTTCGTCCAATTCTTTGTCCAATAATTTGATAGTGTAATACCGGCCTTACAAATTTTTCTTTCAAAGAGAAAATAAGTTAATAGATATGGCATAATTTTGTTTATTACTTATGTGTATGTTATTATTAGCGAGTATGGTTAAAGATTTTATTAGAAATTTTAGGTGGACATTATGGATTATACGTTTATATTTGACATGGTTGTCTTATTTCGTCTTTTGTTGACTTCAGCATTATAACCCGGCTACGGAATGGAAGAGCTAAGAATCACAAGCCACGAATGTCCGCTATTGTCGCCGCCCAGAGTTAAACCCGAAAGTTACATTGTTGAGCAGCAGCATTATTAAAACCAAAGTCGCGAAATTAGCGCTCCTAATGGTAAGTAAACCGCCGTAAATGTATATGTTAATTTGTGTACGTAATTAATCGAATAGTTACTGTAATTTTTGCGTTCCAAGCATTACTAAAATATCGAGAGACACAAATAATCGTGAAACAAATGTTAAAACAGACGGAATTCACTGATTCGCTGACATAAACAACATCTTATTCACGAGGAAATACGCATGTATATGTGTATATTTGCAGCTTACTCCTTTGAAAATACTCCCTTTCTTTTCCTATGCTTCAGGAGCCCTTACAATCACCTAACCACCCCCTCCATCCTCCTCCTCTCTCTTTCGCGCCCCTCCGTGCCTCCTCCCCCCTCTCACCCCTGTGGGGTTTCAGTGCTTGTGATTTTAACTGTTCACCGTGTCAAGTGTTGTGCAAAGTGTCGTGTTACGTTTTTAAAGCTTCAGCATCCGCCGAACAGGCAGAACAGTGTGCTCCCATGTATTTTCTCTCTGTCTATAGTATCGTCGCCGTTTTGACGTCTTACACCAGTGTTAGCCACCGTGGCTGTTTTAGCTCTGAATACGTGTTTTTAAAGTCATTTTTCTATTTTATCCACCAACTTATATTATCACCTATTTATATTGTAATTCTGCGAATATTTTCACCTGTTTTTATTATTTTCTGCATTCCCAAATACATACGTTCTTTAGGCTGAAGAGAATCGTATGAGGCTGCAGGATTCGAACCACCAAGCCTAGGTTGTGAGGCCAGAACGCTACCACATTTTTATTTTTTTATTGTTATTATTTTCTTGTTCTTCAGGTAGATCTATGCTTTGCGGTGGTTGGTTCAATTCGTTCATTACTGTTCGATGAATATTTGGCTCAGCTTATTTTATTACAGAGGGCGTTAAGCCCCCTGACCGGGCGTGCTGAGCCACGGTGCCCACCTCAGCTACACAAACAGATGGCGCAACTGTTTTAGTAATCGGTACTTCGGTGTACTGGCAAAACTCCAAAGTCAATTTTCTCGAGTATTATTGTGAGTTGCGTCGAATGGCTTTGGCTGAATGTTACTTGTATTCTTAACTTCACCTAACGTAAATATAAAAAAATTCTAAAATCCGATACCCATGTGGTCTCCTTGTTAGACGAATACATGCGAACTACCATCACTGGCTGAATGTGCTTGCATCGCTGAACACTATGTCCCGCCATTTCAAACCAACTGATCCTCTGACGGCATCAGTCCAGCCAACACCACCTAGAAGACAAGGCCTCACAATTGAACATTGGGAGAAGAGACGATGGGCGTGCCCCATCGGCCAGCCAATCAGCTGGCGGCCGCGGCCTCTCGGTGTGACGTAGGCGCGGCCAGTTGTTAGGCATTGGGGCATATGAATAAAACAGAGAATTTCCTTTCATTCCAGAGAACATGCTCAGCTTCACAATAAAGCGAGTCGGAGAATACACTTCAACCGAGTATGTCCTCTGCGTGAGGAAAAGGCTGGGGGAAGTTGCTCACAACAGAGAACGTTCTCCGATTTCATATGAATAAAACTATTGTCTAGTCGAAATACGATGATCCCTGGTGCTTGCTCCAATCGGCTGCGAGCGCCGGCTGCGGTGGCAGACAATTGGAATAAGTCAAACGCGAACGTTGCTCTGCGCATGCCCGTGTCCGGCTGCGCTGTGCACTTTTGCCAGTTCTGTCACGCAACAGCGACCGTTAGCTATACTGCCCAGCAGCATACTAACTATTTGGCAACATGGTTGCATTCCGTTTCTCCGAGTGGGGCAGTCTCCCAGCCCAGTACGCGGAGCCAGGGATCATCGTGTTTCGGCCCGATTGCAGAGACGTTTCTCGCGACTGGAGAACATTCTCCGTTTTCTGAAGTGAGCTCCCTAGTATAGTTTGAGTTGAGTAAGTCCTAAGGTTACTTTTTACTGTGTTTTACAATTAATATGGCAAAATTTGTGTTGATTAGAAGGCGAAAACCATTCCTGTTTACGTAGCCTGAAGAAATACGAGGGGAACTAAAAAGTTAATGCAAATAAAAGATTTTGTTGACGAGGGGCTTCCTTCAGAAAAATCGTGAGTGTGACACTTCAAGCATTTTACATAGTGACGAGTGATTTCAGAGGAGTTTTTTTCATTACCGATATAGAAATGAAACACAAGAGGATTCAGCGGCTTGTTTTGCCCGTTGTTGTGAGAGCATATTTACAGCTGTAAACAACAAAAAATGTTCAAATGTTTGCAAATCTATCGGACCAAACTGCATGTTCATCAGACCGTAGCTTACAAACTACTTAAACCTAGGTAAACTAACCTAAGGACAACACAAACCCATGCCCCAGGGAGGACTCGAACCTCCACGGCGAGCAACCGCGCTCCGCAGCGAGACGCTTTAGACCGCTTGGCTACTACACCGCGGCCGTAAATAGCAACATAGTAAAATAATATTATATGTTTTAAAAAGGATCGATTAATAATGCCTTATGACGTTATTTACAAATAAATTGCATCCCAGGACTTCACAGTCTTATCACAAAATAAAATAATATTGCTGCAATACAAGGTACTGAAGTAATGTTTCTACCCAAAGCTGTTGGTCTATTTGAGATGCGTATCCTGACTTCGAAATCGTAACTTCTGTTATGTTAGAAGTAGACACTCCAAGAAAATTAATATCTGATTAATTACATACCTAGCAGTCTGTTTCTAGTAAGAAGTCGCATGGCCTAGCGCTTGTGAGGAGACCATTGGGTGTCATATTTAACAACAAATATCTCGTGTTAGAAAGCTCTAACAGTATTCCACGTTGAAATAGATGAATTTGTGATGCATTCTTAAAATTTCGATCGCAAATTGTGCTAATCCAACTTCAATAACAAAGTTTTTCACGTGACGAAAACTTTTTATCATCATCAGAATAATACATTTTCATAAAAAGTGCATATTTAGTTTAATTAGGGTTACCATACGTCCTCTTTTTCCCGGACGTGTCCTATTTTTAATTTTTGAGGCAAGAAAATGTGTCCGGCCGGAATTTATAAAATTCTACAAAATGTCCTCTTTTTTTGGGTTCCGAGAAAGAAAGTTTAGTTTTGTGTCATTGGCGACAACATGTTCATTCGCACTGCAGTTCCAAACTGTTCGCAACTATTACGCGCATACACAGAGTTAAATTGCCATTCTCAATTTCGCACTCCGCATGAGTCTGACAGTTGCAAACGATTCGAATCTGTCTTCTGCATTACGTTCTATGGCGTTGCCTTTGATATACTTTGTGGTTTAGGTGTTCGAGATCGTAGGTAGCCTTTTGTTTCAGAATAAATTACGAACTTAAATATAACATAATACCGAAGAGAAAGTCAGTGTTAAATATATGCTCCTAGAGAAATACAAATCATTCAAGAAAATGATCAAACGAATGTAAGAATTAATGATACATTGTGCTCCGATCAGCTTTGTAATTTTATAATTTTTTTAAAGATTATCAGAGGAAACAGAACATACCAGCAGGAAGTGTGGTGTGCATATCTAAATAACTCATGTAGTGTTGTTAGTTATTCTGAACTGCTGAATATTGTAGACTTCTTTTTTTTCTATAACTAGTCATAACGCCGACACAGAACGTGTGTTTTCTCTTGTGAACACACAGTGGACAAAAGACAGGAATAGATTTAAAACATACTGTAATTATACTGTATGTGTACAGTATAATTTCAAACATTTGAAATGCCTCGTTAAAAAAAAAGCTCTTGAGAGAGATTTTGTCGTCCACCAAATATAGTTGGTTAAAAAGTGAATAAGACAAGAATGAGACAATTGAGAGTAGTGATGAATAAACTATCTAGGTTCATAATATTTCGTTTCCCAACAACCACACAGGGTTACTGTTTTAGTTTGTAGTAGTTGTACGTGGTTCGTTAATACTGTATGTGTACAGTATAATTTCAAACATTTGAAATGCCTCGTTAAAAAAAAAGCTCTTGAGAGAGATTTTGTCGTCCACCAAATATAGTTGGTTCAAAAGTGAATAAGACAAGAATGAGACAATTGAGAGTAGTGATGAATAAACTATCAAGGTTCATAATATTTCGTTTCCCAACAACCACACAGGGTTACTGTTTTAGTTTGTAGTAGTTGTACGTGGTTCGTTAATAAAGTTGTTAATTACAGTAAGTTAAAGATAAAGTGTCCTCTTTTTTATATGAACTGCCCTCTTTTTTCGTGATGAACATATGGTAATCCTAGTTTTAATAATGTGTTCCTGCACAACAAACAAATATCTAGACGTAGTACAGTTCTTCCTGAACACGTGTAGGTGCCTACTCCATATTTGTATACTGGATAATTTGCCTGACTGGGCTAGTTTAACACTTACAGGACGGCGCCCGTACGCCATACGGGTGCGCTCGAAGGGACGTTGCCGACAGCGACCGTATGACGTACTGGCGAGATCATTCCATCCGTCTTATGCGCGTTGAGTGTGTCCCTCAAGCAGTTTGTTCACGTAATATGGAGGTAGTTAACTTTTCTTTTACTAGATGGCAGCGCTATTTGGCTATCTCAACGTAGAGGCGATTTGAAATGTTCAAATGTTTGTAGAACTTATGGGACTTATCTACGGGGTCATCAGTCCCTAAGCTTACAAACTACTTATGAACTAGCTAAGACTAAGGATGGCACAAATATCCATGCCAAAGGGGGGGATTCGAACCCCCAACCGCAGTGGCCGTGCAGATCGTGACTGGAGCACCTCAGTCCCCTCGGCCACCGCGGCCGGCAGAGGCGATTTATTGCTCCTTCACCAGTTGGCAGCGATTATCAGCTGTCCGGAAACTGTGGCGATTGCGACAAGTGCGAAGCTGAAGTCAACTGTCGTTCTTTTGCGCGAAACAAGTTCACAGAGTCAGGAATCCAAGATATTTCATATGGGAAGCTTGGATCAGAAATTGAGGTTACTGACAGAGAGGATTCGTACTCTCCAAACGAAAGTACAATTGATGATAAAGGTAGGTGTACGTTTCAATTATTTGTAAAGTGATTATTTTATTCCCGCGGTTTTCTATTGTAAGTAGAGTTCGCTATTTCATCAACATTTGTCACTTTCTAGTACTTAGATTTCATTTCCTTCTATGCAGACAGTGGTACATAAAGAAGTAAAATGGGATACTTCCAGCCAAGCAGAGGATTGTTTCACTTTCTCACCGGCCATGGCCCGTACCTGACGTATGTCGGTTCAGGAAGCAGGCGACTCCAGAGTGTGGCTGTGGAGCTCCGGAAGGAACTCCAGAACACGCCACTTTCGAGTGCCCTACATACGATCATATTGTCTCTCATCTCAGACTACAACTACCTAACTCAGACACATACCAACTCATCAGACATGAAGCACATTTTCAAATTCTCAATGAATTAAACGACAAAATCACAAACCACATCAGACATGAATTTATAAACCGATTATGAGACATTTTTTCCAGGCATGACTGCTGCACCAGGCCGTGCCGCCGGGGTACTCCGCCGAGCCCTGGATCAGGAGGACTGAGTGCAGCCAAATCACCGATTGCGATGCTAGATATAAGTTAGATTAAGTTAGGCTTAAGAGAAAACACAAGACAACACAAGGACTGCAGTGCAAAAGGCCAGCCCAGTGCCAGGGGCACGCCCTCCGGAATTAGTTCGGGGGGGGGGGGGGGGCAGGCAAAGGCCAACCAGTAGGTTTGTACGTCACTGGCACACCTGTGAGTACTTCATGGGGGGGGGGGGGGACACAAAATAAGACACTAAACGTAGCAGTAGCGACTTCCACATGAAACACAACATGCCAACGCACCCTGCATCAACAGCACATACGGCAGACACAACAGCAAAAACAAAACATATCATGTAGCTCAGTAGAAACATTAGAAGTAGCATAAAAAGCACAAAAAGTGTGGTAGCATAAGAAGACCCATTTATGTATAGGTATTGGGTTATTGTATAATTAAAAGAATAAAAGAAGTTGTACCAATAAAAAAAGTGGTACAGACAATCAGTCAGCACCTGTGCTGCCTGGCCATCTGCGTGATTCTAGGGAAAGGGAGCAGCACTGGTCAGAACCAGACGATCAGCCACAGCTGACGGTGTTCCAGGGGGTAGTAGATGTCGTCTCGCATTTTTCAGACTTTACCTAAGAGTTTAAATATTTTTGTTACTTCTTTCATGACTGCATAATTGGACACATCAAGAGTGAAACAAATCGGTATGCTGGCAGTACTACATCTACATGGGATACCCTACAAAACACATTTAAGTGCCTGGCAGAGGGTTCATCGAACCATCTTTATGCTATTTATCTCCCATTCCGTTCTCGAATAGCGCGTGGGAAGAAATAACACCCGAATCTCTCCGTTCGAGCTCTTATTTCTCGTATTTTATTCTGATGATCATTTCTACTTATGTAAGTTGGAATCAACAATATATTTTCGCATTCGGAGGAGTATGTTGGCAATTGGAGTTTCGTAAGTAGCCCAGGCCGCAGCGATAAGCGCCGTTGTTGCAATGATTCCCATCCCAGATCCTGTATCATTTCCGTAACGCTGTCTCCCCTGTATCATGACAATAGGAAACGAGCTGCCCTTCTTTGGACTCTTTCGATATTCTCCGTCAAACCCACCTGATAAGGATCCCACACTGGGCAGCAGCAGTGGAACGTAAAGGCAGTCTAAAAACAAGCTCTGTATGACACAAATGATCTGCGGTAAGGTTACACAGAATATACATATTTGGGCTTCCAGGATTACCGTGCAAAAAATAATTACCTTTGATCTAAAAAAAAAAAAAAAAAAAACAAAAAAACAAAAAAACAAAAAAAAAAAAAAACTTTTGTTGCATGTATTAGCTTTAGGACTTCCATGTACAATTTTTTTCTGAAAATAGATACAAAAATAATTGTTCCACTTAACACAGCTCGTAAAAGTTTTATTTTTCACGAGTTTTTATATAAATTATCACTTGTATATATTGTACATTTTAAAATAAACTCTATGTTTTCAAATGCACATGGTTTTACCTTTTAAGTGAAGCAAAAGCCATATTGCTCTCACATTTCTGTGCTTTGCGATCTGTTTTATAAACTTCCTAAGATATGCCAGTTCACAGCCATGTACCGGGTGCGAATAGGGCAGTGTTGAGAGTGTTAAAGAAATATTCGACCAAACAGCTGTTCTGTGCCGGACATGACGCACGGAGGATTTCAAATGTTCAAATGTTTGTAAATCTTACGGGACTTAACTACGGGGTCATCAGTCCCTAAACTTACAAACTACTTACGAATTAGGACGGCACAAATATCCATGCCCGAGGGGGGATTCGAACCCCAGACCGTAGTGGCCGTGCAGACCGTGACTGAAGCGCCTCAGTCCCCTCGGCCACTGCGGCCGGCACGGAGGATTTACTCAAGAAAGAGGAGAGCTAGCGAGAATGAGCTTCCTGCTCAGAGCAAATGCGTCGAAGTTGTTATTCATACTTTTGCTCTGAGAATGTTTTCTAGACCATCGGCTCCTTGTCTTCTAAGACATGGTTTCCCAGACTTTTTGTCACTGCGCACCAATTACCATTTTTAGATATTTCGGCATACTACTGTAGTTGATTTACCGTAAACGACCCCTGAGGTGGTTGATAGGACTGGGGAGGTGTCAGAGCAGAGGGTACAACGACAAATTACGGTTGCCGCAGTGGTGAGGATTTCACAACCTTGATTAGTGCTGACAACGTAAAATTGTTTTGTGTCGTGGCCATCAACTATTATGTCTAGCAGAAATGTGACAAACACACACCAGTAATAAGATTCCGTGAAAGCACATTTTTACGGATTCCATATGTTTGCTACTTATTTGTAGCAAATAATAAGGCGATAGAAGGAGCGTCCTGGCTTAAAAAATCACTGCATTGTTAACAGAAAACACAATCACGTGTAACTCATGCAATCAAACTTCACACCATAGTTACAGTGATCAAGAATCAGTTATTTATTATTATTATTATTATTAGTAGTAGTAGTAGTAGTAGTAGTAGGTAGTAGTAGTAGTAGTAGTGCCGGCCGCGGTGGCCGAGGGGACTGTGGAGTTCCAGTCACGGTCTGCACGGCCACTACGGTCGAGGGTTCGAATCCCCCCTCGGGCATGGATATTTGTGCCGTCCTTAGTCTTAGCTGGTTCGTAAGTAGTTTGTAAGCTTATTGACTGATGACCCCGTAGTTAAGTCCCGTAAGTTCTCCAAACATTTGAACATTTGAGTAGTAGTAGTATTATTCTGGTTTTACAATGTCAGTACATTTTTCCAGCACCTATATTAGATTACATTAAGTTACTAATTATTTTTCTCCACTCTTCTATGTTCTGCAATAAGTCCTTAGGAATGTTGTTCTTCCTCATTGCTGACTGAACTTCTTGCATCCATGTGGTAGGTGGTCGTCCCTTTTTTCTACTTCCGGTCGGTGTCCAGTCGAGTATGAATTTTGGAAGCCTTTCTGACGTGTCCATACCATTTTAGATGTTTGTGCTCGATGAATTCAATAATTGCATTTTTCTTATTCTTTCTCTTCCTGATATTCTTGCTGAACGTGTCCAGAAATCGATTTCTGTGGCTAATAATTTTTATTGCAGTTTCATTGTGTTGTCCACACCTATGAACCATGTGTAATAATGCTCCAAACTACTGTATTACATATCCTTATTTTGTTATCTGTAGTTATGTGCTTGTCCCAAAGAATTCCATTCAACAAAGAAATTGTTGTCTTTCCTGCATTTATTCTTGATCTAATTTCTCTTTCCTGTTTCCCATCATTTGTAATTTTCACTCCTAAATATTTATATTCCTCCGTAGTTGTTATTGTTCCCATCCCTTCTTGTAATATTAAGCCTTCATTTATTCCACCAATTACCATGTATTTCGTTTTATTCATGTTGACATTTAGAACTGCTTTTTTGTATTTCGGGATCAGCTTCCTGGTCATACGCTCTATGTCCTCATAGTCATTGGCTATAATCATTTTTTGCAATATTCGCTCTATGCTTGCGGACACATACTTTGTCCGTATCACCATAACATTTAACGTAACGTCCAAGAATGCGACAATAACAATAAACCATTCACTGCGTGACGATTACTTCAACGGCAGACGTATGTAAACCGCCTAAGTTGGCAGCAGTTGCAAAGACTCACGAGGAACGTCCCAATAACAACCAACAAGTCCCATTTGAAATATCGCTACGTCAAATGTCGCAACTTCGTCGCCGCTTTTGGGTCCCAGCCTCGTCGTAGGTGTCGGTGGCCGAGTGGAATGAGACCGACACAGGAACAAAAATAGCACGCTGGTGCTGGTGCGGAGGGGAGCAGCCAGAAACTATAAACACTAGCGTAAATTAGAAAGAGATATATATTGCACAGAATGTAACAATACTTAACTTTTACATAGTACTGCAGAATGTTGATACATAGTTGTTAGAGGCCTGCCTAGTGCCTGTACGATAGCAAAGTCTTCACTGGTGCCTATCTGATTACGAAGGTCCTAACTGGTTGCTATCTCCGTCCGAAGTGACCGATGTCCTTCAGTGGTGGCCACGAGCGGAGTTGTCGCAGAGGGCGCTCGTGGCTGTCGTCGTGAGAACGCCGAGCCGTGCGTGCATGGCGGCGCGCGGCGAAAGTAGGTGGCGCGCACTTTGTACTTGTGCGACACCACACAAATAATTGCTGTTGAATCTTCCGGGTTATGTGGTCGTGGTCGAAGAAACATATCTGCTCCTGACGTTTCGTCCAGAGCTGCGCTGGACATCCTCAGAGGTGCTACTGGTAGCGGTGAGTCTTGCCGACTGACGAGTCGGGCGTCGGGGAGCGGTATAAATACTGTCCAAAAGGGGGCGTGGTCAAGTGTTCACGTGCGCAGCAGAGATAAGCAAATGTTCAAATGTTTGTAGAACTTATGGGACTTAACTACGGGGTCATCAGTCCCTAAGAGATAAGCCTTATCAAAGAAAAAAAATAATTTTCGATAGTCGATAGTCAAAGATAAAAGCGTAACTACCTACTCTGAAGAGCCACAGTCCATATGTCATTAAGTTTCATTGCTTCTTCCTTTCTATTAAAATTATCCCCATGTTTGTATATTTCGATTGCTTCTCTGTACAGTCGTGGATAATAGTTCGTCGTTGTAGATAAAATTTCCGTTTCGGAAAAGTTCACTTCATGATTTCCAGATTGGAAAACATGTTCAGCTACAGCTGTTTTCTCAATTCTACCCAGTCGGCAAAGACTTTTGTGTTCTTTTAGTCTTGTATTCACACTCCTTTTTGTAGTACCAATATACACTTTTCCGCAAGATCACGGAATTTTGTACACCCCACTGGATGATAGAGGAGGGCGCTTGTCCATTACAGATCGGAGTGCCTGACTTATCTTTTTTGTTGGTTTAAAAACCGGTCTGATATCGTGTTTACGTAAAATCTGATCCGTAACTGTTTTAATGTTCAAATGTTTGTATAGCTTATGGGGCTTAACTAAGGGGTCATCAGTCCCTAAACTTACAAACTACTTATGAACTAGCTAACACTAAGGACGGCACAAATATCCATGCCCGAGGGGGGATTCGAACCCCCGACCGTAGTGGCCGTACAGACCGTGACTGACGCGCCTCCACCGCGGTCGGCTATCGCTACGTCAAAACAAGATGAATCACTCCCGGCAAAGGCAGGGACAACTAATGAGGTAGGTATGGGGGCGGAATGTTATAAACCGATGTTCCTGTGTCCTGCGTACTGTTCCAATCAATCATTCAACGAAAAGTGCAGTTTCAAATGTTCAAATGTTTGTAAATCTTATCGGACCAAACTGCGTGGTCATCAGTCCGTAGCTGACAAACTACTTAAACCTAAATAAACTAACCCAAGGACAACACACACACACACACACACACACCCATGCGCCAGGGAGGATTCGAACCTCCACGACGAGCAACCGCGTGCTCCGCAGCGAGACGCCTTAGACCGCTCGGCAAAAGTGCAGTTTCTTTAACATTATACAGATGTTATCGGTAATTTTATCGGTCATCTTTCTCTGTCCATTTAAAAATAACGTAACAGAATAATTATATCTGTATAAGTAATTGTTTTGTTTATTTGTACGCGTTCCACCTGAAATGACTTTGCGTACTACAAGCGGTACGCGTACCACGGTCTGGGAACCGCTGCTCTAGGAGGTGTTGGTCCAGCTAAGCACGTCGATGCTGTAGCGTGAGTGGAGGACGTGCTACAGGTATTCTTGTCTGTAGTCCAGTGCTAGTAATCGTTGGCAATAGTTCGCTGGGTGACTGGTGTCCATTTTGTGCTGTGGCAGCTGTACCACCTGACACTGCTACCCTTACAATGCGGCGATCTTGGCGAAAGTCTGTGCTGCGTGTACTTCCGGAAACTAGTCTACAGGTATGAGAATGTTCATGTTGCACATCTGACGCAGCACGTCCAAACTGTGTGGCAATTCTAAGAAATCTGAATCCTTTCAAAACTCGCTCAGTAAGTCACCTTGATATGGCGTTAGCTTGCTTCACACCTTGATATCACACGGTGCCGTATAACTGTAAACATTCGTATTCGGACTTCGGACTTTAATGCGAGAAGCTTATAAAAGTTTCCACAACGAACTACTGTCACGTAATCTTGCAGAAAATACAAAGAAATTCTGGTCGTATCTGAAGTACACTAGCGACAAAACACAAACAATACCTTCACTACGCGACAGTAATGGTAATACGTACTACTGATGACAGTACTGCTAAGGCAGAATTGCTAAACACGGTTTTCCAGAATTCTTTCACCAAAGAAGACGAAGTGAACACTCCAGAATTCGAACCAAGAACAGCTGCCAGCATGTGAAATTTAGAAGTATATGTTCCTGGAGTAGTAAAACAACTTAAGTCAATCAACAACAAATCTTCCGAGCCAGATTGTATACCAACTAGATTCCTCTCAGAGTATGCTGATGCAACAGCTCCATAGTTTGCTATCATATACAACCGATCATTCAGCGAAAGATCCGTACCGAAAGTCTGGAAAGTTGCCCAAGTTACTCCAATGTTCAAGAAAGGCAATAGGAGTGATCCCCAAAATTACAGGCCCGTCTCGTTCACATCGATTTGCTGTAGGATTTTGGAACACATACTTTCTTCGAAGATTATGAACTTCCTCGAAGAAAACGGCCTATTAACCAATAGGAAACACGGATTGAAAAAGCATCGCTCTTGCGAAACACAGCTTGCCCTTTATTTTTCATATGAAGTGATAAGTGCCATCGACAAGGGATCCCAAATCGATTCCACATTTTTGGGTTCCGGAAAGCTTTTGATACTGTACCCCACAAGCGGCTTCTAATGAAATTGCGTGCTTATGGAATATCACCCCACTTTTGCGATTAGATTCACGATTTCCTATCAGAAAGGACATAGTTCGTAGTAATTAACGGTAACTCATCGAGTAAAACAGAAGTGATATCTGACGTTCTCCAGGAAAGCGTTATAGGTCCTCTACTCGTCCATGTGCTTATAAACGATTTAGGAGACAATATTAATAGCTCCCTTACACTGTTCGCGGATGATGCTGTCGTTTATCGGTTAGTGAAGTCAACAGAGGATCAAAATCAACTGCAAAGCAATTTAGACAAAATTTCTACATGGTGCGAAAATTGGCAATTAACACTAAATAATGAAATTAACGCTAAATAATGTAAAGTGTCACGTAATACACATGACGACTAAAAGAAATTCGCTGAACTTCAATTACACGATGTACCAGTCAAACCTTAAAGTCGTAAATTCTGCCAAATACCTAGGAGTTACAATTACTAACAACTTAGACTGGAGAGAACACAAAGAAAATATCTTGGGGAAGACGAACCAAAAGTTGCGTTTCATTGGCAGAACGCTTCGAAGATACAACAGCTCCACCAAAGAGACTGCTACATCACACTTGTGCGTCCTCTCCTGGAGTACTGTTGTCCAGTGTGGGACCCTCACCAGGTAGGACTGACGAAAGACACTGAGAAGGTTCAGAGAAGTGCAGCTCGTTTTATTTTATCACGTTGCTGGGGGGAAAGCGTCACGGATATTTTACACGAATTGGGATGGAAATCATTAAAAGAAAGACGTTATTCATTGCGGCGTGATCTGTTTGCGAAGTTTCATTGACTTTTAATTCTGAATTGAATGTGATTTGCAGAGTATCTATGTAGATTACAGGGGACACACTGACGGCGTTCTGGCAGCTATGTCAAGAGTGGAGACCCTCCACGGTCGCACTAGCACGGTGACCAACTCAATAGGTCTACTGTCCCCCTTTTTGTGTTTGTATTTCTACTGTAGGACTCACATTAATAAGGTCCATCTGGTGATAGAAAGTGGTTGAAATCTTACTGAAACAAGAGCTGTTTTCAGGAGGGCAGAGGGAAAAATTGCTAAGGGAAACCAAAAACCTCCGCGACAGTCGAGAGCGGGTAGTAAGAGCAGTAGCGGACGTCTTCAAATGTTTGTAAATCTATCGGACCAAACTGCGTGGTCATCAGTCCGTAGCTTACAAACTACTTAAACCTAGGTAAACTAACCTATGGACAAACAGACACACACCCATGCCCTAGGTAGGACTCGAACCTCCACGGCGAGCAACCGCGCGCTCCGCAGCGAGGTGCTTTACACCGCTCGGCTACTCCATCGCGGCGCAATCAAGATTGACGAACGAGTTGTCGATTTTGTTATCGACCTCTGAGTGTGTTGGTTGCGTGTAGGATCTGTTAGTGTTTCATAGTTGTTTGTGTCCCTTGATGTGGCCATTTTTTGTTTAATTGTTTTAATTGTTTTTTATTTGTTTTTAATATTGTTAAGCTTAAGGGACTTAACTGTGGGGTCATCAATCCCTAAACGTACAAACTACTTATGAACTACCTAATACTAAAGACGACACAAGCATCCATGCCCGAGGGGGGATTCGAACCCCCGACCATAGCGGCCGTACAGACTGTGACTGGCGCGCCGCAGACTGTGCGGCCACTGCGGCCTACCCGCCGCCATTTTGTCGGCCGTATTAGCACATTGCCAATCAGTTGTGCCGAGCTGCAGGGGTTCGACGAACAATGATTTTGTTTCAGTTTGTTTAGCTTACCAAAGGTTCTTATCCATTCCTGAGGAAGATTGTTTCAGGTCGGTTGTGTTTCCACCTACGGTTGTAATCATAGTTGCCCAGATTAAGGATGAAGGTTTTGTTCGAGTGTCTAGAGTTTTGGTACAGTGGTGTGGCGTGTTTGTTTAATACCTCCGTGAGAGTATCAAGGCGGATTCCCGGTGAAAGTCCGTTGTGTGCGTGTAACGTGGAGCTTTGCCTGTGGTAGGTAGCACCTTGTTGTGTATGAGCTGCAAACGGCGCAACCGTGTCGGTGCTGCGAAGCCCAGCACGAAGCACCGTACGTCATGAGAGGTCTCACAAGTGTCGTGCACATGTTCCTCGACACCCGTCTATTCAGTTTGCTTCGTCTGTTGGGCAATGGATAAAGTTGTTTGAGCCTCGCGTTAGCCCGGTGGTCCTCCCGAGGTAGTTTCCGGTCCAGGCAGACACCAAGGTTTTTGACTTTCGTACAGAAAGGCATTGGACGCGTGTGTTATGTTACTCGTCTGTTGGTGTTTGCGCAGTTGCTTCGATCTTATAGTGAACAATAATACTGCTTCGCACTTGTTGACGTTTAACACGCCATCGTTCGAGCCAAGGCTCGGCAGTACTGAGTGCATTCTATAGTCTACATCTACATGGGATACTCTGCAAATCACATTTAAGTGCCTGCCAGAGGGTTCATCGAACCACCGTCAAGCTATTTATCTCCTATTCCATTCTCGAATAGCGCGCGGGAAGAAAGAACACGTGAATCTCTCCACGTCGAGCTCTGATTTCTCGTATTTTACTCTGATGATCATTTCTACCTCTTTTCGCATTCGGGGCAGAATGTTGGTGATTGGAGTTTCGTAAGTAGGCCACGCGCGTTGTTGTAATGATTCTCATCCCAGATCCTGTATCATTTCCGTAACGCTGTCTCCCCTTTATCGTGACAATACGAAACGAGCTGCCCTTCTTTGGACTCTTTCGATGTCCTCCGTCAAACCCAAATAATAGGGATCGCATACTGGGCAGCAATACTCAAAAATATGACGGACAAGCGTAGTGTATGCAGTTTCTTTAGTAGTTCTGTTGCATCTTTTAAGGGTTCTGTCAATAAAGCGCAGTCTCTGATTCGCCTTTCCCACGACGTTTTCTTTCCAGTTTAAATCTGAAGTAATAGTAATTCCCAGGTATTTTGTGAAGTTTACGGCCTTCACTTTTGATTGATTTATCTTGTAAACAATGTTTAACTGATTTTTTTTCGTGCTCATGTAGACGACTTCACACTTCTCATTATTTAGAGTCAACTGCCAATTTTTACACCATAGTGATATCATATTCAGATCGTTCTGCAGTTGGTTTTGATCTTCAGATGATTTTACAAGACGGTAAATGAAGGCGTCATCTACAAACAACCTAAGAGAGCTACTTAGATTTTCCCATAAATCGTTTATGTAAATAAGGAACAACAGAGGACCAATAACACTACCCTGTGGAATGCCCGATATCACCACTGTTTTAGTCGTTGTCTTACCATTGATTACTAGGAACCGTGTCCTCTCTGACAGGAAATCCCCTATTCAGTCGCAAATTTGGGGCGATATACCATAACCACGCAATTTGATTAAAAGCCGTTGAGAGTTAATGTTCGATGGTTTCCATTCTTGCGCTAGGATTGCTGTATCATCCGTGTAGGTGGCCAACGTCTTGTTATGTGTAGTTAGAAAGTCGTTAATGTTGAGGTTAAACAAGAGGGGCCCCATAATGCTGCCTTGGGGTACACCCACTTGTATACCGTGTCGTGTTGACTGTTGGTGTTGAAACATCTGTCGGTGAGGTATGAGTTTATGAAACAACAGTTATGTCACGGCGCAGTGTGTTGGCGGACGACGTTAAAACCACCCTCCTCAGCCGTCATCGGATCAATATCTTCGTCGTCCTCTGAGATATAATTTTTTTTTTCCGGTACTGCAGTTCCAGTTCTACCCACCGGAAAAGGGACGTTAGCAGAGAAAGCCGAACATGTGAGTAAACAATAACCTTAATTAATGGGCGCTTACACATTTTGTGCGATATGAACGCCGGACATGATAAACGTGATTGAAATCTGCTCAGCACATTTCCGGTCGAATCGGAGCAACGCGTGTGTACTGGCCTTCAAATCAGGTAGAGGCCGAACGTGTCCCTGGTAAACGCGTTTCTTTCAGATATCTCCAGAGTCGAAAGTGACGTGAATTCAGATTAAGTGATCTTGCTAGCCATGTAACTGGAAAACCTGTCACTGCACGAACGACGTCAGGTGTTGCTTCGTCTTGCGTGAAAAGGATAGTGACGTTACAGCTCTGCCAAAGGAATAATCACATGTAGTGCAAGGAAGTCTCAAAATTCAAATGCTTGGCAATCCATCGGACCAAACTGCGTGGTCATCAGTCCGTAGCTTACAAACTACTTAAACCTGGGTAAACTAACCTAAGGACAAACACACACACCCATGCCCCAGGGAGGACTTGAACCTCCATGGCGAGCAACCGCGCGCTCCGCAGCGAGACGCTTTAGACCGCTCGGCTACTCCACCGCGGCAAAAGGAGGTCTCAGTAACGCGCTGTCGTCTCAGTAGACCTGACAGATCTTCTGGGTATATTCCCTTCAAATAAGAACGGACCGAGAGTATAAACTTTTTGAATCCACCATAAAGTCACATATGGCGCCTACATCAATTGTTTGAGTACAATAGTGGTACCGCAAATTCGGCAGTTCTGCATAGTCACTGCAAACTGTAGTTCAAAAGCGTGGAAAGTGCGAAAAAACAATCATTTAATCAAAATCGTCCGGGATGTATATAAAATTTCTGATAGCATCGACGATGGAGTGATTCACTGAGTATGAGTGTTGTGTTAAAAAATGAGATCTACCTCACACACGTAATTAAAATGTCCTATATCAGGAGATCAGTAAAAAAATCCTCATTATGTTCACATTTTCGATAATTTTCTTTAAAGAGTAAACACAACCACATACCAACTGGTCTGCGCACAACAGTATCACAAACGAACATAAATTACACGAATTGGCAAACAATGCGTTGAAACATAAATCAAATGATTTTCAAATACAGGTAATATTTGCATCTGGTCTGGCAGAAACGCACATGTGCGGAGACTGTTCAATAAACAATCACTCTACAAAACATAATTAATAGCAGCAATGTGCAATGCTGTGCTGCCATGAGATTAGAGTCAAAAGAGCGGTGAGGTGCAATTCTGTTAAAAAAATCCTCAAACGTTTTCAAAACTATCATAGCTGTCAATATCAACGTGCAAGATCGTCAAGCTAGTGATGAAAAAAAAGGTACAGTTATTCTTCAAAAAATATCTTTAATCCACAAATAAGAAATGAACCGTTATTAGTAATGAATCAAGATATCAGAATCATTATTACAGAATTGTTTTGAATTAAAACCCTGACCAAACAAGATCCAAGCGGAATATTTGGATACCACCTCGAAACTTCAATAATCAATAACAGAAAGTGTAACATTTCCATATGTGAACGGCCAAACCCTTTCTTAATAGTGCGGTCCAATTCCATTATGATTTAGCTCCCGAAAGGTAAACCATTGGTATAAAAAAACACCAATAGCAACATTTCTGATCAGCTGTGTTAGCTCAGTCGCCTATATCAAAACTCTCTGTTAGACGTTTCATTGTTTATCTGAATTTTAATTTTTACAAAGCTGTTGCAACCAAATATCGAAAATGTAACTTGACATTTCATGTATATTAGATTAATACTTGTTCCATAGATCATATATACGACATTTCGAAATGATGTGGAACGTGTTAGTTTAGTAAATGTTCTCTATACATGACAATCAATATTTTAAGGATTTTTATTGTTTTCTATTTTTTTAAAGTTTTATCTAAAAATTCATCTACATTGTAGAAGGAGTTGCCATTCAGAAATTCCTTTAATTTCTTTTTAAATACTAGTTTGCTATGTGTGAGACTTTTATTCTACTTGGTAAGTGACCGATGACTTCTGTGGAAGCATTATTCATTCCTTTCGGTACCAAAGTTAGATTTAACCTTGAATAATGAATATCACCCTTTGTCCTAGTGTTGTAGCTATGCACACTGCTATTACTTTGAATTGGGTCGGATTGTTAATAACAAATGTAATGAGTGAATATACATATTGTGAAGCTACTATGAATATCCCTAGATCTCTAAATAAATGTCTGCAGGATGCTCTTGGGTGGGCTCCAGCAATTATTCTGTGCAATGAATACTTTTTTACTCAATGTTGATTTGCCCCAGAATATGATCCCATATGTAAGCAGTGAATGAAAATAGGCATAGTAAGCTAATTTACTGAGATATATATCACCAAATTTTCCAATGACCATGATAGCATAAGTAGCTGAACTCAAACGTTTCAGGAGATCTACAATACGTTTCTTCTAATTCAATCCCTCGTCAATGGAAACACCTAAAAATTTTGCATATTCTACCTTAGCTATAGACTTATGTTCAAAGTCTAAATTTATTAATGGTGTCGTGCCATTTACTGTACGAAACTGTATATACTGGGTTTTATCAAAGTTTAATGAGAGTCCATTTGTAGAGAACCATTTAATAACTTTCTGAAAGATATCATTTACAATTTCATCAGCTAATTCCAATTTGTCAGGTGTGATAGCAATACTTGTATCATCAGCAAAAAGAACTAGCCTAGCATCTTCGTGAATGTAGAATGGCAAGTCGTTAATATATATTAAGAACAGCAAAGGACCCAAGACCGAACCTTGTGGGACTCCATTTTTCACAACTCCCCAGTTGGAGGAATTAATTCTTTCAGCTATATCATGTGAACTGCTTATTTCAACTTTCTGCACTCGCAACAAGGTATCTCACAGGCTGGTGGTGGCTTCCTAGTGGTCTGGGCTGTTTCTAGATGGAGTGAACTGGGGCTTCTGGTCTAGCTGAACCGACCATTGAATGTACATGTTTGTATTCGGCTACATGGAGACCGTTTGCAGCTGTTCGTTGAATTCTTGTTCCCAAACAACAATACCATTTTTATGGATGTCAGTGCCCCATGATACCCGACTGGAATTGTTCGAAATTGGTTTCCAATGAGACTGCCAGATATGAAACCCATCGAACATTTATGGGTCACAATCGAGGTCAGTTGACATAAATAATCTACAAATCATATTTAGGATTGAAAAAGGTTCGTCTAACCAATCATATGATATTTCTCTACCGTTCCCTTCTGTAATAGCGCGCGGCAAAAGGGAACATCTCAATATTTCCGTTTTCTATCTGATTTGTCTTATTTTGTTATGATGATCACAGCACCCCCTCTAGCATTATCACCGCCCCGGACGAGAAAGTTACAATGCTGCCCCTCGTAAGAAGGGGGTGGGGGTGTTTGGCAACATTGGACTCAAGATTAAAACATTATAATAAAATATTTATATTTCTGATTTACACATTTCTACACTTAAATGTTCAAATGTTTGTTAAGCTTATGGGACTTAACTACGGGGTCATCAGTCCCTAAACTTACAAACTACTTATGAACTACTTACGAACTAGGACGGCACAAATATCCATGCCCGAGGGGGGATTCGAACCCCCAACCGTAGTGGCCGTGCAGACCGTGACTGGAGCGCCTTAGTCCCCTCGGCCACCGCGGCCGGCTCTACACTTAATCACTTTATTAGTAGTAATACTAGTATTGCTGTTGTTATTGTTGTATTCATTTCATACAAAATGACTATTCCTTCACGACTTACTAGGAACCGAAAGCTTGGATGGTGACCTTCCCCATCACGAAAACCATCATCCGCGCCTGCCCCTTGAAATCAGGTAATTTAAATATTTATTTATTGCAGAATGGCAATTGGAAGAAAAGAGTTTTCGGAAAAGAGAAATTTGTTAACATCGAATATTAATTTAATCGTAAGGAAGGTTGTGGCATACCTTGACTAAGAGAAGGGATCTATTGATAGGACACATTCTCAGACATCAAGCAATCGTGAATTTAGCATGGAAGGAAGTGTGTGGGCCAAAAATCGCAGAGAGACCAAGGGATGAATACAGTAATCAGATCAAATGGATGTGATTGCAAAGTATTAACACGAATTATTTACAGAAGGATGGAAAAGAAGGTAGAAGCCGACCTTGGGGAAGATCAGTTTAGATTCAGGAGAAATGTAGGAACGCGAGGCAATACTCACTTTACGGCTTATCTTAGAAGATAGATTAAGGAAAGGCAAACCTACATTTCTAGCTTTTGTAGATTTGGAGAAAGTTTTTGACAATTTTGATTGGAACACCCTCTTTCAAATTCTGAAGCAGGCAGGAGTAAAATATAGGGAACGGAAGGTTATTTACAACTTGTAGAAAAACTACACGGCGTTTGTCACAGTTGAAGGGATGAAAAGGATGCAGTGGTTGAGAAGGGAGTAAGGCAAGTTTGTAACCTTTCTCTAATGTTATTCAATTTGTACATTGAGCAAGCAGCAAAGGAAAACAAGGAGAAATTTGGAGAAGGAATTACAGTTCAGAGTGGAGAAATAAGAACATCGTATTTTGGCGATGACACTGTACCTCTGTCAGAGATAGCAATGGACCTGGAAGAGCAGCTGAACGGAATGGACAGTGTGTTGAAAGGAGCTTATAAGATGAACATGAACAAGAGGAAAACAAGGGTATTGGAACGCAATCTTAGAAAATCAGACGATACTGAAGGAATTAGATAACTAATCGAAAGAATAAAGTTGGGAAATAAATTTTGTTGCTTGGGCAGTAAAGTAACATATGATGGTCGCAGTACATAGGATATAAAATGCAGAATGGAAAGGAGAAGAAAAAGAGAAATTTAAGCGAAAGGAAGTTTTTTCAGAATTCATTTGTGTGGAGTCTTGCCTTGCACGGGAGTGAAACATGGACGATAAACAGTTCTGACAGGTAGAGGGTAGAGGCTTTCGAAATGTGGTGTTACAGAAGAATGCTGGAGATTAGGTGGGTGGATCTTGTACCTAATGAAGTTGTTCTGAACTGAATTTGGGAGAAAGGAATTTCTGGCATACCTTGGCTAAAGGAAGGGACTGAATCTTAGACGTCAAAGAATCGTGAACTTAGCCTTGGAGGGTAATGTGAGAGGTAAAAATCGGAGAGCAAGAGACGAATAAAGTAAACAAATTCAAATAGATGTAGGGTGCCGTTCTTATGAGGAGATGAAGAGGCTTGGAAAGGATAGGGTGGAGAGCTGCATGAAACCAGTCTCCGGACTGTAGACCACAATAACAACATGGTAAAGTCATCTGAGTGAAACACTTGAAGTATACGGTGAAGTTATTAAATTAACAGGACCTCAGTAAATATCAGAAGAAGCCGATAACAGAAAATCAAAATGTATATAACAAAAATAGTGTTAGAAGGCAGACACTACAACACAGTTATCAAACTGACAGTCACATATGCAAGTAAAACAATGTCATTGAATTGATTTACAAGACATTAAGAAAGTAGAGAGAAAACTTATTAGGAAATTCTGGGATCATTATACACATAAGATGAATGCAGACTGCAGACAACCGAAAAAGTATCAGACATAGAAACTGATATCAGAAAGAGACGAATGAAGTTTTATAGACACCAAGAGATTCCCTAAAAACAGATTTACTAAAAGTCTATTGATCTATGTGACATCACTTAAAGCAACAAACCCTGGGTAACTTAACCCTTTATTTGCCACACACAGAAATCACGAGAAGAAAAACTATTAGGTTACTTAAATTAAATGTGTGAGCCATGTGAACAGATTTATAATTTTTTTTCAAAATATAGTATCTGGTTTGTAAGTAACATTAGCCAAAACCTCTCATGATGGTACACTATCAGTACTACAGTGTTGTTCTTATGACTGCAAAAATTATTGTTTCTTGGACTATTTCATGTGAAACGTGTGAAAACAAAGTTTAGAACTATCCCATGATTTCCACATTTTACAGTCAAGTAAATCTAAAGATAAAACTGGGAAATTCCTTTTGGTACGTAATCTGTCAAGGGACAATATATTGCCATATGTCATACCGTACATCATTGACTGGTACAGGAGATGCTGTTTCGTTCTTCTTTTGGACTTATTGTTAATTTTGTTGTGGTCTACTAGACCACCTCTTCCCACTAAACATAAGTCCATTTTCAGTCTCCCATATCAGAACTCGTCAACAATTTTTCCATAATAAATCAACTTCAAGGCTACCTCTTTCGCTTTTATAAGCAGTTTTCCATGTATCACGAAAAATATCGTCACAAAATTGAAACAAACGTGTACCTCGGCAACTTATGCCTGGAGTGTCCGCTAAAGGTTCAGTTTATTGATAAACTTTTCGCAAATCACAACGAAACATCACTTTATTGGTGAGCTTAAATATTAGTTTCAAGCACTGTTGGCCATCCAAGGATGAAACTTGAAACATTTTTCAGAAAACCACGCGCAGTTTTGTTGTTGCTTGAGAGCAACATTGGCAAATAGAGGGTTAAGTTAAGAAGAATTTGACAAAAGAAAAAATTTACATAACATATACATCAGACAAGAATACAATCAGAAATATTGCAAAGTGAAGCTATCAAATCCATACCGACTAAAGTACACCGAAGAAAGAAAGAAAGAATGAAGAAATATTGGGAAAATAAGAATAACCTTAAGAAATACTGAAAATCACCTGCTTATCTTTCTCCGATGAAGAGATTTGGTGATAATAATTTGCTTTAGTGAACCTACTCTCCTTTCCCAAAATAGGTAACATCTGCTGTCTCATTCGAGGTGGAAGCCGTGGTAACAAGCGTCTACGTCACGTGTCGTCACAGGCAGTCTAGCTGTGCTATCGGGAAGCCATGTGTGGAAGCTGTGAGTCAGCTGTTTACGAGATTGAGTGTGGCTCAACTTCCTTTCTCCGCTCTAGTAGAAACATGGTGCGTCTTTGCTTCCGCTTGTTGTCACTTCTGGCATAACCTAATTTGAAACTGCAGTCTCTATAGCTGCGGTTTTAAATTACACTACTGGCCATTAAATTTGCTACACCAAGAAGATGTCGTGCTACAGACGCGAAATTTAACGCGATCCTGAACGATGCGGAGCCGTTTGGCCGATGTGTTACCACAATGACATGGAATTCTATAAACACAGGGTTTCCTACGTCCTAAATCATCTTTGACTACCCCAAGGAGGGCCCTGGTCTTTGTGGTGGCATAAAAACACTTTTAATGTCAAATCTTCTTAAAATTCTTGACATTTTCGAGGATATATTCCCGAAAAATACTTGTTTACTTCAACCTGAAAAGTCAGCTGTTGCTGAACATTGAATGGGTGACAGATGTTATATAATGAAACAAAAATTATTGCTCCTGCTTCCCGCTACTGGGAATGTATTCTGAAAGAATCAATAGAAATTCATATGGCCGATAGTATTATTAATAGGGACAAGGGCTTCCCTCTGAGTAAAACTTGGAACCCAATCTTATCCGATATTAAGCAACAAGGGTCTTCATTTCGACCTGCAGTTTCTTTTAATCAGTCTTGTTTCGACCCATCGTTTTGCCTTTTTTCTCCACTGGCGCGCTACTGCTCCTAGACGGCCTCTACTTGGGTTTCGCGCGCGCGCGCGGTGGGTCGTGAGACATGTATAAAGGGGCCGCTGTTTCTGTTCTGCCTCAGTTCCCGGCTAGTAAATGTAATCGACGCACTCACCTGAAGATGGCAGCCAGTTGGCCTGTCGAAATATTGTGACAAGTTGACGACAGTATCCGGCTACAGACCCGAGAAGAATATTATCAGTTATTACGCCGGGACAATCTACGCAACTGCATTCATTCATATTCCTTGTGCAATTGAAACAAAATCTAATACATAAACTGAATGTAGGTGTGTTCGTATTTTATGCGCGGCCGCATCGCTCAACCGATTGTGATGAAATTTTTTCAACATATTGCTTGCACTTTCGCAATGGTCATAGATACCATTAAATGACTGTACGACAAGTAGTTCAGGAGATATGACATAATTAACAATGAAATTCGTGGAAAAGTGTTGCATCATGCGACGTCTGCTTCTAAACCACTGTACTGATTTCAACCAAATTTGGTACACATATTCCTTCCATGAGGTAGCAATTGCCGTATGAGTAAGAACTTCTTACGACATATAGTTCAAGAGACATGACATCATAAACAATTATATGGTTGAAAACCTGTGGTATCATGCGAATAAGCCGCAGCGGATTAGCCGCACGTACTGGAGCGCCGTGTTGCGGTGCGCGCGCGCGTGGCCGTCCCCCCCCCCCCCCCCCCCCCCCCCAGGGGCATGGTTGTTTGTGTTGTCCTTTTTGGACACTTGATCTTCAAAACAAGCAGAAGGTCACTGTCACATAAAATGTTCGATGGTGCATGACGGAGGATACTTTACATATGGACTTCGTCAGATTCTACAGTTGTATTCCGATCCTGATTAAATTTTTAAATGTGATTGAAGAAGTCAGTTTATCAGTGCAGTTTTATTATATTCAGATTACCTACAATCATTTCAATTAATTAATGTGACTAAACAGTTAAATTTCAGAATGAAACTTTCACTCTGCAGCGGAGTGTGCGCTGATATGAAACTTCCTGTCAGATTAAAATTGTGTGCCGGAACCGGGACTCGAACCTGGGACCTTTGCCTTTCGCGGGCAAGCGCACTACCAACTGTGCTATCCTGACAGGACTCACGATGCCGCCTCACAACTTTACTTCCGCCGAGGTGGGATAGCCGTACCGTAGGTGCAACCACAGCGGAGGGGTATCTGTGGAGAGGCCAGACAAACGTGTGGTTCCTGAAGAGGGGCAGCAGCCTTTTTAGTAGTTCCAGGGGCAAAAGTCTGGATGATTGACTGAGCTGGCCTTGTAACATCAGCTAATGTGGCTTTGCCATGCAGTTACTGCGAACGGCTGAAAGCAAGGGGAAACTACAGCCGTTACTTTTCCCGAGGACATGCAGCTCTACTGTATGAAAATATGATGATTGCATCCTCTCGGGTAAAATATTCCGGAGGTAAAATAGTCCCCCATTCGGATCTCCGGGCGGGGACTACTCAGGAGGATGTTGTCATCAGGAAAGACAATACTGGCATTCTACGAATCGGAGCGTGGAATGTTAGATCCCTTAATCGGGTAGGAAAAATTTAAAAAGGGAAATGGATAGGTTGAGGTTAGATATAGTGGGGATTAGTGAAGTTCGGTGGCAGGATGAACAGGATTTGTGGTCAGGTGAGTGCAAGATTATAAATACAAAATCAGTTGGGGGTATCACAGGAGTAGGACTGATAATGAATAAGAAGATAGGAATGCGGGTAAACTACTATGAGCAGCACAGTGATCGCATTATCATTGTCAAGATAGATACGAAGCCAACACCGACAACAGTAGTACAGCTTTATATGCCAACTAGCTCTGCCGATGATGATGAGATCGAAGAAATATATGAGGAGCTAAAGGAAATTATTCAGACAGTTAAGGGAGAGGAAAACGTAATTGTGATGGGAGACTGGAATTCGGTAGTAGGAAAAGGAAGAGAAGGAAAAATAGTAGGTGAATATGGTCTGGGCAGAAGGAATGAAAGAGGAAGTCGCCTGGTAGAATTTTGCACGGAACATGATTTAATCGTAACAAACACGTGGTTTGAGAATCACAAAATCAGCTTATACCCTGATTAATACATGTACTACCTTTTGTAAGCCACGGTGCGTGGCGAAGGGTACCTTACAATTGGTTATTATGTTTGTGTTTCTCACGTTGGCCGGCCTTGGTGGCCGAGCGGTCCGCGGCGCGCCAGTCACGGTCGGGGGTTTGAATGCCCCCTCGGGCATGGATATTTGTACCGTTGTTAGTATTAGTTAGTTCATAGGTAGTTTGTAAGTTGATGACCCCGTATTTAAGTCCCATAAGCTCTACAAACATTTGAACATTTGATTTCTCTCACGCTGAAACAGCTGGATGGATTTGAATGAAACATGAAATGCAGATAGTTTATACTCTGAATTAACGAATGAGGAAGGCACCGTACGGAGCATGGCGGAAGGTAACTTACAGTTGGTTAACACGTTTGTTACTCCTCACGCTGAAATGGCTGGACGGAATTGAATGAAATGTGGAATGAAGGTAATGTTTACCCCGAATTAATGCATGGGCTACCTTTCGTAAGCCTTCGTAAGTGCATAGCGGAGGATACGTTGCAACAACAGTCCATATTGTTTGACTCGTCACCATGAGAATCAGCACTAAAATTTATGTTTTCTAGAAGGATCTTTTTTTGTAATCTGCAAGCCAGTGAATTTACCATGGCAGAGGGTACATTGCGATTTTGGCACATTTTAAACAGTCACCATGAAACGTGGCGCATATATATATATATATATATATATATATATATATAGTGTGTGTGTGTGTGTGTTCATATATAGGAGGGAGAGGAATAGGTGAAGGAGGAGACGAACAGAGAGGGAAGAGGAGGAGACGGAGAGAGAATGAGAGAGGAGAGATGGTGACAGACAGTTGAAAGGAGATGAACAGATGGAGGAAGAGGAGGAAATGGAGGGAGAAAGGGACAGGAGGAGACCAGGGGGGGCAGGTGAACAGAGAGAAGGAGAGAAGAGAAAGGAGGAAATGGACTAATGGAAGATTGGAAATCTCATATATATGTATATATATTTGTTCGTATTTTATGCGCTGCCATAACGTTCATGTGATTGCGACAAAACTTCGTCAACTTAACTTCTTGCTCTTACGCGAAGGTTATGGACATAGTACAGTTAACTTACAGTAGCTGGAGCGCGTGTTGTACCGTCAAATGTATTTGAATCATCATTGGAGCGGAGAGCTGTCTGAATTTGACAGAAACGACCAAGAAATTTGTTTGTTTTTTCTGAAGACGGTAAATCAAAAAGTATTGTCTGCCCTAAAGTACTTGAATAATGAAGTGAACAAAATGAAATGAATGTCAAAATATAATACAGGATAGTCCAGGTTGGAATTAATAATGGATTCGAAGTGCGGCAGTCGGAGGTGATGGTTGTATGACTGTGTTGTGTGCCTGTGTGATTGCGAGTGTTCTATTGTCTGAAGAAAGCCATGGCCGATAGCTGAAAGTGTTGTATGTGTGTGTCTTTTGTATGTGCCTGTCGCAGTTGTAAACTGTCATTATGAAATGAATGTCATTTATATTTCTCCTTTATGTATCGTAAAATCTTAATAAACGTATTTATTATCGACTATAAAATGAAGGTAACACTTTAAACAAGGTAAAACTAAAATTTCAAACGTTATTTGCACAATTATTATTTTCTGCGGCAACAACGCGCCGGGTACCAGCTAGTATACTATGAAAGAAGCCTCATGTTGTTCACTTTCATCTGCTAGTATTATACTTTGAATAAACAGAAAGTATAAATGGATACCGGTATTATTTAAAATTTAAAACCGTCTAAACGGTCCAAATGAGAAAACCGGTTGCCTAATTTGGACCTTCAGTTGCTTAAATTGAACCACATGGTAAAACAATGACTAAAAAGTAAATAAGACTTGTAATGTTAAAAAAAATCTTCGTTTCAACAACTCAGGGAAAGTTGCGTATTTCGTCTTCTCTGTTAAAAGAATGAGGTACTTCATATTTCTCTGCTATGCCGAATGATTGTGAATCCGAAAAACCTCTCTTCAAATAACAGATGATCTGTGACAATTTTTTTTCCATCTCAGTCATAGAGGTTGATTGTCTTCCATATAACTGAACTTATTTGGGAACGTGTTTTTACAATTAGCATATCTCTTTATTGTAGCTTTTGGTACTCGGTATATACGAGCACACTCCACTCGTTAAGTCCATGGTATCCGTTTCTGTATGCTACCACAGCGACCTTCAGTTCATCTTCTGTCCGTGTCCCGTATATTTCCCTTTTTGCCACCTTGCAAATCTAAAAAGATTTTAAATTGTTTTGTCGGCTTGAAAAATAAACCTTAAAACGTAACATGTACCTCTTACCTATTGTTAAATGACCTTAAGTATTATTTGTTGTGAGTGACCCCTAAATTGGATTCGTCCAAATTCGGAAACAGCCATTGGTACAACTTCCCCAACTCGACGCCATATAAGATAACGTTGCAAGAACACACAACGCTAAACTCTAGTTTTACGATATGAAGTAATAGCTAATGAATGACATTTATGAACTATAGTGCTGATGATTTTTTACTCACTTTTAGTTTTACAGCGAAGGAAAGCTTATGATTTGCAGCAGAAAAGCTGCACCGATATCGAAGAAAACGCAATAATGGAAACTGTTCTCACTCCAATGACTATTGCCGGCTGGCGACTGAGTCACGTGACCTCGACAATATTTCTCAACAGTTGAGCGAACGTAAAACTTCAAAGTTACCAACACACAGTGAAATACGTATGTGGTCCAACTTAGGCAATGGTGAATCTTCGGCAGTTCTCCCCTAAGAGTAACTGTTCACATAGAATACATAGCTATGATTCAGCCGACAACGTAAAACTTAAGATATTTTATGTTAGTTTTGAAGATTGGAGACGGCCATACACGGTCTCAAGTACAGGTCCTCAGAAGATCTGAAGCAAATTTAAAATAGTGGTCCCAGGTAGGAATGGGCCTACTCATATTTCAAAAGTATTTTGAAAGTCGAATGTCGAGTCTATTCAAGCATTTATTTCACGTTTTTGTCCTCTATGCTGGATCGACCGTCTTGAATTTTCAGAATCTGATTTCAGATTCGGCGACTTTAAATACCGGTATATTAAATATATGAAACAGTTCAAAAATACAGACTCATAAGGTGTTTGTTGGGCAGCATCAAACGAGAGCAGCAGTCTAAGGGTTGTTTACCCCTCATATACAGGGTGGTCGGAAATTCCCGTTACAACCTTCAAGGTCTTGTGGAGGGTAGTGAGCACAATATGTTGAACAGCAACCTATGTCCGGAAACGTACCGTTTCCGTTCCACGACAGATTCAATTCAGATGATTATCTCATCCACTCCTACATGAGGAATGTAATTAGGAGTGACACAGTACAATTATTGCAGTCAATTTGAAAAAAAATACTGAATCGTTCCGTGATTACTTTCATTACAATTTACATCTTATGGTTTACATTAGTCGACAACAACAAGAACCCAGCATCTACGGCACCAGCCGCAACGTACTGATGCATTACAACAGCGGCTCGATGTGGCGACCACCAACGTCGTTACACAAATTGTACCTCCTAAGTATGTTCTCGTACACTCTCTCCATCCCACCTGTTGTCTCTTGAGTGTCTTGTGGAGCGGCCAGAACTCGTGCCAGCAGATTTTCCACTGTCTCCACAAGGGTCTCATAAATTAGACTCTTCATACGACACCACTAGAAGTGGTCCATAGGGGTTAAATCCGGCGATCGTGGACCACCATGGCCTTTCCATCTTTCTCCAAATCGTCTGATGAGATGTCTCCGGAGAGCCATTGAAAAGTGAAGTGTTGCACCATAATGCTGAAACCTCATTTCCTGACGGACATTCAGTGGCACACCTTTTAAGTTTGAGTTTGGGATACAACAAAGAACCGATCTACGATAAGAGGAAAAGAAGAAAGGTAAAAAATGTAACGTTCTTAGCTGGAGAGCAAAATATCATCTGAATTGAAATTGTAGTAGAACGGTAAAGATACGTTCCCGGATATTGGTTGCTGTTCAAAGTATTATGTACTCACAACCTTCTACAATTCCTAGAAGTTTGTAACGGGATTTTCCGACCACTCTGTATATACGTGTGTCCTAATTAGCCTTCCTCTTGAAATTTTAATAGTTTCTACTTCTATTAAATCAAAACTATTTTTGTAGCAAGAAATTGGTCTCTTTCGGCGTATTTGGCCCCTTAAATTTCACTTTCCCTCCAATATACCTATTTCGATTTTGGTCCTTTTTAAAAAGAGACCTTCATAACAAAAATCAATCGTCCATAATAGTGTGGTCTGCGTTTGCATGGCCGGCCGCGGTGGCCGAGGGGACTGAGGCGCTCCAGTCACGGTCTGCACGGCCATTACGGTCGGGGGTTCTAATCCCCCTTCGGGCATGGATATTTGTGCCGTCCTTAGGATTAGCTAGTTCATAAGTAGTTTGTAAGTTTAGGAACTGATGACCCCGTAGTTAAGTCCCATAGACTTTACAAACATTTGAACATTTTGCGTTTGCATGGGGTGGACTGGGCCTCTGATCCAGCTGACCCGATCATTGATTGAAAATTGTGATGATCGACTCCTTGAAGAACATTTCCAGCCCTTCATGGACTTCATGTTTCCAGAAAACGACAGAGTTATTATGGATGACAGTATGCCACGCCACCTGGCCAGAAATACCGTTTTCGATTTATTCGAAGAACATTCTGGACACTGTCAGCACATGATTTGGCCACTCAGATGGCCACACATGAATTTCATCGATCATTTATGCGATATAATCGAAAGGTCAGATTAGCTTCTTAAATTGTCCCTACGCTTATATATTTAATTGCTTGCCGTCCGCGGTGGTCGAGCGTACTGCGGCGCGCCAGTCACGGTCTGCACGGCCACTACGATCGGGGGTTCGAGTCCCCCCTCGGACATGCATATTTCTGCCTTCCGTAGTATTAGCTAGTTCATAAGTATATTGTAAGTTTAGGGACTGATGGTCGCATAGTTAAGTACCATAAGCTATACAAACATTTTATTTATTTAATTGCTTTTCTGTACATACTTGTATGACAGGTCGTCGTCGTAGATACAATTTTATCTTCAATGACGACCTATTATCCACGTATGTATTGAGCAGCATTTTTAACAGGAAGAAGTAGCTATGAAGACTAATGGAGTGTGGCTCTTCAGAATAGGTAGTTGCTTATTTTATCTGTGACTAGTGGCAGGTCCCCCTATAACTGGCTGGTTAAGTCAGTTCGAAGGTCGGAGGAAGGCAACAAACAGGACCATGCCTAGTAAAGCACTGTGGTGTTCAAACCAATCTTCGGATTGTTGACTGCTTTACATTTTATTACATGAAAAAGTTCTTGCTTACCTCTTGATTTGAAATTTGTATTAATACGCGACGTAACGGGCTGATACGGAAGCGGGATCTACATGTATCTTCTCGTTTTCTCGTAACACTTCATAGCTACCATCACTAAGTTTTGAATAGGAGGAGATGAACTTAACACCACAGAAGTGGAGCCATTGTCGCCTCATTGCAGAGCCAATAACATTTGTGCTGACGAGCGTGTATTCATTGCAGTCTGATTTGAAAGTGGTATTTTATCTAAAAAGGAGTAAGAAAATTTTTTTAAAGGATTACCTTTATTGCTTATGGGTGTAGAACAATAAATTCATTTGCTATTTTACACAGTAATTTTTTTGGCTACTTTATTACCTACTATTTGTTTCAGTGCTTTTCCCTCAATGACATAAGTTTTCATTTCTACGTAATATAAGCTGCCTTGAAATTTCAAAGAACTGGTGGTACACAATTTTAGTATGAGTTATGACGTGTAACCTGTAGAAAGTATTTTCGTATGTATCCAACATAAAAATCGTTCTTCAATACTGAACTAATGAAAATTACACACCTTGGTTCTGCGATTATTGGAAAAATCTTGTTCTACATTTCCTGTTAACTACTACAGTTGACTATCCGTTCTTAGGGTAGTGTCTCGATATGTAACTCACACTCGTCGAATGAGATTTTTGCATTAATAAACCACAGTTCAGCTATGTGGAAGATCTGTCTTTGCCCACAATACTAAAGCAAGTATATTTTCAGAAATGAGTTATTTAAGTGTATGAAAGTTAACAGGGCAAGAACCACACAGTGCTTTAATGTAAGAACATATTTTCTTGGCTCTGCAAGATGGCGTATTTGCTTCAGTCGAAAGCTAAGCTTTTTACAGTAGCGACTTCTCCCGTTATTTTAAACTCCTTAGCTGCCATATTTGAATTTGGCAAAAAACAAAATGTGAACATTATGGCTCCCGCGCTCAGACAGCTGAAGTCCAACACCCAGGTAGTATAGAGGTCACTGCAGTCGGTAGTTAAGTTTTATCTTTGAAAAAGATTACAGGAAAACCTAACCATGCATGTTAGATAGTCGGGTAGACTCAACACGGCCAAAAGCACCTCTTAGGATGTCCAGCGCAATTCTGGGCGAAACGTTAGGAACAGAAACGTTTCATGGACCCCGGCCATACAACCCGGAAGGATCATCAACTGTTATGATATCCAATTATATATTTTGACGACGTTACAGTGATCAATGAATGAAATAAATCGCAATTTGCGATCAGTATGGCGTCACTGTACTAGGTTTAGATGGAATACGAAAGTGCGGCAAATGATACTTTGTGCGCGGCCGGGATTCGAACCCGGGATCTCCTGCTTACTAGGCAGACGCGTTGCCACTCTGCCAGCGAGGACATAGTGACCAGAGCGACTGCAGAGGACTGTTCCCTGCACGTCTCCCGCCACAGCCAACTCTTCATTCGCCACGCTCTCTCTTTCCTATACCATAGCCTATTTGAGACAGCGTGGCGAATGGAGATTTGGATGTGGTGGGAGACATGCAGGGATAAGTCCTCTGCGGTCGGACTGGTCATTGTGTCCTCAGTGGCGGAGTGGTCAACGCGTCTTCCTAGTAAGCAGGAGATCCAGGGTTCGATTCGCAGCTGGGTACAAATTTTCATTCGCCGCACTTTGGTATTCCATCTAAACCTAGTATAGTGAAGCCATAACTGATCGCAAATTGCGATTTGTTTCAGTTATCATATCCGGTCGTGAAAGCATTCATTGTATGATTTAATGAATCCCTGCCACGTCGAGCTGTTGCATTTCGTTAGGCTAAAGGAGGTCTGAAAGGATATTAGGAGAATGCCATTTCTGTGACGTCAGTGAATACTATTTTTCTTCTTTTTTTTTTTAACTGCGGTCGGCCTTCAAAGGGTGAGCAGCAGCAGAACTGGAACCGGCCTCGGCAGCCTCCTTAATGGATCACCTGCTGCTGGGATGACGCGCACTCGCGGACTGCCGTGTTGGATGAAGTGGGTCAGCCACGGACCGCAAACAGAGCTGCGGCACCGAGTGTCTTTTCAAGGCTCCGGCGACGGTACCGACACTTAGGAAGTACTACCGGGCCACTGCGAGGCCGACCGAGAGCAACAAAACCACTCCAGGAAACAGGCCGGAATATGGCCTTCAATTCACGACGAAATCAATCGATGTCTGCTGCACCGATGTCTGCAGAGCGTGCTGTCTCCGTAGGATCAAAGGACTGCAAAACCGCGGGGGACAGTCTGCAGAATCGTGGGAGCCATTGACCTTTATTCCAAGCAATTTGTAATATGTGTGTCGGTCAGGGAAGTGAAGGTTCGTTTCTTGGATACTCTGCAACGTCGCGATCTGACCAATTAATGGGGGCATGGGGGTAAGTTACTGCGTTCACCTTCCCCACCCATTTTCTCTCTCTTTTTTTTTTCCCCTATGAATTTTTCAAGTTTATGGTAGTGTCGTTGAGGCTCACAATACTGTGTATACACTGTTCTCAAGAAATAAGTAGGATTCTTAGTCACATTGTAATAGTTCTCTGAAGCAGGGTGTCTTTCCTGATAGACTGAAATATGCTATTGTTAAACCACTGAAAAAAATAATCGAATACGTCTGATGTCAACAACTACCGCCCAATCTCACTTCTGACAGCCTCATCCAAAATTCTTGATAAAGGAATGTATTCTAGAGCAGTTTCACGCATAGGTAAAAATAAAGTTCTAACAAAATATCAGTTTGGTTTTCAGAAAGGCTTTTCAACAGAAAATGCTATATATACTTTCACCAATGAAATATTAAACGCACTGAATAGACGGACATCACCCGTTGGGATATTTTGTGATCTCTCCAGGGCTTTAGATTGTATAAATCATAGAATTCTTCTAAATAAACTAAAGTATTGTGGTATGAATGGCACAGTGTACAAATGGTTTAAATCATACCTAACAGGAAGAGTGCAGAAAGTTGACATAAGTAATTCACATAATATGCAAAAGTCAGCTGATTCCTCAAACTGGGGAACAATCAAAAATGGGGTGCCACAAAGTTTCGTCTTGTGCCCTTTGCTGTCCTTAATATATATTAACGACTTGCCATTGTATATTCATGAAGATGCAGAGCTGGTTCTTTTTCTGATGATACGAGTATAGTTATCACACCTGACAGACAAGAACTAACTGAAGAAGTTGTAAACGAAGTCTTTCAGAAAATCATTAAGTGGTTCTCAGCAAATGGGCTATCATTAAATTATGATAAAAACAGTACATACAGTTCCACACAGTAAATAGAATGACACCATTAATAAATATAGACTTTGATCAGAAATCTGTAGCAAATGTAGAATATTCAAAATCTTTAGGTGTGTGCATTGATGAGGAGTTGAACTAGAAAAAAGAACACACTGAAGATCTGCTGAAACATCTGAGTTCAGCTACTTGTGCTATTAGGGTAATTGCAAATTTTGGTGATATACATCTCAGTAAATTAGCTTACTATGCTAATTTTCATTCTCTGCTTTCGGATGGCATAATTTTCTGGGGTAATCATCATTGAGAAAAATAGTATTCATTGCACAAAAGCGTGTAATCAGAATAATTGCTGGAGCCCATCCTAGATCATCCTGCAGATACTTATTTAAAGAGATAGCGATCTTCACAGTATATATATCCACTTATGAAATTTGTTATTACCAATCCCACCGAATTCAAAAGTAATAGCATTATACATAACTACAACACCAGGAGAAAGAATGATCTTCACTATTCAAGGTTAAATCTAGCTTTGGCACAGAAAGGGGTGAATTATACTGACACAAAAGTCTTTGGTCACCTACTAAACTGCATCAGAGCCTTACAGATAGCCAAATAGCATTTAAAAATAAATTAGAAGAATTTCTGAATGGCAACTCCTTCTACACTATAGATGAAGTTTTAATATAAATTAGTAAATCTGAAAAAAAAACAAAAATATTGTCATGTGATATTTAGTACAAAGTAAAAGTTTGTAAAGACACCTTTCATTAATCAGACACATTCCACATCATTACGAAGGGTCGTATTCATGATCTGTGGAACATGTACTAATCTAATCTAATCTCTACTATTACGGGATAAGTGATACTAAACTCCGTCCTACAGGCCTCGAAGGGCCCATCAGTTACCGACCGGTCGCCGTGATATTCTTTGTCCAAAGACGTCAACGGATGCGGTATGGAGGGGAGCACGTCGAATCTACCTGTCTGTATAGCCATTTCGGTTGAAGTACCGTCGAAATATTGTGTACAGATGTCAGTATGATCCGGCTGGAAACCCGAGAAGAATTTGACCAGTTAATACGCCGGAAAAGTCTACATAGCCACATCGACCATTGTGTTTGGATTCTGGCCTGTGTGAAACGTGCACGTTCAAATGTCTGTACACCTATTAGACCGAATTGCTCTGATCATCAGTGCCTAGACTTACAAACTACTTAAACCAACTTACACTAAGGACAACACACGCACACACACGCGCACACATACACACACACACACACACACACACACACACACACATGCCCGCGGAAGGACTCCCACCTTGGACGGAAACGGCCTCCATTCCGTAGTATAACGCCTTAATCACGCGGCCATTCCGCGCGGCTATAAGACTGTTATTATACTTTACGGCGTGGTGAAAATTGTACCATTGTGTTATAAATATACAAACTCTGACAATAAAGTTTGGTGTGATTAGTTCTGTAATATCAACGTAGATTTACTGCGAACTACAATTACCTTGCTGTCCTTCGAAACAGTCACCTCCCCAACTATTCACCGCTGAGGTCTTCGATACATGTCTTGGAAACTTTGCACGAAATCATCCTTTTGGATGGTGTTCAAAAGCCTCGTCACGTTTCGTTAGGAAATATCGTCAAATCTCTTTCCTTTAAAAGCAAGATTGAGTCGAGGGAACAGGAAGAAGTCTGATGGATTGAGATCCTGCGAGTATGTTCAAGTCGCAGCACACCCTTTTTTTCAGGATTTTTTTGACAATATTGGTTGTGTATGGACGAACATAATGGACGAATGTATAGTGCAACTTGAACATCCACCATACTCGACGGATCTCAGTCCTCCACACTTCTTCCTATTCCCTCGACTCAAATTCTCTATGGAACAAAAGAGATTTGACTAGGCTTTTGAACACCATCCAAAGGAAGAATCCATACAAAGTTTCCAGGACATGTATCAGACAACTCAGGGGTTCATAGTCATGTGATGTTACTATTTAGAAGTACAGTAAGGTACCTGTAGTTCATTTTCGTTGATGTTACAAAACTAATCGCGGAAGTTTGTTGTCAGAGGTTATGCGACTCCATCTGTATTATGTAGGCCCACATACATCGCTTTCTGCCGTCCATCTCTGCTTGTGATTATTCCTGTTCAACAGTATCACTGTTCCTTAGCAACTGTCAAACAGTATTTTAAGACATCATCAGTTGCTCAAATTTTTAGTTCAAGGGACGCTCAAAATGTCTCAGATAAGACATGGATATTAATAAACAAAGACTTTGTCGATGTTCAGAGCTACATATTTTCCTTCCCAATGAAGTCGTATTTTATTACTTTGTTTCTGCCTATTAAAGCGTCGCTTTTTACAGAATGCGTCGTTTTGCATGAAATGACACGGACCACTGGTTATATATATATATATATATATATATATATATATATATATATATATATATATATATATATATGTGTGTGTGTGTGTGTGTGTGTGTGTGTGTGTGTGTGTGTGTGTGTGTGTGTTTGGGTGGGTGTGTGGGTGTGTGTGTGGTGTCCCAGCTATCTTGTCCACCCAAATATATCTGGAACAATAACAGTTATTGGAAAACGACTGTCACCGGTATCAATATACGTCTGGGGACCATGAATGTACATATTTGGAAACATTCTAAAACGAAAGCAAATGTGTTTTTTAACACAATCTTATTTTTTTTAATGGACTCCCTATATTTTTTTCTTCAGCAATCCATAGCATGACAAATCACATAAACAATGGCGTTGATTGTATCGCAATATTCCAATTACATCCCGAGATATTGCGACGCGAAGTTGACGCTTGAAAAACCCGAAATGCGCTGCTAGCGCACGTCCTGAGGCTCAGGCGTGAAACCTATGCTGCCCGTAATTGCGATGTGATTGACATGCGTAATCGCACTTCCATACTTATCTAGAGGTCCGAAACGAATAATACGGTCTGCTGCCATCGTTTTAGAATGTTTCCAAATATGTACATTCATGGTCCCCAGCCGTACATTGATACCGGTGAAAGTCGTTTTCCAATAGCTGTTATAGTTCCAGAGATATTTTGGGTGGACAAGATAGCTGGGACACCCTGTATATAATCGGACATTGTTCTAAACACGGCTGAATGTTGTTTCGACCGTCCGACGTCAAAGGTGTCCCGTGCTACTACTTTTCAATCTGCGAGACCTTTTTTTTTTTTTTTTACCTATAGAGCATAATTTTTGCTGGCAGGTTGGTAAAAAAAGACACGCATTTTTTTGTTAAACAGGTCTCATATCATAATCGTGCTAGCGTTCTGACATGTTGTCATGGTCAGAATAAAATACGTGTTATGCCGAGAGAATATGCAGTAGCAGGTGAGAAAAATCTACGGCGTAATTACGTCATCAGAATAACCGCCGTGTACCCCGCTGAGAGCTGAGTAAGGCCGTGCAGACATTAACCAGTAGCCTCGGCGGCAGAAAAAAAGTCCATTGTGATTTTAACGTCACTCAGCGAATGAGCGATGTACGCTAAAAGTAGATATAACCAGGGACTTCCCGACTTGTTTACAGACAAAGAGGTTAGGGATGGATGTTTTATGGGGACAAAACTGCAAGGTCATCAGTCAAAGAGGTTAGCTGATGAGTGCTATCGGCAAGGCACATCAACTAAAGCTTTTTCTAATCAAATTGCGTAGTAACAGAATATCGCCACAATTGTCTGATTAGTTTCGCGATTTCCTGTCAGAGAGGACATGGTACGTTGTATTTGACGGAACGTCATCGAGTAGAACAGAAGTGATATCTAGCGTTTTCCAGGGTTGTGTTCTAGGGCATCTACTGTTCCTTATTTTTATAAACGATTTAGGGGACAATCTGAGAAACTCTCTTAGACTGTTCGCGAACGATACTGTCATTTATCGCTTAGTAAAATCACAACAAAATGAAGATCAACTACAAAATGATTTAGATATCAGCATGGTCCACAAATTGCCAATTGACCCTTAATAATGATAAGTGTGAAGTCATCCATATGATCACTAAAAGAAATCCATTAAATTTCAATCACACGATATATCAGTAAAAGCTACAGGCCGTAAATTCAACTAAATACCTAGGAGAAACTATTAAGAATAACTTAATTGGAAAGAAACCATAGAACGTATTTTAGTGAAAGCGAACCAAAGACTACATTTCTTTGGCAGGTCAATTAGAAGATGCAAAAGTTCTACTATAGAAACTGCTTACACTACACTTGTGACTCCTACTTTGGAGTATTACCGCGCTTTGTGGTATCCTCACCTAGTGAGATGAACGGATGATTTTGAGAAAGTTCAGAGAAGGATGACGTGAATCTTACCGGAACTCTGTTGAAGTGCGTTCCACAACGAAGTAACATCTCGCCAGCTGAAAGAGCTGCTCTCCGCAGCTTACGAGAAGTAGTAGCACAGTCGCGCTCCCTGCAAATAAGGGTAATGCCACGGCCCTCTCGACAAGGGAAGCCTACAACGAGAAGATTTATAGCCAGCTATCTGATTCTACGTACCGCAAAATTGAAAAGGACCCAATGAGTCGCATATCAAGGAAAACCGCTTCACTGTTGAATGATAGTTCTTTACCAAAACAAGTCATCAAGAGGCTGAGACCACACAATGCAGTACCACCAAGACTTTACGGCCTTCCCAAGATTCTCAAGGATGGTGTCCCACTACGATTAATAGTGACCAATATTGGTGCGTCGACCTATTACACCGCTAAACATCTGGCTTCTTTGCTCAAGCCGTACGTGGGCAAGTGTTGTCACCACATACGTAACTCTGGAGATTTTGTGAATCGCTTGAAGACAATTAAGTTGAGCAGCACGGATTTACTATTCAGCTTTGATGTGGTCTCGTTCTTTACAAAAGTGCCTTTAATGGACTCTTTGCATCTCACTGGTAACATTTTCAGTGAAGACTTGACAGCTTTGTTTGAGCATACTCTCTCCTCAACCTACTTTTTATTTTATAACGAATTTTTTGAACAAACTGACGGTGTCGCCATGGGGAGCCCCTTGTCCCCTGTGGTGGCTAATCTTTTTATAGAGGACTTTGAGGAGAAGGCACTTGAGTCTGCTGTTTTAAAGCCCACTGTGTTCTGGCGCTACGTAGACGACACTTTCGTTGTATGGCCTCATGGTAGAGAGGAACGGGAGAAATTCCACCGTCACTTAAACTCAATACATGAGAATATCAAGTTCACCATGGAGAGTGAAGAAGATGGAGCTTTACCATTTCTTGACGTGCTGGTACCACCCAAGGATGACGGTTCTTTGGGACACTCTGTGTACAGGAAACCTACACACACAGACCTATACCTCCAGGCGTCCAGCTGCCATCATCCCGTACAAACCGCTGGTGTCCTTAGTACGCTTATACATCGAGCACACTTGACATCGGACGAAGAAAATCTTCCTGCAGAACTGGAACAAAAAATGTTCAAATGTTTGTATAGTCTATGGGACTTAACTACGGGGTCATCAGTCCCTAAACTTACAAACTACTTATGAACTACTTACGAACTAGGACGGCACAAATATCCATTCCCGAGGGGGGATTCGAACCCCCGACCGTAGTGGCCGTAGTCCCCTCGGCCACCGCGGCCGGCAGAACTGGAACACTTGGAGAAAGTGTTCAAAGAGAATGGCTACACTCCACGCCAAATAAGGAAGGCCATACGTAACCATAAGAACAAGAAGCAACGCACAGAGGACAATGAAGAAGATTACAAATCAGTTGCATTCCTTCCTTATGCTGGCAATGTGTCCTCTAAAATAGGCAGATTGCTAAGGAAACATAAAATCCAGGTCATCTTCCGTCCACCAGCGAAGAATATAGCCCTAGTCGGATCTGTAAAAGACGATTTGCTACTGAAAAAAGCGGGTGTTTATAAAATTCCCTGCGAGTGTGGTTCTGCTTACATAGGTCAGACGACTCGAACAGTTCAAGAGCGCTCGCTGTACGGAGCACGAAAAACACACCCGTCTTCTGCAACCGTCGAAATCAGCAGTAGCAGAGCACTGCATTTCCATGGGACACTCCATGGAATACAACAAAACCACAATTTTAGCTCCAGTTTCCGGCTTTTGGAACTCAGTCATCATAGAAGCGGTTGAAATACGCCTTGCTGATAATTTAATAAATCGTGACAACGGCTTTCAGCTGGATAAAAATTGGAACCCTGTAATTATAGCTATTGAGGCACAGCGGAATCGCCGGAATCATTCGATTCTCAATGATTAGAGGAGTGTTCACTTTCACCACCGAGGGCAGCACACATAGTTCGGCCGTACCGCGCATGTCACCATCTAACACATGCGCAGTAAGACTCCTGCGTATTTCGCACGCGCAATACTCGGCATAAATACCGCGAACGTACCTGCGCTCCTCAGTAGTTGCCTACTCACCTGAAGATGGCCGGACGTCTCTGGGCCGAAATATCGTTGCAGAATGTCAATGGGATCCGGCTGCATACCCGAAAATTACTGGAAGAAGAAATACGCCGGGAAAATTTTAGAAGTAACAACTACCCTTACTTGTCTTTCTAATTTTGAATAATTACCACTTTGTATTTTCACTTTCGATGTAACTAGTTGTTACATAACCTTCCTTCAGAAAAGAAGATTCCAAATTTCGTTCCAGGGAAAGAGAAGCAGATGGCGAACGCAGAAGAACGGTCTCCCCCAGAGCAAAGTGCTGGCTTCAGCTGTGTACAATATCTACTCAATACCAGCCAATACCAGCAAGTGCTAGGCCCTTCACCTATGACGATGACGCAGCAGTAGCTGCTACTTCCAGCTGTCGCTAGCATTGGATGGATTCTGCAAGTACTAGCATGTCAACCGTCATAAGCCCAGTCCTAGTAACACGCAAGTTGGTGCATTCCACATACGAAAAAGGGAAACTCAGCGTAATCTGGAAATCACATGGTGAGGGCAGCAACTGAAACATTCCTAACACTAGTTTACTTAGGTGACACTCTGGATCACTGCCTAAAGTGCAGCCAACAATGTACGAACGTGAAACAGGAAGTACCCGCAAGTGCATTCTTAGGAAGCTGATCGGCAGCAGCTGCGGACTTCTACACTTGCACTCTGCTTCAGCGCATGCTAAACAGGTTGATGTTCTGGTCAACGACACTGTAAGGATAAACTTGGGATGTTTAAAGCCAACGCCAATGCAGGAACTGTACCCGAGTGTTGGTATAACCCCATAAAATGTCCGGGGGGCCATTACTCCACCGAGCGAAGTGGCGCAGTGGTAACACACTGGACTCGTATTCGGAAGGATGATGGTTCAAATCTACCTCCGGCCATCCTGATTTGGGTTTCCGTGATTTCCCTAAATCACTCCAGGCAAATGGCGGGATGGTTCCTTTCAAAGGATTTCCTTCCCCCATCCTTCCCCAAAAGTCCTAACGTGAGCTCCGTCTCTAATGAGCGAGCTGTCGACGGGACGTTAAACCCTAAGATTCCTTTTTCGTTCCTGCCATTGCTCCAGACAGTAAGAGAACAAAGCAGGAGAAGACCACCGACACCAAGAGCAAGATCTCACCTCAAATCCCTCAAGATTTCCCTTACTAGCACTCTGCCACTGGAAGCAGCTCAAGAGACAGTTCGTCTTAACAAATGGAGGAGCTCACTGCCCACAGACATGCCCCTGAGCCACATAAAAGTGGCCGTTCCTCGATGGAAGACGAGCCTGCAAAAATGCAAGATCCTTCCACCGAACGCAGTCACCTGCTGCGGTATAATCTATATCTATAAATGTAAATGCATGTTCGGTGTACGTTTATCACGTCTGAACCACAAGACATGAAGAGCTAAAAATGTGTACAGTTGCTAATGTCTACCGGGGGAAGGCTTTAGGAACGGTTTTATATATATTAATGTAAATATCTGATCAGTGTACGCTTTTGACGTCCGAACGACAGGACGCATAGACTTTCTTTTTAGAGTTACTAATTTATACCTGAGGAAGGTTTTACGTATGGTTTTATAGCGATCAGATAGATATTTAGTAATTTGAAGAATATAACGCGAAATGCGGAACAATAATTACTCTTTTTAAATTATATTTACACTTTGAAAATGGTTTTATTGGTTGCATTGTTGCTTGAGGGTTGATAATGATAAAACGGTGGAGTATAATGAGATGGAAAGTTATCGGTGAATATAAAATTCTACGCGTGTGTGTGTTAATATTTCGCTATGCAGCGAAAACGACGGAACGCAAAGGAATGGTTTGTGTGTAATTGTTGTCGGAAGTCTCCCGTTGTACACCATAGCAGTTGCATGCTGATAGCTATAAGGATGTGGAAGATATGGTGGTTGAAAGTCGTCAAATTATAAAAAATTTCATACTGAAGGCCAGTGATGACGTTTGCGACTCTATAGCAAGGAGCTTACATACAGCGAAACGTGATGCCACAGACCATATCTTTGATCTATGCGTGCTACAAATGTCTTCAGCTATTTCTCTGTAAGGAAATATGAGAATAAATAAATGAAGCAGTAAAAAAGAAATTTCTTTTAATACATCTCTTTAAAAAAAATCGATTTGACGTTTCGCGTATTACATCCCTTCAGATATGCCGTTTCAGTTCAAAAGACTTCAGTTTCCAGTTCGTCTAGCTTTTGCCATGACAGTTAACAAAGTTCAAGGACAATCATTAAACGTCGCAGGAATCCATTTACAGCTCTCTGTTTCTCACATTGTCACTTATACGTCGCTGGGCAACCCAAAAAGTCTCTACATTTACGCTCCAAACAATACTACAAATAACGTAGTTTACTAGAATGCCCTAAAATGTGTCGTTAATTCACGGCTTGTACCAGAGGCGTAACTATGGGGCGATGAGGGGGATAGAACCCCCCTCCTCCCCTCCCCCCCCGCAAAGAGAGAGAGAGAGAGAGAGAGAGAGAGAGAGAGAGAGAGAGAGAGAGAGAGAGAAAAGTAAAGAAAAATAAATCGTATAACAGCAGTCTGGGAAAGATTGAAAACTTGGGGTGTTTTACCATAAGCTTTCATGGGATGGGAGTGAATTAGTTTCTTGGACGGGAGTGGTAGAAGGTAGTCTATCTGGAAACTATCTGGAAACTGACTAAAATTTTGCTCGTCAAGCAGATCTATCCCCGCCCCCCTCCCCAAGCCAAGTTCAAATGTTCAAATGTATGTTAGTTTATGGGATTTAACTACGGGGTCATCAGTCCCTAAACTTACAAACTACTTATGAACTACTTACGAACTAGGACGGCACAAATATCGATGCCCGAGGGAGGATTCGAACCCCCGACCGTAGTGACCGTGCAGACCGTGACTGAAGCGCCTCAGTCCCCGCAGCCACCGCGGCCGGCCCAAAGCCAAGTCCTAGTTACGCCACTGGCTTGTACTAAAGGATCCATTAGCATAGGTGTTCTGTATGAGCACGAATTTCCATATATTGTTTCTTGTATCGTTATCGTTAAGTGACGAAGAGCGAAATGAAAATTGCAGACCTATGAGCCGGAAACAAAACGAATCATTTTACAAGACAGACAAGGAAGTGGAAGTAAGTAGACCAGTTTTTGTGGCAGTTTGGGAACGGCGTACGGTTCGGAACTGAGGCTGAGCGTTCTGATTGTAGGAAAGCAACTTCCGAGCGTGAATTGTCAATTGCAAGTAATTTTAATCGGACTACAGCAAGTAATTGTATTAGAAATACAGACGCTTATTAATCCCTCAGGCGGTTTCCTGAGCGGCGGCGGGGTGCTACACGTCGCGGCGTGTGCAGTCAGTTGCCCCCAGACGTCCGGCCTGAGAAAGCGGACGCCAGCAGCTAGACTAGCCAGGCGCGCGTTGCGTTGCGTCACCTGTTGCGCCGCCTCGCCGCCTGCCAGATTTTATCGCCGCCGTCATTATGCAGGCGGCTAATGGCGCGACGGCTGGCTGCTGGCTGCTGTGCAGCAGGTGGCGGCGGCGGCAGCTGGCCACGCGTAGCCGCGACCGCCTTACCCAGAGGCAGCGGTGCGTACACTCTCCTACCGTGGTCTCCCTGGTCGCTCGATACAGGGTGGAAACTATACATTGTATATAGCCTCCTGGCCATTAAAATTGCTACACTATGAAGATGACGTGCTAAGGACGCGAAGTTTAACCGACAGGAAGAAGATGCTGTGATATACAAATGATTACTTTTTCAGAGTATTCACACAAGGTTGGCGCCATTGGCGACACTTACAACATGCTGACATGAGGAAAGTTTTCAACCGATTTCTCATACACAAACAGCAGCTGACCGGCGTTGCCTGGTTAAAAGTTGTTGTGATGCCTCCTGTAAGGAGCAGAAATGCATACCATCACGTTTTCGACTTTGATAAAGATCGGATTGTAGTCTATCGCGATTGTGGATTATCTATTAGCGACATTACTGCTCGCATTGGTCACGATTCAGTGACTGTTAGCCGAATATGGAATCGGTTGGTTCAGAAGGGCAATACGGAACGCCGTGCTGGATCCCAACGGCCTCGAATCACTAGCAGTCGAAATGACAGGCATCTTACCCGCATGGCTGTTCAAAAAAAAAAAAAAAAAAAAAAAAAAAAAGTTCAAATGTTTGTATACTATCTGTAACTTAACTACGGGGTCATCAGTCCCTAAACTTACAAACTACTTATGAACTAGCTAACACTAAGGACGGCACAAATATCCGTGCCCGAGGGGGATTCGAACCCCCGAGCGTAGTGGCCGTGCAGACAGTGACTGGCGCGCCACAGTCCTCTCGCCCACCGCGGGCGGCCGCATGGCTGTAACGAATCGTGCAGCCACGTCTCGATCCCTGAGTCAACAGATGGGGACATTTACAAGACAACAACCATCTCCACGAACAGTTCGACGTTTGCAGCAGCATGGACTATCATCTCGGAGACCACGGCTGCAGTTACCCTTGACCCTGCATCACAGACAGGAGCGCCCGCGATGGTGTACCCGACTACGAACCTGGGTGCACGAATGGCAAAACGACTGTTTTCTGCTGAATCCAGATTTTGTTTACAGCATCTTGATGGTCGCATCCGTATTTAGCGACATCGCGGTGAACGCACATTGGAAGCGTGCATTCGTCATCAAATGTTGAAATTTTTTGTAAACCTTATGGGACTTAACTACGGGGTCATCAGTCCCTAAACTTACAAACTACTTATGAACTACTTACGAACTAGAACAAATATCCATGCCCGAGGGGGGATTCCAATCCCCGACCGTAGTGGCCGTGCAGACCGTGACTGAAGCGCCTCAGTCCCCTCGGCCACCGCAGCCGGCGTATTCGTCATCGCCATACTGGCGTATCACCCGGCGTGATGTTATGGGGTGCCACTGGTTACACATCTCAGTCACCTCTAGTCTGCGCATCTACGGCACTTTGAACAGTGGCCGTTACGTTTGAGAAGTGTTACGACTCGTGGCTCTACCCTTAATTCGATCCCTGCGAAACCCTACATTTCAGCTGGATAATGCACGACCGCATGTTGCAGGTCCTGTATGGGTCTTTCTGGATACGGAAAATGTTCGACTGCTGCCTTGGCCAGCACATTCTCCAGATCTCTCACTAATTGAAAACGTCTGGTCAATGGTGATCGAGCAACCGGAGCGTCACAATACGCCAGTCACTACTCTTGATGAACTGTGGTATCGTGTAGAAGCAGCATGGGCATCTGTACGTGTACACGCCATCCAAGCTCTGTTTGACTCAATGCCCGGGTTTATCAATACCGTTATTACGGCCACAGGTGGTTGTTCTGGGTACTGATTTCTCAGGTTCTATGCACACAAATTTCGTGAAACTGTGATGACATGTCAGTTCTAGTATAATATATTTGTCCATATATTTTTGCATTTCTTCTTGGTGTAGCAATTTTAATGGCCACTAGTGTATATTCGTTTCGCCTCTTAAGTAGCACATCTAGACATTAGTTAGCACTGGTCTTGACTTTCTTTTTCCTCTTTTCTTCCCAAAACATGCATGCTTGTTTTAGATGAGGATGTTTTGGGAAGAAAAGAGGAACAACAAAGTCAAGAGCAGTGCTACCTAATGGTTCCATGGGCTCCGCGGCTATTCTGCCACAGTACGGTTCAAAATGTTCAAATGTTTGTAAATCTTACGGGACTTAACGTCTGTGGTTATCAGTCCCTAAGCTTACAAACTACTTAAACTAAATATATACATGTGGCGTCTGTTCCGAAAGAACAGACGTCACTTTCGGAACAGACGCCACATGTATATATATACATAATATGCCGGTGACGGGCAATGATCCTATCGTTAGTGGGGAAGAGTGGGAAAATTTGATGCCCTTACTCTTACGGGAATTAGTTCATAACTACGAGTTTGAGTACTGTGGGCAGGGCGAAGCTGGGAATTTGTATCTGACGGGAGGCGTACCTAGGTAGTCCTTGCAGGTGCGGTGATCACTGTGTCTCCAGTGGTGTAGGGGTCAGCGCAACTGCCTAGAAAGCAGGAGACCCGGGTTCGAATCCCGGCTGGGTACACATTTTCAGCTTTGCCCAATCGCAGTTGATGTCATATATTCTATGAATATTACTTAAACTAACTTCAACCTAAAGACAACACTGATACCCATGCTCAAGGGAGGACTCGAACCCCCGACGGCGAGCAACCGCACGCTCAGCAGCACGGCGCTTTAGACCGCTCGGCCACTCCACCGCGGCCCCCGGCACTGGCGAGTCCCTTTGCTTTTGCTCCGAGGTAATGTAGGTATGTCATCCATTAACGACCATCAACGACAAGAGTAGATTCCATAAAATCCATTGCATAGTGTCACCACAGCAATGTTGCCACTAATTTAAGTTCCTACCCATATATATACCAGGTGAATCTAAATTCGCGCACCTTGGCTTCGCAGCGCAATTCCTCACCTGCAAACAATGAAAACTGCCTCCCACAAAATTGCAGCCTGCGCATATTTCCGCCAGTAAATTGATGTCAAAGACTGAGATGGCTGTGTGTTCCATACGACAGTGTGCTTCATAAATACTCCAACAAACTTGTACGGGGTGTTTTAGGCGTCTTGAGGAACAAAATGAGCATGGAAACCCATGCCTGGAAACGCCATTCTACGGAGAGTCCAAGTTACAGGCACCAGCTCCTGCCGCTAGACATCCCCTCCAGCAACTTCGACGCTCTGTAGCGTCTTGGATGACGTTTCCGGGCATGGGTTTCTATGCTCACTTTGTTCCTCAACACGCGTCCCACATCCCCTAGTGTTCACTGAAACACAACGTTATTAATTACAGAACAACGACATTGACGCTGCCTGCGCTTACTGCAGGTACTCGGGGTAATGACTGACGTAAAGATGTAAACATAAGTAGACTGCATACCCGTCATTCCGTCAACCAACGTCAGTTAAAGCGTTGTGTGATTAGAATGTACACCAACGAAGAGAAGGTAGAAATGTTATTCATCTATGGTGATTGTAAGTTAGCAGAACACTATTTGCAGTACTGAACACACCAGATGTAATTCGCAGCATTGGCCGTTAATGTTTTATTTAAAAAAACCACAGATCGATTTCCATCACGTAATGATCATCTTCAGTGTCCTTCAAACTATAGAACAAGATCAAAGATCAGTATGGAATTACGCACAAATACAAATTGAACTGGAATACCATATTAAATATAATATACAGACACCATACATACCGAGCATATGAATGCCCTGAATGTAACTGCAACGGTCAACATAAAATTGCAGTATCAAAGTTTGAAATAAGCGCGCTGGAATCAAACCTAAAAAAAAATTGCAATACTGTTTTCTTAAGTACAATACGGGTACATTTAGCGCAGCAGTTTTGTCCTTTTAAATACTGTTGTGTAGAGTATGCATACTTTAAAGGCTGTCCTTCCAACAAACTGCATCGATGTAATGTTTCTTTTATTGTTGTTGAAGGTAGGCGAATAGCTACGCAGGCAGAGGAACTGTACAGAGAGCGATATCCTCACAAGAACCCACCTTCCCGATGGATGTTTTCTCGTCTTGTTGCGACGCTTCAGGAAACGGAAACTTTCAGCCCACGACAACGTAATCGTTGTAGCAGTCTCACAGATGACGCTGCTAAAGTTACTGTTCTCGCTTCCGTTGCTAGGAATCCACATGTGAGCACACGTCAGCTTGGACACGAAACTGTCATTCCTAAAACCAGTGTGCATCGCATTCTTATATATCACCGGTTCCATCCTTACCATATACACCTACATCAAGAACTGCATGGGAATGATTTCCAGAATAGTGTACAGTTGTGCCAGTGAGCACTGCAGCAAATCCTCCCCAACCCGAACTTCTCCAATGTTCTATTTACCGATAAATATTCCTTCTCAAACAAAGAGCATGTAAATACAGGAAACATGCATTATTGGTCCAGCGACAACCCACGATGTCTTAGACAGGTGGAACATCAGTGTCAGTGGAGAGTTAATGTGGAATGCTTATGTGGTATCAACACGATGGCTGTCCAGCACATAATGCCTTGCGTGTACGTCGTGTTCTGAACCGAAGATATCCTGCCAGATGGATTGGTCGAGGAGAAACAGTTACTTGGCCTGCCAGGTCTCCTGATTAAAAATCCTCTGGACTTTTTTCTTTGGGTATGCATTAAAGACGTAATCTGTCCTGATATTCCAACAACTCCAGAGGACATGCAGGAACGTATCGAGTTTGCTTGTAATTCTTTTCAGCAGGCAACACAGGAAGCAGTAAATAATTTCTTCATTCAATGAATGCACCATTGTATCGGTCCAGGGTCACCACTTTGAGCACCTTTGAATGTTCTGCTCCTGGGCAATGTTTATATCTTTTTTTAATGTTCATTGTACATTCCGACGGACCTCAGCAATTCCAGCAGGACAATGCGACCCCTACACGTCTAGAATTGCTAAGAGTGTCTCCAGGAACACTTCTGAGTTTATACATCTCTGATGACCACAAAACATGAATATTATTGTGCATATGTGGGATCATAGCTTTTGTAGACTTGGAGAAAGCTTTTGACTATGTTGATTGGAATAAACTCTTTCAAATTCTGAAGTCAGCAGAGATAAAATATAGGGAACGGAATGTTATTTACAAATTGGACATTAACCAAACCTGTTATTACAGTTGAACTGCATGAAACGGACAAAGTGGTTGGGAAGGGAGTAACACAGGGTTCTAGCCTTTCTTCAAAGTTATTCAATTTGTACATTGAGCAAGCTGTAAAGGAAAGCAAGGAGAAATTTGGAGAAGGAATTAGAGTTCAGGGTGAAGAAATAAAGACATTGCGTTTTGCCCATGACATTGTAATTCTGTCAGAGACAGCAAAGGACCTGGAAGAGCAATTGAACGGAATGGATAGTGTGTTGAAAGGAAGAGCAAAAAAGGGTAATGAAATACAATCTTAGAAAATAAGGCGATGCTAAAGGAATAAAATTAGGTAACGAGACAATAAAGGTGGTAGATGCGTTTTGTTACGTGGGCTGTAAAATAACATATGATGGTCGCAGCACAGAGGATATAAAATGCAGAATAGAAAAGGGAAGAAAAGTGATTTTGACAAAGAGGAATTTTCTAAGATCGAATATTAAGTGTAAGGAAGTCTTTACTGAAGGCATTTGTGTGCAGTGTTTCCTTGTACGGGAGTGAACGTTGGACGATAAACAGTTCAGACAGGAAATGTTGTGACGTCGCTATTCTCTACAACGCCGGCGGTCTACATAAGTCGCCACACAACTACAAAAAGAGGCGATAAGTCGCGATATAGTACTTCGGCTGCCGAGGCGCCTGCAGTATCGGTACCTCTTTGCCTACTTCGCGCGCCAGCCAATAGGTAGAAGAGAGCTCGCTTACTTATAACGGCGCACAACACGTTGTTCCAATCAGTACGAAGCAGATCCACGAATTCGTCAGTTCCAGGAAGTTCATCAGAGGAGAGCCAGCAGTCTACTTAGGAAGTAGCTGGAACAATTTTTATTGCCTAGCAGAACAGTTTATCATTGCATTGAAAAACTGTGTATTCGTTAAGAAGACTTTTACCAACACAAGCACATCAAAATTAAATATTCATGTCGTCCGTTTTGTGGAGTAATCAATTCTTTTAGTTGCAAACCCATGTCCACATCCTTCCTAGCCCTCGTCCACCTACTTCTACTGTTCCGCCCTAGAGAGATAAAACGTAGAGGGTAGAGGTTTTTTAAATGTAGATATACAGAAGAATGCTGAAGATTAGGTGGGTAGATCCCGTAACTAATCAAGAGATGCTGAACAAAACTGGGGAGAAAAGGAATTTTTTTGGCGTACCTTGACTCAAAGAAAGGTTCGATTGGCAGGGCACATTCTTAGACATCAAGTAATCATAAATTTAGCATTGGAGGGAAGTGTGTGGGGTAAAAATCGCAGAGGGAGACCAAGAGACGAATACAGTATGAAGATTCAGATGGATGTGAGTTGCTGTAGTAATAAGTAGATGAAGATGCTTGCTTACTACTGGGCAGGGTGGAGATCTACATCAAACCAGTCTCCGGACTGAAGTCCACAACAACATCATCTGGCATGCCTGCAGAGTGCTGTTCATAAGAGATTTTCACCCTCTAGGTTAAGGCTAGTCTACACGTCGACAACAGGTTGCGACACTCGTTGCGTGAAATTAATTGCGCGCAACTGGTTTCGTGTATGTCTGTAGACTATACACTTCTGTTTCGTTGTTTTGTGAGTGCCGAAGAATGAAAGTTTTGGTAGCTGTAAGAGTTGTGGCGGAGCTATTGCTTCTCTATGTGAAATCGCTGCGTGACTGGAGTAAAAAAAAAAAAAACGATAGCTCGGTTGCTCAGTGACCTTGCTGAAAGAAATTCTGATTGAAGACCCTAGAAGTCATTTTAATCAACTTAGAATGTCACCAGAGCAGTTCACGTTCCTTTTAAACAGAGTTATTAATGCAATAAAGAAACAAGATACTGTTATGAGTGAAGCATTGTTACCAGAACTGAAATTACAAATTGCATTACGTTTCTTGTCAAGTAGGTATTCGTCTGTACAGTACCCATGCCGCGTTCCGAAATCTACAATTGCCATAGTTCGTTTGTATAGATATTTCGAATTGAATGTATTTTAGTCTGCAATTCACTAGTCGTTAACCCAACAATATTTAATTTTTATTTAACCAGTTTCGCCAAAGTTGGAAGGCGCCGAAACTGTTTAGTTTCGCCAGCGAGTTGCGCGTACGCCTGCCGCGCATGCGTACTGGCCAGTACCGCAGTTTCATGAAACCTAGTGTCGTCGTGTTAACTAGCCTTTACGGATTTATGGACAATCCTGCAGGTCGGTAGGTGTGAGTTCCCTCCAGCAGTACCTCAGACTCTAGTGGAGTCGTGTTGCAGCACTTCTGCGTGCTCGAGGGGGCCTTACACGATATTAAGGCGGCTGCACCAGTTACTTTGGCTCGTCAGAGTAATTTCGAAGGTACCTTAAGCGGTAAATACGCGTACTATTTACATTATGTATCACGTATAAATTTAGTAGTAAGGACATAATAAATTGCCAACTCGTTTGTGATGAAGGGGTTTTCATAAATGTAATAGGGTATTTTCCTGTGTTAAAAATATGGTTCGAATTGTTGTTATTCTGAACGATTATAACATTCAGACAGCATTTTCCCTCATAATTCTTACAAAACATATGTTATTTTTACGTAATTAAAGCTTAAAAATCATCAAATTTCACGATTAGATCACGTGATCGAAAACGCCCCGTTACTGGCTGAAGTACTGGTGACGTCATAGAACACCTACAGCGCGGCATCTAGAAGTCGGAGCTGTATTATTGTACGCGTTTCCTTCATTTCGCAGCTTTAAGTTCAGTTTTTTTCGTGATGTAAACGCGTTTACAGTTTTTATGCCACAATGGATGATGGTTATGTGAAGGCTGACAGCGGAAATCTCCCTAAAGTTGATGCAATTATGGTGTCTTCTTTCTTTAAAAACAATCCAAATTTTTATGTGCCAGAAATAAGAAACGTGAAAACTGCATTGTAAGTAATGCATACCTACATTTTAAAGCTAATTATTTCGAGAGATATTTTATGCCATTGGAAAAATGTACCCTATTTGTTAATGTCAGCAGACTTAATCTGAAGTCACCATATTTTGCAATAAAGGGTGAAATTTTATCTTCTATCCCAGCGGCCTTGAGTGATTATGTTGGCAACATCAACACGATAGATGTTCTGACCACATAGAATGACTAGATTAGTGTATCGTACAGACCATGAAGTAAATAAATAATGATGTTCCTGCTCTATGCTTCTTGTATGTACCCTTGTCCGGTCAGTAAAAGTAACTGCCCTCGTAAATCAAAGGTTTCACGACAAAATATTTGCGCTGTCACGCGATTGGCTAATGGCGACGTCTCACGATTCTCTGTTGCCAACATAGTCACAGGAAGCCGCCGGAATAGTTAGTAAAATTTAACCCAGTCAAGCACGCAGCTAAGGGAGTAATTTTGTTTAACTACTTCAATAGTGGTGCAAAGTGAAACATCAAAACCTGTAATATACAGTAAAAATGCCTTGTGTATAGTTATACAATATATCTGTAGCCTAGAACAGGGACAGCGGGTTGCGTCGGCGGTGTTTTCATATCGCTCGTCGTTTGGCAACGCACATTTCGCGTAGCCAAAGGCATGTCACTTGGAATAATATTGTTTACTTACATGAAAATGATCCTCACAGAAATACACGCATGAAGTAGCCGCTATTTCATTTGGATCTTTTCGTGCCAGTGTCAACCACTTTTTGCGTATCTTCTAATTTTTTGTACTTGCAAGAACAATTTTTCTGGGTCTTGACAGATGTATTGGTACAGTGCGGAACTAAGCAATATTTGTAGGTCATTATGCAAACGTTAACGCCCAAACACGAGGCCTCGGCCCAAACAATATACAGGTATTTGTTTATCTTACGAGAGCAGCAGCAGCAGCAGCAGCGTGTTGTATGACGTCACAGGCATCGCGTGACTCAAATGTAGCGTTTTAGCGGGCTTTCAAATTATTTGAATTTTATTTCTTTATTTTAAAAGTACTGAAATCCACGAGGTAAAAAAGCATGTTCGGACCATAATATGACATAATTAACAATTTAAAACGATTTCCAGAGAACAGGCAAATACCCTATTGTTGAAATGGTAACTGTTTTTAAAACCTAAGGGGCCAAACTGCTGAGGTTACAAACTACTTAACCGCTCAAGCGCGACGCCGCCTTCTACGTAACAGCACACCACCACCTAGAGAGAAGGCCGCGGCGCTCTCGTGTGACGTCAGGCAGAGTAGGTTTTGCGCGCATAGCTGACTGGGTAGCCGCTGGGGCACGGCCCTCTATGCCGAAGCAGCGAGCCAGTCAGCTATGCACCACAGTGTAACATATACAGTCACGACACTCCCACAGATTTTTGTTATACATTGCGACAGCAGCACTCCAAGCGGTCGACAAGCTACGCTTCTGAATACGATAGTTGATGGGTGCGAATAGTATCGTTTAGATTGACTTCAACATACTATTTACATTAGGGAACGTACGTAGTGCCTTATAAATAGGTAATAGTTTAAAAATAGCTCCCCATTTGTCTTTCTTAGGTTTCGTAAGATCCCTGGTACGAAACGGTACATCACAGGCCAGTTAATTTACAATCATCCTGTAACATAAAACTTTAAATGAGTAATTTCATTTTCTATTAAAAATGAAAATGCCTGGGAAACACCAAGAGACAAGCCCTTTAGCAGAGAGACGTCAATTTCTACGCAGGAACGTTAAGTATTTTTCATTACAATTCCAGTAAAATCGGTGAGGGTGGAATATAAGAAACGTATATAGAATGCAATAAATACGGTATTTAACATACCAAATCACCCATCACAGCTGTAGCTGAAGGAAAACCGTCACAGACATGGCAGTATAACGATAAAAGCAACCAAACTGTTTTCCAACAAAGATGAACCAAATTCTACAATTGTTGTTACATCTGAACCACAAACGGCAAGAATCATCAAAACATTTATTTATTTATTTTATTTTTTTAAGCTAAAGCAATTACACTTAAAAGAATATGCAAGTATAAGAAAGACTAGTGACGTGTAGAAATGTGAGAATCATTATACTCCATACCGAATTGATACGCGTCAAAAACTGGCTGTCATAGTAGGAACAGACCATAATAGAATTTTATTATACCATTATGTTTACATGAAACTTACTTTCAGCGGAATAAGCTGTAAATATACACATATTCGTAAGTATTTGTTCATGACAGAGTTGTTCTTTATACCACAGAATTACTTAAATTAGGCTGTTTTTATATTAATTTTCGTATTATGTTTGTCTCTCGATGTTCTAATAATGCTTCTAACGCAAAAATTATGGTAAGTATTTCGATAATTACGTACAAAAGCGATTATAAACAAACATCGATACTTCTGCACCTTGCCCACCGCTAGGAGCGTTAGTGTCGCAGCAACCGTCAGTTAGTAACAACTTTTACAGCAGTGAGTGTCGTGACTGTATATGTTAGACTGTGCTATGCACGCGCAACCTACTCTGCCTGACGTCACAAGAGAGCGCCGCGGCCTTCTCTCTATACTCCGTTCACCGAAACGAGACAGACTGTAAACAGACCGGGGCGGGACAAGAACAAGTCTCTCGCTCAGTGTAGCTACCTTGTAGTGCTCAGTCGATGTGGTTCCGTGTTGTAATGGAATAGGGACTGTCGCTGTTGGTCGCGTTTTAATTCCAAATTAATAACTTATACACCAACAGCCATAAAGTTTATGTTGTTTTATTTGACGACTGGTTTCGCTATTACATTAATTCTTCTTTATATTTTGAATGACATACGTACAGCATGATGTTATGGATACAACAATGATTCGCAACTTGATTTGTAAAGGGCCTGGAGATGGTATTAATGCAATACCGAAACCGGTCGTTAAATAAAAGAGCATAAATTTTACGGCTGTTGGCGGATAAGTTAATAATAATTCGGAATTAAAACCTCTCTATCAGGTGTGAAGCGGTTGTGTGTTTCGCTGTATAGCAGTGACATTAGACGCCATAGATATTCAAAATTCATTTCTTTTAATAATTCATAGAATCCTTGAAAATTGCCCAAATTGCGACGTTTCGTTTACGACAATAAGAATTATGTCAACAAAACAACGATTCATGTACTTTCGTTCGTATCACATTTCTGTGAAACTCATCAACACTTTCTGTAAGCGTCTGTCGTGATGGTTTTTTGGAGACTTGTAATCAATTACCATATGATAAACTGAGGAACGACCAGCACCCGTAGATGCAGCTGTTTTTTAACAATATCTGCCATTTATGGTTCTGGACACAACAGTTATATTTTATACACGTCGAAAACTTAATGATTTCTTCTTGGATTGCTTCTTGCGTGGTTTCAAAATGTTGGATGACATAATGAGTTTACGCTTGTGCAATCCAGACGAGAAAGAGAATACGAAAGCTTAATACTTGTGCTGCTATGCAGCAAGTGGTCCTTTAAGGTGAAATTTGTAGCCAGTCTCTAATATCAGCCCTCATAACACACACAAACGCTTTACTCCTGTAACGGATGTGGCGACATTGAGCGGGTGCCCCTGTTTTGTCCACCCCTGGTGACGCGCCTCGCTGTGTTTACAGCCCGTCTCTCGTTTCAGTGAAAGGAGTATAGGTGGTGGTGGACAGCCCCTGCTGCGTGAACCCATTGCGCATGTCCCAACAGTGCTGCAAATGATGTATCTAATGGGGTAGTAGAGAAATCATTCTAAAAAAAAGCGTTGACACGAGTAGCGGGATTTAACAGGCCCAATCACTTTAAGAACAAAGACTATTAATCAAGCTATAAAAATTAATTCCTCACAAGATTTAAAAAAAAAAAAATTGAGAATGCTCAAAACACGGCAGAATACCCAATGCATTACAAGACAATTAAAAGTCTTCTTCCTTATTACAGTAGAGTCCAGAAAACTCTTACGGTCGGGGTTCGAATCCTCCCTCGGGCATGGATATTTGTGCCGTGCTAGTTCGTAAGTAGTTCATAAGTAGTTTGTAAGTTTAGGGACTGATGACCCCGTAGTTAAGTCCCATAGACTATAAAAACATTTGAACATTTTTTCCGGAAAACTCGGCTCTCAGCAACCCGGCAGTCCGGATAACTCGGGCACACCCCAATAAACCCTCGGCAATTATTCCGTGATCGCATAATGCAGGAGAGAACTGATATGGCAGCGTGTAGCAGTTACAGGCTATGTATGGTCCCAGAAATCATTTCTTGTGCCAACTACATACTATTTAACATTACTTTGAGTTTCATTATTGAAGTACGTAGATGCCTTTTCATACTAAAAACAGTTTTGATCAAAGTACTGGAGTGAATTTTTTTCTCGGTGTCGTTTAAAATCTGCTTAGGCGCGATGAAAAATAATGAAATTGGTTACAGCAGTCAACAATGACACACATGTGACGGGAACGCGCGCACTATGACGCTCAGTCTGCCTACAGCGTTTGTCTTTTCTTAACCGCGTTTTGTAAAGTCGATGTGACTGTAAGTAACGAATGTCATTTGTTAGGTGTTGGCTTACATTTATTTTGTGTTTCTGTATTCCATCATTTGTATTGTAATTTAAAGTAACAATAGAAAGTATTTTATAACAAAAAACTCATACCTAATCTATTTTAACACCATTACCGATAAACCGGCATTTTCACAAACTCGGCCAACCTTCGGTCCACATTAGACCAAGTTTCCGGGACTCTACAGTATAACCATATCTCAAAATTCTCAGAACTCCAACACCAATCAGCCCAGTTATTGCGCCCAACTTTCGAAAATCGGAACGCATACAAAGACAAAAACGGTCCTATACTTGTGGTCCATGCAAATAATTTAATGTAAACTCTGTCAGCATGAAACTAAGGAATGTCTCGCACTGTCATCTCGCGGCCGTCCTTCAAAATGCAATGACAGAACTTAAAAAAACGATTAAAAAAGCGCGGATGGCACATGACGTCACACACGCTAAGCGAGTGATCAGCAGTAGACGGCATACGCAGTCCCACACACTTGAGGTATTCTAAGGACACAACACACGCACCTTGCCCTGGGGAGGACTCCAGCTTCCGACGGGAGCGTCATCGCAATCTATGACATGGCGCATCAAGCCACGCGGCCATTCCCGCGCGGCAACCGTAATTACTTAGGCCCTCATATCTCATAAAATACGTATCATAGTATAATTTCTCGTGTGTATTGATTAGTATCGTGTATCCTGTATGTGTTGAGGAAGTAATAAATTTAACTCTCATGCCTAATACCGTAATTTCAATGCAAGGACAGAGGAAAAGTAATAAACTAGAAACTTCTTTCCTATGATCACTTTCCTGGGGTTGTCGGGACTGTCAGCGAGAAAATTTTTCATAAGGGTTTGAAATTAGCTGTACAATTTATTTAAAATTCGCTAAGTTTAATCATTCTCAAATAGGAGATGACTAAAATTTCTTTAATAAAAATACACCTTCTTTAGCCGACATCGTTGATGAAATATATTTATAATCCTTGAGAGGTATCAATGATTTAAATCATCTTCAGAATGATTTACAAGGTCTTCACTTAGGAGCACATGCCAAATAAACGGTGTTTCGTCGAGATATAAAATGAATAAAACAGCATGGTCAACATGTTAGAAATACGTCACCAAAATGGATCGTCATATCAGATTAAAAGTTAAAATGGGACTATTTCTGACGTAAGTATAATAAAGACTAAGTCTTATACTTACGTCGAAAATAGTCCCATTTTAACTTTTAATCTGATATGACGATCCATTTTGGTGACTTTTTTTTAACACGTTGACTATGCTTTTTTATTCATAAATCGATGAGAAACTCTTTATTTGACATGTGCTCCTAAGTCAAGACCTTTTAAACCAATTCGAAGATGATGATTTAAGTCATTGAAATCGGTCAAGGAAAATAAATATATTTTATCAGCGATCTTGGCGTAACAACCTAAAGAAGATGTACTTTTATTGGCATTTAAACAGAGTTTCGTTATTCACATATCTTAGGTGGACAGACTTATGTGAGTCTCATTGTAAATAACGTCGTATTTCCTGAAGTGTATGTCCTGTGTGGTTTTTAATTCCATGCCACTTGTTTCCTAAAGGTAAAAACTATTTGTAACAACTGTTGTTGAACTCAATTCTTTAGTATAGGAAGAGATGCGAACATTGTCAAATGATGCAGTTTTTGTGCGAATTTTATTCTTTATGACTTCATATCTCCTGAACTATGCTTCTTACGTAGCAGTGACTATTGTCCCATAGAGAGAGGAGATGTGGAACAAAAACATATATAATTTTTTACGATGTATAGATATAGATTAACTGATAGGCGAACGTTCTGCATTCGCCTTGACAACAAGTAACAAAACTGTGGAGATTTAGTGTCGGGAATTTGTGACGGGAGGAAGGCTAGGTTATTCGCGCCATGGTCACGTTGACCTTTAGAGCAGAGATGCCGCAAGCAACGGTAGATCTTATCTTTCCCTCACACTGCTGGCATAATAAGAGCTGAAGTCCGTACATCGGTTATAGGAAGAAGAAAAAAGAAAACAAAGGACTAAGGCCATGCTGTAGAACAAAATGAGACACGCACAACCAGATCGGTACAGGACAGAAAACGGAAATAATTTTGCCCTCTTGATCTTCTCTCTATCTCTCTCTCTCTCTCTCTCTCTCTTTATTTTTTGAGATATCGTAACAAAAAATTCAGAATGAATGCTATGTGGAACGGAAAGAATAAAAATATAGTCTTACTTTTTTCTGGCCGTTTCTTTTCGTCTATGCAGATTAAAAAGACAATTAAGTTCACTTGAAAAGAATAGAAGTATAACGTGTGATTTAATTATGAATGCTGTATTTAAAAGTTATGCATTATGTAAAATGTAATATTCAATGTGGCACAAAAGTGACGACTGACGAGTGCGACAGTTTCCAACAAGTCTCACAACTTCAAAAAGTTTATCACATCCCTTGTAAGTTGTAATACAGTAATGTTGAGTATTTTAAATATGTACACTGTTGTGAGACTTTAACTTTTCGCGGCGTAATGAATGTTCCAACAACTTACGGGTATGCTGCCGCGGATTATTAGTCTCGGAGTATCTTATATAGTGATTGTAAGGATTATCGCTAACCCAAAATTTGTGCCACGTCCGTGGTACAAATTTGAATTCAAGGGCCTCATAATCAATAACTTTCAATTTGAATGCTTCTCAACCAATTTCAGGATTACAAATTATTTGTTTATGGGCTATATCATTGTTTATACTGTATGGTAACCTAAGGACTACTGTCTCTTGGCGACGGTAGTCAGTTGTTTGCTAAAGATGCCCTTATAAGCCAAAAACTATTTTGAAATACATAAAAGTAGTAGAACAGAAAAAAATCATTTGTTTTTAAGTCTTAAATATGGAATTCGTCTACCAAAAATTGACAGAAGAATCCACAAACAGTTCAACTATTTTTCTTTGCACATTTATGAAAAACTCAGTGATGGTGCGTCCATGCTTTACGGTCGTGTTATTTAGTTAGCGAAAAGTAATAGTAATAAGTATTCGATGTAGTTGTTACAGAGTCCACTTATGACACTTCAATGGCAATTTACAAAGCGTGTTCAATGGCAATGTCTGACGATGCTGCTCAATATGTATTATTACCTAACGTTGACTTTTTCTTGTTTTCTTTCTCTCATTGGAATTGACCTGTGCGTAGTGCTGTGAAAAAATATACCAATGAGATAAAAGAAGAAAAACAGCCAGCCAGAGGCAACAACACATGTATAGCTGCATCTACAGAAACTGCCGCTGAAAATGCCTTGAAAATAAAGGCGTAACGCTTATGGCATAAATACGTCTTTATTTCTGTTGCAAAGAGGGACCCTATGTACAAATATCTGCACATTAATATAAGCAACCGAGGAAAAGGACAACACAATAAACTAACAAGAATTATTCGGCTTTAGTACTACTTGTTCATCTCAGCGAGGCATTTGTTAGCGCCAAATAGAGCGAGGCACATGATTTAATGTACGGTCCGTGAGATACATACAACCATCGTAGAAGGCAAAAAATATCCTACGAGGAAGAAAGGGAGAACCGGATTCCTGCGGAGAGTATCAAAGTGCATGAGTGGCTCGAGAAAAGCAACGGGCACTAGTTTCACAACAGCGGTAAACAAATAAAATATGACTGCGTCACAAAGAAATAATGCATTGTCACAAGAAAGCACGTTAGTGTGGAAAAAATTGTAGTTATTGATCTCCGTAAGTACTTGAATAACGTGTTGATATATAACTGCGTCACAAAGAAATAATGTAAAGTCGCATGAAAGCACGTTAGTATGGAAAAAAATATTTTGAATAACGTGTTGATTGCGGTTCAATGCCACGCAGAACCAACGTCAGCGTTACGATAGGATATTTCAGCAATGACGACCGCAAACCTATAACCAGGGTGTGTTTTGGTCGTATCAAAACAAAAAGACATCTACAATTAAAGACGAGAATTGTTAAAAAATTACGGAATTTTTCTCACAATTTTCCTCTATGCTTATCTTTTACTTATTATACACTAGCTGAAAACCTAGAGTTGCCTGTGAATTTATTTATTTATTCCTTCCTTCGAATATTAATTTAAGGGTAAGGAAGTCTTTTCTGAAGGCATTTGTGTGGAGTGTTGCCTTGTACGGGAGTGAAACATGGACGATAAGCAGTGCGGACGGGAAGAGAATAGAGGCTTTTGAAATGTGGTGCTACAGAAGAATGCTGAAGATTAGGTGGGTAGATCGCATAACTAATGAAGAGGTACTGAACAGAATTGGTGAGAAAAGGAATTTTTGGCATACCCTGACTAAAAGAAGGGATCGCTTGGTAGGACACATTCTTAGACATCGGGGAATCGTAAATTTAGCATTGGAGGGAAGTGCGTGGGGTAAAAATCGCAGAGGGAGACCAAGAGATGCGTATAGTAAGCAGATTCAAGTGGATGTGGGTTGCCGTTCTTATGAGGAGATGAAAAGGCTTGCTCAGGATAGAGTAGGGTGGAGAGCTGCATCAAACCAGTCTCCGGACTGAAGACCATAACAACAACATTCCTTCCTTGAGTTAATACTTCTCCTATAACTTCTCTCTCCATCCATCTCCTTATTTTCTAAATTCATGTTATATTTATCGGAGAATATATAATAAATAAGGCTGTCTTGCTTAATGTACAAAATTATAAGTGCAGTATCCAAACGAAGAAAGACAGTAATCAAACGACATACAAATTTAGTACGATCTCATATTTATTGAGTTATAAGTTGTACAATTGTACAATCAAAAATGTTCAAATGTCTGTAAATCTATCGGACCAAACTGCGTGGTCATCAGTCCGTAGCTTACAAACTACTTAAACCAAGGTACACTAACCTACGGACAAACACACACACACCCATGCCCCAGGGAGGACTCGAACCTCCACGGCGAGCAACAGCGCGCTCCGCAGCGAGGTGCTTTAGACCGCTCGGCTACTCCACCGCGGCAATTGTATAATCTTTCAGGTATATATTCATTTGTATAAGTGTTGTATATTAAAATCTGTTGCGATTATATTTTATTACTAGTAAAGAAATAATACAATTAGTAGTAAAGAAGTAATAGATTAAAACTTGGTACGTGATGGGGCGGTTTTCCATTAACGTTACTGTCCATGTTCTCATATCTCACTAACTACGTGTCGTACTGTGATACAGTTCCGAAAATACTTTTAGCTATATGTGTGTGTATACTGTCTGTAAAATTTCTTGTGGCTACAATTTGTAGTGTATAAACTATAAATTTCAACGTCATACCGAATGCAGTAATTTTAGTCCATGAACGTAGGAAAAGTAGTAAGCGATAAACTTTTTCCCTTTCATCATTTTGCTGTGGTTTATCAGGGAGAAAAATATAATGAGTGTATAAAATTATCTTTAAAGTTTGTTGCAAGTCGCTAAGTAATCTCATTCTCATATGATGTATTTTTAAAGTCTCGTCACATTATGTGGCATTTTTTTGCGATTCCTATTGTTTATAACGTCATATCTCATGAACCATGTGTTGTATGTGGTTCTTACCTTTACAGAATTGGTACCTCTCGGTAAGGAATATGTGTATAAAATTTGGTTGAAATCTGTCCTGTGGTTTAGGAGAAAATATGAAACATTGTTGCGTTATACAGCAGTTTTTTATGGCATACCATTGTTTATGTTCAAAATGTTCAAATATTTGTGAACCCTAAGGGACTTAACTGCGGGGTCATCAGTCTCTAAACTTACAAACTACTTATGAACTAGCTTATACTAAAGACAGCACAAATATCATGCCCGAGGTGGGATTCGAACCCCCGACGGGGAACGGCCTCGCGCATCATAGCATAGCGCCTCAAAGCGCTCGGCCACTCCGCCGCGGCCATTGTTTACGACATCATATCTTGTGAACTATGTGTTGTACGCAGTGTTGCCAGATGGCAGAGAGAGAAAATACCTACAGTCTCACAAAAATGTACTTACGTTTTCCCTACTTTCTCCCTACCACATCATTAAATCCCCTACATCAGGGGCGTAGCCAGGATTTGGATCTGGAGGGGGGCCGTGGCATCATACCTCAAATTGATTTCTACCAAAAATAAATAAATAAATAAATAAATAAATAATAAAAAAATTAAAAAAAATAAAAACTATAATAAAAAAAACAGAAAGAAAAGTAGTTTTATATATGAAGACACTTCCTCCTTGATGCTTTTCTTTGTGGAGAAATATGTCTCTTGGGGGGGGGATGCATACCGACAGCTTCCGCCCTCTGGATACGTCACTGCCCTACATTGAAACTTCAGCAGTATAATAAATGGAAAGGAAATTATATCTAAAAAGTAAAAACGTTATAGACTATGTTAGTACTTAATGTACGTTGAATGGGCTAATTACTCAGCAGTATAAAATAGTATTCTTTTTATAAATCCATTTCTGGATCGATGTGCAGCAGCGACTTTTATTTCGTGACTGAGTGCTATTTTGCTGTCACACATTTAAAATGGGCAAATGGCACATTCCACATGAAATGAGACAAGTGCTCTTTTTCAGAAAATCACCAAAGCAAAGAGTTAGGCGTGTTAAAACAGTAACAAAATATAATTACACAGATTTTTCCCTTCTCAATTTTGTCACACCAGTTACACGGTTTTTGATTAAAAGTATGTTTTCAGCAATTACAAAAAATTAATATTTAGACTTGATAATATTAATTTCCTGTTACATATATATATATATTAAAAGACGAAATTCTGAAAGGGATATTTTAAGATTATTCCAAAGACAATTTCTGACAGCCTATGTTTCACACCCGTGACTACGGAATCAACCGTTTACATCTCGTCAACAGTGGTGGAATATACCTCGAAATCAAGGTTTTTTTTTTTTTTTTTTTTTTTTTTTTTTTTTTTTTTTTTTTCCATGTCCCGTACCTCTTGTCATGTAGGGCCTCCAAATCTCGAAAGTTGCCCTGTACCCAACAAGCGGCATCTAATGAAATTGCGTGCTTATGGAATATCTCCCCAATTGTGCGATTGGCTTCACGATTTCCTATCAGAAAGGACACAGTTCGTTGTAATTGACGGTAAGTCATCGAGTAAAACAGAAGTGATATCTGGCGTTCCACAGGGAAGCGTTATAGGTCCCCTACTCTTCCTCGTGTTTATAAACGATTTAGGAGATAATCTGAATAGCTCCCTTAGACTGTTCGCGGATGATGCTGTCGTTTATCGGTTAGTGAAGTCAACAGAGGATCAAAAGCAACTGCAAAGCGATTTAGACAAAATTTCTAGTTGGTGCGATAATTGGCAATTGTCACTAAATAAAGAAAAGTGTGAAATAATACACATGACCACTAAAAGAAATCCGCTGAACTTAAATTACGCGATAAATCAGTCAAACCATTAGGTCGTAAATTCTACCAAATACCTATGAGCTACAATTACGAACAACTTTGACTGGAGAGAACACATAGAAAATATTGTGGGGAAGGCGAATCAAAGGTTACGTTTCATTGGCAGAACGCTTCGAAGATGCACCAGCTCCACCAAAGAGACTGCCTACATCACACTTGTGCGTCCTCTCCTGGAGTACTGTTGCCCCTTGTGGGACCCTCACCAGGTGGGACGGAAGATATTGAGAAGGTTCAGAGAAGGGCAGCTCGTTTTGTTTTATCACGTTACGGGGGGGAAAGCGTCACGGAAATGTTGCACTAATTGGGGTGGAAATCATTAAAAGAAAGACGTTATTCATTGCGGCGTGATCTGTTTGCGAAGTTTCAATCACCGACTTTTAGTTCTGAATGTGAAAATATTTTGTTAGCACCCACCTACTTAGGGAGACATGACCATCCCAATAAAATAAGAGAAATCAGATCGAAAACGGAACGATTTAGGTGTTCTTTCTTCCCGCGCGCTATTAGAGAATGGAACGGTAGAGAAAAGTTATGAAAGTGGTTAATGAACCCTCTGCCAGGCACTTAAATGTGATTTGCAGAGTATCTATGTAGATGTAGATGTAGATGTTCTGGCATCATACATGGCCAAATATAAAAACTATGTTGCCGTGTAAGACGATACCGCGTCCAATTCTTTCTGTACTATTACACTGAGTACTTTTAAGCACCGTCAAATGAGGTAATTTAGGACAGTATGGTATATTTGCTTTTTCGCGCTTTCGCACACTGATTATTTTAAGTGAGAAACTTTATTTTCGCATTCTACGACTGTTGTTTTGAGTCTTATGTAAACCTTGATATATATCCGATTAACAGTTTCGAGGTTGAAATTTCACGCAATATCGTGAATTGGAAACTTTCTATAGTCCCAACAAGCGTAAAAGCGTTCTAACTGCAGTTGTCATCCAGGTCATTAACCACTTTATTTGTGTGTCTCAGGCAAATACCGGTTCAAATCGACTTTTCTATTTTTAGGATTTTTATTCGTTTTACATACACCCTCCACTTCACGGACATAGAATGAAATCTTTACAACCCGTGGAAGTTATGGTAAAATCAACCTCAAAACAGCCCGGAATCACCCCATTTGATGGAAGTACACTTATCAATGTACTTACTAAAAAAAGGATTTTTAGATCGTCTGGTGGATCCTCAAGAGGAAGAGACATACGGAGGAAACGGGAGTCCAGCGCATCAAAAAGTAGAAGAAAGGCTAAGACAGCTACATCCAACCAAGCTATGAGTTTGAGCATGATGAAATTTTTGAAGAAACTTACTTCGGGTGAATCTGCTCCAGATGCCTCAGATGAATCTGTCCTCCAAGTTTCTGTAGTCGCAGAAACAGAACCAGGATCGAATGATTCTTACCCTTTCTGATACACCATTAGAATTGGGCGAAACTGCTGTTACCCAAATGTCTGATCCGAATTAGGAGTTAAGAAGTGAAAAATATTTGTGATTCAGAAAATCTAGAGGAATTAGATCTTGGAAAGTGGGTGTTTCGAGTAACAGATTCACAGCGTCATGACGTAATTCAAAATATTCCTCAACAAAACCTCCAGAAATCTGATGAGAGCTACCCGAAAGACGCAAATGAAAGACATTTTACTAAATTTCATTTTACTAGAAAATTGAGTAATGGTGATTCAACATCGGAGGTGGTTGGTTTACTCTAGATCTCAAGATAAAATTTATTGTTTCCATGTAGGCTTTTTTCACATTTGCAGACACAGATGGTAAGAGATGGTTGTTGTAACTGGAAAGATCAGTGGAGGATATTGCAAAGACATGAACAAAATCAACGACACTTGGAGTGGAATTCTATAAAGAAATGAAATATGGGAAAACGATAGATAAGGAAAACGAGAGACAGATTAGGGAATCATAAAAGTATTTTCATAACTTGGTTGAAAGATTGATCGATATTATCAACTACTTAGCCTCACACAATCTGGCATTTAGAGGTCATTGATAATCCCTTAACCTGAATGATACTGGAGACAGTGGAAATTTTATAGACCTATTTAAACAGTTATCCAAATATGATGTAACACTAAAAGAGCACTTGCAACGAATTAATGAAATGCAACTTTCTTAGCATTATCTGAGGCACGTGATCCAAGATGAATTAAACTCATTACCGTCAAAACCTGTCATTAACGAAATTGTAAAAAGGGTCAAAGAAGGAAAATATTATGCCTTCATGCTCGATTGTACCAGAGATGTGTGCCGTGCGGAACAAATGTCAATAATATTAAGATTCTGCAATTCCTCAACTGGAGAGATAGAGGAACATTTTGTTGGGTTTATTGCCGTTGCAGAAACAACGGGAGAGTATTTAACAAATGCACATTTAAAGGAACTAGAAAATAATGATCTAGATATAAAAAACTATCGAGGACAAGGATATGATAAAGGCGCCAACATGGTTGGCATTAATAAAGGTGTCAGAACAAGAATACTCAATATTAATCCATGACATTCTTCTCGCCATGCCGATGCCATTCTTGGAATTTGCTTCTTGTAGGTGCAGCTAACTCATATACAGCAGCTACAACGTTTTTCGGCTTCATCAATAAAATTTATGTGCTCTTTATAAGGTCTAGAAAGCGTTGGGAACTTGTAAAAAGTAAATTAAAATTGACATTGAAACCTCTGTCTGAAACAAAAGGGGTTAGCAGAATCGGAGCACTAAAAGCTATATTATTCCAATTTGATGTCATCGAAAGCGTAATGACCTGAGAAGTAAAACTGTTGATTCTGAAACTCTTAGTGAATGTGAAGCAGCCTTGAACGAAATGTTAACTTTCGAGTTTACTGTCGCAATACACGTGTAGTACGATATTTTACTACGTATGAACAATATAAATTTTTGTGTCCCAACTTCGTCGCCGCTTTTGTGTCCCAGCCTCGTCGTAGGTGTCGGTGGCCGAGTGGAATGAGACCGACACGCTGGTGCAGGTACGGAGGGGAGCAGCCAGAAACTATAAACACTGGAGTAAATTAGAAAGAGATATATATTGCACAGAATGTAACAATACTTAACTTTTACATAGTACTGCAGAGTGTTGATACATAGTTGTTAGAGGCCTGCCTAGTGCCTGTACAATAGCAAAGTCTTCACTGGTGCCTATCTGATTACGAAGGTCCTAACTCGTTGCTATCTCAGTCCGAAGTGACCGGTGTCTTTCCGTGGTGGCCACGAGCGGGGTTGTAGCAGAGGGCGCTCGTGGCTGTCGTCGTGAGAACGCCGCGCCGTGCGTGCATGGCGGCGCGCGGCGAAAGTAGGTGGCGCGCACTTTGTACTTGTGCGACACCACATAAATAAACAATGGCAGTCGGTTCAAATGAACCTGAAAGTAAATGTTGACTCTTTACGTTCATTTCGTGACTGGATCAGAGAATTCCGTATTATAGTATTTGACACATGCGTTATAAAAGCTCGATTTTTTGGGATAAATAGTAGTAGTTACGAAATTGAGTTTGTGAGTTTAAAAGGAAAATAATAGCACAGAAAAAACAAATGTTCGATTATAAACAAATTGATGAACCAATACAATCTGCAGAAATGCAGTACAGAGTTATTTTTTTTAACACAATGATAGATGCTGTAACAGTCTACAGTGAATGTTGATTCAAAGCGCTCGAAGAATATTCTGAGCGATTTGGTTTTATTTGTGATATCAATTACTTGAAATCTCTATCCAAGGAGGGCCTTTTCAAGGATTGTAATGATTTAGTTATGGTACTCCGAGCAGGCGAAAATAGTGACATACAGCCTTTAGAACTTTACGAGAAACTCCAGCTTTTAAAATCCAATCCACTAGACTCAATCAAAGACGCAAAACAACATTTTCAGTAGATTTTAGAAAACAATTTGGAAGAAGTATATTTAAATGTTTACAGATCACGCACTGAAACGTGGCCCCTGAGCGGAGAATGTTGGGAGTTGAAGCTTGCATTCAGCTGCCAGCTTACGTCGTATAGCTTACAGGTTTTAAAAGAAACAGCATGTATGGGGTTAAAGCGTCACAGATGGAACAGGAAATTAAGTATCACTTTAATGTTTGAGTAATGGAAAACTGGAACGTATATCAACGAAATATTAATATTTTTAAGGGACGTATTAAGCGGGTGTAGCAACGCCTTCTCTTTTTTCTGTCATAACTGAATAACAATCGGAATTAACATTTTTCATACCACTTTCAAGGACAGCCTTCCGTTTTCTAAAAGAAGTCGTAGGGGTATGTGGACTTATTTTAGCAAATAACAAAGTGGAAGATAATAATCAATACCAAGCACAAATCAACAATACATTGACGATGTCTGATGTAAAATACTGATACTGTTACGAGGTAAGGTTGGTAGAGAGCATAAACATTCTGTAGACACACGAACTCAGCCGACTTCCGCCGATCACAGAGGGGCCACGAAAAAGTGCATGACCTGTACATAACAATCAGAATCATGCTCACAGTTCCAGTCAGTACAGCTTCGGCCGAGAGAAGCTTCTTAAAATTAAAGTTGATTAAGACTTAATTGAGAAGCACAATGAGCCAAGAAAGACTATCTGCGTTGTCAGTACTATCAACTGAAGGCGAAATAGCGACTAGTATTAAGTATGATGTCCTCTCCGGGGGACACCACCTTGACGAAGCACTGTCCGTGCGGGTGGAGAGGCTTGCGTATCCGCGTGAAGCAGAGGGCTATACCGAAGGTAGAGAACCTACTGCCGGAAAGGCCTCAGCTGATGGATCAAACTAAGAGTGTCCCACAACGTCCCGTCTTCCTTATCCTCTCCCAGTCCTTTCCCAATTCCTTTCCCAACGCAAGGTGTGATGCGATCCGTGCCGAGGGGTGCGTGGAATATGGGTGGATGTGTCTAGAACGGAGCCTCAGGGATACCGGGCGACCTCCACGCGGGGTTATCGTGGTTTAGACCATATAAATCCCCAAATCTCCTGGGACTAAGATGAACACGGAGAAAGAAAGTATTTTAAAAGAATCTGAGGGGCAATCTGAGACCTCAGATACTCAGACATCGGGATCAGGACCGATGGAGTGCACTCCTACTTCTGAATCAGGGTCTAGACCTGAGCAAGAAGTGGGAACCGTAACAGAGAAGTTGGGCCAGATTAGGATTAAGGCCTTGTCTGCAGCTCAGAGGAGGAAACGTCTCCAGGAACAGAAGCAAAAGAAAGGAAAAGAATTGCTTCCTAAGCATAAGTGGAGGGAATCAAAAGGGATTGAGTCCAAGACCTCCAAAAAGAAACTGCCTCAGGTCGAAGGGGATACACAGACCCCCTCGACGTCAAAGACAGGTGGCAAGAGGGTTAGGGAGGAATCTAAGACTCCCTCCTCTCTGGACAAACGTGATCCTAAAGGGCTGAGGCAGGAAATAGGGAAACAGACCTATAGTACTTCAGTCTCGGTCTTTAGAATGGCGGTTGTCCAAGAAGGATACCCACTGGTGAGCATCACCTCGCAGCAGGAGCAGCTCGTGCAGATGGCCCTCTTTGAAGAGATTGGGGGAGACGCTGGTCCAGGACCCAAGTTCAGGAGGGTCTATCTAGATCGCGGTACCCTCATTTTTGTCTGCGAGGGGGAGCACTCAGCAGAATGGCTTAAGGAAAAGGTGCCCATGATATCCCCATGGGAGGACGCGAAGCTGCTGGTCACGACAGCAACCGAACTCCTGAAGACCGCAAAGGTATCAATATGGGTACCAAAGATCCTTAAGCATGTCCCTCCAAAGACTGTTCAAGAAAATAAGGGTCCAGAACCCAAAAGTCTCAACAGAGGATTGCATAAAAAAAAGGTCGTTTCAGAAGGACGAACCCTGATGGTGGAGGTCGGAGAGAAGTCCCTGAAGGCAATGCGAGAGCAAGGCCTGAAACTGTTTTTAGAGTTCTAGCAGGTCGCCGTCAGTGTAATCAAAGACCTTAAAGGCAATAATGGCAGCAAGATGGGGACTGGAAGTGCTGCAGATTAACCTGCAGCACAGTAAAGGGGCCACTGCTGCCCTGAGCCGTGGCCTGGGGAGACAGGAGGTGCACGTGGCCCTGATACAAGAACCCTATTTATACAAAGGGGGCGTATTGGGCCTCGGTGGTACTGGAGGTAAGCTGATTTATGCTAGAAATCTAAAAAACTCCAGAACATGCATTTATGTTAGAAATGGAATACCTTTCATACCAATGATGGATTTTTGTTCCAGGGACTTGGTGACCATCAGGATGCAGCAACGTGAGGAAGGCATCAAGAAGGAAATTGTTTTGGCCTCGGCATACCTTCCTTATGAAGACAGCTCTCCTCCTCCTTTGGAAGTGAGGAGACTGACGGAAGCCTGCCACCGGCAAGGTGACGAACTGTTGGTGGGATGTGATGCCAATGCCCACAATCTATCGTGGGGCAGCAAGGACACCAACAGTAGACGTGAGCACCTTCTTGAATTTCTCCTATCTAACAACTTGGAGATCCTGAATAGGGGTGATGAACCTACATTCAGGAATAGTAGAAGGGAAGAAGTAATTGACATAACTTTTGGTTCCATGATGATGGGAAGTTACGTCAAACAGTGGCATGTGGTCCTGGAGCCATCCTCATCAGATCACATATATATTAAATTCAAGGTTCAAATGGGAACCAGACAGACCATGGCCTATAGGAATCCCAGGAAAACGGACTGGGAGACATATAGGAGAGACCTTGACTTCAGCCTATCGGAAATTAAAACTTCGATAAGGAATCCAGCAGAGTTTGAGGAAGTAGCAGAGGCCGTAACCTCTGCTATAGTGACCTCATACCAGGACAACTGCTCAATCACTAAGAAGTGCACTAAGAAGTGCCTTGGTGGAATAATAACCTGGAAATGCAAAGGAAACAGGTACGAATACTGTTTAACCTTTCGAGGCGCAAAGGACAATGGGCAAAGTATCGTGAGGCCCTTGTCAATTACAACCTTGCCATCAGACGGGCAAAGGAGGCATCCTGGAATGTATTATGTGAGGAAGTGGAGGGCACGGCTGCTCAAGCGAGACTTCATAAAATCCTCACTAGAGTACCAACTAATCCAGGAGGAACATTGAGGAAGGAGGATGGGGAGTATACAAAGACAGCACATGAAACGCTGGAACTGCTCCTCAAGACTCACTTTCCTCAATATATTCTGGGGGATAACTCAGACCAGAATGTGATTCCTGAGAGACAACGGTTCTCAGGTATTCGCAAAGAGGACTGGGATCTGGCCAAGGAGTGTGTCGATTTCAGTAAGGTCCGATGGGCGGTGGGAACATTTCAACCGTTCAAGTCACCTGGCCCCGATGGAATCTTTCCAGCTCTCCTGCAACAAGCGGGAGAAAATCTTATTACATTCCTATGCAGGTTATTCAGGGTTAGCCTAGCAGCAGGAATCATTCCCAATGCCTGGAGGGCAGTGAAGGTTGTCTTCATTCCAAAGCCAGGGAGAATTGATCATACCAAGGCCAAGGATATGAGACCAATCAGCCTGTCCTCCTTCATTCTTAAGACATTGGAAAAGCTGGTTAATGTCCATGTAGGAGAAAGGAGGTTAAGTAGGGTTCCTCTACATTCAAACCAACATGCATATCAACCAGATAAATCATGTGAGACAGCTCTCCACCAACTTGTTGGGAATATGGAGAAAGCACTACACTTTCAAGAAATAGCCCTCTGTATCTTCCTGGACATTGAGGGGGCTTTTAGCAACACGACCTTCGATTCCATGGTTAGGGCAGCAGAGGTGCATGACCTAGGGACCACTATATGTAGGTTGTCTAGGGCCATGCTCAGTGGAAGAAAGGTAGAGGCTTCCATGATGAATGAAAAAATGGTAATCAACACCACTAGGGGTTGCCCGCAAGGAGAAGTACTTTCCCCTTTATTGTGGAATCTAGTGGTGAATGATCTCATTGGAGAATTAAACTCTAGGCAGTACTTTTGCCAAGGATACACAAACGATCTTGTCATAGTAATACTTGGCAAATTTGCTGACACAGTGAAGAATATGGCACAAGGTGCCTTGGACATTGTGCAAGACTGGTGCAGAAAACAGGATCTGGGGTTAGTCCTAAGAAGACTGTTGTTGTAACATTCACAAGGAAACATATCCAACACTCAAGTTGGAATCTAAAGCTTTTCAATGAAGCGCTACCTGTGAAGGGAACAGTGAAATATCTAGGGGTTACCCTAGATGAGAAACTGACATGGACCCCTCACATCAGGAATATTTGTTCCAAGGCAAAAGGTACTTTAGTAAGTACCAGGAGAGCTTGTGGCAAAAATTGGGACCTGAGCCCCAAGGGTATGCACTGGATATACACCACAGTGATTAGACCCAGGATCACCTATGGGGCGGCCGTGTGGTGGAAGAAGGTAGAACAGCAGGTTGCTGCTAAGGAGCTAGGTAAGGTGCAGAGACTAGCCTGTTTAGCCATAACAGGCGGAATTAGCATCACTCCAACTGCTGGGATGGAAACCGTGCTGGATATGCCCCCATTACACCTTTGGGTCAAGATGGTGGCGGCAGCTGGTGCCTACAGACTCAAATCTGTCAACAACTGGAACTCTTTGGGATATCCAGAATCACACACTAAAATAGTGAGTGAGGTAAATATAGGAAAGGTTGGGGAAATGCCAACCGACTATATTATAACCCCATACTGCATCAACAAGCCTTTCAGTATAACAATTGGAAGTAGGGAGCAGTGGGAGAAAATAGTTCGACACCGTATAGGGGATATTGTCTGGTTCACTGACGGGTAGAAATCAGACCAAGGCGTTGGGGCCGGGGTTTATGGGGTGTAGCCAAGACTGGAGGGCGTCATCTCTCTAGGGAAACTGGCCTCAGTATTCCAGACCGAAATCACTGCCATCAGGGCATGTGTGGAGGAGAATTTGCGTAGGTGCTACTAAGATTGTAGCATCTATATCTATTCAGACAGCCAGGCAGCCCTGAGATCACTGGCAGCTCCTACAACAAGGTCTAAAATTGTTGCAGAATGTCACAGGGTTCTGGTGGAGCTAGGAGAAAGCAATAGAGTAAACCTATTGTGGGTCCCTGGCCACTAGAGGATCAGTGGCAACGAACATGCCGACAGATTAGCCAGGATGGGGGCAGAGGCTCCATTTATTGGACCGGAACCTGTCCTGACAATCACCAAGGCCATGATTAAATTGGAGCTACGTAACTGGCTCAGAAGACAGCACGTAGAATATTGGACGAAAGTCCATCAACAAAAACATGGCCAGGTATTGATGCCAAAGCCTTGTTTTAAAAGAAGCTCTGCAATCCTAGGCCTGAACAGGAGAGAGATTAGACTCATGGTTGGATTGATGACATGCCATCGGAATTTCAAAAAACACCTACACACAATGGGAATAACAGAAGAGGACCCTAAATGTAGGATCTGTGATGACGGTGATAAAACTGCATCACATCTGATCTTCGAATGCATTGCATTGGAGAGTAAAAGGCACAGAACATTTGGGACAACCAGACCCGAAGAAATTGTGTCTAATAAAGAACTGGTAAAGGGACTCCTTGCACTGTTCAAGGGCATTGGTTGGCTTTACTAGACATACAGGGAGCGATACCGCACAATAAACTTAGTTTCGGTGCGGGCAGTGGCGGGTTAGACCAAGACTGTTTTGGCTTCCCTGAAAGAATCAAATCAAATGACGTATGATGTGATCTTAAAAAACTTAAGAGTGGCGAAAAGCCGCAAAGTTTCTCTATTGTGTTTATTGTAATTTTTATCATTTCATTAATACTTGTATATTATAATAATAAAATTTTAGTATAATGATCATTGATGTATAATTTAACTCATTTTATTTAACGTTTTCTTCCTTACTGAAAAAAAAAAACATTAAATGGGCCTCGCAAAGACGAGTTCGCAGACGCCCAGTTTCCGTCTAGCGCCGCCACTGAACATTCCCTATGTCTGGCAACACTGGTTGTACGTGATGCTTATACTTGAAACTTACGTGTACAAACAAGGTAGCAGTCACCGACACCTTTAGCTGATTTTTGTAAAAGACAGGATTGTTTTACACATTTTTGAAAGCCCATGCACTTTTTATTTTCCTATCACCAAAAGGGGTATTTCATGGTCTCCTATTGAATTAGCACAACACCGCACGGTAACACGCTTTTTAATAAACGTATGAGCAGGAACGCTAGCCAGGCAATCCTTCCAAATTTGGCCTTTATCATATACGTTGTATAACAATTCAGGTCACAAAATACTGCTTGAATTTTAAAATTTTCATTGAAATTCTCTGCTGTTTTTGGCCTGCTGATGCAGAAACCACCTGAGAACAGTCTCTTCAAGCTCTTTGTTTTCTGCTGTTTTCATTGATTTTCTCGATGAACTGCCATTTTCATTCTCAAGGACACCAAAAAGTATAGAACTGATGAATTTTTGTTTTTTTAATGTCTGAAATAGTTGACGTTCCTACACCAAACATCTGAGTCAAGTGCTTACCATTGACGCCTTTGTCTAAAATTGTTCAAGATTTTTTTTTTTAATGCCAATGATAAGACAACGCGTTTTCTTTTAGACACACTATAAGCTCACGACGCAGACTGAGGTAGATAGCGGCGCGTTATAAACGCGTGTTGCGCGCTCAACAATGTAAATATTGTAGTAACTGTTCGCTGCAAGGTTTAATGCCTTTCCTGTGAATTGATTTTACCACGATAAAGAAGCGCTCAGCTGGCTTTATCTGTTAACAACTACAAAATAATAATAATAATAATAGTAAAATAAAGAAAAAAAACGATTAGGATAATTGACGATCCGGATAGGAGTTCGGGTAATTAGAGTTCTATTGTGTACATCTTTCCAGTCTTTGCACAAAGTTTCGCAAGGACTCAGGACCTTTCTGCAATGAATGGTCTGTAGGTAAATGTAAATCTGATTCTGCGTTGTACCACTGCAATTGAAATCAACATGCATGCATATGTGAAGGACTTTCTATTGCTTAGATGGTAAAATCACACAGACAATGCAGAGATGCCAACTTAGCCATTTTATGGCTAGATCTGGCCATTTTGAAGTGGTGTCTATCCACTGTTTTTGTTAAAAATCTTCTGCTGGCATTCCTAGACATTTTGGCGATATTATATAGCCATTTCTAGCCATTTTTATTACTCTATAATTTTTAAAACAAAAATGCAAAACTCTGAAGTTTTTATTATGATTAGAAATGTATTTATTGATTTACTATTTTTAACGTTCCTCCAAAGTACGACAAATGAAACACCACTGTATCGAAACAGTGATACCTGGAAGTTTCGAGACAATGAAACAGTTCCGCATATCGATTCATTGTTTTGAAACATACAAACAATGGCCAACTCTATGTTGCACTTCCTTGGAAACGCTGTACAAGTTACATCAATGTGGTGTGAAGTGTGTCTTTTTTAACATGTGTTAACATTGAGTGTTGGAACAATACCGTGTGCTTTACCAGTGTTTTGTGACTGTGATAGTTAATTATCTTTAAGTGATGGATGTGTCAGTTTCACAAAAAAGCTGGTTCATGAGCTTCAGAATAGGCTTCCAGATAACTTTGAAGTACTCTTAACAAATATCGCTACTAAGTGTGAAAGAAACATTGAAAACAGTGAAACAGCCTATTACTGGTTTGGTATTAGCAATGAGTTTTGAGCAAAATGTCGACAAAATTGAAAACCAGTGGCGAAACATTAATTACATAAAATGGACGAATCAAACATCGACTTATACATTCTGGCAAAGATGTTAGTCAGTACAGTGATGCAGGAGGAGAAAATCCTTTTGCGGTGTTAGTCTCGCTCGCATTTTCAGTTTTAACTTTACCATACTCCAATTCGAAAGTCGAGAGAATTTTTAGAAACAGACTTAAAACGAATACACTCTGTACTATTCTGAGTGTAAGGTATGGATTGAGACGCGAACATAAGTGTTGTTTTTCATACGAAATCCCAGAAGAAATACTGAAGCTTGTTGGTACGAATGCTACATACACGAGGGAGACTAGTGAAATCTGCAGCAGCAGTAGCAAAGAAAATGAGGGCGTGGTCGATGATATTTATTTTTGCTAGGTGAGTGTTTTTTCACATTTTAATTTTTATGCATAAAACATGCGCGCCTCAGTTGCACAGTGGTAGAGTGCCAGATTACAAATCCCAAGGTCCCGGGTTCGATCCCCCCCAGGTCCTGGGATTTTTTATCTGTCACTTTCCACTTCTTTCACCTCTGGCAGTATTGCTCACGAGAAAAATACCGAGTAGCATCGTGGTTCGGAACCCACGTTAAACTGTAGGTCCCCCTATAACTGGCTGGGTAAGTCAGTTCAAAGGTCGGAGGAAGGCAACGGCATACCACCTTCAAACAGGACCATGCCTAGTAAAGCACTGTGGTGTTCAAACCAATCTTCGGATTGTAGACTGCTTTACCTTACCTTTTAGCATAAAACATATAAATTATAATTTAGCCATTTCTGGCCATTTTTGTTGGACTGTTTTGCCATTTTCTCTGACTGACAGTTGGCAACACTGAGACAATGATCACTGTATTCCTGCGGACACACACACACACACACACACACACACACACGTGCTCGAGGGACGACTCGAGCCTCTAGCGGGAACAGCCACCCTGTCTGTAGCATGAAGCCTTAGACCACGTGCCCAACTCCTTAGAATTTTGTTCTCTGTTTCACTTTTCAAATACGAGTGGCATTACATCGATATTTCTAACGTTGGCGAGATATGAAAATTTGGACTGTACTTGGTTCATACCCGGATTTCCCGTTTTCCGTGTGATTCTGTTAAGAGTTAGGCCATCAGCGCACGACTTCAGCTCCAACCTAAGCTTCGGTGTCACACACAGTCTACTGTTGTGTTATAGTGCTCACTCGGTACCTGAGATCTCTCTCAGGTTTATCTTCACCGTTTTTCAGTTCCATACCTCCGACTTGTTAAGCTTCACAATCCTCCAATGTACCCACCTATACCCTCTTACCCACCCCTCTACTTTTGTCTATTTGTTTATTTAGTAATAATAGTGTCCCAGGTTTTTAATATTTACTCTATACTTCTTATGTTTTGTGTCACCTCGTGTTTTGAACAACCCTTCAAACTTTAGATTTTTGTTTAATTTTTATTCACTTAGTCATTGTAGTAAAGCAATTGTCATGTTTGCACTGTTCCTCGATGTATAATATCAATGTCTCCTTTCTTCAGTACTATCAATTTACAAGTATTTATTTACTTTGTAACTGCTCCAACAAACATGTAATATCTTTTCTGGTTTGTTGACAACGCAAGTTCTTTGACTGAACTATAGTAAATGTCTGATGATGGCCTTACAAGCCGAAAACCGATTCACAAAATAAACAAACTTGTAGTACAAACACAAAATTGAATATTTTAATTTTCATGGAAATCATCGGCGCTGGGGAATGGCCGCGAGGTCTGGAGCGCCACCTTACGGATCGCGCGGCGCCTCGCGTCGGAGGATCGAGTCCTCCCTTGTAACACCACATCGCGATCATAACATTAGACTCACCATTTTCCATCATTTCGTAATTTTCATTATTTTTTAAGAGGCAGAGATTTCTCATTTTTCCAAATTTTAGTAAATTCGAACTATATCAGTGTAGTTCAGCATAGTAATGTGCAGGGAATAAGAGGCCGAAAACACCTCGTATTTCAGAGATAATTTGTTAGATTGCTATTATAAATAGTACCCATAGTTGGGTTACTTGCTCTCTCTGTGCTTAGTTCAAAATGTTCAAATGTTTGTAGAACTTATGGGACTTAACTATGGGGTCATCAGTCCCTAAGCTTACAAATTACTTATGAACTAGCTAATATTAAGGACAGCACAAATATCCATGCCCGATGGGGGATTCGAACCCCCGACCGTAGTGGCCGTGCAGACCGTGACTGGAGCGCCTCAGTCCCCTCGGCCACCGAGGCCGGCGTGCTTAGTTCTCTCCGAGTTCAGATCTCTCTGTAACTAGCTATGTTTCTGTAATTAGTTTCATAGTATTAGATGGGATTATTTCAGCATAGAAAGGGATCCAATAAATTATTTATTTCTTACCATAAACTTTAGTATCGAGATCATACGCTATTGCGTTGCAAGATCTTTGGACTTTTGATCGGAATAGGCTAGGAAGGAATAATTAGAAATTTCTGCCTCCCATTAATAGACTGATTCATATCAGTGATATTTGAACTTAAGCTTATTTTGCGAATTTAAAGAATTGACATTAAAAACCTTATCTTGCAGAATTAAAGTTAGTGGACAATTTAATACTATCCAGAGACTTGCAATGAAGTTTTTTACAAAATATAGTCATGTATAGTGAACGTTCGAAGTGCTTTTTGTGAAAGTAATTTCATTGTAACTGTTATTTTCAGAATATAGAATCAGTGAAAGTTTAATAAGTGTCTAGAACAGTTATTCGAGTATTTAGATCCCTGATATGGTCCTCGATTAATATAAAAGTGAACCTGTGACAATATCTTTGACTTTCGTAAGAAATCATTTAATATGCATATGGAAAATATTTTATCAATTTCGGTTAGGCGAGAGTCTGAATAAAATCTTACTAAAGAATAATTCAAGGGACAATTTTATAGGAAAAGATCAGGCTTAATAATATCTTCTGTGACTGGCTTCAAACTGTCTGAGCTACCGGGACTTAATTATTCAAAATATCAGTTTATTAAATATCAGCCCCTGAGTGACAGAATTTTATGTTCAAACATTGCAGAATGGCTTTAAGTTTCAATAGATGCACAGAAGCAATATCTATGGTGTAAAAATCCAAGAAAAATGTAAGTCTTATTCATTACGAAAGAAATACCAGGCCTACCAACCTACATTTCATACTGGGATGGCAAATAAATTTTAGAACCCGTCCATTATCTACGAACTGTGGAAGCCAAGCCGAAATCTACGACTTATAAACTGTCACCTTAGAAAACAAGCCACAAGCAAGCTTTACAAGTCACAAACTGGCCTAGAACATGGAAACAAGTCGTCAGATTCTGAAGACAAATGCAACATCAACACAAGCCCAGTTACACCCGCGGGCCGTTCGCATGAGGTTCATAACTCTAAGGGACTAAGCTGCGAAGCTCATCAGTCCGTAGACTTACAAACTACTTAAATTAACTTATCCTAAGGACAACACACACGCCCATGACAGAGGGAGGAGTCGAACCTCCAGCGGAGTGGCCGGACAAACAGTAACACGACCGGACTGCAATGCAGGCTCTGATTTGGCACCCATTCGATCATGAAGATGGAAAATACTGTCTTGGGATACATTATTCCACGCCCGCTCGATCTGTTCACGGTTGTTCTGCAAGAGTTTGTGGGTTGATGATTTCCACGTTCAGTTTTCTTTTCATCATAACCCACAGTTTTCGATTGGACGCAAGAGACCGTGCTGAAGCAGGGAAGTTGCTACACGTCTTCTAGAGCACATTGAGTTTCACGCAGTGTGTAGGCGAGCATTAACCAGAAGGACCATCGCATCACCGTTCTGTTCAAGGAAAGGCAAAAGAACGCGTATTTCAAAATTCTGCATGTAAAGCGCATTATTATTCGCCCAACAAACACTCAAACTGAACGACAGTTGTATCTGATTGCACCCGAGACCATAAGGCCTGGACAGGGGCAGTGTCTTGGACTCTTACAGCTCGCCAGGTGTGAATCGTACGCTTAAAAGAGCACCAGTTGCGTGCATGTAGAATCTGCTTTCATCGCTGAGGACGACGGACCTTCAGTCCATCTTCCAAGTGATCTTCTTATGACATCAACCGAGTCGTGCACGTAGATATTGTGGTGTCAGCACAAAATGGACTAGAGGTGTGCGTGGCGTAATCCAACTGCTAGTAACCAGTTGGCAACAGTTCGTAGAGACACTTCTTGTCTCCGAAACCCTCTTATCTGCTGCCCTTACAATACGACGACCTTGGCAGAAGTCTGTGCTGCGTGGACGTCCTGAACCTCGTCTACTGGTGGGTGGACGTCCTGAACCTCGTCTACTGGTGTGGGTATGTCCACGTGAACATTACAACCAGCACTTCCAACATGTGTGGCAGTCCTCCAGGTGGTCCATCCCGCAACCTGGAGTGCGACAATGGACCCATCTCGCTCAGTTGGCTGTAGGAAGCACGAGTGCGTCTCCGTGGCATGTCGCCTGTTTGCTTCTCAAGTTGATATCATACTGAGCCTTATGGCTGCAAACATTTCCTACACATAACTGGCGCTCTGCCAGCTATCTTACTACGCTATCTGTTGGCAGCTGGCGTTGAAACTGTAATTTTTAGAAAGCAAAATGGAGAACAGCGGTCTTCAAATGTTGAAATGTTTGTAAATCTATCGGACCAAACTGCTTGGTCATCAGGCAGAGCTTACAAACTACTTAAACTAAGGTAAACTAATCTAAGGACACCACACACACCCGTTCCCCAGGGAGTAATCGAACCTCCGCAGCGAGGCGCCTTAAACCGCTCGGCTACTCCACCAGCGATCTTAAAATAGTGGTTAAAATTGTAAATTAAAAACAGTCCAGATCGCAGAATTGATGTTTTATTTTATGACCGGTTTTAGTGAATGTACACAACCTTCAGATGACTAGCACCATGATGGCAAGTGCTGGCGCTGGACTGATTACGCTCGTGCGGCTTGCTGTGTCTAAAATTGGTCATGAAATAAGAACATCAATTCTGCGAATTGGACTGTTTTTAATTTTCAATTTTGACCTTGAAGTTATTACTGTAGATCCGCAATCCTCCAGGTGGTGAAACTTGCTAATACGAGGTCATGAATGATAGTAACAATAATAATTATTATCCTTCTGCTGCGTCAAAGCTGATAACGAAAAGTATAGATGATGGTATTATTGTAATTGTATTGCATTTGCTATGTGACAGTCGCCTGTTAAATAATCTTAAAAGCTTTGTCATTGTTGTACGAACTTGTTAAACAATAATGAAAGTTGTTATCAAAATTAATTATTAAATGATTACTATTGCAATTGCAGCTTATTAATAATATGTTGTCTGACTCGGCTTCAGTAACTTCTCCAACGAGTTTCCACGTGCGCTGTATAATGTGATTGTTGTGTGTGTGTGTGTGTGTGTGTGTGTGTGTGTGTAGGTTTAATACTGCACTTCAGCTGCAACTCGTTAATCTGTTATAAAGTTGGTTAAAGTATACTTTGAAAAGCACACAAAAAACATGAGGGATCAATAAAACAAATTCAGATCCTGATACTGTGTTCATGAAATATGCGTCTTGACCTCTGGTAATAAAATGTTAAACATGACTTGAACAATATGATAAAAGATAGCTTCAAAAATGACTGACTGACAATAATATGGAGGTACGACAATAATTCCTGAAATATTTCCCTCAGGTGTTAACACTGTCCTTTTTTATGGCCCTACGTATGCGCAAGGATAAGTTGCCTGTGTACCTGCTCTCCAAATTACTGTAAGATGACACTATCTACAGAATTCGCAGAGATGCCTTGCGAATTCACGACCACATAAACATAGTCCATGTTTGTTGACTTCAAAGAAAAAATAAATCAATAGTTTTATTTTATTTTCTTTTTTTATGTGAATGACCAAGGTAACACAAATATGAAGTAAGTATGGAGTGTAATCCTTTATCTAACTGAAATCCATTATCACATAAAGCAAACATAAGTTAGACAATGTCTTACAATTTTTTCAATTGATTTCTTACATATCTGTTCATTACATCTTTTCATCAAAACATAATTGTAATGAAAACTGCTTACTTCTGGGTTTCCAATGAGGATATTCAAATTCCTGCATTACACTCTTGCTGAATTTAACGGAAAACGTGGATCACCACTACTGAACAAGTAAAATAATGAAGTTATAATCCACCTTACCTCTCTTTAATCTTCATCATGTCCCAAAAACAGATCAATTCAATTACTTCGTTACATAAAATGGAAACACAGACGGCAAAGAGCTAAGCTCGTCAACAAATTTTACCTTCATTCCATTACTTCTTGTATAGCACTCTCCCTGTTCACTCGTCTAAGTCCAGGCCACAACCACTACTGCTCAAACGCGGCACGGCGTGAACCGAAGACTGCAGTCGCGGAGTCAGAGATATTCAGACTAACATGTCTACGTTTCAGTGGCGTCTTCTGTCGTCGGGTCGAAATCGACGTCGTCTTTGCAGGTGTACTCATGTTTTTGTTTCCTCCAGTGTATCTCCTGTTTGAATGTGGAGCCGCTGTTTTAATCTCCGTCTATTTTATGTGCAGCCTGCGTTGGGCTTTAGGTCGTATGCAGCCAAGCCCCTACCATGCTGTAGCGGAGAAGCGACGTAACTGTCCCCCAATTAAAGTAGCTGATCGCCGCTATTTGCAGGGAAGAATCCTAGCATTGGGGTTGTGATTTGATGTGTATGAGACGCTACAGGAGCGGAATGAAGCTCAAAACAAACCCATGTTTGTTTAAAAAAATTACTGATTATTCCAGTACGTTTAAAAATATTTGTAAATGACTTCTAATTTCCGAAATACGTCTGCATTGAAACACGAAATTTTACACCTTTCTGCGAAGGTGGAGCGATTTTCCGACGAGATATTTGCATAAGATAATTCCATGAAACTTGTAAAGTAGCAGAGAGTGCGATTATTATTTAAATCGCGAAATTTTCTATCAGGCCCTGTTTACTATTTGCCGGCTATTCTGACGTTTATTTCTATATAGCACAATTTTCTCTACTTTTCTTTCCATATTACATAGAATTTTTCTTTCAACGTGCTCGAATTTGGGTATGAATACTTGTAATAACCCATATAACTTTAAATAGGTATTTAATTCGCACATTACTTTATAACAGAGGTAGTACCTCTGAAAGTGGTTGAGTATGCAACATTCTATCAAATATTTGACAATTTACGAAGTACAATCACCATTGTTAACTGTCTGAAAGCAATTATTTGTCCTACGTCTGCATCATACTTATATATACCGGTATGATCAAAAACCTTAATACCTCATATGCCAAACTCTTCATTCAGCTCAACTTAGTAAATTCATCGTTGTGGTATTTTTAGTAATTTAGATGCAAATAAAATATACGTCCTTGACATGCAACAACGTACTTCTCTCAGATTTAGAGAAACATTTGTAAGAGGAAACCTAAAAATGTTCAAATGTTTGATAAGCTTATGGGACTTATCTACGGGGTCATCAGTCCCTAAACTTACAAACTACTTATCAACTACCTTATACTAAAGACGGCACAAATATCCATGCCCGAGGGGGGGGGGGATTCGAACCCCCCGACCGTAGTGGCCGTGCAGACCGTGACTGGAGCGCCTCATTCTCCTTGGCCACCGAGACCTGCAAGGAAACCTAAAACAAACGCTCATTTTTTATCCATGGAAATACTATACAGTATACAAATAATGACTGATCCGTCAAATGCAACATTGTTTCCTTCTTCGTCTTAGCTTCTATTCTCATTGTTACAATTAAATGCAACACACGAACGAACTACGTTTACGCATTGTTTCCCTGCAAATGGCGGCTTCGACCACGTTCAATGTGGGGCGCGACACTAGCGCCAGCGAGCGGTCTAGTTTTGGTCCACTTTAGGTTACGGTAGTAACACTAAAAGAGGGCCTTTGCGATCGTCTTTTGACACCTCGAAATTTAAATGAAAATAACAGCTTAACTATTCATCTGACACGAAAATTGAATAACCGAATTTGTAGAGGAGAAAATTCTCTACAACTTATCTCCCTTGTGTTTTTTCATATCTCGTATCGTTTGAGACATATTTGCCAAAATAACAGAGTTTTGACACCCTCCATTGAATTGACGAAAACCAGCCGTTCGGAGATGTCACGTGACATTCCTCGCGTATTTGATGATTTTCTTATTGCAACTTACACGTTGTCATTTCAAAGCAATGGCGTACTGAAGAATTAACAAAAACATATCGTTTTTCGTACGATAAATGATAATCTAATATCTACAAATGCCATATTAGCATCAGTTAACAACGGCCGTCAATAGTATCAGACTAAAGGACTCATGTTTTGATTGATAGCCGTAGCGTAGTGGGCAACGCGTTGGACTATGTCGCTAAAGGTCGTATTTTGGTCCAAAATGTTCGCAGAAACTTATAAAACTACAAATCTACAGTGGGCCGTAAAACAAGTCAGTGCGATTTTTTCTCTTCGAAAGCGCTGGATCGTGATGGCTTAAGTCTACAAATATAGTGATTGTGAAAGATCTGTAAAAGTTTTTTTATTTGTTATTTTTATTATTTTTTAATCGTGGTGAGTTCTATAATTCTATACTGTGTACTTTGGCGCAGGTCTGATAGTTTACGCTACAAAGATCACTAGAGTGATTAAGGAATTAACAAAAACACATCGTTCTTCGTACGATAAATGATAATCTAATGTCTACAAATGCCATATTAACATCATTGCCGGCCGCGTTGGCCGAGGTGACTGAGGCGCTCCAGTCATGGTCAGCACGGCCACTTCGGTCGGGGGTTCGAATGCCCGCTCGGGCATGGATATTTGTGCCGTCCTAGTTCGTAAGTAGTTCATAACTAGTATATAAGTTTAGGGACTGATGACCCCGTAGTTAAGTCCCATAAGCTTAACAAACATTTGAACATTAACATCATTTAACAACGACTAATTGATTTATAGCCGTAGCGTAGTGGGCAAGGTACTGGACTGGGAAGTACGCGAAAGGTCGCTGGTTCGAAACCCGCCACTACCTAATTTTTTTTCTTAAAAGGGTTTCAGACACTCTTATTAATTAATTTGTTATTAGATTATTATTTTGGTCCAAAATGTTTCCAAAAACTTATAAAACTATAAATCTAAAGTGGGCCGTAAAACACGTCAGTGCGATTTTTTATTTAGTAGGTCTATGGGTGCAGCAGCACCTGGCCCGCCTCCGCCCCCGCCGCGGCCGTGGCGCGTTGCGCCACCCTGGCGGGCCCTTGTTCGGCGCGGGCGCGGCGCTCCTCAGGTTGCAGCGCCCTCATTGGACTTCCTCATTAAGCGGCAGCCCCCACCACTCGCCTCATCAGCGGCAGCTCTTTACCACATTACTGCCGGACGTCCCAAGCGCTCTCCAAACACTGCCGCCGCAGCCGCCGCAGCTGGGGCTACAGGGGTAGTTGTAACCAGTCAAAATATACACAGTGGCTAAAATACCAAGTCAGGATCCTCTCATAATTTTGTGAAGAGCTGCTCTCCCACATCATAAGCGCCTGCTGCACTACGCCGTACAGCAGCCGTATCTCGTTTCAGCCAGTTGTTCTCATAAACGGAAGTGCAGTTGAAACACGTCTGGTAGAGCAGCCCACTCAAGCCATAAGTCGCATTAAAAGGCCGCGTGGTCTAAGGCGTCATGCTACAAACTGGATGGCCGTTTCCGCCGGAGGTTCGAGTCCTCACTCCAGCATCGATGTGTGCGACCAATGCTTTTATACGATTAATATGGAAATTCTCCATAGAGATGATAAATTATTATTTCAAAGAGATAGATTGCCTCGCCAGTACTTACGTTTTTGCTGTACCGTCGATAGTTACACACAGAAAAAAGGAGGAAAATAACAATCTTTCGGAACTGTGTTCCTTCTTCAGGTGGAGAGAAGGGTGAAAAAGAATTTAAAAAAAATGGAATGCATGGCTCTGTACTGCTACACAGTATCTCGACTTTCACAGTCCTCTAACACCATCCTCATGACCTACGTTGTGAATTACCTTTCCCTTCTTCTCCCATTCCTTTATTTTTTCCCCTTCTTCTTTTTCTCCCCTTTTCTCCATCTGAAGAAGGAACACAGTTCCGAAAGCTTGTTATTTTCCTCCTTTTTTCTGTGTATAACTATCGGCGTTGCAGCAAAAAATAGAATACTTTTATAGATTTAACACCTGAAGATGCGTCTCTAATGATGCGAAACCGGTAGTGGACCTGTATAAAAAAAGGATCTCAATAAAAACAGCTGACGCGGCTCCAGAATTTATTGGTTGTTTTATGAGATGACATTTTTAAGTCAATATTCAAAAAAGTGTTTCTTCTAGTATACAAAGTCTTACAATCAAGTTTTAAAACAATTGACAATTTTTTAAAACAATTGATAAATTCAAAAAAGAAAATTTTATACATTAGTTTAAGTAGTTCGCAAGTCTAAGGACTGATGACCACAGCAGTTTGGTATACAAACAACCGAACGCTTGAAAAAGCTGTAAGATAAGTGTCAAATATCATGTGGTATTAGAAACCGTTCTGTCAGTGTACGATAACAAATAAATTTCTCCTAGGACTTGTATATGTTCTGTCAGTGTACGAAAAGAAATGAGCATGTATCAACTAGATGTCTAACGTAAAGAAGGAAAGACGAGAACTTTTGTAGAGGGGCGTTTCACTAGGGTTCAAAATTATTTATTACCAGCTGCAGTACCCGGCCCCGTTTTGTGACTTGAATAAAGGTTTTGTTATAAAGTAAAACTTCTGAATAACGGACACCAATGGGGAAAATAAAACTGCCCGCTTTTAAGAAGTGTCCGCTGTTAAGAAAACGATAAAATTCAAAAGAGTAAACTACCGTTTATCCAAAAAGACCTAGCGGCGGCCGGTTCGGAAAACGAAAATCTCGGATAAACCGAAGTCCCCTGTTTTCACGCCCGAAACACACCGAACTGCGTCAATGTCGCGAAGCATGATCGTAAAATGGGCGAATGCCACGCCGCTTCCAGAAACGATTCAGCCAGCCATCAATTCCGATGAATATTGGCTCCTTTCCTTCAATCAGACCATAAAAAGTTATCGCTTTTTGACGAAGTAGAGGCCATGAATCTGGCACGGCTTTGGCTCTCATTTGTTCATGGCACAAAAATAAAGCCTCTTTTGATGTGAGATATTTGGAGACAAGAAAAAGAGCTGTATGAGTATCAACAACTCAGACGGAAAGCCAGTACTAAGCAATGACCGGAAAACTGAACTGCGGAAGGAACATATAGAGGGCATGTACAAAGGAAATAAACTTGATGAAAGACGAAGTAGAGGTTGCGAGAAGAATTTGACAGAGCACTAAAAAAAAGAGATTTGAGTAAAATAACGCCCCCGAAGTAGGTGATGTTCCGTCTGACCTGTTGATATTGCTAGGAGAGCCAGTCATGAAAAAATTGTTCCAACAGTATGCAAGATGTATGAGACAGGGTAAATAACCTTAGACTTCAAGAAGAATATAGTGATTCTAATTCCTAAGAAAGAAAGTGCAGACAAATGTGAAAATTACAGAACTATCAGTTCTGTCATAAGTCATGGTTGCAAAATATTGACATAAATTACTTACAGACGAATGGAAAAAAAAATGTGGAATCCAACCTCGGGGAAGATCAGTTTGAATTTACGAGAAATGTAAGAACACGGGAGGCAATACTCACGCTAAAAACGTAGATTTGCCTTTCCTTCCTTTATCTTCTAAGGGAGTAAGACAGGGTTGTAGCCTTTCCCCAGTGTTGTTCAATCTGTACATTGAGCAAGCTGTGAAGGAATGCAAGGAGAAGTTTGGAGAGGGAATTAAAGTTCAGGGAGAAGAAATAAAACCTTCCGGTTTGCCGATGACATAGTAATTTTGTCAGAGACTGCAACGGACCTGGAAGAGCAATTAAACGGAATGGACAGTGTCTTGAAAGGAAGATATAAGATGAACATTATCAAGAGTAAAACGAGGGTAATGGAATATAGTGTCAGAAAATCAGGCGATGCCGAATGAATTAGATTAGGTAATAACACAATAAAAATAATAGATGAGTCTTGTTATTTGGGTAGTAACATAACTTCTGATGGCCGAAGTAAAGAAGATATAAAATGCAGAATGGCCATGAGAAGAAAAGCTTTGCTAAAGAAGCGAAACTTTTTAACATCCAATATTAATTTCAATGTTAGGAAGTCCTTTCTGAAAGCATTTGTCTGGAGTGTAGCATTGTATGGGAGTGGAACGCGGACAATAAGGAGTTCAGACAATAATATGATAGAAGCTTTTGAAATTTGGTACTACAGAATTATGATGAAAATTAGATGGGTAGATCATATAACTAATGAGGATATGCTTAACCGAATTGGGGAGAAAAGGAGTTTCTGGCACATCCTGACTAAGAGAAGGGATAGATTGGTGGGAAACATTCTGAGACATCAAGGAATTATCAACTTAGCAAATTCAAAAATATGTAGGTTGCCGAATGTATTCTCAGATGAAGAGACTTGCACAACAACAGTTTCCAGCCACATTGGAGCACCGAATTCAAACATTACACAACAGAGTCTACAATGATTAAGTTTAGAAATTAACAGTAAGCAATTTCTTCGTTTCCCAAAATTTCTACATTCGCTGTCATCTGGTTGCTCGATCTTCTGCAGATATGACATATTTCTTCCGTTCTGGTGGTTTGAATGTCAGTGGTGTGTTGTTTTTCAAAAATTAGTGTCTCTTCTCTGTGTTCTATTTGGCGTGTGGTGATATTGAATTCATCCAGATCTATTTATACTGCTTTAAACCAGTTGTTTATCGTTTTAACGTTCCAAAAGAAGTCAAAAAGTTGCTTCATGATTCTAGTATTTGGTAGGCGATATATGTGGCCGAAAAATGAAATCCTTTTCCGTATTGTATCGACAGTGGATTCAGTTTCTTTATAAACCACTGAATTTGGCAAAAGTCTCCATTGCCCATTAACTTGGTGTTTTTTACTGATAATCGTTCGAAGAATTCTTCCATTGTCAGTTGTTGCTTGAGTATTCTGTTTAAATATTGCTTTACTTGCATATCTTGCTTATGGTTTAACGACGGAGGAGTAATGTCGAAATTTAACTTTTATTGAGAGAGATCGTTTTCTGTAAGTTGGCCATGTGGTTCTCTGCACTCGTTGTAGTTTTAATGTTCTACTTACTATCTATTGATGCTCTTTCAGGACCATTCCACGTAATAATCTCACCAAGATACACTTTTTTACAACTTTAATCTTTTCGAGCATTATGGAGTATGATATGGGATGTGTCAACTGGAAAGCTGGAAATAATTTCTGTTTCCTCAAAGGAAGTTTGCAAACCAACCTTCGCCTCTAATCGTTATAGTTGTTCTAACTCAACCTTTGTTTCAGCAGTATTGTTTGCTAACAGCGCCAAATCATCTGCAAATTCAAGGCAGTTAAGTCGAATCTTTTTTCTAATCGTAACAAATAGTGGACATACCTTGTTCCATTCACGTAGGAGTGCACCTATTACGACGCTGTAACAGGTTTGTGGAAACATTATAATTATAGATGTAAAAAATATTGACATTATATTTTAAGTGTTTTTTGCAATAATTCTCTGTAAACAACATTTTCATTTTATTATCTGGAGTACATTATTAAAGCCGCAGTAATGTAAAGTCTGTAAAACTATAATTTAATTTTATTGGAAACTGCAATCTTCTAAATTGGACGGACAATTCAGAAGGGATCAGTGGTATATTAGGGACAAGTACTGTGTATCCTTTTCCCTTTCCGGTCATAAGCTCTTAAAAGTATGTCAGTTCTCATATTATTAGTGAAAGTATTTGTACGTGTCGCCAAAGAGATAAGTGTGGCCAGAAATATGATTTTTTTTTTAAAAAAGCATGCATTGATCTCGTCTGCTGAGGTTGACATTAAAATTGCATTCCCTTTAGTTAAAAACGGAAATAATTTTGATCGAGATGGGATAAAGGACTATATATCCAATTTAATAACTCGATCGTACTTTAATCTGTTTTTGCGGCACACACACTATACACTTACTTTTATAATACATAATGATGATTATTTTTTATTTTACTGATACCGTAGACGAGAATTAAAAGTCAATTCTCAAACTACTAAGCGCATGTATGGATGCATAGTTTCGCAGCTAGTTTTACTGATAAAATTGATTCGAGCTTCCGGCCGTGTCAATGGTTTGAAACCTACCAGCTCTCGGCGGAAACTATTAAAACAGTTACTATGCCGCGGAGGAGTTGCAGAGCGCTTTAAGGCGTTTTGCGCAGTTGCTCGCTGTCGGAGATTCGTGTGTGCGTGCGTGCGCGCGCGCGCGCGCGCGCGCGCGCGTGTGTGTGTGTGTGTGTGTTTGTGTGTGTTTGAGTGTGTTTGTTTGTTATCCTTAGTGTAAGTTAGTTTAACTAGTTTGTAAGTCTAGGGACTGACGATTATAGCAGTTTGGTCCATTTGGTTTACAAACTTGTGAACATTTTGAAAACAGCTACAAAAACCGCCAGATTTCAAAAGCTATCTACAGTCATTCAGAATACATCTACATCCATACTCCACAAGCCGTATGACGGAGAGTACTTTATGTACCATTGTTACTTCCAACTCCTGTTCCAGTTGGGCACACTCGAACTCTGCAATTTTTAACGAGCACAAGAAGGGGACCGGAAAAGAATCAGTTAATCACTCACTCGAAAACTCGAATTCGGCAACTCTACCTCCATGTAGCAGGAAGGCAGGACTCTCTCAATGAACCACTGTGGGAGGGACTCCTGGCTGCAAATCATGCCTCGTCACCTTGTGTTCAAATCGCCGGCACCCCTCCAGACCTTGTATAGAGAAAGAGATATCAAATAGACATATTCTGCAACCTGTTTATAGTAATCGTGGTACTGTACATTTAGTTGCTAAGAATAGAAATTCAAAGCTTAAAGATGCGCTAAAATGCATATTGCCAATCATCAGCTGTTTATTATATTCATAACTTAACCGGTTTCGGTTTTAAACCATCTCCGGAAAAGTAAATTAAACAGACTGATTACGTTGGTACATTGTCTGCCACCATATTCACGTCAATCAATAAAATATTCGTAAAATGTTTCTTGGCATTGTTGTTGTTGTTGTGGTCTTCAGTCCGGAGACTGGTTTGATGCAGCTCTCCACAATACCCTATCCTGAGCAAACCTCTTCATCTCCACATAAAAACGGCACCCTACATCCGTCTGAATCTGCTTACTGTATCCATCTCCTGGTCTTCCTCTGCGGGTTTTACCCCACACACTTTCCTCCAACGCTAAATTCACAATTCCTTGATGTCTAAGAATGTGTTCTACCAATCTAACCCTTCTTTTAGTCAAAGTATGCCAGAAATTTCTTTTCTCCCCAATTCTATTCAGTACCTCCTCATTAGTTACCTAATCTTCAGCATTCTTCTGTAGCGCCACATTTCAAAAGCCTTAATCCTGTCCGCACTGTTTATCGTCCATGATTCACTCCCATGCAAGGCAACACTCCATATAAATGCCTTCATAAAGAACTTCCTTAGGCTTAAATCAATTTTCGATGTTAACAAATTTCTCTTTTTCAAGAACGCTTTTCTACCCATTGCCATTCTGCATTTTATATCCTCTGTACTGCGACCATCATTTGTTATTTTACTGCCCAAGTAACAAAACTCATCTACCTCCTTTATTGTTTCGGTACCTAATCTAATTCCTTCAGCATCACCTGATATTAGGCCTTGATAAATAAAACAATCAAGCCCTAATGTCAAACAATCCGTTGTCAACACTTTGCATCAGTTGTCAGTTTCCCATACTCACAACTATTTTAAGTTTATCAAACTGTGGTGTCGCACAAGTACAAAGTGCGCGCCACCTGCTTTCACCGCGCGCCGCCATGCACGCACGGCGCGGCGTTCTCACGAGGACAGCGACGAGCGTCCTCTGCGACAACTTCGCTCGTGGCCACCAGTGAACGACATCGGACTTCGGACTGAGATAGCGACCAGTTAGGACCTTCGGAATCAGATAGGCACCAGTGAAGACTTTGCTATCGTACAGGCACTAGGCAGGCCTCTAACAACTATGTATCAACATTCTGCAGTACTATGTAAAAGTTCAGTATTGTTACATTCTGTGCAATATATATCTCTTTCTAATTTACTCTAGTGTTTATAGTTTCTGGCTGCTCCCCTCCGTACCTGCACCAGCGGGCTATCCTTATTCCTGTGTCGGTCTTATTCCACTCGGCCACCGACACCTACGACGGGGCTGGGACACAAAAGCGGCGACGAAGTTGGGACACAAAACAAACAGGCAACAGTTTCACGTTTTCGTTTGTTGGAGTTGGTTTTGAGAGTTAAAGTACATTTAGGGACCAGCGTTGCCAACTTGACGTTAAATTTCTGACGGATAAAATTTAGCTTTGACGCTTGGCAGATTTTTCGACGGATGTTAGAAATTTACCTTTTTTACGGATATTGCTGGTGTAATACAATTTTGATAGAAATATCACATTTTCGTCGAAAAATCTGTTACGGATGCAAATCTTTCTGTGCCTGCAAGACAGTTGGATAGTATATCAATAAATTGTTGCACTAAAATCCAATAATAAACTTCACAGGTGACTGGAAAACCAAGTAATCATTACGGTGCCATATGGTTCTAATTTGTCTGGAAACAAAGATATGATACGTGCTCAGTTGCATCAGCATACTAACAATCGTAACTAACGGAAGGTATATGTTATGCTAACAATGATGTGCTTTACTTTACGAGTTCGGGAAATTCTGGGTAGTGAGCTCAGTACATTGACTGAGTTAGACGGATTTTTAAATGCTTGTTCGACTCATAAACAAAGTAGCGAATATTAAGTGTAGTATATATTTTAATTTCGTCTTAATTTCTGCAAGAAAACGAGGATTATCTAATTTTGATGGCTTTTTGAATATTTTGCTGAAGCACAAACAAAGTAACGGGTCCCAAATTTTGAAATATATTTTATTTTTTTCTTTATTTTGAAAGATATCTAATTATGACGGAGTTTGGTGTATTTTGGGGTTTTGGTCTGACGGAATGGCAACACTATTACGGACACAGGCACCCTAGCATATCTTAAAACTGAAAGTGGAAGGCCCCACTCAGTCCGCACGCCTGATGTGGAGGAGCGTGTGTTACGTCCAGTGGCAGAAAACCCTGGAAGCAGTGTGCGAAGACCAGCAGCAGCAGCAGATGGTGTGTCCCACTCTGTTATCTAGAGAGTTCTTCATGAGCAACTGTATCCACATCATCTACAGCGCATTCAGGCGTGATGGCCTTATGGCCGCAAATTCGTCAAAGCAGACAGAGGTTCTGTTGCAGAAATGCGCCCTTAGATCATTGTTAACACCCAATATTTTATGTATGATGGTGCTGGTAGTTTTCATAACCATCTTGTATGGGCAGAAGTAAATCAACAAGATATTCAGGAAAGAGGGCATCAACACTGATTCTCATTCAACATATGGGCAGACGTACTCGGCGACAGATTAATAGACCCTTACGTGGTCCCATAAAGATTAAAACGTCTGCACTACCTGGACTTTCTCGTTGATGTATTGTCTATCTGGAGGATGTGTGAACTCAGTGGTTCATGAATGTGCGTGAACGTCTGACGCAGGCATTTCAGGACTGCTGGATTCATCGGGGAGACCCCGCGATTAGTCCTACTCGTTCCCCAGACCTGAATCCCCTTAGATTTTGGTTGTAGGGACCCTTGAAGCAACTCAAATGAACGATTCGTGGACACTACAGAATTCCTTCCGTCTTCAATACGTGCCAGCGATTACTTTCTAAAACCGAGTAAACTTCAAAGGGTGCGTCACTCCTTACACTGTAGGACAGTAGTGACAAATATTATCACTGTTGATGTGATTCTCCATTTGGCAAAACAAGGCAGTCCCTTTAGAGGTTCAGATGAAAGTCTTGATTTTTGGTGATGCAAGATATGGGAAGATTTTGAACACCGTTTACTTATTTTCTCGCTACCACTCCACACTGAGCACATTACAAGAAAGGTCAACCCAGCACTGCTCACCTGGCATCCAAAATGAATTATTAGAAATAATTAGATCCAATAACAGGGAACAAATAATGAGTGACATTAAAGAACCAAAATATTTTTCTGTCATGTTTGATTTCACTCCTGATTTAAGTGATTGTAAGGTGTCAGAAATTTTCAGATACGTAAAATTCAATGAAAGTATTGCAGCGATTTGTGAAAGTTTTATTGTCACTTTAAGTATTGGTGACACAAAGACATAGAAGGCACTTTCTGAAATAATTTGCAGAAAATCGGGTTGATGGGTGGATTTTAAAAATTGTCGAGGTCAAGCTTACTGCATTGGTGCTGATATGGCTGGAAAGAGCAAAGTGTTTACATCCAATATTTTATGTATCGATGGTGCTGGTAATTTTCATAACCATCATGTATGGTATCAACAAGGGACTCAGGAAAGAGTCGTTTACAACAAGAAAATTAGCAGTGCTGCAGGCTCATCAAATTTGGTTGGAGTGAACGCAGAAACTTATTTTGGAATAATTTACGGCTTATATTATCCCACTAAGAGATGGGAGATTATTTTGAATTATGTGGCTGTATCTCTATAGCTATAGAGTTCTACTAGATTGTCGACGAAGTGGGAAACTGCAACAGTTGTGCTAAAACATTTAGAAGAGGTTCCAACGCATTAAATAAACGAATATCTGGTACGTTACCCCCCCCCCCAAGACCAAAACAGTGTCCACAATCTTCTACAAAATGTCAGCACCTTTGAATTTATCGTGGCCCCTTGTTTTAGGTTCAAGCAGTTAACAACAAATTTCCCTTTTTGAAAAACGATTTTCTTTCCATTGCCGTTCTCCATTTTGTATCCTTTGTACTGCGACCATCGTGTTATTTTACTTCCCAAGTCACAAAACTCATCTAATACCTTTATCTTTTCGTTACCTAATCTAATTCCTTCAGCATCACATGATTTTCGTAGACTGCACTCCATTACCCTTGTTTTTCTCTTGTTAATGTTCACCTTATACGCTCCTTTCGTTAAGGACACCAAAATATAGAAGAGCCAGTGTCAAGCTTGACTTCACTGACAGGAAGTAAGAGTAGCAGCGGTTTTAAAGTATCTACTACAGATCATGCATTCGTAAGGTTATGTTAGAAATGGGCACCGTACAATGCTCGGTACTATTTCATAGCTTGTGTTTGTCATAAAAAAAATGTCAATGCTGAAGAAATTTCCTTGGCCAGCTTCAGTGTCTAACAAGGGGACCACATGGGTATCGGATTTTAGAATTTCTTTATATTTATGATACGTGAAGTTCAGAGCTTAAAATAACAATCAGCCAAAGCCATTCGACACAACTCTAGAAAATTCTTGAGAAAATCGACTTTGAAATTTTGCAAAGTGCACGTAAGTACCAGTAATTAGAACGGTTGCTGTCGGTTTAGTTCAGGTGGTTAGTTCTACACGTTGCGGACGCTGATCATGTTTGTTCGTTTTTGTTTGGTGAGTTCTTGGCTCAGCTTTTTTATTACAGAGGGCGTTGAGCCCTGTGACCGGGCGCGCTGAGCCACGGCGCCCGGCATGAGCTTCAAGGGCATACGCAGCAATCGTTTAAATTATTGGTACTTAGTACTTAGGTGTACTTTGCGAAACTTTAAAGTCGATTTTCTCGAATTTTTTTGAGAGTTGCGTCGAATGGCTTTGAGTGATTGTTATTTGAGTACTGAACTTCACGTACCATAAATATAAAGAAATTCTAAAATCCGATATCCATATGGTCTCCTTGTAAGTAACTGTAACATCCAGAGTTGTTGTTTGACTTTTCTACGAGGTCGGCCGCTCAGTGCGAGGGTACTGTGTGGGGTTTGTTTGTGTTTTTGTGTGAGCTGAGTTTCCCTGTTGATGCCTGTTTTCCTGCTCCTCATGAGCAGCTGGCAGTGTCAGTAATGTGCTATTGTGAAGGGTACTCGCCAAACTATCATATCCTTTATGTGTCTGCTAAGCATACTGCAGGTGTTTATTTTCTGTCCCTAAAATGCAGTGTTTTTGGGCAGTTATTTTTCTCCAATGGTTGTGATCGTAGTTAATCAGATGCAGGCTGGAGGGGTTGTTCGAGCGTCTCGTATTCTTGTACAGTCATGTGACGTGTTTATGGAATGGCACCGAGAGGATCTGTAGGCGGCTTTCCCGGTGAGAGTCCAAGGTGCGTGTGTATCGTGCAGCGTTGTTTATGATACGTAGCACGTGGTTCTGTATGAGCTGCAGGCGTGTTGGAGCCGCGTATGCCCAGACTGGAGTAGCCTACGTCATCTGAGGTCTATTCAGTGTCGTGTACTTGTTTCTTGACACTTTTCTATTCAGTTTCCTTTGCTTGTTGTGCATTGGGTAGAGCATTTTCTCTGAGAGTCGCGTTTGCACGGTTGGTCAGGTGTTGTATGTAGTACCTCTGTGTTTGCTTCCGGTCCAGACATACATCTAGGTACCTGACTTTCGCACAGAAATGTATTGCGCATGTGTGTAGTGTTATTGATCTATAAGGTCTGTGTCTGTATAGGTGTTTCAGTCTTCATGTAAAGAGAACTGCCACGCATTTGTCGACGTTTTACATTTATGCCATTTCTCCTGCCAAAGCTCAACAGTTCGAACTGTATGTAAATCTAAGGGACTAAACTGCTACGGTTATCATTCGCTAGGCATAGAAACTACTTAAACTAAATTATGAGCTCGCCGCGGTGGCCGAGGGGACTGAGGCGCTCCAGTCACGGTCCGCACGACCACTACGGTCGGGGGTTCGAATCTCCCCTCGGGCATGGATATTTGTGCCGTCCTTAGTCTTAGTTAGTTCATAAGTAGTTTGTAAGTTTAGGGACTGATGACCCCGTAGTTAAGTCCCATAAGCTGTACAAACATATGAACATTTGAACTAAATTATGATAAGGACAACACACACACACGTTTGCCCGACTGAGGACTCGAACCTCCCACGGCGAGCAACGACGCGCTCTACAGCAATGCGTCTTGAGCGCTCGGCCACTGCCTTTTGACATAATGAAATAAGTCAACAGAATGTTTTCAGTTCACCGAATAATCTCTTAACAGAAATGTTCAACGGTCCTAAGCAGTGGATAACTCCTCTCTCGAAAGTGGTTCTATACACAGCAGCCGCAACAAGCGGCAGGCAGAATGCAACAAAAATTTTTACTCTACTCTTCATTGAAATCGCATGGGGGGGGGGGGCATACCAAGCGTTCTCGTAAGTCTCCCACTGGAGAGTAGGTCAAAACGTCGCGTTCCGACATTCGCAACGTGAAGACACGCGTTGTCGATCTCCTCCAGCGTGACACGTGGCGCACAATTCGACACAGATGGTTTTAGACATAGCTATAAACTCATTCCTCATTCCCAGATGGTTGTATGCCGGTATTTCTCTCTCTGCAGCTAAGGAAAGCACAACAGGATGTCGGTACTATTTGGATAAATTTGGTAATAATGTCGGCATAGTTTCCGCTTCCGCATTTACCCCACATACAATTAACGGCAAAAAAGATGGCCCGGCTCGAATGATTTAAGGGTCCAACAGCAGAGCATTGAGCATTCCCAAGTTCAAAACTGCAAGTGTTGCCAACTCTAGTGGTTCCTATAGCTTCAACGCGATGTTTACAGTGCCAAATAGAAGTAAAATAATACACAGCTAAAAGTAATTAGTGGATCAGGTGAGTTATCATACACAGCATACATATCGTAACGTATTTTACTCAGATACAGGTTACAATTGAAATTTGTGTGAGATACAGTATGGTATTTTGTTGTCTCAAATCTTTACTTGAGGATTACATAACGTTTACTTACAATTGTGTTGCTATTTTCCCATTGTGAGTTAACATTGAAGGAAGTCTGTATGCAGACTGTTAGTTGCTGACATGAGCTGGAAGTCTGTAAAATTTTTATGACGTGTGACATTATTGTCTTATCGTTCCCGCGCTTATAACTGCCTGTTGTACAACCCTGATCCCTCTCGCTACGTTATACCAACGCCATCTAGGGACAAGGTGGCGTTAGCTACGCGCCGCTATTCTGCTACAGCAATGAGAGAGCTGATTCGCAGTGAAAGCGATCGTACGATAAGTAATAAATACTATAATAATAAATTCGTTGACAAATGTAGCTGATATGTTATCTACAACATTCTTTCCAAATAGCTATGAAACAGACACAAATACATATACGGTTTAGAACACGTCAAACTTTTATTTCTTGTAATTACCGCAAAAATGCGAAATATAGATACAATGATCAAAACATAGGTTTTTTGTGCACCAAGAACATACAAGCAAAGACGACGACTGTTAACCGGAGATAACGGCCCTCTCTTGCTGATGTTACCCATGAACAACCTTGGCCTTGTCTACCTTTAACGGTCCCTGTTGTTTGAAATCGTGTCTAAGTCCTGGAAACTACACTTTTGGGACGCTCCAATAGCTGCAACCACCTCCCTCCGTTCCGCTTACAAACTTCCTATGGCTCTCTGTGTCATAGCTTGGGGCAAGTCATGTTTTGCATAGCACTACTTACTCACTAAGCATTCGGCAAATAACTGTTCGCTATCGGAACCCAACTGATTGTGTAATTCGTTTGGTATAGTAAACGTAAATCAACACTAATGTCCTCTGCAGCCATTTTCTGTTATTACTAATAACTCGGTTGACGTAATGTTGTTGTCTCCACTCCGTAGGACCGACAGAAAGACATAGAACCACTTTGTTCGTTCTGCCGATAAGTATACTCCAGAAACTAGATATCTCAACTGATCCCCTAATTATTTTGACTGGTGTAGTTAGAATACAGTATACGTCGAGAATACTTGCAATCTATCTCATCGCATCAATTCTTTTGAAAATCATTATTCAAGAACGTATAAATATAAGAACTCCATGTGGAATTATTGCAACGACGAGCGTTTCCCATCCGTTGCAATGCCTGACGGGATGCCGGCGAGTTAGGTAAGCGCGTCCGTCAGTGGGCTCCCTGTACAATCATCATCATTGTTTGTTGTTGTTGTTGTTGTTGGAGCTTTAGGGCACTCAACATCACGGTCATCAGCGCCCAGCATTGTTTGATTATGCCTTGCAGCGTTCATTCTGAAAAATTGTCTCCCTTTATAAAATTCCTCCACGATCCTCTCTGTCCCGTTAAGAATTTAAACCGTAACCTCTAGCGTAGGAATTCAGCGCCTCATCCGCAAGGCTATCTATCACCTTTGTAAAATGATAATAAACGAAGGTAAGATTTCATAGATTAAGAAATAACAAGTAACTAATGCACCCGAGTTTAAAAAAAAAAATTGGATAAGCTGACGATTTACGAATGTAAAGGAGAAGCGTTAGAATCGAACTACAATCAATTTTCATTTTTTTAAATTTAATTAAGTTGGTGCAGGTAATTTACTAAATTTAATTTGTTACAAATTGGGCAGGTGTAGGCTTTGTAGGTTCCACATTCTTTCAAAAGATTCCATCGTGGGAATGGACGGATGGTCTAAGGTACAATGCTACGGACTCCGCAGTAGCTCCCTATCGGAAGTTCAGAGTCCTCCCTCGGGCGTGAGTTGGTTTCTGTTGTCCTTGGCATAAGTCAGTTTCAGTAGTTTGTAAGTATAGCGACCGATAACCTCAGCATGAGTACTAACATTTTATTGAATTCCGTTTTATAATAGAAAGAGTTGCCACGGATGAGGACATTTCCCGTAGACATGTAAGTTCTATGCTACTAAGGCGTTCTTAATGACAATGGCGTGTGGATCAAATATTGAAGCTGTGCGTGACCTACTCTTCATTTTATTTCGTTTAATTTTCCTGTAAAAGTATTACATATTTGTTAGAGTAACAATATTTATGTCAAAATATAGATCTATTCCGTACTATATTATTTGTATTTTTATGGGAGATCGGATGAATATCAACCTAAAAGGACGATTATTTTTATGGCGGGTCGGATTAATGTTGCCTTCAAAGGAAGATTATGTTTAGAATATTAAACTGCAAACAACAGATACGGTACTGGGAGGCACATTCACTTGTTCGCGTAAGAGAAACGTGCCAATCAGCTGATACGTTTCTCACGGCAGAAAACTATAGACACCAGATGGCGCTCTAAGTAAATACGAATAAATACATCCTTTTTCAAGATTGTTGCTATGACCATTAGTTTCTTTCCTTATTATAAAATGGACATGGGGTGTCCATAAAGTTAAGGGAATTCTAATATTAAGCATATTTTAGTCAATTTCCGCGCTGTTCAATGCTCAGTTTGATGTTATTTTTATGATTAAGATGGTCTCGAAATAAGTCTTAATTGCCATCGATTATAGCTGTGTGTATCCTTTCCTAGTGTGTGTGTGTGTGTGTGTGTGTGTGTGTGTGTGTGTGCGCGCGCTTGTAAGTATATATGCGTATATTTGTATGCAAATGTACAAGTTAATGTCTCAAATTCAAGTTTAAAACCCTATGAATTTTTTTTTAGAATTGGATAGTAATTATTGTCTGTGATACCAAGTGGTGTATTTTAAGTGTGAATCTTGTTAGACATTCGCTGTTCACAATATAGTTCTAGACTACTGCTGGAATTTACGTCCTGTGCGCTTTGTCAAACTCTGTAAGTGCACATGGCCACATATGTCAGCTGTTCTTTCACTATTGCAGTCAATGATTCATTAAACTATTAATTGCCTTTTAGTAAAAAGAAAATGTTTTGCATTGAAAACAATATAAAAAATAAAATTCACTGATCAATGTCCTTCTTGCCGGCCGCGGTGGCCGAGGGGACTGAGGCGCTTCAGTCACGGTTTGCACGGCCACTACGGTTGGGGGTTCGAATCCCCCCTCGGGCATGGATATTTGTGCCGTCCTAGTTCGTAAGTAGTTTGTAAGTTTAGGGACTGATGACCCCGTAGTTAAGTCCCATACGCTTTACAAACATTTGAACATTTTTTTTGTCCTTCTTTAATGAAAATGCCCATCACTCTTTTTAAAGTAACACGAAACTCTTTCTAGCGTCATAAACATGTTTCACACTCCACCAAGAAAATATTACAAATGCTACCCACTAAAGATTGATATTATTCTTAAAACTCAGGCAATGAGTGCACGTCACGTCACACTACTTACTCAGCTTCAGCAGCCCGTTATTATTTATCAAATTTCCAGAAATAGAATTCATACAGCAGTTCAAATATTATAATTTCACTCAATATATCTTTTGAGAATGCCGTCCGTTTTGAATTGGGTGCATGTGCGAGTAATAGCGGCTCAAAATCCACCTCGATTGTTCTTTTATTGTTGGCTATGACTTGTTCTGAAAAATACTCAGATAGGTGATAAATCTAAATACGCAACAACAGGCGGTACATTTTAAATATCCTATTTTGACCAGTACGTAATATTATTACACATGATACAGACCTCTGCAGTTCTTCATTAATACGATAATGTGTCAGCAATCGATTATATAGATCGTTCCTATTTCAAAAGTAACCATACCACTCCAAAACCAAATCTAGAGGAAAAAATCCTAATTACATTCATGACAATTAGTAGTAAATACCACAGTCTAACATATACAGTCACGACACTCACTGCTGTAGAAGTTGTTACCAACTGACAATTGCTGCGACACTAGCGCTCCTAGCGGTGGGTAAGCTGCCGAAGTAGTGATGTTTGTTTATAATCGCTTTTGTACGTAATTAACGAAATACTATAATTTTTGCTTTACGAACATTATTAAAATATCGAGAGACAAACATAATACGGAAATTAATATAAAAACAATTTCATTTAAATGATTCAATGGAATAAAGAACAACTCTGTCATGAACAAAGACTTACGAATATGTGTATATTTGCAGCTTATTCCGCTGAAAGTAAGTTGCATATAAACATAATGGTATAATAAATTTCTATTGTGGTCTGTTCTTACTATGACAGCTAGTTTTTGACGTGTATCAATTTTTATACGTCATTCGTCTTTCTTATACGTACATATTCTTTTAAGTACATTTACTTTAGCTTTAAAAAAAAAAAAATAAAAAATAAAAAAAATAAAAAAAAAAAAAACAGTGTTTTGATGATTCTTGCTATTTGTAGTTCAGATGTAGCAACAATTGTGCAATTGGGTTCTTCTTTGTTGGAAAACAGTTTGGTTGCTTTTATCGTTATATTGCCATGTCTGTGACGTTTTTCCTTCAGCTACAGCTGTGATGGTTGATTTGGTATGTTAAATAACGTATTTATTGCATTCTATATACGTTTCCTATGTTCCAACCTCACCGATTTTACTGGAATGGTGATGAAGAATACTTAACGTTCCTGCGTATAAAGTGACGTCTCTCTGCAAAAGGGTATGTCTCCTGGTGTTTCCGAGGCATTTTTATTTTTAATCGAAAATGAAATTACTCATTTAAAGCATGTCTATTACAGGATGATTGTGAATTAACTGTCCTGTAATATACCGTCCTTTACCTTATCAGGGATCTTATGAAACCTAAAAAAGACAAATGGGGAGCTATTTTAAAATTATTACCTATTTATAAGGCACTACATACGTTCCCTGATGTTAAAAGTATGCTGAAGTCAATCTAAACGATACTATTCGCACTCATCAACTATCGTATTCAGAAAAGTAGCTTGCCGGCCGCTTGGAGCGCTGCTATCGCAGCGTATAACAAAAATCTGTGGGAGTGTCGTGACTGCATATGTTAGACTGTGGTAATACTGTGTCACTGCCCATAGAGTATAAATATCTTTGGAACAATGGCGGCTGGTGCTTAAGATAGAGCTGGGTCTGAACAGGACTCGAACTGTTCGAACAATTTACGTCACAGTTCGGGAAATCTCGGGAAATGTTCGAACATTCGATCACGGCGCTATCTATCAATGTCAGCAGGTACTATCTCTACGATGTACAGAGATGATATTCATAAATCTTTTCGGCGCTGTGCAGTAAACTACTTATATTCAAGATAGAGTCATTAATGTATTATGGGGATTAGTAAGTGTGCATTGAAGACTGTAGTAGCTTCTAGGGTGCACGTCATAAGTAAAAACGGTAGCGAATATGGGCTATACGTAAACGATAGCAAACGTTTTTTATGATTCTAGTGCTGCGATCTAGCGATGCCTACGTACACAGCAACTCGTGCATTGTTTATTCGGCCGTCGCAATTATCGTTCATTTTGATAGGCTTATTTCCGGTATTGGCTATTAAATTTCTAATGTTTTCCCTATATCATCTCTTTCAATCTTGTATTCAAGGCGATTAAAATGTTGTAACATTTTTATCTCTATCTCTTATAATCACATTAAAGATCCTACTTATGGAGAATTTGCGGTCATAAACTATTACCCTTGCTTCCTCTCCCCCTTCTCTCCCTGAGGGCCCCGACTATCCCTCCCTTCCGGCCCCTTCACCCCTCTTCATTCTATCCAGCTGTCCCTCCGGATCCTCCTCTTACCGCCCTCCCTTTCCTTCTTCCCCGTGGCTTCCTGGGACATCATCCCTCCCCGTCCCTTTCCCACTGGCCCTGTGGCTCCTCCCCACCCTCTGCGTCACCACTCATTCCCTTTTCCCCACGTCACATCTTTAATACTGCGTGTGCTCCGCCGTATGTGAACATTCTGATGTGCTTCTGTGGAGTGCTTCTCAAGTGTGGTGTCTTTTCGTTACATCGTTTTATTTTAATGACAGTGAACGGCCAACCCTCAGCTGACACCATCAGTTTTAAATTTTGTGTTTCTCCGTATGTGTGATGTATTTCTCGTTTTAATTCCACAATAGCGGACGGTCAACCCATAGCCGCCGCCCTGTGTTCATTTTAATTTTGTGTGCCACTGCACCTCGAGCAGCTGTTTTTATCCTCCATCATCGCCGTATCAAAACTTTTATGACGCCACTGTTTCGCTCCATGTTAAATACTTTGTCTTATCTCCATTTAACATCTCCATTTTATGTGTGTTTTATCTCTAAACTTTTATCTCCTTTATGTTCATTTGTTTCTAGTGTGTCAATTTTTTTAATTCTGTAGGCTGAAGAGCGCCTATGAGCGCTGCCAGCCCGCCCCTTGTTAGGGGAGTCGAAATTACATTAAAGAAAAAAAAGTCATATAACATACTTCCAGAAATAATAGACATATTTTCATTTCAGTCTTAACTTTCCAGTAATTTCATGTATTAGTTCTGTTACAGTAACACATTGAGTAATATATTTCGAGCAGAGAAGCAACAGCGGCAGTTCACCTGAAGATGGCGAGCAGCTGTCTCGCAGAAAGATTGTGCGATTATTACAACAGTATCCGATGGGACTCCCGTGAACCATTCGAAAATATGTTACGTCGGGAAAGCCTGAAACAGCACATCTGGTACCTCTACGGGGAGGATATGGTCAGCAGTATACGTGAGTTTGATAAACTTCGAAACAAGAAGAACCGATTGTTGTGCTCTCTCGCATTCTTATTGAGATGTCGGGACCAGCAAATTATCCCGACATTTGCTAAGTTCACTCACTATGTCGACTCGACGACTGCCAAGAGGATAAAAAAAATGTGCTAGCAAGGCACTGGTGAGAGAAAGAATCCGTTACACCAGGCGTCAATTAGACAGTGTCTCCAAAAATCTGCTCTCACTCCATTTGAAGATCTCGTCTTGTCTGTCTGTGGATTCCTGGGAGAGGGTGGACACCGCTTCATGGGCGCTTTCGGACTGGACGCGGCAGCAAACCACGGTGCGTCAAACTTCCAAGAAAACACATTTAATGGACGGACTGTGTTGAATTTCACAGATAAACCTCTTAGCGAACCCGCGATGTCAGTGTTGGAAAATGGACTTAATTTTGCGCCCACTCCGAAAACCTTACCTATCAAGGACTTCATCAGTGCGGTTGAGCAAGGCGTCTCTAAACTTCCGACTGATACTGCTGAAGAAATAAGGCGAGAGGCATGCAGGGCCATGACAAGGATGCCCGCACCCAAGCAAAACATCAGCTTTGAAGAAAGGAAAGCACTCCGTTCTTTAAGAGAAGACACAGAGATCGTGATTTTACCAGCTACCAAGGGCAACGCTACTGTACTCCTGCCTGCGGCGTCTTACACTGACAAGATGATGAACTTACTACAGGACTCAGCGTATCGTCGCCTCCAGAAAGATCCGACGGATGCAGTACAACGGAAGACATCCGCCCTCCTCAAATCCAGCGACTTTCCGGAACATCTGAAGAAGAGTTTAAGAGAACGAGCGCCTGTCCCACCTCGCCTTTACGGTTTATCAAAGGTGCACAAAAGTGGAGTTCCGCTAAGACCGATTGTAAGCAATATTGGCAACCTATCATCTGGCTAAGCATCTGACATCTCTCCTCAGCCCTTTGGTCGGAAAATGTGAACACCACATTCGGAACTCGGAAGATTTTATACGGCGTCTCAAGAACCTACGCCTGGAACCTACAGACCTATTGGTGGGCTTCGACCTGGTGTCCCTGTTCACAAGGATGCCTCTAATGGACTCCTTACAACTCATTGGGGCCACGCTGGAAGAGGACATTTTACATCTTTTTAAACATGTGTTCACCTCGACCTACTTTTTATTTAACAACGAATATTTTGAGCAAACTGACGGTGTTGCTATGGGTAGCCCTCTGTCTCCCATAGTAGCTTATCTTTTTGTGGAAGATTTCGAGGACAAGGCCCTTCAGACGGCACCATTGAAACCTAAATGCTTTTGGAGGTATATGGACAATACCTGCGTTGTATGGCCACATGGGTCTGCCACACTGCCTTCGTTCTTAGACCATCTCAACTCACTCCACCCGAACATCTGTTTTACCATGGAATTGGAAGAAAATGGTAAGCTCCCGTTCCTGGACGTCATGGTTCGCCGAAATGAAGACGGTTCCTTAGGCCATCTGGTGTTTCGTAAACCTACACACAGCGACCTTTATCTGAAAGTTACGAGCTGTCCTCATCCATCTCAACGCAGCGGTGTACGGACACTCGTACACAGAGCAAGAGCGATCTCAGATGCAGATTGTATACAAGTAGAACTCAACCATCTTCGCTCTATGTTTGCCCAGAACGGCTACACTGAGAAACAGATTCGTGCTGCATTTCGACCAGGTCGCTCGAAACATGAAGAGGAACTAGAAGAAACGGAGAGCTCCACTAAGATGGTTTTTCTTCCCTACGTCGGTGGTGTGTCCTTCAAGATTGGCAGACTGTTTAAAAAACATAATATAAAGTGTGTCTTCCGCCCTCCAGCGAGAGTGCAGACAATGCTGGGCTCCGTTAAAGACAACCTCGGCCTCAGGAGACTGGGAATATACAAAATCCCGTGCCAGTGTGGAATGTCTTATATTGGGCAGACGTGTCGCACTGTGAAAGACAGATGCGACGAACATAAACGCCACACAAGATTGTGTCAACCAGAAAAATCGGCTGTGGCTGAACACAGTCTTGATTCGGGACACTGCATGAATTACGAAGACACCAAGATCATTTCTTCCGCTTCAACCTACTGGGACTCAATAATTAAAGAGGCTGTCGAAATACGCATTGCAAAAGATTTCATTAATAGAGACACGGGATTCCAACTTAGTAAAGCATGGGAACCGGCCTTGGCAGTACTGAGGCAGCATCAGCCGCAGACAGACGATGGTCACTAATCGACGCAGATGGGTCATCGAAGTCGAGACGCGTAAAACACGTACTTTTTCCTCCGGTTGGCGCACGCACAAGGGCTCCACCGCCAGCGGCCGCTCTTGCCCGCGCCGCGCCTGCGCAGACCACCAGCGGCCCGCTCAACGGCCCTCCGGTAGGGCAGGAGGCTCTCCATGTTAACGCCGTCGACGCTCTGGTCTGCCATGACGTCACAGCAGCGGCGCCTGCGCCGTGGTAACAAGCCACCACATATATTGCGAGCAGAGAAGCAACAGCGGCAGTTCACCTGAAGATGGCGAGCAGCTGTCTCGCAGAAATATTGTGCAATTATTAAAATATAATCCGACGGTACTCCCGTGAACCATTAAAGAAACAGATGTTTTGTTTCTCAATAGATCATATCTTGAAGTTATATCAGGAAGGTCACGTATGCACTGTTTTAAACGAAATATACAGTTTTTCATAGTGATGCCCTTCTGTTCTTTTACATGTATTTGTACTTCCTATGAAATTAGTCCTGGGCAAAGCGATGACCCGGTAACTTCAAAAGTTCCCGTGTATCGTTTGCAAATACGCCGCGCGAGTCATTTGTTATCTGAGTGTTCGAACAGTTCGATACTGTATAGAGTTCTCCGCTGTATCGGGAAATCCCGAGCATGTTCGAACGCGAGTATCGTTTACCCAGGCCTAGCTTCAGATGACTGGGGCTTCACTTCTTCGAGTGCCAGATATTGGTGGCCGCCGCTCCCCCCCTCCCCCTTCGCGCTCGGCGTGTCGATGTATCGGCGACCTCCCGGCTAGTGGCAGTGGCGGCGGCGTCGGGGAAAAGCGCTCCGTTTTGCCCCCCCCCCTCCCCTTTAGATATATATATTCGTTAGGAGATCTGCAGAATGTCTTATCTCGGCTTGTTTGCGCTTGCTCCCAGCTTAAAGCTGAGTAATTTGTTTCTAAAAGATACGGAACGTTGTTCATTTTTCTTTGATAATAAAGAACATATGAATATGCCCATGAACACTAAAACACAGTAAGTAACTGATTACACTGTTTAGAGACTAACACAATGAATCTGTTACGCTGAATAGACAAGCTACCTTCGGGTCATGTATCACTGTAAGCAGTACCCCCTCCGAATCTTACGCATTCGCAAAGGCTGCTCTCCCCAACACCTTTTCAAACAGTTAAATATTTGTTACAACGAAGGATGTAAATGTTATTTTCCCTCGAAATCGCGAAACATTTGCTAAAACGTCCAAAGATATGTGGCAAGTAAAAATACAAAAGTCATTGTTGTTCCCGTGCCTTCAAAAAGAAGATTGGGTTTAAAACAACTGCTTGCACTTGGTCTAAAACCAACTATATACGACGGCGCAGCGCAATGCCGCTAATCACACGGCTATTATTGCTAGCTGGAGAGTAGACTTCATTATTATTCTGAATGCTTTTACCGTTGATGCGTCTATAATTTATAGTTATAAGATATTTTACCAAATATGACGTGTTTTTGACGAATCGTCAATGCGCCAAAAACAAATATGAAGGGCGGATGTCGCCTTCATGGAGGATTTGCGCATGCGCTAGGCGAGGTGGCAGGAGCTCCATTGTCTTGCTTCGGGACCATTCGTACATAACCGCCAGAGCCCGGGTAGACAGGAGCTGGCGTCTCTACCAGCTCCAACGCCCATGCCAAGCGGCGTTTCCCATGGCCTCTCCCTGTAGCAGGAGCGCCCATATGCTGCCTCCAGGGGGTTCAGAAGAGAATTTGCACCTCAGCCGCACATGCGTATTGCAACGCTGCAGCCACTGCCGCCTATATTAAGCAGCTGCGCTACGACTCGTATTCGTGCTGTCGTAAAATGTTTGGCATCGATAAAAATACTTTGAACGTGCTTATAAAATGATCAGATGTAAGAACGAAACGAATAATGATAGTTTAAAAATACTTTTTATTTATTTTATTTTTTCCGGGGGTTCACACTAAACCAGTGAACACAGGGCGCTCCGCCACTGTTATGGAGTGAGCATTCAGATGCGCAGAACGAGAATTCTGTCCGCAACATCTCCAGCGCTAAAGTCACGTGATTTTGGAACGGCGCGGTGCAGCTCGTACAGCGCCCAGCGTATTTCGAGCGGTATTCATTCGTTATTACGTGGATGTAACCTTCAGAAGTATTGTAAAACTATGCATATAAGTTAATAGACATCCTAAATATTATAGGCATTGGACGAAGTTGGTTAAACAAATAAAAATCAAGAGATTATGCTTTATTGTCATAGCCGTATACTTCACGCACTTAAACATGGCCCCTGAGCGGAGAATGTTGGGAGCTGAAGCTTGTATTCAGCTCGTAGCGCATTGGCTGTTAGAACAAGCCCCGCCTCTTTCTCCCAGTGTCGTCAGCTTACGGCCTATAGCTTGCAGGTTTAAAGGAAACAACATGTAAGGGATTAAAGCGTTACAGACGTAACACGAAATTATGTATGTGTAATGTTTTGAGTAATAGAAAACTGGAACGTATATCTAAGAAATATTAATATTTTAATGGACTTATTAAGCGGGTGTAGCAAAGCTTTCTGTCTCTTTTTATTGTCGTAACTGAATAACAATCGGAATTAACATTATTCACACCACTTTCAAGAGTAATGTTCCGTTTTCTAAAAGAAGTTGTCAGGGTATCTGGACTTATTTTAGCAAATAACAAAGCGAAAGTCAGTAATCATTACCAAGCACAAATAAACAATACGTTGACGAAGTCTAAGGTGTACAATGTTGTTACGGGGTAAGGTTGGTAGAGAGCATTAACATTCCGTAGACACACGAACTCAGCCGACTTCCAACGATCATAGAGGGGGCATGTAAAGGTGCGTGGGCTGTACTTTCACGTTATTTACTTTTTTCCCCGATGACGGGAAAAACAACTGACAAATAAAAATATTTTTATTTGCTACAGTAATTATACGACTGTCTGTTCCAATTAATTACGTTACAAAGACACTGCATTAGCGTCATAGCTACGGAAAAAGTGAAATAAAAATTTGAAGTCGTTAATTCTTACAGCAAATGACCTCAGTGAACGCTAATTTTCCATTTTTGCTCATCATTCTGCTGTTTTCGTGCAAGGACAATTACTTATAACATTTTTGATAGTTGTGTGAGTTCAAAGGCTAAATAGGGAGCATTAATTTTAATTTTTTGGAGCAGTAGTTTGAATCTTTGTTCATCTTTCGGGAATCTAAAATACAAAAATCACTTAACGTAAAGAACACATACAGAATTACATAAAACATAAACAAGGGCTCGAGAACCGGCATGTCACTGAGGAAACTAATCTGTTAGAAGGCACTGGTATCTAATACTTTTCTCGTAAAACCGTGAAAAAAATCACATAATTAGCTCTACAATATAATACCGTGTTTCGAACTTTTTCAGCAGTAGTCATATACCGAAGTTGTACGTAACTTACCTATGAGAAGTAACTGGTCCTCCTTTCACATACTCTTCCTTGCATCCGTAGCAGCAACAGTGCTGTACCATATTTGCTACTAATTTTCAGCATACAGAACATGATTAAAACAAGGCACAGACATGTAATATTCGAGATTCGCTAGTATCACAATACGCAACCAAGCCGAATCGACCCAATGCCACGTGACTTGTCTAGACAGATGTTCAGAACATCTGCAGTAGGCTCATAGACATACATTACTAGACTGGTAATGCCTTATACAGTATCATTGGTGTCAATGAAGTCTCACCGCCATATTTCTATACTATAACGTGCGAGCAATCGTTTGAGTTATTACAGATAACAGTCGTAAAAATACGAATGAAATGACGTAACTATGCTGTCCTTAGAGTTTTGACATGTATGAAATATGAAATTCGTGTTTTGTATATGGCTGAAATTTTTTAAGCTTGAGTAAGCTTCAACACGTACAGTAATGAGTTGCATTGATTTGCTTTTATTATTAATCTGTTACCGATTTCATTCAACTTCGGATTTTCTTTCAGTAGTATGGTCATTATAAAATGTATCCTTATTCTTTTGAGTTCTTACGAAATCTGTCGTCTGCTTTCACGCACACACTAATGAGTCGCGTCTCCTGTTTTTATTAATCTGTTTCAAGTTTCGATCAACTTCGGTTTTTCTTTTAATAGTATGACCGTTATAAATGTGTTATTTGTTGTGGATAACACATAGCTTTATTCTTGATAGTGTCTTTCAGATAACTACTTCTGCTTTAACTGTACGTAACAGCAAAATTTTACCTATCATCCCGCCGACCTCTCATGATTATGTTGGCAACACAACAAAATGGTAGAAAGTCTTTGCCTAGATATAACATGTTCTTCTCATAACAAGATTCGAAAATGCGGAAGTGTTAGCTCAAATGCAAATCATGTTCAAACCAACTAGTAAAGCTTACAACGCCATATAGTGTCAGAAGATCACAGTAGTACCGTACGGACGTTAGGTGAAGCAAGATGGCGGCATCAAACTTCAGTTACTGAGGAAAGTTTGCCAGTCTAGTAATGTATGTCTGTGAGTAGGCTATGCTCACTCCATAGATAATGATATTCTAGGTATTGCCTGATGGAATTAAAAAATTAACATACATCTGTTTGCCTCAGGCAAAGATATATCTTTGTGCAAGAAAACCAGTGATCTCTATACAAACTGGATGTATAACTCTGGTATTTGAACATGTAATTTGCAGCGTGCCTGCACATTCATATGTTTTGCACACGATTTCGCATTGTCCGCCATGTTTAAATTTGGCAAACGAATTTCCATCAGTTATTACGTGACAAAGAATTGCTTGCTTATCTCTTGATTTGGAATTTAATTCAATATTCGATGTTGTAGGTTGATATGGGAGTGCAATCGATACATATTTTCTTCTCTTTATCTTGAAATGCTGCTTAGCAGCCATGTTTGAATTTGGCAAGGAACTAAATATGAATATCTTTGCCTGGCACGCTAAGACAGTTGAAGTTCAACATCCAGAGTGTATAGAGATCAATGAAGAAAACCAACACATTGTCATTTCAATAGCGTTTCTAATAAAAGGAATATTAACATTTCAGGGTGGACGTTACATAGCACACTGGCTGGTGACACGTTCTGTCAGGTGGTTTAAATTTCTAATCTTCATCGGGTAATCTTTCTCTTCCAGCATCTCTCAATCCAATGAGAAAAATCGTCATTCAACCAATTTCTGTCAACTCCGAAAAAAGGGCTAAGACCCCCATCTTGCTGAATCTAGTCTTTAAGTCCCTTTTCCAAATACTCAATTTGAGGCATGTTCAGATAAGTCTCGCCCGTAACATGTTTATCAAAAATGAAAGGTGTAGCATGTGATGTTCCCACGAACCACGCCATCACCTTTTGGCAGCCCTGCAATTTCGTTGGACTTACACAATTATCCAATTATTAGAATTTTATTATTTATTTATATGTAGTAGAATATATCAGAATTTCTTATGTACCCATTTATGTGGACACCAAGTATAGAGTAGATGAAGATACCCGACCTAAGTTTAAGGTTTTGAAAGACTTAATAATAGCGTATTTATTACTACAACCAGTCACAGCGAATTTTTACACTGTTATTGCTTATGAGTTTGCCACTGCGCATTTGACATGCACCTATCACCCAATGCTTGATTGATCTCTGTCATCGGGAATCAGGACACATATTTCTTTCCTTCTTTTTTCACTCGGCACAATTAAATAGAATGGCTATTACATTACATTCTGATTGATATACAAGTCATTACTGATCGCCCATATCTGAAAATTCTCGTACCTTTAGAAGCGTTGGGGTTTTACACTAACTTATAATATTTCCAGCTTAATCCTGCTTCCTGTATGTAAGCTATTCCTTCTGAAGCGAGCGAGGTGGCGATGGTGGTTCAAATCCACCTCCGGCCATCCAGATTTAGGTTTTCCGTGATTTCCCTAAATCACTCCAGGCAAATACCTGGATGGTTCCTTTGAAATGGCGCGGCCGATTTCCTTCCACATCCTTACCCAAACATTCCGAGCGTAAGTTCCGTCTCTAATGATCACGCTGTCGACGGGACGTTAAACTCCAAGCTTCTTTCCTATTCCTTCAAATGTTTGTATAGCTTATGGGACTTAACTACGGGGTCATCAGTCCCTAAACGTTACTTATGAACTAGCTAACACTAAGGACGGCACAAATATCCATGCCAGAGGGGGGATTCGAACCCCCGACCGTAGTGGCCGCGCAGACCGTGACTGGAGCGCTTCAGTGCCCTCGGCCACCGCCGCCGGCCCTATTCCTTTTGTTTTTGTTTCTGACACCAGGGCCACGACGTGTAAACCTGATACATATTAATGCCGTCTCGTTTCCACGTACCGGTTTGTCACTGGGAAATTTCCAATGTTGTAATTATTAATCATACCACGCACGGCATATGTTCGTAAACGGTGCGTGCGAATTTGCGATTCTCTAGGAGCCCATATCTCAGGTTCTATTCATCTCAGAGTGAAGGGGTAAAGTGTTCTGGATATATCTTGGCCTAGTGATCATTTGTGTACATATTAGAAGAATGGGTATACTATAGCTATCGTACAGTACATCGTCAAAATTTTCAAAGTTACACACTTCCTGGGACCCATCCAAATTGAACAAATACGTTGGCTTTTGTACATGACGTGTAGTCTATGGTGGGCTTTAAACGGCTTACAAAAGCATCTTTCATTCATAGGCCATTCCTGAGAAAATCTTTAAAAAAACCTTGATTTTTGGGTACCAAAGTAACGAATTGTGGGGATGGTCACTTCGATACTCTCTATTCTTGCAAACCTTCGAAATTTTTACCATATGTTCTTATGTTGATATTCTCAAGGCCGTTTTTAATTTTTTTTCTATATCGTTATCTGTTACCGAGATCCAGAGGTTGAAACTTATCATAGTTTTGCACAAAATCACAAAACCCGATTTTTAGCCTTTTAGCACCGTGAATCGCAAATATCTAAATAACTAACCATAGAAAATTTTTACATTACATCAACTAGACATTTATCTATAAACAGCATTTTTCAGTTTTCGTAAATCTTAGTCCGTTAGCAAGATACGGCCCAAAAACAGCGATATTTTGCTAGATAAAGTACGTATTGTTCTGAAAGAAGGCGTTCGGACAGCTCTGAAACTTACAATGCGATTTGAAAAATGGTACTCGGCCAAAAAAATTGATTTTTGTACATCTTAAAGATTGAAACCTTCGGTCGACGAAGGGGTGATTTTTGTTTTCGTTACAGTTAATATGCAGCATCCCGTTCAGTGAACTATTGCAACACATTTTAAAGAGTTTGCAGAGGTAAAAACACATTGCATAGACTTCTCGTATGTTTGATTTTAGGTTACACATAGCTGTGTATGAAGTGTAGAGAACATATCGAAATTTCATTTAAAGTTTATAGTAGAATGATATTTGGTTCTTGAGATATCAGTCCGTGAATGACAGCGCACGACAGTAATAGGTTCGAAAACGCCATTTCTGATTGTGAGGTAACGTATCTTGAGGAATAGGAAATGACTAAAATGTTATGTTTAGAAAATGTTACTTAACAATAATATACATGTGATGCAGTGTTATTAATCCCTTGATATTCATCAACATTCACGTCTTTCAGGCCATTGGACATGCAAAATTCGTCATCGTAATGGTTGGATCAACGTGAACGACTTGAATTATCGTAAAATAGCAACCTCGTATGAAATTAAATTCTCAGCTGGACTCGAAAATATTTACATGTTTTTTATGGAACGATATTAATAGTGTTTAAGAATGTTCTTTGAAATAGTTAAGCGTGTTTAGCAATAATCTGAATGTGAAGCTCTTTTTAGAAAGTAAACTACTACATAGTCAATTTGGTTTGACGTTTGTACAAATGTATCAAGATATATAAAATTATATCCAAATTCATTTCATGTTATATAAGCAGTACACTCTGATGTAACAGGAAAAAGTCAGGAACCAGCTGAAAAATGCTCCTGCCGGAGCATAGAAAAGGCAAATATGTTGTCTGACACAAAAGTGTGGAACCAGTTGCCTCAATCTTCATTCCGACTTCCTCACCAAACATTTTGGCATGCGAACATATTGTCGCTTTTTTCGGCTGAATGTGAGTAGGACAGAGACAGTGCAACAGGCAGAGAAAGCCATATATGATTAAACAGAGAAAGTATCAGTTCAGGAGAAATGCATATGCATGAAAACAGAAGTGGGAAGCGAAACGAGATGTCGGAAGTCAGGAACAGTGGCAACAACAAACGAAGACACATGCAGATGGTAGCAATTGGAGCAAAAGAGAAAACAGTGGGAAACTGAGACGAATGGAAACCATACAATAAAACATGAGCGTGCGGCTCTCCAATACCATAGCACGAAACAATTTTTCCCATCCCCAGTACCAGCGTGCTAAAGTTTTCCGGCCTACATGTCAAACCCCAAGCAAACCATCCCCATGGACATATGAGTGAAGGAGACAATCGTGATTAAAGACAATGAAAGCCGACTCTAAGTAAGAAAGAAAGAAAGGATACTGGCAACAGGACAGGAAATGAATGCGGCAGAGAAACGATGAAAGTGACAGAAACAGCGGTGAGTAATCGCGAGGGAAAAGGATGAAGACATTGAAAGTTTGACACAGACAAAAAGCGGCAGTGGGAGAGAGAGCAAACAAACGGACAGACATACATAAACACTGACAGTGAGACGACATTGCTGACTATGACGGCTTAACTGGGCAAAAGTATTTACAAAGTTATGCGCTAAAAGTGCGCGAATATGTTCCATGCCAAATTTTTCGTGAGGAAGTCGGAATGATGATTGAGGCAGCTAGTTCGACACTTTTGTGTCAGAGAACATATTCGCCTTTTTTATGCTCCGGGAGGAGCATTTTTCAGGTTGTATTTAAACAAGAATCAAATCCCTTATCGGCACTCTTTACACTATCAGGGCAATTCTTAAACATTAAAGTAACCTAGTAATAAGCGTATCTCTAAGCTGCTCTTAGACTGCAATATATTTTCATATCATGTTTGTGGGTCATAAGCATATGCTGCTTTTTTATCATCCTGTTTTCTGGCATTAACAATAAGTGAATTGGTTATGCCTCCAAAGCTCAACCAGCTCGATTGTTTCCACGTCATTCTAGTAAAGTATCGGTACGCTCCAACTGCACTCAGGATCTAACAGTGTAATATTCGCTATCTCTCGTTCTTCTTACTCAAGGACATAATACAGCTTGTATTACTCTGGCTCAATCATTGCTGTAAAATTGTTATTAACGCTACTTCCTGACTAAGCGTAATTACTTACCAGCAGACAAAATACAAGGTTAATGATTAAAGTTAGGAAAATGGTAGCAAATTCGCCTTACCTCTGGTTTTGGTCAGAGATTACGGAACAGCGCAGAGAACAGTGATATCTACACAGCGATCTCAAATATTATCACTGGATACAAAACAGTAGTGGTTACGATATGTGAAAATCGTGACGGTCTATTATAGTTACGTTGGCAACTCCTTACGTATAGGTCGTGTTGTTCTTATGACCCTTGTGTCCTTTGAAAATAATTGATGAACGACTGATTAATAAATACATAATGGTGAACTTCGTGTCGCTTATGGTTTTAGAGAAGTCAGCGGAAAGGATATAGTTCAGATCCATATGAGAGTTTTATTTTTATTCTGAACTAGAGTTGCCATCTTATTTCTTTTAATGAATTAATAGCACTGCTGTAGACGGTATTTCTCGTGTTCAGTTTTATATTTGCCTCTTGTCTATGTTGTTTTTCGTTTGAGTTCATAGGCTAGATATGCACGCTATCATGCTTATATCATAAGCCTCGAATCTGTCGTTATTAATCTTTGGATATTTGTCTACAACAGCGTAATTTATTCATTAAATTCAAAGGGGGAAAACACTAGTTCTGGATCAAAATATAACTTAAGTGTACGTTTTATGCAAATCGTGTCTTTTTCTACTGTTTCGTGGCAGGTGTGCGTTTAATTACATGTCTCAAATATTTTGTAAATAGTGTTCAAATTTACATAAGAGGTAGTGCCCGTTGTATATTAGTTACTTTCTACGAAATCAACAAATAGAACTATTAACTTTTTTTGCAAGAACACAATACTGAAAACTAGGTATAAGTGTGACAGCTATACGTACACCAATATGGCGTCGAGCGTCACGACCATATAATTCACAGTACAAACTCCAGATTATCTTTGAGCTCACTGTATCTACACAACCTGGATGTATAACTCTCGTCTCAAAACATAGAAATGCAGCATGCCTGCACTTTCAGATGTTTACCCATGTTTGCGCATTGTCCGCTTTGTTTAAATTTGGCTTACGAATTTCCTTCCGTTATAACGTGACAAAAAATTTCTTGCTTATCTTTTGATTTGAAATTTACGTCAGTACGCGAAATAAAAGACTAATATGGAAACGGAATCCAATCGTATTTTCTTTTCGTTTCCTTTTAACATTTTTAGCAGTCATATTTGAATTTGGCAAGAAACTAAATATTTACATCTATGGCTGGCAAGCTCAAAACAGCAGAAGTTCTACATCCAGTAGTATAGAGATCAATGGCAGAGAGCTTATGACGTAAAATATAATTCCTTCCTACATGAAGATAAGACTCGTTGGTCTCTAAGTGCTGTAGTATATTTTCCATTACGGCCATCTTATATTTCCATTCCGTCTTTGTTCCTGGTTGCGTATAGTTCTCTAAAGCTAAAAGGCGGGGAGATCACAATTAAAGAGAAAGCACAATAAAATGTTGCACATCGGGAGGTGGAGGAACTCTTGGCAGTGGAATAGCCAAAAGAAAGGAAGTTCAAAAGTTCCGCTACGTATCAAGCATTCCTGCACACATTGCCAGATAGTTGCATTGCCCCTATTCAAATGTAGAATGTTCAGAAAGAGTCTGAAAAAAAAAAAAACTGTAAGTGTGTGATGCGGTACTTTGTGCTGAGAAATAACTTGAAGGAAAAAATTTAATTAAGCATTCCTCAAGCAGGTTTTCTACCGTCCGAGGTAGAAAAAAAAATTGCAAAACTGGCACTTCTAGAAGGAAATATATTGCGAAGACGTGGCATAGTGATTGTCTGCGGGATTTCCAGAACGAACTTTCCTCTCTGCAACGAATTGTGTGCTGATGTGAAGCTTCCTGGTAGATTAACACTTTCTGCCGGACAGAGACTCAAGGCCTTCGCTTTTGACGTGGAAAAACCTACAGATTTCGAATCTCAATATGCCACAAAGTTTAAATTTCGCAGCAAGTTTCGTATTATTGCTCACTCGGATTCGAAGAGAAAACTTCAGTTTGGATCAAATATTTTTAGTACGTTTTTGTTACATTTGAACCGAGTGCCAATAAAACGAAATTACACTTCCCCGGTTAGCATAAGATATTTTCTAACTTTGGGTGTAACTGTCTCATGTCTTCTCATCCACATACTCTCAACTTGTCTTGGCCGAGTGCTTTTCTTACAAGGGGCACATTTGGCCTCGAACAGTTATAACTGCACGAAACAATACTTAGTAAAACAAGCACTTATAAAAAAAAATTAAAAAAAAAACAGTGATGTGCGTCTTTTCAAAACAAACAGCCGCACTTGTCTGCTAGCATGACTAGATGGTAACAGTGTAGTTCCACTAATCAGTGCTCCATTTGTGCGAGTGGTATAGCTGCAGTACGTATTTGTCTCGTGGAGTGGTCGCAAGCGAGTTACCGTGTAAACTGTGTACAATGCAGTGATATCACGAAGAGAATTAATTTCATGCATGTGGTCCAAATATTAGGGACAGAGTTGCGACGTGCTGAGTATGGAAATGACAAAGGGGCCGAAGATATGGAGTTCGCGAATATATTGTATAACATAATAATTCAGAAATACAGGGTGTACACGAAGTCCGGCACCATTTTGATCTATTTATTTCAAATGTTCAAATGTTTGTATAGTCTATGGGACTTAACTACGGGGTCATCAGTCCCTATACTTACAAACTGCTTATGAACTACTTACGAACTAGGACGGCACAAATATCCATGCCCGAGAGGGGATTCGAAACCCCGACCGTAGTGGCCGTGCAGACCGTTACTGGAGCGCCTTAGTCCCCTCGGCCACCGCGGCCGGCTCTATTTATTTCACAAGACGTTGTGCAGGTGTCATACATATGTCATTTAGAAGAGAAACACTGAAAGTTTTCTTTCTTTTTTTTTTTATTTTTCTCTTTTTTTTCGTAAATCCCGCCACAGCGTTGTTTGATAATTTGCCGATAGTGCTAGTCGCAAGCATGGCGAGTTCATCGGGTGTAATACCGCACATGGAGCGGCCCCTGTATACAGGCAACGCTCATGTCACAATGGTGCTGGGAATTACACTATAGAGACTGCAACTTGTCCAAGTACGCTACAGGCCATTAAAATTGCTACACAAAAAAGAAATGCAGATGATAAACGGGTATTCATTGGACAAGCACATTATACTAGAACTAACATGTGATTACATTTTTACGCAATTTGGGTGCATAGATCCTGACAAATCAGTACCCACAACACAAACCTCTGGCCGTAACAACGGGTTTGATACGCCTGGCCATTGAGTCAAACAGAGCTTGGATGGCGTGTACAGGTACAGATGCCCATGTAGCTGCAACGCGATACCACAGTTCATCAAGAGTAGTGACTGGCGTATTGCGACGAGCCAGTTGCTCGGCCACCATTGACCAGACGTTTCCATTTGGTGAGAGATCTGGAGAATGTGCTGGCCAGGGCAGCAGTCGAACATTTTCCGTATCCAGAAAGGCCCGTACAGGACCTGCAACATGCGGTTGTGCATTATACTGCTAAAATGTAGAGTTTCGCAGGAATCGAATGAAGGGTAGAGCCACGGGTCGTAACACATCTGAAATGTAACGGCCACTGTTCTAAGTGCCGTCGATGCGAACAACAGGTGACCGAGACGTGTAACCAGTGGCACCCCATACCATCACGCTGGGTGTTACGCCACTATGGCGATGACGAATACACGCTTCCAATGTCCGTTCACCGCGATGTCGCCAAACACGGATGCGACCATCACGATGCTGTAAACAGAATTTGGAACCATCGAAAACATGACGTTTTTCCTTTCGTGCACCCAGGTTCGTCGTTGTGTACACTATCGCAGGCGCTCCTGTCTGTGATGTAGCGTCAAGGGTAACCGCAGCCATGGTCTCCGAGCTGATAGTCCATGCTGGTGCAAACGTCGTCGAACTGTTCGTGCAGATGGTTCTTGTCTTCCAAACGTCCTCATCTGTCGACTCAGGGATCAAGACGTGGCTGCACGATCCGTTACAGCTATGCGGATAAGATGCCTGTCATCTCGAATGCTAGTGATGCGAGGCCGTTGGAATCCAGCATGGAGTTCCATATTGCCTTCCTGAACCCACCGATTCCATATTCTTCTAACAGTCATTGGATCGCGACCAACGCGAGCAGCAATGTCGCTAATAGATAATCCACAATCGCGATAGACTACAATCCGATCTTTATCAAAGTCGAAAACGTGATGGTATGCATTTCTGCTCCTTACAGGAGGCATCACAACAACTTTTAACCAGGCAACGCCGGTCAACTGCTGTTTGTGTATGAGAAATCGGTTGGAAACTTTCCTCTTGTCAGCACATTGTAGGTGTCGCCACCGGCGCCAAACTTGTGTGAATGCTCTGAAAAGCTAATCATTTGCATATCACAGCATCTTCTTCCTGTCGGTTAAACTTAGCGTCTGTAGCACGTCATCTTCGTGGTGTAGCAATTTTATTGGCCAGGAGTGTATATTCAGTGACAGTACTCTCAGGGAAGACGAAAGGCCCGTGCAGTTTTCGACGCGACAACGCACAAAAAAACTACATTTGGGGAATCACGCTCAAATTCATTGTATTTGTGTAGACGTGTTGTACCACAGATTTGACAGTTATGCCTGTTCACTTTCCGATTAGTTTGCAAAGTGGCTTCGTCGTTAAAAATTACACGATCAACATTGCCCCACATTCTCATTCAATTGTTGCAATTATGTGGTTGTAGCTTCAAAATTACCTTAATAGCAAAAGATTTTCGAAAAACATCCCCTCTCCAAGTTAACTCGCTTGATGGTTGAATTTCCAAAAATACCGAAACACGTATTTTTTAAATTCTAACCAACAATACAAACATCAATATTTGCATCACTAGCTTCAAAGAAATATTAAAAGCTATCGGTACGTGTTTTCAAAAAGAATTTTTCATCCCCTTTTTTTACCCTCTTGTTGAATTTCCCAAAGTACCGAAACTCGTGTTTTTTAAATGCTGAGAAAGATTCCATATCCGAAGTTTCGTACTTGTAGCTTAAATTTGAGTTAACAGCAATATATTTTTGAAAATGAATTTTTGCGTCCCTTATTTTACCCCCTTATCGGTTGAATTTCAAAAAATGCCGAAACATCTTTTAAATTCGTACCCTGAATTAAAATCCGAAATTTTGTAGTTTTCGGTTTAAAATTGCCTACATAGCAACGTAGTTTCAAAAAACGTTTCATCCCCTATTTAATCCCCCACAGAATATCGAAAAATCGCTTCTTAAATTACGCTTACAGAGTAAGATCAACACCCTCTACAAATTTCAAGTTTATATCTTCAGTGGTTTGGACTGGGCGATGATGAGTCAGTCAATCAGTCAGTTGGGACATTGCCTTTTATATATAGAGTGTCCCCTGCCTATTAGTTGTGGCTGCTACCCCGAAGCGGGAAATCCGGGTTCGTCTGACAATGCAAATGTATAACTTTAAACATCTCCCTGCACCATTTTCTTAGTTTACATTACATTTTTAGTATATAGCTACAGTATCTGTAATGTATTTTCAGTTTTCGAAGACAACTTTGTCAAACAGAGAATTATTTACAGTAATTGTAAGAAACATCATTCTATGCATATTGTAGAGCACTGCAGTACATACCTCATGACAAAATTTGCATACATTAGATCTAGTTGTGTGCTACTTATTACGTTTTTCCTCCTAAAAAAATAAAATAAAATAAAAAATAAATAACAGCTAGGGTTGTGTCACTTACCTTCTTTATATCTGCTACGTTACATATAGTCCCAAAATTTAACTAGGAAGTTTTATTTAGAAATTTGTTACTTTAATTATTGTCGAAGCATTTTTGTCTGTACTGAATTCACTTAGTGCACTGGCGTGCATCCGTCGGCGCGGGAGTTGGGCCTGGCCTGCGAAGAAACCAGTGGTTGAGAGAGAGAGAGAGAGAGAGAGAGAGAGAGAGAGAGAGAGAGAGAGAGAGAGAGAGAGAGAGATACAATAAAACGTCGTAACTAAAAAAATAAAGATCAAGGAACGTAAATAACCATCAGAATAAATAATGGGGTGGATAGTAAATGAATGTACGATCAAAAACACATTATTTGTTGGCGTGTGTATGGGGCAGGGGGGGGGGGGGAGGGGGAAGGGGTGTAATTCACACTGGTGCGACCCGCGAGGTTCAGTAACAATTTAAACCCGGCCCGCGGGTCTCGAAAAGTTGCCCATAGCTGATCTAGTTTGTCTCTTCCTTCGTGTATTTACAGGGTGGTTTTCACTTGTTTAGACGAGGATATTCGCCCCAATGAGCTGTAAAAGTGTTTCCGTGTAGTAAGAATAGTAGAGATTATGGAAGACAAATTTTATTAAATAAAATACATATCATACAAAAAAGTGGTGACCATAAAAACTGTTGCATCCTCAGTGTAATAGAGAAAAATCAAACTGTAGTCTCTGATTAAGCTGCGGTTAAGGAAACAAACTCTGGTTTGTCATCAAAATCACATGTAATATTAATAACGGCGTGGTCGGTTTCGACTCGTTTGATAAGTTACAATGAGGAGGTATGTCAAAGCATTGCTTGCAACTTTCAGTTACTACCAACATCCGTCTATATTTCCCAAACCGAATGTATTTATCCAATTTATTTAACTTAAAGGGCACGATATTATCAGGTCGTATTTTGAGAGTGAGTTCAACAACCAGTACGATGACGCATTCTGATATGATTGACGAAGTGAGTAAAAGCCTGTCACATATTTTACTAATGAGACTACAGTGCATAGAATTTGTTCCACAAGCTGCGACACAGTATCATAAAAGACAATTATCCCAGAAATATAATTCCTTTAGTTAAATTCAATGGGCATAAATAAATCATAAAGATAAATTCCATAAAGCAAAGAAAAGCGACTTTATCTGTTCCTGATATGATTCAGTCAAAGCGACATTCTCAGCAGATATAACAATATTTTGACAATGTCACTTCAGATTAACCCCGCTTAGATGATTTTATGCTACTGCAGTGTTACGGAATAATGAATGTCATTATGAACCGAAATCGGTAGTGACACAATCATGATCATGGACTGGAATTAGATTAAGAAATAAAATTTGTGTCACAGACAAATAAAAACACTCATTGACCGCCGTTATAATTATCATCAGCATTAGATTTTTAACTGTTTCGGTTACATTGTGATCAACTTCAGATCTTGATTGTGAAAATGGAGGACAATGGTAGCACAACGAGTAGTTATCTTCGATCACGAAGGTAAAACTGTGAAAGTCTAAAGATGGTCACAATAAAACCGAAACCGGTAACCATGTAAGACGTCTTCTACTCATTTTGAAAATATTAACATGAACGCCACTTTTTTTAACGAGACCAGTTTTTATAAATGAATAAAATTTGTATCTTACGTGTTGTTATACGAACTTTTTCATATCTCCTCCTAAACTACTGTAACGATTTCAAACAAGCATGGTGCATAAATTATTATTTACCGTTCTGTAACAATACCTGTTAGTGTAAAAATCACCTATTCCACGTAATTCAGGACATATGGCGTCATAAACAAAGAGAGTCACAAGAAACTGTGACATGTGAATAACAAGACTTTATTCATCTACTACACTTCTGACCATTAAAATTGCTACACCACGAAGATTACGTGCCCCAGACGCTAAATTTAACTGAAGAAGATGCTGTGATATGCAAATGATTAGCTTTTCAGAGCAATCACACAAGGTTGGCGCCGGTGGCGACTCCTAGAACGTCATGACAGGAGGAAAGTTTCCAACCGATTTCTCATACACAAACAGCAGTTGACTGGAAATGCCTGGTGAAACGTTGTTGTGATGCCTCTTGTAAGGAGGAGAAATGCGTACTATCACGTTTCCGACTTCGATAAAGGTCGGATTGTAGCCCATCGCGATTGCGGTTTATGGTATAGCGACATTACTGCTCGCTTTGGTCGCGATCCAATGACTGGAGGCAGACTATGGAATTGATGGGTTCAGGAGAGCAATACGGAACACCGTGCTGGATCCCAACGGCCTCGTATCACTAACGGTCGAGATGACAGACATGGCTGTAACGGATCGTGCAGCCACGTCTCGATCCTGAGTCAACAGATGGGTATCTTTGCAAGACAACAAACATCTGCACGAACAGTTCGAGGACGTTTGCAGCAGCAAGGATTATCAGTTCGGAGACCACGACTGTGGTTACCCTTGACGCTGCATCACACACAGGAGCACCTTCGATGGTGTAAGCAACGACGAACCTGGGTGCACGAATGACGGAACGCCATTTTTTCCGGATGAATCCAGGTTCTGTTTACAGCATCATGATGGTCGCATCCGTGTTTGACAATATCACGGTGAACGCACACTGGAAGCGTGTATTCGTCAACGCCATACTGGCGTATCACCCGGCGTGATGGTATGAGGTGTCATTGGTTACGCGTCTAGGTCACCTCTTGTTCGAATCGACCGCACTTTGAACAGTGGCCGTTACATTTAAGATGTGTTACGACCCATGGCTCTACCCTTCATTCGATCCCTGCGAAACCCTACATTTCCGCAGGATAATGTGCGGCCGGATGTTGCAGGTCCTGTACGGGCCTCTCTGTATACGGAAAAATGTTCGTCTGCTACCCTGTCCAGCACATTCTCCTGATCTCTCATCAATTGAAAACATCTGGTCAATGGTGGCCGAGCAACTGGCTCGTCGCAATACGCCAGTCACTACTCTTGACAAAATTTGGTATCGCGTTGTAGTTAAATGGACATCTGTACCTGTACACGCCATCCACGCTCTGTTTGACTCAATGCCCAGGGGTATCAAGGGCGTTTTTACGGCCAGAGGTGGTTATTCTGGGTACTGATTTGTCAGGATCTATGCACTCCAATTGCTTGATAATGTAATCACATGTCAGTTCAGTATAATATATTTGCCCAATGAATACCCGTTTATCGTCTGCATTTCTTCTTGGTGTAACAATTTTAATGGCCAGTAGTGTATTTGAGAATGAGAACACTCACCAACTTGCAACAAAGTTTACACATCATTTCGAACATTTAACTAACTTTTCTGGTTGAAAATGGCAAATAAATAGTGAAATACCTTTAACCTTATGACCTCATAGCTCCTGAACTATTTGCCCTAGCATAATATAATTTTGCAGGTACGTACAGTGGAATATTAGGAATCAGTCTGCGAAATGTGTTGCAAATGGATTGGGTAGTAAATAAGTTATAAATTACTACCTCATGCCTGATCGGGCGCACTATTATTTCATAGTACGACACACAGTTTGGGAGATACGAAGTCAGAATTAAAGAAATGCATGAAAGAACGCCCGATCAGGCATAAGATGGTAATTTATAAGGTCTTTACTACCCAATCCAATGGCAACACATTTCGCAGACTGATTCCTAATATTTCACTGTGCGATCCTGTAGAATTATATTATGCTAAAGCAAATAGGTCAGGAGCTATTATTTTATAAGGACTGAACTTCATGAAAGCGAAATTGAAGTGTATAGAGAGCAAGACAGAAATCGATGGTCACTGAGAGACAGGAACGAGATGAAGTGACGGAAGAATGAAAGAAATACATGCCGTTGGTGAAATACTAAAATAGATGATCGCTAAGAAAGTATATCGAGTTTCCAGTAACCTTTCTAGTTCAGTACCAAAAGGAGAGTCACTGTGTTTTTTACGTTGCTGTCTCTGTGAACAGCGTAACCTTAGTCTGTCTCTGATCATATGTCCGAATTTATATCAGCTAATTATCTTACGCGACAAGGTCAACAAGCAGGTGGACGCTTCGGAAAGTTCCTCGGTTCCGACCTCCGACAAGGAGGAACTTATTGCACGCTGCTGGGGTAGCCTTGTGGTGTCCATGGCTTCATAATTAACGGCACCACTCCTATCCGCAGTCCACCGTGGACGCGGTACAGTCGCATTTGTGAGCGGCTGTTACGTCACATCACATGCACAGTAACTGAATAGTTCTGTTACTTTATCTGTAATGGCTGACATCTGTTGCGCTAGTATATATGTTGAAACGTGACCATAAAAAAATTTTGTAAGAAAATGTCTAATATTGTACCTCCTGTTTTGTGTCGAGTAACTTGCTTGCAAGAAAAATGTATAAAATTGCTTCTACTGTGTGTATCGATATTTGTACTTAACTCTGAATTTTCATCTTTGGCAAAGATCATGTATCGCATAGCATTGTAGCTCGCGCAGAGAGAGAGTGGGGCTTATGGTTTAGCTCGCTTAGAGAGCGGTTGAGTTGTGTGTATGGCTCCGATGTAGAGCAGAGGCTGCTGTGCCAGCAAGTTGATTTGATTGTATTTGGAATATAAATTGTATTTTTTATTACTATCAAAACGTTGTACCACCGCTGGAATGAAGGTAATTGCATTTGATGTCATTAGGAAAAAAGTTGTATTATGTAGGTAATGTAATGGTGATTATTAATAATAAGTAACAAAGTTGACCTTTCTTTCCTGTTTCATTTACGTAGTTAGAAGATTAACCTACTTCCTTCATTTGATAATTAGTTATTAGTGGATTTAAAATGTAGTATTGATTTCGGTAATCTTGTTAAACAGATTTCGTTATTTGTGCTATAGTAAATGATTGTCATGCAACACTACAGTTAATTGATTATGATACTAAATTTCAATAATCAGGTACTGATCTGCATAAAATTCTCGCAGTCAAACATTAAGAAAGTGGTTTGTGTTTTTTTTAATATCTTTCTCGCAGTCAAAATTTTTGATTATAGTCAGTGTCTGTTTCATATGGTGACTTGCAACAGTTGTTTTGTTAAAAGATACGTTGCGCACATAATCAGTTTAATGCACTGTTTCTTATTTAATACTATATACATCAATATCAGGGCCATAATTAAACCAAATTACTGTGTTAATGAACATTTTGTTGTCTGATTTAACAATAGGTTCAACATTAAACAACACACACACAGCTTTTAATGTATACCTTAAAGGTGTTTGTGCCCACATATTCACAAATCAACTTGGGTTTGAAATGGTTCGAAAAAAAAGGAAATCGCCAAGAAAATAAGTGTTAGAGAATAATGTTGAAGATGAGATGAGTAGGTCGCATAACTAATGAGGATTTAGTGAACAAACTTGGTATGAAAAGTGTACAAACGACTTCCCAAATAAGAAATACTTCGGATCATGTAGATCTTACCTGAAGAATTTAAAAAAAAAAAAAAAGTTTGGAAACCTATGTCACTTAAGGGGGAGTCTTACCGCTCTACCTGGACAATGTTAAATTGGCTATATGAATGCTCCGATTTCTCAGGAACTGTTGAGTACATAAATGTGGTGTTTTATCACATGTTCTCGCATGTTTTTTAACTGTTTTGTTCTACAATAACTTTCAAATAACAGTTGCAGAGCATACCGTGCTTACGGATGCGGTTCCTTTAGGGGGATGCTTGACCACTGTTGGTCGAGCTGATCTCTACAAGCTTACGAAAGTAACTCCTTTATTGTCGCGAGTGCACTCGTGCTCTCCCGATGATCCATGCGTAGTCAAGGGCAACGCCCCGGAGATAAATTAAATTGGTCCCAATCCCGCGGTTCCGCCCAAGGATTGTAAGGCGTATGCCGGAACTGGTAAGCCCCTCCCACTTATTCCCAATTGGGATCCCACCTTTGCCCCACTATCAGCTTGTCTGATAATTGGCTGAATAGAACCGCGACTCTTTAGGGGCCGGATCTCAAACAGCCCGCTCCACTCCTCGGAATGGAGAATGAAAAGAATAAGTTTTTTTCTTTTCTTTTTTTTAGTTGCAAAATAATTATGATTTTTCGTGTAAGTTTTCAAAATTTTAATTTTTCGAATTTTAGCTATTACAGTAAATACTACTAAAGCACAGCTACAACATCATTGTACTATCTATGTTATGGGGTAAGCAATTCGTTGATGTAGATTCAGAAGTTTCTGAGGAAAAGGGACATTTATACTGAAAAAAGTCATTTCGAGAAAATTGTGTTTAAAGAAAAAGCTATAATATACAGCCAACTGGTATATAAAAAATATGTTAGAAACCTCCTGGATGGTAGTCCTCATCTCCTCCTCCATCTTCCTCGCCCAGTGCTACCCTCCTTCTTATGGATCTGGCTTCTTTTGTCATTGTTACAATCTCTATCTTCATGATTCGCAGTTGTTCCAAGTCCATCGCACTTTTAGTCCTGTTGTAACCTTTATAAAGTCTAAGATATTCCAAAACCTGTAGTCTTCCTGAATAGACATCATTGAAAGTAAGAACACTTTTTGATTTAGTCATGATGAAAGCTATCACAGGAAACATAGAAACTAAAACACGGCTACTGGATTTTCGTCAAACACAAACAAATGTATAGTTCAAAGACTTTACTACAAACTACCGCTGCTGTAGGCCACGTAAGAAACGGACAGTACTCTACGAAAGAAAAGAAACCACTGCCTTCTAGACTATATAGTTCCAGAGAAAAATGCCAACGTGCGAAATAATGGAAAACAAAATTCTTAGAAATGTCAGTGAACGATTATTTCCAAATATTTATTTAAAATAGTAAATAATCGAATATTTTAATAAAACCAACACTAAATTAAGCAGAAACATCCATTTTTCATAATATGTATAAAAATAAAAATGTGAAATTTTGTTACTTTGGGCAGTACGGCTCGCCTTAACTACTGTTGTTATCAGTTCCTAGGCTTGCAGAGTATTTAAAATAGCTTCAACTAACCTAAGGACAACACACACACACACACACACACACACACACACATGTCCGATGGAGGACACGAAGTTCTGATGGGGAGCTCCCGCGCGCTCCGTAGCGTGGCGCCTCAAGAGCACTCGACTATTCCACCGCGGCGTGGCGAATGAGGATGAGCGAACCATCTATCTTTCAGCGAGATCAGATTGTGATTGCCAGAAGACACGCCACGAGCATTTCGGAAACTGCGCGAGTTGTCTAGTGTTAGAGGAGAGCCATGGTAAGATTTTTCAACAAGTAGTGAAACCAAGGACAGATCACGTCCAAACTTCGAAGGATTGAGTAGCCACCTCTCAATACAGATGTCGCATACAGTGAAACTTTATTGACATAATGGGTTGCCAGGTGTACTGCCCGAAATATCGAGCAAATTCGACACTGGCATCCGAAGAAGACCCGACAAAACATTATGTCACTACATCGCCGCGAAAGCCTGAAGAGTTCTACATCTACTTACATACTCCGAAATCCACGAAGGGTGCACTGAACTACTATAAGCATTTCCTTTCCTATTCCACTCCCAAAGAGAACGAGCGAAAAAAGAATGCCTATATGACTCCATACGGGCCCTAATTTCTATTATCTTGTCATTGTGATCCCTACGCGAAATGTAGGTAGGTGGCAACAAGATCGTACTACACTCAGCTTCAAATTCCAGCCCTCTAAATTTCCTCCACAGAAATTCAAGAAGAGGGCGTCGTCTTTCCTCCAGCGAACCCCAACTGAGTTAGCGGAGCATTTCCGTAACACTCGCGCATTGGTCGAACCCACCAGTAACAAACCTAGCTGCTCGCCTCTGAAATGCTTCTATGTCTTCTTTTAAACTGATCTGCTGCGGGTCCCAAACACTTGAGCAATACTCAAGACGTGGTCGTACAAGCGTTTTATACGCGGTCTCCTTTACAGGTGAAGTACATCTTCCCAAAATTCTCCCAATAAACCGAAGTCGGTTGTCCGTCTTACTCACAACTGTCCTTACATATTCGTTCCATTTCATATAGTTCTGCAATGTTACGCCTAGATATTTGAACGACGCGAAGATCACTACTAATGCTGTATTCGAATAATATGGGATTTTTTTCCTACTCATGCACATCACCTTACATTTTTCTACATTGAGAGCTAGCTGCCATTATTCAGACCAACTAGTCTAAGTCTTCCTGTATGCTATTACAGTCAGTTACAGACGACACCCTCCCATACACCATAGTATCATCAGCAAACAGCCGCAAATTACAAGTTACTCTGTCCATCAGATCATTTATACAGAAAGAAAATAACGGCCGTCCTATCACACTCCCCTGCGGCACGCCTGACGATATACTCGTCTCTGATGAACACTCGCCGTCGAGAACGACGTACTGCGTTCTATTACTTAGGAAGTCTTCCAGCCAGTCACAACTCTGTTAATCTATTCCATCTGCTCGTATCTTCGTTAGCAGTCTGCAGTATGGCACCGCGTCAAAAGCCTTTTTGAAGTCGAGAAAAACACAATGCGCCTGTTGCCCTTCATCCATGGCTCGCAAGATGACATGTGAGAAAAGGGCAAGCTGAGTTTCACATGAACGATGCTTCCTGAACTCGTGGTGGTTCGTAGAAAGAAGCTTTTCCATCTCAAGGAAATTTACTGTATTCGAACTGAGAATATGCTTCAAAATTCTACAGAAAACTGATGTCAATGATATTGGCCTGTAATTATGTGGGTCAGTTCTCTTTCCTTTCTTATAAACGGAAGTCACCTGCGCTTTTTTCCAATCACTAGGAACTTTGCGCTGAATTACATTGAGTTACATCAAACAGTATTGCTGGGAGAGTACAAGTGCGCCTGAAAAAACAGTGCACCAAACACTAGTACCGATAGGCCTTAGTGACTGACGACCCATGGTTGTTCCAATGTTAACACTATAACATCCGCAACTGCGGCTGAATTAGGCAACGGACATTGGTGCAGTGACAAAACGGGCATCTGTACTGCGGAACGAAGACAGACTGGCCACGGCTCAGCCATACCCTGGGGAACAGCCACGTGGGCCTACAAGGGTTCAGTGGAGCTTGTGGAAGACACCATAGCCCTCAAGAAGAATCGCGCAGTGGTAGCAGACCACATACAGTCCATTACAACAATCAGGTTTCCCAACAGCAGTGACATTGTCTAAGTTGATAACTCGCTTTGTCACAAGTGTAGGTGTGTGATGAAGTGGTTCGAGAAAGACAGTGGCGAGTTCCAATTGTTATGCTGCCCCTCCCACCCTCCCCAACCCCACAACTCACCAGATCCTATCCAACTGATCCACGATTGAACGCAACATCAGATCTGATCGCCATCCTCTCAGAAATGTACGGGAATTAGGTGAATTGTAGGTGCAATTTTACGATTAAAATTCCCATTTAGCCGCGGCGGATTAGCCGTGCGCATTGGGGCGCCAATCTGCGGTGCGCGCGGCTGTTCGCCATTGGGGGTTCGAGTCCCAACTTGGGCATGGGTGTTTGTGTTGCCCTTACGTTAGTTTACCTTAGTTTCAGTAGTTTGTAAGCTACGGACTGATGACCCAGCAGTTGAGTCCGTTAGATTTAAAAATATTTGAACATTAATTTCTAGTTGACATTTTATGTAACTCCAAGAAGAGTTGTAAGGTCCCTATGGTCCCAACATAATTCATTATCTGTAATATTTTAGTTTGTATACGTTCTCTGTAAGCCGAAATAGTGCTTACAAGTACTTATGAAGTTAAGTAAATTTTTTCTGTTAATTTGTATTATTTATGATTATTTGTAGTATTTGTTATTCTGCATTGTACGTAAGTTATTTTGTACATATTTTACAGTAAAGATATTCAATGTAGTTGAGTTTTTGAACTGGCCACAGATGTACATTGTAAGTGGCACTGTAGTCTTTGGAAGTTTCGCCCGATTTGACAATGAGCGCTCAGACTGAGAGAGAGCAGTATCGCCTCAGCGTTAGTGTGTAGCAGAAAGGAGAAGCTGTTGCTGAAGGCAGACACAGTGTACTGAGTTTTAATGGAGAGAGAGGTTGTGATGTGACTTGTGTGCCGGAGTTGGAATATATGGAATAGGAATATTTGTATTTCAAGATTAACTGTAACTGTACTTCAAGAATATTAATATTGGACTTATCACGGGCTAAACGCTTTATTGGTAATCGATGAGGTATGTGCTGCGGCACGCCGTTATTGTAATTCGTAATTCTTTTTTATTCCTGTAATGTTTTCCTGCCTTCCATTTTTTTTATAATATATGATTTATGATTTTTAATTTTGCTTTCCGCGTTATCATTTTTGCAGTTAGTATCCCCTTCCTTTTTTAAAAATTTTTCTTTCACTTCATTATTATCTTTCAACCATTTTTTTAAAATTATTATACTCTTGTCAAAAAAGTCATGGTCCTGCATTCTGTAGGCTGCTTATTGTTCCTTGTTTCCAGTTTTGTAATAAGAATATACGAGGTAAGTCGAATATTCATTTTTTAATTTTTATGTGTAGCAGTCAGATTGCCTCCCCCTTTCATTATTCAAGTAAATCAGTTTCGTTGTACCCTTCGGGAGCAATTTCAACAGGGCCATAATTTTTCACTGTATTTATTTCCCCTTTCCCCGGACGTTTCCGTTGCGCATATTAAACTTATATATTAAAAGAATCAACGAAAACTGAAGAGAGTCGGCCAGACCAAACTACCCGGCCGATTTCCTTCGTTTTTGTTTCAAACGAAAGGTATTCATCCAAAGATTTGTCATCAAGTATCAGAATCAACTTAAGTCTCTTCATCCTTTATTTTTATTCAAACACGGTATCCTATTGTTCTTGAAATGAATATTTTAATCGGCTTGTTTTACGATATCTTCGGTTCTAATTAAGGTACGCATTTCTTTTTGACCTAACAACACTCAGCTCATCAAGCTGTTTCATTTACGCTTTTTAACACTTGCACTGATTGATTCTGAAAAAGCTATGCTTGAACATTCAACTTTTCTTCCATTTTTCCCAACGTTTTTGTCATTTCACTAACGGTGCGAAGTATTCGCAAGGATCCTCTTGTTCATGTTATTAGGCTTACCTCGGTGGTTGGAGTCCCCACGTTGTTTCGTTGTAGATGCTCAGTTCTGTACTTAGTCAGTATTAGTCAGACAGTTTATATTATGTTCGGGATAGCCGGCCGCAGTGGCCGAGCGATCTGCGGCGCGCCAGTCACAGTCTGTACGGCCGCTACTGTCGGGGGTTCCAATCCCCCCTCGGGCATGGATGTTTGTGTCGTCTTTAGTATAAGATAGTTCATAAGTAGTTTGTAAGTTTAGGGACTGATGACCCTGCAGTTAAGGCCCTTTAGTTTAACAAACATTTGAACTAACCTATTTTTTGTCCGGAATATTTGGAAAAGGGAGGTTCTTGTCGCTAATGGCCGACAATTAAGACTATGTCTAAAATTTGGTGCGGAACCGTTGAACGATTCGATCTAAAATGTGGGAACACTTTTCCGACAGACAGACGGACCGACAGACAGACAGACATTGTCAAATCACCGCTATTTTTGCAAATGTCTCTGAAACTGCAATAAATGAAAAGAACTTAGGAGAGGAAAGTTGTAGAGAATTTTCTCCTCTACAAATTAGTTTAGTCAGATTTCGTGTCAGACGAACCGTTAAGCCGTTATTTTCATTTAAATTTCGATCTGTCAAAAGACGATCGGAAAGGCTCACTTTTAGTGTTACTACCGTTACCTAAAGTGGGCCAATACTTCGAATTTGTATAGAACTTTATTAGAGTTTCGATAGAATTGTACAATCTGTTGTTCACAACAACTTCAAATGTTGTTTAATACTGAAAGTATTATGTAACTGAATTTATTATATCAGACTCTAATGAGTGTGGTAACACTTTTGATATGTGAGTGATTATGATTAAGTGGAGTTGACAAATGTTAAGAACTTGTTTTCTTTTAATTGCAATACCGAGGTGTTAATTTCCATCTTGTATGATTGCCATAAAGAGCAATTTTATCTAGTGGATCCAGTTTGAATAGTCTAACGACTATATCGTGAAGCAGTTGGAGTATCAGCAAGACATATATGTTTTCTGCGATGCGTGCACATCAAGCGGAACGCAGTTCTGATCTTTCGGATTTGCATTGTAGTATGTGGATAAAAGTGGAAAAGCTTCAGGAGAAGGAAATCAGGTACATCAATTACAAGATATCAGACCAGGAGACGATATCGGAACCTCGTGTGATTTTAATCGTCCGAATTCAGAATATTCTAAATGCATATGGATTTTTTCCTCAGCGACGCCTGATGGCAGTGGAGAATCATTTCCTTACGACAGAATATACCTTATATCATAGAAACAATTATTGGTCATTTTTATGACGTCGCGATAAGAGATCCACCTATCCTCCTCTAGTTTTATGTGACATTTTTCCTGATGGAGAAACTTCATGCATACTAAATGCTCGTTACGTCGATCAAGATATGTTAAATATTATAGTGTGCGTCAGTAACAGTATAGCTATATTTCTGACTAGTGGAATCGCCCTTATCATCTTTGTTTCGTTCCATTTCTTTCCTTCTCTCTGCGGGCTGTATTGTGTGACTGAATGCCTGCAGAAGTTTTAAGATGGTTCATATTGAATTTATGTCGGCTAAAATGAATGTGACAGTGAACGGACGTGTAGGTTTTAAATAACAACTAACCTGACCGGTTTTTATTTATTTATTTATTTTAATATGCTCAAATGTTCGTAAGATTAAGGACCAAACTGCTGAAGTCATCGGTCCCTAGACTTACAAACCACTTATGCCAAGCACCACACACAAATACACACGCACACGTACACGCACACTCATTCACACACACACACACACACACACACACACACACACACACACACACACACACACACACACACACACACATACCCATGACTTAGAGAGGACTCGAACGTCTAGCGGGAGCTTCCGCGCAATGCGCTATGTGGCGCCTCAGAGCCCAGCGACATTCCCGCTCGACTTATTTTATTTTGTGATTACTTGTCTACAGCATAAGACATTACCATACATGAACATTTGTTTATGGCACAACTACATTTATTTATTTATTACTAGCTTAACGCCCGCTGCTTCGGATGCGTAGGCTGGTTGGTCTGCGCCAGTTCTTTCTCCTTCTTAATATAAATTCTCATAGATATCGCTTAAGTACTATCATAATGAAAAGTTGTGATACTACTTGCAGCCGCGGTAGAATGGCCGTGTGTATTGAGGCGCCATGCTGCGGTGCGCGATGCTGCTCGCCCCTCGGGCATGGGTGTTTGTGTTGTCCTTGGCATAAGTTAGTTTAATTATTTTGTAAGCAATAGGGACTGATGACCCCGTAGTTAAGCCTCTTAAGATTTGCAAACATTTGATTTTACTACCTGTACCCCTATGGAACCCCTTAATAGTTGAATTTCGAAAAATACCACAACATGTGTCTTTTAAATTCCAACCAAGTATGTAAATACCTGTTTTGTAATTCTGGGTTCAAAATTGGCTTAGTAGCAACGAATTTTAAAAAAATGTTTCATCCCCTATTTCACCCCCTAAATGATTAATTTCCTGAAAATACCGAAACATGTGTCTTTTTAATTCTGACCAAGAAAACATATACCAATTTATGTGGTTGTAGCTTCAAAATTTCTTTAATAGCAAAAGGTTTTCGATTAACATCCCCTCTCCAGTTTAACCCCCTTGATGGTTGAATTTCCTAAATACCGAAGCATGTATTTTTTAAATTCTAACGAACAATACAAATACCAATATTTACAGCTCTAGCTTCAAAATTGTGTTGACAGCAAAGTGTTTTCGAAAAGAATTTTTGAGCCCCTCTTATACATCCTTAGTTGTTGAATTTACAAAAACACCGAAACTCGGGTCTTTTTAATCCTGATCAAGAGTCGATATCCTAAGTTTCGTAATTATAGCTTGAAATTTGAATTAACAGCAACATGTTTTTGAAAATGAATTTTTGCATCCCGTATTTTCCCCCTTATTGGTCGTATTTCCAAAACACCGAAACATTTATCTTTTAAATTCCAACCCCGAATCCAAATCCAAAAATTTGTAGTTCTAACTTCAAAATTGTCTAAATAGGAACAGATTTTCGAAAAACATCCCCTGTCCAATTTAACCCCCTTTATGGTTGAATTTCCAAAAACACCGAAACACGTATTTATTAAATTCTAACCAACAATACGAATATCAATTTTTGCATCTCTAGCTTCAAAATTGTTTTAATGGCAACGTGTTTTCAAAAAGAATTTTTCATCCCCTATTTTATCCTCTTACTTGTTGAATTTCCTAAAATACTAAAACTCGTGTTTTTTTTAATCCTGACAAAAAAATTCAATATTCGAAATTTTGTAGTTGTAGCTTAAAATTTGAGTTAACAGCAACATATTTTTGAGAATAAATTTTTTTGCGTCCCCTAATTTACCCCCTCATTGGTTGAATTTCACAAAATGCCGAAACACGTATCTTTTTAATTCGATCCCTGAATTAAAATCCGAAGTTTTGTAATTCTCGCTTCAAATTTGTCTTAACAGCAAGGAATTTTCAAAAAACGTTTCATCCTCTATTTCACCCCCCTTACGGACGGAATGTAGAAAAATCGCTTCCTAAATCACGCCTGCAGAGTACTATCAATACCCTCGAAAAATGTTCAAATGTTTGTAAAGCTCATGGGACTTAACTACGGGGTCATCAGTCCCTAAACTTACAAACTACTTACGAACTAAGACGGCACAAATATCCATGCCCGAGGGGGGATTTGAACCCCCGACCGTAGTGGCCGTGCAGACCATGACTGAAGCGCCTCAGTCTCCTCGGCCACCGCGGCCGGCTTCCCTCTACAAATTTCAGTGGTTTGAGCTGGGCGACGATAAGTCAGTCAGTCAATCAGTCGAGACATTGCCTTTTATATATAGAGATTATATTTATCATGTTTCACAAGACTTAATTGACGTGATAAGCGTACACCGAACAGATATTCATATATACCTATATTGATTATGTCCAGCTCCTTGGGCGATTTTGTCTTGTGGTACTGTATTTAAACTGTGTAACATATATCTAAAAGCTTATTCCATTTATTGCTTTCTGTATACATGTTGCCTGCCCAGTTTTCCCTGACCAGTTACCACATCCCTACAATCATCTCCCTTTCCAAATCGAGTCACTAAAAAAAAAGGGGTTTGTGTTCCAAGCCAGACAAAACAGTAATCAGTGAAATAACATCACATACCGACACAACTACTGAAGTTTCATTTCGTTATCTACTCTCCATCAAGTATTTCACTTTTTCTGTAAGCTAGATTGCAACATGATGTAATCAAATTATGCACCAGACTGGTTTTTACAACCAATTAGCAAACGTCGGATCTACGTTCATACATGTTATACCTGTATTACTCGACTTAGTTAACCGAGGACCTTGGGTTGCGGAAACTAACGTGGTGACAAGACAAGGTTTAGCGAGGTTGGATTCCAAAGCAGTGTGCATTGTTAAACTCTCAGAACATGACATCCACGTTTGACGAAGGAACTACAAAAAGCAGAAATGGCTGATGCAAGAAGGTGATGTGACGTGTAAGCAGAATGTTAAGTAGAGTAAATTGATGGTTTCAAAATTACGTCAGTAGACACATACAGGCATACCGTACATATTGTCTCATTAATTGTGTGGGTAAATGTCAATTGGTTGTGTTTGTGAAAGCTTATGAAGAATCTTTACATTCTTGTCAAATCTGCAATGTGCATGAGTTGATTAAAGCTAACTGTACTTCTCTTTATGATACTTATGAAGAAAAGTCTGATCTCTTCATATCTAGCGATCTAAGAAAAAGAAATGTGCAAGTGAGCAATATCTAACATTTACACACTGCTTGACAACTGCTAAGAGACAGCACTGTGCGTTACCTAGGTGACCAAATTATTTTCGAAGAAAACCGGGACACAGATGCCAATGAACACATCATTCCACATGTACCAGTTTTAATGTTGAATATTAATGTTTTGTTCATATATATTTTGTTAAACCGATTATTATATGTTAATAGAGGATAAAAATACTCTGATTTATATCTAGATTAGCGGTACAATTAATAGACATACACAGTAATATAGAAATGTAGGGCTATTACAACTTTACAAAATTTTACAGCAACACAATTTTCAGTCAAATAATATTAATATGTTACTGCGCGCTTGTAGTTGGAACTCACTGCCCTTTGGGAAAAGAGTGCTTTTTCACTGCCCTCAGCATTCTTGATCATGTCTTGTTCCTTTGAGACATAGCGATAAAACTCTGCACAGTCGATTTTGTTGTTTTACGTGATCCGGAGGATTGCTTCAAGAAAGTCCACCTCCATTCTTTTCCGTTCATCAGTCCACTGGATGATCATTAATGAAAATATTCTTTCCACATTGGCATTATGGTCTGGGATTGCAAACAAATACCTTGTAATTGTTACCAACTCATCCACTTCTCATGACACTGCAATAGTGTTTTGTTTTCATCATTCCGCTCGTGAAGACTTTATTCCAGGAAATTTGTCAATATGCCCAACTGATCAAAGAGAATGGAGTCATAGATTTCATTTTCTCTGCCATTCAAATAGAAAATGTCTCTTAGACACTTTAACATTTTGGCATCCCTTCAATGACATTCAATCAACCTCGACAGTAAGGGTGAGTTTGAGGCGATCCACTTGATGAGGTATTCTTCACATGTGTCGTACTACGTGTTAACTTCTTTAAAATTTATTTCCGCTGACTCTGATACTTTCTTTTTGAAGGACAGATTTAACATTAAAAGAAATGAACAACTGTCCTAATGTATTAATTTCTCGTGTGTTATTTCGTTTAATCTAGCGAAATAACAACAGTTTGAGAAACTGTCACGAAATGTGACGTTCGGTCATCCTATACCCATTAGAAGGCAGAGTTCTCCCTAGACCTGAATCAGAATGCTCAAATGTTCGTGACACTTGTGGGACTCAACTGCGGGGTCATCAATCCCTAAACCTACAAACTACTTATGAACTACCTTGTACTAAAGACAGCACAAACAGCCATGCCCGAGGGGGATTCGAACCTTCGACAGGGAACGGCCTCGCGCATCGCAGCATAGCGCCTCGATGCGCTCGGCCGCTCCGCCGTGGCCCTGAATCGGAAAGAGTTGGTACACGTCGGAAGGTTTCGGCCGGCAGACATTTGTTTCCTGCATGCAACCAAAAATACTGGCTGATCATACTGGATGAGGCAGCCATTATCGGCTGTATCGTTATTGTTTTGATACCACTGTTCAGAATGTTTTGTATTCTCCGATACGTTACTAAAATGAGAAATGGTGGAGTTGTTGATCCTGTCAGTAATCGCTTACAAAGCCTTGTAGTAGGTTCAGTATTTTAGTTTAGTATACGAACAACATTTAAATCGTCGTACGTGATTGACCCCCTCCCTCCCCTCCCCCCCCCCCCCCCAAACAAAGTGCCAAGTGTCGAACAGGGCTTCATTCCTCCGCGCCCCTGTGAACTCACAAATGTAGCAGTAAACGCACTGTATTGTAACAGGCAATAATGTACGTCACGAAATACAAAACATATCTAACAGCGGTGGAATTGTATATTTCTAACGAAAAATGATGTCGGTTTTACCAAATTCGAAAGCAAGGTAACAGACATAAATAACATTCGTGTGTGACAGAGGTCGTATTCCTGACATTGAGGTCGTTATCGTGCACCCATGAGGTATATGCCCTCTTCGGGCACTAACGTACGTTTTGCACTAGTTTGTCCGTGCTGGCTGCTAAACTGTTGAGGAGTCTTGAACTTAAGGTGGGACGTAGGCAAAATTGGTCAAAATGATTTTTATAAATAATTTTGCCTCGATATAATTCTGTAGCATGTTAGAAATACTGTCTCCGATTTTCACAGATTAATTCGACGTATGAAAGATATAAAAAAGCTGTCTTGTTTCAATCACTGCACAATGCTCAAATTTTCAAATGTTTGTAATGCTTATGGGACTTAACTAGGGGGTCATCAGTCCCTAAACTTACAAACTACTTGTCAACTAGCTTATCTTAAGGACGGCACAAATATCCATGCCCGAGGGGGGATTCGAACCCCCGACCGTAGTGGCCGTGCAGACCGTGACTGAAGCGCCTCAGTCCCCTCGGCCACCGCGGCCGGCAGCACAATGCCACGTCCACTTTTGTAGACGACACTCTCCTTGTTTGCGATGTTTTATTACTTCCTGCTGTCATAAAAGCATCGGAAGAGTATCGGAAGAGTATATTTCGTGTTATCTTTGCCATAAAGCCAAAATTCCAGTTTCTAGCTCATCCATATTTGTTAAAGAAATGTACCCATGATGTCAAAACAAAACCTGAATGAGAGCTTCAACAGTCTTATTTGGAAGAGATGCCCCAAAACAATATTTAACTCATCTACTGATATAAATTAATGAAATGCAGCTACCAGGTGCTTGTCGTTATTTATTTTGAACTTTAACGACCGGTTTCGGGCGCTTGAGTGCCCTTCTTCTGGTATATTTTTGTACTGTTGCTTAATAAATAAACATGCTACTAGTGCAATCAACGCTAAGAGCAAAGATTATTCATTCCATAATCTTTGCACTTAGCGTTGATTCCACTAGTAGCATGTTTATTAATTAAGCAACAGTACAAAAATAGACCAGAAGAAGGGCACTCAAGCGCCCGAAACCGGTCGTTAAAGTTCAAAATAAATAACGACAAGCAACTGGTTGCTGCATTTCATTAATTTATAATCTGAACAGTTGCTGTAATGGATAAAACACTTCAATCATCTACTGATGTTAAAATTGCTATATATAATGCATGTCTGATGTTAATGATGGTAACACTGGAAGAATAAGGACCCTTACTGGACTAGGATATGTTGCTGGTCGCTTCACCGAGAAGCTATTGAAAAAGATAGATAATGCGCGTGTTGCAAGGTCTGAAATGTCTGTGTAGGATATAGCCAGAAACCTCAGTTACAAAGGAAACATGTCCAAGAAGAGCAAGCTGACTAAATATATGGTTATGGTCAATATTAAGACTATTTTATGGTGTAAATCTTTATAAAATCTTTTATGTGCATTTCCCATAACTTTCATTTTCGGTGTATAAGGAACATTTTCTCCTGAACCACTGGAGATAAATAAGGGAAATTTTCTGCAGACTTCCTGTGGTTCAAATTTTTTGTAAGTGTATTTATGCCAAAATTATTTACATTTTTGTGAAATTGAAATTGCTTTGTTTCATACACATAATTAAAAAAAAAAAAAACAAATTGTAAGAACTCTAAAAGTGGTGTTAAAGAACTCTTCCACACGTTTGCTTATCTGATCATCAAGAATTACCTACCAGAATATGAAAGTTGTAAGTAAAGTAATTTTTGAGAAAATGTTCCTTGTGTTACATAACATCTATGACGAAAATTTCCAACAATACCATGATCATATATTTTTCTGAGAAATTCTTTTTTTTTTTCTTTTTTTTTTTAATTCAGAATATAGCGCATAACATAATTACCTCAAGTACAAAATTTGGTTCTATTATCTTTCAAACACCGAAAATTGTGTTAGATTATATAATCACGCCCATTTTCTCCTACGTCCCCCCCTTAATGCTCCACTTCCATATCAAGGCGGTTTTCACTTCTTTCACGGTTAGGGGAGGCGGTTTTCGTAGGAAAACACGTTTTCCAAGAATGTCAAGAGCGTCCCACACATACTCTGTGTTTAGTCGTCCTCGTCGCCATGTGTTTTGTCCTTCCCATCCTGTCTTTCAGAAAAGGTTCTATCAGGACGCGATGGTATGCGTTGACTTCTAAAACAGCTACACTGATTAGTATTAGTTATTTACTGAAGAATACAATATACTCAACTTCTATAAAGTATGTTTCTTCTCACGGCGGCATCTTCTTCCTCGATGCTGAGTCCTAGTGACTGCCTATTTCGAAGCCGAGTTCAGATGGGCTCTTCCAGACGCATTTCGGCTTGTAGAGAGAAAGCCCATCTCGGTTTCTCCCTCCAGGAGGCGCGGCGCCGGCGTGTGTTTGGCTGCCGGTCATCCACTGCCTTCTCCACAATCGTTCTCTTGCGTCTGGCGTGTGGCGCCGACTTAACGCCACATAAAGTTTCATACGGTGCATGGGAGGAGGGTTTCTTACAACACAACAATGGATCCCTAAATATCTTGGTCGGGCAATAACTTGAGAACAGCTTGACCGATTTCACCGTTCCTCTTTTTGTTGTTTTCGTTATTCTCAGAACAAGAGTTATATAAAATATAACTGGAAAATTTGAGAACAACGTGCGTTTTTCAATGTGACCATGCGTTTCTATTGCATACAAATCGATAGTTTTGTTCCGATATTGATGAAATTTTGCACACATGACCTTAAAAACAAGACGAATATCACTGTATAAAATTTCGTTCGGTGCATGATGGAGGACACTTAACTTTCGGACTTCGACAAAATGCATAGTTTTGCTCCGATTTTGATGAATTTTTGCATACATGATCTTTAAACCAAGAGAAAGGTCACTGAATACATAAATGTTCGTATGGTAGATGAGAGAGAGGGGTACCTTGCAAAAAACTTTGCCGGCCGCGGTGGCCGAGCGGTCTGCGGCGTGTCAGTCACGATCTGCACGGCCGCTGCGGTCGGGGGTTCGAATCCTCCCTCATACATGGATATGTTTGCCGTCTTTAGTATAAGTAGTTTGTAAGTTTAGGGACTGATGTCCCCGTAGTTAAGTCTCATAAGCTCTAATAACATTTGAACATTTTTGAAAAAAAATTTACCGAGAGAAGGAAAGGTGGAAACGAACAGAGAGATGGATGCAGAGAAAGAAGGGAAGGAGAGGTCGACTACCAGAGTGTTGAATAAATAAATACCCGAGCAATGCCGGGTTTTCAGCTAGTCACCCTTACTTAGATATTCGGAACCTCCCGCACACCAAAACAGGAATGATCCAGAATAATATCTCTGCAGTGCTGCTGTGCTGTTTCAGTACCGCACGCAAAGATATTAGAGCATGCTCGGTTATAGTGCTGTCTGAGCCTACCAGCCACTGGCGTTCATATTGTGTTGCGTCTGAAATTCAAAAATGGCTGTTACCAAATGTTACTAGAACAAGATATGAAAATTCTTTTCGATTCCACTGTCATATCAGCCCACTGTTTGAAGTTCAAAATAGAAAGTAAGCAAGCAATTACTGATACGTAAATAATTACGGAAATTGGTTTCTCCAAATTAAAACATGGCGAACAACGAAAAATACGTCTGCTGCCACTTCAGTTTCATTTAACATCGAAGTACTACATAGAACACAATGGAAAGCAGCCATTTCATTATGGTTCAGGACCGAATAAGTAAAGAATCAGGAGCCATTGTTGGTACTAAGGATAATCTGTTGAATATTTGTGAGCAAACAATAATGGTTATTAAATGCGAATTTTGGTTTCGCGTTTCACATGTTTCACTAAAGTAATGAGCTTCGAGTGAAACAATACGCTCTGTCTTACATATGATTCTCACAAACAAAGAGGAGTTAGTTTATGAACAGTAAACGAAACACAGAAAGAAGAATCAGCTGGGAAGTCAAAAAGAAGAAATGTGCAGGGTGAAAATTATTTAAGCCAACCAACCATAAGAGATGAGAGAGCAAAACAAGGGAAAATAAATGTAATAAACGTTGGCTCTAAAATGCATACTTTTAAAACCTACGAGCACGTTTTCGATACAGATGTAAAGAAAGCTCTCTGCTTTCAATATTTCGGGAAGAAGTAATGCGGGCCCAAACAAGAAAAAAAGAAATAAGTTGAAAAATTGGCCTCTAATGTGCATACTTTAAGAAATGTTAAAATGTTTGTAAAGCTTAAGGGACTTAACTGCGGGGTCATCAGTCCCTAAACTTACAAACTACTTATGAACAAACTTATACTAAAGACGATACAAACATCCATGCCCCAGGGGGGGGGGGGATTCGAATCCCCGGCGGCGAACGGCTCGCGCATCGCAGCATGACGCCTCAATGCACTCAATGCTCCGCCGTGGCCATACCTTAAGAGCTATCTACATCTACATCGATACTCTGCAAATCACATTTAAGTGCCTGGCAGAGGGTTCATTAACCACCTTCATAACTTTTCTCTACCGTTCCATTCTCTAATAGCGCGCGGGAAGAAAGAACACCTAAATCGTTCCGTTTTCGATCTGATTTCTCTTATTTTATTGGGATAGTCATGTCTCCCTAAGTAGGTGGGTGCTAGCAAAATATTTTCACATTCAGAACTAAAAGTCGGTGATTGAAACTTCGCAAACAGATCACGCCGCAATGAATAACGTCTTTCTTTTAATGATTTCCACCCCAATTCGTGCAACATTTCCGTGACGCTTTCCCCCCCGTAACGTGATAAAACAAAACGAGCTGCCCTTCTCTGAACCTTCTCAATATCTTCCGTCAGTCCCACCTGGTGAGGGTCCCACAAGGGGCAACAGTACTCCAAGAGAGGACGCACAAGTGTGATGTAGGCAGTCTCTTTGGTGGAGCTGGTGCATCGTCTAAGCGTTCTGCCAATGAAACGTAACCTTTGGTTCGCCTTCCCCACAATATTTTCTATGTGTTCTCTCCAGTCAAAGTTGTTCGTAATTGTAACTCCTAGGTATTTGGTAGAATTTACGACCTTAAGGTTTGACTGATTTATCGCGTATTTGAAGTTCAGCGGATTTCTTTTAGTGGTCATGTGTATTACTTCTCGTTCTTCTTTATTTAGTGTCAATTGCCAATTTTCGCACCATGTAGAAATTTTGTCTAAATCGCTTTGCAGTTGCTTTTGATCCTCTGTTGACTTCACTAACCGATAAACGACAGCATCATCCGCGAACAGTCTAAGAGAGCTATTCAGATTATCTCCTAAATCGTTTATAAACACGAGGAAGAGTAGGGGACCAATAACGCTTCCCTGTGGAACGCCAGATATCACTTCTGTTTTACTCGATGACTTACCGTCAATTACAACGAACTGTGTCCTTTCTGATAGGAAATCGTGAATCCAATCGCACAATTGGGGAGATATTCCATAAGCACGCAATTTCATTAGAAGCCGCTTGTGGGGTACAGTATCAAAAGCCTTCCGGAAATCCAGAAATATGGAATCGATTTGAGATCCCTTGTCGATGGCACTTAACACTTCATGTGAATAAAGGGCAAGCTGTGTTTCGCAAGAGCGATACTTTCTGAATCCGTGCTGACTATTGGTTAATAGGTCGTTCTCTTCGAGGTAGTACATTATATTCGAACAAAGTATATGTTCCAAAATCCTACTGCAAATCGACGTCAATGAGATAGGCCTGTAATTTTGGGGATCACTCCAATTGCCTTTCTTGAATAATGGAGTAATTTGGGCAACTTTCCAGTCTTTGGGTACGGATCTTTCGCTGAGTGATCGGTTGTAAATTATAGCTAAGTACGGAGCTATTTCATCAGCATACTCTGAGAGGAATCTAGTTGGTATACAATCTGGCCCGGAAGATTTATTCTTGTTTAGTGACTTAAGTTGGTTTACTACTCCAGGAACATCTACTTCTAAATTTCGCATGCTGGCAGCTGTTCTTGGATTGAATACTGGAGTGTTCACTTCGTCTTCTTTGGTGAAAGAATTTTGGAAAGCTGTGTTTAGTAATTCTGCCTTAGCAGTACTGTCGTCGGTAGTATTACCATTGCTATCGCGTAGTGAAGGTATTGTTTGTGTTTTGCCGCTAGTGTACTTCACATATGACCAGAATTTCTTTGGATTTTCTGCAAGATTACGAGACAGGATTTCGTTGTGGAAACAACTATAAGATTCTCGCATTGAAGTCCGCGCTAGGTTGCGAGTTTCAGTAAAAGATTGCCAGTCTTGCGGATTCTGTGTCTTTTTAAATTTTGCATGCGTTTTTGTTTCTGCAACAGTGATCTGACCTGTTTTGTGTACCACGGGGGGTCAGCCCCCTCTTTTATTAATTTATTTGGTATAAATCTCTCGATTGCTACTGATATTATGTCTTTGAATGTAAGCCATAACTGATCTACACTCGCATTTTTAGTTTTGAAGGACTGGAGACTATCACTCAGGAAAGCGTGAAGCGAATTTTTATCTGATTTATTGAATAGATATATTTTTCGTTTATTTTTGGTGCATTTGGGAATTTCGATATTCAGTCTCGCTACTACAACTCGATGTTCGCTAATCCCTGTATCTGTTTTGATGCTCTTTACTATCTCGGGATTATTTGTTGCTAGGAGATCAAGAGTATTTTCGCAACCACGTACTATTCTAGTGGGTTGTTCATTTCCATTTTTATGAAATACGTTTCTTCTATTGAACAAGTGCTCATACAGCCTATGTTCACTGACATTTTTGTTCTTGTTCTGGTCCTCCTTCCAAAATATGGAAAGCAAAGAGCTTGCAGCAGAAGAGATTTATTTCATTGTGTCGGAGATGAAGTGTTTGTAACGTTAAATGTATGCATTTTAGAGATGATGTTTATCAGATTTTATTTTCTTGGTTTGATGTAAGGGGTCTATCTCGATAGATCGTCAGTTTAAATATTTTACCTGTATATTCAAAAATATTATTTTATGCACATCAGAGTAAATCATCGTACAACATTTCACTGACAAACCGGTGAAGTTTAATTTAATCTCCTTTCGTCTCATCTGCATTCCATATGACGTAAATGCGCCATATGAACGCTTTTCTGACAGTTCTGCTAGTTACACGATATTATCTCAGTGAGTGGTCCTTCGGGTGAATCTTCAAGAAACCATCGCCTGCAGAGGTAATAAAAACCGACAAGCTATTCCTTTGGCTGGAAGCATATCTCTTCACTTCACTATTTTTCAGCCTGTACATTATTTAATTATGCTGTGTATTACAGAAATCATTTATAGTGTATATATTGCTGAATAGTTGCTGAAAATCTTTCGCAAATAGCGGAAGACACCAACGCTCTCATCTTCAATGAAAATAATAAGATCACCCGACATAGTCTGGTTTGGAGGCGATCTATCGTTTTATGGCGTTCCAAATAAAATGCCAATATCGCACATTAATAATTTGTTCAACGACGACCGATTTCGGTGAACTGTATCACCATCATCTGGTCACATATATAATTTACAGGCTGGTCATCTTGTTAAAAATGGGTATAAAATAATAAGCACGACATTGCACTTAGTTACTGTATATATTTTGTATGCTGTCATGTTTTTAACTTAGTCACTATATATATTTTACAGGGTGTCCTGAAAAAGGGCTTCCTGATTTCAAAATTAAATATCTCTAAAACAAAGATCGATAGAGGAATGCAGTAAACGGTATGTTTATTGTGAAAACTGTAAGAAGTTTGTAAGCAGTTTGAAATAATAGTTACAAAATCTGCTAACAGATGACGCTGTACGCTGTACAGCTCATATCAGCATATATAAGTGAAAAAATCGTATGAAAACACTCTTTGGAAACAATCACATCACAATGTTTTCAAAATGTTCACCATTGGAACTATCGAGGTGGCGAAAACGAAGAATGAAATTCGCTATCACATTTCGTGGTATCTCAATCGAAATGGATTCACATGCCACAGAGATCGCCGATTCAAGCTCGTCCAGCGTGGCGGGATGCTTCGGGTAGACCATCTCTTTCACTGTGCCCCACAAAAAAAGTCACAGGGAGTCAAATCCGGCGAATATGGAGACCAATCCATGCCTGCACCAGTAAATTTGGCATATTCCAAAGCAATGACTCGATTCCCGAAGTATGCCTCAAGAAAGCGAAACACTTGTTCGGTCCGATGTGGTTGGGGCTCCATCTTGCATAAACCATTCAGTACCTGGTCGATCCTCTAACGCTTGCTGTGTGGCTACAAATTGTTCCAAAATTGCAACGTAACGTGCACCAGTGACCGTTTCTCGAATGAAAAGAGCGCCAATAATGCGTCTGCTGCATACTGCAGCTCACACAGTAACTTTAGGATTATACAGGGGTTTCGCTTCACACCAATATGGCTTTTCGGAACCCCAAAATCGCCAGTTCTGCTTATTCACGTATCCATTCAGGTGGAAGTGTGCTTCATCTGTAAACCAGATGCATCCAACATGAAATCCTTCACTATCAATCATTGTGAGCAACTGATTAGCAAAGGCAACCCTTTGTTGCGCAGCTCGTACGGGTATGGCCTGGTGCGTTTGAATTTTGAATGGAAACATGTGTAGGCTCTTTCTCAGTAATTTCTGCGTGCTGGAACGCTTCAAACCAGTCTCAGATGCAATTCTACGGACGGATGACATTGGATTTCGCTGAATAATTCCAGAAACTGTGGCGATATTTTCAGGCGTAACTGCGGTTTGCTTGCGGCCAACATGCCCCAATAGACCATCAGTTACGTTGCCTGTTCGTTGAAATTTTGCGAAGAGCGTACGAATGGTTTTCGCATCGGGTCCTTTTGGAACATTAAATCGTGCTTGAAAACTTCGCCTTGTTGCCGTAGGACTCTCTTCTAACCTGTGGTACTCCAGCACCAGAAAAACGCGTTGTTCAATGGAGTACATGGTTTCAATCTCTTCCATCGATATTCTAACCTCGTTTCACGTTTCAATAGTGGAACTGATCGGTCTGGGCTTCCAATCACCATTTATACGAGGCATTACGTATGGCGATTACAGTGCCATCTGTTAGCAGCTTTGGTAACTATTATTTCAAACTGCTGTATAAACTTCTTACAGCTTTCACAATACACATACCGTTTACTGCATTTCTCTATCGATCTTTGTTTTCGTGATATTTAATTTTGAAATCTAGGAGTCCTTTTCTGGACACCCTGTATAAGCTGTCGTGTTTTTAACTTGTGTATATTTTATATAGTGACTAAGTGCAATCTCTCACTTATTATTTTATACCCATTTTTTAACAAGATGACCAGCTGTTAAAATTTATATGTGACCAGTTGATGGGGACACAGTTCACCGAAACCGGTTGTCGTCGAATAACTTATTAATGTGCGAAGTTGGCTTTTTATTTTGAACACCATCAAGGAAAATAAATGTTTTGTTGAGATGTCATTTCCGTGTGAGGTCAAGTAATTATACATTTGCTTATTTTCATCGGGGGAAAGGTAGTTCTCAGAATCTCGGCGTAAAACTACACCACGAATAATAAGACTTCAGACAGGATTTAAATTTTTATGTCATGCTGAGATACGTCAGAGCCTTGTGGTCTAACACAACTCATCGACGCTTTTAGACACATTAAGACGCGTTCGTCTTTTTTGCTACCTCTAGTTGTCCTCTAAGACTACAAAAAAAGCGAAACACTACATGTACATTGACGTAACAAGCGTCACGGGATAGTGGAGCACGGATGGCGCAAGTGTTTTGTTTTGCGCGACACGTTCCCCAAGTGTCGGCTACAGTTCACCTTTTGAAACGTGTAACGTGCAACCTCATCGTCATCTGACGTTTGATCGGGGTATAGTGATCGGGGGCCGACGTTCAAACGTGTCCAGGGTGTATCGTGAACGGTTGAATAAAGCTACCACAAAGATTGCTGCAACAGGGGGGGTCTGACAGGAGAGCGTCTGACTTTATGTGAAAGATTTCGATCGAATTTTGCACGGACGTTCTATATCTCTCTCTATATATAAATGAAAGTTTGTCTGTATAGCCTCTATGTGTTTATAAACCATTCATTCGATTGTAATGAAACTATGGTGAACTGTTCACTGTACGACCCAAAAACAAAAGAGCACGACACATAGCACAGGAAATCTGACGTCATAAATAATGAGAGGCCACCGCGTGAGAACACCGAGATTTATTCGTCAATTATTGGAAAATGGAAGTAGTTACGGATCTGCAATAAAGTTTGCATGCAATTTCGGACGTTTATGAAGCGTTATTTAACTGATTCCCCCCACCTCCCCCCTCCACACACACACACACACACACACACACACACACACACACACACACACACAGAAAATGATGAAACTTCAAAGAAGTCTACCACTCACAACAGTTTCGCTGTAGATGCCGTAAAACTGTCGCATTAGGCATGACCTTGTATCAAAAAAATTAGCATTACAGATTTGCACGTTACTATTTATTTTTGTCTGAAAGTCTCCCTTAATTTTCATGCATCCAAAATTAAGCAGTCGGTTTTCTTAATCTCTATCTATATAAAAGTGAAAGGACACTCACTCGCGACTAAACACGAAATCTCGAAAACTGCTTCACCTATGAAGCTGAAATTTGGTAGGTAGAAAACGTCAGCTAAGAAAGTATTTTGTGATACGTGCATGGCGGAGCATACTTCTCCTATTGACTCACGGAATCTACAGTTTCATTCCGATCTTCACGAAATGTTTTGTGCTAGACACTTTTTTTTTTTTTTTTTTTTTTTTTTTTCGTTATTCTCAGAACAAGGGTTGTATGAAGTAAAACTGGAATCTCTGAGAAAAACAAAGTGCGTTTTTTTCAACGTGACCCTATGTTTGTATTGCATATAAATCTATAATTTTGTCCCGATATTGATGAAATTTTGCATACTGTACTTTAAAAACAGGAGGAATGTCACTGTATAAAATTTCGTTCGGTGCAGGGTGGCAGGTACTTAAGGAATTTTACAAAATGCATAGTTTTTCTGCAATCTTTCTGAATTTTTTCACACATGACCTTTAAACCAAGAGGAAGATCACTGGGTACATAAATGTTTGTATGACAGGTAAAACTTTGCCGAGAGAGGGAAGGATGGAAACGAACAGAGAGATGAGAGAGAAAGAGATAGATGCAGAGAGAGGGGAGAAGGGGATGTGGACTACGAGAGTGTAGGATAAATAAACACCCCGGTAACGTCGGGTTTACAGCTGGTTGATTATAAATATACATGTGTTCTGGCTGTTTACTAGACAGTAGCTTTTGAAAATATCAAGTTCAAAGTTGATGAGCCACGCAAGAATACCCGTGCGCACTAATGCGCCAGGTTGCGGTGCACGCGGCTGTTCGCCGTCGGGGGTTCGAGTCCTCCTTATCATAAGTTACTTTAAGTTAGTTTAAGTAAGCCTAGTGACTAATGACCAACGTAGTTAAGTCCCTTAGATTTACAAACATTTGAACATTTGAAAGTTGGTGATGGAAAATGGCGTTTTCAATGCTATACATCGAAAGATGTCTGAAGATGAACATTTTTTACTAATATATATCGGGTCAAAGTTAATGACGTTCGAGTAATTAATGTTTTTGCGTTTATACTGTAGCTTGGGTACTCGTAAACAAGAGCGACCTTCCGAGCGTCATAGCCGGTCTACAACCAAGAATGAACATGAACAAACGACCGCGAAGCAACGAACTATCTGAACAACAGGAAGAAAAGGAGATTCAGAGCTTGGACTGTCAAACCGTGTATCCAGTTATCGAGGTATCTGTTAATATTCTCATATTTGTAATACCTTTTCTTGCCTTATTTTGAAGTAGAGCATCGGTAAATGTGATTTATATTCAATTAAGTGTATTATTTGTTTACAGATGTTTAATTTGTTATGCCCAGTTCAAAGGCAATAAGAATAAGAAGTAAATAAAGTAAAATAAAACCTTATAAAGTATATTATTACGTCTATGCGTTAGTAGTCTCACAGCTAGTATGGCGAAACGTATCGTAAAAACAACCAAAACACAAACATTTTTCATGCCATGCATAACACACGAACGACATATTGCCAGATTCTCATTTTGTCAGAGATATCATTAATGAAAAACATACCTGATTTATATCGCAGAAGACAGGTATATGAGATATTCTTTTCGATGCGTACCAGAATATAAAATCCTATCTTCAAAGACAGGCGCGGACTCTTGATAATGGACCAAGGCATGAATTTTAATAGCGTCTGCTCTATCATTAAATTCTCAAATGTTCAAATGTTTGTTAAGCTTATGGGACTTAACTACGGGGTCATCAGTCCCTAAACTTACAAACTACTTATGAACTACTTACGAACTAGGACGGCACAAATATCCATGCCCGAGGGGGATTCGAACCCCCGACCGTAGTGGCCGTGCAGACCGTGACTGAAGCGCCTCAGTCCCCTCGGCCACCGCGGCCGGCCATTAAATTCTCTACTCTCTTGTAATTTGGCATGATTTTGAAAACTTATGATAAAATTTTTGATCTGTCGAAACACATAAACGTCACAAGATTGACAAAGAAAGCTGCATTTCGGAGGTAACACTTTAACAGCGCAGTTCGGTTGAACATCGTCTACATCTACATCAATACTCCGCAAGCCACCCGACGGTGTGTGGCGGAGGGTACCTTGCGTACCACTGTCGGTTCTGTCTCCTATTCCAGTCTCATATTGTTTGCGGAAAGAAAGATTGTCGGTATGCCTCTGTGTGAGCTCTAATCTCTCTGATTTTATCCTCATGATCTCTTCCCGAAATATACGTAGGAGGGAGCAATATACTGCTAGTCTCCTCGGGCCGGTCGCGGTGGCCGAGGGGACTGAGGCGCTTCAGTCACGGCCTGCACGACCACTACGGTCGGGTGTTCGAATCCCCTCTTGGGCATGGATATTTGTGCCGGCCTTAGTTGTAAGTAGTTCATAAGTAGTTTGTAAGTTTAGTGACTGATGACCGCGTAGTTAAGTCCCATAGACTCTGCAAACATTTGAACATTTTTAGTCTCCTCGGTAAAGGTATGTTCTCGAAACTTCGACAAAAGCCCTTATCGAGTGACGGAGCGTCTCTCCTGCAGAGTCTTACACTGGAATTTATCGATCATCTCCGTAACGCTTTCACGATTACTTTTTTCTACTTCCTCTGTCAAACGCACTTAACACAGATCCCACACTGGTGAGCAGTATTCAAGCAGTGGACAAACAAGTGTACTGCAACCTACTTCCCTTGTCTTCGGACTGCATTTCCTTAGGATTCTTACAGTGAATCTAAGTCTGGCATCTGCTTTACCGACGACTAATTTTATATGGCCATTCCATTTTAAATCACTCTTAATGCCTACTACGAGATAATTTCTGGAATTAACTGCTTCCAGTTGCTGACCAGCTATAGTGTAGCTAAATGATAAAGGATCTTTCTTTCTATGTATGTGCAGTACATTACACTTGTCTACATAGAGATTCAATTGCCATTCCCTGCACCATGCGTCAATTCGATGCAGATCTTCCTGCATTTCAATATAATTTGCCATTGTTAAACCTCTCTATATAGCACAGCATCATCCACAAAAATCCTGTGAACTTCCGATGTTATCCGTAAGGTCATTGTGAATACCATCCGCAGAAGTCCTGTTGTAGCGCGTCATGTCGGTTTTACCTGCCCACGAATCCCAGTATCATGCAATTTTTTTTCTGCAGGTAAGGTGTGAGAAATATTCGTGTATTGGTTGTCTTTATGATACGCTTCACCCTACTGGTTGGTAGATCGCTGACGAACAAACGGCCACTGGTTGGAATTACTTAATGATATACTTAAGAAGTTTATTTTAGTTTATTTATTAATTATTTTTATTGTTTTTGCACTGTGTATCACAAATAAAACAGCAGTAAAAAGAGAATAATTAATAATTAGAATAATATTAATCACACTTCCCGATGCTCTACTTCAGACTAAGGAAAGAAAAGATATTACTAACATGAGAAAATTATCAAATACATCGAAAAAAAACCTAACAAAAAGTTTTTATGACGGAGGTTCGAACCTGTGTTTACAGTTTGACAGTCCAAGTCCCGGACCGCTCCGCCAGCGACGGCGCTCGGAAGTCGCTCATGTTTACTAATACCGACGCTACAGAACGAAAACGTAAACAACGTTAATTATTCGAACGTTGTTCACTTTTAACACCATATAGGTAGCTTAGAAGCAGGAGACGGACATAGGATACTTTTTGTCCCGTAAAATATAAGAATTTGAGAAAAACTGAAAGTACGCTTCCAGCTCGGATCAGTCTTTAGATTATCCAACAATTAGCTTATTCATTCGCTACTCGCCTAGCGACCAGATACGTTGCAACGGGCGAACAAATACGCCAAGGAGGTTAGAATTAAGGGAGACGGCGTTATCTGTGCTGAGAACAGGCATTGCTTGAAGCCAGAGAGTAACTGGGAAATCTGTCAGAAAATTTCAGAATTACAGAAAAACTGAAAGTTGGTGGAATCGTGTCGTAATAATGACCCTGCACCATTGAAGTGCAAAATCTAATATCTGTCGCCGTTTGCGCACGCAATCTTACTACGTAATCGTAGAGGTAATGAGACAACAACGATGATCACAGGAAAGTTCAAAGGAGCGGATTTTTTGATTCCAAGAATACCATTGATTCCAACCGACTTGCCGTTTAATTTTAAGGGTGACTAGTTTCCTGTTCGCCCCAGTCGTTGAACGATCGTGGAATAAATCTTGAATCGCCGTTTTTCCCATGGGTAATTGTACGTGGCGTGTTCAAGAGGTGGTAAACCATCTGCACTGTTCGATTTCTCTCCGGACGGAAAGACATCGAGTAAGGCAGGGGGAAGGAAGCTATGGGGAAATAGAAGAGGGAGAAAGGGATAGACATAGGAAAAAGAAGAGATTAGCGTATATAGCGTTTGCTAGTATATTACTAAAAACTGAGCATTCAGTCGATCTTTCGATGTATAGCATTGAAAGCACTATCTTCTATCATCAAATTTGGCCTTTTTTCTTTCAAAAACTATTGAGTGTCCAGCAAAAAGCCAAAATATGTATCTCTTTCTGTTTAATATAGAACGTCCATGCAAAATTTGATTGAAATCGGTGATTCACATGTGAGACCCTCTCTTGTGAGACGGATCCTTCATAGAGTCAAAAGGGCAAAAGCGCAGGAGATCAGGGCTGAATTCATCAACGGACGTCCTGGGCACATCTCCCACTGGAGGACCCATGGGAACATGATGGGTTCTATGGGGTACGGGAGGCGGTGCCGCATACGGGCGCCACTGTTAACACAACGCAATCGTGTACAACGACTTACATTTCTTGCCATTCACCAGGGATGGACAGTGAAAGAATGTCGGAACGTCATTTAACTGCACCATGCATGTGGAGCATACCGCAAGAATCGATGGATCCCGTCTGCCAAGTAGTTGTGGTCCAAATCTGTGCATTGGGCTGCATTTAGGTGGTACGTGTAGTGATATTGCTTGTCTGACTGTTTTGTGTGGATAAATGCCGTACTGAAAAGTTAAAAAAAATAATTTTGGAATGGGCGGTCCCGAATATGAATGAAATGGAAAGCTATTTGAAAGTAAAATATTTTGCAGTACAAGAAATCCACAGAATTCGACGAATAGTAACCTTTTGAGGCATTGTTGAAGATCTCGTAGTTGGGCTAAAATAAAATTATTTGTAATCCGCGAGACTATTAGGCGACATTGGATGGTGGTTCGGAGAATTTAAAGTCAAGGCACGTTCAAATGTTCAAATGTTTGTATAGCTTATGGGACTTAACTACGTGGTCATCAGTCCCTAAACTTACAAACTACTTACAAACTAGCTTACACTAAGGGCGGCACAAATATCCATGCCCGAGGGGGGATTCGAACCCCCGACCGTAGTGGCCGTGCAGACCGTGACTGGAGCGCCTCAGTCTCCTCGGCCACCGCGGCCGGCTCAAGGCACGTGTAGAAATTTTAATAAAAGGGGGAATTATTAATTTAAGAATGAGAGAAAGATAGGCATTGACAAACAATCTGACTTCAGAAAATTTTACGTGGAAATTAATGATTGCATGCTCTATGCCAATGAAATGTTGAAAAATACGGAAATTTTTTTTTAATTGAGTGGCAAGCTACACGAGATACACAATTTCAATACAAGCAAATCCCGAACCATCCAACATCGTAATAGTTCGATACAACTGGAAACAGCTTCATGGATAGAGGAAGGAAATGGTAAATGTTAAATAAACTTAACGAATGCAGAACTGATATTGACTCGGGGGTTTATTAATGAGAAACACAAAGCAGATAGTTTTCAACTTTACATCCCAGTGGTACATCGGCTACAAAGAATATAATAATGAACAGAGCAACATACAACGAGCTGTGCTCAGACTGGCGTAGGAAATAGAAGTGAAATTACACTATCAGTACTGTAATCTTAAATACGGAATGGGCTCACTAGTTGTTTTGGAAGGGACGTGAATGGTCAGCGATGTGATCTCCACCAATTTTTGGTGTTCCAGCATCCTAGTGGTTCTGCTGTGTTTCAAAGATTATCACGCGGCGCCACATCGCTCTCAAGCCACGCAGTGAGCCAGAATCTTCAAAACGTGGCCAAAAAGAGGGGAAAATAGTTTATAAGTGGGAATTAAGGACTATCAGCTTGGCTGTAGCAATGCTGAAACAACGCCAGCTATGCGGACGACCAGTTGTTCATTTGTTTGGTTATATAGCAGGCCAAATGCGGCAGTTCATTGTTAGCGTGCGTGCGGCTGGCCAGTCTCGTTTCTTGAAGTTAGTTGTGTTTTGTGCAAGTAAATTCACTACCTTCCATGTGGAAGGTATTCCAGGAGGTAATAACCTTCATATCACTATTAAATCATTAATTTTGCATGTTTGTGTTCAAACGTTTGTAATGCTATGGGACCAGACTGCGTCGGTCATCAGTCCCTAGTCTTACAAACTACTTAAACTAAGTTAAACTAACCTAAGGACAACGCACACATCCATGCCCGAGGGAGGATTCGAACCTCCGACACGGCAAGCCGCGCGATCCGTAACGTAGCGCTCCAGACCGCTCGGCTACTCCCGCGTGGCTGTGCATGATTATTTTTCACTTGGAGTACTACAGGAAAATTAAAGAGAAAAATGTAAAATCTGTTTAAAAAAAGTAGAGATAAGTTACGACTTTCACGACATTCCGCTTTCTTTTGCGCTGTATTCGCAAGTGTATCTTATTACCTTTGTAAATTAAGCTTCAGATGCTGCTACTAGTTGCTACCCTGGCTTGGAGCCACGTTTCAGGAAAATGTCACTGTTGGGATATCATCAAAAATGACAATAGAATTAATTAATTAATTATGAGTTACATATTTTGTTAAATTTAATTTATAATCGACGCGTAGAATCATTGTAAACAATAAAATAATATTCCAGTATCGGATTTACGACGAAAGATATTTTCCTAAAATTTACAAAATAAATAATTGTAAATGAAATAAAATAATTATTTGCTTTATTTTACACCCTCTTCTATCTTCTATTTCGTCTTTTCTTCAAACTTTCCGCTTTTTTGGTATGTATGTTAACCATGAACAACAACAATCCCTAAATACTAACTTTCATATATATAAATGTAAATTTTTGACCGACACCTTGGATACACCATTTTTATTTATTTATTTTTATTTTGGAACTCAGTCTTTATCAGCAACCTCGATAATTCTCTAAAAATTACTTTTACATTAATAAAATGACATTAGTGTATATAAAGCCTGCCATTTCCTTTTTTTCACTTTTTGATATCATATTCTTATTCAGAAACTTCGTTATCCCTTACATACCAAGTTTGGTACAAATTCAGCAATTCCTTATATTTTGACCAGGTTTTTTAAGATTATTCCCCACTGTGCAACGCCAGGGAATGATTCCAGGAACATGCAGGGATGTCCAAAGATTCGATTCAGATGGCCAGCCAGGAGCCCCGTTTTGAATCCCATCCAGCATATCTGTGGCGACATTGGTTAGAGGCTCCATGTCATGGACCTTGTAAACGATTTGCTGTCAGTTGTATCCAGAAGAGAACCAAGGACCTGTAGTCTCACTTCCACATCGTTCACTGCAGTCTGCACAAGCACAAGAGGTTATTGTAAATTTCAAATGGATATTTCTAAATGTTCCATTACTGAAGGCCCTGTTTTTCATTAATTCTCAACTAGTGGTCAATTCCTAATTTGCTATTCGGACTAAACTCAAGTTAACTGTAAACTACCCATTATGCTCGTCGTTGTCAGTTCACCAACATCCCTTCTGGGAATTTACTTCAGACATCAGGTCTGCCTCTCACTTCGTTCTACACACTGAATTCATTGTATCACGAACCCCTGTCGCTTAATTCCTAGGAAAACTCGCACTGAGAACGCGACGGCATTGTCAGAGGCGTTACGTGCTTCGCCATTGGGATCTTGTAATTCTGAGTGACTGTTTCTGTTGTGTACCTCCAGGTTACACTCAAAGCCATTTAGCGGCAGAGGGTGATCTTTTAATGTTTGTAAGTGACTGAAAATTCTTGTAACCTGCCATTTTGTGATTTTTTTATCGAACTTTCCGGTGCTAATCGTCTGTCACATTGGCCTTTCTATTTTACTTCTTTCTTGTAATAAGGTGAATATCTGCATAGGCTTGGTACCTAGAGGTGTTCACGTGATCAGACAGCTTGTGCACAGAAGAAACTGATTGCAATATGATAGCTTGCCGACTGCTCACTGGAAAGAATATGTCATTCCTGTAAACTGTTTATGTATGATTCGTCTCTAGGCACAATATATCTTCCTGTTAAATTTTCCTAAATCCTTAAAAGCATTTTGAATCGGCGTTGTTGTTAACAAAGACGTGGCGGAATAGCCGTGCGTACTTTGGCGCCTTGCTACGGTGTGAGCGACAGTTCCACGTCCGAGGTTCGAGTCCTCCCTCGAGCATGAATGTATGTGTGTGTGTGTGTGTGTTGCTCATATTAGTTTAAGTAGTTTGTAAGGTTAGGGACCGATGACTACTGCAGTTAGGTCCCATAACTTTACAAACATTTGAACATTTATTGTTAAGAAGATGTTTGTAACATGATACCGTCTTAACTGCTCATTAGAAAGAGTGTATGATCCCTGTACACTGTTTACGTAATGGTTAAACTCTAGGTAAGATATATTTTCCTGTTAAATACCGGGTGATCAAAAACTCAGTATAAATTAGAAAACTTAATAAATCGCGGAATAATGTAGATAGAGAGGTAAAAATTGACACACATGCTTGCAATGACGTGAGGTTTTATTAGAAAAAATAAAAAAAGTTCATAAAATGACCGACAGATAACGCTTCATCTGATCAGAAAAGCAATCTGCATCTACATACATACTCCGCAATTCACCGTAAGGTGCGTGGCGGAGGGTACACTGTACCACTACTAGGCATTTCCTTTCCTATTCCACTCCCAAATTGAACGAGGAAAAAAATAATGCCTATATGCCTCCGTACGAGCCCTAATTTCTCTTATCTTGTCTTTGTGATCTTTACGCGAAATGTAAGTAGGCGGCAGCAAGATCGTACTACACTCAGCTTCAAATTCCGGCCCTCTAAATTTTGCTTAACAGAAATTCACGAAAAGAACATCGTCTTTCTTCCAGCGATCCCCAATTGAGTTGCCGGAGCATTTCCGTGACACTCGCGCATTGGTCGAACCTACCGGTAACAAATCTAGCTGCTCGTCTCTGAACCGCCTCTTTGTCTTCTTTTCAACTGATCTGCTGCGGGTCCCAAACACTTGAGGAATACTCAAGACGTGGTCGTACAAGCGTTTTATACGCGGTTTCCTATACAGGTGAAGTACATCTTCCCAAAATTCTCCCAATAAACCGAAGTCGGCTGTCCGCCTTACTCACAACTGTCCTTACATGCTCATTCCATTTCATATCGCTCTGCAATGTTACGCCTAGATATTTGAACGACGCAACAGTATCAAGAATCTCACTATTAATTCTGTATTCGAACATTATGGGATTGTTTTTTCTACTCATGCGCATCACCTTACATTTTTCTACATTGAGAGCTAGCTGCCAATTTACGCACCAACTAGAAATTTTGTCTAAGTCATCCTTTATGCTATTACAGTAAGTTACAGACGACACCCTCCCATACACCACAGCATCATCAGCAAATAGCCGCAAATTACAACTTACTCTGTCCATCAGATCATTTATATAGATAGAAAATAATAGCGGTCCTATCACACTCCCCTGGGGCACGCCTGACGATACACTCGTCTCTGATGAACACTCGCCGTCGAGAACAACGTACTGCGTTCTATTACTTAGGAAGTCTTCCAGCCAGTCACAAACCTGTGAACCTATTCCATAAGCTCGTATCTTAGTTAGCAGTCTGGAGTGTGGCACCGCGTCGAACGCCTTTTTGAAGTCGAGAAATACACAATCCGCCTGTTGACCTTCGTCCATGGCTCGCAAGATGTCATGTGAGAAAAGGGCAAGCTGAGTTTCACATGAACGATGTTTCCTAAACCCATGCTGATTCATAGAAAGAAGCTTTTCCGTTTCAAGGAAATTTACTATATTCGAACTGAGAATATGCTCCAAAATTCTACATGAAACTGATGTCAACGATATTTTCCTGTAATTTTTTCGGGTTCTAGGAAAGATATTTTGCTAAGGTATGGCTGTGATAATTATTGTATGCTTCGTGCATCGATCTTTTTATAGACGCACGAATCTCTACTAACTTTTGCCTGTCATCATTTGCGTGTTTTTTTTTTTTTTTTAATCGAGAGTGCAACAGCCTTTGCTTTCTCAGCAGCTTTCTAACATTATTATTATACCACGGTGGATCTTTTCCATCCTTAATCGTGTTTACTGGCACATATTTCTCTAATCCTTTATTAACAATGCACTTAAATTTAGTCCACAATTCCTCTACATCCATAGTCCCGGAATTAAACGATGCCCATTCATTTTCTAAGTGCGATTGTAACATTTGCTTGTCGGCTCTTCCCAACAAAACCACGCTCCTAGCCTTCTTGATTGGTTTATGAACTTTGGTCACCATCGACGCTATGACGATATCATGATCACTAATTCCTGTCTCTACACAGGCATCGTTAATAAGATCAGGCCTGTTTGTGGCTATTAGGTCTAGAATATTTCCATTGCGCGTGGGTTGCCGGTTTAACTGCTACAGGACAATTTAATTAGCATAACAAATTAAGACAAAGCAAAGATGATGTTCTTGACAGGAAATGCTCAATTTGTTCACCATCATTCATCAACAATAGCTGTAGTCGAGGAATAATGTTGTGAACAGCACTGTAAAGCATGTCCGGAGTTATGGTGAGGCATTGGCGTCGGATGTTGTCTTTCAGCATACCTAGAGATGTCGGTCGATCACGATACACTTGCGACTTCAGGTAACCCCAAAGCCAATAATCGCACGAACTGAGGTCTGGGGACCTGGGAGGTCAAGCATGACGAAAGTGGCGGCTGAGCAATCGATCATCACCAAACGACGCGCGCAACAGATCTTTTGCGCGTCTAGCAATACTTTTTTTTCTAATAAAAACCCTTGTCATTCCACGCATGTGTCTCAATTTTTAGCTCTCTATCTGCATTATTCCGTGATTTATTAATTTTTCAAATTTATACTGACTTTTTGATCATCCGGTACATGTAAAGTCTTAAAATATTGAGTGGGGGTTAATATCAAGTGTACATATTTGTTTTTCATTTATTTTTTATTTTTTTAACTTACATTCTGCTAGGGTTCGATTGTGGGAAAGTTGTACATGACCTGAATCATTTCATAATTATATATTCAATATGAATATAAACTTCCTTAAAAGGTTACTGTAATCTAAACACTTGATCCTATTAATGAACTGCTTGTTAATAAGGTTATTGTAATTTAAGGAATTAAAATCGGATGGAATTACCCTTTTAGAAATGATATGGAATTCTCTAAATTTCGAAATGACATAGATTTTTGGTATTTCTTCCCAGCCCAGTTACATTTATTAATCCTGTCTAGTAGTTATCAAGCATGTTATATGATTCTTCTTCTTCTTTTTCTGCATGTATGTTTAGTCCTGGGTAGCTTTTCAGCATTAATTCAGTCCACTTTTCTGTCTGCCTTTCTCTTCTTTTTCGCATACTTAATACACCCTGCATCACTCATAATCAACTCTATGACATTCCTCCTTAGTTTGCAGATGAAATAATAGCCAAAGCAGATGCGAAAAATGAGTTTATTATCCCTTAAGGTGAGAATAATATTTTTACGCAGGTGGTTGGCTTTTTTTTTCATACTAGCTTAAACCCGCGGCTACGCTCGCGTGTTGGTTGATTATGATTAATAATGCGCGAAACGTCAAATCGATGTTTATTAAAGGTGTATTAAAAGAAATTTCTGTTTTACTGCTTTATTTATTTATTCTTATATTTCCTTATTCGTATGCTTATCCTTACAGAGAAAGGGCTGAAGACATTGCAGCACGCATAGACCAAAGGTATGGTCTGTGGCATCACATTTCGCTGTATGTAACCTCCTTTCTATAGAGTCGCAAACGTCATCGCTGACCTTCAATCCGAATTTTTTTTTCTAATTTCACGACTTTCAACCACCATATCTTCCACCCCATTATAGCTATCGCCATGGAACTGATATGGTGTACAACGGGATACTTCGTACAACAATTACACACAGACCATTCGTTTGCGTTCTGTAGTTATCGCTGCAGAGCGAAATATTAACACACATACACACGTAGAATTTTATATACACCGATAACTTTACATCCCACTATACTGCACCCTTTTATCATTATCAACCCTAAAGCAACAATGCAACGAATAAAACAGTTTTCAAAGAGTAAATATAATTTTCAAAGAGTAAATATAATTTTCAAAGAGTAAATATAATTTTCAAAGAGTAAATATAATTTTCAAAGAGTAAATATAATTTTCAAAGAGTAAATATAATTTTCAAAGAGTAAATATAATTTTCAAAGAGTAAATATAATTTTCAAAGAGTAAATATAATTTTCAAAGAGTAAATATAATTTTCAAAGAGTAAATATAATTTTCAAAGAGTAAATATAATTTTCAAAGAGTAAATATAATTTTCAAAGAGTAAATATAATTTTCAAAGAGTAAATATAATTTTCAAAGAGTAAATATAATTTTCAAAGAGTAAATATAATTTTCAAAGAGTAAATATAATTTTCAAAGAGTAAATATAATTTTCAAAGAGTAAATATAATTTTCAAAGAGTAAATATAATATTCAAAGAGTAATTATTGTTCCGCATTTCGCGTTATATTCTTCAAAATACTAAATTTCTATCAGATCGCTATAAAACCGCACCTAAAACCTTCCTCGGGTATAAATTAGTAACTGTACAAATATTTTAAGTCTCTGCGTCTTGTCGTTCGGACGTGATAAGCGTACACCGAACCGACATTCACATTAATATATACAGATAAATAGCTATCCGATCGCCATAAAACCGTGCCTAAAGCCTTCCCCGGGTAGACATTAGTAACTGTACAAAATTTTAGCTCTTTATGTCTTGTGGTTCAGACGTGATAAACGTACACCGAACAGACATTCACATTTATAGATATAGATACAATCTGCTGAAGCACTACCTTATTTTAAAATTTTAAACGTATTCGACAGTTATTTATTAAAGCGTGTCCAACGAGTTTGTTTCTTCTTCTCTGCATTCTTCTCTGCAGTTCTCCATTGGTAACACTATCTCTGATATTGATGATCATCTCTCTGATGCAACTATTGTTGAAATTTCACCAAGTGTGGCCATACTCCAAACAAATGCTTACACATCCTTTCCTTAATTCTACACTGACTTTCATGCTAATTAATACTTCCATTTTCATACCTAATTCAAATTTGAGCCTGCTGGATTTTACCAAAGGAAGTATAGCAATATTATTGTAGTGAGAATTTTAAATTAGAATTCATCGAAATCCGAATTCTCTCTATGTAAAGTCAGTGAAAGTATTCTTTATCTGCTCTTTGATTGCTGGATTATTGTAGCCGATCATTTCTTCGGTTTATATTGCGTAAGTGACAATTTTCTCACGTACCTGTACCTCACCTTCCGTTGCTTGACTAAACCATGTGTCTTGGCAGTCTTATATGCCTTAATACCGATAGTTAATTGTGAGAAATTACTCCTATTACGAACTTTATGTCATTTGAATCTATATGCAGGTTGTATCTAAATATGTGGCAAAGTTCCGGGGATTCGACAGAGCACCTGACAACAAACCATGTCTGGCGCAAATATGGTTTATTTGCTTTCGTTACTGTGTTACAACGTCTTATCTTCTAATATATTAAAAAAATCTATGAAAATTAAATTAGTCGGCCAGACCAAACTACCCGGCCTATTTCCTTCATTTTTGTTTTAAACAAAAGGTATCCATCCATAGATTTGTCATCAAGTATCAGAATGTACATAACTCTCGCCTCCCTGTTTCTATACTCAAACGCGATTTCCTTGTGTATATTTCTTATGGGGATGTCCTTGCCGTAAACTAAAGTCAGTCAGTCAGGACGTTCTATCCGACCGATTTCCTACATTTTTGTTTTAAACGAAAGGGATTTGTTGTGGCGTAAAGTCACGATCGTGAAGAAGGCAGCGGATGACCGGCAGCCAATCACACGCCGGCACCGCGCCCCCTGGAGGGAGAGAAGCGCGCCCTCTAGAAACAGCTTTATCTAGGCCGACATGCATCTGCAAGGGCACTTCGAACTCGACACCGAACTAGGCAGCTACCGGACACAGCGCAGCTAGCATCGTGCAAGAAGACGCCGCCGCGAGGACAGACATACCAAAGTTGAGTATTTTGTATACCTTAGTAAATAAAACTTGTATTACTACGTAATCTGTATAGCTGTTTTAGCTTTCCACGCAACCCACGCGTCCTGAGCAGATCCTTTCCCGAAAGTTAGGTCGACGAGGACAGAACAGGTTTCATTCGCAGGTTTGTCATCAAGTACCAGAATTAACTTAAGTCTCTCCATCCTTTATTTTTAAAGAAACACGGTATCCTTCTGTCCTTGCATTGTGTTGTTTTATGATATCTTCGGTTCTAATTAAGTCAGGGCTTTTCTAATGCGCTCGGAAACCGGAAACGCTCTTGGCTGAGCGAGGGCTGCTAATCCAGATTCAGCAGAAATACAACATAGCCACATCCATTATTCTAAAAATCCATATAAAATCAGGGAATTATCATACGGCAAATATAGCTTCATGAATGGATTCAGCAGACTTGTGAGAATCAAACGCCGTAATTACAATTTAAATATCTCTTACATATAAAAAGCCGATAAATCTCAGTACTATAATAATAATATTATAAGACCTACATTTACAATTATTGATACGTGGCGTTAATCAGTAACAGATTAAGAAGCAAATGGGCAGCGTTGCACCACGCTACCTGTTAAAAGACTTACCAGGTTATTTCCGTATTCTTTCAATAAACTTTGTTTTCCTCTCCTGTTCTGTTTTTCGTTGAGGTAGTAATATTCGTTTGTCAGAAAATAGATTCCACCACACAAACACAAAACATAAATCCAGCAAAGCGCATTACATTTATATATGTATTTTATTACATTTAATATTATTCTTAGTAACGTCCATTTTTTGTAGTGTACTGCCACTTAGATATTACATAGCCGACTAAAAATAGTAGATAAGCAGCAGATAATTTATATATACACAATTATAAGTATAATTGAACAGTGAGACGCCACACTTAATGGCCATCTGAACAAAGAACTTTATTCTCAACCGTTTTTTAGTATTGTTAAGTGTATATTTGTTTGTTAAATGTAAACAACATTTATAGAAGGAGATCAAAGCATTTAATTCCGTGATATTCAAATGTATAATATTTTGGAAGGGAAATTATATTTTAAAGTTGAGGCGTTAGGATGCGCGGAAAGATACAATTTTGGGAGCAGAGAAAGCACCCTTTTTAATGCTTGGGAAGGGACTCTAACTTGGACTTGGTGGTGAAAGGTTGTCACGCTTGGCGATCTGAACCCGCGTTACGAACTTGTGATTTGAAGAGATAGGCATGTGTGGACTTAGAAAATTTACGGGACTGTGACTGCAGAACTTAGTCTCTGCTTGAAAAGTGATAAACTATGCACGATAGTAGGGCTGTGGAACTGTAATAATTCAGAAATCGTGTACTCGTGTGATTACAAACTGTGTTTTACAACTAATAATTTAATCATGGATTAATTTGGAACTTTTACTCTCGAATTCGTGTGATACTTATTGTGCCTCTCATGGACAATAGTTGTGGAAATATTCAATTATTTACCGATGTATAAAGTAAGACCACCTCCGCATTTTCATGTCCAGAAAGAGAAATAAACTCTATTTATAAAGAACTAGCTTAAACCCGCGGCTCCGCTCGCGTGTTGGTTGATTATGATAGATAATCTATCTTTCAGTAGTGTGGTATGACACTAGTTTTGAAGGATGAAATGAAATACAATACCTTCTTTAGAAACAAACTGAAAAGTATTCCTATCAGATTGCAGAAGTCTATGCACTTACCGTTTATCAGGAAAGTAAGTAGTGTAGATCAAATCACACGTAAAAATGCACTCGTTTCGAAGAATCCAATCACGAAATTCAACAATAATGATTGTAATAATATCACAGATCGATCACTTGATGTAATGCACGAAACGTCAAATAGATTTTTTTAAAGATCTGTATTAAAAGAAATATATTTTTTACTGCTTTATATTTTATTCCTATATTTCTTATTCGTATGCTTATCCTTACAGAGAAAGAGCTGAAGATATTGTAGCACGCATAGACCAAAGATATGGTCTGTGGGATCACGTTTCGCTGTATGTAACCTCCTTACTATAGAGTCGCAAACGTCATCGCTGGCCTTCAGTCCGAATTTTTTTTTATAATTTGACGACTTTCAACCACCATATCTTCCACCCCCTTTTAGCTATGGGCATGGAACTGCTACGGTGTACAACGGGAGACATCGGACAACAATTACACACAGACCATTCGTTTGCGTTCTGTAGTGTTCGCTGCAGGGCGAAATATTAACACACACACGTAGAATTATATATACACCGATAACTTACCATCCCAATGTACTCCACGCTTTTATCATTATCGACCCTCAACCAACAATGCAACAAATAAAACCATTTTCAAAGAGTAAATATAATTTTCAAAACGTAATTATTGTTCCGCGTTTCACGTTATATTCTTCAAATTACTAAATATCTATCAGATCGCTATAAAACCGTGCGTAAAACCTTCCTCAGGTATAAATTAGTAACTGTACAAATATTTAACTCTCTGCGTCTTGTCGTTCGGACGTGATAAGCGTACACCGAACAGACATTCACATTAATATATATAGATAAATAGCTATCCGATCGCCATAAAACCTTGCCTAAAGCCTTCCCCGGGTAGGCAATAGTAACTGTATAAATGTTTAGCTTTTTATGTCCTGTGGTTCAGACGTGATAAACGTACACCGAACAGACAATCACATTTATAGATATAGATTACTTCGTGAGTGAACCACTTCTTTATCTTAGAATCAATTTTGTTAGTTATGCAGAAGTTTAATTTATGTTTGTTTAAAAAATATATTTTCACGTCATCACGTGTAGATTAATAGACTGGCTAAACTACAGATTAATTATTGATCTTGTTTAAACAGATTGGGTAGCTGTTTAGGGCATAGAAGTTGACACACGTAACTCACCCCTATGTACAGAGACAACGAACCATAAACTTTTACTACCCATAGTTATGTAATGCCCAATTCTTATTGGTGAATACCGATAGGAAGGTCGCAAGTGACTGAAGTGCAGCAGAAGACGCGTTTTGTAGTTCACAATGTAATCCCATGTTGTAACCAAACCACACGTGATGTACTATGTATCTGACAGAACTGTGTTTAACCATCACCAGCAGAACTAAAATCATGACTTATTCGTTAAAGATGAATAAAGCTTACCTCTATGAGCAAACTCAAACAGAAAATTTTCAAATACAGCCCTAAAAGCAAACTTTAATTTCTCGCTAACATTGGTTAGCCTACCGGAAAATATACTCATACTGGCTACTGGTTACACGAGCTGCTGTGTTATGAACTAATCAGCAGTCCTGCTTGGCGCCTAATTACAGTTTATTAACGACACAAGCTGGTCATAGACTGCAAAATAAGAGCGAATAAAGAAATCAGTACTGTTAAGAAAGATACCGTACGTTCCAATATATTAGAACTTTAAAAAATCATTTAAATTAAGAAAAATAACAATCAAACCAATTTTGCTTAAGAAATTAACATAATGCCACATGACAGGTATTTTTGTTCGGGTAGATCGGTCGATACTTTGCAGTCGTTCGTTCGTGTTGTTCTAGGTTGTTCGTCGTGCTCTTGGCTCAGTTATTTTATTAACTGACCGAGTGCGCTGAACTACGAAGCCGGCAGGGGCAGGATTGGAACCCATGGTGTTCCGCACATAAAGCAATTATTATACCACTCCACCATGCAGCCACATGGTCTATAACATCTAACAAGGAGACCACATGGGTGTCGGATTTTTGAAATTTTTCATATTTACGGTACGTAAAGGGTACAACTTAAATAACAATCAGTCAAAACCATTCGACGCAACTCTCAAAAATTCTCGAGAAAATCGACTTCATGGTTTTGCAGGTACACGAAAGTACCAATAATTAAAGCAGGTGCACGATCTGTTGGTGTAGTACAGGTGCTAGCATTCTGGCCTCGCAACCATAAGGTAGTGAATTCGAATTGCAGGTACACGAAAATACCAATAGTTAAAGCAGATGCACGATCTGTTGGTGTAGTTCAGGTGCTAGCATACTGGCCTCGCAACCATAAGGTAGTGACTTCGAATCCTGCAGGAACTGATTAAAAATTTTATTTTTATTCGTTGTGCTCGAATACTTTCATAATTTTAATATCTAACGCTAATTTTTAGAAAAATGCACGTATTTTTATTTATTAGTAATTTTCTATATTTTATAAAATAATGATTTAAAAAGCAAAACAAAAACATACATTACAATTTTTACAGCATCGGCTTCGTTATTAGTTAACGATGGTAGTCTTTAAGCGTTAAGTTTGTGTGAGCTATTTTTCGCCGTTTTCGAATTCAGTTACCTAAAACATTTATCGTTATCTAATTCCATGTGTTCTGCAGTTTTTATGTGTGTGCAGACGAGCTGAACACCTTGTAGTCGCCTAAAACAGTGGTTGTGCAGGGTAGCTGCTTCGAACGCCAGTTGTAACTATGGAGAACACTTTTCAAAAACTGTCGTAGGTCTTCACAAACTTTACAATCATAGACTACCGTCGTCAACTAATAGTGAAGCCGATACTGTAAAAAATATAAGGTATGTTTCTTCATTGAAACCATCATACTTGTTTAAAATATAGCAAATTACGAATAAATAAAAATACGTGCATTTTTCATAAAATTACCTTTAGATATTAAACTTGTATTTGAACACAACTAAAAAAAAGTAAATCAGTTTCTGTAGGAATCGAAACACCTATCCTATAGTTGTGGGTTCGGAACGCTACCACCTGTGCTACACCAACATATGGTGCAAGTGTTTTAGTTATTGGTACTTATATCTACCTGCAAAACTTCAAAGGTGATTTTCTCGAGAATTTCTGAGAGTTGCGTCGAATGGCTTTGACTGATTGTTATTTAGGTTCTATACTCCACGTAATGTAAATATGAAAAAATTGTAAAATCCGACACATATGTGGTTTCCTTATAAGTGACACTACACATCCAGTACCAACACTGTACTGCAGCCTTCGGAGAGGAAGTTTTCACGTAAATGATACCAACCTCATCTAATGTAAACAGATATACTTGAGATAAAACTTGGATACGTCACGTTAAATCATGGTTTATACGAATGGATTCAGTGGCTTGTGCTGTATATGAGTACGTATTTCGTTAACACCGTTATCCATGCGTTGTTTGTAGTATGATTATCTTAAAGTGATAAATTGCGAAATAAAACAGCCCGGACCTATGAAGCGGCAACAAAAGAAATCAAGATAGAGAAGCAGACGAGGCAACGGAATTGAACTGACCCCGGTGTTGTAGCAGTTTGGCGGCGGGGAACGGTTAAGGGGTGTCGCTGAGCGCTCCGATTGGAGGAAAGCGCTCCATTGCGTGAACTATAGGTGCATACCGGACTGGTAACCAAGCCGCTTTTTAGTTCCACTATTCGCAAACATTCAGACATCACCTCCGCGGGCGACGGGGGGGGGGGGGGGGCCGTAATCGAGAAGCGGCAGGAACGGCAACCACCATCCACCCCACCCCCTTAAATTAACAGCGTGGGCCCTGTTGTTGCGGGACAGAGACGCAACAAGAAGAAGAACCGTTAATTTGCCCGAATACGCTCAATAGTGTTAATAAATCGATTATGAACAGGGCAGAATCTATACAAGCAGCTGCGACTTTCGTTTGCGCTGGTAATCTTGATCGGGCTTCTGCACAGGCAACTCTACTGAACGGCTTACCTAAGCAAGGGATTCGATTGCATCTCACACCAGATTCTGTTGGAAAATAAAAGGTGCCATGTTTGAGACACTGTCTGAAACACGTCCACTGAATGTGTGGTCGTGTTCCATTTTGAGTTTTGAACTATGAAAAAGGCTACTTTCATTACTCTAAAGTGCTTCCCCACCATAACTATTTGTTTATCTGTACATCAATTATTTTATTTCTTTATTAATGATCAATGACCCAAGTTTATATATGTTTCCACCCGTGTGATTGAACTTGTATGTTCATATCAGTGTGAAAGGTTGCTTTTAATGTTGACGGACTGCAATGGCTTATAGTCGCCACTACGCGCGTTAGGCCTCGTTTACTATAGTTAAAAATGCATGGTTCGTACATCGTCTGCACTGCTGTCTGCTTTGTAGCCAGAGACAACCTTATCTGACAAGATGGCTTGTTCTTAGAGTGGGACCAACATAATCACGGACCAAAGAGGTAACAAAAGAGACCTCTCTTGAACGGTAGTAGAGGTAATTATCTCCCTCAGGTAGTGAGGGTTGGTAGACAGTAGGCTTTGAATGCACCCTGAATGCATGCTGAGGGGATAGCAATTCTGTATTAATACTGAGAATTGTTCTTAAGTAATTCTTTCGCTATGTGGGGTGAAGTGTTTTTCCTTTTTTCAGAACTCGAGTAATTTATTGTAAATTTAGTATTTGTATTTTCAATCTGGTAATGATTTTTATGTCTTGTTTTCTCAAGTTAGAATACACTTGTGTGGCCTTCAGCCTTTGCGTAAATTTAGTATGTTTGAATTCTTTGCTGCTTTTAAGTAACGTTTTCGTGTGGTGTCTGTTTCTGTGAGGATGCTAAATTCACTCTCGAAATTTCTTGATTGTTTCCGTCTTTCCTATGTTGGTATGACCGATTGCACAAGGTGCTTACATAACTGTCATTACTTTGGCCTTCAGTCATGCTCTTTATTGATACCAGCTTCCTTCTGTTGAATTCTCGCCTGTGCTTTACTTGTTTATTTTAAATTAATTTCATTTTGTAAATCCTATATAATTCACCATGTTCATACACCACATGGTACTTAAGTATAGTATGCCGCTGCCTCCCTGCACATGAGTTCATTCATGCATAGTATACTTTTAAATTGTGCTTGAAGACATCCGCCATTTCGTCGAAACGCCGCCGACTCTTCCATCTGCAACTACCATGATTGAGTTAGTGTCATAATCATTATGCATGTGTCTGTGAATAAATGAGTGTGCTTTCTTTATACTCTGTGTATTTTGAAATCTCCTCTTCCCTCCAAATTCAGAAAGGACAAGAACCGTTTTATTACAGGCAGTAACTTAATAACTTAATTCACTGTTGTACAAGGTGTGTGCTTCATCGTGCTTATTTGGTCGCCCCACATTTTCGCTTGTTTATTTTTTTTGAATAGATAATAATCTAAACTATCAAACTCCTGCTTTATAATTTCATGCTCCCCATCTCATGTTTATTTATCTATTCCTTCTTGTATATTTTTTTGTTTGTTTGTTAAAACGTTGGCTGCTCCCTTAAGGAGTAAGCAGTTAGATAAATTTTCATTGCACAAGAACTGTGGCCATTCGCAAAGTAATTTGGACCAGCAGTGAGCGTTTTAACTTGCCTTTTTTTATCTCTACTGCCAGATATTTTTCAATAAAAAATTTAACAAGCTAGTTTCATGTCATCTTACCTGAGAGGCAGCAGAGTATAGGAAGCGATGTCCCATGAAATGAAACTTGAACACGGTGTACTGCAAGGCTCCATTCTTGGTCCTCTGCTCTTCCTAATATTTATCACTGACTTGAGTTGTGATGCTCATAACCGGCTCTCTGCTGATGATACAACATTAATGACAAAAGGCAGGAATTCTGCTGAGACACTAAAGGATGCTCATATTCCGTGTGAAGTGGCCAAAAAGTGGTTTAAAGCAAACCAAATGAAACTAATTGAAGATAAAACCCAGAAAATATAGTACATCCTTGATAACTGTGGAACCATATCCAATGTTGACAGTGTCAAACTCCTGGTTATCCCGTTTGACAATAAGCTGACTTGCACCGAACACACTTCACATGCGTGTTCTAAGCTCTCTAGAGTTATTTAATCACACTGTTCCACCAGCATATCACATCTGGGCTGTTGCTGTAGGGACATTCTTCTGGAAGTAAAAACATTCTGATCCTACAAAAGAATGCAAGAAATTAGACCACTGCAGACCCATTTTAAGCATTGATATTTTATGATATTTGATGGCCAGTTGTTCCAACAAAATAACCGTCTGGTCATGGGTAATCCGTTATCCGGAATTCTGACTGACATCTTCATTAATTCATTAGAAGTAAAAATGTTTAAATGATTTGGGTATTTTGTCCTTTTGCAGATATGTTGACAATATTTTAGTCATAATGGTCTGCTTGAGGGAACAGACCGTATTTACAATCTGTTTAACGATCTCCATTAAAACGTCACTTTCACCTGTGAACGATAAAATGATAATAGTCAATTAAATTTTCTGGACCTCACACTGTTTATAATCGATGATAGAATTTCTTTCAACATTTTCCGTAAAGTGACTCAAACGGACCGAATTGTTCCAGCCTGTTCTACGTATCCAGCCTCTCACAAAAATGCGTTCTTTTCCTCAGCGATCCACAGAGAACTATTTATTTCTCTTTCTAAAGAAAACTTCAACACAGAAATTAATCTCATCAAAAACAGTAGCTGTCAATAATGGTTATGAAGCTCGTTTGGTAGATGAAAGACGAAATCATATAAATGGGATCCAAAAATTACTTGTCGTGCATATAACATTGTACAAACAGGACGAGCTTTTTCAGTTCGTTGTAAAGAACGCTTTTTGAGGAAGAACGTTTCTTGTCCCCCTAAGTCTTCTGCAGCCCACTTATTAATCTCAGGGCATTTTCCCGGTAGCATTGATAATTTAGAAATTTTACACGTAGAGAAGATTCGCCGTCGGGAGTTCGAGTCTCCCCTCGGGTATGGGTGTGTGTGTTGTCCTTAGGGTACTTTACTTTAACAAATCTTCAAATGTTTGTAAAGCTTATGGGACTTAACTGCGGGGTCATCAGTCCATAAACTTACAAACTACTTATGAATTAATGTATACTAAAGACAGCACAGACATCCATGCCCGAGGGGGGATTCGAACCCCCCGACGGGGAACGGCCTCACACATCGCTGCATAGCGCCTCAATGCGGCCATAACTTAAGAGCTATGAGTGGTTGTTCATTTCCGTTTTTATGAATTGGGTTTCTTCTATTGAACAAGTGCTCATACAGCCTATGTTTCACTGACATTTTTGTCCTTGTTCTGGTCCCCACTACCTCCTACCAAAATATGAAAAGCAAAGAGCTTGCACCAGATGAGATTTATTTCATTGTGTTGGAGATGAAGTGTTTGTAACGTTAAATGTATGCATTTTAGAGACGATGTTTATCAGACTTTTTTCTCCTTGGTTTGATGTAAGGGTCTATCTCGATAGATCGTCAGTTTAAATATTTTACTATAACAACGCAGATGAGTCCGATAGATTTATAAACATTTGATAGTTACATAGAGAATAAGGGGCGGAAGCTCGATATTTGGGAGGAATTAGAAATTTTTAAACATTCGTCCTTAAATGCCGGACCTTTTCTTAATAAATAATTGCAGCTATGTGGTAAAAGTTTCTTTAAAGGCATTAAGCCGCTGCTTTAGAAAATCAAAAGTATCCTGGACGGACTAATTCTTGCAGACACGTTTTAGTTCTTATTATCACGTCTGGTACTTTTGTATGTCTAACATATCTACTAAAATTGTTTGCTTCATAGCCGTATTCAATTCTGTTTTATATTTCATCAAATTTACTTTGTATATGCCATACATTCACCACTTGTTCATTTTTACGTAATATACTAGCTGTAAACCCGGAGTTGCCCGGGTGTTTATTTATCCTACACTCTCGTAGTCCACATCCCCTCCCCCCCCTCTCTGCATTCACCTCTTTCCCTCCCATCTCTCTGTTCGTTTCCACCTTTCCCTCTCTCGACAAAGTTTTCTGCAAGGTATCATCTGTCACTTTTCCATATAAACATTTATGCACCCGGTGATCTGCCTCTTGGTTTAAAGGTCATGTGTGCTAAGATTCATAATTGTTGTTCTCAAATATTCTAGTTTTATTTCATAAGACCCTTGTTCTGAGAATAACGAAAACAAAACATGAAAGAAAGAAAGAAAGAAAAGGATATGTGCAATGGGTCGAGCCGTTCTCAAGTTATGGCGAGACCAAGGTATTTAGGCATCCGTTTTTATGTTGCAAAGTACCCTCCCTCATGCACCGTGACCTTCCTCTTGTTTTGAAGATCAAGCGTGCGAAATTTCGTGAACATCGGAATGAAACTGTAGATTTCGTGAGTCTGTAGGAGAAGTATGTTCCGCCATGCAACTATCACAAAACACTTTCTTAGCTGACGTTTTCTACCTATAAACTACATTCCTGCCAAATTTCAGCTTCATGGGTGAAGTAGTGTTCGAGAATTCGTGTTTAGTCAGTGAGTGAGTGAGTGTCCTTTCGCTTTTATATAGATAGAGATTAAGAAAACAGATTGCTTAATTTTGGATGCAAGAGAATTAACGGAGAGTAGCAGACAAAAATAAATAGTAACATGCAAATCTGTAATGCTAACTTTATTTGATACAAGGTCATGCCCGATACGACAGTGTTACGGCATCTACAGGGAAACTGTTGTGAGCGGTACACTTCTTTTCGTTTCATCTACATCTGCATAGATATTCTGCAAATCGCATTTAAGTGCCTGGCAGAGGGTTCATTAACCGCATTAATAACTTTTCTTTACCGCTCCATTCTCTAATAGCGCGCGTGAAGAAAGTACGCCTAAATCGTTCCGTTTTCGATCTGATTTCTCTTATTTTATTGGGATGGTCATGTCTCAAAAGTAGGTGGGTGCTAGCAAAATATTTTCACATTCAGAAGTAAAAGTCGGTGATTGAAACTTCGCATACAGAGTTTACGATCTTAAAGTTTGACTGATTTATCGCGCAACTGAAGTTCAGCGGATTTCTTTTAGTGGTCATGTGTATTACTTCTCACTCTTCTTTATTTAGTGTCAATTGCCAATTTTCGCACCATGTAGAAATTTTGTCTAAATCGCTTTGTAGTTACTTTTGATCCTCTGTTGACTTCACTAACCGATAAACGGCAGAATCATCCACGAACAATCTAAGGGAGCCATTCAGATTGTCTCCTAAATCGTTTATAAACGCAAGGAAGAGTAGGGGACCTATAACGCTTCCCTGTGGAACGACAGATATCACTTCAGTTTTACTTGATGACTTACCGTCAATTACAACGAACTGTGTTCTTTCTGATAGGAAATCGTGAATCCACTCGCACAATTGGGGAGATATTCCATAATCACGCAATTTCATAAGAAGCCGCTTGTGGGGTACAGTGTCCAAAGCCTTCCTGAAATCCAGAAATATGGAATCGATTTGGGATCCCTTGTCGATGGCACTTAACACTTCATGTGAATAAAGGGCAAGCTGTGTTTCGCAAGAGTGATACTTTCTGAATCCGTGTTGTCTACTGGTTAATAGGTCGTTCTCTTCGAGGTAGTTCATAATATTCGAACAAAGTATATGTTCCAAAATCCTACTGCAAATCGAAGTCAACGAGATTGGCCTGTAATTTTGGGGATCACTCCTATTGCCTTTCTTGAATATTGGAGTAACTTGGACAACTTCCCAGTCTTTGGGTACGTATCTTTCGCTGAGTGATCGGTTATAAATGATAGCTAATTACGGAGCTATTCCGAGAGGAATCTACTTAGTATACAATCTGGCCCGGAAGTTTTGTTTTTGTTTAGTGACTTAAGTTATTTTATTACTCCACGAACATCTACTTCTAAGTTTCGCATGCTGGCAGATGTTCTTGGATTGAATACTGGAGTGTTCACTTTGTCTTCTTTGGTGAACGAATTTCGGAAAGCTGTGTTTAGTAATTCTGCCTTAGCAGTACTGTCATCGGTAGTATTACTTATTTCATCATTTGTGTGAGGCGGGGAGGGGGGAGTCAGTTACAAAACGCTTCATAAACGTCCGAAACTACATGCAAACTCTCCCATTCTCCAATAGTTGACGCATAAATCTGAGTATGCTGAAGTGGTGGCCTCTCATTAATTATGAATTATGTGTCGTACTCGTTTGTTTTTGGGTCAGGAACCTTCGTGGGCGTACAGTGAACAGTTCACCAAAGTTTCATTACAATCGAATGAATGGTTGATGAACACATACCGAGTACATACAGTAGAGGTCTGCAAATCGCGTGTTTCGCTCGCTCGTACTCGGTCGAGTGAGCAACGCTCGTCGGTGGCGCGGCGGGCGTGTTCGCTCGGAGCGAGCGTGTTGACACTCGAACGAGGCTACGCGGGTCGGGGCGGGCACATGCCGCACAGCGTGGCGCTGCCGCTGTACTCACAAGGAAACCTGACGAAGTCACTTTCCGATTTTTATGAAATTTGCATATTTTATAATACATGAAAAATTATGGGGCACGTAATTTTTTTAGCGGCGGAAAAACATATTTAAGGGGTGAAACGGCCCCTCCAAAATTGGGCTAAATTAGAAAAATGGCGATAACTTACAGATTAGTGAAACGATTTTAGTGAATTTTGGTATGAAAGTATATTTTGATAAAAGACAAATTTCATAGATTCAGCTTCGATTAAATAAATTTTTTTTGAGTACAAAAAATTGGTCACTTTAGGGATAGTTGCCCCCCTAATTGTCATTTCCCCTGCAATGTACCTAGGCCGATCTCTTAGCAAAAGATACTTTCATATCAAAAAATCATTACAATCGCTTCATTAATCTCTGTGTTATCAAGATTTTATTATTTTAGCCCCGCTCTGTGGCGCGCCAGTCACGGTCTGCACGGCCACTACGGTAGGGGGTTGAATCCCCTCTCGGGCATTGATATTTGTGCCGTCCTTAGCATTAGCTAGTTCATAAGTAGTTTGTAAGTTTAGGGACTGATGACCCCGTAGTTAAGTCCCATAAGCTCTACAAACATTTTATTTGAACGGGTCCCACAGTTTTCATGTGTTATAACAAATCCAAATTTCATAAAATCGGAGAGTGACACTTGGATAGGTTTCCTTGTCAGTCGCTACGGAAGCGGCTCTGAGGTGTGGGCTGCTGTTGCGTCTGACGCACCCCCGCTAACTAAAGGAACTAAAATCAGTTTTGCTGTAGACGTGTATTCCTGCATAGTAGCATGTAACCGCAATATCATTATACCGCAAACGAGACAAAAAGGTTGTTTTCACCAACTACAAAATTTGAAAGTATTGTAAAGGATCTAAAGAGAAACGACGGAACGAACAACGTTTTTATTGCAATTTACAAAAGTGAAAATTACCGAACAACAAAGTATACATCGAAAAGTAACATTATCCCCAAACTATTCGTTAGTGGCATTCAAAATTTTGCAGTCAGGATTTATTCTCAATCGTCTAGTTTGCTCCCGACACTCGCCTTGGACTCGAGTGGCGCTGCGGTGGGCGACCGAGTGGCGAGCGGACAGTGTGGACGGTCGGGCCGGTCGAGCGTGCGCCGCTCGAACGAGCGTGGAGGAAGTCGAGCGCAGCCACACGCCTTGCCGCAAGCTGCAGCACCGACACCTGTCGGACTGTCATAGAATGACGTATGCCACGCGATTCGAGCGAGCAACCGAGCGAGGTGCAGACCTCTAACATACAGACAAAGGAGGTTCAGGCTCCTACCTTCTTGGTACGAAAGTTACCTGCAATGTTGGTTATTAATTTGCCCACTAGATTGCGATAAGCTTGCACAGCCGCTCTGTACACTAGTGCATCCAGTTGCTTTTCGACTGCAGCAGCGACTTCATGCAGCCCTTTGTGACTGTGCTGCTGTTCCTATTTTAGGCTTGACTCTCTGACCACGGCAGAATGTATTGTAATTTGATTTTAAGATCTGATATATAATTTTCATTCTACATCCCACATTGTCTGAAGAAGGTGTATTTTGCGACATCGAAACTTAGGTTATGTTTTTAAATGTAAATTGCGACTGAGGACTGTATTTAAAAAAAAAAAAAAAAAAAAAAAAAAAAAAAAAATCCATTTTAACCAGCTAAGAGTAATGGCAATATACAGTCAATATGTTTGATCCTTCCACAAGAGACGTGAGGTTCATAACTACAACATTCGAAATACTCCAAGATGTCGCCTAGGTAAGACACTTCTCACAGCTGCCCTGAAGATGTGTAACATCTTCCACCGAATGTTCGAGCATTGCTAGCGAGGTTGTTCAGAAATAGACTAACGCTTGTGCTCAAGCAACAGCCACTATATTCAGTGAATGAGTTTTTCTACACAAGTGAAGTCACAAATTGGACATAAATTATTAGCTAAAAGTGTTATTTATAACCATATCTATAAAAGTTTTAAGTAGTATTTCTTCTCATATCTAAGTTTTACTTCTAACAGTCGTTGTAGTTCTGATGCAATCTGTCCGGCCATAGCCGGTGAGCGATACTGACATGGTAATAAAGTTAGGAGATACATCATTTTCGCCCTAGCACTACTGTTTTCAAGTCTAACGATAATATCATTTTCAACAACGTAAAAGCTAATGGAACAGGATCGTAAATAATACTTGACGGACTTGATGTTTTTGTTGCAGCGACGTTGAATTTCACTATAGAGAAGATAGATACTATTCAAGCAGGAAGTTGATATCTGTTGTTCGTGTTGGACCTCTAGCTAATACTTACTACAGTGACTTCGAATTAGACAACTCACTCATTTTGCCAATATTAACTCTTTGGAAAACAGGCAATGTAAATTGTTTCTTGACGATTTATTTTCGTTGACTTGAATTTTTATCTCCATAAATGTCCTATTACCTATACTATAAATTCAGGCAACTTCTCTTCCAGTTTGTCTCTTAGTTCCCTAATTTTAATTTGGCAGGTGTCGTCATACAAAATGCTCTTAAAGGTACATAGGAAACATGTCGCACAACCCTAGTTCTACAGAAACGTGACATTTACCTTCCCGAAGGTAAAAAAAAAAAAGATGAAGGAATTTCCGTAATTGGAACAAAGACAACTCTGCAATACCTACATGTCAGCGCTCGACAGTGAAGACCATTAAAAAGTAACGAACAAATTGTACCACCAGATCACGTTCTCTACCGGTATCACAACCAGTATTTTAACTTGTTGTTCCACACGTTTCATGAATAATGTACGAAAGAATGATTTATTACGTGATACAAGTTATACTAGCTTCTTTAACGAATTAGACCTGTCAGAAACTAGACCTACACTACGTTCAAGACACGAGTGACCTTGTCACAAAAAAATGTTCAAATGTTTGTAGAACTTATGGGACTTAAGTACGGGACTGATGACCACGCAGTCTAGTCCCCTCTAAACAACAACAACAACTTAAGTACGGGGTCATCAGTCCCTAAGCTTACAAACTACTTACGAACTAGCTAAGACTAAGGACGGCACAAATATCCATGCCCGAGGGGGATTCGAACCCCCGACCATAGTGGCCATGCAGACCGTGACTGGAGTGCCTCAGTCCCCTCGGCCACCGCGGCCAGCGACCTTGTCACAATGAAAGATACTTTCAGTACTGTTAAAACACCATTTTAGTTAAAAAATCAGAAAATAGTTTCAAAAATAGCAATTTAAGAATTACACTGTATTTAGAAAAAGTTCGCCTGCAACTCTGTACTTATTCGGTGCTCCAGAAGCGATATACACACTATCTTTGTTTCAGTTCCACGGCTTAAGTTTCCCTTCTGCTGATATATCATTTAGGCCTATTTCCGGATACTTGTCGTTTGAAATATTCCCGCAGACAAAATCACTAGCAGGCAAATCTGGCAAAGGAGGAGGCCGCGACGAACTCTTTCTTACTGTGAAACCTTTAAGGATACGAGCCATGGAGGAGACGAGTAGCAGGTAACTTCGACTTCCTGTGAGAAACAGTAATTTCACTTTCCTCAACTAGAAGAAGAATTTCTCGAAAGCTTGAAGACGAAATAATGGCTTCTAGGAATATTACGCCGATAATTCTTAACTACCTTAAACCACGCACCAAATACCAACTTTTCATCACGAAGAAGAACTTTACGCACAATGTGAGGATTTCTGGTGGTAAGGTAGAGATAAGCCAGGCTATTCACATGGCCATAAAGGTAGGATGGCCAGAAGCAATCGTGTTAAAAGGAGGACAAACAGCTTTAAAAAGGAGGACAAAGTAAGATAACAGAGGACGCACAAAACATATGATCAAATTTAATAAACAAGTTTATTATTAATGCCAAAACATAAATGCGGCGCGTTCAGACAGCTAATATGAGTACGACTTTTTTTTTTTTTTTTTTTTTTTTTTTTTTTTTTTTTTTTTTTTTTTTTTTTTTTTTTTTGCTTTGTTAACAATTCGGGCTTAAATTTTACGTTCGGCGGCGGCTTCGAGATGTAATGTTGGCAACGAAACGTATCAAAGACACGGCTTCTTAACGAGATATTTGTATATCGAACAAACTGTTACACTCCCGATGTACTTTTTCAATTCACGATTTCTTAGCTCTTTTGAAATATTACTTGTAAAAAATAATTATGTTACAACACTGAACTGTTTACAAAGAAAAACGTAAAGACCATTCGCCTCCCATCAACCACCCTATTGCTACCAACAACTACGAGTCAAGCAGCAGCTTTCGACATGGAAACTGCTATTTAACCTCCCGAATAAATATAAATTGAATAATTAAGAAACCATGAAATAAAACTACTGCGCTTAGAGTCTTACCTCGGGAATGTGTGTGTGTTGTCCTTAGTGTAGGGTGAAGGTACCTAATTTGGTGTTAAATCAATAATTCTGTAAATAATCGGCTCATTAGACATAAATTCCTGCGGAAAATGCTTAGGCAACTTAGTTTCATATCTGTATGATATAATAATACTGATTTCATAACATTGGAATTAGTTTTGGGCGACTTGAGGTTATTTAAATCAGACCTAACAGTGGTACCTAACTTGGTGATAAGGGTAGCTAATTTGGGGATATGGGTTCCTACTTTGGTGCTACATTAATAAAAGTTACAAATAATATGAATTTATTGATATTTCTTTAAAACTATTTTTACACAGTCAAATGGAACATATTGAACCACAAAAATTTGCAAAAATTCAGATCAGTTCAAATAAATTAGATTAAAAAGTAAATAGTGATACTTAAGTTAGTGATACCACCTAAATTGGTGACAGGTTGAATACAAATATTTTTACTAAAAAACATTATTTCCATGCATGCACTAACAGATAAGAGCATTGAAAATAGGATATAACATTTTTAACACCAGCTATGATTTTTTAAATTGATGCCTCTGCGACTACGTCATAAAAAATGCTTGAGAAACCTTATTTTTTCACGAAAATGCTAAGCCGATACAAAGTAAGCAAAAATATACATTTAACGTACGTTTCTGCAAGGTTTTGTGAGTGAAATACACTTGACCGATTCTCTTTACATCAATATATACTTGAGAAATTAAATAAAGTATAGTATTACTTACAAAGGAAAGAAAATTACTGCTCAAATACGGCACACTGTGCTTTCACATTTTTTACAATATGCCAACAATGCCAAAACGGAGCTCCAGCATGAGGAGTGCAAAGAAGACATTCTGCGCCATCTATGAGCGGTCTCTCGAACTACATGAGTCATCCCTACGGTCGTGAGTGAAAAAATAAAATATATCATCAAGTTAGGTGTATCACCAAATTAGGTTTCCTTACCCTAATTTGGTCTAATTAGTTTGTAAGTCTAGGGACTGATGACATAGGAGTTTGCTCCATAGGTATACAGACATTTGAACATTCTTTGAAACCACAGCAGTAAAACAAATTGTTGAACCGTTTCTTACCTTTATTGCCCACTGAAACAAAAGTTGCAGCTCCACTTATTTAATATTCTGCTACGAATTCACTTCTTCTTTAATTTGCTGGCACGAAATTTGCAGAAAAGAACACCTGAGAATGTATACTTCCGTTTGGCCATTGTTAGATTTCTTATGAAACTCACTCGGCTGCAATGAACCTATTTACATTCACAAATCACGTGCGCCACATGAAACTTATAGTGCTAACTGCCAAGCCACGATAATTTAAGTCCGGAATTGAAATACGAAACGGAAATTTTAAGTATCGATGTTTGCACTCTCTTATGGATCGATCGATGATAAATTTGACGATCTTGCTGTTACCTGTTGCACAGCTTTCGTGCTTGTGTATCGCGTAGGCAGTGAACCTCCTTGCTATAGACACAGTCTAACATATGTACAGTCACGACACTTCCACTGATTTTTGTTATACGCCACGAGAACAGCGCTCCAAGCGGCTGGCGATGTACATTTCTGAATAAGATATCGGATGAGTGTGAATAGCGTCGTTTAAATTTATTTCAACATACTTTTTACAATGGGGGAAGTATGTAGTGCCATAAAAATTGCTAACAACCAGAAAATAACTCCACATTTGTCTTTATGAGGTTTCCTAAATTCCATTATAGGGTATGAAACGGTACATTGCAGAACTGTTTATTTAATATTATCTTGAAATCTACTAAGGTTTAATCAAGGATTTCAGTTTCTATTAAGAGTAAAAATTGCTAATAAACAACAGAAGACCCAATTTTCTACAGAAAGACGTCGGCTTTATACTCAGTGACGTCAGGATTTCTTCATTACAATTCCAGCCAAGTCAGTAAGTGTTGAACATAAGAAATTTATATGGAATGCATTACTTCCATTATCAAATATACCTGACCAGCCAATACAGCTGTAGTTGAAGGAAATTCCTCACAAACGCGACAATAAAACATCCAAAGCGAAAACAGTTTCCCAATGAAGCAGAAACCAAATCCGCAATCGTTACATCTGAACCACAAACGGCAAGAATCTTGAAAATATTCGTTTTATAATTAAAAGTAATTATACTCAAAAGCATATGGGTTTATAACAAAGACGAGTAAAGTGTAAAAATGTTAGAATCATTAGACTATGTATCGAATTTTTACACGTCAAAGAAAGTTCCTGTCATATAGTAAAAGAACACAAAAGGAATAAATGCTTCTCGTCTGTTTATGTTCCTTTTCTTTCAGTGGAGTAGGCTCGTAATTATTTCCTTGTGAATAAGTTGTTGTTCATATCACTGACTCAGGGAAATTCGGCTATTTTTACATTTATTTCTCGATTATTTATGTCTCTCGATAGTTTACTAATGTTTGGAACGCAAAAATTGCAGAAACTATTTCGTTAATTATGTAGAAACTAATTACAAACAAAAATTTCTCGTACGACACCTAGCCCGCCACTAGGAGCGCTAGTGTCGTTGCAACTGTCAATTGGTAACAACTTTCACAGCAGTGAGTGTCACGACTGTGTATGACTGTGCTATAGATAAAAGTACTCATATTTAATAAAAGAGCAATAGAACGGGACTAATTATTTTATTGCCTTCAACTTTGCTAAAAAGGAGAAAAACGCAAAAATCCGCCCGGACCCTGGACGAAGAGCTAAGGAAGAAGACATGTCTGGAATAATTCGGACGTCTGGCCACCCTACATAAAGGTAAATTCAAACTTACTCGCTCATAATATACAATTTCATCTCAAGTTCGCCATCCGTAATATTCTTAAGAAAACACGCGTAACTCCATTGTTTCCTACACCAACTGGAAGTTATGCCAGGGCATACTAAGGTTTCACGGGTACGACTTAAGCAAAGAATGGTGACGTCCAATAACTGTTTGTTATGTGAGCCTGTAACGTTTCCCGCCTGGTCGACGTTTGAAAAAAAAGTGAAAGATACATATTGAGAAAAATCTATGTAAAATGATTATTCAACCTCTGCTTTTAATTGGAATATTTAATTATTGCTGTATAGTTGGGGCGGCAGGAAGCGTTAGAATACGGCGTCTTCGCATTACAACAATGTACGTAATTGTAAAGCCCAATTTTCATTTGTGACTTTAATATGCATGAAAATGCCGTAAAAATTTTGAAAAAGAAAAGTTAACTGCAGGTTCGTTTGCAACAAAAGAATAAATCGGCTAATATTGATGCATTTATGAATAAAGTTTTACCACATTTATGACTGATCAATAATGATGTCGTACTGCTATCCATAGAACCTACTAGAAAAAAACTACGGAGGATTAGATAATGAAATAAGTTAAATTATTGTTAAAGAGTGAATCATATTTTATATTGCATTAGGTAATTAAAAAAATTATTCACACTCACATTGAAGAGTAGCCGGAAAGGATAGCCTAATTGTCCGAAAGAACAATATCAATCGTAAGACAATCACAGACAGAGACAAAGCAATGCCTTCTTCTTCCTTTTTACAATTGAAAAAATATGACAATCAATCAATGATATAGAAAGGACAAGGCCGCCAAGCTAATTATCTATGGGACAGGACCAGAGACCGCTTGTAGTGCTTCAAGCTGTCTGACAGTTTTTTGCACTATGTTTTGCAGCCGCGAGGCACAGTGCCTTTACATGGCGCCTGTTGCCGTCGAACAATAGCAAGTATCTTCAGGTAGAGGTTACTCATAGCTCTATCATAACAAATGGGCTCTTACATACCTGCAGTTACAGCTGCGGTATAACGTTGTCACTATCGAGCAACCGCGCGGGAGTAGCCGAGCGGTCTGGAGCGCCACGTTGAGGATCGGGCGTCCTCCCGCGTCGGAGGTTCTTATCCTCGCTTGGGCATGGATGTTTGTGTTGTCTTTAGTATAAGTTAATTCGTAAGTAGTTTGTAACTTTAGGGACTGATGACCCCGCAGATAAGTCCCATAAGCTTTACAAACATTTGAGATATCGAGCAGGAAATGAAATCATTACTAATTAAATGAATGTACTTTCGTAAATACACGTTGTCTGCTACAAAGTTTGCACCTTCTGTATATTCAAGCTGGTTTAATACGTTTACTTATTACTCTGAATGAGAAGTATTATGACAAACTAGTATCTTTTTGACGTTGATGCTCTTCTTTCTTCAGTGCTTACTTTAATAAATGGTGAGGATATTCCGCCGTTTGTAAGACACTTCAGTTATTTTGAAAATACATGTGTCAGTGAGATTTCTTTATTGTTGTATTAAAAATTATAGTAATGCTGTACAAATGTCATTTGAGATGCACCAAATGTTTTTACAAGTTCTTTCACCGTGCAGTTCAATTAAGTTGGCATAAAAACTTACCTGTTTATAGTTTTGTCAAAATTAGGCCCAGAAACACGAGTTTCACATTTTTTTGTACATGCCTTACATTATGCTATGTCAAGAGGACATTAAAATCACTGATGCCCGGTTTCTGGAAAGCTGCAGTTAGCTACCGCCGCGTTAAAATTTAACATGCCAGATAACTTGCTTGGGTTTCCCGTAGCTGTTTTCAACGATCGTTAGTTAAGGGCGCGGTAACTACGCCTCCTGTCGATGCTAATAGTACGTCTCAACAGCTCACAGATGCCACTACTAACGAAACTCGCAATTACTCGAGTTTTATCGATTATTAAGGACAAATCGAAGACGCGCCAATAGTTTGTGTAGGTGTCACGAGTTTTGTTTGTTTTGAAACGCAGTGGGCGACAAGCGAGGAAAAATTTTACTCTGTTTGAGAAAAACCTTTTGACTGACCTTGTATTAAAAAAGAAATCAATTATTGAAAATAAAAGGACAGATGGCTCGACCATTTTAGAAAAGCAACAGGCTTGGGAAGATGTCGCAAAGGTGTATAATTCATCAAGTCAGACAGGAGAGAGAACGGTACGGCAGCTCAAAGAGCTGTATTCTGTTTTAAAAAGAAAAGCTAGGACAAACAACAAGGAAGACAGGGTTAGTATTAAAAATCATATGTATTATTTCTGTTGTCGACATCTATTTTCATAAATTAAAGTTTTCCTCTTCCCATTGTTCTGTGAATGTAACATTACTTTTTACAATTTAAACTAATCAATTTATGTCCACCCATGATTTAATATAAAACACTAATCACTTGAAACACTGATCGATCGTAATGGCAATTGCATGGCTGAACTCTATTTCAAAGGAAAGTATTTTTGTGCGTAATTGAAAGTTTTATTATGAGAGCATTGTTTTGTGATTCGGAATGAGGTAAAAATTTTACACCCAGGTCGGCGATTGCTTGATATAATGTTCGCAATTACTTCTCAGTCACTTGACCAATCGCGAGGGAGATGCAGATAATGCATACGTCACCCGTTGTCAACATTATCTCTCGCGACCGCCGAGCGCGATGTAAAATCTAACCCGGAATTTTGTGTTCCGCGTTTTTCCCTGTTTGACCCCGGCAATGTCATTGGCTCGTATTTATTATTATTATTATTATTATTATTATTATTATTATTATTATCATCATTATTCTGAAACGCATATGAAATTCTCTCTCATTACACAGATCAAATGGTTGTCATCTGAAGAATTTCCATTCTTCATCGTCATAAATTTTAAAAATTGTATGAAAATTATACGGAAACCAATCATAAAAATAAAGACAAATTACTACTGCTAATTAACTTCTGGACTTGCGTTTGGAAGCCCACTAGCGCTACGTAGCGGTTATAGTTAAAACTAAAGTTAACGTGTAGGTAACCTCAGGGGAACGAGCATTTATCTTTAACGGACCGGTAGCTACGGCTGTGACGGTAACTGTTGTTTCGGAAACCCATTTTGTACTTAACGTTCAGGTAACCCACAGATAACTATAACGGGACAGGTAACTACTGTTTCGGAAACCGGCCATGAGTGTACTACATCTGCAAGACAAAACAAACAGTTTATATTTCTTCACAATCAATCTATAAGTTAAAAAGAAACATTTATTATGCTCCTGTTTCTCCTAAATCTTTACTCATCTTTCTTTGCAATTTCTATATCGTTCTGTATTGCTTCAAATTACGTATGTTAACCATTTATGGAGCTATTAAGCAGAGTAATTACTAGAAGTTAATATCTGTTTATATCCTTCCTACACCGAAAAGCCAAAGAAACTGGTATAGATCTGCGTTATGCAAAGGCAGAGATGTGTAAACATTTAGAGTAGGGCGCTGTGGTCGACAACAAGTGTCTGGCGCAGATGTTAGATCGGTTACTGTTTCTACAATGGTCGGGCCCGGTGGTCTTGGGGTAAAACGCTCGACGGGAAACCGAAGGGTTCGATTCCCGGTCGGACCTCGGATGTTTTCAGTCTGCGTTTTAACCCATCCTTCTCCTCTCAACGATGTGAGGAGTCGCCAGAAACGACACGTGGTTCGGATTCCACGTTAAGCTGTAGGTCCCCTTTCCCCGGTTGGATAACTGGGGTAGGCTAGGGACACGCAAGTCGCCGAAGAGGCGTCCAATTGAAAGACTTGCACCAGGCCAATGAGCCACACGAAATTATTATTATCTACAATGGCAGGTTATCTCGATTTAAGTGAGTTTGAACGTGGTGTTAAAAGGTTCGTTCGAGTGTCCCAAACGCTGATACTAACGGTTTGAAAGGCCTCCACTGCGCATGCGCGCTTTTCGACAGTTTGCAACTCCGAAGCCAACTCGAACGCTTATTTCACCTGTTTCGCAATGTGGCCATCCATAGCGCTAGTTAGCACTTTTACTCTCTTCGACAGTCGCCCAACGTGTTTGTCTCACCGTACCCATTAACCAACTTTAAACCATGCAGATAATTTGTTAAATTCTTCACACTGCACCTTAGATTACAAATCATTGGAATGTGAAAAAGCAAACCACAGTATTGCTCACTAATATTTCTCTCATTTGTAAATAATGTAGCAAATTGAACCTGACAAAACCACTTATAAACATTAGTTACATTAGGACGGTGGCGTGTGAAAGGAATTTTCAGTAACGTACAATTTCATATGCATTTTGTCCCATTATTATGAATTAGAATAAAATTTAAAAAATGAAATATATACAAATTTATATACAAAAATTTACAGGCGCTGTGCAGGAATTATCATCTTACATGATTTTTCCGGAAGTTACACAGTAAGTATGGGATAGTACAGCAAGGGGGCGAACGTGTGTGTCAGAATTAAGCGACGCAATCTTATCTCTAAGATTCCAACAAACATTGAACATAGTGTTACTGATTTAGCCTTGTGTATTACATAATTAACGACATTTCTTAGATTCTTTCGGCACATTCATTTATGCTTAAAACTGACTTAGTTCCGGAACCTTAAAAAGCAATGATACGCACAGGCCCTTCTTTAACAACCGTTGCGAAGCACGAGCAAATAAGCTAGTTTTAAATATTTTGACACATATCTACTAGTGCCTGAGATATCTTAGGACACAAATAGTCTGAAGAAATTTTCTTTTTCATACAATCAATACCATTGCTTCTAGAATAATATCTTTCAGATACTTTGATTCTAGTATTATTTATGAATGTCATTTTATTTTAATAGCCGCCTTTTATTATACTACTCATTAGGCCTTATTATATTTCTTCAATACTGATTATTGGGCCATTTGTACTTGTTATTCTTTATATTTTATGTTACTAATGTGGAACATGATGTTATAGAAACAACACTGATTTGTAACTTTATTTGTATAGAGCCTGAAGATAGTACACTGCCGAAACCGGTCGTTAAATAAAACAATATAAACTTGACGTCTCTTAGTGGATACGTCAATTATTTGTAATTAAAAATATATGATAAAGTTACATCTCTGTCAGTATTGCAATACAAATTGGAAATACCCGTAAGAAGCGTAATAAGCGCTTTGTCCGCCGTATGGCGATTGTCATACATGGTGATATTGCTTCTTGCAGTTTCCCCGTACAACCATAAAAGACGGACTCCTGAAAGACTTAATTGAGTCCGGGGATAGCCGACATAGAGATGGCGAGAGGTTATTCCTCTTTGGTTTGTTCAAGGACTTTGTTTTATTTGTTTTGCAGGGTATTCGCGGACTCGATAAAGAGCTAAACGTTACTGTTTCAATTAAATACTTCAGGAGCCCGTCTTTTTTGGTTGCTCTGTGAAATTGCAAGCAATAATACCGTGTTGTTTGACGAGCGTCATATGGTGGACAGAAAATAGGGGTTCCTCCAACTTATATCTGACTACTGTGACTTCAGGATGTAGCTTTGCCATGCATGCTGAATATACTATTAGATTAACTACACATAAATTTTTTTTCTGTTTCAGAAATTGTGAGGTACGGGAAGGGATACGATATAGGAGCGTAGGAACATAAATAGTGGCAACACTGCTGCGGAGCCACTATGCAATGGAATCTACTAATGTCGCTCATAGCACACGTTGCTGACGTACCTACCTTACCTCCGAGCAAATGGACTCGTCCATCCCACGTCACCGGCGTGCGCACAATCAAGGCTAACACAGTCACTTGTGAGCGAGCTGTCTTACGTAACGGTGTCACTGTTTTCGAAACAACAACTGAGTTGGGTCAACATTGAACGTGCCGGAGGTCGCACAGCACGACAGTGTCATCAAGGTCTTCAAGAGGCGTGCGGGAAATCGACATTGCCGTACAGAACAGTGCCACGTTGGGTAAAAGCCTTCAACAAACTGTGGTAGACATACATTGGGCAGGTCGTCCTAGCGTCTGAAGAAGTGCATACTGATGCCGCGTTCGTGGACAGTGATCGACGCCAGACGATTCATGAGCTCGGCCACGAAACAGGATTAGCGCATACGACTGTGCTTCCCATCGTGAAGGAACGCCTGGACATACGAAAAATTGCATCGCGATGGGTTCTGCATAAATTGACGGAAATGCAGAAATGGATGCGTTACGACCCTGCTGAGGCGCAAAAGAGAGACATTCTTACGCCGTATTGTAACACTGGATGAGGCATGGGCCAAACTGAAACGCTAGTACAACGAATGCCGTCGTAATGGGTCACCGAAAAAGTCGGAAGTGCGTCAGAGCTCCAGTATGGTGAAAGTTATGGCGATTCTCGTGTACGACTTTGATGGTGTTATCCTAGCGCATTACGTTCCTCCACGGCAGACTGTCAATTCGCAGTATTACTGTTCGTTTTTAGAGTATTACCTGCGACCAGCTTTGGGAAAGAAGTGACAACACTTTCTGCACAACCCACCCATCATTTTGCATGACAATGCGCGGGCGCATACAGCGTAGGGATGGCGGTTATCACTGAAACAACCGGTTTTCGATTATACCGGTTCTTTTCATCTCCAGTTTAACCGCACCGCAAAATTTGCTCAAGATAACCAGTCTTTTAAATAACCGGTTTTCGGTTTTTATTGCTATTATTTAGTTCGAACGAAACATATTTTGCGCCCGAAACAGAATCCGTAATCGTCGTTTCTTCTAGTTTCGGCCGAAACCGAAACTTACGAAATTTAGTTAAAATTTTATACGACAAATCACTAGTCTTTCCATATTTTGCAAGATCCCCTCCCAACACTACGCCGTCTTGAGTCCGTAGAAGACGATATACGAAGCATAAAGATTTACTGGCCTAGTATTTCCATCCGGTAGTTGCGAATATTGAGCCAATCACTCCGTAAGTTGGACTTCTGAACCAGCGCATACGAATATCTCGTTATACACACAACATATATAAGTTACAGTCAGTAAATAAACTTCCAATGAACATTTTGGATGCTTTCTTCTTAAACGACATAGCATGTTTGTAGTACCTTCACCCGCTTTCAGCTTTTTAAAGCAAATGGAGCATTGTATCTCACTGCTTCCGTACTTCGTGAAGTAATTCCATACTCGGGATGGTGCCATTTAAGACACAACCGATGTCCCGCGACGACAGCAAGGAACTGCCGTTTGATCAGACGGAGGCAAGTCTCATACACTGCCTCTGCACGCGCGTCGTCTAATAGGCCACACCACATGGCAACAGGTGCATCGATGCCTCAATAGCTGCACCAGTTCTTAAGTTATTATGTCACGCGTTTGTTGCGCGTTTCTGACTGCCGGGATTCTTCTTAAATTAACACTGATCGCTTTTCTTAATTTCTGCGATGAACTACTATTTCACAGCAGTGGAAATTTTAGGAATAGCCCTAAATATTAGGGTGTACTAGTTTTAATTTTTTTTTAAATTATTTACAAAAAACACATTTTGAACCACTACTACAGGAAGTAGTCGTACCGGTTTTTTTTACCCGGTTCTTGGCAATAACTAAAATAAACCGGTTACAACTGACACCAAATAAATATCGAAAAAAACGGTTATTCAAAACTAAAATACCGGTATCGGTTTTAACCGGTCGGTTTTTTCCCATCTCTAATACAGCGCATGCTGTGGCTGCTCTGTTCCGTCAATGGGACTGGGAAGTACTGTACCATCCACCATACTCCCCGGATTTAAGTCCTTGTGACTTTGATTTGATTCCAAAGATGAAAGGAATCGCTTCGTGGCATTCGCTTCAGATTCAACTGGCAGTAGACCGCTCCATTCGCACCATCAACAGCAGCGTCTGCTGACGGTGTACTACGCCTTCCGCATCGCTGGTGACTACTTTGAAGGACAGTAACAGGTCAAACATGTAACGCTTTTGTATCGGCTGTGTATAAATAGTTGACACTATTTAAGTTCCAACTCTCGTATATCGAAACCCTTCCGACACCTTACAATTTTTTGAAACGGTAAAACTTTGATGTGATCTGATGGTATATTTAACATAAATTGTACAGCTACATCATGAAGTCGCAGTAGTCAGATGTAAATTGGAAGTACCCGCATGTACCGCTATACTCGTGCTCTGCCCGCTGCATGACGCTCATCATACATCGTGATAGTGCTGTTTGCAGTTCCAAAGTGCAACCATGAAAGACGGGCTTCTGCAGGATTTAATTGAAACAATAACGTCTAGCTCTTTGTCGCTTCCACGAATAACCAACAAAACAAATAAAACAACGACCGTGAAAAACTGTGTATTGATGGTCTGTCATGGAGGAACGTAATGCGTTAGGATAACACTATCACAATAACTTCCACCATAGTCGAGCGCCGATGCACTTTCGACTTTCGCGGCGACCTGTAATGATGCCTTTCGTTGGATTGGCGTTTCAGTTTTAGCTCGTACAACGTGACCAATGTCTCATCTAGTGTTACGTACGGCGTAAGAAAGCCTCTCATACGCACTCAACAGCTTTCTATGTCCGTTTGAGCAGCGTTGTAACACAACCATTTTTGCAATTCATGCGGAACCCATCGTGATGCAATTTTTCGCATGCCCATGCATTCCTTCAAGATTTCAACACAGTCGTATAAGCTAATCTTGTTTCGTGGCATAGCTCATAAATCGTCTGGCGTCGATCACTGTTCACTAAGGCGGCAGCAGTATGCACTTCTTCTTCAGAGACCATAGGACGAAATGCCCGATGCATGCCTGCCACAATTTTCCAACCTTCGTTGAAGGCTTTTACTCAACGTGCCACAGTTCTTTACGGCGATGCCGATTCTCCGCACGCCTCTTGAAGACTCTGATGACACTGTAGTGCTGTACGACCTCTGGCACATTCAATCATGATCCATCTCCGTTGTTTCCGTTTCGATAAAAAATGACACCGTTACCTTAGACCGCTTGCTCAGAAGTGATTGTGTTTCCCTCGTTTGACCTAGACTAAAACATCGGTGCATCGGAAAAGGCGAGTGGCACTTGGGCACTGTAATTTATGAGTACTAACTAACTTACAATCCGTTTATCAATGGTTGAACATATTGGTCACCACATATTTGTTACTGATTGGTTAGTGATTTCGTTACACAAATCCAAGCCTACAGTCCAGATGCGTTACTGATTACTAATTCTCTAATTTATGACTTTATGCTTTCTTGAAAATACACTGTTAAGTATCAAAAATGCAGGAAGTATTTGAGATGTTAACAGCAAACCGTATTTCGGAGATGGCGCGTGGTTGTAAAGTCATGTTATTGAAAATACAGCCCCATGTAGAATGAAGAAGTCGATGAAATCAGCAATGCTGGCGCTGTTGCTGAATATAAGCGCTGCTACAAGCCTCGGTATCGAGGCTCTGGATGTGTTGCTGGGATAATATAAAGAGCGTCCCACTCAACTGTTTCACCCCAGGTATTTCTGGAATTAAAATAGGTATTGAAAAACAAGACTTCCACGGTCATAAACGTACGGCAGGGACTTATGAAAGAAGGTACTATGAGACTGTCTAAAACGTAAAAAAATATTATTTTTAACACAAACTGATGTTGTTTTAAATGGATTCCCTATATTATTTCTTAACCAATCAATAGAATGAAAAATCACAAAATGAATGGCGTTGGTTGCATCGCAATCCGTCAATTACTTCCGGAGAAACTGCGAAGCGAAGCTGACGTGTGAAACACATGAAGCACACAGCTAACGCGTCCAGTGACTCAAGCGAGACTCACGGTTGAGTCTGGGACACACGCTAGCACCGCACCTCATGTGTTTCAAACGTCAACTTCGCTTCGCAGATTCTCTGGATGTAACAGAAGCATTGCGATGCCACCAATGCCGTTCTTTTTGTAATTCTTCGTTCTATTGATTGCTTAAGATATAATATAGGGTATCCATTAAAAAAAAAGTTTGAGTTGAAAATAATATTTCTTTACGTTTTAGACTGTCTCATAGTACCTACTTTCATAAGTTCGGTGGGACACCCAGTATTATAACAGTTCACGCTGCTTCCTCCTACTGCCGAATCGATCTGGCGTAACAGCAGGTTGTGATCCCGCACAAGTAGTTACGCAAGGCGGGAGAACGGGAGGACAGGGAGGCCAAGTCGGCAATGCAATCCGGTGGGTGGTGAAGAAGTCTGAATCAGTGCGTGTCACGTGTGGCCGTGCATTGTCCTGTTGCAATGTCTATCAGTTATAGTTGGCGTCATGTAGAAAGGCGTTTCCGTGCATAAAGGTGGAGCGAAAGTGGAAGTGTGAAGGTGAGGAACTACGGCCGAGCGCCAACATTTGAGCCAGCAGGAGAAACATTGCCACACTCCTAGAGAATGAATATTATTGTCTGCTAGTGCGGTAATGGAGGGGGATGCGCAGAATGTCTGAAAACTGGGCCTCCTTGCTAAGTGACGTGGACTATAGTAGACTGTAGCACAAGTAAACTAAAAGGTTCGTCTGAAAATATCGATGAATAGTTTCAGCAAATATTGGAAACAACAGTTACAAACAAGATACCTTTACTGGCTTTCAAAGTAGCCATTGGCTACAATAAACGTTCGACAAAGGTTGTACATCTATCGGAAACTGTCAGCAAATGCTTGTCGTGGAATCGCCCGAAGCATTGAGGTTTTGCATTATTGGATCTGCCCAATCATTGCGAAGCGTAAGCCTTTCAGGGCTATCATTCTCCAAGACAGCCGCCATTCATCTGCAATCGTCCTTGGTACTCGTTTGATGTCGTCTGGGACAGTGATTGTGGACGGTCAGCCCGAACATGGCTCATCCTCTCGACACCTGGATTTTCATGTCTAAAGCATTTGAATCACTCAGACACACAGTTCTTACACACTGCTTCAACACCAAACAGTTTCATCCATAGTCTCACCGCCATTTTGACTAATTTGATACAAAACTTGTCGTTGCTCCGTTTTGTGCTCCTTGTTGCAATAACACGAGTTCTCACACTGATTCTATTAGCACAGTCTAATATATACAGTCGCGACACTCACTGCTGTTAAAGCTGTTACCGCCTGACATTTGGAGCGACACTAGCGCTCCAAGCGGTCGTAAAGCCGGCTGCTCCTTAACGCCGTATACGACACATTAATAATGACCGCTTGTAATTACTTTTCTGTGTGGTTTGCTAAATATTGTATATATTCTTGCATTCCAAGCTTTATTTAAGTATCTTGTCACATGACTGAGTGTAAAAGAAACGTAAACCGAGCAAAAACTCGTTGTGATCGGACACAAACTGCAATTGTGCAATACGTTACGAAATATTTCTTTAGAATTTGCTTGCAGCTTACCTTGCCGGTAGTGATAGATAAACATAGTATTTTGTGTAAACAACCCTATAATAGAACTTCTAAGGGCCAGTTGAATATCAACAAATGTAAATTTAGTAACAACTCGTGAATAAACTGACGCTAACTGCAACATATTTATGACGAAATTCTTCAGTCATTGCACCTTACTTTGCTGGTAAACACAGTATTTCCCACATGAGAAGCATGTAATTGGCCTTCCCTGTGTTCAAAGATGCGAAACAATGTTTTTCCCCCGCTTTTTAGTTATGAGAACACCCACTGGCTATGAAACTTTTATCTAATATAATTTTGCTACGAGGTTATTTTAATTATATGTTGTTTTAAGATAATATTACGTCGATTACACGACAGTCTAAATGTCATATTATATGAATGGTCCTAAGTCATTATCACAGTCTGTCATTATATGGATCGTTGATGAGGGAGGAGTGGGAGGGGGCGGGGCGACAATCGTCTGTAAAATAAGACGCCTCTGTGGTTTCCATTAGATAAAACAGAAAACATTTAACCTTTCAAACATTAAAACGGTAACAATGAACACTTATTTTCCATACATTTCTTATATATTTGCCTCAATAATGGAATTACTTTCGAATACCCAGACAAAAATGTTTCTAGCTGTGATGTCGCAGCAACCACAGTCGTAATACTTGTTTCAGGACACAGTTTAATTTCTTCCGCCTTTATATTATCACGTCTTTGCGGTAGTTTCCTCTTCATTTCCAGTTTCGGTGGTTTGTTTGGAACATCGAACAATGTAGGCACAGCATTCCACACCAACTTCTTCCGTTCATCATTCATGAACTGGTTTGCATCGAAGTGTAGCGAGCAGAACTTCACATTATCATGTGAATACGCGGCAACTTTATCCAAAGGATCTTGTCTGCTATTTATAAGCCATTTCTTGATCGTAAAAAGAAATAATCTTCAATATGTGTCTGTTGCTTACAAGATAATTGTAAATAAGCATTACCGAATCTTGATGTCACATACCTCTCAGGCTCTGTAGGAAACCTAAAGAATGATACATGAGACGTATTCTTGTTGTTGTTGTTGCTGCAATTTATTGTACTACACACGCTTCCCTCCGTAAAAACCATTTCGTACACCAACACACACAATAAACACACAACAAACACACGTCTCGTATAAGATACAGAGCAACGTGGCTTTACGTCCGCAAGGAGCGCTGCAGTCGCCTAGTATAACAAAAATCAGCGGTAGTGTCGCGACTGTATATATTAGACTGTGCTATTAGGGTGATGGTGCACTATATCCTCGTCACGCAGAATGGCTGCCAAGTTCTCAGCCGTTCTGCACATCGCCCTCCATTAGCGCACTAGCAGCCAATAAAATTCATTCCCTAGGTGCACGGTTGGCTGCGAGCTACCCAATGTTTCTCCTTCAGGCTCAACTGTTAGCGCTCGGCTGTAGCTCCTCCCCTTCACTCTTCCCTATCACTCCAGCTCTAGGAGTGAAAACGCCTTCTTACATGGCGCTAACTATAGTGCAGCCGCGGCCACGACCAAGGCACCTCACTCGGTGGACTTACGACAGTCACTAACATAAATGTTGGACATTACCGGACATCGCAGGAGCCGATCTGATAGATTAATCATCTTCAGAAGGCTCTTACAAGATGTTGATGGTTTAACTTATAATTTTATATTAAGACTATGCTATGTTGCGCGTACTATTTAACTTCCAATTTTTTTTAAATTAACGTAAGACGTCCACGTTGTATGATTTTATATGACCAGACAATGATGGCATAGCCAATTGAAACCGGTGGTCATAAAGTAAATAATTATATTGCGATCTTGGGTTTCTATTTTTGAAGGTAATAAATGTAGACATTTATATATTGAAATGAAATCTATGTCGGAGACGGTAGTTGTTTAGTGTGTTTCATTGGACCCTCATCAGTACCTCAGCCTCGTGGCTACAGCCAGCGTCTGTCGATTCCGTGAGCCTTCGCGGCAGTGCGGAAAAAGTTGGCCGTTGCCGCTGCCGATGCCAAAAATGTTCAAATGTTTGTTAAGCTTACGAGACTTAACTACGGGGTCATCAGTCCCTAAACTTACGAACTACTTATGAACTAGCTAACACTAGGGAAGGCACAAATATCCATGCCCGAGGGGGGACTCGAACCCCCGACCGTAGTGGCCGTGCAGACCGTGACTGGAGCGCCTCAGTCTCCTCGGCCGCCGCGGCCGGCGCTGCCGATGCCGCGCGACGCGCTGCAGCACTGTAGTGGGAACCGGTCCTAAAACTGGCCGCATCAGACCAGCCACAAGTCTCGCCGTGGCCGTAGCCGTGGCAGCACTATTGCGCAATCGCCTTTAGCTGCATGTGCAGTATTTTGCACGATAGGGGTGGCTAAGGGGGGGGGGGGCTTGTTGACATGTCCCTCAATGTGTATGCGCGGACATCTACATCTACATGGGATACTCTGCAAATCACATTTAAGTGCCTGGCAGAGGGTTCATCGAACCACCGTTATATTTATCTTCCATTCCATTCTCGAATAGCGCGCGGGAAGAAAGAACACCTGAATCTCTCCGTTCGAGCTCTGATTTCTCGTATTTTATTCTCATGATCATTTCTACCTATGTAAGTGAGAGTCAACAATATATTTTCGCATTCGGAGGAGAATTTTGGCGATTGTAGTTTCGTAAGTAGCCTACACAGCAGCGATAAGCGCCGTTGTAATGATTCCTATCCCAGATCCTGTATTATTTCCGTAACGCTGTCTCCCCTGTATCGTGACAATACAAAACGAGTTCGCCGGCCGCGGTGGCCGACGGGACTGAGGCGCTCCAGTCACGGTCTGCACGGCCACAACGGTCGGGGGTTCGAATCCCCCCTCGGGCATGGATATTTGTGCTGTCCCTAGTATTAGGTAGTTCATAAGTAGTTTGTAAGTTTAGGGACTGATGACCCCCGTAGTTAAGTCCCATAAGCTTAACAAACATTTGAACATTTGAACAAAACGAGTTCCTCTTTTGTGGACTCTTTTGATGTCCTCCGTCAAATCCACCTGTTAAGGATCCCAACTGGGCAGGAATACTCCAAAAAAAGACGGACAAGCATAGTGTATGCAGCCTCTTTAGTAGTTCTGTTGAATCTTTTAAGGGTTCTGCCAATAAAATGCAGTCTTTGGTTCGCCTGTCCCACGACATTATCTACGTGTTGCTTCCAGTTTAAGTCTGAAGTAATAGTAATTCCTAGGAATTTTGTGCAGTTTACGGCCTTCAATTTTGATTGATTTATCTTGTATACAAAGTTTAACGGATTTCTTTTCGTACTCATGTGGACGACTTCACACTTCTCATTATTTAGAGTCAATTGCCAATTTTTACACTATAGCGATATGTTATTCACATAGTTCTGCACTTGAACTTCAGATGATTTTACTGGATGGTAAATGACGGCGACATCTGCAAACAACCTAAGTGAGCTACTTAGACTTTCCCCTAAATCGTTTATGTAAATAATGAACAGCAGACGACCAATAACACTACCCAGTTTAACGTCCGATATCACCTCTGTTTCAGTCCATGCCTTACCATCGATTACCACAAACTGTGTCCTCTCTGACAGGAAATCCCCTATCCAGTCGCAAAATTGGGGCGATAAACCATAATCACGCAATTTAATTTAAAAGCCGTTTGTGAGGTACGGTGTCAAAAGCTTTCTGGAAATCAATAAATACGGAATCGTTTTTCGAACCTTGTCGATAGCACTCATCACTTCGTGTGAGTAAAGAGATATTTGTGTTTCGCATGAATGGTATTTTCTAAATCCGTGTTGACCTTGGGTCAATAGAATATTCTGTTCGAAGTAATTCATAATATTTGAATACAGGATATGTTCCAATACCCTGTTGCATATTCACGTCAATGAAATAGGCCTGTAGTTTAGTGGGTTACCTCTATTGCCTTTCTTGAATATAGGTGTGTGTGACCTGTGCAACTTTCCAATCTTTTGGTACAGATCCTTCTTTGAGAGAGCGGTTGTAATGGCTCATCCTCGCCATTATTAAAATTTATAATAGACCAAATCTCAAGATTAGCTTGTGGTAAATTAGTAGTCTATGGGTACACGGAGACCACGTTGTAGTGCGCGCGATATTAATAGTATGTAAGACAATCTTGAGAAAGATACTAAATTCACGTTATTTTAAGAGATATGGAATTCAGTCATGTGCAACAAGCCTAGAGCACCTGATGGAAGCAATAAATGCACGCGTTAACACGTTCAAAGCACCTGGTGACGTCTAGAGCAGGCAAAGGGCCAATTATACAGTAAACAGTGTGATCTACATCTACCAATTATACAGTAAACAGTGTGATCTACATCTACCAACTTATCGCAATAAACGAGCAGTTAACTACGCATACATTATAGCAATCCACTAATGAACGTAATGAATGAGGTCAGGTTCATCATGACAGAATAATTATAATCCATACATGATAAAAATAAATCTGATGTAAACATTGCACTATGTACTCTTCCGCATCTGTTGTAATCTCATTGGTTTTCGTTTCACATGGAACTGAAGCCAAGCTGTCTAGAGTACAGCCAAGTATAATGATAAAGATAGTTTCATGTTGTTTGTGAAACACGTATCGACTCAAAGATAATACAACACTACAGCTTTAGCGGAGCATTTAAGTTTAACAGCAGTGGCAAGCTAACTGATGCAATTAAACTGCATAATTGTGAAAAGTTGCAGTTAAAACATGGAAAGGGACTAACAGATGGACACATAGCTCCGAATTTCAGTTATTTTTCAAACGGATTGAAATAAAATACGACAAAATCTGGCAACACGCTTCTTTACCAACCTGACGGAAAACGTAATACGCTCAAGTTCTTAACTAATATGACATTGTAATTGAAAAGAAGCTCCATGAAAATTCATAGCACAGGCTAATTTTTCTGAATGAGCTGTGAGCGTCACAAACGGTAAAATAGTGATTTCACCATAATAGTTAAATTACGGTAAAGGGATTCAAGGAGAAATTTGGAATTGTTGTTGTGGTCTTCAGTCCGGAGACTAGTTTGATGCAGCTCTATCCTGGGCAAGCCTCTTCAACTCCACATAAGAACGGCAACCTACATCTGTTTGAATCTGCTTATTGCATCCATCTCTTGGTCTTCCTCTGCGGTTTTTACCCCACACACTTCCCTCCAACGCTAACTTTACAATTCCTTGATGTCTAAGAATGTGTCCTAGCAATCGATCCCTTCTTTTAGTCAAGGTATGCCAGAAATTCCTTTTGTCTTCAATTCTGTTTAGTACCTCGTCGCGGCCCGCGGTGGAGTAGCCGAGCGGTCTAATGCGTCTCGCTGCGGAGCGCACGGTTGCTCGCCGTGGAGGTTCGAGTCCTTCCTGGGGCATGGGTGTGTGTGTTTGTCCTTAGGTTAGTTTACCTTAGTTTAAGTAGTTTGTAAGCTACGGACTGATGACCACGCAGTTTGGTCCGATAGAATTACAAACATTTTTTAGTACCTCGTCATTAGTTACGCGATCTACCCACCTATTTTTCAGCATTCTTCTGTAGCACCATATTTCAAAAGCCTCTATCCTCTTCCTGTCCGCACTGTTTATCGTCCATGTTTCACTCCCATACAAGGCAACACTCCACACAAATGCCTTCAGAAATGACTTCCTTAGGCTTATATCAATATTCGATCTTAACAAATTTCTGTTTTTCAAGAACACGTTTCTACCCATTGCCATTCTGCATTTTATATCCTCTGTACTGCGACCATCATTTTTTATTTTACTGCCCAAGTAACAAAACTCATCTACCTCCTTTATTGCTTCGTTTCCCAATCTAATTCCTCCAGCATCACCTGATTTTCTTAGACTGCACTCCATTACCCTAGTTTTGCTCATGTTAATGTTAATCTTATATGCTCCTTTCAACACACTGTCCATTCCATTCAATTGCTCTTACAGGTCCTTTCCTGTCGCTTACATAATTACAATGTCGTCGGCAAAACGAAATGTTTTTAATTCTTCACCCTGAACTTTAATTCCTTTTCCAAATTTCTCCTTGCTTTCCTTTTTAGCTTGCTCAATGTACAAATTGAATAACATCGAAGAAAGGCTACAACCCTGTCTTACTCCCTTCCCAATCACTGCATCCCTTTCATGCCCTTCAACTCTGATAACCGCTGTCTGGTTTTTGTACAAGTTGTAAATAACCCTACGCTCCCTATATTTTACTCCTCCTTGCTTATAACATGAAAGAGTTTATTCCAATCAACATTTTCAAAAGCCTTCTCCAAATCTACAAAAGCTAGAAGTGTAGGTTTGCCTTTTCTTAATCTATCTTCTAGGATAAGCCGTAAAGTGAGTACTGCCTCCCGTGTTCCTACATTTCTCCTGAACCCAAACTGATCTTCCCCGAGGTCGGCTTCTACCACCTTTTCCATCCTTCTGTAAATAATTCGTGTTAATATTTTGCAACCATGACTTATTAAACTGATGGTTCTGTAGTTTTCACACCTGTCTGCACCTGCTTTCCTTGGAATGGGGATTATAACATGTTTCTTAAAGTTTGAGGGTACTTCGCCTGCCTCATACATCTTACACACCAGGTGAAACAGTTTTGTCATGGCTGGTTCTCCCAGAGACTTCAGTAGCTCTGAGGGAATGTCATCTACTCCAGGGGCCTTGTTTCGACTTAGGTCCTTCAGTGCTCTGTCAAATTCATCTCTCAGGATAGTATCTCCTATTTCACCCTCATCTACTTCTTCTCCTCTTCCTACAATATTGCCTCTAAGTTCATTTCCTTCGTAGAGCCTCTCTATATACTCTTTCCACCTTTCAGCTTTTCCTTCTTTGCTGAGAAATGGTTTTCCATCTGCGTTCTTGATATTCATAGAGCTGTTTTTCTTATCTCTAAATCTCTCTTTTATTTTCCTGTAGGCTGTATCTATTTTTCCCCTATTTATACATTCTTCTACGTCCTTGCATTTTCCTTCTAGCCACTCCTGCTTAGCCATTTTGCACTTCCTGTCAGTCTCATTTCTTAGTCGTCTGTACTCCATTTTGCCTGTTTCATTTACTGCATTTTTTATATTTTCTCCTTTCATCGATTAAATTTAGTATGCCCTGTGATATCCAAGGACTTTTTGTAGGTCTTGCCTTCCTACCTATTTTGTCCTCTGCTGCCTTCACTATTTCATCTCTCAATGCTACCTACCCATTCCTCCTCTGTTTTATTTCCCCCCGTTTCTGTCAATTGTTGCCTAAAGCTCCCTCGGAAATTCTCAGGGACTTTAGGTTTCGTCATCTTATCCAGATCCCATCTCCTTACTTTCCTACCTTTCTGCTTTTGGAGAAGGAACTGAAGTTCACGAAGCAGAAATAGCAACTTCGCGGTTTGCCGATACCATTGTAATTCTCTCAGAGACAAGAAAAGACATGGAAGAGCAATTGAACGGAATGGACAGTCTTGAAAGGAGGTCATAAGATTATCATTAACAAGAGCAAAACAAGAGTAATGGATCGTAGTGTAAGAAAGTCTGGCGATGCTGAAAGAATTAGATGAGTTAATGAGACAATAAAAATAGTAGATGAGTTTTGTTAGCAAAATTACTTCTGATGGCCGAAGTAAAGAAGATATAAAATGCAGAATTGCAATGGGAAGAAAAGCATTTCTGAAGAAACGGAATCTGTTGACATCAAAATTAATTTTTCTGAAAGTATCTGTCTGGAGTGTATCATTGTACGGAAGTGAAACATGGATGATAAGAAGATTAGACAGGAATATGACAGAAGCATTTGAAATGTGGTGCTATAAATGAATGCTGAAGATTAGGTGGGTATATCACGTGACTAATGAAGAGTTGAACAGAATTGGGGAGAAAAGTAATTTCTGGCATATCTTGACTGATGGATGGATTGGTAGCACACATTCTGAGGCATCAAGTAACTGTCAGTTTAGTTTTGGAAGGTAGTGTGTGGGGTAAAAGTCGCAGAGGAAGACCGAGAGACGAATACAGTACGGTGGTCCAAAAGGATGTGGATTGCTGTTCTTATCCGGAGATGAAGAGATTTGCACAGGACTCGGTAGCGTGGAGAGCTGCACCAAACCAGGCTCAGGACTGATGACCACAATAACAACAACAGTTAAATATTGAAGCCACTGGAAGAATTACTCACTCTCGTCCGATAATCTGTCCAACGCTTTCCACATTCCAACCCGAAGAATATATTACAGCAGTCGAACTGGAAAACGCTACACCAATAGAGAGGTGATCAACAACAGGATCCATAAAACCACTTTTTAACGGTTCAAAAATGTTCAAATGTTTGTTAAGCTTAAGGGACTTAACTGTGGGGTCATGTCCCTAAACTTACAAACTAGTTATGAACTACCTTATACTAAAGACGACACAAATATCCATGCCCGAGGGGGGATTCGAACTCTCGACCGTAGCGGCCGTGGAGTCTGTGACTGGCGAGCCGCAGACCGCTCGGCCACTGCTGCCGGCTTTTAACGGGTCCTCAGTGCATGTTTCACTGCGGAGCAGGAAGCATCTTTAGTCATTTTAACAATACGTATACGCCAACGATGGCAGCAGAACTGACGTTTACAAAGACTGCGACTGTTTATGATTTTTTGATATAAATTATGTAAGCAAAGTATGGTTTATTATTCATAGAATATATGACATCAACTGCGATTGGGCAAAGCAGTAAATGTGTTCCCAGCCGGGATTTGAACCCGGGTCTCCTACTTTCTAGGCAGTTGCGGTGACCCCTACACCACTGGGGACACAGTGATCACTGCACCTGCAAGGACTACCTAGGCACGCCTCCCGTCAGTATGGTTTATGACTATGGTTTAAGACTATCTTTGATGGCTCTCAATTCATTAGAATATCTCGAAGTTTCATTTACACGTAGTAATAAGACAGTGTAAAAAAATAAGATGGACCTAGTTCCAACAGCGGAACAACACAAGTCTATGAGTGCTACGGCTGCAGACTAATCATCTATCTGTTTGTTGGCCCGTGCGGTCTGGGGATGTCACGTTACGGATTATGCGCCAACTCGCGTCGGAGGTGCGAGTCCTCCTCCTGGGGCATGTGTATGTTGTCCTTAGAATAAGTTTAAGTAGCCTATAGGTCTAGGGATAGATGATTGGAGTAGTTTGGTCTATGAAAATTACATTTTTATGTGTTTGTTCACATTAGGTTTATTCCTACGATGAACGAAGTATAACGTCACATTTCACTGACGGGTCTCTCCTGCAGTTAAGATGGAGTGTAGGCTTTATGACACAACATGAAAGAGTTCCTTTCCTTGGGTAGAGGAACTTCAAGGCAAACCAGTGGCGTAACTATGGGGGGGGGGATGAGAGGGATAGAACCCCCCCCCAGAACCCGAAAAGAAAAGAGCAAAATAAAAGAGAGAGAGATTGGGGGGAGGGGGAAGAAAGAAATCGTATAACAGCAATCTATCCCCCACCAAAGCCAAGTCCTAGTTACGCCACTGAGGCAAACATGTACCATTTCAACAAAATTTCCGTAGTGACTATCAACAGTGTACTATCTGTAGATTCATCAATTAAAACTTCCGGTTTAAATCGCCGTGGGTGATCGGTGAAACTTCTTACCCCTGACGTTTCGTTGTCAACTGCAGACAACGTCTTCAGAGGTGAGTCGACGACTGGTTGCTCGGTGCTGGAGCTGCCGATTATATAGAGCACATAGAGGGCGCCACCGCACGTCACCGTCTGCCGATTATACAACTATCAGTGACCATCGTCACTTCCCTCGATTGCAGGTAATCGATTGTCACGTGGTTGGTGCAAAGTCGACCGCCATATGGTGTCCAATTGTAGACCATCGTCTTTTCTATTAAAATTGTTTTGATTTTTGTGGATTTCAATAGCCCCTCTATACATACATGTATAATAGGACGTAGTCCTTGCCAAGACGCTGGTCTCACCAAATTTTATTTCATGATCTCCATCTTTAAATACATGTTCTGCTACTGCGGGTTTGTCGATATGTCCCAAACGACAGTTCCTTTTGTGTTCCGTTAAGCGTGTATTGACGCTTCTTTTTGTGGTCCTTATATAAACCATGCCACAACTACACAGAATTTTATGTACCCCTGGGGAAGCTAGAGGATGAAGAGCACCTTTTACCGCTCTTAAACTTTCACTTATTTTCTTAGTGGGTCTGAAAATTATTTCCACTTGAAACTTGGGCACTACTTTGCCAATATGGTCCGTGATGTTATGGATGAAAGGGAGAAAAAACCTACATGTTATCTGTAGTTTCTCAGATTTCTACTCTGCTTTGAAACTGTCAAATATTTCCATTTGTACCTTTAACTCCACACTGATCTTTAAATTCTTGATTACAATTTTACTAGACCAAATGACTGCCAGATTTCTATGCTAAAAGGGATTTGAAAATTTGTGAATTAAAGATCAATTTGTGAATAATAACTTTATTCCATGATTGTGAGAATAATACTTTGTACATTGAAACTTGTCATGCGCTATCCTCTATCACAAAAACTCTGCAGATGTCACTGATACAACATACAAACAACTGCAACAATTTTTCAGTTATTAGTAGTAACATGTATCAGAATACAACTTTAAAGCTCTTAACCACGCTGGTGGAAACTTCTTTAACTTTCACTACGTTTTAATATTTTTACGTTTCTAATGCATTTATTACTTTTGCGAATCAAGAGATTCTCAGATAAAAACTACATCTATCTTTGGTCACGATTTAAGTGAAAAGACTGGGAATGGCATTGGACACATTGTTGATGAATTCTAAATCACCATAATGAGTATAGGCAAAAAACCGTATGTGATCCTCACTAACTTTTCTGTATTTATACAATCATTTTAAATGACGATTACAATAAGTAAAAAAAAAAAAAAAGTTATAAGTTCAATACATTTTTTCTGAAATAATACAAACAAATATCAAATAAAGACTAACTGTACGATATGACCTACTGATTTCTGGGTGTGGTAGAAATCTGAAAAGTTGGTTACTACAGGTGATGAGGTAGACCATTAATCTCATAAATTGACTATTCTTGACGCTACTTCACTAGAAAAATTCAGCTTTTAGAATTGCAATACGACACCAGCAATGTTTGGGCTGAAGGAATGTTGTCAGATTTTTAAAATACAGAGCTAAGTATATTATCAGTGGAAGTCAAGGAATTTCTACTACTTGCATTAATACAGTGTTGTTAGCTACACATTGGTGGTTCTGCAGTAAATTGTACAGATAGATCACATACTGAAGAGAGAACGCACAGTTTTGTGAACAGAATACTAAAAAAATTTATTTGTGGACGGGAAATAACTGACGACTTCATGCTAGTAAGTGAAAATACAGAGATTCATGGTATCACTGTTCAAGACATCTTACAGCGACAAACGGAAGTGGCAACATAAATAAAATAAACACAGCATAAGTTTACTTTTAGACAAATGACACCTTGGCTATCTTCGATTCATACCTGAAAAAAAGTTATGTTAGCAGGAAGGGCAATTTAGAATGAACTGAAATAAAACAGTATTGCTTACAGATTGATTTTTATTTTTTTATTGTTGCCAATGAAAAACAATCTGAAATTGTTTTACCTGAATAAATTTACATCCGATTACTGTTCCAGTCTATGGTACCAATGTAAAATAAATTATTATGTCGTTTTGGTGTCATGATAGATTAAGTAGATTTGTGATTCAAATACATATTCGCTATAGTAAATCAGCTTTGTAACCACGTGGAAGGATGTGAGCAAAAGAGGAATATTTGCAGCTGCTTTTCTTGCCCTTTGCGAACTGATTTACTTGAATTATGTTAAACGTTAATTTTTTGGTAAATAGTCACTTTAAAATAGGGAGAAAGACTACTAACAATTAAAGAAAATCCAAAAATGGTCAGACTACGATGAATTCTATAGTGTGTTGATCTGCAGGTAGGTGTAGAGAAAGTATTGGTAAAGCGTGCATGAAATACAATTAGTCCGAAAGGACGTTAGAGAGGACAAACTAACAACGGCGTGATCAGAAAGGTGATTCCATATTAAGTTTGTTGCCGTTGTGGAGATGAGGATAAATTTGAAGCTAAGCAAGAGAAATGCAAAAATATTTTAGGGTGTAACAATCTGCTGCATGCTTAGCAGAAACCAAAACCGTGCTAGTATTATAGGAGACGTGGAATATAGAGCGATAGGCTTTTGAAGGTATCATCAAGCCGTTCTCCAGGAGTGAGGCAGAAGAAATTGAAGAGTGTAAAGGGAGACACGGAAGGTAAGTTGTTATAGTGTCTATACCTGAAGTTAATTGGTTTCATTCTGAATTAACAAACCCTACTATTGAGTAAGAGAAGCATTGCAATGAGGTCGACAACGACGGTCTCCACTATACTATCACTCGGATTGTTGTCCCAGTCAGCAATGGAACTTTGCAGTGAGACTTCAGCGAGTCTGTAATGTCTGCTTTGGTACTAGTATTAAACTGGAAGACAAGTAGCCAGAAGATGATAAAGCCCACTTTATCTGGATCAAACCCCTTGGAAATGAAAATTTTGGAATCGCCACTGGACTGCGTTAAGGACAATGACTATTGATGAAGTGCAGGAGCGCATCACTGCTGCTGTGACGTACATTGACAGAAACATGTTCCTTGGATGTCTGCAAGGTAACCACAGGCATAAAGTTTAACATTTGCAGTACGTACCACAAAAATGGTGGTGAATCGATGTTTTTGTATTCCACCGTGTTCGTACGTCATATACTTGCCAATAAACAGTCACTTAAAACCCGATGAATCATTTTGACTAGACCTGCATTATAATTTACTGTGAATAAATTATTTAAATTTGGTTCTTATCTGTGTTGCTATCAGTTTGCCATTGATGCTGCCCAACCCCGTTTGAAGCTGTGAGGAAGCTGTTAGTTACTGCAGCAAGTTACATCTTAATGGCAATAATGTTTGGTGGTAAAGAGACCAGCGACCTTCTTTCATCAGATATATTCTCCATTTGGTAAATTCATCTCGGCACCAGAAAAGGAAGTTATAAGGAAGGAAGATTACGGTTTAATAATATGTAGACAGCTCGGATTTGGGTAAGGATGTGGAAGGAAATTGGCCGTGCTGCTTCAAATTAATCGTCCCAGAGCACATGGAGCTATTTAGAGAAATCACAGAAAACCTAATTCTGGATGCCGGGATCTGAATTTGAGCCAACGTCTTTGAGAATGGGATCTAGAAGGGGACAAAAGATACAGAGAATCTTTACCGTATAAATAGTCAGAAAGACGATTATTTTCGTTAAAGAGGTAGAGATTACAAAATGATGGTCGACTATTCAAACAAAATTTAAAGAACTAGAAACAACTGAACAGGCTATATTGGTTTTGCTTTGTTGTTGTCACTGGCAAGGTTCTTTCCTCAGTGCTTCTTCTGAATTACAAGCATGTGTGTGTGCCAGGAAGTTTATGAGCATTGATGAGAGGCAAAAGAGAATCATGTTTGAAGGAATCCGGAGCGTTAAATAGGGAAGAAAGATGAAGCAGATGGATTGCAAGTTGGGAGTACGTGTACAAGAGTAGAGGGAGAGCGCGGGTTCTAGTCGGAGCCCCTTCGGGTGGAGGATCGCGGCGTGAAGGAGCTGCGGCGCCGACACCGCCTGGAGGACCCACGCCGCGGGGAGTCGGAGCTGTTGGACTGCTTGTCGCTCTTGCCACTGCTGACGCGGAAGCTCGAGTACACGACGTAGACACAGAGCGCGAAGAAGGCCAGCATGCCGACGCCGACGCCGGCCAGCACGCCCACCATCTGGTCGTACGTGTAGTCGTCGCCGAGCAGGGCCGCCAGCGGGTCGCTCGCCGAGCCGTCGGGGGCGGCAGGACGCTGCGTGGGCGGAGCCGACGTGGCCGCGGGGGCGGGAGCGGGGGCGGGGGCGGCAGGAGCAGCGGGGGCGGGGGCGGCAGGAGCGGCGGCAGCGCCACCGCCAGTGGGGGCGGACGCAGAGGCGGGGACGGCGCCGTAGCACAGAGACGGGTCCGGCTCCACCTGCAGCTGCGGCACTGCCAGGGCCGCCTCGTCGCTCACCGTCAGCTGCTTGCCGCTAAGTTGGCCCACCTGCGTGGCGACATCACAGCTTATATGAGACAGCATACAACAGGAACAATAAAATCACAGTCGATAAAATTATTCAGTATGTGAGTGACCGCAAGTCTTTCAAATTTTCTAACATTTGAGCCACTGTTACATGTGACCTTCCTCTGGGCTCATGTGCGACGGCTGAATGAATGCAGGTTTGGTCCTTCTACACAAAAAAACGTAAAGCAGTCAACAATCCGAAGATCGGTTTGAACACCACAGTGCTTTACTAGGCATGGCCCTGTTTGGAGGTGGTATGCCGTTGCCTTCCTCTGACCTTCGAACTGACTTACCCAGCCAGTTATAGGGGGACACACAGTTTAACGGGGGTTCCAAACCACGGTGCTACTCGGTATTTTTCACATGAGCAATACTGCCAGAGGTGAAAGAAGTGGAAAGTGACAGATAAAAATCCTAGGACCTGGCAGGGATCGAACCCGCGATCTTTGGATTTGTAGTCTGGCACTCTACCTCTGTGCAACCGAAGTGCACGGTCCTTATGTAACATTATGAAACAGTGGTTTGAGGAGGAGGAAAAGGGTTGTTGGCATTCTTTATTGATGTTTGCAATATTTCATGTCATTGGTGGAAACTGGCGTTCTCCATTGGTGTTTAGAAGCATAATTTATTTTGCCATTGGTAGTTGCATTATATCGTCACATTGGTGAAAATACCTTTTTTTTAGGTCTTTGCATTGATGCTTGCCATTTATTGGAATAGGCGAATGGGGAAAATGGGTGGCAATTTTAGCGTGCACTTGTTGACTTGTTGTCTGGTGTGGGCGGAGGCAAACCAGCACTCCGTGTACTGTAAATATGGCTGTAGTTGTCTCCTGCGCACCATTGTGAAATACGAGGCGCGTCCAGAAAGTAAGTTTCGTTTCAATTTATCTCCGCTGCAGCGCTGCGACTGCAGTTCCGAACATGCGCTGTAGACGATGTGTATCAAGGAGAAGAACGTGCGTCATTTGGAGATCGCTGTCAGTTATGTAAGCTTTGTTTTGCTTGTTTGAAATGTCGGCGTTTATTGAAAATCCCGCCGCCTGCGAAATCAGGTCGGTGATTCGGTTTCTGAATGCGAGGAAAGTAAAACCAAGTGAAATTTATCGGCAAAATTGCGATGTTTACGGATCAAATTCGATGGTGAGAAGATGGGTCCGACAGTTCAATGGCGGGCGTAGTGATGTGCCACGATGAAGAATGAAGTGGGCGTCCACCTTTGGTTACAGAAGAACTGGTTCACGCGATTGATGACAAGATCCAGGACATCTCAAATCTTTCCTTGGCGGTCATCACTTCACCAATGACGACGAGCTGAAAGAAATTCTTTCCAACTGGTTGAAGACACAGGCGGCAGATTTCTATGAAGAAGGTATACAAAACCTGGTGCCACGCTATGACAAAGGCCTGCAAAATTTCGGCAGTTATGTGGAAAAGTAATTTAAGAGTTGTAGAATTTTGTTTAATAAAAATTTCTTCTGTATCTGTGTACAATTTCATTTTATTACCAAACGGAACTTACTTTGTGGACGCGCCTAGTACTTTGTACATGCTGCCGTCATGCAGCACTGCCGCTGCTAGCAGCCATGATACTGGAAGTTTGTGCCCATCTGCTCTGTTTATGCTGACAGGCCACATGGATAGTTCTATAATCTTTCTCATCATCGTAAGTAGGTAATAGAAAATGGGCTTCATGGAATAACGTTTTCCGCACTCATATTGCTGTTCTACCACTGATGACTTGGTGGGCTGTCCAAGCCATATATATATATATATATATATATATATATATATATATATATATATATATATATCTTTCATGTTTTGTGATTCTAGCACTTTATTAGTCGCCCAGTGTCATCTACATATCAACCCACATTCACAATAGATTTTGCAGATACCGACATTATTGAGTAAATCTAGTGCATCCTTGGTTGACCCAAGGACATCCTTTACCTTGCTACTGAAGAGTGGCTTAAGCCTGCCCTACAGAGAATATTGCCCACACATTCAGTGACCCCTTGTGCACACGGAAAAAAGGCAATGTTCACTGCTTCATCTGCTCTTCCCTATTGCCTTAATTCTATGTTGTAATTAACTTGTCAATCATCCTCATCCTATAACAAGTGGCCGCAAAGGTGGTTCTGAGAGTTTAGACGTTGGACAGTTTTAAGGATTTACTTTGTGGTCTCACATCCTGAATTATTTTACTGACAGTGACAACAGCCGTCGAAGCCTAAATTAACAAATAAAATCACAAATTAAACGAAATTCATAATTTGAGAGGTGATTCTACAGGGAGAGTCAAAAGTCGCATTACACACATTTATTTCAAAAACACTGCAAGAGCTAGGAAATCTTAATATTGTAGTGAGATATGGGTGACGTGGTCTATTTTTTTTTACTGTATGTATGAACAGAATTGGAGTCATCATGAAATTGGCCATCAGTGTTTGTCTTAATGGAAAGAGAGTCTTGTGAAATATCAGATAACATCAGCATTTTCCTGCAATATCATTCCTGCGATAAGATTCGACACAGTACGAGGGGAAAATAAGTTTTCCCTGTCAGCTGTGGTCAGAGTTACGTATGGAAACGCCCTGGTTTTTTCCTGGGCGGCTTTTTGAAACTTATAAAGCGGTTTGACAAATGTCTCAAGGTACTTGGAAATTATATAGAAAAATAAAGATATGTCTTATTCTACTTTTTTTTCCTTTGATACACAAGTCTGCCCACAGTGGACAGAGGAAACTTACTTTTCAACCCTCCCTTCTAGTTATGGTTTTACACTACACTTTATTTGGGGGTAGCGACTGAGCTTTTCTCAATATGGAACAAGAATTCAATGTGTTCATAATGCTTGATCAACGCACATCTGAAGGCGCTGTATCAAGTCGCCGTTCACTCGCAAAAGGATTTCCGTAAAATGCTGGCACACGCTTCTTCAGTGCGTTCCTCGAGGTTGTTTCTTACTTTTCATAACAAATTCGTATTAAATGGCCCCACAGGCAAAAGTAATGTAGTGCGAGACCAGGTGATCAGGCTGGCCATTCCAGAGAGCCACGTCGACCAATCCAGTGATCAGGAAACTGACCGTCAAACCACTAACAAACAACTGTTCGATAGTGTGGTTAAGCGCCATCCTGTGGAAATTCAAAAATAAGGGAAACACCACGTCTTGCAGCATTTCCAGGTACCTTTAAACAATTAAGTTCTTGTGAATGAAAATGGGTGCAATTACATCGATACCCTATATTTCACGTAACACCACAACACCATACGCCACGAACTACCTTTGAAGATTCCATGCAATGTGGATTCTGGCCACTACAGTAGCTATGAGGCTGTGACGGTTGACTTCACCACAGACAAAAACAGAATATATTTTAGCTTTGGAACCACAACTGCTACGTCGAATTTGTTTACAGGAATGAACTCGTGAGAAAATGCTGATGTTGTTTCAAATACCATGTCTTTTGCACTAAAAAAAACTGAGAGATTCAATAAGGCCAGTTTCAAGATGGCCGCCATGTTGGTACATACCAAGAAAGATAAACCACCGCGCCTTTTTGAAATAAATACTTGTACTGGGTGTACTGCAGCTTATGACTTACCCTGTACACATGAAAATAAATGGAAAACTCCTATGAACATGTATAAGTTTTTCAAACATTACAGAACTGTCATTAATGACTATGAAGAAATGTGTGAATATTACTTACCAAAATGATGATGGGACAGATAACTCACGCCTTCTACAAGAGGTGTGAAATTCTCCAACTAATAACAGGAGTGTTACATTGCTCTGTGGCAACAGCTGCAAGCGTACCTGGCATGAAGCAGTGAGTCGGTTTGCATCACCGATTCACTGTACCAGATAAGTATTCCAGAACCTGAATTACACATTTCCTCAGCGGTGGATTTCCAATGGTTAACACATTTAATGGCCTGCCAGATCACCCGACCTAACACCATTAAACTTGTCTCTATGGGGCTATTTAAAGCGGTATATCCGATACGTAGGTGGATATACTTGAAGGACTTGTCGCTGACTTCAACGACGCTGCTACTCATATTAAAGCTCACCGAGAAGGTATTTTGTGTGCAAGACAATGCACTTTGAGCGTGTTAACTAGTACATTCACGGAGTTTTTGAACACCCCTTGTAGGAAGTATCAGTCATCTGTCCCACCATTATTGTGCCTGACACATTGACTACACAGCAGTTGGGTACGTTATGAGGTTGTTGATACAAGTGACCGTTAAATTCAATATAATTATATTTTACATTTATAACTATATTTTAATTGACAGCTGTATCAAAAACGTGACGCTTTTGCATGTGCAACCCTCTAGCTGGAATTGTAACAGATATCTCCATTAGTAAGGGGACAGGTCACTTGTTCGAAATTTTTAATGAGCTACATTGAAAATTTACTTTCACTTGCGAATTCTGTAACCAGCTACGTCAAGTTTTGTAGTTGTAGTTGAGAAATAGAAATCTGTATTGTCAACTTTGAGAGAATAACTGCAATAATATTTGTCAAAGCTGTCCAGGTAGAATAATCAGTTATGTTACTCTCAACAGGGGGAATAATTTGAATTCTGTTAACATGGTGTTGACGTTCTTCTAGCAAAAAACCAGGATGTTGTTTAAGTAAAGTCAGATTTTGACAGCGCTGAATCTCGGGACCCGATAAATTTTGGGGACACCAAATTTCGTAGCCCATCAATGTCGGGTCCCCCCTCAGTCTCGATCCTGCTTCATTGTCGGCCCACAATTAATCTCGGAGCACCCTCAGTTTCAAGGGACCCACAAGTTCTGGTCGTTCTGCCACAGTTAAACCAACGCTGAGTCTACTCGAGTCCGCGTGATCCACGGTACTAAAGTTATATTGGATGTTATTTTTCTTCGTGAAAGGTATGATCGATAAACTCCAGTGGAAAACTCTGCAGGAGAGACGCTCTGTCGCTCGGTACGGGCTTTTGCGAAGTTTCGAGAACATACCTTTACGGAGGAGTCTAGCAGTATATTGCTCCCTCCTACGTATATCTCGCGAAGAGACCGTGAGGATAAAATCAGAGAGATTAGAGCCCACACAGAGGCATACCGACAATCCTTCTTTCCGCGAACAATACGGGACTGGAATAGGAGGGAAAATCGATAGTGGTACTCAAGGTACCCACCGCCACAAACCGTCAGGTGGCTTGCGGAGTATGGTTGTAGATTGTAGATGTAGATATTTACTTACACAAGGTTTTGAATGAAGATACTAACGTTGAATATATTCTAGCCTGGACACAACCATTTTGCACCAATTTTATTGATTTTATGATTGAATATTGCACTCACAAGTAAACTTATGGAAGTATCACTCTCGCATTTTTCTGAAATCTGTTTTTTATGTGTAATAGGTGTAACGGTCTCTCCAAAACTGGGGCTGAAATGGAAAAAAATTGCGATAAGTTAGATATTCGTGAACGTATTTTAATGATTTTTTTTTCTTTTGAGGTATGTTTTGATAAAAGAGGAAAATACTTGTAGATTAAAGAGATGAAACAGTTAAAAATATTGATTCACTAGGTGTTTCATGGACAGTATCAAACGAGCGTGGCAATGCAAGATATATATATACTCAGCCGTGAGTCTCGCTTGAGCCTGGGACACGCGCTAGCAGCGCGCTTGAGGTATTTCAAACGTCAACTTCGCTTCGCAGTTTCTCCGGATGTAATTGACGGATTGCAATGCAACCAACGCCATTCTTATTGTGATTTTTCATTCTACTGATTTCTTAAGAAATAATATGGGGTATCCATTAAAAAAACATAAGTTTGGGTTGAAAATAATACTTCTTTACGTTTTAGACTCTCTCAAAGTGCCTACTTTCATAAGCACCTACCGTACGTTTATGAACGTGAATGTCGTTTTTCAATATCTCGTGTAGTTTCAGAGATATCTTGGGTGAACTAGTTGAGTGGGACACCGTGTATATAATACTTCTTTCTTAATTACCCTTCGTTTTTAAGTTTTAGTAGATTCTACTTAGATTAAACGGAATCTAATTTTTGTTGTAAAAAAATTGGTATCTTTCGCGGTAATTTGGTCCGCTAATTTTCATTCCCACTTCCAGTACACGTAGGCCAATTTTCCTCTTTTTCAAAATTTACTTTCATAACAAAGATCATTGAAATAGCTTCACTAATATGTAAGTTATCGGAATTATCCATTTTAGCCCCCCCCCCCCCCATCATTTTTGTTTTGCCGCTGCTAAAAATTAAAAAAAAAATTATACGTGTTCGTTAGTTTTTCATATATTATATCAAAATGTCAGAAAAATCGGTTAGGGACACGTAGGTGACTCGAGATATACTTAGCTCAAATCTGTCCTTGGGTGATCTGAGGTCTCATATTGTTACGTGAATCTTCCTGCACTGTTTTTGATCCATTTTCTTCCACTTGAAATTTTATCATAATCAAGAATGAAATTATTTAAAAAAATATTAATGTAGTAAATTTTGATTTTATCACGTACAAGACGAAACATTTCGTGAGGGGGTGCCCCTCTCCCCTCCTGCATGGGACTCTACATGACCACGAAACTACATGACCACCATCTAGTTGTGATTGAAATCACAGTTACTGATAATATTTTATGACAATATGTGTGATTCGTCAGTAACTTGTTATTTGTAGCAGTCAGGTTATTAGTCATTCACCCGTTCATTGCGGCACCAGGCGTATTTACATCTACATGGGATAGTATGCAAATGACATTTTTAAGTGCCTGGCACAGGGTTAATCGAACCATCTTTACACTATTCATCTTCCATTCCACTCTCGAATAGCGCGCGGGAAGAAAGAACACCTGAATCTCTCCGTTCGAGCTCTGATTTCTCGTATTTTATTCTGATGATCATTTCTACTTATGTAGGTGGGAGTCAACAACATATTTTCACATTCGGAGGAGAATGTTGGTGATTGGAGTTTCGTAAGTAGATCACGCCGCAGCGATAAGCGTCGTTGTTGTAATGATTCCCATCCCAGATCCTGCATCATTTCCGTAACGGTCTCCCCTGTATCGTGACAATACGAAACGAGCTGCCCTTCTTTGGACTCTTTCGATGTCCTCTGTAAAACCCACCTGATAAGAATCCCACACTGGGCAGCAATACTCCAAAAATGGACGGACAAGAGTAGTTTATGCAGTTTATTTTATATTTCTGTTGCATCTTTTAAGGGTTCTGCCAATAAAACGCAGTGTCTGGTTCGCCTTTCCCACGACATTATCTACGTGTTCTTTCCAGTTTAAGTCTGAAGTAATAGTAATTCCTAGGTATTGTGTGTAGTTTACGGTCTTCACTTTTGTTTACAAGATAAATCAATCAGAGTTTAACGCATTTCTTTTCGTACTCATGTGGACGACTTCACACTTCTCATTATTTATAGTCAATTGCCAATTGTTACACCATACTGATATCTTATTCACATCGTTCTGCAGTTGGTTTTGATCTTCATATGAATTTACTATTCGGTAAATGAAGGCATCATCTGCAAACAACGTACGAGAGCTACTTTGATTTTCTCCCAAATCTTTTGTGTAAATAAGGAACAGCAGAGGACCAATAACAGTGCCCTGTGGAACACCCGATATCACGTCTGTTTTAATCGATGCCTTACCATCGATTCCTACAAACTGTGTCCTATCTGACAGGAAATCCCTTATCCAGTCGCAAGTTTTGGGCGATATACCATAACCATGCAATTTGATTAACAGTCGTTTGTGAGGTACGGTGTCAAAAGCTTTCTGGAAATCAAGAAATACGGAATAGATTTGAGAAGCCTTGTCGATAGCACGCATCACTTCGTGTGAGTAAAGAGCTAGTTGTGTTTCGCATGAACGATATTTTCTAAATCCGTGTTCACCTTGGATGAATAGATCATTCTCTTCGAGATAATTCATAATATGCATACCTGCATGTGACCTCGAACGTAGTATGAATGCTGTGAAAGACGTACCGTCTAGTTGTGACTGGGATCACAATCAAATAATGAAAAGTTCTGGTGGTAAAATGTGTGAGTACTCGGTAACTTGTTCATGTGGTGTCGCACAAGTCTAAAGTGCGCGCCACCTACTTTAGCCGCGCGCCGCCATGCACGCACGGCGCGGCGTTCTTAGACGTTAGCCACGAGCGTCCTCTGCTACAACTCCGCTCGTGGCCACCACTGAACGACGTCGTTCACTTGGGACTGAGATAGGAACCAGCTAACACTTCGGAATCAGATAGGCACCAGTGAAGACTTGGCTATCGGATAGGCACTAGGCAGGCTTCTAGCTCAACTATGTATCAGCATTCTGCAGTACTGAGCTATGTAAAAGTTAAGTATTACTAAATCTCTAAGAAAAATATATATCTCGTTCTAATTTACTCTAGTGTTTCTAGTATCTGATGTCCCACTGGCTGGTCACCTCCTACCTGCACAAGCTTGCATCCTTTATTACTGTGTCGGTCTTTCTACTCGGCCACCGACACCTACGACGGAAACGAGACACAAAAGTGGCGACGAGGATGGGATACAAAAGGTTCGAATCCCCCCTCGGACATGGATATTTGTGCCATCTGTAGTCTTAGCTAGTTCATAAGTAGTTTGTAAGTTTAGGGACTGATGACCCCGTAGTTAAGTCTCATAAGCTCTACAAACATTTTAACATATTTTGATTCCATGCGACGGAGGGTGGATGCATGTATCCTCGCTAACGGAGGACATTTTGAACATTTCCTGTGTTTGAAGTCAGGCTGGTACGTTCTGTTGCTATGTGTTTCCATTCCATGATTAACGTGATTTGAAGAGAAGTAATAAAACGAGCTCTAACATAGAAATTAAGTGTTTCCGGATACATGTCCACATAACATATTTTCTTTCTTTGTGTGTGAGGAATGTTTCCTGAATGTTTGGCCGTACCTTTTTGTAACACCCTGTATTCTCCGATAAATATGATTTTAGAAAAAAGGAGAGCCGACAGAGAGAGAGAAGGAATAGGGGAAGTACTAACTGAAGATAGGAATAAAAAAATAAATACTAGGGCATGGCGGATTATCTACATCTACATAGATACTCTGCAAATCACATTCAAGTGCCTGGCAGAGGGTTCATTAACCACTTTCATAACTTTTCTCTACCGTTCCATTCTCTAATAGCTCGCGGGAAGAAAGAACGCCTAAATCGTTCCGTTTTCGATCTGATTTCTCTTAATTTATTGGGATGGTCATGTCTCCCTAAGTAGGTGGGTGCTAGCAAAATATTTAAACATTCAGAACTAAAAGTCGGTGATTGAAACTTCGCAAACAGATCACGCCGCAATGAATAACGTCTTTCTTTTAATGATTTCCACCCCAATTCGTGCAACATTTCCGTGACGTTTCCCCCCACCCCCCCCGTAACGTGATAAAACAAAACGAGCTGCCCTTCTCTGAACCTTCTCAATATCTTCCGTCTGTCCCACCTGGTAAGGGTCCCACAAGGGGCAACAGTACTCCAGGAGAGGACACACAAGTGTGGTGTAGGCAGTCTCTTTGGTGGAGCTGGTGCATCTTCGAAGTGTTCTGCCGATGAAACGTAACCTTTGGTTCGCCTTCCCCACAATATTTTCTGTGTGTTCTCTCCAGTCAAAGTTGTTCGTAATTGTAACTCCTAGGTATTTGGTAGAATTTACGACCTTAAGGTTTGACTGATTTATCGCGTAATTAAAGTTCATTGGATTTCTTTTAGTGGTCATGTGTATTACTTCACACTTTTCTTTATTTAGTGTCAATTGCCAATTTTCGCACCAAGTAGAAATTTTGTCTAAATCGCTTTGCAGTTGCTTTTGATCCTCTGTTGACTTCACTAACCGATAAACGACAGCATCATCCGCGAACAGTCTAAGGGAGCTATTCAGATTGTCTCCTAATCGTTTATAAACACGAGGAAGAGTAATGGACCTATAACGCTTTCCTGTGGAACGCCAGATATCACTTCTTTTTTACTCGATGAATTACCGTCAATTACAACGAACTGTGTTCTTTCTGATATGAAATCGTGAATCCAATGGCACAATTGGGGAGATATTCCATAAGCACGCAATTTCACCAAAGAGACTGCTACATCACACTTGTGCGTCCTCTCCTGGAGTACTGTTGCCCCTTGTGGGACCCTCACCAGGTGGGACTGACGGAGGATATTGAGAAGGTTCAGAGAATGGCAGCTCGTTTTGTTTTATCACGTTACGGGGGGAAAAGCGTCACGGAAATGTTGCACGAATTGGGGTGGAAATCATTAAAAGAAAGACGTTATTCATTGCGGCGTGATCTGTTTGCGAAGTTTCAGTCACCGACTTTTACTTATGAATGTGAAAATATTTTGCTAGCACCCACCTACTTAGGGAGGCATGACCATCCCAATAAAATATGGGAAATCAGATCGAAAACGGAACGATTTAGGTGTTATTTCTTCCCGCGCTATTAGAGAATGGAACGGTAGAGAAAAGTTATGAAAGTGGTTAATGAACCCTCTGCCAGGCACTTGAATGTGATTTGCAGAGTATCTATGTAGATGTAGATTAAAAGCCGCTTGTGGGGTACAGTGTCAAAAGCCTTCCTGAAATCCAGAAATATGGAATCGATTTGAGATCCCTTGTCGATGGCACTCAACACTTCATGTGAATAAAGGGCAAGCTGTGTTTCGCAAGAGTGATACTTTCTGAATCCGTGTTGACTACTGGTTAATAGGTCGTTGTCTTCGAGGTCGAACGTAGTACGAATGCTGTGAAAGACGTACCGCCTAGTTGTGACTGGAACCACAATCAAGTAATGAAAAGCTCTTGGCATAAAATGTGTGAGTACTGGGCAACTTGTTCATGTATAACAGTTGTGTTGGCGTACCTTGCGCAGCTCGGCCTGCGCGACGTCCCAGACGAACAGCTGCGCGGCGTGCGGCAGCTCCATGTGGAAGCGGAGGCGGCGCGCGGGCGCGGCGGTGTGGCGCGCGAAGGCGGTGACGGCGGCGAGCGCGGAGCGCCACTCGCTCCTGGCAAGCTGGGCCAGCGCCGCGCACGGCCCGGGGCCCGCGCCGCGGCACCTCGCCGCCTGCGCCGCGCGCAGCGCCGCCGCGTACAGCGACACCGCGTACGTGCCCGCCACCAGCGACGCGTCCCCAGTCTCGCTCAGCTGCCGCACACCACAAGACACCACTGTGCCACAAAACAGTACAACACACATGATGGGAAAGGAAAGATTTTGGAAAAAAGTGAAGAAGACAGGTACAACCCTTTGCTCCACAGTGGTATTCTCACAATACCACTAGTTTAATACCTTTCCCACCTAAGTAAGGCAACTCTACGAATATAAAGAACTCAGATGGGAAACCAGTTCTCAGCAAAGAAGGGAAAGCTGAAAGGTGGAAAGAGTACATAGAGGAGCTCTACAAAGGAAATCAACTTAGAGATGATGTTGTAGGAAGGGAAGAGGAAGTAGATCAAGATCAAATAGGAGAGTGCTCGCCACCAGCAACGCGTCCCCAGTCTCGCTCAGCTGCCGCATACAATATTACATCGCCGATTACGTAGACAGTGATGTTAGTCTTTGTTCCGCTATCGTTCTCGTTTCTCATCAGAGGAGCATCGTTTCAAAATGTATTAGGTGCACCAATGAACATTTTTCAGAAATGAAGAAAAACGTTTTACTTCAGAACTAGGAACGGTATCCACGAAATTTACGTGTCAGAGTTTATATACAACAGTAATGATTGGGTATCTACAAAAACTGAAATTGGTTTTACATTAAGTAACCTAATATTTAAATTTAAAATTGACACTTAATACGTTTTGAACCAATATATTGAACATAACATGTTATACTAAATGTTATACTAAATTTAATTGATGAAAGGAGAAAATATAAAAATGCAGTAAATGAAACAGGCAAAACGGAGTACAGATGACTAAGAAATGAGATTGACAGGAAGTGCAAAATGGCTAAGGAGGAGTGGCTAGAAGCCAAATGCAAATCTGTAGAAGAATGTATAAGAAGGGGAAACGTAGATACCGCCTATAGGAAAATCAAACAGACATTTCAAATGTTTGTATAGCTTATGGGACTTAACTACGGGGCCATCAGTCCCTAAACTTACAAATTACTTACAAACTAGCTTATACTAAGGACGGCACAAATATCTATGCCCGAAGGGGGATTCAACCCCTGACCGTAGTGGCCGTGCAGACCGTGACTGGCGCGCCTCTGTCCCCTCGGCCACCGCGGCCGGCTCAAAGAGACATTTGGGGACAAGAAAAACAACTTTACGAATATCAGGAACTCAGATGGGAAACCAGTTCTCAGCCAAGAAGGGAAAGCTGAAAGGTGGAAAGAGTACATAGAGCAGCTCTACAAAGGAAATGAACTTAGAGACAATGTTGTAGGAAGGGAAGAGCAAGTAGATCAAAATGAAATAGGAGATACTATACTGAGAGATGAATTTGACAGAGCCCTGAAAGACCTAGGTTGGAACAAGGCCCCAGGAGTAGATGACATACCCTCAGAGCTACTAAAGTCTCTGGGAGAGCCAACAATGACAAAACTATTTTAACTGGTGTGTAGGATGTATGAGACAGGCGAAATACCCTCATACTTTAAGAAAAATGTAATAATCCCCATTCCAAAGAAAGCAGGCGCAGACAGGTGTGAAAATTACAGAACCATCAGTTTGATAAGTCATGGTTGCAAAATTTTAACACGAATTATCTACAGGAGAATGGAAAAGCTTGTAGTAGCTGACCTCGGGGAAGATCAGTTTGGATTCAGGAGGAACGTAGGAACTCGGGATGCAATACTCACTTTACGACTTATCTTAGAAGATAGATTAAGGAAAGGCAAACCTACATTTTTAGCTTTTGTAGATTTGGAAAAAGCATTTGACAATGTTGACTGGAATACACTCTACCAAATTCTGAAGTCAGCAGGGGTAAAATACAGGGAAAGGAGAGTTATTTACAACTTGTACAAAAGCCAGACCGCAGTTATTAGACTCGAAGGGCATGAAAGGAAAGCATCAGTTGGGAAGGGAGCAAGACAGGGTTGCAGGCTTTCTCCAATATTGTTCAATTTGTACGTTGAACAAGCTATACAGGAAAGCAAGGAGAAATTTGGAGAAGGAATTAAAGTTCAGGGTGAAGAATTAAAAACATTGCGTTTTGCCGACGACATAGTAATTCTGTCAGATACAGCAAAGGACATGGAAGAGCAATTGAACGGAATGGACAATGTGCTGAAAAGTGTTTATAAGATTAACATTAACAAGAGCAAAACTAGGGTAATGGACTGCAGTCTAAGAAAATCGGGTGATGCTGAAGGAATTATATTAGGTAACGAAGCAATAAAGGAGGTAGATGAGTTTTGTTACTTGGGCAGTAACATAACAAATGATGGTCGCAGTACAGAGGATATAAAATGCAGAATGACAATGGGAAGAAAAGCATTTTCGAAAAAGAGAAATTTTGTAACATCGAAATTAATTTAAGCGTAACGAAGTCTTTTTTGAGGCACTTGTGTGGAGTGTTGCCTTGTATGGGAATGAAACATGGACGATAAGCTGTGTGGACAGGAAGAGGATAGAGGCTTTTGAAATGTTGTGCAACAGAAGAATGCTGAAGATTAGGTGGGTAGATCGCATAACTAATGAAGAGGTACTGAACAGAATTGGTGAGAAAAGTAATTTTTGGCATACCCTGACTAAAAGAAGGGATGGCTTGGTAGGACACATTTTTAGACATCGAGAAATCGTAAATTTAGCATTGGAGGGAAGTGTGTGGGGTAAAAATCGTAGAGGGAGACCAAGAGACGCGTATAGTAAACAGATTCAAGTGGATGTGGGTTGTCGTTCTTATGAGGAGATGAAAAGGCTTGCTCAGGATAGGGTATTGTGGAGAGCTGCATCAAACCAGTCTCCGGACTGAAGTCCATAACAACAACAACCATTGATTGATTGATTTTGTCAGGGAAGCCAAAATAGTTTTGCTCCAACCCGACACTGCCCGCACCGAAACTAAGTCTATTGTGCGCTACAACTCCCTGTATATCTAGTAATTCCAACCAATACCCTTGAACAGTTCATCGAGTCCCTTCACCAGTTCTTTATTAGACACAATTTCTTCGGGTCTGGTTGTCCCAAATGTTCTGTGCCTTTTGCTCTCCAATGCAAACATTGTGACAGGGAAATGTGTTAAGATCTTGATTTGCTCACTTTTGCAAGACGGAATAAGGTCAGCAGCCGGTAGCAGAAAATGCTCACCCGCCTTGCGTGATGACGGCAGCCGCTGCGTCGGCAAGTTGGAAAGCCTACCGTCAGCGAACTGTGTGTGAGTTAAATGGCTGTCAGAGAGAGACGCAGCTAGTAACCTTTTCATAACTACACGTAACTCTGTCACAAGAGTGACTAAGACTGCGGATGCGTCAGCGTTAAAGATACATCGGGCGAACACTGCATTTTCAAACGGAACACATTCAGACCATTTCATACGTCATAGCTTCAGCCAATTTTATGTGTAAATACTCCCACATTTAGAAGTAGCAGTCACTTGGTCTTCTGAATCGACGATGCCCAGGAGGTAGTCGTAAATTCACTGGCTTAATCGTTGTGCTCAGTCTCTGTCACAGATAGCAGTACATACGGGTAGCTGCTAGAGGCAGCTAAGAGATGGGGTCTGGTCGAGGCCATATTTCACACTAAACATCATCTGGGAAGATGGTGATCCGCTGTGCTGACGACTTTACATCTCTATGGTGGCTGCCTGACGCCAGCACAGTGGTTGGTTACTAAAGGCCAATGTTCCTGTCGTCGAGTTAGCACTCTGGTGCTACTCCGGCCAGCCGGTGTCCCGAGTTGGGAACCAGTACAACATCCAACTTCAGAGGGGTCCCTGCGTGGACCCACTGGCCGCTGCATAGCCTGGTGAAGGGATAGAGCACTTCACAATAACAGTCTCTGCGTCGCTTCCCGGCATCGCGGTGCGGCGCGGGCACTACCATCATACGAAACACCAAGGTTGCAGCTCGAAGGCGATGCCACCTACTGCTCTAGCTTCTGTCGAGCTAGTGCCCTCATCAAACTTATGTATGTTACGGAATAAAATGTATCAACTATAATTCTGTTTCATAGCGTCCCTTGGCGCTCCGCCATGTTCCACACCTCATTCTTACCTAAAGCTGGGAACACACCACTTGGCCCCAGCAATGCATTCGAAGATTAAATGTGATGATGTTTCATCACCATCATAATAGATCCTACATTTAGGGCCCTCTTCTGTTATTCCCATTGTAAGTAGGTGTTTTTTGAAATTCCCATGGCCTGTCAGCAATCCAACCATGAGTCTAATCTCTCTTCTGTTCAAGCCCAGGATTACAAAGCTACTTTTAAAACTTGACTTTGGCATCATTACCTTGCCATGTTTTTATTTATTGTTTTGTCCAATATTCTACGTGCTGTCTTCTGAGCCAGTTACAAAGTTCTAATTCGATCATTGCCTTGGTGATTGTCAGTACAGGTTCTGGGTCCAATAAATGGAGTCTCTGCCCCCATCTTGGCTAATCTGTCGGCATGTTCGTTGCCACTGATCCCCGACTGCCCAGGGACCCACAATAGGTTTACTCTATTGCTTTCCCCTGGCTCCACCAGAACCGTGTGACATTCTGCAACAATTTTAGATCTTGTTGCAGGGGCTGCCAGTGATCTCAGGGCTGCCTGGCTGTCTGAGTAAATGTTACGGTATTTGTAGCACATACCCAAATTCTACTCCACACACGCCCTGATGGCAGTGATTTCGGCCTGGAATACTGAGGTTTCCCTAGAGAGATGATGCCCTCCAGTCTTGGCTGCACCACGTTTACCCCAGCCCCAACGCCTTGGTCTGATTTCGACCCATCAGTGAACCAATGTCCCCAGTACGACGTCGAACTATTTTCCCCCACTGCTCCCTACTTTCAATTGCTATACTGAAAGGTTTGTTGAAGCAGTATGGGGGCCTTTTAAGCATAGTGGCAATGCCTCGCTATCACGTTCAGTAGCTGTCACCAGGTTCCATCTAGTGGTGTTTCTTAAAACTACGTTGTAAATTTCATAATCAATGATCACTTGGCAATTGTTCTAAAGAGTACGCAACTAGTGAGTCTCTGTGCTTGCAGCTGTTAATGCCACATGTTATAAATATCTATGTCTACTGTTGTAATATTTGTATGTGGTTTGCATCGATTATTGTCAATACACATCAGAATAATATGCAAGTCTGATATTTAATATTTATGAACACATTTTGTTATACTACATAGAGATATAGGTGGTATCGCTACAATACCAGTCAGACGTATTACAACTGTCAACAGTATTTTCCGAAAATAAGAATTAGGATGTACAGTGTTTTTGTTCCTTTACAGAGTAGTATGCAAACAATATGTTTAATTTAGTTGAGGTATGAATGTCAGTATTGCATTGTCAAAAACATTTAGGGATTACTAGAAGTCAACAAACAACAGTTGTCGAAGAAATTATTAAATTCAATGGTCAGTCAATGCCAGCTAAGCCTATCAAGAGAGGTTATAAATTCTGGGTATGTGCAGATCAAAGAGGATATGTGTGTCAGTGTCCTGGATATTTACACTGGTAAAGTAGGTGAGACTACTGACAAACATTTGGAAGGACAGGTGGTAAGAACACTCTGCAAACATTTAGAAGAGTCGTCATGTGTGCAACTTTCTTCCGTTTCTTCGCCGTCTGTAGATTCACAGTCTGCAATATGGAGAGTTTCTGTCGTTTCTAGCCACATGTCTGAGCTATTTACATGCTTGTCTAGAAGATTTCGCACATCACATAGTCTTCACGCATGTTTTCTGCTAATTGCTTCATTTGGCGTCTGTGGTATATCTCCATGGCAAGCAGCAAAACATTTACATGGTTTGCCATCACCTGTGAGGGGAGACTGAATGTTCACCATTAAGTGGCTTGCGGAGTATAGATGTAGATGTACAGAATGTCTTTCACATCTCTAACCAGTTTCAGGACGGTATGTTTCGAAATACGCACCAGAAATGAAAAGGAAGTGCATGTCACAAAAACGAATATTCGTTTTCCCTTTCTACCAAAACCGTGCAACGATATTCCTCTTTAGTGAACGCCGCGATAAGGCGGCCGCGCCTCCCGACCATGCGCACAACGCTCACCATAATAGCTCGCGACTCGCCATTTCCAGGGATGGCCACCGTCACCGCAAGCGCCAAGCAGGAAAAACAGCCATTTTCATGATTTTTTTGGGTGACTTCCAGGTCATGTCACCAGCTAACATTCTGCATACAGACTTCCTTCAATGTTAACTAACACTGCTAAAAAAATCAATACATGTTTCGGCATGACAAGTCTGACTATTCCCTTGTAATATTTCCTCTTTCATTCCACTAAACTAAACTCAGATTTATTTTTTTTAAATCGATAATTACAAGTAGATGTCTAACACAAACGAAGATGTCTAATCTATAAACTAGGATGCCGTCCTACTCACTGCAACACCTGATCGTTAAAAGAACATTGTGTATCTACACCTTTTTTTTTGTTACAGTACAACTTTGTACGTGCAACATATAGATCACAAACGCTTCTATTGCACTCCAACAAGAGACTTTTTCGACAAGTCATCACAATGCAGGAAAACAGAGGGGCCACAGGTTTGAGTCCTGGACTGGGTCGTGCAGGGGAAGCAATCCTTAGGACTGTCAGTGGGACAGAGATGGAGGCAGTGGCAGGGGCTGGGGAGGGGGCTGTACTCACACAAGTGCCCACTTGTGGCGGCGGTTGCCCTTGTTACTGCTACAAAACGTAGGTTGCCACAATTAAATCGATATGCAATTTTAATTTAATTAATCGGGGTGGCAGATATGAGACGTTTGGGGCGGGACTGGCAGAAGTGACCACTTGTGGGGGCGGGTGGCGGCAGAGGTGGAGGCGGAGGGAGCTCAAGGACACGGCTGTCGGATGTGGGGACCCAGTATGTCAGGACCGACCAGGGGTGTACTAGAGTAGTCCATGCGGCTACCCTGCGACAGAACTGTCGTTGCTATACTACTAGCTGCATTGGGATAACGTAGTGCCGCGGTGGAGTAGCCGAGCGCTCTAAGGCACCTCGCTGCGGAGCGCGCGGTTGCTCGCCGTCGGAGGTTCGAGTTCTCCCTGGGGCATAGGTGTGTGTGTGTGTGTGTGTGTGTGTGTGTGTGTGTGTGTGTGTGTGTGTGTGCGCGTGTGTGTGCGTGTGTGTGTGTGTGTGTGTGTTAGGTTAGTTTACCTAGGTTGAAGTAGTTTGTAAGTTACGGACTGATGACCACGCAGTTAGGTCCGATAGATTTACAAATATTTGAACATTTTTTGATTATGTAGTATAACATCTAATGACGCGAATCATGTGTCGTCATCTCCCCCTAAAAAAAAATCGAGGTTGTGGCCTCAGTAGGCAAGGTAATGCTCAACGTTCGAGGTCCAATACTCATCGAATTCCTCAAGCACGGGAAAACCATTAACAGTGATGAGTGCTGTAAGGCACTCTGCAGACTACGCAAGTCCATCAGGAGCAAACGGCCTGGGCTGCTTCCAGGGGGAGAGATCTGCGCCATGATAACGCGTGGTCACACGTCCTCAGAGACACAAAGTTTACTCGCTAAGTTCAAATGGGAGCAGCTTGACTATCCGCCCTACAGCCTGGACAAGTTGCCCTGAGACTTCCAGCTGTTGGTTTGCCAAAAATAAAAATCTCAAACGGAAGCACTTCAACTCGGATGACGAACTAAAGGGCACAGTAGAGAATTGGCTCTTGTTCAAATGTTCAAATGTTTGTTAAGCTTATGGGACTTAACTACAAAGTCATCAGTCCCTAAGCTTACAAACTACTTATGAACTACCTAAGACTAAGGATGGCACAAATATCCATGCCCGAGGGGGGATTCGAACCCCCGACCGTAGTGGCCGTGCAGACCGTGACTGGAGCGCCTCAGTCTCCTCGGCCACCGCGGTCACAGGAATTCTGGCAGCTAGGAATCCTTCTTCTAATTAAACAATGGTATGGTTGTTCTGAGGATCGGTTTACTTTGGACAAAGACTTCAATTATGCCCACAGTGTCGTTTCATACCTTTTCGTTTGAATACCCTCATAAATGACCCAATATTTAAAAAAAAATAAAAATACCAGAGATATCACATTTACATGAAAAATGGTATTGGCAACATGTACAACGATGTCCGAACTGCCGGCCGCGGTGGCCGAGGTGACTGAGGCGCTCCAGTCACGGTCAGCACAGCCACTACGGTCGGGCATGGATTTTTGTGCTGTCCTAGTTAGTAAGCAGTTCATAAGTAGTTTGTAAGTTTAGGGACTGATGACCCCGTAGTTAAGTCCCATAAGCTTAACAAACATTTGAACATTTTTGAATGTCCGAACTATTTTTGACATAGTCACCAAAAGAATAGAGGCACTTGTCATATACTGGGACAACTAATGTATTCATGTGTCACAAACGTCTTCCTCCTGTGAATGAAACCTCTGTGTGACAGTTGTCTTCAGCTCTTACTGTGAAACAATGCAATCCGTCATTTAGAACAAGAGATGTGGAATTCTTACTGTACCTTATTGTGCTGCGCCATGACAATGCTCATCCTCATATAGCTCTGCACACAGCAATTGTTTTCCAAAAGTTGTTTTGGGTGCTGTTTGATCATACAGTGCTGATGACTTGGTGTGGACAGGATTTCTGCCAGATGTTTCCATCGCTCAGGTTCAAATGTTTATAATTCTGTAGGACTCAACTGCGTGGTCATTAGTCCCTAGCTTACAAACAACTTAAACTAAGGTAAACTAACCTAAGGACAACACGAACACTTATGCCCGAGGGGGGACTCGAACCCCTGACGGCGAACGGCTGCACACTCCGTAGCACGGCGCCCCAGTACGCACGGCTAAACGGCCGTGGCGGTTCTGGTTCGATATTTCGGCGGCCTTCTTCAGGTGCTCCCTGAAAATGCCGTTTTGAAGGATCGGGTCCAGTATTTATGCCCTGAGGGCCCTAGGCGCTTCGTAACCGGATTGCGCCCGACAGAGCACCTAACGTCCACTACCTAATAGGATAACCCAACTGGACGGAACGGCAGTCACAACACCAGTGATGAGAGAGCACATCTAGAACCATACCAGGTGGGCGCGGAACCCTCCATCTGAAGCGGGTCTCAGATGACAGTCACGGCCCCAGAGAACGGCCAACACGAGACAGGCGCGGACGGATGCTGGAACACTAGACGACAACTGAACCACCCAAGTCAGGCGCAGACAAAGGCCTATGATTACCACTGTGGCCGCAGATGACGGCCGGGCATGGCGCGGACGTGCGTTGGCACACTAGGAAGGAGTGAGGACCACTGGAACAACGCTAGGTGGGTACGGACCGGAAGGAAACACACGGTACGGCACGCACCTCAGATGACGTTCGCGGATCCAGAATATGGTCGAACTGGGTGCAGATGGCAGACGGAGCGCTACCAACAGATAAGACCGTTGAAACCAGCTCTGGCGGTCGCAGACCGGTTACGAAGCGTCCAGCACCGTCAGGGCACAAATACTGGACCCAGTCCTGTATAACGGCTTTCTTGGGGAACACCTGAAGAAGGTAGCGAGCTACGCCACCGAAATATCGTGCCAGAACGACGCGAACACCTGGCAGCAATCCCATCCACACCAGGTCAACACATCGCCGGGAAAGCCTCAAGGGTTACACACAGTCCTGATGTTGCTCCTAAAGATTTCCATCTTTTCTTGCACTTCAAGAAATTCCTGTGCTCCAGCCACCGTTTTGACAACGGTGAAGAGCTGAGGACAAGGTCACTCACTTGTACTTTTCACAGCCAGCAGCCTTCTACTACACAGTAATGCAGAAGTTGATTCAAAGATATCACAAGTGTAAAAATAAAACTAACTGAAACATTGATGCACTTTTTATGAACAGGGAAATATACTTTTTGCAAAAGATGAGGTCCCTCCACGCCTACAGCAACGTAGTGACCAACTCAATAGTTCTACTGTCACCTCCGTATTTGTTAGTTTTGCTAAGGTGAATCACAGGATGTGGGAGCCGCGATGTTATCCGTACGTGTGGGCACGATCACCCATTAATACGGTGCATCTGGAGATAGTAGTGGTCGAAAGGTAGTTGAAGGGTAAAGGTATGTAAGGGCAGAGGGAGCGAAGTGCCAAGGCAAGAGCCAAGGGAAAAAAACCTCTGCGACAGTGGGGTAGGTTGCAAGGGCGGTAGCGGTATGCTATCTGCGACAGATAATGCAAAGTTTGGTAATGTTAGTAAAGTGTATATCTCGGTACCGGTGCTTATGATGCGTATTGCTAGGTTTGTCGTAAAGAATCAGTCCGGTTGGTGCGAGGTTCTGCTGCAGCTAGATCGTATGAAGTCTCCTGAGTCGGCTGCGGCAGTATACCTGTAAACATAGCCAAATTTGCCATCATAGTTAGACAGTTCGGTCATGAACTGGCCAAATATGTAGAACTGTATAGGTCTGTTTGTGTTCAGTGCGCTGAATATGGTTTCCCTGCCTTGCCTGTTGGTCGGCTGTGAGCTCAGCTGGCAGTGCCAGTCGGTTTGCTGTTCTGCATATTCATCGTGTTTGCTATTTGGTGGTCCCTATGACCGTAGGTGGTTAGTCTCTGAGGAGAAGTGTTTTTGGTCGCTTATGTTACCACCTTTGTTTGTGATCATAGTTCCCCAAGCGTAGTATGAAGGGACTGTTCGAATGTCTCGAGTTTTTGTACAGTCGTTTAGCGAGTTTTATGAATACCACCGAGAGTCGCTCTAGGCGGTATTCATTGTGAAGATCCACGGCGCATGTGTATCGTGGGGCGTTGCTTATGATGCGTAGTACCTTGTTCTGTATGAGCTGCAGGCGGCGTCGCCGTGTATGCGCCGCATATGAGAAGCACGGAGCACCGTACGTCACCAGAGGTCTAATATGTGTCATTTATGTCTTCCTCGACACCCGACTATTCAGTTTCCTTTGCCTGTTGAGCATTGGGTAGAGTTGTTTGAGCCTTGCGTTTACTCGGTTGGTCATGTGTTGTATGTGTTCCCCCCATGTGAGTTTCCGGTCCAGCCAGACACGGAGATGTTTGACTTTCTCACGGAAACGTAATGGGCGTGCATGTAGAGTGATTGATCTACAGTGTTAGTGTTTGCGCAGTAATTTCGGTCTGCGTGTGAGTAGAACTGCATCGCACTTGTCGACATTTACTTTAATAGGCCATTTCTCTAACCAAAGTTCGGCAGTTCTGAGTGCATTCTGTAGGCGTTAATTAATGTCTGATGGCTTCCAATCTATCGCCATTATGGCGGAGTCATCTGCGTAGATTACGGTCATCGTGTTATGAGTGGATGGAAGATCATTAATGTAGAGGTTAAACAAGAGGGGCCCCAGGATGCTGCACTGGGGGACTCCGGCTTGAATACCGTGTCGTGTAGACTCTTTGCCCTGCACGTCAGTGTTGAAGCTTCTGTTGGTGAGCTATGAGTGTATTAGATGCACAAGTCCGTCGGGAAACGCGGCGTCATTAAGTTTGCGTATAAGGCCGTTGTGCCAGAGACGATCGAAAGCTTCCTCGATGTCTAGGAACACCGCCCCAGTGGCTTTGTTTTTGTTGTAGCCGTCTGTTACATGTTCAACTACGCGGAAGAGTTGTTGTGTTGTAGAGTGGTGACTCCTAAATCCGAATTGCTCCGGTCTTATGGTGTCAACTTTCTTGATGCACCTACATACATACTCCGTAATTCACCGTAAGGTGCGTGGTGGAGAGTACACTACTAGGCATTTCCTTTCCTATTCCACTCCCAAATTGAACGAGGAAAAAAAGAATGCCTATATGCCTCCGAACGAACCGTAATTTCTCTTATCTTGTCTTTATGATCTTTACGCGAAATGTAAGTAGCCGGGCCTCTAAATTTACTTAACAGAAATTCACGAAAAGAACGTCGTCTTTCTTCCAACGATCCCCAATTGAGTTGCCGAAGCATTTCCGTGACACTCGCGCATTGGTCGAACCTACCGGTAACAAATATAGCTGCTCGTCTCTGAACCGCCTCTATGTCTTCCTTTAAACTGATCTGCTGCGAGTCCCAAACACTTGAGCAATACTCAAGACGTGGTCGTACAAGCGTTTTATACGCGGTCTCCTTTACAGGTGAAGTACATCTTCCCAAAATTCTCGCAATAAACCGAAGTCGACTGTCCGCCTTACTCACAACTGTCCTTACATGCTCGTTCCATTTCATATCGCTCTGCAATGTTACGCCTAGAAATTTGAGCGACGCCACAGCATCAAGAAGCTCACTACTAATGCAGTATTCGAACATTATGGGATGGTTTCTCCTACTCATGTGCATCATATTATATTTTTCTACATTTAGAGCTAGCTGCCAATCTTCGCACCAACTAGAAATTTTGTCTAAGTCATCCTGTATGCTATTACAGTCAGTTACACCCATACACCACAGCATCAGCAGCAAACAGCCGCAAATTACAACTTACTCTGTCCATCAGATCATTTATATAGATAGAAAATAATAGCGGTCCTATCACACTCCCCTGGGGCACGCCTGACGATACACTCGTCTTTGATGAACACTCGCCGTCGAGAACAACGTACTGCGTTCTATTACTTAGGAAGTCTTCCAGCCAGTCACAAATCTGTGAACCTATTCCATAAGCTCGTATCTTCGTTAGCAGTCTGCAGTGTGGCACCGCGTCGAACGCCTTTTTGAAGTCGAGAAAAACACAATCCGCCTGTTGCCCTTCGTCCATGGCTCGCAAGATGTCATGTGAGAAAAGGGCAAGCTGAGATTCACATGAACGATGTTTCCTAAACCCGTGCTGATTCATGGAAAGAAGCTTTTCCAGAATGTCTGAAGAAGAATGTCTGAACACCATTTGTAACCACCTTTTATTAAGTTTGGACGTACTTTATTATACGATAAATGTGAATGTTGGCAACATGACAGCACTTGCAGCTGGTGCCCCACCTGCACGACGTGGTCGGAGGCGGCGGCGTCGCCGCCCTCGGTGCCCATCTGTCGCAGGTAGTCGTGCCAGAGCGGCAGCTCCCTGAGACGCGCCGCCCACGTATCCTGCTTGAGCACGCCGGGCTCGGCGACGTCGTGCAGCAGCAGCAGCGGGGCGGCGCCGCCCCCGCGCAGGCTGCCCGCGTCCGCCGCCTCGGCCGCCGTGGCCGGCAGCACGCCCGCCGCGCCGCCCACCACCAGCAGCGGCAGCCGCGACGGCACCGCCCCCACCACGCCCAGCGGCAGCTCCGCGGACTCCCCGGACAGCACCACCACCAGCGTGCCGTTGCTCACGTCTGCCGGCACACGGGGTCAAACTGTCATCCACTAGAGGTCTCAACTCACATGTAGTCTGCTACCGCCGACCTGTACTATGTGATCAAAAGACACCCATTAAGACATATGGTTTTCATATTAGGTGCATTGTGTTCCTAGCTACTGCCATGTACTCCACATCAGTGACCTCAGTATCCTCGGGCATGGATATTTGTGCCGTCCTTAGTTGTAAGTAGTTCATAAGTAGTTTGTAAGTTTAGGGACTGATGACCCCGTAGTTAAGTCCCATAGACTCTACATACATATGAACATTTTTGACCTCAGTATTCATTAGACATTGTGAGAGTACAGAATGGGGCGCTCCTCGGACTTCAATCGTGGTCAGGAGGTTGTCACTTTATCAGAAGTCTATACGCGAGACTTGAAAGACGGTCGTCTGCCTTCTTCCCTAGGTTTTTAACTTTGTTTTTTATCTAAGTTCACTAGACGGGTTTGTTCAGAAGCATGAGGATAGCAATTTGCGGTGTTATGGCTTCACTGTATCAGGTTTAGATGGAATACCAAACTGTGGCGAATGAAAATTCTTGCCCGGCCGGGATTCGAACCCGGGATCTCCTGCTTACTAGGCAGACACGTTGACCACTCCGCCACCGAGGACAAAGTGACCAGCCCGACTGCAGAAGACTCTTCCCTGCACGTCTCCCGCCACACACAAATCTCCATTCGCCACGCTGCCTCATTCCTATGTGTCCTCGGTGGCGGAGTGGTCAACGCGTCTGCCTAGTAAGCAGGAGCCCCGGGTTCGAATCCCAGCCAGGCACAAATTTTCATTCGCCACAGTTTGGTATTCCATCTAAACCTAATACAGTGAAGCCATAACATCGCAAATTGTGTTTTATTTCATTCATTTGAACGCTGTAATTCGTCAAAAAAGATGTGTTAATATTGCTGGGATCTTATTGTGCTAATAATTTATCATTGTGTCTATGAATGTGACAATATGAACGGTTTCTCCGTGACACCACTGTCCCTATGAGAATGTGTACTTGCTTTATTCTGTATGTGCATGTATCTTCTAGCATGGGAGTCTGAGTATATGTATGAGAATTTTCGTCATCGGCTGCTGGCTGCTCACTACTAGTGTTTCTCTGGCTTCATGTCGATAGGTAGTAGTTACCAAACTATGCTTTTGATTATACCAAAGAGGTTCCCCCACCCTTTGGTTACAATTGGGGTTGGCAATGCCTGATAGCGAGCCTCGGTAGGACGTGTGAGTCTAGCCTCTCCCCACCACCTCAGTTTGCTGGGTTATTACCTATTTCCGATAGTGGTGGGGGCTCGCTGAGTCTTGTCACTCTGTGGCTGTGCTTCGACCTGGTAAGACGTTCTGATTTTCTTTCCTCCCTTGAGATGGTTGCGATTCGTTGTCTGGTTTGTTCAAGTTAGACTTCAAAACTTTTTCGGGATAAGTTTCTCCGATCATGTACGGAAGTGTATTCAATTTCATTATGGTGATTTTGCATAGGTAAACATGGTGAATATGTAAATAATTCGGTTTGATTATGGCTGGAATTCGGTAACCTTTGTGAGACTAGCTGGCGGTGTACGAATTCTGTTTAATTTCTTTCTAGCTTTGTGGAATGCGACTGAAATGTAGGAATATTTTTATTCTGTGTAATGTATGTGAAATATTCCTTTCCGTTTTCTCCTTCCGAGAGTGATATGTACTCCACGTTTTGTGTTCTCAGAACAAATCCTTCAGCTTCCCCTGTGTCTGTTTCTACGCTCGTCAGGCAAGAAATTATGCATGTATCTTTCTGATTTCCATTAGTACATTGTGATCTCCTCTCCATCTATTTTAAATTGCTGTTTCGTTTCCAAACTTGTACTTTGCATTCAGACTATGTCAGTAAATTCTCTTCTAGCCTTGTACGACCCCCTTTATTAGCTTGCTTATGAAATACTACGTATTTCTAGGGGCTGAATGCCGTATTTCTTAGTTGATTTACTCCGTCTTTGAATTTATTCCATTTTTTATTTTATTTTTGAAGACTGGACTTTGTCCATCCGTGTAAACCCTTCCAATCGCTTCTGGCTGTATTTCTTTAGCTTCCTTACGAGATCCTTCGCATTTCTAAGGGTTTCATGCCGTAGCTATTTTTCTTTATTTTTCGGAAATTGAATTTTTGTATTTTTACTTCAAGGTTTATAGCTAGTCACTTGAGTTCCTGCCACTGCTCACACACCAGTACCTTACTATTGCGTATTCTTGCTTCCTAATCTATGATTCCGTTAATTATTGTTGAAATGAATACGATATCTAAGCACTTCGCCTTCAGTGGGGTGCGAACATGTAAAGAAGCAGACACGTGCCGTATGTCTTAAAGAGTCTGCATGCTCACAGATTGATGTAAATGGAAATTAATTTCGCTATTATCGCGTACCATCTCAAGCAAAGAAAGACAGACCAGAGCCACCTACGATGTTTATTTTCCTTGTGTTGTGTGGTACATCCTGGTTCGCTGAATTTCGTCTACGATAGCGGCGCCTTCTTCTGCTTCATATCAGCATGCTGAGTTGGGTGAGTTACGCTTTGCTTCACGCTTGTGACTGGCTGAATGCTTGTTGATTGTAAATCCCTCCTCCGATGATGTTCAGTTCAGATTACTTTGTTTATTTGAAATGGGATGCATTTTTATTGTTTAACAAAATTGGTTCCCCCATTTGCTCATGTTTGAACTGAATAAATAATTTATTGTCAGTGAAATTTTGTCCTACTTATGAATATTAGTTTATGAATACCCCTCCCCTTTTTATTTAATGTTGTTTGTCACCAGTGATGAGAACAAATTCAGATGCAAATTATCATATTTTAATTCCGTTGCGCCATAAATGGTCTCTCAGCCACCTTAATGAAATCGTTTAGTTCGCACTGGCCTGTATATTAATTATTGTGTGTAATGCTCGTGATCTATGACGTTGTGTCGGCCACCGTCTCTTTGCCTTCCTGCTGCTAAAGTAAATTTTGAGTCTGTTTTAAATTTTGGGCCGGATAACAAGATTCTGTTGCACGAAGTAGTCCGTAGTTCACACGATTCCTTTAACTGGTTTTTACGGCCAGAATTATGTGTTGAAAGTAAGCTTCTAACTGGCTCTTTTCAGTTAGAATTAATTTTACAAATAACTGTGGTCTTACAGACTTACTCTTTCCTAAACAGCCCTAGGTCCACTGTTTCTGATGTGATGGTGAACTGGAAGGGTGAAGAGACATGTACACCATGAAAGCGTACAAGCCAATCTTGTCCGTTGAATGAAGAGCGTTGTACAATGTAATAGGCAGGCATCATCTATCTACAAATGCACCAGCGGAAAAATTAGTAATGCTGGAATGGAGTTCCCAGTAATAGAAACAACCGCAGGTAAAGTAACTAAGCTACCTCGTTCCCCAGATGAAGCGAATCTTTTCATGACACGATTCGATTAGGCTGTTTTATTGTTTTAATGTCAGTCTCGTCCATGTTTCACATATCTTTCGGTTCAAAGTTGTGTCGTTTCATTATAGTAGACAGGTTATCGAAAATGGCGCCAACGTTTGTTTTATTAAAGCTAGAAGCTCGGTCTAAGCTGGTAGCTTCAGGAGTCCCAATTGACACATATTTGTCTCTCTTCATGAACCCACAAAAGCAGTCAAACGCAGCTCCAATAGAAATAGCTAATTCGTAACGGCCGCACGGGAATAGCCGAGTAGTCTGGAGCGCCACGTTGCGGATCACGAGTCCTCCCGCGTCGGAGGTTCGAATCCTCCCTCGGGCAAGGATATTTGTGTTGTCTTTAGTATAAGTTCCCCGTTAAGTCCCATAAACTTCACAAACATTTGAATATTTGAAGTCGTAACGCTATGTGCATAATTTCTACCCAAAAATAACAACTAATATCAATTTTACCCCATCTGAGATAGATATTTTAAACAAAGGGCTGAAATGTAATGTCATTCCAAAACTGAGCAGTGCTAATATCAAGCGTACTGTAGCAGAAGTAAAACTTGCTGTAATGAAATCTCAACTAAAAAAAACAGAGAGCTGTCAAATTGCTCCAAAAACTAAAAAACATTATTACCAAAAGTAAAAATAATAGAAATACGAACGAAGCAAACATTATTAGGAATATTAACCACAAACTAACAACTGACTAGCAATTTTAGTCAAAGCTGATAGAGGCAATACACTGATTATTATAAGTGAAGACGTCTACATTTCCAACACAATAAAATTTTTGATGAGAACAGACTAACGGAAGTCAGTAAGGATCCAACTGCCAAATTTCACACAATTATTAGGAAGCTGATTGTTTACAATAATTTTCTGTTTTCGCCCAAACATAAAGTATCACTAGAAGTTATGAACCCATCATTACCTAAATTAAGGACACAAATTATCTACATAAATCTAACTATCCTATATGTCCGATTGTTAATAACATCAACTGTCCATCTTACAACATGTACAAAAATCTTAATGAACTCCTTAAAAACTTTTATGCCTTCAAGAGAATTATAGCATTAAGAACAGTTATGAATAGGCCAAAGCTAATTATAATGTAGAAATTCCAGATGATGCACATTTTGCTTCATTAGATATTACTAACCTTTTAGTAGCATACCTGTTCATGAGGCTACCAATATCATTAAAGAGAACTTAATCCATCATAAAATCATTAGCACTGGAGAGATAACAGAGTTCAATGAGCTTCTTGAAACCACACTGGCCTTCAACTACTCCTGTTTTAATAATAAAATATACTTACAGAAAGGTGGCCTTTCTATGGGAAATTCTATTGCAGGCACTATAGCCGATATCTTTGTAATCTATACTGAATTACAATTTTATAAAAATAATCCAGAGAAAGCTAGAAAAATTATTTATTTCAAATGATACGTCGATGTTTGTACTCATATTATATAAAGGTTCTAAAGAAGAGATTGACATACTCACTAACAAATTTAATGACATGCATCCCAAACTTACATTTACAGTAGAAGACGAATATAAAAAGAGCGTAAACTTATTGGATAGTACAATTACAAATCAAAATGATAAACATCTTTTTATGACTTACAGGAAACCAACTGTACAGATACAATAAGCAATGCTACTTCAAGTCACCCACTAAATTACAAGAATGCATTCTTCCGAACTATGATTCACAGAATATTAAAACTTCCTCTGCAACCAGAATATTGTTGTCATTATGTCAGAACCAAAATAAACAAGCACCAGTTTGCTGCTACATATGAATGTATTACATCTGTAATAAAATAGCTTTTGATAAAGTTTTTGGTTTTCAGGGCCCTTAAAACTAAGAGCCAGATAAAATGAAATATATGCCAAATTTATAAGGTACATCAATAATATAAACTTATTTGGTTAAAATATGGCAATGAGAGCTGAAGTCATTAAAATGACCGTGTGTCTTAAACTGAAAAATAAAATTGTTGGATGGATCAAAAGATTAACCAGTCCACAGGAGATAATCTAATTGTTCAAAGAAATAGCTATCTCTGAAATCTAGCTGCTTATTTATGCAATCTAATGATTTATTTTAATGATGTGTGTAGATTTCTATTTGTTCAAATGCACTGAGTAGTTGACCTTTGGCAACATTGTGTAAGATTTTCATATTGTCGGAGGTAGACCCTTCTGAATGATTGCACTCATCGAGATGTTGGCCAAAAATTGATATCGTGCGTGCAATACCAGTGGTATGTTCTTTAAACCGTGTTAGAAAGCTACGGCCGGTTTGTCCGATATATTGTTTATCACAATCTTTACATTGTATCTTGTAGACACCGGATTTTTGATACCTATCAGACTCACCAATTGTATGTTCGAATTTAGTCTAAAGTTGGTTATTTATCGTAAATGCTATGGTAAGATTGGAACTTTTAAACAATCTATTTATCTTATCTGAAAAAAGTCCCATTTATGTCATTTCTGCATATCTCCTTTTATCATTGGTCTGTCGTAATTCATGGTATATCAAATCAACTTCGTTTGCTTTAAAGTTGTTAGCTATGGCTATTTGTTTTCGAACATTAATTTTCGGAGACAAATAGCCATAGCTAACAAGTTTAAAGCAAAGCGCCTTCTTTATTGCGGGACATCGATCGTCCTATAAGAAGATTATTTAACATTATTATTGCTATGGATGTTCGTCAGTTCAGATTATGTCCTTGTGAATGTATGATTGGATCAGAAGCAAATAGTATATGCTTGTATTGTAAGTGGACCAATAAAGTGATATTTGACTGACGAAGAGATATCTCAATAAAATTATGCCAATTCCCTTCCAATTAGAATGCTAGTAATAAGGATGAAAAACATTTTGGAGCGCTCTCGCCGCGATAGCTGGAAAGCAGCGCCGTGTAATGAACTTGGATTCAGCCGCGCTGGTACGTGCGCAGAGAGGCGGCGCAGTCGTCTGTTCGCTAGTGCGCATGCGCAGACATGAAGTCAGGCCTGGTGGCTCGTGAGTGCTGAGGCTGACTGCAGCACCAGATCAATATTTCACTTCGCGCTGCGTGTAACGGTTGCGGAAGAATAGTATATGACGAATATTGCGGCATACAGAGTCAAATAGCGCGCTGGCTTAGACGTCTTCCGTGTTGTCGCTCAAACCTACTTGTGTGTGGCTCGTATTCAAATACCTCTGAGTCTAAATTTTTAATTTCTGTAAATAAAATTAATATTTTTTAAACGTTATAGTTACTACCCGCAGTGAATACATGCAGTTGGCAACGCGGTTATAAATTATCCTGAAGGTCTTACTGTCAATAAAGTATTAATTGATATTTAATTAAAGGCAATCATACAAAGGTTGACGTGTTTGACGTAAAACTTCAATCACAAGCAACATTAGTAATGTTTAGCCAACATGCGAGTGAAACTGCGCTTTTCAGCCAAGCAGTTTCATTGGTCGGTTGTGTAGAACGCGGATGACGTGGTGGTGATACTGCTAGCTTCGTTATTTCCATTGTCAGTCATGCTTTGTGCGTTCGCGGAAGAAGTGTTTCACGGTGTATTTCTTCGTGAAATTGCGCGATACGTACTCTGGGACATGGAGAATTCTGTCGATGATCTGCTACAGAGGCCATTTTCCAGTAGACCTTTGGAAGAGAAACTGAAAGTGAAAGAGTTAGGCAGACCTACACCACTTTTAAATCTCAGTCTAAAGGCTATAGGAGATGGCAAGAAAAGTGAGTACACGAGGAAATTTAGAACGAAAGTGTATGAAAATAGTTGGATAAGCGGATGTGATACTCGCAATGCACTTGTTTGCTTTCCATGTTTGTTTTTTGGGAACAGTGATGTGTGGAGTACAGGGGGAGTGAAAGACCAAAAATGTTCAAATGTTTGTAAAGTCAATGGGACTTAACTACGGGGTCATCAATCCCTAAACTTACAAACTACTTACAAACTAGCTAATACTAAGGACGGCACAAATATCCATGCCCGAGGGGGGATTCGAACCCCCGACCGTAGTGGCCGTGCAGACCGTGACTGGAGCGCCTCAGTCCCCTCGGCCATCGCGGCCTCAGTCTCCTCGGCCATCGCGGCCGGCAGTGAAAGACCTCGGACATCTTAATGCATTAAAAAGAACCAGAAGGGAATCATAAACATATAAATAACATACTCGATCTTGGTTCATTAGGTAAAGCTAATATCACAACAATTTTAAGTCGTGCTTTTTATTTTAGTATATTTTGTTTCCTGTTTATTTTTGTAATATTGTAGCACACTGGTCAAATTTTGTACGAGCCGCCACTGGTTATTAGAGAGATCAATTGCACTCGTCTTCCCAGGCACCTGTTAAGATACTTAACGTACATCTTAAACGGTCTGAGCAATTTATTTTCCCACCTACAGAACGTGAAACTAATCTTTTCAGCTCTTTGTTCTCCAAAAGTACTCACAGGGAACAGACTCCGAGGTACGTACAAGATAATAATTCGTGTTCCGACGTCTGGCAGAATTAATTTTCGAATAGCAGCTTGTGCCAGCTGTTAAGATGTTATCGGGCGCGAAGTGACGGAGCATCGGGTTGGCTCCACGAAAGCGTGTTTCGGCAGTCCGCACGAGGTCGCGAAAGAACCGCTACCGGCCGCTTGATTACAGTGCTTGTTGCCGTTCCGGCTCCCACAGTGGGAGAGGAAAAACACCGGCCGCCTAACTGCCTGGCGCTCCCTGCTCTTAGACTAATCCGTTAACGAAGCGAGTATTACGCTCAATAAAAGCGGCAATTTATTTTCATTGTACCGAATGCTGTAACTAGAGAAGGCACTCTTGAGTCAGTGCATTACAGGAATTTCTTCACGAAATGTGAATAGTAACGAAGTATTCACTGTTTTGTCTGACAATTGCTGCTTTATAGGCGTCCGGACATAATCCCCACTGGCAGCCACAATTTATTTCATTGGAGTGTACGTCTGGAAACACACAACGTATTATGATGCAGAGCAACTAAAAAACCTCACAAAAACATTTTAACCCTCGAACGGCAGCGCTGGAGCAAATATGCTACCACTTTTCTTTTAATGCTCACTGTTGTCGCAATAATGGAGATGCCGTATTTTCGCTTAAGCTATTCTTCAATTAAGCCTTAACAATCATGTCAGTGGCGGTTCTGAGTTCCTAGTGCACGGCTGTGTCCACCCAAAATAAGTTTTGTTAGGGAATGAATTTGATAGAGCACTGAAAGACCTATGTCGAAAAAAGGCCCCTGGAGTAGATGATATTACCTCAGAGCTACTGTAGTCTCTGGGAGAACCAGCCATGACAAAATTGTTGTGTAAGATGTATGAGACAGGCGAAGTACCCACAGACTTTAAGAAAAATGTTATAATCCCCATTCTAAAGAAAGCAGGTGCAGACAACTACAGATCCATCAGTCTAATAAGTCATGGTTGCAAAATATTAACAGAAGGGTGGAAAAGCTGGTAGAAGCTGACCTCGGAGAAGATCAGTTTGGGTTCAGGAGAAATGTAGAAACACGGGAGGCAATACTCACTTTACGGCTTATCCTAGAAGATAGATTAAGAAAAGGCAAACCCACATCTCTAGCTTTTGTAGATTTGGAGAAGGCTTTTGACAATGGTGACTGGAATAAGCTCTTTCAAGTTCTGAAGCAAGCAGGAGTAAAATGTAGGGAGCGTAAGGTTATATACAACTTGTACAAAAACCAGACAGCGGTTGTCAGAGTTGAAGGGCATGAAAGGGATGCAGTGGTTGGGAAGGGAGTGAGACAGGGTTGTAGCCTTTCTCCAATGTTATTCAATTTGTACATTGAGCAAGCTATAAAGGAAAGCAAGGAGAAATTTGGAGAAGGAATTAAAGTTCAGGGTGAAGAATTAAAAACATTGCGTTTTGCCGACGACATAGTAATTCTGTCAGAGACAGCAAAGGACCTGGAAGAGCAATTGAACGGAATGAACAGTGTGCTGAGAGGTGCATATAAGATGAACATTAACAAGAGCAAAACTAGGGTAATGGAGTGCAGTGTAAGAAAATCAGGTGATGCTGCAGGAATTAGATTAGGTAACGAAGCAATAAAGGAGGTAGATGAGTTTTGTTACTTGGGCAGTAAAATAACAAATGATGGTCGCAGTACAGAGGATATAAAATGCAGAATGGCAATGGGCAGAAAAGCGTTCTTGGAAAAGACAAATTTGTTATCATCGAATATTGATTTAAGCCTAAGGAAGTCCTTTCTGAAGGCATTTGTATGGAGTGTTGCCTTGTAAGGGAATGAGACATGGACGATAAACAGTGCGGACAGGAAGAGGATTGAGACTTTTGAAATGTGGTGCTACAGAAGAATGCTGGGTGGATCGCGTAACTAATGAGGAGGTACTGAACAGAATTGGGGAGAAAAGAAATTTCTGGCATACCTTGACTAAAAGAAGGGATAGATTGGTAGGACACATTCTTAGACATCAAGGAATTGTGAATTTAGCCTTGGAGGGAAGTGTGTGGGGTAAAAACTGCAGAGGAAGACCAAGAGATGGATACAGTAAGCAGATTCAGACAGATGTAGGTTGCCGTTTTTATGTGGAGATGAAGAGGCTTGCTCAGGATAGGGTATTGTGGAGAGCTGCATCAAACCAGTCTCCGGAATGAAGACCACAACAACAACAACAGGGAATGCATTGCTGGGAGCAGATTTGCACCGCGCTGCCTCTCATGTCAGTAGATTTGAATTGTTTTGTGTTACGTCTAGTTTTCCTTGTAAATTGATTTGTGGCTGTTTCTAGTTTATTGTATAAATTTTACCCTACATATTATAATGCTCAATAATTTAATTTTTCGTAAACAGAACTCTCGATAAATTTTCCTCTAGTTTCTCTTGACTAGCCATACTGCAGTATCCGTCAATTTCATTTTTAACCCTTTATTAAGCCTTACACAAAGTGAAAATGAGTGTTATTCTACTACATAATTTAATCTTCAGACGTGGTATGGGTCTAACAGACGAGGAAATACACTTTTTTCTACGAGTAATGAAGGTCTTAGTAATTTTTGTGTAGATTTCTCATCAGATCATGAACAGGATACTACTATTCAAATGTAAATCATAGTTCCGATACCGAACAAGATTTCAGACGCAATGAATCTGGTATTGAAGACGGTACCACTCTGTGGAGTAAAACGCCATACAAGCAGCACTCCAAAACACTGAAAGAGAATATCATACAAATCTTCCGTGATTCAAAAGGGAACGCAAGGGGCGTGAGGTCAGAGACGCAAGTTCTCTCATTCATGATAGATGATGTAATTGACGAGTTAATTGTGTGTACTAAGTTCCACATAACGGAGAAAAAAGCTGACACTAATTACTCAAGAGACAGGAATTACAGAGAAGTAAAGAAAGAGGAAATGATAGTATTGCTAGGTCTATTATACATCATTATTGCCCACTTTCGGAATAATTTACATTTATTATATTTATATACCGAAGGTAATTGATATACTTATTCATATATTAACAAATGTGATATTTCTACCTGTACATTCAACTATTTTTGCCATTACGATCACTTAGTAGCTATAGACCACGTTTGTAAAACGGAATACACAGTGGTAGCAAATCTGCACCACGCTGCTGCTGAAGTTATAATAACTGGCGCTTCCGCGCGAGGGTTAATAGAAAATGTTTATTACAATTTCTTTGTTATATCAGGGTGTAAACGCACCGGGACAACCGGGAGATCTGGGAAAACTAGGGAATACTTTTATCCGGGAGGAATCCGGGGATTTTTTACAACTCAGGGAATTTTTCATCGTTTAAGTAATAAGTTAATTTTTTTTTTTTGTTATTTTGGCTGATAAGAATTTAACTATAGCCCGCTACCTCAGAATAATACTGTAGTAAAGTAAAACTTTCGTTGAAACGGAAACGTGCGATTTCCAACAACAAAATGCCGTGTGCCTAGTCTATAAGCGTCTGCGTATAGCAGAATGTGTCAAAGGTGTTAGAACGAAGAATATGCAATATTTCGCAACAAAATGTTTTCGATGAGTCTGATGTATCATCTGTTTCCATTCTAGCCATCGTGAATAGTGGTTTGAGAATCGTTACTTTCAAAATAAATGGCTTTTTCGGTCAATGTTAATTACGTTAGTACTGAGAATGTGCTATGCATTTCTTAAATCACGATCCGTTTAACTACCGTTAAAAACTTAACACCTTGTGGACCAGCACTTAGAGAAATTTACGGCTCTGAAGATCAGCCATTTATTTAAAGAATTAAACGGCGCATGTATGTTTTATATGTATCTTAGAGGGGAACGAAGACGAAGATTCAAGGTTTGTTTAGCATATCTATTTAAGTTATTTAATAGATAACAAATTATGTAGCAACGACTGCAAAAAACAAAATTATTCCTAATTATGGAAAGTGAAGCTAGAGAATCAGGAGTTTCTCTATAATTATGCGTTTTGATCGTACTTTCGTTGTTTTATTAGGTTTATGCACAACAACTTAATCGAAATGCGTGACGTATTCGAAGAAATGAGAGAAATATTTTTCACAATGAAATAAAGCTGTTCTATGGGGTACCACCCTAATAACATACGCGAATATCGTAAATTCTTAAAAAACCTGCAAAGTATTTTACAAAACGGAGTAAATGACAAACGACCTTCTCATAATTTACATCATCTTAGTCAACATGGAGAAGTGAAATATATGCTTCTCTTATAAAACCGACGTTAAAAACATTATTCTCACTGGCTGTACGTAACTCGCTTGACTGGCTACTCTTACCTCCCATCAATTTTCGCGCTATTACCAACATTTGTTCGTCACGAAAAAACACGCTAAACCGTAAGTCGTTACAAGACTGGCAAGTTCTGCGCCGGTGTATAAAACATAAATTTTTAAGGATTTGTAAAGTTTTACTGCGCCAAACCAAGTATATTGCTACTTAGACAATGTGTAATTCACCCGAGAAAAAGTGTATTTTAATACGGGAGAAATTTTTCCTTTCACCCGGGAGATCCAGGAAAATTCCGGGAATTTTTTTCGATTTACGCGTTTACACCTTGTTAAGCAATATCTTCTATGTGAATAAAAACCAGTTTTCTTCACGTGTGGAAGAGCATTACTTGTGAATAGTTCGACAAATTTGGCCGACCTTTTTTTGGTACGTTTGTAATTCTAACTCAACAATATAACTCACGATTCTAACGTGGGAGAAGAGGGGTAATTCATTTATTACTTTTTTTAATTTATTATTTCTATGTGGGCCTGCAAAAGCTGTCAGAAAACAAATGGAGACAGTTATAAATGTAAGGCGGAAAATTATAACAAAGCGCAGGAACGACACCTGAGTTTAACCGATCACCATGAAATTTGTATTCTGGATTTCTGTATCGGTCGAAACGTTCTCAAGTGAAGCTCTCTCACATATGAGACAATTGATTTTTATTTATATAGAAGATATTGCTTGATATATAACAAAAAATTATAATAAACAGTTTCTACTAAATTGTTTTTGTGTAATTTTAAGTTTTTCTGCATAATAATAAAATTGTGTGTTTCCAGACGCACACTCCAAACTTCTTCTTTTTTATATATAACTAGCTGAATACCCCACGTTGCCCAGGTATTTATTTATTTACTCCTGCTTTGAGTCAGTACTTCCCCTATCCCTTCCCTCTCTGTCCATGTCCTTTTTTCTAAAATCATGTTATATTTATCGAAGAATATATAAGAAATAACGCTGTCTTGCATAATGTATAAAATTATAAGTGCAGTATCCAAACGATGAAAGATATTTGTCAAAATACAAATGACACATAAAATTCGTACGATCTCATATTTATTGCATTATATGTTGTACAGTTGTATAACATTCATTTGTATAAGTGATGTATGCCTGTAAAATCTGTTGCGAATACAATTAGTAGAAGAGAAGTAATAGATTATGGGTCGGTTTTCCATGAACTTTACTGTTTATATGCTCATATCTCTTGAACTACGTGTCTTAATGTGATCCAATAACGAAGGTACATTCAGCTATATGTGCGTATACTGTCTGTATAATTTCCTGTGACTACAATTTGTAGTGTAGAAATTATAAATTGTAACGTCATGCCGAATCCAGTAGTTTTAGTCCATGAACAGCAGAAAAGTAGTAAGCGAGAAACTTTTTCCTTTCATAATATTGCTATAGTTGTCAGCGAGAAAACGTTCAATAAAGGTTTGAAATTGTGTTTAAAGTTTGTTGCAATCTGCTAAGTTACCTCGGTCTCATATATTGTATTCAAAAAGTCTCGTCGCTATATGTAGCAGTTCTTGCAGCTCCTATTGTTTATGACGTTATATCTCCTGAACCTTATGTCGTATATGGTTCTTACTTCTACAGAATTGGTACCTCACGGTAAGGAATATGTGTACCAAATTTGGTTGAAATCTGTCCATCCATTTTTTCTTCGCATCTCACTGTTTATGACGTCATATCTCGTGAACTATATATTGTACGTGATCCTTACACTTACCGTCCTCATGGATTGGAGCTTACATGTGCAAAATTTCATAAAGATTGGAACAAAAATATAGGCTTGATTTTTTATTTTATTTTATTTTTCGTTGGAGCGCGCTTGGCATCTCGTCTGCTGGGGTTTCAAATGGACGGGAGGACCTCATTTTGTTTCGCCACCGCCCCGAGCCTCCAACAGCCTCAGTCCGCCAATGACCGTCAGTGGTGTACGAATTAGAACTCCGTTGACTTGGCCGAAAAGCTAATGATCATGCTCTTTCGAACGTCAGATAAATCGCTCCATTTTAGCGTTACGACAACACCTGCAGTGTTTTCCTCCACACACCCCTATTACACGATTTACATATCATCAAATGCAATCACACCGTGTATTTTCTCGCGGAAATAAATGTTGAAGTCTTTAAGTGACACATTCCTGTTTGTTCAGTTCTCAGCAGTGTAAACAATCTGTCATACGACTAGTAGGGGAGGGGGGAGGCAAGCTGCCCCGTGCGCGGAGTATAACGGGCGCCAGAACGGGCAGAGGTATTAGAATAGTTACTGTGGTTTTCGGAAAGGTAAAGAAATGAACTGACGAAACTTAAGCTCTTTTTACACGAAAAATTTTCACGTGAAAATCGACTACTCAAAGTGGGTGCGCCATCGTGCCTGCGAGTAAATAATTATTCAGTAGTCAACTAAATAAAGAGTGCGTCTATGGCGCCAAAGATCTGTAGACTGAGCTGCAGACTGCGCATGCGCAGTAATAAGGAACGATAATGGCGTCTGTTAACATCGTATGTTAAATTCTTCTGGCTGATCTCATTATTATTATAGACATGCTCCCGTAACTTCTAAAACTTTATTCTGTTGTTTGCTTGGTTTTCTCATCATGCTGAAAAGGTTGCACCACGGTGTAGTTCTTTTTTTAAAAGACTAACGGTCTTCTACAAGAGATAAGAAATAACTGCAAGAAAAAGGTATTTTACAGGGCCGGCGCAAGGCACGTGCGAAACGTGCGGCCGCACGGGGCGGCACTTTCCGAGGGGCGGCAAATTCACCGCCCCACCCCCCTTTTTTTTTCTTCTTCTTCTTCTTTAGGACAAATTCAAAATTCATGCACAAGATGGGATTCGAAAACGAACCTCGGAGCGAGGGGCTTCGGGAACTGTGGCATGTTTACGCCGGAGGAACAGAGAGGGGGAAGCAGTCTGGCGTACACGCCAGTATTCTTATGATTGGAGCGCTGCCAGTCTGTTACGCGCCGTGCGTTTAGTCACAACTAATTTTGCAGGAGACGAAACCTAATTTGGAAATTCAAATGCAATATTAGATACTGCGGTTACATGTTAAGCCTAAAGAAATCCTTTAATGGCAGTTTACGAGTGTTTTATTCTTCCCGAATTATGGAAAAATGGTTGAACATTACTACGGTCAAATATGTCCCACAACTATAATGGCTAGAAGTATTCAGAATGGGTAAATACGCTGCGAGTAATTAAAAGGGATAAAGATATTGGTAGTAAACCTGGAATAAGTTGGGTTTCGACGTATTTTTGAAACTTTTTGCTGACCGTTTCTGAGTGATAGTGGGACGTTTTGGTTTTTGAGGCATGAAACACCTGTCTCCGTCTGCTTGAACAAAAATTAAACTCTGACCGGCACTTTTGTTTGAGAATAATACTCGCACACTATTACATTGCCAACATTTATTTACTGTATAATGCGGTGTGAATCCATGTTTTATCTAAGTAAATTACTGGTTCCTTCGATTCTGATAAAGACCTGAGAAAGTATGGTCTTTTAGCAACAATGCCCTCTTGTGCACACGAAAAAAAATCGTTAATTTTGACACCTTCTAAAACGAAAATCCATAGACAGAACATTGCTTCTAAGGGTTTCGTTGCTAGCTTTCAAGGTCATTACTGTTTGACAAAAATTGTGCAGTTTACGCAACGTTCGTATTTATTCCTGTTCTTCGTAATGTCATAGAAATTGCTGCCTGATAATACATTTATCCGTATCATCGGTCACATACTGATTTATTCAGTCAGGTTTGACTCCAATTTTGAGCTGGTACCCAGCGACTGTTTTGTACAAAGCTGTAGGAAATCGCACCAATCGGTCGCAATTCGGGCACAGTGAGGCTATTCTGAATGCTTTGAGGTATGTTCACATCTATACAGTGATGTTGAACATAACTGTCGACATGACGGTCTGATACTGGCCACTCAGCGGCCGAAACCTGAAAATCTGAAAAGTAAAAACAAAAATTGCTATTGATTGCTGACATTTCCTGCAGTTTTTTAAAATAAAGTTCCACAAACGTTTTGTAAATAAATAAAATAAAATAAGTAAAAAACAGGAGGTTGCGGGTGGCAATTTAGCACCTCGCACGGGGCGGCACTTGTGCTTGCGCCGGCCCTGGTATTTTACATTTTACAGAGCAAATGCCTTTCTACGCGTAAATACGAATGTAAATAGAAAAACGTGTTTTAATAAAATTATTCAACAGCAGAAGAGACAGAATTACTGTAAAAGGAAAATAATTTTCGAAGTTATTTGATCATTAGCAAGAACACTAGATATGAAAAATAAAGTTACTCTATTTCCGGTACTGTTAGATGTGTTCGCAAGTATACAGATTCCTCAGCGAAAAGAAAAGAAAAAGATGTACATGTCTTGAAATTTTTGTACGAAACTTAACCTATATTACAGTTCTTAATGCTGTGACGCTTTTGTCACCTGACATTTGACAACAATATCAACCAGTGGCATAACTAGGAGTTGCCTTTGGGGAGGGGGGGATAGATCTGCTTGATGAGCAAAATTTTAGTCAGTTTCCAGACAGACTACCATCTACCACTCCCGTTGAAGAAACTAATTCACTCCCATCCAATGAAAGCTTATGGTAAAACACCCCAAGTTTCCAATCTTTACCTTTACCAAATTGCTGGTATACGATTTTTCTTTTCTTTTCTTTCCTTTTTTTCGGGTTCTGGGCGGGGGTTTTCTATCCCCCTCTCCCCCCCCCCCCATAGTTACGCCACTGATATCAACTATGTATCCCCCTTTCGTTATTAGAAAAAGCTATTATCATTGCTCCGTAAAAAGGTACCCTCATAACCTTACTTCATCGTTTAGATACGAAACGACACAGCAGACAGCTCAATTCAGACGAGACCCAGTACGGGAACAAAACGCCAAGGGCGCTGCAGTACACGCATTCGCGTCGATTAGTCGGTTAACAAGGGGAACGCCAAATATAATACAAACTGATTGTCATGGGTCGCAGGTAAGTTGCGAGGGAATTCCTCCCGACTTCCAAGCTCCATCTTTTAGCTTGGTGGTCTGTAGGAATTCTCTCACAACTTACCTGCGGCCCATCACAATCCGTTTATATTATACTTGACGTTCGCCTCGTAAGACGAAGGAAGAAAGAATAGGGTTTGACATCCCGTCGACAGCGTCGTCATTAGAGACGGAGCACACGCTCGGGTTTTTGTGTAAGGATGAGGAAGGAAATCAGCCGAACCTTTTGTAAGGAACCATCCCGGAATTTGTCTGGAGTGATTTAGAACAATGATAGGAAACCTAAATGAGGATGTCTAGAGCTAGATTTGAACCACCGTCGTCCCGAATGCGAGTCCAGTGTGTTACCACTGCGCCACGGTGGAGTGAACGAGCGTTCTAAGGCGCCTTGCTGAGGAGCTCGCCGTCGGAGGTTCGGTCCTCCCTCGGGCATGCGTGTTTGTGTTGTCCTTAACATAAGTTACTTGAAGTTAGTCTATGGACTGATGACCAACGTAGATTTACAAACATTTGAATTTGTTGCCACTGCACGACCTCACTCGGTGCTTGTAAGACGTAGTGTACGCTATAGCGTAACTTTCGTTTCATTGATAATATCTTACTGTAAATTCTTTTAGTTGTATTCCTGATCGTTTTACAGTTTTTAAATTACATAATGCCTATGAGATGAAAAGCATCCGGACCCCCTACAAACATACGTTTCATACGGTTTTTATATTAGGTACATTGTGCTGCCACCGACTCCAAAGTACTGCATATTAGCGACCTCAGTTGTCATTAGACGTCGTCAGAGAGCGGAATGGAGCACTCCGCGTAACTGACGGACTTCGATCGTGGTTAGGTTACTGGGTGTTACCTTGTGTCAGAAGTCTGTACGCTAGATTTCCATCTCTTGAACATCCCTAGCTCCACTGTTTCTGATGAGATAGTCAAGTGGAAACGTGAAGCAACACGTACAGCAAGAATGAGAACAGGCCGACCTCGTCTGCTGACTGACAGAGACCGCCGACAGTTGAAGAGTCGTACAGTGTTATAGGAGGCATCTATCCAGACCATCACACAGTTATTCCAAACTGTATCAGTATCTCCTCCAAGTATTATGACAATTACGCGGGAGGTGAGAAAACATGGATTTCATGGTCGAGCGGCTGCCTATAAGCCACACATCCCGCAGGTCAAGGCCAAACGACTAGACTTGCGCATAATAGTTCGCGATCGGGAACACTCACGCTCTGCCGCGAACTAGTTCGTTTAGTTCGTCCGCTCCCAGTGACGGCTGAGCGGCGTGGTCTGCGCATGCAGGTAGAGGGACAAGTCCCCCCCCCCCCCCCCCCCCCCACCTAGCTGCTTCATGCGCTTGCTGCGTGAGCCGCTAACGATATCACGCAAACCAAAAGAAACAGTTTGTGGATAATTTCTCGCGTTTAATTTTAGAGTTGTCTCTATATCTTGGCATTATGGAATTTATTAGTCAGATATTGTAGAGTGCAAAATACTTCAAAAGAGAAATTTTGTATCACTGTACTACGTAATCTAGCAGACAGACGCTCACCTCGAAATGGCTCTCTTCATCAGAAAGCAAACACGTGATTTTTAATTCTGCTGCGCGCCCTCTCGCTATTGCCCGTCGGTCTTCGGAAAATAATCCAACGAACTAAGAAGCGAGATACGTTTGGCATAATAGTTCGCGACCGGTAACGCATGTTTTCAAATGTTTCAAATGTTTGTATGGTCTATGGGACTTAACTACGGGGTCATCAGTCCCTAAACTTACAAACTACTTATGAACTACTTACGAACTAAGACGGCACAAATATCCATGCCCGAGGGGGGATTCGAACCCCCGACCGTAGTGGCCGTGCAGACCGTGACTGGAGCGCCTTAGTCCCCTCGGCTACCGCGGCCGGCAACGCATGTTTTAGTTCACGACCGATCGCGCATATTTTAGTTCGCGACCGATCGCACATATTTTAGTTCGTGACCGATATCTCCTTTTAGTTCGCAACTCGGCCGTGAAGTAGATCGCTCTTTTTAGTTCGTCCACTCTTTTTTGGCTTTTGCTACCGCTACTAAACGAGCTCTTTCTTTTGTTATGGCAGCTTTTTTATATTATGATCAGTGTTGCCCAAGTGTGTGCTAGTACCCGTACTTTTGGGCAATTAGACATCAAATACTTAAGCAAATAAATCAGTTATTTACACGAATGGGTGATACAATGATAATCAACTACTGTGCATACAGAGTACTCGTAGTACTTTATTTTTAAAATGGATTTCTTTATTTATTTAATAGGTCATTGAAGGAACATTACCCACAAATTACGCGATGCAGCGCGCTCTCGCGTCCTCTCGCTGTTCCCCGTCAGTCTTCGGAAAAGGAGCGGACGAACTAAGAGGCGAGGGATCTGCGAACTAGTTCGCCTGTGGGTGCGCTCTTACTAGTTCGTTCGGGAACTACACAAGACTACAATCGACGCTTCGCCTGGTGTAAAGAGTGGACGATTGGGAAAAAATGTTGTGTGGAGTGACGAATCGCGGTAGACAAAGTGGCGATCCGATGGCAGAGTGTGGGTATGGCGAATGCCCGGTGGACGTCATCTTCCAGCGTGTGTAGTGCCAACAGTAAAATTCGGAGGCGGCGGCGTTATGGTGTGGTCGTGTTTTTCATAGCAGAGGCTTGCACCCATTGTTGTTTTGCATAGCACTATCACAACACAGGCCTACGTTGATGTTTTAAGCACATTGTTGCTTCCGACTGTTGAAGAGCAATTCGGGGATGACTATTGCATCTTTCATCACGATCGAGGACATGTTCATAATGCACGGCCTTTTACGGAGTGGTTACACGACAATAACATCCCTGTAATGGACTGGCCTACGCAGAGTCCTGACTTCAATTCTATAGAACACCTTTCAGATGTTTTGGAACGCCGACTTCGTGCCAGGCCTCACCGGGCTACATCGATACCTCTTCTCAGTGCTGCCATGAAGGATGGGCTGCCATTCCACAAGAAATCTTCCAGCACATGATTAAAAGTATGCCTGCGAGAGTGGAAGCTGTCATCAAGGCTAAGGATGGGCCAACACCATACTGAATTCCAGCATTACCGATGGAGGGCTTCACGAACTTGTAAGTCATTTTCAGCCAGGTGTCCGGACACTTTTGATCACATAGTGTAAATTGCTTACTACCTTAGCACAGAATAAGTAGTATACAGAAAGGAAACTCCCGCTGCAGTCCGTCGTCCAAAATTTAGTGCGCATGCGCGGAATCGGCCATCTTGAAAAGCAGTAAACGTGTGATCACTCCCTACTCTGTGGCATAGTAATGCGCCGTCTTTGTTTGTTAATTGTGTATTTTAACAGCCTAAATCGCATAAAAGTAAACAAGTATTTGGTGCAGTGAAAAGAAAGAACTGTGTGTCAGTAGTTGGAGCTGTTCCGTTTTTGTTATGAGCAGCAATAAAAGAAAAGGCGACCGATGGTGTTCAGCAACTAATTGGCGCAGTAATTCGAATACAAATAAGGATATAAGCTTCTTCACCTTCCCAAAAGATGCTGAGCAGTAAGTGAACGTCGCTATATGTGTAGTGAACGTTAAATGTTATCAGTTTCGAATGAGAGCAATGTGTGCATAATTATTAAAAGTAGCCTTGCTTCTTCTCTTGACGATAACTCTCGCTGTTGCTGCAGCAGTTAAAAAGCATCGAAATGCTGAAGTACATTTATATTTTATAAGTTTAACGTTGCAGGGAATAATTTAAAATGAATGACGAAGATTAGTGCATAAGTAGGCAGGTAAAATTTTACTTGCGACATTGGAGGCATAGTGTGCTAATGTTGGAAACGAATGCTCTTCTGATGGTCAAACAAATAGATTAAGTGGAATAATTATTTTATGCTGTTTCTGCTCTGTGGTTGACAGATTCCTCTATATGCCCTTCTCCGATCAGTAAATTAATGATACTCCTAATGCAAGTACAACTTTTATATATGCCCAGACGTCATTAGTTCTGTGTAATCACGTTGTACTGCTAAGTCTGACTCAATATTTTGTGCGAATTTATTCGTGTCAAATAAAACCTGGCAGTTGTAAAGTCACTTTCTTGTTTATAACTAATTTCCCAAACATAATTCCGCGTTATTTGGGATTTTCCTAGAGATAAGCACCAAATAAAACGATCATCGATTCCACTATACATTTTCGTAGTTGTATTAAAATTTAGGCCTATTTTTTTTCGTTGGATTACAATTAGGTGCAAGAAGAGGGCGCAAAATAGATGAGAGCTTAATGAAAAGCCGTTTCCTTTCGTAAAAGTCGGTGAGATTAGCTGCAGTTCGTAAAAAGTCCATTTCCAGCCAAAGTACTAAGTGGCTATAGTTCCGCGTTTACTGCTTTTCAATATGGCGTCGAGCGCAACGCTTGGTAACATACAGATCAAAGGCGCCGCTCCCAGCTTTCCCTTCTGTATGCTCCCTACTCTGTGTGCTTAGGCTAAGTTCCCACTGACGCGACCAGTCGCTCGCGGCTAGTCGCGCATTGTCGCGTGCGGCTGTTGGTTACCCAGCACTGTACGGGGCAGAACCCAGTGGCGCGACGCGGCTGGCAAGTTGCGCGCGGCCGGTTCGGCGGGCGCGACGCACACGCGACACAGCGGCCACTCGTGGCAAGCAGCGAGCGGAGAGAACTCACTGCCGCGGCCAGCAGCGCGCGACACAGGACGAAACAAAGCTGATGTAGTTTAAAAACGGCGCTATCAGAGAATTGCATCGATACAGAATTGCTTATAATGGAAGTGTAATAAAGACCAGCACTATCGAACTGTACTATAAAGGAATACTGTGACAAAAATAATTGAAAGCTTTGTAGGAAGAAGTAGTCGAGAAATCAAATGTTCAAATGTTTGTTAAGTTTAAGGGACTTAACTACGGGGTCATCAGTCCCTAAACTTACAAACTACTTATGAACTACCTACAACTAAGGACGGCACAAATATCCATGCCCGAGGGGGGACTCGAATCCCCGACCGTAGTGGCCGTGCAGACCGTGCCTGAAGCGCCTCAGTCCCCTCGGCCACCGCGGCCGGCTAGTAGTCGAGTGATTTGGAGGCCAGCTACAGGATGTGGAAGAAAAACAAGTACTTTGTGAGTATAAATACTTGTGTATTTTCAGACTTTTATGTACAGAGATTTCTAAATTTAACATAGTTACATTTTTTTTTTTTCCATGAAACCTCGGCTACATTAATAAAATATGTAGGAAAGAAATCTCGGTAAGATGCAGGACGTCTTGCATTTCTTGTGTGATGTTGTGGCGTTTCAATTGTTGTTTGAAAATAATGTAGTCCGTCATCGTCTGCAATGCCATCTCTGACATGGGTGAAATTGTATAACACACAACAAGTATTGACAATATTAATTACAAAATCAATTTTTACATCTAGTGGACGATGCAAAATCCGTCATTTATTAGATAAAATCCCGAAAGTACATTCGATGTATCGTCGAGCACGATAAAGCCTGTAATTTAAAATCTTCTTTTCAGCAGTGTAACGAAACTAACAGTAGCTACATACCTTAAAATAATGTCAAGGTTTTCTTCTGTGCATATGATTTGGCGATAATTGGTATCCATTCCTTCTATTTGATCCTTTATAAATTGTAGCAGTTCATCAAATGATTCCACACTCATTCTTGTGAAATTGTAAAACTTGTCTTTATGTTTTAGTAAATTATTATAGAGCAAACAAAACGCACCTTTTGTGGTACGTTTCAAGAACATTTTATGTACCCAGTATCGTCGATTGCATTTTTGCGGCGACGAACATGATGGAATAACAGGGTGACTACCTCTTCAGCATCAATTTCTAAACTAAAGGCGATTCTTGTCGCGTGTAGTCGTCTGCAAAAAGTCGTGCATAAAAAGTCGCGAGCGATCAGTCGCGTGCGACTGATCGCATCAGTGGGAACTCAGCCTTACTGTCACATCATCCGCCGACCCTGGACCACTAAATTTGTTCGTACAGAAGAACTGTGAAAGGTACTCCATAAGGGCAGTTAAACGTACTGGTACTGAGATTTCTTTCAAACATTAATACAAGAGATTAATGTAAACACAATAGTTATGTTTAAGTTATATCTAACACATTGTCAGTGCAGATATAAAGCGTTTAAGAGGGAGGGGGAGGACGCCGAAGCCGGCCGCGGTGGCCGAGGGGACTGAGGCGCTCCAGTCACGGTCTGCACGGCCACTACGGTCGGAGTTCGAATCCCCCCTCGGGCATGGATATTTGTGCTGTCCTAGTTCGTAAGTAGTTCATAAGTAGTTTGTAAGTTTAGGGACTGATGACCCCGTAGTTAAGTCCCATAAGCTTTACAAACATTTGAACATTTGAACAGAACGCCGAATTACGATGTTACCCCTGGCGCAGGAGATCGTACATCCTTTCCTGCGTACGACCGTTTTCAACAGTACTCATTTTGAATTTTGCTTTGATAAGTAGCGCAAGAAACCATCATTGTTAATCCCTCAGTTTTTAATTGTCGAAGCACTTTCAGATTATTTGTACGAAGTACGGCGCCTGGGATATGACTGCAACCTTTAGCACATATACATATTTACCAATCACATTTAATAGCCTGTCAGAAGGTTCATGGAACAGCTTTTACGCTATCTATATAGTTACGTTCTGTAATAACACGCGGGAAAAAGGAACATCTCAATCGTTCTGTTTTCGATGTGATATACGAAGATCATGCCAATGTTAGGTTTCCGAGGAGAAAGTTTGTAAAAAAAATTCGCAATAGATCTCACTGCAACTAATAACGCCATCCTTTTAATGATTTCCACTCCAAGCCACGCATAATTTCCGTGACACTCTTTCCGCTATATCGCGACAATATGTAACGGGCTCCCCTCCTCTGGACTTTCTCTATATCATCCGTCAGTCGGAAATGGTGGGGATCCTATAAAGCGCAGCGGTACTCCAAAATAGGACGGACAAGTGTAGTGAAAGCAGTTTATTCAGCAGAACTAACACATCTTCTAATGTTTTCTACCAATTAAACGTAGCCTTTGGTTCCTCTTCACCATCATATTTTCTATGTGTTGTTCCCCATTTAATTATGCGTAACTGTAATTGCTAGGTACGTAGTTCAATTTATGACATATAAATTTCATAGTGTACGTGAACTTTAACGGATTTCGTTTAGTGCTCATATGGATGAGCACACACTTTTAATTATTTAGGGTCAATTGCCAATTTTGGCACCATGCAGATAAGAAAATCGTGTTTCAGTTTCCTTTGATCCTCTGGTCACTTCACTAACTGATAAACGTCAGCATTATTTCTGGCAGTAAATCACGTATCCATTCGCACAACTAGGACGTTATTCATTAAGCACGTAGTTTACTTTAGAAGCTCCTTGTGAGGTACTATGTCAAAAGCCTACCGGAAATCTAAAAATATGCAATCGTTTTGAAATCCCCTGTCGACAGCACCTATTATTTCATGTTGTGAGTAAAGAGCTTGCTGTGTTTCGCAGGAATGATACTTTCCGAATACGTGTTGACTAGGGGTCAATAGGTAGTCATCATGTACGAAAGAAGTTAAAAACTTTTCAAATGTTTGTAAATCTAAGGGACTTAACTGCTGCTGTTATGAGTCCCAAGGCTTACAAACTACTTCAACTAACTTACGCTAAGGACAACACATCCATTCCCGACGGAGAACTCGAACCTGCGACGGCGAGCAACCGCGCGTTCCGCAGCAAGGCGCCTTAGAGCGCAAGGCCACTCCACTGCGACTACGAAAGATGTTCAAAAATCTTACATCTTATAAATTAGGCTGTATATGTGTAGGTATCTATGTATGTATGTTTGTTCCACATCTCTTCCTAAACTACTGGACCGATATTAACCAAACTTGGTACACATGTTCCTTAATATCAGGCAACAATCGCTGTCGGCGCAAGAATCACCTACTACATATACGTAAGGAGATATGACATCATGAACAATGAGATGCGCAAAAAATTGCTGCGTCAAACGACATTGCTGCACATTTTATCGTAAACCACTGGTCCGATTTCAACCAGATTTTGTACACATATTCCTTACGTAAGATAACAATTTCTGTATGAGTACGAACCACATACGACTCATGGTTCAGGAGATATAACGTTATGAACAATACGAATCGCAAAAAACTGCTACATAATGCGATGAGAATTTATAAATACACTATATAAGAATGATAGTATTTGGCGACTTGCAACAAACTTTAAACTTAATTTCAAACCTTTATTAAACTTTCTCTCGCAGGCAACCACTTCAAAATAATGGAAGGAAGAAAGTTTCTCGCTTAATACTTTGCCGCTGTTCATGGAGTAAAACTATGGCATTCGGTATAACGTTACAATTTATAATTTATACACTTCCAATTGTACTCACAGGAAATTTTGCAGACAGAATACACACTTAAAGCTGAATGTACGTTCGAAATTGTATCACAGTACGACACGTAGTTCGTGAGGTATGAGGACGTAAAGAGTACGTTCATTGAAAACCGCCCCATGAACCATCACGTTTTAATCTATTACTTCTTTACTAGTAACCATATTCGCAACAGATTTTACCGACATACAGCACTTATACAAATCAATATATTCTTGCAAATTTGTACAGTTGTACAACATATCTATACTAATAATAAATCTGTAAATGTAGGCCTGTCGCTGTTCGCTTCAATCTTCAAAACTACTGGACGAATTTTCATGCGGTTTACACAGGAAACATGAGCGAAGATTGATTCAGGATTTAGGCATGATTTCATCAAAATAGAATCACGAAGTGTTTTCATAGACCGTCGTGTCTGTCTGTTCATCTATTAGAAACCACTTCTCCAAAACTACTTAACGAATTCACGTGGGATTTTCACAGGTAACTTTAGTGTATCTTGGAACAACGTACAGACTTAGTTTCATAAAAATCGGATCACGGAAAGAAGAACATCACAATTTTACGTTTCTCATCAACAACCGTCATGTCTATCTTTCTCTTTCATCTCCAAAATTAATAGACTAATTTTCAGAGGTATTTTCACAGGAAACGTGAAGTTATCTTGCGGCTACAGAAACGCTTCATTTCACAAAATCGAATCAGAAAAAGTAAGATATCACTATTTAAACATTTCTCTGAAAGCAATCACATGTGTCTGTTTGTACAGAAACGCTTCATTTCACAAAATCGAATCAGAAAAAGTAAGATATCACTATTTAAACATTTCTCTGAAAGCAATCACATGTGTCTATTTGTAGAGAGTAATCTCCAAAAGTACCAAATGAACGTTCATGGTAGGCATCACAGATAAATAGAGAATATCCTGGGGCAACATCTAGGCTTCATTTCATCAAAATCAGACCAGGAAATTAAAAGATATCGTAATGTGAAGTTCTAGGTGTATTTCATGCTTGGAAAGAACGGCGCAGCAAATAACTAATGGATAGAGCTGCTGGTGTTCGTGTGAAGTTGGGGGCAGCGATCGGATTATTACCCTTTGAAAATACTACTTACTCTTTGACTTCTGAAATGTACCATATTTCTGGAAATCGTTTTATTGGTTGCTATGTTCTACGAAATATGATTCAACGCAATGAATATAAAACTGATACAATCCTCGCCGTATTTAATCCATATATTTACATGTTGATATCACAGTTTAACGTATATGTCCAACTGCTATGGAACTTCACGCTTGGAGTGACAATAGCGCATCTAACGAAAAGAGTGCCAACCGTAAAAATAACCATTGTTTTCACTGATAGTTCTACTTCATTAAGGAAATACTTATTATATTTCAGCTTTCCACGCCCCAACCTATTGTCCAGAGATATGAATGATCATGAAATAAATGTTTTAAATGGCGAATATAACAGATGCATTATTTTAGCTAAATCATATTCATGCAGATATGCCTATTACTAACACGTTTCACAAACGTATTAAAAAAAACTGCTGACACCTTTCCTTGCGGTTTTCACGGGATATTTGAGCTAAGATTGGGGAAACATATAGGCATGATTTCATCAAAATCAAATCAAGGGAAAAAAGATACATCGCAATCTTAAGTGTTTTCAGTAACTGTCTGTTCATCTATTAGAAATACCTAATGTCTTAAACTACTTTATGGATTTGCATGGAGCAACTTCGTTTCATAAAAGTGGAATCAGGGAAATTGTTTTAGATGTAGGTTATGCTTTAAGTATGGATTGTGTAATACAGAAAACAAGAGATAGAGGCGCTCTAGTGCACCAAAGAACTAATAAACACCGCTGCTAATTAATAATAATTGGGTAGTACAACAAGGAAGCGAACGTCTGTGACAGAATTAAGCAATCTTATGTCTACGAATACCAACAAACATTGGAGATATTGTTACTGATTTCGCTTTGTGTATTTAACGATATTTCTTTGCTTATTTTGGCACGTTTCACTCTTTGTATCAAAAACTTTGTGAAGATACATCGTTTCGGACAATGACTTTTACTTACATTTGACATCTTGGTTAGGACAACTGAGTTTCTTGACAGAGCGACCCAACAAGGATTCTATTTTTACTGGCTGGGGTCCGGAACCCTAACAATCCATGATATACATAGCCCCTCCTTCAACAACCGTTGCGAAGCACGGGCATATAAGCTAGTCCTGCGATAAATCGACGTCAGTGATATGAATCTGTACAGTTAGAACACATAAAACTTTGTCATAGACGTCTAGACACCAACTTGCATCTGGCAGTCCATTGAGAGAAGAAAGTAGCCGGGGGTCAAGTGACCGTGAAGCTTACCGCACGAAACAGCCGCCCGGAAAGAGGTCAGACAGAAACCGCAGTCTCAGCAGCAATCAATGTGCCACAAAGTGCGGTCGAAAGGCTTCCGCGATGGTTGGACAACTCAGGTAATATTCGTCATAGTCCAGCACAAGGTCTGGTCAGAGTAGCCATGCCGCAGCGGGACCGATGTCTGGCCTTCAGCGCACAACTTTACACCACCAAGTCCGACAGACAATTGAAGACTATAAATGTCAAACCTCCTGTCAAATGTTACATTTTGTCGACTGAGTAAAAAAACAACAATGTATCTGTGTTTGTACATTACATTTATATCCAAAGAAGTCAGATGGAATTCAGATACCACAGAATTGTGCAGCACACTTCACCACAACAAAAAACTGAGACAAATAAAGAAATCACATAAAACGTTATATGTGTCATACCCTGGAGTGAAGTGCACAAAGTAAGTTACTGTTTCATATGACAAAAAACAGAGTCACTACATTTTATTTGTCATATAATGTGCACACTCTTACAACAATAATGTTTCAACTGACCATAGCCAACTTGATCAAACCCATTATCATTTGCAGGGTGTTACAAAAAGGTACGGCCAAACTTTCAGGAAACATTCCTCACACACAAAGAAAGAAAGTATGTGGACAAGTGTCCGGAAACGCTTACTTTCCATGTTAGAGCTCATTTTATTACTTCTCTTTAAATCACATTAATCATGGAATGCAAACACACGGCAACAGAACGTACCAGCGTAACTTCAAACACTTTGTTACAGGAAATGTTCAAAATGTCCTCCGTTAGCGAGGATACATGCATCCATCCTCCGTCGCATGGAATCCCTGATGCGTTGATGCAGCCCTGGAGAATGGCGTATTGTATCACAGCCGTCCACAATACGAGCACGAATAGTCTCTACATTTGGTACCGGGGTTGCGTAGACAAGAACTTTCAAATGCCCCCATAAATGAAAGTCAAGAGGGTTGAGGTCAGAAGAGCTTGGAGGCCATGGAATTGGTCCGCCTCTACCAATCCATCGGTCATCGAATCTGTTGTTGAGAAGCGTACGAACAAGTCGACTGAAATGTGTAGGAGCTCCATCGTGCATGACTCACATATTGTGTCGTACTTGTAAAGGCACACGTTCTAGCAGCACAGGTAGCGTGTATTTTGACAATTGTCTGCACGAATTAGTTCAATTTACATTTAAAGAGAAATACTAAAATGAGCTCTAACATGGAAAGTAAGCGTTTCCGGACACATGTCCACATAATATATTTTCTTTCTTTATGTGTGAGGAATGTTTCCTGAAAGTTTGGCCGTACCTTTTTGTAACACCCTGTATTTCAAATTTCTTCCAAAAGAATAAGAAAAATTCAAAGAAAAAGGTCTATCAGTATTGACATTCTTACACAACATAGTTCCTGGGATCACATGTTCCAAGGTTTACTGTAAAATTTCCTGTGCTATTGGGGAGGAAAAAACCACTATGTTAGTATATGATCATAAATATATATAAAAAATATCACCTGTGTATACCGTAAACACATACCTCTTGGACCTTTGTTGACATGATTCGAAAAATTTAGTCTTCTGAAATGTCATAAAACACAAATTTACCTATAGTCTTATTTATCGAAATAATACCCTTTTCGTTCAATGCAGGTGAGGCAATGATGTCTCTTCAGTGTAGAGTGTTTGTAGACATTGGATGGGCGTTCTCTGATGTCAAGGAGAATAGTATCTAAATTTTATAGCACGCGGATTATTACTTTATATCAACAAAGACTTGTCTCTAGACAGTGTTGGGTCTTCACTAACCCATAATGGTCTTAATTGGGCAACTACTGCTATGGACGACCGGTAAGTGCGACTACTCGCCCGAAAAACGCCAACCAGTCTGCCACCATAATAAACCGTTTTGTGTTTTCCACCGGGAGGCAAGTGTCAAACCAGACTGTACAGAACAGAATCCACAACAACTATCTTTTTAATCTAGACGGCCACAAAGGGCCCAGACGTTAAACGATACACCATGCTGCACGGTAGAATTAGGCCCAAAACAACCAAGAATGGACAATCGAAAATTGACGAGAGGTTCTCTTCACAGTTGAATGAAATTTTGCCGGACCGCCTTTCTCCCCCCCCCCCCCTTATTTTGACACTATTTAATTAATAGGCGCCCCCTTACCGCATGATAAATGATGGTAATTGTAATTAATGAGATATTCCTAATATTAATGAAAATATTGGAAAAATGAAACAAAGTCCAAGGAGAGGTAATAAAATACTTGCGATTTGCTGACGACATAGTAATTTTGTCAGAGGCAGCTAAGGACCTAGAAGAGCAATTGAACGGAATGAGAGGAAGGTATAAGATTAACATTAACAAGGGCAATGGAATCTAGTTTCAGAAAATCAGGCAATGTTGAAGGAATTAGATTAGCTAATAAGACAATAAAAGTAATATATGAGTTTTGTTATTTGCGTAGCAAGATAACTTCTGATGTCTGAAGTAAAGAGGTTATATATAAAATGCAGACAGGCTATGGGAAGAAAAACGTTTCTGAAGAAGCGAAATTTGTTAACATCCAATATTACTTTAAATGTTAGGAAGTCCTTACTAAAAGCATTTCTCTGGAGTGTAGCATTGTATGGGAGTGAAACGTGGACGATAAGGAGTTCAGACAAAAAGATGACAGAAGCTTTCTAAATGTGGAGCTACATACGAATGATGAAGATTATGTGGGTAGATCAAATGAGGAGTATCTCAAAAGAATTGGGGAGAAAAGGAGTTTCTGGCATATCCTGACTGAATGTATAGGTTGGTGGGACACATTCTGAGAGATCAAGGATGTATCACCTTAGCATTAGAAGGAAGTGCGTGGGGTAAAAATCGTAGAGGAAGACAGAGGGACGAATACAATAAGCAGATTCAAAAGGTTGTAGGTATTCTAAGATTAAGTGGCTTGCACAGGACAGGGTAGCATAGAGAGCTGCGTCAAACCAGTCTGCGCACTGAAGACCACAAAAACAAAACAATATGGAAACATCACCTAGAAAGAATGACTTGCAGAGCAAATCCCACGTTTGACCATGCTGTACCAACCACGAGGAAGAAGGGGCATAGGAAGACCCAGAAGACGCTTGAATTAAATTGGAAAGAACACAAAATATTGTAGGGGAGGCAAACCAAAGGCTACGTTCATTGGCAGAAATCTTACAAGATATAACCGCCTACACTACACATGTGCCTCCAATTTTAGTATTGTTGCGCATTGTAGGATCTACACTTAGTGGGCCTGACAGAGGATTTAGAGAAAGTTCAGAGGACAGTCAGCTATGTATTACCACGATATAGTGGATTTTCAAGGAAAAATGCACGGGTTGGGGTGGAAATCGTTAAGAGGAAGGCGTTATTCGTTGAGGCTAGATCTATTTGCAAAATTTCTTTCACCACCCTTCTCTTCCGAATGCAAACATATCTTGTCAGCACCCACCTACATAGGGAGACATGATCACTACAAAATAAGGTCTTCCTTCTTCCCACGCGCTGTTAGAGAATGAAACTGTAGACAAATATAGAAGCGGTTCGATTAACTCTCTGCCATAGACTTCAGTGTGATTTGCAGTGTATTTATGTAGATGTAGATAAATGGTCGCGCGGTCTGAGGCACCTAGACAGGTATTGTGCGGCCGCTCCCGTCGGAGGTTCGAGTCATCCCGCGGGCAGGGGCATGTGTGTTCTCGTCATCATAAGATAGTTCAGGTAATTTATAAGTCTAGAGACCGATAAGCAGTTTTATTCCTTTGGTTTACAAACATTTGAACATTTTGAAAATCTAGAAGGGACCGTAAGATACTGGTGTCTAAAGATTTAATTGCAGAAAAAGAAGAAGAAACAGGAAGAAGAAACAGGACTTCGTGCCAGGAAGTTCTAAAGCTGTAGGAACACGGACCGCCTATTCGAACGTCAACGTTGAGGGTGCAGAGTCCATCGTGATACGAACGTTCAGAAACGATACCAGTCTTGTACCTGAACGTGCTATACTCGATCGCAGCGCATTTTAGCCTTAACTATCGGCTGTATCAGTTTTTCAGATCACCCTGTTTTTTAACAAAAAGGTGTGAAATCCCTGCTGTATCTCTATTAAAACGCACATTCCTGCCCTTGTGCATAAAAAATGTTCACATGTTTGTAAATCGAAGGGATTATATTGGTCATCAGTCCCTAGGCTTACGAACTACTTCAAGTAACTTATGCTAAGGACAACTCAAACAGCCATTCCCGAGGGAGGACTCGAAACCCCGACGGCGAGCAACCGCACTCTCCGTAACAAGAACGCTCGGCCACTCCACCGCGGCCCTTGTGCACAAACTAGTATTTTTTGTAAAACAATTTATTTTGTCCGTGACAGTTGCACAATTTTGGAGTCAGTGACTAGTTTCGGACTCTACCGTCCATTATCAAACCATTAGCCTTTTTCAAACCGTGATGCATGTTACAAATGGCTGCTAAAATCTTGTACATTATCCTCTGTAGAAACATACCACTAGTTACATTAAAATTTAAAATGGCAATTAGAACAGGTGGTACATCCACGGGCCCCCAACGTGTACCAGCGTGTAACATGCTTTGGATTATCAAATGTTCAACTGTGTTCGTATGTTTTCCCGGCGAATATGCTGAGTGAAGATCTCTCGGGCGTGCAGCCGGATGGATTGATCGTTGTAGAACGAATTTTCGATAGCGTAACGTGCCATCATCATCAGGTTACTCCCGCTGACGCTATCGAAAATTCGTTCTACAACGATCAATCCATCCGGCTGCACGCCCGAGAGATCTTCACTCAAATGTTCAACTGTTTGTATAGCTTAAGGGACTTAACTACGGGGTCATGTCCATAAACTTACAAACTACTTATGAACTAGCTAACACTAAGAACGGCACAAATATCCATGCCCGAGGGGGGATTCGAACCCCCGACCGTAGTTGCCGTGCAAACCGTGACTGACGCGCCGCAGTCTCCTCGGCCACCACTGCCGGCTAGGATCATCACGTTTTGAAAAAAGCTGATGGTTTGATAATGGACGGTAGAGTCCGAAACTAGTCACTGACTTCAAAATTGTGCAACTGTGACGGACAAAATGAATTGTTTTACAAAAAAATACTAGTTTGTACACAAGGGCCGCGGTGGAGTTGCCGAGCGTTCTAAACGGGCCTTGTTACGGAGAGCGTGGTTGCTCGCCGTCAGGGTTTTGAGTCCTCTCTCGGGCATAGGTGTTTGTGTTGTCCTTATCATAAGTTACTGTAAATAGCGTGAAGTTTTCGATATACACTGCTCTCGTTAAATTTTATTTCATGTTCCGCTGCGGCCGATTTCTTTGTATGACCCTGGAAGCAACTCCTCTTATGTTATACCAGACGAGTGTTGAGACCCCTTTTCATAGGTTCGGTGTTTAATATTAATCTTTGACGTCAGTGGGTACACCCCTTACCCGCGTCTAAAAACTGAAATATAGGAAAAACTGACACTACTGCAATTTCAGAAATGATTAAAGTTAATTTTTAAGATAGTATTCATTTACTAAAATACAGTTCAATACAAAACATCATTACCCAATGCAAAAACAGTGCTGCGCATTTAATGTCGAGAAATGAATACCTTTCACATTTCATCTAAATCTAGTGAATAGCAAATGTCGCCGCAGTAAACAAGTAAATTAGCGACATTACTGGGTCGATCTTACCACAATATTCATGGTAAGTAAGTTTTGACTGACGTAAATGGAACATGATTCAGCAATCGTAATATGCAACCTAACGAAGTACACAAATTAAGGACCTCTTAGCCTTCTTATGCACATACAGATTTTTAATACCACGTAACTATTTTGGAGCATTTAGGCGTCGAATCTTGTTTCCAGAGGGCCTGTCGCTAATTAATAGCTCACATTCAAAATTATTTTTAAAAAATTATAATTTTATTACTCTTGCAGGCTATCTATGAGCAGAGCCTCTCGATAATTAATAACTCACCATAAAATTATTTTTTTAAATTATAATTTTATTACTATGAAAAGATTTTCCAGAGATTTAAAAAATCGCGCAGTCATTACGGTAGCAACCTTTGAGTGAAAGAATAAATTGGATGAAAACTATAAAATATCAATTTCTGAAAAATTCTGGAGGCTTTTGAAAGTAGGAAAGATTTCCTCAAAAACAGAGTGGGCGTTTTACTCACTTTGAATGTTTCGACTGAGTATAACTACCCAAGTATCTACACCAGCCACCGGCGCTAGGTAGTAACGATGTATACAAGAGTACAGCTTCAAGGAATTTTATATACACTAGGTGTGTCCAGGGGTGTCGTACATTTGACAGACCTAAAAATTTGGAATCTATAATGTTGGCAATGCCAGAGATACTCTCGTAGCCGACGTCAATTGATGGATTGTGGTACCATACACAGGCTATATACGAGGTACCCGGGCCTCGAAAGCCTTTTTATTTATTTATTTTTGTGCGTCCTTGCCTCTTGGTTTGGGACTGCAAATCTCGAAAGCTTATTTATTTATTTATTTATTTTTTAGACTGTTCCCTGCCTTTCGTCTGGACGGCCTCCAAATCTCAAAAGTTATTTCTTTTAATAGTGATACATGTACGAGGCGTGTTTTTTTAAAAGTAAGTACTGTTTTGAAATTCAAAAAAATACTTGCCAAGATATCTCAATAATTTTATGCGCACTGCGTACCTACATCTGTTGTCTACGCACTGACGCCATTATAGTCTGATTCTTCCTTGTTTACGTTGTGTACTGAGTATTTAAGGTACCTCCTATAATCGTGAGTCTCTCCAACTGTGAAGTACGGGCTGTTATAAGATTTTTTAGTGCTAAAGTCCTAAAAGCGATCGATTTTCAATGTGAGATTTGTGCAGTTTACGGATATAACATTATTAGTGATGGAATGGTAAGAAAGTGGGTGAAAGCATTTAAAGATTGCCCCAAAAATGTGGATGATCAATAACAGAGTGGACATGCTTCGGTATTATGAAAGTTTGGTGCAAGAAGTGGGCAATAAGGTGAGAGTAGAGACACGCTTTACGATTTACTCCTTACGGATGACTTTCCTAATGTTTCTCGTAGTGTTTTTTATGGCATTGTGACCGAGCAAGACGATGACGAAGTCAAAACAGTTGTGATGCAGTGATTAACAAATCAGGCGGCAGGCTTCTATGAGGAGGGTATTCAAAATCTGGTGCAACATTATGACGTGCCTCAATATTGAAGGAAATTATTTAGAAAAGCAGATTAAGGTACAAGCTTTCATGTAAAAATAAAATTATTGAAATACCTTAGCACGTATTTTTTCAATTTCAAAACGGTACTTACTTTACAAAAACACGCCTCCTATTTCCAAGTGAACGGGGAGCCTCGTTTTGTTTTGCCCTGGGCCTCGGACAGCCTTAGTCCGGCACTGCGCAGGCGCCACAGTGTGGCCACCGTTGCCCGGAGCGGCTGCGGCAGGTGCTTACCGTGCAGCGCGGAGAGCCCCGTGACGTCGAGCGGCGGGCGCAGCACGCAGACGTTGGCAGCCTTGGCGGCGGCCAGCAGGTCCTCAGCCTGCTTGGCGGACGCGGCGTCTGGCGACCGCACCGCCACCAGCTGGCGGGCGCCCAGCCTCTGCACCAGCGACAGCAGCGCCTGTCAACATCACGACACTTTAAAGCCCTCTCTACATGGCGAGTAGCTCCAAATCAGTGGCTGCCGCCATTTTTCGGCCAGTGACTTATATGCCCCCATGCGTAGGAAAGGCCTGATTCATTACGATACAGTTTATAATTACTTTGCGATTGAAGCTATGGTGTAATGGATGCAGCTGTAATGAAAATAAAGTTGGATTAGATTGTGCACTTAAGGCGTTCAAAAATGTTTGTAGAGTTCGTTGGGTTGGGAAAGGGCGACTAAACTGCTAAACATCAGTCCCCTATTGGGGAGGGAAAGAAGTGAGGATAAGAAAGGAGGGGAAAAAATATTCAAATGTTTGTAAATATATCGCACTCAACTGCTTGGTTATTAGTCCGTAGCTTACAAGCTAAGGTAAACTAACCTAAGGACAACACGAACACCCATGCCCAAAGGCGGACTCGAATCCCCAGTGGCGTACGGTGGCGCACACTGCAGCACAGCACCCCAATGCGCACGGCTAATGCGCCGCAGCAAAAGGAGGGGAGGGCGAAAGGAAGTGCAGACCAGGAAGTAAAGGAGGAAGGTAGACTGGATTAGCTGGGGCCCTGTGCTCACCACAACAGAGTAATAAATACAGAGAAGCAGCCCCCCCTCCCCCCCTAAACCACTGTCCTACGCTCCTCTCGTAGTTCTGTAAGATGCTAGCAGGTGTCAGGCACTTCCCTGGCTTAGTACCGGTAGACCGCACTAGAGGCACTTCTGAAGGTGCATCTCGCACGTCAGAGGGTAGCGTGGAGAGGAGGCTGAGGGGAGAACTTGTGCCTCCTGCCACAAGGCCACGGCTGTGTCCGGTTTGCTGGTGTTTGAGGGGAGGTGGTGGTGGGGACATCCGCTACCTGCCGCCTGCTCTGGCCAGTTTAAAGAGCTGCTTCTGACTGCAGCGCCATAATGGGACATCTTACGGAACTGCTTCAGCACCCCCTGACCCGCACCCCTTACGGTGGTTTCCCGTCTGTATATATTTGTCTGTGTCGCCACGCACATATTCAGAAAAGAATCGTGAGCCCCCTGGGAAGGGAGGGGGGAGGGATGTTTGTACACCTATTGGAACAACACCAGCACTATGACAACACGTTAGAGCTCTCTTCATAGCAAGTAGCTCCAACTCAATGGCGGCCGCCATTTTGGGACCAATGACTTATATGCTCCCATAGTGTATCAGAGACCTACTTCATTACGAGAGAATTTATAATCACTTTGCGACTGTACCTAGCCGCGGCGGATTAGCCGTTGGTACTGAAGCGCCGTGTTTGGTGCGTGAGGCCATTCGCCGTCGGGGGTTCGAGTCCCCTCTCGGGCATGATTGTTTGTGTTGTCCTTACGTTAGTTTACCTTAGTTTAAGTAGTTTGTAAGCTACGGACTAATAGTCCAGCAGTTGAGTCCAATAAATTGACAAACATTTGAACATTTGACTGAATGTAAGATGTAAGTGATGGAGCTGTAATGTAATTAAAGTTGGACTAAATTGCCCACTTAAGGTGTTCAGAAATGTTTGTAGAGCTATTGGACCAACCTGTTATGGTCGTCAGTCCCCACACTTACAAAGTAATGACACTAACTTAGCCGCAGCTGATTGACCGTGCACACTGGGGCAATGTGCTGCGGTGCGCGCTGCCGTTCGCCGTCGGGATTCGAGTCCCCCCCCCCCCTCGGACATGATTGTTTATGTTGTCTTTAGGTTAGTTTACCTCAGTTTAAACAGTTTGTAAGCTACCGACTAATGACCAAGCCGTTGCCCGATAGAGTTACAAACAAAACTAACTTACACTAAGGACAATACACACACCCACACCAGACGGAGGACTCGAACCTCCACTGGGAGCGACCGCCCAGTTCGTAGCATGATGTCTTTGTGGCCACTCCTGCGCGACGCTTAACCTTCGAGCGGGCGCGCCTATTTTGTTTGCACGAGAGGGCGCATGGGGTATTCAGTACCCCATGTCCTTACGTAAGTTATAATTTCCTTAGGAATCTGGTAAATATTTACATTTGCAGTAATATCATTATATAGGCGTTTTAAAAGTTTTATTCGGCATCAGAATGAAGGAATTAACAAAAAAAAAAAAAAAAACAAAAAAAAAAAAAAACAAAAAAAAAAAAAAACAAAAAAAAAAACAACAAAAAAACAAAAAAAGAATGCGTTATTTAACTTTACACACATTTAACTTCATACAAATTATTAGAAAATTTAACGGTGATTATTTTATCTAACTCTTTTCAAATATATTGTATTTACAATAAATAAGTCGCACAAATTTGATAAGGGATGTTTCAGTAAGTTTTCTTATGATGATATGTAACACACAAGACTCTATAATCAGATGTGCTTGACAGGTAAACGTACTGCGCTTCACACGAACTTTCACCGTGGATTTACCTTTTTTCGCCTTCCACATGAGTGGCCTTTCTTCTTCTTCTCTTGAGTTCTGTTGTGTCAATGAGGCGAACTTCCCCTCATAAATTCCGAAATAGTGGTTCGCAGTGATATAATTCTCGATGTCCAAGTGTTCGTTCATCAATACATACGCTGAATTCTTTGATGCTCGTAATAAAAACTGTCGTGGGAAGAGTCTTTTAAAAGCTCACATAAAGCGAAAGTTCCACACATTTTCAAAAGTGTCAGAAAGTAACAATGGCTTATCAACCGGGAAGGATAGGGGGGGGGGGGCAGGAGAGGAAAGACACGGTTTCTGTCCCGTCCCCCCCCCCCGCCCCCAGTATCTAGCATCTAGAAACAACTACTGCATTCCGTTCTCTCCTTTCGTCCTATTTTTCAGCCTGTGACTGCTAATACGGGACATCTGTACTGATGTGGGGCGCTCAAGGTCGCTATTACAAATAAGTGAGATGCAAGTGCATCTTTTTTTTAATATATATATACGTGGGAGCAGGAGAGGAGGGGTGAAAAAGAGAGGCAGTTGAACACTACGTAGAGTTGCGAAGCCTCACGTCTCCGCACTACGAAATACTCGAATGTGATACTGAATGCCCCAACGCGCGCTCAAAGAGTAGGGTATAACTATATGCTAGAGAAAACTTCACAAACTACAATCTTGTTTTAACTGTCATTTCATCACACTTTGCCTGTTATGCAAGAGAGTCCGAAAGTGAAATCAAATGTTTGTAAATCTAAGGACCAAAATCCTCAGATCATTGGTACCAAGACTTACAAAGTACTTAAACTAAATTACGCTAAGGACAACACACACACACACACACACACACACACACACACACACACACACACACACACACACACACATGCCCGAGGGAGGACACGAACGTCCGACAGGAGTGGCCGCGCAATACGTGACATGGCGCCTCAGAACTCGTGGCGTTTCCAGCGCGGCGCCGTAAGTCGTAAGTTTGATGAAAATGTTATTCAACTTCGGTAAAAGAAAAAATGTAATGCCAATGTGCAACCTGATCCAAACGTTCAATAAAAGTGCGTTTCTAGTGGGGTAAATTTTACGGTTAGTATTAAAATGAGAAAAACGTAAGTGCCATTCATTTCTATAGTTAATTTATCTGATACATACACATAATTAATCTTGTTTCTCACCATAGAATAGTTACAATTGGTACAAGATAGCCGCGCAGGAATGGTCTCATAGTTTAGGTGCCTTGATAGGTATTGCGCTATCGTTTTCCGCTGGTCCGTGTCCTCCCTTGGCCGTTGGTGTATGTATTCTCCTTAACGTAAGTTAGTTTAAGTAGTCTTTAAGTCTAAGCACCGTTTTCCTCAGCAGTTTGGTCCCTTAATTTTACAAAGATTTTAACATTTTTGGTACAAGATATGGTTGATTAATCAAATGTTGTTGTTTTGTTATCGGAGCTCAACACCGCGGTCATCTGCGCCCGGTTCAGTAATCAAGTTAAATAAATAAGTATGCGGCTTGTGACAGACAACCCGCGGAAAAAAAAAAAAACTGGAGCAAAAAGCTGTTTAATAGAGGTCATAAATTACGTGTGCAGAACCCCCAACCTTCTGTAGGCGATTTATTGTACTTTTTACAGCCTGGACAGTAAAACGTTCAGGGATTTTCCATCATGAATATACACTCCTGGCCATTAAAATTGCTACACCACGAAGATGACGTGCTACAGACGCGAAATTTAACCGACAGGAAGAAGATGCTGTGATATGCAAATGATTAGCTTTTTAATGCATGCACACAAGGTTGGCGCCGGTGACGACATCTACAACGTGTTGACACGAGGAAAGTTTCCAACCGATTTCTCATACATAAAGAGCAGTTGACCGGCGTTGCATAGTGAAACGTTGTTGTGATGCCTCGTAAAAGGAGTAGAAATGCGTACCATCACGTTTACAGCTTTGTTAAATTTCTGATTCATCTACATCTACATAGATACTCTGCAAATCACATTTAAGTGCCTGGCAGAGGGTTCATTAACCACCTTCATAACTTTTCTCTACCGTTCCATTCTCTAATAGCGTGCGGGAAGAAAGAACACCTACATCGTTCCGGTTTCGACCTGATTTCTCTTATTTTATTGGGATGGTCATGTCTCCCTAAGTAGGTGGGTGCTAGCAAAATATTTTCACATTCAGAACTAAAAGTCGGTGATTGAAACTTCGCAAACAGATCACGCCGCAATGAATAACGTCTTTCTTTTAATGATTTCCACCCCAATTCGTGCAACATTTCCGTGACGCTTCCCCCCCCCCCCCCGTAACGTGATAAAACAAAACGAGCTGCCCTTCTCTGAACCTTCTCAATATCTTCCGTCAGTCCCACCTGGTGAGGGTCCCACAAGGGGCAACAGAACTCCAAGAGAGGACGCAGTCTCTTTGGTGGAGCTGGTGCATCGTCTAAGCGTTCTGCTAATGAAACGTAACCTTTGGTTCGCCTTCCCCACAATATTTTCTATGTGTTCTCTCCAGTCGAAGTTGTTCGTAATTGTAACTCCTAGGTATTTGGTAGAATTTACGACCTTAAGGTTTGACTGATTTATCGCGTAATTGAAGTTCAGCGGATTTATTTTAGTGGTCTTGTGTATTACTTCACACTTCTCTTTATTTAGTGTCAATTGCCAATTTTCGTACCATGTAGAAATTTTGTCTAAATCGCTTTGCAGTTGCTTTTGATCCTCTGTTGACTTCACTAACCGATAAACGACAGTATCATCCGCGAACAGTCTAAGGAAGCTATTCAGATTATCTCCTAAATCGTTTATAAACACGAGGAAGAGTAGGGGACCAATAACGCTTGTGGAACGCCAGATATCTCTTCTGTTTTATTCGATGACTTACCGTCAATTACAACGAACTGTGTCCTTTCTGATAGGAAATCGTGAATCCAATCGCACAATTGGGGAGATATTCCATAAGCACGCTTGTGGGGTACAGTATCAAAAGCCTTCCGGAAATCCAGAAATATGGAATCGATTTGAGATCCCTTGTCGATGGCACTTAACACTTCATGTGAATAAAGGGCAAGCTGTGTTTCGCAAGAGCGATACTTTCTGAATCCGTGCTGACTATTGGTTAATAGGTCGTTCTCTTCGAGGTAGTACATAATATTCGAACAAAGTATATGTTCCAAAATCCTACTGCAAATCGACGTCAATGAGATAGGCCTGTAATTTTGGGGATAACTCCTATTGCCTTTCTTGAATATTGGAGTAATTTGGGCAACTTTCCAGTCTTTGGGTACGGATCTTTCGCTGAGTGATCGGTTGTAAATTATAGCTAAGTACGGAGCTATTGCATCAGCATACTCTGAGAGGAATCTAGTTGGTATACAATCTGGCCCGGAAGATTTATTTTTGTTTAATGACTTAAGTTGTTTTACTACTCCAGGAACATCTACTTCTAAGTTTCGCATGCTGGCAGCTGTTCTTGGATTGAATACTGGAGTGTTCACTTCGTCTTCTTTGGTGAAAGAATTTCGGAAAGCTGTGTTTAGTAATTCTGTCTTAGCAGTACTGTCGTCGGTAGTATTACCATTGCTATCGCGTAGTGGAGGTATTGTTTGTGTTTTGCCGCTAGTGTACTTCACATATGACCAGAATTTCTTTGGATTTTCTGCAAGATTACGAGACAGGATTTCGTTGTGGAAACAACTATAAGATTCTCGCATTGAAGTCCGCGCTAGGTTGCGAGTTTCAGTCAAAGATTGCCAGTCTTGCGGATTCTGTGTCTTTTTAAATTTTGCATGCGTTTTTCTTTGTTTCTGCAACAGTGATCTGACCTGTTTTGTGTACCACGGGGGTCAGCCCCCTCTTTTATTAATTTATTTGGTATAAATCTCTCGATTGCTACTGATATTATATCTTTGAAAGTAAGCCACAACTGATCTACACTCGCATTTTTAGTTTTGAAGGACTGGAGACTATCATTCAGGAAAGCGTGAAGCGAATTTTTATCTGCTTTATTGAATAGATATATTTTTCGTTTATTTTTGGTGCATTTGGGAATTTCGATATTCAGTCTCGCTACTACAACTCGATGTTCGCTAATCCCTGTATCTGTTTTGATGCTCTTTACTATCTCGGAATTATTTGTTGCTAGGAGATCAAGAGTATTTTCGCAACCACGTACTATTCTAGTGGGTTCATGAACTAACTGTTCGAAGTAGTTATCAGAAAAAGCATTTAGAACTAGTTCGGACGATGTTTTATATTTGCCCCCGGTTTTGAATACGTAATTATGCCAACATATCGAGGGTAAATTAAAGTCGCCACCGATTATAACAGTATGCTTCGGATACCTATTTGAAATATGATTCAAGCTTTCTTTGAACATTTCTGCAACCGCATCGTCTGAGTCAGGGGGCCGATAAAAAGATCCAATTATTAATTTATTTCGGTGGTCAGGTATAACCTCAACCCAGACCAATTCACAGGAAGTATCTGCCTCAATTTCGTTGCAGGATAAACCGTTTGTAACAGCAATAAACACGCCACCCCCTGTTTTATTTATTCTATCCTTTCTGAAGACCATTTGGCCCTTTGAAAAAATTTCGGCCGAATTTATCTCAGGCGTCAGCCAGCTTTCAGAACCTATAACGATTTGTGCCTCAGTACTTTCTATCAGCGCTTGGAGCTCTGGTATTTTCCCAACAAAGCTACGACAATTTACAACTGTTACACCAAGGGTTTTATGTCTACTTTCTTCCCGTGTCTGACCTGCCCCCTTTGAGACTGAAACCCATTTTGTGTATTCCCGAGGCCATCTACCCTAAAAAACCGCCCAGTCCACGCCACACAGCCCCCGCTACCCGTGTAGCCGCTTCCTGAGTGTAGTGGACTCCTGACCTATTTAGCGGAACCCGAAAACCCACCACCCTTTGGCGCAAGTCGAGGAATCTGCAGCCGACACGGTCGCAGAACCGTCTGAGCCTCTGATTCAGACCCTCCACTCGGCTCTGAACCAAAGGTCCGCAGTCAGTCCTGTCGACAATGCTGCAGATGGTGAGCTCCGCTTTCATCTTGCAAGCAAGACTGGCAGTCTTAACCACTTCTGATAGCCGCTCAAAACCAGAGAGGATCTCTTCCGATCCAAAGCGACACACATCATTGGTCCCGACATGAGCCACCACCTGCAGTTGGCTGCACCCTGTGCTCTTCATGGCATCTGGAAGGAGCCGTTCCACATCCGAAATGACTCCCCCCGGTATGCACACGGAGTGCACATTGGAATTCTTCCCCTCCCTAGTAGCCATTTTCCTAAGGGGCTCCATTATCCGCCTAACGTTGGAGCTCCCAACTACCAGCAAACCCACCATCTGTGAGTGCCCGGATCTTGAAGGCAGAGGGGCGAGTACAGGACAAGCGACACCATCCGCATCAGGAACATCCCCTCCCACAGACAGCGCCTCGAATCTGTTGGCAAGACTAACCGGGGAGGCCTCCAATTCGATCCCCCGGGATGTCTTACGCCGCCTGACACGCGCTGAGGGGACCTCCCAATTCACCACGGATTGGGGGGCTACCTCCTCAAGGGCAGTGAGCGTGCTGGCCACAGCCGCAGGCCGATCGGAGGGCACAACAGACGCACAGGGCGTCTGCTGAACCCCCGCGAGTGGCCCACAACAGCGGCGCCCACCCACCGCAGTCTCAAGCGTTGCCAGCGTAGCCAACGCCGCCTGAAGCTGCGAGCGAAGAGTCACCAACTCTGCCTCCATCCGTTCGCAGCAGTCACAGTTCCTAGTCATTCTAAAAACCTTTGTTTCTTCCAAGTAAGTACGTCAGAGGACTCAGTAGTTTGATAAACAGTGAGCTTTGTAAAGTATAAACCTAACGCTGAACTGTTTATTAACAGCGAATCTAAATATATATATATATATATATATATATATATATATATATATATATATATATATATATATATATATATACACGCGAGCTAATAAATAAAAAATTCAGTAACTGAGCTGACAAATAAACGCGATTCTTAATAAACAAACACGCGAGCACACTAAAGTATAAAGAGCTGCAAGAGAAAGCACACACGAAATGTAAATAAGTCGCTTCTATTAAGAAGCCGGTTACCGTACAATGTAGAGCTGCTGGTCACGTGTGCACTGGCCGCCGGTCACTGAGCCTATCGCGATTGCGGTATATCGTATCGCGACATTGTTGCTCGCGTTGGTCGCGATCCAATAACTGTTAGCAGAATATGCAATCGATGGGTTCAAGAGGGCAATACGGAACGCCGTGCTGGATCCCAACGGCCTCGTATCACTAGCAGTCGAGATGACAGGCATCTTATCCGCGTGGCAGTAACGGATCGTGCAGCCACGTCTCGATCCCTGAGTCAACAGATGGGGACGTTTGCAAGACAACAACCATCTGTACGAACAGTTCGACAATGTTTGCAGCAGCATGGACTATCAGCTCGGAGACCATGGCTGCGGTTACCCTTGACGCTACATCACTAACAGGAGTGCCTGCGATGGTGTACGCAACGACGAACTTTGGTGCACGAAAGGCAAAACGTCAGTTTTTTGGATGAATACAGGTTCTTTTTACAGAATCATGATGGTCGCATCCGTGTTTGGCGACATCGCAGTGAGCTCACATTGGAAGCATGTATTCGTCAACGCCATACCGGCGTATCACCCGGCGTGATGGTATGGGGTGCCATTGGTTACACGTTTCGGTCACCTCTTGTTCGCATCGACGTCACTTTGAACAGTGGCAGTTAAATTACCCGTGGCTTTACGCTTCATTCGATCCCTGAGAAACCCTACATTTCAGCAAGATAATACATGACCGCATGTTGCAGGTCCTGTCCGGGCCTTTCTGGATACGGAAAATGTTTGACTGCTGCCCTGGTCAGCACATTCTCCAGATCTGTCACCAATTGAAAACGTCTGGTCAATGGTGGCCGATCAACTGGCTCGACACAATACGCTAGTCGCTACTCTTGATGAACTGTGGTATCGTGTTGAAGCTGCATAGGCATCTATACCTGTACACGCTATCCAAGCTCTGTTTGGCTCAATGCCCAAGCGTATCAAGGCCATTATTATGGCCAGAGGTGGTTGTTCTGGGTACTGATTTCTCAGGTCGGATCAATGCACCCAAATTCAAATCAAATGTTTGTAAAGTCTATGGGACTTAACTACGGGGTCATCAGTCCCTAAACTTACAAACTACTTAAGAACTAACTAAGACTAAGGACGGCACAAATATCCATGCCCGAGGGGGGATTCGAACCCCCGACCGTAGTGGCCATGCAGACCATGACTGGAGCGCCTCAGTCTCCTCGGCCACCGCGGCCGGCGCACCCAAATTGCGTGAAAATGTAATGACATGTCAGTTCCAGTACAATATATATTTGTCCAATGAATACCCGTTTGGCATCTGCATTTCTCCTTGGTGTAGCAATTTTAATGGCCTGTAGTGTAAGTTCTGTTTTCCTTTCACGTCGATTTTTGATCAGAATAAAACAAGTTTCCTCTTTGACTTCTTTATTTCTTGTTTTCTTAGTTTCTATTACAGGTGCTTTTACAATTGGGTCCCTGGGACTATTTCTGCTTTTTTCCCTATCTTATCTCTTTTGGCCCACTGTGTTATGGTAGTAACACTAGAAGTGGGCGTTTGAGATCGCCTTTAGACGACTCGAAATATAAATTAAAATGGCGGCTTAACTATTCATCTGAGACGAAAACTGGGAAAACTAATTTGTAGAGGAAAAAATTTCCTATAACTTTGCCCTTTGATGTTTTTCCATAACGCGCATCGTTTCAGAGATATCTGAAAGAAAAAAGCGAATTGACATTATGTCTGTCTGTAACGTGTTCCCTCTTTTTAGGTCGCACCGTTCAACCGATCGGCACAGAATTAGACGGCCAGTGATCATAACTTCGTTTTTGCAAATATATCGAACAAAAAATTGGTTACTAACACTAAAAGTATACAGATTGTGATGGCATTTTAACAGTTCTAAATTAATTTGCATATAACGCCTCACCGTTCATCTGAGACGAAAATAATAATAATAAAAAGAAAGAAAAAAACGTATTTGTAGAGGAGATAATTCTCTGCAACGTAGCTTTCTTGTGGTTTTTTTCATAACTCACACCGTTTCAGATATATTTGCCAAAATAACGGCGATTTGACACTGTCACTTGATTTTACGTAAACCAATACAGGCAAAGATAACAAACTTGAATAATAGGACAAACCACCGCGGCAACACAGGTGATAATATTTTAACAGAAACAAATAATTAAAATATGGAAAATATTCTAAAGTAATAGTTTAAACAGCGTAAAGTTCAAACAAAAGACTATGTTTGTGAAAGTTAAACTCTTAAAATTAATATCAAACAATTGGTCAAAGAGAATATTATGTGTTGTGTGCATATATATTATCACAATAGTAGAGTCGATATCGTATCGTCAATAAAAGTTTTAAGGCCAGAAATGATGTACAAACTGATTTGTTCGAAAGGAATTCATTATGATTACATTGGCGTTCTCGGCGCAGTTTTTGTCATGTGTTTCTTAAATTTTTAGCGGGTTTTGAACATTTTGTTTTATTTCTATAGCCTATGAGATTTTTACATTGTTGCTCCGCTGCATAGCGTGAGAATCTCAACTATTAATATGAACAGTTTCTTGGCAGTTTATACACGCTTAGTTTAATTGTTAGCAAATTTACTTACTTATACTGGGGGTAGCCCCACAAATATGTGGGTATATAGGCCGGTATGTTTTGTAAAATTAAGTATCAAACACAGTAGCTTCTATTGAAAAGGTTGCAATCGGAAACGTTCAGAAATTTTTTTATACTGTTGTAATTTTGCGATTCTCATTAAGAGCCGAAGTGATGAAGATGTTACAAGTTTGTAAAAATTATCTTCCTTGCATGAAAGAATCACTAACCACCGTAAATGAGCTCTTCTTATTCGTTAAATTATTCGTTTATATCTCTGAATTTCAGAATAAATAATATAAAATTAAATGTATAAAATATTAAATAATATTCTTTGCAAATCAAAATAAGTAATAAAAAATTAAATATATAAAGTATTCAATAATATTCTTTCCAAATCAAAATACATAATATAAAATTAAATATTTAAAACATTAAATAATATACTTTTATTTCATTTTACGTTATTGATATTTTATTATTTTTGTACGAAATATTTGCCAAAAAAAATAATAAAAGTACAGGAAAATAAAAAGTGGGCCGTAAAACATCCCTTTGTGATTTTTTATAACCTTTTCTTGTTGTCTCTTTTAAGAATTATATATTTTTTACAACATTACAGAGTTCATTTAATGAAATAAATCGCAATTTGCGATAGTTATGGCTACACTGTACTAGGTTTAGATGGAATACCAAAGTGCGGCTGTGGTAACCGGAAAGAGACAGCGTGGCGGATGGAGATTTGGGTGTGGCGGGAGACGTGCAGGGAAGAGTCCTCTGCAGCTGGGGCCGCGGTGGAGTAGCCGAGCGGTCTAAAGCGTTTCGCTGCGGAGCGCGCGGTTGCTCGCCGTGGAGGCTCGAGTCCTCCCTGGGGCATGGGAGTGTGTGTGTTTGTCCTTAGGTTAGTTTACCTATGTTTAAGTAGTTTGTAAGCTACGGACTGATGACCACGCAGTTTGGTCCGATAGATTTACAAACATTTGAACATTTCTGCAGTTGGACTGGTCCTGTGTCCTCAGTGGCAGAGTGGTCACCGCGTCTGCCTAGTAAGCAGGAGATCCCGGGTTAGAATCCCGGCCGGGCACAAATTTTCATTCGCCGCACTTTGGTATTCCACCTAAACCTAGTACAGTGAAGCCACAACTATCGCAAATTGCGATTTATTTCTTTTAAGAATACTATCGGTGTACAATATCGACCTGCAATGTTCATAAACATTTGTACCATCACATCAACGACAAAGCTGATATTTGCAACAGATAACGCACTGTCAGTCTTATTCCACCCCAAACGCCTTAACTTATCCCGAAATACGAGACAGCAGCTTTTTTCTGCTTTGAACGAATTACTTTGTGCCAATATATCACACGACTGACAATAAATCGTAGTAAACTATTGTAGAAATTTAAACATCGGGACCTCATTGTTGCTAAGTTGCAGCTTATTTTAACAAAATAAAAATTTACTTGAAAACAATAGAAAACAATTCTTACTGCATTGTGCAGCCGTTAGCTTCGCGACAACAACTAATTTATGGCAACACCGAGTCTGCCACAGAAGCTGTTTCGTGCCCTGCACGGTAGCCAACCGCTGGATTTTTTATAACTGAAAATTAGGCGCTCTGGGCACATTTACCCCATTCTAGTCTCTACCTTGCACTACTATTTTGCTTGAATCAATTTCACATCTACAGACAGAAACAATCAATACGATGCGATGGATTTTGTGACGTTTTCACTAGAGCCACTTCTTACAGAGAGAGACCACTCGATTATCGGATTTTTGTATTTTTATTAGATTTATGGTATGAAAAGTTCTTTTCGCAAGGTAAGGAAAATATGTATAGTAGACGCTTTTAATTGTGAAAAGTATTCCATATTCGTCCACTCTAATGATAGCGCGATCCCGATATTGAGATACAATTTTTTAAAGGAATGACTTCGGACAATGCACTACTATTACAACGCAGCTTGTATCGACACTACCACGTGATTTGAATCGCACCTTAAGATGGAAGTTGAAGATAGGCCTCAAATAGCAGACATCTCGCATTTGATCAGTTACCGAAGGCTTTTTTTAGTTACCCTGCATCTTTTATGAATACTAAGGGGCTCTAAATAATGAGCGAGTGGCTGTTTCGTATGCAAGGCCACGAGTGGAACGATACGTTGTTGTCTTCGCGCGACCTTTCTAGCGCCTCTACCGTGCGATATATATCTCTGACTTAAAAGTAATAACCGAGGTAGCCGCGCGTCGGTATTCCCTAACACGCGGCTGGCATGCAATATCGAGGCTGTGCAACGATCCCGCTGACCGCAAAAATCTGTACGTGAGGGCTTTCGATCTACTAGCAATGGCCTTGTACTTTAAATGCGTTTGGACTTCACCTTTTTATAACATTCTTAAGATGGGTTCTACGAAGTGACCTGTTTCAACGGTACATGGAACTGAAACAGTAGCATTACAGTTATCTTTCTGAAAAGGTATGCTGATGAACTGAATCGGAGACAGCTGCTGCAGTGGCGGGAGGGAGTTACAATGTGTGGGTGCAGTTTTAAGTACTGTTGTGTAACGGTTTTAGTATTTATCCTCTCAATTACTTTCTGAATTGACCCATAAACATGCAATGTTTTACGACAAGGGCACAGGCAAATGTGGTGAAATACAATACATAGCCGATACTCTAGGCTTGCCTAAAAATATTTTGAAAATGTGGTTTGTTACCGACAAACACAGATTTTATAATTAATCCACCATTTCTTACATGGAACAAACCAATACAACGTTTAACAAAATCTTATCATCTCATCAGTTGAAGAATGGAAGCCAGTAAAAGTTGGCAAACCGCTTGTTCGCCGAAAACTACCAACGCTTATAAACATGCAGCAGGGATTAGCTCCAACACGACCCCATTTTTTTATTATTATTCTGGGAACGAAATTCTTACGAAAATTATCAAAGCGGCGCAACTGATCAAATTTAATGAAGATTATATAAAGTTCTCTTACAGCGCAAAACTGTGACAGAGAAACTTGTTAAAGTCTGAGATTGCTCAAGCAATCGTAGGCCAAAATAGGCGGAAGCATGTCGTCGGCTCTGTCGTAAATGCGACACCAGTCTCTCGTGACGACAGCAGACGCTGCGTCAGCGAGATGAAAGCCTACAGTCAGCGGACTGTTGTGTGCAACGGACGACCAGGAGAGCGAGAGGGAATATTCCCTAGCTTGTAAATATTTCATAGCTACACATAATTATGTCACAAGAGTGAATAAGACCGACGATACGTCAGCCGTTCAAAGGGTTGTTGAGTGAACGGTGCACTTACAAGCAGGACTCATTCCGTCATTATGAACAGTCCCATACGTCACAGCTTCAGCCGATATACACTCCCTCTTTTAGAAGTGTAGTCGCTTGGTCTTTGTAATCAAAGATTCTCAGGAGAATGTATGTATTCAGCGTATGTCTCAGAACCGAGCGAGGTGGCGCAGTGGTAACACACTGGATTCGCATTCGGAAGGATGGTGCTTCAAATCCACTTCCGGCCATCCAGATCTAGGTTTTCCGTGATTTCCCTAAATCACTCCAGGCAAATGCCGGGATGGTTCCTTTGACAGGACACGGCCGATTTCCTTCCACATCCTTACCCAAATACTCCGAGTGTAAGCTCCGTCTCTAATGACCACGCTGTCGACAGGACGTTGAACTCCAAGCATCCATCCATCCATGTCTAAGATAAAGCAGTACAGACTAGCAGTGATCAGACTGGATACAACTACTCCGCTTCGAACTGACCAGCATCTAGGGAGATAACAACGCTGACTATGGATGCTGCCTGAGGCCAGCTCAGTCTTCATTGGTTGGTTTCCTGAAGGCCAATGATGCTGCCGACGCGCTAGCACTCTGGTGCTAGCCCTGCTAGCAGTATCCAGAAGTCATCTGTCACCACGACATCCGACTCCAGTGGTTCCGAGCCTGCATAGACCGGAGGAGGGATAGAGGACTTCTGGTAGTCTTTGCTTCAATACCGAGACGTCGCGGCGCGGGCACCTCCCCCTGAACGCTACAACAGCCGGCCCATAGAAGACACGGCGAGACAGCGAGCTAACGCGGCTGAAGGAGACGTCACCTGCTGACCTAGCTCCTGCAGATGTAGCGCCTACACCACGGAATCTTGTATTCAGTTGAATAAACTTGTAAGCTCTAATACTGTTTTACTGGCATCCTCTGGCGCTCCACCAGGTTTCACGCCTCATCCTGACCAAGGTGGAAATCTACTGATCGGCTCCAGCAGTTCTAAATCAATGTACACTGCTGGAAATAAAAATAAATACACCTAGTTTTACAATTCACGAGAGATTATTGTTTGAACAATGTAGGGTATATCGGGGCAGGATGCTGTACTTAAGGTTTGGATAATCGAAAGGGGAGTTAGAATTGGTGGTTTAGGATAGACACTGAATTGTTGTACACTGAAGAGCTTTTGCTGTGTAAAGGCCAGCTGCAGAATTTGAAATGCCTCCTCTGGAATTCTTTCCTGGTTGTGTGGGTATAAGCCACAAGCTTCAAACCCAGATTGGACACTGAATGGAACTGCAGCATTCTTCCAGGCTTCACTGAGGAAGACTGGGACCTGTGATCTTGAGACTTTGCCAGTCCTTGCTTGTTCCAGAGCCATCTGTGAGGATCCTTCAGACCACTGAACCCTCTTTGATATTCTGACATACGTTCGAGGCATTTCCTACGAAAAGAAAGTCTGTGTGAGTTATACGATTCGGCATCTTACCCCGAGAAAACAGTGGCATCTCTGACGAGGATCGGGGTGAGGTGCCACTTACCGTTACCGTTACAATATGGCCGTTGTGAGGCAACTTGCATAACAAAGTATCTATAGTGCTCAAGATGTGCAGCTTTTACCTCTTCTACTTTATTCAAACACTCGTATGCGCTTGAAAATAGCTGTTCACTATTAAGATAGCGTCAGTTTTAGCTCTTTCTTTGTGTCTGTTGCTTTCAAAGCGGAGAAACAACGAACACAGCGACACACGCAGCTGCCATACTACAGCTAGCGATTGCCTTGCTGGTTGGTGTCGCGATCTGTTTACAGCCGGCGAAACTGCCAGCTTTAAGCATCTCACCCCTGTAGGCATCTGCCCCCTGTCTATATGGAGTGCATGAAATGATGGCATTTACAGCTTAAGAGCTGAAGCACTAGGTGTCGAGCCATGCTGAAACACCCATATTAGTACGCGGTGTTCGGTCTATGGATGGCAGTACTGGTGCTGATTGTGGCATCCATTCATTAATATAGCTCGACCTGCAAGAGTTGTGGGTTGACGAGTTGCACGTGTCAGTTTCAATCCCATTATATGCCACACATGCTTCACTGGAGACATACCCGGAGATCTAGTGGTCACGAAAGTTGCTGTACGTACTGTAGAGCACGTCGAGTTTCACGAGGTGTGTGTATAGCGTCGCACACGCAAAGAAAAATAAGTTGCGTACTGGCAAAGTCTCCTTTCACTGCTGAAGACGGTAGCCTGCCACTCCATCTTCCAAGTGATCCTCTGACGGCACTTGTCGGCCCGTGCACGTCGATGCTGTGGCATTGTAGCGTCTGTTTCTTCCTGTGGTTGGTTGTGGGACTTAAATCAATCTGCCTGACTTCCGCTTCCCAATTAACAGGTGACTTACCTGTTAATCTTCTGTTGCTGTGACCGTTGCCACCATCGGACCTCCTCTCTTCTAGCAGGGGTTTCTATTATTTTGTAAATGAAATAAAAATGATAGCAACAGGAGAAGGCTACAGAAAAGAAGTCGGACAGTTCATTGAAATAATCTTTGTATTCTGAAAGTAGAATATAGAATTACGAGGTAGCCTGTCACATCTTTAAACGGTTACTGATCCTTGCTGCAGGACAAGACATACAGTAGAGCAGTGGTGGGCACGAGAGCTGCTCGCGCGGCTGCTCGCGAGCAGGGAGAGCCGCGAGGGCAGCGCTGAGCGGCCTTGAGAGCCAGCAGTGCGGGTAGCAGGGCTGTGCGCTGTGGCTGGCCGCTTGCTGATGCACAGTGCACATACATCAGTGCTTTCATCCAATGCTAAAGAAAAGAAAACTAAATCTTTGATCCTGTCTCTCAAATGAGCTTCCACGTCGTTTGCCATTTCTTCAGTGCGCCTGCTAACCGTTCTCCGTGAAAGAGGAACGGTTTCAAAAAGAGGAAGATTTTCTGGGTACAAAATTGTAGCGGCAGCAACAAAACATTCTTTCACAAATTCTGCATCGCTAAAGGGCCGCGCAGTTTTAGCTATTTTAAGAGCTACATGATAGCTTACTCTCATCGCTGCAGCGTTGTGGATTAGAAGGTTTTCTACCTGTAAATACGTACAGGAGAAGGTAAAATTGACGAAAATGCACACAACCTATTAATAACACCAGTAAATTGAATTAATAACATAATTATCTACAAGTATACTTACGTCTTACTCCTTTTTCAGCTTCATTTCTATAAGTTTGACTATTCGTTCTTCTTTAGTCTAACTACATCTTTTTCGTGAAGCAGTTGAAAATGACGCTTCACATTGTACTTCTTCCATGCAGACAATGTTGAATTGCAAAACAAACACTGAGGTCAGCTTTGCGTTCCGACAAAAAAGTACTCTTCTTCCCACTGTGGGTGTTCAGAAGACTTTCTTTTCCAAGATTTTACGTCCTCCTCTGCCATTTTTTCAGACACTAGTTCTGCTTTATCACGAACACCGGACGCGATTTCCACAAGTAAGCAGAACGAGTGGTTCCGCGTGGTGTAGTGAGGTGCGCGGCTAGTCGAGTATGAGTGGCGGCACTGCTGGCTGGCGGAGTGGGAGGGGGGGGGGGGGGAGTCGCGAGCAGGCCGCGTGAGCCGCTGAGAGCGCTCGCGCTCGCGCTCGCGCTCACGAAATGGCATTTGCCCAGCCCTGTAGTAGAGAGTAAACATCGAAAATAGCACATTCAAATAGTTCGCCCAGCCTTTAACGAGAGAGAAAGAGAGCGTATTGAGTTTCATGAAGATTTCTGTTGGTCATGGGAACAGTAGACTGAGCCCGAAACAGGGGCGGCACAAAAACTAAAGGAAAAGCATTTTAGTAATCATCGCGCCTATCGCCCGATATGCAGCCTTTGCATATTTATTAAACTCGCGACCGAATGCAATTACTTCATTTAAATCGCGAATACCTGCTCGATCGAACTGTGAAGTTCCTGTAGGCCAAAGAAATATTACCAAGACTGAGCATGGCGGCTTCTGCACAATAAGCGATCGTGGACCTGTCCTCCTAAGAACTGCAAGTATCTGAAGCAACTGCCGAACTGAGAGCGGCCACGTCGCTCACGCCAGTTTTGTTAACGCGAGTTTCGCACCGCTGATTCTTCCGCCGGCAAAACTTGTGACGTGTTACCAACCTCACCAGAACACAGTTAAGAGTTCGTTCTGGCTCGCAAGGGCCGGTTTCACGTCTCCTAGAGTGGCGGCCTGTCTTGGCGGCAACTCGTCAAAGACGGCGGGAACAGAAGTGTCCTTCCGCGAAGACGTTTGCTCTCCGGGTTTCAGTTTAACGGCTCCTGTAGCCTTTGTGGCTGATCGCCATCTTGCCAATTTAATATAATAATTAATACAGGACACGGAAAATTATTTCGCCTCTACAGGACGATAGTCTTCTGGTCAGGCAAGCAAACGGTAGTTTTAGATTGTCGGGGAAAATTAGTTTTATATAATTTTATTGGTGATTAATTTTAACAAATTCTTGAATACTAATCGGAACTAACTTCGTAATACTTCAAACGGTTCGTCGTTTTTCATTAGATTGGAATCCGTCGTCAGAAATTTTAAAATTATTTTATTTATGCCCACTCTTTTTGTCCTAAAGGCTGGCCATGTGGTTCATGACACTTTTGTGCTGGTCTAGGAAAAGTCTTAGCTCTACAGCATCAGTGGAATACGGGCTAGAAGTGTGCGTGCCCGTAGTCCCACTGCTGGTAACCGGTTCGCAACAGTTCGTGTTGACACTTCTGTGCTCAGAAACTCTCTTATCTGTGCTGTGGTATCTGTACGATAGGCAACTGCTGTCTTCACAGTATGGCGATCTTGTCGGACGTCTCTGCTCGACGTCCAAACCCTACCCAAAGAGTGCAAGAATTTTCATGGGGCCAATGCACAACTGACGCATCAAGTTGAAGCTGTGTGTGGCAGTTCTCCGAAAGGACCATCCTGCCACGCAGAAGCCAACATTGTGGTGCCTTTCACCTCGCTCAGCTGTAAATGTATACATCTCCTTTTCTCAATATGCTCTGTTTCAATAATAAATATTGCGTGCATTCGGAAACTCCTATGGGGTGCACTTATTTTTTTATTTCCGGCACTGTAATTTTGATCAAAATCGAAACTGCTAATCTACAATGATACACTTAAAGACAGAAACAAACAGCCATGGATTGGATGATTCGGTAGGAGCCTGAATTGTACCAGGTTTGCATGCTTTCTGCATCGTCTCATTCCTAGTGTAGAACAGCTCCGTTAACTTCTCATAGCTTATCCACACACTGTTGACGTAATGCCAAATAGAGATCAAAAATGTTTTTAAATCTATGGAAACAAACTACAGAGGTCATGTCCATAGATTTCCAAACTATTGAGACTAACTTATGGTAAAGACAACAATATGTATACCCACGCCCAAGGAAGGGCTCGAACCTCTGACAGGGAGAAGATGCACACCGCACACCTCCCCTGCGGAGGAACTGCGGTGATTTTGTGGAATATCCGCACCTGCCTCACACATCAGGCGGTTCAGCCGCAGTGACCTTGAGGATCCTATTCCTACCTGGCGGGGGAGACAACAAAGGGCGCACGACAAAGTGAGCGCGTTTCCGCCGCATACACAGCCCCATTAGCCGCCGTGTAAACAGACGCCGCTGCAGCCAACACAACCGCGGCGGTTTGGAAGAGCAGCCGCAGGTTGTTTACACCGCAGCGTGAGTGCGGAGTGGTCGCAGCCGCAGCCGCGCCTATAAACAGGGCCCACGCTGCCTTGTGAGAAACAGCGCATTGCCAAACCGCCGCGATTCCTCCACAGCGGACAAGCCGCAATCTACAAACTCAGCCTTAGAGCGGACGGACACTCCCCTTTGGCTGACGTAGTGTCCCTACCACTTTTCACAAAGGGAACGATCCGTAACATCCCCTCAGGTTTAATGGCAAGGTGGTGCAGTGGGTAGCTCTGCAAAACTGAACACAGATTGAGCATGAAAAGATGTGTCGAAAAGAAGATAATTGTAGAGCTGTTCGAGAGCATGATGTTCAACATGTAAGGACCGTCAAAAGCCATGTCATGTTGTTATGCAGTGTTGGAGTAGAGGCTGGAGATCTGTGTTTAACAGTCCGATGTGCTGTATATATTTTTTTTTTTCACAAATTATCAACTGTCTGTCCGCAGTCTTTCACATGTATATTAATTGTATTACATTTGTTCTCATGTAAAGTCTGTTTCGCATAAGTGTTGCATTGACAGTCAAAAGGTAGTGGCTTTTGAATGGGAGTCAATTGTTTGATAACAACAGCGGAATCATCGACTGAAATACACGATAATTTAAACAGTATTTGCAACATAGGATAGACATCGCTTATCAGTAGACTTCACTTTTATGTGTGACAAATGAGTGAGATATGCCTCCTTGTCTGATTTCAGAGAGCGAATTAGATTATTATTTATTGCATTCATTTTTACAAGAAGTCTCGTCTGTTGAATCCTCAAATTTACTTGCAACGGTAATATATACTTATGACACGACTTCTGTAAAATATGATAATTTCCAAGGCTATCAAAAGAGAACAGAGATGTCAATGACCGAACGGCCAGCTAAAAATTTTGTGAAAAACAAATAGGAAAGTGCATAAATTTAAGGAGTGTTGAACACAGACCTCTGGCGTTCAGCCCATCACCTTAACCACAGAACCACGGCACCAGGGCTCTAAAACTACGCTCCATATTGCATATCTAGCACTTCGACCATTAATAGGTGACACTTCTGCTCAACGACTGTTTATTTATTCCTTTTATTTTATTTTATTATTGTATATTTGTAGAAAATTGCCAGAAATCAGTCGTAAATATATATCGGATTTACGTTTCGATCCCTGTGCGATTATTACAATGCTTAAAACGAAGTTAGAACGTATAAAACTTTTCGACCTCCATGTTGGAGGTTACGTTCATACTGTTTTAAGCATTGATTATGATCTCAAAGTGATCTAAATCCGGATCTGAATAAACCGGTCGGGGGTTCGAATCCCCCCTCGGGCATGGATATTTGTGCCGTCCTTAGTCTACACACACACAGTATATATATATATATATATATATATATATATATATGACAACCAAAAGGCATATTTTAATGTGTGACAATCCACCAGTACTATCCAACTAGCTACAAAATGCATTTGTGTAATAATGTTATAATTTAGTGCAGAGACCATAAGATGTTGTCTATGTACATCGAAACCGGTCGTCTGTTATAAATAAATACGAAAAACCGCGATCTTGGCATTTCATTATTCAAACAATACTGAGAACAAAGCTTGTTACTAGTATCAAAACAGCATCTCCCAAACCTGTTACTCACTCCACTGAACGGTACTTGGCGGTCGACCAACAGCCAGCTGAAGAACGACGAAGTAGGTACCAAGCATTCGTTATGCATAATATCAGAATTAAGGCCCAACTACTACCGCAAGATCGATTGGTGGAGCCGATATCTTACAAGTGTGCTTCTCCTTCTTAACCCTTTCGGCGCCTGTGATTCAAAAAGGCATCGTTAACAATTCGGGGCTTGTTTAAGCTTCTGAATGTTTCAGTGATGGAGTTTATCATCGCTTCGCGTCGTTCCAAGTTTGGCTAACAGATAGCAGTGGCGTTTGGTTTGTGAATCGTCGTTTTTTTTTTTTTTTATGTATAGAAGAAAGAATCTTTGTGTGTTGCGGTACTGCATTTGTTAGTGAACAGCGTGTATTGTGTTTTCTTTTGTTCTGTGTGTACTGAAAGTCTCGGATATGGAACCAACTTTAGCAGATTTCTTGAGGGGAAGGGAAAGAAATACTGTAAGTATACGACACGGATATGTATGCAAAAAATGTTCAAATGTTTGTAAATCTGTGGGACGTAACTACTGCGGTTATAAGTCTCCAGGATTATAAACTAACGAACCTAAGGACAATACACACCCTTGCCCGAGGTAGGTCTCGAACCTGCGACGGCGAGCAACCACGCAGTCCTCAGGAAGGCGCCACTCGACCGCAGCAAATGTATTCATTTTTTCAGTAATTATTATGTAATTTCTAATGACACTATTTGGCGTCATGCATAATGAACTTTTTGTTATGTCATTCATAATGAACTATGATTTATTAACACAAGATCTCATTCGATAAATATGACTTAAGTATCTGGATAATACCCAAATGTTTTACAAGAACTGAAAATGTCAGCTGTAGTAGTTCACAGGAAATGTAGAACAAGATTTTTCCGATAATGACAGAATCAAGCTGTATCAGTTTCTAAGTTCAGTACTGAAGAGGCGATTTTTATGTTGAATGCATACAAAATTCTTTCTACAGATTCCACGTCATTAAATATTCATAGTGAAATTCTGTTTCACCAGGTCTTTGAAATTTCAAGAGGCCCTATACGTCGCAAAATAGAAAATTTCAAGTCAGTGAGGGAAAAACACCGAAACAAATATTAAGCATTTATTTAGCAACAGAGTTTTTTTTTTTTGTTTAAAATTGCAGATGACTTTCATGTTCTGCTTGCACACACATAGTTAATGCACGTAACCTTTCTTCCTTTTTTGTAGATGAAGTAACTCTTTAAACTCACAATACAATGAATACACACTCGTTAACACAAATGTTATTGGCACCGCAATATGACGACAATTTATTCTAACCTCCTTAGTAAATCTAAGGGACTTAACTTGCTACATTCTACTTAACCCTTCATAGGACAAAACTTTTTTTTCTGAAAATCTTAAAGGTAATAATTTTAATGCATATCCTTTTGACGTATATAGGCTTGCTATATACTGAGAATTATTTTATGTTCATTTAACTTGGAAGTGGAAGGAAGAAATAGGTGGCTGATGTACAGACCACAATTCATTTTGTGTGGGGCTTAGACTACTGAGGATGGTGGTCATTTAAAAGACTACCTTCTTATATCTGGAATAGATAACTAAAAATGGCATCTGGAATGCAGAGAAGATACAATTAAATAATTTATTGAATTACAAAAATTGAACACATTACAATATTCAAAAAATAAAACATTACTAAATACTATGAAATATTATAAATTCACGTGCTAAGCTTGTGATGTAGAATGAAACGGATGAAAACAAGGAACGCAAAGAGCGATGTACACCGTTTCGCACTTATGGGTAAGTGGGCAATATGTCGACCACTGTCCTATAAATTATATATTTTGACGACATTGCCGGCCGCGGTGGCCGAGGTGGCTGAGGCGCTCCAGTCACGGTCAGCACGGCCACTACGGTCGGCGGTTCGAATCCCCCCTCGGGCATGGATATTTGTGCCGTCCTAGTTCGTAAGTAGTTCATAAGTAGTTTGTAAGTTTAGGGACTGATGACCCCGTAGTTAAGTCCCATAAGCTTAACAAACACATATTATTATTGATGACATTACAGCGTTCAAATTAATTAAATAATTTGAGGTCAGTTATGGCTTCACTTACTAGATTTAGATGAAATACCAAATTGCGGCAAATGCGGCGGGAAATGTACTCTGCAATCTGGTTGGTCATTGTGTCCTCGGTGGCGGAGTGGTCAACGCGGCCGGCCGCGGTGGCCGAGGGGACTGAGGCGCACCAGTCACGGTCTGCACGGCCACTACGGTCGGGGGTTCGAATCCCCCCTCGGGCTTGGATATTTGTGCCTTCTTTAGTATAAGGTAGTTTATAAGTAGTTTGTAAGTTTAGGGACTGATGACCCCGTAGTTAAGTCCCATAAGCTATACAAACATTTGAACATTTGGTCAACGCGTCTGCCTAGTGAGCAAGAGATCCCGGGTTCGAATCCCGGCCGGGCACAAATTTTCATTTGCGCAATTTGGTATTTCATTTGCGCAATTTGGTATTTCATCTAAACGTAGTACAGTGAAGCCATAACTGACAGCAAATTGCGATTTATTTCATTTACTGTCCTATAAAGACTTAAACTAACTTTAACTAACTTAGGCTAAAGACAGCACACACACACAACCACATATGCCCGAGGGAGAACTCAAACCACCTACGGCGAGCAACCAAGCGCTCCACAGCAAGGCGCCTTAGGGCGCTCGGTCAGTCCACCGCGGCGACAGAGATTCTTTCGCAATTATGATATCACTAAAACAATTTTTCCACTTTTTTTCTAAATGCTGTTTGCGATGGATTAAAACACGAGGTCAGTTTGCCGATGTTTCTTGTTAGCCAAACTGGTGACGCAGGACGTGTTTTCCCGTGCTGGATCTCGCATACTACTAACGAGAACCGTAAACACTTAAGAGGGACGACAGACGGCAGATTCCGCTCACACGTAAGAAGGAATATTCCCCTTGACCAATAACAGATTGAGTGCAGAGTTGAGTTTCATAAACTTCGCAGTACCATGACGTGTAGCTGCGAACAGTCCAACGTGCTTACATTGCAATTACTTAGGTGGTCGCGTCGTACTGGCCTCTTCTCAGCCTCTACATCTACACCTACATACATACTCCGCAATTCACCGTAAGGTGCGTGGCGGAGGGTACACTGTACCACTACTAGGCATTTCCTTTCCTATTCCACTCCCAAATAGAACGAGGAAAAAAAGAATGCCTATATGCCTCCGTACGAGCCCTAATTTCTCTTATCTTGTCTTTGTGATCTTTACGCGAAATGTAAGTAGGCGGCAGCAAGATCGTACTACACTCAGCTTCAAATTCCGGCCCTCTAAATTTACTCAACAGTAATTCACGAAAAGAACGTCGTCTATTTTCCAGCGATCCCCAATTGAGTTGCCGGAGCATTTCCGTGACACTCGCGCATTGGTCGAACCTACCGGTAACAAATCTAGCTGCTCGCCTCTGAACCGCCTCTATGTCTTCCTATAAACCGATCTGCTGCGGGTCCCAACACTTGAGCAATACTCAAGTCGTGGTCGTACAAGCGTTTTATACGCGGTCTCCTTTACAGGTGAAGTACATCTTCCCAAAATTCTCCCAATAAACCGAAGTCGGCTGTCCGCCTTACTCACAACTGTCCTTACATGTTCGTTCCATTTTATGTCGCTCTGCAATGTTATGCCTAGATACTTAAACGACGCGACAGCATCAAGAAGCTCACTACTAATGCTGCATTCGAACATTATATGATTGTTTTTTCTACTCATGCGCATCACCTTACATTTTTCTACATTGAGAGCTAGCTGCCATTCTTCACACCAACTAGAAATTTTGTCTAAGTCATCCTGTATGCTATTACAGTCAGTTACAGACGACACCCTCCCATACATCACAGCATCATCAGCAAACAGCCGCAAATTACAGCTTACTCTCTCCATCAGATCATTTATATAGATAGAAAATAATAGCGGTCCTATCACACTCCCCTGGGGCACGCCTGACGATACACTCGTCTTTGATGAACACTCGCCGTCGAGAACAACGTACTGCGTTCTACTACTTACGAAGTCTTTCAGCCAGACACAAATCTGTGAACCTATTCCATAAGCTCGTATCTTCGTTAGCAGTCTGCAGTGTGGCACCGCGTCGAACGCCTTTTTGAAGTCGAGTAAAACACAATCCGCCTGTTGCCCTTCATCCATGGCTCGCAAGATGTCATGTGAGAAAAGGGCAAGCTGAGTTTCACATGAACGATGTTTCCTAAACCCGTGCTGATTCATGGAAAGAAGCTTTTCCGTTTCAAGGAAATTTACTATATTCGAACTGAGGATATGCTCCAAAATTCTACATGAAACCGATGTCAACGATATTGGCCTGTAATTGTATTGGTCAGTTCTCTTTACTTTCTTATACACGGGAGTCACCTGCGCCTTTTTCCAATCACTAGGAACTTTGAGCTGAATTAAAGATTCGCTATAAATGCAAGCTAAGTAGGGGGCCAATGCCGCAGAATAGTCTTTGTAAAACCGAACTGGTATTCCATCCGGACCAGCAGACTTTTTCGTATTTACCTCTCTCAGCTGCTTCTCTACACCGGAAATACTTATTGCTATGTCCCCCATTTCGGAATTAGTACGTTGATCAAATGATGGTACATTTGTGCGGTCCTCCTGCGTGAAAGATTTCTTAAAGGTTAAATTTAGAACTTCAGCTTTTCGTTTGCTTTCTTCTATTACTGCCCCGGAATGATCAACGAGTGACTGGACAGTGGGCTTTGACCCGCTTATCGATTTTACATAGGACCAGAATTTTTTCGGGTTCTCGGAAAGATCTTTAGCTAAGGTATGGTTGTGATAATTATTGTATGCTTCACACATCGATCTTTTTATAGACGCACGAATCTCTACTAACTTTTGCCTGTCATCATTTGCGAGTTCTTTTTTGAATCGAGAGTGCAACAGCCTTTGCTCTCTCAGCAGCTTTCTAACATTATTATTATACCACGGTGGATCTTTTCCATCCTTAATCGTCTTTACTGGCACATATTTCTCTAACCCTTTATTAACAATGCACTTAAATTTAGTCCACAATTCCTCTACATCCATAGTCCCAGAATTAAACGATGCCCATTAATTTTCTAAGTGCGATCGTAACATTTGCTTGTCGGCTCTTCCCAACAAAAACACGCTCCTAGACTTCTTGACTGGTTTATAAGCTTTGGTCACCATCGACGCTATGACGATATCATGATCACTAATTCCTGTCTCTACACAGACATATTGTTAGCCAAACTGGTGACGCAGGAAGTGTTTTCCCGTGCTGGATCACGCACACTACTAACGAGAACCGTAAACACTTAAGGAGGGACGACAGACGGCAGATTCCGCTCATACGCAAGGAGGAATATTCCCCTTGACCAAGAACAGACTGACTGCAGAGTTGCGTTTCGTAAACTTCGCACTACCATGACGTGTAACTGTAAACAGTCCAGCGTGCTTACATTCCAATTATTTCGGTCGCGTCATAGTGGCCTCTTCTCAGCCTCCTAAACACGGGAGAATGGGGGAAGGGGGGAGAAGGAAGGTAGAGAGAGAGAGAGAGAGAGAGAGAGAGAGAGAGAGGGAGCTGCATTGTGATTGAGCAGCACGCACTTCAATTAACCGGCGCACGAGTGTGCGGTAGCGCGCTGCTACAAGGACGGCGGCCTCGGGATTGTGCAGCCGGCGGAACCCGCGTGCCGTGTTCTCCGTAATAACTGCCGGCTGCATGCTGACTGCGGAGCCGCAGCGCGCAAAACCAGTCTGTAAACACGCCGTCTTGCACTTCCGGACGCGGCGCCGCAAGGCGGTAGGTCGAAAAACCGCAGACAGACGCGCGCGGCCTTCGCCGCGACTACTTGCTACTACTTACTACTATTGTCGTCACTTCAACGTGCCGGCATTTGCTGTGCCTGAGACGAGTGATCTCGGAACATATCAGGGTCACGAAGGTTCGCGTTCTACTTGAGGGAATAGTCGTGGTAGTTTCAGAGCGTGACCTTTCAGCTCAAAAATGTTCAAATGTTTGTAAATATAAAGCTCGTTTTACACGATCGACTTTGTGGTGAAAACGGACTACTCGAAGCGCGTGCGCCTTCCGTACCTTCCGTCTCTAGACTTACAAACCGCCGGCCGCGGTGGCCGAGGTGACTGAGGCGCTTCAGTCACGGTCAGCACGGCCATTACGGTCGGGGGTTCGAATCCCCCCTCGGGCATGGATATTTGTGCCGTCCTAGTTCGTAAGTAGTTCATAAGTAGTTTGTAAGTTTAGGGACTGATGACCCCGTAGTTAAGTCCCATAAGCTTTAAAAAAAAAAAAAAAAAAAAAAAAAAAAAAAAAAAAAAAAAAAAAAAAAAAAAAAACTTACAAACCAGTTCAACTAACTTCATCAAATTGTGAACAAATAATTACAGTTGCATCATATGGTTTATTACGTAAACCTTGAGCTAGGTTTCGGCAGAAGTAATTTTACCTTCTTCAGAAGATTTATAAATTACCTCAACATAAAAGTTGTTCTTAAATAAAACAGGATCTATGTAGCTATCTCGATGTCAGGGGATAAAATTTAAAATATTAAAACAGTAATGTTTAGAAGATAAAAAGCTAAAAGTTGCGGGGCGATGCCACACACATGTCGAGTGAGCAACATCAACTTTTATGATGAAATAATTTGTAAATCTACTGAAGACAAAATAATTTTGCACAAATTTGGGTTAAGATTTACGTTGTTGTTATGGTCTTCAGTTCGGAGACTGGTTTGATGCAGCTCTCCACCCTACTCTATCCTGAGCAAGCCTTTTCATCTCCTCATAAGAACGGCAACCCACATACACTTGAATCTGCTTACTATAGGCGTCTCTTGGTCTCCCTCTGCGTTTTTTACCCCACACACTTCCCTCCAATGCTAAATTTACGATTCCTCTATGTCTAAGAATGTGTCGTACCAAGCGATCCCTTCTTTTAGTCAGGGTATGCCAAAAATTCCTTTTCTCACCAAGTCTGTTCAGTATCTCTTCATTAGTTATGCGATCTACCCACCTAATCTTCAGCATTCTTCTGTAGCACCACATTTCAAAAGCCTCTATCCTCTTACTGTCCTCACTGCTTATCGCCCATGTTTCACTCCCGTACAAGGCAACAGTCCACACAAATGCCTTCAGAAAAGACTTCCTTACACTTAAATTAATATACGATGTTAGCAAATTTCTCTTTTTCAAAAATTCTTTTCTTCCCATTGCCATTCTGAATTTTATAGCCTCTGTACTGCGACCATCATTTGTTATTTTACTACCCAAGTAACAAAACTCATCTACCACCTTCATTGTTTCGTTACCTAATCTAATTCCTTCAGCATCACCTGATTTTTAAGACTGCATTCCATTATTTTTGTTTTGCTCTTGTTAATGTTCATTTTATACGCTCTCTTCAACACACTGTCCATTCCATTCAACTGCTCTTCCAGGTCCTTTGCTGTCTCTGACAGAATTACAATGTCATCAGCAAAACGCAATGTTTTTATTTCTTCGCCCTGAACTTTAATTCCCTCTCCAAATTTCTCCTTGCTTTCCTTTATAGCTTGCTCAATGTACAAATCGAATAGCATCAGAGAAAGGCTACAACCCTGTCTTACTCCCTTCCCGACTGATGCTTCCCATTCGTGCCCTTCGAGTCTAATAACGGCGGTCTGGCTTTTGTATAAGTTGTAGATAACTCTCCTTTCCCTGTATTTTACCCTGCTGACTTCAGAATTTGAAACAGTGTATTCCAGTCAACATTGTCAAAAGCCTTCTCCAAATCTACAAAAACTAAAAATGTAGGTTTGCCTTTCCTTAATCTATCTTCTAAGATAAGACGTAAAGTGAGTATTGCCTCCCGGGTTCCTACGTTCCTCTTGAATCCAAACTGAATTTCCCCGAGGTCAGCTTCTACCAGCTTTTCCATTCTACTGTAGATAATTCGTGTTAAAATTTTGCAACCATGACTTATCAAACTGATGGTTCTGTAATTTTCACACCTGTCTGCGCCTGATTTCTTTGTAATGGGGATTATTACATTTTTCTTAAAGTCTGAGGGTATTTCGCCTGTCTTATACATCTTACACACAGGTGAAATAATTTTGTCATGGCTGGCTCTCCCAGAGACTTTAGTAGCTCTGAGGGTATGTCATCTACTCCTGGGGCCTTGTTCCGACCTAGGTCTTTCAGGGCTCTGTCAAATTCATCTCTCAGTATAGTATCTCCTATTTCATCCTGATCTACTTCCTCTTCCCTTGCTACAACATCAAGTTCATTTTCTTTGTAGAGCTGCTCTATGTACTCTTTCCACCTTTCTGCTTTTCCTTCTTTGCTGAGAACCGGTTTCCCATCAGAGTCCTTGATATTCGTAGAGTTGCTTTTCTTGTCCCCAAATGTCTTTTTTATTTTCCTGTAGGCGGTATCTACTTTTCCCCTTCTTATACATTCTTCTACAGATTTGCATTCGGCTTCTAGCCACTCCTGCTTAGCCATTTTTCACTTCCTGTCAATCTCATTTCTTAGTCGTCTGTACTCCATTTTGCCTGTTTCATTTACTACATTTTTACTGAATTTTTTATAATAATTATAATTTATTATAATATCAAACAATACAACCCACTACCTAAGACTAAAATGGGCAATAGTATAATACATAATTTCTTACGGCTAAATGGTGACATTACATTTCATTACATTACATGTTTCTGCAGAAACCACTGGACATCTTGCTGGTTGTTGATTTTTACACTGGGTGATGTGTATGATGTTGTATCTTATGCTACTGCTGTGGTGTTACATGTGTGCCAGCATTACAAACCTGCTTGTCGTGGCCAGCTCACCGAGCGAATTCCAGTGAGCATGCCCCTGGCACTGGGCGGCCAATTTCTTTTGTCACCACAGCCCCCCCCCCCCCCCGAAATTTTTCCCCTGTGTGTCTTATTCTACTATTTAAGAAAAACCTACATCTGACTTACGTCTATGGTCTAATTCGGTGCTTGCACATCTAACCCCAGAATCCAGGGGATGGCGGATTCTTCCATTGCTGGAGACCAGTCCATCCCCCGGCGGCATGGCAGATGTGGCTGTCTCAATCGGGTATTGGGTCAGATCCGGTTATTGATTCAGGATAAAGTCCCGAAGCACTTTGCGCGAGACATTATTGGCGATTTCGTCGAGTACTCGGATCGTGTCTGGGGTTCTTATGAGCTGGGGTTCTTATTACTAGGCAGAGCCCTTCTGAGATCCGCAGCCACGTCGTCATACGTAGGACACTCATAAATGATGTGTTCTGGCGTGCCTATCTCGGCACCACATGCACAAGCTGGCGTAGCCTGTCTCCTAAACCGACATAGATATGTCGGATAGGGTCCATGCCCGATGAGGAAGTGCAGCATCTCCCTAGATGGTTTGAAATGTTTCATACCCAATCTTTCTTGGATATCTGGCAGGAGAGCGTGAGTTCTCCTCCCAGATTCCTCTTCGTCCCAAGATTGCTGCCGAAGTTGGAGCCCTTTCTGTCTGATCTCTGTTTTACACGAACGACTTTGTGGTGAAAAGAGACTACTCGAAGCGCGTGCGCCTTTCGTGCCTGCGTGTAAATCAGCAGCCAACCCTATCGCGAGTGCGTCTGTGACGTCAGTGATCTATACACTGTGACGAGTATGGAGTTCTAAATTTTGCGAGTGTGCTGCAGAATGCGCATGCGCAGAAGAAGCAAATAAAAATAGTGGTGTCTGTTAAGATGGGAAGTTAACGTATTCGATCGAGCGCACTCATATTACAGAAATGCTTTCGCATCTTCTTTAATTTTATTCTGTTGTTTGCGTTGTGTTTTCATCACACCGAAAAATTTGTACCAGCCCATAACACCTGAAAAAAAAGCCGTTTGTAAAATAATTTTAATTGCGAATAAACCGTTCATCTGACACGAAAATTGAATAACGGAATTTTTAGAGGTGAAAATTCGCTACAACTTTGTTCTTATATGTTTTTTTCATTACTCGCACCATCACAGAGATATTTGCAAAAATAACGACGAGTTGACACCGTTTCTCGACTTTACGTAAACCAGGCGTTCGGAGATGTTACGTGACATTCCTTGCCCAGAACTCTCTCTGGCATACACTATCTTGCTTGTTGTATTTAATGATTTTATTATTATAACTTACGCATTATCACTTCAAAGCAATGACGCACTGAAGAATTAACAAAAACACGTCGTTCTTAGTAGGATAAATTATAATCTTGAGTCTAAAATGCCATATTAACAGTTAACTATTGCCTCCAATAGTACGAGATTTAAGAAACAATTTCGTAATTGTCCGCCATAGTGTAATGTGCAGCGCATTAGGTTGTGATGCACATGGTTCGTAGTTCGAAACCTGTCAATACTTTTTCTCCCGCCTTGGCTCTTAAAAGGGTTTCTAAATAGAGCTATGTTCTGCAATGTTTAGCGTTTTTCAGATGTAAGAGGATTAAATAGAGCTATGTTCTGCAATGTTTAGCGTTTTTCAGATGTAAGAGTGCTCCCGCTAAAATGTTTTCTTGTTCTATTTGATGAACTCCTATTAAATACGTAATGTTTGCAAAACATAATAACACTTCAGGCTATTCTAATGTGGGCCGTAAAACACGATAGTGCTATTTTTATACTAGTTTTCTCCTACAAAAGAGATGAAATATCTGCAAGTAAAAAAAAAATGATTTCATTTTACGGTGGAAAAGCCTACCCTATGTACGTATACGAGCGTGTTTTACCGAAAATTATATCATCAGGAGAGTCAGAATTATTAGATAAGAAAATTGTTTTATATGTTTTTCTGCCCTTTAGCAAGAAAACAAGGTATACAAACTAAAGTAAATAAACGCTTTTTACTGCATTTTCGATATTGTTTCATGTGTTTGCAAGTATAATTTGTTTTTCACAAATAAGTGTATGTTTTCTAAAGTCTAAAAAATGTTCAAATGTTTGTAGAGTCTATGGAACTTAACTACGGGGTCATCAGTCCCTAAATATACAAACTACTTAAAAACTACTTACAACTAAGGACGGCACAAATATCCATGCCCGAGGGAGGATTCGAACCCCCGACCGTAGTGGCCGTGCAGACCGTGACTGGAGCGCCTCAGTCCCCTCGGCCACCGCGGCCGGCTTCTAAAGTCTGAATGACACTTTTCCTATTATTTACGTTCTCATTTGTGTACAAAATTTACTACAAGCCATCTGAGGAGAACATCAACTATGAATTACCCTTTCGTCATTAATAAACCTAATTATCCTTTTCGTACACGCACAGGCGAGACACAGTACGGGAATAGCACGCAAGCGGCACTGCAGTAGACATACGCGACTCGAGTTGTCAAGCGAGGAAAGAAATTGCGTCGTGTAAAAGCGGCTTTAGGGACTCAAATGCTGCGATTATCAGCCCCTAGGCTTACAAACTACTTAAACTAACGCTAAGGACAACACAAACAGTCATCCCCAAGGGAGGACTGGGAGCTCCGACGGCGAACAACCGCGCGCTCCGCAGCAAGGCGCCTTAGAGCGCTCGACCACTCCACCGCGGTTCTTTCAACTCCGATAGTAATAGAGGAACCTCGTTTGAGGTCGGGGATTCGATGCACCTCTCTGCGCTACTCTTTCATGTACAAGCTGCTTCATCTCTGCACAAGAACGGCCACTTACATCATTATGAACCTGCTTGCCGTATCGGTTTGTAATCCTAAGGGACTATACTGATTAGATCATTGCTCTCTAGACTTACAAACCAGTTAAACTAACTTCATCAATTTGTAAACAAATTACAGCCGACCAGTTGCATAATATGGTTTATTACGTAAACCTGTAATGCTCTCGGGAATATATACTTTAGTTATGAAATGTCGCTTTGATAATGATCGTTAGATGGTTGTGAGTGGATTCTTAGTTGGAACTGTCCGTGTGCCTGCCCACATTATTCCCCTGAGCCATTAATACACCCTACTTATAAACTATGCACTTCACTCTAATGCAATATCGTCAATAAAGGATTCTCATTCATTACCACACGTTAATTCAGCTTCGAATCAGTGTATTGAAATCATGCAATAATATTTGGTTGCACTGTAGTAACACAAAGAGAATAACAGACAGGTTGAAGGTTCACACATCGTCCCAAATCAGCAGTTCAGAAGCGAGTAATTGACTGTCGTGTTCCATGATAAAGAATAGCTTGATGTATTAGCACATACTACACAATATTGCTAACCCAATATGTTATTCACATGCAATAGCAGTCCAACTTCAGTTACAGCAATTGTTGCCAGTTCGACACGTCCGATCTCGACACGGTTGCCCGATAATCTTGATGTCACGGTTGCGACGTAAGTTTGTATTTTACGAGATCAAAACTCCACTTTAGTCAGATCTTCTTCATTTAGATCCAATCCGTATATAAAACCGTTACCCTCGCGATGCGGTTGATTATTTCTCCCGACGACACGACACATGTTAGCGCACAGTTTGACAGAAATACGCATTCCACTGACTGTAAAGATACACGATAGCTTAGCGTGGCTCATCAGTAAGAATCACTGTTCAATTAGTTGCACCAGCTTCAATAGTGACAATTTCGTTCGTACCACTGACGCAGTTAGCTAGGTCTGCGCGCTCTCAACCACGCACACCAACTGCTCTTTTTAAACTCGACTCCTTGGACGTGATCGACAATCGATATCACTCGGACAGTCAAAGATGTAAGCGTACAAGTACGCTTACAAACCTTGACCTAGGTTTCGGCAAAAGTAATTTTGCCTTCTTCAGAAGATTTATAAATTTCCTCAACAGAAAAGTTGTTGTTAAATAAATCAGGATCAAGTGCCCATATGAAGCTATCTCCATGTCATGGGATAAAATTTAAATTATTAAAACTGTAATGTTTACAAGATAAAAAACTAAAAGTTGTCGAGCGATGCCACACACAGGTCGAATGGGCAACATCAGCTTTTATGCTGAAATAATTTGTAAATCTTCCGAAGACAAAATTATTTTTGCCGAAATTTGGGTTAAGGTTTAGGTAATAAACCATATTATGAAACTGGTATCCAGTAATTTGTTCACAATTTGATTGCGTTCCACCGTTGCTGAATTGCAGCCATGTTTAAGATTTTGAAACTAACTTACGCTAAGGACAACACACACACACCCATGCCCGGGGGAGGACTAGAACCTCCGAGGGGGAGCATTACGCCTTCCAAGAAGAGGGCCACGTTTCGTACAAATTTTGCACGGACGTTCTGTATTGAATATAAAGAGACAGGTGTTTCGTGTTTTTGCCAGAGAGTTTTCGAAAAAATAAAGGTCAAAGTTGATGAAAAATCGCATTTTCAAAGCTTTATATCGAAAGATCAACTGAAAATGTGCATTTTTTACCAATATATATGGGGTCAAAAGTTAATGACGTTCGAGTAAATAACGTTTTTGTGTTTTTGTGCTGTTGCTTGGGTACTCTTAGTAAACAAGAGCGACTTTCGTGCGCCGTCGCTTGTCGAAAATAAAATAAAATAAAAAAAAGAAGCGGTCTAAGGCGCCCCGCTGCAGAGCGCGGTTTAAAAAAAAATTTTTAATAAAAAAAGTGGTCCAGGGCTTAGACTGTCAAACTGTGCATCCAGGTTCGACCCTTCAGCATGGCTAGATTTTGTAGGATTTACACGAGAGCAGACAGTTTCATGATAGAGCAGATGCTATTAAAATTCATGCGATGGTCATTAATCAGTTGACCGCGCCTGTCTTCCACAATTTGCTTTTATACTCTTGGTACGCATCCAAATTAATATCTGTCTCCAGCAATGTAAATCGGGTATGTTTTCCACGAACGCTATCTCGGACAGCATGTGAACGTGGTAATATGTCGGTCGTGTGTTGTGCATGGTGTGAGGAATATTTGTGTTTTGGTCGTTTTTATGATAAGTTTCATCCTACTGGTTGTAGAACGATAACGAATAACGGTCAGTAATTGAAATTAAACAATAATATACTCTAGAAGTTTTTCATTTTTTTTTCTTTTTCTTTTTTGTACTATATCAGAAATGAAACAGCCATCAACAGATAATGCACTTAATTCAATATTAATCACACTTCCCGATACTCTACTTCAAAATAAGGCAAGAAAAGTTGTTACAAATATGAGAAATTATCAAATACATCGAAGAAATTTTTTCGATGGAGATTCGAACCTGGATCTACGGTTTGACAGCCCAAGCTACAGCATGAAAACACAAAAACGTTAATTACTCGAACGACATTAACTTTCTCCCCACATATATTACTGAAAAATGCTCGTTTTTAGACGATATTTCTACGTATGGCATCGACAACGTGATTTTCCATAATCAACTTTGGCCTTGCTTTTTTTCGAAAACTACTGGGTGTCTAACAAAAAACCGAAACATTCGTCACTTTAAATTAAATATAGAACGTCAATGCCAAATTCGATGGAAATGGGTGACTCACATGTCAGACCCTCTCCTTGTTAGACCATTTCCGCGCGGCTATTTTTTATATTAACCCTCCCACTTCCCTCAACGCTAAATACACATACCTTGTTGTCTCAGAACGTGTCCCACCAATCTATCCCTTCCTTCAGTCAAAATATGCCACAAATTTCTTTTTTCCCCAATTCTGTTCAGCACCTTCTCATTAGTTACTCGATCCAAGATATGGAGGAGACTGCCGGAGACGATAGCACTGGTGGGGGTTTGGTGGAGGCTGCTAGCCTTGCTCGCGGCATCGAAGCGGAGCTTTCTATTTCCAGCATCGTTCTCAGAACCGATCGCAACTCTCTTGTTCGGAGCCAAGTGGAAGGCTTAAACAAGGCGCTCAGACCCTTCTGTGGGGATCTTAAGTGCAAATCTCTCGACCTCCGCTATCGGACGCACAAATGTAGGATCACCATAATTAGTTCAGGTGTGCACTACATGCAGGAAGTCGCTAGTAGAGTAGAGGAGTACTTGACGAGTGCACATGTGGGCTTTATAGAATGGAGAAATCCCTCCAATGGCCATTAAGATGGTTACTAATTCCGATCAAAGCAACAATCGATACAATAGAAGAGAGAAAGAATATAGTAATAGTTATCTGTAGGAGCATCTACGGAAAGATCCCATAAATGTTCTCACTTTTAGATAATTGCAATACCAACTTAGTTCTAGGAACGAAACGCTGTCTTAAGCAAGGTGTCGTTAGTAATGAAATCAGTTAAAAATACCACAAAAATAGGTGGGTTAGGCGTCTTCATAGCGATAAAGAATACGATTATATCAACTGAAATTCGGAAAGGGAAATAATTTGAGCGAAAGTCAGCGTGAAAAGTGGCTGAAACATGTCCATTTGAAGTTTTCATAGGCCACCTCAGCTGCAGTAGTGGCGGAACTTCTCAGAGAAAATATTCCCGTCGGTTTTCTAGTCATGACATAGGTGGAGATTTTAACTTACCGCAATAGACTGGGATACAAACGTATTTAAGACAGATGCCAGGACAGAGGATCAAGCAATATTCTTCTAAATACTCTATCCAAAAATTACCTCGAGCAGTTATATAGAGAGCCGACTGATGGAGATAACGTGTTGGACCTACTGATGACAAATGTTAAAATGTTTGTGAAGCTTATGGGACTTAACTGAGGCGTCATCAGTCCATAAACTTACAAACTACTTACGAAATACCTTATACTAAAGACGACACAAGCATCCATGCCCGTAGGAGGATTCGAACCACCGACGCGGGAGGCCTCGCGATCCGCAACGTGGCACTCCAGACCACTCGGCTACTCCCGCGCGGCTGCTGATGACACACAGACCCCAACGTTTCGATACAGTTAGCGTAGATCAGGAAATCACCGAAGGCTTTTACAGCAACAGTGAATACAACTGTAAATATAAACATCAAGAAAAGGGAAAAGATCTTCTTATTTTGTAAAAGCGAAAAGGATTAGATTTCAGAGTAGTTGACTGCTGAACATGATAGTTTCGTCTCTAACACTGACAGTCTTGAGTTCAAGTGCACCGTATGCTTTAGATAAGTATGTGCCAAGTAAAGTTATGGGAGATGGGGAAGATCCATCGTTGTTCAACAACCGAGTTAGGAAATTGTTACGAATGCAAAGAAAACTTCCCCGCAAATATAAACGTAGCCAATGTCTTGTAGACAAGCAATTATGCCAAAATTAGCGTAAGGAATGCCATGCAACAGGCGTTCAACGACTTTGAGAGCAATGTTTTGTGTACCGTCCTGGCACAGAAGTTTAAGAAATTTTGGTCTCAAATCAAATATGTAAACGGGGCGAAATTAGATATCCATACACTCAGTGACCATAATGGTGTTGAAACATGGGATGATTAAACGAAAGGCCAAAATATTAAATGTCTTTTTCCAAATATGTTTCACCGCCAGCATATACATGAAGTATGAAGAAAAGCAGATAGAAGAGGTTGATAGTATTAAATTCCTGTGATTACAGTTTGGTAATAAATTTAGTTGTTAGGAGCACACCACAGAACTGCAGAAACGACTCAACAAATCTGTATTTTCAATACGGGTGTTATCAGACATAGGAGACATAAAACTAACAAAGCTTGCATACTTTGCTTACTTTCATTCCATAATGTCGTATGGTATAATATTTTGTGATAAATCTTCAAGTCAGTCAAAAGCTTCAGAGTCCAAAAGCGTGTAATACGTTTTATTTGTGGAGTAAATTCACGAACGTCCTATAGAAGCCTCTTCAAAGAACTGGGTATATTAACTACTGCCTCTCAGTATATTTATTCCTTAAAATGAAATTTGTCATAAATAATATATCCCTTTTCCCAACAAACAGCTCAGTTCATACGTACAATACTAGGAATAACAATGATCTACAAAAGGGCTTAAAAGCACTTACTTTAGTTCAAAAAGAGGTCCACTACTCAGGAACACACATTTTCAATAATTTACCATCAAGTATAAAAAATTCAGCTTGAAATAAATATCAGTTTAAGAGGAACCTAAAAGACTTTCTTGCGGCCAACTCCTTCTACTCCATTAGTGAATTTCTAAATTGTACCAAATGATGCATATGCATGTATCGGTACTCATACTATATTAGTATTATTATAGTATCAGAAAAAACCTAAAAATTTATGTATGTATTTATATTATTAGTAATATCTATTATTCAGTTTCTAAATTTTGTTTCTTGACATGTTCCACATCCACGAGGATCTCCTCAACATGGATCTACGGAACAAAAAACTAATTTAATCTAATCTTCATCCACGACATCCAGAAGACAGTAGATGTAGGATCCCAGGTAGACGCCGTGTTTCTTGACTTCAGCAAGGCGTTCGATACGTCGCCTGATGAACAAAGTGCAAGCATATGAAATACCATATCAATTGTGTGACTCGAATGAGACGTTTCTAGCTAACAGAACGCAGAATGACATTCCCAACGGAAATTTTTCAGACAAAGCTTAAGCGTGCTCCTGAGGGAGTGTTGTAGGACCGTTACTTTTCATTATATAAGCTCATGGTCATAAATTAAGGATAATACTGATACATGGCGAAACAACGGTCTGGTGGGCAGTGTGTGCATTTGAATGAGCATGCGGTGCATTTGACCTGTGGTCGTCGCACGGTGCGCTGGCAGCAGTCCACATACGGACAGGTGCGTTGGTGCGTGTCAGAGTACGGTGCGCTGGCAGCAGTCCACATACGGACAGGTGCGTTGGTGCGTGTCAGAGTACGGTGCGCTGGCAGCAGTCCACATACGGACAGGTGCGTTGGTGCGTGTCAGAGTACGGTGCGCTGGCAGCAGTCCACATACGGACAGGTGCGTTGGTGCGTGTCAGAGTACGGTGCGCTGGCAGCAGTCCACATACGGACAGGTGCGTTGGTGCGTGTCAGAGTACGGTGCGCTGGCAGCAGTCCACATACGGACAGGTGCGTTGGTGCGTGTCAGAGTACGGTGCGCTGGCAGCAGTCCACATACGGACAGGTGCGTTGGTGCGTGTCAGAGTACGGTGCGCTGGCAGCAGTCCACATACGGACAGGTGCGTTGGTGCGTGTCAGAGTACGGTGCGCTGGCAGCAGTCCACATACGGACAGGTGCGTTGGTGCGTGTCAGAGTACGGTGCGCTGGCAGCAGTCCACATACGGACAGGTGCGTTGGTGCGTGTCAGAGTACGGTGCGCTGGCAGCAGTCCACATACGGACAGGTGCGTTGGTGCGTGTCAGAGTACGGTGCGCTGGCAGCAGTCCACATACGGACAGGTGCGTTGGTGCGTGTCAGAGTACGGTGCGCTGGCAGCAGTCCACATACGGACAGGTGCGTTGGTGCGTGTCAGAGTACGGTGCGCTGGCAGCAGTCCACATACGGACAGGTGCGTTGGTGCGTGTCAGAGTACGGTGCGCTGGCAGCAGTCCACATACGGACAGGTGCGTTGGTGCGTGTCAGAGTACGGTGCGCTGGCAGCAGTCCACATACGGACAGGTGCGTTGGTGCGTGTCAGAGTACGGTGCAGCGAGTACGCGTCCAGACGTTTTCAGACGTGATAATGGTGACTGTGTGTTGACAATGGCTCAAAGAACACATACTGACGACGTTATGAGAGTTAGAATATTAGGGCAACTGGAGGCGAGTAAAACACAGCAGATCGTACCACGGGCTCTCCGTGTTCCACATATCGAGATTATGGCAACGATTCCAGCAGCCAGGAAACGTGTCCAGTCGCTACGGTACGGGACGTCCACAGTGTACAACACCACAAGAAGACCGATGTCTCACCATCAGTGCCCGCAGTCGGGCACGGAGTACTGCAGGTAGCCTTCTCGGGACCTTGCCGCAGCCACTGCAACAGTTGTCTCCAGACACACAGTCTACAGACGACTGAACAGACATCGTTTATTCGCCCGGAGACCTGCAAGGTGCATTCCACTGACCCCTGGTCATAGGAGAACCCGTAAAGCCTGGTGTCAAGAACACAGTACATGGTCATTGGAACAGTGATCCGCCGTGCGAGTACTAGCCGAGCGGTCTGGAGCGCCACGTTGGGGGTGGGCAGCTTCCAGCGTTGGAGTTTCGAATCCTCCCTCTCTCTCTTTAGTATAAGTTAGTTCATAAGTAGGAACCGATGACCCCGTAGTTAAGTCCCATAAGCTTTACAAATATTGGAAATTTTGAACATTCGTCCCAGGTTATATTCACGGACGAGTCCAGATATAGTGTGAATAGTGATTCTCGCCGGGTTTTCATCTCGCGTGAACGAGGAAACAAACCCTGTAATGTCCTTGAAAGGGATGTGTATGGAGGAAGTGGTTTGATGGTGTGGGGTGGGATCATCATCGGTGCACCCAAACCCATGCATGTCTTTGACAGTGGTACTATAACATGTCAGGTATATCGCTACGTCATTTTGCACCACTATGTCCGCCTTTTCAGCGGTGCAGTGCGTCCCACTTCCTCCTCGTAGATGATAACGCACGACCCCCACCGAGTTGCCATCGTTGAGGACTACCTCGAAACAGAAGATAACAGGCGAATGAAGTGGCCTGCCTGTTCTCCAGACCTAAACACCATCGATCACGTCTGAGATGCATTTGCTCGACGTATCGCTGCACGTCTTCAAACCTCTAGGGCACTTCAGGAGCTCCGACACGCAGTGGTGGAAGAATGACAGGCTATTCCCCAGCAGCGGCTCGACCACATGATCCAGAGTATGGCATACCGTTGTGCGGCCTGTGTTCGAGTTCATGGTGATCATGTCCCATATTGATGTGGGGGTACATGCGCAGGAAACAGTGGAGTTTTGTAGCACATGTATTTCGGGACGGTTTTCTCAACTTACCACCAATACCGTGGACTTACAGATCTGCGTCGTGTGTGTTCCCTCCCTATGTGCCTATGCTATTAGCGCAAATTTTGCGTAGTGCCACGTTGTGTGGTGCCACATTCTGCAATTATCCTAAGTTTATGAGCATTAGTGTATGTAAATGACCTCGTAGATTGCATCGGAAGTTCAATAAAACTTTTTGCGAGTGATTCTGTAGTTTATCGACAAATCGCAACACTTCAAAAATGTTCAAATGTTTGTAAATCTATCGGACCAAACTGCGTGGTCATCAGTTCGTAGGTTACAAACTACTTAAACCTAGGTAAACTAACCTAAGGACAAACACACACACCCATGCCCCAGGGAGGACTCGAACCTCTACGGCGAGCAAACGCGCGCTCCGCAGCGAGTCGCTTTAGACCGCTCGGCTACTCCACCGCGGCAAATCTCAACACTAGAAAAGGTTAGAGAAATGTAGGAGGATCTGCAGCGTATTGACGCATGGTGCAGGGAATGGTGATTGAGCCTCAACATAAACAAGTGTAGAGTGCTGCGTTTACATAGCAAGATCCTTTATTATATAACTACGCAATAGCAGGACAAACACTGGAAGCAGTTACGTCTCTAAACTATCTGGGAGTAGGCATAAGGGACGATTTTAAAAGGAACGACCTTATAAAAGTAATCGTGGCTGAGGCAGATGGGAGACTGGGATTCATTGGAAGAATCCTCAGGAAGTGTAGTCCGTCAACAAAGGAAGTAGGTTACAACACTCTCGCTCGTCCATCGCTTGAGTATTGCTCATCATTGTGAGATCTGTGCCAGATAGGGTCAACGGAAGACATAGAGAAGGTTCAACGGAGAGCTGCACATTTCGTTATGGGCTCATTTAGTAAGCGCGAAAGCGTTACGAAGACGATTAGGAAACTCCAGTAGCAGACGCTGGAAGAGAAACGTCCGGTACCGCGGTACGGGCTTCTGTCAAAATTCCTTCTACGTACACTCCTGGACAGTAAAATTGCTCCACTACGAAGATGACGTGCTACAGACGTGAAATTTAAACGACAGGAAAAAGATGCTGTGATATACAAATGATTAGCTTTTCAGAGCATTCACACTAGGTTGGCTACGGTGGCGACACCTATAAAGGGCTTACATGAGAAAAATTGCCAACCGATTTCTCAACCACAAACAGCAGTAGACCGGCGTTGCCTGATGAAACGTTTTTGAGATGCCTCTTGTAAGGAGGAGAATTGCGTACCATCACGTTTCCGTTTCTGATAAAGGTCGGATTGTAACATATCGCGATTGCGGATTATCGTATCGCGACATTGCTGTTCACGTTGGTCGCGATCCAATTACTATTAGCAGAATATGGAATCGGTGGGTTCAGAAGGCCAATACGGAACGCCGTGCTGTATCCCAAGGGCATCGTATCACTAGCAGTAGAGATGACAGGCATCTTATCCGCATGGCTGTAACGGATCGTGCAGCCACGTCTCGATCCCTGACTAAGCAGATGGGTACGTTTGCAAGACAACAGCCACCTCCACGAAGAGTTCGACGACGTTTGCAGCAGCATGGACTATCAGCTCGGAGACCATGGCTCCCGTTACCCTTGACGCTGCATCACAGGCAGGATTGTGTACCCAACGACGAACCTGTTTGCACGAATGGCAAAACGTCATTTTTTCGGATGAATCCAGGCTCTGTTTACAGCATCATGGTGGTCGCATCCGTCTTTAGTGACATCACGGTGAACGCACATTGGAATGGTGTATTCGTCATCGCCATACTAGCGTATCACCCGGAGTGATGGTATGGGGTGCCATTGGTTACACGTCTCGGTCACCTCTTGTTCGCATCGACGGCACTTTGAACAGTGGTCGTTACATTTCAGATGTGTTACTATCCGTGGCTCTACCCTCCATTCGACCCTGCGAAATAATGTATTTCAGCAGAACACTGCACTACCGCATGTTGCAGGTCCTGTACAGGCCTCTCTGGATATGGAAAACGTGCGACTGCTGCCATGTCCAGCACATTCTCCAGATCTCTCACCAACTGAAAACGTCTGGTCAATGGTGGCCGATCAACTGGCTCGTCACATACGCTAGTCACTACTCTTGATGAATTGTGGTATCGTGTTGAAGCTGCATGGGCATCTGTATCTGTACACGCCAGTCAAGCTCTGTTTGACTCAATGCCCAGGCGTATGAAGGCCGTTGTTACGGGCAGAGGTGGTTGTTCTGGGTACTGATTTCGCAGGATCTATGCACCCAAATTGCGTGAAAATGTAATCACATGTGAGTTCTAGTATAATATATTTGTCCAATGAATACCCGTTTATCATCTGCATTTCTTCTTGGTGTAGCAATTTTAATGGCCAGTAGTGTATATCTGGTGAAGCGACCACAAGGCTAAAGATAAGAGAGATTGCGGCCCACTTGCAGTCATAACAGGCAATAATTTTCCCCGCGAACCACTCACGGCTGGAAGTGACAATTGTATGCAAATAACCCTCCGACACTCACCGAGAGCTAGCTTGCAGAATATCGATGTATATGTAGATGTAGCTCCACCCATCTAATCCTCAGCATTCGTCTGTAGCACGACATATCAAAAGCTTCTATCATCATTATGTATGAACTCCATATCGTCCACGTTTCACTGTCGTACAATGATATACTCCAGAAAAAGGCCTTCAAATAGAACTTACTGTGCCGGGCGCGAATGGCTGTGCGCTCTTCGGAGATTTCAGTCCTCCCTCGGGTGGGCGGGCGCGCTTGTGTGTGTGTGTGTGTGTGTGTGTGTGTGTGTGAGTGAGTATGTGTGTGTTTGTTGTCCTTAGCATAAGTTAGTTTAAGTAGTTTGTAAGTCTAGGGACTATGACTGCAGTTTGGTTTCATACCTTTACGAATATTTGGAGTACTGGTCGGCATCAACTTTATTTTCTTCCAATAGCCACGATAATGATATATCTTCTTTACTTGGGCCATCATAAGTTATTTTACTACCCAAATAACAAAACTCATCTACTACTTTTTAGTTCGTAACGTAATCTGATTCCTTCAGCATTCCCTGATTTATTAAACTACATTACATTACCCTTCTTTTCCTCTTCTTATACCTTCCATTCAAGACACATCCAATCTATTCAGCTGTTGTTACAGGTTCTTTGCTGACAGAATTGCAATGTCATCGGCAAACAGCAAGGTTTTTATATATAATCCCTGAATATTTATTCCTTCTCCAAATTTCTCCTTGCATTCCTTTGCAGCTTGTTCATGTACAGACTGAATAACATTGGGAAAGGTTACAAACCGGTCTTACTCGGTCCCAACTACTGCTTCCCTTTTATGTCTTTAGGATCTCCATAACTAGTGTGTGGTTTCTGTACAACTTGATTACAAGTATTTGTTCACTTATTTTACGTCTGCTACCTTCAGAATGTGTTTCCTCATCACGTGTTTCTACAGTTTGTTCTAAATCGAAATTGAACTTCCCCGAAACCGGCTTCTACCAGTTTTTCCATTCGTCTATAAATAACTCATGTCAGTATTTTGCAACTATGACTTATTAAGCTGATAGTATTGTAATTGTTCCACTTGCAAATATGCATAGATTCTCAAAATTCTCGGTATCACAAAAAAAGCTGTACGCTTGTAATCTAAGTATTTAGTAAAGTAATGGAAATGAATGTGTCTCAGTTCAGCCCCTTGGAAACGAATTCACTTCAGTATCTACTTAGTGTGCCTCAGTTGTGTCAGGGCTGCTTGTGTTAATTTCCAAATTGCAATGATATCTCGTTGTGAGTTGTGATGTTGTGATTCTTGAAGTTTCAGCAACAGCCGTGTAAAAGACCAAAGCGCTAGTACTGCTGCATCAGAAAAATTATGTATAAGTAAAGTACGGCTATCCTTTTCCCTGTCGATTCTCGCCGTCTGCAGTTCGTGATTCGCTAAAATCGTGTCGATACTTTACGCCATGCTGGTCCGATATGTTTCTCTGATGCTATTGGAAGTGTTGCGTATTTTCATATGTTCCGTTTTGCATAACGTCACAATGCTGTGCTTTCGGTTGTAGTTTTACAACCAGAAAGACACGGGCGTTTTATAGGCTTCCTTTTTTAATGATAAATTCAGCGAGAAGAAAATCTGATACCTTGATATGTAGAACATGCAACTGTTATAAAATTCTTTTGTGACATACCTTTCTATTTTTCGTTATTTAAAATTCCAAATGTTCAATTTGAAGATTTTTCTCACCTTACCTACATAGGATTGTAACACAATGAGATAAATTATCTTTCGACCAACTTTGTTGTATGGGAGTGCAAGCTGGGTAGATACAAGTTATCTTATTAATAAGTTCTGATTTACAAATATGAAAGTAGCAAGGATGATTGCTGGTACTAATAGATAAAATGGCAAGAGGGTGTCCGCAATGAGAAACGCAAGAAAAACTGGGAATGAATACCATAGGTGAAGCCGTTAGAGCGAATAGATTGATATGGTGGGGTTGTGTTACGCGCATGGTAGAAGCAGGGTTATGTAAGAGGCTCGTGGGTTCGGCAATAGAGGGTAAGAGGAGACGAGGTAGACAAAGGAGAAAATACTTAGATTAGATGCAGAATGATTTTGAAGTAACAGGCTTAACATCACAAACGAAGCATCAATGTTATCATTCAACAGGAGATCATGGACTAAACGCTAAAAGGCATAATTAGTCTCTAATGATGATGATGATAACGACGACGACGACGACGACGACGACGACTGGGCAATTCGAACACGAAGGTCTATCGGAAGTAGCGATTTATATCACTTGAAAAAATAAATGTGTACCCGGGCCACGCTGTTTTCAGCGATTAGAAAATAAAACAGCCAGCTATTATAGACACGGATACATACACCAGCCAAGAAGAAAATAAGGTAAGATCTCGCAGTCGGAGAAAGAATAAAGCAATCGAATGTTACTCATATGACACGACTTGCAAGTGGAAGAAGACGCGACATTGCAATCTCGTAATTACAAACGAATGTCACGAGTGCGTTGTTCTCGTATCGCCCTGGTTACTTTATTAGGCACACTGGTTTTCTTGATTAAATTGGGTTTCCTACATAACCTGAACGATTATAAAATTTTACATTTGAATTTTCGATTTTTTTCAGTCGGTCAGATAATTGGCGTAGATAAATTTAAAAGAAGTCCGGCGACCCACCAGAATAGACCCCACGACCCATTGTTTGGGAACCACTGATCCAAGAGATCGGTTATGCCTGTGTCTTTTTGATCGTATTTTATGCAAGGCCATACCGTACATCCGATTGCGATAAAACTTTGACAACTCATTGCTTCCACTCGCACGATGGTTACGGCATACTAAATTAACCTTGTATGGTGCAGGGCGAAGGGTGCTTTACAATTGGTTAATTCGTTTCTTATGCCTTTACGCTGAAATGCATATGAATCAAGTTTGGAATAGAGGTACCCTAATTAATAATTGGGCTACCTTTCGCAAGCCATCGTATGGTGCGTGGCGGAGGGTACGTTACAACAAATATCCAAATTTTTTGACTGGTCACTGTGAATCTCAGCACATAAATTTATATTTTCATGAAGGACTTTTTGTAATCTGCGAGCCAGTGAATTTAACATTGCGGAGGGAAACTTCCGATTTTGACACCATTTGACCAGTCACCATAAAACTTGGGTGATCAAATAGTCAGTACAAATTTGAAAACTTAATAAATTACGTAATAATGTAGATAGAAAGGTAAAAATTGACACACATGCTTGAAATGACATGGGGTTTTATAAGAACAAAAAAAAAAAAAAAAAGGTTCAAAATATGTCTGACAGATACAATAATTAGCATAACAAATTAAGACAAACCACAGATGATGTTCTTTACAGAAAATGCTCAATATGTTCAGCATCAATCCTCAACAATAGCTGTAGTCGAGGTATAATGTGAACAGCACTGTAAAGCATGTCCGCAGTTATGGTGAGGTGAGGCATTGGCGTCGGATGTTGTCTTTCAGCACCCCGAGAGATGTCGGTCGATCACGATATACTTGCGACTTCAGGTAACCCCAAAGCCAAGAATCGCACGGACTGAGGTCTGGGGACCTGGGAGGCCAAGCATGACGAAAGTGGCGGCTGAGCACGCGATCATCACCAAACGAAGCGCGCTTGAGATCTTTCACGCGTCCAGCTTTTATATATATATATATATATATATATATATATATATATATATATATATATATATAACCCCATGTCATTCCAAGCATGTGTGTCAATTTTTACCTCTCTATCTACATTATTCCGTGATTTATTAAGTTTTCAAAGTTTGTTTTCATATGTAGGAGGGAGAGAAGTAGGTGGAGGAGGAGACGGACACAAAGGGGACGGAGGAGACGGACAGAGAGAGAGGTGAGAGGAGGATAATGAGACAGAGTGACAGGTGATGAATAGGAGGAGGGGGATCTCCCTAATGGGAGATTGGAAACCTCATATATATTTATTCGTTTGTTCGTATTTTATGCGCTGCCATAATATTCATCTGACCGCGATAAAATAAACAGACCAACATTTTATTATGTCTTAGTTAGGTGCCGATAAATGTGTGTTATATCTAATCCAAACTTCCGAGTCCAAACAGTAATTTTTATATTTTTCAGTGAATCGACGAACGATATTTTGGTTGTACAAGTGCATACTGTGTATACAAGTGTATATCGATTCGTCAAAAAAATATGCCTAGCAAATTAAACAATATTCAAACGTTATTTGGACAATTATCTCTTCTGCGACAGCAACGCGACGGGTACCAGCTTAATGGAGGGGGGCCTCCAAATCTCGAAAGATACTTTTTTTTTGGGCCTATCAGTGTCTCGAGCCCTGGCAGAGTCCTCCAAATCTCGAACGCTGTTTTTTTTATATTTATTTAAGTAATACATCCATTTCCAAGTGAACGGAGGCCCTCATTTTGTTTTGCCGCATCGCGCCTCTGACAGTCTCAGTCCAGCACTGCAATGTCAACGAAACACTTGGCGAATGTACCTTGAGGGTGTCATGGGTTACAGAAGAGCAGGAGAGAGAGAGGCAGGCCACTGACCTGGGTTCGCGGCTTGGGTGAGGTGACGGGCAGCGCCGTGGAGGAGCCGTCGCCGAACGGCACCACGTGAGGCAGCTCGAAGACGCGCGTCACCTTCTGCACCGCAGACAGGCTGGCAGCGTCCATCGGCCCCACGAAGCCTGCAGGCACCAAAGACCTTGTCAAATAAACTAGACTTCCCACCGGTGCTGCTGCCGCGGGATAATTCGAACCTTCGGCCTGCCGCTATGATACTGACAAGTGTTGTTACGATATAAATTGTGTGTTATATAGCGACTGCGGTATATATAACTAGCTAGTAGTCACGTATGTACTGTTCGACTATAGCAGTATACATGAAACACGATGCTGAAGAGCTATCCAGCGTTTAACTGCATAAATCGACATAAGAAAGGAATAATAAGGAATATAGGATTGAATGAAATAAATAACAGGCTCTTCAAAACGAGCTACCGTAAGCAGTACTGGTGCACAGGAAGTTAAAAAAGTTTCGTTTTATGGTGGCGTAAAATAACTGTTAGGAGCACGAGATCAGTTGCTTCACTGCAGTTCTAATTTTTGTTTATGAAATTAATATTAGCAACTTGTAACAGAGAATTTAAAGGTCATCTGCTGTACAAATTGGTATAACAACTAAAAGCGGTTTGCAAAACTGTGTATAGTTCCATACATGAATGACACATAGCCACACAGGATGCACATTGCACATTGTGAAGTTGAACCCTATGACCATAGTTTCTGACTTTCGAGCAGTTCACTCTACTCTAAGGTATTTGGCTTACAGCATTAAGAATGCTAATACGTGTGCTAGATACCCAAATGCTAGTGTTAGATGCACTTAGTTAAGCTAAAGTTATGGCATACTTGGTGTTCTTAAAAGAATTTGGTAGTGGCTGGTTCTTGTATTCACAAGATTTTACAGTTACGTATCTGATGGGATATTTCATTTTCACGCTCAATTTTTAACATTAGCTATTTCAGGCAGCCTTGTTTCATTTCTTGAGGCTATAAAATATCTAAGTATTGGTGAATATAGCATGCACTCAAGTAAAGACATAAAGCGTTGTGAAACTCTTCCGAAATTAATGTTTGTACAACACTTTCACCATCGTAGAATATTCTAAGAAAGTGCCAGAAAATAGTGTCTGGCGATAAATTCCGTTCATGTACTGCACTTACAACGCTAAAAAAAACTAAATGTTATAATGCGGTTTAGTTAGGAAGAAGAAACGCTGTTGGTCGATTTCTACACGTTATGTGCAATAAATTTAAAGACAACCCATAGTTGTTGTATATTCAGAGTCTGAAGCTGTTTTGTAGTTATATATTTAAATGAGACATAATTTTCGCGACTTTACTCGAATTAATACACCCTCTAATCAAAAGAGTATTTGCACATTTTAAGTTGGCGCGGAAGTGTGCCACCATAATGGCCGACGAAGCGCTCTTCAATTTGCCCTCTGTTCGCGGTCGGCCGCTGACGGGACTGTAGGGGGTTGGCAGGCACACACAACAGGAGCCGTCCGGCCTCAGCCACTCCCAACACCGCCGTCGCTGCAGCAGCCACCGCCAGACAGCTTCTCAGAGTGCCGGTTTTAAGGCATCGTAAACCGGAGGGTGCCAGATACATTCAGCAATGGTAAAGAGTAAAGTCGCTCTGCATGAAAGGCTGGGAAACCCCGAAGGGCAGGTTCACCCGCCTAAATGGAAAGGTTTTCCCTATACTTCGCTCCCGCAGGCATCTTTCCTTCGCGATGTGTGGAAATTGTGTGCTGAAGTGTCTATGTTGAGTGTAGATGACTGTAATGGGTGCATGTGTAGTGTAGTGTAGTGTCGTGTTGGTGATGATGGGAGAAAGGAGAGGGTGACACCCGGTGCCGGCACACAGCCCACTCCTCTCAAAAAGCACCAAGGGGGACGCCGAGCTTAACGTCCCCATCCGACGGACGTATCACCATCGACAGTGTTCCATGCCATCACTCCATGAGACACTGCGAAGAAGTTTGGAATCTAATACAGGACATTGAAGCGAACACTGGTAATCTAGGACTTTCCACACCACCCCTTCTCACCCCTCAAACGTAAGGCAAAGGGAAAATTGTCAACAGCCGTTACGTACCCGGGCGGTTACCCACCCAAGCACTGTCCACGCCCGCCGGTACTTAAATTCGGTGATCTGTTGAGAACCGGTATATCCACCGCGGCACGGCCATTGTGACTGTAAGACACACATTTCGGAAACAGGTGCTATAACTTTAAGACATATCCAGGGGCAAATATAGACTCTGATCATGTCTTATTGGCTGTTGTTGTTTTGATCTTCAGTCTAGTTTGATGCAGCTCTCCACCCTACTCTATCCTTACCAAGTCTCTTCTTCTCCTCATAAGAAGGATACCCACATCTATTTAAACCCGCTTACTGTATATGTCTCTTGGTCTCTCTCTCTCTCTCTCTCTCTCTCTCTCTCTCTCTCTCTCTCTCTCTGTGTGTGTGTGTGTGTGTGTGATATTTACCCAACACACTTGCCTACAACGCTGAATTCCCGATTTCTTGTTGTTCCCTACAAATCAATCCCTTCTTTGAGTCAAGGTTATGCCAGAAATTCCTTTGTTCCCCAGTTCTGTTCAGTACCTCCTCATCAGACAAGCGAGCTAACCACCTAATCGGCATTCTTCTATAGCACCACATTTCAGAAACTTATATCATCTTCCTATCTCAACCATTTATCGACCATGTTTCACTGCCGTGCAAAGCAACAGTCAGGCGAGAAACCCATGCTGCTCAGGACGTGTGCTAGCCGTGAGTTTCGCGTATTTCAAGCGTCAAATTCGCTTCGCAATACCTCGGGATGTAATTGACGGATTGCTATGCAATCAACGACATTGTTTATATGATCTTTAATGCTATAGATTGCTGTTGAAATAATATAGGGTTTCACATTGAAAACACACAATTTTGTGCTAAAAAATTTGAATATTTCCAAATACGCATGAGCCCCTGTCTTACATTGTTACAGTGAAAGTTACAATACCTGTTGTTGTTCCAAATATATTTTGGATGGTCATGAGTAATGGGACACCCTGTATATTTAATATTGCCTAGTATCTGGAAACTGACATTGTTGATTATATAAAATACGAAAATCTCATGTTACCAACGAATACACACGTTTATTGAAAAAATACAGTAGCAATGGAACACCGTACCATTTTTTTACTTGCTCCCACAAACAGTGCGTAGTTACCATTTCGTCGCTACATGGCTGCACAGATTAATGACACGGTGTACTCAGCGATAAATCAAGCTTCCAGTCGGCACAAAGCGAAAATATTATGATGGTTTCGCTACGAAACCATATAGGCTGAAAGGGTTAACTCGGTTGCAATGGTGTCAACTTCCAACCAGTGTAGTATACTCCATGTTGTTCATATGTATTATATTGTCTACTTGCTGTATGTTCGCGACCCTACAGTATGTTATACATGGACAAGTTGAAAGACGACCGTCTGTCGTCTTCTATATATTTTTTTGTATGTTTCTGTAAAGTTATAATTTATTTAATGTCGCTAGATTATCATTTTGTTAGAACTTGAACCCCACTCTTTTCAAGGCTTGAGGCATAGCATTTGTATTTCTTGTGTTAAGATATTAATTAAAATTGCTAGGTTTTTCTTATTTTGTTATGTTAACAATTTATTGTTATATTAATTATTGTGGCATAAGTACGGCTTCTCCACCACGCCTCTGTGTCTGTTAGAATGTGCAGTTGTTTTACTTTTAAGTGGATGTGTGAGAATCTATGGATGTCTGAATGTGGGGAGTGATAGCTCGCTTTGCATCGTTCTCTTTGGTTCAGAGTCGATAGCTACTCGTGCTACCACAGAGGTTTCCACACACTTTATTTGTGGGCTAGTCAGTGAACCTTCCCTCCAGCCCGAGTCCCCACCACCGCTGTTTCTTGGATTTTCCGGCTTCCGGTCCCTTCCCGCGTCCGTTGGCCGCTCGGTCTGATCATTTTGGGCTGGTCGTCTGGTGAGGTAAGGTTGGTTCTGCTCTTGTTTCTGGAGATCGTAGCGTTTCATTGACTAGCACGTTTAAGTTAGACTCGTGAACTTAGAATCATTTTTTTGGAATATTTTCTCCGATCGTGTGCGGAAATGTGTTCTCGTTTTTCAATTCAGTGATTTCCAATACATCAACAAGGTTTGTGTGATTCTAGTTGCAGTTTGATAACGACCTGGTATCTTAAAACACTTTGTGATCATGTGGCGGTTTATGAATTCTGTGTAAATTCTTTCTAGCTTTGTGGGTCCCGATTTCTAATAGGTGATCATTTTTGTACAGTGCATGTAAAAATCTTTTCATCATTTCCTTCCATGAGTGATATGTGTTCCACATGGTTGGTTCATAGAACAAAGCCTTCAGCTTCCACTCTTATTTGTCCCATCCCCATCAGGCAAGTAACTATGCGGGTATCCTTCTGATTTCCACTAACATTTCGCGATCTTCTCTCCCCGCCTATTTTAATTTTGCTGTCTCTTCTCCGACTGGTAGTACACACTCTGTCTTTGTCAGTAATTCTCTCTGAGCCTTACACAACCTCCTTCAATAGCTTCCTTATGTAATTCTAAACATTTCTATGGGTTGCATGTCATAATTCTTATTTTTAGTTTTCCGACTTTGTAATATTTCATTTTTGTGGTTTTTCTGAGACAGGGCCTCATCTGTCTCTGTAATCGCCCCCTGTCGCGTGTAGCTGTATTTCATTCGTTTCCTTATATAATTCTAAGCATTTCTATGGGTTGCGTGCTTTAGTTAATTTTCTTTATTCTTCGGAAACTGAATTTATTATACTTTATCGGTTTTCGGAACCACGTAGGTCCGAGTTCCGACTTCCGGGGTTTGCAGCTAGTCGCCTGAATTCACGCCACTTCTCATGTAAAACCAGTACCTAGATGATTTCTAATAGACTGCAACTTAAGAATCCACCGTGATTTTGTATAATGAATCCGATTTTCAACCACTTCACCTTCAGTGGAATGCGTTCATGTAACGTAGCCGTTAGCGTGTTTGCTCGCGGTCCAATTCAGATGTAATTTAACTTGGCTATACACACGCACCATCTCAAAACAGGCACGACAGACCAGAGCCAGTTTCAAAGTGGTTTGTATATTGTGTTTTGTGCTACCTCCGACTTGCTGAATTTCGCCTGCGATAGCGGCGCCTGCTACCGCCTCGTCTCAGCACGCTGACTTTGGTGACTTTCGCTGTGGCATTGCATGTGTGTGTGTGTGTGTGTGTGTGTGTGTGTGTGTGCGAATGAGTGTTGTTTGTGAATCCTCCCCCCCCCCCAGTAGCGTTAAATCATGTATAATTTAGGCTGGGCACCGTCTGCATTAATCCTGTAAGAGATGCATTTTTATTGGACTGATGACCCCGTAGTTAAGTCCCATAAGCTTTACATCACATTTTTATTGTATTAACAAAACTGGTTCCCCATTTTGCTTGTTTTCTATCTGAATAAACAAGTTTAAGTTCAGCATAATCCGTAAGTTGCCTATAAATTGTAGTTTTAGAGAACCTTCCTTTTTTTTATTTAATATTGTTATTCACAAGTTCTGAAAACTAGCTCAGATGCAATTTTTATGTCTAAATTCCGTTGCACCATAAATGTTTTTTTAGCCACCTTTCTAAGATAATTTTAATTGTGGTGGCTTGCTTATTAATGTCGGTGTGTAATAACGTGTGAGCTGCTATGTATATTGTCCACTGTAGTATTAACTTCCTGTTCCTGAAATAATTTGAAACGAGTCAGTTCTCAGTTTGGGCCAGGGTACAAGGCTTTATAGCAGGAAGTAACCAGTAGTTCACACGGACCTCATTTACTAATTTTAGTGATAAAACAATGCTCTTGTTTCGTACAGTGGTCGACTTTTAAAGTTCGAACGGGCACAACTAAGCAATCCCAACATATGGAAAACTCAAACTGAGATACAAGTGGTAGGCATAGCAAACTTTAAGAATCCGAATTTGCATATGCTACAATATGCTAAGTACGCCTGATTTGTTGGAGTACAAAGTTGGTAGATTTGGGTCGTGTTTTTCTCGTCGTTGCTATTATCGGCTCAAAGTGACGAATCCTTTCCGCAGCCAATAACCGTGGAAGCATCCACCTAAGAACAGAAGCCCTAGAGGGATGTTCCCAGACGATGCCCTACAGAATCGTTAGTCACTTGCTGCGCAACGAGGACACGTGTTTCGTTATGCACGGTTAGCTTGTGTAAGAAACCGTCTTTCTCACCCGAAAACTGTATGATGGGTTGTCGTTGGAGGGAAGGGGACGTACTTTTTGAGAAACACTGTTGAAGAAATTTAGAGGGTCGGAATTTGAGGCGGATTGCAGAAGGTTTCTACTGCTGCCAAAATACATTTCGCGTAAAGACCACAAAGATAAGATTGGAAACATTAGAACTCGTACCGACACATGCAATCATTCGCTTTTCCACTCCTTCTACATTGAAGAGGGAAGCAAGTAACTAGTAGTGGTACTAAGTATCCTCCGCCACGCTCCTTTTGGTGGATTGCGGAGTATGTATATAGATGAAGATGATTATTTTAAACGTAAAAGAGGCTGGTTGCTACAATCAGTATATTTTTCTCGCTCACATTAGTGCTTGAAACTGTCGTTACTCTTCCTAATCTGATTGCCGACGTTAACATTATGACGAGTCTTGTGCGCTTGATTTATGAAGTGCGTATTTAAGGGCCGTGTCAGTATTTTATGCTTCTCTTGACAAATTCAAACGAGATTTCTCTGGGCTGGATTCAATGTATCAAATGTACTAGAATACTCCTTCGACAGTTCAGAGAAATAGTTTATTGGATTGGCAGCATTTGTTAGTATTTTCAGAGTGGGTTTGTGGATCGAAATTTCCAATGGCTGATTTGTTTGTATTCCTTCTTTTGACATATTATTTGCTGCTATCTCTGCTTCATGATCCACAGTTGGTCCAAGTCCACCACACTTTTAGTGGTATTGCAAACTGTATGAATTCCAAGATTCTCAAGCATCTGGAGTTTTCCAGAACAGCCACCATTACGAGTAAGAACAGCATCAAAAACACCAAGTTCAAAAACTGAACTTCCGACAGACATAGAATCTAAAACACGGTTAGTGGATAACTGTCGTTCTGAATAGGAAACAAATTTACGGTTCGAAGAGTTTCTTACGAAGTACCGCTAGTGTAGACAACTTACGAAACAGACAGTTATCTTCTATACATATAAAAATGAATTGCTGTTCGTTAGTCTCGCTAAAACTCGAGAACCGATTTGGCTCATTTTAGTCTTGAAATCTTCGTGTAAATCCAGAGAAGATATAAACGGTGATAAAATGTGGAAAAGTTGCCCAGAAAAAGAGGAAAATCGGGAAAAACTGAAACAGCTTTTCCAGTGAGGTATCAATACCGTTCGTCCAATTGAGATAAAATGTTGTACATTTCATGTTGAAAGAAAGAGGAAGATTCGCAGCAAATAAAAATTTGGAAAAGTCACCGGGAAAGTAATAAAATTTAGGAAAAACCGAAAGCGATTTTTTTCTACGAATAAAAATCAATTGCACATGGTTGTAAGAGCATCACTTGATTACGGCTTGACAGTAAAAGGTTTGTATGAAATCAATTTCTTGGAAAGTCTACTAGAAAAAGAAAAAATCGAATCAAGTTCCTTTTTCATTGTGTTTCTAAATGTACTCACACTATAAGTTGAGAACCGTTCATCCGATTGCGATAAAAGTTTGATTATTTGACATTCAACTTTCTTATGGTGGTGGTTCTTGGAAGGGACTAAACTGCAACGGTTATCAGTCAATTTCTTATGAGCTAAAAATTTGGGAAAGTTACCCGGAAAATTAGAAAATTCGTGAAAAACTTAAAGACCTTTTTTTAATGGTATGTCAATATCATTCGTCTGATTGCGATGAAGTTTGCATATTTGACGTTCAAAGCGAGAGTAACGTTCTTATGAAATAAAAATTTTGAAAAGTATCTCTGAAATTGGAACATTCAAAAAAAAATAGGAAGAGTTTTTCTATAAAATATCAGTACCATTCATGTGATTACGATAAAGTTTTTCCACATTTTATCACCGTTTAAAGCTTTCCTGAACTTGCAAGAATGAGACACGAACTATCCTGGACATGTGTGTGTGATTTGCCCACTCTTTCTGCCCACTACCGAACCTATACTTCGACTATCTGATGATGCCTCTATAAAGCTACTGGAATTAAATTAATACGGTTTATTTTAAGAGGGAAATAATATTAAGTTCACCGGCTTATCTAGTCTACAAAACAAATGAAACCAGAAAAAATGCCAATATGCGAAATGATGGAAAACGAATTTCACAGAAATTCAGTGCATGATTATTATCAAATAATTATTTAAAATAGTAAATAACCGAATGTTTCAATAAAACCAACACCAAATTAAGCATAAACATCCATATTTTGATAATTTCCATAAAAGTAAAAATGTGAAATTTTGTTATTTTGGGCAGTACTATTCCCCTTAACACACTATCTGGGACAGGACTCAAACGGTAGTTAGGAGTAAAAATATCTCACATGTTGAGGTCTTACAGTTGTCGAAATAATTTATCGGTGTTTATTTATTACAATAAATTGCTCCATTGTGTTACCCGCTATGTTCTAACAGACGGTGACATTAGAATTTGTGCCGGGCCGGGAATGTATTTGACTCTCATACACACACTCAGTGTACCATGTGGAAGGTTGAACCGGTCATGGAGTCGCATTCTGACAGCCCAGTGGAAAGGCGACCGCCCGCAAAAAGCGGGAAATGCGGTTTCTACTCCCGGTCTGTCACCGTTTGTTGAAACACCCATACCTACTATGGTAGAGATGTCAGAAATTCGCTGTTGCGAAAAAAATTGTACAATGATAAATGATGACAAACGTCACCATACAAAAACATAGATTACTGGACATCTCACAGTACTTTTTTTATTTATCTTTATTAATTTTTAATTCCAAATACAATTACTTTTTCTTTGCATATCTGTATACTTCGATCTTTTTTGCAGATAAATACATGCATAGGTAATATACTCGCATAAGGCATAAAGAATATTTCAATTGAATAGTATTGCCTGTGGTCGAAAATTGACCAATTGTGTTTACAATGGTCACTGGGGGTAAAATTTTACGTATCATATTAGCGGCCTCGCGTGATTATGTTGGCAACATCAACAACACGATAGAAAACCTTTGCCCATTTGTTCGAACCATATAGAATGCCTCGATTAGTGTATCGTACAGACCATGAAGTAAACAAACAATGTTGTTCCTGCTTTATGGTTGACAGGTTCTTGTATGTACCATCGACCGCTCAGTAAAAATAATTCCATGAAAAAACATGAGCGTTGTCAAGCGATTGGCTAAAATGAAGACTCACAGGATTCTCACTATTCAGTATGTGTTGCCAACGTTATCATAGGAGGCCGCTGGGATATTTGGTAAAATTTAATCGGCACTGGAAGGTACGAAACGGTATCTCTTAGGTGTTTAGGAAAATGCCTGACACAATAACAACAAATAAAAACGGAAGTATATACTTCTAATGCCATTTTCGAATTATATAACTTTCATTAGCCTAATATTTGAAATGGAACTACAATTTCGGTGTTCGTATATTTATACAACGCCAAGAAATAATGTTATTTCGATACTGCGATAGTCAGAATTCCAGAGCCGACAACATGTCGACTTCGTAGTTCCACCCGTGCACCGCTTCATTCGTCTCCCGGCGCATTTATATCGGCATTCTCGACTTCGTAGTTCCACCAGAGCACAGCTAGATGCCTCTCCCGGCGCATCATCCTTTATATCGGCATTCATATGAAAACATACATTTTCTTTAACCACTCTCAATCACTGCGAAAATGAAGCATTTGAACGGCACAAGAAAATGAGTTGGGAGCACTCCATGTTTCGATATTCACTTATTTTAATAATGCAGATGCGCTGCATTACAGTGTCTTTGGTCGAAGCGAATAGCCAATCAGTGAGCTGATTGTTGGAGAATGTAGAATCTGATCCAAGCTGTAGATAGGAAAATTTCTACTTCCTTTTACCACTTTTAATGGCTAAATGCACCCATAATATTTATATTCGTGAAATCTACAACAAACAATCTTCTGAATTATGTAACTTTCATTGGCCTTCTTGTACGAATAAATTAGTAATCTGTACCACAATTTTCGTGTGAGCGTATTTATATAAAATAAAATTAGTAATCTGTGCCACAATTTTCGTGTTGGCATATTTATATAATGATTTTAACTGACAACTCAGTTTTAAAAGGTTTATGATCATTATTTTTGCTGCAGAACAGGATAGAAGAAAGAAAAGGGGTGGGAAAAGGGTTAATAGAAATAGAAAGATTCTCGCAACAGGATTTTACCAGCTGCCCTCATCGTAGCGCATGTCAAAAACTATTTGTTGCTCTACAATGCCACCGGCAAGCCTTTTCGCGTCGACAGAAATTCAGCCTCTTAACTCATGTGTCTCGGCTGTCACCACATTGATAGAGTTACAGAACATTCTTGTGGAATTTCAATAGGCTTCAGTAGCAATTCGACTCTTCCAATTTGAAATAATTCAATAAACTGTCTTCGCAAAATATTTAGATTATCCATTACGGATATTTCAGGACCCGTGACTGTTAATTTGAATATGATATAAGAAAAATGCAACGAATCTGTGGTGGGAAGATGGAAACATAGTGTAATAAGTCAACTTGCACGTTGTTCAGGTCGTGTTTCGTATCTGGAAATTTAAGTGAAATTTGTTAATTTACTTACTGCGACTGTATGGCCAGTTTTTTAAAACAATTTCCATTTCACGGGTCTCCATGTGTCTAGATTACAAAACCACAGCACTTTTTCATTATTGGCCTCTGTAATACATTGTCAATACCATTTAACCAGTGTCCAACAAGTGCTTTTACAACTGATATTATTCACAAACGGCTTCATTCGAAGATATAACACTCTTTGTACATGTAAGTTTTGTTTTGTTTGTGTATGATACCACTGATTAGTTAGCAAATAATTTTGTCAATATTAAACTGCACGAGTGAACAATAAATTCGGTCTATATTCATTTCGTAGGTTTTTTAGCTTTAATATGTATGTATATAATCAGTTAAAAGGACAAGAATAAAATCCGTACTATTGCTTGTATTTATTCATAGACTAATGTATCCTAGAATATTAGTAAGGACTAGTTTCTGTTTATTGTGTTTAAATGACAGTAGGTATATGGTTATTCTATTGTTGTAGAATAAAAGGTATAGGTATTTATATGTAGATAAAGTAATTATCCATTTGTTCTTTAGTAATGTTTTGACATTATCAGAAGCATATGAAAGAGCTGTTACGAATAGGGGGAAAGGGGGTGGGAAGGTGTGATGGGAGGATGGAGGGGCTTGTGGTGAACTAGTTGCTTTACATCAGCAAATTTTCGAAAATTTGGAGGAACATTTTGTTTTCTAGTTCAGTTCTATCATTAAGAAGGTTCCTGGATTCTGTATTGGTGTTCATGAAGATCTCAATTTCTTCTAGAAGGTCAAGTTTCATACCTTTGTTGGCAAAATGGAGTATTTGGAGGTTCAAAAGATGTCACTACTACATTGTCTTTTTATTTTCTACCTCTTTCTTTAAAAATATTGTTAACGCAGAGCTGCCCTTAAATAATAGCCGAAGAATACACAAAAAACGGGTAGTCCATTAACGCCGAGGAACGAAATTGCTCATAATTATATGTGTTCGTCACGCACTAACGTTTTTCGACCGGGTGCTGTGTCATTAAGCTGTCACACGTTTCATCAAAGTCATCAGTCGTTAACGTTCAGATAACTAGATACGTATACCTAAGAGCCACTTATATACTTCGACACATTTATATGCTTCAACACGTAAGCTACAAATTAAGTACGCACAGTCTGAGGTTAACACGAAATCGCCTACCGCCGAACGGAAGTTCACTTCATACAACTTCACGTAAAAATGCACAATATTTTTAGACAACACCTACAGTATACCATAAACAGAGGTGTTTGATTTGCGAGGACAAAGAATTTATCGTGAGACAATTATTATACAACGTACTTCACCAGGTGGCAGCGTCAAATAATTTTCAGGACATGATACGATGTATAGACATGAAGTTCCCATTCAGAGATATCGCATTCTAAACTACTGTTGGTAAAAAAAAATGGCGACTGGAAAATAGTTTGGTGACCACATAACATTTCCGATGATCCCAAAGCCCTTGCAATGTGTTCAATACATAAGTGTTAAAACTACGAGGGCCGTCCGCGGTGGCCGAGGGTACTGAGGCGCTCCAGTCACGGTCTGCACGCACACTACGGTCGAAGGTTCGAATCCCCCATTGGGCATGGATATTTGTACCGTCCTTAGGATTAACTAGTTCATAAGTAGTTTGTTAGTTAATAAGTTCATAAGTAGTTTGTCCACTCCCATGCCCCTCAGGGGCTCAGCATTAATTTGCTGAGTACGGGCTTGGCGAACCCGGGGTCCTGAGCTGTGGGCTGTGTCGCGCCAACAGTCCGCTACACCGTAAGCTCTGTGCGTGCTTCAACTACCATCGTTCGGCGCGACGGTGGAACGTTGTACGTTTCAGAGCCCGGGGATCTTGGCTTAATCGCCCGGGTCGCGAGGACGGTACAAACCTCTATAAATAAACCCCTCAATCTCAAGGTGTGCTACGTGCCGAGGAGATGCATGGCTGTTGAGGTTGAACAGCCGCTAGCGAGCAACCTCTGAGGAACCTGCCGCACCTCAGTTGTATAAGGCTTACCCAGGCAAGCGGGGCTCTGCCTGGGTGGACCTTTAGTTCCCTAGCTGCTCGTGGGACGAACATGAAACGAGCAAATAAAAGCGTGGCCGGTCGCGAAAACGGCGTCTCTAAGCGTGGGAAGACAGAGTTTAACGCCTCTATTTATGATCCTAAGACGTTTCCGTCCCTTGCCACACCATGGGAGGAAAGAAGGACAATAGATCTGAGCCATACTCACCTCAATATCTGGTCTGTGAGCGTACTGATGGCGAATCCTTCACTTCTACTAAGCCTCAGTTTTTTGTTGACACAATTGAAGACAAGTTTGGTGAAGTAGCATCATTTTCGAAGATGAGGAGTGGGGCCGCTCTGTTACAGGCGGCGTCCTCGGCCCGTCCTCGGCCACTTGCCTGCGACAGGCTGGGTGATATCCCGGTGCGTGTCACGCCCCACAAATCATTAAATATGGTCCAAGGTCTTATCTATCATCGCGATCTTTTATCCCAGACCGATGACGAGCTGCGAGCATACCTGCAGCGACGAGGTGTCCGTCCGGCGGGTGTACAGGGGTCCTAAAGAAAGTAGGGTTGCCACCGGTGCTTTTATCTTGGCCTTCGAAGGCGACACGCTGCCTGAGAAGGTTAAGGTAATAGTCTACCGGTGTGAAGTCAAGCCCTATGTCCCCCCTCCTATGCGGTGTTTCCGGTGCTGGAAGTTCGGGCACATGTCGTCCCGATGTACTTCCAGCCCAACGTGTAGGGAATGTGGGCGGCCACCTCACCCGGACGCCCCATGCACCCCACCTCCGCTATGTGTGAATTGTGGGCAACATCACCCGCCATGCTCGCCGAACTGCTCGGGTTTACATCGGGAACGTAAAATTATCGAAATAAAGACCTTGGACCGACTGACTTTCTATGAGGCACGTAAGAAATACGAGCGGCTTCACCCTGTCCGTATGGAAACGTCTTTTGCCACAATTACAGCAGCTTCCTTGAGACCAGTGAAACCATCAGTGTTGTCTCCTCCTGTGGGCCCTAAGGGCCGTCAATCTTCCGTCTCCATTTCTCGCTCCCTCGACACCTATGTGAGCAACTTCTCCCCCACCATCGGGGACATCCACTTCCCAGCCAGAGAAGAAACAATCTTCCCCGGCCCCTCTTGCTCGGAAGGGGTCCCTCGGGACCCTCCCTTCCGAGGTTTCTCAGAGTGCGCCAGGGGATCCTAGCCTTAGGCTAAAGGATCCAACAACCGATGACCGAAGGGCTTCCAGCTCTTCGGCAGTCCCTGATGTCGCTTCTGGAAAGTCCTCCCAGCCCTTACCACCAAAGGGCCAGCGGGAGAAACCAAAGAAGACCAAAAAGAAGAAAGAAAAGATTAAGGACCCTTCAGTGGCTCGAAAGGAGCGCTCGCTCACATCTTCGGCCACTGAAGACGAGGTGGAGATCCTCGCGTCTCCTGAGGATCTCGCCTTCCTAGGATCGCCAGAACCCATGGTTCTCGATCCTGCGGATTCTGTAGAATTGGCAGCAGGTGCCCCTGCTGAATGACCGTTTCATCTCGTACATTATGGCTATTCAGCAGACTGCAAACGAAATCTTGCAGTGGAACTGCGGCGGATTTTTCCGCCATCTGGCAGAGTTGCGACACTTACTCTGCCACTTCCCTGCGATCTGCCTAGCGATGCAGGAAACATGGTTCCCCGTCGACAGGACCCCAGCCCTCCGAGCTCCGAGGCTATCGGGGCTATTTTAAAAACCGAACCATCTACGACAGGGTGTCTGGCGGCATGTGTGTTTATGTCCACGCCTCTGTCCCCAGTGCTGCTGTGCCTCTTCAAACGTCTCTAGAGGCGGTCGCTGTTCGACTCCGGGTAGTGCAAGATTTTACCATCTGCTCTGTTTACCTTCCACCTGATGAGGCCATCTCTCCCACAGACCTCGCAGCCTTGGTCACCCAACTTCCCCCATCCTTTCTTCTTTTGGGGGACTTCAACACCCACCACCCTCTGTGGGGTGGCACGCAGACCTCGGCCCGGGGTAGGGATGTTGAGTCTGTCCTGTCGGAGCAGAATCTCTGCCTTCTTAACACCGGTGCTCCTACCCACTTTAGCACAGCACATGGTACGTATTCTGCCATAGACCTGTCCGTCTGCAGCCCTAGCCTCCTTCCACGTCTCACCTGGACGGTCCATGACGACCTGTGTGGCAGTGACCATTTCCCGATCTTCCTGTCGCTCCCACAGTGTTCGCCTGCCGACCATCCGCCTCGCTGGTCCCTCCGTAGGGCTGACTGGCCAGCTTACTCTTTAGCTGCTGTGATTTCCTCTCCGCTTCCAGCAGATGTTGATGCCGCCGTTCAGCAGGTCACAGAGGCCATTGTTTCTGCAGCCGAAAACTCTGTTCCCACAACATCCGGTTCGCTCCATCGTCCATCGGTGCCCTGGTGGACACCAGAGATTGCTGAGGCCATACGGGAACGTCGGCGAGCACTACAGCGCCACCGACGTCACCCTTCTGTCAAACATCTTGTAGCCTTCAAGCGCCTCCGGGCACGGGCCCAACGACTGATACAAGATAGTAAGAGAGCCTCGTGGGAGAAGTATGTCGTGTCCATTGATTCTCTCGCTTCTCCTTCCAAGGTGTGGTCGCAAGTTCGATGCCTCTTCGGGCACCGCCCACCGGCGGGAATTCCATGCCTCAGCGTCCAGGGTATGCTGTGTACTGACCCTGTCGCCGTCGCTGAGCACCTGGCAGATCATTTTGCACGTACATCGGAGACTGCTGCCTATAGTGCAGATTTTCGTGCCATTAAAGAGCGAGCAGAGAGCCAGCAAATTTCATTTCGAACACGACGTCGTGAACCATATAACGTCCCATTTACTGAGTGGGAGTTGGAAAGTGCCCTTGCTGCAAGCCTGGATACCTCTCCTGGACCCGATCGCATTCACAGCCAGTTCCTCCGACACCTATTAGCGGATGCCAAAAGCCAACTTCTCGCCCTGTTTAATCGCATTTGGCTTGAGGGTGTTTTACCGTCCTCGTGGCGGGAAAGCATTATCATCCCGGTGATTAAGCCTGCGGCAGATCCGCAGGTGGCAGATAGCTACCGCCCGATCAGCCTCACCAACGTTCCATGCAAGCTCCTCGAACGCTTGGTGAGTCGGAGGCTCATGTGGATCCTCGAGGACCGGGAACTTTTGGTGCCACAACAGGGTGGGTTCCGTCAAGGTCGCTCCGCTGTTGACAATCTTGTGTCACTGGAGTCGGCCATCCGTACAGCATTTAGTCGCCGCGAACACCTGGTTGCTGTATTCTTCGACCTGCGGAAGGCATACGACACTACCTGGCGCTACCATATCTTGTCTACGCTGTACGACTGGGGTTTACGGAGTCCGCTTCCCATATTTATTCAGAATTTCCTGGCGTTGCGTTCTTTTAGAGTTCGTGTTGGTTCTTGTTTTAGCTCACCTCATTGTCAAGAGAACGGAGTCCCACAGGGTTCCGTTCTCAGTGTCCCTTTATTTTTAGTCGCCATCAACGGCCTTGCGGCGGCGGTGGGGTCATCGTTATTCACTTCCTTGTATGCCGATGACTTCTGCATGTATTTCAGCTCCACCAGCATCAGTGTTGCTGAACGTCGGTTGCAAATAGCCATTCGAAAGGTGCAGTCTTGGGCGTTTGCCCACGGTTTTCAGTTCTCTGCGTCGAAGACCCGTGTGATTCATTTCTGCCGACGTCGGGCAGTACACCCGGAGCCCGAACTCTATCTAGCTAGAGACCTGCTATGTGTCGTAGAAACACACACGTTTCTAGGCATGTTGTTCGACCACCGTCTCACCTGGGTGCAACACCTTCACCAGCTGAAACGCAAGTGCTGGTGACACCTCAACATCCTACGTTGTCTCAGCCACACTGTTTGGGGAGCTTCACGCCCAACGCTCTTACAACTTTACAAGGCCCTCATTCAGTCACGCCTAGACTATGGCTGCATCGTCTACGATTCGGCTGCGCCGTCAGCACTGCAGGCGTTGGACCCAATTTTACACAGTGGTATCCGTTTGGCGACAGGGGCTTTTCGGACAAGCCTCCTCGTCGAAGCTGGAATCCTCCACTGCGGTTCCGTAGGCAACACCTGCTAATATCTTATGTTGCTCGTGTTCAGGCCTCGCCCTTCCACCCGAACCGCCGGCTCCTTTTTCTGTACGCTGCACTACCTATCCCCCCACGGCGACCCAGGTCGGGTTACCCGATCTCGGTCCGTGTTCGTATCCTTCTTTCATCTCTCACATCCCATCCATTACCTACCACTTTCCACTATTCCTATCACACCCCTCCTTGGTCCATTCCTCGTTTGCAGCTCCGTCTGGACTTGTCCCATGTATCGAAGGCCTCTGTTTCTCCCGTACATCTCCGTCACCAGTTTCTGCAAGTGCTCGAGCCATTCCTTGCCGCAGACGCCATTTACACAGATGGTTCCATAGTAGATGGCCGTGCTGGATATGCGTTTCTACATCACAACCACGTAGAACAGCATTCTCTGCCCTGTGAGAGTAGCATCTTCTCCGCCGAGCTGGTCGCTATTCTCAGAGCTCTACAACATCTCAAAGTCTGCCCCAGGGGGTTATTCGTCATCTGTACTGATTCCCTGAGTGGCTTACAAGCGATCGACCAGTGTTTCTCTCGGCACCCAATAGTGCGGTCGATCCAGGACACTGTTCACTCCCTATGCCAATCAGGCCGTTCTGTGGTCTTTGTGTGGACCACAGGTCATGTTGGCATACCAGGGAATGAGCATGTAGATCGATTGGCCAAGCAGGCCACTATGGGACCACCTCTCACAATTGGTGTCACGGAACAGGATGTTAAACTTGTGTTGCACCGGAGGGTGCGCGAGGCTTGGACCACCGAGTGGGTTACGGCGACTGCACCGAATAAGCTTCGGGCAGTGAAGCTCTCCACAGCTTTGTGGAAATCTTCACTGCGGCCGACCCGCCGAGAGTCAGCTGTCCTCTGTCGCCTCCGGATTGGACATATGTGGCTCACCCACGGGTATCTTCTTCGGCGTGAGGCTCCACCCGTGTGTCGATGTCGCACTGTATTGACAGTGGCCCATCTTTTGATGGACTGTCCGCTTTTAGCCGACCTGCGGCACTATTTTACTCTTCCAGATGCACTCCCTCTAGTTTTAGGAGACGACGCCTCTATGGCTAACAAAGTTTTAAGTTTTATCCGCGCTGCTGGTTTTTATGACTCTATCTAACGGTGTGTGCTGTGGCCTGACATCTTAGGCCACCACCAATCTAGTTTTTTCCCTTTTCACACCCTTAGGGGTTCTTAGTGTATGCAGTATGGCTGGCTCATCCTGTTCTTTCTTTGTGATCAGCCAGCCAAGATACTCCACTAGCCAGTTTTATTCCTGACTTTCTTTTAACAATTCTGTGTGTCTTTGTTTTATGTTATCAGTGGTCCGTCCATTGTCAACCTGTACCTTATGTGCGTGACCAGTTTTAGAGCTTTGTTTTACTTTTCATTATTGACAGTGGACTCTCAGTTAGTAACAGGGGCCTGATGACCTAGCTGTTTAGTCCCCTCATAAAAACCAACAACAACAACAACAACCACTCCCATGAACCACAGACATTGCCGAGGTGGGGTGGCTTGCGTGCCTCAACGATACAGATAGCCGTACCGTAGGTGCAACCACAGCGGAGGGGTATCTGTGGAGAGGCCAGACAAACGTGTGGTTCCTGAAGAAGGGCAGTAGCCTTTTCAGTAGTTACAGGGGCAACAATCTGGATGATTGACTGAGCTGGCCTTGTAACATCAGCTAATGTGGCTTTGCCACACAGCTACTGCGAACGGCTGAAAGCAAGGGGAAACTACAGCCGTTATTTTTCCCGAGGACATGCAGCTCTACTGTATGAACATATGATGATGGTATCCTCTCGGGTAAAATATTCCGGAGGTAAAATAGTCCCCCATTCGAATCTCCGGGCGGGGACTACTCAGGAGGATGTGATCATCAGGAAAGACAATACTGGCATTCTACGGGTCGGAGCGTGGAATGTTAGATCCCTTAATCGAGTAGCAAAATTAGAAAATTTAAAAAGGGAGATGGATAGGTTGAAGTTAAATATAGTGGGGATTAGTGAAGTTCGGTGGTAGGATGAACAGGATTTCTGGTCAGGTGAGTACAGGATTATAAATACAAAATCAGTTGGGGGTATCACAGGAGTAGGATTGATAATGAATAAGAAAATAGGAATGCGGGTAAACTACTATGACCAGCTCAGCGACCGCATTATCATTGTCAAGATAGATACGAAGCCAACACCGACAACAGTAGTACAGGTTTATATGCCAACTAGCTCTGCCGATGATGAGGAGATCGCAGAAATATATGAGGAGCTAAAGGAAATTATTCAGACAATTAAGGGAGAGGAAAACTTAATTGTTATGGGAGACTGGAATTCGGTAGTAGGACAAGGAAGGGAAGGGAAGATAGTGGGTGAATATGGTCTGGGCAAAAGGAATGAAAGAGGAAGCCGCCTTGTAGAATTTTGCACGGAACATAATTTAGTTATAACAAACACCTGGTTTAAGAATCACAAAAGAAGGTTGTATACGTGGAAGAGACCAGGAGACACCGGGAGATACCAGATAGATTTTATAATGGTAAGACATAGATTTCTGAACCAGGTTTTGAAGTATAGGACGTTACCAGGGGCAGACATAGACTCTGACCATAACTTGTTGGTTATGAACTGTAGGCTGAAACTAAAGAAACTACAGAAAGGTAGGAAAATAAGGAGATGGGACCTAGATAAATTGAAGGAACCTGAAGTTCTTAAGAATTTCAGAGGGAGCTTCAGGCAACAATTGACAGAAACAGGGGAAAATAAAACAGTTGAGGAGGAATGGGTAAAATTGAGAGATGAAATAGTGAAGGCAGCAGAGGACAAAATAGGTAGGAAGGCAAGACCTGCAAAAAATCCTTGGATATCACAGGAGATATTAAATTTAATCGATGAAAGAAGAAAATATAAAAATGCAGTAAATGAAGCAGGCAAAATGGAGTACAGACGACTAAGAAATGAGATTGACAGGAAGTGCAAAATGGCTAAGCAGGAATGGCTAGAAGGCAAATGCAAGGATGTAGAAGAATGTATAAATAGGGGAAAAATAGATACAGCCTGCCGGAAAATAAAAGAAACATTTGGCGATAAGAAAAACAGCTCTATGAATATCAAGGACACTGATGGAAAACCAGTTCTCAGCAAAGAAGGGAAAGCTGAAAGGTGGAAAGAGTATATAGAGGGGCTCTACAAAGGAAATGAACTTCGAGACACTATTGTAGGAAGGGAAGAGGATGTAGATGATGATGAAATAGGAGATACTATACTGAGAGATGAATTTGACAGAGCACTGAAAGATATAAGTCGAAACAAGGCCCCTGGAGTAGATGATATCCCGTCAGAGCTACTGAAGTCTCTGGGAGAACCAGCCATGACAAAATTGTTTCACATTGTGTGTAAGATGTATGAGACAGGTGAAGTACCCTCAGACTTTAAGAAAAATGTTATAATCCCCATTCCAAAGAAAGCGGGTGCAGACAGGTGTGAAAACTACAGAACCATCAGTTTAATAAGTCATGGTTGCAAAATATTAACACGAATTATATACAGAAGGATGGAAAAGCTGGTAGAAGCGGACCTCGGGAAAGATCAGTTTGGGTTCAGGAGAAATGTAGGAACACGGGAGGCAATACTCACTTTACGGCTTATCCTAGAAGATAGATTAAGAAAAGGCAAACCAACATTTCTAGCTTTTGTAGATTTGGAGAAGGCTTTTGACAATGTTGATTGGAATAAACACTTTAAAGTTCTGAAGCAAGCAGGAGTAAAATATAGGGAGCGTAAGGTTATTAACAACTTGTACAAAAACCAGACAGCGGTTGTCAGAGTTGAAGGGCATGAAAGGGATGCAGTGGTTGGAAAGGGAGTAAGACAGGGTTGTAGCCTTTCTCCAATGTTGTTCAATTTGTACTTGAGCAAGCTATAAAGGAAAGCAAGTAGAAATTTGGAGAAGGGATTAAAGTTCAGGGTGAAGAATTAAAAACATTGCGTTTTGCCGACGACATAGTAATTCTGTCAGATACAGCAAAGGACCTGGAAGAGCAATTGAACGGAATGAACAGTGTGCTGAAAGGTACATATAAGATGAACATTAACAAGAGTAAAACTAGGGTAATGGAGTGCAGTGTAAGAAAATCAGGTGATGCTGAAGGAATTAGATTAGGTAACGAAGCAATAAAGGAAATAGACGAGTTTTGTTACTTGGGCAGTAAAATAACAAATGATGGTCGCAGTACAGATGATATAAAATGCAGAATGGCAGTGGGTAGAAAGGCGTTTTTGAAAAAGAGAAATTTGTTAACATCGAATATTGATTGAAGCCTAAGGAAGTCCTTTCTGAAGGCATTTGTATGAAGTGTTGCCTTGTATGGGAGTGAAACATGGACGATAAGCAGTGTGGACAGAAAGAGGATAGAGGCTTTTGAAATGTGGTGCTACGGAAGAATGCTGAAGATTAGGTGGGTGGATCGCGTAACTAATGAGGAGGTACTGAACCGAATTGGGGAGAAAAGAAATTTCTGGCATACCTTGACTAAAAGAAGGGATAGATTGGTAGGACACATTCTTAGACATAGAGGAATTGTGAATTTAGCGTTGGAGGGAAGTGTGTGGGGTAAAAATCGCAGAGGGAGACCAAGAGACGCGTATAGTAAGCAGATTCAAGTGGATGTGGGTTGTCGTTCTTATGAGGAGATCAAAAGGTTTGCTCAGGATAGAGTAGGGTGGAGAGCTGCATCAAACCAGTCTCTGGACTGAAGACCACAACAACAACAAGAAGTTTGTAACTGTAGGGACTAATGACCCCGTAGGTAACTCCCATAAGCTATACAAACATTTACAACAACTACGAGGGTAAGTCAATTATTACCCGCAATTTAGTTGTATTTTTGTTAATGGTGGTAGTGTTGTAGTTTTACGTTGATGACGCATGCATTGTTTATTTGTTTTTACATCATTCCAGTTTTCAAACTGCTAGGTTAGTTTCGTTATCGCTGCCGCGCTGTTAACCATAGCTGCTCGGCTGTCTATTTGCACCAATGAAGAGCAACCTTCATGGATCCGTTATTTGTGGTCGGAAGGCGTATCAGGGGCCAAATGCTTCGGAAAACCTTCCGTACAGTATGGGAACAGTGCTTTGCCACAAAGGAGTATCTACGAGTGGACTAAAAAATATCGAAATGGTCGCACAACTGTTACGCACGACGAAGAAGCCTGACGATCGGTTACCTCCACAAATGAAGAAACCATTGAGCGTTCACGTGAAATGATTCTCTTTGACAGACAATTAACTATTGATGAAGAGTCACATCGTCTGCAAATTAGTCACGATTCTACCTACGAAATCATCCACAACAGAATTGGGTTTCATAAAGTTTGTGCAATATGGGTTCCAAAACAACACACATAGTTGCATAAACAAACACGCTTGCACATCAGCAAAAAACAATTGGATCGCTATGGTAACGAAGGGGATTATACAGTATCAGTACTGGTGACGAGACATGGATCAAATCACTACAAGCCGGAGAGTAAACGGCAGAGTATGGAATAGATGTAACTTCGTAGGGTTTCCCGGCGTGACAAATCTTTGAAGTCTCTGCGGGTTTTCTGCCGGATAATAAAATTAAACCGATTCAATATTTCAGCGGGACTCAGTAGCAGCGGTTTCCTGAAGAGGATGGACAGTTGTACCGTCGAAAGATTGAATCGGTTTGATTTTATTATCCGGCAGAAAACCTGCAGAGACTTCGAAGAGTATGGAATAGCTACATCCAAATTCGCCGAGCAAGAAAAAGTTCAAAGCCCAACCGCCCCAGGAAACCGGATGCTTACTGTTTTTTTTAGGTCGCACAAGATCCAGTACTGGAACATTATGGGGAAAGAGGCACAACAATAAACTGTGTACGTTACAGTGAGATGTTTACTGCCAGTCTAAAACCTGCAGTTCGGAACAAACGGCTGTCAAAAGGTGTTGTATTGTTGCACGACAATAACCGTTCACATACGCCCACACTGCTGAAACGTTCCAGAAACTCAAATTTGAAGTACTGGATCATCCTCCGTTAAGTCCCGATCTTGTTCCTTCTATCAACTGTTTGGTCCACTCAAACAGGCATTAAGAGGCCTTCGATTTGCCTCGGACGATGCAGTGAAAGAAGCCGTGCATTCCTAGCTCGCAGCTCAGCCGAGAACATTCTTTTATGAGGGCATCAGGAAGCTTGTAGAGCTATGGACGAAGTGCATTGAAGCGCAAGGAGACTATGTCGAAAAATTGTCTTACCCTCGTACATTTACACCTTAAACTGGGTATTACGTGCATATTTTATGCGAACAAGTAAGGTAATTTAATTTACTGCATCACGAAAACGAATAATATCGGAAAAAAAGTTTTTTTAAAGAAAAGATGGTAACCATTTCGACAATTCAACATAAATAGAATTATAGAAGTGGCCATCCCCGTGATTGTGGTTTTCGGTACCCAAAACTAGTTCTTTATAAGCCGATTAAAGCTCTCTGTAGACCACACCTGATAGATAATAACGAAGCGATTTGCTCAGTTTTCCTGGGCTAAAGGAAGTGTGCATTATTTTGACCCTATCATTAGGAAGGCTGCAGTATGACCAGTATTCTATAAATACGCAAGTGTTCGCTAAGCCAATGGCTATCCAGAACACTTGACCATTTACCTCTGTGATCAACAGAAACGTTTCTGCACAGATAAATTAAGTTATCAGCTCATAGAGATGAGTTTTATATGACCTTATGCCAAAGTAATTATTTCATGTTATTATAATAGAAATTTATAACAGATATTGAACTGTTAAAACAGTAATACTCTTCAGAATCACAATGTTGTTTAAAGCAATTTTGTTTTGTATAACTGGAAAGAGAAAGCATCCTAGTAGACTAAAGCGGCCGAATATGGTCAGAGAACCCTGCACGAACTTCCTATAGGTAGGTACCTCTGCTATGAAAATCAGACAATCTGCGCTCCTCGTTTTTCTGTCAATCCCTACAAATCCAGAAGCAATTGCAGCTGTTTGATGACTATGCTGTGTTGTACGGAAAGGCGTCGTTCTTAATCCTTTGTTGCATGACGATACTTGAAAGTACCAGTAACTTTTCACTCTCATTACTTTCTTCAGTTTCGTGATCTGAGAGCCTGTCGGACCTAGAAGTAACTCTGATCTACGGTTTCAGAGATGTTACTGCACAATACAGAGACCTCTCTGGCAGCCAGAGCTTGTAATTGTTTTTTGCGTGCTGCTGTGAATACATAAGATCACAGTCTAACATATACAGTCGCGACACTCACTGCTGTAAAAGTTGTTACCAACTGACAGCTGCAACGACACTAGCGCTCCTAGCGGTGGGTAAGCCACCGAAAGAGTGATGTTTGTTTGTAATTATTTGTGTGCGTAATTAATGAAATAGTTAATATAATTTTTGTGTTACAAGCATCAGTAATATATCAAGAGGCATACATAACACGGAAAGTAATGTAAAAACAGTCGAACTTACTGATTCAGTGGTATAACGAAGAACTTCGTCATGAACCAATACTTACGAATATGTGTATATTTGCAGCTTATTCCGCTGAAAGTAAGTAGAATATAAACATAAATTTCTATTTTGGTGTGTTCTTACTATGACAAAGAGTTTTTTGACACGTATCGTTGTGGTATGGGGTCTAATGATTCGCACATGTTTAGGCTTCACTCGTCTTTATTATAAGCGCATATTCTTTTGAGTGTGATTACTTTAGCTTAAGAAGACATTGTCTTGAAGATTCTTGCCGTTTGTGGTTCAGCTGTAGCAACAATTGTGGAATTGGATTCTTCTTTGTTGAATACAGTTTGGTTGCTTTTTCAGTTTTCTTGTCACGTTTCTGATGTTTTCCTTCAGCGAAAGTTGTGGTGACTGATTTGGTATGTTAAATACCGTCGTTATTGCATTCTACATTCGTTTCCTACGTTCCACGCTCACCGATTTCACTGGAATTAGAGTGGACAAACGTTAACGTTCTTCAGAAGAAAAAACACGTCTTTCTGCCAAAGGGAGGGTTTTCGGTGTTTCCTAGTCATTTTTCTATTTTAATAGTAATTTAAATTATTTAGTATAACCCTGTGGGTTACAAGATAACAGTAAATAAACTGTGTCGTAATGTACCGTTTCCAACCTTATCAGTGATCTTAGGAGACGTAAGGAAGACAAAGGTGGAGCTATTTTTAAGTTATTATCTATTTTATGATACTACATACGTTCTCTAATGTAAAAAAAATGTGTTAAAATTGATATAAGCGATACTATTCGCACTCATCCACTATCGTATTCATAAAAGTAGCTTGCCCTCCGCTTGGAGCGCTGCTGTCGCAGTGTATAACAAAAATCCGCGGAAGTGTCGTGACTGTATTTGAGATGTTACTGCCATGGAGATAAAAAGAGGGGAGTGGGCATGACGTCACAAACTTGAAGCCGGCAAACCTAGCTCCGCCATTACAGTTTGTTCAAAACATTAGTTTTCTGCTGAGCTGCTGTGTTGAGTTGTCGAAGAGTTGCAGTTGATAATGCCTGTGTGTGTTATTTATGGTTGTATTAACAGTTTTGATATCATTAATAATGTGAAGAAAATCACATTCCATTATGGTCTGTGAGTCTTTTGAACAAACAAACATGGCTGCTGACTGGCTTCAAACAGAAGTACAGCAGACGCCAGTAGTGGCATCTCCCCTCTTCTTACCTCCATGGTTACTGCACAATACAGAGACCTCTCTGGCAGCCAGAGCTTGTAATTGTTTTTTGCGTGCTGCTGTGAATACATAAGATTGTGCGTTTGTTTCCACGCTGTTGCCTGGCTTTGTGCGCAATTTATTGAAATTTCCGTTGGACTTTCCAATGTTAGTACATACCCTCTCTGATTTTTGATAATAGTTTGAAGCATTACATTACAAGCAAGTGAGATAAAGTGTAAATTATAAAGTGGACTTATTAGTACCGTCAGGTTGTGCGAACACATTGTTGCAGCTACAATGGGTTACATCTCTCTAGTTGTTCTGTCCACTTTTTATCACACAGATGGACGAAAATCGGAAAACTGGTGGCTATTTTCGATCTCTGACTGATGCAGAGGTTGAAGTAATTTTGTATGAAGACATTCCCACTGATATTTGAGAGATACTGAAAAATGACTGTACCATGTCCAGTTATCTATGCGGTTACAATAAAAACATGAGTGGGGTGGATCATACAGACAGATTACGATGAACTTATGGTCTTGACAGGCGATCAAAGAAATAGTAGCACCCAGTTACTTACATGGGGCACAGACAATGCTGGAATTCAGGCGTGCTGTGGCACTAGGGCTAATGAATGAGCAGCAAGTACCAAATCTCAAAATGAGAAACTCTGATGAAGATGAAATAACTCCCCCAAAGAGAAGGAAATATAATTTTTCTTTTCCTAAATATATACGTCTCTGCAACCGAAGAAATAATTTTGTATTGTCCAACCGTAAAAGAGGAAGATGTGAAATGTGTGCAAAAATATTAAATTCAATCGAGACCACATACACAGTGTAGTGCAAGTGAAACGTATTTGTGTTGCAATGACAAAAAGAACTGTTTCTTACAATTTCATGAGATATCACTAAATATGTGATATGTATGTAGAAATCATATTCTGTCAAAACGTAGCTCTAGAAGCAAAATTTAAGGCGAAATTTACAGAATAAACATAAATATTTGTTATTAATTAATTTTCTAATTTAATTATGTTTAATTTTGATGTGGAATAACATAGAAGTTTTACAAATTGGAATATTTTTCTGTGCATGTTGTGATTCTGTCCATGGTGCCTGACGGTACTTCTCAGTACCGGCACTGAAAAAAAAGATGAAAATAATAAAAATTTCCAAAAATATCATAGTGCCTTTTGAGGTCACAACAGTACAAATTCTTCAAAAATAATGTAAAAAGTAAATATTTTCTTGTGTCAGGAAACAAAGGGTTAAGTGACATTAGTAAAATACAAGATGACTTACACAAAAATGGTGTGATGAATGGCAGCTACATTTAAATGTAAAAAAATGGACGTTAATATAGATGACTAGGAAATCAGTTAACAGTGAGCAGCTTGATACAGTCATGCCGATTAAATATCTAGGCGTAAGATGAAATGGGGCGAGCATGTATGAACAATTGTAGGAAAGGACGACGGTTGACTTCGGTTTTTTGGGAGTATTTTGGTAAGTGTGGTTCATCAGTAAAGGAGACGACACACCCAACACTAGTGCGACCCATTCTTAAAAAGTTCTCGACTGCTTAAGATGCCCACCGGGTCTGATTAAAGGAAAACTTAAGAAAAAAACAGAGGTGGGCTGCTACAGTAGATACTGGTAGATCAGATCAACTGGAACTCAAATGGGAGTTCCCGGAAAGAAAGTTGCGGTCTTATCGAAGAATACTATTGAGGACAGTTAGAGAACTAGGATTTGAGGCTGACTGAAAAACGATTGCACTACCACTGACATATGCAAGAAGGAAATTAAATGTTTGGGACCATTTGGAGCCATACAGAGGGTATTTTTCCATCGTTCTACTTTGGGGTGGAGCAGGAAAGGAAATGACTAGAGAAGGTAAAAGATTCTACCATGCACCGTACAGTGGCTTGCGAGAAATTTGTGTGCATGTAGATGAACCAGAATTTTTATTTCAACATATCAAAGGCCAGATATTTACCCTGTTTCAACATCATGATAAGCGTGCTGCGAACAATTCCATTTTCCATGGTGACTGTAAGGTGTACTCAGGGCTGTTTATTTATTTTGCTGGTTTAAACAACATTCTGCGATTTTTACCCCCACGCTTCCCTCCAACGCTAAACAGGCGATACATTGATGTCTCAATTGTTATTGTTCATCTTAGACCTTCCTTCCATCCCATTCATTTTCTGTTCCAGATAGTTCTAATGCAAACGGCATTTACAAATACGCATATGTTCCTTTAGGCAGTTCAGTGGATACCATAGTAATGTGCTACGAGCCAAAGTATTACATTGCAGTTACGACTAGCAACATTTCGACGAACTTCAGAGTTGCACTTGCAAGTTCAGTGAAACCAGAAAACCTTCAGAGTCAGGGCAAATTCCTCATTTCCCAAGGAAGGTCGAAAGCATTTCAATACCAGTTTGGCGGGACTGGAGTGGCAAAGTGACTGCAGCAAAAGGCGTACACACGTGATTACGTGCCTCGCTAAATGCGGGTCGTCTACCTACAAGTGGAGCACGACATTTTGCTTACGGCACATAACTCCGAAAAAATGTTTAATGTATTATTTTAATAAGAAAATATCAGCCTAGTTTGCAAATAAATAAATAAATAAAATAAAATAATTAAATAAATAAAATAAAAAATATAAATAAATAAATAAAGCGCTTTGTTTGATAATAAGGTAACCGGTTTCGATCTTATACTAATGTCATCCTCACAACGATTTGTCTTTTCACCAACGTGAGACAAATCGGTCTGAGGATGATCTTAGTGTATGATTGAAACCTGTCACCTTAGTATAAAATAAAGTACACTTTTTTTTCTTTTTTTTTTTTTCTTTTTTTTTTTGCGTGCTAGACTGATATTTTCATATTAAAACATTATACGAGTTCGCTGCTTTCCAAAAGGAGACAATGTTTTTCAAACTATTAAATGTAATAACTAACGCTCCACAAAGACTAATCTCTAGCTTCTGGCCGCGGCGGAACGGCCGAGCGCATTGAGGCGCTACGATTCGATATGCCCGAGGCCGTTCCGTCGGTGGTTAGAATCCCCCGTCGGGCATGGGTGTTTGTGTCGTCTTTAGTATAAGCTAGTGCATAGGTAGTTTGTAAATTTAGGGACTAATGACCCCGCAGTTAAGACCCTTGAGATTAACAAACTTTGGAACTAGTTTCTGTCGGTGAAGACGCTAGAATTCTCGTTGCTGTATTCCACAATACCTTTGCAGATAACGTTATTCATTCCGTCAGCCCTGTTCGTCACGTTCTTCCGGCAATTCTGGAATACAAGTAAATCCCCGACTGTAAAGAATATTATTCCCGTGTGTGTAACAGTTTCAAACGTCTGACTTCATTACAAATGCGTTAATGCGACCTAAACTTCCGCTAACATTCGAATATGCATGTTGTTGTGGTCTTCAGTCCGCAAACTGGTTTCTTGCTGCTCTCCATGCTACCCTGTCCCGTGCAAGCCTTTCCATCTCCAAATAAGAACGGCAACCTACATCCTTTTGAATCTGCTTACTGTATTTGTCCCTCGGTCTTCATCTACGTTTTTACCCCACATAGTTCCTTCTAATGCTAAATTGACCATTTCGTGATTTCTCAGAATGTTCCCCACCAACCTATCCCTTCTCTTAGTCAAGAATACCAGAAACTCCTTTTCTCCCCAGTTCTGTTGAGCACCTCCTCATTAGTTACGTGATCACGTGATCTACCCATCTAACCTTCGTCATTCGTCTATATCACTATATTTCGAAAGCTTCTATCACCTTTTTGTCTGAACTCCTTATCGGCCACGTTTCACTTCCATACCAAGTTACACTCCAGACAAATGCTTTCAGAAAGGACTTCCTAACATTTAAATTAATACTGGAAGTCAACAAAACTCGATTCTTCAGAATCGCTTTCCTTCCTATAGCATTTCTGCATTATATATCTTCTATACTTCGGCCGTCAGAAGTTTTGCTACCCAAATAACAAAACTCATCAACTACTTTTATTGTTTCATTACGTAATCTAATTCCTTCAGCATCGCCTGATTTTTCTGACGCTAAATTCCTTTACTCTCGTTTTACTCTTGTTAATGTTCGTCTTACAGCTTCATTTCAAGACACTGTCAATTGTATTTAATTGCTCTTCCAGGTCCTTTGCTGTATCTGTCAGAATTACTACGTCATCAGCAAACCGCAAGGTTTTTATTCCCTCTCTCTGGACTTTAATTACCTCTCCAAATTTATCCTTGCATTCCTTCACGGTTTGCTCAAATCACAGATTGAACAACATTGGGAAAAGGCTACAACCCTCTCTTACTACCTTCGCAACCACTGCTACCCTTTCATACCCTTCGATTCTAATAACTGGTCTGGGTTTTGTACAAGTTGAATATAACTCTTCGCTCGCTATATCCTACCCGTGTTACCTTCAGAATTTGAAGGAGTGTACTCCAGTCAACACTGTCAAAAGCTTTCTCCAGATCTTCTAATGCTAAAAACGTAGGTTTTCTTTTCTGTAACCTATCTTCTAAGATACGCCGTAATGTGAGTATTGCCTCGCGTGTTCCTACATTTCTTCTAAATCCAAACTAGTTTTACATTCGTCTGCAGATAGCTTTTGTTAGTATTTTGCAACCATGACTTATTAACTCACGGAATAATATATTTAGAAAGGTAAAAAATTGACGATCATAGTTGAAGTGACATGCAGTTTTACTGAAACCAACAAGGAGTTAACAAACAGTCAAACAGATGAAGCTGGACAGTAACATGTGTATATTCACATATAGTTTCGCTAAAACTCAGAACTGTTGGCATATTTCAATAACTTTGTTTTTCTTTTGTTCGCTTTAATGCAAGGGTGGTTTAGAGAAATAATAAAGAAAACGCAAAGTAACAGCTGAAAAACTGGACAAATCCTTAAATCCGACGCCTATTATACCCTCGAAAGGCAACCAGCCAATACAACTGTTTGGAAGCTCGAGCCATAGGAAGAAAACGGACACATTGCACTCTTCTAATGCATCATAATAGTAATACGTAACATAGAATAGAAGGACCGAGTTTTAATCCTATCTTTCTTATATGTAAAGAAGAAAGTCCCTCTGTGTGTCTGTTTCCAATTCATATAAATCTACAGATGTATTACAATATTTACTAAATTTTGCATATTTGAGCTTCAAACAACAGGAATCTCAATCTCAGTACAAAATTTCGTATGGTGAATAGCGGAGGATACATTACTTACAGTCTACGACATATACGTAAATTTCTATATTTCTTACAGTATCTCGAAGATATTTGACACAAGACTACCTTGCATCTTTCTGACACCGTTGTAGTACTTACTAGAAGGTTCGCTCATGTATGAATGCACGGGTTTTCACAAACCAAAAGTCAGTGTACTGTGCATGCCAAAGGGTGCCCTGCAATAAACTTTGACAGTGCTTCACTGATCACCACGAAAGTTGACAGATATATGTGAGTTTTCATAGATGGAGGAGGAGGAGATGAACTGAAGAGGCGGAATGAACAGAGAGGACGTGAAGGTGGTGTGGGTTGGTGGAAGAGATGGGCCGAGAGGGAGAAATAAGATGAGCAGAGAGATGGGACAGAGGGAGAGAGAGAGAGAGAGAGAGAGGACTGGATCATTTCCAGACGTGACATAAAGTCGTTGATGAGGTATGCGCCCATATCAGTATTAATTGATAAACAGTGCTATTAGGACGCTGTGTAAAATTATAGGGCCACAGATAGTGATGTGGTCATGTGTTTATTGACGCGCTTCGATTAAATCATCTTCAGAATCATGGAAGAGGGGGATTGATGTCATACAATTTTATAATGTCAACCCCCTCTCCATGATTCTGACCACATCACTATCTGTGGCTCTATAATTTTACACAGCGTCCTAATAGCAGTGTTTATCAATTAATAGGATTGTATCATGACAATTGGGAAGAAATAAATACCCAGGTACATTGGGAATTCAGCTAGTCGTGAATAAAATAAGCTACAACGACAGAGGGGACACTAATACTACTGACAGGCCGAAGTTGGGGATTGTACCTGTGACCATGATTAATTTCCTTTGCAATTCATAATTGAAACATTTTTGTGACTATGTTGTATGCTGATGAGGGAGGTAATATGTCTTTATTGACTATCTTTAGCATGATCCATTATGTATAGATAGATCACAATGTAATTTTACTTTAATGATTTTGTATAAATGTTTTTTTCCCCCACAAAGTCTTGTCCATATTATGGTGTTTTGTTATCCTGAGGTTCATTCTTAGGATTGTATAATGTCAAATTCATATACAATAGCCTGTGTAATTTCGCACAAAACGGAAACGTGGCAGGAAAAGGTGTAAAAGCGCGCCAAAATATGGGTGCGCGCCACAGAACCTTCGAGACTGAGAAGAAGTTGAGTGCTTGCATCTGGCGTCGTCGGGCGCACAGTGAGCAGCAGTCGCTGTGGGGTTTTATAGCATGCATACCGGGGAGGCGATATCTTCAGATAAAATTGAAAAGAAAGAAAAGAGAAGGCACCCATTTATTATATATGTAGTATCGTACTACTTCGTGAATTGCGGTTGCATGTAAATGCCACACTCCTCTGCCCATCTCCTAATTCTCCCTTTTTGTCCCTATCCTCCTCCTCCTCTAACTGTGCATCTCCCCCCCCCCTCGTCTTTCTCGATCTCCTCCTCCCACCTCCCCACGTCCTTGCCCTCTCTCATCCGATCGCTTCTCTTTGCCCATCGTTATGTGCATCTCCACCTCTCTCCAAATCAAAATGTTCAAATGTTTGTAAATCTATCGGACCAAACTGCGTTGTCATCAGTCCGTAACTTACAAACTACTTAAACTACGATAAACTGACCTAAGGACAACACACACACCCATGCCCCCGGGAGGACTGGAACCTCCGACGGCGAGTAACCGCGAGCTCCGCAGCGAGGCGCCTTAGACCGCTCGGCTACTCCATCGCGGCAGCCCTCCCTCTCCATCTCGCCGTCACGCTAGAGGCATGTTTGGTGTTATTTTCAAAATCTTATATCTAATAAAAGTCTTGACCAAATGAAAGTTTGGCTTGACGTAGCGCTGTTATACATGCATGTTTCAGTGTACCTAAGCCATACGCGAAAGCTACTCTGTCTGTTACGCTTTCACGAATAAACCACTTAACCGATTTTGATTAAACTGGGTATGGAGGTAGCTTGAACACTAAAGAAGAACATAGGATACTTTAGAAAGGGTGTAATTGAAGATTTCTGTTGATTTCAAGTATGCAACTCGAAAAATGAAACAGTTGAGCTTCTGAGAGACTTGAATACTCCTTGGAAAAGCTATTTCTTCTTTGAAATTTATCACATTAATTAAAATACTTTTAATGGGTGATATGTTGTACGTATTACGAACAACATAATGAATACAGTGCTGACACAAGACGTCATCGTCTTCAAACCGTCGAACGGATCTCGATGGTATTTGAATCCTGTATAAATTACACGTTGAATACAGTAACGTAAAATTTCTTCATGAGCGATTTAGTCCCTATGTTACAAACATTGACTTTTCATATTTATTGATATATTTATTTTCATCTCGATAAAGAAAGACATTATTTACCGTCATTGTACGCACGGTTTATATATAAACAGGAAGATTGGAAACTTTTCTTTTATCCTGATGATCCTGTTCATAATATAAGAACATAGCTGCGAAATTATTGTACTTTCGATGGTCTTTGACACTTATGCAAGGACATCAGCGTGAGCGTAACCGCGGGTAAAAGCTAGTTTGTAATATATGCCCTACATGAATGTATATGAATTTTATAGTGTTGGAACATAATGACAAAACTCGCGAATCTGTATATAAGAAATATGTATATAAAAATACTTCTTTATTACAATACAATGTCATGTCCAAATTCCAAAGCGATCGGTCAAGAACTTCGAAGATTAAAGTTTATGCACAGACAAGCATTTACAACTTTATAACATTCCCCCATTATTCTATATATATTACACATGTGACAAATGTGGGTACGAAAAACATGTGCTACGTTGAATGCAATATTGTGCCAAAATTTCCACGTAATATGCCAAATTTTGAGCCAACGTTGCCCTGGAATATGCACATGATTTTATATAACAAAGACATTAGCGAGGTGGTCTGGCTTGGGTGCCTCAGCGATACAGATAGCTGTACGGTAGGAGCAACCATAGCGGAGGGTTGTCTTAGAAGAGGCCAGACAACTTGTGGTTCCTGAAGAGGAACAGCAGCCTTTTCAGTAGTTGCAGGGACAACAGTCTTTTCCCGAAGACTTGCAGCTCTATTTTATGATGGCATCTTCACTGATAAAATACTCCTCCATTCGGATCTCCGGGCGGTGACTGTCAGGAGCATGTGGTCATCAAGAAAAACAAAACAGGCATTCTATGAATCGGAGAGTTTGATGTTCTAGCCCTTAATCGCGTAGGTGTAAGTTAGAAAATTTGAAAAAAAGATATGGATAGGTTGGTGATAAGTAAAGTTCGGTGGCAGGATGAACACAATTTCCAGTCAGGACAGTACAAAATTAATTGAGGGAACGCAAGAGTAGGTCTAATAAATGTATAAGAAAATATGAATGCTGATAAATTACTATGAATTAGTATGAACAGCATAGTTAACGCATTATCACAGTAATGATAGACACGAAGCCATCGCCGACCACAGTAGAAATGTTCAAATGTTTTTATTGTCTATGGGACTTAACTACGGGGTCATCAGTCCCTAAACTTACAAACTACTTATGAACTACTTACGAAATAGGACGCCACAAATATCCATGCCCGAGGGGGGATTCTAAGCCCCGACCGTAGTGGCCGTGCAGACCGTGACTGGAGCGCCTTAGTCCCCTCGGCCACCGCGGCCGGCGACCACAGTAGTACAACTTTATATGCCAACTAGCAAATCCAGTGATAATGACATTGAAAAAAGGTATGATGAGCTAAAAGAAGTCATTCAGACAGTTAAGGGTGAGGAAACCTCATTATAATAAGGGACTGGAACTCGGCATAGGAAAAGGAAGTTAAAAGACACTCCTGGCCATTATAATTGCTACACCACGAAGATGACGTGCTACAGACGGGGAAATTTAACCGACGGGAAGAAGATGCAGTGCTATGCAAATGATTAGCTATTCAGAGCATTCACACAAGGTTGGCGCCGTTGGCGACACCTACAACGTGCTGCCATAAGGAAAGTTTCCAACCGATTTCTCATATACAAACAGCAGTTGACCGGCGTTCTTGTGAAACGTTGTTGTGATGCCTCGTGTAAGGAGGAGAAATGCGTACCATCACGTTTCCGACTTCGATAAAGGTTGGATTGTAGCCTATCGCGATTGCGGTTTATCGTTTCGCGACATTGCTGCTTGCGTTGGTCGCGATCCAATGACTGTTAGCATAATATGGAATCGCTGGGTTCAGGAGGGCAATACGGAACGCCGTGCTGGATCCCAACGGCCTCGTATTACTAGTAGTCGAAATAACCGGTATCTTAACCGCATGGCTATAATGGATCGTGCAGCAACGTCTCGATCCCTGAGTCAACAGCTGGGGACGTTTGCAAGACAAAACCATCTGCACCAACAGTTCGACGTTTGCAGCAGCATGGACTATCAGCTCTGAGACCATGGCTGCGGTTACCCTTGACGCTGCATTACAGACAGGAGCGACTGCGATGGTGTACGCAACGCCGAACCTATGTGCACGAATGCTAAAACTTCATGTTTTCGGATAAATCCAGGTTCTGTTTACAGCATCATGATGGTCTCATCCGTGTTTGGTGACATCGCGCTGAACGCACATTGGAAGGGTGTATTCGTCATCGCTATACTTGCGTATCACCCGGCGTGATGATATGGGGTGCCAATGGTTACACGTCTCGGTCACTTTGCTACGTCGCAGAGGTGCTCAATATCTAAGTTAAGCACTCAAAACGACACTTCACTGCAAATACTCAGAAATTTGTTCATACATAAGTCCAAATTAACAGGATACTCTAATAGATTCTCTACACAGATCACTACTTTGTTGAGAAGACAAACAAATTTATTTGAACCACAGTCAAAAACACAAGTCACTTGCACTTACAATTCTTTTACACTGTGTATACTCATACCATACAGCTTACATACTATCTAGGTTTCACTGCTGGTGCTACTTCCACCGGTACTACCAATACAGTACACATTTTCTTTCTGCCTTTGGCATCTGCATTCAATAAGGCGGCTATGTCACGTTTCGTCACGTCATGTGACATCACGTGACGTTCAATTTTCACTTAAAAGTTTCTATTAAGATTATTTTAGATTTTTTAAATAGAAAATATACTTCAAATTACAATATAAATTATCTTTTAGTGTTTAGTAAAGATGTTTTATACAAATGAAATTGAAAGTAACAGCTACAACTGCTACGCACTTTTTTTTAAGGTACAAACAAATATTCTAATTTTTAAATAACAGATATTCATGTAATTGCATTATTATTTGATTCTTTGTGCCTACTAATGGCTTTTATACAAAATAACATTTTAGTAACAAGTTACAGTCATTACGTACAAATGCTGATAAGATCGTCTTCTATGTTTAAGAACTTTTTCACAGTTCTTATGACAAATCAAAGCAAACGTGAATCTCATACATGCTTTGTCAGTGATTTCCGATTACAAAAAATATACTTAACATTTATGTCCAGTTTAAGGTAAGTTTAACCCTTACAGATAACTGTGATAGTTACACTTCACGTAAAACACGCGAATAATTGCGCGATTTTCTTACGTTACTAATATTGAAAGTGCCTATGAATCGTAACAACTTCTTGTTCGCATCGTCGACACTTTCAAAGTGGCCGTTACATTTCAGATGTATTACGACCCGTGGTACCCTACATTCGATCCCTGCGATACCCTACATTTCAGCAGGATAACGCACGCTTGCATGTTGCAGGTCCTGCCCTGGCCACACATTCTCCTGATCTCTCACCAACTAATAACATCTGGTCATGGATGCTGAGCAACTGGCTCGTCACAATATGCCAAACACAACTCCTGATGAACTGTGGTATCGTGTTGAAGCTGCATGGGCATCTGTACCTGTACACGCCATCCATGGTGTATTTGACTCAATGACCAGGCGTATGAAGGCCGTTATTACGGCCAGATGTGGTTGTTCTGGGTACTGATTTCTCAGGATCTATGCACCCAAAGTGCGTGAAAATGTAATCACATGTCAGTTCTAGTATAATATATTTGTCCAACGAATACCCGTTTATCATCCGCATTTCTTCTTGGTGTAGCAATTTTAATGGGCAGTAGTGCAGTAGGTGAATATGGACTTTAAGGGGGAGAGGGGGAGGAATGGAAGAGGAGGATGCCTGGTACAATTTTACGCAGAGCACAATTTAATCAGCTTAAGCACCGTGAAACAAGTTGGAAGAGACCAAAGAGACCAGGAGACATCGGAAGGTACCAAATTGACATGGATTCAGAAAGCAGGTTCTATATTGTAAGACATGTGCAGGGGCAGGTATAAGCTCTGACCATAACTTATTGGCGATCTACTGTAGATTAAAAGTTAAGAAACTGGGAAAAGGTAGAAAAGTACGGAGATGGAATCTGAATAAACTGAAGGAACCAGAGGTTGTCGGGAGTTTCAGAGGGAGCGTTAGACAAGGACTGACCAAAGAGGAAAAAAGTGATACCGTAGAAAAAGAATGGGTACTATGAAACACAGTAGTGAAGGCGGCATAGGTAGAAGAACAAGACCTAGTAGAAATCGTTGGATAACATAGAAGATACTGAACTGAATTAATGAAAGGTGGAAACATAAAAACCTAGCAAGTGAAGCAAGCAAAAGAGAGTACAGACGTCTGAAAAATGAGGTTGACAGGAAGTGTAGAAAAGCAGCGGCATTACTATCCAAAGATCAAATGGAAAACAAGTTCTGAGAAAAGCAGTGAAAATTGGAAGTAATATATACTAGGTGATCAAAAGTATCCGGACACCTGGCTGAAAACTTATAAGTTCGTGGCGCCTTCCGTTGCTAATTTAGGAATTCAGTATGGTAATTTCTGGAAGCATTTTATAAGGAACAGCGATCTTAATTTTTTTTAATAATTAGACGAAGACAGTCTAGATTACAAGTTGTTGCGTTTATTACTGGCAACAGGTCTCGGTTCTATAGAATCATCTTCAGGCCAGGTGCCAAAGGCCTGAATATGGTTCTATAGAACTGAAACCGGTGGCGATCTAGACTGTCTTATTCTAATTATTATTTAGTATGGTGTTGGCTCACTCTCAGCCTTGAAGACAGCTTCCACGCTCGCAGGCATACGTTCAAACAGGTGCTGGAAGGTTTCTTGGAGAATGGCACCTAACTATTTACGGAGTGCTGCACTGAGGAGAGGTATCGATGTAGGTCGGTGAGAACTGGCACGAAGTCGGCGTTGCAAAACATCCCAAAGGTGTTCTATACGATTCAAGTCAGGGCTCTGTGCAGGCCAGTCCATTACAGGGATGTTACTGTCGTATAACCACTCCGCCACAGGTCTTACATTATGAACATGTGTTCGATCGTGATGAAAAATGCAATCGCCATCCCCGAATTGCTTTTCAACAGTGGAAGCAACACTGTGCTTAAAACATCAACGAAGGCCTGTGCTGTGATAGCGCCACGCAGAACAACAAGGTGTGCAAGCCCTCTCCATGAAAACCACGACCGCACCACAACACCGCCGCCTCCGAATTTTGCTGTTGGCACTGCACACGCTGGCAGATAACGTTAACTGGGTATTCGTCACACTTGCGATTGGATAGGGGATTTCTTGTCAGAGAGGACACAGTTCGTAGTAATCGATGGTAAGGCATCGACTAAAACAGAGGTGATGTTGGGCGTTCCACAAGGTAGTGTTATTGGTCTTCTGCTGTTCCTTATTTACATAATCGATTTAGGGGAAAATCTAAGTAGCTCTCTTAGGTTGTTTGCGGATGAAGCCGTCATTTACCGTCTAGTAACATCATCTGAAGATCAAAACCAACTGCAGAACGATCTGAATAAGATATCAGTATGGTGTAAAAATTGGCAATTGACTCTAAATAATGAGAAGTGTGAAGTAGTCCACATGAGTAAAAAAAAAAAAAACCGTTAAACTTTGTTTACAAGATTAATCAATAAAATGTGAAGGCCGTAAACTCCACAAAATACCTAGGAACTACTATTACTTCAGACTTAAATTGGAATGAACACGTAGATAATATCGTGGGAAAGGCGAACCAGAGACTGCGTTTTATTGGCAGAACCCTTAAAACATGCAACAGAACTACAAAAGAAACTGCATACACTACGCTTGTCCGTCCATTTTTGGAATATTGCAGCCCTGTGTGGGATCCTTATCAGGTGGGTTTGACGGAGGGCATCTAAAGAGTCCAAAGAAGGGCAGCTCGTTTCGTACTGTCACGATACAGGGGAGACAGCGTTACGGAAATGATACAGGATCTGGGATGGGAATCATTACAACAACGGCGCTTATCGCTGCGGCGTGGGCTACTTGAGAAACTCCAATCGCCAACATTCTCCTCCGAATGCGAAAATATATTGAATATCTCTCGAACAGAGAGATTCAGGTGTTCTTTCTTCTCGCGCGCTATTCGAGAATGGAATGGGAGATAAATAGTATAATGGTGGTTCGATGATCCCTCTGCCAGGCACTTAAATGTGATTTGCAGAGTGTCCCATGTAGATGTAGATGTAGACCCCACCCTGTCATCGGATCGCCACATTGTGTACCGTGAGTCGTCAATCCATACAACGTTTTTCCACTGTTCAGTTGTCCAATGTATACACAAATTATCGGTGAAAAGCTTGGTCTCTTAAACATCCAAAGAGGACAGTTCGATGGTAGACCGTTAAACTTTTCACTAACGACAGTATTCTCGGTAATGACAACGAACACAAAACAATGTAAAGCGTCATTGTCGAAGAGTAAGAGTGGGCGAAACCATAATTTAACTGACAACGTAAAACTGCCACAGAAAAGCGACTGGAATCATCAACACTCATTCAATAATGCTGTTTCGATCAAAACTATGCGGTTGGAGTGGCTGCATCGGAAGCCAACGTAAAACTGCGAAGGGATGCAACGATCATAAAACTTGGAGACTTTATTACTCGAAGTACATGGTATGATCCAAGGAATCATCGTTTACATTGCTTTCTACAAACACCCGGATTTAGATACCAAAAACCCCAAAGAAGCTTACGACACGGAATCTCTGCTTCCTGCAGAAAAGTGTGTGGGAGGTTTAGTCATGATTTGGAAATTTATATCATGGTAGTCAACTGTTTCTATCCTTACCCTCACTTGTCGGTTAACTCTGAATAAATATCTCAGTATTCTAAACAACAAACAGCTTATGATGACTAGCTTATTGTTGAAAAACACTGCCACAAAATAATAATGCGCCCACAAACACAGCATAAACGTTTCAGTCATCCTTTGTACAGCATCAGAAAATTAATAAATTTAAAGACAGTTTTCGAATCTTTTCCTCCAAGACTCTAAGCTGTTGTTAAAGCCAATGGTGGACCTATACGTTAATAATAAATGAATACTGAGTTTTTGCTAGGTGCCCACATTATTTTGTCCACCCTCGTACTGAGAGACTTTTTAATCTTTGTTTTAATCCGAAGTGAAACACTTTGCAATTATGTCAATTTGTATTTTAAGGTGATGGTTATGTTTTGCGAACGAATACAGGTTTTGGTCCGTTTATATTTTAAAGTGATACATCAAAAATTTTTGTATTAACTGAACTTATGAACACGTGGAGCAACCGCTGATAGGTAGATTTAACCGTTGACCACAATATGTGAAACAATTCATAAGTCAATGTGTTGGCAGCTATCGACATCCTGTTCGAATCATAGAGGCTGAGAATTAATTGAATTAAGAAATTTCAAGTAATTCACTTTTAGTGACAAAATACAAAAATGTAAGGTTTAACACACTTAGAGGAGAATACCAACGACACATTGGTGAATGGTTATGAATCCCTTCAAGAGATCTTTATTGCCATAGATCGCTGGACAATTAAGATTTGATACTGACTCTTTAACGAGGCGAAACTAGTCATCATGTAAAATCAATAAGCGATCTATGGCAATAAAGATCTCATAAAGGGATTTTAATCATTTCATTAAAGATCGCCTTCGAAACAACCTGAATGTCAGGAAATTATAACATTGGCGAATGTTGCAGTGCGTATTTATTAACAGAAATTCTAAAAAAGAAAGTGTTCAAAAGGTTGCAAACCTAAGGAACTAAACTGATAAGGTCATCGGTTCCTAGTTTTAAAAGCTACTGAAACTTTAACTTACGTTAAGGATAACACACACATACTCGAGGAAGGACTCGAACCTCTGTCGGGAGCGGCCGCGCAATCTGTGGCATGGCGCCTGAAGACCAAGCTGCCATCCCGCGCGGCAACAGGAAAGCCACCAATTAGTGTGAACTAATAATCAACGGCTGATAAATGAGCCTCAACTCTAATAAAGCCATCACCCGACACGGAAAAAGGTCGGTGAGCTCACAAAATCTGTGATCATATTTGTAAAGTGATGTTCGCCACATCCTTTTTTTGTAAAATAAACTATAATTAAGCTATTTACTCTGAATTCTGAATTGCCTAATTTGTAGACTGCATAAATTTACATGCGTCCTCCACTAATTACTGAGTTATAACACCACACAACGAGTTCCCTTGCTTCGACATTTCCTTTATAATTACAGACATCCATTAACATTCTAATTTTTATCGATAGTGGAGTATTAGATATCGTTTTCAAGTTTCTGAGGCAACTTCATCTGTAAAACATGATTTTTGTGAAGTTGGTAAATTAGTAAAACTGGTGTTTGTGTGTCATTTGCAACTCGCTGGTTCGGTCTCCAAAGGCAGCATTATGTTGTCAGTTTCTTAATTCTCGACGGTCGTTGTGAGTTAAATTTGAGTTTCGCTACCCTTCCTCTCTCTCAATGACTTTTTTTTTTTTTTTTTTTTTTTTTTTTTTTGTGTGTGTGTGTACGCTATTACCGAGAACAGTGTCAGTACTGAAACGCTGTAATAGTACAGACCTTGTCATCACTGATGGTCCCACTAACTATGCACTATCGGATTGGCCTCTTTGTAAGTCTCAGAGACTGATTGATCACTCATTTCATAAATAATTCGTGTTAACCGTCGCAGAACAAAACGTACAATACGTGTGCCGTTTGAAAAGTTAGCGCAAAAATAAAAACTACTAACGTGTTCGGGGAAATCATTTTTATTTTTCGACATAGTCTCCTTTTACACATATACACTTCGCCCAACGCTGTTCTAGTTTATTGATCCCTTACGAACAATAGGAATTGTCAAAATCTGCAAAATAGCTATTAGTTTCTGCAGTCACCTCCCAGTTTGAATGAAATCTTCGTCCCACCAGCCATTTCTTCAAATTGGAGAACAAATAGTAGGAAGGAAGGAAGGAAGCTTGGAGTTTAATATCCCGTCGACAGCGTGGTCATTAGAGACGAAGCTTACGCTCGGAGTGTTTGGGTGAGAATGTGGAAGGAAATCGGCCGTGCCCTTTGAAAGGAACCATCCCGGCATTTGCCTGGAGTGATTTAGGGAAATCACGGAAAACCTAATTCTGGATGGCCGGACGTGGATTTGAACCACCGTCCTTCCGAATGCGAGTCCAGTGCGTTACCACTGCGCCACCTCGAACAAATAGTAGTCTGAAGGAGTCAAGTCTGGAAAATAGGGGGGATATGAAACGAGTTGGAATCCTATTTCCAAAAATTTTGCGGCGACAACTGCTGAGGTGTGTGCTGATGCATTGTAGTGATGGAAAATAATGTTTTTTGGGGACAATCGCCGGAGTTTTCCTTGCAGCTCGGTTTTCAAACGGTCCAGTAACGATGAATAATATGCACTGGTAATGGTTTTACCCTGTTCAGATAGTCGATGAGGATTACCCCTTGTGATTCCCAAAAGACCGTCGCCATAACTCAAACTTTTCGGCCGAAGAACCCGTCTTCGCCTTTTATGGTGCAGGTTCTCCCTTGGTAGCCCATTGTTTAGATAGTTTTTTAAGTTTCTTGGTCTCAGGAGTATAGTAAGGTATCCATCTTTCATCCACAGAGACGAAACTACGCTTAAAGTCCTACTGATTCTTCCCGAAGAGCTGCAAACCTTCTTTGCAATACTTCACACGATTCCGTTTTTGGTCAAGCGTGATCAATCGTGGATAGCTTTCTCATGTCCAAATGTTTGTACAAAATACTGTGTACCCGTTCATTCGTGATGCCCAGAGCACTAGCAATCTCATACACCTTAACTCTTCTGTCATCCATCACCATATCATGTATTTTATCAATGTTTTCTGGAGTCGTAAACTCCACAGGGCGTCCAGAACATTCAGCGTCACTTGTTCCCATATGGCCACTCCGAAAGTTTTGAAACCACTAACAAACTCTTCTAATCGAATGTGCAGAGTCACCATAATGTTTATCAAGCTTCTCTTTAGTCTCCTGAGGTGTTTTTCCTTTCATAAAATAATGTTTAATCACCACACGAAATTCTTTTTCGTCCATTCTATGACAATCACTCGACTTCCTTGATTTACACGAGTGCCAAACAAAAGAAATAGACCAATATGCCGGGGCGTTCTTTCCAAAGATACTACTAACTAAACATGACCTTGATACGCACCGTTGGTGTCATCTCTCGGACTTCACACGGACTTTTCAAATTCCCCTCGTATAGTGCAAGATAACGCCCAAGAATTCGTATGTCAGTTGCGCATTGCGGTCGCGTCTGAGTGTTAAGACATTCCAAGTGGTGCCAACTTGCAAAAGATGTCGTATACTGGACGCTGTTTATATTATTTTGTTTACCCATCTACATGTTATAACAATTTAGGCTGGGACATCTATTTTTCAGGTATGGAGTCAAAATCCCTGCCTCGGTATCAAAATGTAGACTTTTTGCTGTCTTCTCAATTAATCTTCGGGAAACACTGCAAACGTTCGCTATTTTTCTTTCCTATCTACTACAAAACTAAGATTGTGCCCACTTCTAATACGTTTCCTGTTTTCTCTCTCCCTCTCGGTCTCTCTCTTCTTCTTCTTCTTCTTCTTCTTCTTCTTCTTCTTCTTCTATTTCATTCGGGTTTGTTTCAAGCTTTGACCACATGCAACGATCTGAAGTTACATTGTCGTTCAGTCGTACGAATTTAATGTGCCACTTAGTATACTTTCGCCTCCGGAAATCATAATATTGAGACATGAACACGAATTTTTAATATTAGTCATAGAAGGAACACAAAGAATGGTGTTTTACCATTGATGTGCACAACACAAAAATCGTGCGTGTGGTTAGTCGTGTGAGTTAAAAAAAATAGTATGTTTTCGTCTTTGCAACTGTGATGTCACCTTTCTTATCACGCATAAAATCACCGACTGTAATAATAAAAATAATATGTGAACATAAAAAATTGATGAGCTATGAACTTCTAACGTGCGAATCAAACAGGTACTGCGATAGAAATGACACAGGAGAGTAGTAATGATGAGTGAGATCGCATCTAGCTTCGCCCTTGTTATAATCGTTCATTTACAGGAACAAACGCATATAGTGCAGCTACAATGCTACAACGCACATCCATAATTCTATCAGCAGTGGATGTATCGTATGGTATAACGTCAGCTACATAAAGATTACTATAATACTTCAGTAAAATATACTAGTGTCTAATAAGATTATCATATCTTCGTCACAGAGCTAACTCCTTTAAACATTGGAAAACTTCCTGGCTAGTTGGAATTCGGTCATCCCGCCTGAAAACGATTCTAATGGACAGTTATTAAGTATTTGGGTCGTTGTTCGTAAGTCCGCCCCACAGCCGCAGGATCGATCATCTGCATGTCCACTTTTGAAATTCCAATAGTTGCACCGACCAACACCAATACGTAAGTGGTTGGTGAAAGATCATTCCCTCCTGAAAAGGTTTATTGCTTGAAGCTCGTTCGAGGGATCGTCAGTCAAAATGTTGTTTTGTCCATTAAACGAAACCCAAGTTCTTGCCCAGTTGGATTTAAGCGAGAAGCTACTCTTGGACTGCAGTTTTAAGGTGTAGTTGGTTTGCGAGTATTCAACTGGCTTACCTGTGGTGGAAAGTCTTGCAAAATAGGAAGCTTAGGAGTGGACAAGATCTTGTGATACTCTCTCATTGCCGGCCGCGGTGGCCGAGGTGACTGAGGCGCTTCAGTCACGGTCAGCACGGCCACTACGGTCGGGGGTTCGAATCCCCCCTCGGGCATGGATATTTGTGCCGTCCTAGTTCGTAAGTAGTTCATAAGTAGTTAGTAAGTTTAGGGACTGATAGCCCCGTAGTTAAGTCCCATAGACTTTACAAACATTTTAACATTTGAACTCTCTCATTAAGGTTTCCTTGCGTCTTATACCAGGAGGGGCGATATTGCATAGTACTAAGAACCATTGAAAGGATGTCGCCATAAGAGTGCCACTGATCAGCCTCATTGTTCTATTTGATTGTACGTCAATGTCTGCCACTGTTCAGCCAGCGACGAGCACAATTTCAGATGCGGAGTAAACTAGGAATAAAGCTGTCGTGTGCCAAACGTTAGCACCCCCCAAGTTGCTCCTGGTAACTGCTGCAATATGTTGTTCCTAGTTTTAACTTTGTCTGCTGTTTTTTAAAGGTAGTACTTAAAAGTGTGAGATCTGTCCAAGATAACTCCTAGGTACTTTCAGTGTTAACTGCGTTCGAGTTGAATACTATGAAACTAGAAATTGAGTTTATAGACAGCCTTCATATTATTGAGGTGGAAGCAAGTTACGTCTTATTTGGGTTCGGCATTATTTTCCACATTGCGAAATAATTTATGAGGGAAGTTAGATCAGATATTATGGCATTTTCCGTCACATGGATCATCATCGGCATAAATTAACTTTCTATACTGCTTAGCTGGAAAATCAGAATGGGAGCAGTGGGAATCAAAATATCGTCGTTAGAAGTCTGTAAATAACGTTTAAATAACGTTGTATATTCACTTGATAAAATATTTATTTCACGTGTCCCAAAAGGCGTCTTGAGGAAACATGTAATTTCTACTTCATCAATATCAGATTATTTACAGAAAAGCCGCGGCGGAGCGGCCGAGCGCATTGAAGCGCTATGCTGCGATGTGCGAGGCCGTTCCCCGTCGGGGTTTCGGATCCACCGTCGGGTATGGATGTTTGTGCTGTCTTTAGTATAAGTTAGTTCATAAGTAGTTTGTAAGTTTAGAGACTAATGTACCCGCAGTTAAGTCCCATAAGCTTTAAAAACATTTGAACATTTACAGAAAAATAAGTAATTTAAAGCTACACCTAAAACCATTGTGCCTGTCCGTTTGGAAATCCTAATTTTCAAATCTACCTTACGATTTCACTGGATTTGTCCAGGTAACTGAGCGAAGCACGGGGCAAAAAATAGGAATTATATCATCAAAATTGTATCAAGAAAGCAAACCAAATAATAAATCGTAATTTAAAATTTTAAGAGTGTGTTCTGCTTAGCACAGCGGTTGACAAAACACCATGAACGCCTAACATTGACACAGTATTTATTTATTAGCACGGGGTTGCCGCACCACTGTCGTAGAGAATAGTTGCAACTCTTCGATGAACAAATTTGTAATGTGTCTTTAACAGTTACAAGACTGTCATTCATTCTTGTACCAAAACATTTGACAATTATTTCAATAAGGCTGAGGCTGCAAATTTGGTCCTTGCTCACTTGTCTAAAACTCTCCATCACGGTTTTGTTTATGGGAAATGTTTGAAAATTTTTTATGAAGTACAAAATACGCCTGAACCTTATGGCTGTGGGCACCTTATCATTTACAATATGGCAGTGTGTGATAGCAGTATGTTAGTCATAGCGATGAAGTATTCATTCAGAGTTACCCGACCAACGAGGGTAGTGATAGGTACAGTTGAATACCACGAAATAGATGCCCAAGTCGTGACGGAACATACCACATACTAGACTCTACGAAGCAGGGATGGCTTATCGTGATCTTCTATTGGAGTCTCCCTTACATAAACCCGGTTGCTTGTAGGAGGCAATGTACACGACGATCGGATCACATACATCTTCATAAAGTGTGCACGTTACATAATCGTTGACACTCTTTCATTCGCAACTTTCCGTAGACTGTCGTTATTTAGGAATTAGCAACTGCAGCCCTTCCATGAAACATAAGCTCTATCCATACCATGTTTGGTTGTGTGGCCATATAAAGAAGAGACAACACCGTAGGCAGATTCAATATCAATTAAAACATATAGTCCTAACGTGCATAAAGTTTTTAAAAACTGTTTTTAATCTATGTATGCAAAACAAATTGTACAAACCTTTGTAACATTTACAGACCACAGAAGGTGCTTTTGAATAAAAAGCGAAACGCGTCTAGTGTAAAACAAATGTCTTTAATTGCAGTCAGCGTAAGACGGAGTACCTGTTAATGTGAATTCTACCCATACTGTTTTTATTGAAACAGTAAATTATTACTCAAGTCAGTGTTAAGTAGGTTTTGCCGTGTGTAACGTCCCCTGGTGAAATCACATTAATATAAACACGTTACTTAATTATAGTCAAAAATGTTCTAATGTTGTAAAGCTATGGGACCAAACTGCAAAGGTCATCAGTCCCTGGACTTACAAACTACTTACACTAACTTATGCTAAGAACAACACACACACAGCCATGCTCGAGCATGGACTCGAACCTATGACGTGGAAGATGAAGCATTACGAGCGGTCTCTGTCCATCTCACAGAGATATTTAACCGTTGATTGCCTTCTTCTTACTTTTATCACTGACTGATCGTCATTTTTTCTGTTGTAAAAAGCGCTGTTTTTGTCTCAGTCAGCAATTGTTCTTCGAATAATTAAAACGTATCATTCGAAGGACTATTCTATCACGACCTACCTCGATCGTTACATATGAGTGTGACTTGTCTCATAAGATATAAAAATAAAATGATTTATACAGAATAATAATATTTTGATTATCATTATTTAACATTTTATTCCTGAGTAATTTTATTATAGGTTCTTTGGATTCTTGTGGACACCATTACATTCTAACAGCAATCACCATTCAATTTTATTACGTACGAACATTGAAATAGTCTTTCTGAAAAATTTTCCGCCATTTTTCTTATATCTTTGATTCAAAGATAGAAATTCTCCACCAACTACGAATATTTCATGATAAGAATATGCCGTATTTATAACGTTTCTTGCCGCCCCACCATACTGTGAATAGCAATATAAATTTTTAGTTAGAAGTAGAGAATCGAGAATAGAGTATTGGTATTCTTTCTTCCATATTCTAAATTTTATTTAAACTTAACCAGGCAGGAACGTTATAAAGAGCCAAGCACTCCGCAGCAAGGCACCTTACAGCGCACGGCCATTCCCGCGCGTCAAATTATAGTAGATTAGATTAGTTCTTGTTGCATCGATCATGAATACGACACTTCGTAATGATGTGGAACGCGTCAGGTTAATGAAAGGTGTCTTTACAAATTATTACTTTGTACCAAATATTACATGACACAATTTTTTTTTTTTAATTTCATTGTTTTCAGTTTTACTAATTTATATCTAAAAATTCATCGATAGTGTAAAAGGAGTTGCCATTCAGAAATTCTTTTAATTTATTTTTAAATGCAAGTTGGCTATCTGTCAGGCTCTTGATGCTGTTTGGTAGGTGATCAAAGACTTTTGTTGCAACATAATTCACCCCTTTCTGTGCAAATGCTAGATTTAACCTTGAATAGTGAAGATCTTTCTTTCTCCTAGTGTTGTAGTTATGTACACTGCTATTGCTTTTGAATTCGGTGGGACTGATGATAACAAATTTCATATACCGTGAAGATCCCTAGCTCTTTAAATAAGTGTCTACAGGATTATCTTTGATGGGCTCCAGTAATTATTCTGATTACACGCTTTTGTGCAATGAATACTTTTTTACTCGATGATGGATTACCCCAGAAAATGATGCCATACGAAATCAGAGAATGAAAATGGGAATAGTAAGCTAATTTATTGAGACGTATATCACCAAAATTTGCAATTACCCTAATAGCATAACTAGCTGAACTCAAACGTTTCAGCAGATCTTCAATGTGTTTTTTCCAGTTCAACCCCTCATCAATGAATAACCTAAAATTTTTGAATATTCTACCTTTGCTACAGATTTCTGATATTTATTAATGGTATCATTCCATTTACTGTATGGAACTGTATGTACTATGTTTTATCAAAATTTAATGATTTTCTGAAAGACGTCGTTTACAATTTATTCAGTTAGTTCTTCTCTGTCAGGTGTGATAACTATACTTGTATCATCAGCAAATAAAAACAAGCTCTGCATCTTTATGAATATAGAAAGGCAATATATGTTACTGCCGTTGACCTGTTTGGACCTCTTCCGAGAACTAACAATGGTTTCTCTTTTGTCTTCGTTGCTATTGAGCTCACATCAACACTTGTATCTTTTAATATATGTTAAGAACAGCAAAGGGCCCAAGACCGAATCTTGTGGCACCCCATTTTTAATGTTACGTATATTAATGTCAGGGATTAAAACCAAGGACAGTAATAATCAATTATAACTGAGAACTTATAAAGTTATGATAAATGTTGTCTTACCCTTTGTTTAATAATATAAAAGGCACGTGTAATGTTTATTCTGTCTTATCTGATGTGAGACATTGCATTGAGACGACAAAAGAGAGAAAAAAAAAACATTGCAAATTTCTAGAATCGTCACTAGATCGTTTTTCAAGAATTACGATTTACGAGTCTGTTACATTCTTGCATATGTTTAATTGTGGCTTCAAATAGAAGTCCTCATCATGATTTCGTCTTCTTCATAGTAGACCAATACCCAATCTCCATACTACCTGGATGCTGAATTTCAGCTGTCTGAGTGTGCCAGCCACGAATGTTCATATTTCTTTTCTTGACAAATTTAAATATAGCTGCTATAAAGTGTTGCAAGAAAACGAAAAGATGTTCATATATCGTTTCTTGCCAAATTCAAACATGGCTGCTAAAAATTATTGTAAGAAAACGAAAAGATGTTCATATTTCGTTTCTGGCAAATTCAAATGTGGCTGCCATAAAGTATTACAAGAAGCCGAAAAGGTATTTATATTTCGTTTCTTGCCAAATTCAAATATGGCTGCTGTAAAGTATTGCAAGAAAACAAAAAGAAAATACGTTTCGATTCCGCTTACATATTAGCCTATTACATCGCCTATTGACATATTTCAAATCAAGAAGTAAGTAACAAATTATTTGTCCTTAATAAATGATGGAAATTCGTATGTAAATTTAAACATGGCGGGCAACACGAAAACGTGTGGAAAACGCTGTAGTTCTATGCTCAGACGCCATAATTATACATCCAGTTCATATAGAGATCGAATTGCAGACGCCAGCCGACATTTAGCAGCCAGTTCGAACTAATTATTTATTTAATAGTCCAGGGACTGGAATTGCAGAACAGTAGAACATTTACCATTCAATTTTCGGCGTGGACTATCGATGGGTTCGGAATTTGAATTAATTATCATAAGATTGATTTATATGAGGTATACATAAGCAGGAGCAAAGACCCAACAGACTGAAAGTGGCTAACCTACGACTCATTTTATGTGAATATTCATACTCTGTAATTGATTCTTGCAGGGACTGTTAGAAGTGAGTTATAATGTGGCATCCAATATATCTTTGGTACGTAACAGTTAAACGGTACACACGTCACAGGGCTCCGTGCGTAGAGGCCACATTCACGAAGGCGATTTCGTACTTTCTGTGTTGATATTGCGCGTCCTGTTGCTGCCTGGAAAGTGCAGCTAAGCTGCATTCAGCCTCCTTTCCCAACGGGCTGTTAACCGGAAATATCGGTCATCTCTTACTGGTTTTACCCGTGGATGATCTTGGCCTTGCCTTCTTTCAAGAGTTCCTGTTGCCTGGAATCACGTCCAGGTGCTGGAAATTATACTTTGGGACACTCCATTAGGTACATTAACCTCCCTCTGAGTCTGTCCCGCTTCCAACCTTCTTATGGCTCTCCAAGTCGTAGCATCGCGCGAGTCACATTGTTGTTGCATTGCACTACCTGCACACTGCACAATGTGAAGCCACTGCTTGTGTAATTCGTTTGGTGGAGTAATCTCAAGACAACACCAACCCCCTCTGCAGAACGTTTCTGTTATTATCACTATGTCGGTTGCCGTAAGGTTGTTGTCTCCACTCCGTAGAACCCACAGAAAGACATCCAACCATTTTCGTTCATTTTGCCGATGACAATACTTCAGAACCTAGATGCCTCAACTGGTCCCCTAATTATTTTCACCAGTGTAATTAAACAGTGACAAGTGAAAATTTGTGCAAAGACCGATATTCGAATTCATGTTTCCTCGGTTCAGGCCAGTAGTCATCTCAATCACTTGACATTCCAATACCGCCTGGCTACTCAAAGGAAATGTACATGTTAGAACCAACAGACACCACATAAGTTTATAGACTCTCCTGTTAACACGTCTATCAGCCGTTCCAGAATAATATTCTCTGTAGGAAGAGCCATTCTAATCACCACTCTCCTGTCCATTCTACATCTACATGGGATACTCTGCAAATCAAATTTAAGAGCCTGGTACAGGATTCATCGAACCACAATTATATTATTTATCTCCCATTCCATTCTTGAACAGCGCGCAGGAAGAAAGAACACCTGAATCTCTCCGTTCGAGCTCTGATTTCTCGTATTTTATTCTGATGATCATTTCTACCTATGTAAGTGGGAGTCAACAATATATTTTCGCATTCGGAGGAGAATATTGGCGATTGGAGTTCCGCAAGTAGCCTACGCCGCAGCGATAAGCGCCGTTGTAGTAATGATTCCCATCCCAGATCCTGTATCATTTCCGTAAAGCTGTCTTCCCTGTATCGTGACAATACGAAACGAGCTGCCTTTCTTTGGTCTCTGTCGATGTCCTTCGTTAAACCCACCTGATAAGGATCCCACTCTGGGCTGCAATACTCCAAAAATGGACGGACAAGCGTAGTGTATGCAATTTCTTTTGTAGTTCTGTTGCATGTTTTAAAGGTTCTGCATTCTTATTTCTTGCATTCGTTCTTCCTCTATCTGTATGTCTCTTTTCCGTACCGACATCTTTCCAACAGTCCAATTTCATTTGCCAGCTCAGTTCCTGCCTTTTTTTTCTCTTGCCAGTTTATCGGTACCTACCTCCTTTTTAGCTGTCTGTAAAAGCTCCTGACATTCACTTTTCTTTTGACCCTCTCTGCTCGTGTTGGAAGATCATCACATCAATTTCCTTCGGCAAGAAGTGGTCGGTAAAATTACAGGCCCATATCACTGAAGTCTATTTGCAGCAGTATTTCTGAACAGTGAATATTATGATCTAGAATGAAACGAGCTATTGACTCATAGTCAACACGGATTATCTTTTGAAACACAGCTTGCTCACATGTAGTGATGATTTCTTCCGCAAGGGAGCTCAAATCGTTTCCATCTATTTCCAGAAGCTTTTAATGACGTATCTCACAAGCGGCTTATAATTAAATTACGTGTTCATGGAATATCAATAGTGTGAAAGACATAGTTCGTGGTCCCTGACGAAAAGTCATCAGGTAAAACAGTATGTATCTCTGGCGTTCCCCCATTAAAACGTTATAGAGCCCAATCTGTTCCTTGTCGTTATAAACGATTTACGAGACAATCTAAGTAGCTCTCCTAGAGTGTCCGCGGATGATGCTGTCGTTTATCGGTTAGTAAAGTCACGAAAAGATCAAAAGCAAATGAAAACGATTCAGATAAGTGCATGCTGATAAATTTGGCAATTGACCCTAAATAATGAAAAGTGTGATGTCATCCACACGAGCTCTAATACAAGACGGAGCGAGGTGACGCAGTGGTAACACACTTGGACTCGCATTCTGGAGGACGGTGGTTCAAATCCACCTCCGGACGCGGTTTCCCTGAATCACTCCAAGCAAAGGGCACGGCCGATTTCTTTCTCCATCCTTACCCAAAACTCCGAGCATGAGTCTCTAATGGCCACACTATCGACGCGACGTTAAACACTAAGCTTCCTTCCTTTTAATAGAAGTCCGGTTATTCCGTGAGTGAATATTGCACATCACACAGTCACGCGTGGAGAATAAAGTGACTTCCCGACCGCGAAATGCGGATACTCCATCCCCGGAATGCACCAATTTTGCGTACGTACCAACACATCCAAATGGAAGTGCGCTTCGTTGTTAAACAGCATACTAATTTCCACCATGCACTGCCGCCACCCGTGCAGATTGAACTCTAACGCAAACCGTTCAGAACTTATGACATTTTTTCATATAGTTCAATCACCTTATGCCGAGGGAGACATGATCATCATAACAGAAAGCAGACCGAAAACGGAAAGATTAGAGTATGAAATGGTAGAGAAATATAATGAAACTCGTCCGATGAATCCTCTGCCAGGCATTTTAATATGTTTTGCTGAGTTAATATGAAGATTTAGATGTCAGATCTCCTGCTCCTCTTCAAGTCTAGTTTGATATAAAACTTCCCGGTGGTTTGAAACTGTGTGCCAGAACCTGAATTCGAACCTGGGACCTTCGCCTTCCACGGGCAGGGCACTGGCGAAAGTAAGGCTATGAGGACGAATCGCGTAGCGTGCCGGTTAGCTCCGTTGGTAGAGCGCTTGCCCGCGAAAGGCAAAGATCCCAGGTTCGAATCCCGATTCCGTCACACAGTTTTAATCCACCAGCGCACACTCCGCTGGAGAGTGAAAATATCATTCTCGTAACATCCCCTAGGCTGTGGCTAAATCATATCCTCACCAAATACTTTCAAGTAGTTCTGCAAGGTTCGGAGGAGAACTTCTGTGAAGTTTGGAACGTAGAAGGGGAGGTACTGGCAAAAGTAAGACTATGACAGCGGACTGTGAATCGTCTGCGATACTCTGAAAATCACATTTGAGTGCCTGGCAGAGGGTTCAATGAACCACCTTTATAGTATTCACCTATCATTCTGAATCTCTCCGTTCGAGCTCTGATTTCTGGTGTTTTATTCTGATGATCATTTCTACCTATGTATGTGGGAGTCAACAATATATTTTCGCATTCCGAGGAGAATGTTGGTGACTGGAGTTTCGTAAGCAGTCCACGCCGCAGCGATAATCGCCGTTGTTCTAATTCTCACTCACATCCTGTATCGTCGGCCGCGATGGCCAAACGATCTGCGGCGTCCCAATCATAGTCTGCACGGCCGCTGCGGTCGGGGGTTCGAATGCCCTCTCTGGCATGGATGTTTGTACCATCTTTAGTATAAGCTAGTTATTAAGTAGTTTGTAAGTTTAGGGACTGATGACCCCGTAGTTCCATAAGCTCTACAAAATCCTAATCCTAGATCCTGTATCATTTCCGTGACGCTGTCTCCCTTGTATCGTGACAATACAAAACGAGCTGCCCTTCTTTGGACTCTTTCGATGGCTTCCGTCAAAACCACCTGATAAGGATCCCACACTGGGCAGCAACATTCCAAATGAGGACGGACAAGCGTAGTGTATGCAGTCTCTTTAATAGTTCTGTTGCATATTTTAAGCGTTCTGGCACTGAAACGCAATCTCTGGTTCGCCTTACCTACGACGTTATCTACTTGCTCTTTCCAGTTTAAGTCTGATGTAATAGTAATTCCTAGGTATTTTGTGGAGATTACGGCCTTTAGGGATAGCTCAGTTGGTAGAGCTCTTGCTCGCGAAAAACAAAGCCCCAGTTTCGAATTCCACTCACACGAAGTGATGTGTGCTATCGACAAAGGATCTCAGATTGATTCCGTATTTTTATATTTCCAGAAGGCTTCTCACACCGTACTCCACAAACGAATTTTAATCAGATTGCGTGGTTCTGGAATATCATTCCAGATTTGTAACTGAATAGGGGATTTCCTGTCAGAGAGGACATAGTTTGTAGTAAATGATGGTAACGCATCAATTAAAACAGGGGTGATATCGGGAGTTACACAGGGTAGTGTTATTGGTCCTCTGCTCTTCCTTATTTACATAAACGATTTGGGAGAAAATCTCAGTAGCTCTCTCAGGTTTTTTGCAGATGAGGCCGTCATTTACCGTCTAGTACAATCATATGAAGATCAAAATCAAATGCAGAACGATCTAAATAAGATATTAGTGTTGTTGTTATGGTCTTCAGTCCGCAGACTGGTTTGATGCAGCTCTCCACGTTACCCTGTCCTGTGCAAGTCTCTTCATCTGAGAATACGTTCGGCAACCTACATCCTTTTGAATCTGCTTACTATATTCGTCCCTCGGTCTCCCTCTACAATTTTTACCCCTCACACTTCCTTCTAATGCTAAGTTGACAATTCCTTGTTGTCTCAAATAATGAGAAGTGTGTAGTCGTCCACATGAGTACGAAAAGAAATCCGTTAAACTTTGATTAAAAGATAAAATCGTCCAAATGTTCAAATATTTGTAACTCGTATGGGACCAAACTACGTTGGTCATCAGTCCCTAGACTTACAAACTACTTAAACTAACTAACTAACTAACTAATCATGACCGAGGGAGGATTCGAACCTCCGACGCGAGAGGTCGCGTGGTCCGTAACGTGGCGCTCCAGACCGCTCGGTTACTCCCGTGCGTTACAAGATAAATCAATCAAAAGTGAAGGCCGTAAACTCCACAAAATACCGAGGAATTACTATTTCTTAAACTGGAAAGAACACGTAGATAATGTCGTAGGAAAAGTGAACCAGAGACTACGTTTTATGGCAGAACACTTCAAACATACAACAGAACTACTAAAGAGACTGAACACACTATGCTTGTCGGTCCGAGTTTGTAGTATGGCTGCCCAGTGTGGGATCCTTATGAAGTGGGTTTGACGGAGGCCATCGAAAGAGTCCAAAGAAGGGCAGCCCGATGTGTATTGGCACGATACAACGGCGCTTATCGCTGCGGCGTGGCCTACTTACGAAACTCCAATTACCAACATTCTCCTCCGAATGCAAAGATATATTGCTGACTCCCACTTACATAGGTAAAAATGACCATCAAAATAAAATACGAGTAATCAGAGCTCGAACGGAGAGATTCGGGTGTTCTTTCTTCCTGCGCGCTATTCGAGAATGGAATGGTAGATGAGTAGTATAAAGGTGGTTCGATGAATCCAAGGGAGGCACTTTGATTTGTAGAGTATCCCATGTAGATGTAGAATTCCGGATTCGGCGCACACTTTTAATTCGCCAGAGTTTCGAACTCCGCTGCAGAGTGAAAATATCATTGTTCATATTTTGATACACTCTGCGAGGAACTCGGTTAGTTGTTAGGGGCAAAAAAGAATGGAGGTGTGGGCGTTGAGAAATCCAGAAGTGTCGGGAGGCAGGTTTCGGCCACAGTGGCGTTTAGCCGAATATCGCCGGCTGTTTGCACAACGCGCGCGTCTGGCCGCGGCGAGTGCGGACTGTGGAACCGAATCGATTGAGCGGCCCGCTTTCCGCTGTCTGCGGGACGGGAAGGCCGCCGGCGATCTGTCTGGCTGCCACCTTTGTCTGTCCGTCTGTGTCTGCGCCACATCTGGGTCGCGGCCGCGGCTGCCGGCGCGCGCTCCCATCTGTGCAGCGAGGACACACTGCCAGCGACCAACGGCATTTAGCCTAGATCACAGTCTAACATAAACAGTCACGACACTCACTAATGTAAAATTGTTACCAACTGACAGTTGCTGCGACACTAGCGCTCCTAGTGGTGGGAAAGCTGCCTAAGTAGTGATGTTTGTTTATAATCGGTCTTGTACTTAATTAACGAAATACTTAGCACAATTTTTGCGTTATCAGCATTATTAAAATATCAAGAGACAAAGATAATACGGAAATTAATATAAAAACAGCCTCATTTAAATGATTCGATGGTACAAAGAACAACTCCGTCATGAACAAATACTTACGAATATGTGTATATTTGCAGCTTATTCCGCTGAAAGTAAGTTGCATATAAACATAATGGTATAATAAATTTCTATTATAGTTTGTTCTTACTATGACAGCCACTTTCTGACGTTTATCAATTCGGTACGGAGGCTAATCATTCTCACATTTATACACGACACTCGTCTTTCTTATACGTGCATATTCTTTTAAGTGTAATAACTTTTAGCTTAAAAACCAATGTTTTGATGATTCTTGCCGTTTGTGGTTCAGATGTAACAACAATTGTGGAATTGGGTTCTTCTTTGTTGGAAAACAGTTTGGTAGCTTTTATCGTCATACTGCCATGTCTGTGACGTTTTTCCTTCAGCTACAGCTGTGATGGTTGATTTGGTATGTTAAATGTCGTATTTATTGCATTCTATATACGTTTCCTAGTTCCACCCTCAACTATTTTACTGGAATTGTAATGAAGAATACTTAACGTTCCTGTGTAGAAATTGACGTCTTTCTGCTAAAGGGCATGTCTCCTGGTGTTTCCTAGGCATTTTTATTTTTAATAGAAAATTAAATTACTCATTTAAAGCCTGTATGTTACAGGATGATCGTAAATTAACTGTCCTGTAATGTTCCGTTTCGTACCTTATCAGGGATCTTATGAAACCTAAGCAAGGCAAATGGGGAGCTATTTTTAAATTATTGCCTATTTATAAGGCACTACATACGCTCCATAACGTAAAAAGTATGGTGAAGTCAATCTAAACGATACTATTCGCACTCATCAACTATCGGATTCAGAAACGTAGCTTGCCGGCCCCTTGGAGCGCTGCTATCACAGTGTATAACAAAAATCTGTGGGAGTGTCGTGACTGTATATGTTAGACTGTGGCCTAGACTGCAACTGTAATATCGCAGATACTGATTAGATGTTGCATATGTAGCATCTCTGCTGGAAGATGCACGTAGTTCCGTGACAGGCCGGTAGATGGCAATGTAGTCGCTTGGCACACTACAAACAACTGCATTCGATTTTCGTCGTCGTAATTCTATTATTTATTTATTTAGTTTGGTTTGTTTCAGCACTCAGGCTGATGTTTTACATAAACTTATTGAAATACAACAACATTGATTTACTATTCTGTGTTTCAGCATTACAGGTTTACACATTATATTTAAACACGTACAGTATTATAAATTTACACATTATATATCACAAGTTTCTTTGCTGTAGACCTATTTATTTCTTCAGCCTTTTTTTGAATAAAGCCAATGAGTGACAGTCTTTTAGTTCTTTTGATAAGCTGTTGTACTGGCTAATACCTTTGAAAAATATTCAGTTTAGACCAATTTTTTTATTTTTATTTTTACACTCCAAGTAGTAGTTGTTGCTACTTCTTGTATTATAGTTATGGACCTCTTTCACTAAAGTTAGTTTATTGCCTAAATAGTCTGGACACATTCCTAATTTAATCTTATGAATAAAAATCATTGCTTGTAGTGTGATGAACTGTTTGACAGACAACCAATTTAATGTTACCAACATATATTCTATTCTAGTGTACATATCACAATTCAATATTAATCTCATACATCTGTTTTGTAATATCTGTAGCCTACTCACTAAAGTCGTGTTACAAAGGTACAGTATTGATCCAGCATATGAAAAGTGAGGCATTATGATGGTGTTTTACACTGTCATTCTGCTTTTTTCTGTAAAAATTTTCCTAATCCTACTAAGGAATCCTATTTTCTTGCCTATCTTCTTGGTTATATAATTTAAATATTCATCCAGTTTGTGCTCGAAATGTCTGACCGTATTATACTGGCATAAATCAACCAGATATTCATGCTTTAAAAGATTTGGAGGTATAGAACACTATTCCATTTCGTTTTATGCACGTATTTCTTACCAAAGCGTTCCACTTTCCTCGAGGAAAATGAATATTATTAGTTTTCATTTCCCGCGAATTTTTTAAAGTTTCTTATATGGCGTGATTTTTTGGGGGGGGGGGGGGGTGGCGGATGCTTTCAATTAATTTATTAGGGACAACAGCCACGTTCGGTTATTATTTTTATTTCGATTACCGGTTTCGGCATATTAAACTGCCATCTTTCTTTCATTTAATGAAGATGGCAGTTTAATCGGTTATTATTTTTATTTCGATTACCAGTTTCGGCATATTAAACTGCCATCTTTCTTTCATTTAATCAAGATGGCAGTTTAATCTGCCAAAATCGGTAATCGCAATAAAAATAATAACCGATCATGGCTGTTGTCCCTAATAAATTATTTATTCTGTTTAGTTCAAATGCTTGTAAATCTATCGGACCAAACTGCGTGGTCATCAGTCCGTAGCTTACAAACTACTTAAGCCTAGGTAAACTAACCTAAGGACAACACACACACCCATGCCCCAGGAAGGACTCGAACCTCTACGGCGAGCAACCGCGCGCTCCGCAGCGAGACGCTTTAGACCGCTCGGCTACTCCACCGCAGCTGTTTAGTTCAACAATGTTTCTCACGCTTGATTCCATTGTGGCACTTATGATCGAACATTGATCGAAATCTAGATATGAATAAACAAAATATTTGACTGAGTGCTGACAATGTTTCTCAGTTGATTTTATACAAAGTAAGTGGTAAGAAAAGTCTAATTTTTTTTACCACACGTGTTAATGTGAAATATTAGTTTCTCATTAAATCATTTACCTTCTCATAATTCGTGATGCTCTTTATGAAATGGCGCATTCTCTCTTGTTCTGGTGTTTGATTCTCAAATTCTGCGTTGAAAACGTGTGACAGCGTGTAGCTTACCAATTGCTACGATTTACGTTATTCATTACCACAAGTGAAATGTAAAATGTTTGTAAAGCTGTGGGACCTAACTGCAAGGGTCCTCAGTCCTTGAATTTACAAAATACTTAAATTAGTCTACGCTAAGAACAACACACACAAGCGCGCGCACTCACCCACCCACCCACACAAACACACACACACATACGCGCGCACGCACGTGCCAATATTAATAATTGAACACGAAAACTGAATAACCTATTTTTAGCCCGTAATTGGTGATTTTGAGTGTCAGATACCCAGCTAAATCTTTGAAAGCCCATTGTTACCAGATTGTTGCGAGTGCATCATTGTTGGCTGTTATACCTTCAAGTCAGTTCATTGTTAGTCGACCTGAAGCGCGGCACTCAACAAAGCGGTGAGATTTTCTGATAAGCGATTTAAAAAAATAAAAATAAAAAAAATAAAAAATAAAAAAAAAAATACTGGTTATTTTCAACCCAACCTCAGCAGTTGCGGAACTTTTTTCGGAATATTCACGTATTCTATTTTTTGGGACAGGTAGTATGGCATCTGGCAGGTTTCCTATGATAACTAATAACTCTGGGCGCAGTTCTCACTCAAGCAGTGAGTTTATTTGATTAATTAGTACTTTAATCTCTGCTTATTGATAACCACGCCAGTTATCTAACCATATTTTTTCTCTCTCATGAACATCAGCCTAGTGAATGCTTATGTTATCTACCGTGGATTCCCATGGAATCCAGAGCTAACCAGATAGGAATACATTAAAAAAAATCTTGCAAAAGAATTTGTAAAGTCTCATCTTAATCGTCGACTTCAACACAACCATTTGCCAAGTGAATTGCGGCTAAATGTCAGTACAATACTCCAGATACCACTTCCATATGAAGTCAGACGAGACTTGGGCAAACAAGTGAGGCGTAAGAAGTGATCACCGGGCTCTGACAGAAAAACAAAAGACATCTGTAACAGCTTCAACGTACCGATCTGCACACCCTGCACAATTCTGTATGCCAAGATTGCGTAGAGTAATGGCTTGCAAATTCTCGTGTGTAATAATTTGTCAAAGAATGGTGTGTTTTTATAAAGGTTCATTGTTTCTTTATGCTGTAATACTACCATTTCGTTTATTTATTTATAAAAAAAATAGCAGATATATGGATTATGTAACATGTTGCAAAATGTTTCATGGACTTACATATATTTGAAAATTTTTCTATTCTGTTAACTGCAAATAATTTCCTGCTACCAGAAGTTGTTCAGTAAAGTCAATAAAAGTTACTTTTGAAATGTAAGTTGAAACTGTTCATTTCTCCTTCACCATTGAATCATAAGAGTCATGGGTATCTATAACCCAATATCACCAGTTGCGTTACAAAAATATCACGAAACCAATTACGGTTACAAAAATATCACCTCACCAGTTTGGGTTAAGATTAACTAGCGGAAAGGCTCACGTTGCCCATGTGTATTTCTATTCCAATCTTTTATCAGAGTATCTGCTCTTCTCTCTCTACCCATATCCTCCTCCCCTCCTTCAGATACAGACGACGGCACATGTAACTCACGATAACATTTCCAACGTTACATATTCATTACAATTTTCCATTGGTCCATCTCCTCCATCTCCCCTTCTGTTCACCTCCACATCTTCATCTGCTCCTCTCACACGTCCAACTTTCCTTCTTCCCACTATAATCTCCTCATTGTCCTCTCTCACTACCCATCTCCTCCGCCTCCTCATCCTCCTCCACCTCCTCCTTTTCTGTCACTCTGCTAATACAACTTTCTCAGTCTATCTACTCCTCCCCCTATGAAAAATAACATGTATTCACGGTAATCTGTGAAACGAAACGGAAGTTTATTACAAAGTACTATTAGCCGTACAGGTGCTTTGTCGGGTATAAAACCCTTCTCCATGAAAACATTCACACTAGTGACAACTTTCATTGTGATCAGTCAGTGTGGAAGTCTGTTGTAAAGTATTCTCCGTCTAACACCTTTCCTTAGTTTTAAATGTCAGGCGTACAAAATTTCAATAAGTAGAATAAAACAGTAGATTTATGTCAGTTATAAACAAACAGGCAAAAGCCGGGATGATGGCCGAGCGAGGTGGCGCAGTGGTAACGCACTGGACTCGCATTCGGGAGGACGGTGGTTCAAATCCACTTCCGGCCGTCCTAATTTAGGTTTTCCGTGATTTCCGTAAATCACTCCAGGCAAATGCCAGGATGGTTTCTTTCAAACAGCACGGTCGATTTCCTTTCTCGTCCTTATTCAAAAACCCGAGCGTAAGATCCGACTCTCCTGACCAACTTGTTGACGGGATGTTAAACCCTAAGCTTCCTTCCTTCCTTCAAATGCCGGGATGGTTCCTTTCATAGGACACGGCCGATTCCCTTCCCTATCCTTACCCAAACAATCCGAGCGTAAGCTCCAACTCTAATGACAACGCTGTCGATGGGGCGTTAAACACTAATCTTCCTTCCTCTCCTACAAAGAAACGGACACTCTTCTTAACATAGCTGAAGGAGTAGGAGAAAATTTTATAACAAGATTCATGAAACATATAGTACAAAGTACTTTCCCAAAGATACACACAAAAAGGAAAATGGTGTGTGTACGTAGCCGTTAAAGCGGTAAACGGAACTGCGTGTTTATATATCGGAAACTCTGCCGTGCACTTTCCGAAACGATCATGCCGAGTTTCCGCGCCATCACAATCTGCCCTCGGTGAAAGATATGTCACGCACCTTCCCCACTCCACACATGGATTGCACGTTCACGGATGCCCTAGTAAAGGCGAAGTGCTATCGACCCTGATAGTGTAAAATGTGTTATACTGTTCCTTTGACAGGATTAGGGTCCTTACAATTTCTCATCTAGGCAAATCGCCTGATACCGCCAGAATGTGGTGCTATTTCGGCCGCAGTGGTGTGGCCGAGCGCTTTAAGGCGCCTTGCGGTTGCTCGCCATTGTGTTGCTGTCCTTAGCCTAAGTTAGTTTAAGTTGTTTGTAAACATAGGAACTGACAACCACAGTAATTAAGTCCCTTAGATTTACAAACATTTATACTCTTTTTTTTACTCTACTTCATTAAAGAAAGACGCTTAATTTGATGGAATTCGTGCGAAAATCTGTACTCAGCTAAAGCAATCTGCTGTTGGAACGTGATGACATTCTTCTTTGGCGGTCGAGTTTCCTCTTTATTTGAGAATCATTAGGGAAGCTCAACAAAACCTTTGTTATCTCGATTATACGTTGAGACTAGATCTCAATCTAGAATGTGAAATTACTTGATGTTTTCTCAATGAAACACGGCCTGAAGCAATCTAACTTGCGGCAAACGTTGGAGAGACCACGAGATGTATTGGGTGTTACGGCGCGGTTGTCTCCAGAATAATGGTAGTGCCTAGCTTGGAAAACAGGTTTTTGAAGGAAGCGGAACATAAAGTAGACGTGTCTGCTATAAATCTAAAGAGACTCACGGACGTTTCCTTTAATTCTGTCACTCAAAACGACTGGGAAGGGTACGGCAGCATAGTGCGTGAGATGTATCGCGATTTTGGTCTCCGCGGTGGTGTCACGTACATTGCAATTGGTGTCATTAATAACCCTTTGTTGCCTAACGGTACTTAAAAGTACCGATAAGTTTTGACTCTCATTATTTTCTTATAGTTCAGTTTTGTGATCTGAGAGCCTGTCGGGAAATAGCAGTAGCTCTCCTCCACAGTTTCATAGATACATAGACCTCAATGGCAGCCAGAGCTTGTAATTGTTTTTCGCGCGCTGCTTTGAAAACAGAAGATTGTGTGTGTATGTTGCCTGGCTTTATGCGCAATTTGTTGAAATTTCCGTTGCGTTTTCCAGTGTTAGTACATACCCTCCTTGTTTTTTGGAAATAGTTTCAAGCGTTACAGTACAAACAAGTGATATGAAGTGGAAATTATAAAGTGGACTTCTTTATACCGTCAGGTTGTGCGAACATGTTATTGTAGTTACAGTGCTTTACATCTCTCTAGTTGTTCTCTCAACTTTATATCACGCATATGTCCGTGTCCAAAGTACCGTGGAGTCACATTGGACAGAACCCTCACCTCTAAGCGACATCTGGAGAACACTGCAGCCAAACTAGCGACGAGGAATAAAACTCTTCATAAGTTATGCGGCACCACTTGGGGGTCCTCGGCCGACACGCTTCGTACGACAGCTCTTGGGTTGGTCTACTCAACAGACGAATATTACGCTCCGGTATGGATGAATAGTGCTCACACAAGGAAGACTGATGTGCAGTTGAATGGCACAATGCCAATTGTCAGCGGGCCATTAGATCAACCCCAACTTCCTGGCTGCCCATCCTGAGCCACATTCCACCTGCGGATCTGCGCCACAGCAATGCTCTCCTCCGGGAATACAGGAAGATAACTAACAATCCTCGGCTACCCATACACCATGACACGCCTGACCTAGAAAGAAATAGACTGCGATCCAGACACCCAACAATGAAAACAGCCAAGGAGTTACACAATACGGACTTTTTAACCTAATAGAATCCTGGAAGGAAAAATGGCGGCAGGCATGTCCTGAGCAATGTCAAGCATTCCCCTGCATCACTGAGAAACCGCCTGGATACGAGCTGCCCCGTAAAGTCTGGTCATCCGTGGACAGAATTCGCACGAACCATGGAAGATGCGCAGACCCTCTCTACAGATGGGGTAAAATTCCATCTCCCAACTGCGACTGCGACTGCGGCGCCGATAGGCAAACCATACGCCACATAATAGAAGACTGCGAGATGAGAGCATACGATGGGAACGTCTCCGATTTCCTGACTGCAAAAGACGCCGCAATAGACTACATACGCAACCTTGATGTTTGTGTGACTGTGTAAATTTATTCTTTGTGTGCTGTATGCATCTTACATACATTATTTTATGTCTCTTTTGTATTCTTGTATGTTTTACACATTTTTGTATTTTTTGTATGTATAGTTGTATATTACCTGCTAAATGATGTGCACTGCCATACGATAAATAAATAAATCATATGGACAAAATTCGGAAAACTGGTAGGTAGTTTCGACCTCTCACATGCTGAGATCGAAGCAATTTTGTACGAGGAGATTCCCACTGATATTTCGGAAGAGACAATAAAGTAGTGAATTTTGCGTCAAACCCATTCCACTGAACAGTATAATTTCGAGAAAGAATAAAGATGGGACTAGTATGATAATACCACGCCCAGTTACCGTATGTGATAACAGTAAAAACATGGATGGGTTGGATCATGCAGGCATATAACGATGAACTTATTCTCTTGACAGGCAATAAAGGAAATGGTGGCACCATCTCTTCTGGGGGCCTACTCAAATTACTTTCGTCAATAGTTATGTCATTCCAATGCTGGAATTCAGGCGTTGTGTGGCACTAGGGCTCATGAATGAGAAGCAAGAGCCAAATCTCAAAACTCTAACAAAGATGAAATAACTACCCCATAGAGAAGGAAAGATAATTTTTCTGTTCCTAAAGATATACACTACTGGCCATTAAAATTTCTACACCAAGAAGAAATGCAGATAATAAAAGGGTATTCATTGGACAAATATATTATACTATAACTGACGTGATTACATTTTCACGCAATTTGGGTGCATAGATTCTGAGAAATCAGTACCCAGAACAACCACCTCTGGCCGTAATAACGGCCTTGATACGGCTGGGCATTGAGTCAAACAGAGATTGGATGCCCATGCAGCTTCACCATACCACAGTGCAGCATGAGTAGTGACTGACGTATTGTGACGAGTCAGTTGTTCGGCCACAATTGACCAGACGTTTTCAGTTGGTGAAAGATCTGTAGAATGTACTGGCCTGGGCAGCAGTCGAACATTTGCCGTATCCAGAAAGACCCGTACAGGACTTGCAGTTGTCCATTATCCTGCTGAAATGTAGGGTTTCGCAGGGATCGAATTAAGGGCAGAGCCACGGGTCGTAACACATCAGAAATATAACGGCCATTGTTCAAAGTGCCGTCGATGCGAACAAGAGGTGACCGAGACGTGTAACCAATGGCACCCCATACCATCACGCCGGGTGATACGCCAGTATGGCGATGACGAATACACGCTTCCAATGTGCGTTCACCGCGATGTCGCCAAACACGGATGCGACCATCATGATGCTATAAACAGAACCTGGATTCATCCGAAAACATGACGTTTTGCAATTCGTTCACCCAGGTTCGTCGTTGCGTACACCATCGCAGGCGTTCCTGTCTGTGATGCAGCGTCAATAGTAACCGCAGGCCTAGGTCTCCGAGCTGCTGCTAACGTCGTCGAACTGTTCATGCATATGGTTGTTGTCTTGCAAACGTCCCCATCGGTTGACTCAGCGATCGAGACGTGGCTGCACGATGCGTTACAGCCACGCGGATGAGATGCCTGTCATCTCGACTGCTGGTGAGTGATACGAGGCCGTTGGGATCCAGCACGGCGTACCCTATTGCCCTCCTGAACCCACCGATTCCATATTCTGCTATCAGTCATTTAATCGCGACCAACGCGAGCAGCAATGTCGCGATACGATAAACCGCAATCGCGATAGGCTACAATCCGACCTTTATCGGATGGTATGCAATTCTCCTCCTTACACGAGGCATAACAACAACGTTTCACCAGGCAACGCTGTTTGTGTATGATAAAATCGTTTGGAAACTTTCCTCATGTCAGCAGGTTGTAGGTGTCGCCACCGGCGCCAACATTGTGTGAATGCTCTGAAAAGCTAATCATTTGCATGTAATAGCAACTTCTCCCTGCCGGATTAATTTCGCGTTTGTAGCACGACATCTTCGTGGTGTAGCAATTTTAATGGCCATGAGTGTATGTCTCGGCCAACGAAAAACCATTTTGTATTGTTCAGTCGTAAAAGAGACAGATGTGAAATGCGTGCAAAAAATAAAATTCAATCGAGACCACTTTTACAGTGAAGTGCATGTAAAGTGTATTTGTGTTGCACGAGAAGAACTGTTTCTTACCGTTTCATGAGATATCACTAAATATGTGATATGTATGTAAAAACCAAATAATGTCAAAAAAAAAAAAAAAAAAAAAAAAAAAAAAAAAAAAAAAAAAAAAACATAACTATCACATTTTTTGTTAATAAATTTTCTAATGTAATTATGTTTAATTTATATGTGGAGTAGCGTACAAGTCTTACAAATTGAAACGTTTTTCTATACATGTTGTGATTGTGTCCACGGAACCTGACGGTAACTCTGAGTATTGGCAGTGCAAAATGTTGAAAATAATAAAATAAAATTTTACAATAAATCATAGTGCCTTTTTGAGGCCACAACAGCATAAATTCTTCTGTCGGGAAACAAAGGGTTAAAGGGTAATATATGCTAATGACTACAGTAACGATACTGCGACAGAGTTCAAAGCGCATCTGCACGTACGGACATGGCCTAGAGCGACTAATATACATGGTGAACATTTTTAAGGAAAATAATAATATGAATATTTAAATACATTGGTATTTAATTTAACAGCATGTTTATGTATAATTTAATATCACTACTGATTAGTGTTAGGCCCTTTGTGGAACAATATATCTTAGTTGAGCCTGTGTACGTTAGTATTAGCTGTTATTATACGCTTCAGATCTGCTTTCCTTGAAACAGAGAACAGTAATGTAAGGTGCCAGCACAACGAGAAGGAGGCGGGGCCTGCCGCCCCCTCTCCCTCCCTCCCCCCCCCCCCAAAAAAAATCACTCCACTCCCCTCTGAAGCCCATAGGTTCCATTTGTTAACGCTTAGGAAGACTGGTACGATGTTGTGTGGGGAGTAATGCAGGTTGTTTAAGTAGGACCTTCAAATATTTCAGAAGGTAGTAGTGCAGACGAATTCCAATAAAAATAACATATAACGTGTGTTCAATTTTTATGAAGTACAGAGATACAACTCATTTCAGTGCATTTCCGTTCGAATGTTGGTACACCGGTTGATACGGGCGTATTTTCTCGACTATCAAGCAGTACAGTGTTGATGTTCGAGTTTTCAAGTCGTTCTTTAGTTCACATTGAACTTTCCATTCTGATTCGTTTGCTAAGTCTACTGTACTATAGCACAGTGTAACGTATACAGTCGCGACACTCACTGCTGTGAAAGTTGTTAGCAACTGACAGTTACAACGACACTAGCGCTCCTAGCGGTGGGGAAGCTGCCGAAAAAATGATGCTTGTTTGTAATTATTTTGTACGTAATTAACGAAATAGTTGTTATAATTTTTGCATTAGAAGCAGTAGTAATAAATCAAGAGACTTGCATAATACCGAAATTAATGTAAAACAGCTGAATTTAGCTGATTCGGTGGTATAAAGAATAACTTCGTCAAGAACAAATTTGTATATTTTCTGCTTCTTCCGCTGAAAGTAAGTAGAATATAAACATAAGAAAATGATAATTTCTATTATGGTCTTTTCTTACTATGACAGGCATTTTTTACGTATATCAATTCGGTGTGAAGTCTAACGCGCATGTTCTTTCGAGTGTAATTACTTTAGCTTAAAAAAACCAATGTTTTGATGATTCTTGCCGTTTGTGGTTTATGTGTAGAAACTCTTGTCGAATTGTGTTGTTCTCTGTTGGAAAACCGCTTCATTGCTTTTGTCGTTTTATTGCCACGACTGTGACGTTCTTCCTTCAGCTACAACTATGGCGGCTGATTTGGTCTGTTAAATTATTTATTGCATTCAATGTACGTTTCTGTGCTAAAGGAGCCGCGGCGCAGCGGCCGTGCGCATTGAGGCGCTATGCTACGATGCGCGAGGAGCGTTCCCCGTCGGGGGTTCGAGTCCCCCCCCTCGGGCATGGATGTTTGTGTCGTCTTTAATATAAGATAGTTCATAAGTAGTTTGTAAGTTTAGGGACTGATGACCCCGCAGTTAAGTCCCTGAAGTTTCAAATGTTCAAATGTTTGTAAAGCTTATGGGACTTAACTACGGGTTCATCAGTCCCTAAACTTACAAACTACTTATGAACTACTTAAGAACTAGGACAGCACAAATATGCCCGAGGGGGGATTCGAACCCCCGACCGTAGTGGCCGTGCAGACCGTGACTGAAGCGCCTCAGTCCCTTCGGCCACCGCGGCCGGCCCCTGAAGCGTCACAAACATTTTAACATTTGTGCTAAAGTGCAGATCTTCGGATGTTTCCTATCCATTTCTTATTTTTAATAGAAAATGAAATTACTCATTTAAAGTCTCTATGTTAGAACATAATTTTTAATCAATCGTCCTATGCTGTATTGTTTTGTACCTTGTCAGGGATCTTAGGAAACTTAAGAAAGCCACAAGTGAAGTTATTTTTAAATTATTGCCTATTTCTAAGGCAATATATACGTTCCTTAATGCAAAAAATATGTTGGAATCAATATAAACGTTACTATTCGGACTCATCCAATATCTAATTTAGACGTGTAGCTTGTAGGCCGCTTGGAGCGCTGCTGTCGCAGCTTATAACAAAACTGTATGGGAGTGTCGGGACTGTATGGGTTAGGCTGTGACTGTAGCGTGTAAATCACTAGGTTTACACGCAACACATCTCCCGGAAGACGAAAACCGAATTTCGTAAAATGTGTTTCTCTGTCGTGTTTATATGGTATAGCCCTGAATTGGATTTCCTAGCCCACTTAATATGACGGCTGCGCCTTGTCACGTCGAAAACTGTACAGGCCAGTCTTCTTCGCCGAGAGTACTGTCAATGGATATCCTACTTGGACACGCTGCAGCCTCTTGAGCGTGTTTCCGGTACATCACTGTGCTATGAGTGTTGACTGTCGACAGGGTCCTTGGCTGGTATAGCACCTGAAATCGACATGTTTGCAACTAGCGCTATCGGAAAATTATCAAACCACGCTGTTGTGGTATACAAGGGGGGGGGGGGGGGGAGGGGGGGAACTACTACTTTCAGGGTTTCTCTTCAAAATGACATATGTATGATATCTGTAGAATAGTGTTTTTCAACCTTTTCGAATATGCGACCCACTTCGAAGTAAAAATATTCTGGTGAACCCGATCCAAATAAAAATATCCTGGCGACACCCCCATCTCCGCAGGAACCGTAACAAATGTTATCTTAAAAGAGCACTAAGTTAATCTTCTTTCTTTTTGTTCAGCTTTCTTTTAAATTGTTGGACGAACGTTTTTGTGTAATTTTCGGTATGGAACACATCCTATTTTAACGTGATTTCCAACAGAAAAATATATTTTGCTCAACTACTGTTTCCTATTTTATGCAAGACTCAGAAGCAAATAATTCTCATTAACAAAGGTCCCACTGTATAGAGAAGTTGTAAGTCAGTAGATATTTTGTTCCGATTTTTTCAGAATTAATTATCGCATAAGTTCTTTTACTTATCGATTGGTTCCTGAAGACAGTTTTAAGACCATCATTATCACACTGTATTATAAAACAGTGATTGTTGGCCAACGGCCCGTTAGATCACCGAAGTTAAGCACGAATTAAAGAAATCGCAATTTGCGATCGGTTATGGCTCCACTGTACTAAGTCTAGATGGAATACCAAAGTGCAGCGAATGAAAATATGTTCCCAGCCTGCATTCGAACCCGGGATCGCTTGATTACGAGGCAAACGCGCTGACCACTCCGCCACCGAGGACACAGTGACCAGCCTGACTGCAGAGGACTCTTCCCTGCACGTCTCCCACCACACCCCAATCTCCATTCGCCACGCTGTCTGTTTTCTATTACCACAGCCTATTTGTTCTGTAATGCTTGCAGCCTGAATATTGTATTCCCGCATCAGGGAGAACAGATCATGAGATATCGAGAGCCGGCCGCGGTGGCCGAGGTGACTGAGGCGCTCCAGTCACGGTCAGCACGGCCACTACGGTCGGGGGTTCGAATCCCCCCTCGGGCATGGATATTTGTGCCGTCCTAGTTCATAAGTAGTTTGTAAGTTTAGGGACTGATGACCCCGTAGTTACGTCCCATAAGCTTAACAAACATTTGAACATTTTTTTAGATATCGACACACAATTAATTGTCGACAGGAGCCCAGCCACGGCTTGTATACAATTATATACTTTTGAGGACGTTACAGCGTTGAATAAATTACGATTTATTTAATTCATTGAACGCTGTAACGTCCTCAAATATATATAATTGAAGTTAAGCACTGTCGTGCTTGCCTAGCACTTGGCTGCTGGCTGTCCGCCTGTCTACACCTCTGTGCGGCGGACAGGCTGTTTACGTCCACTGTTTGCTTCGGCTGGCGGCGTCGTTGAAACCGCCTGCTTCCTCGCCTTCGTTGCTGTTTGCAGTTGTATTGTGAGTACAATGAATTATGATAACAGTCAAGATCGAGAAAATAAGGTACAGTGCGAGTTCGATAAAAGCGTAGCACGGCCGTCGCCCTATGAAATTCACCGTTGTTTGCACGAAGACTGTCATTTAACGCCAGATGATATTCTCGGCATTCAACTTGATACTTTCCTCAACTCTATCTTCTTAAAGCTTCAAACCTCCGGACTTTGTGCCTTTCTTGTTAATGTTCCCGATGGTGTACGTAAGTTTAAACATCTCGACGAAAGTATCAGTAATGTAAACGTGTTCCATGCAGGCTTTGGCATGCGACAAATTCTTGTTTTCAATTTACCGTTCGAAGTTCGGAATGAGACTACCGCTCGAATGTTGTCCCGGTATGAAACATGTCGGTAGAGAAAGAAAAGTGATCCTCCGCATACATTTTTCAAGTAGAGAACGGCGTGAAAAGTGTGAAAATGGTTGTTCACATTCCGTCGTTTCTCCTTGCTGAAGGATACCGCGCTTACATAACATACAGCGGCCAGGCCCGGACGTGTTCGCATTGCAAAGGTATCGGCAACTTCCGCCAAGCTTGTCCCCAGTGCCCCCCCCCCCCCCCCCCCGCAACCCAGCTGCCACGGCGCGAGGCCTCCTTCGCCTCAGTGGCGGCCACAGACATACATTACTAGACTGGCAATGCCGTATACAATATCATTGGTGTCAGTGAAGTCTCGACGCCATATTTGTATAATATAACATGCGAGCAGTCGTTTGAGTTATTACAGAAAACAGTCTTAAAAATACGGATGAACTGGCGTAACTATGCAGTCCTTAGAGTTTTGACATGTAGGAAATTCTTGTTTTGTATATGGCTGAAATTTTTTAAGCTTGAGTAAGCTTCAACACATACTGTAACGAGATGCATTGATTTGCTGTTATTATTAATGTGTTACCAATTTAATTCAATTTCGGAATTTTTTTCAATAGTATGGTCATTATAAAATTGAACCCTTATTCTTTCGAGAGTTCTTACGAAATCTATAGTCTGCTTTGACGCACCCACTAATGAGTCGCGATTTATGTTTTATTAATCTGTTTCCATTTCGATCAAGTTTTCTTTTAATAGTATCACCGTTATAAATGTGTTATTTGTCGTGGATAACACATACCTTTATTCTTGTTAAGCGTTTTTCAGATAACTACTTCTGCTTTAACTGTACGTAACGGTAAAATTTTACGTTTCATCCCGCCGACCTCTCATGATTATGTTGGCAACACAACAAAATAGTAGAAAGTCTTTGCCTAGGTGTTAATATTTAACCGTAAATAACATGTTCTTCTCATGACACGATTCGAAAATGCGGAAGTGTTAGCTCAAATGTAAATCATGTTCAAACCAACTAGTCAAGCTTACAACGTCAAATCGTGTCAGAAGATCGTAGTAGTACCGTACGGAAACTTTTTGGCGTTAGGTGAGGCAAGATGGCGGCATCAAACTTCAGTCACAGAGGCAAGTTTGCCAGTCTAGTAATGTATGTCTGTGGTGGCGGCACAGAGCAACATCTGTGGTGGCGGCCAGCGCGTTCGGATCCGTCCCCCCCGTCTCCGACTCGTCGCGTAGCCGACGCCGCACAGGCGGCCGACGCCGACGCTATGGGCATGTCACCTGACGTCGATCACCCCGCCCTACCTTCCTAGAGCTCAGAAAATATTCAGACTCTTCCTCTAACCGCCAAGTCACGCAGGAATCGCTGCACGAACCTGTTCAGGAAGTCTTCACGGCGTCCAGTCACATCATGTACTGTCGTCCGATTCCTTAGTAGTGCCCGTAGTAATTGCTTCGCCTCCCCCGCACGAAGTAACGCCGCCAACGTCGGTCGTAACTGCAGGTCTGGGTTCTGAGACTGTCGCTGCAAGAGTTACCCTTCCTGTTGCGGAAGCTTCCACGACCGTGGCGTGCGAACCCATCCCCGAGTTTCAAATTCCCACTACACCCGCAGAGGACCCTAACACCGTGCCGAAGCCGAGTCCTGAAGTTTACGTCTCGCGCCGCAGCTACGGGCAACACGTCCGCAGTGCCAGCAGCAGCGCAAAACTGGAAACGCACGGCTTCTCTCTGAGGGGTCGTAGCCCGAGATCGCTGTCTCGACACCACCTGGACATGCACGAGCATGTTCCGGGCAGGAACGTAGACTTGGAGCGACGGTACACTATTGGTGCTGACTGCTCGAGCCGACACGTAGACCTTAGGCGTGGGCAGTCATCGGGCGCGGACCGCGCGTGCCGACACGTACACCTGCAGCAAGGCACGCATCCGGCGCTGACTCTGAGCGCCACTCCACCGATCCACATCGCGTGACAAACCCGACAGCACTGCGAACGTTGCCACCGAAAGGCGGGGCGTGACCGTTCGACACCTGCAGACTCTCTTGCTAAAAAGGACGACACGATGGACACGTCAGATGCTGTGTCTGCGCCGCTGTCTGTTAAACGCAAAGCGGAAGACAGCCACCAACACCGCCCTCACCTCCTTGCACATGACCCCGAATCGAGGCCCTCTACTGACGTCGAGATGTTCGCTCAGTCGGTCTCGGGAGATGCAGTCGGCTCGGCGGCGGTGGCCCGGCGTCCAGCCCCGCAGTCTGGACCAGCATGTGGATTGGTCTGAGTGTACGGACAGAGGCAGAGGACCTTAAAGTCAAGCCAGTGGTGACGGTGTCACCCCCTCTTCTCTGTACGGGACGTTTTATTAAGTTTTATTGTATTACCCATTTCTTCCCGCCGCGGTGGAGTAGCCGAGCGGTCTAAAGCGTCTCGCTGCGGAGCGCGCGGGTGCTCGCCGTGGGAGGTTCGAGTCCTCCCTGGGGCATGGGTGTGTGTGTTTGTCCTTAGGTTAGTTTACCTAGCTTAAAGTAGTTTGTAAGCTACGGACTGATGACCACGCAGTTTGGTCCGATAGATTTACAGACATTTGAACAGACACATTTCTTCCCAAAAAATAGAAATTGTGACAAAGTGTTATGTTTAGTCATCAGTTTCTCTTTAAAATAATTGAAATAACATTACAAATATTACAAACTAACAGTATGTGTTTTAATTTGCATCATCCATAATGTAGCGTTGTTTCCTAGTAAAAAAAAAATAGTTTTTGTGATCACATTCTTCTATTTGTTCAAATTGTGCAATATTGTCTATTATATGATAACTCTGACTTACATTGATTGTATCACTCATGAAATATTGAAAAACACTCTGTTTGAAGCTGAACTTGACATTTCTTGCGTATGTAGATCGTCTGTAAATCTTGCATCTTTTTACGAAGTGTTAAGGTAATTGTGAAACTTTAACACATATACAGAGAGCTCGTGAATGCCTATAACACATGTGTGGTGAGTTTTGTATAGTAAGTCCATTTCGACTGCATTTTGTAAGGCTACATATTGTGTTGCGTGTACGCAACACTGGGAAGAAATGGGTTAAGTGGATTCTATTGCTTGTTTGATGTTATCATGGTGCTTGACCCTTGTCGGTGCAATATTTTAACGCTGAATGTGAACAAGATGAGCAATCAGTACAAAACTTTAGCTCTGAAGACCTTTATTTTATTTTATTTTTTATTTTTATTTATTTATTTATTTATTTTTTTTTTTTTATTTTTATTTTTTTTTTTTTTTTTTTGCAGGACAATGCATGTCGTGTTTCTACAAGAAGTTACCCGTGATGTCTTACTGTTTATGTATGATTTTAACGATTTTATCGTAATTGATGACATCGTGTCGGAGGAAGAAACAGGAACTGCGATTTTAGTTCGTTCGGAGCTCGAGGTTACTAACGTTACCATCCTGCCGCACCATGTGAGGGGTACAGGGATATTATTTGCGAACGTTTATACTAACAAAACAGCAAAAGCCATCTTCTATGTACAGGAATTGTGCCGTATTCTTAACCGGCGTAATGATAATATTATCTTAAGGCGGGGATTTCAACGTCGTTCTTGATGATAGAGACCAGGAGCCGCAGCCAAAAGTGACTTGAACAATGTACACCCTGTGCAGTATAAAGAAGTAGACGAAGATTCTTCGTGAAACGTTGTGTGATCTGTAGTGGCGTACCTCCTCTTTATACCATAACGCCTCGTCGGTAGTGTGTCAAGTGTAGTGGTCCCGCGGCTCACGTGTCCCCTCGCTCGCGGTCCACTGCAGTGGTACGGCTGACCCTGTGACCGCGGCTCGTCAAACACCGTCGTTACGCAAGCCGGCGCAAGGACCTCCCGCGTGCACTTCCTGCCCAACGGCTTTCCGAGGACGGCCGCTGCTCTGCTTAATGAATGGGTACGGGCTCGAGCCACCTATCTTTCAATTCTGTTGTACAGAAAAATGGACAGCACAAGCGATTACTAAGAGACGGATTATTAGCCAGTGTAATCAGAGTCTAATACTAGAAGTCGCGCAACCTCCCTGCAATTTTCTGCAACTTCGCTACTGCAGCACCGCCAATCGCTTGGGTCGTAAGAACATACCGCGGACCGATTTTGTACTGAAAGTGTACCTGAAGTGCAGCATCGCATAAAAAAACCATCTTGTTTAGTGGCGCAAAAAAAAAAAACAGTAGCACATATCATAACCCAGATATCTCTCATTTTCTGGGTAGTAAGAGAATAAGGTTACGAATAACAAGTGTTCATTTACGGTGCTTAGTACTAAGTTCAGGGTGAAGAATTAAAAACATTGCGTTTTGCCGACGACATAGTAATTCTGTCAGAGACAGCAAAGGAACTAGAAGAGCAGTTGAACGGAATGGACAATGTGCTGAAATGTGCATGTAAGATGAACATTAACAAGAGGAAAACATGTGTAATGGAGTGCAGTCTAAGAAAATCAGATGATGATGAAGGAATTACATTAAGTAACGAAAAAATAAAGGAGGTAGATGAGTTTTGTTGCTTGGGCAGTAAAATAACACATTATGGTCGCAAGTACAGAGGATATAAAATGCGGAATGGCAACGGGTAGAAACGTGTTCTTGAAAAAGAGAAATTTGTTAACAACGAATATTGATTTAAGCTTAAGGAAGTCCTTTCTGAAGGCATTTGTGTGCAGTGTTGCCTTGTATGGGAGTGAAACATGGACGATAAACAATGCGGACAGGAAGAGGATAAAGGCTTTTGAAATGTGGTGCTACAGAAGAATGCTGAAAATTAGGTGGGTGGATTGCATAACTAATGAGGAGGTACTAATCAGAATTGGGGAGAAAAGGAATTTATAGCATACCTTGACTAAAAAAAGGGATCGATTGGTAGAACACATTCTTAGACATCAAGGAATTGTGGATTTAGCGTTGGAGGGAAGTGTGTGGGGTAAAAACCGCAGAGGATGTCCAAGAGATGGATACAGTAACCAGATTCAGACAGATGTAGGTTGCCGTTCTTATGTGGAGTTGAAGAGGCTTGCTCAGGATAGGGTATTGTGGAGAGCTGCATCAAACCAGTCTCCGGACTGAAGACCACAACAACAGTAACACATTTAGGCATGGAAGAAAACCTTTAACATTTCTCTCTCTTCGAAACTTCCGCTCTTAACGAAAATCGCAAATGAAACTTCCTGGCAGATTAAAATTGTGTGCCGAAACTGGCATTCAAACCCGGTGGTTCGAATCCCCCCTCGGGCATGGATATTTGTGCCGTCCTAGTTCGTAAGTAGTTCATAAGTAGTTTGTAAGTTTAGGGACTGATGACCCCGTAGTTAAGTCCCATAGTCTATACAAACATTTGAACATTTCCAATCCCAGTTCCGGCATATAATTTTAATCTGCCAGGAAAACTCATATCAGCACACACTACGCTGCAGAGTGAAAATTTCATTCTTTAATCGCAAAGGCTGGATAAAAGTAATGCCTGAACATTTCCGATTGCAATTATTTCAATAGAGCCTGTTTAGTTTCGTACTTTGGTTTCACAAAAATTATAGGCCTATAAACCGACATATTTTGCCGGTTACCTACTACTTTGAAAAAGTGAATGCGTGGCTACAAATAAATATGCGGATATTGGAAACTGATCTATTCTTCAGCACTCCTAGGCCCTTTCTCTTACGAGAATCAGTTTGAAAAATTTCGTGTTTGAGTAACAACGGGCAGGGTAAACTTGAGAATTTGTATCTATATATCCGTGTATAAACTGTTAATAATGAAACGTCACATTCTTTAAGATAATCAGTTTAATACCAACCAAATAGCTAAAAAAGCATTATAAGCACACTCAAGGCACAGAACCAAGGAAAAAGTGAAAAGAGATTTTATAAGGAAGAAATTTTATAAGGAGAGGGACGTAGAACCTAGTATCCAAGATGTCTAGTTTTGTAAAATGTTGCAAGTCCGAAATCCGCTAAAAAAAAAACCGATCACGCGATTATCATCATAATCAGTTCGTTTTGTAATTGAGCTCATCAGGTTGCAATTCATTTGCGTTCTTAAAACGTTTTTGGACGGTACGATTACGATTCTACCACTGTGAGCCATATGAATTACCCTGCAGTGACATTTTGGCACTCTCTCGAGGGTATGTGTGTTGTCGTTAGCATCAGTTAGTGTAAGTTAGTTTAAGTAGTTTGTAAGCAAAGGGACTGGTAATCACAGAAGTTACGTCCCTTAGAATTAAAAGCATTTGAACATTTTTTCTATTATAGACTGTCATTAACAGAAGAAGGGATAATATTTAAATGAAGTTTTGACGTTTGTATTAGCGATTAGGAAATATGAAATTAACAGCATAAAAAACAACTACTACTCATTATGTATCACGCTATTCTTGAGCTACTCCTTACTGGCCATTTGAAGCTTCACTTACACTTTTACCGCTAGAGAGTTTCGCGACTGTCTGTTTTTTTCCCCTTTATTATGGCTTTTGGTTGCAGTGACAACATTGGCAACAGTGGCAACATTATAACATAACTGAAATTCTTACAATGTATATCACAATATTAAGAGTTATCTAACATCATACTGCCTTACAATAAAATTCGAAAAATCACATTTATAAGATATAAAAAAATGTTCAAATGTTTGTTAAGCTTATGGGACTTAACTTCGGGGTCATCAGTCCCTAAACTTACAAACTACTTATGAACTATTTACGAACTAGGACGGCACAAATATCCATGCCCGAGGGGGGATTCGAACCCCCGACCGTAGTGGCCGTGCAGACCGTGACTGGAGTTCCTCAGTCTCCTCGGCCACCGCGGCCGGCAAGATGTAAAACAATGCATACTTAACAGTGCTATTGACAAACGCAATACAACGGAAGTGCAAAGAGCACAAAACAAAATGAGACTTGCAAGGACATAATTAAGGTCAAAATACAAAATTACTCCACCAGTTGCAAGCTGTGCATGTTTAAGGTAAACATGGAAGCTACACCAGCTCTTAGATTACAGCTGGATGCCGATGACTTTTAGGTAGTCCTTGAGTAGACTGTACTTAAACTTGTCGAATCGATGAAGTAAGACAGTGACACTTGAGGGGAGGGGGTGACCCCTCGCAACCAGCTTTCTGTAGAATACACTTTGTACGACCGTGTACTTGGTGCCTGCCAGTATAATGTGGTTGAGATCCGCCATCGCCGTTGGATCTTTGTCACACTGTGAGAAGTGAGGATTTTCAAACGGTGTAGGTGGGCAGAGTAACATCCATGTCCCAGTCTCATCCGAATGAGAGACGTTTCATGACTTCAACTAAGGTTCATCGAAGACAACCATGGTCGAGAGGAGACATTTGGTTGTATAGCTGTCAGGTGTCCTCCCTTAAACAGTTGAGAGACTTGCCATTCCTGGTCCCAAATGGGATAGGCAGCTTTCTGATTCGTCGATCTGAAGTCTGTATATGGATGGAATCGGTGTGGGGCAGAATTGCCCTTCCGTAATACTTCTCTTGGCCGGGCAGTCAACTGTGTCGTTGTGGAGTATGCCATGATGTCCTTTAGACCGAAGAAAAAGGATGCAATGCCCACTGACTGTGCATTTGTTATGGCCTCCAAGATGTCCAATATGTATGCGTTTGTTTGTTTGTCAAATGTCGGATGTTGTAATTTTTGTAACACGCTTTGAGAGTCCGTGAGGATCAATGTAGACTCAAATGTTCGTGTGCCCCAATAAATGGTCTCCCTGATGGCCAGTAACTCTGCCGTGTAAATAGATGATTAAGGCGGAAGCGCAAACAGTCGGTAGGTGCCGTTAGAGGGGCTAAAGAAGGCGTATTATCTGTGTGAGACTGTAGTATAATGATGTTCGGCCGTAACCAGTCGCGATTAAGCATTCGCAGGCTACGTTCCGTATTGTTTACATGTCAAGGCCATTATAGTTCGAGCCACGAACGATGACGGCTCAATATTAAACTGACGCGGGTATTCGGCGAGGTCAAGCCGTCATGTTATACGTGACAGACACCGTGTTAGGTCGGGGCAAACTATTAAATCTTTCTGCGGAACAGAATTAATGAAAGTACTGTTTACTGATACTAGACAAACTGTTTGAGTTTTTTTTTTTTTTTTTTTTTTTTAACCTTATAGCCTGCAAATAATAGCTCTCGGTTACTTATGTAAAGTGAGCAGACGTCCTGTTTTGAATGTGACATTACCTTTTTTCCGTCTGATCTTTCGGACATGTATATAACTTATACAATTTGTCGATGGTGAGAAATAATCCTTTCTTCAGTGCGGGAATCAGTTTACATAACTACGAGTCTATCGCTGACTGTGCCACGGACTGTGTTAAAACTATTGACAGACTGTTTATTCCACCTTGTATTATATGCAAGGATTGATCTGCTACTCTAAAACGGTGACTCTGTAGGTGGAACAAACATACCGTGACAGGCAGCCTTAGAGATCAGAAAGCAGTGCACATCAGAATCTAAGACAGGTAAGAGGTCCATAACTGTGCTCAGAATGAACCAAACGACTACTCCTGTAAGTAGGAAAATAAATAATAACTGCTAAGGGACCTCATCGGGTACGGGAGTATAAGCAAGGCCTCAGTAAAATAAAATTCTCTTCTACTGAAAGGTAGAAAAAGGGCAGGTGAAGCCTGAAACTCAACACTAGGCACTGTGCACTCAATGGTTTATGCCACATGGCAAACCACAGCAGACCACTTAAATATTTACAGAAAAGCGCTCGTGTACTGCCGCTGGCAGTCACCATGACAGGTGCCTCCACTAGGAAGCGGTGTTCTGAAGGAAATGTAAATATCTTTCACGTCCTCTCCAGTTCACGAGCAATGACGCCTGTTGTCCGGTAAGCCTATCAGGAGCGCCGTTGCAATCGCCAGTAGCTCGTCCATGTGCCACCTTGCCAATACAGGTTAATTTTATAAGCTAGCTAGACGTGATTGTGAAATTGATGTAATTTCTTTTTTTGGTCTCTACGTGTCGCGTTTCTCGCAGACAGGCTGTCTCACCGGGGCTGGACCCACTACATGCGGCTACCCCATCCCCTTTCCATTGTTATTCTTAAAAACTTCCCAGCTCTAGCACCCGCTGGGAGAGACTGAATCAGGTGAAATACAGTATTTCCCAAGCGGACTCTTTTGAAACAAAACAGCCTCCAGAATGAAACTTCCTGGCAGTTTAAAATTGGGTGCCAGATCAGGACTCAAACCCAGCTCTCGTGCCTTTCGCGAATGGTCGCCTTAACCAGTCGGCCACCCGTACACACTCCCCTGTCAGACCCAAACTTCCATGTGACACACGTGTCTATTCCCCACTTGCTCACTTGTGGGACACACACTATAATGTGTGCGAGCATGTAGGGTATATAGACAAGTATGACACATGGAAGTTTGAGTCTAACCGGGGAGCATGCATGGGTGGCCTAGTGGTTAAGGTGACCATTGGCGAAAAGTGGTTCGAATCCCAGTCTAGAACAATTTTTGCAGGCTGCGATAGCCAAGCGGTCTGCGACGCGGCAGGCACGTTCTGCGCGGCCACTACGGTCGGGGGTTCGAATCCTTCCTCGGGCATGGATATTTGTGCCGTCCTTAGTGTTAGCTAGTTCATAAGTAGTTTGTAGGTTTAGGGACTGATGACCCCGTAGTTAAGTCCCATAAGCTCTACAAACATTTGAAGATTTTTGAACAAATTTTCATGTGTTACAGATCCAAGGTTCATCTTTACAAAAGCAGAAGATGTCGGAAAAATTCGTAATTTTCGAAATTTTTATATTATAAAAGGGAGTGATGTAAATTGAAGATTCACCATACTCGCCGGATCTCAATCCTTCCGACTTCTTCCTATTCCTTCGACTCAAAGTCCCTTTGAAAGGAAAGAGATTTGACTATATTCCAGACATCCAACGAAAAGTGACGAGGCTTTTGAACACCATGCCAAAGGAAGACTATGTGCAAAATTTTACACCACTACATTGCGATCGTAGCATTATGGTTGGTAGTGAGTCACGTATCACCATAATCAACACTTTATTCGCTGATTTGTTACAACTGGATTCCATCTCTTTCTGTTCTAGTTTCAAAATGATCTCTTAGAAACAACATAGAACTTTTGTGAGAATCATCACCTGGCGTGTATTTAAGGACGCTTGATCAATCTCTCTATGAACTGTTGTCGAAGAGTCTTATTTCTTCTTAACATAGCATGTTACTGAAATTAGCAGAAAAATATCTTTGTAAAAATATTATAGAAAAACCACTTCTAGCAAGTAGATAAGGCATTTATTGAGTCGTGCAGATTTAAGAGGGTAACAGAAACTTTGGCAAACCGTGCATGAGAATTTAGTGTATCAATCAACAATTAGTTTGACATATAGCTTGGAGGAACAACAGCTTGACTTACCATCGTCGTGCCATGCCGGCGAGCAGCGAGGTGGCAGTATAAACGCACCCTAAGATAGAGGCTCACTAATGTGGATGTTCATAAAAAACACGCGTCTACATATACATGCATACTCCACAAGCCACCCGATAGGTGTTGGCGGGAGGTACCTTGAGTACCACTATCGGTTCTCCCTCCTATTCCAGTCACGTATTGTTCGCGGAAAGAAAGATTGTCGGTATGCCTCTGTGTGCAGTCTAATCTCTCTGATTTTATCTTCATGATCTCTTCGCGAGATATACGTAGGAACAAGCAATATACTACTGGACTCCTCGGTAAAGATGTGTTCTCGAAACTTCGACAAAAGCCCGTACCGAGCGACAGAGCGTCTATCCTGCAGAGTCTTCCACTGGAGTTCATCGATCATCTCTGTAACGCTTTCACGGTTACCAAATGATCCTGTAACGAAGCGCGCTGCTCTCCGTTGGATCTTTTCTACTTCCTCTGTCAACCCCACCTGGTACGGATCCCACACCAGTGATCAGTATTCAAGCTGTGGGCGAACAAGTGTACTGTAACCTACTTCCTTTGTTTTTGGACTGCATTTCCTTAGGATTCTTCCAATGAATCTAAGTCTGGCATCTGCTTTATCGACGATTGATTTTATATGGTCGTTCTAGTTTAAATCCCTCCTAATGCCTACTGCCAGATAATTTATGGAATTAACTTCTTCCAGTTGCTGACCCGTTATAATGTAGCTAAATGATAGAGTATCTTTCTTTCTATGTATTCGCAGCGCATTACACTTGTGTACATTGAGATTCAATTGCCATTCTCTGCACCAAGCGTCAATTCGATACAGATCCTCCTGCATTTCAATACAAGTTTCCATTGTTACAAACTCTCTGTATACTAAAGCGTCATCTGCAAAAAGCTTCAGTGAGCTTCCAATGTTATCCGCAAGGTCATTTATACTGTGAACAGCAACGGACCTATGACACTCCCCTGTGGCACACCTGAAGTTCAAATGTTCAAATGTTTGTAGAGCTTATGGGACTTAACTACGGGGACATCAGTCCCTAAACACTTGATGTCACTCTTACTTCGGAAGACTTCTCTCCATTGAGAATGACATGCTGCATTCTGTTATCTAGGAACTCCTCAATCCAATCACATATTTGCTCTGATAGACCATATGCTTTGCTCATTAAACGTCTGTGGTGTACTGTATCAAACGCCTTTCGGAAGTCAACAAACACAGCATCTACCTGAGAACCCGTGTCTATGGTCCTCTGAGTCTCGTGGACGAATAGCGCGAGCTGGGTTTAAAAGATGCACCAAATCCGCAGTTTTGAAGGTACGCTGATGAAATTTTGTACTTGTTTTACACGAAGTTTTACTTAATTTTCGCGAAATGCAATTTAAATTTCAACCTAACACTTTCTGCTATGCCACCTCTTCAGAAGGCCCAAATTTTCACTCGGGTTCCCCTTCCCTTCAAGGTCTCTCTTCAAATTTCTTATTTTTCTGCCTTCTTTCCTTTAGTTGTTCAACTGACTTTTCAGCTGCAGAAATGCGCGGTAATCTATTTTTCTAAAGATATCTTGAGTGAAATTTCCTATCTTGAAGCCTATTCTCCTTAATACCTTTATCCTCCCTCCGTTACCATCATTAAATACAACAACTACATCATAAGTTGCAATTCTGACGTCTGTAGCAGATCAGAATGTGATTTTAAGGATTTGTTTCCACATGAGGTAATTCAGAAACGCCTTTGGATTCTGGGTTTTGCCAGAAACAAACTTTATGAGAATTTCTGAATCAGCCAGAAACTCGTAAGTGGTCTTCACAATATCCGGGATACAACTTGTAACGCTCTCCTTGTGGAAGTGGAGGTTGTTCTCCTTCTGAAACTGTAAACATATTTACCAGATAGTGTGGTTGATTTCTTGTTGTTTTTCACGCATTGCGTTTTCTATGCACTTTTTTGAACCTTGCTGTTACTCAGTGCTGCAACTATCGGACACTTACGAAAATCTACATTAGCACGTAGCGCAAAATGAAAATAATTTATTCATAAACAAAGACGGGGATTTGTTATTGCTTCTAATACATGGAGCAGAGTAAAATATTTATAAAATCAAATATATATTATAGCGTTCTAGATGTATCCCGTACAAGTTTTCATGAAAGTAATCTACAGAATCGTTGTTCACCGAGCTAGTACAAAGTATTGGGAAGGTCACGTCACACATTCAATTATTCTGCAATCACATTGTACGTGATTACCTCATTGAAACTTGGGAAATCTATTGTCCATGGTTCTATCAAAAAATTAAAAAAAAAATATTGAAAATTTTCTCTTTCTATCATTTTCATGAACGACTCCCCTTACGAACATTCCACAGATGTAATTAAATTGTTATCTTAGACATGAGACTAATTAAAAATTTAACTCTACATAATTACAAGTTTATATGTTTTTCTTGTTTGATTTCAGTCTTTTTTTTTTTAGATTAATTATCCTGCAGTAGTGCGTGCGGGATCTGGACCTAACTACAAGGTACAAGTACATAAATGACTAGCTTCTTAGACCTTCTAAGATACAATCAAACGAATAAGAAAAAGAAAATAACACGAGACTCACATATAAAGTAGCAGTTTCGTGATTGCACCCATATTTCAAGTGAGAAGTTGGAAGATAATTACTAAATTGACTGGAAAAATAAGCCGCAATCAGTTTTTTAAAAATGTTTGTTGATATCTTTGTTAGGATCTGAATTTCGATGAAGGAAAACTTCGTTCCTAGCCTCAAGGGCGTGTTTGCATTGATGAAACCTTGTCTTTGGGTAAATCGTAGACACCAATTGAAACGTATTGATGAATTAATGTTTAAATGTTTGTAATTCTATGGGACCAAACTACGTTGGTCTTCAGTTCCTATTCTTACAAACTACTTAAACTAAGTTAAACTAACCTAAGGACAATTCAGTTCTTAACGCTCATTTTTGACTAGTTTGTAACAATCACATAATTCACAGGGTTGACTTCAGCTACTATCCTTCAGTGCAGTGTCAATTGCAGACTAGCGATGACCTCTTTTTATGATTAGCTTTGTTGCAAACGTTCTAGATGTTGCATTGTTATTATTTTCTCTTGGTTTTTGTACATACTATATACGTCGGTTGGAACTTAAATAGTAGCAACTATTTATTCACAACCGATCCAAAGCGTTACGTGTTTGCACTAGTTACTATCCTAAATAGTCAGTAGCGTTCTGTAGAACCCGTTACCAGCGATGTGGAAGGCGTAGCACGTCGTTGTCAGAGCCTGTCCTATTGATGTTGTGTATGGAGCGGTCTACTGCCTGTCGCGTCTCTGGAACAGTTCTGAAGCGAATGCGAAAAAGTGGTTCCTTCATCTTCGTAATTAAATCAAAGTTACTAGGAGTCCGGGGAGTATGGTGGATGGTACAGTACTTCTCTGTCCCATCAACCGCTGTATGCGCCCGCGCATTGTCGTGCAAAATTACGGGTGAGTTGTGTAGAAAGTGTTGCCGCTTCTGTTGTAAAGATGTTCGAAGGTAATGATTCAGAGACGCTAGGACGACCTGCCCGATGATTATCTGACACAGTTTATCGATCTTCGTTAAAGGGTTTTATCAAATGTGCCACTGTTTTGTACGCAATGCCTATTCCCCGCACACCTCCTGAAGACCTTGATGACACTGACGTGCTGTATGACCTCTGGCACAATCAACCTTGATCCAACTCCGTTGTTCCTGTTTCGAAAACACAGTGACACCGTTACATAAGACCGCTCGCTCACATTTGACTGTGTTTCCGTGTTTCCCTCTATTGTGCGCACGCCGGTGACATGGGACGGGCGAGTCCATTTGCTCGAAGGTAAGGTACGTATGTCAACAACGAGTGCTATCAGCAACAACAGTAGATTCCATTGCATAGTTGTCCACAGCAGTGTTACCACTATTTAAGTTCCAACGCTCGTATATTGGTCATATTTTTCTAATAATTTCGAACATCTTGCCCCATTTTAGATTGTCGAACTCTTTTTCCAGGTCGACAAATCTCATGAACAAATTTTGCAATAAATGCCGTGTTGGTTGTGCAGTATTTTATTACTCTTCAACGACGCGTTTCAGCCTCTAGCAGGGCATCATCAGATTATCTACGTGACAGATATAACACAAGAATTACACAACACAACATTGAAACAAACGGGGACATGGACTTATTCTATGCTAAGAAGTTATGTATAAAAGGGGAAAAACATGTTGCAAGGCATTCTCCGTCGTTCGACACCGAACGTTTGTTTGTGTTATCTACAGGTTTTTGCATTTCTGTCTTTTTCGTAACCCTACAATTGAGTGAATAACAAGAATTAGAGGAGGGGTAGACGCGGTAACTATGTGAGATGATGAATTTTCTTAAAAGGGGTGGTAGTTCCTGTAGACACAAGATAAGCCCAAGTTTACAGTTTACAATCACGGCAGTGGACGGGCGTTGCTTTCTTATATGGTCACATTTTGTGGGTGGGGAAGGTTTGTCATGTTTCGATTAGTGTTTACTATTTACATTAATACAAGCACGCCATTGAGGCTGGAAACGAAGTTTTCTCTTTTTCAAAACGCGTTACTTCCCATTATCATTCTGAATTTTATATGCTGTGTGTATTGTTGACATTGTCGCGTTGCAATGGAAGCAGGCTTGACTTCGAAGGCAATTGAACACAACACATACTGAAAGAACGTTTATTACGAACTTAACATACACGCAGCACTGACTGCCTCTCAGGCAGAGTGCTCTGCTATTTATACACAGACAGAATTTACCAGAAATTAGAAGAACAGTTAACATAATAAACAACTAGAATTTACAAGTGAACCTAAGAAAGATGTAGAACATTCTGGAATTATTAATTACAAAGAAATAAATTTTTGCCTGTGGGCGGGATTGAACCGGCGACCTTCAGCAGCGCAGTCCGTGACGCTATCTCGTGCGCCACTCCTTTATTTTTTAATTAGTTTTATTATTATTATTATTATTATTATTTATGTATATATATCTATTTAATATATATTAAGAGGTGCGCCGTAGTGTTGCCGCCGGCATAGTTAGAATCGTCCAAACGTGTCTTCTCGTTGATTCCGGCAGTCGGCGTTTGTGGTCTCTCGCAACAATATCTTTGTTAGGATCTGCGACCATTGTATGTTGTTTACTGTCCAAGCAGTAAAACTCATCTACCAACTTTATTGTTACGTTACTTAATCGAATTCCTTCAGTTTCGCCCGATTTTCGTAGACTACATTCCATTACAATAGTTTTGTTAATGTTTATCTTTTACGCTCCTTGCAACACAGTGTCCATTACCTTGAACTGACCTTCCAGGTCCTTTGCTGTCTCTGATACATTTACAATGTCATCAGCAAAACGCGATGTTTCTATTCCCTCTCCCTGGACTTTAATTCCCTCTCCAAATTTCTCCTTGAATTCCATCACAGCTTGCTCAATGTATAGATTGAACAACTTTGGAGAAAGGCTACAACCCTGTCTTACTCCCTTCCCAACCTCTGCATTACGTTCATGACCTTCAACTATGATAACTGCTGTCTGTTTTTGTACAAGTTGTAAATAACCTTCCGTTCCCTATATTTTACCCCTGCTGACTTCAGAATTTGAAAGAGTATATTCCAATCAACATCGTTAAAAGCTTTCTCCAAATCTACAAAAGCCAGAAATGTTTTTTTTTCTTTCATTGCACTTCCATGTACTTACGTTTGTTACAAAAAAATCGACGATGGGACAATGAAAATTATTGCGACCTTGCGGTACATTTAATAAGGGATAGCTCTGCTATGTTATCTGTTCGAAACAAGCAATGGTCGCGCGAACCAATGGACGTCACTTATAGGAGAGTGGACTGTCCTGAGGAGTCAACACTGACAAAGGAGACCACATAGGGATCGGATTTTAGATTTTTTTTTATATTTATGATACGTGAAGTTCAGAAGTTAAATAACAATCAGCCAGAGTCATTCGACGCAACTCTGCAAAATATTCGACAAAATCGCCATTGAAGTTTGGCAAATACACGTAAATATCAATAATTTAAAAAAATGCATCGGTTTGTGTGGTTCAGGTAGAATCGTTCTGGTGTCACCACCATGGATTCTGCGGTTCGAATCCCGCTGACGATTTTTTTTTAAGATTATAGGAATTCAGTTATATAAAATATTTTGGGATCTCCACGTGTATTGTCAGTTTTTGTTTACGCTTATGTAGAGCTGAAAATCTTGTCGTCACCTAAAACGATGGTTGAGTAGATTAACTGCTTCGAAAGCCATTAGTAGCTATGGACATCACTTTTCAGAAACAGCGTCGTAACTCTTACAAACTGAACAATCAAAGACTACCGTCATGAACCAACAGTGAAGGAAAAAAAAAAAAAAAGTAATTTGTGTTTTTTTAATTGAAACCATCATTATGAATATCCTTTTATAAAATATAAAAAATTACGAATAAACAAAAATACTTGCACATTTCGTAAAAATTAGATATCAAAATTGTGTAAGTATTCGTACTCAAAGAAAAAGAATAGAAAAAGGAAAACTTTTACTGCAGTATTCAAACCACCGATTCTATGGTTGTAAGGTCAGAACGCTGCCACCTGAGCAACACCGGCAGATGGTGTAACTTTCAATTATTGTTACTTACTTGCAAACAGTGGCGAAGCCAGGATTTGTTTCTGGTGGGAGGGGATTTTTTTTTTAAAGTCCTTATGAATTTAAACATAAGGAGAGGCAATGAATTAAAATTTATGCTGTGGCCAGGATTCGAACCCGGGACCTCCTACTTAGGTAGGCGCCTTTTACACAGCGTTGTAGCCAAAGCAACTACACGGAATGTCTTAAAAGCACGTCTCCCTCCACACCACATACTTTAATTCTGCCTCGATTTCCCTGTGAAATGCGTATCAAATTGCCTCTCCTTATGTTTAATACCTTTGTTATAACGAGACAATGTTGTCTCAAGGAATTGTATTATTTGTTGATCATCTTTTGAGTTTATTAATATATGACTTTTTTACAAGTTTTATAATTTAACCAATTATACTACGAAAACAATTGCACAAGAAATAAAATGAATGGGCTCGAATCAATTTCAAAGTGGAAGAGGAGCAACGTGGTGGAAATGGAGTGTATACAATCAACTCCTAAAATAATGAAACCGCTTCTATGTTACCAGCCAAAGAGAAAGGTCTTTACAGTTTAATTAACATGAGAATCTATGTGTAAAAACTGAATTAAAATAACACTATTGTTGTTCATAAGATTCCACTCGGTGGCGCCGCTGAGACCTGCTAAGCAGAAGGTCGCCGCATATGAACAATCGGCTCGTAACTTCAGCATAGCAGTAACAATAGCGGCAGCATCAAAGCTGGTCGCGGCGGCATAAAACCGCTCACAGAAACAGCAGCACACGTTCTCAGTGGCGGCTTCACGTTGGCGACCCATTGTCACATTCACTTGTGCTTGGCAAGTTATAGTTACCTTGTGATTTTTTATATGTCTACTATTTCAAATTTCCGGTGTCGACCATTTTTTTAAAAATGGAAACAATCAAAATTGGGAGGTGGTGCTGGGGGAGTGCTTCAGCCCCATTAGCCCCCCCCCCCCTTTTCCAATGGCTGCGCCAATGCTTGAAAATGAATTTTCAAGTCAAAGTTACTTTTCTCCAGAATTTTTGAGAGTTGCGTCGAATGGCTATGGCTGATTCTTATTTGTGCTCTGAATTTCACGTACCACATGTGGTGTCGCGCAAGTCTAAAGTGCGCGACACGTACTTTCTCCGCACGCCGCCATGCACGCACGGCACGGCGTTCTTACGACGTCGGCCACGAGCGCCCTCTGCTGTAACTCCGCTCGTGGCCACGACTGCTGCATCGTTCACTTGGGAGTCAGATAGGCACTAGGAAAGAAAAAAATGTTCAAATGTTTGTAAAATCTATGGGACTTAACTACTGGGTCGTCAGTCCCTAAACTTACAAACTACTTACAAACTAGGACGGCACAAATATTCATGCCCGAGGGGGATTCGAACCCCGACCGTAGTGGCCGTGCAGACCGTGACTGGAGTGCCTTAGTCTCCTCGGCCACCGCGGCCGGCACTAGTTAAGACTTGGCTATCGGATTGGCACTAGGAATCATCAGTAGGAAGGCCTCTATCTAAACTATGTATCAACATTCTACTAGTCTGCTGCTCTCCAAGGTAATGTATTATTTCTATGAAATATATCTCTTATACTAATCTAGCTTAGTGTTTCTAGTTTCTGCTGTCCCACTGGCTGGTCACCTCCGTACTTGCACACGCGTGCATCCTATTCCCTGTGTAGGCCTCTCTCTACTCGGCCACCGACACTCAGGACAACCGGCGTAAAGGAGACACAAAGTGGCGACAAGGCTGGGACACAAAACCACAAATATCAAAATGTTCCAAAATCCCATACATGTGCCCCGCTTGTGAGCCAAGGACACAGGCGTTTGCGTCGACAGTAGTGCGATAAGAGACTACTGAACTGTTGCCTTAGGCCTCGTCTTACTGGTGCTGCATGCGGTATTATGATTTGAGGTTGTATTGCATAACCACCACCCCCCCTCCCCGTAGTATTAATTGCAGACAAACTAACCAGCCAGCGTTACACCTCGGAAGTGTTTGAGCCAGTTGCCCTCACATTGCTTTGCCGCTTGCGGACGCCCAGTGGATTCATGGCCATCTTGGCCACTGTTCGCGCGGTTCCTCGTCTGTCAAAAACATCCGGTTGATGTTTACGGAGCAATTAGCCGGCAATACACGACCTGCTGCTACACTATATTTGGCGATATGTGGAGCAGTATGGAACGCTATACCGCAACACATTAAGACTCAATGGCGAGGCCTGTAGCAGCGGAAGTAGCCAGCCGTTGCGGCAACACTCGATACTGATTTCAACGTCTTTCTCACTTGACATGTACATAACGCAAAAATAGTTTAAAGTTACTGCTATCATGTGCATAACGTGTTACCTCGCAAACAACTGTGGCTGTGGATGGCCAGGAGTGTATTTGTCTCGGCTATTCGAAATAGCATACATTTTATTGATAGATAATTGCATTTACTCATTCCTCCTCGCGGTGACTGACCAAGATAGACTGTGAATTATTCTAGTGGCAATATAAAGGAGTGAAAAAATATTGAGAAATTTCTTTTACCAAATTTCTCTTCCGAATGCGATCGTAATTTGGTGGCATCCCCCTACATAGGGAGACTTGATCATCGTAATTAGATACATCTACGTGGGATACTCTGAAAATCAAATTTAAGTGCCTGGCAGGGGGTTACTCGAACCACCATTATACTATTTATCTCCCACTCCATTTTCGAATAGCGTGCAGGAAGAAATAACGCCTAAATCTCTCCGTTCGAACTCTGATTTCTCGTATGTTAATCTGATGATCGTTTCTACCTGTGTAAGTGGGAGTCAACAATATATTTTCGCATTCGGAGGAGAATGTTGGCGATTGGAGTTTCGTAAGTAGCCCACGCAGCAGCGATAAGCGCCGTTGTTGTAATTATTCCCATCCCAAATCCTGTATCATTTCCGTAACGCTGCCTCCCCTGCATCGTGACAATACGAACGAGCTGCCCTTCTTTAGACTCTTTCGATGTGCTCCGTCAAACCCACCTGATAAGGATCCCACACTGGGCAGCAATACTCCAAAAAAAGACGGACAAGCGTAGTGTATGCAGTTCCTTTTGTAGTTCTTTTGCATCTTTTAAGGGTTCTGCCAATAAAACGCAGTCTCTGGTTCGCCTTTACTACGACATTGTCTACGTGTTCTTTCCAGTTTAAGTCTGAAGTAATAGTAATTCCTAGGTATTATGTGGAGGTTACGGCCTTCACACTTGATTGATTTATCTTCTAAACAAAGTTTATCGGATTTCTTTTCGTACTCATGAAGACTACTTCACATTTCTCATTATTTAGTGGCAATTGCCAGTTTTTACACCATAGTTATATCTTATTCAGATCGTTCTGCTGTTGGTTTTGATATTCAGATGATTTTACTAGACGGTAAATGATGGCGTCATCTGCATACAATCTAAGAGAGCTACTTAGATTTTCCCCTAAATCGTATATGTATATAAGGAACTGCAGAGGACCAATAACACTACCCTGTGGAACGCCCGATATCACCTCCGTTTTATTCAATGCTTTACCATCGATTACTACAAACTGTGTCCTCTCTGACAGGAAATCCCCTATCCAGTCGCAAATTAGGGGCGATGTACCATAACCACGCTATTTGATTAAAACCCGTTTGTGAGGTACGGTGTCAAAAGCCTTCTTGAAATCAAGAAATACGAAATCGATCTACGAACCCTTGCCAGTGAAACGTAGTCTTTTGTTTGCCTTTCCTACAATAGTTCTATGTCTTTTTTTCCTCTCTTTAAGTTGTTCGTAAATGTTACTCATAGGTATTTAGTAGATTGACGGCCTGTAGGTTTGACTGATTTATCGTGTAGCTGAAGTTTAACGGAATTCTTTTAGTGGTCGTATGGATGACCTCACACTTATCATTATTAACGGTCAATTGCCATTTTTTGAACCATGCTGATGCCCTCTCTAAATCATTTTGCACTTGCTTTTGATATTTTGCTGACTTTACTAACCGCATCATCCGCGAACAGTTTAACGGAGCTTCTCAGATAGTCTCCTACACCGTTTTTAAAAATAAGGAACAGTAGGGGCCCTATAACAGTGCACTGTGGAACGCCAGATATCACATCTGTTCTACTCGATGACTTACCGTCAGTTACAACGTACTGTGTCCTTTCTGACAGGAAATCACGAATCCAAGCGAACATGTGTGACGATATTCCATAAGCACGCAATTTGATTAGAAGACTCTTGTGAGGTACAGTGTCAAAAGCCTTACGGAAATCTATAAATATGGAATCTACACTACTGGCCATTAAAATTGCTACACGAAGAAGAAATGCAGATGATAAATGGGTATTCACTGGACAAGTATATTATCCTAGAACTGACATTTGATTTCATTTTCACTCATATATCCTGAGAAATCAGTATCCAGAACAACCACCTCTGGCCGTAATAACGGTCTTCATACGCCTGGGCACTAAGTCATTCAGAGCTTGGATGGCGTGTACAGGTACAGACGCCCATGCAGTTTCAACACGATACCACAGTTTATCAAGAGTAACGACTGGCGTATTGTGACGAGCCAGTTGCTCCGCCACCATTGACCAGACGTTTTCATTTGGTGAGAGATCTGGAGAATGTGCTGGCCAGGGCAGCAGTCCAACATTTTCCGTATCCAAAAGGCCCGTACAGGACCTGCAACATGCGGTCGTGCATTATCCTGCTGAAATGTAGAGTTTCGCAGGAATCGAAAGAAGGGTAAATCCTCGGATTGTAACACATCTGAAATGTAACAGCCACTGTTCAAAGTGCCGTCGATGCGAACAAGAGATGACCGAGACGTGTAACCAATGGCAGCCCATACCACACGCCGGTGATACAGCAGTAAGGCGATGACGAATACAGCGCTTCCAATGTGCATTCACCGCGATGTCGCCAAACACGGATGCGACCATCATGATGCTGTACACAGAACCTGGATTCATCCGAAAAAATAACGTTTTGCCATTCGTGCATCAAGGTTCGTCGTTGCGTACACCATCGCAGGCGCTCCTGTCTGTGATGCAGCGTCAAGGGTAACCGCAGGCACGGTCTCCTAGCTGATAGTCCATGCTTTTGCAAACGTTGTCGAACTGTTCGTGCAGATGGTTGTTGTCTAGCAAACGTCCCGATCTGTTGACTCAGGGATCGAGACGTGGCTGCACAATCCGTTACAGCCATGCGGATAAGATGCCTGTCATCTCGCTGCTAATGATACGAGGCCGTTGGGATCCAGCACGGCGATCCGTATTGCCCTCCTGAATCCACCTATTCCATATTCTGTTAATAGTCTTTGGATCGCGAACAACGCGAGCAGCAATGTCGCGATACGATGAACCGCAATCGCAATAAGCTACAATCCGACCTTTATCAAAGTCAGAAACGTGGTGATACGCATTTCTCCACCTTACACGAGGCATCACATAAACGTTTCACCACTCAACGCCGGTCAACTGCTGTTTGTGTATGAGAAATCGGTTGGAAACTTTGCTCATGTCAGCACGTTGTAGGTGTCACCACCGGTGCCAAACTTGTGTGAATGCTTGAAATCTAATCATTTGCATATCACAGCATCTTCTTCCTGTCGGTTAAATTTCGGGTCTGTAGCACGTCATCTTCGTGGTGTAGCAATTTTGATGGCCAGGAGCGTATTTGAATCTACTTGACATTCCTTGTCGACAGTACTCATCACATCATGTTGAGTCAATCGAATGTGGAGCCCCGTGATGGAAAATGTTAAACAGTGATAAAGTTGACGTACCCCAAGAAGGATGAAACGGAAAAAAGACTGCAAAGCTGATCATTTTGTGTCCCAGCGTCGTCGCCGCTTTTGTGTCTCGTTTCCGCCGGTGGTCCTAGTGTCAGTCGCTGAGTAGAAAGAGACCGACACAGGAATAAAGGATGCACGCTTGTGCAGGTACGGAGGTGGCCAGCCAGTGGGACAGCAGAAACTAGAAACACTAGAGTCAATTAGGACGAGATATATATATTTCATAGAGACTTAGTAATACTTAACTTTTACATAGTTCTTGACTGCAGATCGCTGATTCATAGATTAGAGGCCTGCCTACTGATGATTCCTAGTGCCTATCCGATAGCCAAGCCTTAACTGGTTCCTATCTCAGTCCCAAGAGGCCGATGCAGCAGTCGTGGCACGAGCGGAGTTGCAGCAGAGGGCGCTCGTGGCTGACGTCGCAAGAACGCCGCGCCGTGCGTGCATGGCGGCGCGCGGCGGAGGTACTTGGCGCGCACTTCATACTTGTGCGACACCACAGGTCATATGGTTACACGAGACACATTTCTGATCATATGGTTACACGTGACACATTCCCAGTGCGACACGCCGGCAAACGTGCTACCCATGCTGCCCATTGGGGAGGTGCGGCCGTTACATAAGACAAGCGCCGTGTGGCCGCATTCAGGTGGAACACTGCACAGGTCAGGGCCGACGCGAGGCAGGCGGACGTCCTCGCAGCTGGAAACGCGCACGGCTGTGGCGGCGAACCTCGTCCGTAAAAGCCCCACTGCCCCCGGCAGCAGGTCCTAATGGCCGCGCCTGGTCCAGAAAAACAAGGAACAGCCCGGCGTTAATTACCCGCGACCAACAAAACAACTGCACGCGCACGGAAACATCTGGGTCGTGAACCGACAAGTAGCTCACATACGTAACAGCGCACCTAAAACACCTGACAATACGGAAAGCGTTTCCCGACAGGGTGAGGCACAAGAAGAAACACAAAGCACCTGTGCTGAGCACCAACCTTCCAGCTGGTGACATACTGGCTACTGTCCCTGTTACAAGTCACTTCGTCATGTCTGCACTGTGTGTCTAAAAAGCTCCGTGAATGCTATCAGACAACAGGCAAAATATACATCTACATGCATCTACATGCATACTCCGCAATTCACCGTAAGGTGCGTGGCGGAGGGTACACTGTACCACTACTAGGTATTTCCTTTCCTATTCCACTCCCAAACTAAACGAGGAAAAAAAGAATGCCTATATGCCTCCGTACGAGCCCTAATTTCTCTTATCTTGTCTTTGTGATCTTTACGCGAAATGTAAGTAGGCGGCAGCAAGATCATACTACACTCAGCTTCAAATTCCGGCCCTCTAAATTTAATTAACAAAAATTCACGAAAAGAACGTCGTCTTTCTTCCAACGATCCCCAATTGAGTTGCCGGAGCATTTCCGTGACACTCGCGCATTGTTTGAACCTACCGGTAACAAATCTAGCAGCTCGTCTCTGAACCGCCTCTATGTCTTCCTTTAAACTGATCTGCTGCGGGTCCCAAACACTTGAGCAATACTCAAGATGTGGTCGTACAAGCGTCTTATACGCGGTCTCCTTTACAGATGAAGTACATCTTCCCAAAATTCTCCCAATAAACCGAAGTCGGTTGTCCGCCCTACTCACAATTGTCCTTACATGCTCGTTCCATTTTATATCCCTCTGCAATGTTACGCCTAGATATTTGAACGACGCGACAGCATCAAGAAGCTCACTACTAATGCTGTATTCGAACATTACGGGATTGTTTTTTCTACTCATGCGCATCACCTTACATTTTTCCACATTGAGAGCTAGCTGCCAATCTTCGCACCAACTAGAAATTTTATTTAAGTCATCCTGTAGGCTATTACAGTCAGTTACAGACGACACCCTCCCATACACCACAGCATCATCAGCAAACAGCCGCATATAAGTGTTCTTCATTGTTCTTCAATACAGTCGCTACCCGCTACAACACACTTTTGACAACGTTCGTACAGCTTCTGGAAAGTATAAGCAAAGGCCTCCTGCGGAATCGATCGCTGAACGACTTTCACGCAATCTTTGATGGCGTTCATATCCGGAAGGTAGACGGTGAACACCGTGATATCAATTGCCGTTTTGATTCCGGATCGAATTCGTAGCATCAGGTCTCATCTATCATGACGTCGTTTTCGGAAGCAGTGCAGTCTGGCCGCACGTGGAAATAAAGTCACCAGAAGTTTCCGTCTGTTTTATGCACCAACTGACTGCAAAGTACGTAGTCATGGAATGCAATTGAAATGTTAAAAATTCATTTTATATTAGGATATTGTTTTGGAATATGAGGACAAATATTTAGCTTCATATATTTCTTTCTTTATCACCAATGTGGTGCAGCAACATACTGAGTTTCCGGTTTGATTAGTGTTTTAATGCCATATTTTGGTATTCCATGAGAGGGATTCTTGTTGTTTGCGTTTTTCGTGAGAAGCAAGTCCATATCAACTAAATTCCACGATCTTTTCCAGGAGGCCATTTTTTCAGCTGCTTCAATCTCTAACTTATTAAAAATCTTTCAAATATTTTTCCATTATCTTGGCTTTGTCTAAGGAGATATTGAGGATTTTTCTGCTCGTTTTTGTAGTTTAGCTGCCTGTTTTTTAGCTTCTTCCCAGGTCTCTGCTAGTAGGCCCACATCATCTGCAAAGAGCAGACTATTGACTTTGATGCCTATATTTTTTAATCCTAGCCTGACAGCCATCGAGTGTCCCTGACTACTTTTCTAGAGGACAGTCAAACAGCAGTGGGTAGAAGCCGATCTACTTGTCGCACAATAGGTTTTATGTAAAATGAATTTGACTGTGCAATTTGTGTGGGTAAGGGGTTTTCTGATTAATTTGGGGGTTTTGTTGTCTAGTTTTCATCCCTCTGTGCAGGAAAGAGGAATTTTCGGTCTATTGCGTCGTATGCACTTTTTAAAGTCTATGGAAATAATAAAATATGTTTAGAAATAATTTATTTCCCAAGATATGAAGGATAGACACAGCGATTATGAGTTTTGACCAACTGAATGGCCATCTTCAGATCCTAAAGTTTGCAGGCGGCTGTTGCACTAATGGAAAGTCAATTTCTATATCTTACTCTATGTATTGCTACTAACTGTATGTGCTGATACCATATTTCTTCCTATAAAGCATAGTTAGGTACTCTGTAAAGTAATTTATATTACCCGACTCCTTCATATTACTAGTAGAACATTGCGAATAACAACTTTATCTTGATGAGTGACCGCAAGGAAAATGGAGAACTGAGCGAATGCAATTGTCTATCAATAAAATGTATTTTATTTTGAATAGCAGAGATACACTCCTGGCCATCCGCAGCCGAAGTTGTTTGCGAGATAACACGTAATGCACATGATAGCAGTAAATACAAAGGTTACAAATTTTATGATTAGTTTCGGCAATGCTATGTTGCTATTTTCAAATATATATAGGTTTTTTTTTATAAAACAGAATCGGTCCTTTGGATTTTCAAAATTTTGGCGTCTTTCAATTACGATCCAGACTTTCTGACTACACACTTTGTAGTTAGCTCATGCATAAAACATTCTCCTCACAGACAATGCAGGCTAATAATCCATCTGTTTTGTTTTCTGATAGTCTTGAGCTTGTGCCGCACAAATATGAAGCAGATTCTCCGATTACTCAAGTCACAGTGGACGATGGTGTGAACCGTGTCCATACTAATGACCAGTTCCTCTGCAATCAATCTTAGAGTCCGTAGCCTATTTATCGCACTTTGTCGACAATTTCTGCGGTTGTGTTATTCATGACAGACTTGAACGTGGCTCATCCTCAGTTCCTACACGGAAGCGTTTAAACAAATGTTGAAATGTTTGTAATTCTATCGGACCAAACTGCGTGGTCATCAGTCCGTAGCTTACAAACTACTTAAACCTATGTAAACTAACCTAAGGACAACACACACACACACCCATGCCCCAGGGAGGACTCGAACCTTCGACGGCGAGCAACGGCGCGCTCCGCAACAAGGCGCCTTAGACTGCTCGGCTACTCCACCGCGGCATTAATTCTAAAAGGCGATATTGCAATTTAGACCGTGTGGCCATTATTAAGTGGACACCCATGCGCCTTAGCACACGTCAAAACCTCAAATCACCTGCCTTATTTTCGCATGAACAGCTAATATATTGTGGAGTAAATTATTCCATTTCTAATATACGTAAGCTGCTCTGGTCGCATAATATTTTATGTACATTTTTTTCTTTTGCATAGTTATCTGTGTACAGTTCTTAATTGAAATGCGTTGTATCAAAATTGTTCCTGGTTTATACAGTTTTAGTTTGCAACAGTTTTTCGTACTTTCTCGCATTTAATGGAGAACTCCATGTTAACGACTTTTAATACAATAAGTATTCTGCTTTATTACATCTTGTCAGAGAATAATTACGTAATTTTGCTTTTAATGGTTGTTGCTTATTGGCACTGAACATTGTTCTTAGCATTAGTACCTTAGCCATTCTAAGATGCAGATGCTACAGTAGATACGCAAAAGTGTCCGCACGTCGTTAACGAGTGGGGACTATATACAATATATTTTAGCAGAAATCAATAAACCTTCTAGAATAATCCTACTACTCTAATAAATAATTGGAAGCAACTGAAATCTTAAATACTAACTCATTTTATAGCAAGATATAACAAAGTTGAGCTACATTTTTGCCAACACGTGCAAACATACTTTTCATACAGAACATGTATGATGACTCTCAAATGTTTGTAAATCTATCGGACCAAACAGCGTGGTCATCAGTCCTCCACGGCGAGCAACCGCGCGCTCCGCAGCGAGACGCCTTAGACCGCTCGGCTACTCCACCGCGGCGTTTAAACCATTCGTAAACACATCTTCTGCTCACGGGGACCCTTCCGTATGCCTGCACCATTACATGAGGTGTTCAGAGCACAAGTGGCGCAACTGCACCTGCGATAGTTTTCAGTAAGAAGAACATTCATTAAGCAGTGTATAAAAATTATTTATGTTAATAGTTTATTTGTATTTATGAATACAGGATAATATGCACAAAAGTCTTTCTAAATATATTAACAAAACAGAGTATCATACACGAAATGCGTAAGAAATGACTTGTTAAACAAAAACGAAAGGAGTTACGTAGTTTGTTCAGTGAATACTTTTATCAACCATCCACTGTAACTTCAAGTACACTGTGTGAATACAGTCTCATCGTTTTCCTCGTCCGAAATCTGATCTCGGAAATCTGAATGACGAGTAGACACCTTCATAGGCAAGTTCTTGAACAATGCATTATACACAGCCGGCCGCAGTGACCGAGCTGTGTGTGGCGCGCCAGTCTCAGTCTGCACGGCCGCTACGGTCGGGGGTTCGAATCCCCTCGGGCATGGATGTTTGTGCTGTCTTTAGTATTAGCTAGCTCATAAGTAGTTAGTAAGTTTAGGTATTGATGACCCCCGTAGTTAAGTCCCTTAAGCTTAACAAACATTTGAACATTCGCATGATACACAGGAGGAATAAATTTTAGAAGATCAAACATATCATTCTCTTTGTTGGTTGTCACAGTCCGCCTTGTCTTGTAAAGTTTCCCTCGTGTCACTGAAGCAAGACTTTGGAGTGGTCTGCCTAACGTGTGCTTACGAAAATCCACCTCATGAAATTCTTCACTTTGGCGGAAACCTTATTTAAACCTTATGGTCGGGACGGGGGGGGGGGGGTTTCGAATCCACCCTCGGGCATGGATATTTGTGCCGTCCTTAGTCTTAGCTAGTTCATAAGTAGTTTGTAAGCTTAGGGACTGATGACCCCGTAGTTAAGTCCCATAATTTCTACAAACATTTGAACATTTAAACCTTATGGAAAATGGCCCGTTCAAATTGGATACATCTGACTTGCAGCCAATTTAACGGAAGCCCATCAGTCTTTTGCTGATCGCTTTGCTATTTAGTAGGTCCTTCGTTGAGCCAAAGTCGTCGTTCTTCATTATGAGAACATTGAAAGACTTTCTTTCTACACCCTTGGCTGATATAAACGCAATCACCAGCTGAGTGGTTTTTTAATTTTATTTTATTTATTTTCGTCTGCATCATTCGGCAGACAGCTAGGGCCAGGTATCATAAATTTACGGTGTATTACTTCCATTTTTTTTTTTTTTAACGGGACCAAACTACTTCCATTTTTATGCCTGGGTTTTGCACTAATTTCATCAAACATTGCAATTACGGTTTTACCCTGAACATGTATCAGAATATGTAGTTTTTACTTCGTAAGCCTTTGCTTATTCGTTAAGGACATTTTTCTCACTGTTTGGAGGATATTCTGAACAACATTCCATAGTATGGTCACTACAAAAACCTTCACAGTCCATCTCCCACTAATCCACATGGGCATACGTACTCTTTCCTCTGAACAAAGGTGGGTATCATAGTGATGCAATCCATGCACAGATGATGAAACCTCAACCTCAGAGATACGTACTTATAGCTCTGAATTCTGTTATCAAACATCTCTGTAACTCGTTTTCAACTAAAAGTGTAGTTACGCCACTTGTACTCTGAACCCCTCACATCTGTCTTCGTTGCACTTATCCCCAATTTGTAGCAGACCGTGATGTTTACACGTTGCTCCATTGCGCTGTGACACTTCCTGTCGCAATGACTTCGTTCAGCTGGTCGGAGTCTGTTCGCACTGCCAGGCACTTGCAGAGCATGCTGTGTATCGACGCACACATGCGCCAAGCTGTCATTCAAGTATGACACCGTTCACCGAACGGTTTAGATGCACCGCGTACACACACACAAGTAAACCCAAGAATTTACGGCCGATGTGGAATAGTTGTAAGACCCTGATGGCACGATAAAAGATGAAAATCACACATGTTGATCTACAGTGTCTGTAGACTGTTGGAAAGATATTTAGTGTTAACCGGTAACTCCAAGAGTGAAGTCCAGTCTCTATCGGTACGTATCTTGCAAGGTGTCTGATAACTTGTGCCGGACCGCGTTTTCAGCTAGTATTAGTCAGCTGCTGGAATAGTACATCTGTGGGTGGTCGTGCGAATTTTGAGGGATTCGCCACGTGCAGGCAGACAGAGGCACACGCATGGCTTCGGCCAGCTGCCGCGGTGCCGACGTATCGATTCTAACTCTGCCTACTTCGTTTCAGCCACTTCATCGAAATCCCGCATCTGCACTTTGAGGACTAATATAGGCACTATCAGATGTGTAGAGTACGTGTCTGTGTACACTGTAACAATTACTTTATGCATAGTTTTTTTCAGTTTTGATGGATAATGTAATGATATACTGACGTCATTGAATTAGGTATGATTTCATAATTCGTCTTTGTCTTTTTGGCCTCCTTCCTCCGCAGTTGCAGTTATACAGTTTGTATAGGTTAGGTGACCCTCTTATGCAACTTTAATTTAGTCTAATTGAGACCAGACGCGTTTCGCTTTATTCTGAAGCATATTTAGTGGTCAACTGTACAAGAAATGTTTTGTTTTACATTATTTGTTTGATTTTTACTAAATTCGATCGATAACAGTTCTCACGGAATAGGATTAATTTCATTCTGAATAAAATGGACTATTAATATTAGTCACGTATTTTTATGTTTTTCTCTTCATGTGTGTTTTGTAGCACATTGCCACTTCCTGTCACTTTTATAATTACACTATTTACATTTACACATTCTTATAAAAGTTTTTGAAAAATCGCCATTTCTGTGGCCTGGCAGGCTCTGTATGTCTTTTCTTTAGTTTTTACGTATCATCTGTATGTGTGTTATTTGCTTACAAGTTCTTTGCTTCGCTTTGTGAGATGTGTTTTTGTTTCGTTACTGCCAAAGGTACGATTTCCATTATAAGTATTGCTCACTCGCTATTTTCTCAGTATTAAAATTTCACTTATGGTAGACAACCGCTATTTTTTATGATTTAGTGTTATTCTATGCATGGATTCGTCTGTTTACGAGCGCTGGATTTCAAATGTGTCCCTTGTTAGGAGTACTTTGGATCAGTAGCTAACCCCCTCCAGAAATGCGAAGATATGTTTTAACTGAATTTCTTTAAATTCTGCCAAGATGTAAAATTCATTTAAATTGTATATAACTTCTCTTACCATGAAATACACTTTATGATCAAAAGTATACGGACACTCCCAAAGCAAACGTTTTTCATACTAGGTGCACTGTGCTGCCACCTACTGCCAGGTACTCCATATCAGCGACCTCAGTAGTACGTTGAAACTTCCTGGCAGATTAAAATTGTGTGCCGAATCCGGGACTCGAACCTGGGACCTTTGGCTTTCGCGGGCAAGCGGTCTACCGACTGAGCTATCCCGACATGGCTCACGATGCCGCCTCACAACTTTAGTTCCGCCAGTACCTCGCTTCCTACTTTCCAAACTTCATTCTGACCTCAGTAGTTGTTAGACAACGTAAGAGAGCATAACTGGGCGTACGTGGTCAGCTGATTGGGTGTCACCAGTGTCAGAAGTCTGCACGCGAGATTTCCATACTCCCAAACATCCCTAGGTCCACTGTTTCTGATGTGATAGTGAAGTGGAAACTTGAAGGGACATGTACGGCACGAAAGCGTACAGGCCAACCATGTCTGTTGGCTGACCGAGACCGTCGACAGATCAAGAGGGTCGTACAGTGTATTAGACAGGCATCTAGCCACACCATCACTCAGGAATTCCAAAGTATATCAGTACTTTGACAGGCGGGAGGTGAGAAAACGTATTTCATTGGTCGAGCGGCTGCCCGTAAGCAACACATCACGCAGTTCCTTGCCAAATGACGCCTCGCTTGTTGTAAGGAGCATAAACATTCGACGATTGAAAAGTGAAAAAACATTGTGTGCAGTGACGAATCCGGTACACAAGGTGGCGATCTGATGGCCGGTCAATATCGTCTGCCAGCGTGTGTAGTGCAAAACGTAAAATTCTGAGGCGGTGTGTTACGGTGTGGTCGTGTTTCTCATGGAGAGGGCTTGCACCCTTTGTTAATTTGCATGGCACTATCACAGCACAGGCCTACATTGATGTTTGAAACACCTTCTTGCTCCCCATCGTTGAAGAACAATTCTCGGATGGCGATTGCGTCTTTCAACACGATCGAGCACCTGTTCATAACGCACGGCCTGTGACGAAGTGGTTACACGATAACAATATCTCTGTAATGGTCTGACCTGCTCAGAGACCTGACTGGAGACGTGTACAACACCTTTGGGATTTTTTGAGCGCTGACTTCGTGCCTTTAGATTAGATTAGATTAGTTTTTCGTTCCATAGATCCATGTTGAGCGGATCCTCGTGGATGTGGAACATGTCAAGAAACAAAATTTACAAGCTGAATAATAGATAATACTAATAATATAAATACATATACATACATTTTAAGTGTTTTTTGAGCTTATAATGTAATAATACTAATATAATATGACTACCGATACATGCATCATTTGGTACAATTTAGAAATTCACTAATGGAGTAGAAGGAGTTGGCCACTAGAAAGTCTTTTAGGATCCTCTTAAACAGATCTTTATTTGTAGCTAAATTTTTTATTCTTGATGGTAAATTATTGAAAATGTGTGTTCCTGAGTAGTGGACCCCTTTTTGAACTAAAGTAAGTGCTTTTAAGTCCTTGTGTAGATTATTTTTATTCCTAGTATTGGATGTATGAACTGAGCTGTTTGTTGGGAAAGGGATATATTATTGATGACAAATTTCATTAAGGAATAAATATACTGAGAGGCAGTAGTTAATATACCTAGTTCTTTGAAGAGGCTTCTACAGGACATCCGTGAATTTACTCTACAAATAATACGTATTACACCCTTTTGGACTCTGAAGACTTTTGACTGAGTTGAAGAGTTACCCAAAATATTATACCATATGACATTATGGAAGTCAGAAGAGCATTACAGGTGAAAGCAGCCACAGGTATTGAATGATGGGGAAAGTTGATAATTTGTGCCGGACCGGGTTTTCAGCTAGCATTATTGAGTTGCTGGAATAGTACATCCGTGGGTGGTCGTGCGAAGTATGCAGGCTTTGTTATTTTTATGTTTCCTACGTCTGATACCACTCGTATTAAAAATACTGATTTGTTGAGTCGTTTCTGAAGTTCTGTAGTGTGCTCCTCCCTACTAAATTTATTACCAAGCTGTAATCCCATGAATATCGTGAGTCGTGTCGGGATAGCACAGTCGGTAGTGCGAAAGGCAAATATCCCAGATTCGAGTCCCGGTTCCGGCACACAATTTTAATCTGCCAGGAAGTTTCTTATCAGCGCACAAACCGCTGCAGAGTGAAAGTTTCATTCTGGAAACATCCCTTAGGCTGTGGCTACGCCATGTCTCCACCATATACTTTCTTCCAGGAGTGCTAAAGTTTCGCAGGAGAACTTCTGTGAAGTTTGGAAAGTAGGAGGCGAGGTACTGACGGAAGTAAAGTTGTGAGGCGGCATCGTGAGTTGTGTCGTGATAGCAAAGACGCTAGAGCGCTTTTCCGCGAAAGGCAAAGGTCCCAGGTTCGAGTCCCGGTTCCGGCACACAATTTAAATCTGACAGGAAGTTTTATATCAGCGCACACTCCGCTGCAGAGTGAAAGTTTCATTCTTGAAACATCCCTTAGGCTGTGGCTACGCCATCTCTCCACCATATCCTTTCTTCCAAGAGTGCTAAAGTTTCGCAGGAGAACTTCTGTGAAGTTTGGAAAGTAGGAGGCGAGGTACTGACGGAAGTAAAGTTGTGAGGCGGCATCGTGGGTCGTGTCGGGATAGCACAGACAGTAGTGCGCTTGCCCGCGAAAGGCAAAGGTCCCAGGTTAGAGTCCCGGTTCCGGCACACAATTTTAATCTGCCAGGAAGTTTCATATCAGCGCACAATCCGCTGCAGAGCGAAAGTTCCATTCTGGAAACATCCCTTTGGCAGTGGCTACGCCATGTCTCCACCATATCCTTTCTTCCAGGAGTGCTAGTCTTGCAGGTTTCGCAGGAGAACTTCTGTGAAGTTTGGAAAGTAGGAGGCGAGGTACTGACGGAAGTAAAGTTGTGAGGCGGCATCGTGAGTCGTCTCGGGATAGCACAGACGGTAGTGCGCTTGCCCACGAAAGGCAAAGGTCCCAGATTCGAGTCCCGGATCCGGCACACAATTTTAATCTGTCAGGAAGTTTCATATCAGCGCACAATCCCCTGCAGAGTGAAAGTTTCATTCTGGAAACATCCCTTAGGCTGTGGCTACGCCATGTCTCCACCATATCCTTTCTTCCAGGAGTGCTAAAGTTTCGCAGGAGAACTTCTGTGAAGTTTGGAAAGTAGGAGGCGAGGTACTGACGGAAGTAAAGTTGTGAGGCGGCATCGTTAGTCGTGTCGGGATAGCACAGTCGGTAGTGCGCTTGCCCGCGAAAGGCAAAGGTCCCAGGTTCGAGGCCCGGTTCCGGCACACAATTTTAATATGCCAGGAAGTTTCATATCAGCGCCAATCCGCTGCAGAGTGAAAGTTTCATTCTGGAAACATCCATTAGGCTGTGGCTACGCCATGTCTCCACCATATCCTTTCTTCCAGGAGTGCTAGTCTTGCAAGTTTCGCAGGAGAATTTCTATGAAGTTTGGAAAGTAGGAGGCGAGGTACTGACGGAAGTAAAGTTGTGAGGCGGCATCGTGAGTCGTGTCGTTATAGCACAGTCTGTAGTGCGCTTGCCCACGAAAAGCAAAGGTCCCAGGTTCGAGTCCCGGTTCCGGCACACAATTTTAATCTGCCAGGAAGTTTCATATCAGCGCACACTCCGCTGCAGAGTGAAAGTTTCATTCAGGTATACTACAATCAGTTGGCACCTGATGGTGGCCTGAAAAACAGAAAGCCGGTTTGTTACGAATAAATACGTTCTGCAGAACATCAGGAAGTTGTTCGTTTTTTATATTATTATCTTATTGGTTTTGATGTAAAATATTTTGTTGATTTCCTGTATGCCGGCCGAGGTGGCCGAGGAGACTGAGGCGCTTCAGTCATGGTCTGAACGGCCACTACGGTTGGGTGTTCGAATCCCCCCTCGGGCATGAATATTTGTGCCGTCTTTAGTATAAGGTAGTTCATAAGTAGTTTGTAAGGTTAGGCACTGATGACCCCGTAGTTAAGTCCCATAAGCTTAACAAACATTTGAACATTTGATTTCCTGTAGATGGCAGCAACCTGCCGAAATCGGTAGAATATGACAAGTGAAAATATTTTGCAGCGTTGGCATAAGAATGATTTTTTCAAAGTACAACGCAGCTCTAGATTGCCACCTCAAAACATTATCCGTGGTGTGTTTAGAATCACAAGCAATCATCTTCGTATTTACTGCGGTCTCATGCGCAAGTGACTTTAATATCCGCCAGTAAATAATGAAGGCTGTTCGGGTCAGCACCCTCGCGCGGAATAGACGAGGTTGATGACAGTGAGTTCTGCGAAACTGTACCGGTACCGCTCCTTCATATTGCACTGTACTTCTCAGAACAACAATGATCAATTAACCCTTCACTGCATGGTGCTGCCGTTTGGCAATGCAAATGTTTGTTACATTTTTCAGGCGTACTGTATACATTGTAGTCTGTTCTAAGCATTTAGTTGATCGTTTTCTCCATAGATTGCAGCGCAGTCCTAAACAGAGGAAAAATAACAAAGAGCATTCTACTGGATTTTATTCACTGTTGAGCATTAAATTGTAATTACCAACTGATACGACTTCCGTCAAGTAAAAATTTTTTATCATTTTACAGACATCTCATAGGAGTAGAAAGCGTTATAGATACCAATATTTTCCTTGAAAGAAAGTTTCTGTGCATGATGTTGCCAAATGGCAACAGGTAATAAATAATGACTTTCCCGTTGTTAAATGAGTTATATAATTTTATTCATAATTTTTCCCCTGCATTGGTGAACATTTTCTACCATATATATACGATGAGATAAAAATTCCTGCAGTGCAGAGTTAATGGGTCTGTTGTTGGTTCATAGCATGTTCTGTCTTGGTAAAATGTAGCCGGCCGCGGTGGCCGAGGGGACTAAGGCGCTCCAGTCACGGTCTGCACGGCCACTACGGTCGGGGGTTCGAATCCCCCCTCGGGCATGGATATTTCTGCCGTTCTAGTTCGTAAGTAGTTCATAAGTAGTTTGTAAGTTTAGGGACTGATGACCCCTTAGTTAAGTCCCATAGACTTTACAAACATTTGACCATTTTTTTTTCTTTTTTGGTAAAATGTAAATACGATTCAACGGGCCCACTTGATGGACAAGAAAAGTAAACAAAACCTGCATCATAACATCCCAAAAATGTTCAAATATTTGTAAATCTGAAACGTCATGGTAGATTGAAATTATGTGCCGGGTCCGGGTCGAACCTGTGACCTTTGCCTTTCGCGGGGAAGCGCACACTCCGCTGCAGAGTGAAAGTTTCATTCTGGAAACATGCCTTAGGCTGTGGCTAAGCCATGTCTCGACCTATCCTTTCTTGCAGGAGTGCTAGTCCTGCAAGTTTCGCAGGAGAACTTCAGTGAAGTTTGGAAAGTAGGAGTCGAGGTACTGCCAGAAGTAAAGTTACGAGGACGGACCGTGAATCGTGTCCGGATAGCTCAGTGGTAGAGCGCTTGCTCGCAAAGGTCGCAGGTTCTAGTCCCGGTTGCGGCACACTGCTTTAATCTGCCAGGAAGTTTCATATCAGCGCACATTTCGCTGCAGAGTGAAAGTTTCATTTGTAAATCTATTGGACCAAACTGCTATGATCATTGGTCCCTAGACTTACAAACTACTTAAACCAACCATCAAAGGGCAACACACTAAGGCCCGAGTCAAAACTCACACCTCCGGCGGGAATGACCGCCCATTCCGTAGCATGACATCTTGGATCACGTGGACATTCCGCGCAGGCTCATAAATACTTAGTAAATACGCCCGTCCCTCCTGTTTCCCTGCAGGAAATAAAGAATGTACACGTAACTAAACAAGACAGCACGTGTGACCTTGCACGCACGTTGTATAATAGTTTAAAAAACCGTTATGCGAGACAAAGTGGTAGACAATGTCACTTCCATGTCACCTTAAGCCGGCTTGTGCGAACACAGGTTCCTTACCTCATTCAGTGGAGAATTCTCTAGGTCCTGTTAAATTGTCGCACATTCACCATATGATTTAAATGTGGACCTAGATTCGATGTGTGTCTACTTTCGGGGTTTTGCAGTGAAAATCAAATCTACATCTACATAAATGCTCTTCAAATCACACTGAAGTTCACGGTAGAGTTCATCAAACCGCTTTTATGATATTTCTATATCATTAGGTACTTTAATAGCACGGCTGCAAAATGAACACCTAAAACTTTCCATCTTCCATCTCATTTTTCTTATTTTATTATTATGATAATGACCCCCTGTGTAGGTGGATGCCAACAAAATATGTTCTTATTCTCAAGAGCATGTGGGTGAATGAAAGTTCGCATATCAATCTCGCCGCAACGAATGACGCCGTTCTTTTACTGATTTCCACCGCAACTCGTGCGTCGTGACACTCTCTCCCCTACATCGCTATAATACAAAACGAACTGCCTTTCTCTGAACTTTCTCTAAATCGTCTGTCAGTCCCACTTCGTAGGTATCCCACAATACGCAACAATACTCCAAAATAGGACACACAAATGCAGTGCAGGCAGTTTCTTTAGTAGAATTGTTGCATCTTCTAAGTGTTCTGCCAATGAAATACAGCCTTTGATTCGTCTTCCCTACAATACTTTCTGTGTGTTCTTTCCTATTTACAATTGTTCGTTATTGTTATACCTAGGTATTAACTAAATCTATTCTCTGTAAATTTGACCGATTTATCATCTACATCAAGTTTAACGGATTTCTTTTACTGCTGATATGGATGACTTCACACTTACCAATATTGTGGATCAATTGACAATTTTTACACCATGCAGATATCTAAATCATCTAATCTTCCGTTACTAACCGATAAATGATAGCATCATCTAAGAGAGCTGCTCACTTTGTCTGCCAAATCGTTTATAAAAATAAGGCCGGCCGCGGTGGCCGAGGAGACTGAGTCGCTTCAGTCACGGTCTGCACGGCCACTACGGTCGGGGGTTCGAATCGCCCCTCGGGCATGGATATTTTTGCCGTCCTAGTTCGTAAGTAGTTCATAAGTAGTTTGTAAGTTTAGGGACTGATGACCCCGTAGTTAAGTTAAAAAAAAATGTTCAAATGTTTGTAGTCTATGGGACTTAACTACGGTGTCATCAGTCCCTAAACTTACAAACTACTTATGAACTACTTACAACTAAGGACGGCATAAATATCCATGCCCGATGGGGGATTCGAACCCCCGACCGTAGTGGCCGTGCTGACCGTGACTGGAGCGCCTCAGTCTCCGTAGTTAAGTCCCATAAGCTGTACAAACATTTGAATTTGAATTTATAAAAATAACACTTCATTGCGGAACGCCAGATATTACTTCTGTTTTACTCGATGATTTTTTTCACCAATTATAACGTACTGTGTCCTTTCTGACAGGAAATCGCGAATCCAGTCACGTAACTGTGTCATTATTCCATAAACACGTAATGTACAGCTTGTGAGGTATCGTTTCAAAAGCCTTCCGGACATCTAGAAATATGGAATCGATCTCAGAATCCTTTTCGATAGCTTGCAGCACTTCATCTGAGTAAAGAGCTCGCTGTGTTTCACATTGACGAGTGACCTGTGCAACTTTCCAGTCTTCGGGTACGAAACTTTCGCCGAGCGAACGGTTGTATATAATAACTATACTCCGTTCACCGAAACGAGAGACGGGCTGTAAACACACCGAGGCTTGTCACCAGGGGGGGACAAAACGGGGGCGCTTGTTCAGTGTTGCCTCATCCGCTTCAGTTGTAAAGTCGTCGCGTGTGTTGTTATATGGCAGTGATATATGAACCTGACTGTAAACTTCATCTTGAAGGACGGGTTGCACGTGTTTTACTGTTTGTAACCACATTCAGCATTCATAGTCTCTTTTTCTCTCTCATTAGTATCACGTAAGAGTAAACTCATTATGTCATTCTCCGTGCCGGCCGCGGTGGCCGAGGGGACTGAGGCGCTCCAGTCACGGTCTGCACAGCCACTACGGTCGGGGGTTCGAATCCCCCCTGGGGCATGGATATTTGTGCCGTCCTTAGTCTTAGCTAGTTCGTAAGTAGTTTGTGAGCTTAGGGACTGATGACCCAGTAGTTAAGTCCCATAAGTTCTACAAACATTTGAACATTTGTCAATCTGAGAAGCGGCCACAGAGGAAATCATTAAGTTTTTCGGAGAAACTGTAGTACTTAGTGTGTATAAAACGAACCTATGATGTCCACAACAGGCAATGACTTATACTGCTGTGAAAAACTACTGCATGTACCAATATTGGTCGTTCCACAGTGTATCGGGTGGAAAATCAGTACAAAGCTACTCACTCCTTGAAGTCTGCCAATAAATAAATAAATAAACACGAAAGAAGTTTATAGAAGTGACTATGATTTTGAAAGAAATATGATGCGAAGAAAAGAACATGAGTTTTTCTTTCGAATGACCAACAACTGACGAAGTGCTTGTTATCGTAAACGAGTATGGAGATTTGGGCAATTTTCACAAGTCCACGTTTTATAGATTATCAAAAAAATTAATTTTAAATATGTTCGGCTTCTAATATCACTGCTTTATAACAAGACACACAGCTACCTTACACCTGAAACAGTAGAGGCGACACTGAGCGAGCGAAACCCACTTTGTTCACCCCTGATCACATGCCTCGGTGTGTTTGCAGTTCGTCTCACGTTTCGACGAACGGAGAATAGGTATGGAGCTATTGCATCGGCCTACCCTGAAAGGACCCTAATTGGTATACAATGTGGACCGGGAGACTTGCTTTTCTTAAGTGATTTAAGTTGCTTTAATACTCCAGCCATATCAGTTTCTAAATTACGCATGCTGGCAGCTGTTCTTGACTCGAATTCAAACTTGAATTCAAGTTTGAAAATTCTGTATTGGCTGTCAGTATGATAGATACAGCATTACTGGCAGCCATTTCGACTTCACCGCGTCATCGACTAAGGACGATTGGGTGTATCGCATAATTAATTCGACTCTTGAGCAGCTTAGACCTTGAGAGCACTGTATGGGCCAAAATTTTAATTCGGGTGAGCCACATAGCCTCAATCTGTCACCAAGCTTCTCCGTCTACCTCTATGCTCCGCAAATGACCTCACGGTGTGTGGCAGAGGGTATTTTTTATACCAGAATCACTTCCTCACTTTCATATACATCGAAATATATGCTCCGCAATCCACGGTAAGTTGCATGGCGGAGGGTACACTGTACCACTACTAGGCTTTTCTTATCTTATTCCAATCCCAAATACAACGAGGAAGAAAAGAATGCCTCTATGCCTCCGTACGAGCCCCAATTTCTCTTGTCTTAGTGATCTTTGCGCGAAATGTAAGTAGGCGGCAGCAGGATCATTCTACACTCAGCTTCAAATTCTGGCCCCCTAAATTTCCTAAACAGAATTTCTCGAAAAGAACGTTGTCTTTCCTCCAACGATCCCCAATTGACTTGTCGCAGCATTTCCGTGACACTTGCGCATTGGTCGAACCTATCAGTAAGGAACCTAGCTGCTCGCCTCTGAACTGCTTCTATGTCTTCCTTAAACTAACCTGCTGCGGGTCCCAAACACTTCAGCAGTTCTCAAGTCGTAATCATACAAGCGTTTTATACGCGGTCTCCTTTACAGATGAAGTATATCTTCCCAAAATTCTCCCAATAACCGAAGTCGGCTGTCCGCCTTACTCACAACTGCCCTTACATGTTCGTTCCATTTCATATCCCTCTGCAACGTTACGCCCAGATATTTGTTCAAAAGTTCAAATGTTTGTACAGCTTATGGGACTTAAGTACGGGGTCATCAGTCCCTAAACTTACAAACTACTTATGAACTAGCTAATCCTAAGGACGGCACAAATATCCATGCCCGAGGGGGGATTCGAACCCCCGACCGTAGTGGCCGTACAGACCGTGACTGGAGCGCCTCAGTCCAGATATTTGAACAATGCGACAGCATCAAGAAGTTCACTACTAACGCAGTATTCCAACATTATGGGATTGATTTTCCTAATCAAGCGCATCACCTTACATTATTATTATTATTATTATTATTACTATTATTATTATTATTTTTACATTTAGAATTAGCGGCCTTCTTCGCACCAACTAGAAATTTTTTGTAAGTTATCCTGTATGCTATTACAGTCAATTAAAAACGTCGCTCTCCCACACACCACAGCATCATCAGCAAACAGTCGCAAATTACATGTTACTCTGTCCATCATATCACTTATATAGATAGAAAATAATAGCGGTCCTATCACACTCCCCTGGGGCACGCCTGATGATACACTCGTCTCTGATGAGCACTCGTCGTCGAGAACAACGCCCAGCGTTCTGTTACTTAGGAAGTCTTCCAGCCAATCACAAATCTGGGAACCTATTCCATATGGTCGTATCTTCGGTATCAGTCTGCAGTCTGCGTTTTGGAAACCGAGAAAAATACAATCAGCCTGTTGGCTTCATCCTTGGCTCTCAAGCTGTCATCTGAAAAAAAGGGCAAGCTGACTTTCACACGAACGATGTTTCCTAAGCCCGTGCTGATCCATAGAAAGAATCTTAGCCGTCTCAATAAATTTACTATATTCTAGCTGAGAATATACTCCAAAATTCTACAAGAAACTGATGCCAATAATATTGGACTGGGTAGTTCTCTTTCCTTTCTTATAAATCGCTGGGATATTTGCGCTGCATTAAAGATTCGCGATAAATGCAAGCTAAGTAAGGGGCCAATACCGCAGAATACTCTTCGTAAAACTCGAACTGGTATTCCATTTCTAACGGAGACCGTGTATAGAACGCTTGTAAGACCACGTCTTGAGTATTGCTCAAGTGTTTGGGACCCGAAGCAGATCAGTATAAAGGAAGACATAGAAGCAGTTCAGACGCGAACAGCTAGGTTCGCTACTGTTAGGTTTGACCAATGCGTGAGTGTCACAGAAATGCTCCAGGAACTCAAATGGCCGGCCGCGGTGGCCGAGGAGACTAAGGCGCTCCAGTCACGGTCTGCACGGCCACTACGGTCGGGGGTTCGAATCCCCCCTCTGGCATGGATATTTGTGCCGTCCTTAGGATAAGCTAGTTGATAAGTAGTTTGTAAGTTAAGGGACTGATGACCTCGTAGTTAAGTCCCATAGACTATACAAACATTTTTTGAACTCAAATGGGCATCGCTGGAGGAAAGACGACGTTCTTTTCGAGAAATTATGTTGAGGAAATTTAAAGTGCCGGCATTCGAAGCTGACTGCTGAACGATCTTGCTGCCGCCCACTTACATTTCGCGTAACGAGCACAAAGACGAGATAAGAAAAATTAGGGCTCGTTCAGAGGCATATGGACATTCTTTTTTCCCTCGTTCTATTTGTGAGTGAAATAGGAAAGGGAGTGCTTAGTGGTGGTACAGTGTACCCTCCGCCAAGCATCCTACGGTGGATTGCGAAGTATGTATGTAGATGTACTCTTCAGTTACATACACTGCGCGACATTGATATAGTGAACAGCAGTCACACTGCATCTGAACTTATCAATGAACAAACAGTGGATTAAGTACAAGATATTATTCAGTCGCTATAACGTAGTCCTTCAACAGGCACATGTGGATTTTAATTTTGTACATTGTTGACCGTGAATCTTTTGTGACTGTTCTGTAAAATGAAACGAACTCGCCTTCAGTCACAAAAAACGTGTTTTAATGGTATGCAATGCATTTCGAGCCCCGAAGGCCCATAATCAGGTGCCTCTATGATTCTTTACACACATTTAAAGACCTGGGCCGGTCAGGATCAAACATGGGTGGTAAAAATATGGCAGATTTTAAGTACAGGTTCACATAATTAAATAGATTTAACAGTTGTTAAATCTCTTTAATTATAAATGAACCTGTATTTAAAATTTGCCATGCTCAATCTATTGCATATAAATATTGGTAGTCATTTTCCCTCCAGACTTTTTAGTTTTTGTGGAGCTGAGAGGGAAAGAAATGCCTCGTATTGAAACCGAGGTATGTTTTGTATGTGCGTTTTGCAACGTGGTTTGTATGCGCTAGTTATAACATGCTGTGGCATCAGCCTGTCTTTGCGGAATGCAGGCAATGGTACGTGCAGGGACGTTAAAGTGGTTGCCTGGACTTCAGGCGTCAGGATTTAGTAATCAGCGCTCTTAGCATACGGATCACATACCTTACAACAGTAGCGACATACATATCTGACATAGCGTAAATTCACAGCTGCATTAGAAGTATTTCTCTTTTTTTACTAAGTAGTGCTAACAATCTACTGCCAATTAATACGCTATTTCTACGCTTCTTCCAATGGCAAACAGTGGTTTATAGTGCTCTTGTATAGTAATTCTACATCTGTATACATAAACAGGGCGGAACGAAATTCGCGCACTCGAGCTTCCTCACATGCAAGCAATGAAAAAAAAAGTTTCTCACAAAATTTCGTCCTTCGCATATTTCCGGTAGTAAATGGACGTCGAATACTGAGATGTGTGCGTTTCATACGTCACTGTGTTACAGAATTACAGCAACAAACTTCAGGAATGTAGAAGTCTGCTTGAGGAACAAAAGATGCATAGAAGCCCATGCCCGGAGACGTCATCCAATGACGCTACAGAGAGTCGAAGGTACTGCAGGGGTTGTCTAGTAGCAAGCGCTGGTGCCTGTAACTTGGACTCTACGTAGCGTCGTTGAATGGTGTTTTCGGGTGTGGCTTTCTATTCTCTTTTTGTTCCTCAAAACGCCAACTACGTCTCCTAGAATTTTCCTATTTTGACTTAGACAAAATTTCTAGTTGGTGTGAAGAACGGAAGCGAGGTCTAAATGTAGAAAAATGTAAGGTTATGCGCATCAATAGGAAAAACAATTTCATAATTTTGGAATACAGCATTAGCAGTGAACTTCTTGATGCAGTCGCATCGTTCAAATATCTGCAGGGCGATATGAAATGGAACGAACATGTAAGGACAGTTGTGAGTAAGGACAGCCGACTTCGGTTTATTGGGAGAATTTTGGGAAGATGTACTTCATCTGTAAAGGAGACCGCGCATAAAATGCTTGTACGACCACATCTTGAGAACTGCTGAAGTGTTTGAGACCCTCAGCAGATCAGTTTAAAGGAAGATATGGATGCATTTCTGAGACAAGCAGCTAAGTTCGTTACTGGTAGGTTCGACCAATGCGCGAGTGTCACAGAAATGCTCCGGGAACTGAAATGAGAATCGCTGGAGGAAATACGACGTCCTTTTCGGGAAATTCTGTTGAGGAAATTTAGAGGGCCGGAATTTGAAGCCGAGTGTAGAACGATCATCCTACCGCCTACTTACACAAAGATCACACAGACAAGAGAAATTAGGTCTCGTACAGAGGCATTTAGATATTCTCTTCTTTTTCTCGTTCTATTTGGGAGTGGAACAGCATTCCCTAGACAGACGCACTCCCCGCGAGAAACAGTGTCGTGGAGCACCCCGAGGTGGACGGCGATAGTCACGGGCTGGCGCCCGACTCGTCTGACTGAGAAACCCCCCCCCCCCTAAAGTTACGCCCATCTTCTCCGAAAGGTAACCTCCACCCTGGGACAGTGGCAGAGGGCATCAGCAGTTCGCTAGGAGATTTCTTAACTGCCTACATTCCGTAAGATATACGTGTCTGTTTTAGCCTGTTATCTGCAATGGTCTCTATTTATTAGCCTGGAGTGCGTCTTTGTGGCTCACACACCCTCTCAACAATTCCAGCAGTAAAATCAATATATGACAACATTACCAAGGAATGCAATGTTTATGAGCACCCTTGAAATATTAAGAAGTGAAGCATCAACTATGATGCTTTTATTCTCGCACATTACAAAACGTCACCTCAAATTACGCATCGTGGCTTATTATTCATGACAGCAAAACCATACATGAAAATCGTGTAGTCTTTTTTCCCAGTTTCTATTCGTTTCGTCTACTGCAGCTTTCACCAGATGTGAATGGAGGCGCAGATCTTAGATATAACTAAGACAGTTAAATACTTTTCCTTTGATATCGCTGCCATAGTTTTATTACGGGGCTGGGGGGTCGTCGGGCAATTTTACTCGGAAAGGGGGTCGCAAGTTCAAAAAGGATTAAAAACACTGTTGTAGATAATAAATAAAATGTGGTTATCCTGGTAAATTACAGATTAAAACAACGGAATGTACCATCTCTCACAGGTCTCAGCCCAAAAATTCGCGCCTTCGGCGCTCACTTGCGAAACTAAATAAATGTCTTTGTTAACCTATACCTCACTGCCAGAGTGAAGCTACAGACCACTTTTTTAACATAAGATCTTAATTTATAATTTATTTTAGCTCAACCACCACATAATTATTCATGCCACCTACAGACACGCTCGCACCTCAAAAACCACTGCGCAGCGATGACGTCACACACGACAATACGCCGCTGCCACGGGTCATACGTCTTCCAAGTAGTTCATCAAAAGTTTCACCTATCGGGAGAAATGTACCTCATAACTAACAATTTACTGACCACCCAGAACCGTCCAGGCGATAGCGTCGTCTCCTAATGAGGAATGACTGCTAGTCAGCCACACGTGTGGAGCACATAGTATCAGCGAGTCTGTTGTCCTCGACAACCTTTGGCATAGCAGTCAGTACTCTTATCAGTAACCTAAATACTCCTGCCGAATATGTGGTATTATTGTTGTGAATATAAACGCAAGATAGGAGGGTTGGAACATAAATAGTGCCAACACCGCTGTGGAGACACTATGCAATGGAATCTACTAATGTCGCTAATAGCACACGTTGTTGACATACCTATCTCACCTCCGAGCAAATGGACTCGCCCGTCCCACGTCATCGACGTGCGCACTATCCAGGAAAACACAGTCACTTGTCTAGCGTAACGATGTCACTACGTTTTTCAAACAGGAACAGTGAAGTTGGATCAAGATGGAATGTACCAGAGGTCGTACAGCACGACAGTGTCATCAAGGTCTTCAACAGGCGTGCGGGGAATCGGCATTGCCGTTTAGAATTATGGCACGTTGGATAAAAGCCTACAACGAAGGTCGGCAAACTGTAGCAGACATGCATCGAGCAGGTTGTCCTAGCATCTCTGAAAAAGAAGAAGTGCATACTGTTGCCACATTAGTGGACAGTGATCGACGCCAGACGATCCGTGAGCTCACCCTCGAAACCGGATTAGCGCATACGACTGTGCTTCGCATCCTGAAGGAACGCCTGGGTATGCGAAAAAATTGCATCACAATGGGTTCCTCACGACCTGATGAAAATGCAGAATTCGATTCGTTAAAAAACGCTGCTCAGGCACACTTGGAGCGATATGAGAGCGAAGGAGCGGCTTTCTTAACACTGGATGAGACAAGGGCCACATCGTACGATTCAAAACAGAGACGCCAATTCAACGAATGGCGTCATTATGGGTCGCACCGAAAGTGGAAAGTGCGTCAGAGACCTATGGTGAAAGTTACAGTGATTTTCGTGTACGACTGTGATGGTGTTATCCTAACGCATTACTTTTTTCCGAGACAGACCGTCACAGTATTACAGCTCGATTTTGGAGCATCACCTGCGACCAGCTTTGCGAAAGAAGCGGCAACACTTTCTGCGCAATACGCGGGCGCATGCAACGCTCTGTTCGGTCGATGGGACTGGGAAGTACTGTTCAATCCACCATACTCCCCGGACATAAATCCTTGTTACTTCGATTTGATTCCGAAGATGAAGAAACCACTTCGGGGCATTCGCTTCAGAAATGTTCCAGAGATTCGACAGGGAGTAGACCGCTCCATTCGCACCATCAACAGAGCAGCCTCTACTAACGGTATACTACGCCATCCACATTGCTGGCAACGAGTTCTACACAACGCTGGTGATTACTTTGAAGGACAGTAACAGGTGCAGACATGTAACGCTTTTGTATCGGTTGTGAATAAATACTCGCCACTATTTAAGTTCGATCTCTCGTAAGCCGGTCGCGGTGGCCGAGCGGTCTGCGGCGTGCTAGTCACGGTCTGCACGGCCGCTGCGGTCTGGTGTTCGAATCCCCCCTCTGACATGGATGTTTGTGCCGTCTTTATTATAAGCAAGTTCGTAAGTAGTTTGTAAGTTTAGGGACTGATGACCCCGTAGTTAAGTCCCACAAACTCTACAAACATTTAAACATTTGATCTCTCATAATTATGTGATATGCTGGTTTTGTAACTTGAATTACATTCGTGCTTTAAAATAATTAATATATCGAGAATACATAAAAATAACGGATATTTCTACGACAAATGGAGCTATTATATCCATGACGAAAAGTTAATAAACCTTAGCAACATTAACTATTTCCAACACAATGTAACGACTCATTCATTGATGTAGAACAAAATAGTAACGCGTGAAGTAGCATTAGATTTATGTGAATTAATGTATATTGCAGTAATTTTTTAGTTTTAATTCTCTTGGGTATGTTGTATGTGCAGACTTTTAATCTTTTCGGCTTAGGCTCACATACCTGTTTACTGCATTTTTTTGTCCATGCCAGATTAAAATGTTTATACAGGAGATTTTTCATGGTAATGGCGTTTTTCTTGATGGTAAAGCTAGAAACGCATTTCTTAGATTCCGTTCATAGTGCAGCGCGGGAATGACCATGAGGGCCGGTTCCCACTAGAATAGAGCGTCGTGCCGTAGCGGCAACGTCCAGCTTTATCCGCGTTGCCGCAGAGGCTCGCGTAAGCGAGAAGACACTGGCGGTAGTTACGGATAGGGACCCAATGAAACTCACTTAACAACACCCATCTCGCACACAGGTTTAATATCAATATATAAATTACTACATTTACGTCAGTGACTGTCGCAAGTCCGCCAGTATTTGTAATCAACGAAATAAGACGAAGTTGGGTGAAGATATATATTCCTTCATATATTTCTTACTACTGTTTTCTCCTTGTTAAAAAAGAAATTAGGTGACATGAAGGTATTTCTGAGGAGTATAACCTTGAACGTAAGTGAATCGTGAACAGCAAGAAGATCAGTCACGAAGAGGTTGGGAGCTTTCAAAACAGAGACCTGAAACTGATGATTATATGGGTAAATCGTAAAAGTAATTAACAGCTACTGGTTCAGACTAAGGAAATAAAGTAAATTGCTGCAATTCTTACTTCTTTCGTTAATCGCGAAACACGTTTGCTGTTTCCGATGCTGCACGATGCGCTGCCGCGCTCTATAGCTGGCGTCATTTGAGAAGGCGTAGTGATGGGGTTGGCGTGGAGGGGCGGAAATATGACCATGCGCCAACAGTTACGCCTACGGGAGAAATATTGCGTCACTCGCGGCCAGCCACGCGCCTACAGAAAGAACATTATTAGCTGTCGTTGTGGCAATGGAGGGGGATGCGCAGAACAGCTCATAACTGAGCCGCCTTCGCCGGTGACACTGACTATAGAAGGAACCAGCCCGTAGCATGCCCGCGTCGCGCGGGTCGTGTCCATGGCAACTGTGCCGCTTCCTCCAACTTTTCTGCGCGGCGGGACCTACTGGGAACCGGCCCTGAGCTCTGGAGCGTGATGTTGCGATACGCGCGTTCGCTTACGCCGGAGGTTAGAGTCCTCCCACTGGCGAGGGTGTGTGTGTGTGTGTGTGTGTGTGTGTGTGTGTGTGTGTCGTCCTTACTTTACGTAGTTTATAAGTCTACGGACCGATGACTAGAGTAGTTGGTTCCTTAAGTGTACAAACATTTTAACATTTGATTTTCCATTAATCTTCAGGCTGCAAATAAGCAGAACACACACATATAATTTTAACATTCACTTTGTCCTTGCATTTGCACCCAACTATCCATTCACGTTGCAAGTGCTCTTCCTTGGGCTAAACATGATTTCAGTAACCCTTTCTCATGACAGCGTTATTATTTACCTAAAGTAACTTTAACTGTAACTAAGTTACTTTTATCGGTTACCGATTTAATGTAAGTATTGTTACTTTTTTGTCGCTAGTAGCGTAACATATTTTTTGTAAAAAATCTCAAGACTGCAGAATACCGGGATTTGATTTTAGTGAAGAGTAAAAAGAAACAATATTTACTTCTAAATCACATATTTTAAGAGCTTATGTTGGAAATGTATGAATTATATATTTTAGTGCCGTTATACCATTTAATAGTATCCATTCATCGATAACAATATTACTTTATAATTATGTACGTAACTATGACTATGCAACAATCACCTGACGCATCACAAGTAAACAGTCTCTGATTATTTTCCACACCTTTCAGCATGGAGAAGGAAGAAGATACACGCATGCCTTGGCCAGCTTATGACGAGGTGTTCGAATTTTTGACTTTTTATGAAAGAAAGATTCCTTTTGCTACAAATTGATTCGTGGTGGGAAAACAAGAGTTTTCATGGAGACGCTAACGACATGCAAGATGAAACGTAGCTTTCATGAGACTGAAAGTTTGAAAACTAGATTTGATGAAAATGAACAAACATTGAAATTGAGATGCTATGAGAAAGAAGACGCTGTGGACAATTTATTTAATAACGCATTCATTAAACATTATTAATAATTATGTATGTATTAATGTCACTAAATCTTGTTTCCTTTCTACACGAGTAAGATTTATTATTGATTTACAAATGAGTTAAAATTACAATTTTTAAAAGTAATTGTAAAAATAACTGTAAAGTTACTTGTAACTGATACAGTTACTTTCGATGTATAGTAACTATAACTGTAACTAAGTTACCTTTCAGGGAAGTAACTTTAACTGTAACTTAATTACTTTAAAAAAGTAACTTTCCCAACCCTGTACACTACAACTTCCGTGTGCTGCTGAATTCACTGCACTGCAGCGTCCTCTTCGTGACGTCAAGGCGTACAAGGGCTCGGCAGAAGCTGGAATGACCTACCTCCTTTGTCTATACACTTTTGTATTTACCGTTCTACTCTCTAATAACAAGCCGGAAAAAAACACCTAAATCTTTCCTTTGGGGTCCTAGTTCATTTTATTTTATAATGATGGCCATTTCCTCCAATGTAGTTGGGGGGGGGCGACAAAAAATGCTATACGAAGCGGAAAGCTGGTGATTGAAATTCCGTATATATGTCTCGCCACAACGGAAAAGTCTTTGTGTTAATGACTGCCGTTGCAACCTGCATGTTATATCTGTAACACTCTATCCTATTGCAGACGGAGCTGCTCTTCTTTGTACCTTTGTGATATCCTTTGTCAGTAGCATCTGGTATTGATCCCATTATTTACCAGCAATATTTCAGTAGAGGAATGACAAGCGTAGTTAATAATGGTGAGGATATTCCGCCGTAAACAAGACACTCCTATTTTGTTACATTTTCGATACATGTTTCAGCACATCTTATGTTGTTATCAGTGGGATTTCTTTATTTTTCCTCTGAAAATTATGTTAGTACATTACAAAAAGTCTTTTGATAAAGATTTAAATGTTTTTACAAGATCTTTAAATGTGTTATTCGCTTGATTGTGCAGACAAAATGATCTATTTCAGGTTTTTTTCAAAAGTTATGCCTATAAATACGAATTTCACAGTTTTTGGACGTACATTAGGCTACGTTAAAATCACACATTGCAGTACTCATTACTTGTTGAAATAATTTTGTACAACTTATCATCTGCAACGCAAAATAAACTGTTTATATTTATTGTTTTTCAGTTTTGAGTCCAAAAATCGCGTACAAAATTATTACGACAAGTAATGAGTACTACACTGTGTGATTTTAACGTAGCCTAATCTAAGATACGTCCAAAAACCTGTGAAAGTCGTATTTGTAGGCCTCATTTTCGAAAAAAAGATAATCATGTCTACTAAGACAAAAGAATAACAAAGTTTAAAAGCTTGGAAAAACATTTCGATGTATATCAGAAGACATTTTGTACAGTTCTAATATAATTTTCAGAGAAACAGTAAAGAAATCCCACTGATGATAGCACAAAATGTGCTGAAAAATGCATGGAAAATGTAACAAAATTGAAGTTTCTTATTTACGGCGGAATATCCTCACCATTGAGATGTAAAATTTTTCGGCTGTCTTTTAGTACTCCTGTGGGTGACCTCATACTTTTCTTTGTTAGGGTCAGTTACCGCTTTCCACACTATTCAGATACCTGTCTAAATCACTTCTCAAATGTTACTGATCTGATAATTTTATTAGACGGCAGATGACATCTTCATCTGAAAACAGTAAAGAGGGCTGATGAGGTGGTCTCCTATATTTTGTAATTCGATACAGTTGGAAATGAATGAAAGAGAAATTAATTTGAAATTTTTTTATCACCACGCATAGTGGTCAAGCCACAAACACTAATGATGAAGAATAAAAAAAATGTTCAAATGTTTGTTAAGCTTAAGGGACTTAACTGCAGGGTCATAAGTCCCTAAACTTACAAACTACTTCTGAACTACCTTATACTAAAGACGACACAAACATCCATGCCAGAGGGGGGATTCGAACCCCCGACCGTAGCGGCCGTGCAGACTGTGACTGGCGCGCCGCAGACCGCTTGGCCACTGCGGACGACGATGAAGAATTAATTTGATTATAAGTGACTGTGGTTTGACCACCACATGTGGAGTCAATTTTTTTATCGCCTAGATCATTTCTCCGTGTTAGAAACATGAGAGGGCCTATGTCACTTCCTTGGGAAACGCCAGTCTACTATATAAATCCTCAGCATTCTTCAGTAGCACCACATTTCAACATCTTCTATCCTCTTCTTATCGTACACGTTTCACTTCCACACAAGGCTACACTCGGTACAAAGGTCTTTAGAAATGACTTCCTCACACTAAAATCTGTTTACGCGTCCCATATTAGGAACTAGCGGTAAAGCTACTTTAGACAACTATCAGAGTAGTAGCTTCGGGGTTGCTACAAACTACTTGCTTGTTATGACGATATCAGTGTGAGCGAAATTTTACTGAGAGCTCTTAAACGTCAATTCCGAAGCTGAAATCGGCTCTTGATTGATTTATAGTCAGCTGCTTCAAGAATCGTTCTTCTCTGCGACTACTGTTCTATGCTGCATTCCAGATTTTATGCGCTAATTTATTATCAGTGGCCGACTTTACTGCTAAACAGGGTCGTTGTGTGAAAGTCAGCTGAGGGCTTCTGTTGCACCTGCTGGCGGTCTTTCACTCTCCATTAAAGACACAGTAATCCAGCTGCAGCGTTCACCTTTAGTTTATGGAGTCTTAAATTAGATTTGCAGTGGAAGGACGCAACTACCTGTAGGATAACGACCACTGAGTCAAGGTGTGGTGCACACAAAGTTACTCGCTTCCTAGTAGTGAACAAGGTGTATCTCATTAGATTAGATTAGCTGTTCGTTCCATAGATCCTTATCAGCTTGTAATATATTAGTCATACAGGATCCTCGAGTGCAGTGTAAGAAAAGATATCCTAGAAGATAGATTAAGAAAGGGCAAACCTACATTTCTAGCTTTTGTAGATTTGGAGAAGGCTTTTGACAATGTTGATTGGAATAAACTCTTTCAAGTTCTGAAGCAAGCAGGAGTAAAATATAGGGAGCGTAAGGTTATTTACAACTTGTACAAAGACCAGACAGCGGTTGTCAGAGTTGAAGGGCATGAAAGGGATGCAGTGGTTGGAAAGGGAGTAAGACAGGGTTGTAGCCTTTCTCCAATGTTATTCAATTTGTACATTGAGCAAGCTATAAAGGAAAGCAAGGAGAAATTTGGAGAAGGAATTAAAGTTCAGGGTGAAGAATTAAAAACACTGCGTTTTGCCGACGACATAGTAATTCTGTCAGAGACAGCAAAGGACCTGGAAGAGCAATTGAACGGAATGGACAGTGTGCTGAAAGGTGCATATAAGATGAACATTAACAAGAGCAAAACTAGGGTAATGGAGTGCAGTGTAAGAAAATCAGGTGATGCTGAAGGAATTAGATTGGGCAACGAAGCAATAAAGGAGGTAGACGAGTTTTGTTACTTGGGTAGTAAAATAACAAATGATGGTCGCAGTACAGAGGATATAAAATGCAGAATGGCAATGGGTAGAAAAGCGTTTTTGAAAAAGAGAAATTTGTTAACATCGAATATTGATTTAAGCCTAAGGAAGTCCTTTCTCAAGGCATTTGTATGGAGTGTTGCCTTGTATGGGAGTGAGACATGGACGATAAACAGTGCGGACAGGAAGAGGATTGAGGCTTTGAAATATGGTGCTACAGAAGAATGATGAAGAAGAAATTTCTGGCATACCTTGACTAAAAGAAAGGATAGATTGGTAGAACACATTCTTAGACATCAAGGAATTGTGAATTTAGCATTGGAGGGAAGTGTGTGGGGTAAAAATCGCAGAGGAAGACCAAGAGATGGATACAGTAAGCAAATTCAGACAGATGTAGGTTGCCGTTCTTTTGTGGAGATGAAGGGGCTTGCTCACGATAGGGTATTGTGGAGAGCTGCATCAAAACCAGTCTCCGGACTGTAGACCACAACAACAACAACACAGGATCCTCTTAAACTGATCTTTATTTGAAGCTGATTTTTTTTTAATGTTTGTTGGCAAATTATTGAAAATGCTTGTTCCTGAGTAGTGGACCGCTGTTTTTGACCTTACGTGCTTTTACGTCCTTGTGTAGACCACTTTGTTCCTAGTATTGTATGTGTGAACTGAGCTTTTTGTTGGAAAAAGGGATACATTATTTATTACAAATTTCATTAAGGAAATCATATACTGAGAGGCAATAGTTAGGACACCCAGTTCTTTGAAGAGGCTTTTAGACTATGTCCACAAATTTACAAACAATACGTGTTACACGCTTTTGGACTTTGAAAAATTACGTTTGTCTTGGAGAGTTACCCAATTATATTATGGAATGAAAATAAGGAAAGTTTGCAAGCTATTTTTATTTTTATGTCGCCTTTGTCTGACAACATTCCAATTGCAAATGAAGACTTGTTAAGGCATTTCGCAGATCTGTGGTGAGCTTCTCCCAACTGAATTTATTACTAGGTTGCAATCCCAAGACTTTAATACTGCCAACCTCTTCTACTCTTCTTCATACTTGATGCATATGCTGGATGGAAACTTCTTGCATTTTCTGAACTGCATGTAGTGAGTCTCTTCGAAGTTTAATGTCAATGAGTTGGCTTTAAACCATTTATTGTCCATGGAAATATCATTAGCAGACTTTTCTAGAACTAAGGTCGACATGTTATTTATTGCAATACTTGTATCATCTGCAAACAAAACGAACGCTGCTTCTGTAACTGATGAGAGGTCATTAATGAACGAAAGTGGCCCTAAGATGGACCCTTGTGGAACATCAAATGTATTTTTTTTTTCAGTCTAATAATGGCGGCATAATTCACTAGTCCTTTTGTTTTCTGTTAGTAAGGTAATACTTGAACCATTTTGCAGCATTACCCAGACACCATTCACAGTTTTATAGTGCAGTCCTTTTGTATTTTACTGTCGTCATACGCGAATACCTAACAATAAAAAGCGGAAGTTTTTATCATGCCATATTGTCCAACTTTCAGAGATGTTTCTTCACGTCTCTTGTGTCATAGCAGAGCGAGGAAGTACAAAGCATATTTCAAATGTTCAGATGTTTGTAAACCTATGCAACCATCGGGCCCTAAACTTATGAACTACTTAAACTAACTTATTATAAGAACCACACACACACACACACACACACACACACACACACACATGAATGGAACCTTCTACGGGTACCGGCAGCGCAAACCCTAGAACGGGCCTTAGACCGCACGGCCATTCCCGCGCGTTAAGAGGGGTCTTTTAAGTTACACACGTCATACTACGCTGAGATTGAGAGAGAGTGGCGCTGTAGCATGCGCCGAGCTGTGTAGTCGACCTGTATACTTGTCAGGATTAGATATGTTATCAGTGAGCGCCCTTGACGCTAAGAAAAAATTGAAAAACCAACAACTGTTTGTGATTATTTAGCTTCTCCCGGCGTAATTCAAGATGAAAAAGTTCACGGATGTGCGGCCGGATCCCTGTGCCAAACCGGCACAATATTTCGGCAACCATACCTGTTGCCATCATCAGGTGCTCCGATGAATTGACTGCCTAGGAGCGGTGGCGACGCTTTTATCTTCTCCCTCCCACCGCTGTTTTATACACCGTCCCCGCCCGCCGACGTCTGCTGGCGGCGTCTCTCGGACAGGGAGAGTCTCAATGAAGAACTTGACCACTTAAAGACAAATTCGAGGAGCCCTACGGACACACACTGTGGTGTCGCACAAGTATAAAGTGCGCGCCACCTACTTTCGCCGCGCGCCGCCATGCACCCACGGCGCGGCGTTCTTACGACGTCAGCCACGAGCGCTCTCTGCTACAACTCCGCTCGTGGCCACCACTGAACGACATCGTTCACTTGGGACTGAGATAGGAACCAGTTAACACTTCGGAATCAGATAGGCACCAGTGAAGACTTGGCTATCGGGCAGGCACTAGGCAGGCCTCTAGCTCAACTATGTATCAGCATTCTGCAGTACTGAGCTATGTAAAAGTTAAGTATTGTATAAATTCTGTGCAATATATATCTCGTTCTAATCTACTTTAGTGTTTCTAGTTTCTGCTGTCCCACTGGCTGCTCACCTTCGTACCTGCACAAGCGTGCGTTCTTTATTCCTGTGTGGGTCTGTCTACTCGGCCACCGACACCTACGACGGAAACGAGACACAAAAGCGGCGACGAGGCTGGGACACAAAACACACCAACTGTATCACAAGCATGAACAGTTGCGGAACCTCAGGAGGATACTGCCACTGCATTTCTCTCATGCTGTGGCGCACTATCCAGCAAGATAGGACGGTTTCTACGAAAACATCAAGTGAAGACGGTTTTCCGCCCACCAGCCAAAACTAAGGCTTTGCTTGGCAGGATGAAGGATGACCTGGGTCTACGTAAATCCGGAGTTTATGAGATCCCATGCCAATGTGGTGAGACTTACATTGGTCAGACGTTGCGTACTGTCGAAGATCGCTGTCGGGAGCATCAGCGACATACAAGATTACAACAGTCAAACAAATCGGCAATCACAGAACACCGTATTTCTGAATTACATGGCATGGACTACATGAATACGAGAGTTCTCACCCAGACGTCCAGCTTCTGAGACTAATTACAGAGTGCATCGAGATCCGGGTGAGGGAACCGCAGATTAATCGCGACAGCGGCTACACTCTTAGTGAAGCATGGAAACCTGCACTCAGCATAGTTAATAAAAGAAATAAGATGTCGCATAACGAACTGACTTCGGCCGGGGGCGGGGCAACAGATCAGACGCCGCCAGCGGACGTCGCTGGGCGTGGACGTCGTATTAGGGATGGGTAAACCTACCGGTTAAAACCGATACTGGTATTTCAGTTTTGAATAACAGGTTTTTTCGGTATTTATTTGGTGTCGGTTGTAGCCGGTATTTTTTAGTTATTGCCAAGAACCGGGTAAAAAACCGTTACGACTACTTCCTGTAGTAATGGTTCAAAATGTGTTTTTTGTAAATAATTTAAAAAAATTAAAACTAATATTTAAAGCTATTCCTAAAATTTCACTGCTGTGAAATATTAGGTCATCGCGGTAACTAAGAAAAGCGATCAGTGATAATTTAAGAACGATCCCGGCAGTCAGAAACGCGCAACAAACGCGTGGCATAAGAACTTACAAACTGGTGCATCTATTGAGGCATCGATGCACCTGTTGCCTTGTGGCGTGGCCTATTAGACGACGCGCGTGCACCGGCAGTGTACGAGACTTGCCTCCGTCTGGTCATGCGCCAGTGCCTTGCTGTCGTCGCCAGACATCGGTTGTGTCTTAAATGGCACCATCCCGAGTGTGGAAGTACTTCACGAAGTACGGTAGCAGTGAGGTACAATGCTCCATTTGCTTTAAAAAGCTGAAAACGGGTGGAGGTACTACAAAGATGCTGTCATTTAAGGAGAAATCATCCAAAATGTTTCTTCGAAGAGAAGGTAAGTTCGATTCATATACCTATTATGTAAGCTTGGAATAATAACTTTTAATGTATTAGCATATTGTTATGCTAACAATTTTTATTAATGTGATTTATTGAAAGCGAGGGGCTTTTTTTAATAACCAATATGGGTTTAGGTAACATTGATCATGTGGTGCCTCGCGAGGTAGCTGTGCGGTCTGAGGCTCCATGTTACGGACTGCACGGCTGCTCCAGTCGGAGGTTCGAGTCCTCCATCCTCCCTCAGTCATGGTTGTGTATGTTGTCCTTAGCGTAAGTTAGTTTAACTTAGATTAAGTAATTTGTAAGTCTAGGAACCGAGGACCTAAGCAGTTAGGTCTCATACGAACTAACACCCATTTGAACATTCTTTAATCATGTGGTACACAGATTTCCTAGTTCAATTTGCGTTAATTTACACTGACAACTATCATACTGTTAGTCGGAACTGTCACTTTATTTTTCGAAATACTTCTGCAACACTGATTGAAGTTCATTTACTACGTGTGCTGCAGAAGTATTTAGAAAAATAAAGTCACAGTTCCGACTAATATAAACGACAAGTTGGTATGCACTGGTTCACAAGTCCAACTTACGGAGCGGTTGGCTCAATATTCGCAACTGCCGGTTGGAAATACTAGGCCAGTCAATCTGTATGCTTCGTACATCGTCTTCTACGGACTCCTAGCTAGGCTTACACACACTAAAGAAGACGTAGTATTGGGAGGGGATCTTGCAAAATATGGAAAGACTAGTGATTTGTCGTATAACCTAAATTTACCTAAAATTTAACTAAATTACGCAAGTTTCGGTTTCGGCCGAAACTAGAAAAACCGAAAATTCTATTACGGTTTCTGTTTCGGCCGCAAAATATGTTTCCGTCGAATTCTACTGGAAATAATAGCAATAAAAAACCGAAAACCGGTTATTTAAAAAACCGGTTATCTTGAGCAATTTTTACAATGCGGTTAAACTGGAGACGAAAAGAACCGGTCTAACCGAAAACCGGTTGTTTCAGCAATAACCGCCATCCCTACGCCGTAGGGAGCGAGGGGCCGCGGAGACGCCGGCAGCAGACGTCGGCGGGCGCGGACGGCGTATGAAACAGCGGAGGGAGGGAGAAGATAAAAGTGTCGCCACCGCTCCTAGGCAGTCAGTTCATCAGAGCACCTGATGATGGCAACAGGTATGGTTGCCGAAATATTGTGCCAGTTGACAAAGGGATCCGGCCGTACACCCGTGAACTTTTTCATCAACAAACGTTTACTATCGAGAAATACAGTTCTCAGCTGGATACACGCCAGCCTTGACTAGCCGTCCATACGGAAGCGTTCAGGATTCTCGCTGTCGTCGGACGCTGTCTGCGAGCCGTGACGTCACGTCTCTGCCTAGAGCACTGTACAGTACAAGCAGAACAATCCGCCATTTTGAATCCCACGTTGAAGGCGCGCATTTAAAAACTACGGAACACTTAAGCTTTTTAATGTGCTCTTAAGGCCATTAAATATACTTCTTTAACGCAGAAAATATTACAAAAATGTATTGGCTTATATTTTACTATAAGAGGCAAGCAACATAAAGTTGATGATTAGATGGATATTTTGAGATACGATAGACTCACTTACATTCGAAATGAACGCATGTGTTGCCGTTATAAATATTTACCACACACAGTTAAAATACGTTACAATTATCGTATTTTCTGGTTTATAAATGGTACATCCTCATACGTTTACGGTAATTAACACTTGCATTTGAAAACTATTAGGGAATAATGTTAAATTGCGTATACTGTACTTTCCGTCCCCCTCCCTCTCATGTCTCGCATATTTCACATACACTATATTTCAAAGAAGATTTTAAGTCAAAAATGTGTTTAATAACTTTTAATGTCTAGTTTCGTTACATAACGACTAAATAAAATCTCTCTGGTAGTTCTGAGTTTAATTGCTTTCATGTACGACTTCTTTCCTGTTCCCATTCTTTACTAAGTTTTATTATTATTATTATTTTCCAGACATCCTAATCACAGCTTGGCTTACTCCAGCCTATTCCCGTGATAAGAGTCACATTTAAATTAAACACTGAACCAATGCAAAATAATATAATTTAAAAAGTCAGGTGCGTTCATGCATCACTTAATATACTTGTAATAAATCCTTGCTTAGGCTAAACAAAATCAAGGAAAGTAACTTTAAACACACTGTATGTCGTGCTATGTTAACAATCTGTAGCGAAATTAAAATGAACCATTGCTTACATGTATAGGCCCATATTTTCATTACTACCGCTCTATGAGCATAATTATTTCTAATACAAATTGAAAAAAAGGTTCTGTACTTAACTTTACACAGATAGCTGCACAATTTTGGCGTCTATACTTGGTGTCTGTAATTTACAAGCCACCTTTTACGCCTATTGTGTTTGAAGGAAACCGGTAAGTTATACAGTAGAAACCATATCTGCTATTATCTGAGCAGTTTACAGCTGCACAACCAACAGTTTCACACATTAAAATCACAAAGTATTCGCTGATTCAATTCGCTACACCAGACAAAGCATACAACACTGTCGTCGGATTGGGATTCAAAATGGCGCATCGTCTGAATCCGACACAGCTGTCTGGATGTGCTCGGTCCCACCCAGCTGCTACTTCGACTCCTTGTAACGAAGCATGTTGGGACTTATTCCCATCTACTTGCATTACTATACCTTACGGCGGGGTTTAAGTGATGAAAGATACGTGGAAAGAGCTTTAGATAAAAGGCAGTTGGTCTTCACCTAAATTCTGACTACCTTTCTCTCACTTCAACACTTCCCTCGGCGATATTGCTAGCACACTCGTTCTAATGTCGCGAGATTTAATCGCGTAGCACTGCTCGTGAGGGCCGTAGAACTACCTGCGTCGTCAGGACGTGTAGTTAAATTTTCTGGTCACTAACTTGGCTTCTTCGTTATATCTGATGTTCCCACACAGAAGAAGCGCACAGGTCGTGGATCTTCTTCTCTTGGAGTAATGTGCTGTGGAAGCTTTGGAACTGAACACTAGGCTCGTAGTTAATATTTCAAAAACTCGTGATGCCAGTTGTTTCATAAATTATTATTATTCCGCGAAACAAACGACATATATCACACTGTTCCTGGTTATACACTTGTACAAACATTTCATTGGAACATAATTGTTAATCTTCCTAGTTCCATACGTGCTGACCTGTCGTGCTGAACTCTCAGAACTCTGGCGCAGAAATGCCTGCTACCTTGCAGTGCCATTCCCACGTCCTCTTACTTTTGGCGGGAAGCGCCACTTCTCCAACATAATTATTCATGTGTTTTACATAATTAAAGCTTTTCTAAATAAACAAAACACACCATAATAAACGTTACGCTAAACATAATATTTACAATAAATCATATCAATTTCTATACATTAGTTAATCTAATTGTCATTACTAAAGAAACATAGAGGGGACCTTACACAGAGGTGGGGGGCAGCCAATGAGAATGTTTCTGGGTAGCATTGGCGCGATTTCTCACAGTATTGCAGTATGCTACACCATCCGTTATGTTTTCCCACCCATTCCAGTTGTGACGTGTCCTCCCAGCTACAAAATTTCTTAACACCTGGTACCTTATGGCCCTAAGTCAGCCATCCTACAACCTCCCGATACCAGTGTGGCATAATAATAGGTACGAGTGTAATTAGTGTATTATCATTTACTTTTAAAAACTTTTGTTATTCTTTTTTCTAATGTGACTACCTGAAGTTATTGTCTATTATTTGGCGTTGCAGATATTTGTTTAATTAGCAAATATTAATTAGTACAAGCCAGAGGCGTATTGTTATAGTTCACATACCATAATTTTAGCCATCCTGACAAGGCTAAGTAAATTATATCTGCGTAATATTAAAACAGGTATTATTATGTTTCACAATTAATGTTAAGAATATTATACCTTCATTAGTTTCTGTATAATTACCGTTTATTCCGAAAGTATTGTTTAGAAGCATAGTGTATTATATTTGAAAATTAAGCACTGTAAATATAACAGTGACTTATATATCAATTTACGCTACCTGTTACTGTATGCAGTTGCATGTAATTCAAATCAAATGTTTGTATAGCTTATGGGACTTAACCATGAGGTCATCAGTCCCTAAACTTACAAACTACTTATCAACTAGCTTACACTAAGGACGGCACAAATATCCATGCCCGAGTGGGGATTCGAACCCTCGACCGTAGTGGCCGTGCAGACCGTGACTGGAGCGCCTCAGTCCCCTCGGCCACCGCGGCCGGCGTGCATGTAATTGTTTACTTTTCCACTGTAATTAGTTTACCTAATTAACAATACGTAATTTTCAGACACATTGTTTCGATGATATAAATAGGGTGCTTTCGCGCCATTTAAATGAGTCTTGTTTCGTGTTTGATGGGAGGCACAATCTATGTCACTCTACACTCTAAACAATTGTGGTAAAGTTCTTCTGTGTTAGTCTTGTAGAAAGTGTTTCTACAGTGATTATGAACTAATAATTAATATTTGTGCCACGCTAATTGCATACCTCGAGAACTTGCCTCAGGAGTATTCCACACACGAAATAGTAAACAGTATTATTGACGTGTGGAACGTGCATACCGAGTTGTAGTGACTGTTATTGATGAGGGCTGGCCATAAAAGGAGACAATTGGGCACTATAGTCGGGCCGAAATACGATGATCCCTGGCTCAGCGCCTACTGGGCTGGGAGTCCGCCCCTGTCGCAGAAACTGAATGCAAACTTGTTGCCAAATAGTTCGCTGCCGTACAGTGTAGTTAACTGTCGCTGTTGCCAGACAGAAGTAGAAAATGTGTACAAAGCAGACCAACGCGCGCATGCGCAGATCAACGCTCGCGTTTGACTTACTGCAGTGGTCTGCTGCCGCAGCTTGTGCTCAAAGCCGATTGGCGGAAACACCAGGGATCATCGTATTTCGGTTCGACTGTAGTGATTCATTAAATTGTAAGTGAACTACAATTCTACTTATCGCCTGCATCATTTGTAGTAGACTAGTGTTGCCCCATTTTATTTCAGCCAGTCGTAACCGAGAGCGCCGATCCACGAGAATCTACAAGAGGTAACGAACTACGAGCCAAGTACGTCACACCCTGAGGACCCATCCTCGGAAGTCAGTGCTACTGGTAGCCCTGTAGACATGTCTCCGGTCGATTTTCTCCTTCCTACCTGAGGCTGGGAGTCAGCACCCTCAGATGCCTGGCGTTAAGCAGGAAGCAGGAAGTCCTGGCGACGACTTCCGCGTTGACGCCAGGGGGTACAACCCTCCGTGATGCAGTGTTGTCGAAAGACGCCGCGTTATCGGAAGAAAACCAGATTCATGAGCAGCAAAAGACAGCCGTATCTGCCCTCTCGACTAGAGATCAGTACCTCGAAGACTCCGCCAGTGACACTAGCCTGCGCTGGTTCATCCGGAAACACAGTATCGTAATGATGGCATCGAGTGCAGCAATGGACCTGTTATCGATCCCTTTTATGAACAAGTGCCCTCAACCTGCAGGAGCTGGAGTATTTGAGAGTTGCTGAGGGTGACGCCAAGCTCTGTTTGTAATGACCGCACATGTACTAGTTACTTCCGTTATAGTCCCTTGACCGTTTACTGCTGACTTCTGCCTCCACTACTTGATCATGTGCAAGAGTAACGTGAAGTTGCGAAATGTCTATCGAGGCAACGCACCTTGCCGTCTCACTACCTTTGGTTTTCTGTCGCAGTCGTATCTCAGGAAGCGGCTACACGGGTAGCGGGGACTGTGTGGCGTGGACTGGGCGGTTTTTAGGTTAGATGGCCTCGGGAATACACAAAATGGGTTTCAGTCTCAAAGGGGGCAGGTCAGACACGGGAAGAAAGTAGACATAAAAACCATTGGTGTAACAGTTGTAAATTGTCGTAGCTGTGTTGGGAAAATTCCACAGCTCCAAGCGCTGATAGAAAGTACTGAGGCACAAATCGTTATAGGTTCTGAAAGCTGGCTGACGCCTGAGATAAATTCGGCCGAAATTTTTTCAAAGGGCCAAATGGTCTTCAGAAAGGATACAATAAATAAAACAGGGGGTGGCGTGTTTATTGCTGTTACAAACGGTTTATCCTGCAACGAAATTGAGGCAGATACTTCCTGTGAATTGGTCTGGGTAGAAGTTATACCTGACCACCGAAATAAATTAATAATTGGATCTTTTTATCGGCCCCCTGACTCAGACGATGCGGTTGCAGAAATGTACAAAGAAAGCTTGAATCATATTTCAAATAGGTATCCGAAGCATACTGTTATAATCGGTGGCGACTTTAATTTACCCTCGATATGTTGGCATAATTACGTATTCAAAACCGGGGGCAAATATAAAACATCGTCCGAACTAGTTCTGAATGCTTTTTCTGAGAACTACTTCGAACAGTTAGTTCATGAACCCACTAGAATAGTACGTGGTTGCGAAAATACTCTTGATCTCCTAGCAACAAATAATCCCGAGATAGTAAAGAGCATCAAAACAGATACAGGGATTAGCGAACATCGAGTTGTAGTAGCGAGACTGAAGACGAAGTGAACACTCCAGTATTCAATCCAAGAACAGCTGCCAGCATGCGAAACTTAGAAGTAGATGTTCCTGGAGTAGTAGAACAACTTAAGTCACTAAACAAAAATAAATCTTCCGGGCCAGATTGTATACCAACTAGATTCCTCTAAGAGTGTGCTGATGCAATAGCTCCGTACTTAGCTATAATTTACAACCGATCACTCAGCGAAAGATCCGTACCCAAAGACTGGAAAGTTGCCCAAATTACTCCAATATTCAAGAAAGGCAATAGGAGTGATCCCCAAAATTACAGGCCTATCTCATTGACGTCGATTTGCAGTAGGATTTTGGAACATATACTTTGTTCGAATATTATGAACTACCTCGAAGAGAACGACCTATTAACCAGTAGTCAACACGGATTCAGAAAGTATCACTCTTGCGAAACACAGCTGGCCCTTTATTCACATGAAGTGTTAAGTGCCATCGACAAGGGATCACAAATCGATTCCATATTTCTGGATTTCCGGAAGGCTTTTGATACTGTACCCCACAAGCGGCTTCTAATGAAATTGCGTGCTTATGGAATATCTCCCCAATTGTGCGATTGGATTCACGATTTCCTGTCAGAAAGGACACAGTTCGTTGTAATTGACGGTAAGTCATCGAGTAAAACAGAAGTGATATCTGGCGTTCCACAGGGAAGCGTTATTGGTCCCCTACTCTTCCTCGTGTTTATAAACGATTTAGGAGATAATCTGAATAGCTCCCTTAGACTGTTCGCGGATGATGCTGTCGTTTATCGGTTAGTGAAGTCAACAGAGGATCAAAAGCAACTGCAAAGCGATTTAGACAAAATTTCTACTTGGTGCGAAAATTGGCAATTGACACTAAATAAACAAAAGTGTGAAGTAATACACATGACCACTAAAAGAAATCCGCTGAACTTCAATTACGCGATAAATCAGTCACACCTTAAGGTCGTAAATTCTACCAAATACCTAGGAGTTACAATTACGAACAACTTTGACTGGGGAGAACACATAGAAAATATTGTGGGGAAGGCGAACCAAAGGTTACGTTTCATTGGCAGAACGCTTAGACGATGCACCAGCTCCACCAAAGACACTGCCTACATCACACTTGTGCGTCCTCTCCTGGAGTACTGTTGCCCTTTGTGGGACCCTCACCAGGTGGGACTGACGGAAGATATTGAGAAGGTTCAGAGAAGGGCAGCTCGTTTTGTTTTATCATGTTACGGGGGGGGGGGGGGAAGCGTCACGGAAATGTTGCACGAATTGGGGTGGAAATCATTAAAAGAAAGACGTTATTCATTGCGGCGTGATCTGTTTGCGAAGTTTCAATCACCGACTTTTAGTTCTGAATGTGAAAATATTTTGCTAGCACCCACCTACTTAGGGAGACATGACCATCCCAATAAAATAAGAGAAATCAGATCGAAAACGGAACGATTTAGGTGTTCTTTCTTCCCGCGCGCTATTAGAGAATGGAACGGTAGAGAAAAGTTATGAAGGTGGTTAATGAACCCTCTGCCAGGCACTTTAATGTAATTTGCAGAGTATCTATGTAGATGTAGATGTAGATCTCCGCCGAGTTTGAATTTTCTCTGCCGCGTGTGGTTTGCATCGTGGCACTGGTCCGTTTTCCTTCCAACTCACCAGAATGGTTTCTGCTTCTGCCTACAGCTCAGCCCTTGCTATCGATTGTGGCGACATGAATGACTTCTAATATAAATTATATTTTCCAGACAGGTGTGATAATTAAAGAACCATCAGTTTAATAATTCATGGCTGGAAAATACTATCACGAATTACTTACGGGAGCATGGAAAAGCTGATATAATCCGACCTCGGGGAAGATCGGTTTGGATTCAGGAGAAATGTTGGAACATTGGAGGCAATATTCACATTACGTTTTTTTTTCCAAAATAGATTAAGGAAAGGCAAACATGTATTTCTACCTTTTGTAGATTTGGAGGAAGCCTTTGACAATTGAGTCAAATATAGGGAACGGAAGGTTATTTATAAATTGCAAAAACCAGACAGCAGTTATCAGAGTTGAAGGGCATGAAGGGATGCAGAGGTTGGGAAGAATGTAAGACAGGGTTGTAGCCTTTCAACAATGTTATTCAATTTGTACTCGTACATTGAGCAAGATATAAAGGAAAGCAAGGATAAATTTGGTGAAGGAACCAAATTTCAGGGCGAAGAAATAAAAACATTGTGTTTTGCCGATGACATTCAAATTCGTGGAAGGGACGTGCAAGGACAGTTAAACGGAATGGACGGTGTGTTGAAAGGTGCGTATAAGATGAACATTAATAATCGTAAAACAAGGGTAATAGAGCAGAGTCTAAGAAAATCAGGCGATGTTGAAGGAACTGGATTAGGTAACAAAACAATAAAGGTGTTAGATGAGTTTTGTTACGTCGGCAGTAAATTAACATATGATGATCGCAGTAGAGAGGGTGTAAAATACAGAATGGCAATGAGAAGAAAAGCGTTTTTGAGAAAGGGAACTTTGTTAACATGGAATATTAATTTAAGCGAAAGAAAGTCCTTTCTGCGGGCATTTGTGTGCAGTGTTGTCTTGTATGAGAGTGAAACTTGGACGATAAACAGTGTGGACAGGAAGAGAATAGATGCTTTTGAAATATGGTGCTACAGAAGAATGCTGGGAAGATTAGGTGGGTAGATCGAATAACTAATGAAGAGGTACTGAACAGAATTGGAGAGAAAAGGAATTTTTGGCATACCTTGACTAAAAGAAGGGATCGACTGGAACGACCAGTGATCTTTATATAACCTGGATGTATAACTCTGAGCATAGAACTGTAGCGTGCATGCACATTCGTATGTTTTGCACAAGAATTTGCATTCTCCGCCATGTTGTAATTACTCAAACGATTTTCCATCAGTTACCTCGTGACAAATAACAGCTAGATTACCTCTGGATTTGAAATTTATGTCAATATACGAAGTAGCAGATTCGCGTGAGTACGGAATCGAAACATATTACCTTTTCGTTTTCTTGTAGTACTGCATAGCAGCCATGTTGTAATTAGTCAAGAGATAGACTATGAACATCTTTGGCTGGTACGCTCAGAAATCCGTAGTTCAACATCCAGGTAACATAAAGATCACTGGGTAGGACACATTCTTAGACATCACGGAATGGTGAATTTAGCCTTGGTGGCAAGTGTGTGGGGTAAAAATCGCAGAGGGAGACCAAGTCATAAATACAGTTAACAGATTCAAATACATGTAGGTTGCCGTTCTTATGAGGAAATGAAGAGGCTCAGGATAGAGGAGGGTGGAGAGCTGCATCAAACCAGTCCCCGGACTGAAGTCCACAAAGCAACATTTTGCTACTCTTTAATATTACGTGGCGTAACAGCGCATATAGAGAATACACTGAGTTGACAAGTCATGGGTGAAGCAACATTTTGCTACTCTTTAATATTATGTGGCGTAACAGCGCATAGAGAGAATACACTGAGTTGACAAGTCATGGGTGCCTCTTAACATCGTGTGGGACCTCATTTTGCCCACCGAAGTACTGCAGCTTGTCGTTACACAGTGTCAACTCACATGCACGAATATTGAGCCATTCTGTTTCTAGAGCCATCAGTAATCGCGAAAGTGTCGTCAGGGCACGATTTTTTGCAGAAACTGACCTCTCTTTTGTGTCCCACATATGTTCGATAGATTCATGTCAGGCGATGTGGGTGATCGAATCATTGGCTGGAATTGTCCAGAATGTTCCTCAATCCAATCGTGAACAAATGTGGCCTGGTGACACGGGTCTCCTAGCAGCCGGACATAAGCGTTTCCATTCAATGATCAATTCCGTTGGACCAGAGGACCCAGTCCATTGCATGTCAAAACAGCCGACACTATTGTTTGGTCTTCACCACCTTCTGCATTGCATTGTTGTTCATGGTGTCACGGGATCCTTGCCACACTCGGAACCTTCCATCAAATCTTACCAAATTAAATAGGGATACACATGAGCAAGTTTTCCAGTCGTCTCGTGTCCAACCCATACGGTCACTGGCGCAAGAGATTTGCTGAGGGCGACGCTGTGCTGTTAGCAAGGGCCCTCGTGTCTGTCACCTGCTGTCATAGACCATTAACATAAAACTGTGCCGAATTTATTGCATCCAATAAAATAAGCTCACGGAACAACCTCATTCAGAGGCTCTGCAGAACTAACTGGGTCGCATCAGAAGACACACTATACTCCGTTCACCGAAACGAGAGACGTACTGTAAACACACTGAGGCCGATGGTTACTTCCCTTGTGACACGGTTACAAGGGAAGTAACCACGTTTTCTTTTAATACGTTTTAGATTTTATTTGTCTCGGGTTTTAAAGATTCTTGTATATTTTATCTGATGATGAGGGCTTGGCCCTTGAAACGCGTCATATTTTAGTGTTTTATACACAATCCATGTGGTTGAGCCTACTTGACAAAATAATAAAACCTTTCCTTATATTTTAATCTAAATTGTGTTCCAAATCACCCCAGGAGTTGAGATGATTTGGAACACTGACTCTTTTGATAAATAATTACGTTTAAAACATGTGGAGGGGTTGATTGGAACACAGTAAGCACATCTAACAGAACTTTGTTGTGGAGGATGCATTTATATTACGTCTGTTTAATTTTAATTAATGCTCATTACTAGGTGGAACACCTCTCACTGTCTGCTCCAAATTTCTGAAATAGTTTTCTATCTTAACTGTTAACTTGCACCCTACCTTTCTTTATATTTTCACTTAAACGTACTGAAAGATCCTTGTTACGTGAGAGCAGATTTTTCACCCACTCATATCTAGGCCTATTGCCAACATATCTCTTTCCCACTCTTCCACTTCTGTACAAATATCACTTCACCATATCCCGAACCTCACTTGTCGTAATTGACTGGCCTCATTCTGCACATATTTGAATAAACCACTGATTAAAGCCCTCTCTTCTTCTACTACCAAGACGGCTTGTCCACCTATTTTCAAATGATTATTATTTAACTTCCTTGAGAGTGTACTAACAGGTATTCCATATTTTTAGAAACATTTCTGAGAGATATTTTACGTGTCTTGACTTCATTCAAAGCTTTCTGGAGGCTTATCTCGCTATAGTTTTGATAGCCAGCTGGCCCAATCTTCATTTTGTACACTCGCAGCATGTTCCAATTCACCCTGGAAAAATACTATTTTGCATAGTTATACCTCTACCTAACAAACAACGTAAGCAAACATAAGCTAACTTGTCACACATCATGACTGATAGTTGCCCTTAACATACCAATATCAGAAAATTGTTTAGAAAGCTAACCCTCTTCCTTTCATTGAAAGTTATTGGCTATTAAAATGAAAGCATAATATTGACTAAACTGAGTTTGAATTAACATGTTTCTTTATTGGTGTGACGTTTAATAATAATAGTGATTGTTGTTCAATAATACACAGATGAACAAGATACTAAATTTCTGCAATCAGTCAGTTCGCGAAATAAATTCTCGCAGTTGAATTATTAGAAAGTGGTTTGTGGTTTTCCAAATTTCTCTCTCAGTCAAATGTATACTGTAGTCAGTGAGCCTTATGCAGACTACGTATTGTTCTTGCTGTGTTCAAAAATATCCGTTGCGCTTTCTATCAGTTTAAACCCACTGTTTCCTAATTAACTGTGCAGGTATTAATATTAGGGCCATAACTAAACAGAATTATAGTGTTAATGAATAAAAAATGTGTTTATCTAATCTTTAATCAGCTTGATTGGAAAATTAGTTATTATTAGTGTTAACTACCAACTGATGACAATTATTAATGCTGCATTTAACACCAGATTAGTTTTCAAAGAGTAGCTTTTGAAACAGACCTCCTTCAGCTGGCTCACTATTGCTAAATCCTTGTAGCGACCCTGCTTTTCCAATCAATAGAACAGCCTTACCTTTATCCCACCAACCAACATACCAGTTTTACTTTCTTGCATTTAATGGAGGCCTCCATATTAACGACTTTTATCACAATAAGTGTTCTGCTTTATTACATTTTGTCAGAGAATAATTACGTAATTTTACTTTGAATGGTTGTTGCTTATTCGCAATTAACATTGTTCCTAGCCTTAGTACCTAAGCCATTCTAAGATGCAAATGCAACGGTAGATACGCAAAAGTATCCGCACGTCGTTAACGAATGGGTACTACATACAATGTTGTTGTTGTGGTCTTCAGTCCAGAGACTGGTTTGATGCAGCTCTCCACCCTACTCTATCCTGAGCAAGCCTTTTCATCTCCTCATAAGAACAACAACCCACATCCACTTGAATCTGCTTACTATACGCGTATCTTGGTCTCCCTCTACGATTTTTACCCCACACACTTCCCTCCAACGCTAAATTCACAATTCCTTCATGTCTAAGAATGTGTCCTACCAATCTATCCCTTCTTTTAGTCAAGGTATGCCAGAAATTTCTTTTCTCCCCAATTCGGTTCAGTACCTCCTCATTAGTTATGCGATCCACCCACCTAATCTTCAGCATTCGTCTATAGCACCACATTTCAAAAGCCTCTATCCTCTTTCTGTCCACACTGCTTATCGTCCATGTTTCACTCCCATACAAGGCAACACTCCATACAAATGCCTTCAGCAAGGACTTCCTTAGGCTTAAATCAATATTCGATGTTAACAAATTTCTCTTTTTCAAAAACGCCTTTCTACCCATTGCCATTCTGCATTTAATATCATCTGTACTGCGACCATCATTTGTTATTTTACTGCCCAAGTAACAAAACTCATCTACCTCCTTTATTGTTTCGTTACCTAATCTAATTCCTTCAGCATCACCTGATTTTCTTACACTGCATTCCATTACCCTAGTTTTACTCTTGTTAATGTTCATCTTATATGCACCTTTCAGCACACTGTCCATTCCGTTCAATTGCTCTTCCAGGTCCTTTGCTGTATCTGACAGAATTACTATGTCGTCGGCAAAACGCAATGTTTTTAATTCTTCACCCTGAACTTTAATTCCTTCTCCAAATTTCTCCTTGCTTTCCTTTATAGCTTGCTCAATGTACAAATTGAACAACATTGGGGAAAGGCTACAACCCTGTCTTACTCCCTTTCCAACCACTGCATCCCTTTCATGCCCTTCAACTCTGACAACCGCTGTCTGGTTTTTGTACAAGTTGTAAATAACCTTACGCTCCCTATATTTTACTCCTGCTTGCTTCAGAACTTGAAAGAGTTTATTCCAATCAACATTGTCAAAAGCCTTCTCCAAATCTACAAAAGCTAGAAATGTTGGTTTGCCTTTTCTTAATCTATCTTCTAGGATAAGCCGTAAAGTGAGTATTGCCTCCCGTGTTCCTACATTTCTCCTGAACCCAAACTGATCTTCCCCGAGGTCGGCTTCTACCAGCTTTTCCATCCTTCTGTATATAATTCGTGTTAATATTTTGCAACCATGACTTATTAAACTGATGGTTCTGTAGTTTTCACACCTGTCTGCACCCACTTTCTTTGGAATGGGGATTATAACATTTTTCTTAAAGTCTGAGGGTACTTCACCTGTCTCATACATCTTACACACAATGTGAAACAATTTTGTCATGGCTGGTTCTCCCAGAGACTTCAGTAGCTCTGACGGGATATCATCTACTCCAGGGGCCTTGTTTCGACTTAGATCTTTCAGTGCTCTGTCAAATTCATCTCTCAGTATAGTATCTCCTATTTCATCATCATCTACATCCTCTTCCCTTCCTACAATAGTGTCTCGAAGTGCATTTCCTTTGTAGAGCCCCTCTATATACTCTTTCCACCTTTCAGCTTTCCCTTCTTTGCTGAGAACTGGTTTTCCATCAGTGTCCTTGATATTCATAGAGCTGTTTTTCTTATCGCCAAATGTTTCTTTTATTTTCCGGTAGGCTGTATCTATTTTTCCCCTATTTATACATTCTTCTACATCCTTGCATTTGCCTTCTAGCCATTCCTGCTTAGCCATTTTGCATTTCCTGTCAATCTCATTTCTTAGTCGTCTGTACTCCATTTTGCCTGTTTCATTTACTGCATTTTTATACTTTCTCCTTTCATCGATTAAATTTAGTATCTCCTGTGATATCCAAGGATTCTTTGTAGGTCTTGCCTTCCTACCTATCTTGTCCTCTGCTGCCTTCACTATTTCATCTCTCAATTTTACCCATTCCTCCTCAACTGTTTTATTTTCCCGTGTTTCTGTCAATTGTTGCCTGAAGCTCCCTCTGAAATTCTTAAGAACTTCAGGTTCCTTCAATTTATCTAGGTCCCATCTCCTTATGTTCCTACCTTTCTGTAGTTTCTTCAGTTTCAGCCTACAGTTCATAACCAACAAGTTATGGTCAGAGTCTATGTCTGCCCCTGGGTATGTCCTACACTTCAAAACCTGGTTCCGAAATCTATGTCTTACCATTATAAAATCTATCTGGTATCTCCCGGTGTCTCCTGGTCTCTTCCACGTATACAACCTTCTTTTGTGATTCTTAAACCAGGTGTTTGTTATAACTAAATTATGTTCCGTGCAAAATTCTACCAGGCGGCTTCCTCTTTCATTCCTTTTGCCCAGACCATATTCACCCACTATCTTCTCTTCCCTTCCTTGTCCTACTACCGAATTCCAGTCTCCCATCACAATTAAGTTTTCCTCTCCCTTAATTGTCTGAATAATTTCCTTTAGCTCCTCATATATTTCTACATACAATATGTTTTAGCAATAGTCAATAAACCTTGTAGAATCATAAATAATGGAAAGCAACTGAAAGCTTAAATACAATCTCATTTCATGATAAGATATAACAAAGTTGAGCTACATTTCTGTTAACAGATGCAAAAATACTGTATTACTTTTTAAATGGAACATGTATGATGACTCTGTGTGGCATTTCTGGCCGTTAGACCCCCGTAGGGAACGTGTTCAGCCTGCTTGGTGCAAGTGCTTTAGGTGACGCTACTTGGGTGACTGGCGCGTTGATGATGTTAAAATGATGATGATGACAACGCCCATTCCCCAAGTAAAGAAAATCCCCAACCACACCGGGAATCGAACCTTGGCTCACTGCGTAGCAACGCACCACACTGTACACGGTTTTTCTTTTTTCAGGTAGTTCCGGTACTTTGCTGTCGTTTGTTCATGTTCGTTCTTGGTTGTCCAACGGACTACAGAGGCGGACATGAAACATGTATGAAATAATATCATCCGTATTGAAAATTAAAAATTAATAAAAACGCAAGGAAAAAAAAATGAAAAGAATGGAATTCAATTCAGCGATCCACCGATTACGGAGTTCAAAACAGTGGCGTACATAAGGGGGAAGGTGGGGGGGGGGCAAATGGCCTGCCCCCCCCCCATCACCCCCGAAATAATGAAAATGAAGAAAAAATAGCTATATTTTTTATGATTTAATGTCAACAATAACAATGCTTGATCTCGGAAAAGTAAAACGAGTATCAGTGCAAATTATCTTCTGAACATGAATAGCAAAGCTGAGACAAAATATCATGGGGTGTTTCCTTAAAATTACTTATTGTTACATTAGTCTTTCCCCCTCCCCCCTACCCCCCTCCCTGAAAATATGTGCTATATTCGCCACTGGTTGAAACACTAACCGTATAATCACTGCTGCTTGTGCTGATAACAGTAATGCACAGGTACCCAAATTACGCGAAAACTTCTGTTGTGAATCTGCCTAATATGCTTTAATAGTGCACCTTACTGCTTGCACATTACGTTGACCTAATGGACAACTAAAAGTGTACAAGGTTTGAAGAAAATCCATTGTAAGTTACGGCACGTTAACTTTGCCAAAATGCCTTGCAATCTAAAAAAAAAAAAAAAAAAAAAAAAATCAGCCAATATCTGAAAGAAACAAATGTTGACAACTCACCAAGGAAGAGCGGCGGCTGTAGACAGGTTGCCTCGTTCGCCACCAGAGCGCGCAGAGTCGCTTTCACCGCGTCATCGGGCTCCGAGCACGTGTCAAACACTTGCACACCTGAAACGGTAGAAGCAGGATTATTCACAAGGCAAGTACATGGGCTCGAACAAACATATCTGTATGAATGTTTGGTTACAGAATCTCTACGTACACCTCAGTGTTCTGGTGGGTGTCGTTTTTCTGCAAAGCTCTGCAACCATGCTCTAGATAGCACTGTAGATGTAATTGTAAACGCCATACGTAATGCAGATATCTTAACTATAACTTATGTAATAGGACTGATGACCCCGTAGTTAAGTCCCATAAACTATACAAACATTTGAACATTGAAACAACTTATGTAATAATCATCGTACATGTTCTCTAGCGAATTGTCATCAAAAGTCGTGATGACAGATGCAATTTTAACCTTCTTCCCGACAGACTGTTGGTATTCACTGCCACTGCTTCCATCGCCTCTTCCTGTACTTACCGTAGCACTACCGCTTGCAATGAGTTGTTCGTCATTATCATCCCTATTATCATTATTATGAGTTTGTTACAACAGTATATAACTTATGATCATATTTCTGTACCATAACATATACGAGAAAGCATGCAAATGATTCATCTTCTACACTAATACCATCTTCACGAAGAAGGGTTCTTCGTAACTTCATCTCAACTAATCTCAATAAATTAGCAGGATTGATTAGTAATCGCCGCCCCATCTCTCGCTTCACCACACAAATAACATCACAAAACGCAACTTCGGAGGCACACTGCACCGTCCCTACTGGCGAACCGACAGGTCAAAGTGCAGTGCGGCATGGCACACGCAGAGGCCTCTAACGGACGACTGCAGAGTTTTGCAGATGCGGGAGTACTTTCCTTGTCTGTGACGTACCGCGACTGATTATAGCTTTGTAACACGAAGAGGGGACATTACAACAGGTAGTACTTGTTTTAACAGCATCTGTGTGCCTCATTAAAAATTACAGTCAAACGAGTGTGAGACATCTGTTAAAAAGTTCAAAGACTCACCTATGAATTTGTGCCAATGTTCGTATTTGTAGCAAAAGTCCATAGGGATGGGAATTACCAACCAATTAAAACCGATACCGGTATCTTAGTTCTTAATAACTGGTTTTATTCGGTATTTATTTGGTGTCGGTTGTAACCCTTTTTTTCTCAGTTATTGTCAATAAACGGGTAAAAACACCGGTTTAACTACTTTCTGTACTAGTGATTCTAAATGTGTTTTTGTTATTAAATAATTTTCAAAATATTGAAAACTTGTAATGTTTACTCCTAAAATTTCGCATGTTGTGTCAGGGGTTTGAATCCTTTCTCGGGCATGGATGTTTGTTTTGTCTTTAGTATAAGGTAGTTTATAAATAGAATGAAACTTTCCACTCTGCAGCGGAGTGTGCGCTGATATGAAACTTCCTGGCAGATTAAAAGTGTGTGCCGGAACCGGGACTCGAACATGCGACCTTTGCATTTCGCGGGCAAGCGCTCTACCGACTGAGCTACCCCGACACGACTCACGATGCCGCCACACAACTTTAATCTGCCAGGAAGTTTCAGTTTATAGTTTGTAAGTTTAGGGACTGATGGCTCCGCAGTTAAGTCCCATAAGCTTAACAAAGATTTGAACATTTGGTTATAGCAGAAACAGAAAATGTAATCAGTTGATTATTTAAGAACACTCCCGAATCAGAATCGAGCAACAAACGCATAGCATAAGACTTAATATAACTGTTGTGCAGAAATCAGTGCACCTGTTGGCTTGTGGCATGGCATATTAGACGACGCGTATGCATGTGCAGTGAGAATGACTTGACTCATTATATTGGTGAGGTGTCTGATCTTTCGGACATGGGCAGTGACAAGAGCGTGACAGTATAAGGGTTGTTTGTGTGTGTGTGTGTGTGTGTGTGTGTGTGTGTGTGTACAAAAAATATGTGTTTCTTAAGTAGCCTTCCTTTCGAAGTTTTTTTTATAGATTCTACATCGATTACATCAAAACAAATATTTGTAGTAAAAATTGGTCTCTTCCGGGGTATTTGGGGCCGCCTAATTTCCATTCTCTCTCCAATATACCCAGGCCACTAAAATACATGTCCTTATTTTTATTATAACAAATCCAATTTTTTTAGGAAAATCGGGAAATGACACTTAATGCTTCTGCTTCAGTACCAAAAAAGAAACTCTGTCTATATTAGCCAATAATTCTCAATAACAACGTACAACTTGGGAACTCAATCACGTGTCAAAAAGTTTTGGAGCTACATGGACACGAAAATCGATTGTGACAGTGGAAAATAGATTTATGCGAGATGAAGAAAAATTCGTGCACTCAGACTTCGCAGCATGACTCGTCACATATTACATAACATACAACACACAGTGCGTTGTTCTCGACGGAGGGTGTTCATCAAAGACGAGTGTATCGTCAGGCGTGCCCCAGGGGAGTGTGATAAGAACGCCATTATTTTTTATCTATATAAATGGTCTGATGGACACAGTAACTTGTAATTTGCGGCTGGTGATGGTGCTGTGGTGTATGGGAGGGTGTCGTCTTTAATTGACTGTAATAGCATATACGATCATTTGGACAAAATTTCTAGTTGGTGCGGAGAGTGGCAGCTAGCTCTCAATGTAGAAAAATATATGGTGATGCGCATGAGTAGGAAAAACAATCGCATAATGTTCGAATGCAGCATTAGTAGTGAGCTTCTTGATGCAGTCGCTTCATTCAAATATGTAGGCATAACATTGCAGAGCGATATGAAATGGAACGTACATGTAAGGACAGATGTGAGTAAGGCGTACAGACGACTTCGGTTTATTGGGAGAAGTTTGGGTAGATGTACTTTATCTGTAAAAAAGAACGCGTATAAAACGCTTGTACGACCACGTCTTAAGTATTGCTCAAGTGTTTGGGACCCACAGCAGTTCATTTTAAAAGAAGACATGGAAGCAGTTCAGCGGCGAGCAGCTATGTTCGTTACTGGTAGGTTCGACCAATGTGCGAGTGTCACAGAAATGCTGCGGGAACACAATTGGGGATAGCTGGAGGAAAGACGAAGTTCTTTGCGGGAAATTTTGTTTATGAAATTTAGAGGACCGGAATTTGAAGGTGAGTGTAGAACGATCTTTCTGCCACCTACATACATTTCGTGTAATGATCAGAAAGACAAGAGAAATTAGGGCTCGTACGGAGGCATATTCAATTTGTACATTGAGCAAGCTTTGAAGGAAAGAAGGAGACATTTGGAGAGGGAATTAATGTTCAGTTAGATGAAATAAAAACTTTGCGGTTTGCCGATGACATAGTAATTTTGTCAGAGACTGCAAAGGATCTGGAAGAGGAATTGAATGGAATGGAAAATGTCTTGAAAGGAAGATATAAGATGAACATTAACAAGAGTAAAACGAGGGTAATGGAATATAATGTCAGAAAATCAGGCGATGCTGAAGGAATTAGATTAGGTAATGAGACAATAAAAGTAGTAGATGAGTTTCGTTATTTGGGTAACAAGATAAATTCTGATGATCGAAGTAAAGAAGATATAAAATGCAGAATGGCTATGGGAAGGAAAGCGCTTCTAAAGAAGAGAAACATGTTAACATCCAATATTAATTTAAACGTTAGGAAGTCCTTTCTGAAAGCAGTTGTCTGGGAGTGAAATGTGGACGATAAGGAGTTCAGACAAAAATATGATAGAAGCTCCTGAAATGTGGTGCTACAGACGAATGCTGAAAATTAGATGGGTAGCAGTAAGAGGCCGTTAACGATTGGCAATCAGGCAAAGTGTAATCACGTGTCCGATAAGTACCTTTGTCGGCATCTGTGCAGTTGTTGGAGTGAAAAGAGTTTGGGTCAGTATGCAGGAGATCATGAGTTCGGTTGTCTAGGTCGAGGTGTGTTTGGTTTTATTTGCATAATTTAATCTGCATGATACAGTAACTGTCGTCTTCATCGTCATACAACAACTGCAGGAAAATAGTTGCAGTTTTGTATTACAGAAATGGAAATGCAACCATTTTCATTGGTCAGCTTTTAAAGATGTCTTTCGTATGAGGGGGACGCGAATTGTTTCGCGGCACTAGATCTACTAAATCCCAAACCTGTTATCTTCGTGGAGAGAAGCAAAACAGTTCGCGTCCACGTCGTACAAAGGCTTGTTTCAAAGCTAACCAACGAAAGCTATTGTACACTGCTCAAAACAATTCGGGGATCAGGTGAGACACCATACACAAATACAGTATAATAGTGAAAAGGTCGTTCTCGTTCTCGTCTAATATGATGTGTGATCACCTCAGAGAGCCAGTACAGTCGCACTCCTGCGTGGTATGATCAGTCTGAGGCTATCAATTATCTATTACGGGATAATTGCACATTTTTTCCGTGAGTGCAATATCCAGTTTTGTAGCCGTAGTGGGAGGTGCTGGTCTGCAATGCGTGTACCAACTGCATCACAAACATGGCCAATCAGTTTTAAAATCAGTGAACAAGCTGACCACTCCATTCCCTCGGCCTCAAGTATGTTGTCCACCAGTGCAGCTCTGTAGGGATGAGCGTTATCGTCAACTAGAAGAAACACATCTCCAATGGCACCTGCGTATGGCACAACAAAAGGTCGAGAGATCTCGTCCGTACACCTCTGAGCATTCAAAGTGCCATTCTGGACGACATAGAGATCCGTACTTGTGCCAATAGTGACTCCTGCCACACTATCCGTGTATGTAGCTTTGTATCTAGCTTGAAAATTTCTGCGAGTTTGGCCTATATATGATTTCTGACAGGTGTTACACGTAATTTTGTAGATACCCGGATTATTGTATTTTAGTGTGTGTTAGGCCAAACAGACAGAAATTTAAAAGCTAGATACAAAGAACACACAAGAGACAGTGAAAATAATCCATCTAAATTCTATCAACATTTAATCACGGAAAAACACGATGTAAAACCTTTAGAGGAAGCCTTAAAAATTTTACACATTATACAAAAAATTTCTCAAGGAAATCGAACTATATCCCCATATACACAACCAGAAAGATGTACTAAATGAACAAATCGAACTCAAACATAAAAAATACATCGAAAATTTTATTCACATTATAAACAAACAAGAGAATGGATAAACACCAAAGATTCTAAATCCATAGTAAAACTCCAATACAAAAAACCAATAAACCAAAGATATTAATGTATAAATTACTGGTAACCATGTAAATTTATAATATCGTTGGATGCTGCCACCACAGACTGCCACTGTGGAAAACTGATAAACAATCTAATCATATAACCAGTGCTGCTGCACATATATAGATAAGCATTACATCAGCTTCTATAATCAATTGGGCAGCAAATAAACAACAACAATATTATAAGTAATGTAAGTAAAACTTTGTAAAACATTTATGTAATTACGTTATAAGAATATATGTAACAACTCTTTTATATTACTTGTATTACAGAACACCTGATGCTGGCCTAAGGCCGAAATAAACTTATAGTGAGTCAATAAAGTTAAAGCAGTGTTAAAATAATTTATAATTATTGTGGTATTGAAATAAGCAGATTTGTTCGAATTCCACGTTGTCTCTATATCAAGGAACGACGATTGTGAGGCTGAACAATCTGGGAACAGAATCCGGCGCCATTCGTTGCGATTCCAATCCTGATGATCCTGCACCCAGTTTCTGTGACCGATGAGCAGTGTAGTTTGGTCCCTTGAACCCCTAACCCAGTTTCTGCGGACTTAACAGTGTCGTAGATTGAATGGGACAAACACAATTGGCCTACGTGCGTAGAGGCCACGTTCCCGAAGGCAATTTCGGATTCTATGTGTTGATACCGCGTGGCCTGTTGCTACGTCAAGGATGGCCGAGGGGACTGAGGCGCTCCAGTCACGGTCTGCACGGCCACTACGGTCGGGGGTTCGAATCCCCCCTCAGGCATGGATATTTGTGCCGTCCTTAGTATTAGTTCATAAGTAGTTTGTAAGTTTAGGGACTGATGACCCCGTAGTTAAGTCCCATAAGCTATACAATCATTTGAACATTTTTTTGGTGCTGGGCAGCTGAGTTGCATTCAGCGTCCTATCTCGACGGGCTGTAAATCGGAGCCGGCCGCGGTGGCCGAGGAGACTAAAGCGCTCCAGTCACGGTCTGCACGGCCACTACGGTCGGGGGTTCGAATCCCCCCTCGGGCATGGATATTTGTGTCGTCCTAGTTCGTAAGTAGTTAATAAGTAGTTTGTAAGTTTAGGGACTGATGACCCCGTAGTTAAGTCCCATAGACTATACAAACATTTGAACATTTGTAAATCGGAGATAAAGGCGATGTCTCGCTGAAGTTACCCGTTGAAAATTTTGGCTTTGCCTTTTTTTAACGGTTCCTGTTGTCTAAAATCACGTCCAGGGCCTGGAAATTACATTTTAGGATACTCCAATAGCTACAGCCACTTCCCTCCGTGTCTGGCCCACTTCCAACCTTCTTATGGCTCTCCATGTCATAGCTTGGACTAAGTCACGTTGTTGTTGCATTGAACTACCTGCTCACTACACTATCTGAACCCAACTGCTTGTGTAATTCGTTTAGTACGGTAAACACAAGTTAACACCAACCCCCTCTGCAGCAACTTTCTGTTATTAGCACTATCTCTGTTGCCGCCGTGTTGTTGTCACCACTCCGTTGAACCGACAGAAAGACGTCGAAAAATTTTAGTTCTTTCTGCCAGTGACAGTACTTCAGATCAATTTGGTTCTTCGTAGTACATAACTGCAAATGTTTTGTCGAATTGCTATATCATGATTAAGACCTCAGATACAGTATCACACATACTAAATTTAGCAAGAAATATTCCTCGTCCTAGCATCGACACCGCCCCCTCGCTTCTCGACTTCCTGAATGCTAAGCACAACTGTATCAACTGCAATAACTTGCACAGCACTACTACCATGAGCTGATTGAGTTAGTTCCCATATAGTATGTAATTGTAGTGCTGCCACATTACCGTGGAAACACACTGCAGGAAAAAAATAGTAGATCAGGAAAGACGATCTGATGATGTGGGGATAATAGATGTGTACTGATAATGGTTTCTGTGGTGTCGCACAAGTCTAAAGTGCGCGCCACCTACTTTCGCCGCGCGCCGCCATGCACGCACGGCGCGGCGTTCTTACGACGTCAGCCACGAGCGCCCTCTGCCTCAACTCCGCTCGTCGCCACCACTGAACGACAACGTTCACTTGGGACTGAGATAGGAACCAGCTAACACTTCGGAATCAGATAGGCACCAGTGAAGACTTGGCTATCGGATAGGCACTAGGCAGGCCTCTAGCTCAACTATGTATCAGCATTCTGCAGTACTGAGCTATGTAAAAGTTAAGTATTACTAAGTCTCTAAGAAATATATATCTCGTTCTAATTTACTCTTGTGTTTCTAGTTTCTGCTGTCCCACTGGCTGGTCACCTCCTACCTGCACAAGCGTGCATCCTTTAGTCCTGCGTCGGTCTTTCTACTCGGCCACCGACACCTACGACGGAAACGAGACACAAAAGCAGCGACGAGGCTGGGACACAAAAGTTTCAACGTCTTTTGCCAATAGACAGATTAGTGACATAACTGCCACATCGCCATCTCTGTGTACCCTTTGATAGGGAATGTTTATAAGGCTCAGTGTGACATCAACGTGTGGATCAAACAGGCGCTACGCCATGGAGACGCACTCGTGCTTGCTACAGACAACTGACCGAGTTTGAAAGGTTTCAAATCGAGGCCTTCTGAGTGCCGGGATGGTCGTTTCGGAGAATTGCCACACAAGTTGGACGTGCAACGTCAGTTGTGCTTCAGTTCTGGTTGCAATGGTCACGTGAACTTTCCCACAACCATACAAGAGGTTCTGGACTCTAGCACAACACAGACGTCTTCTAAGATCGTCGTAAGGTAAGGCAATTGATGCAGATAGTACAGTTACCACAGCACAAATGGCATTTTGAGTCCAGAAGCGTCAACAAGAACTGTTGCCAACGAGTTAGCACCAGTGGGATTATCAGCACGCGCCTCTAGCTTGTATTCAATAGCATCGGCGGACGACATGCTTCGCTCGGCTGGTGCCATCGTTGTAACAGTGGGCCATGTGCAGCGATGACAGATGATTCTGCCTGCAAGCAATTGATGTTCTGTGCAGACGACGTACACCTGGCCAGCGCCGTCTCGTAGAGTGCATACTGGCCCCGTCAGAAGGCATTTTGATCTGGGCTGAGAAAAGCTACTGGAGTTTATGGAGGGGATCGCTGTCCAGCTCTCGGTAAGTGCAGAATGTTACAATATCCGTTCATTTTTGCCATTGTTGCAACAGGAAGGCGATGTGTGATTTCAACAGGATAATGTTCGCCAAACGCTTCACGTGAAACTCAACGTGCTCTGCAAGACATCAGTAAGTTCCCTGGTCAGCACGATCTCTGAACTTGTCTCCAGTCGAGAACTGACTCCTATGACTCTTCAGCGCACAACTCTTGTAGAACTACGTGAACAGTTTCGAGCAGGTGTGGAATACTGTATTCCTGGACATTATTCTGCATCTGTATGATCGAACGAATGCAACAATCAGCGCCTGCAATTCCGCCCTTGGAGACTTTGTCACTTACTAACGTGTGTGTTTTAGTGTGAATCGTTACCTGGTACCTCACTATCACTTGAGTTATTCGCCTGTACATGTTTTCATTGCCTGTACACCACATGCAGTGATTCAACAATATATCTTGACTGATATTGGATTGAAGGAGAGGCACTGAATTAAAATTGGTGCCAGAGACAGGATTTGAACCCAGGACCTCCTGCTTACTAGGCAATCACAAAACAACTAAGCCAATGTGACCTAATAGATATGTTGATTGGACGGACTGTCTGAAGTCACGTCTCCCTCCACACACAAATTCTGCCTCATGTTCCACTGTATAAATACTTATGAACATTTCTGAGGGTCTGCTATAGCAGAATAGCAACCCAGTAATGAATGTTAATGGGAACGATTTTAGCTCAACCAAAACTGACATGAATATTAAATAATAAATCAAATGTAGAGCCTTGGCAACGATAATATGTATTAAATGGTGAGGATTTTCCGTCGTATGCAAGACACCTGATTTTCAATTTTTCCCATACATGTTTCAACACATTTTGTGCTATCATCATTGGAATGGTTTATTTTATTCTGAAAAATTGTAGTTACTACACAATAATCTTTTCAGGTACTTCTAAAATGTTTTGGTAGCTTCATTCGTTTTTAATTTTGCTTAGGTTATCTGACGATATAACTATTTCAGCTTAATGAAAATTAGGTCTAGATGTACGAGTATCACATTTTTTTACATACCTTTTACATTAGGCTACATAAAACTCGTTAAGTAGCCTACTTATTTGTTGTTTTGGTAATACTATTTACAAACTTGTCATCTGCAAACATAACAAACAGTTTAAGTTTCTTACTTTCTAAATTTTCGGTGCGAGAAAAACGCGTCATTTCTGTTTAGTACTTACGATTCTTTTCTTTCTCTTTAGAATCTGTTTGTTGCTGTTAATTTTGTAATGTGGATATTACTTGTTTTACACGTTTTGATCGTGGTATGCATTGAGCTAGTGGTAATATTCGGAGTATGAATACAGCTGAAAGCTGTTCATTTTACTCTGGGTGTTTCGTTTTGAAGAGCTGCGTGCGAAATACGAGTGTTTACTGTTAGTGTCGTGTTATATTCGTCTGTTGATGGGGAATGTTGGGGTGAGCCAGTAGTGTTGATGCGTTTTCTTCTTGATTACACTTCGTATATGTGTCGTGTTTTTCTGTGTGTGTATGTTGCGAAAATATTAGGTTTTTGTTGGTATTTAGGTTTTACTTATGTTTCTGAGGTGGTTGTGGTGTGTGTTAGTCGAGGATTTATGTGGGCATGTTGAGTGTGTGTCTGACAGGGAGAGTGAGTTAGGGATAGGAGTGAGTGATCAGGATACTAGTATGAGAACTATTTGTACATCTCGTCTATTGTAGTAAATAGTGTTTTTGTTTCAGAATGAAGTGTATTCATTGAGTAGAGTTTTTCCTTGTGCTATTGCGTTTTGTATGTGATAGTTCTCTTCTATTGTCTATGGTATAAGCTATTGCTGTTCTTAAGAACTTTGAGGTCTTTCTCTATGTTTGTAGGGTGGTGATTTTCTGATATTAGATGGTCTGCAAAGGTTGAGTGGGAACTTTTACTTTTCAGTGCTCTTAAATGCTCAGTGTATCTGGTCCTGAAGTTCCTGCAGGTTTGTCCCACGTTTACAGTCTGGCAGCAGTTGCAGGTTAACTGATAGATGCCAGATTGGTTATATATGTCAATGTAGCCTGGTTTTTTGGTAATTTTGTTTTGTATTGTGTTGTTTGTTCTGTACCCTATATTGAGTCCTTGTCTTTTTAATGTGTTTCCTATTCTGTGTGTGATTTTGTTGTTGTATGTCATTATACAATTTTGTCTAATATTTGGTTTTCCATGTGGTTCATGAATATGTTTGCAAGGTATGTAAAAAAAGTGATACTCGTATATCTAGACCTAATTTTCACTAACCTGAAATAGTTATATCGTCAGATAACCTAAGCAAAATTAAAAACGAATGAACCTACCAAAACATTTTAGAAGTACCTGAAAAGATTATTGTGCAGTAACTATAATTTTTCAGAATAAAATAAACCATTCCACTGATGACAGCACAAAATGTGCAGAAACATGTTTGAGAAAAATTGAAAATCAGGTGTCTTGCATACGGTAGAAAATCCTCACCATTTATCCAAGCACGCACGGAATAAAGAAGAACAGCAACATCAAAAGATAATTGTAATATGTATTTATATAGGCGACCATGAAGCAGAATTGAAATTTGTGTTACGGTGAGAGACGTGCTTTAAGATGGTCTGTGCAATTGCTGTATTCATTAGGTCACAGTGACTTAGTGGTTATAGGAGATCCTGGTTTCAATTGTTAGCCATGGCACAAATTTTAATTCAATGTCTCTCCTTGAATCCAATATCTTTTATGAGGGTTGGAATTTAAATAAAGACAACAATTTACTCGCAACCGATACAACAGCATTACATGGTTGCACGTGTTACCGTCCTTCAAAGTAGTCACCAACGATGTCGAAGGCGCTGTGTACCGTTAGCAGAGATTGCTCTGTTGATGGTGTGAATGGAGCGATCTGCTTCCTGTCGAATCTCTGGAACAGTTCTGAAGCGAATGCCACAAAGTGGTTCCTTCATCTTCTGAATCAAATCAAAGTCACAAGGATTAAGTCCGGATAATATGGTCGGTGGTACAGTACTTGCCAGTACCACTGACTGAAGACAGCAGCCCAGCTTATGCTGTATGCGCCCGCGCATTGTCGTGCTAAATTATGGGTGGGTTACGCAGAAAGTCTAGCCACGTCTTTCGCAAAGCTGTCAAAAGTGCGTCAGAGCCGCAGTATGGTGAAAGTTACACTGATTCGCGTGTACAGCTATGAGGATGTTGTCCTAATGCATTACGTTCCTCCATGGCAGACCGTCAGTGCACAGTGTCCTTAGGTTCGTTTACCTTAGTTTAAGTAGTTTGTAAGCTACAGACTGATGACCTCGCAGAGAACAGGTTCTGCTAACGGTATACTACGCCTTTCACATCATTGGCAATGGGTTCTATACAACGCTGATGACTACTCTGAAGGACAGTAACAAGTGCAAAGATGTAATGCTTTTGTATCGGTTGTTAATATATAGTTGTCACTATTTAAGTTCAACCGTCGTATTTACGCATGGTGGTCGGAACTTTTCGTTACAACCTTCTAGTACTTGTAGAGGGTAGTGCGTACATTACATTTTGAATAGGGACCCATGTCCGCAAACGTTTCCGTTCCACGACGGTTTCAATTCATTTGAATATCTCAGCCACTCCCACTTGAGGAATGTAATTAGAAGTAACCCAGTACAATTGTTGAAATCAATTTGAAAGGAATACTGAACTGTACCGTTATTACTTATCCATTCTCATTACAATTTACACCTTATGGTATCAAAAAGGAACAAGTTCCTGATGTTTTGAAAAACTTATTTATTCGTCACAAACCGGCTTTCGGCTTCTTAGGCCATTATCAGGTGACAACTGACTGTAGTATACATGTTTTCAAAGATGTTACAAACATGATACGATTTACAAAGATGTTATTACAGAAATTGATACTTCACAGGAAAGTTCATTATAAGTACATATTTATAAAAGTTATTAACTATTGTATAACAATATCATAAGTATGTGTAAAGGATCAAAACTGACACGATTACTTTTGTTGAAAAGTAATTTTGGAAAAATAAAACTTATTTCAGTAGAGGTGTAAAGGCGAACTAGATCTGATCGTTTAATACTAAACTGGCATCCTTAGCCAAATGTTTATTAATTTCCAATATTTCCAGTAGTGTCATCTTTCTGCTTTTCTTCAGGGGATGTAGGATTTCACAGTGTACATCGCAATCATGGTTTTCTCTGAGCAGATGTTCAGCAAAGGTTGAATCTGTCTTTTTTCACCAAATCGTCTCTTGAGATGTGAAAAGTGAAGTTGTGCACCATCATGCTGAATCCACATTTCCTGACGGACATTCAATGGCACATCTTCAAAGAACGGGTCCAATACCTCACCGTGTCTACCCTGTTGCATACCAGGACAGGGACAATGAGACGTTTCTCTGTCCTCAAGCAGACATAGACGAGCTACACATCTGAATTGAAACTGTCGTGGAACGGAAACGATTCGAAATGTCATGTACTCAGTACTCTCCACAAGTCCTAGAAGTTTGTAACGGGAATTTCCGACCACCCTGTATAGGGGAACATGAGGCAGGATTGAAGTTTGTGTTGTGGAGGGAGACGTGCCTCAAAACAGTACGAGCAATCGCCGTATCTATTAGGTCACAGTGACATAGTATTTACAGTGCTTTCTTCATAAGTGGGAGGTCTTGGGTTCAAGTCTTAGCCATAGCACAAATTTTAATTTAATCATTCTCCTTCAATCCAAAATGTTTGATTTATATCGACGTTGATTTATGTTTTTGATATTTAAATATTGACTGAATTGGAAAACTCCTAAGGAGGTGTAGTAGTTGTTATTGCTGGCAGTGTATGTGCAGGACAAAATTTTGTGAGTGACATTTTCGTAGTGCTAGTGCAGTGCTTTCCAAACTTTCCCTCACGGCGACACCCTTTTATAGCGTACAGTTTTGCGCGACACCCTCTCACTAATATAAATACATGTGGTAGAATTTAGATGGTTCTACCGGGGGGGGGGGGGGGGCGAAATAAAGTATCGCTTAAATGTAGTTTGTAAACGAAACTGAAATCCTCGTACTCACTGGCATGTTTAATGTTGATCCTGACTGCAGCAATTACGTACTTCCATAGCAAGGAATGGAAACATTAGGAACTACGGAGATGTACAACAGAGTAACACCGCAGACAACAATGCCTAACTCACACAGTAATACTTGCTTCTTCTATACGCGACCCAACTCCCGAAACACGAAAACTTAATTTCGGAAACCGGCCGGCCGCGATGGCCGAGGGGACTGCGGCGCGTAAGTCACGGTCTGCACGGTCACTACTGGTCGGGGGTAAGAATCCCCCCCTCGGGCATGGATATTTGTGCTGTCCTTAGTGTTAGCTAGTTCATAAGTAGTTTGTAAGTTTAGGGACTGATGACCCCGTAGTTAACTCCCATAAGCTATACAAATATTTGAACATTTCGGAAACCGTTTTTCGCTGTCGTGTGTACATGTAAGGGCCAGATACGGTTTGGCTAGATCGATTGAAAACGGCATCTGGAAATTAGTTGCTCGGATTTCTGATTTAGACAGCACAGTGGCTGTTCCCTTGTGCAGTTCAATATCACATTATTTTCAGAAATAAAGAGGGTGTATTTATGACAAATGATGAATTATTATTTAAGTTCTATTGTTAGGTTCTTGCTTCACCACAACCTCGGAAGTCCCGACATATTCGGAAAAAATGGATAAATATTTGTGACAAGTAAGAATATGATTGCCTTTTCTGGTCGCAGAATCTGTTACATACAGGAAACCAGGAGAAAAAAAATATTAACGCATACCAGGGTTCAAACCAACGATCACTGCATTTAAAATACTACTCTCCGTTAACCACCCGGCCATACTCCATACTAAACATCGCTCCTGAATAGCTTTAGTCAGTGGACAATTGTGACTGCTTTTACAAAGTTCTGTAAGAAACGCTACCGAGGGTGACGTGGCTTTGATAAATCCATTAAAAAACGCTCAGGTCCATCTTTTTGAGAAGGAAAGCAGAGTACAGTGAAGGTTCGTTCAAGCAGCTGGCAGTTCCAGCAAACTGCGCATGGGAAGAGCTGTTATCGAGTATCAGCAGCAGCTCTGCGCATGCTCAGTTTGCTGGAATCTGCCAACTGGCAGCTGCTTGAACGAACTCTGAGTGTATACTGCTGCTGAAGCAGAGCTGCCGCCTAGCGCCTGAGCACGCAATTAATGTGCACCGATCATTCCTTTAATACGTGATCTGTGGTGCACTGAATGAAGAGAAGGATGATTAGCTGCAGGCGAGTCTTCAAGTTAGTATGAAGAGAAGGATAGTTTGTGTTATTTTATGACAAGTTTTTTTTTTTTTTTGTTTAGAGTCTAAATTTGTTAGTCTCCCGACACCCTTGATACTACTACGCGACAGCACAGGGTGTCGCGACACCCAGTTTGGAAAGCTCTGTGCTAGTGTGTCAGGAGTCGCGAAGCGAAGTCCGACTGCACTGGATTTTCGTCACCCTGTAGAGACGGATTTTCAGAATCGCGTTCGGAGTGTTTACATGACCAACCTTAGGCAGGATGTGGAAATGGGTTTACTGAATCAGCAGAGCCCCAAGTGAAGAGGCTACGTACCGATCTTGAGCGCATTACAACAGCGGCTAGATGTGGCGACCATCAACGTCGTTACACACATTGTACCTCCGAAGCGTGTTCTGTTACACTCTCTCCATCCCACCTGGTGTCTCTTCAATGTCTGGTGCAGCGGCCACAACTTGTGCCGGCAGATCTTCCTCTGTCTCTACAGTTGTCTCATAAATCAGCTCTTCATACGACCCCACAAGAAGTAGTCCATAGGGGTTAAATCCAGTGATCGTGGCGGCCACGCGGTTGGACCATCACGGCCTATCCATCTTTCACCAAAGTGTCTGTTGAGATGTGTCCGGACAGCCAGTGAAAAGTGAGGTGGTGCACCATCATGCTAAAACGTTTCCTGACGGACATTCAATGGCACATTCTTCCAAGAACGGGTCCAGTACCTCATCGTGTGTAACCTGTTGCATACCAGGACAGGGAACTCTCAGACCTTTTTCTGTCTCTTGGCAGACGTTGACGAGTTATGCATCTGAACTGAAAGCGTCGTGGAATGCAAACGTTACGTTTCCGGACATGGGTTCCTATTCAAAAGGTCATTTACTCACTGCCCTGTACAAGTCCTAGAAGTATGTAACGGGAATTTCCGACCACCCTGTACAGTGGAACAAGAGGCAGTATGAAGTGTGTGTTATGGAGGGAGACTTGCCTTAAGACAGTCCGTACCATCGCCGTATCTATTAGGTCACAGTGACTTGGTAGTTATAGTGGTTGCTTCGTAAGTGGGAGGTCCTGGTGTGAGGATACAGGATTTTAGCTTAGTAACCTCTTTGGTAGGTTTTGGTCGAACAGTAGTCATCGTTGGCATGCAGCGATAGATGCTGGGCGACAATGCTTAGGTTTGGACGTTTCTTGTTGGACCGTGTGCGGCAGTCTCCCGCCGACCGCAGAGCGAGACAGTAGCATGCTGACAGTGAGTCCGTAACTCGCGTTTAGTGGTGGCTAATGTTTTGCCCATCGGTCATATTTGCATATGAGTTTCGCTCGCAGTTGCGTATGGAAACGTTTCATTGTGGATTTGTAGACATTTATCGAAGTGGCACGCAATTATTTAATCAGTGTACTTAAAGAAAGAGTTATTAACATTTGTCGTTCCGTAATAAAGGAAGTTAACAAAGTGTATTGTTATGGATCAACCCAGACATTGTCCGCATCCCATACAGTCATCCATTGGAACAATTATTAAATGATCAAGGATTAATTAATCAGAAAATAGAATATAATGGCACCTTCGCCCATCGAGGATTAGGTGGACGTAGCTGTGTCGTTATACTGGGTTCAAGTCTTAGCCATGGCACAAATTTTAAATCAGTCGTCCTCCTTCAATCCAAAATCTTTGATTTATATCGACGTTGATTTATTTTTTTATATTTAAATATTAACTGAACTGGAAAACTCCTAGGGAGCTGTAGCAGTTGTTATTGCTGGCAGTGTATGTTGTGATGATTCTGCTGGCCCTCTTATCTCAATGTTATCACACGATACCGTCTGCGTCGGAACCGGAATCGTGTGGTCTAATGGTGATATATGTAGCGTGTGAAGTTAGCTACAAACGAAAGAGCCAGCCTAGGAATCAGTGTAGGACAGTGTCTCAGTGATACTGTGATTAGTTAATAAGTGATAGATTTCATTAATTAAGAGATATGTTAGATGCTTTCCAGACAATTCTATAAACAATACTTTTGTCATTGTACATTATTTCAAGAACTAGGCAGAAAAGACATGTAAAACAAAACTACATGAAAATAAATAGCATTGTATATAGGTTAGGCTCATAAACAAGTTGTGTTGACCAGCTAATTGTGTTGATTAATGTAATAGTCGAGACTTGAAGATTGTAATTCTTTGTATATATTGACTGAGTGAGATTTGAACCTATTTTCAGAATTGCCAAGATATTTGATAGTTCAATATATGTTAGGAACATGTATGATGTACTCATTAACAAATTAATGGACATTTAACATTTTGGTTTGTTGTCAAACAAAAAGGACCGAGATTTCGACTTAAAAAGATATGCGCCATCTAAAATTGTTGTATGTACAGTTTTCATTTTCTATTGTGATTATTTTTATGTACATGAAATGTTTTACTTGATTGTTCCTTAATAGTAAATTAGTATAATCAATTGTTATGAACAATGTCATTATTGTCAATGTTATATATTTGCCTCACCGCCTTGCGTGGGGGAGTTCGAGTTTTGGCATTTATAAAGTGCTCTGGAATCTATGTCACTCTGTGTTCTAAAATGGAAGTACTGTCAGCTACGTTCTGTTGCATTGTGTACGTTATGAAGTTGTAATGTTTTGGTGTAATAAGAAACAGATTGATTGCAAATTAAAGAAGAAGTGAAAAATTCTACATACGAGTATTTATTTCTACCACGACGCCCCAGGTGAATAATTTTGCAGCGAGCAGCACCCCCATACATCATAATGTTCAAAAGATGAGTATCGGTAGAATGAATGTGTGGTGTCGCACAAGTATGAATTGCGCGCCACGTACTTTCGCCGCGCGCCGCCATGCACGCACGGTGCGGCGTTCTTACGACGTCGGCCACGAGCGCCCTCTGCTGCAACTCTGCTCGTGACCATCACTGAACTGCATCGTCTACTTGGGCATCAGATAGGCACCAGTTAAGACTTGGCTATCGGATAGGCACTAGTAATCATCAGTAGGCAGGCCCCTATCTAAACTATGTATCAGCATTCTACTAGTCTGCTGCTCTCCAAGTTACGTATTGTATTATTTCTTTGAAATACATCTCTTATACTAATCTAGCTTAGTGATTCTAGTTTCTGCTGTCCCACTGGCTAGTCACCTCCGTACCTGCACACGGGTGCATCCTTTAGGTCTCTTTCTACTCGACCACCAACACCTACATCTACATCTACATGGGATACTCTACAAATCACATTTAAGTGCCTGGCAGAGGGTTCATCGAACCACTATTATACTATTTATCTCCCATTCCATTCTCGAATAGCGTGCGGGAAGAAAGAACACCTGAATCTCTCTGTTAGAGCTCTGATTTCTCGTATTTTATTCTGATGATCATTTCTACCTATGTAAGTGGGAGTCAACAATATATTTTCGCATTCGGAGGAGAATGTTGGCGATTGGAGTTTTGCAAGTAGCCCACGCCGCAGCGATAAGCGCCGTTGTTGTAATGATTCCCATCCCAGATCCTGAATCATTTCCGTAACGCTGTCTCCCCTGTATCGTGACAATACGAAACGAGCTGCTCTTCTTTGGACTTTTTCGATGTCCTCCGTCAAACCCACCTGATTAGGATCCCACACTGGGCTGCAATACTCCAAAAATGAACGGGCAAGCGTAGTGTATGCAGTTTCTTTTGTAACAACAACGACGCCTATCGATCGCAGCTTCCAACTGTGCAACCTAGGTTAACACAGCTTGAAGCTGGGAGCGAAGTGTCACCAGCTCAGACTGCATCCGCACACAGCAGTCACAGTCCCTATTCATGATTACAGTGCCGACAAAAACAGAAACTACAGTCGCGATGCGTTCAAAGGAAGACTACACTGAAACTTCCTGGCAGATTAAAATTGTGTGCCGAAACCGGGACTCGAATCTGGGACCTTTGTCTTTCGCGGGCAAGCGCACTACCAACTGTGCTTGGAAAGTAGGAGGCGAGGTACTGGCGGAAGTAAAGTTGTGAGGCGCCATCGTGAGTCGTGTCGGGATAGCACAGTCGGTAGTGCGCTTGCCCGCGAAAGGCAAAGGTCCCAGGTTCTAGTCCCGGTTCCGGCACACAATTTTAATCTGCCAGGAAGTTTCATATCAGCGCACACTCCACTGCAGAGTGAAGTTTCATTCTGGAAGATTACACTGTTTGTTAAAACGCGGATCTGAATCTAATACGTACGTGAGCACGGTATAAAATTACAAATTGAAACGAGAACGCGCAGACGAAAATCAAAATACTATATGCCGCTTCTAATCAGAAAATAAAGACAGACGACTGTCGCGATGCGATTCACACGGTTGAATAATGCACTAACCAGATATTTAACGCGAATATGAATGAAATAAAAACGCGAGCACACAATAACTTTAATGAACTGAAATCGCACTGAAAAGTCAAAATATGTAGCTTCTAGAGAAAAGCCGGTTTCATTTACAACTGAAAAAAGTGCTGGCTCTGGAGAGGTGCGCTCTGGACGACGACCACCGGTGGAAACGAGACACAAAAGAATGAACTGTAATTACCTAATAACCTAGTAAACGTTTTGATGTGCAGGACAAAAATTTAGTGAGTGACATTTTCGTACTGCTAGGGGCGCCTCGGTTGCACAGTGGTAGAGTGCCAGACTACAAATCCAAAGGCCGTGGGTTCGATCCCCGCCAGGTCCTAGGATTTTTATCTGTCACTTTCCACTTCTTTCACCTCTGGCCGTATTGCTCATGTGACAAATACCGAGTAGCACCGTGGTTCGGAACCCACGTTAAACTGTAGGTCCCCCTATAACTGGCTGGGTAAGTCAGTTCGAAGGTCGGAGGAAGGCAACGGCATACCACCTCCAAAACAGGACCAAGCATAGTAAAGCACTGTGGTGTTCAAATCAATCTTCGGATTGTTGACTGCTTTACCTTTTAATAATTATTTCCAGTGATCCATTCCTCTCTATTCATAAATCTGGTATCGCAATCCTAGTTTATCACGGTAATGTACCTCCATAGCTTGTGTATTGAAAAAGCATTTTATAAGAATTTTCGAAAATATTTCGTAAAAAAGCACAGAACTAGGATTGTATTCTGAACAAAATTTATCACACCACATTGGAAAATGTAGAGGTACCGCGAAGTTGTGGAAGTGCATCTGACATCCAATAAAACTGAGTTGTCCAATTCCAAAACATGACGGATGTTCAGAGTCGCGTTTGGAGTGTTTACATGACCAACCATAGACGTGATCGGGAAATGGGTTTACCGAATCAGGAAGCCCCAAGTGAACGGGCAACGTACCGATCTTGAGCGCGCCGGCGGGCGCCTCGGCGTTGACGGCGTCAGCGGCGGCGATCAGCGCCGCGTGCTGCTGCAGGCCCTGCAGCGAGACGCGCGAGCAGTTGGCGCCGTGGCGCAGCCGCAGCAGCGCCACCAGCGACGCCTCAGAGCCCTCGGTCAGCGTGCAGGTAGCGGCCAGTGCGCATGCGCACCACGCCGCACACACCCCCAGCAGCAGCGCCCGCGCCGACAGGGACCTGCGCAGCGTCAGCATCACAGAGGGAAGCACACTGCGTAGCATCGGAGACATTGCCTCCACTGCTACACCACTACACATACTGAAAGTCAAAGCCACGGAAACACAGCCAAAAGCTACTATCAGTTTGTACACTACTGGACATTAAAATTGCTACACCAACAAGAAATGCAGATGATAAACGGGTACTCATGGGACAAATATATTACACTAGAACTGACATGTGATTTCATTTGAGTGCATCTATGCATATATACCCAGAACAACCACCTCTGGCCTTGATACGTCTGGGCATTGTGTCAAACACAGCTTGGGTGGCGTGCAGCTTCAACACGATACCACAGTTCATCAAGAGTAGTGACTGGTGAATTGGGACGAGCCAGTTGCTCGGCCACCATTGACCAGACGTTTTCAATTGGCGAGAGATCTGGCCAGGGCAGCAGTCGAACATGTTCCGTATCCATAAAGGCCCGTACAGGACCTAAAACATGCGGTCGTGGACTATCCTACTGAAATGTAGGGTTTCGCAGGGATCGAATGAAGGGTAGAGCCACGGGTCGTAACACAACTGAAACTTAACGGCCACTCTTCAAAGTGTCGTCGATACCAACAAGAGGTGACCAATACGTGTAACCAATGCTACCCCATACTATCACGCCGGGTGATACGCCAGTATGGCAATGACGAATACACGCTTTCAATGTGCGTTAACCACGATGTCACCAAACACAGGTGCGACCATCATGATGCTGTAAACAGAACCTGGATTTATCCGCAGCGTCAGTATCACAGAGGCGAGTGCACTGCGTAGTATCGAAAACATTGCCTCCACTGTTACACCACTGTAGATACTGAAAGTCGCAGCCATGGGAACACAGACAAAGAATTACTGTCAGTTCGTACACTACTGGCCATTAAAATTGCTACACCAAGAAGAAATGCAGATGATAAACGGGTATTCATTGGACAAATATATTATACTAGAACTGAGATGTGATTTCATTTGGGTGCACAGATCCTGAGAAATCAGTACCCAGAATAACCGCCCCTGGCCGTAATAACGGTCTTGATACGCCTGGGCATTGAGTCAAACAGAGCTTGGATGGCGTGTACAGGTACAGATGCCCCTGCAACATCAACATGATACCACAGTTCATCAAGAGTAGTGACTGGCGTATTGTAATGAGCCAGTTGCACGGCCACCATTGACCAGACGTTTTCAATTGGTGAGAGATCTGCAGAATGTGCTGGCCAGGGCAGCAGTCGAACATTTTCCGTATCCAGAAAGGCCTGATCAGGACCTGCAACCTGCGGTAGTGCATTAACCTGCTGAAATGTAGGATTTCACAGGGATCGAATGAATGGTAGATCCACTCGTCGTAACACATGTGAAATGTTACGGTCACTGTTCAAAGTGCCGTCGATGCGAACAAGTTCTGACCGAGACGTGTAACCAATAGCAGCCCATACCATCACGCCGGGTGATACGCCAGTATGGCGATGACGAATACACTCTTCCAGTGTGAGTTCACCGCGATGTAGCTAATCACGAATGCGACCGGTGGTGCCAACAGCCATCCAGCACGGCGTTACGTATTGCCCTCCTGGACTCACAGATTCCATATTCTGCTAACAGTCATGGGATCGCGACCAACACGAGCAGCATTGTCGCGATACGACTTTTATCAAAGTCGGAAACGTGATGCTACGCATTTCTCCTCCTTACGCATCACAACAACGTTTCACCAGACAACGCCGGTCAACGGCTGTTTCTGTATGAGAAATCGGTTGGAAACTTTCCTCATGTCAGCACGTTGTAGGTCTCGCCACTGGTGCCAAGCTTGTGTGAATGCTCTGAAAAGCTAATCATTTGCATATCACAGCATCTTCGTCCTGTCAGTTACATTTCACGTCTGTAGCACGTCATTTGTGATGTAGCAATTTTAATGGCCAGAAGTGTATATTAACGCCTGAGGCCACGCAAATTCTGCAGATGATCACATGGATCTACTTTGCTACACTGTACGAGGGGAGTTCAAGTGTTGCAACACATTTTCGTTGGGAAAACTTGGAGTTTCTCATGGCACAATTCCTAACATCCCCACTTTGTCTCCTATAGTTTCATTGAGTTCCAAAAGGTGGCGGATCTATACGGAGGTTGACATCTCTATTGTAGTGTTGTCACAGTTGTTCACAAGACCTCTAACAAGCTTTTGCACACAAGAGAAGATCACAAAATTTCATTGGGCTGTTCTTCCTCATCCACGCTATAGCTCCCAATCTCGCACCGATGAATTTCCCTATGTTCGGTTCACTCCGTAGGACGCTCTATTTGTATGATGAAGAAGTTATTGATGCAGTATGACGTTGCCACCAACAATAACCATTGGAATGGTACTGTACAGGCACACATGCCCTCGTTTCAGGGTGACGTCAAGCCATATCATAGAATGGAGATTAGTCTGAAAAATAGTGTCGTTTAACTAAAAGATTGGAGAATAAAATTGTGTCTTTGAATACTAAATAAACCAACGCATGTTTCAGAAAAAAATATGTTGCATTACTTATTAAACTCCCCTCATAGTTAAATACATGTTGCTTACACCCTGCTTCATCGAGTCAAGAGCATGTACAGTGTGTATGCTGATACAGTACTACATTTCACAGATCTGAATCTTCACCTTGATACAGTGGTTCACTGTAAGTAGAGTATTCATTTGGTTGTAATGAAATGCCATGTGTTACTAAAGTTGTGGGGTCTTTGTACATCGCCTTACCAATAACACACCTACAACGTATTGACCTTTTAAATGTCATAGAGAATACGGCACCACATTTCCTCTGCGATGGCTGCAGGTGGATATGAGCCTTTTTAACATACTGTCATGAGCTCACAGTATTCCAAGAGATTTTGGGGTCAGTGAACAATGGATGTGAATTCGGATTTCAATAGTGGTCCTGCAATTTGGCATTACGTGTCCAATCCTGTCTATGGTGTATTGTGATTGTTCGAATTAGGGTGTCGCAGTCCACACAGATCAACTACCGACTATCCAGACACCCTCAGTGACCGTGACTGGTGACATTTGACACGCATCGAGACAGAAGAGCAGCAGTGTAACAGATCACGAACTCAGCACGTGCTAGACACGCTTCTCAATGGACAATCCACAGAAACATGGGTTCCAGGGGTATGGAAGTTTGTGCCCTATATCGGCGCCACTTTTAATACAATTTTATTGGGCAAAATGGCTTGCAAACACCAGGAACGAACAACGAACCAGTTACAGAACCTGATGTTCTCAGACAAATGTCGAACAAAACTGGCCGTGCCAATAGGAGGCAATGGTGTGGCGCAGAACACATGATACAATGCATCCCATGTATCAAGAAGATGTCGTCTATTAGGGTGGTGTCTTTTTTATTGTCTGTGGAGCATTTTTCTGATACTAAGTGGGCCCGCTAGTTGTTCTGGAAGGGACTTTGATGGTTCAACATATTTTGAGTGACATGAGGACAATCTCCACTCTATGTGGCACTCTGGCTTACTGGAGTTCTGCATTTTTTGAAAACGATAATGTGCCACCATATCGCTCCCACACTGCTCTCAAATACTTCCAGTAACACACAGGGAACGTCCAAAGACTAACATGACCACCACAGAGCCTTGATTTGAGTTCCATTGGGCGTATCTGGGATGTCATGGAATGCAGACTTCATGCTGTTCATCCTGCACCCACGAACAGCAAATGATTTGGCGTCATCTACGTCCAGAGGACTACCATAGACTTGAATGCTCATTTCCTCAGTGTTTCATTCTAGTCCGCAAACTAAACAAAAAAAAATAATTAAAAAATTACCATTAGAGCAAATTATTGAAACTAAAATAGAAAGACCCAAAGCACCTTCACAAACAGAAAAAAGACAAAAAAATCAGGAAAAAATAATCATAATCAAACTCAAAAAGAAAAAATAACAATTAATATAAACAAAGAAAGAACAATATATTCTAATCTTAACAAAACTACCATTGCTAACACTATATATCTTAGTGAATATCCTACATTTACAAACATTTGAACATTTTTGGTGCGTTCGGCTATTCCGCCGCGGCTAGGAAATTTCAGTCCAAGATATTTGATTCTCTTTTCTTTATCAGATAAAACAGAAGTGTAGTTTTAGTTTTCAATTGAAATGAAATTTATTCATTGAAGCTATTCAGCCGCTGTTCTGTTGTCTACTTCTCGCGCATTAAAATACCGGGTGATCAAAAGTCAGTATAAATTTGAAAACTTAATATATCACGGAATAATGTAGATAGAGAGGGAAAAATTGACACACATGCTTGGAATGACATTGGGTTTTATTAGAAAAAAAATCAAAAAATGTCCGACAGATGGCGTTTCATCTGATCAGAAAGGAATAATTAGCGTAACAAATTAAGACAAAGCAAATATGATGTTCTTTGAAGGAAATGCTCACTATGTTCACCATCATTCCTCAACAATAGCTGTAGTCGTGGAATAATGTTGTGAGCAGCACTGTAAAGCATGTCCGGAGTAATGGTGAGGCATTGGCGTCGGATGTTGTCTTTCAGCATCCCTAGAGATGTCTATCACGATACACTTGCGACTTCAGGTAACCCCAGAGCCAATAATCGCACGAACTGAGGTCTGGGAGACCAAGCATGACGAAAGTGTCGGCTGAGAACACGATCATCACTAAACGACGCGCGCAAGAGATCTTTCACGCGTCTAGCAATATGAGGTGGAGCGCCATCCTGCATGAAAATCGTGAAGTTTCAGCGGGTGTTTATTAGTCAGGCTGGGGATGATGCGATTTTGTAACATATGGCGTACCTCTCACCCGTCACGGTAGCAGTTACAAAACCAGAATCACGCAGTTCCTCCAAGAAAAAAGGCACGATCCCTTTTTTTCTAATAAAACCCCTTGTTATTCCAAGCAAGTGTGTTAATTTTTACCTCTCTATCTACATTATTCCGTGATTTATTAAGTTTTCAAATTTATACTGACTTTTTGATCACCCGGTATATCCCAGTTAATAACTTTTATTTGTTAGCTCTGCTGAATTATTTTTTTCAAAAGTGACTACATCTCATTTAAAGCAATTACTATATCATAGGTGTTTTAATGAATAAACTTTTTTTCTACTGTTGTGCAGTCTTCACCATAGAAATGTTTTTGTTCTAACATTATTGCAAACACACACAAACGCCCTACAGAATTCTGCCTTTCATAAAGAATACTGTTTACGGCGTAACAATATTTCAAGAGAGCTGCATGACATGGTATCTGGTGCAAATGTTATTAAAAACATCACGTCCCTGAGATTTAAAAATTTAATTTTAAGAGAAGTCGCCTACGCTCAAGAGTAGACATCACACCACGATGTCAGATCTTTTGACGCCGCAAGGGCCCCAATAGCCTCTTTTGTTGGCAAAAAGGCCGTTACTGAATCTCATTAGCTATAGCAGTGCCCAATTTGGAAAGAACAGGCAGTTCTTAGAATCCGGCCTATGGCCTGCTCCGCAGCTATTGAAAGCACAGATTGAGGGCTGACTTCCTTCTTTTTCTGTACAGCTTCTGAAGGCAGTCCCCGTGTCGCCATCTCTCCAGCGCGGGAAACATTGGAAATACCCTCAGTATTCAAGAAGAATATAATAATTCCACGCTATTTTGTCAATTACTAACATTGTGAGAAACGTGACTGAGGTGTTATAATATTTTTAATTATAAAAATTACAAAAATTCCAATTCTAAAGAATGTGCAGGCAATTGTGAAATTGGCAGGACTGTCACTTTAATAAGCCATAGCTTCAAAATACTAACACGGATTATTTACAAACGAATGATGAAAACTGGTAGAATTTGACCTTGGAGAAGATGAGTTTGGATTTAGGAAAAATGTAACAACACATGAGGCAATACATTACAAAGAATGAAGGTAGGTTAAGAAAAGACAAACCTAGGTTTATAGCTTTCGTAGATTTGAGGAAAGATTTTGGTTTTGTTGCCGGGAAGATACCCTTTAAAATTCTGAAACTAGAAAAAGTAGAATATAGGAAACGAAAAGTTATATACAGCTTTTAGAAAAACAAGGCAGTACTTAAAATAATCAAATGGCATGAAAAAGAGGCAGTAATTGGGAAGAGATTAAGACAGGATAGTAGCCTTTCCCCAATATTATTCAATCTGTATATTGAGCACGCTGTGAAGGAACCAAAGAGAAATTTGGAGGCGGAATTACAGTTCAGTGAGATGAAATAAAAATGTAATTCTGTCAGAGAAAGTAAAGGACGTGGAAAAGCAACTGACCGTAATCGACGATGTCTTGAATTCGGGTATATTATGAAGATGAACAGAAACAAAACAATTGTAGTCTAAGAATATTCGGCATTGCTGAAGGAATTGATTAGGTGACGAGACATTAAAAATAGTAGATGAGTTTTTTTAAATGCATAATGGCTATGGGAAGAAAAGCGTTTCTGAAAAAGAGAAGATCGTTGACACTGAATAGCGATTTAAGTGTTAGGAAGTCTTTTTTGAAACCATTTGTCTTCAGTGCAGTCTTGTACGGAAGTGAAACTTGAACAATCAGAAGTTAAGACAGAAAAATTATAGAAGCTTTTGAAATTTGGTCCTACAGGATTATATGGGTAGATCACGTAGCTAATGAGGAGGTACTAAATAGAATTGGAGAGAAATGTTTTGGCATATATTGACTAGATGAAGGGATCGATTCATAGGACATGTCTTAAGACATGAAGTAATGGTTAATTTAACATTGAAAGGAAGTGTGTGGGGTAAAAATCTCAGAGGGAGGCTGAGAGAGGAATACAGTAAGCTGGTCCAAAGGAATATGGGTTGACTTTCTTATTCAGAGATGAAGACCCGTGCGCAATCTAGGGTAAGCGTGAAGAGCTGTGTCAAACCACTCTTTGGACTGCATACCTATGCTGAGCAAGAGGCCAAATTTCGGACGATGTAGACTGACCGAAAATCCCAGTTCCACCCAGAACTGGATGCCACCCAAATGTCGGCTCCCTAATCAGCAGCCTAGTTAGCTTGTACGGAAGGGATTGCAATGATTAATTTGTGCAGAGTGAGTGCTATGTTTAGCCAAATGCGCAATTTGTGGTTTAGTGCCAAAAGTCGCTAGATCTAGATCGTGGGGTCCTGAGATATATTCCCAGACAGGTCGCACATTTTCTCCTTTCAGGGACGGAAGTTGTGCTGACTATATCATCGTCATCACAAAAAAAAAAAAAAAAAAAAAAAAAAAAAAAAAAAAAAAAAAACCAAGTCGCCTAAGCAGCGTCAAGTAGAATGACTTTCACCAGGAGGGCGAACGTTTCCAGGTTTCTCCCACCGAATACTGCAAGACAAAAAATGACGTCCCACGATGAAAATCGGAAGATGTTATTGTACATACACAGACAAGCAAATGATTACATTTTCAGAAAAATAAGACGATTTATTCAAGAGAAAGAGCTTCATAATATTTGAGTTAGTCAATAAAGAATTTGTCCATCCATAGGCCTTATGTGAACAGATATTTGGCTTAGTTTGGACCGACAGATTCGTTCTATATCTTCCTGAAGGATAAAGTGCCAAATTTTCTCTAACTGGCGCGTTAAATTGTCAAAATCTTGAGTATTTGGTGGGTCCAGTCCATAATGTTCCAAATGTGAAGAGATTTTCGTTTTCTGTTTTCTAATATGGTATCTGTCCTTGAGACGGAAAAGCTTCTGTCCATGCACGGCTTTAGGAAGCATCGATCGTGCGAAACTCAGCTTGCCCTTTTCTCTCATGACTTCTTGCGTGCTATGAAGGGCAACAGGCAAACTGCACATTTCTCGATTTTCGAAAGGTGACTGACACGGTACCGCACTGCATATTGCTAACTAAAGTTCTAGGGTATGGAATAGGTACGCAAATATATGAATGGTGGTAAGACTGCTTAAGTAACAGAACCCAGTACATTATCCTCGATGGCGAGTGTTCATCAGGGGCTAGGGTAACACCAGGAGTGCCCCAGGGAATTGTGATAGCGCCATTATTATTTTCTGTCTGTATAAATCATCTGAAGAACAGAGGGAATTGTCTGGATCAGTTTGCTGTAGTGTATAGTAAGGTATCATCACTAAAAACTGTAGTAGGATCCAGAATGTGTTTGACGTAATTTATAGATGGTTTAAAGAATGGCAGCTAGCTCTAAATGTAGAACACTGTAAGGTCATGCTGATGAGTAGGGGAAGCAATCTCGTAATGTTCGAGTACAGCATCAGTAGTGTGCTGATTGACAGATTCGCGTCAATTAAATATCTAGGCGTAATTCTGTGCAGTGATATGATATGGAACGAGCATATAAGAACAGTCGTCAGGAAGATGGATGTTCGACCGGTTATTGGGAGAATTTTGGGAAAGGGTGATTCGTCTGTGTAAAATGCTTTTACGATCCCGTCTTGAGAATTGCTAAAGGGTTTGGGATCCCCACCAGATCGGTTTAAAGGAGAGCATAGCGACAGTTCAGAGGCGGGCGGCTATGTTTGTTACTGATACGTTCGATCAATGATGAGATGCTTCGGGAATTAAATTTGGAGTCGCTGGATGGAAGGCGACGTTCTTTTCGAAAACATAGTTGAGGAAATTTATAGGGCCGGGATTTGAAGCGAACTGCTCAACGATTCTACTGCTACCAACTTAAATTTCGCGTAACGACCACAAAGATAAGATCAGAGATATTACGGATTGTACAGATGCATACAAGTACTTGTTTTTCCTTCGTTCTATATGGGAGTGGAATAGAAAAGCAAGTAACTAATAGTGGTACTAGGTACCCTCCGCCACGCACCTTTGGGTGGTTTGCAGAGTATGTATGTAGATGTAGATTTGACAATAATACTGTATGAATGTCGATTTTTTACTCCTACGTGGTTCGTCGTTTTTATTATTATTTGTGTGAGAATGTGTTTAACACTTGTTAGCTGATATAAGGCTTTCCCAGCGATCTAGTGACATGATAGGTAGTTGGGTGTTCTGCCGGATTTCAGTGTCGAATATACTCAGTCTCAGTGTCAGGTCTCAGTCTCAGGTCGCACCTGATGAAGGTTACGAGTTACGTAACCGAAATATCGTGCATATTCGACAAAGACATCCGGCAAAACACCAGACTACCTATCAAGAAATTTATTATTAATCAGTTGCCTGGGTATTTATTTAGTGCACACTCATGCAGTCCATGTCACTTCCAATCCTCTCCCCTCTCTCGGCCCATTTCTTCCACCGCCCCCCCTCCCCGCCCCCCCCCCCCCCAATCTCCTCGTTCTCTCTGTTCATTCCGGCCCTTCATCTCGTCCTCTTCCTACCTGTGAAAACTCAAACAGCTTTCGTAGTGATCAGTGAAACACTGACACAGTTTATTGCTAGGTTCCCTTTGCCATGCACCATAGCTGACGTGTGGTTTATAAAAACCCTCTCAATGAAAACATTCGTACATGAGCGAACTTTCTAATAATTAGTAAAACGGTGTCAGAGTTGGTTGTACGGCACCCTCTTGTTTTGATGGTCAAGTGTACTAAGTCTTCAAGATAGGAGTAAAACTGTAATCATGTGTCTAAGTCTGTAAGAAAAGTACCCTCCGTCATCCACCATACGAAATTTTATGTAAACAGTAACCTTCGCCGTGTTTTCAAGGGCAAATGTGCAAAATTTTATCAGTTCCGGAATAAAACTGTAGATATGTATGAATTGCAAACAAAAACACCAAGGGACACACTTCTTTAAATGTAAGAAATATGAGATCAAAAATCGGTACTTCAATTTTCGTGTTCACGTATTATTACGAGTATTATGATGCATCAAAGGAATGACAATGTGCCCCTTTTTTCTTTCTACTGCTGCAGCTCCTAACAGTTGCGTATTTGCAGGTTGCCTTTCGAGGCGATAGAAGACGTCGGATTTTAGATTATTTTTAAATTTTTTTTCGATTTTCTGCTGTTCCTTTGGGTTTTTCGTATTGTATTCTTCTAAGCCACTCCTGCAGAAAAAATCGAACAAAACATAAATATTGAAATCTGCCAAGTAATTTCTAAGTTTGAGGGACACTAACGTATAGCTATTCATTTTATATACACACCTACTATGTGATGAAAATTATCCGGACACCTGGCTGAAAAGAGTTACAAGTTCGTGACGCCCTCCATCGGTAATGCCGGAATTCAGTATGGTGTTGGCCCACCCTTAGCGTTAATGACAGCTTCCACTCTCGCAGTCATACGTTTAATCGAGTCTGGAAGCTTTCTGGGAGAATGACAGCCCATTCTTCACGATGTACTGCACTGAGGAGAGGTATCGATGTAGGTCAGCGAGGTCTGATACGATGTCGGTGTTCCAAAACATCCCAAAGAATTCAAGTCGGTACTCATGCAAGAAAATCCATTACTGGGATGTTATTTTCGTGTAGCCACTCCGCCCCCGGACGTGCATTATGAACAGGTGCTTCAGCGTGTTCAAAGATGAAATCGCCATCCCCGAATTGCTCTTCAACAGTTGGAAGCAACAAGGTGATTAAAACATCAATGTAGGCCTGTGCTGTGATAGTGCCACGCAAAACAACAAGAGGTGAAAGCTCCCTCCATGAAAAATACGACCACACCACAACCGCCTCCGAATTTTACTGTTGGCACTACACAGGCAGGCAGGCATTCGCTATACCCACACCCTGCCATCGGATCGCCACTTTGTGAACCGTGATTCGTCACTCCACACTCCACTGTACAATCGTCCAGCGTTTACGCTCCTTACACCAAGCGAAGCGTCGTTTGACCTGCGTGTTGTAAGGCTTATGGGCTGTCGCTCGATCATGAGATCCAATTATTTCATAGTAATGAAATAAATTGCAATTTGCGATCACTTATGGCTTCACTGTACTATATTTAGATGTAATACCAATGTGCGGCGAATGAAAATTTGTGCCCGGCCGGGATTCGAACCCGTGATCTCCTGCTTAGTAGGCAGACGCGTTGACCAATCCGCCACCGAGGACACAGTGACTGCAGAGGACTCTTCCCTGCACGTCTTCCGCCGCACCCAAATCTTAATTCGCCACACTGTATCTTCCCTATTACCACAGCCTCTTAATTCTGTAATGCTCGCAGCCACAATACTGTATTCCCGCATCAGGGAGAACAGACCATGGGGTATCGAGACACAATTAATTGTCAGGAGCCCAGCCTCGGCTTGTATACAATTATATATTTTTGACTACGTTACAGCGTTCATTTTTAATGAAATAAATCGCAATTTGCAATCACTTATGGCTCCACTGTACTAGGTTTAGATGTAATTCCAATACCCAATTGCGATTTAATTAATTAAAAATGTACGCTGTAACGTCGTCAAAAATATATATTTCATAGTACTTGGAGTGGATCCTGATGCTGTTTGGAATTCCCGTGTGATGGTCTGAATAGATGCTTGCCTATTACACTGTACGACCCTCTTCAACTGTCGGCGGTCTCTGTCAGTCAACAGACGAGGTCGGCCTCTACGCTTCGTGCTGTACGTGTCCTTTCAGGTTTCCACTTGACTATCTCATCAGAAACAGAGGACCTAGGGATGTTTAGGAGTGTGGAAATCTCGCTTACAGACTTCTGACGCAAGTGACACCAAATCACCTGACAACGTTGGAAGTCTGCGAGTTCAGCAGAGCAGAGCGTCCCATTCTGCTCTCTAATAATGACCACTCAGGTCGCTAATATGGAGTACCTGGCAGTACGTGGCAGAACACTGCACCTAATATGAAAAACTTATGTTTTCGGAGTGTCTGGATACTTTGGATCACATAGTGTATAGACGGTACTAAAAGGGTGTATTCATACTATAATGTACAGAGATGATACGTCTCGAATTCAGTTTCCTTCGCTTCGGCGTTCAACGCTTTACCCATAACATCACACTTTTAATGTACCTTAGCGGATCGTTTTTGACATATCATGCTGTAACGCAAAGGGTTATATATAGGACCTGATGCTCATAACGACGTAGGTTGCCTCCTTACGTTCGGCTAAGTGCAGCGACTCGACGTGCATGGCATGAACTCAACAAGGCGTTCGACGTCCTGTGCGTCACACTGAACCATTTGACTCTAAAACAGTGTATAGTTACAAAATTTACAAAACTGTTGCCGTTGCAGTATTATCTGCACGAACTGACCTCTCGATTTTGTCCCTTAAAAGTTCGATAACAATTCATATAGGATGATCCGAGTGTCCAGATCATTCGCTGCAATTGTCCAGAATGTTTCTCAAACCAATAGCGCGAATAATCGTGACCTGGTGACATGATCTACTGTCATTCGCAGAACATCCATCGATGTCTTCGGAATTCTAAGTCCATTATTTGGCGGGCGATTGGTCTACAAGCAGCTGAAAGTAACAAATTACAATCAATGATTCGGTCAGTTGGACCAGCGAACTGAAAATATTTCAAATAGAAACAGTCCCACTGATTGGAAAAAAGCGCAGGTGACTCCCGTTTATAAGAAAGGTAAAAGAACTGACCCACATAATTACAGGTGAATACTGTTGACATCAGTTTCCTCTAAAATTTCGGAGCATATTCTCAGTTCGAATATAGTAAATATTCTTCAGACGGAAAAGCTTCTTTCTTTGAATCATCACGTGTTTAGGAAACATCGTTCGTATGAAACTCAGCTTGCCCTTTTCTCACATGACATCTTGCGAGCCATGGACGAAGGGCAACAGGCAGATTGCGATCCTCATGATTTCAAAAAGGTGTTTGACGCGGTGCCACACTGCAGACTGCTAACGAATATACGAGCAGATGGAATAGGTTCATAGAATTGTGACTGGCTGGAAGACTTCCTAAGAAACAGAACGCAGTACGTTGTTCTCGACGGCGAGTGTTCATCAGAGACGAGTGTATCGTCAGGCTTGCCCCAGGGGAGTGTGATAGGACCGCTATTATTTTCTATCTATATAAATGATCTCGCGTGCCTCGGTTGCACAGTGGTAGAGTGCCAGACTACAAATCCAAAGGTCGCGGGTTCGATCCCCGCCACGTGCCAGGATTTTTATCTGTCACTTTCCAATTCTTTCACCTCTGGCAGTATTGCTCATGTGAAAAATACCGAGTAGCACTGTGGTTCGGAACCCACGTTATACTGGAGGTCCCCCTATAACTGGCTGGGTAAGTCAGTTCGAAGGTTGGAGGAAGGCAACGGCATACCACCTCCAAACAGGACCATGCCTAGTAAAGCACTGTGGTGTTCAAACCAATTTTCGGATTGTTGACTGCTTTACCTTTTATAAATGATCTGAGGGGCAGTTAGTTGTAATTTGCGGCTGTTTGCTGATGATGCTGTGGTGTATGGGGTGGTAACTGAGTGTAATAACATACAGGATGACTTAGACAAAATTTCTAGTTGGTGCGAAGAATGGCAGCAAGCTCTCAACGTAGAAAAATGTAAGGTGATGCGCATGAATAGAAAAAACAATCCTATAATGTTCGAATACAGCATTAGTAGTGAGTTTCTTGATGCAGTCGCGTCGTTCAAATATGTAAGCGTAACAATGCAGAGCGATATGAAATAGAACGAACGTGTAAGGACAGTTGTGAGTAAGGCGGACAGCCGACTTCGGGAATTTTGGGAAGATGTACTTCACCTGTAATAGGTTCTTAGTGGTAGGTTCGACCAAAGCGCGAGTGTCACAGAAACGCCTCCGGAACTCAAATGGAAATCTCCGGAGGAAAGACGACGTTGTTTTCGAGAAGTCCTGTTCAGGAAATTTAGCGGCCCGGAATTTGAAGCTGAGTGTAAAACGATATTACTGCCGCCTACTTACATTTCGCGTCATGATCACAAAGAGAAGGGGAAGTTTGGAAGTGGAAGTGGAATAGGAAAGGAAATGCCTACTAATGGCACAGTTTACCCTCCGCCAGTCACAGTCTGCACGGCCACTACGGTCGGGGGTTCGAATCCCCCCTCGGGCATGGATGTTTGTGTCGTCTTTAGTAAAAGGTAGTTCATAAGTAGTTTGTAAGTTTAGGGACTGATGACCCCGCAGTTAAGTCTCTTAAGCTTAACAAACATTTGAACATTTTGAGTAAAGTGAATGAAATACAAAAAGCAAATACGTAAATGTTATCTTATATAATGAATAAAATGTGAAACAAAGATACACTACTGTAAAATCGAAGTAACTGTTATCTTTATATATAAAAGGTAATAAACGTTTTGAAAAAGGTTCGAATCCCGGCCACAGTACAAATTTTAATTTGGTGCCTCTCCTCATTTTTAATAACTTTGTTATAACGAGACAATGTTTGTCTCAAGGAACTGAGATCTCGGAATAATGATTTCCCTGTGGATCTTCGAAATTGAATGTCTCGTCCATCCAGCTATAACTACGATTCCGCATTCAGTCTGTTAATTCTCTTTCTGCAGCGGTAGTCATGTCGGAGAAATCAGTTGACAAATCACAGCTCTCCCAAAGCTCCGCTTGTTTGCACTTTTGTACGTGATACTACCGCCGTTGCTATCTCCGTATATAGCTATCGCATGAGGTTTATCACTCCAGCGTAAGTTTATTGCGATTGATTCGGATATTCAAATGTGAAAAATGATAAATCATATTTGGTTTAACCAGATTTGAAACTAGTTCACGGTAAACAATAAGCTTGTTGAATCTATGAGGTATGTCCACAAAGTAAGTTCCGTTTGGTTATATAAAACAAACGTGTACAGATACAGAAAAAAAATATTTATGGTACAAAAATCTGCAACTGTTACTTTCTACATAGCTTCAGGAATTTTGTAGGCACTTGCCATAGCGTGGCACAATTTTTGTACGCCTTCTTCCTAGAAGGTTGCCACGTGTGTATTCAACCATGTGGTAACATGTTCTTTCAGATCGTCAACATTGTTGAAGTGTTGACGTCCAAGGACAGATTTTAGCTGTAAGAAGAGATAAGAAGAGATGAAAGTCGCTAGGCGCGAGGTCCGGACTGTACGGAGGATGATCAAACACGTCCCAGTGAAATTCCCGTGAGTTGTTTGGTCACATTCGCCCTACGAGGCCGGACATTATCATAGGAAAAAACGTTTGACAGTAATCCTCAACGCTCGTTCTGTATTGCGCAATTTCTTAGTGGCAGTCATTTGCATCGATTGTTTGCCATCGTGGTAATAAATATATCAGCAAAATGGCTTTCCTGTCCCAAAAAACGGTGCATGTGATTTTTCTAGGTGTCAAGATTTGCTTAGGCTTAACCTTCGTTGGGGACGAAGTGTACCCCTATATCACTGATCGCCGTTTTGTTTCAGGGGTTTCGTACGATACACAACTTTCATACCTACCTGAGAAAGAAAACCGTCGCCTTCTTCATTGTAGCGTGTCACAAACTGAAGTGCACTGCCCATCCGTTGCTTTTAGCGTAGTTCAGTAACAATTTTGGGTATCCAACGTGAGAAAAGTTTTTAAAATTTCAGTTTTTCAGTAACAATTTCATGAATTAGTGATCTTGAGATTAGCGGAACTTCCGTATCAAGGGCTCTAAGTGTAAACTTACTGTTGTGCTTAATCTTCTCTTCAACTGTGTGAACCAGTTCATCAGTAACCACAGAAGGGCGTCCACTTCGTTCTTCATCGTGCACTTGATCACTTCCTTCATTGAACAGTCTGACCCATCTTCTAACCATTGAATCATTCATAGCATTTTGTCCTTAAATCTCACAGATTTTTCCGATAAATTTTCTTTGGGTAACTTTCTTTGCATTTAGAAAATAAATAACAGAGCTGATTTCACATGCGGAGCATTTTGACTTAAGGGTGACATTATAAAGAAGCACTATAAAGCACACTGCGAGAGTGAAGATCGGGGTGAGAGTTTAAAATAGGGAAAGTTTAATTTTTAAAACTCACAACCGCCAACTGCGAACCAAATTCTTAAACATGCAAAAACACTGGATCTGTGATTGCTACTGTTTGACTCGTTTTCTACGGGATGATATCACACATTCGCAGCTTTCCTTCCCTGCATATGATTAACAAAAAAATTCATAATAAAATCAATTTCATGAGAGAAAAAGGTTGTACAAACTATTATTTTTGAAAACACGTGAAAGTTCACTTTATGTTGTTTATTTCACAATATTAGAATCCTGTGGCTGATACGTCTGTACGGCGACACATTTATCAAATAAAGTTATAGCTCGTGACCCCCAGACAAAAATGAATATTTGTCGCAAATTGTTTTCACACCATGTGGCTGTCTCAAATACCGTTTATGTTCGTGCCTATGCGACGACACGTGTTACATTAACAAATCACAGTCACTTTAATTCAATGCAATGCACACCTTGTTCCACCGGCTAAATATTCACAACACACAGTAGCACTCGTTTCAACTTGGTGCAGTCTACGACGAGCAACCACACGTGACGATTGCCACACAAAAAAATCTAAAGTCTGCACCTGGAGATACACATGCCGACTGATGTAGCGCGACGCCGCCCGGCCAGCTACCCCACTCGCTCCCGACTCGTCATTTCCTGCCCCTGCGTGCCAAAAGCTCAAATGCCGGGTTTTTTCCCTACGTCATCAACTTCCCCATGTGAGCTGTTCTAACCGATTTGCCAACGTACAGCGCTCAGCCAATACATTTCTAAAACTTCACTTAAAATCAAAATAATTACACTACACATTAAATATATGACGTCTTAGGTTTTTATATTGGTATAAACATACTTTGTACTATTTATCATAATCGTGCAATTTCTTATGTCACAGATAAGTGATTTAACTGAATACTTCAAGATAAAATACACAAGATTAATTGGAAATAAAATGAGAAATAATTAATATATTATTTTTATAAACAAGCATTGCCATGCTAGTTGTGTAACTGTCTTGTATTCATTGGTAATGTATTAGTTTTCATTGTCAATTAAACATATTACGCCAGATGTGACTATATCAGCTAATGTATTGTTTATTTATCCATATGCTATTTTGTAATGAGAGCCTTAAATGTTCCTAACGTATTACTTTCCTAATGTATTACTTTTCATTGTCAATTAAACATATTACGCCAGATATGACTATATCAGCTAATGTATTGTTTATTTATCCATATGCTATTTTGTAATGAGGGCCTTAAAGGTTCCTAACTGCATCGTATTACTTCAAATGCCAGTAGCATTAGAATATTTTATTTCAGGCTGTGCACTGCACTGTGCCTGGCACTCGCCATTGTCCCTCTCTCCCCTCACCAGAAACGAAACTGGAAAATCCTAAGCTGGAACAAGCCACCAACGACGGCCTGCTCGCTGGCCTCCCGTCAGCTACAAGCGCACAGCAAATCTTAACGTGGAGAATTTCTACCTATTGCCTAACTATAAATGTTGTCACCCAACTGTGTACATACATTGCTACCATAATTAATAATATTAAAATTGTGTAACATTTAGTGCATTGGCATGGTCAATTTTTGCAGTGAACTTCATACTGTTTAATTATCAAATGCTATTAATTACCAATATTTCTATTAGACGGTAATCTCACAACACGTCGGCAGAAGCGACCTGAAAATGGCGTACATGTCTTCTCCTCGAGTCAGAGTAACTGCCTCACATGCTCGGAACTGCGATCGTAGCGCTGCCACGGATATAATTAGAAACGGGACTTAGTGGACGACCCTCGTATGTAACGGTAGACAATTAGCTTTGGAAGGCAGATTCAACACTTTCGTGCAGGAGAAAAGTAACAGAGACAAGAGGAACGGATGAACAGGGGGTATACGGTTCAGTTGTTTGAACGACATTAAGAAGACACATTTTTAAATCTGATTGGAAACGCACAAGTAGTCGTGAGAAGAAGTATTTATTTATTTATTTATTTATTTATTTATTTATTTATTTTTTTTTTTTTGAAGGGAGGAAGATTAAATTTAACGTCCAGTCGACGTTAAGGTCAGAGTCAGAGCACAAGGTCGTATTCTGTCAGAGCACAGGGAACGGGTAGGAAATCGGATGGACCTTTTCAAACGTACCATCCCTGTGTTTCCGTAAAACATTGATGGCACTACTCGGATCTGAATCGTCATCCTATCGAATTGGGCACCTGGACATAGACAGGCATGCGCATTAACTTCTGCTGTAGCTGCAGCTTCGCCGCCATTTTTGTTCCAAGCGGCGACAGCGTGAGCTTCTCAAAGGCAGAGTTGTTTGCTGTTATTGTTTTGAAATACTGCTTGCTTATATATATCAAAAAGTTCAAATGTTTGTACAGTTTATGGAACATAACTACGGGGTCATCAGTCCCTAAACTTACAAACTACTTATGAACCAACTAATACTAAGGACGCCACAAATATCCATGCCCAAGGGGGGATTCGAAACCCCGACCGTAGTGGCCGTGCAGACCGTGACTGAAGCGCCTCAGTCCCCTCGGCCACCGTGGCCGGCTGGGAATTTCCGACCACCATGTATAGTGAAACGTGAGACAGGATTGAAGTTTGTGTTGTGGAGGAAGACGTGCCTCAAAACAGTCCGAGCAATCGCCGTATCTATTAGGTCACAGTGACATAGTATTTATAGTGCTTTCTTCATAAGTGGGAGGTCCTGGGTTCATGTCTTAGCCATGGCACAAATTTTAATTTAATCGGCTATCAATAAGTACATAAAGATTTGAATTAAAAAGTAATCTGGTCATAAATTACTTTATTACAGCTTGAAAAGTCGTCAAATATAGATCTTTTTTAATTTGTCAACCTTGGCGTGTATCCGGAGCATTTTTTTCGCATTAGACAACTCAGTTTTATTGGATGTCAGATGCACTTCCCCAACTTCGCAATAACTCTACGATTTCGAATAAGATGTGATAAATTTGATCAGAATACAATCCTTGGTCTGTGCTTTTTTACGAGGTGTTTTCTAAAATTCATATAAATTATTTTTTTCCCTTTACAGAAGCTATGAAAGTACATTACCATGATAAACTAGGATGCAATACAAGATTTATGAATAAGAGAGGAATGGGTCACTGGAAATAGTTATTATTGCTGTCAAATTCAACCATTCGGTCTATTTCTCCAAATTGGCTGTCTTCAAAATGACTAAATAACGTACATGTTTAAAAAGCTTTTCTGTTGTAACTTATGGCAATAAGCGAATAAGAATGTTCTAATTTGGAGACAAGACACTCTGCCAGTAAACTACAACATAACTATGACGAAGACTCACAGAAGTTCGTGTATTTTAATAGTGCAGTAGTTTCATACATGGTTTACAAGTACGAGCCGTATGGGTCATTGTTATAAGTAAAAACAGTGTTTGTTTTAGTCAATATATTGATACTGTTTGTTATCGCCAATATATGCATAAATAAAAGCTAAAAAATAAATTAATTAATAAATTACTTAATTAAATAAAATAACAATAAAAATAAAAAAAATAAAAGTGTTGAAAGCTGCCGTTTTCAAATGATTTAATCCACATCGCGTAGTCTTGAAGTCCTTATAGGTGCCTATTTCTCATGATGACAGTTTATTACCAATACTTTACAGCTTCAGGAGAAACAAAACCATTTTCTGAACAATTAGAAAAAGCCGAAGCTGCACAGCCAGCATGCTGAAAGCGTACTGATTGCCCTATGTTACCGTCTAGCGTCGTCGCGAAGGAACAGAAATGGCGGATGTGCATGCCCGTCTGTATCCAGGTGCCCTACTATCGAATGCAAGTCCAGTGCGCTAACCACTGCGCATCCTCTCTCGCTGGTGTCGTACGTCGCTGTCTAGGCTCCTGACGGAGTCTTGTGGAGGATGCCAGCAAATGCAGAAACACGTAAACAGCTGTACGTGAAGCTGATACACGGACACTCCACTGAGAACAAGTAGCAATGGCTCCTTACAAGTGGAACGTACGGCCGGTCGGCGACCTACCTCATGAGTAAGGCTTGTGAGTCGGTCAGGGCTGGTATACGCGGGTTCAGCAGGACGGGCCCCGGGCAGCTACTGTGCTTGTTGTGGGCACACGCGGTCGTTTTCAGCTCGGCCACCCGGAGCGCTAATGCGCTTAACGCCGGATTTGCCCCCGTACGGCTTCCCTTGTGTAAGGCTCCATTTGTTGCGCCTTCCAGAAGCGAAAAATACGGCCACCGAGGAGGATCCTTCCTCGTCTCGAGTCCCGACCATTTTACTCCCTTCTTCTACATCTGCATCCGTACTCACTTTGTATTGCGGAAGTTTTCCGAAGTGATGTCAGGTGTGCCACAGGGGAGTGTCATGGGACCGTTGCTATTCACAATCTACAGGGCGTTTCACTAAGTGTGTTTGCCTCTGTAACTTATAAAAGGTGACGGGAACTTTTAATGCGGTTGGTCAACACAAGAAATGTTACACTTTCTGCGGAGCTATGAACATAGTTTATTGTATCATATTCGAAAGAGTTACAGCACAAAGATATAATTTTTAAATGGAACAATAGTTTTTCTATCGTGCATTGGATTCGTTGACACCAACTGCGTTCAAATCAATTTAAATTACATTCCTATCACTGTTAGTTTGGGAGCAACAATCCTTCAAAGTTTCAGGGGCAGATACCACAAACGCTGCGAATAACGCAATGCGCGTTCTAAATGTGGTGCGGCCGTATACCCAACAGTTGGAGCCACACAAACAACCGGGGCTCAATGTACCACAGTTACTGACATCGGATGACGATGGCACACAGGAACAACGAGTACGTTGACATGTTGCTGATGCTCGGCGAGTATCGACTCGATGCCACTGAAGCAGCTACGGCGTATGCCGTGAGATATCCTAGGCGAAGAGCCCCGGCAGCCATTACGTTCTTACGTGCCGAACAACGACTTTGGGAAAAAGGCAGCTTGGTAATAGGCCGCAGTAACAGACGAAGACCTGCAAGAAGTGAGGAGACGGAGGTGTTTGTTTTAGCTGCACTACACCACGATCCTCATGTCAGCTTACGAGCCGTTGCTGCAGTCGCTGGTATCAGTCTCACATTTGTGTGGCGTATAGTACATGGCCACAGGTTTCTCCCGTACCGCCTATCACTGACCCAGGAGCTGCATGGGAACGATTTCCGTGCAGGAGTAACATTCTGTGAGTGGGCCATGCGTAATTTCACGCTGGAGTCTTTACAAAGTGTTATGTTCTCTGATGAGTCCACGTTCACAAATTATGGTGCAGTGAATCGCCATAACATGCACTACTGGGCCGCAGAAATCCTCGGTGGGTACGACCTATCGACTGTCAACGTAGGTGGTCAATTAACGTGTGGTGTGGAATCCTTAGGGATAAAATCATCGGTCCACACTATTTCCCAGGTACACTGACAGGTGAGTTATATCGCGCTTTTATAGGCGACAGTTTGGGTGGTCTCCTTGAACATTTGTGTCTACACACAAGAGTCCATATGTGGATGCAGCACGATGGTCATCCAGCCCATTCTTCGCGTGCTGTTGTGGAAGAACTAAACAACAGGTTTGTAGGAAGATGGTTGGGGCACCATGGTCCTCATTCATGGCCCGCAAGGTCGCCCAAATTAACACCAGTAGATTTCTTTTTGTGGGGATATCTAAAAGATCGTGTTTATGTCACTGAGCCCACATCCCCAGATGATCTAAAACGGCGCATCGAGGACGCATGTCGCTCCGTCACACCGGCGATGTTACATCTCGTCCGCAGATCCTTTCGACGGCGCATTGCATTATGCATTGAGGAACATGGACACACATTTGAACATCTTGTAAATCAACTTCCCACCGCCATAACATCCATCACCCACCACTCAGCCATGTATTATGTACAGCATGTGGTATCTGCCCCTGAAACTTTGAAGGGTTGTAGCTCCCAAACTAACAGTGATAGGAATGTAGTTTAAATTGATTTGGACGCAGCTGGTTTCAACGATTCCAATGCACGATAGAAAAAACTATTGTTCCATTTAAATATTATATCTTTGTGCTGTAACTCTTTGGAAAATGATACAATAAACTATGTTCATAGCTCCGCAGAAAGTGTAACATATCTTGTGTTGAACTACCGCATTAAAATTTCCCGTCACCTATTATTTCATAAGTTACAGAGGCAAACACACTTACTGAAACACCCTGTATATAAATGAACTTATGGATAACATCGCCGCCGCGGTGGCCGAGGCGACTGAGGCGCTCCAGTCACGGTCTGCACAGCCACTACGGTCGGGGGTTCGAATGCCCCCTCGGGCATGGATATTTGTGCCGTCCTTTGGATTAGCTAGTTCATAAATAGTTTGTAAGTTTAGGGACTTATGACCCCGTAGCTAAGTCCCATAGACTCTACAAACATTTGAACATTTTTGGATAACATCGGAAGTTCACTGAGGCTTTTTGCAGATGATGCTGTAGTACAGGTGTAGGCAACCACAAGGACTTCGCGATCTACTATTTCATACCACAGTAGCAAAGTCATCTACATCTTTAAAAAAATACCGTAATTGCTACAGTTTTAATTTTTCAGTAATGTACAACAACTGTATCTAACATCCATTTATATCTTTACTATCTGTTCAAAATAAAAATAATATTTAAAATTTTGTGAAAATTGATAATTAGTGTATAACTTGTAACACTTAGTCGAATACAGAAGGCCAAGTGTTCGTCTGTTAACGTTGTACTGTGTTTATTTGCAACAAAACTTATATTTGGGAAGAATGATTGACACGGGTAATTAGAAGCAAACAGGTCCTTTATTTTCAAATATTCAAATATTTGTGAAGTAATGGGATCTAATTCCAGTGCCCATATGTCCGTAAACTTACAAACTACTTAAACTAACTTAACCTAAGAACAACACACACACACACCCATGCTAAGGGAGGACTCGAACCTCCGACGTGGAACGGCGACTCGCACCGTAGGGAGGCACCTTAGTGCGGACGGCCATTCCGCCGCGGCTCCTTCATTATAATTGCAACGTTACCTCTTACGGGGTATTTCTCTTGAGGAATTACACGTACACACTTTCTTGGTTGTTCGACACATACGAGATGATATTATTTCAAGATCAGAATCTTCCATTTTCAGTGGTAGAAGATATACTCTCAGTTGAAGGACCGGCAATACCACACAATTAGTTTAAAAAACAGAAAACCGGTCGTTGAAATCATCCCTCAAAGTAGCAATCTTTGTCGCAAAATATCCAGTCCATACACACTACATAAACGAAGATGTTCATAGTTCACCATAACGGCACCGAAGACTGTAATATTTTAACATCCTTGGGTCAAGGTAGATATCGCTACCAATCCTAGGCGATTGTTAATAAATAAAACAAACTTGTGTCGAACAAGGGCGCATTTTCGCTGCTACGAAAAACTATTTTATTCAACAGTTTTTCTTCTTCACTGTTAGTACTCACGCGATCTACTTAATAATCACTGGCGATCTACCAGTAGACGCGATCGACATGTTGCCGACTCCTGCTGTAGATAGAGAAGCTGTAACAATGGAAAACTGTATTGAAATGCTGGAGGATCTGCAACGAACTGACGCCTGGTGCAGGGAATGGCAATTGAATCTCAATGTAGACAAGTGTAATGTGTTACGAATACATATAAACGAAGATCCTTTATCATTTAGCTACACTATAGCAGATCAGCAACTGGAAGCGGTTACTTGCATAAATTATATGGTAGTAGGCATTAGTCTTGTGTAGTTCGCGAACTAGTTCGGAAGAGCGCTCCCACAGGCGAACTACGCGAACTAGTTCGCAGATCCCTCGCCTCTTAGTTCGTCCGCTCCTTTTCCGAAGACTGACGGGGAACAGCGAGAGGACGCGAGAGCGCACAGAATCGCTTGATTTCCTTCTGCCAGTTACCTTCATTTCGAGCTGACATGCAGCTCAGCTGTAGTTTCATAGTTCACCGCCACAAGAAATCTATTTTAAAAATAAAGTACTATGAGTACTCTGTATGCAAAGTAGTTGAATACCATTGTATCATTCATTCGTGTAAATAACTGGTTTATTTGACTAAATATTTGATGTCAAATTGACCAAAAATACAGGTAATAGATTTGGCAACACTGATTCATTATATAAAAAAGCTGTCATAAAAAAAGCTCTTTTAGTAGCGGTAGCAAAAGCCAAAAAGAGCGGACGAACTAGAAGGAGCGGACGAACTAGGAGCAGCGGACGATTATGCCAAATATATCTCGCTTCATAATTCGTTGGATTCTTTTCCGAAGACTGACGGGCAATAGCTAGCGTTGCAGAAGTAAAAATCACGTGTTTGCCTTCTGCTGATGAGTCATTTCAAGGTGAGCGTCTGCCTGCTAGATTACATAGTTCAGTGCTACAAAATTTCTGTTTTGATGTGTTCTGCACTTTGCAATATCTGACTAATAAATTCCATAATGCCAAGATGTAGAGCTAACCCTAAACTTAAACGCGAGAAATTATCCACAAACTGTTTCTTTTGGTTTGCGTGATATCGTTTGCGGCTCAAGCAGCATGCGCATGAAGCAGCTACGTGGGGGAACTTCCCCCGCCGGCTCGGTGGCCGAGGGGACTGAGGCGCTTCAGTCACGGTCTGCACGGTCACTACGGTCGGGGGTTCGAATCCCCCCTCGGGCATGGATATTTGTGCCGTCGTCAGTTGTAGGTAGTTCATAAGTAGTTTGTAAGTTTAGGGACTGATGACCCCGTAGTTAAGTCCCTTAAGCTTAACAAACATTTGAACATTTTTGAACTTCCCCCTCCACCTGCACGCGCAGACCACGCCGCTCAGCCGTCACTGGGAGCGGACGAACGAAAAGAGATTCATTGGAAGAAAATAAAGGAAGTAGATTACAGTACACTTGTTCGCCCACTGCTTGAATACTGCTCACCAGTTTGCGATCCGTACCAGGTGGGCTCGATAGAGGAGGTAGAGAAAATCCAACGAAGAGCAGCGCGCTTCGCTACAGGATCATTTAGTAATCGTGAAAGCGTTACGGTGATGATAGATGAACTTCAGTGGAAGACTCTGCAACAGAGACGCTCTGTAAGTCGGTACAGGCTTTTGTCGAAGTTTCGAGAACATACCTCTACCGAGGAGTAGAGCAGTATATATTGCTCCCTCCTACATATATATATCTCGCGAAGAGATCACGAGAAAATCAGAGAGATTAGAGCCCACACAGAGGCATACCAACAATCTTTCTTTCCGCGAACAATACGAGACTGGAATAGGAGGGAGGACCAATAGTCGTACTTAAGGCACCCTCCGCCACACACCGTCAGGTGGCTTGTGGAGTGTGGATGTAGATGTAGAAGGTACTTTGTAGACCAGGGGGTTCTCGATCTTTTTCAAACACTTATAATACACCTCCGCTCTATTGAACGTGACGATTCCACACAGCCGCGGCGGAGTGGCCGAGCAGATTGAGGCGTTATGCTCCGGTGCGCGAGGCCATTCCCCGTCGGAGGTTCGAATCCCCCCCCCTTCGGGCATAGATGTTTGTGCTGTCTTCAGTATAAGCTAGTTTGTAAGTAGTTTGTAAGTTTGGGGACTTATGACCCCGCAGTTAAGTCCCATAAGCTTCACAAACATTGTTTGTTTGTTGTTTGTTGACTCCATACAAACTGAAGTTTACGATACTGTTAAAGAACAGTTCAGACAACATTATATATATATATATATACGGTAGTTCGTAATCCTTGGACAGTGCACTTAGTGCTCCGAATTTATGATATTCATTAAGGAAAACAATTCTGCAAGAGTAATTAGTTTGCGTGGCTAGAACTATGATAAACATATTTGATCATCAGATTTTGAGCTGTGGCGAAACTAAAACTCCTTTCAAACATAATGTGATGTATATAAATGTATTTGCCATCATGAAATACTGAAATTAGGATTTTCGTGGTGATTTTCCTCTGCTGCATATAATTAGGTCGTCAACTTTCCAGAACATTCTGTTCGCTTAATTTGTGACTGAGGACTTGTGGAAAGTGCAAATTGTAATAGGCAGTTTTAGATAGCTCAGATAAAAATACTGTGAATTGTATGTTGCTTGTTCATGTTAATCTGTGCCAGTAATTAACGAAATATGTCTATTGACAATGTTACCCGTTTCTGTATTTCAGAGGATTGTGAACATTTGTGAATAACCCGACTATATGATTTTTTTTATGTATCCTTTTGTAGATTACGAGTTTGTTAGTATCAATTTCTATCTTGTTGTTAATTAATTGCATTAAGTTTTATGATTTGTATTATTTATATACGTAATTTTATGCTTTGTACAAAGAAGTGCAGAAAAGAGAACCACGTTGAATGTTATTAATCGATCTTTTATTATGTATAATTTCATTGGTTTGTTTAATTGATTTATTAACATTGGTCATTATATTTCAATATTGGTAATTGTTAACAATAATTGCAACCTACAGACTTATTATCAGCAAAACTATAAATACAGGCGCCTCAGCCCCATCAGCCAGTCCAGCTTCATAGCAGTTTGTGTACTGTTTGAGTCATGTGTTGAACTGTATCTTTGTGCGAGATCTTTGCTGTATGAAGTTGCTAACGTGCAGTTTATATTGTGTGTGTGTGGTTTTGTTATTCCACCGTAATAAACAGTATATAAAACATCAATCTTTTATTTAGAACTTCTTGAGTTTCTACAAGCCCGCAGCCAGTAAACTGCATCTTGGTGAAGCAGATTTAGTTAAACCCCCAATGTCAAGATAAATAAAAAACCACTAAAGATGACTATCCATGCAGTTGCTATAATTCAATATTGTCTTTAAGCTAGTATTTTTGGAACTGACATCATTTAGTGTAGTCAATGGTCTATTTGCTGAGATCATTTAATAATGCCACACATAGAACCCCAATAACAAAATTAAAAATGTTGGGTAACTATTCTTAAGCAGTGAACGTAGCTATTAATAAAAATCGTTATAAAGGTTTTTCAAAATGTTCAAATGTTTGTAAATCTATGGGACTCAACTGCTTGGTTATTAGTCCCTAGCTTACAAACTACTTAAAATAAGTTAAACTAACGTAAGTACAGCACAAACACCCATGTCCGAGGAAGGACTCGAACCCCCGACGGCGAACGGCCGCGCTCACCGTAGCACGGTGCATCAGTACGCACGGCCATTCCGCCGCGGCTAAAGGTTTTTCAGTTAGTATGATTTACCTCTGTACTTTTATTAGGAATATATTCTAATAAAACAGATGTTTCTTACACAATTTTATTTAAAAACCTTTTTATAAGACAAACTCAAATTGACCAACATAAAAAAAAATTATGAGTAGGATGAGCTTGCTTCGTTTTACAAAGCTGGTCAAATTTTGGCTCTAGCTTTGTTAAATAAACCTTAAATCGTCTTCAACATTAAGCTTGTTTCTGAACTTACTTTTTAGGTAAGTTAACCTCGAAAACCCACGTAAGTATGTGCCTGAGAATCTAATAAGAACAATTACAGCTAGCTTTGAGGGTTCTCCGTATTCCTTTCCAACACAAATTCAAAAATTTAACAACGCTTATTTTTTTATTCTTAGATCACAAGATAATTCGATTAGTTGTTCCTTCTGGGAAGTAGGTTTGCTAGAAGATTCTGTAGAATCATAGGAAAAAGGGTCAGTGATCCAGTATAGTCTTTTGTCTATAGGTGGAATGTATTCTCTAATGTGGGTCCTCAATGACTTGAGCTGATGTCCCATTTGAGTTCGAAGGGCACCAAAATCAGTTATGCTTTTATCATTTTCTTTCAAAATTTAATTCAGTCTTTCAAAACTCTCACAGTTGTTTTCTACTTCCATTTCATTTTCCCACAGGTTGATTCTTTTTTTTTTTTATCATTGCATTAATTTCCTTTTTTTCTTTTCAATGTAGAAAACATCAAGTACGCTATCTTGCATAAACAAATTCCAGATGTTCAGTTTTTTCAAACATGTCACTTAAATAGGTCAATTTTAAAAGCCAATAGAAATCTGTAATGATAATAAATTAGAGTTGTGCTCGATGAAAAAAGGTTGCAATTCTTTGTGAAGTTCAAATACACGGGATAGCACTTTTTCACGAGATAGCCAACAAAGTTCAATATGGTGGAACAAGTTCCACAAGTCACGAACGACGACGCGAGAAGAGGGAAGAAACAGACATATAAATTAATAAAATTCAGCAACCAGTTGCTTGTAATTATTTATTTCAGACTGCCCATATCCTGACAAAGAATTTTAAAGTGTCGAGACTTTTAAAGCCTAGTTTTGATAAAATTAACAATTTTTAAACTCTGGTCGATGACGTCTTCATTAGCAAAACATTTAGCTACGAAAGCCTCAGGGTGAGTACAGTTACAGACAGGTGAAACATTTTTATGAGGCCTACCAGCTCTCTGATGTAACCCCCTTGGCAGCGTCAATACAAACTGATACAAAGTTTTCCCACTCAAGCTGGTTTTGGAGAAAAAAGATAAAAAGGAGTCTAACAGTTTGAAAATGTCTTCCTTCTTTTTAGAAGTATTTAGTGGTTTACAAAATAAAAGATCTTCAAATATTCCAAGAACAAAAACGATCAGTTGGGTTAAGCCAGCCACATCTGTCGTTTCGTCTAGTTGTATTGCAGAACAAATCAAATCAAAATCAAATGTTTGTACAGCTTATGGGACTTAACTACGGGGTCATCTGTCCCTAAACTTACAAAATACTTATGAACTAGCTAATACTAAGGACGGCACAAATATCCATGCCCGAGGGGGGATTCGAACCCCCGACCGTAGTGGCCGTGCAGACCGTGACTGAAGCGCCTCAGTCCGCTCGGCCACCGCGGCCGGCTATTGCAGAACACTAACTATCTCTAGACGCTTGGACGAGTTGTTCTTTTATGTCACTTGCTATGTCACTGATTCTCCTTGAAACGGTGTCATTTGATAGTGGAATTTTTTTATAATGTTTGCCACTTTTTCTCCAAACATGCAAGAGATTATTTCTACTGCAACAGGGATGATCAGGGTTTCATCGATAGTATGGTTTTCCCAAACTTGGCAATTAGATAACTAACTTTATAAGAAGCTTTCAGAGCTTTTTTAATTTGTTCTTTGGTATAAAATTGTTTAATAGTAACTTTCCTACTTCTCAGTTTTTCCAAAAGACGTTTAAAGTAATGTGTAAATCTTCCTTTGCTAAATTTTCTTTTTTGCCTTCATAATGGTGTCTCAAAAGATGTGGTTTCATAGATCTGTTTGATAATATTTCAGAACAAACTACACAGTGAAGAGTAGGTTCGGCTCAACTTCCGGTCCATGTAATACCAAATTTCAAGTATGATTCGTCATACGGTACTTCCGTTTTTTACTTGTAGCCTCCACCAGGTTTTTTTTTTTTTTTTTTTTTTTTTTTTTTTTTTTTTTTTTTTTTTTTTTTTTTTTTTTTTCTTTCTTTTTTACTTTCGGTTCGGTAGGCCTACATAAGTTATGCGACGTTGATGGTCTGGGATTTTGGTCAAGGTCTTCATCAAATCATCTTGTTTTGAGCCACTTATTCATTGATACCGTTCAGTATTCACACAAAAACTTCAAAGTATTCAAGACTTAGAACTCGTAGACATTAAACAGTTCTAAATTGTCTGTGCACGGTTGAGTTACCGCGGGTCTACACAACAGCAGTGACGGTCCAGACAGGCCAACTAACAAAGTTGCACCAGTGTTGCTAACTCATTGTCAACGATGTATTGCACCTATTGTTGGGCCAAATTTTTATTGACTTGCCGCGTACCCCCGAGAAAATGTTTCGTTACTACAGTTTAAGAACCCCTGCTGTAGACAATTGTTACTTCCTCCTCCTATTCCAGTCACGTAGGGTTCGCAGAAAAAAAACTATTGCCATTATTCCTCTCTGTGGGCTCTAATGTCTATTATTTTATCTTTCCTATCTTTTTGCGCGCTATAAGTAGGAGTTGGCAATACATTTCTTGTCCCCTCGAAACACGTATGCTCTCGGGACTTGACACGAGCCCGTACCGCAATATAGAAAGTCACTTCGGCGACTTAGGTGTCGATGATGATGAAATGATAATGAAGACAGCAGTTCCCAAGCGGAGAAAATCTCCATCGCGCCCGGGAATCGAACGCGGGCTCTCTAGACTACGGAGGCGGACAACTACCCCAGTTAACCAACGAAACCTCTCAGGGGCTCATAATTAATTTGCTGAGTACGGGCTTGGTGAACCAGGGGTCCCGAGCTGTGGCCTGTGTCGCGCCAAGTCTACCACACCGTAAGCTCTGTGCGTGCTTCAGCGACCATCGTTAGGCTGGACGGTGGAACATTGGACGTCTCAGAGCCCGGGGATCTTGACTTAATCGTCCGGGTCTCGAGGACGCTACAAACCTCTATATATATATATATATATATATATATATATATATATATATATATATATTCTAGAGCGGACGTATAGTTCCCTAGCTGCTCGTAGGATGAGAATGAAACGAGCAATGTTGGCGCACGCAAAAACGCAGTCTCAAAGCGTGGTAGAGGTGAATATAATGCTGCACAATATAACCCCCAATCGTTTTCTTCCATTGCCACCCCTTGGGAGGACCGTAGGGCCCGCAATCATGGAGAAACTTATGCACCTAAGTACCTAGTATGTAGTCGCAAAGATGGGGAATCCTTTATGACGACAAAGCCTATGTTCTTTGTTAAAAACCTAGAGGACAAGTTCGGGGAGGTGGAGGGCATGTCAGAAATGAAATCTGGGTCAGTCCTTATAACGACGAAATCCCCAGTACAGTTACAGGTATTGCTTGCCTGTGATAAGCTGGGTGATGTTTCCGTTGCAACCACACCACATAATAGCATCACACCACATAAAGGCATACATATGGTCCAGGGTATCATTTTTCACAAGCGTCTTCTGCTGCAATCTGACGAGGAGTTACGAGCAAACTTGGACAGGCGGGGTGTCCAGCCGGCGGCGGTGGCCGAGGGGATTGAGGCGCTCCAGTCACGGTCTGCACGGCCACTACGGTCGGGGGTTCGAGTCCCCCTCGGGCAAGGATATTTGTGCCGTCCTTAGTGTTAGCTAGTTCATAAGTATTTTGTAAGTTTAGGGACTGATGACCCCGTAGTTAAGTCCCATAAGCTATACAAACATTTGAACATTTTGGGATGTCCATTTCATATGACACAACTATAGGGGTTCGAAGGACAACAGGGTAGCCATCGGTGCCTTCATCTTGGCTTTCGAGAGCGATTCATTGCCCGAGAAAGTCATGCGGCCGTGCATTATCCTGCTGAAATGTAGTGTTTCTTAGGGATCGAATGAAGGGTAGAGCCACGGGTCGTACCACATCTGAAATGTAACGGCCACTGTTCGAAGTGCCGTCGATGCGAACAAGAGATGACCGAGTCGTGAACCAATGGCAGCCCATACCGTCACTCCGGGTGATACGCCAGTATGGCGATGACGAAACACGCATTCACCGCGATGTCGCCAATTACGGATGCGACCATCATGATGCTGTAAAATGAACCTGGATTCATCCGAAGATATGACGTTTTGCCATTTGTGCACCCAGGTTCGTCGCTGTGTACACCATCGCCGGTGCTCCTGTCTGTGATGCAGCGTCAAGGGTAACCGCAGCCATGGTCTCCGAGCTGATATTCCACGCTGCTGCAAACGTCGTCGAACTCTTCGTGCAACTGGTTGTTGTCTTGCAAAGTTCCCATTTGTTGACTCGTGGATCTAGACGTGGCTGCACGATCCGTCACAGCCATGCGGATAAGATGCCTGTCATCTCGACTGCTAGTGATACGAGGCTGTTGGGATCCAGCACTGCGTTACGTATTGCCCTCCTGAACCTACCGATTCCATATTCTGCTAACAGTCATTGGATCGCGACCAACGCGAGCAGCAATGTCGCGATATGATAAACCACAATTGCGATAGGCTACAATCCGACAATCGGAAACATGATGGTACGCATTTCTCCTCCTTACACGAGGCATCACAACAACGTTTCACCAGGCAACGCCAGTCAACTTGAAACACATCCACTGAATGTGTGGTCGTGTTCCATTGTGAGTTATTCGTTCCTCTTAAGTGTTTCTCCACCATTAATATTGTTTATATGTATGTAAATTATTTTATTTCTTTATTAATGATCAATGCCCCTTGTTTATATATGTTTCCACCTGTGTGATTGAACTTGTGTGTTCGTAGGAATGTGGAAGGTAGCTTTTAATATTGACTGACTGCCGCGCAATGGCTTACAGTCGCCGCCTCACGCTTTAGGCCTCGATTGCTTTAGTTAAGAACGCATGGCTTCATATGGCGTCTGCACTACCGTCTGCTGGGTGGCCAGAGACAAGCTCACTTGGCAAGATGGCGAAGTGGCCTGTTCTTAGTGTAGTACCAACATAATCATTGACGAAATAGGTGACAAAAGAGACCTCTCTAGAGCTCTAGTAAAGGGTATTATCTTCTCGCTTTTAGCGCGCCTTACATCATGTGCGTGGAGGGGAAGGCATTTGGCGTGGCCTGAGGCTTCACTCTTGCTACGACCACCGAAGTGAGTATATCGTCGAATCATGCTGAAGAGATGGCGTGTTGTTAGAACTTTGCTTTCTTTGAGATCAGGCAGTCTTGATTTATCAGTGATAGTTTTCTTGAGTAATTATCTCACTATGCAAGGCGAAGTGCTTCTTAGTTTGATTGATTTGATTGATTTGATTTTCTCAGGGAAGCCAAAACAGTCTTGGTCCAACCCGCCACTGCCCGCACCGAAAATAAGTTTATTGTGCGGTATCACTCCCTGTATATCTAGTAAAGCCAACGAATGCCCTTGAACAGTGCAAGGAGTCCCTTTACCAGTTCTTTATTAGACACAATTTCTTCGGGTCTGGTTGACCCAAATATTCTGTGCCTTTTACTCACCAATGCAATGCATTCGAAGATTAGATGTGACGCAGTTACATCACCGTAAACACAGATCCTACATTTAGGGTCTTCTTCTGTTATTCCCATTGTATGTAGGTGTTTTTTTTTGTTTTTTTTTTTTTTTTAATTCCCATGGCCTGTCAGCAATCCAGCCATGAGTCTAATCTCTCTCCTGTTCAGACCCAGGATTGCAGAGCTTCTTTTAAAACATGGCTTTGGCATCATTATCTTGCCATGTTTTTGTTGATAGAGCTTCTTAGTTTACAGAAATTGAGTGATTCAGTGTAAATTTAGTATTTGTATTTCCAATCCGGTAATGATTTTGTGTCCGATTGTCTCAAGTTAGTATACATGTGTGTAGCCTTCAGCCTTTGTGTAAACTTAGTATGTTTAAATTTCCTTGCTGTTTTTTAACTAATGTTTTCACGACATGTCTGTATCCACGAGTATACTAAATTTTTCTGAGATTTTCTGGGTTGTTTCTGATTTTCCTGTCTTGGTATGACCGATTGCACCACGTGCTTTCGTAACGGTCATTACCTTGGCCTTCAGCCATGCTTTTACCGATACTAGCTTTCTTCTATGTGAATTCTCGCATGTGCTTTACTTGCTTATTCTAAATTAATTTCTTTTTGTAAATGTTATGTAATTCACCTTGGTACTTAAGGATAGTATGCTGCTGCCTCCCTGCACATGACTTCATTTGGTGCATAGTGTGATTTTAATTTGCGCTTGAAGACACTCGCCATCTCGTCAAGACGCCTCCGACGCTTCGTTTTGCCGCTGCTATGAAGTGTTGCCACATGAGTAATGTGTCATAAACATTATGCGCATGTCTGTGAGTGAATGAATGTGCTTTCCTTTATCCACTGTGCATTTACAAATTTCCTCCCACGTTACCTCCATATTCATAAAGGGCAGAAACAATGTTATTATGGGCGGTAACTTTATGATTTAATTCACTTTTGTACAAGGTGTGTGCTTTATTGTGCTTAATTTGGTCTCCCCAAATTTATTTGCTTATTTATTTTATTGAATAGATGATGATTTAAAGTATCAAACCTCTACTTTATAATTCCAAGCTCCCCGTCCCATGTTTGATTATCTATTCCTTTTTTAACATTAATTTTGTGTTTGTTAAAATGTTGGCTGCTCACTTAAGGAGTGAGCAATTGGATGAATTTCCGTTGCACAAGTGCTGTAGCCACTCGTAAAGTAAGTTAGAACAGCAGTGATAGTTTTAACTTACATTTGCATATCTCTACTGCCCGAGATCTTACATAGAAAATTTAACAAGCTACTTTCAAACTATTGTTTGTGTATGAGAAATCGGTTGGAAACTTTCCTAACGTCAGCACATTGTATGTATCGCCATGTGAATCTTGTGTAAATGCTCTGAAAAGTTAATCATTTGCATATCACAGATCTTCTACCTGTCAGTTACATTTCATCTTCGCGGTGTAGTAATTTTAATGGCCAGGAGTGTATGATGCCTAAGGCCATTCCCCATCGGGGGTTCGAATCCCCCCCTCAGGCATGGATGTTTGTGCTGCCTTTAGTAAAAAGTAGTTCATAAATAGTTTGTAAGTTTAGGGACTGATGACCCCACAGTTAAGTCCCATAAGCTACACAAACATTTGAATATTTTTGACAGATTTTCGAAAACGGGAAACGGATTTTCTAGATAAGCATATAAATAATGTAGAGATAAAATTTGAATCACTTGCTACTCTCAAAGAAACGACTATTTGCTATCGTATTTTATCGTGAACGGACCGATATCTCCTGAAGATATATCAAATTTTAAACAAAATTTCGATATATCTACATTTCATAAACTAAAATCAACCATTCGAAAAGTCTACACAATGTGTTTTACCCTTGCAAACTCTTTAAAATATGTTGCAATAGTTGCCTAAACTGGATGCTGCACATTAACTGTTATTTATAACGAAAATTAAATCACCCCTACATCGAGCAAAGGTATCAATACGTAAGATGTAGAAAATCCATTTTTTTGTTTCGCGTAGTAGATTTTTTCGCGTAGTGGTAAGTTTCAGAGCGGCCTGAAAGCCGTCTTTCAGCACAATACGCACTTTTGCTAGCGAAACATCGCGGTTTTTAGGTTGTATCTTGATAACGGAGATAGATTTTCGGAAACGGAAAAGTGCTGTTCTAGATCATTGTCTTCAGGGTGTATTGAAAATATTTGTACCATTTGCTATGGTTAGTTATTTAGATATTTGCGACTCGCGGTGCAAGAACGGCTAAAAATTGTATTTTGTCATATTGTGCAAAATTACGATCAGTTTGATGCCTTGGATCTTGGAGACGGGTAAAGATATCGAAAAAATTTGAAAAAGTATTTTGAGAATACGATCTTAAGAACATGTGATAAAATTTTCAATGATTTGTAATGAATAGGAAATATCGAAGTGTCCATCTCCACAAATCGTGATTATAGTACCCAAAAAATCATGAATTTTCGTGATTTTCTCAGGAACCGCCCATGAAAATATGGTGCTTTGTGAGCCGTATAATGAGGGAAAACCAACCGATTTGCTCAGTGTGGATGGGCTCCAGGAAGTGGTAATATTTAAAATTTAGACGCTCTACTGCAGAACAGTACTGCTAATCTTCTAATATGTACTTACAACAGAGCACAATGTCAAGGCCGCGGCGGAGTGCCCGAGCGTATTGAGGCTCTATGCCACGAAGCGCGAGGCTGTTCCCCGTCAGGGGGTCGAATCCCCCCTCGGGCATGGATGTTTGTGCTGTCTTTAGCACAAGTTAGTTTGTAAGTTTAGGGACTGATGACCCCGCAGTTAAGTCGCATAACATTTACAAACATTTGAACATATGAACAGAGTCAAGGGCAATACATAAAAACTTAGCCCTTAATTCTGTGATCAATAGAACCAGATATATGGACCTCTGAAGAATCGTGAATTCGCATGTACAGTTTACAAATGTACAATAGTTAAAACAATTTGGGGATCAGTTGAGATATCTAGGTTCTGAAGCATTGTCATCGGCAGAATCAACTACAATGGTTCGACGAATTTCTGTCGCTTCTACGGAGTGGAGACAACAACATTACGGCAATCCAGATAAGTGATAAAATGTTCAAATATTTGTAAACCTATTAGACCAAACTGCTATGATCATCAGACCCTAGACTTACAAACTACTTATATTCCCTTACACTAAAGACAACACGCACGCCCATGCCCGAGGACGACTCGAACCTCCGACGGCGAGCAACATTGTGTGCTCCGCAGCGAGGCGCCTTAGAACGCTCGGTCAAACCACCGCGGCAATAGTGGTAATAACAGAAAGTTGCTGTAGAGGGTGTTGGTGTTGAGTTGTGTTTACCAAACGAATTCAAAAGTTTTCAAATGTTTATAAATCTATGGGACTTCTTTGGTTATTAGTCCCTAGGTTTACAAACTAAGTTAAACTAACCCAAGGACGAAACTTTTCACTCTGCAGCGGAGTGTGCGCTGATATGAAACTTCCTGGCAGATTAAATTCGTGTGCCGGAACCGGGACTCGAACCTGGGACCTTTGCCTTTCGCGAGCAAGCGCTCTACCGACTGAGCTATCCCGACACGGCTCACGATGCCGCCTCACAACTCTACTTCCGCCAGTGGCGGAAGTAGAGCTGTGAAGTTTGGAAAGTAGGAGGCGAGGTACTGGCGGAAGTAGAGTTGTGAGGCGGCATCGTGAGTCATGTCGGGATAGCTCAGTCGGTAGAGCGCTTGCCCGCGAAAGGCAAAGGTCCCAGGTTCGAGTCCCGGTTCCGGCACACAAATTTAATCTGCCAGGAAGTAACACCCTTGCCCGAGGGACGACTCGAATCTCTGACGGCGAGCAACCATGCACTCGACAGCAAGGCGCCTTAGAACACTCGGCCAAACAATCGCGGCACCAAACGAATTACACAAGCAGTGTAGTGGGCAGGTAGGGCAATGCAACAACGTGGCATACCAATGGAGAACCATAGGAAGGTTGGAAGCGAGATAGACAAAGAAGGAGGTAGCTGCAGCTATTGGAGTGTCCCAAAGTCAAATTTCCAGGACGTGGACGCGATTTCGGACAAGAACAGCTAAAAGAAGGCAAAACTAAGGTCATCCATTGATAACATCTGCGAGAGATGATCATTATCTCCGGTTAACAGCCTGTCGTCGAGACAGGATCCTGAATGCAACCCTGCTGCAACGCACCCTCCAGGCAGCAACAGGACGCACAATATCAATACAAGCAGTCTTAAATCGCCTTCGGGAATGTGGTCTCTACGCACAGAGGCCTATGGTGTGTAACCCATTAAAACCACGGCACCGATAAGACCTCAGGAACTTTGTGGGGCAACATCCGAACTGGAGTCATAGCGAATGGCGCTGGGTTCTATTCACAGATGAGTTAATGTGTTCAGCCGGACAATCTTCATACTCTCATATGGAGAGCATGTGGAACTCTGAAACATTACCATATCATGGTGGTGGACGAATGGTGTGGGTAGGAGTCAGTATTGGTGGACGTAGTGACCTACCTCTACGACGTTCAGAATGGCGCTTTGACAGTTCAGAGGTATAGAGACGAGAGCCTTCGACTTTTGTTGTGCCCTACGCTGGTGCCAAAAGGAGTTTGGTTCGTTCTAGTGGAGGATAACGCTCGTCCCCACAGAGCTACACTGGTGGACAACATGCTTGAAGCTGAGGGGGACTGAACGAATGGAGTGGTAAGCTAGTTCATCGGACGTACACCCAATTGAGCATGTCTGGGATGCATTTGGAAGACGCATTGCAGTCAGACCAGCACCTCCCATAACGGTTGCAGAACTTCGTATTGCGCTCATGGAAGAATGGCCAAAAATCGCTCAGGAGCTGATTGATAACTTCATATTCTCTATCCCATGCACTGGCCGTCCGAGATGATCCCACACATATTAGAGGGGAACAAGAATGACTTTTTCACTATTATGGTGTCTCACTCTAGTAAACGTTATGTAACCGTGAAGAGTTGAGACAGCAAAATATCGTCCTGTAAAAAAGGTAAAGCAGTCAACAATCCGAAGATTGGTTTGAACAAATTAGTTTTTCACTGACGGGAATTGTTTCATTCTTTTCCATAAGTAGTTATTTTGAGGCTATTCGTGGCATGTTAAGTGTTTTCCCATGTATTGTGAGCATATTCATTATTTGCCACAGTGGCTTCAATTGAAGCCACATCCTAATTTGTATGCAAATGTACAAAAAGAAATTAAGAAATTGTCATTCTCATTTACTTATAGTGAATTTGAACTATTTCAATCAGTTTCCACATGAAAGTCAGTGGTTTTATGTTCTCTGCCTCAAAGGGTTAATAATACCGCACACGGCGGTATTAATTAGGGGACCAGGTGAGTTATCATACACAATATACATGTAGTAACGTATTTTATTCAGATATGGGCTAATATCGTTATTTTCGTGTGATACAGTACGATAACCCTGCCTCGGTTGCTCAGTCGTAGAGCGCCGGACAATGAATGCAAAGGTAGCGGGTTCGATACCCACTTCTTTCACCACTGGCAGTATTGCTCATGTGAAAAATAACGAGAAGTACCGTGGTTCGAAATCCACGTTAAAATGTAGGTCCCCCTATAACTGGCTGGTAAGTCAGTTCGAAGGTCGGAGGAAGGCAACGGCATACCACCCCCAAACAGGACCATGCCTAGTAAAGCACTGTGGTGTTCAAACCAATCTTCGGATTCTTGACTGCTTTACCTTTCTTACTGTACGAGATTTTGCTGTCTCAACTCTTCACGGTTACATAACGTTTACTAGAGTGAGACACCATGGGGCTACCATAATAGTGAAAAAGTCATTCTTGTTCCGCTCTAATATGTGTAGGATCATCTCGGACGCCCAGTGCATTAATGTACCTGCATGGTATGGAGAGTATGAAGTTATCAATCAGCTCCTGAGCGATTTCCATATGCATCCCAGACATGCTCAGTTGTTTATGTACGATGAACAAACTCACGACTCCATTCGTTTAGTCCCTCTCAGCTTCCAGTATCTTGTCCACCATTGTAGCTCTGTGGGTACGAGCGTTATCCTCCACCAGAACAAACCCATCTCCTTTTGGCACCAGCGTAGGGCACAACAAAAGTCGAAGGCTCTCGTCTCCATACCCCTGAACTGTCAAAGAGCCAATCTGAACGTCGTAGATGTTAGTACGACTACCAATGCTGACTCCTGCCCACACCATTCGTCCACCACCAAGATATGGTAATGTTTCCGAGTTCCACATACTCTCAATATGAGAGAACGAAGATTGTCCGGCTGTACACAAAATATTGGCTCATCTGTGAATAGAACCCAGCGCCATTCGCTATGGTTCCAGTCCTGATGTTCCTCCACACAGTTCCTGAGGTCTAATCGGTGTCGTGGTTTTAAAATACCATATCGATCTACGAGGGCTCTTTTTCGTACTACAGTAAGCACAACGTTTTGGAGGCCCGTGCTGTGGCATGTGTTTTGCTTCAGATTTTCTCTTCTCCGTGGGCACCTGTGGATTGAATCTCTTAGGAGGTGGTGTGCTACATGATGGACCTGGTAAACCTGCCATATTTATAGTACCGTACATAGCAAACCAGTTACAACATTGCTTGTAAATTCTTTGAGTCGTACACTTTTATCGGTGTTGCACAATGTGTACAAAAGAAATGAATTTACAACAGATACTGTACAAAGTATCAAAACAATCGTAGTCAAGACCTTTTTGCTTTTCTATTAACTGCATAGAAAGATCGTAACATGTCAGCTTTGTCAACATATCCCATATTCGCAGTTCAAATGTTTGTTAAACTTTTGGGACTTAACTGCTAGGTCATCAGTTCCTACACTTACAAACTACTTATGAACTACCTTACATTAAAGACAACACAAACATCCGCGCCCGAGGGAGGATTCGAAACTCCGACGCGCGAGCCGCAAAGTGAGGCTCCAGACCGCTCGGCTACTCGGCGGCACACAAGCATCATCTAGAAAATTGATGGTTGATAAAAACATTACAGTGCATTTGTCTTTCCATTTTATACAGGGTATTCCCTCGTTCCTTACTGACCAATAAGAATTGCCTCTTCTGACTTCTTTATCATACTTCAAGTGTGGCAAGCCTTTGCCAGCACATCTGACACTACCACAACAGGGCAGCCCACGTTGTTTTAGCTCTCCTTCTAATGGGACACAAGCACAGTGGCCTTATACTCGTATGAAGCCACCATGGAAAAAAAAGCGTATATTGTGCTAACTATATACTTTGTGTGTAGTTGTACACTTCAGAGTATATTTACAACATTATCATTAAAAAAATACCTAGGAACATACCTGACATATGCTCAAGAAATATTTAATGGAGTAAATGGAACAGCAGCCACTACAACTAAAGTATTAGCAAATAGCTTATAAAGATAACAGCGGAAACTTTGTGGCATTTACACGCGTTTGCCAGGCGACATCGCCAGCGGCGCCATCTGTTGGCTCGAGTTGTTCGCCGTACATGGTTTCACGTCTATTACTCCGAATTTTATTTCGCTGTGTACCGCATTTACAGCCCAATTTTATATTGTTGCGACATTTAAGAAATTCGTTAGATGCTAATTCATTTAAGGTGTAGGATTAAAAAGAAACTAATGCAGTCGGTTCTGTACAGTTTATTTGGGTAGAATTTGAACTGAAAATAATAGAATACATAAGTTTTAATCCGATACATGTGCGCAACATTTCGTGAGCATTTAGGTCTATTTGTGAGTTACTTTTCGTAACATGACACTAAATATGTCTAATTTGTGATACTGACGAATCCTGTTTCGTATTGACAAATGTTTTAATTAGAACTGCAAAATATTGTTTTGGCAAGAAAAAATAATAACTGTTACACACGCCTCCTAATTCGGCAGATTCATTTATGAGAAAGGAAACCAACTTGCTTCTCACACCATAAGTGCTTTCAACAACGAGTTATCAAAATTTTGTCTAAAAATTTCTGACATATTATTGGACTTACTGTGAGAACAATCCACAACCACTGGGAATAAGTATTTTGTTTGAGTCATGTCTATTAATCTGTTAATGGAAGTTGGCAACTTCATGCTCATTATCATCATATGATGCCAGAGCCATTTTACATTTTTCGTGTTCAAACCCACTACATGCCCAGTCCACAATATAATTCCTCGCATTTGTTTCGATATGTTTACCTTCACTGATACTCATATCAGCATACAGGGATACAGTAACACGGTCTTCAATAGACATTTCACTCACAGATGCATTGAATGGAAGCTTTTTTTTTCAATTCATTTAATTTTACAAGGAATGCTGCTGCATATCCTTCAACGTTACTGTCTTGAGAGGTAGACAGTAAACTATAGTGCTGGTGTTTTACAGCCTCGTGTACTCTTTAAAGACGTAAAGGAATTAAAATAAAACTTGTGATTAAACGTTTATGTTATAAGACAATTAACAACACACGCAAATAACAAATTACAACACTTACCCTTGGCTTAACAAATTCTTATTTATAAAAATTTTTTCCACAAAATGGTCTGAGCATACTACGTAGCTTTTATTCAAATGCTCGGGACTGCTTTTTTTTTTTTTTTTTTTTTTTTTTTCCATCTAAGTCAGCTCTTTGACTCAGAGTAACCCACTGGCTGCAGATATAAACAAATTATAAAGAATAAGATAAAATTCAAATGTTCAAATGTTTGTAAAGCTATCGGACCAAACTGTGTGGTCATCAGTCCGTAGCTTAGACCGTTCGACTACTCCACCGCGGCAAAAAAAAAAAAAAAAAAAAAAAAAAAAAAAAAAAAAAAAAAAAAAAAAAAAAAAAAAATCAGAGCGTAAAAGCAAATGATCTGAGTAGGCCTAATGGTTGCCTGATTGCCTGCTTAAGCTATCATATTTACATCTTTTATTTTTTGGAAACCTGAAAAATGATTTTCGAACGCTTTGCTGTTTATAGTTATTACATTAATGTGTAGGACATTTACTTCATCTTCCAACCATCTCCTAGTTCTATCAACGAAGACGACGATCAAGAAAGTCTTCCGTGCGAAACTATGTAAAGCGGCTGTTCATACCCTGCGTTAGATGACAACTCGAGCCAATAGGAGGCATTCGGGTGCGCTGTCGCCCGTTTCACGGCTGAGTTTCCGCTATTATCTTTAGAAGCTATTTGGTATTAGCAACTTTCTTATGACAACAAAGCAGACTGTGGACACAGTTACAAAAAATTCTCACAGATGGCAGCACTAAGCAGGACGAACAGCAAGATCTACATAGACCTTGACGGACAGAAGGTAGCTCCAGTTGAAATCACTGTTTCAGTCGTGGAAAACAATAAAAGCTAAGGTGGACGCAAATGAAGCCACTATGCCACAGAGGGTTAATGTATATAATGTGCCTCAATGAGGATTCGTGAACAGTCTCTACGAAATAGTAGTAACGCATCGCCCTCTCGCTTCCCCCTGGCGTTGGCGCCTCGTCTAGTTTAGTTCTAATAGACCGGGTCAGGCCACCACCACCTAGAGATAAGGCCGCGGCGCTCTCGTGTGACGTCAGGCAGAGTAGTAGAGCATTTAAAGTTAGTGATTAGAGGGATATTTAGAAATATGACACATTCCATATTAAAGCATATGTTGCCGTTGTAAATATGTACCAAATATAGTTAAAATACGTTACAATTATCGTATTTTCTAGTTTATAAGTAGTATATCCACATACTTTTACGGTAAGTAAGAGTTTCATACGAAAACAGTTACAAAATAATGTTAAATTGCGTTACTGAACTTCTCGTATTGCCCCCTCTAATGTCTCGCATATTTTACACATGCCGTATTTCAGAGAAAAATTTACGTCTTTCCTGTTCCCATTCTTCACAAAGTTCAATTTATTATTTTTCTTTCTCAGACGTCCTGTTCACAGCTTGGCTTAGGCCTACATATTCCAGTGTTGAGAGTCACATTTAATTTAAACAATTAACTAATGTCTAACAATATAATTTAAAAACCAATAACTGGGTAAAGCCAGCTGCACTCATGCATTACTTAAAATTTACTACGCAGTTGGTCTAAATAATATCATCAAAAGCAACTTTAAACACACTGTGTGTCGTGATATATTAACAATCTGTTGTTATGGTCTTCAGTCCAGAGACTGGTTTGATGCAGCTCTCCACCCTACTCTATCCTGAGCAAGCCTTTTCATCTCCTCATAAGAACGGCAACCAACATCCACTTGAATCTGCTTACTATACGCGTCTCTTGGTCTCCCTCTGCGATTTTTACCCCACACACTTCCCTCCAAAGCTAAATTTACGATTCAAAAAATGTTCAAATGTTTGTTAAGCTTATGGGACTTAACTACGGGGTCATCAGTCCCTAAACTTACAAACTACTTATGAACTACCTTATACTAAAGACGGCACAAATATCCATGCCCGAGGGGGGATTCGAACCCCCGAGCGTAGTGGCCGTGCTGACCGTGACTGGAGCGCCTCAGTCACCTCGGCCACCGCGGCCGGCAAAAATTTACGATTCCCCGATATCTAAGAATGTGTTCTACCAAGCGATCCCTTCTTTTAGTCAGGGTATGCCAAAAATTCCTTTTCTCACCAATTCTGTTCAGTACCTCTTCATTAGTTATGCGATCTACCTACCTAATCTTCAACATTCTTCTGTAACACCACAATTCAAAAGCCTCTATTCTCTTCCTGTCCGCACTGCTTATCGTCCATGTTTCACTCCCGTACAAGGCAACACTCCACACAAATGCCTTCAGAAAAGACTTCCTTACACTTAAATTAATATTCGATGTTAGCAAATTTCTCTTTTTCAAAAATGCTTTTCTTCCCATTGCCATTCTGCATTTTATATCCTCTATCAAAATTAAAATAAACCATTGCTTACATGTATAGGTCTATATTTTCTTTACTACCTCTCTGTCAGCATAATTATTTTAATACAAATAAAAGAAGGTTTAATTCTTAACGTTACTCGATTTTGGCGTCCATACTTGGCATCTGGAATTTACAAGCCACCTTTGTTTCAAGAAAACCGATATAACTTCTAGCGACCATGTTTACTATTATTTAAGCAATTTGGAGACGCACAACCAATCATATCAGACTGTGAAACAATAAAATCACAAACCGTTGGCTGATTCACTTCGCTGCACCAGGCAAAGCGTACAACTGTGTCGTCAGATTGGGATTCAAAATGGCGGATTGTTCAGCTCGGTATATCTAGTGCTTTACAGAGTAGGATGCGCGCGCATAGCTGACTGGCTGGCTGCTTCGGCATAGTGGGCCGTGCTCCAGCGGCTACCCATTCAGCTATGCGCGCGCAACCTACTCTGCCTGACGTCACACGAGAGCGCCGCGGCCTTCTCTCTAGGTGGTGGTGGTCAGGCGCCTGTCGGTAACAGCCTAGGGGCTTCGTTTACGCAACGGACGTCGAGTTGCACTGTCGCCCCGCTAAGCCTCTGGCATAGGGATTAAGTCCGCAGAGGACGAGTGTACAGAAACTCGTTCAGCAAATCACTTTCCCGGTCACTTATTTACTCATAAGTGTCGTAGCCTTTCCGTGAGGTCACGCTGCGTTAATGCTACTCCCGTATATTAACTTTTCAGTTATAAGGCTTCATTCAGATAATCCAGCACGAATACGTCAGTCTCTCTCCATTGATTTACGAAGTCCAGAAAGGGAAATGAAACAAAGTTCTTAATATTAAACGTAGCGATTGTCGTTTTTGGTTTCTTTATTTTCTGTAACCAAACTGAGATTCTTGCACTTTGTTTTTAAAAGATACTGAATGCTCTTCTTTCTTCTTTTAAATTAACTCCAGCCGCGCGGATTGGCCGCGTGGTCTAAGGCGTCATATTACGGACTGGACGACCGTTCCCACCGGAGGTTCGAGTCCTCCCTCCGGCATGGGTGTGTATGTTGTCCTTACTGTAAGTTAGTCCCAGTATTTCGGAAGTCTAGGGATCAATGACCTCAGCAGTTTCGTCCCTTAGGTTTACAAACATTTGACTCTTCAAATATCATTTACGGGGGTTCCAGATGGGTTCGTAGTGGACTTAATTGAGTAGGCCGTGCTGTTTCTTCAGTTGACAAGGGCGTACCCAAGATCTGAGCTAGAGGGGGGCAGGCCATATTATCTTGGACGAACAGGGAGCAGGATCAACATGCAGATTAATACATCATATAAAATTAGGTGTATGTATACATATATGTTTGTATGTTCCAAATCTCCTCCTAAACTACTGGACAGATTTCAGCTAAATTTAGTACACATATTCCTTATTATCCGACAACGATCGCTGTCGAGGAAAGAACAACATACGACACATATTTCAGAATTATGACGTCATAAACAATGAGTTGCAGAAAACTGGCGGCGTGAATGACGGGACTTACCCGTCCACTATTAGAGAATAACAGCAATTAGCAACTTCCAACAAACTTGACATATAATTTCAAACCTTTACCAAAATGTTTCCCGCTGACAACCCCAGAAAAATTATCGAAGGAATAATGTTTATGTCTTATTAGTTTTCCGCCACTAACTACGGAATTTGGCACAACGTTACAATTTATTATTTCTACACTACTAAATATATTCGCAAGTCATTTTACTGACAGTTTGAACATATTTCAACTGAATATACCTCAAAATTACTTAGTAGTACGACACAGTTCATTAGATATGACGTCATAAACAATAAGGTTCATGAAAAACCATCTCATCATGCATGAGGTTTCAGTTTATGCCATTACTACTGACCCTATTCGCAACATGTTTGCAGACAGTATGCGCATATATCACTTAACTTATCTAGGAAATTATATCATAGTATGGCTCAGAGTTCAGGAGATACCACTCCAAAAACAAAGAACTGCATGAAAATCTGCCCCATCACACAGGAGGTTGTAATTCATTACATCTTTAATATCAGCTCCATTCGCAACACATTTAGCAGGCAGTTTACGAATATTACAATGAACCTGGAAAATTATATTACTGAAAATTATATTACATAGTTCAGGAGACATGATAGCATAAGGATTGTCCTGCAGGGAACAGAAACTGAAATGGGCAGGGAGTAGGGTACAAGGTGATGTACAGAGGGGAAAGAAGGAGATGGAGTAACATAAGAAAGGAATAGATACACGCCCGAGCAACGCCGGGAACTAACGCTAGTTTCTTAATAAATAAAACAGGAATAAGTGCAAACTCCTTTTAATAAATATCTTAAATACAAGAATTCACTTAAATAAAAATATTACTTTTTAACTGAGTAATAACCTCCTGGGATTCGCTGCAAATTTGTCAATTACTTTCTTTACGAAGATCTCGCAGTTTTCATTTACGTAATTTGTTACACTCATCAGACACAACCCAGTAAGCCTTTCTTCTCCCATAGTGCTCCTAAGCCAGGTCTTCACTCTTCGAAGTGCACTGAAGGAACGTTCCACAGTCGCCGTTGTACATGGAATAGTGCTCAAAATTGTTAGTGCCTTCCTCATGCCAGAGTCAACGACTTCTATGTCCCTTAATTTTGATTCAGGTAGATTCTTTTTCCTCCATAAATTGTACCATAGGTCCAGTTCTCCCTCAATTCCATCCAGACCATAAAATTTTTTAAACAATGCTGCATTTGTATGGAAGTCTGTTGTACTGGTTTTTGACATGTTCAATGGATGTAGCTTATTTAAAGCAAAAGCAGGAGTATTTTCTTGTGAAAATTGAAAATTTAACGATGACATGAGGGATTCAATGTATGGAATTACTAATGAACGTCGCCAGTATTCGCTGTCATTTTCTGATGGCGAATTGCATCAGAATTTTTGACTACAAGCAAAACGTGGAACTGTAATTTCTATTTCCAGTTCTTCTGCAGTAGCTTTTGTCTTTATAAGTAATTCGCTAGTTACTCTGTCTGCTTCGTTCCTATCATTAATGAGAACATCGAGGATTTCTGTGATGTGTTGCCTCAATGCGACCATATCTATAGACTTAGATTGCAGGCTATTAGCTACTGGCTCCAAAAGTGCTGAGTATTTGGCTATTGTTAGTATACCTAAAATGAACACTTATTTTTTAATGGCTGAATGCAGTTGATATGCAGATTTTCTTGTTGCATAATTTCCCTCTGTGGACAACTTCTCTAGAGCTCTCACAATGTATGTGAAATGCTGAGAAAATAGTCTGATGGATTTATATTTTTCAGACCATCTCGTCTCACACATTCTCGATAAATTTTCTGCGTATTTTCGACGTGTAGTCGATTCCCCAAAAACCTTTATTGTGTCTTTTACAGTGGCAACAGTATTCCTAATTTCTGGTACTGCATTTGCATCATTCAACACAAAATTGAGTTTCTGGCTTGAGCAATGAACGTATGATGCACGGTAATATTTCTTTCTTAAAATGGCTTGTACTCCGTTCTCTCTGCCTGCCATTGTAGAACAGCCATCAAAGCCAAATCCCACACAGTTTTCTGTTAACAAATTGTCAATTGCTTCAGCGAATGAAGAGGCATCTAGTGACTTCAGTTCAACAAAATCTACAAATTCTTCACAGATTTTCCTTTTGCTTTCGTCGTAGAACCGCAAGCCTATTGATAGCTGTTCCTTCCCAGCTATGTCTGCTGTTTCATCAGCCAAGATTGCGTAAAACATTGCCTTTTTAACGTCAGCGGCTATATTCTCCCTAATGGTATCGCCACACAAATTTATCAATTTATTTTGTATTTTCGGCGATGTGTAAACGGCATTGTGGTGACATTTTTCCAAATGACTCCTTAGCTTGTCGTCGCCAGAATCTATTCTTAATTTCAGAAAATGTAATAAAACACCTCAATCTGCTTGTTTCCCTCTAAGAGGCATATCATGTGTGCCGCAAAAAAACTAGACAAGAAAGGATCGATGACTATATTTCCCCGTTTTCATCGATCACTTTTTGATGCACATTATGCAGTTGGACGTCCACTGGTACATTTTCAAGAAAAGTTTTTGCTGCAGCTGACGCTGTTAAGTGAAGTGAAGTTTTAGCAAGTTTCCGACAGTCTTCATGCATATTCTTGAATTTTGTGAATGACCTGATGGTAAAGGATCCCAAAATACCTCTAACAGTGCCAGTGACAGGAGGGAACAAAACACAGTGCTTGCATAGGGCACCCTTTAGTAGTCTGGAGTATACTAGCCATGGTGCATACTGGTCTAGCCAAGCATGATTAAATTTTCTTTGCAAATGCCTTGCATCACTTTCAAAATCGTAATCCCTTGTCGGGACCCAAGGATTTAGTAAGAGCTTTTCCACTGATAGCTGCGTAGTTAGTCCCAGATCATTTTCGTTGCAGTCGCTTTTAATTACATAATCCAAAAAATCTTTGGACCCACAAGCTAACTGGGGTGTTGTGTAGGAATAAGGAACAGGGACTGCTGCCGTTAAAGGTGCTGCTGCTGAAGTAGACTTTTGTGATTGTGACACTTCATTTTTCTTTTCATCTTCATCGCTTCCGCTACTACTGTTTCGACACCTTTTCCTTCCTTGAGCTGTAGACCCTACAGAATAGATATATATGTATTTTACTTTCCTCTTACTTAGCCACAGAAAGAAAATAAAGATAAACAGACGACAGTATTTAAACACTGAGTTCTACACGGATCTACATCTACATATATACTCCACAATCTACCGTAAGGTACGTGGCGGAGGGTACACTGTACCACTAGAAATATCCTTTCCTATTCCACTCCCAAATAGAATCAGGGAAAAAAGAATGCCTATATGCTCCGTACGAGCCCTAATTTCTCTTATCTTGTGTTTGTGATCCTTACGCGAAAAGTAAGTAGGCGGCAGCAAGATCGTTCTGCAGTCAGCTTCAAATTCCGGCCCTCTAAATTTCCTCATCAGAATTTCTCGAAAAGAACGTCGTCTTTCCTCCAGTGATTCCCATTTGAGTTCCCGGAGCAATTCTGCATTCGCGCATTGGTCGAACCTACGAGTAACGAACCTAGCTGCTCGCGTCTGAACTGCTTTCATATCTTCCTTTAAACCGATCTGCTGCGGGTCCCAAACACTTAAGCAATACTCAAGAAGTGGTCGTACAAGTGTTTTATACGCGGTCTCCTTTACAGATGAAGTACATCTTCCCAAAATTATCCCAATAACCGAAGTCGGCTGTCCGCCTTACTCACAACTGCCCTTACATGTTCGTTCCATTTCATATCGCTCTGCAATGTTACGCCTAGATATTTGAACTACGCGACTGTATCAAGAAGCTCACTACTAATGCTGTATTCAAACATTACGGGATTGGTTTTCCTACTCATGTGCATCACCTTACATTCTTCTACATTTAGAACTAGCTGCCATTCATCACACCAACTAGAAATTTTGTCTAAGTCATCCTGTATCTTATTACAGTCAATTAATGACAACACCCTCCCATACACCATAGCATCATCAGCAAACAACCGCAAATTAAAAGTTACTCTGTCCATCAGATCATTTATATAGATAGAAAATAATAGCGGTCCTAAGCACACTCCCCTGGGGCACGCCTGACGATACCGTAGTCTGATGAACACTCGCCGTCGAGAACAACGTACTGCGTTCTATTACTTAGGAAGTCTTCCAACCAGATGCCAGTCTCTCTCAGATGCTTCTCTGCACCGGAAATACCTACTACTATTCCCTCCATTTGGGAGTTAGTGCGTTGATCAAATGATGGTATGTTTGTACGATCCTCCTGCGTGAATGATTTCTTAAAGGTTAAATTTAGAACTTCAGCTTTCCGTTTACTTTCTTCTATTACTGTTTCCGAATGATCAACGAGTGACTGAATAGAGGCCTTTGACCCGCTTATCGATTTTACATAGGACCAAAATTTTTTCGGGTTGTCGGAAAGATCTTTTGCTAAGGTATGGCTGTGGTAATCATTGTATGCTTCGCGCATCGAACCGAGAGTCCAACAGCTTTTGCTTTCTCAGTAGCTTTCTATTATTGTACCACGGTGGATCTTTTCCATCGTTAACCTACTTTATAGGCTTATATTTCTCTAACCCACTATTTACAATGCATTTAAATTTAGTCCACAATTACTCTACATCCATTGTTCCGGAACTAAACGATGTCCATTCATTTTCTAAGTGTGATGCTAACAATTTCTTATCGTCTGTTCCTAACAAAAACAAGCTCCTAGCCTTCTTGACTGGTTTGTTAACTTTGGTCATCATTGCCGCTATGACGATATCATGATCGCTAACTCCTATCTCTACAATGATATCGTTAATAAGGTTGGGCCTGTTTGTAGCTATAAGGTCTAAAATATTTCCATTACGTGTGGGCTGTCGGTTTAATTGCTCAAGACAATCTTCAGAAAACGTATCTAATAGTATTTCAAAAGACCGCTTGTCTGTACGCCTGAAATAAAGCTAGATAGGTCCCAATCTATACTCTTAAGGTTAAAATCTCTCCCGAATAATATTGCAAGGCCCGGATACCTACGAACTACCTGGCGTACACTTTCTTTGAATGACTCTAAAACTGCTACAGTAGCACTGGGGGGCCGGTAAAAACACCCAACTACTAACTTCTCTTCGTTTAGTCCTGTTATACGTGTCCAGATAACTTCACAGTCACTCTCGACTTAGAGCTCAGTAGAAACAATATCTTCGTCCACTGCAATGAACACTCCCCCTCCAGTTGCGTCTGATCTGTCTTTCCGATATACATTCCACGCCCGCTAAAACTATCTGAGCACAATAATTTTCCTGCAGCGCGGTAAATTCGGGAACTTTGTTTTTAATACTCTGAAAGTTTACGGTTAATATTTTGATAGTGGAATTATTGTTCTGAATGCGGCCTGAATTCGCTGCCTGGATGTGAACAGGTGAGTGCTCATCAGAGCTAGTGCCTAGCCTAAAAAAAACCATGTGCACTCCACAAGTACTCTGCTACCCGAGTAGCTGCTTCCTTTGTGTAGTGCACCCCTGATCTATATAGAGGTGTACTACAATTTCCCACCCGATAACTGAGATTCAGAAATCTGCAGCCATTGCTGTCATAGAGTCGGCGAAGCCTCTGATTCAGACCCTCCACTCGGCTCCAAACCAAAGGACCGTGGTCAACTCTGGGAACAATGCTGCAAATCGACAGCTCTGTTTGCACCCCGCGTGCGAGGCCAGCAGTCTTCACAAATTCCGCCAGCCGCCCGTAGGAACTGAGGATGTCCTCAGAACCCAAGCGACAAGCGTCATTGGTGCCGACGTGAGCCACAACTTGCTGCCGGCCGCACCCCGTACGCTCGGAGAAAACGCAACTTGCTGGCCACAAATCCGAACTCGTGTTTCAGTTCCATTCTAGACCCCACTAATGTCTTGGTAAATAAGTTTCGTCGCCAAGCGGCAGTCTTGGAAACGGATGCGTTTACCTCCAAGAGTGGAGCGGATTAATCACCAGTTTTGCAACTAATGAAAAGGCAGTTTGTCTGTGCCAAAAGCGTTTCCCTTAGTTTATTACTGAAGCATCATTAGTGACGATTTATAGTATTGCTAACTCACACTCAAGAGCGCCCGTACCTATGGGCAAGGGGGGGGGGTGCCCCCTAACTCTCAGGGAAAAGAAAATATACAGTTTAGAGAGGAGATTTTTTAAATAATGATGTGATTGTCATTTTTTAGAAACAGAATAAAGTTTTTAGCGGGGTTTGAACTGGCTCTATTTTATGGCTACTTTAAATTCGCCATTTGTCTTCCAAAATATTAAATAGCGCAACGCTTTCCCCAAGGTTTTGCCCCCCGCCCCTCCCACGGAAAATGACATATGGGCGCCCATGCCTGGGGTTGAATTTCAATGTTTTCATCGGTATTTCAACTGCGTTTGCCACCATTTCACTACAATTTTCCAATTTTCACTTGTTCACTTCTGACTGCGTGTTGTCTGTGTTTGCAGTGTTCATGATCCAGTTCACTTTGGGTTGGCGACGTAATAATTCCCGCCAGCAGTTCCCTGGAGACAGTAACGTGCCAATGGGAAAAAAAAAAAAAAAAAAAAAAAACACGTCGGGCTACATGAACGCGTTCGAATATTTTCTTTGCACAGCCATCTAGCAAGTGAATGCTGATTTACATTACCAGAGTGGGTACAGAACGTAAGTCTGAATCTTAATCTATCTAAAACACAGGCAATCTTAATTCCTCATAAAAGGCTCATTACTCCTCAGTACAAAGAATCTCTATCAACATTAATCCTAAATTTCACAGAAATAACATTCTCTCACTCAGAAAATAACGTTGGTATAATACTACGCCATTACTTGGACTGGACTGAACATACAATCACAGTCTGTAAGAAAGTGTCGGCGTCACTTCATTCATTACAGAGATATAAAAAATTATTTCCTTTCCAGCTTCAAATAAGGTCGTTGAGACTCTAATGCTCCCAATATTTGACTATGCTGATACCATTCTCCAAAGACTTTCGTACGAAATCTCATGCAGGCTGGAACTGACCATGAATGCTTGCGTACCGTTCATCACTAATACAGGATTTGATGACCATACAAACATTTGTCTTGGCTACGTGCAGATATGCGTCGAAACTATCACACCCTATGTTTACTGCTTTGTTTTTTCAATAATTGCACACCTTATTTATCTACAATTTTTACGCTTACTATATGAAAACCGCAACAGAAATACTCGGTCTGATCACAATAATGCCTTCTTTTCTAAATCATTCTCTGTGTCAAGATCCAGACTCTGGAACAATCTCCCTCTAAACCTAAAAAAAATAAAATCCGTCCCAAAGTTGAAAAGACAGCTAATGATTCACCCTCTATCACAAAAGCTACTTCTTCCGTATACAAGTCCACCAACATCAATTCCTCTTCTCCCAAAATTTTTCCCTTCCCATAGTCAGCAGAGGTCTTTCTTCATAACTTCTTCGTTCCTAACAACCACTGCTACTGTCATTTCAATCTTCCCTTCTCTCTTTAATCGTTTTAGCAACAGACTGTACTAAACACGGTTTCGGATATGCTAAACGTATGCATATTCCTTGTAAATAGCATTTTTAATTATTAGTATTAGTGTTTATTATTGTTGTTGTTAATGTGAAGTCTTGAAATTTTTCCCGTATGTGTTGTTCATGGTCAGCTCTAAGAGAGGCCCGTAAGGCCATAATCTGGCCAGGCTAAATAAGCAAATATTTAAAAAAACTAAGCTTTATGTTTTTCTATTAACAGCCAGCTGTTTCATTTTTAAAGTAATTGTAATGGGACTAACAAGGAGGCCACGATTTTAGAATTTTTTTATACTTATGGTACGTGAAGTTCAGAACTCAAATAATAATCAGCCATTAAAATTGCTGCACCAAGAACAAATGCTGATGATAAACGGGTATTCATTGAGAAATATATTATACTAGAACTGACATGTGATAACATTTTCACGCAATCCTGAGCAATAAGTACCCAGAACAATCACTTGTTGCCGCAATAACGGCCTTCATACGCCAGGGCATTGAGTCAAACAGAGCTTGGATGGCGTAAGTTTTCAATTGGTGAGAGATCTAAATAATGTGCTGACCAGGGCAGCAGTCGAACATTTTCCGTATCCAGAAAGGCCCGTACAGGACCTGCAACATGCGGTCGTGCATTATCCTGCTGAAGTGCAAGGATCAAATGGAGGGTAGAGCCACGGGTCGTAACACATCTGAAATGTAATGGCCACTATTCAAAGTGCCGTCAATGCGTAGAAGAGGCAACCGAGACGTGTAACCAATGGCACCCCATACCATAATGCCTGGTAATACGCGCCAGTATGGCGATGACGTATAACCTGGGCCGGCCGCGGTGGCCGAGGAGACTGAGGCGCTTCAGTCACGGTCTGCACGGCCACTACGGTCGGGGGTTCGAATCCCCCCTCGGGTATGGATATTTGTGCCGTCCTAGTTCGTAAGTAGTTCATAAGTAGTTTGTAAGTTTAGGGACTGATGACCCCGTAGTTAAGTCCCATAAGCTTTACGAACATTTGAACATTTTGAACAGAACCTGGATTCATCCGAAAAAATGACTTTTTGCCTTTCGTCCACCCAGGTTCTTCATTGCGTACACCATCGCAGACGCTCCTGTCTATCAAGGGTAACCTCAGCCATGGTCTCCGAGCTGATAGCCGTCGAACTGCTCATGCAGATGGTGGTTGTCTTACAAACGTCCCCATCTGTTGACTCAGGGATCGAGACGTGTCTGCACGACACGTGTCTGCACGATCAGTTACAGTCATGCGGATAAGATGCCTGTCATCTCGACTGCTAGTGATGCGAGGCTGTTGGAATCCGGCACGGCGTTACGTATTGCCCTCCTGAACCCACCGATTCCATATTCTGATAACAGTCATTGGATCGCGACCAACGCTAGTAGCAATGTCGCGATACGATAAACCGCAATCGCGATAGGATACAATCCAACCTTCATCAAAGTTGGAAACGTGATGGTAGGCATTTCTCCTCCTTACACGAGGCATCACAACAACGTTTCACCAGGCAACGCTGGTCAACTGCTGTTGTGTATGAGAAATCGGTTGGAAACTTTCCTCATGTCAGCACGTTGTAAGGTGTCGCCACCGGCGCCAACCTTGTGTGAATGCTCTGGAAAGCTAATCATTTGGATATCGCAGCATCTTCTTCCTGTCGGTTAATTTTCGCGTCTGTAGCACGTCATCTTCATGATGTAGCAATTTTAATGGCCAGGAGTGTATTTAAAAAAAAAAAAAAAAAAAAAAAAAAAAAAAAAAAAAAAAAAAAAAATAATTCAATACCCATGTGGTCTCCAGCGTTCTGGATAATTGAGACTCACTGAGCTTACTTGACCAGAAGAAATAATTAAATTACCTCCCACATTCTTGAGTTCCTCCTCCAACTCTTTGTACTTTAAACGATTCTTTTGAAGAGTATAATTTAGAACAGTTTTCTTCAATTTCCCTGTTGTGATGTGGAGTTTTTCGTTTGCCACTGTTTAACTAGTTATGCAATCTCATTATTACCAGTGGCGTAGCTATCACAGGGCTAGGCGGGGCAGTGCCCCGGGGCCCCCGAGATCAAGGGGCCCCTCGGCCTCCGTGAGTAAAGTTCGGAAAGAGTTACAGTATAGCGTCGTTTTTTTAATTTAATTTTTACCTTCCCACCCTACCGTCCATCAATTTCCCCTCCCGTCAAACTAAGCTTCCTACAGTAGCCACACTGAGCCACAGGGTGACGGAACATTGCTTCTAGTGAGGCCTGTTGACAGGCCAAGCCGACAGTCGCTGAGTACAACAGTTGGCAGAAGTACAGTAGCTGCAGCATCAAAGCTGCTCACAGCAACAGCTGCGCTTTCCAAGTGTTGCGGCGTGCAATGTGAAGGATCGCGCGACTCCAAATACTGTATAAATACATCTACTGTACAGTACTTCTTATTGGCAAGTAGAAGTTACAGTTCGATTACACGAATAATCGGTTTTCCGAACATCCATGTCCCCCAATTACACTTCGGATAATCGACGTTCTACCGTATATAATATTTTAGCTGAATGAAGCATTTTCGACTTTTAACGTTGTGAACACTGCCAACAAACTTCAAACGCACGAAGTGAAATCCAAAAATTATTCCCATTTCAGAATACAAACAGAAAAAGGTATTGCGTGTCCGCTAAGACGTGCACCCTGCCACCCGCTGAATTACTAGCAGTGTGTGACAATACTGTTTATGGTTTGATTCGCGACAGGGGGCCATATTTTCGTGGTTGAGTAAAACTTCATTGTTCATTTTTACTAGCTTCTGCCTGCGACTTCATTCACCTAGTATGGAGCAACTTCGAACACTATTCCATGGCAATTTTAACTGTATGTCCTACCCAGGTCCAACTCTATCTCTCTCCAAAATTTCATCCAAATCCACCCGGTAGTTTCTGCTTTGAAAGCATAATTAACTTTCACAGTTATAATTATATTAGAGAGTACGATTAAATATTATTATCTGCTGCGTGACAGAAATTTACTTAAGAGTATTTAGGTTTGCCTTTATTACATCTTCCAGTAAGCGGTAAGGACCTGACGAAGTAGTGTTGCATCTGTATAGTTCATAGGCTCAGTCGCTCAAGCATCCCCCAAAATTTGAGTGGGTATGCTCGGCATACCCCACCGAAAATTTTGGTATTATTTTTTTTCTTTGCGTTATATTTCTTGATTGTAATTAAATTCGACTCATTTTATTGATGGATGGCTGGCTTTTGTAATACACCGCTGTAAAAAGATTATCTAAAACAAACAGGTAGGCCTAATTGAATTCGTAGGCATTAAAATTCATGTTGACATGTGAGTGATGATTTTCTAAATAGTCCGAATGTTAATGGAATGCTGCTTGTAAGGTCAATATCGTAAACTGAAGGCGGTAACCTTTAATTGTTGTATTAAATAACGAGAAATGAAGTGGGTTTGGTACGATACGATGAAAATGTGTATACTACTAATTGAACATTTATGTATTCTCTTAGAAGTCAGTTATCTTCTAGGAATCGTGTTAGTGTAACTCGTGACATTTTTCATCCTGCTTACTGAATTGTTGTGTGAAGTAACAATGGGTTGTGAACCTATTAGCATCGACAGACGTGGTATGACAGCAGAAATGTTTATGGACTATTTTGATAATGCAGAATGGAAAATAAATTTGCAGAAGAATGACGGCAAGAAGACGATCCTATGTAAGTGTTTGCGTTAGTGAACACATTATTCATAATGCAGGCACATCATTATTTGATACGCATGTCTCAGAAGACGAAAACTCTGAAAAATGATTGTAGTAGTTAGTACAACGCGAAAACAGGTTCAAATGATCGCAAAACCCGTGCAGTACTTCTGAAACGAGAAATTGAAGTCAATGGTTGTTAATTTGTTTACTGTGTATTAAAAAATTACTTTTCTCCTTTCACAGATTAAAATGGTCCTCAATTAACACCAGATAAAGCAAAAAAGAAGAAATACTACTAAAATAAAACAAAATCATTACTTCACCGTTGTACATGGAATTGAAAAAATATAATAAAGTGAGGGTTTTTTTTTTTTTTTTTTTTTTTTTTTTTTTAGAAATATCTGTCGGGTGGGGGGAGGCAGCAGGCCGGCAACCACCTCCCCTATTGGAAACGCCACTGAGCCTACCCCGAGATTTTCAAAAGTAGGCGCCTGTGGTATAGTTTTAATTTAGAGAGGACCCCAACGTCATTTTTGCCCCGGGGTCCTTGGTGTAGTACCTACGCCACTGATTATTACTGCTTCATTAAGTGCTTGTCAAAGAGATAAATATTAATTTATACGAGGGTTGGAACTTAAGTAGTGGCAACTATTAATTCAAAACCGACACAAAGGCGTTACATGTTTGCACCTCTTGCTGTCCTTCAAAATAGTCACCAGTGTTGTGTAGAACCCACTGCCAACTGTGTGGAAGGCGTAGTATGCCGTTATCAGAGCCTGTTCAGTTGATAGTGCGATTGGACTAAACACGAAATCTCTAAAACTACTTCACCTAGGAAGCTGAAATTTGGCAGGAATGTAGTTTATAGGGAGTAAACGTCGGCTAAGAAAGTATTTTGTGATAGGTGCATGGCAGAGCATACTTCTCCTACAGACTCACGGAATCTACAGTTTCATTCCGATCTTCACGAAATCTCACACCTTTGACCTTCAAAACAAGAGGAAGGTCACCGTCTACCTTAAGTTTCATACGGTGCATGGGGGAGGTTTGCTTCATAAAAATGAACCCCTAAATAACTTGGTCGCGCCATAACTTGAGAACGGTTCGACCGATTACACAGATCCTTTTTATTTATTTTTTTTTTTTCCCTTGGTCTCAGAACAAGATTTGTATGGAATAAAACTGGAATACTTTAGAAAAACAAAGTGCGTTTTTCAATGTGACCCTACGTTTCTATTGCATAGAAATCTATAGTTTTGTTCCGATATTGATACCTTAAAAACAAGAGGAATGTCACTTTCTGTATAAAATTTCGTTCGGTGCATGGTGGAGGGTACTAAAGTTACAGAATTTTACAAAATGTATAGTTTTGCTCCAAACTTTATGAATTTTTGCACACATGACCTTAAAACCAATTGGAATATCACTGGGTACATAAATATTTGTACGGTACATGACAAGGGGTACCTTGCAGAAAACTTTGCCAAGAAAGGGAAAGATGGAAACGAACAGATACATGGGAAAGAATGAGGTGGATTCAGAGAGAGGGGGGACGGGGATGTGGAGTACGAGTGTGTAGGATAGATAAACACCCGAGCAACGCCGGAATTACAGCTATTACAAATTATTTGCAGTTAGCAGAGACGAGACACTGTTGAACATTTTTTTTTTTTTTTTTTTTTTTTGTCATAACTGGATTACTCGAATTCGTGTGGAACGTAGGAAAGGTAGCAACTCATACCCCTATTTTCTCTGTGTGCAATGACGTTTCTCTTAAGGCATTTGAATTTTTGGATGACCAAACACGTGAATTTTTAGAATTAATGTAGGAAGATAGGTGAAACCAACCCTCATCAGTGAAAAATGTTCGATCTAAAACACCAACTCCCATGTCTGTTAATAAATCGCTGAAACCATTCACAACATGCTATTCTTTTCGTATGGTCAATACAATTCCATTGTTGCACTGCAGTAATTCTTTACGAATACAGCCCCAGTTCTTTGGTTACGGCCTTATGTGCTGTTGTGTAAGAGACTTTAACCTCTTGTGATAATTTCCTTACTGATTTTGTTGGACTCTACAACATGATGTCCGAAATGTCATTGAGCTTCCTTTCTGTTAAAACCGTAGGCCTACCAGTTCGTGGTGCATCATGAATTGAACCTGTTGTCCGGAATTTGCGAATTAAAGCACGCACGCACGCACGCACTTTGACGTAGGAAAATGCAATCTAAATTGTCGACTCACATGCTCTGTGAAGTTTCCTCCTGCCCGGAAAACCTCTTCCACTAAAGAGGCTCTCTCTGCATCAGAAAGCATTGTCACTAAACTCAGTGTATACAAGAACAAGACAATAACACAAGTAACACTTATAGCACATACGCAAGAGTACCCCACCCTACTACCACTGCATGTCCACGAAACACATGTACTTTGTCTCAAATGTTTGTAAAGCTTAAGGGACATAACTACAGGGTCATCAGTCACTAAACTTACAAACTACTTATGAACTACCTTATACTAAAGGCGACACGAACATCCATGCCAGGGTGGAATAGCCAAGCAGTTTAGGGTGCTTTGCTGTGTAGCACGCAAACGCTCGCCGTAGAAGGTTTGAGTCCTCACTGTGTGTGTGTGTGTGTGTGTGTGTGTGTGTTTTGTCCTTAAGTTAGTTTAACTTAGTTTGTAACCTTAGGGACTAATGACCAAACTCCTCCCATAGATTTACAAACATTTGAACATTTTGAGCAGCATTCTTCGAAAGTATGAGGGCTGGAACTTAAATAGCGGCAACTGTTTATTCACAACTGATACAAAAGCTTTACATGTTTGCAGCTGTCACTGTCCTTCAAAGTAGTCACCAGTGTTGTGTAGCTGATGATGATATTGTGTGACATTGTTGGCCATTAGATCCCAGCTGGCATCATGTTCAGTCAGCTTGGTGCAAGTCTGTAGGTGACTCCACTGGAGCGACCTGCGCGTTGATGATGCTGAAATGATGATGAGGATGACACAACACGCAGTCCCCGAGTGGAGAAAATCTCCGACCCAACCGGTAATCAAACCCAGGCCCCCCCTATATGGCAATCTACCATGCTCCCGACTGGACTATAGAGGCGGACTGTTGTGTAGAACCCATTGCCTGTGATGTGGAAGGTGTACTATACCGATAGCAGAGCCTGCTCTGTTGATGGTGCGATTGGAGCGGTCGACTGCCTGCCTAATCTCTGGAACAGTTCTGAAGCAAATGCCATGAAATGGTTCCTTCATCTCTGAAATCAAATCATCCATTTCTGCATTTCCATCAGTTCATGTAGAACCCATCATGATGCAGTTTTTTGCATGCCCAGACATTCCTTCAGGATGCAAAGAAATGTAGTATGTACTAATTCGGTTTCATGTGCAAGCTCACAAATCGTCTGGCGCCGATCACTGTCCACTAACGCTACAACAGTATGCACTACTTCTTCAGAAATTCTAAGGTGACCTGCCCGATGCATGTCTGCCAGCCACAGTTTGCTGACCTTCAGTGAAAGCGTTTACCCAATGTGCCACTGTCCTGTACGGCAATGCTGATTCCCCAGATGCCTCTCTAAGACCTTGATGACATTGTGCTGTATGACCGCTGGCACATTTAATATTGATCCAACTCCATTGTTTCTGTTTCGAAAACATAATGACAATGTTACATAAGACTACTCGCTCACAAGTGACTATGTTTCCCTCCATTGTGTGCATGCCAGTGACGTGGGACGGGCGAGTCATTTGCTCTGAGGTGCTATCAGCAACAATAGTAGATTCCATTGCACAGTGTCTCCACAGCAGTGTTGTCACTATCTATGTTCCAACCCTTAATTTATTGCATACTAGGCGGATAAAGTTTCACTGTCGCAATCGAAAAATTAACATTTTGGAAAAAGATGCAACGAAATTTTGACTGTGCTTTGTAATCTCCATTTTAAAATATCAATTTTCCAAATTATTAGTGGTTTTTTTTTTTTTTTTTTTTTTTTTTTTTTTTTTTTTTTTTTTTTTTTTTTTTAAATTAAATTCATAGGGTTCAGGCAGGTAGATGAAAGTAAGTGGATGAGTTTGTGCTACATATGTGTTACTACAAAGGTAAAGCAGTCAACAATCTGAAGATTGCTTTGAACACCATAATGCTTTACTAGGCATTGTCCTGTTTGGAGGTGGTAGGCTGTTGCCTTCCTCCAACAATTGACATTCCAGATAGTTACAGGGGTACCTACAGTTTAATGTGGAGTCCAAAACACGATGCTACGTGACATTTTTCGCATCAGATGTGAAAAGTGACAGATAACAATCATAGGACTCAGTGGGGATCAAACCTGCAACCTTTAGATTCATAGTCTGACACTTTACCATTGCATACCATTTTTTCCAAGCCACACATTACTACTATATACTTTTTGCATATTAATTCATGTGCGTGCAGAGAAAAATTGACTGCTATTGGCAAACGAAATCATGTGTCTTGTGCTACAACCAGCTAACTAAAGCACATTTCAAAAATTTTAGGTGTATGCATTGATGAGGGGTTGAACTGGAAAAAACACATTGAAGATCTGCTGAAAAGTTTGAGTTCAGCTACTTATGCTATTAGGGTAATTGCAAATTTTGGTGATATACATCTGAGTAAATTAGCTTACTATGCCTATTTTCATTCTCTGCTCTCGTATGGCATCATTTTCTGGGGTAATTCATAATTAAGTAAAAAAGTATTCATTGCACAAAAGTGTGGAATCAGAATAATTGCTGGTGCCCACCCAAACTGATCCTGCAGACACTTATTTAAAGAGCTAGAGATCTTCACAGTAGCTTCTCAGTATATGTATCCACTTATGACATTTGTTATTACCAATCCCACCGAATTCAAAAGCAATAGCAGTGTTCATAACTACAACACTAAGAGAAAGAATGTTGTTGTTATGGTCTTCAGTCCAGAGACTGGTTTGATGCAGCTCTCCATCCTGAGCAAGCCTTTTCATCTCCTCATAAGAACCACAACCCACATCCACTTGATCTGCTTACTATACGCGTCTCTTGGTCTCCCTCTGCGATTTTTACCCCACACACTTCCCTCCAATGCTAAATTTACGATTCCTCGATGTCTAAGAATGTGTCCTACCAAGCGATCCCTTCTTTTAGTCAGGGTATGCCAAAAATTCCTTTTCTCACCAATTCTGTTAAGTACCTCTTCATTAATTATGCGATCTACCCACCTTATCTTCAGCATTCTTCTGTAGCACCATATTTCAAAAGCCTCTATTCTCTTCCTGTCCGCACTGCTTATCGTCCATGTTTCACTCCCGTACAAGGCAACACTCCACACAAATGCCTTCAGAAAAGACTTCCTTACACTTAAATTAATATTAGATGTTTGCAAATTTCTCTTTTTCAAAAATGCTTGTCTTCCCATTGCCATTCTGCATTTTATATCCTCTGTACTGCGACCATCGCATGTTATTTTACTACCCAAGTAACAAAACTCATCTACCACCTTCATTGTTTCGTTACCTAATCTAATTCCTTCAGCATCACCTGATTTTCTAAGACCGCATTCCATTATTTTTGTTTTGCTCTTGTTAATGTTCATTTTATACGCTCTCTTCAACACACTGTCCATTCCATTCAACTGCTCTTCCAGGTCCTCTGCTGTCTCTGACAGAATTACAATGTCATCAGCAAAACACAATGTTTTTATTTCTTCCCCCTGAACTTTGATCCCTTTTCCAAATTTTTCCTTGCTTTCCTTCACCGCCTGCTTGATGTACAAATTAAATAGCATCGGAGAAAGGCTACAACCCTGTCTTACTCCCTTCCCAACTGATGCTTCCCTTTCATGCCCTTCGAGTCTAATAACTGCTTTCTGGCTTTTGTACAAGTTGTAAATAACTCTCCTTTCCCTGTATTTTACCCCTGCTGATTTCAGAATTTGAAAGAGTGTATTCCAGTCAACATTGTCAAAAGCTTTCTCCAAATCTACAAAAGCTAAAAATGTAGGTTTGCCTTTCCTTAATCTATCTTCTAAGATAAGACGTAAAGTGAGTATTGCCTCCTGGATACCTACGTTCCTCCTGAATCCAAACTGATCTTCCCCGAGGTCAGCTTCTACCAGCTTTTCCATTCTCCTGTAGATAATTCGTGTTAAAATTTTGCAACCATGACTTATCAAACTGATGGTTCTGTAATTTTCACAACTGTCTGCACCTGATTTCTTTGGAATGGGGATTATTACATTTTTCTTAAAGTCTGAGGGTATTTCGCCTGTCTCATACATCCTACACACCAGTTCAAATAGTTTTGTCATGGCTGGCTCTCCCAGAGACTTTAGTAGCTCTGAGGGTATGTCATCTACTCCTAGGGCCTTGTTCCGACCTAGGTCTTTCAGGACTCTGTCAAATTCATCTCTCAGTATAGTATCTCCTATTTCATCTTGATCTACTTCCTCTTCCCTTCCTACAACATCGTCTCTAAGTTCATTTCCTTTGTAGAGCTGCTCTATGTACTTTTTCCACCTTTCAGCTTTCCCTTCTTTGCTGAGAACTGGTTTTCCATCAGAGTCCTTGATATTCATAGAGCTGTTTTTCTTATCTCCAAATGTTTCTTTTATTTTACTGTAGGCTGTATCTATTTTTCCCCTATTTATACATTCTTCTACAGATCTGCATTTGGCTTCCAGCCACACCTGCTTAGCCATTTTGCACTTCCTGTCAATCTCAATTCTTAGTCGTCTGTACTCCATTTTGCCTGTTTCATTTACTGCATTTTTATATTTTCTCCTTTCATCGATTAAATTTAGTATTTCCTGTGATATCCAAGGATTTTTTGTAGATCTTGCCTTTCTACCTATTTTGTCCTCTGCTGCCTTCACTATTTCATCTCTCAATGTTACCCATTCCTCTTCTACTGTTTTATTTCCCCCTGTTTCTGCCAATTGATGCCTAAAGCTCCCTCTGAATTTCTCCAGAACTTCACGTTCCTTCAATTTATCTAAGTCCCATCTCCTTATTTTCCTACCTTTCTGCAGTATTTTCAGTTTTAGCCTACAGTTCATGACTAACAAGTTATGGTCAGAGTCTATATCTGCCCCTGGGTATGTTTTACAGTTTATCACCTGGTTCCGGAATCTATGTTTTACCATTATAAAATCTATCTGATACCTTCCGGTGTCTCCTGGTCTCTTCCACGTATACAACCTTCTTTTGTGATTCTTAAACCATGTGTTTGTTACGATTAAATCATGTTCCGTGCAAAATTCTACCAGGCGACTTCCTCTTTCATTCCTTCTGCCCAGACCATATTCACCTACTATTTTTCCTTCTCTTCCTTTTCCTACTACCGAATTCCAGTCTCCCATCACAATTAAGTTTTCCTCTCCCTTAACTGTCTGAATAATTTCCTTTAGCTCCTCATATATTTCTTCGAGCTCCTCATCATCGGCAGAGCTAGTTGGCATATAAACCTGTACTACTGTTGTCGGCGTTGGCTTCGTATCTATCTTCACAATGATAATGCGATCACTGTGCTGCTCATAGTAGTTTACCCGCATTCCTATCTTCTTATTCATTATCAGTCCTACTCCTGTGAAACCCCCAACTGATTTTGTATTTATAATCCTGTACTCTCTTGACCAGAAATCCTGTTCATCCTGCCACCGAACTTCACTAATCCCCACTATATCTAACTTCAACCAATCCATTTCCCTTTTAAATTTTCTAATTTTCCTACCCGATTAAGGGATCTAACATTCCACGCTCCGATCCGTAGAACACCAGTATTGTCTTTCCTGATGATCACATCCTCCTGAGTAGTCCCTGCCCGGAGATCCGAATGGGGGACTATTTTACCTCCGGAATATTTTACCCGAGAGGATGCCATCATCATATTTTCATACAGTAGAGCTGCATGTCCTCGGGAAATGTAACGGCTGTAGTTTCCCCTTGCTTTCATCCGTTCGCAGTAACTGTGTGGCAAAGCCACATTAGCTGATGTTACAAGGCCAGCTCAGTCAATCATCCAGACTGTTGCCCCTGTAACTACTGAAAAGGCTGCTGCCCCTCTTCAGGAACCACACGTTTGTCTATCTATGATGGTCAAGCAGTAACCTGAGCAAAACTTTGCTTTAACAACCCATATGCAAACCTATAATGCTATAATATTCCCAGACTGAAATGAATGGATTCCATTACTCTATGAACTCTGAAACGACATGTAACAGAGCAATGTCTACATTACTTGTCATAGCTCCTTTCTATTTATCTCACACCAAACATGTACACTGTGACACAAAGATTAAGGAGGCCTAGACAAACAATGTAAAACTTTTACAAGTTCAGCTTGGCCCAACAGGACTCTAAGAGTTCAGTTAAGGTCTACCAGGCAGATTCGCCGAGAGAGAAAAATGTTCAAATGTTTGTAAATCTATCGGACCAAACTACATGGTCATCAGTCCGTAGCTTACAAACTACTTAAACCTAGGTTAACTGACCTAAGGACAACACACATACATACCCATGCACCAGGGAGGACTTGAACCTCCAAAAGCGAGCAACCCTGCGCTCCGCAGTGAGGCGCCTTAGCGCACTCGGCTATTCCACCGCAGCTCGTCGAGAGAGAGAAAGAGAAAGGGAGGGGGGAGATGTGAGGAATTGCAGAAACAATTGTGACAGTTACTTGCAAATGGTTGATTATTATCTCAGGAAAGCATCTAGGTGAACTAAAAGGAAGCAAACACATTTGTCCAGAAGCAAAGATTTTATTTTATTTTTATTTATTTAATTTTTTGAAAAATTTTGCATGTCGCTGGACACCTTAAGTTACACATCAGGTGAGCAGCATGATCAGCACAAGTAATTTGTAAATAACCATTCAAATTTTATGACACCATCACATTCACGGTCAGATTACAATTTTACATTGTCACTAATCACTTTTAATTTCTCTATGATTTTTGTTTGCATGTATTTTGAAACATTACTTTTTCTACCACCAACACCACCATTTTACGGTTTCCAGCCACGGGTCTGTTTAGAATACAAATGCCATTACTTTGTCCTGTCTTCTCATTATTTTTATCTTACCACTCCGGCCCAGTCCTCTTCTCTCTTCTTTACACAATCCTCCACGCCTTTTAGCCATCTATCCATTGGTCTTCCTCTTGATCATTTCTTTGTAGGATGGTCAATTATTTGTTCATTTATTTTTCTCTCTTTCTAGTGCCTTTATGTGTGTTGTGTGAGTAATTTGCCAGTCCTTGTATTTATTCTTGCATTTCATAAGGGTGTGCCTCAGAATGTATTGTTTGTTTGGTGATTCTGCAGTATGTGTCTTGGATGACAATTTTCTCATTGTTCTTGGGACCTGTTTTCGTTAGCTGTTAGGCGCTGTCCCTGCCTGTGGAAGGCAGAGCTGGGCTGGCGTTGTCGAGGGAGGCTGGTCGCAGGCGACACGTTTATGGGGGCAGTTTGGGAGGCAGGACCTATCTGAGGTGGCTGCACTCTCTAGAAAACACTTGATAATTTGTCGCATCCCATTTAGATAGCGGGAGTGTAGGCCGTATTCTACGGGCTTCCTATCACCACGGAGCCTCTTAGTGTACACCTTTGGGGAGGTAATCTTCTAATTATCCGTTAGCCTTCCTTGTCTGCAGAATTACAGCCGGGGGCTGATTCGGGCCATGTTATTCCAGCATGATATACTGCCCGACGTTCCTGTAGAATTTTGGCGTGCAGTGGAGTCTTCTCTTGTCTGGTGTTTCATGTCCCCTTTCCACTTTATTCTTTTATCTGTGGGTATTTGGGCTACAAGCTAGCTAGATAAGACTTTAAATTCCTTTTAGAGCAAAAGGCTCAGAAATGATGGGCGTGTGGAATTTTCGAAAGGACGGTTGGATGGCGTCCGCTAAAGGCAATCCGATGGCTCCTTTCTTGTAGGCGACAGGCCTAGCTCTCTGTCATAGCTGTCTGTCCATCTCATTGGCCGGAGGGTTACAGCTCTCCAGTGATTGGTATATCGAGTTTAGGGGGGCGGTGACAACCAGTTTTTGGCGTGGGCGGACGAAGAGTGGCGAGTCACTTCTCATGTAGGCTCCGGCTAGTTCAGACGTCTTCTTTCAGATAGGACCTGAAGAGTTTATTTGCTCTTCTGGGCTGAGTCCTGAGCGTTTGTAGGACTTTAGTTTTCTGAGGTATCCACCTGCAGACCTGCAGCGGATCGCGGTCTTTGAAAATTTCACATGTCGACCTGGACAAGAACTCAGTTGCAGTTATTCACTTCACATAACAGCTGTGTTTTATATTCTAGTGCTGTCGAGACTTGCGATTAGAAAGCCTCCGCCGTACTAACCGAACTGACGTGCTAGTGGTTTATGTAATTCCATTCTGGGGATACTTGTGCTCAATACTCACGTTTTGCTCTTGAGTTAGTGAGTATATATCCTAGCCGACACTGGAAGCATTTACCCGACAACTGCTATCGGCCATGATAGTGGAGCTATTAAAGTTAAATGTCGATACTGCTTCACAAATTGTAGCGAGATTCCTGGGCGGAAGAATTTATTCTCTTCCAGTGCCACTTCTTCAACACCGTCCAGTCGCCAGGGAGACCCAGCATTGACAGATCAAGCCGACTTAAGGTTATTGGTAAAGTGATGCTCACTATTTGCTAGGGTTGTTTTATATTGTTGCAGTAACCATCCGTGTGTAGGTGCGTGCGTATGATCGATGTTGACTTTTCTTTCCTATAACAAATTTCTTAGCGCCTCTGTCCACCTTTCTATTTTGCACGATAGAACAACGCCACATGTATACCCAGATATTTCACTGTGTTATGGCTCCATTTGTTTCATTTCTATTAGAATTCGTATATTGATTTGTAAACTTATTTGTTAATACTCAGTCAGTTTGCTAGTCACACATGTATTCCGTGGTGTTAAGTGATTTTACTGCATTTGATGTCCTTTTTATACATATTTGTTTTCACTTGTAACCCACTGCTTGACTACACTTTTAACTGTGATTTCATTTGCAAAATCCTTTATACTAATTGTTAACTATCCCCCGAATTTCTGAGTGCTTCAATGAATAAACGCATTAATTTAAGTCATAAATTTACTTTCTTTTCCTATTTGGAGGGGTAAATAGATAGGTAGAAGACTGTGTTTATTATTTGGTGCACTCTGATCAATTATCTCGCCACTGTGCTTGTAGATTTAGGGTGAAGGATCTTTTTCCATGTTTTAATAAAAAAATATGATGGAGACCCTTGATATTAACATTAATGAGGATTATATTTAAAATTAATTTGCATATCTGTGATTTTGCTCATTTGCATACCAGTGGACCGTCTCCACTGGGGTGGGAAGGATCTTGGGCAACCCTCCTAAAGTGGTGTTCCGACACCCACCCAACCTCCACAACATCCTAGTTCATCCATATGCCGCCCCGAAACTCAGCTCACTGCCACAGGGGTCATATCCTTGTGGAAGACCCCCCTGCAAGTCCTGTCCAATCCACCCACCCAGCACTTCCTATTCCAGTCCTGTCACAGGCTTATCCTACCCTATCAGAGGCCGGGCCACCTGTGAAAGCAGCCATGTAATTTACAAACTGTGTTGCAATCACTGTGCAGCTTTCTATATTGGCATGACCACCAACCAGCTATCCATTAGGATGAATGGCCACCATGATTTCAATGGCTGCTTCACAACCCGGCCATTTGGATCCTCCCACCCACCACCAGCATTTCTGAACTGCACAGATGGGAGTTATCCCTACAATACAGACTCCGATCCCGAAATCATCCAGACCTCAACCTACAATAACTTTCCTTTTTTCCCCATACCTTACACTTCCTACCTCTCTATCCCAAACCTCAACTATTTTGAGTGGTGTGTGAATGTGAAATTTTTTGCATGTATACATGGTTTTGTGTACTTGCTGTGCACACACACACACACACACACACACAAAATTATAGTAGGAAACTTTCTTGGTGGGATAAATTTATATTAAAAATAGAAACAGATCACTTACCCAAAGGACAGGCTCGTCGACAGACACAAATAAAATCACACACAAACACACATACAAAGTTTCGCAACCGTTGGTCGCTTCTTCAGGGAAAGAGGAAGGAAGGGAAGGATACGGGTTTTAAGGAAATGGAAAAGGAGTCATTCCAATCCCTTAGGGGGAAAAAAGGAAGATAAACAAATACACACACACACTCACACATATCCAAACGCAAACACACCTAGACAGACATTTGTAAAAAGCAAAGAAGATGGACAGAGATACCACTTGAGGCAGAGGTTCTGTCCACAAAACCAAGGCAAAGATGCTAAAGATGGTGGGCGGGAATTTGAATTTAGCGGAGGTTGAGACCAGGTGGGCAACAGCTCAAGGGCAAGTTCCCATCTCCGGAGTTCTGAAAGGTTGGCGTTGGTGGGAAGTATCCAGATAACCCGGATGGTGTAACACTGCGCCAAGATGTGCTGGCCGTGCACCAAGGTATGTTTAGCCACAGGGTGATCTTCATTACCAACAAACACTGTCTGCCTGTGACCGTTCATGTGAATGGACAGTTTGTTGCTGGTCATTCCCACATAGAACGCTTGACAGTGCAGGCCATCCACCGAAGAACCCCAGAAGTGCCCCTCTTGTCACCGGATACTTTCCGGGATTGGAGCGGACTCTGAATGTGGCTCTCCAGCAAGGATACGACTTCCTTAAATCCTGCCCCGAAATGAGATCCATCCTTAATGACATCCTTCCCACTCCACCGAGAGTGTCTTTCCACCGCCCACCTAACCTTCGTAAACTCCTAGTCCATCCCTATGAAATCCCCAAACCACCTTCTCTACCCTCTGGCTCCTACCCATGCAACTGCCCCCGTTGTAAAACCTGCCCATGCACCCTTTCACCACCACTTACTTCATTCCAGTAACCCGGAAGGTGTACACGATCAAGGGCAGAACCACTTGCAATAGCACCCACGTGCTTTACCAACTGACATGCCTGCACTGTGATGCGTTCTATGCGGGAATGACCAGCAACAAACTGTGCATTCGCATGAATGGTCACAGGCAGACAGCGTTTGTTGGTTTGTTTACCTTCCTGTTTTTCCCGTAAGATAAGTCCTTCCACTCCTGGAATTGGAATGACTCCTTTTCCACTTCCTTAAAACCCGTGTCCTTCCCTTTCTCCTCTTCTTCCTTCCTCTTTTCCTGAAGAAGCGACCAATGGTTGCGAGAGCTTGTATGTGTGTCTGTCGACGAGCCTAAAATTTTTTTTCCTCCCCTCACCCACCTCCCCACTCCATTCCTAAGCTGTATCTCATTATTCCCATCTAACCCATCCCCACCACCGTGACGTAACCTTCCTATCTCCTCTCCTCCCCCCCCCTCCCCTCCCATCCCCAATTTACTTGCCGCAGAGCGTGATTCGAAGTGCGGCAGCCAGAGGTGATGGTTGTATGACTGTGTTGTGTGCCTGTGTGATTGTGTGAATGTTCTATTTTCTGAAGAAGGCCATGGCCAATAGCTGAAAGTGTTTTATGTGTGTGTCTTTTGTATGTACCTGTCACAGCTCGTCGCCACGTCTGTGCGGTGACTTGTAAACTGTCCTTAATATATTATTAATTCATATGAAAGTTATAATTACAAAAATAACCTTAATCTACATTACACAGTGGAAAATTTACATTTCTTGCAGGGTGAAAACATAACACTGACGCGAATTCATGGGGAGAAGCAAAAAAAAAAAAAAAAAAACAGTAATAGGAGAGAGAATTCAGCTCAATGAGAGATTCAGTTTACTGCAACTGTGATTACTGGGACAGGCAATTCAGTATTGCAATATCAGCAAACAATAAATTAGCAACAATGTTACTGACAGTTGTAAAAAAAAATATATAATTGTACAGTGTGTCTGCAAAGTCTCTCCGCAGTAGCTATCTCCATACTTCTTGCGTTGTGGGACGTGTAAGTTTGGCAGCACAGACAAAGAGCATCTGCACGTATTTTGTGGCTCTGCAGTTGTTGTTGTTGTTGTTGTTTAGAGGGGACCAGACTGCACGGTCATCAGTCCCCTGTTGCAAGCAAAGCCAATGCGGTTTATTGCAAGATGAAAAAATGACAATCATTGAAACACACAAATGAGAATGCACAATGGGTACACAAGACAAGGAGCAGTGAGTTCATGACACACAAAGAAGAAAACTTAAAGAGGAAAACTTAAAGAGGAAACAAAGATAATGGGACTAAAAGTTACAGCAGAATGTTGTGGCTGGCTGATCACGAGGAAAATAAAGGATGAGCCAGCCACTCTGCACATTCTAAAACATACGAATAAAGCAGGTCAGACAACACAAAAGAAGAAGAGTAAAAAGTTATGAGAGATGGGTGCCTGAGAGATCAGGCTAAGGAACCCACCTTTATATCAAATGGTAAAACCCAGCTGCACGGATAAAACGTAAAACTCGGTCAGCCATAGAGGCATTGTCAGATAAAATCGAGGCAGGCGCAGTAGGTAGGTTAAAAGACTGCCGCAAGACGGCTAAAAACGGACAGTCCGACAGGATGTGGACCACTGTCAACAAACTTCCACAACGGCAATTCGGTGGGTCCTCTCGACGTAAAAGATAGCCATGTGTCAACCACGTATGGCCAATACGTAGACGACATAGGACAACAGAGTCCCTACGGGAAGGCCTGAAAGACGACTTCCAGACGGCCGTAGAGGACTTGATCGCTCGGAGCTTGTTGGGAGTGCTCAGTGCTGCCCATTGTGTGTCCCAAGCCTCTAAAACCCTGTGGCGCAAATCCATTCGGATATCCTGTTCGGGGATACCAATATCCAGGTGAGGAGCGGTGGTGGCGAGCTTAGCCAGCCGATCGACACGCTCGTTCCCTGGGATGCCAATGTGGCCAGGGGTCCAGATAAAGTCCACCGCACATCCAGACTTGCCGAGTGAAGCAACGGCGTTTTGAATGGATTGCACCAACGGATGGGTTGAATAATAGTTTGAAAGGGCTTGCAGGCCACTAAGGGAGTCGCTGCACACGACATACGACTTCCGGGGGCACGTTTTGAGGTGGTCAAGAGCACGAGAAATAGCGATCAGTTCAGCTGTAAAAATACTACAGCCTGGCGGCAGGGACCGTTGTTCTGCGTGGTCGCCATGAATAAAAGCGTAACTGGCTCTGCCATTTACCAGGGAGCCATCAGTGTACACGACTTCTGCATCACGGTGAGCAGAAAGGAGTGCCAGAAACTTGCAACGGAGTGTCAATGGTGAAACTAATGCCTTTGTATCGCAGGACAGTTGCAAGTGGAGCTTTAAACAGGGAGTGGACCAAGGAGGAAGACGGGAGTAGTAGGGAGAGGGTAGTGTTGCTTATACGACATTAATGTCCTGCCACCCTTATGCACCCCACAAGGTGAGACACGTCGAGCTCTCCACTGCGGAGAGACTTTGCGGACACACTGTATTATAACAATTATATCTGTCCTCCTAAGATGCATTCAGGGAATTAAAGTGCAATCTTTGTATTTACAGTTGTTGAATAAAATGGCGACGACTTCTGTGTTATCAAATGAATAAAGAAAGCAATGCCATTTGTAATGAAGCTTCTGTTCACTATCATAAAGTTCTGAAAAACAGAATCTGAGAGTTATGCTCAGAGGCTAACTAAAAAAATGAACGTACTACAGCTGTGTGGTTGATTCAAGAAGCTTTGCCAATGTCTGAATGGAGAATATTTAACACTAACCTCTCAGATAAAATTTGAAACAGAAATCAACACTTAAAGGCATACTGTAATGGAATTATCATGACTCTTTCTTCATAGGTTGACACATTGCAGGTTATAGGCAACAAATACATTGCATAAATATAGCATACGATTCAAAAGTACTGAAATTTTTTCTGCACACATCACTAACTTCGGGCAGCTTACATCATCTGAAAGAGAGAAGGCTCCACTCATTTCAGAATGACAGTATCACTGGGACTTTCTGAAGTGGCTGAGCAGATAGAAGTAATAAAAGTTCTAATTCCATAACCGTCTTAGAGAAGACTCATTTTTTTACACTTTGTTACTCACTCACTTTGATTGCATCAAAATAGCCCTCCAATCCATTACAGTGACATTTTCCAGGCCCTGAATATTAGTTTTTCAGCTTCGCCTACAGTAAATGTTTTATATTCATGAGAAATGTATTCTTTCACTTGCACCTAAATATGGTCATTTGGATTAATGTGGCAATAATATGGTAGTAGTCTTATTACTCTACACCCATATTTATAAGAAAATTCATCAATAATATATTTTGGGAATTGTGGCTTATGAAGAGAGAGAAGTTCTAATAATTCTACTTTTTTCAGTGCATTGTCATCAGTAACTGAATATTATCTTTTTTCGAGAATACAGGGTTGGGGCTTTATTCTTTAAAACTGAATATGGAACACTGATAGATTTTATAAACTTGTCAGTAACATGTTTTCGAACCAATCTAGAAATGTTTCACACTTCATTTCTTCATTGCATTGAGACTTTTCTTAGATCTGAATGCCAGTTGACATCCAGAGATAAAACCACAGTAGGTATCCAAATGTAAAACAATTATTTTGTAATATTTGCTAATGTGGACTACTGTACATGGCTATACAGTCTGTTATCCTTTATCATCACTTCAATGTTTTGTAACAGTATGTATGACCTGCACTTGCCAACATGTTAATGACTCAGATAATCTCGTCCAAATTAATGTCTTTCACTTCATGCAACTAACTGAATTGCCATGCGGCAGACTTCTTGATCAAAAAATATTTTACAGCCCAAAACACTTTGGTATTTAAAACCAAGATTCTGGAGAATTAGTCACAAGGAAAATTTGCTGTCTCAAAACATTCGTCCTCAACTGTGTCGTATGAAGCCTACATAAATTATGCATTTTTTGTAGTGACAGTAACTGTATATCTGTTCAAAATGTTCAAATGTTTGTATGGTCTATGGGACTTAACTACGGGGTCATCAGTCCCTAAACTTACAAACTACTTACAAATTAGGATGGCACAAATATCCATGCCCGAGGGGGGATTCGAACCCCGACCGTAGTGGCCGTGCAGACCGTGACTGGAGCGCCTCAGTCCCCACGGCCGGCTGTATATCTGTCATCAGAGTCTTTCACAGTAGCATTTTTCAATAAAATCTTGTTATACAAGCTGCGCATCATGCAATTGAAATTCCCAAGCTTTCAATGGAAAACTCTGCCATCATCATCTGGAGTAAATTCACTGTCTGTCAGTGCTGGCACAGTGTCCTGCTTATATAGCTGAAAAGCTACATCTGGAACTGTCTGGAGGCACAAAGAGCACATGTGCAGAAGGCAAAGTGGGAAGTTCATATCACCACAGTACCATGTCACTTCAGAGGCATTAATTGCTTCTTCTGGGGAAGGATGTAATTTTGTTACGCATATTAGAAAATTCTTCTTCTTCTTCTTCTTCTTCCCTGGCATATCAAGGCAAGAGGATCCATCTGCAGTTATTTCCTTTTGGTACTTCTCCAATATGCATTATCATTACTTCACTAAGCTTAATCAAGTTAGCGGTTCGCAGGATTATTTTGGAAATCGGTAAGCAAGATCCTCCATTTTTGCCCTCCCCCCCTCAAAGTATTACCACACATTGCACACAAGTTGTGGCAATAATCATTTGAACATAATTCCTTGCCCGTTTTCTTTTCTGGTGTGTTTACATTCCGAATTGTAGGTCTTCCCCATTTTCCGCATTTCACCAGACATGACAATGAAACCAAAAACAGGACACATGTACAACAGTAGTAACGGAATATACGCAAGCTTCTTACATAACACTAGGCAAAAAATTAAACTATACTGACCATCTGTTACGACACCTTGTCAGCAGCGAACAGTTAGGGAGTGACATTGTTCACTCAGGACAGCACCAACGTGTGAACTGTAAACTAACAAGTAAATTTTATCAAGCTACAGTATGCTGAGCAATCGGAGTAAATTCAACAGCAAAGTATCTGAAAATACTGGGAATTCAGACAAATTGGAACCTTTTTGAATTCCATTTGTTTCAATTTATCTCTATATCATAGACTTTTTATTCACTGAGGATTTAGTGAAAAAATGGCACTTGCATTGATACTTTTTAAATTCCCATGGGTTTAAACAGGTACTATGCACTTGACTGACAAGGGGACCATGGTGGATTTTCACCTGAAAAAGTGGTCCATTAGTGCCTGCTGTAGCACAAAGTAGACAATCATAGAAGCAGATGGACAAGTACTCTCCACCATTTAATCTTATGTTGTCTGCAGAAAGTAATTAAATTTTATCATACCACATAGTAACTTCATAACTAAATTTATTGCACAGGGAATCCATTTGGAATCCCCCCCCCCCCCTGTGTGTGTTCACTTAATGCATGCAGAACTCATTTTTCACATTCTAATTGACGTGTCAAGAAAGTCACTGTTTTAACAAAACACTTTTACAAATCAGGTTGGTGTGGCCTGTCACCTGGCAGCAGAACAAGTTAAGCTACAATTTTTTTCAAGCACTTTATGTGCTAGGATACATAGAAGACATCTATTCTGCCAACTTACAGTTGACACACTGTAGAAATAAACTGATTTGAAACAGGAATGAGACTGAGGGAAATAGAAAAATAAAAGAAAAAAAATACTGTGCATTTGACTTTGCTTGTAAATTTAGCAATGCAGCCTACAATCAATATCCTGTGTTTTATTTCATTTTTTAACTCATAATGACGTGTCAAAAGTTTAAGTGTGGTCTGTTGTTGTTGTGGTCTTCAGTCTGCAGACAGGAGTTGCGTCCAGTGCAAGTCTCTTCATCTGAGAAAACGTTTGGCAACCTACATCCTTTTGAATCTGCTTACTGTATTCCTCCCTCGGTCTCCCTTTACAATTTTTACCCCACACACTTCCTTCTAATGCTAAGTTGACAATTCCTTGAATGTGTCCAAACAAACTATCCCTTCTCTTTGTCAGGATATGCCAGAGACTCCTTTTCTCCCCCATTCGGTTAAGCACCTCCTCATTAGTTACGTGATCTACCCTACCCATCTAATTATCATGATTTGTCTGTAGCACCACATTTCAAAAGCTTTTATCACCTTCTTATCTGAACTCCTTATTGTCCATGTTTCACTCCCATAAAATGCTACACTCCAGACAAATGCTTTCAGAAAGGACTTCCTAACATTTAAATTAATATTGGATGTTAACAAGTTTTGCTTCTTTAGAATTGCTTTTCTTCCCATAGCTATTCTGCATTTTATGTCTTCTTTACTTCGTGCATCAGAAGTTATCTTGCTACCCAAATAACAAAATGCATCTACTACTTTTATTGTCTCATTACCTAATCTAATTCCTTCAGCAGTGCCTGATTTTCTGATATTCCATTCCATTACCTTTGTTTTACTCTTGTTAATGTTCATCTTATACCTTCCTTTCAAGACACTGTCCATTCCATTCAATTGCTCTTCCAGATTCTTTGTGATCTCTGACAGAATTACTATGTCATCGGCAAACAGCAATGTTTTTATTTCTTCTCCCTGCACTTTAATACCCTCTCAAAATTTCTCCTTCCATTCCTTCACTGCCTGCTCAATGTACAGATTGAACAACATTGGGCAAAGGCTACAACCTTGTCTTACTCCCTTCCCAACCTCTGCATCCCTTTCTTGCCTTCAACTCTAATAACTGCTGTCTGGTTTTTGTATAGGTTGAATATAACTCTTTGCTCCCTATATTATACCCCTTCTACCTTCAGACTTTGGGTGAGAGTATTCCAGTCAACATTGTCCAAAGCTTTCTCCAAATCGACAAATGCTAAAAACGTAGGTTTCCCTTTCCTTAGCTTATCTTCTAAGATAAGTCGTAATGTGAGTATTGCCTACCATGTTCCTACATTTCTCCTAAATCCAAACTGATCTTCCCCGAGGTCGGATTCAACAGGTTTTTCCATTCGTCTGTAAATAATTTGTGTTAGTATTTTGCAACCTTGACTTATTAAACTGATAGTCCTGTATTTTTCACACTTGTCTGCACTTGCTTTCTTTGCAATTGGAATTATGATATTCATCTTGAAGTTGTAGGGTATTTCCCCCATCTCATACGTCTTGCATATCAGGTGATACAATTTTTTCACAACTGGCTCTCAGAACGATATCAGCATTTCAGACGAAATATCATCTACTCCAGTGGCCTTGTTTCGACTCAAGTCCTTCAGCGCTCTGTCAATTTCTTCTCGCAGTACCATATCTCCTATCTTATCTTCCTATACTTCGTCGTCCCTTTCTAGAATACTGCCTTCCAGTTTATTTCCTTTGTATAAGCACTCTATATATTCCTTCCTCATTTCAGCTTTACTCTCTTAGCTTAGTACTGGCTTTCCGTCTTGATATTCATAAAGCTGCTTTTCTTGTCTCCAAATATCTCTTATTTTCCTATAGGCGGTATCTATCTTTCCCCTAGTTATGCATTCTTCTACGGTTCTGCATTTGTCCTCTAGCCACTCCTGCTTAGCCAGTCTGCACTTCCTGTCAACCTCATTTTTCAGATGTTTGTACTCCCTTTTTCCTGTTTCACTTGCTGAATTTTTATATTTTCTCCTCTCCTCAATTGAATCACTGATTGGAAAAAGGAAGAAAGTCCAATTTTAACGAAAATACGCTGAGATATACGTTTTCTTCCGCAGCTGTCCACTTATCGATTAATGGAATAGGAAAGAAACAACCAGCAATACTGCCGAATGTACAACCTGTGAAAGTTTTTAATTGTTGGAATAGGCAAGAATGTCCGGACATTCTTCTGTTTTACAATCACTGGTCTGAGCAGCACCACCAGATGTCAGGCAATGAGCGTTCCAACATTGTTACTAAATAGCATTTAAACACATTGTTTCAGTTTTACTGTCCCCACTGTATTCTCAGTGCGGTTATGTAAGGATTTCTTAAAGTGTTGTGGCCACCATTCTTTAATGTTAGTCATATCTTGATGTTCAACAATTTTGACTTGACAAGAATTCAGTGTTTTTCTTGAATTAGCTATCATTTCAACATGCTGTTTGACAGAATAGATTGTCACCAGATGTAATTCGCAGCATTGGCCGTTAATGTTTTATTTTAAAAAACCACAGATCGATTTCAATCACATAATGATCATCTTCAGTGTCCTTCAAAACCATACATACCGAGCATATGACTAACATTAAAGAATGGTGGCCACAACACTTTAAGAAATCCTCATTTGCCCTAAATTGTCAAACGAAGATGTTTTCACTTGCTAAATTCCGCCGCGGCGGTTTAGCCATGCGTACTGGGGAGCTGTGCTGCGGTACGCGCGGCCGTTCGCCGTCGTGGATTCGAGACCCCCCTCAGGCACGTGTGTGTGTGTGTGTGTGTTTTTTGTTCTTAGGTTAGTTTACCTTAGTTGAAGTAGTTTGTAAGTTACGGACTGATAGCCACGTACTTGAGCCCGATAGATATACAAACATTTGAACACTTTTTGTTAAATTCCGGCATTTGATCTACACACATCAAAACCCAGGATAGGTCGTTTGTATCGAATGGGTAGATGGACTGTGTCACAATCAGTGGCAGCTGGTGGGCTGTTTATTAGGAGGGGCGGCATGTCTCTTCAAATGTACCCGACATTTTGTCCGTTCAGAACATTTCTTGAACGGGGAGAATATAGCATTAATTTTCTAAGATACAGTAGAACCTCATTTTTACGCTTTTCAAGGGACTTCCGTAAAATAGTGTAAAATGCAGGAAGTAGTGTTTTAAACGGTAAAATGTGCTTACTGGATCAGCCTCGCATTTTCGTAGTTTATTTGTGATATATGTACATAATAGGCATCTAAATACTTGCCAGGAAGTTTATTATACAATAAAGGTTATCCAAATTTTTACTATTTTAAGCACAGGGCAGAACTGGTAATTTTATGGGAAGTAGAAATTTGATATGTAATTTCATTCATTATAATTGAGGACACCACTGCTGGGCTATGTAAAACATCTTCAAAATTACTTGAACCAGTTCGATAGATATCATTTGGACGCCGCTGCCAGGCTATGTAACACATCTTCCAAATTACTGCCTTTTACTGGCATTAATTATTTACGTAGTAAAACTCCTAAAGTTCCGTTCTTTTTGTATTTTTTGATGTTTCACTTGACCGCTTTTTTGAGGTTGTGGGTATTATGATACCAAACTTTGACAGATAACGTTCTTTATGAATCAGAAATATGTATCACAAAAACAATGCAACTCTTTATTCACACATCAACAAAGCAACTGGTTCTGATTGTTTGAGTACACGCCAGCCACTGTGGCAAAGAAGCTGGTGGAAAGAGGAACTACATCGTCACAAATCGGCGTGTCGTAGGTCAACTAGATACGTACTGCCAACAATGATACGTGAAATATACGTTTGATTAAATGCAAAGTGTCAAGAAACTTGACTGCGAATAATTTTTAAGTGCTATACTTTAAGGGGAAAGCCATGTTAGCATCAATTTATGTAGAATACGTCATTTTTTTCTTCACGAACATGTTTTCAAAAAGTGTAAAATGCAGGAAAAGTGTAAAATATGATAATGCAAAAATGAGGGCGAATTAACATTGTGAACATAGGAAATTTGACGGGACCGACAAAAAATGGTGTAAATGGCAGGAAAATGTGAAAACCGGGAACGTAAAAACGAGGTTTTACTGTAGTTACATAATTTAACCTTTCATCTAACACGACTTTTTCCTATTATACCAAAATACAAACGAATTTACGCACAAATATGTAGTTTTTAATATTTTCTGCAGGCAATGAAAACCTCGTAACTCCATTTTATTAGATTTCAAAAAATGTTCAAATGTATGTTAACCTTAAGTGACTTAACAGCGGGTTCATCAGTCCCTAAACTTACAAACTACTTATGAACTACCTTATACTAAAGATGACACAAACATCCATGCCCGAGGGGGGGGGGGGGTTCGAACCCCCGACCATAGCGGCACTATCAAAATCTCTACATTGCAGCTGATGAAATAAAATATCGCAGTGTGGCATAGCTTACTGAAAAACTCAAGGCAAAAGAGAAACTCTTGGTCGATGATAAGTTTACCAAGCCCAACTGGTTTACTAGTTGTTGAATAACCATTGCTGGCATCATCCTCAATTATCCCAAGGCATTCAGCTATTTCCTTCTTGTACTTAAACAAGGTGTTCACTACTGGCGTTTTAAAATTCCATCCTGTGTCAGCATTTCTTGGAAGACGTTTCTTCACAATATTATCCATTACGGTAGTTCTTTTCTCTGACTTTGAGAAGAAAGTAGAGAATCCCTTACTGTGTTGCACAGCGCTCTACAATGAGATGTAGATGGTGGGCATAACAGTGTATAAAATTTGCTCTCTCATAGACTGCTTCCACTCTTGCCTGCATCCCAGTGTGCCTGCCACTCATGACTGAAGCTCCGTCATAACTCTGAGCTATCATTTTTCTGAAGAGTCGTCCATCTTTAGTTTTTTAAGCTCGTTGAACACTTCACTACTTATTGCGTCAGCTATGTGATCTTCGAACGTTACGAAATTTATGAACCTTTCATATACTTTCCCCTTTAATTCGTATTGAATAATAAATACTATTTGAGACAGGGTAGCTCAATCTGTCGTTTCGTCAACTACAATAGCGACATAATCGGTTTCTGACATTTCTTTGGAAATTAAGTGATGGCACACAGTATATATAGAGTCCAGCACTTCTTTTTGAATTGTTTTGGAAAACCCCAAACCCCCCCCCCCCCCTTTTTTTTTTTCAATATGTCCCTTCAATGTGGAATCCAGTGCTACCATGAGATTGACCAAATCCCGAAAAATACCAGCATCCGTTTCGTCATGTCCCCTTAGTGCAAGTTCAAATTTCCCACAGAAATTGATACAGTCGATCAACTTGCTAAGAATGTAACGATTCGTAGAAACACCTTCATTAAACTTCTTAATCTATAAGCTGTATCCAGCTGAAATCTAATATCAACTTTGCCAAACATAAAGAATCCGATGTTACTGTTTATGTGCGGTTCACTTAATTCATGTTTTTTTAACTTTATTAGCTAAATGTTTAATGTCTGTTACCCCATCTGTGGTCCAAGGATGTTCCGCAACAGTCATTACCAGGTACATGTAGCAGAAGAAAGCATTTATTATTTCACGTCCACAAAACCAGTCTGCTTGTTTATATAAAGCAGGATTAAATGTCCTAGTGAAACTACCTTTGCTTTTGCACGCATTTTGTGTCTGTACAATGTTCAAGTCAGGTCTCGGTGGTCCTAACCTTTTTTATTCCAACTTTCCCCTCAAAAGTAAATTTTTGACGAACAAATGTTAAAATATAGTTTACGCTATTTATATTATTCATTCCAAATAGGAAACTAGAAAACCAGGCAATATCATGCGCCTTCACAACAACGATACTAGTATCACACGCACTGCATCTGCTACAAACTGCCTGACCAGTGCCGGTGCGCCTTTGTATTTCGCGCCCCTGGCGCGGACGCCGTCCTAAGCGGCCCGGTTCAGCACACTATCCCCACCCAACCCCCAGTACGCCCACTCACTCCAAGCGCCCGTTGCCAGCCTTTACACCTTTACACAGCGCGGACGGATCACGTAGAGTCCGACAGTCAGCCCACTCTGAAAACATTCGCTGACCCTGGCTGGCAGACTACCTAGTCTAAAAACATTGATCATTCACTTGCACGGGCTGCTGCTACACGAAAATTATTCGAGACGATTTGTGATTAACGATTGGTACATATTCCGTGTTGGATGTTTTTGGGAGGGCGCCGCCCCAGAGTCCTCAAGGAGTAGCCGCCACTGGTCACAATACATATAGGCTTTTTAAGGGACGAAAAGTTCCTGATTATCCGAGAAATATGGCATACAGCAAGAAGATTCCTATTAATCACAAGAAGCTACAAAATCTTAATTCCATCAGAGAATCATGAGTTTTATAACAACATTCTTCAGTGGTCCACAAGAAACAATGATGTCCTATCTGAAGGAGAAGATTAGTATTTCCAGGAAACAAAGCTGTACAAGCTGCTGAAGAAGATTAAAAAGCATTAAAATAGTTAATTAAAATTTTAATACTACATCAAAATAAATTTTTGGTCTTAAGATGTTGGACTAAATTGACATCAGTATTATCAGTTTGTAACATAAATGACAATAAATAGCAGTTTAAACCTGTGTTACAGGCAATTTCTTTGCAAGCTACCCTCAAGAGAATAGTTTATTGGAAAAAGGAAGAATGTCTACCAACTTCCAAAAGGGCCTTCTTCAAAAATATTTATCGAAGGCGTTCGAATGACTCGTCATTTAGTGCAGATAATTTAGTTCTACAAGTTTTTAATGGATCATAAAACTGTCGGAATAATATTTTAGGAGTTAACAAGTTTTTCTTAGTTTTTAGTTGTGTGTGGACTTTCTTCCTTTTTTGAGTCAGTGATTCATTTAAGTTCAGTATATCCTGTGTTATCCAGGTATTTCTATTAGGCCTTTTCCTTCTGCCTATATGATCCTCTGCTGCCTTCACTACCCTATCTCTCAGAGCTAACCATTCTTCTTCTACTGTATTACTTTCCCCCGTTTCAGCCAATCCTTGCCTAATGCTCCCTCTGAAACTCTCAACCACCAATTTGTCCATGTTCTATCTCCTAACCTTTCTGCAGTCTCTTAAGTTTTAATCTACAGTTCATTACCAATAAGTTATGGTCAGAGTCTATATCTCCCCCTTGGTATGTCTTACAGTTTAAAACCTGGTTTCTAAATCTATTCCTTACAATTATAAAGTCAATTTGGCACCGTCCAGTGTCTCCTTGCCTCTTCCACGTATACAGCCTTCTTTCATGATGTTTAAACCAAGTGTTGGTGATCATTAAATTGTGCCCTGTGCAAAATTCTACCAAGCGATCTTCTCTGTCATTCCTTTTTCCCAGTCCATATTCGCCTACTATATTTCCTTTTCTTCCCTTTCCTACTACCAAGCTCCAGTCCGCCATCACAATCAAGTTTTCATCTCCCTTAACTTTCTGAATAATTTCTTTTATCTCCTCAAACACTTCTTCGATAACATCATCGGCCGTGCTAGTTGGCATATAAACTTGCACTACTGTGGTCAGTGTTGGCTTCGTGTCTATCTTTACTATGATAATATGTTCACTATGCTGTTCAAAGTAACTTACCCGCATTCCTATTTTCTTATTCATTATCAGACCTACTGATTTTGTATTGATAACCCTGTACTCACCTGACCAGAAATCCTGTTCATCCTGTCACCGAACTTAACTAATCCCTTCCATATCTAACTTTAATCTATCCTTTCTCTTTTCAAATTTTCTAGCTTACCTACGCGATTAAGGATTAGAACATTCCACGCTCCGACTCAAAGAATGCCCGTTTTGTTTTTCTTGATGATGACATCCTCCTAAGTAGCCCCTGCCCAGAGATCCGAATGGGGGACTATTTTACCTCTGGAATATTTTACCCAAGAAGATGCCATCATCATATAGTTATACAGTAGAGCTGCATGTCCTCTGGAGAAGTAACGACTGTAGTTTCCCATTGCTTTCAGCCGTTCGCAGTAACTGCATGGCAAAGCCATGTTAGCTGATGTTACAAGGCCAGCTCAGTCAATCATCCAGACTATTGCCCCTGTAACTACTGAAAAGGCTGCTGCCCCTCTTCAGGAACCACACGTTTGTCTGGCCTCTCCAAAGATACCCATCCACTGTGGTTGCACCTATGGTATGGCCATCTGCATCGTTGAGGCATGCAAGCCACTCCACCTCAGCAATGTCTGTGGCCTATAGATTGATTAATACTTGTTCCATAGACCATGGATATAGCATTTTGTTTAGATGCATAAAGTATCAGTTAAATCTTCTTAATTTTTATTGTATTTAAATTTTTTTTGTAACATTACTAGTTTATATCTAAAATTTTGTTTCGTGAGCAGAAGGTGCTCTCATATTTATGCATATACATTATGTAATGTTCAGGTGAGATGGTAGGCCCTATACGAACAATGTTAATTTAAGCAAATTCATGTCCCATTTTCTCAGAAACTTCTAAACAGATTTGTCTGAAATTTTCACTGAAAATTAAATGATCTTTGTGCAACTCACTGAGCCAAAATTGTTGTCATTGTAATTTATAATATACTTATTAATTTAATTGTCATGCATTTAAACGTTTTGTGAAAAAAAGTCAAATACGTATTTTTATTACAGCAGAAATACTGGTGCAATCAAAATGACTGCGGTTCCACAGCTTTAATGCAGACTTTTTTACAATCTGTGTAATTTTCATTAAAGTTTCTATGATAGTTTTTGAGAAAATGGGGGCAAATGTTTCAGAGTTTATAGTTTTGAGAAAATGAGACAAAATTTTACATGTTTACTTGAGGAAGAACTAACAGATCTGTCCCCAAGAAGTGGTTAGAAGCAGCCTACACCATAATCAGGGTCCTCATAATCTTTGGGTCCATTTGCCTGTTTCTTTTTTCTGCTTCTTGACTCTTTAATCATTAGAGACACAGAAAAATCCAACTTGGCAATATGCAAGCTGTAAAGTTCTCTTAGAATAATTATAGTATTCTATCCGGGTGATATGCCTAACTGTTCTAAAACTTTTAGTCCGGCAATGTTTCCATTGTTCCACATTATCACAGCATCTGACACTCTGAGTTGTGAAGTTCTGTAACCAAAAACACATTTTTAGGGATGCAGGATCACACGACGTCATTGAAGGTCTCATTTATTTTGAGTTTTTCCATGCAAGCACTTCCTCAGTAGATCAGGGTAGGCAAGGTCTCTGTAGATTGGTTTGATTTGATTCATAATTGATTTAGAGATAGAGTGCTTTTGTGGGAACGTTTTGAGGTTACCAGCTACCTGTCTTAACTTGCACCTCATGTCAGAAGGTGGTGGACATAGAAAATATGTTGGCTTCTCATCAGTGGATATATGGTGGAAGAAAGTGGCCAACACTGCTTTCTTCATTGCCTACAGATTTCTTCCTAATAGCATTCTTACAATATTCCTGCAACTCATTGATAATCTTATCTGTCAACCTATACTTCATAGACTTGTCATCAGAAAGCTTTGTTGAACCAAGTTTGCTCTTAAGTGTATGAAGGTAGGTGCCCATCCTCTTTTTAACATGCACCACCAAACATTCTAATTTTATTATTGATCATCATAAGGTTAACTCTAGCAGAGAGCATTGAATGCTTTGCTATCTCTATCACCTGGGTATTCAGTACACCGTACCCATGTCAGACTCAGACCTATGGAAGACTGCTACAGCAGCAGCAGAAACTTCCATCCCCCCACTTGAGCCTTCATAGTTTTTCACTGAATTAGGTCTGTGAAGAGCCATTCTGTGTTTATCTGTGCATGTTACTGAGCATCCATGGCAATACTTAGTTTGTATCTAAAAGTCAATAACTTTACCTATATCAACACTTGTTGCTGTAGAAGAGTTATTCATTGAAGTGTGGCCCCTCTTCTGCCAACATCCATCAAAGGCAACAGGACGTCATTTCCATTGTCATTAATTTATGCTGCTTCTTTAGCTGCAGAGTTCATTGAATATTTTGCTACTTTAGTGATACCATCCAATATCAGTGTATTTTTGACACTTTGTAGGGGTTTTTGGTAAATTCGTTACTGCAAAAAGCACTTTACCACTAGTAAGATGCTTCCCTATGCATTGAAGACCATACACTAACCTCACATTAGTGTCATATGAATCACTGTAAGTACACTGTTGCAATGTGTAAAATAGTTTTTTACTACTGCACACACTGCACACTATTTTCAGTTTACATCCTAAACCTACTCTGGAACTTTGATCTTCACACAAACTGACTAATACCACACAACTTGCAGGCCACCTATTCACTTATAACACACTATAATAATCATAGATCTACTATAATATTAGTACACCCACAACTTTTATCTACTTCTTTATATCTTCTGTCTCTAAGCACTTGGTGGAGTTTCAGGTACCGAAGGCATGCTGCTGTAGCACTAATTTTGACCTTCATTTTGTGAAGTTTTCTTGTTTTAATATCTGTGGAATTTTCGTTTCTTGAACTAACCTTTTGGTTTAGTCATTATAGAAACACAGATTACTAAGCACTGCACTACAACTTTCAAGAAACTTCGTATTCACAAACAATAGCAACCAACGAGACATGTTTTCCAAGAGAAATTTTGTTTACAAGTGGACGTGCAGACATTTGGCTATCAAAATGCGCTCTAGCAGGTTAACCAACATATGAACCATACATTTATGAACAAAATACAAAAAAAACCTAACTCTCTAACTGTAAAAGTGCCGGAAGTATAATCCTTTTTACGAAAAGGGGTGTAAATTATTACTGAAGTAAACACTCTTCGTCCAAGCACACTATGTGTCGTTCAGCCTACACTTGTCGAATGACACGGCTGTCACGTCGGCCGTTTGACGGGGCCCGCCAGCAGACGGCGCGCAGCTCGCGTCAGCTTCTAGGCCGACCGTGCCCTCCTGTGGCACGGCCTGGAACTACCACGGCCGGGCCTGCGCCTGCCACGGAACCCAATGACGGCGCGCGCGATATGAACGGCCCTTAGGCCATAACATCCCTCCCCCCTTGGGGTGAGGAGCCGGACCCCTGAACGGCGGTGCAGAGGTCTGGCTGCTGGGACTCTTCCACCTCCATCCGATCGTCTGGCGGCTCCATCCACTCCCTAGCCGGAACCACCTCATACGGGTGGAACCCCTTCGAGCGACGAGGGGTTCGCCCACGCGAGCGCTGTCTTGCTGCTCCCAGCACTGGCGATGGCGGCGGGTCCTCCATTCCTCCCTCCTGTGGCTCCTCCATTGGAAACTCGGGGCCTCCGTCGGCAGGCTGCAAGGTGCCCCCTCCGCCGGCGACCGGAGCTGTCCACTCCTTGTAGCTGGCCGCTGGGACTGCGGCAGGGGAGCGGGCCCCGGACCCCGACGGTGATGGCAAATTCCCTTGCCCCCCAGCCAATGCCCGCAAGGCGGAAGTCGGGAGAGAACTGTCCCCTGATGGCACCCGCAACAGTGGGGGGCTGGACCTGGATGAGGAGGAAGGGACTGTAGGTGCTTGAGGAGGGTTGCGGACCCGCAGCTGATCATGGTGGCGGGTGAGGACCCCGGTAGGAGAACGGACCTCACAGAGACGTCGGCCACGTTCCCGAACGACCACGGCCGGGACCCAACGAGGACAGCCGAGCCTGGGGGAAAACGTGACCGAGAACGAAGAAGAGGTGTGGGAGGGCCTGGATGCACGAGGGATAACAGTGTCCTATGAGGGCGGCCGTGAAGGAGCTCTGAGGGGCTCTGCTGACCTGCCGGAGTGGACCGATAAGATGTCGGGAATCGAAGGAGGGCCTCCTCCACTGAAAGATGTGCCACATACTTGCGCATTTGTGTCTTGAAAGTGCGGACGAACCTCTCCGCCGCCCCATTGGACTGCGGGTGGAAAGGTGGGGCCAGGACATGTTGGATCCCATGGGTAGAACAAAAATCGTGAAAGTGTTGTGAAGTAAACTGTGGCCCGTTATCCGTCACCAGTGCGGCCGGGAGACCCTCAATAGAAAATATCTTTAACAGAGAACATGAGGTAACTTCCACAGACGTGGAGGTCAGGCGAACAACAAATGGGAAGTTGGAGTATGCGTCAAGGACGCAAAGCCAGTAGCTATCTAAGAAGGGCCCTGCAAAATCGACATGGAGTCGTTCCCAAGGTGCAGACGGAGTGGGCCATGGAGAGAGAGATGAGCGCGGAGCCGCTTGTTGGGATGCACAAGAAGAGCATCCTGCAATGAGGCGAGTGATGTCCCCATCTATACCCGGCCAATATACATGTCGGCGAGCCAGCATCTTCGTGCGAGAGACACCCCAGTGGTCCCGATGGAGAAGACCGAGAATCTGGCGGCGCAAGGACCCAGGAACCACCACTCGATGGGAGTCGTCTTCAGTGGACAGAAGTAAAACACCCTCGTAGGTGCTAAGGCGGTGCCGAATAGCATAATAATTGCGGAGAGGGTCTGATGCCCGGCCCGGAGGACGCTCTGACCAACCTTGCCTCACCCGTTTAAGGACGACCCGGAGGACCGGGTCAGCAGCGGTAGCCTCCGCGATCCGTGAGATACTGATAGGAAAACCGGAGACTACATCTTTAGCCGACTCGTCAACTGCAAAACACAAAAGCTCTTCAGCATCGAAGACTGGATCCGGGCCTACCGGGAGGCGTGATAGGGCATCAGCATTGGCGTGATGAGACGTCGAGCGGTACTGTATCTCATAATGGAAACGAGAGAGGTACAAGGCCCAGCGTTGAAGACGATGGGCTGCCTTGTCCGGAAGAGCCGCTGACAGGTGGAACAATGACACCAACGGGCGGTGGTCCGTGTAAAGCGTGAACTTTGACCCATAGAGATAAACGTAAAATTTTTTTAAAGCAAAAACGATGGCTAGGGCCTCCTTGTCCACCTGGGAATACCGACGCTGCGCATACGTAAGAGTTTTAGATGCAAAAGCCAATGGGTGCTCTGACCCATCGGGAAACCGATGTGCCAGCACCGCCCCCACACCATGCTGGGAGGCGTCCGCTGCCACCACAAGTGGGACCCCCGGGGTGTATGCAGTGAGGCACGGAGCCTCCAGGAGGGCCCTTTTCAGTGACTGAAAGGCTCGTTCGCACGCAGGAGACCAGTGGAACTGGACGCCTTTACGTAGCAGTTGATGCAGGGGGTAAGCCACTGTGGCTGCCTGCGGGAGGAAGCGATGATAATAGGCGATCTTGCCCAGGAATACTTGGAGTTCGTGAACGGAAGAAGGACGGGGAAGCTCTGCGACCGCCCGTACGTGCTCGGCCACGGGACGTACTCCCGACCTGGATACCTCGTAGCCCAAGTACTCGATAGTCGGTTGGAAGAAAGAAGATTTCTGGAAAGTACAGCGGAGGCCAGCCCCCTCCATAACGGAAAACAATGAACGGAGGTTGGCAATATGGTCAGCAGCTGTGGATCCCGTCACCACAATATCATCCATGTAGTTCACGCAACAGGGGACCGGCGCTAGCAACTGCTCCAAAAAACACTGAAAGATTGCTGGGGCACTGCCCACCCCGAAAGGCAATCTCTGATATTGATATAGGCCAAAAGGCGTAGAAATCACCAGCGCCTGTTTGGAGGCATCGTCTAAAGGCAACTGGAGATAAGCCTCTGCCAGTTCTATTTTCGAAAAATACTGGCCCCCGGACAACTGATCTATCAATTCCGCTGGGCGAGGCATGGGAAAAGAATCAATGACGGATTGAGAATTTACAGTTTTCTTAAAGTCGCCACATAAACGCAGGGCACCCGAGGGCTTGCGTATGACAACTAGAGGGGAGGCCCACTCGCTAGCTGTGACAGGACACAAAATACCTTCCGCCGTCAGGCGATCTAATTCCGATTTAACAGCGCCACGGAGGGCGATCGGGAGAGGCCGAGCCTGACAGAAGACGGGGCAAGCCGTATTTTTAAGTGTAATAGTGGCCCGAAAATTCGTAGCACACCCAAGACCCGGCGCAAACAGGGACGAGAACTCCGCGCGAAGCTGCTTGAGACTCTCGTACGGAATTTGATCGGAAACCAAGCAGACAGAATCGGTAATAGAAAAGCCAAAAGTGTGGAAAGCGTCGAGGCCGAAAATGTTCGTAGCCATTGCACTGTTTACTATCACAAACGGTACCGCGCGGCTAACGTTCTGATATGTAGCTTCGGCGACAAACGACCCCAATAGTGGAATAGGGTGGCCGCCGTAGCCAACCAACGCGCGAGGTGCCGGACTTAAAGTGGGGGGGGCCCAAAGCTTGATGAGTTGCAGCACTTAGAAGCGATGTCGTCGCGCCCGTGTCCACTTGAAGCGTAACCGTTTTCCGCAGAATGCGGAGGTCTATAAACAACTTCGGCGGCTGAATGCCGATGGGAACAACCTTATTAATATCCGTGGGCGCTGCGCCAAAATCGCGAGGGGGAGGGGTCCTTTTGCGGCCCTTAGCCGAGGAGCGGCACACTCGGGCGAGGTGTCCGAACTTGCCACAACGATTACAGGTGGCCCGCCTGTGCGGGCATGATTCCCGAGAATGGGACGCCCCGCACGAAAGACATGACATCGGCTCGCTCTCTGAAGCGGGCGACGCACGCCGCCTTTCCCCCCGCCCATACGACGCAGCCGAGCGCCGCGGCGTCCGAAGGGAGGGAGGGGAGGGCGACGCAACAACAGCCACCGAAGAAACCGGCGCCGCGAATAACGGGGCCGAATCGTCAAATGAGGATACCTCCCCCCAAGCGGAAAGTTGACTCCCCACGGCCTCCGAAAGTTCAAATGCGCACGCAATACGCAAAACCTCCGCTAATGAGGGATCGTCAGACTGAAGAGCCTGCTTGCGAATGTCCAGGTCGGGAGCAAAACAAACCAAAACATCGCGGACCATAGAGTCCGCATACGAATCACCGTGCAGTTCGGACCGAAACAGACAACGACGGGCTAGCCCCTGCAGTTCCGTGGCCCACGCACGGTACGACTGACCCGGCTGTTTCCGCGAACGGTAGAAAGATATGCGGGCCGACACCACGTGAGAGTGGCGGCGAAAATACGCCGCAAAAAGAGAACAGATATCCTGAAAGGACAGGGATGCCTGCGTCTGAAGCGGCGCTAAATCGCCAAGCAAATGAAAAAGACGAGGCGAGAGCCACGAAAGGAAATAAGCTTTTTGCTTACCTTCATCACACACCTGGAAGGCTATGAAGTGTTGGCGTAAACGCTGTTCGTAGTCGGACCAATCCTCGGCAAAGTCGTCAAATGGAGGAAACGGAGGAACGGGCACAGAAGACCGAAACCCGACCTGTTGTGTCACAGCCCTAGTCAATGTGTCAATAGCCGCCGTGAGAGAAGCATTCTGTTGAGCCAAAATTTCCGGTAACGACTGAAGATTCGTCAGCAACGCGCTAAGGTGTTCTGCCATGACTGTGGCAGGAAGACCACGCTACCAATATCCTCGTCGCCACTGAAGTAAACACTCTTCGTCCAAGCACACTATGTGTCGTTCAGCCTACACTTGTCGAATGACACGGCTGTCACGTCGGCCGTTTGACGGGGCCCACCAGCAGACGGCGCGCAGCTCGCGTCAGCTGTTAGGCCGACCGTGCCCTCCTGTGGCACGGCCTGGAACTACCACGGCCGGGCCCGCGCCTGCCACGGAACCAAATGACGGCGCGCGCGATATGAACGGCCCTTAGGCCATAACAATTACAGAGTGACAGATTTCAAAAATTTTTAAAAAATCAGTTCTAACTTGTGGACGGGAATAAAAATACAGATAAGTTTTCACAAAAGAACATAGTATCTTATTATGCAAAAACTGAAAACTAATTTCTTGAAAAATTTCAGCCTACCGTCTTACCACAGGACATTGTGTTGAACAGGAGACAAACACATTCATTTCATTAAAATATGATAACCAACACATTGTGACTAAATAATAATAAAAAAATTAATTAAAAAAAACTTTCAGTTTCTGTCATCATTTAATCACAAAAACTCAACAAAATATGTACACATATAGCACCATAGAGCTGTATAAATAAATACATCTATACAATATCAAATATATAATATGTATATACACATCATATTAAAAATGATAATATTTGTGGGGTCAAGAGAGACATCCTTAATTACAATTCCTATTTCCTTAGTGCAGTAAAGTAGGTAAATACAGAGGCAGCATCCATCCCATACTTAGTTTACCTTTCATATTTTATCATATTCTTGGAGAAGACATGGGAGGGGGGGGGGGGGGAAGAGGAGGAGGGAGAAAGAGGACAGAAAAGAAAGGTACTTTCAATTGAAACAACTTGGGATTGTTCTACCTCCTGTTCAGTACCAATTACAAAAGTTCAGTAAGTCTGATTTTTAAGTCTATTTTTGTATTTGATGCTTCCACTTACAAGTAATGTCTATTAATTAAAAGTTCATCCTAAGGCTTCTGTATAGTAATTTCACTTTCTGTTCCATATTTTCTTCACTTTCTTTCTATGTCTGGGATATTTAATCATAAATAGTTTCAATTCTGACGATATTGACAACATTGTAACACATTAATACAAAACATCTGAGCATATAGATAAAATATCTGCTGAAAAATAATACCACTTTTCAGAAACTGATACTTTGCATCATGTCTACAATGCAAAGTGTAATACGGGTCAAGAAAGATAATCACAGCCACAAGCATCAGATGGATATTTCACATCAGGGCAAATTTGTTGATTCTTGTAACATTCCAGGCTTTTTCACTGTCACTTATGAAAAATCTTTGATTTGAGTAACAAGAGCATCAGACAAATCGTCTTTTCCAGTCAGAAGTAACATCTTCTCATTAGCTAAGTGGAGTAAACAATTAAAAGCAATTGGAAAGTTTAAATCTTTTGCCAGATCTCCTGTCACACTGCTCTTGAGCTTCTGATACATTTCACTTGCCCACATCGGTGATTTCATTTCATCTTCATTACCTGAACTTTCGGTACCAGAAATGCTGCTGCTTGATGATGTATGATTTTCCTACAAAAGACGGAATATAATTATTAAAAATAAGCATTACATTTACTGGTTTAAATTTGTAACAATTATCTCACTAACCATGATAACTGGAGATCTTCTAAGAATTTCCCATATAATTTTCTTCAGTTTTTTAATGTCTATTTTCTTTGCAACTCTTGCAAATGGAATCTCTATACGGGCCACCTGAAATAAATATATCATGCAGTACTTGAACAAATTTCAAATTAAGTAGGTATAAACAGCACTAAAAATCTAACGGTACTGTAGCATACAAATGTGTAGCAAAACATGTAAATAAGTAAACAGTAAAGGAGGAAGAAAATATTTGTTTGATCTAATACAGAAATTCACATTCTGTGATGCTGACAGGATGCTGCAGGTATATTGGGGAAAAACAGTTTTGTTCTCCTGATTATAATTTTCACACTTCATTTAATATACAGATGTTGGTGAACACGTAATATCTGTCACTGACTTTATACACCATGAGTAGCCATCTATTTATGACCATCTTGGCCATCTTGGTAAAATACAGATATGGTCATGTGTCTAGGTAATCTTTATGAAGTCCTTCTGAAAATATCTACTGCATATAATGACTGGCATGTAAATATGTATTTTAACAGGATGAAGAAGGAGTACAGTTTATCAATTTTATTACAAAGCCGATTACTGTGATGCAAATGCCCTGGCAGAAATTAACTTTTGTTGTTGTCGTTAATTTACAATTTTGTTCCATGCCCATTTCCGAGGTTGGGTGTCCTGCGTGCCTGAACAACACACATAATGGTACCTTAGGAGCAACGGCAGTGAAGGGGTATTTGTGGAGATGCCAGACAAAGTTGTGGTTATTGAAGACAGGCAGCAGACTTTTCAGTAGTTACAGGGGCAACAGTACGGATGACTGAGCTGGTCTTGTAGCATCGGCTAATGTGGCTAACATGCAGTGATGCCAACAGCTGAAAGCAAGGGGAAAAAGGGAAATGGATAGGTTGAAGTTGGATATAGTGGGGATTATTGAAGTTTGGTGGCAGTATGAACTTGATTTCTGGTAAGTTGGGTACATGTTTATAAATACAAAATCAGTTGGGGGTATTTTAGGAGTATGACTAATAATGAATAACAAAATAGAAATATTGATAAGTTACTATGAACAGCATAGTGAACACCTTATCATACCAAAGATACACACGTAGGTAACACAGACCACAGTACTACAAGTTTATATGCCAACTAGATCTGCTGATGATGAGAAGATTGGAAAAAGTATGATGAGATAAAAAAAAAAAGTCATTCAGACACTTAACGGAGACGAAAACTTGACTGTGGTAGGGGACTGGAACTCCGTAGTAGGAAAATGAAGTGAAGGAAAAGGAAGGGAAGGAAAAATAGTATGTGAATATAGACTAGGGAACAGGCAAAATAGCAACAATGGAAGATCCAGTAAGGAATGTTAATAATAATATATAGGTAGGGAACAACTCACCGTAAAGACAAACGTTGAGCCACCTCCAGACACAAATAAAAGACACACAATTCTAAATTTTTGGCCACGGCCTTCCACAGAGAACACTCATCCACACAATACATCACCTATCTCTGGCCGCCCAACGCAGTCTGATTTACGGCAAGAGGAAGGGATGGGAGGGGGAAAGGAACAGAAGAGGGGGAGAGGCGAGAGGGAAGATACAACAAGCCGAGGCGATGTCAGGCGAAAAACGAGATGCAGTATGAAAAAGGGTGTGTGTGTGTGTGTGTGTGTGTGTGTGTGTGTGTAGAAAGCACACAGTAGGGAAAGGGGTATGACTCTCAAGGAAATGTAGGTTGTGGGGGGGGGGGGAGGGGGGGGACTGTGGGGCATGGAATGTAGGATGTTAGATTACCTAAGGTTGAGGCCAGGACGGTTGCAGGACCATAGGATGTGCTGTAGGGATGAATCTCATCTCTGCAGTTCAGAAAAGCTGGTGGAGGAAGTAACGATCCAGATAGCTCGTGTGGTGAAGCAGCTGTTAAAGTTCAAAGTGTTGTGCTCCACGACATGCTGTGTCACAGGATAGTCCATATTGCTCTTGGCCACAGTTTGACGCTGCTTTCACAGGTGGGCTGGACTCTGGTGGGTAGGAGAAGCCTGTGACAGGACTGGAATAGGAAGTGCTGGGGGGTGGATTGGGCAGGTTTTGTATCGGGGTGGTCCACAGGGGTGATCCCTGTGGAGGTTGGGTGAGTCACGGAACACCAATTTAGGGTGGGGGGGGAGGTGTTGGGAGGATCTTAGGTAGGATGTCTCTCATTTCAGGGCCGTGACATAGGATATGGTTCAGTTGTTCCAGTCCAGGATGATATTGGGTGACAAGGGGGGCACTCCTTTCTGGCTGGTTAGTAGGGTTGGAGGGAGGTCTGTTGGTGTGTGAAGATATGGCACAGGAAATCTGTTTATGGACTAAGTCTGATGGGTAATTTCTATCTGTGAAGGCCTTTGTGAGGCTTTCGGCATACTGGTTAAGGGAGATTTTATCACTGCAAATACACTTTCCATGGGTGGTGAGGCTATATGAGAGGGATCTTTTGATGTGGAAGAGATGGCAGCTGTCAAAATGAAGGTACTATCGAGAGTCGGTGGGTTTGATATTGACAGAGGTGTGGATGGAGCCATCAGAGAGATGTAGATTAACATTCAGGAAGGTGACATGCCGGGTTGAGAAGGAGCAAGTGAAACAGATGGGTGAGAAAGAGTTGAGGAATGAGGATATGATGTCCTGGCCTTGAGTCAAGATCATGATCTGGACTCATGTTTCTGTGTATCTGGGTGATTAGATGTGTGGTGTATAATTGTGTGAGTCTTTGTGGTGACATGTAAGAAATTTAACTGTGTTTTGAAAAACATTCAGAACAACCAGCATACATTTGACATATTCAGGAAACCAACAACTACAGACACTATTATACACCACACATTTAATCACCCAGATACACAGAAACATGCAGCACTTAGATATATGCTCCACAGACTAAACACCATCCCATTAGACACAGGTATACAGTGACATACAATCACAAATAAATACACAGAATATCCAACATTTTCAAAAAATTAGGCATCAAAATATCCCACCAAATCAACAACTCGCTTCAAAAGTATTTTCCCGAAGTAACAGAAAATACCAGATCCTTACAAAAAATCAGGAATATAGCAACAGAAATAAAACACATTTGATGGAAGATACATTGGTAAGACTAAAAGAACATTTGACACCAGATATAAAGAACATGTACGAGCCTGGAAGTATAACACGAATTCCAAACAGAACAATCCACAGCCCTCACCCGCCTAATCCTTAACGTATACATCAACTCCGCCAATGAACACACCTGTCAACTCCTATCCCTAATCAAAATCCTCAACTTTCCACTCCCGCATCCACACCCACAGTTCAGAACAGCCTCCTACAGGCCAACCGGAAACGCAATACACTCTCCCTCAACAACCACTCCAGTAAACCTCAAGCTCCTCTTATTGCACCGAAACCCACTCTCTCCCATCTACTCAATCTCCCACTTCCAGCTCCACTCCCCCCCCCCCCCCAAACCTTTAAATCCTACTGCACACAATCTGGAACCACGACATCCCAATTCAGTAGTCAACCTCTCCTCTAAACCTCTCTCCCAAACTGAAACCTCTGTCCTATCCAAAGGCCTCACCAAATTCAACCAAACAGCCCTTGTCAAAGATTTACTATCCTATACTCGTAGCCTTTGCTGGAGATATCACTTTGCCACGAAGAAAAATAACCCTACTCCTAATGATCCAGCTCCCCAAGACATGACTCAAATAGAACCTTGCCTGGAACAGTTCCGTCCTCCATCACAGCTAGACCCACCCGCTCTTCCTCAAAATCACCCTCTTCAAACCTTCCAGGAATTCCTTACTTCCAACCTTGCCTCTCAGTCTTTCCTAAAAAACCTTAATCCTACTCCCAACATTACTACAGCTGAATCCCGAGCCATCCGTGATCTGAAAGCTGACTGTTCCATCGTCATTCTCCCAGCCGACAAGGGATCCACAACCGTGGTACTTGATCGGTGGGAGTATGTGGCTGAGGAACTGCGTCAGCTTTCAGACAATACTACCTACAAAGTTTGTCAACACAATCCTATCCCTGATGTCCAAGCAGAGCTTCAAGGAATCCTCAAAACCTTAGGCCCCCTACAAAACCTTTCACCTGACTCCATTAACCTCATGACCCCACTGACACCCCGCACTCCCACCTTCTACCTACTCCCCAAGATCCACAAACCCAATCATCCCGGCCGCCCCATTGTGGCCAGTTACCAAGCCCCCACTGAACAAATATCTGCTACATAGACTAACACCTTCAACCCATCATGTGCAGTCTCCCATCCTTCATCAAAGACACCAACCACTTCCTCGATCACCTGAAATCCTTGCCTAGCCAGTAACCTCCAGAAACCATCCTTTTAACCACTGATGCCACTTCCTTGTACACAAACATCCAACATGCCCAGGGCCTCACTGCGATGGAATATTTCCTTTCACGCCGACCACCCACTTCCCTACCTAAAACCTCTTTCCTTAATACCCTAGCCAGCTTCATCCTAACCCACAACTTCTTCACTTTTGAGGGCCAAACATACCAACAACTAAAGGGAACAGCCATGGAAACCAGGATGCCCCCCCTCGTACGCAAACTTATTTATGGGACGCTTAGAGGAAGCCTTCCTGGATACCCAAGCCTGTCAACCCAAAGTTTGGTATAGATTCATTGACGACATCTTTACGATTTGGACTCACAGTGAAGAAGAACTCCAGAATTTCCTCTTCAACCTCAACTCCTTTGGTCCCATCAAATTCACCTGGTCCTATTCCAAATCCCATGCCACTTTCCTTGATGTAGACCTCCATCTGTCCAACGGCCAACTTCACACATCCGTCCACATCAAACCAACCAACAAACAACAGTACCTCCACTATGACAGCTGCCATCCATTCCACATCAAACGTTACTTTCCCTACAGCTTAGGTCTTCGTGGCAAACAAGTCTGCTCCAGTCCCGAATCCCTGAACCAGTACACCGATAACCTAATAACAGATTTCACATCCCACAGCTATCCTCCTGATCTGGTACAGAAGCAAATTGCCAGAGCCACTTCCTCATCCCCCAAATTCAGAACCTTTCACAGAAGAACCCCAGAAGTGCCCCTCTTGTCACCGGATACTTTCCGGGACTGGAGCGGACTCTAAATGTGGCTCTCCAGCAAGGATACGACTTCCTTAAATCCTGCCCCGAAATGAGATCCATCCTTCATGACATCCTTCCCACTCCACCGAGAGTGTCTTTCTGCCGCCCACCTAACCTCTGCAACCTCCTAGTCCATCCATATGAAATCCCCAAACCACCTTCCCTACCCTCTGGCTCCTACCCTTGTAACCGCCTCCGTTATAAAACCTGCCCTATGCACCCTTCCACCACCACTTACTCCAGTCCCGTAACCCAGAAGGTGTACACGATCAAGGGCAGAGCCACTTGGGATAGCACCCACGTGATTTACCAACTGACATGCCTGCACTGTGAAGTGCTCTATGTGGGAATGACCAGCAACAAACTGTCCATTCGCATGAACGGTCACAGGCAGACAGTGTTTGTTGGTAATGAGGATTACCCTGTCGCTAAACATGCCTTGGTGCACGGCCAGCACATCTTGGCACAGTGTTACACCGTCCGGGTTTTATCTGGATACTTCCTACCAACATCAATCTTTCAGAACTCCGGAGATGGGAACTTGCCCTTCAACACATTCTCTCTTCCCGTTGCCCACCTGGTCTTAACCTCCGCTAAATTCCAATTCTCGCCCACAATCTTTAACATCTTTGCCTCGGTTCTGTGGACAGAGCCTCTGCCTGAAGTGGTATCTCTGTCCAACTTCTTTGGTTTCTACAAATGTCTGCCTAGGTGTGTTTGCATGTGAATATGTGTGAGAGTGTGTGTGTGTCTGTATTTGTTTACCTTCCTTTTTGTCCCCTAAGGTAAGTCCTTCCACTCCTGGGATTGGAATGGCTCCTTTTCCACTTCCTTAAAACCCGTATCCTTCCCTTTCTCCTCTCCTTCCTTCCTCCTTTTCCCGAAGAAGCCACCAGTGGTGGCGAAAGTTCGAATGTTTGTGTGTTTTTGTGTGTGCTTTACGTTTCTGTCGACGAGCCTGTACTTTAGGTAAGTCCAAAATCTTTATTTTATACCTATTTTTCCCACCTGGAAAGTCTCCTTCTAAATGTTGACAACATACAGACCACACAAAATACAAAAAAACAGACAAAAACAACTTAGCCACACTGTAGTGAAGTGATAAACAAATCTAAAGGCAATCCATTTAAAACAGGTGATATGCAATCTGTATGCAGTACAAAAAAGTGAAGTGATGTGCTGTGATGAAATGGAAGAAATGACACAAAAACAGACAAAAAGTGCCAGGAACAAACCAACTCCAGCCAACAAGACTGAGAAACAGCAGTGAGATGTAAAGAAAGAGAACAGCCTTTGTATCATTTACAGACCACAGAAGAAGCTTTTAAAATAAAATAAAAACATGTCTGGTGTAAAAATAAACCTCTCAACTGCATTCAGCATAAGACTTATTACCTCTTATAATAAATTTTAACAGCTGCTGCAGAATATGGTCACACAACCAAACAATGCAAGATGGTTGTATACATGGAAGGGACCAGGAGATATTGCAAGGTACCAAATTGACTTTATAATGGTAAGACATAATTTCAAAGGCAGGTTTTAAACTGCAACACATACCCAAGTGCCAGATATAACTCTCCCCATAACTCATTGGGTATAAACTGCCGATTAAAAATTAAGAAACTGGAAAAAGGTAGAAAAGTAAGGGGATGGAACCCAGATAAACTGAAGGAACCACAGAATTTTGAGTGCTTCAGAGAGCATCAGGCAAGGATTGCCCCCATTTGGCAAAGTAATACAGGAGAAGAATGGGTAGCCCTGACAGAAATTAGTGAAATCTGAAGAAATCAGATACATAGAAGTACAAGGCCTAATAGAAATCACTGGATAACACAGGGGATACTGAACTTAATTTATGACTGAAGAAAGTATAAAAATGCAGTACTTCAAGAGGCAAAAGTGAGAACAGATGGCTGAAAAGTAAGGTTGACAGGGAATGCATACTGGCAAAGCAGGAGTGGCTAGAGGGCAAATGCAATTCTTCAGAAGAATGTATAACTAGCAGAAAGATAGATGCCACGTAAAGAAAAATAAAAGAGGCATTTGGAGATAATGAAAGTAGCCACACAAATATCAAAAGCCCAGATGGAAAATCAGTATCAAGCACAGAAGGGAAAGCTGAAAGGAATATATTCAGCACCTATACAAGTGAAATGGTTATGAAGGTAGTATTGTAGAAAGAGAAAAGACAGTAGATGAATATGAGATAGGGGAAACACTACTGTGAGAAGAATTTGACAGATCACTGAAAAATATGAACTGACACAAGGTCATCAGAGTATATGATATTCCCTCTGAACTGCTGACATCATTAGGAGATCCAATCATGAAGAAACTGTTCCACGATTGTGACCAAAATGTATGATATGGGAAATATGCGCGCGCTTTCCTCAATATACCCTGGTGGACAACACAGACCAGAATGCGATCCCTGAGAGACAACGGTTCTGGTATCCGCAAAGAGGACTGAGATTTGGCCAAGGAGTGTGTCCATTTCAGTAAAGTCCGATGGGCGGTGGGAACATTTCACCTGGCCCTGATGGAATCTTTCCAGCTCTCCTGCAACAAGAGGGAGAAAATCTTGTAAGATTCCTATGCAGGTTATTTATGGTTAGCCTAGCAGCAGGAATCGTTCCCAATGCCTGGAGGGCAGTGAAGGTTGTCTTCATTCCAAAGCCAGAGAGAATTGATCATACCAAGGCCGAGGATATGAGACCAATCACAGCCTGTCCTCCTTTATTCTCAAGACATTGGAAAAGCTGGTTAATGTACATGTTGGAGAGAGCATATCAGCCAGGTAAATCATGTGAGACAGCTCTCCACCAACTCATTGGGAAGGTGGTGAAAGCACTACACTTTCAGAAAATAGCCCTCTGTATCTTCCTGGACATTGATGGGGCTTTTAGCAACACGACTTTCGATTCCATGGTTAGAGCAGCAGAGGTGTATGACCTAGGACCACTATATGTAGGTGAACTAGGGCCGTGCTTAGTGGAAGAAAGGTAGAGGCTACCATGATGAATGAAAAAATGGTAATCAACACCACTAGGGGTTGCCTACCAAGGGGGAGTTCTTTCCCCTTTATTGTGAAATCTAGTAGTGAATGAAATCATTGGAGAATTAAACTCTAGGCAATACTTTTGCCAAGGATACGCAGATGACCTAGTCATAGTAATACTTGGCAAATTTTCTGGCACAGTTAGGAATATGGCACAAGGTGCATTGGACATTGTGCAAGACTAGTGCAGAAAACAGGATCTGGGGGTTAGTCCTAAGAAGACTGTTGTTGTACCATTCACAAAGAAGCATATCCAGCATTCAAGTTGGAATCTAAAGCTTTTCAATGACGCTCTACCTGTGAAGGGGACAGTGGAATATCTAAGGATTACCTTAGAAGAGAAACTGACATGGACCCCTCACATTAGGAATATTTGCTCCAAGGCGAAAGGTACTTTGGTAAGTACCAGGAGAGCTTGTGGCAAAAACTGGGGCTTGAGCCCCAAGGGTATGTACTGGATATACACCACGGTGATTAGACCCAGGATCATCTATGGGGAGGGGGGGGGGGGGGTCATGTGGTGCAAGAAGGTAGAACAGCAGGTTGCTGCTAAGGAGCTTGGCAAGGTGCAGAGATTAGCCTGCTTAGCCATAACAGGCAAAATTAGCAGCACACCAACTGCTGGGATGGAAACCATGCTGGATATGCCCCCATTACACCTTTGGGTCAATATGGAGGCAGCAGCTGGTGCATACAGGCTCAAATCTGGCAAAAACTGGAACTCTTTGGGATATCCAGAATCACACACTAAAATAGTGAGTGAGGTAAATATAGGAAAGGTTGGGGAAATGCTGGCCAACTATATTATAATCCCATACTGCTTCAACAAGCCTTTTAATATAACAATTGGAAGTAGGGAGCAGTGGGAGAAAATAGTTCGACACCGTACGGGGGACGTTGTCAGGTTCACTGACGGGTCGAAATCAGACCAATGTGTTGGGGCCAGGGTATACAGGGTGCAGCCACAACTGGAGGGTGTCATCTCTCTAAGGAAACTGGACTCAGTATTCCAGGCCGAAATCACTGCCATCAGGGCATGTGTGGAGGAGAATCTACATAGGTGCTACAAAGACCATAGCACCTACATCTATTCAGACATCCAAGCAGCCCTGAGATCACTGGCAGCTCCTGCAATAAGATCTAAATTGTTGCAGAATGTCACAGGGTTTTGGTGGAGCTAAGGGAAAGCAATTGGGTAAACGTATTGTGGGTCCCTGGCCACTCGGGGATCAGTGGCAATGAACATGCCGACAGATTAGCCAGGATAGGGGCAGAGACTCCATTTATTGGACCGGAACTTATGCGGACAATCACCAAGGCTATGATCAAATTGAAGCTACGTAACTGGCTCAGAAGATAGCACGTAGAATATTGGACCAAGGTCTATAAACAAAAACATGGCAAGGTAATGATGCCAAAGCCATGTTTAAAAAGATGCTCTGTAATCCTGGGCTTGAACAGCAGAGAGATTAGACTCATGGCTGGATTGCTGACAGGCCATAGGAATTTCAAAAAACACCTACATACAATGGGAATAACAGAAGAGGACCATAAATGTAGGATCTGTGATGATGGTGATGAAACTGTATCACATTTAATCTTCTAATGTATTGCATTGAAGAGAAAAAGGCACAGAACATTTGGGCCAACCAGACCCAAAGAAATTGTGTCTAATAAAGAACTGGTAAAGGGACTCCTTGCACTGTTCAAGGGCATTGGTTGGCTTTAGTAGATATACAGGGAGCGATACCGCACAATAAACTTAGTTTTGGTGCAGGCAGTGGCGGGTTGGACCAAAACTGTTTTGGCTTCCCTGACAAAATCAATCAATCAATGGTTTCAATTTTTTAAAAAAGTATTGGCTTTACTATTAGATGACGACGGTAGTCTTTGATTGCTCACTTTGTGAAGAGCTGTTTTTGGAAAAGTCATCTCCATAGCCACTAATCACTTTCCAAGCAGCTACCCTACACAACCATTGTTTTAGGTGACGATAAAGTGTTCATCTTGTCTACATACACATAAACAAAAACTGACACAAAACGTGGAATTAGAGATCCCAAAATGTTTTATATAAATGAATTTGAAAACTAAAAAAAATCTGTTACTGTGGGATTCGAACCACCGATTCCATGGTTTTGATGGCAGAATGCTACCACCTACGCTACACCGACAGACGCTACAACTGAATGTGTATCTGCAAAACTTCAAAGTCGATTTTCTCGAGATTTTTTGAGAGTTGGATCGAACTGCTTTTGGCTGATTGTTATTTGAGTTCTGAACTTCACATAGCATAAAGATCAAAAAATTTTAAAATCCGATACCCATGTGGTGTCCTTGTGAATGTATGATGAAAGTTCAGTTTCAATGGCAGATATAGGTCCAGACACATAAGTGTAAAGTATACAACTAGGGGGTGGGGGTGGTATCAATGACCACTTAGAGGAGTTTGATGGCCACTCAACCACCTAGAGTAATGACAACCACACAACCACCTAGAGGAATAATCTACATCCATTAACCACAGATATTGCTGAAGTGGTGTGTCTTGTGTGCCTGAACGATACAGATAGTCATACTGTAGGTGCAACCACAGGGGAGAGGTACCTTTGCGAGGCCCGACAAATGTTTGGTTCCTGAAGAGGGACAGCAGCCTTTTCAGTAGTTGTAGGGGCAACACCTTTATGATTAACAGAGTTGGCCTCATAAAATCAGCAAGTGTGGCTTTGTCTTACAGTTAGTGTGAATGGCTGAAAGCAAGAGAAAACTACAGTCATTAATTTCCCCAAGGACATGCAGCTCTACTGTATGAATATATGATTATGGCGTGTTCCTGTGGGTTAAATATTACAGATGTAACATAGCCTTCCATTCGGATCTCTGAGCAGGGACAACTCAGGAGGATGTTGTCACCAGGAGACGACATTAGCATTCTACAGATCACGGCATGGAATGTTAGATCCTTTAATTGAGCAGGGAGATTATAAAATTTAAAAAGGCAAATGGGTAGACTGACTATAGATATAATAGGTAGGGTTGTGTCCGAGTGGTTTGGCCTAATCCATTATTTGCTGACTCTAGCACACTGGCTTCGGATTCGAGATTCGGTGCATAATGGCCGAATACTACCGAATCCAAAGTGTGATATGGAAACCTTCAGTGATGAATGTTGTAGTTTACTTTGCATAACAGTGCACTTTTGTTTCCATTATTTATTTTCCATAGATCCGCTGAAAGGCGTGATGTCATAAAACAATATGACCTCACTTTGAATAGTTCTGATAAATGGCGCTAAAAAACACCACAAGTAACTTTTCCGGTCTCCAATATATAAGCAGTACTACACAGGCTTGGTTAGAAGGTGCAAATATAAATGCTGGCGCTAAAACATTTGCGCTCGTAAAAATAAAAAAAAAGGAAGACGAGTCTAATTTCTTTTATTTTCGGCTATTGAATTTTAATATACCATCCAACGAAGGAAATAGAACTTTATTATTGTTCAACTTCAAATGTAGCAGCCTTTCAAATATAAGTGGCAACAAAAATAAATTTCACGTAAATACCCACAATACATAAGGCTTTAGGATTCTTGCACAAGTTGTCTCATTCTGGTTTCACATTTTGTTTTGTCAAATTTTGTGTAGTTCTGTGGTATGTTGAACAGTAATGAAGCACTAGGATTTCAAGAAGAACATTATTTATTATGTGGGAAAAAAATTCTAATCATTTGCCATCCAGGCAGTATGACGTCAATTCAGCAACCACTTCACTTTTGTTTCAATAAATCATGCAAGGTAAAGCTTAAACGCATATACACCGACTGCCTTTCGAAAAGTGACAGACAACATACACCAAAGGGTTGTGTAAAACACGCAAGTGTGCCAATGGAATGATGATACATGGAAGTGGCTTCCAAATCAGATCGCGTAACAGGCATTTAAAAATGTTCGATATCAAGTGCCCTAGCTCGCACCAGGGATGATGCTCTGTAGTACGAAGGAACTGTGTAACAAGGAATCAAATGATAGTGATTCAGAATTACCATACTGGTATCCAATTGCTATTATAAACATTTTGTAAAATTTGTGTTATAAGTTTAATGAAATTGTTTTATATTTTCGCATTTAGTTTCGTACAACAGCCCTACATCTGAAGTCTTATCTAAAAGCTACTAAGCAAAGCCGACTGGCAAGCATGTGTTGCGTCAATATGCCTGACGCTACAACCACTGCCTTCATGCTACAACTTACGTGTTTTTCTATTAGGGGCAAGGGACTGTTCCTAAAAATCCTGATTCATAAATTCCACACTCTCTTCACCATAAGAATAATGCAAATGTAAACATTATGCCATGTATTCTTCCGTGTTAGCTGTTACCACATATAAATTCCGTCGGCCTAACATAACCGAAAGACGACGATGAATGTGGGAGAATATAGGCCTATGTATGACGTTAATGTTTACATATGTATTATTCTTATGCTGAACGGGAATAGTTATAAATGAAGCTCGGCAACTAACTTGTAGTACTGATTTTTTAATCTTCTACAAATATAAATTCTGTGCAGACAAGTTACGTGATCTTAAATGTTACAAAGAAAAAATAAATCTACAAAATACCCTTGCTTAACGCTCCATAATGTGCAATCTACGCATTAAGTACTTTACACAGTTCTGAAATGTCTTCGTGGCAATAACAAATACACATATATCTAACAAACACGTAATCACTTCGATTCGAAGTGCGGCAGCCGGAGGTGATGCTTGTATGACTGTGTTGTGTGCCTGTGTGATTGCGTGAGTGTTTTATTTTCTGAAGAAGGCCATGGCCGATAGCTGAAAGTGTTGTGTGTGTGTGTGGTTTGTTTTTTTTATGTGCCTGTCGCAGCTCATTGCCGTGTCTTTGTGGTGAGTTGTGAACTGTCTTACTATATTATTAAAAACAATTGCTTAATGTAACAAGTACAGGCAAAATCATCTCGAATAATTAAGGTACTGAAATTTCGGTATTTCAATACTTTTAAGCACAATCAATTTCTCATAACGCAGAGAAAAAATATCTACGATCTAAAGAGTATTACATTCCACTCGTACATATTATTCACTGATTAAGATCAGCTGAAGCAAAGAAATGTCTTTTAGATTGTAAACTTTATCATGCAGTTTCTTGTTTGCTGAAAGATGTTACTGATCTATCCACAGTTCAAAGTGTCTTATCTATACTAATAATAAATCTGTAAATGTAAGCCTGTCGTTGTTCCCTTCAATCTTCAAAAACTACTGGACGAATCTTCATGCGGTTTTCGCAGGAAATACGAGAAAAGTTTGGGTCAACATATAGGCATAATTTTATCAAAATTGGATCGCGCAAAATAAAGATATTGTAATTTTAACTGTTTTCAGCAACCGTCATGTCTGTTTTTTCAACTATTAAAAACCTCATATCTCCAAAACTACTTCACGAATTTGCATGTGGTTTTCACAGGTGACTTGAGCGTAACGCTGGACAACATATGGACTTCATTTTATAAAAATCGGATCACGGAAAAAAGAATATCGGAATTTGAAATATTTTATCGACTACCATCATGTCTGTCTGTCTCTTTGAATACGTCTATCCCCTAAACTACTTGACGAATTTTCATAGGGTTTTCACACGTAACTTGAGCATGTCGTGCAGTTACATAAAGCCTTCTAATTAAAATCGGATCAGAGAAAATAAAGATATGATTTGCTTAAAAGCCATTGTGTATGTCTATTTGTTGAAGGTAATCTCAAAGTACTGCACAAACTTTCATGGGTTTCCACAGGTAAACTGAAAATAGTTTGGAGAGTAACATAGGCTAAGTTTTATCAAAATTGGATCAAAGGAAAGAAAGATACCGTACTTTGAAATTTTATATGTATGCTATGCTGTGGTGTATGGTGTGAAACAGCAAATCTCCAAGAGTACTTCACGAAATTTCATGGGGTTTCATAGACCAACTGAGAGTACCTTGGGGCAACATATAAGCTTCATTTCATCAAAATCATATCGGGGGAAGAAAAGATATCGTAATTTGTAGTTTCTGATGTATGCTATGCATGAAATGCAGCATAGTATAGCAAAGACCCGATAGAGATGCTGTTACTGACATAGTATAATGAATAACTAATAGATGGTGATGCTGCATTATTTATTCTCATAACTAAAGTGTAATACACTGAAACAAAGGTTACGATTTTCCTCACGGCAGAAGGGTACTGTATTGATGTTGGTAACTGCCGTTTAATCCTTTTTGAAAAAAATCGGTCACATAGCCTACAATGAGGGGAATAATTCATAGTGTTGATAATGAAATAAATAATTAATGGTTGTTCCTATCAGTAAATTAATGATCCCCCTAAAGCAAATATTTCGTTGCCAAAGTTAACATACCAAACTGCTGCCACTGAAAGTAAAATTTAACCCAGGTACGGCATAAAAAATAATTTTTTACTATCTGTATCCCGTATGCCCTCCAATGCCATAGAAAGAAAAAAAGTGCTTCTTTCCACGGGTATAACGACTTTCCTTTGCATCTATTGATGTCTTTATTTACTAAGCATTCTTTACCAAAAAGAAAAAAAAGGAATTTATGTTTTTCCTTTCTGATTTCGGTGCGTACTTATTACATCTTGAGTCCATTCTGTTTAGGAATCCCTAGTAAAAGGTGTAGTACTGTACAGAACAAATAGAGGCTCTGTTAGTTACGTAGTGCACCAAAGAAATAATAGTTGGCGCTGCTGCATTTTTTAATTTTTTTATTTCTTTTCAATGGTTATGCCATAGAACAGCAACGAACCACTAAAGGTGCTGTTGGTTTTGTAGTGCTGCAAAGAAACAATACATGATCATGTTGTGCTTATTCCCTCAGTAACAGATTTCGAACAAAACCACCTTGATTTTGAATTAAGAGCCACAATCTTATCTCTGCAAATACAAACAAACATTGAACAGCGAGTTGCTGATTACACTTTGTATATTCACAGCTTAACGACATCTCCGATTCTTTTGATAGGGGACATTTGAATTTATAACACAACGACATTCCTTCGTGTCTATCAACGCTCTAATTTACATAAGAATTCTTTGCAAGGAAAACGGAATTTATGTAGTTCCATTTCTGATTTTGGTGTATCCTCATTACATTTTGAGTGCATTCTGTTTAGGAATGCCTCAAAAACGCCACAGTGCAGGAAAGGGCAAAGTGAGGAGACTTTAGTTACATGGTACACCAAATAACTAATTATGGCTTGCTGCTCCCCCCCCCCCCTTTTTTTCTCTCCTCATAACTATGGTGTAATGCACTACAAGACAGGGTACAATTTTACGTATGACAACGACGTTGTGCGCTGAGGTTGGCAACGGCTGCTTCAAAAATCAGTCACGTAGAATAAGGGGAATAATTCTTTATGTTCAAGATGAAATAAATAATTTCTGCTGTTCTGGTAAGTAAATTAATCATCCTCCTAAAGCGAATAGTTCGTTGCCAACGATAGCAAACTAAACCACCGCCAGTGCAAGTAAAGCTTAGCCCAGGAAGGACACACTTATTTCTTACTAGCTGCATCCCACATGCTTTGCAATGTAAAGAAAAGAAGTGGATTTTTTGACGGGTAAAAAAAAAAGGTAAAGCAGTCATCAATCCGAAGATTGGTTTGAACACCACAGTGCTTTACTAGGCATGGTCCTGTTTGGAGGTGGTATGCCGTTGCCTTCCTCCGACCTTGGAACTGACTTACCCAGCCAGTTATAGGGGGACCTACAGTTTAACGTGGGTTCCGAACCACGGTGCTACTCGGTATTTTTCACATGAGCAATACTGCCAGAGGTGAAAGAAGTGGTAAGTGACAGATAAAAATCCTAGGACCTGGCGGGAATCGAACCGGGACCTTTGGATTTGCAGTCTGGCACTCTACCACTGTGCAACCGAGGCACACTCTTGCGGGTATAACCACTAATTTATACATAGAGTAGAAATATCTGTGGAGTGATCTTTTGATTCTGTGCACCTTCTCAACACACAAATCCACTCTTTCCACACATTTATTTGCTCCTACAATTGGTTTGTACCGCATTGGCTGCAAAGAAGCCCCACCTCCTTTTAGCAGAGCAATCACGTAACATGAAATAATATCTAAATAAATGTGTTACAGAAGCAACAAGAAAGTTGTGGAAGTGTCGCTAAAAGGGCCAATTACATATAGTCATACATCTTAACCGAACAAAAAAAAGGACCAAGATAAAGTAATCGATTAGTAGATTTTCCCCAATATCAGGTGAGGACAGAAAATCTGTTCTGCGCATTTGAATGTTCAGTCCAAAGATATTTCTGCTCTGTGCCTGCCACTAAAGATAAAATACACACATGAGCGACAAACTCATCAGTAACCTCCCCGCTTTCATAATTGTGATAATTGTGATTAAAATTTGTAATTACTTGCTTTTGGTGCAGACTACATTAAGATATAGAAAGATGTCTTCTTTGCAGAGACAATTGCACTTTGAGTTATAATCTGATTTCTGAATATATAGTTCTATTACGCAAGATCAATTTCAACTTCATGCTTTACGAAGTAATCACTGCAGGACGGGGGACATCCATTAGCTGAAAGAATGGTCAAGGAAATTCACTGGAAATACCATACGTAATGGAAAGTTCTATACATAGGATCAGCTGATGCCATTCCTTCAACGATTACCCAGAATTACTTTTTTGCACATTGACACCACCATGATGTCTTATTTAAACTAACGTGAAATCTTTCAGTATTCGTAGACTTTTCGATAATATGGAGCACTGCATACAGACTAACTACATTGTCCCCAGTGCAACACTGCAACATTCTAATACGTCAGCATACACTTACTATGAGAGATACAGGTACAGAGTTTAGTCCTACACCATAGAACCAATGCATGGCGCTGTCATTGTTATTACTATTTCTCATCTCAACGATGGAAGTGTTTTCAGAAGTTTATGCCAAACAGACAATTACACACCGCAGTCTTTATGAACACAACCTAACATTAATTTATATCGTTCTGGAGTATGGAATTAAATTAATTTCACTTTTTGTATGGAAACCTTTATGAACATTCATTGTTTTTGACAATGACTTCTACTTAAATTTGACACCTTGGCTAGAAGAACTGAGTTTATTGACAGAGAAATCCAACAAGTATTCAGTTTTTGCTGAGCTAGGTCCGGAACCCTAAAAAACTATGATATACACATGTCCCTGTTTAACAACCGTTGCGAAGCACGGGCATGTAAGCTAATTCCACAATAAAAATAAATAAATAAATAAAAATAAAAATGTGATGCAGCATTGTTTCCAAAGTATTTAGTCACATCCTTTAATCAAGAAAATTGAACCGATGATTATTATTTCTAATCTGAACAATCTACTACCAGAGCAGTTGTGTTTACACTGTCACTTACAGAATTTAACAGAACCGGTTGGATTGAATGCCACAAACATGATTATAGTGGTAACAATTGCAAGCAAGCATGTGCAGAAGGCAGTGTGAAAATTCTTTAGTACATGTAGAAATTAATTTCTTGGGGATTCTTAGATAGGCATCCGGTAGAGCTTATAGAGTTTCTTCGCAAGCATACCAGAATGTTTTTAGGTCTACAAACTGCCAGTTTCCTTCAACCACTGATCCCACCATCAAACATTATTTCTTTGAGGCAGGACTTCACTTTACAAATGAGAATATTCATGCTGAACACTTATCACTGATTCAAAATTAGAAAACAAACTGAACTTTTCCTTCACAGCCTACATCTTGACTGCAATGGCCTGACCTGCTGCAGCTACACCATTCGCTTACCTTCTTTGTTGCATCATTACTTGTGTGTGCACAACAATGAATATTATGTAACAAACTTGGGGAGTTTTTGTTTCATTTGTTGAATGTTGCACATTTCTACCTTGTTACTTTTCCTTTCTGTGATTGGATAAAACTGTGCCATGAGTTTACAGACACACATGGTAAGTAAAAAATAATAACAATAAATAAATAAAAATTAAAAATAAATAAATAAGAAGTATGGTAAATAAAATAAATAATAATAATTACTATTATTTTCATGAAGAATACAGTGTATGTACTCCGATCATTAAGATGTTTAACATGCTGCCCACATCTAACATCAAAGAACTGTGGATCCTTACCAATTAAAAGAAAATTAAGTAAGTGCCTTATCAGCCAACTTTCTACTTATTATACACTTGTCAAGCAGCAGTGTTTATTTTAAAGCAGTATAATAAGCAATATTGTACAATAAATTGGTATCTGCATTTATAGATTGAAAAATACTGTTGCAATAGGTGAATATTAGGTTAGTAAAAGCAGGAAGACAGCAGCTATGTAACTAAAGGGGTAGCAATCCCCACCCTCTACCAACAAGTAATAAATTTATTACTACAGTAGTTTAATCAGTTAAATTTAGATACTACAGACATGAACAACATTAGAGTGGTAGTTTATTGATAACATAATATACATAATAAGTTTCTGTAATGTCTGTCCTTTGTTAACATATATTTTAACTCTGACATTTCTAAAGGTTCTCATTCTTGATGCGCTCACTAAAACACACAATGCATGAATGAAACAATACATCAGTGGCAGAAATAACACCAGTGTGGAACTTTCGCTTATAACTCTGAAATATGCAGCTACCATATTCGTAAACAAGCCACAAGAAGTTGTACAACAGCCAGTACACATACAAAATTAATTTACTAAATGACTTAAATGATCTTGTAAACAATTTCACTTAATATTTATTACTTGTCTGTCAATGGGAAAAAAATTATATCATGCACTTTTCTAAGGGTACGCTCTGTTCTTTTCAACTGCCATATATTCAATGAATTCTGACTTTCAGCTAACACTTATATTGGCTTATAGGCTGTGATTCTATCTCAGAGTAGTTCTTATCATATATTCTGTAATTATAATTGCACTAATACAGCACAACAAGCGTGTAAACAGTTCTCCACCAGTATGCACTCACTCCATACACACATTTAATACAAAAAAATTTCATTTGTATATATTTCATTGAAACTACGTAATTTACACTTCTGTTCATTTTCCTAATGGAGCACACATCTAAATTTATAAATATACAAGGGTCATTCCTAAAGTAATGTCTCCTATTCTTTGTAGTGACCGATTGTTGACACCGGATGTCACTGTGCTAAAGCTTAAGATTTCCTCTTTCATTTGCAGTTGGTTCCATTGTTCTACAGTAGTCAGCACCAGCAGACGAGAGATCCAAAATGGAGTCTAACATGGAAGTTGTATAAAGCATCATGATTGAATTCCTTCTGCTAAACAAATTTCAGTGATTGGAATCCACCAACTCTAACTAAAGTTGTTTGGAGACAACAACAGTCATAAGGAACACGAGGCAATAGATACATCATTTTCTAGGTCATGAAAATGGTGTGTATAAAAAGCTATGGCCCGATTGACCCTGCAAAGCTTTCATCCCTCAGAATTAAAAGTGTCTTGATCAACTCATCACTGCCAATTAGCAGATAATGATCAGAGAATTGTGTGCAAATCTGAATGTCAGCTGTAATGCGTTGGTAACAATGTTGGGATATTTTGGTTATATCCAAGTATGTACGAGCTGTTTCCCACAGATGCTTACAGGAGAACAAAAAACTCATCAAATGGAAATTTGCTGGGACCTGCTGGACCAGTATAAACCCGAAGGTAACAATTTTCTCAACAGCATCGTCTGATGTTGTTATCAAAGCTGTAAGCAAGTGGTTAGCCTCAGCTAGTTATTACTTTTCCAAGTGCAGCAGGCAAGCCTAGTTCATCATTGGCAAAAGTGCATAATGAATTATGGTGACTATGAAGAAAAAGTCAGTCTATAGCTGAAATATTACTTTACTTAGCTGTGCACTGCTTTAGGAAAGATCCTCAAACAAAAATGCTGCACATTTCTTCTCCAATATGACACTACCTTTGGTGGTGGTGACAGCAAGTTCCACCTCTCATTGCCTTCATTATCGTTTTTATAGACATCTTGGACACAGGTAACAAATTCTTCATTTGAGGTACACTGTGGTTCTTCATAACCATTAACCTGTGAAATTCAAATTACTATGTCATTAGTGCTGTCATGTGTAACAAGAAATATGCAGAAAAAAGAAAATGGATTGGGGGAAGAAGTAAAAAACCTGAGTAAGTGTGGGCTGTGCTTCGTGATTTGGTTCAAATTGTGTGATAAGAAAGAGCTAGATTGGTATTTCAAGTTCTGAAAATATTTCACCTTTGTGGACGCTGGGAAAAATGGTGCTGACTGTTAAGCAGCAGGAGTGGTGTAAAGATTACGAACATAGATTGCCATTTTATGGGCTCATGTTCAATTTTCATTGCCACCATGTTTATTCCCCCCTCCCTCTCCCTTTGTTTTTTAATTTTTTTTCATTCCTCACTATGTTACACTACTAATTATAAATTTTAATATATTTAAACAGTTAATTTTATTTACCCAAATAGTCACAATTAAATTAATTAATCAAAAACAAAATTGTTTTATAAGTATTTCTGATTGTTTGTTATTTGAACTGTCATTCAGTAGTAATGCTCTGTTATCGTATCACCATACTATCCATTTTCTTCGTTCGTTTCATGTATTTAGAGCACATGTCTCTGGCAGCTGTTTTGAATCCTCGATAATCAACCTTTATTATACTTGCTTCCTGAGATTTCGTAATGGTCTTTGCTGTTGTCAACAGCAATTCTCCCCATGGGTGCAGTGATTAAGTTACTTGAAAATAGAAACTAGAATTTTCTACTAGTTAAGGGTGTGACGATACTGCCGGCCCTCTCATCTCAATGTTATTGTATGATACCGTCTATGTCGGATCTGGAATCGTGTGGTTCAATAGTGATACATTTTGCTTGTGAAGTTACACACGAAATAGCCAGCCTAGGAATCAGTGTAGGACAGTGTCTCGGTGATACTGTGATCATAACAACTGAGAGATTTCATTAATTACGCGATTTGTATAAGACATTCCCAGACAATTCTATAAACAATAGTTTTTTCCTTGTATGTTACTTCAATAAATAGACAGACGAATGGCAAAAACTTTTGTATCTACATAAAGACATTAAAATAAATATGAGCCTAACATATATACAATGCTAAACAAGTTGTGTTGACCAGGTAATTGTCTTAATTAATCTAATAGTCGAGATTTCAATATTGTATTTCTTTGTATATGTTGACTGACGTGAGATTTTAAAAATAGTTTCAGAATTGCCAATATATTTGATAGTTAAATATATGTTAGGAAGATGTATGATGTACTCATTAACAAATTAATTGACATTTAACATCGCACTTTGTTGTGAAACAGCAAGATCAGAGATTTCAATTAAAAAAGAAATGTGTCATCCAAAATTATTATATGTATAGTTTTCGTTTTATATTGCGATTATTTTTGTGTACATGAAGTGTTTTCTTTGTGTGTTTGGTAATTGTAAATTAGTATATTCAATTGTTATGAACAATGCATAATGTAACGTCATTATTGTCGATATATATTTTCCTCACCACCTTGGTTGGGGGATTTCGAGTTTGAGTCGTTTGTCAAGTGCACTGGAATCTATGTCACTCTGTGTTTTGAAATGGAAGTACTACCGTTCTGATGCTTTGTATATGTTTGAATTTGTGATGTTTTGGTGGAGAAGCAGTTTGGTTTCAAATTAAAGAAGAAGAAGTGAAAAATTGTACATAACGAGTATTTATTTCTACCACGACGCCCCAGGAGAATAATGTTGCAGCGAGCAGAACCCCCATACATCGTAATATTGAAAAGCTGAGTATTCTGCTTGAAAGTGGTAGAAAAGAACTGTAATTACTTATATAGCATGTAAATATTACAAGGGGAAAGTAAAACATAAAAATATAACTTTTAATGATTATTTAAAAATACAATTTCAGCAGTGCTCTCCATTAGAGTTTTTAGTTTTTAAACAGGGTGGCCCGCAAATCTTCATTTTCAAATTCAAGGTTTTTTCCAGGTTTTCACATAACTTAATTTTGCTCAAAGGGGCATATTTTTAAAATACATGTCATCCAAATTGAACCGTGTCACATTGTAATAGCCACCAAGTAGTGGTGAATCCAGGATTTGTGTTGTGGAGGGGTGGGGGGCAGAGCTCATAAAAATTGTGGCATTGTACCTCCAACTGATCTAAAAAGAACCAGCTCATATTATGAGGTTTTCCTCATGGTTTTACGGGATCTGCAGCCCCACATACCCCCTTCCCTACCCCAGATTCGACACTGACACACTGTATACTACAGGATGTACATTTTAAGTTGACAAACCAGGAAAAAAAAAAAACAGTATATATTCAACAACGATTTTCACCGTTATGAACGGACGGCAGAGGCTTAGGAAATGACACTAAACTTGAACTGTCTCCACCGTTTGGGAGCGGTGTGGGTGGCTAGTGTAAAATTTTAAATGGAAACTCCCATTTTTTATTGCAGATTCAGATTCTACAGACCAAATCATGTCTAGTTTGGTTGATTCCCCCCCCCCCCCCTCTCAATTGGCAACATATTACACTGTAATGGTAAGAATTATTTGCCATATTACTGAAGAAATGTACCACCCAGGAAAGAAAATAAAGGCTAATCATATTGATCATGCTGTAGAATCCAACCAAATGATACCAGATGTACATTTCTTCCCAGCTAGTTCAGTTAAGTGTTTTTTCGGCAATTCTTAACTCGTATTCAGACAAGGGCAATCTGGACTGAGGCATCACTTTGGAAGACTGCCCTGTCCACTGCGGGGAAAAGGAGGGATTAAATAATTTTAGTATCTCAAGACAATTATGTTTTACTCATCTGATGTATAACCAGTAACTACTATAATAATAAAATAAAGTGTGTAAAAAATAGAAGCTTGTATGAAGTCTCTAAGTTTAATAATTATTCTGGTATTTGACAGAAAAGTGCCTTACATAAAGCAAGGTATCTATATTTTTATATAAGAAGGAAAATTTATAAATATTTCCTTGAAAAAGCATCTACTGGAGTTACAGTTCAAGATCTGCCACAGTCTCTTTTCTCTCTATGAAAGGTGCTGTCAATAAACAACTTAAAATTCCTAAGCTCCCACACACAAACTTACTAATTAATCCATACCAGAGACAGCTCACAGTTGAAGGCTCTGAAGGTGGAGCTGTCCCAAAACATCTATTACAATATTTTTCCTCAACATGAATTACAGAATTTGATAATCAGTAGGCATTTACAGTATTTCTCAGAAAAATCTGCATAATGACAGAAGGTTTTTAGAGTTGGTGGAATCTAATGAGTTTGTTTGAAGTGTGCATCATAGTTTTCAAAACCAGTTTTTGTACTTTTTAAACCCTCACATATTTTGCACATCCTAATTCTTTAGCATTTTATAGTTTTCTTAAAACTTCATAAAATTATGTCTCGTACAATATTTCTGAAACGGCAGGGATTGTACGAGCTGTGGTTGTTTTCACAATCCATTCCCAGTGTGGAAAATGCCGTAGCCGCTAATCGTTATGACTGTTACGAGGCTACGAGCGAACGTAAACATCCCATCCCGCCAACCTCTCGCATGGCAGCACAGCCAACAGACTTCTTTTCAGAACCAAATGCCGTAGTATATGTGGAGTTTGCTCAGCCTCCTTGAGTGTACATGCATGTTAATGTGAGCGTGTACTAATTAAATTATACTTTTCCGAAAGATCTAAAAACTTTAATTTGCGCCTGTCGGCTGCACATCGTTTTTTCTGTGTAGTGCACGATCTGGTTTCCTACACAATTTACACCTTCGCTTATCATAGCCTTCTTTTGATATGGGAAAAATAAAGTGTGAAAGGAATACTGTTTATGTGAAAGCTATTTATTACGAAGTTTTAACGCAGTAGTACATATAACGAAAAATATGTTGTTGAAAGTTACAGTACAATTTCATGCTAATATAGTGCGCTACAATAAAGTACTTATAAAATTTTTTCAATTTGGAAAAAAACTTGCAGCCAATTACTGTAGGTAGTAATCAGAAACTGACTACCTATACATTACCGTATTGCTTGCTCCCTGTTCATTTTTATTTGTTAAAGGCTATAGCTTGGCTTTTGTTTTATCAGTTGCTGATCAGTTTTGGTTAAAATCATAGTTTATGAGCCCCATCTTGTTGTTGTCGTGAACATGTTGGCAAGGGCACGAAGCAGCCAATCAGGAGTCACGTTCGCATGGCCAGTAAGAAACAGCTTTCATGTTTACAGTTTGTAAACAAATTGCCATAGTGCAAATAAAGGCATTAAATCAAAATTTACGTTCTGAAATGGAGATGATAAAGTAAATAAAAAATGCTGTTCCTGCTCTATGGTCGACAGGTTCAATAGACATGAAACAAGCCATCTTATTGGCCACGGAATTTATTTACGGTACGGTATTTTTATTTCTTGCATCATTACTACAAGACTTTGGTAAATAACACGGGCTTCAATGCTAGTAAATATATCACTGTATGTAACTTATTAGGTATTCAGTGAATTGAAAAGCTATTGAAAGAGCATCTTTGAGGTAATGTATGCAGCACGCCGAGAAATAGCCAGAGTAAACTTTTTTTTTTATTTCCCCACGCATTTTGCGCACCGGGATTTCAAGACGGATTTTTCATCCAAAAAAGTGTGCAGATTACGGGAGTAAATACGGTATGTAGCCTACATTATATTATTTTTTATTTTAATGGGAGGTCATACCACTACCAGCCTTCCAAGAAAGTTTATTTTAATTTTTATGTGAGGCCATATGAATACCCTCCAAGGATGTTAATTTTTAGTTATGGGAGGTCAAATAAATATTACCTTCCAAGAAACATTATTTTTAGATATCAAATTGACAAACTATAATTACCGTACATTTCTGCAGATAAGACGATGGCTTAACCATTAAAAAAGGCCCAAAAATCCGAAGTCGTCTTATACGACGGTACCAAAAAAATTAGATTAAAATTTAGTCAAAAATTGGTAATTTAGCAGATGTGCTGCATAGTGTGGCTTCAACCTCCAAACTATATATATCGAAGCATTTAGTATTGAAACGATACGTATCGAACAGGCGAATGTTATGATTTTTATGAATATGTAGTGATTTTAAAGGATGTTCTTAAGGCAGGAACCTAATAATGCAGCTTTCTGCGTAATTTACAAGAAAGCTTACAGTCGAAGTAGCTCGGCCTGAAATGATATACATCGAACGTACAACTGTAAATTGATTTAGTGTTTCTGAATCGTAGATTCGGAGACTACACGGCCTCACAGACTAAATAACTTTTTGTTTAACCTATACCTAACCTTCTTAAGGCTACACTACAGATAACTTTTTTTAAATTTAAAGTTAGGTTAGGTATAGGACAAATAAGAATTTTTTTTATTTAGGATGTGAGGGCACGTTTCGCGTGAATCTCCAGTTCAGAAACATTCGCTCATTCCATACATATCCTTTCGAAACGTATTGATTTGATATATATCGTTTGGAAGCCGAAGCCTCGCTACAGCTGCGCTATGCAGCACGTCTGCAATATTACTCTGATGAAATTTACATTGTGGATAAAGATGTATGAATACAAAGTTTTGCGCATTTTTACTTTTTAATATTCGCTTTTTGAGCTTTATTAATTTACCGAGTGGACAATGATACATACGACAACCTATACGCCACAAAGCAGGAATAGAATTAATTATTTATAATGCTGCATGATGTTACAAATGTTGCTTGTCAAAAAGAATTTCTCAATAGAGGTATTCAGAGTCGCACTGAAACGATTAGAGTATATTTATGTACGGAGTAGTGAATGGTTTAAAATATTTTGAAACTATACACAACAATTGCGGCTTCCTTCGAAATCCTTTATCTTCTGTTCTCGGGCAATTTCGTGTGTTTTCACCCGCATAATATGTGCATCGGCGTGATTAAATGTCGTATCGGCAGAAGAAATTACTTTTTTTAACTTCACGGTGTAAAAAAGAAACGTGCTTCTTTACGATTGGATACAACGTATCACTACAAGCACGAAAGTTCAACAGCTGACTGCAAACACTGCAACAAACGGTGAAATCCAGGTGTACCAATCAAGAAAACTACTTATGGCGGATTCTAACAGCACTTTTCGGAACTTCCTGAAGCTTTGTTTCCGAATCTAATAAAAGTCGCGGTAACTTGCATGTCGTCTTATAGGGAAGATTTTTTGCTTAAACTATAAAATATTGATGAAAATTTGCACCGCGTCTTATCTGAAAGTTATCTTATCTGCAGAAATATATGGTAGTTATTTACTAAAGAGAATAGTGAAAAAATTAAAACCAATATAATAACAAAAAGCAACTAAAGCAAGAAAAATTTGCACCAATCAGATCCAATGCACACCACTTAACCAGGAAGGCCAACACTATCAATGAGCTACATGTCCTTTCTCGTTAGCATAATGGTCATATAATACTACCACAGATGAAGAACAAATATTGCACTGTAAACAACAGATAATGGAAGGCTCACCCACTCACTCGTGTAAATCGCATGTAAAGACTTAGGAAATTATGCGTATATGCTGATACATTTATCTTAGCTTAACACTATAGATTCACCATGTGGCAGTTGAAGTAATCACAAACACAGGCATCCATTTTCAACATTTTTACTGTGGCTATCATTTGTCTCATTGTCTAAATATTAGGCTACTACAAAATGGAATATGTTTAAGAATGTTGAATCTATAAAAGCTTATAATTGCACAAATCATAATAAATTAATGTTTAAAAAATATTACTTGCACAGGTCTTTGAGAAAAAGGAAGGGGGGGGGGAGAGGGGGGGGGGCGGGAGGAGAAGAAAATTCCCTTACTTGTACATTAGGATTGGTATTCTCCTTGCCATTTAAGTTAATGTATTCTGTGGCAGGTAGATCACTTTCAAAATCATCATTTGAATCCCTGTCATGATTGCTACGCCGGAACTTCAGAATGTTTGTGTTCTTTCTGTAGTACAATCTGCAACACAGAATTTGACAGTGCAAGATTATTGTTTTAACAGTAGACAACACAAACATACCTGTCATAGGTCTTCCTATTATCCAAAACTTACGTTTCAAAGTTTTTTGTGTCATAGTGAACATCAAGATCCTTTGTTACTTTTCGTGATTCCCATGTGTCACGAACTGTCTTCTTCTTTAAGGTTATAGTGCCACCTAGTGCAAGTATTTTATTTATATCGTTTAGCACAACATCAAAAATGTTTTCCACACTTGTTTTCTTCTTTACTTTTCTGACTTTCATCTTTGATACAAAAGAACCTAGAAAAAAAGAGAAAGCATTTATATAATTCTGTACTACAGAGCAGCTAGAGGTAATGGCACGTAATAAATAGTATTCAGATTTAAACAGTCAAACAAAATTCACTGGTATCCACAAGGAAATTAAACATACCAACTTATGGTTCATATATTTTTCCCCAAATTTCAATCAAAAAAGTCAGCAGTGATATGGACACAGAACTGTAGGAAATATACATTCCTACACTATTATCATAAACTGAACTTAGAATCTACATACTGTTACATATAGTAAAAGTTGTTACAGAAGAATGGGTAGCATTGAGAGATGAAATAGTGAAGGCAGCAGAGGATAAAATAGGTAGAAAGGCAAGACCTACAAAAATCCTTGGATATCACAGGAAATGCTAAATTTAACTGATGAAAGGAGAAAATACAAAAATGCAGTAAATGAAACAGGCAAAATGGCGTACAGATGACTAAGAAATGAGGTTGACAGGAAATGTAAAATAGTTAAGCAGGAGTGGCTAGAAGGCAAAATGCAAGTCTGTAGAAGAATGTATAAATAGGGGAAAAATAGATACCACCTACAGGAAAATAAATGAAACATTTGGGGACAAGAAAAGCAGCTGTATGAAAATAAAGAACTTAGATGGAAAACCAGTTATCAGCAAATAAGGGAAAGCTGAAAGGTGGAAAGAGTATAGAGAGGGGCTCTACACAGGAAATGAACTTAGAAACCATATTGTAGGCAGGGAAGCGGATGTAGATGAAATAGGAGATACTATAATAAGAGAAGAATTTGACAGAACACTGAAAGACCTAAGTCGAAACAAGGCCCCTGGAGTGGACGACATTCCCTCAGAACTACTAAAGTCCTGGGAGAGCCAGCCATGACAAAACTATTTCACCTGGTGCGTAAGATGTATGAGACAGGGGAAATACCCTCAGACTTTGAGAAAAATGTAATAATCCCCATTCCAAAGAAAGCAGGTGCAGACATGTGTGATAATTACAGAACCATCAGTTTAGTAAGTCACGGTTGCAAAATTTTAACAGGAATTATTTACAAAAGGATGGAAAAGCTGGTAGAAACTGAACTTGGGGAAGACCAGTTTGGATTCAGGAGAAACGTAGGAACAAGGGAGGCAATCCTCACTTTATGGCTTATCTTCGAAGATAGATAGGCAAACCTACATTTCTAGCATTTGTAGAAAGCTTTCAACAATGTTGTTTGGAATACACACTTTCAAATTCTGAAATCAGCAGGAGTAAAATATAGGGAACGGAAGGTTATTTACAACTTGTACAAAAACCAGACAGCAGTGATCAGAGTTGAAGGGCATAAAAGGGATGCAGAGGTTGGGAAGGGTGTAAGACAGGGTTGTAACATATCTTGTTATTCAATTTGTACATTGAGCGAGCTATAAAGGAAAGCAAGGAGAAATTTGGAGAAGGAATTGAAGTTCAGGGTGAAGAACTAAAAACATTGTGTTTTGCCGATGACATAGTAATTCTGTCAGAGACAGCAAAGGACCTGGAGGAGCAACTGAACGGACTGGACAGTGTGTTGAAAGGAGCATACAAGATGAATATTAACAATAGCAAAACAAGGGTAATGGAATGCAGTCTAAGAAAATCAGGCAATGCTGAAGGAATTAAATTAAGTTACGAATCAATAAAGGTGGTAAATGAGTTTTGTTACTTGGGCAGTAAAATAACATATGATGGTCGCAGTTCTGAGGATATAAAATGCAGAATGGCAATGGAAAGAAAAGCGTTTTTGAAAAAGAGAAATTTGTTAACAACGAATATTAATTTAAGCATAAGGAAGTCCTTTCTAAAGGCATTTGTGTGGAGTGTTGCCTTGTATGGGAGTTAAACATGGACAATAAACAGTGTAGACAGGAAGAGGATAGAGTCTTTCAAAATGTGGTGCTACAGAAGAAGGCTGAAGATTAGGTGGGTGGATCGCGTAACTAATGAGGAGGTACTGAACAGAATTGGGGAGAAAAGAAATTTCTGGCATACCTTGACTAAAAGAAGGGATAGATTGGTAGGACACATTCTTAGACATCAAGGAATTGTGAATTTAGCATTGGAGGGAAGTGTGTGGGGTAAAAACCAGAGAGGAAAAGAGATGGATACAGTAAGCAGATTCAGACAGATGTAGGTTGTCGTTCTTATGTGGAGATGAAGAGACTTGTTCAGCTTAGGGTATTGTGGAGAGCTGCATCAAACCAGTCTCCGGAATGAAGACCAAAACATTATCCCTTAAAAGGTTTTTGTTGTGCATAAGACCTTTCAACAGTTGAATTGATCGTCACTGATTTTTAAGGTTGCTTACTTCATTGTAAATGATGAGGATATTCCACGTTATACAAAACACTTCAATTTTAGTTAATTTTCCCATACATTTTTTGGGACATTTGTGCTGTCATCAGTAGGGATTTGGTTGTTATTGTTCTGAAAATTATAGTACTACTATCCAAATTTCATTTTGAGATACATCTAAATGTTTTACAAGTTCTTTTGCTGTGCAGTTCACTTAAATTGGCAGACATCTGTTTTAGTTTTGTCGAAATTAGGCCTAGAAATAAAGAGTTTTCACATTTTATGTGCCTACCTGACATTAAGCTATGTTAAAATGACATTAAAAGCACCAAGTATAGAGCTTATTATTTGCTATATTGTTGTTATAGTTTTGTGCATCTTGTCATCTGCAAGAAAAAAATCGTAAGTTGTTTGCCTAGCCAGGCACATGGAGATGTGCTCCACTACCAACGATTGAAGATTAAATAAAATTCAACAAGAAATGTAGACAGAAGAAAGTCCATCCCAATTGCATCAGAACAAAATCAAAAGCTGACACAAAGGCAGCTAAAAGAGCAATACAGCACTTGAAAATGGCCTAAGGCTGAAACCTGGTTGTGGCAATAAACACAATCATCAGTCAAATGGCGGTCAGTTCTTTAAAAAAATATATATATGGCTGAGGTTCCTGGTGCATACAAAATGACATGGAAAGTGTTTTGTTCTTGGTTGATTTCAGAACCAGGATAGGAAATCAAACAGAAGGGTATGGAAAGGTTATGGGTAAGATTGGAGAGGATATGGCGGCCAACAAGTATGGAAAACAGCTCTTTGACTTCTGTGCCAGTATGGGCTTAGTTGTCACAAAATCCTTTTTTAAGCATAAAAACATTCACCACTATTTGGGAAGGATGGGGAACCAGATCTGTCACTGACTATATAATAACAAATCAAGAATTCAGAGGATTCTTTGATCATTATTTAATCTGCAGTGAAATTAGTTTTGTGAGGTCAACATTGCAGAAAGTCAGGTCCGTATGTACAAGGGTAAGAGTGGAGAATCTTCAGGACAAGGAAATTAGTCACAAATGCATAACAATGAGCTCAGAAATGTACCAGTTAGCTGAATGTAGTCATTTACAATCAATGGAAGAGAAATTAATAAGGTACAGGGTCACACTATGAAAAGTGGCTAGTGAATGTCTTGGAACAGTAGTTTGTGAAGGCAGGAGGAAAAAGACAGCTTGGTGGAATGAAACAGTCAAGACAGCCTGTAAAAAGAAAAAGAAGGCATTTCAAAAATGGCTCCATACTAGAAATCGGATAGACGGAAACACATGTTAAAGAAAGAAACAAAGCCAAACAGTTAATTGCAGATTCCAAGGAGAAATTATGGGAAGACTTTGAAAATAAGCTATAAACTACGGGTCAAGCCATGGGAAAACCATTATGAAGCATAATCAGCAGTCTTTGAAAGGGAGGGAAGAAGGGATTAACAAGTGTTTTGGACAGGGCAGGAAAGGCGCTAGTCAATCCTGTGGATGCCTTGTGCAGATGGAAGGAATATTTTGAAGCATTCCTCAAGGTAGATGAAATATTCAATTATGTGTCAGATTTTGAGGTAGAACAGGATAGGAATAATGATGACAACAGCATCACATTTGAGGAAGTGGAGAGAATGGTCAATAACTGCAGTGCAATAAAGTGGCTGGGGTAGATAAATACTCATGGAATACAATGGAATGTAAGGTCTCAAATGGTTACACAGGATAACTGAAATGGCGTGGGAGTAGGGACAGGTCCTGTTTGACTGGACAAAAGCAGTAATCATGCCAATTTTCACACATGAAAACAAAAGATTGTAACAACTACAAAGGTATCTCCTTAATTAGCATTGTGGGCAAAATATTCTCAGATATTGTTGAAAGGAGAGTGTGAGTATTAGTTACAGAGAAACTGGATGGGAAACTGTGTTTTTAGACTTCTTAGAGACTGTTAGGCCCAGATCTTTAGTTTACGGCGTACGATGGAGAAATGCTATGAGTGGAACAGGGAATTGTATCTATGTTTTATAGTTCTAGAAAAGGCTTATGACCGTGCTCCTAGGAGGAAGGTATTGTCAGTTCTACAAGATTATGGAATAGGAGGCAAACTTCTGCAGGCAATTGAAGGTCTTTACATAGACTGTCAGGCAGCAGTCAGAGTAGATGGCAAATTAAGTTCATGGTTTAGGGTAGTTTTGGAGGTAAGACAAGGCTGTAACCTGTCATCAATGTTGTTCATACTATTGATGGATCATATGTTGAAAACAGTAGACTGGCAGGATGGGATTACAATAGATGAAAACAAAATAAACAGTTTCTCATATGCAGATGACTTCGTAGTGATGGCAGAGTCTAATATTTCAGAGGTGTAAGGGTTACTATATGAAGATCAGCATCTCCAAAATGAAAGTATTGTCTGTAGGAAAGAGAGTTAAACAGACTGAGTGCCAAATAGGAAGAACAAAGTTAAAACAGGTGGACAGTTTTGAGTACCTAGGATGTATTTTCTCACAGGATGGAAACATAGTGAAAGAACTTTAATCAAGGTGTAGAAAAGCATACACAGCAAGTGCTGAGTTAGATCTAAATTCTTCTGCAAGAAGGAAGTCAGTACCAAGATTAAGTTAATAGTGCATTGCTCAGTTGTATGACCAACTTTGTTATATAGGAGTGAAAGCTGGGTGGATACTGGTAACCTTATTAATAAGGCTGAGGTTACAGATATGAAACTGGCAAGGATGATTGCAGGTACTAATAGATGGGAACAAGGGCAGGAGGGTTTCCATAACAAAGGAAATCAAAGAAAAACTGGGAATGAACAGAATAGTACATTGTCCTTGATGGCGAGTGTTCATCAGAGACTATGGTATCATCAGGGGTGCCCCAGGGAATTTGGTAGGACTGGCATTACTTTCTATCTGTATACATGATCTAACAGTGAGTGGGTTGCAATCTGCACCTGTTTGCTGATGACACTGTGGTGTACAAGAAAGTGTCATCATTGATTGACTGTAGTAGGATACAGGATGATCTGGACCAAATTACTAAGTGGTGTGAGGAATGGAAACTAGCACTAAAAATAAAGAAGTGTAAGGTGATGCAGATGAGTAGCATAAACAATCCCGTAATATATGAATGCAGCATTTGTAATGTGCTGCTTGACAGTCACGCCAATTGAACACCTAGGCATAACTCTGCACAGCAATATGAAATGGAACAAGCATATAAGGGCAGTCATGGGGAAGGTAAATAGGAGACTTCACTTTATTGGGAAAATTTTGGGAAGGTGTGGTTTGTTTAAAGGAGACTCCATGCAAAACACTTGTGCGACCATTTCTTGCGTATTGTCCAAGTGTTTCTAAGCCCTGCCAGATCATTCTAAAGGAGGACATAAAGGCAGTTCAGATCAATGCACAAGTGTTACTGAAATGCTTCGGGAGCTCATCTGGGACTTGCTGGAGGAATGGCATTTTTTTTAGAAACACTGCCGAGGAAATTTGGAGAGCCAGCATTCGAGGCAGACTGATTCTACTGCCGCCAACTTATATTTCACATGAACAACAAGGATAAGATCAGAGACATTAGGGCTCGTATGTAAGTATACAAGTATTTGATTTTCCCTCGTTCTATATGGGAGTGGAACAGGAAAGCAAGTAACAATTAGTGGAGCTGCGTACCCTCCACCACACACCTTTGGTTGTATTGTGGAGTATGCATGTAGATGTTGATGAAGCAGTTAGAGTGAATAGGCTGAAATGGTGGGGTCATGTTACATGCATAGGAGGAGCAAGGTTAGCGAAGAGGCTCAGGGGTTTGGCAGTAGAGGGTAAGACGAGTCGAGGTAGCCCAAGGAGGAAGTACTTAGATTTGGTCTAGAATGATTTTGAAGTAAAAGGGTTAACATTAGATGAGACATCAATGTTAGCATTGGATAGGGGATTATGGAGGAATCTTATTAGGGAAAGGGGATTATGGAGGAATCTTATTAGGGAAACTATGATCCAGATTAAACACTGAAAGGCATAGTCAGTCTCTAATGATGATGAACTGTCACACCTGTGAAATTTTGAAAACGGCTATCAGTAAAAAGCAAGGAAAAAAAAAACCATTTTTACATGTTCTGGCTTAATAAAACTAATAATACTTCTGGGTTAAGAAGTATAATAATTCATGCTTTAAATAGGGTACTTCAATGAAATCCCTTCTACTAACACCATATGCCACTGATTTAAACATGAGCATAACAATTTTAAAAATAACCCATGTTATGTAGCATTATGCTACATTTGTTTGGAGCATTCATAACAGGACTTTTAACAAAGCACGTTGGGATATATGCCCATTTTCTGGCCTTACTGAAACTCCCATTACCACTGTTGCATAATGATGAATATGAATGTAATTAGTCTATCATTTTCTTTCCCAAAACTTTTGTTATTCTTTTTTCTAACTTGACTAGTTGAAGTCATTTTCTGTTATTTGTTGTCACAGAAGTTTGTTTAATTAGCAAATATTAATTAATTTGTGTCAGAGGCATATAGTTAAAGTTCAGATAGTATGCTAATTAGTATTTGTGTAAAAATTAATTAAATTCTTTTCTCATAATATTGCTGCGAGAGACCATGAACACCGACTGCTGGCGTAGCGCAGGGGTTAGCGTCATGGACTGCGGTGCTGAAGGTCGCCGGTTCAATCCCGCCCACCGGCAAAAATTTATTTCTTTGTAATTAACAATTCCAGAAGGTTCTACATCTTTCTTATGTTCACTTGTAAATTCTACTTGTTTCTTATGTTAACTGTTGTTCTAATTTCTGGTATATTCTGTCTGTGTATAAACAGCACAGCACTTTGCCTGAGATGCAGTCAGTGCTGCGTGTATGTTAAGTTCATAATAAACGTGCTTTCAGTGTAAGTGCTGTGTTCAGTTGCCTTCGAAGTCAAGCCTGCTTCCATTGCAACGCGACAATATTAAAGTAGGCATTACTGTGTTTCACAAGTAATGTTAGCAAAGTTTTGTTCTCATTAGTTTCTGTATAATTACCATTAATTACGAAAGTATTGTTGATGAATTTATTTTGTTAAACAAAAATGAAATACTATTAATTGAAGCAATACTTGTATGTCAATTTAATCAGTATTATTTACACTTTCTTTTACTATAGCCAGTTGCATGTAATTGTTTTCTTTTCCACTATAATTAATTTAATGTACATAATTAACAATTTCCAGTATCACTGTTTGAAATATGCAAATAGGATGTGTTCGTGTTATGTAATTTAATATTGTTTCGTCCTTAATCTGATGCACAATCCATCTCAGACCTGATTATTGTTTCGGTCGCGTTCTGAGGTATAATCCACGCCTGTTTGAACTGTAATTTTGAACAATTATGTACTAGATCTTCCATATTATAGTCAACGTCACCTACAAAGGCAGCCTAGTTTTCAGCCATTCTGCGCAACCCTCTCCATTACTGCAATGACAGCCAATAATGTTCATTCTGTAGGGGCATAGCTGGCCGTGAGTTACGGAATGTTTCTCCCACAGGTGCAACTGTTGGCACTTGGCCATAGGTCCTTCCCTCCATGCATCCACCATTGTTCGACTAATATAAATGGAAGCGCCTTCTTTTATGATGCCAGCTATAGTCGTGTGGAAAGTGTCGGTATTACGAATGGACTATTAATATTTGTGGCACATTAAGATGTACACCTCGAACTTTTGTATTCCACACACAAACTGTGTAAATTCATATTATTGATGTGTAGAATGTGCATATCTGGTCAATTTAAGTGTAACTGATGAGACTTGTACGCTGGCCATAAATGGGGACAATTAGGCACTAATAACAAATCATTAAAGTGTCAAAGAACTGCAATTCTGTGTGTTGCCTACGTTATTTGTAGCAGATTAGTTTTGCTCCATAAAATTTCAGCCAGCCGCTACCGAGAGCAACGAACAACAAGATCATGAAGAATCATCGATCTACGACCTGGTAATGTCACAAACAGTCCTTGATAAATTAAACAGTCATCATATAACACAGACAAGAAATAATATAATAAGCACTGCAAATGTTTTTGTCACAACATATACCAAAACTCTCTTCAATTTTTCTTCATGTGACTTAAAACAAGTTCACATTCTGCATTGCTTTGCGGTATGGTGAGAATAGAGAGCGTTATTGTGGAAATTTGGTTACACTTAAGAAGTGCACCAACTCCATGAATGTTTGATATCTGTGCCCAACTGTAATCACTTGCAGCACCTTGATTTGCAACCGAAGAGTCAAATACCTGAAGAGATGTGAACTTCCTTAACCTCAATCACCACTTAACCTTAAGTTTCATTGTCTTCCTTACATAATGTAAAATTTCGACCAGGAACGCTTTTGTTCAGTGACTTTGCCGATGGAAGCATTTGCGCATGCCACGCCAGCGTCCCACTGGCCCAGGAGGTGGAGAGGGAGCCAGCAGGAAGCACCAAAACTTTCACCTTCGCCACCAGCTGCCACGCCACTTTCTCATGCTCCAGGAGGGAACCTGGCAAATTGCTGTGGCTTTCTCGTAAGAACCAGCCTGTTTGAGGAGCGTGCAGATAAATGGCGATAGCAGACACAGAGAAGAGATGCCCCTACAACAAAATGGGCACAATAGTGCGAGTGAGTGAGTGAGTGAGTGAGTGAGTGAGTGTGTGTGTGTGTGTGTGTGTGTGTGTGTGTGTGTGTGTGTGTGTGTGTGTGTGCGTGCGCGTGCAGAGAAAGCCCTTGTTTGCAGATACCATAGGTTTCGTAAAAAAGAGTGGTGGAATTGCAGATAAACCACGGACCACTGCAAATGAGAAGAAGACAACAAAACCCCTGCAGTCCCACGTGTGTGAAGGCCTGGCTTGCAGTATAGATGAAGTGCTTCCACCAAACAATGTTTCTGGCCAGGGAGAAAGATTATGATAAATGACATACCAGACAGGCTTAACACAGACAGCTGCCACGAAGAACTTTTTTTTCCAAACAAAGAAGGAATGCAGAAGATAAAAACAACACACTTTAAATGTCGGAAAGACGTCAGTTTGCAAGTCTTGCCTCAGCCACAGAAAATTTCCACTGGGGACAGAGGCATGGACATGAAAACAGTGCTCAGCTATTGGATGACATTGTAAAACCAACCCACCAATCACAGAGCTAAAGAAACGCAAAATTCGAGGAGATGCTGTAGCATAGACTGAAGGGACTTGATGAGAAACCACCAAAGTAGACACTTTATGCGACACCGGAAAAGCAAGAAGACATGCAAGTGGCTCCCACCTTGGCAGACACAGCACTTTGACTGTGAAGCTTTCGCTAGGGGGTCGCGTCGCACCATATATCTCCAGAGCCGGGGAGTGCAGAATAGTTGTGTGCTATGCTGCAGCGACTGCTGCCACAGCTGACACACCGCACTGTGCCAATCCAACGCCTGATGCACACATCAAGTTAATGATTGTGAGACAGGAAATTACCTTCCCCTTCCCTGTTCATAACTGAGTCGTGTCCATGTTCAGTCAAATCCGCCCTGAGATCTTATTGTTTTGCAAGTCTTATTATAAATAAAACTAAATTTCTTGTGGTAATCCTCTTTGCAAACTGTTTAGTTCTGAAATCAATCCCTTGAGTCCAATTTCCCTGCTAGCTTAGTTCCATAATTTCTCATTATATTTTAATTTATTTTCCTGCAGAGTGGGGGTTATTCAGGGAGAGGTTTGATTTCCCAAAATAGTTTGGTAGCAAACTTTTCCAAGAAAATCACCGACTTTGTGAACAGAGAACATCACTCAAATGGTGAAAGAATATGATTTAAGTGGAGTGGAACAAAGAGTTTGAGGAGCAGAGGCTATCAACATCTACAATTTATATCAAAGAATGTTATCCCGGCTTTTAATTCAATTCCAATGATGATACAAACTTCAGACCCATCATGCCTTTGACCCATGAATAAAAGAAAAACTGTACGGAAATGGAGTGATTTTGAAATGTTAACATTTGGTATTTTTGTCCACTAAATTGTAAAATAACAGCATCCATCTGCAAAATTATAAAATACTGCAACTTCCATAAACTTTGCACATAAACTGTAAAAGTTGGCAGGTATACTTCATCTTCAAACAGGTGGGTGCCTTTGATACTGGGGGGTCGAGTAACTTGCCCTATCTTTGAACCTTACCCAAACCTCTCTCTCTTACCTCCCAATGGAAGGAACTATTATTTCCAAAAACTGGGATAGTGTCATATATTTTGTAGTGTTTATTGACAGCACTGATACTTTGCCTTGTATAGGTAAGTACTGGCCAATAATTCTTCCTACAAAAGGTTGTATATAGTCACTGGACACTGATGTAAACAGCAAATGTCCTTGTGGTGAATTGTTATTTATCCTCCATTATATCTTTGAAGTCTTTTGGAACACTGTTAGAAACTCCATGGTTTAGTGTGGCTTCAGTGTTCCAATCTTGGAATGCATCATGTAAGTAGTCAGAAGTTCAACAATGTTCTGAAGCTTTCAAGAATGAACAGAATTTCACGACACTCCATAAAAAATACGCAAGTGTGATATCTGGTGAACATTGAGGCACGTCGATATCATTTTTCTTTGGAAAATTTCATTCAAATAACTGCAGAGAGCAGTGGCTTAATGTAGTGAAGCATCATTGTGTTAGAAGTAAACTTCTTTAAAATTTTCAGCAGATGTAAGTCCTGACACCATGTAATTCTGAAGCATATTCAAATTGTTATCTCCTGTAATTGTTCCTTCAAAAAATATGGTCCAAATAATCTAATTAGTAATATTGCCCCACAAACACACTCACCAGGTTGATTTAGTTGTTGCTCTAACAAAATATCATTATTGTCAGTATACCACGAAGTGCTGTTACGTCTTAACTTGTCCGCTAAACTTAACAGTGTGCTCATAAAACAACATAATGTTATTGATTAGGTTGGAATCGAGTTTTTATTGGTCAAGCATCAATTTACAAAACTGAAGATGTCAATCTCTATCATCTTCATGTGACCCAAGTTATTTACATAGAACATAAAGTTTAAACTATTGTTTATGTAACGTTTTTGTACTGACCTCCATGATAAATCCAGTTCAGTTTATCATCATTTGACTGATTTTTGTGGACTTTGGGCCACAGCTAAACATACTTACAATTCATTTTCCTTAGTTTTGACTGTTATTGTTTAGCCTGATCCTGGTGCACCCACAACAGATCCACGTCACCTATTTAATTATGTCAAACTGTTTGTCTAGATAGTGGTTTTGATCTACACTATCTTCCTCTTTTATTAAATACTATAGTAGTACCTCTTTTATAGAATGTTTTTAATGCAAAATCCTTTGTAATATTTCTGAATGCATGCCTCACAGATTACACTTTCAACTATTCACTTGTTTATTACTGCATTGTATATACCACTTTCACAAGTCTTAATTATCACCATCTGGTAATAAATTTCTACTGCACTAGGTCTTGCTGTGACTTTTGTTTTCTTTTAACCAACCATCTGGTAACTTTTGTGACATCCTGTATTTTATAATTTTTCTGGGTTACATTTCTTGTGAAATTAAACAAAAGTAGAAAGACTCATAGACAAAAACCTTTTCAAAACAGTTTTACCAATTACATGAAAAAAAAAAAGTAAACAGAAATATGGAGAACTGCAACTACTGATAAACAGATGAATAAATTATAATGAAAACTGACTTCTACTAAAAAAGTAGGATAGTAAGCAAAAACTAATTTCATAAACTATTTAATATAATATGTCTGAAAAAATTAATGATGCAAGATCCACATAAAAGTTACAGAACGACTCCCAGAATAAGTAATAACAGACTTAAGAAACTGTTGATACACATCAAAAACAATGCACAGACAAATGGTGAAAAGAAGAAGATATGTTATTACAGTTGGGTGGAACAATTACTGGTAAATGTTCAATTTATCACCGTCTTAAGCAGGATCTAAATGTAAATAATCTTTGGAAGTTATAAATAATAACATACAATACAAAATTTATAATGACCCAATGGCAAAACCTTAGTTCAAGTACAGTAGATTAATGTAGAACAACGAGATATAATTATTATATTGACAGTTCCCACATTTAGATGTAATGGGAAACTAGACATACAATCAGTAGGGGAAAAATAAATAAATAAATAAATAAAATGCACCTAGCTTCCTTGGTAGCTTCCAGTGTGATGGTCCAGCCCACAATTGTAGCTCCTCCATATTAAAATACGAGTATTCCAGAGGCTTTGTTGACAAATGCTTTGTTATGTCAACAATTCTATCACGCGGCCTCTCCGATATGCATGCTGTTACACCAACAGCTGATTGGCAGTCATCCTCAACCTCTTCATAATCGGAACAAACACCTACGATAAAACAAATGTCAATTTATGTCTGTTAGTAGTTCCTCTTTCCAGAAACAAAGAACAATATAAATATTACATTGTGTAATGTATCAATTAACTTTATACACAATCAAATGACCTAAGTCTGCATCTGTAATCATTGCTTTTGAAACATATAGTGCTCATAGATATTTACATAACTATGGCTAGTATTAGAACATTAGAAACATGTCACTCATGCAACATCTACATACTGGCTATTCACAGTTATCTACTTTTTTCATATCCTTTAATGCAAATTTAACAGTTTTATTAATCAATACATTAATCCTTTCATATTCAGCTCTTTAAGTTTTCCAGTTCACTCAAGATTTATTGCTCAAACAGTGCATATAGAGCACATTATACAGTTACATTTACAGATCAATTGCTCAGGCGGTATCGTGGTATCAGGTGTTGAGTCAGGCTGAAATACCCATATTAGTACATGGTGTAGTCTCCAAAGGCAGCAATGCAGGTGCTGCTTCTGGCATCCATTTGATCACATAGATGGCAAATACTGTCTTGGGATACATTATCCCTTGCCTGCTCGATCTATTTGCACAGGTCTGCAAGAATTGTAGGTTGATGAGTAACACACAGATCACTTGAGCATGTGTGGGATAAGATGGCGCAACTGCAGAAAAGATTGTGCCTGTCAGAGAAGTTCCTGCAAGTCTTGCAGAACACCCCAAGTTTCAGTTGCAGTGTGTGTGTGTGTGTGTGAGCGTTATTCTGTTGGAACAACAGATCCTTTCCTGTTGCAGGAAGAGCAAAAGAATTAGTCTTACAACAATCTGCACATACTGAGCCTGGTCAGAGTTTTCTCCATAAACACCAAAGGTGAACAAGAGCTGTAGCTTATCGCACCCTAGGCTGCAAGGCCTGGTATGGGGGCAGTGTCTTTGACAAATATATTGTATGAAAAAGTGCTTGTCATGTCTATGTAGTACAGTAAAACCTCATTATTACATACCCGGTTTTTAAGTTTTCCCGCCATTTACACCATTTTTTGTTGGTTCCATCAAATTTCCTATGTTCACAATGTTAATTCACTCCCCATTTTTGCATTGACATATCTACACTTTTCCCACGTTTTACACTTTTCAAACGCATGTTCGTGAAGAAAAAATGACATAATCTATATAAATTGACACTGGCATGACTTTCGCCTTACAATATAGCGCTTATAAATTTTTCGCAGTCGAGTTTCTTGACACTTGGCATTTATTCAAACGTATATTTCGTGTTTTGTTGTTGGCAGTATGCGTCTAGTTGACTTACGATGTGCCAATTTGTGGCGGTGTAGTTCCTCTTTTCCACCAGCTTCTTTGCCAGAGCACCTGGCGTGTACTCAAACAATCAGAAACAGTTGTTTTGTTGACGTGAGAGTAAAGAGTTGCATTGTTTTTGATACATATTTCTGATTAATAAAGAATGTTATCTGTTAAAGTTGGGTACCATAATACCCACAAGATGCCGATCTTATGCAAACATCACAAAAATACTTATGCATTTATTTGCACTCGAGAATGCGAATAAATTGTCTAATATCATCATGTGAAACATCGAGGAGAAAAAAAAAAAAAAAAAAAAAAAGAATGGAACTTTAGGAGTTTTACTACATAAATAATTAATGCTAGTAAAAGGCTGTAATTTTCAAAATGTGTTACATAGCCCAGCAGTGGCATCCTCGATTATAATGCATGAAAGTACATCAAAAATTTCTACTTCCCATAAAATTACCAGTTCTGCCTGGCACTTAAAATAGTAAAAATTTGGATAACCTTTATTGTATAATAAACTTCCTGGCGAGTATTTAGATGCCTATTATGTACATATATCACAAATAAACTACGAAAATGCAAGGCTGATCGAGTAAGCATATTTTACCATTTAAAACATTATTTCCTGCATTTTACGTTTTCCTGCATTTTACACCATTTCACTGAAGTCCCTTGAAAAGTGTAAAAATGAGGTTCTACTGTATGTGCAAATGACCATCACCTGCACACAGATAGAATCAACTTTCACTGCTGAAGACCATGGCCTGACAGTCCATTTTCCAAGTGAATCTCTGAGGGCACTAGTCAAGGTGTGTGTGTGTGTGTGTGTGTGTGTGTGTGTGTGTGTGTGTGTGTGTGTGTTCAGAACCTCAGTGTGCGGTGTCAGATATTTGTAGAGTCAAATGTGACCTTTTAAGGAGGTTGAGCCATGTAGGCTCGTATTTGCTTCCTTTCCTCTGCTACCCGGAACATGGTCATAATTTTGGGTAGTATGCGCGCGCTTGTTTTCACGAGATTCTGCTATTTGTTACATATAGTTTTCTTGTCTTTAAACATCTCGTTTCAGAAGGTGTAGCTTGAGTGCATGAGGCACCAGTGGTTTGTTTTGCTCGCACTTTGCCTGTATTCTGGTTCTGTATTCTGTCACTGTGTACCTGCGTCTGTGCAGTCATGGTGTTGAGTCCTTCAGGGTACTGATGTTTTCCAATTGTAAAAGATATTCTCTGTTTAAACTGAGGCTTTTTGGTATGTACTGTTTGCATTTCCACTGCCTGTCTGGAAGGTGTCTGTAATTTAAGTTGACGCCATTTTCCTTCCGCATTGTTGTTACTGCCCGGTGTGCGCGAAATTTGGATAGTGTTACTAGTGTGCTGGTACTTGTTGCACATCATTTCTAATTTGGATGTATTTTGGCCGGTTTGTTTTGGTTTGTGTGTAAGTGGCGACCATACCTTCCTTAACCACCTGGTATTCTCAAAACTTATCACTTGCTGAGCACTCTTACCTACCTTTGGTTACGGAATTAATTTGATTACTTACTTCAAGCCCTATCACATCTGCACATCCAGTGTATTGCCCGAGGAAAAGAAAGTCCCTGAATATCATGTTGGTTTCTATCTGAGACAAATAGGGCACACACAGACTAGCAGCCATTATTTTGGTGTTTGGGCGCCACCGAGTGGATTACCAGGAACCGAACAGTTACTGAGCTTCCGTTGTTATTTTGATTCAATGTTTCCATGATGTGTACTTTTTAATAGTTTGAGGCCAAAACGTAACATCATGTTTACTTGTTCTTTCTAAATTTGTGTTAAAATTAGTCATTCTAATGTTAGTTGTATGAAATGACTAATCTGAATTTAAAACAATTCCTGTTCTTTAATTGAATTCTGTCCTTCATACATATGTCGGCTTGTTATTTCATATTTTGAGTATTTGGTGCTGAATATTCCCCTTGGTACAGTTTTAAGGTAGCAAATGACTGATTTACTGGCATAAGCCGTTCCAAACTCATCATTTTTCCCCCTCTACCCAATTTTGTGCATTGCACTCTGTGTGGGAATTTCATGTTAGCATTACAACCAGGTTAACTGCATAATTGATGCAGCACACATCCAAATTGTGTGGCAGTTCTGCAAAAGGACCATCCCACCACTCAGAAGTCCACAATTGCCCCCCTTTCAAATCAGCGTAGTTGGTTATTAGAAGCCCAAGTGCATCTCCGTAGCATCACACTTGGTTGCATCACATGCTGATATTGCACTGGCTTTCATGGCTGTAAACATTCCTTATTAAAGGGCACTCAAAGATGGTTCTCTAGCAGCTATTTCACTATGCTGTCTGATTGCTACAGATGTCGAAACCTTGATCAGTACACATACTATCCCCTCATGTGAAATCTGCCATCATCAAATGAAAATCACCATCATCTTTCCAGGTGTACAATAACCTCTCCCCCTCCAGCCAACAGTATGTGTCATCATTATTCTCAAACTAGCATAAAAGTTTATGAAAATTTTACAAGATAATTTATGTTCTGTGAGGAGACTGTTACTACTCAGAAAGGAAGAAAATGAAGTATGACATACAACAAACAGCTGCACAATATCAGCCCCCATTTTTTAACCTCCTTAAATGATCTTCAGCGATTTCACGGACTGTTTCTAAAATAGTGTACTGTGATAACACCAGTAGATTAATCCAAAACAAAACTCAGCCATGTACCAAGTAACTCAACAGTCAACTGGTTCACAGCAAACACAAACTTTTTATTTGGAAACAACTACAACTGTGTGGATTGACAATTGTATGAGGTTAAACCAGAACACTGTAATATCTGTTATTATTAATTCCTTATTCACAAGATCAATTTATCAGCAGAAGAGCCATTGTCATGTGTCTTAATCTGCAAAAACACACATTTCTGTAATATGATGTAGCCTAGTGTTGCACAGATGCATTCACAAAATTAAAATTATAGGTGGTGTAGTACATATTGTATTCAGAAGAGCTATTGTTTTGCTGTAACTGACTCTTATTATATTGTTCTATCTAGTGTATTTGTTTTATTTTTCCTACAAACAGATATGCTATTTTCAGTCACAAATTTTTGTCAGTTATTTGCTAGCACTTAAAAAAAAGTCTTTTCTCAAAAAGAATATATAAGAGTTAATAGAGATAATTTTTATTTATTATTTTTGTGTGTATGCTAGACCTTAGAGAGTTGGGGTTAAGGCTTTGAAATTATAGCAGGATATACAAATCATCCACCCCCTATGAACCACAGACATTGCCGAGGTGGGGTGGCTTGCATGCCTCAACGATACAGATAAGCCATACCGTAGGTGCAACCACAGCAGAGGGGTATCTGTGGAGAGACCAGACAAATGTGTGGTTCCTGAAGAGGAGCAGCAGCCTTTTCAGTAGTTACAGGGGTAAAATATTCTTGAGGTAAAATTGTCACCCATTCGGATCTCTGGGTGGGGACTACTCAGGAAGATGTCGTAAAGAAAAACAAAACAGGCATTCTACAGATCGGAGCGTGGAATGTTCTAACCCTTAAACACGTAGGCAAAGGCACTGTCAAACAGAGCGGGCAGCCCCCGCAGGCACTGTGCTGCATTCTGCCTTACCTCATCAGTCAAACAGAAAGCGGTCACCCGCGCTGCCCGCTGCGTGCAGCGGGCCGGCTGTGGTTTTCTACAGAGACCGCAGCGGGCAAGCGGGAGCAGTGTGGCGGAAAACGGACAAACTGATCGATCTGGTGCATCCAAAGACATTCCTGTATGCCATACGTGAAGTAGAATACAAAAATGTGTCTAAGAAGACAGACAGTTGGAAGAAGATATGCAGAAGTCTGAATCAAACAAATATTAATTTCTTTTTCATAATTACAAACCAATGTATACCCACTTGTCTAATCCAAACAGTTACATGAAAATGAATTAAGCATAAATTGAAAATTAGAATACATTTCTGGTTGTGTTGCGCAAAATACAGTTAAAAAAAACTTAAGAAAAATAATGTGGTTGCACAAACATCAATGCAGATAGTGCAGAAGATAGTTGTTGGCTGCCAACTGTACATACACCTTGATACCAATACCTTGTTACTGGTTATTGACAAAATACGCAAGAAATTGGTTTCTGTTTCAGTCTTAGCGTATTCGAAAATGCATTAGCATGTAGGTTATCAATCTGCTCCTCTTGTTCAGTAGGCATGTAGCTCGCATTGCTGCGGAGGTAATTATTAGATAGCACGCAGCTTCCTTATATTTATTTACAGCATCAGTTTGTAGGTCTCTTGGCCCTAAACAGAATCACCATTTTTCAACAAGAATTTCCACTACATGCCGTCTCTTGCAGAGGTATTTATTGTAAATGGCCTTTTGAGGATCTTCCGAGGCTGCAGCTTTAGGAAAGGGGCATATTAAATAATTCTGCAATTTAAACCATCACCTAACACGCGAGGCACAGGAGTGCTTGTATCCTGCAATGGCTTTCGAGGCAGAATATTTTCTCCTTGTATAAATCCGTGGAGAAATGTAGTGTCTTAAAAAATAACACTGTCACTGTGTCTGCTCTAGCTGCCCACAGCAAAACCACAAAGATGTCATCATCATCATCAACAACAACTACAAACGAGACAACAGATTTTTTTATAACAATAATACTTGAGTCACTCTTTTCTTGGACATTTTATCCGTACATGCTTTTTATGTAGCAGTTATCGAGACATTCGAAAATAATTGAAAAAACTGTCTTCACACAATCAAACCTCTTTGCAAAGACGATGAAATTCACCTTATTCTTCTCGTTTCATATTAATTTCATGAACTTATTTTCCTCGCTTCCTTGAAGCAAGAAAAATGAGAAGTAGAAATTCCTCCTCGTCTGAACTACTGTTCATGTTTATAAGCTCCGCAACTGACTTACACACTACAAGCGCCAGTCAACTACCAGAACGCCGAGCGCTGCCCGCGCCGTGTCTGACTGCTGCAGAACGCAGCAGACAACAGCACGTTCTGCCCACACGGGCTGCCCGCTCTCTGTTTGACGGAGCCTTAAGTTAGAAAATTTGAAAAGATAAATGGATAGGTTTAAGTTAGATATGGTAGGGATTAGTGAAGTTCAGTGGCAGGCTGAACAGTATTTCTGGTCAGATGAGTACAGGATTATGAACACAAAATCAGTTGGTGGTAACATGGAGTAGGTCTGATAATGAATATGAAAATAGAAATGCGGCTAATTTACTGTGAACAGTATAGTGAACGTATTATCATAGCAAAGATACACACAAAACCAACACCGACCACAGTAGTACAAATTCATATGCCAACTAGCTCTGCCAATGATGAGGACATCAAAGAAATGTATGAGGAGTTAAAAGAAATTATTCAGAAAATTAAGCGAGACTAAAACTTTATTGTTTTTGGAGGACTGGAACTCGGTAGTAGAATAAGGAAGAGAAGGAAATGTTGTAGGTGAATATGAACTGGAGAAAAGAAATGAATGAGGAGATCACTTGGTAGAATTTTGTGCAGAGCACAATTTAATGATCACCGACACTTGGTTTAAACATCATGAAAGAAGGCTGTATACGTGGAAGAGAGAAGGAGACACTGGGTGGTGCCAAATTGACTTTATAATAGTAAGGAATATATTTAGAAACCAGGTTTTAAACTGTAAGACATACCAAGGGGGAGATATAGACTCTGACCGTAACTTATTGGTAATGAACTATAGATTAAAACTTAAGAGATTGCAGAAAGATAGTAAAGTTATGAGACGGAACCTGGACAAACTGAAGGAACCAAAGGTGTTTGATGGTTTCAGAGGGAGCATTAGGCAAGGATTACCTGAAACGGGGGAAAGTAATACAGTAGAAGAAGAATGGGTAACTCTGAGAGATAGGGTAGTGAAGGCTGCAGAGGATCATATAGGCAGAAGGACATGGCCTAATAGAAATCCCTTGATAACACAGGGTATACTGTACTTAATTGATGAGAGGAGAAACTATAAAAAGGCATCAAGTGAAGCAGGCAAAAGGGGACTACAAACATCTGAAAAATGAGACTGACAAGAAGTGCAGACTGGCTAAGCAAGAATGGCTAGAGGACACATGCAGAACCATAGAAGAATGTATAACCAGGTAAGGTAGATATGGCCTACAGGAAAATAAAAGAAATATTTGGAGAAAAGAAAAGCAGCTGTATGAATATCAAGAACTCAAGATGGAAAACCAGTACTAAGCAAAGAGGGAAAGGCTGAAATGCGGAAGGAATATATAGAGGCGCTGTACAAAGGAAATAAACTTGAAGGCAGTATTCTAGAAATGGAAGATGAAGTGGAGGAAGAGGAGATAGGAGATACGATACTGCAAGAAGAATTTGACAGAGCACTGAAAGATCTGAGTCGAAACGAGTCCCCTCGAATAGATGATATTCCATCTGAACTGCTGATATTGTTAAGGTGAGCTAGTCATGAAGAAATTGTTCCACCTGGTATGCAAGATGTATGAGACAGGGGGAATACCCTCCGACTTCCAGAAGAACATAGTCATTACAATTCCAAAAAAAGCAAGTGCAGACAAATGTGAAAATGACAGAACTATCAGTTTAAGTCATGGTTGCAAGACACTAATATGAACTATTTACAGATGAATGGAAAAACTGATGGAATCCAACCTTGGGGAACATCAGTTTGGATTTATGAGAAATGTAGGAACAGTGGAGGGAATACTCACATTACGACTTATCTTACAAAATAGGCTAAGGAAAGCAAACCTACGTTTTTAGTACTTGTAGATAGCTTTTGACATTGTCGACTGGAATAAACTCTTTCAAATTCTGAAGGTAACAGGAGTAAAATATAGGGAGTGAAGCACTGTATTCAACTTATACAAAAACCAGACAGCGGTTATTAGAGTCAAAGGGCATGAAAGGGACGCAGAGGTTGGGAAGGGAGTAAGACAGGGTTGTAGCCTTTCCCCAATGTTGTTCAATCTATACATTGAGCAAGCAGTGAAGGAATGCAAGAAGAAATTTGGAGAGGGTATTAAAGTGCAGGGAGAAGAAATAAAAATTTCACGGTTTGCCAATGACATAGTAATTCTGTCAGAGACTGCAAAGGATCTGGAAGATCAACTGAAGGGAATGAAAAGTGTCATGAAAAGAGGGTATAAGATGAACATCAACAAGATTAAAACATGGATAATGGAATGTAGCGTCAGAAAGTCAAGCGATGCAGAAGTAATTAAATCAGGTAATGAGACAATAAAAGTAGTACACGAGTTTTGTTATTTGGGTAGCAAGATAACTTCTGATGGGAGAAGTAAAGAAGATATAAAATGCAGAATGGCCATGGGAAAAAAGCTTTTCTGAAGAAGTGAAATTTGTTGAAATCCAATATTGATTTAAATGTTGGAAAGTCCTGTCTGAAAGCTTTTGTCTGGAGCGTGTCATTGTATGGGAGTGAAAGATGGATGATAAGGAGTTAAGGTAAAAAGATGATAGAAGCTTTTGAAATGTGGTGCTACAGACAAATCATGAAAATTAGATGGGTAGGGTAGATCATGTAACTAATGAGGAGGTGCTTAACCGAATTGGGGAGAAAAGGAGTTTCTGCCATACCCTGACTAAGAGAAGGGATAGATTGGTGGGACACCTACTGAGACATCAAGTAATCATCAACTTAGCATTAGAGGGGAGTGTGTGTGTGGTAAAAATCATAGAGGGAGATCGAGGGACGAATACAGTAAGCAGATTCAAAAGGATATAGGTTGCCGAACTTATTCTCAGATGAAGATACTTGCTCAGGACAGGGTAGCGTGGAGAGCTGTATCAAACCAGTCTGCCGACTGAAGAACACAACAACAACAACAACAACAACAACCACCAACAACAGATAAATCATAAATTCATGTTATATTAGGTATTGCTTTCTTAGTCTTTGGTTGAATTTTGCATTTTACTACTATCTTTGACCAATGGGAGCTTTCCGTTTTCCAGTGTTAAAATGTAAATAAAATAATCTATAATTTTTGTTTTGTTTTTAAATTGGTTTAACTGTTCAATAAATTATTTTCTTTGCTTGTTGAGTTGATACATACTTCAATTCCAATATATGGCTGTTGGCTGTTACTGTATACTTTGTCTGCAATTCCACAAAACAGCACTTCGATTCAAATATGAATATGCTAGAGATACCAATCAACACAATTAATAGCAGACACCAGCCTGTCTCTTGCAAATATAATATAACCTCCAGGACAAGCACTGATATGCAGAAGCAACAACTTCAGTACGGGCCACATTATCAGGAATTGTGAGATGCAAGAAGTGCCAAAAGATAGAGTAGACGCATACAATAGGTATAGAATTGATGACATTGTCAATGAAGCACTGCTTTGTAACTAAAACTGCTACCTACAGTTAATGACAAAAGAATTATGTATTAGGCTTACTATAAAGATTCTGTTGATTATTTCAGGTGCAGGTACAGAACTGAGGGAAAACCTTTTGGACAGAACAGAATAATACCCCATTGGACTTAATATTCTACTTTATTTATGTGATGTTTTCTTTTTTTGCCTGTATAGTAATGCACAAAACAAAATTACTATAGTTTTATCAACAACAAGCAATTAAAGTACCATATGCTACGTACCCACTCCCATGAACCACAGACATTGCCGAGGTGGGGTGGCTTGCGTGCCTCAACGATACAGATAGCCGTACCGTAGCTGCAACCACAGCGGAGGGGTATCTGGGGAGAGGCCAGACAAACGTGTGGTTCCTGAAGAGGGGCAGCAGCCTTTTCAGTAGTTACAGGGGCAATAGTCTGCATGATTGACTGAGCTGGCCTTGTAACATCAGCTAATGTGGCTTTGCCACACAGCTACTGCGAATAGCTGAAAGCAAGGGGAAACTACAGCCGTTACCTTTCCCGAGGACATGCAGCTCTACTGTATGAACATATGATGATGGCATCCTCTCGGGTAAAATATTCCGGAGGTAAAATAGTCCCCCATTCGGATCTCCGGGCGGGGACTACTCAGGAGGATGTGATCATCAGGAAAGACAATACTGGCATTCTACGGGTCGGAGCGTGGAATGTTAGATCCCTTAATCGAGTAGGAAAGTTAGAAAATTTAAAAAGGGAAATGGATAGGTTGAAGTTAGATATAGTGGGGATTAGTGAAGTTCGGTGGCAGGATGAACAGGATTTCTGGTCAGGTGAGTACAGGATTATAAATACAAAATCAATTGGGGGTATCACAGGAGTAGGATTGATAATGAATAAGAAAATAGGAATGCGGGTAAACTACTATGACCAGCACAGTGATCGCATTATCATTGTCAAGATAGATACGAAGCCAACACCGACAACAGTAGTACAGGTTTATATGCCAACTAGCTCTGCCAATGATGAGGAAATCGAAGAAATATATGAGGAGCTAAAAGAAATTATTCAGACAATTAAGGGAGAGGAAAACTTAATTGTTATGGGAGACTGGAATTCGGTAGTAGGACAAGGAAGGGATGGGAAGATAGTAGGTGAATATGGTCTGGGCAAAAGGAATGAAAGAGGAAGCCGCCTGGTAGAATTTTGCACAGAACATAATTTAGTTATAACAAACACCTGGTTTAAGAATCACAAAAGAAGGTTGTATACGTGGAAGAGACCAGGAGACACCGGGAGATACTAGATAGATTTTATAATGGTGAGACATAGATTTCGGAACCAGGTTTTACAGTGTAAGACGTACCCAGGGGCAGATATAGACTCTGACCATAACTTGTTGGTTATGAACTGTAGGCTGAAACTGAAGAAACTACAAAAAGGTAGGAAAATAAGGAGATGGGACCTGGATAAATTGAAGGAACCTGAGGTTCTTAAAAATTTCAGAGGGAGCTTTAAGGCAACAATTGACAGAAACTAGGGAAAATAAAACAGTAGAGGAGGAATGGGTAAAATTGAGAGATGAAATAGTGAAAGTAGCAGAGGACAAAATAGGTAGAAAGGCAAGACCTACAAAAAATCCTTGGATATCACAGGAGATACTAAATTTAATTGATGAAAGGAGAAAATATAAAAATGCAGTAAATGAAACAGGCAAAATGGAGTACAGACGACTAAGAAATGAGATTGACAGGAAGTGCAAAATAGCTAAGCAGGAGTGGCTAGAAGGCAAATGCAAGGATGTAGAAGAATGTATAAATAGGGGAAAAATAGATACAGCCTACAGGAAAATAAAAGAAACATTTGGAGATAAGAAAAACAGCTCTATGAATAGCAAGGACACGGAAGGAAAACCAGTTCTCAGCAAAGAAAGGAAAGCTGAAAGGTGGAAAGAGTACATAGAGGGGTTCTACAAAGGAAATGAACTTCGAGACAATATTGTAGGAAGGGAAGAGGATGTAGATGAAGATGAAATGGGAGATACTGTACTGAGAGAAGAATTTGACAGAGCCCTGAAAGACCTAAGTCGAAACAAGGCCCCTGGAGTAGATGATATTCCCTCAGAGCTACTGAAGTCTCTGGGAGAACCAGTCATGACAAAATTGTTTCAACTGGTGTGTAAGATGTATGAGACAGGCGAAGTGCCCTCAGACTTTAACACGAATTATATACAGAAGGATGGAAAAACTGGTAGAAGCCAACCTCGGGGAAGATCAGTTTGGGTTCAGGAGAAATGTAGGAACTCAGGAGGCAATACTCACTTTACGGCTTATCCTAGAAGATAGATTAAGAAAAGGCAAGCCTACATTTCTAGCTTTTGTAGATTTGGAGAAGGCTTTTGACAATGTTGATTGGAATAAACTCTTTAAAGTTCTGAAGCAAGCAGGAGCAAAATATAGGGAGCGTAAGGTTATTTACAACTTGTACAAAAACCAGACAGTGGTTGTCAGAGTTGAAGGGCATGAAAGGGATGCAGTGGTTAGGAAGGGAGTGAGACAGTGTTGTAGCCTTTCTCCAATGTTATTCAATTTGTACATTGAACAAGCTATAAAGGAAAGCAAGGAGAAATTTGGTGAATGAATTAAAGTTCAGGGGGAAGAATTAAAAACATTGCGTTTTGCCGACGACATATTAATTCTGTCAGATACAGCAAGGGACCTTGAAGAGCAATTGAACGGAATGGACAGTGTGCTGAAAGGTGCATATAAGATGAAGATTAACAAGAGCAAAACAAGGGTAATGGAGTGCAGTGTAAGAAAATCAGGTGATGCTGAAGGGATTAGATTAGGTAACAAAGCAATAAACGAGGTAGATGAGTTTTGTTACTTGGGCAGTAAAATAATAAATGATGGTCGCAGTACAGAGGATATAAAATGCAGAATGGCAATGGGTAGAAAAGCGTTCTTGAAAAAGAGAAATTTGTTAACATCGAATATTGATTTAAGCCTAAGGAAGTCCTTTCTGAGGGCATTTGTATGGAGTGTTGCCTTGTATGGGAGTGAGACATGGATGATAAACAGTGCAGACAGGAAGAGGATTGAGGCTTTTGAAATATGGTGCTACAGAAGAATGCTGAAGAGTAGGTGGGTGGATCGCGAAACTAATGAGGAGGTACTGAACAGAATTGGGGAGAAAAGAAATCTCTGGCATACCTTGACTAAAAGAAGGGATAGATTGGTGGGACACATTCTTAGACATCAAGGAATTGTGAATTTAGCATTAGAGGGAAATGTGTGGGGTAAAAATCGCAGAGGAAGACCAAGAGATGGATACAGTAAGCAGATTCAGACAGATGTAGGTTGCCGTTCTTATGAGGAGATGAAGAGGCTTGCTCAGGATAGGGTATTGTGGAGAGCTGCATCAAACCAGTCTCCGGACTGAAGACCACAACAACAACATGCTAGGTACCACTGAAACCTGATATACATCAGCAGGTGGAGAGGAGTAATGAAGGATATTTTTAAACAATGGAAATACCTTGACAGATTCAACAATATTTTGGGAAGGATATGTTGCTACTCGCCACAGAGATGCCCAATGAGCCACAGAAAGGTACACACAACAGAAAACAAAAATAAAGCTAAAGTTCTCAGCTGTTAAGCTTTTGTCTGCCAGAGAACATGCACAAACACACATGCCATCTCCGGCCCCCTCCTCGTTACCTTGACCAACAACATCCTTACCCACAATTACTTTTCCTTTGAAGGCATCACCTACAAACAAATTCGCAGCACAACCATGGGCACCCATATGGCACTTTCCTACGCCAACCTGTTCATGCGCCATCTAGAAAAATCCTTCCCGACTACCAAGAATCCCAAACCCCTCGTCTGGTTCAGGTTTATTGATGATATCTTCATAATCTGGACTAAAGGTGAGGGCATACTATCCATCTTCCTTCAAAACCTCAACAGCTTCTCATCCACTCACTTCACATGGTCTTATTCAACTCAACAAACAACCATCCTCAATGGTGACCTCCACCTCAAAGGTGGCCTAATCAGTGCCTCCGTCCACATCAAACCTACCAACCATCAGCAATACCTCCATTTCGACAGCTGCCACCCATTCCACAACAAAAAGACCCTTCCATACAGCCTAGCCATCTGTGGTCGTCGCATCTACAGTGACAATCTATCCCTTTCCAAATAAGCCAAATGCCTCACTGAGTCCTTCACAGTCCGTCTAGACACCCACCACCTTCCCTACACCCACCGACAGCCACAACGGAGCATCGCCCTCGTCACCCAATACCATCCACGACTGGAACAGTTAAACCACGCACTCCACCAGGGTTTCGATTAACTTTCATCCTGCCCTGAAATGAGAAATACCCTACCCAAAATCCCCCATACAGTCGTGTTTCATCGTTAACCAAACCTACGTAATATCCTTGTCTATCCCTACTCCCATCCCCTTAAATGGCTCATATCCCCGCAATAGACCTAGATGCAAAACCTTTCCTCTCCACCATTCCACCACCACCTACTACAGTCCTGTCACAGGCAATTCTTATCCCATAAAAGGCAGGGCAACATGTAATAGCAGTCATATTGTATACAAACTAAGATGCAAACACTGTGCAGCTTTCTACATGGGCATGACCAGCAACAATCTGTCTGTCCGGATGAATGGCCACTGTCATACTGTGACAAGGAGACAGTTGGGCCATCTCTATTGCAGAGCATGCAGCACTGTATGATGTTGCTCACTTTAATGACTGCTACACAGTCTGTGCCATATGGATCCTCCCCACAAACACCAACTTGTCTGAATTGCACAGATGGAAACTCTTCCTACAATATATCCTATGATTCCGCAATTCCCCAGGCCTAAACCTTCACTAGTTCCTGCCCCCACCACTCTCCTCTCCCCTTCTTTTTCCTACCCACACTCCAGCTTATATATGTCTCCCTTTCCACCACATACTCCAGTCCCTTCCTATCTATCAGACAGCACTGATGTATGGCTCCATCCCTACCGGCATCCCTTCCCTCTAAATACATGCGGCATCTATTTCGAAAGAACAGATGTCACTTCTCATCCTGCAGTAGAAGTTTTCATATTCACAGAATATATGACTTCAACTGCGAATGGGCAAAGCTGAATATGTGTACCCAGCCGGGATTCGAACCCGGGTCTCCTGCTTTCTAGGCAGTTGCACTGACCCCTACATCACTTGGGACACAGTGATCACTGCACCTGCAAGGACTACCTAAGCACGTCTCACTGGAAATTTGTGTCTGACGGGACACAATGGGATATGTCATTATTTGTTTTGCTCCTGATTCTGAGGTTTGTGAACTAACACATCAGATGGACAACCCAACACCTGTGGAGATAATGTAAGTAAAGAAAATAAGGTGTTTAAAAGGCAGCAATTTTTATTTACTTATTTATTTTGTCAAAAAGGATGTTTTCTGTAAACTTCACTAGCAGTTTTTTCCGGGACTTGCTTCATCAAATCTGTTTATTTCAGCTCACTGTCAGATGAACGTGATGATGGCATCCTCTTGGGCAAAATATTTTGGAGATAGAGTAGTCTCCCATTCGGATGTCCATGCCGGGACTACTCCGGACACTGTCTCTATCAGGAAGGATAACACTGGCACTTTATGGATCGACGTGTGGAATGTTAAATCCCTTAATCAGTTAGGGAGGTTATAAAATTTAGAAAACGAAAGAGATAGGTTGAATTTAGATATTGTGGGAATTAGTGTCATTCAGTGGACAAATGAAAAGAATTTTTGCTCAGGTGAGTTTTAGAGTTATAAACAAAAAATCAGTTGAGGGTATCACAGGAGCAGCCCTAATAATGAAGAAGAATATAAGAATGTGGGTAAACTACTATGAACAGCAGAGTGTTATGAACCAAAGACTGAAATTGTAGAAAGATATAAAAATAAGGAGATGGGACCTGGGTAAACTGAAGGAACCTGAGATACCGAAGAGCTTTAGACAACAATTGACAGAATCGGGGAGGGGGGGGGGGGGGGAGATAACAAAATAGAAAACGAATGGGTAGCATTGAAAGAAAATAGTGAAGGCAACAGAGAACCAAATAAGTAGAAAGTCAAGACCTACAAAAAATCATTGGATATCACAGGAAATAGTAAATTGATGAAAGAAGAAAATATAAAATGCAGTAAATGAAGATGGTAAAAAGGAGTACAGACAAGTAAAGAATAAGATTGACAGGAAGTTCAAAATGGCTAAGCAGGAGTGGCTAGAGGGCAAATACAGACATGCAGAAGAATGTGAAACTAGGGGAAATATAGATACCACTTACAGGAAAATAAGAGAGAAACTGGGAGGTAAGAAAAGCAGCTGTATAAATATCAAGAACTCTAAAGCAAAAGCAGTTATGAGCAAAAAAGGTAAATTGGCTTTACAATGGAAATGAACTTTGAGGCAATACTGTAGAAAGGAAAGAGGAAATGGATGACAAAGAGATGGGAAACACTACACTTAAAGAAGAATTTGATTGATCTGTGAAATTCTTCTCTAAGTCGAAACAAGGCCTCAGGAGTCGACATTCCTTCTGCGCTACTGATAATTGCAGGAGAGCCAGCCACTGCAAAAATCTTTTACCTGGTGAGTAAGATGTATGAGACAGGCAAAATACCCTCAGACTTTAAAGAAAATTTAATAATCCCCATTCCAAATAAAGCAAGTGCTGACAGATGGGAAAATTATAGAACCACCAATTTAATAAGTCACTTTTGCAAAATTTTAATACCAATTATTTACAGAACACTGGAAAAGATGGTAGAAGACAATCTCTGGAAAGATTGGTTTGGATGTAGGAGAAATGTAGAAACACACGATGCAATATTCACTTGTCGACTTATCTTAGAAGATTAGGTTAAGGAAAGGCAAACCTACATTTCTAGTTTTGTAGATTTGGAGAAATCGTCTGATAATGTTGATTGGAATGCATTCTTTAAAAGCCTGCACAAACGAAATGTAGGGAACAAAGTTGTTTACAAATTTTACAAAAACAAGACAGCAGTTACAAGATATCTTTACAGGCAATTTTTACGCATCCCTACAGTTACCAGAATCCCTCATTTTGAAGTCCACTGATAGGTATGGAACTGTAAACATGACCCTGAAAGAGAATCCTCAATTTCTCCAAAATAAAAAAATTATAAAAGGGGGAAATTGCAGCTGAAAGATGGGGAAAAGTTCTAGCCCTGAATTGGAAGGACAAGAAGGACGTGGTACTTCTGTCAACTATCCACATTATGGATATGGTGGAGACTGAAAAAAGGACAAAGAAAATAATAAAGCCAAATATTGTGCTGGACTACAATGACACAACGGGTGGGGTGGATTCAGCCGATCAGAGAATAGTGTCATATCCAATACCCAGAAAGCAAGGCAAGAAATATTACAAGAAAATCTTTTTTCATTTGCTAGAAATTACTGTGCAGACTTCTTTATTTGGGGGGGGGGGGGGGGAGTACAAGGTAGTGTCATTTCTCTCAAGCCAGGCCATCCAGGACAAAAGCCCCACCCTCTTCAGTTGACGGATAGACATTTCCCACAAGTCAACAGAGAAGAAAAGAAATCCAACATGAGTGTGCAAAGTCTGCTCCAAGAAGCAGGAAGTTCATGGCAAGTGCACCCAAAGAGAAATGCGGTACTACTGCCCCTAGTGTCAGATCACCTTGTGCAATGCACCATGCTTCAGAATCTATCGTACATAAATGGACTTTTAATATATCCCAGTGTTTGATTATCATAACCCTTTCCAACCTGAGAAAAAAATTAAATCTCTACCCAAAATGTAGCAGTTTCCATGCATTAAAACCTCTAGATTCAGGTAAAAATACTTTTAAAAATTTCAAGATCATACTTTTTTCAAAAAGTGACTCGCATGATCATGCTACTCAAAATGAAAACATGTCCAAGAAACAATTAATGCTTCATAAATTTGTTTAGGCACTCTAAATATGTAAAATGAAACATTGTTCAAACGATCTCTCTCTCTCTGTCTCTCTCCCCCCCCCCCCCACCCTCTCTCTCTCTCTTTTTTTTTTTGGCTGTTTTAGGGCGCACAACTTCTACAGTCATTAGCGCCCAGACAAGAACATAGATTCGCTACATCTAAAAAAATAAAAAAAATAAAAATAAAAAAAATGGTGACTGTCAGTTAGACCATCAAGAAAAGGCTAAAAGCAAAAGATAAAAGACAATTAAAAGGGTTAAATATCCTTCGATAAGTTGGCCAAGTTGATAAAACGCAAAACTCGAGTAGCTGCTCGTGTGTCATCAGCTAAAATTTCCTCCAGAGTAGACAGAAAGTGAAGGGCTACACGAAGATGATAAAAATTAACACAAGACAGTAAAACATGTCGCACTGTCAGCAGTTCACCGCAGCAGCACAGCGGTGCAGGGTCGGCGGATAGCAAGTGATGGTGGCTGAAACGGCAGTGACCAATCCGCAACCGGACCAGGATGACCTCCTCCCTCCGAGAGGAGCGTGAGGAGGTCCTCCAAGGGGTCAGGATCGGTTTTACAGTCCTCAATTTATTGTTGTACAGTGAAAACCACGCACTGTGCCATGACAACACGATACTCCAGCGAAGAGCCCGTTGAACATCGTCCGATGGGATGAAAAGGTAGCCATGCGAGGCAAAAGAGCGACGGCCTTGGCTGCTATGTCGACGGTCTCATTCCCGGGCACACCCACGTGGCCAAGGACCCACAGGAAAGAAACGTGACAGCTGTCATCTACTAGCAACTGGAGGGAGCGTTGGATCCGATACATGACAGGATGGTTTGAGAAAGGGTCCTTAAGACTCTGCAGGGCACTAAGGGAGTCCGAACATATGGCATAGAAAGGTTGGCGGTGGTGGCAGGCATACAAAATGGCCTGGTGGAGGGCAAAAAGCTCAGCCGTGAAATTCGAGCACCAGTCAGGGAGCTTGTACTGGAAACGGTTGCCCCGACGACAAAGGCAGATCCGACACCGGCAGTGCTCTTGGAACCATCAGTGTAAATAAATATGGCATTATCGAACCGCGAACAGAGTTCGACAAGCCTCGAGCGGTATACCAAATCCGGAGTGCTCTCCTTGGGGAGCGAACTAAGTTCAAGGTGAGTGTGAACCTGGGGCTGATGCCACGATGGCAATGGGCTTTTGCTCAACCGAAAGGTGGAAGGAAGGGTAAAATTGAGCCGCTGTAGCAGGCGGCGAAACCGAACTCCAGGTGGAAGCAAGGCAATCGCAGACAACTAATATTGGCGATCGAGTGAGTCGTCAAAAAAATAATCGGTAAGATGGATGGTTGGGCATCGACCGCAGGCGGCATGCATACCGACACAAGAGTATGTCACGCCGAGTGGTCAAGGGTAATACAGCAGCCTTGGCATACAGACTTTCAACAGAACTGGTATAAAATGCACCGGTCGCCAGACGTAATCCCCGATGGTGAATAGAGTTCAGACGACGGAGAATCGACGGCTGTGCAGAAGAGTATACAAGGCTTCCATAGTCGAGCTTCGACTGAACAATGGCCTGGTAAAGGTGAAGCAGGACGGTACGATCCGCTTCCCATGACGTGCCACTGAGGACTTTAAGAACATTAAGGGATCGGGCACAACGGGCAGCCAGGTAGGACACTTGTGTGGACCAGCAAAGTTTACGATCCAACATTAGCCCCAAGAATTTCGTAGTCTCCACGAAAGGGAAAGCAACAGGGCCGAGATGTAGAGAAGGTGGAATAAATTCCTTGTATCTCCAGAAGTTTATACACACCGTTTTCTCAGTAGAGAATCGGAAGCCGTTTGCGATGCTCCAGGAATATAGACAGTCAAGACAACGTTGAAGACAACGCTCCAAGAGACACGTCCACTGGGCGCTGCAATAAATTGCAAAATCATCTACAAAAAGGGACCCGGAAACATCGGCTGAAAGGCAATCTACGATCGGATTGATTGCAATGGCAAAGAGAGCCACACTCAAGATGGAACCCTCCTGGGGAAAGGTATCTGACAAAACAGGGCCCACCCGTACCCGGAACCTGCGATCCGACAAAAACGCTTGAATGAAAAGAGGGAGGCGGCCCCGAAGGCCCCATGTGTGCAATGTGCGGAGAATGCCCACTCTCCAAAAGGTATCGTATACCTTCTCCAAGTCTAAGGACACTGCTACTGTTTGACGCTTCTTTAGAAAGTTATTCATAATAAAGATCAACAAGGTAACGAGGTGATCAGCAGCAGAGCGGTGTCGACGAAAACCGCATTGGACATTTGTTAGGAGGCGGCGAGATTCGAGGAGCCAGACCAACCGAGCGTTAACCATGCGTTCCATCACCTTAGACGCAGCTCGTCAGAGAAATGGGGCTATAACTGGAAGGAAGACGTTTGTCCTTCCTGGTTTGGGGATGGGGACAACGGCTTCACGCCAACTTGTGGGAACATGACCTTCAGTCCATATGCGGTTGTAGGTACTAAGAAGTAAACACTTGCCCGCAGGAGAGAGGAACTTCAGCATCTCAATCTGAATGGAATCGGTCCCGGGAGCAGAAGGTGGAACAGGGCGAGAGCACGGTCTAGCTCTTGCATGGTGAAGGCGACATTATAATTTTCACGATTAAAAGAGTGGAAAGAAGGCGGCCGTGCCTCCTCTACCTGTTTGCGAGGGAGAAAGGCAGGGTGGTAATGGGCAGAGCTCGAAACCTCCGCAAAGAAACGGCCCAATGCGTTGGAAACATCAGCGGGGTCCACGAGGACTGCGTTTTCCACAGTCAGGCCAGGAATCGGGGAGTGGACCTTGATGCCGGATACACGGCGTAAGCCACCCAAACAATCGTGGAGGAAGTAAAATGGTTAAAAGAACTAGTAAAAGCAGTCCAGCAAGCTTTTTTGCTGTCGTTTATGATACAACAACATTGCGCCCTCATTCGTTTATAACTTATGCAATTCTCCAAAGTTGGGTGGCGGCGGAAGGTGCGTAAACCACGGCGCCGGGCTCTAAGCGCATCGCGGCAGGCTGTAGTCCACCAAGGGACCGGAACACGACATGGAGAAGAGGATGTACGAGGTATGGAATGTTCGTTGTTGTTGTTATTTGGATGTTTAAGGGGGACAAAACTACAATGGTCATCAGTCCCCCATTCCATCACAAAATGTCAAAAATAAAAGCGCGGACGTCAAAGAAATGCGCCCAGAGATTAGGTTTGCGAAGTGGGACACAAAAGCAGGGAAGTTGGGACACAAAAGTGGCGACGGGGAGTGATAGAAGAACCTTGGACCAGCCCGCTTGTAGCAGCCAGACAGCAACAGTCGGAGCACGCAGAAATTGCTCCCGCCCACCCACCCTCATTATAACAATTTTGGGGAAAGATATTTTGTTACGTGTTTTGTGGACTTTTTTGTTGCAGAGCGTCCTCTTTCATATTGCATTTGTGTTTTGTTATAAGTTACTTGTATACGCGGCGCCTAATCGGTCAGCATGGCCACTACCGCGAACCCAAACTTAATGGAAATTATTCAGTTACAGACGGCGCAAATCACTCAACTACTGCAGGCCGTGTCGCAGTTGACGGCACAGGCTGCTCACCAACAACAACAGCCGTCGCATCAGCAGCCCACACCTGCCGCTGCACCGCTTCCTACATTTCGCCAGTACAACGAACGTGAGGAAGAATGGAGCGACTATTTCGCACAGTTTCAAGAACTCGTCGCGGCTCATCAAATTACAGGTCAGAGAGTGAAGAACCTTTTCTTATCGATTGTGGGCCCCCAGACCTTCGTACTATTGCAAAAACTTTTCCCTCTTGCATCTCCTCGTGATGTAGACTTTGAACAAATTGTAGATACTGAAAGTAATTTTAGTGCAGTAGCCTCGCATTGCGCGGACGCCGATCCAGTGGTAATGCCATCTAGTAACAGTGTTGTTAATCCGCTGCGTGCCGAGTCTGCGCCGCTTACTTCACTACACGGCCCGCGCAAGCACAGTAAATTAACCGTAGGAGACATTGACCACATTCACGCACCTGTCGAGCGCCGCAAGCAAAAACTGTTTGTGACTCTCTTCATAGAAAATAAGACGGTGCAATTTCAGCGTGATACTGGTTCCGCTGCCACATTAATAAATAAAGATACTTATGAACTTCTGGGTTCGCCAAAATTGTCGCCGTCACAGCAAGTGTTAACAGCATATACAGGACAAACTATTCCCATGCTAGGAACGTGTAGCCTGCTTGCCTCTTTTCAAGGTGTGACGAAAACAGTTGCTTTTGTTGTTCTTCAGGCCAAATCTACGCAGAACATTTTTGGGCTAGATGCATTCGACTTGTTTGGTTTATCAATTCAAAGAGATGGGCTTCAGATTTCGTCAGTAGTGCCTCAGGACAAAATCAATGCTTTATGTGAAAAATACAGTGACTTGTTTTTGCCGGAACTAGGTTGTGCAAAAGACTTCGTGGCACATGTAACTTTAAAAGAATCTGCAGTTCCAAAATTTCGTAAAGCTCGACCAGTGCCTATCGCAATTCGTGATAAAGTTGCAGACGAACTTAAACGTTGGCAAGATAGTGTGGTGATTTCTCCTGTTTCTGCGAGTCAGTGGGCCTCGCCTATAGTAATTATACCCAAGCCGTCAGGAAAACTTCGTCTCTGTGCGGACTTCAAATCAACAGTGAACAGTCAAACAATTGTAGACACTTATCCCTTGCTCAGACCTGACGAACTAATGGACAAATTAGGACAGTCTCGTTTCTTTTCTAAGATTGATTTAGCAGAGGCATACTTACAGATTCCACTTGATGACGAGTCAAAAAAGTTTTTTGTCATTAATACTCACATGGGCCTTTTTCAATTTCAACGCCTACCCTTTGGCAGTTCTTCCACCCCCACTATTTTTCAGCGCTTTTTGAACAGCTGACAGTTTCTGTACCGTGTTGTTCGAACTATTTAGATGATATTGTGGTATCCGGACGTACAGTTGAAGAACATTTAGCAAACCTGGAGTGCCTTTTCAAAGTTTTGACTGCAGCAGGTCTACGTTGCAATAAAGCAAAGTGTTCGTTTTTTCACACTGAAATAGAGTACCTGGACATGTGATTAATGCCCAAGGAATTCATCCCTTACAGTCACATCTTCGAGCAATCAAAGACTTGCCTCCTCCTAAGAATGTGCATGAATTGCAAGCAGTGATGGGAAAGCTTAACTATTATTTCAGGTTTATTCCCAATGCCTCTCAGATTGCAGCTCCACTGCATCACTTACGTAGGAAGAATGTTCCTTTTGTATGGTCTAAAGATTGTCAGGTTGCCTTTGCCAAACTAAAGTCTGCACTACTCAGTGATGCATGTTTGATTCCCTTTGACCCACAGAAGCCTGTAGTGTTAGCAGTTGACGCCTCGTCGTACGGTCTGGGTGCCGTTCTGTCGCATCGTATTGGATGTCACGATCGTCCTATTGCCTTTGCATCCAAGCTAATGACGCCGACGCAACAGAATTACAGTCAGATAGAAAAGGAGGCCTTAGCAATCATTTACAGCGTCACAAAGTTTCATCATTATCTCTATGGCAGAAAATTCTATTTGTTGACAGACCACAAGCCTCTCACGTCGTTGTTCTCACCCACAAAGACGATTCCGCCACGTACGGCACAAAAGCTTCAGAGATGGTCCTTGATATTGTCTAATTATCAGTATGAGATTTTGTACCGACCTACCACTAAACATGCTAACGTGGACACACTTTCCCGACTTCCGGTTGGCCAGGATGTATCATTTGATTCTTCAGAAATGGCATGTTGTCAGATAGACTCCAGAGATGCTTCCGCTGTCGCAGATTTCCCTTTGAACTCTCGTCGGGTTGCACAGGAAACAGCTGCGGATGCAGACTTAAGAATGGTAGCACGTTTTGTTCGCTCAGGGTGGCCTGCCAGAGCCAAAGACATTGATCGGCCTATGGTTCGACATTATTTTGCACAACGTCATGCATTGTCTTTAAGTCAGGGTGTTCTGTTGTTACATACGGACAACGACCAAACAAGAGTGATAGTTCCCTGTTCCCTGCAACGAGAAGTGTTACGCCTCCTGCATCAAGGACATTGGGGTATTGTTAGGACAAAGCAACTGGCCAGACGTCATTGTACCTGGGTTGGTATGGACGCTCAGAGAACATGACGTCACAGTGTACTGTTTGTGCGGAGCATCAGGCGGCTCCTCCGCAACGTTTCTCAGACTGGCCACGCCCCAAGGGACCATGGCAACGTTTACACATTGACTTTGCCGGACCTTTCTGGAACAGGCGCTGGTTAATTGTTGTAGACGCTTTCAGCAAGTTTCCTTTCGTGATTGCCATGAACTCAACGACAGCGTCTAGTACAATCAGTGCCTTAACGTCAGTGTTTTGCATCGAAGGTTTGCCTGAAACTATCGTCAGTGACAATGGACCACAGTTTGTTAGTGCGGAATTTCAACAGTTTTGTCGTGTGAATGGCATTCAGCATATAACCACCGCACCTTTTCACCCTCAGTCCAATGGTGAAGCAGAACGTTTCGTTCGAACATTCAAGTCTCACATGGAGAAGATGAAAGGTCAGCACTCCAGGCAGCAAGCTCTTCAAATTTTCCTGTCTACGTTTTGGTGCATGCCACGTGACGGCCCGTCTCCTGCCGAGCTGCTACACGGCCGCCGTCACCGCACTCTCCTTCACCTGCTGCAGCCTCCCACGCACCGAGTCGGTTCGTATGGCGCTACGCGTTTTCAGGTTTCTACGCCAGTGCTGTACAGGGTGTTTGCTGGTATGAAGAAGACATGGTTGCCAGGAACCATTCAGCGCATGCTCGGTCGCAATATGTATGTTGTACGTTCTTCCACAGGGTCGGAGCTGCGGCGCCACGCAAACCAATTGCGCTTGCACAGGCCGCGCGATCCTGTCTCCGGTTTCTTGATTCCAGACCCAGTTCACCGCCAGGGAGCACAGCCACATCGTTCATCCCCGGACTACGAGATCGCTATGGACGTCGACGTACCTCCGACGCAATCGCCGCCGCCGCTGCCGCCGCCGCAGATGACAACGTCACCGAGAGGGACTCCGGGACCGTGCGGGCCCCCCCAGCTTGGGCCACGCACCTCAGAAGAAGATGACCTGCTCCCTCTGGGCGGGGGCGGGCGCCCTTCCCCAGGTTTCGGCGGGTTCCCTGGAGGATCGCAAGGCGGATGCCGGGGCGCGGACGGCATCTCGATCCCAGCCTCAGCTACGACGCCCGTCCCACCAGTAACGCCCCCGCCCAGGCCCTCCTCCCAGTGCCGTCGCCGTGGCCCTCAGCCCTACGCCACGACGGCGCGGCGGTTTGGGGGGGGGAGGGGTGTGGTGTCGCACAAGTACAAAGTGCGCGCCACCTACTTTCGCCGTGCGCCGCCATGCACACACGGCGCGGCATTCTCAGGACAGCCACGAGCGCCCTCTGCTGGAACCCCGCTCGTGGCCACCACGGAAAGACATCTGTCACTTCGGACTGAGATAGCAACCAGTTAGGACCTTCGTAATCAGATAGGCACCAGTGAAGACTTTGCTATCGTACAGGCACTAGGCAGGCCTCTAACAACTATGTATCAACATTCTGCAGTACTATGTAAAAGTTAAGTATTGTTACATTCTGTGCAATATATATCTCTTTCTAATTTACTCTAGTGTTTATAGTTTCTGGCTGCTCCCCTCCGTACCTGCACCGGCGTGCTATCTTATTCCTGTGTCGGTCTCATCCACTCGGCCACCGACACCTACGACGAGGCTGGGACACAAAAGCGGCGACGAAGTTGGGATACAAAAGACCGACCATAGGAAAAAAAAGGAAAAGTCAACCACTCGGCAGTACAAGGGAAAGACCAGTCAGAGAGACTGATAAAAACCTCCTGCTCGAATAAAACTTAAAACTGAATTTGCTGCTGAAGCATCGTCACGTAAAACATCTGATAAAACGCCAGGAATGTTAAAACGACGCCGCAAGGCGGCTAAAAACTGGGAGGCCACTAGGATGTGGACTATTGTTAAGTGGGAGCCACACCGACACTGGGGCGGGGCCTCACCACGAAGGAGATGTCCGTGGGTGAGCCACGAATGCCCAATACGGAGTCTACACAGCACCACGGAGTCCCGGCGAGAGGCCAGCACGGAAGAACGCCATGCGGTGGTGGTCTCCTTGACTACCCGAAGCTTGTTGGGTGTGCCCAGGCTATGCCACTCTGCATCCCAACGCTGATGTACGCGGTGGCGCAACAACAAACGGAGATCAGACGCCAGGAGGCCAGTGTCCAAAATGGACGCACTGACTGCCTGCCTGGCAAGTCTGTCAACACGTTCATTGCCCGGGATGCCGACATGACCCGGAGACCAGACGAACACCACTGATCGCCCAGACTCTCCAATGGCACAAAGCGTCTCCTGTATGGCCAACACCAGAGGAGACCGCGGGTAACACTGCTCCAGAGCTCGGAGGCTGCTCAGAGAGTCGCTGCAAACAACAAAAGACTCGCCTGAGCAGGACTGGATATGCATAAGAGCTCTGTGAATGGCCACCAGCTCTGCAGAGTAAACACTGCAGCCATTCGGCAGAGAGTGCTGTTCCACATGGTCACCATGAGTATAGGCATATCCCACACAGCCATCAACCATTGAACCATCTGTGTAGATCAGGTCATAACCACGGAACTCCGCTATGACAGCAGAGAACTGACGGCGGAGCACCTCCAGTGGAACTGAGTCTTTGGGCCCCTGGGCCAAGTCCAGCCAAGTAGACGGCCTTGGCAAACACCACGGAGGTGTACGGGCATGGACCCGATAGGAAGTTGGAAGGGGAGACGACTCAAGCTCCTGCAGGAGGGACTGAACCCGATAGGCAATAGTATGACCTGATCTGGGGCGTTGCAGATGGGGACGGACTACCACATCAGGAAAGAGGAGACGATGGTTTGGGTGGCCTGGGGAGCAATGTACATGGGCTGCGTAAGCCGCAAGTAGGTGTTGGCGGCGGATCCCCAAGGGTGGAACCCCAGCGTCTACTAGTAAGCTGTTCACTGGGCTGGTGCGGAAGGCACCCGTCGCAATGCGAACCCCACAGTTGTGAATGGGGTCCAGTAGGTGCAGTGCCGAAGGTGCCGCAGACCCATAGGCAATGCACCCAAAATCGAGACGGGACTGCACCAGCGCCGTGTAAAGCCGCAACAGTGTGGAGCGGTCTGCACCCCAGGTCGTATGACCCAAGTGTCTGAGAAGGTTGAGATGGCGCCAGCACTTCCGTTTCAGGTGACGAATGTGGGGGAGCCACGTCAGCCGGGCGTCAAAGACCAGTCCTAAAAAACGGTGAGTTTCCACCACCGTAAGTGGTTCGTCATTGAGATAAAGTTCAGGGTGTGGGTGGACGGTCCGACGCCGACAGAAGTGCATCACTCTGGTCTTGGAGGCAGAAAACTGAAAGCTGTGGGTAAGTGCCCAGGTCTGCGCCTTCCGAATAGCACCTTGCAACCTGCGCACAGCAACATGGGTGCTGCAGGAACTAAAAGAGAGACAAAAGTTGTCAGCATAAAGAGAGGGGGACACCGACGACCCAACCGCTGTGGCTAAACCATTGATGGCGATTAAAAATAATGGAACGCTTAAAACGGAACCCTGAGGAACACCATTTTCCTGGATATGAGAGGAGCTCAGAGAAGCACCAATTTGAACACGAAAGGTACGGACGGCTAAAAAATTCTGAATAAAAATCGGTAGGGAGCCCCGGAGGCCCCAGTCATATAAAGTGTTGAGGATGTGTCATCGCCAGGTTGTATCGTATGCTTTGTGCATATCGAAGAAGACGGCAACAAGGTGTTGGCGCCGGGAAAAGGCTGTGCGGATTGCAGACTCGAGGTACACCAGATTATCAGTGGTAGATCGACCCTGGCGAAAACCGCCCTGGCATGGAGCCAATAATCCCCGAGTCTCAAGAATCCAACACAACCGCCGACTGACCATCCGCTCCAACAGTTTTCATGGCACGTTAGTCAGGTTGTTGGGCCGATAGCTATCCAAGGAAAGAGGATGTTTGTCGGGCTTAAGCACTGGGATGATGATACCCTCCCGCCACTGTGACGGGAAAACACCATCACACCAAATGCGGTTATAGACCACAAGGAGGTTACGCCGACTATCTGCTGAGAGATGTTTCAGCATTTGACTATGGATGCTATCAGGCCCTGGCGCCGTGTCAGGACATTGTTGAAGAGCACTGAGGAGCTCCCACTCAGTAAAGGGAGTGTTGTAAGATTCAGTGCGGCGGGTACGAAAGGAGAGGTGCTGGCGTTCCACCCTCTCCTTCAATGTATGGAAGGCCGGTGGATAGTTTGCAGAGGCAAAGGCGCGGGCATAATGCTCGGCAAACATCTCTGCAAGTGTGGCCGGGTCCGTACATAGAACTCCATTTGTGGAGATTCCGGGTATTCCCACTGGTGTCTGTAATCCCTGTAGCCACCTGATCTTACTCCAGACCTGCGAGGCTGAGGTGCCTGTCCCAATAGTGGAAACATACCTCTCCCAGCATTCCTGTTTCCGTCTTCTTATTAACTGGCGAGGACGAGCGCGAAGCCGTTTAAAATCAATGAGATGCTCCTGAGAGGGGTGACGCTTATAGCGCTGTAAGGCCCGCCTACGATTTCTAATAGCCTCAGCTATTTCTGGCAACCACCACGGCACTGCCTTACGCCGTGGGCACCCTGTGGAGCATGGAATTGCAGCTTTTGCAGCAGAAACAATGGTATGAGTGACGCCCTCGACCATCACATCGATGGAATCGAGTGGGGGAGGTTGAACAATAGCAGTGGAAGTGTAATCTTCCCAGTTAGCCCTGCCTAAAGCCCAGCTAGGGGGGCGTTCTGGGGACTGACGTTGTGGGAGTGACAGAAAAAGCGGAAAATGGTCACTGCCACACAGGTCGTCGTGGGCTCTCCAGTGGACAGATGGTGGAAGGCTGTGGCTGCAGATCGATAAATCAATGGCCGAGAACGTGCCATGTGCCACACTAAAGTGTGTGGGGGCACCAGTATTTAATAGGCAGAGGTCGAGTTGAGAAAGTAAAGACTCGAGTACTGTGCCTCAGCCAGAAAGCGAAGTACTACCCCACAATGGGTTATGGGCGTTGAAGTCGCCCAATAAGAAGAAAGGCGGGGGTAGTCGCGATATAAGTGCAGCCAAATCATTCAAAGAGAGGTCACCATCTGGAGGGAGATAAAGGCTGCAGACAGTAAATTCTTGTGTTGTCCTTACCCTGACAGCCACCGCTTCGAATGGTGTATGAAGGGGCACAGATTCACTATAAACAGAAGTAAGGACATACACACATACACCACCTGAGACCCTGTTATACGAGCTACGGTTACAGTAATATCCCCTGTAGCCATGAAGGGCTGGGGTCTGCATTGCTGGAAACCAAGTTTCCTGTAAGGCAATGCAGAAAGCAGGTGTTATGCTTAAGAGGTGTCGTAGCTCAGCCAGATGGGGGAAGAAACCGCCGCAGTTCCACTGGAGGATAATACTGTCTGATAACTGGGAAGTCATTAAGATTACAAATCAGCGTCACTCAAATCCGCTGACTGCTGTTGTTCTGGCTCAGTATCCATTATTTCTGGTATGTCCCCGACGGCGAGGTCGTCTGGGGATGCTAGAAAATCCACCTAGTCCCCAGAGGTCGAGGCGGAGTGGTGAGGTGGCTCGGGAGCCACCATAGTATCCTTCACGTTGTTGTTAACATTTTTCCTCCGATCCTTCTTGCCCCTCGGGGGCTTCGCCGGCAGGGCTGGCTTCTCAGACTCAGCCTCGGGCTGACGAGGAGTATGAGGCCCTGCGTCCAGCAGCCTTCGGTTTAGCCTGCTGCTGGCGTGTGTCGGAAGCGACACAGGCGGAACCCTCGGAAGGGAGTGTCCCAAGGGACCCCTTCCGAACGAGGGGTGCCGGAGAAGGTTGTTGTTTCTCCGGCAGAAGGGTGGAGGTTGCTCCCGAGGCAGTTACCTGGGGAGCAGAAGAAGGAAGGGGGCCCCCAACCACCTTGGGGGCAGATGTAGGTTTGCGGCCCTGGGGGCCCACAGAAAAAGAATGAGCAGACAAGATGGGTGTCGCCACAGATGTTAAAGATGATGATGATGCAATTGCCGCAAAAGAAGTTATAATGGCCACTGGGTGTAAGCGCTCAAATTTCTTTTTCGCCTCAGTATAGGTCAACCGGTCCAAGGTCTTATATTCTGTGATTTTTCTTTCTTTCCGGAGCATAGGGCATTGTGATGAGCAGGGAGGATGCTCCTGGCCACAGTTCACGCAGATGGGCGGCGGAGTACATGGGGCGTCCGGGTGGGCTGGACGTCCACAATCCCGGCATGTGGCGCTGGAAGGGCAACGGGACGACATATGCCCAAACTTCCAGCACTGGAAGCATCTCATAGGAGGAGGGATGTAGGGTTTTACATCACACCGGTAGCACATCACCTTCACCTTCTCTGGCAGTGTATCGCCTTCAAAGGCTACGATGAAGGCACCGGTGGCAACCCTATTATCTTTCGACCCACGATGGATGCGCCGGACGAAGTGAACACCTCGCCGCTCCAGGTTGGCGCGCAGCTCCTCATCAGATTGTAAGAGGAGATCGCGGTGAAAAATAATACCCTGGACCAGATTGAGGGACCTATGTGGCGCAATGTTGACCGCGATATCTCCCAGCTTATCGCAGGCAAGCAACGCCCGCGACTGGGCAGGGGATGCGGTGTGAATCAACACAGAGCCATTGCGCATTTTGAAGAGGGACTCCACATCTCCAAACTGCTCCTCCAGATGGTCTACGAAGAACTGAGGCTTTACGTTGTAAATGATTCCCCATCAACCCTTGTACAGACTAAATATCGAGGTGAATACGGCTCAGCGATGGTAGCAGCCCTGCACTCCTCCCAGGGCGTGGCCAAGGAAGGGAACGACTTAGGGTCATATGAAGAGGCATAAAACTTACCACGCTTTGAGACGGTGGTTATACGTCCACCAACGTTTTCTTTTGCTCGTTTCATTTTGTTCCCACGAGCAGCTAGGGATCTACAGGTCCACCCAGACAGAGGCCCGCTTGCCTGGGTAAGCCTTGTACAACTGAGGTGCGGCAGGTTCCTCAGAGGTTGCTCGCTAACGACTGTTCAACCTCAACAGCCATGCATCTCCTCGGCACGTAGCACACCTTGAGATTGAGGGTTTTTTTATAGAGGTTTGTACCGTCCTCGCGACCCGGGCGATGTAGCCAAGATCCCCGGGCTCTGAAACGTCCAACGTTCCATTGTCGCGCCAAACGATGGTCGTTGAAGCACGCACAGAGCTTATGGTGTAGCGGACTGTTGGCGCGACACAGCCCACGGCTTAGGACCCCGGGTTCGCCAAGCCCGTACTCGGCAAACTAATGCTGAGCCCCTGAGGGGTGGAATGTTCGGCAGCGGTGAGAATAACCTCTGTGAGGTAGTCGACCTGACTGTCACAGCTGGGAAAATTCTGATCGTGAAAAACAGCCATGGAAGAATAAAGCCCCCAGTCAGCTTTAGAAATGTTCCAACGAGTGGGACGAGGAGATGGGGAATGATGCAGGAAGTCGATAATACAAGGGAAATGGTCACTCGAGTACGTGTTAGAAAGTGCATACCACAGCAAGCTGAGGAGTGCATATCGCAAGGTCTATGGGTTGTGTCAGAAAGGAAGGTCGGTGCACCAGTGTTGAGGAGACAAGATTGAGGTGTTGGAGAAGGTCCACCAAAAGGGAGCCTCTCGGACAAGGTGCCAGAGAGCCCCATAGGGGGTGGTGGGCATTGAAGTCGCCTACCAACACGAAAGGTGAAGGGAGCTGGTCAACGAGGTGTAGCACATCTGCCCTAGTAAGGGCAGATGGCGATGGTGAATAGAGATTACACAGGGAAAAGGTAAGTGTGGACAGAGTGATGCAGACGGCAACTGCCTGTAGGTGAGTATGCAATGTAATGGGATGGTAATAGACGTCATCTCAAATGAACATCAGAACCCCTCCATGGACTGGGGTACCTTCCACAAGTGGCAGGTTGAAACGCACAGAGGTGTAGTGGGGAAAGTCTGCACGATCACTTGGACGCAACTTAGTTTCTTGGAGACAGACTAGAAGCGGGCAGTGCAATCGAAGGAGTAGTTTTAACTCCTCCCGATTGGAACGAATGCCGCAAATATTCCATTGAAGGAGCGCCATGATAAAAAATGAGATAAGAAAAGAGAATAAAAACAAACAAGCAAGCGGGGTCACCTCGACGGCCGCTGAGGATGGGATTTTGAGGGAGCACTGCTATCGCTGTCTAGGGGCAAAGGGTCGTGGTCCATAGGTTCGACCGACGCGCCTGCCACCTCCCTGAGTTGATCAGGAGGGGCAGTTTCCACCGCCGGTAAAGGGCCGGGTGCCCGGCAGACGGAGCGTCCCGGTGAAACAGAAGACGGCTAGGTCACGCCTCGGCGGGGAAGGTGAGGAACTCTTTCTTGTTGGCTCTTCTGGAAGAGTGACGGTGAGAAGAGGCAGTTGACGGTTGGGAAGCCAGAGAACGCAGAAAATCCTCACGGATGGGTTCCTTTTTCAAAGTCCGGGCATCTTGTTTAGGAGCCCGCAGTTTACTAGAGGTTGACGAAGACTGAACTTTAGAAGCAGCAGGAGGAAGCGGGGACATGGAACGGGCAATCTTCGGGCTGGCGGATCACACAACTGTGTCAGCGAAAGTAAAATCACTGGTCTGGGTACTTGAATCCTTAGTAGGTCGAGTGGAATGAGGACCTTACTGTATGTGCCCGCTGGGAGGACAGTGGGCTTTCGACTCGCCAACATCTTTCGAGCGGCAGATGTTGATACCTTTTCCGTAACCCGAATTTGCTGGATGACCGTTTCATCCTTATATACAGGGCAGTCCCGAGAGGAAGCCGCATGGTCACCGTTGCAGTTAAGGCAGTGAGGGGACGGAGGTGGGCAATCCCCCTCATGGGCGTCCCTACCACAAGTGACACATTTTGCTGCGTTAGGGCAAGATTGACGGGTGTGGTTGTATCTTTGGCATTGAAAACAGCGCGTTGGGTTAGGTACATAAGGGCGGACGGAGATGACTTCATACCCTGCTTTGACCTTCGACGGGAGTTCAACTCTGTCGAACGTCAATAACACAGTACGAGTCGGTGTCAGCTGGTTATCTACCTTTTTCATCACCCTGTGGACGGTTGTTACACCCTAATCGGACATATATGTTTGTATGTCTTCATCAGACAACCCGTCAAGGGATCTCGTAAAAATTACCCCCCGTGACGAGTTGAGTGTGCGGTGCGCTTCTACCTTGACTGGAAATGTGTGTAACAATGTTGTTCGTATCAGTTTTTGGGCCTGGAAGGCACTGTCCCCTTCTAGCAACAATGTGCCATTGCGCTAACGCGAACAGGTTTTAACAGGGCCAGCAATTGCATCAACACCTTTCTGGATGACGAAAGGATTTACAGACGTGAAATCTTTACCGTCAGTGCGAGAGACAACAAGAAATTTCGGTAGATTAGGCAGAGTCTCTTTTTGCTGAGGCGAATCTATTTTTCGTTTCTGGGTCAACGTCACTGAAGAGGAGAAGGAAGTCATTGCGGAAGTGTCCCCCGTGATTACCGGCGTCTCTGATGGCGCGCTCCTTCCTAGTGGGGGCCATCTCCGAGGGCTTACCTGCAGCCTTAGGTGATTGTCCACACCTTAGGTCACACCTCCCGAGAACTGACGGAGGGAACAATCGGCATGTTCGGAAGGTACCAGCTCGGGTAATCACCCCTCCCTGGGCCTGGCCTTTACCAGGGGGTACGTACATGCCTTACTTGTCTACCCAGGGCGGGGAATTGTGCGTTACCCTGTCACCTGCTACGCATGATTATGCGTGGGTCGGCCTTCAGACACGCACAGGGAGGAAAGAAGAAGAATAGAGGAAGTGAAGAGAAAGAAGAAGTGTCTCAAACACCGAGGCGGAGACTAATGAGGAGGAGAAGAAGGCTAGGAGAGTACAGCAAGGAGAGGAAGACAGAAACAAAGGTTAGGAAAGGAAGGAACCAAGGAATAAGAGAAACGACAACAAGAAACCACCTTAACTCGCAAAAGGCATAAACCGGGAGGGAAAGTGAAGCAGCCTGGGGCAGAAGAAAGGCTGCTCCGGCTCGGGGCCCCGTGCGCGCCACACACGTACCCACAAAAGAACTGTGGGCCCCCTGGGGGGACAGTTCCTTCATCAGGTGGGAGAGAAGGGAGAAGAAAGGATCCTTTCTTCTTCCCTTCTCTCCCACCTCATGAAGAAACTGTGTTCCGAAAGCTTATCCTTTTCGTCCCCTTTTTTCTGTTTCTTCATTTGTGTTACTTTCGGCTCGGCGGTACAGCACAAAAGTAAGTACTGGCCAGCCAATCTATCTCGTTTGAACAATATTTATCATCTCTGAGGAGAATTTTCATCATTAATAAAATGAAACATTCTCTGTCTAAAATACTGCAGCAGTGTAGTAAAGCAATTAAATATGAGAAATTACATTGCATTTACGACATGACTGCATGGTTCTATCTTCTTGTGTAAGTTTATAATGATATGCTTCTCTTCGATGTGAACACTACCAAATGCAACAGCTAAAATCACAAGCCAGGAACTTCCGCTATTGTCGCCGCCCAGAGTTAAACCCAAAGGTTACATTGCTGAGCATCAGCATTATTAAAACCAAATTCTCACGATCGTGCTGGTCAGGTCGGAAAGGGATCTGTACATGTTGTCTACCATCTTATTTATATATTTAAATCAATAATTTTCATCCTTATAATAAATTACATGTTTTAACAAATATTTCAGAAATTTTTGCTTAGCCCCAGTTATCTTGGAATAATATCTTTTACCAACTTCCAGCTTCAATATCTCCTTATATTTTCAAGATAAAGTTAAAAATGAATTGCCAATGCAAAATATTTCAAAAGTGTAAAAAAATTGGTAAGTTTCTCAAAGTTTGCATCAGAAATAGGAATGTCAGGAGCTTAACTGCACGATGAGCAGAAAACCTTATAGCTGTGAAATGTAGATAATTAATGTTGTAAAATAAATTTCAATGTTGTTTCTGAGGTATTTTGCTAATGGTGAGGCATAAAAGAAAGCTAAGGAACAGGCCATATTTTTCATGTATCAGCATTTTGCTACAGAAAGAGGTTTGGATACACATAGTTTTTGTAGTTTAACAGTAGTTTGTTGTATGTGCTGTTTTGCAGCCTGTGTATCTGTTATTGACTGTTGGTGCTATCCATGAAGATAGTTTTTTCATTATGGTATTTTTGTAAAATTAAGAACGAATTACAAATAAATGCTTTAGGATACAATTTAAAATCAGCAAAAGACAGAGAAAAAGAAAATTAAGATGGGTACAGTACATGTCTGTGTCATACAGTCTTTAGTGTGCACATTTTGTATTTCCACCTTTTGGGGTGTAGTTTTGGAAAATGAAAAAAGTTACAGAAGCCTTTGCATTATTCTACAAATAACGTATAATCAAGTAGCAATTTCCTATATACATACCATTACATTCGACTTCTGCTTCTCCATTTATGTCATGATTTATTACTTCAGTCTGTGTCTTTTCACTGAACTGAGATGCTGCAGAACATGGAATCAGACCCATGAAACTAATGTTACCCTTATCTGATATGCCACGTCCTCCTCCTGAAAGATCAGCTGGTTCACAGCTGTACGAGCTGATATGCATGCCCTTAAGACCTGAAAATATAATGTTGTGTCATTAAAGCACTTGCCAATTCTTCTCTTATAATCATTAAAGATACAGTGGACTAAGTACTCCAGGCTTCAGTAGTTCGGCCTTTCAGTAATCCAGTGCACATCCAAAAAGATGCGCACAATTACTTATTGTGCATAACACAGTTGTTAAATGCTTATTTAACAATGCTATATGTACTGTATTGGAAATTGCAGCATTCTTTTCAGTTTGGAATCATGTCTTCTAAAATAAAATAAAGGTGTTATGTGACAGTACTCAACACAAATGGACAGAGAGTTGGCAAGACTGAAGATTATGTGAAGAACTGAACATAGCTGTTTATAGATGGTTCATACAATGCAGTACAGGAATTGGAGACAGTGCCCCGATAATACAGGAAAAAGCAGCTGTTATTAACAAACAACATGGTGGTAGTAATTTGTCTGCAGGAAGTGAAGGTTGGCTATTAAACTGGAAAAAAGACATGGTATTTGGTAGCTGACAGTCACCATAAAGTCTTTCAAACTAATGTGATAGAGAAGAACATTTAACTGCTCATGCCTTGTATAAAAGTAATGAAGCAGGACTCTTTTGTAAGATACTTCCTTCAAAAACATTAGCTGTCAAGAAAGAAAAGGAAGCTTGTGATTACAAGTAACAGAAACAGCACATAAAATAATGGCATATTGTAATGCAAATAGGAGTCAAACTACTGCTTAAAGTGATTGGAAAACCTCAACATCCACATTGTTTTCTACACACCGGCATAAATGCACTATCAGTGCCGTATTGTGCCCAGAAGAAAGTGTGGATGGACTGAAAAATATTATCTCAGAGGTTCCACAAATCATTTGTACCAGCAGTGAGAAAAGAGCTAAAGAAGAAAAAGCTTCTACTGAAAGCTATCCTTAAATGTAACTGACAATGCTCCCAGTCATCCTTCCAATCCTTCTCTACAGTTTGATGGCATACATCCACTATTTCTCCCATCCAATGTGACAACCTTGACTCAGGACCAGGAAATTTTGGAATCACTAAAACATCATTATCAATATGCACTTCTTGTCACATTGCTGAACGTAACTGAAAACAACTATCAAGACTACGCTGAAAGTGTGGAAAGCAATTAACACAAGATATGTTATTTTCCAAGCACCCAAAGTGTGGGATAAAGTGGAGAGTGCTATGTAATGAAGAGCTGGGTAAAAGTATGGTCACCCTTTGATGCAGAGTTATATCCTTTAGAGCCTGACACCAATGAGCCAGTCAATTAGGAATTACTTTCTACACTGACACATTCCGCAACCTTCCAGGAGGAGAAGACATTGAAGATGTAGATGTTACTAACTGGCTGAATGAGGCAAACTGTGAGACAGACCAAACTTTATCAGACAAAGAAATAATAAAAAGCATGCATGAAATAAATGATGAAAGCGATGAGGAAGAGAACACTGGAGAAGAGAGCCTGAAGATTTCTCTCACTGCTGATGCTGAAGATATGTGGAGTACATTATGCAACAACAAAATGCATGCAATACTAAATTAATGCTTGTGAAGTGGTTGAGTGATAAATCATGCAATCACCATGTATCATCATTGCTTCTGTTAAAATTAGGGTTATGTTTAATAGCGAGGGATGTTACTGTATAATCATATATACTCAGAAGGACAAGGTTTTCTTTGAAAATTAATTTATATTGGCTTGAAGAAAGTATATTCCTTGTGTTTTAAAATTGTATCCTTGGATTTAATTAGGTAAGTACAGTACATTATATCCCCTGAGTTTTAAAAATAAATTTCACACATTATCAATAATCTGATACTTTCACTAATCCAAATTTCAGATTGCATAATACCATGACACTTGCCACCGCCATCGTCTTCCTCCTCCTTTTGTAGATTATAGTTTCTGTATTAAGAATACAAAAAAATACTTCAAAATTTATCTCAATTTTGTGCAATTAAACACAACAGAGTGATTTATTTATTTATTTGACCTGACTAAAACTTAGCATAATTCCATTTAATTCAGGACACAGGAGACTAGTGTTTAGCAATGACAAGTTTTACAGGACCGTTCAAAGTGGGATGTGGACAATTTGCTAGCAGTAGTTTATCACAGCATGATGAAATTCAAGAAAATGTCTAGTAATTATTGAAAATAAGGGTTACAAAGAATGCTCCACAAAGAAGACCCAATACTCCACTCTTACTGGTAACACGGGGAATGGTATAAGTTAAAACGAATAGTGACATTTCACAGGAACTACAGAATAATAGAGACTGAAGCAAACAGCCATCTGCCCTAGAGGTAAGATACAGCCTAAGCGAAAGATTCATAAATGAGTCTCCATAGGTAGACACAGGAGGCAGTCACTTAGCCTCTCACCCAAAATTACCAGTTGGTTATCTCAAGTATGCTGCACTATGCAGCATTTTGGTACAGCTGTATACTATCTTGATCCATCATTTCAATGCGCTTGGAGCTAGTTGAAACAATGAAGTACTGATTGTAGAATCCTAGGGAAGCATGAGCAGGTGGGTAAAGAAGCCAGTGTCCATTCTGTTTGCTAGCCAAGGAGTTTCATGTGAGACGTGGAAGAAGCTCTGCCGGTGGCAATAGAGAGCACTACGTGCCACCGGCTGCAAATCATTGTTTGTATCACCACGAATGATGCCCGACAGCCGGGTTCAGAGGCCATCTTTGCCAGGTGCCTGTGGGTTTGGTGAAGGCAGCTAGCCTTACTTGTGGGGTGGAAGCAAAGCTAATTATTTGTAGCTTCATTCCCTGAACCAATCAGGCTCCAACGGTTTGGAGCTGAGTGGAAAGCTTCAACCAGAAGGGCAGACAATTCTGTGGAGATATTTGATACGAATTTCTCAATCTATACTATTGGGTAGAGAAATGTAGTGTCCCTTTTAACAGTTCAGATTTGCATTATGCACAGTAAGCTACTACTAGGGTAAAGTTGTTGGTCTTTTTGTTTAGAGGGGACTAAACTGCTGGGTCATCAGTCCACTGTTCCTAAAGAAGATCATACATTGTAATGTAAACAGAAGAAAGTCTGGAGCTGAACACAGAATGAAAACCCACATAAGGTACAGATTGACAATGAACATTTTACCAACAGCACAAATGAGGAGAAAAAACACAGATAAACGGAGTGTTTAACAAACTGAAATTTTACACCAGAATTCCTTGGCTGGCTGATCATTTGGATAATAAAAATTGAGCCACGCTGCACACATTAAAAACTGCTAGTCAGTAGACAACACTAAAAACTATTTAACAGTTATGAAGGGGTGGGACCTGAGAGATCAGGATAAAGTACCCTCCATTAAATAGAATGGTAAAAACCAACTGCACAGATAAAACTTAACACAGATTCAGCCACAAAGGCATCATCCCATAGCACTAACAGGAGTGTACCTGTAAGTTTAAAAGACTGCCACAAGGGGGCTAAGATGGGAAAGTCCATCAGGAGATGAACCACTGTCAATAAAACACCACAGCACTACTTGGGTGGAATCTCACGGCAAAGTAGATAGCATTGAGTCACTCAAGTATGCCCAATATGGAGACAGCACAGGACAACCAAGACCCAATGTTTGGGCCTCTATGAAGTTTCCATGTGGCTTGGATCATTTGATCACAAGAAGCTTGTTTTGTGCACTCGAAGCAGACCATTCCAAACAATGAGCTTTGTACACCTTCCCGTGTAGCGCCAACTTTATGTTCATTCTCCCAAGATCAATTTCCAGAGATCATGAGGTGGTGGCCAGTTCACCAACTAATCAACACGTTCGTTACCAGGTACGCGAATCTGCTTTGGGGTCCCAACAAAGGCCACTGAATGACCAGTCCTGTTGAGAGATGAGACTGTCTTTGATACACTGCACCAAAGGTTGTTCGTTGAAATAATGATCAAGTGGTTGCAAGGCATTCTGAGTCACTGCAGATGACAAAGGACTCCACAGCACTACAACACAGGTGCTCTAGAGCACAATAGATAGTGACCAGCTCTGCAGTGAAAATACTGGTCCCACAAGGAACAAAATGCCATACAGTGTGGTCACTGTGGACATGGCCAAACTGGAGTTGCCTATCCACCAGAGAACTGTCAGTATAGACTGTTTCTGGATCGTGGAATTAGTCCATAAGTGCTGCAAACTGGTGACAAAGTCTAGATGGAGGAACTGATGCCTTGGAGTCACATGCCAAATCCAAGTAGAGCCTCAAGTGATGGAGGGACCAAGGTTGTGATTGGGGAGGATACCAGAAGGGGAGAGGATACTGGAAGGACGGTAAGGGACTCTAGTGAAGAGAGAAGAGAAAGAACCTGGGCTGAATACCAGACCTAGGTCGCTGTCATGGGAAAGGGAAGTGCAGAAGACAGGAAAAGGAAACTGCGGTTTGGGTGATTTGGCGAAGCATGAATGTGGGTGATATACGATGCCAGCAGCTGTTCTACGGTAGAGTAGTTTATGTGGCATGCACAAAGATTTTTTTAGGTTAGAGAAATCTCTCCATAGGCCCAAAAAGAATAATTTTGAATCTTGGCAGGGCAACGTTTGCAACAACAGAATAAAGAAAGAAAATGTGAATACAATAATAATTAAGAGTAGGAGCATCTATGGAAAGCTAGAACTGCACTTACTTATAAATGGCCACAACACCCAAATGGTACTATCATGTTCAGAAAAAAGGAATAGTTACACCTTGAAAGATTATAGACAGGAAGTTCATATTCACAGCACACTTACATTAGTATGGTCTGCAAAAATGATTGTTGTTGTTGTTGTTGTGGTCTTCAGTCTGCAACACACCTTCTAGTAAAATCTTCTGTTAGTCCATTTCCTATACAACTCCCCCTCACCCACCCACATATATATGTAAGAAATCAAGCAATATTTTTTATCTCTCGTCTACATGGGTTTTTAACTTTGTCTCTCTGTTGATTGTCAGTAAAGTGTGATTAACAAGAAAGTCCTAAGATATTAAAAACTTATCTGTTAGAGATTAAGCATTGTTACCACAGTGTGAATGATGAAGACATGCAAGCTACATATAATGTTGGAGGAATAAAACAATATAAGCATTTTCACATGTACAGTATAGTTAATACAACAGGGAGTATTTAGTTTTCTTAAGTACTTTTGCTCCATATTTCGCAGATTTCTGCTTGTCACATACTACCACTACCATAAACCATGACCAAACCATTACTATCATCACCATGAGAATAAGAGCTATCTACCACCACAGATATGAGTGGGTAGCAGTGTGGGGTCATGGGGAAAAGTCAGTTGGAACGGTCTCTCTCTCTCTCTCTCTCTCTCTCTCTCTCTCTCTCTCTCTCTCTCTCACACACACAAACTTCACAAATCAGAAGGGGGGGGGAAAAAACAATATTTATAATTAGTAGATAAAATTGTAAAAAATGATAGTTACCTTGGATAGCTGGGATTGTTTTGTAGATCACACTGTGCGTTTTTACTTTCGGAAAGTAATTTTCCGAATGAAGAAATTTTAATTGACAGGTGTCATCACATACTTCCACCCTTGTCAGTAAATTTGAGCTTCCTGGGCGACAATCAGCAAACCTTTTCCTCATATACAAGCATGATGGATGTAACTGATAATTTTGAACCAATGGAGCATCAAGTGACTGAACATTATCTGTAATAACTTTTCTTTCCTGAAGGAAAAATGAAAAGCTGTTATACACTTATAAATTTATAGAATATATGCAGTGATGTAACAAAAATCTCAATACTTTAATGGTGTGTGGATGGCTACACAGCTTCCATAGAGTCAGGAACTGTCCACCAGATGAGAACAAACATAGGGACTTTTGTTTATCACAAACAAAATTCAATACAGCCATGCTAAAAACTTTCAAATAAAGTCCACAGATGTTCTCAGTAGCCTTAATAGACTAACACCTCAGAGAGAAAATGCAGTAGTGAATAGCATAACCAAAGGACAGGGAAGGGATAGGGAAAGGTTCCAAAGGTTCCACTTTGTAGGCGGGAATATTCTCTTACCTACATTTATATTTTACTACACATGCCCTGTATGGGTGGGGTCGCAGTGCAGTGTGTACCAGTTTTCCGTAACTTCTACATTACTTGTAGATAGTCTTCAAGAACAACTACTATTGGCGTCATTTAAACACAACTATACTTAACTAAATCCATTGCAAAGGAAGAAAGGAAGGAAGGAAGATTAGCATTTAACATCCTGTCAACAAAGTATTCAGAGGTTCAAGTTTTGACTATGACAAATAGTAATGCAACCTAAAGGTACATTTACACTGGGATACATGTACCACAACTTTTATGATCAACATGTCAATTTGACATGTCATCTCATACTGAAGTTTACAGAACTTGTATGAGGATCTTCCTGTATATACACGTCACTCATACATGTTGTATATCACTTTTTTGGCATATACACTACTTTTCACAGAACTTTCGCATATGCAGTATGTAATATATTTAGCCAGGAGGGTTCCGCTTGTTTAAATAACTGAAGTATTTGATACCATAATTGGTCGTAGTATTGTAACGTAATATTCCATGTTTATAATATATAAGCATCTTATGGCGCTTCTGTCAAGTCTCATTATTATTTGCATTACTAGGGTCTTCTAACAATCTTAATTAAATTATTGAAGCTTAATGTCGAACAATAATGGAAACATATTAACACTGCACTAATTGTTGTTTACTTACGAACTTTTCTATTGTTTTACCTTGATAGGAAATATTATTATTACATTTGTCATAATAATGTGTATTCCATGTAAAGCAAAATATGTGAATATTTCATGAACAAATTGTTAAATACTTAAATGTTGTACTTCCGTGTTCTAGAAGGTTCTAGAAATGTGATTGTGTATTAATATGCGCGAATTGGTGCGAATTGGGGGTGTCTTATGGCAGTCTTAGTGGAGTAACATCTTAGTTAGTATGGAAGTGTGTTGTGAACCAGTCTTACTCTTGCATCACTTTTGTGCTTTATCAGGAATGGATAAATAAACATACTTAAAAAATGAAAGTGTCACAAATGTTGTTTTCTGAAAACCCAAGAACCCGTGGGCATAACATAATTTTGTAATGTGTTAATGGCAGGCGAGCTACAAGATCTTCGAGACCACTGAACATCTGCAACAGGTGATGTATAGAAAAATGTGGCTTTAACGTATGTCCAGTAAAAAGAAATTCGCCTCAGATACCAGTCTTTCTTGATGTTGGCCAATTATTTTGACAAGTAGCAAAAGTTTTGCATGTGCAATACCTGTCTCTCTTGCCATCTATTGTTTGTTGATCGCTGTATGGTGTTGTGTTATCTCGAGTGTCAAAGCCTATCTTTTGTTTGGTAACTAAAATTGAGTTCCTCTTCAAATCAGAACACAATGTGACTCAATGAAGCTGTGCCATTGTATCCCTGCATTTCAGATGTTAAATCAACAGACAATACAAATTCACAAGAACGTTTTGACAAGTGGGAGGAGATCACAAAAGATTTCAACTTTTCTCTTAAAGAATGCAAAGATAAGTAGCACAACATCAAAATCCAGTACAGTCGGAAATTGTCAGAGAGAAAAAGTAGCAATCGAAGTGGCAGTGCTGCAAGCAGTGTGTACCATTCTATGTGGTATGCATTTGCTAGTCTGCACTTTTTAAAGGACTCTTATAAACCCCCTCACACACATGAGCACACACGGAATAGTAACAACAGCAAGTAAATTTGTTACATTATTTTATGAATTATATATTTGACAATATGTGTTTTACATAATCACAAGGACTTCATGACGAAAAGAAATTATTTTCCATACTGCCATGGAATGGAGCCCTGAATACTGCAGAAGATTTCAGTGTTCTCTTTTCTGTTATCATTTAACAGTAATGTTGTTCTTCCAGTTCCGAGAAGTGGCTCCAGCAATGTGGGAAATACCTCTCCACAACCCCGGTATTTGGTTCCCATCAACTCCTCCTTGTCATATGTTCCTGGTAGTAAACAAGTTTGGGATTTTCTGTATTGAAGAAAGCTATCCATATACAAACAAGCTAATTTCATCACTGGAGCATTTTCTGGACTGAAAAGCATTTTTTCCTCAAAACTCTGAGAACAGAACTTATAATGCCAAACATATTTTCAACAACTCTTCTCTTTCTGCACAGTCTATAGTTATAAATATGTTGCCAACTATTTAGTTGGTGCAGACCTGGGAATGGTTTAATAATGTTTTCTTCTAGGGCAAAGGCTTCATCAGCTGCGAAATCACATGGAACAGGTCTATTTCTACCAGGCAGAGAAGTTGGTGGTGGTATATGTAGAGTTTTGTTCTCAACATTTAGTAAAATGTGGTGTCTAAGGACACCACCACCCTTCCTTGTGTGCCAACATCAGTGTAAATTATTCTGTAGTTAGCATCAGCAATTGATAGCAAAACAATGCTGAAGCACACTTTATAGTTAAATTGTTGCACTATTTAGTGGTGTCATAATGTTAATGTTCTTCCCATCTATAGCTCCCCACCACCTAGGGGAAATTCCATTTCTCTTGATACTCCTTGGCAATTTTCTGACATTTTTCTTCACTAGCAGGAAGCTGGAAAGAAAATTGTTATTTCTAATTTCATTTGCACATGGACTTTTGAGAAAAAAAAATCTCAATTAAGATGATTATATGTAACTTTGCCTTAGCAATGTGTTTTACATTTTAAAGGTCATGGAAACTCCACCACCACCACCACCACCACCACCACCAGAAGGTTAGATGAGATTTTTTCTTGAGAAATTTTGAATGGGAGAGGTGACATTTTCTATGCCATCTCAAGCTATTGTGGAAGTGGAGACAACCCCACTGATAAACATAGAAAGTGAAGAAATGGCCAGAAGCAGTATCTCTCCCTGTGTTTCTGTTCCTGCACAGAACCTCTGTGGAAGGGTACTTAGTCAACACGTAAAAAATCACGAAAGCAACAGGATGAGGAGAGGGAAGAACTACTCAAAGTTTTAAAGACAGTGGGTGAGAACCTGGCAGGGAGGAGTACAGACCAATATACATATTTGGGTGAACTGGTTGCCAATAAATTACAGTATTTAATAGAAAATTGTCATACCAGAATTGCAACTAAAATGGAGAATGGAATTTATAGATGCCTACAGGAGTCAAATGAGGAATTGCCCAGTGATGTGCAAGAAAATGTTTAAATTGTGCTCATTTTATGAAATACTAGCTGAAAACCCGGCATTGCCCGGGTATTAATTTATTTATTCCTGCCATTTTTCAGGTATATATTCATTTGTATAAGAGCTGTATGACTATAAAATCTCTTGGGAATACAATTAGTAGTAAAGTAGTAATAGATTAAAACTTGGCGCTTGATGGTGCGATTTACCATGAACATTACTGTTTAGGTGCTCATATCTCATGAACTACGTGTCGTACTGTGATACAATTTAGAAGGTACACTTAACTATATGCGTGTATACTGTTTGTAAAATTTCCCGCGGCTACAATTTGTTGTGTACTAATTATAAACTGTAATGTCATATCGAATGCCATAGTTTTACTTCATAAACAGCGGAAAAGTAGTAAGCGAGAAACTTTTTTCCTTTCATTATTTTGCTATGGTTGTCAGCGAGAAAAAGTTTAATAAAGGTTTGAAATTATGTTTAAAGTTTGTTGCAACTCGCTAAGTACTCTCATTCTCATATAGCGAATGTATATATTCTCGCCGCATTATGTGGCAGTTCTTTGCGATTCCTATTGCTTAAGACGTCATATCTTCTGAACCATGTGTCGTATGTGATTCTTAACCCTCCTGCAATTGTTACCTCATGGCAAGGAATGTTTGTACCAAATTTGGTTGAATTCAGTCCAGTGATTTAGAAGAAAATGAGCACAATTGTCGTTAAATGCTGCAGTTTTCGTGCATCTCATTGTTTATGACGTCATATCTCTTGAACTGTGTAATGTATGTGATTGTTACACTTTCGGCAACCGTCCTTAAGGATTTAAGCTTACGTGTACAAAATTTTGTAAAGATTGGAACAAAATTATAGATTTGTATGCAACACATACAAATATATGGACATTCTGCTTTATATATTAGATCATAATTTGTGTACTTTGTTACAGTCTATTAGTTTCACAATTATTAAAAAATACACAAATAATAGAAAAAATGTCTAAATCAATGTTATCTTTTTCTTGCAGAAAGTGTCATTTGAATTTTAACCTGTATTAGTGACTGAAGCATGCCAATTGTTCCAAAGCACTAAACAGTATCCAATTTCTAGCAGCATTTGAGAAATTTATACTGCAAGGTTTATGTGCCAGCTCCCTAACAAAAAATAAGGTAAATAACTACATTAGGATATTGTATATTCTTATTACACATTTTTATATATTAAATTTGTAAAACGAATAACAGCCATTCTACCTTCACTTCTTGGGATAATATTTGCACAGTCGTTTAGCAGACCTGGAGAATAATACTGCATATAGATGTTTCTGATATTAACGTCAAAAAGGAATTCCAAATGCCAAAAATCGGGGTGTCACAGTCAACTGATCCTCTAATGGAATTCTCGAAAGTTTAATTTGGTCCTTGACATGAGAGGTACCAAAAAGACAGCAAACTACAGAAATCTTCCATATTCATCGTAACATAATTGTTGAAATATATGTTGTTTTCTTGTGTTAATTCTTGTACAAGCAATGCTTAAGCTCCGTGAGTATCACATTTGCAAATGAACTCTCGTTGCCACCATCTGGGGTTCCTTCACTTTTCTTTCATTTCATCATCCAAAAGATCAAGTACTTCGGCACATAAAAATGTAAAATCTTCAAAATCATTGCAGGAAGTCATTGTGAACAGATACAAATCAAAAGGTGTAAACAGGTGATCATACAGTATGAGGTCGCTACTTGTCAGCTGATATAAGTCGCGATACATGTCCCGAAGTCACATATACATGTGCCAATACAAATCCCAGTTAAACGTACCTTAATATGTATGAGTAGGAAAATAGGAGGTGTGCCTTGGTATGTTTGCATGTGTATATGTGTGGGTGTGCTTGTTTACCTTTCCTTTTTTCCCCCCTAAGGTAAGCCCTTCCACTCCCGGGATTGGAATGACTCCTCATCCACTCCCTTAAAACCTACATCCTTCCCTTTTTCCCCTCCTTCCCTCCTCTCTTCCTGATGAAGCGGCCAACAGTTGTGAAAGCTTGATTGTTTGTGTGTGTTTTTATTTATGTTTCTGTGTCTATCAACGAGCCTGTGCTTTGGGTAAGTTACTCAATCTCTATTTTTTATACAAATAGAATCATTAGAAATTACACACAATCACAAGATAACATAAAATTATAACTTACAGTAAGAGTGCAAGTTAAGATGTTTCGGCGAGAGTGCAGGTTAATCAAGTAAAAATAAAATAAAATTCTTGAATACACTACACAAAAAGCATGACAGATTTCACAGAAGTCCTCATACAAGGATATCCTTCATTATATTCCCTGCATTATTATTATTTTTTTTTTTTTTTTTTTTTGCATAATCATCACTTTCACAGGGATTAGTTTTGTCTTGCAACAATAATGTTTTCATTTTACGAAAAAACGATGAAGCAAGATAACATTTATTGGTGATTATCTCGTGGAAGTCTATTTTACAAATAAGGTATTTTCATCACACTCTTCGGCACAGCACCAAACAAAACTGCTGTATTAGTAGATACAATGCAATAAAAAAACAACACCAACACAACTTCAACTTCTGAACACAGATTAATGAACTACAATATATGATAAATGTTGTCTACTATTGCCCAGACACTTCACGATTTTTCCTGCAGCGGTGCAGCTATGAGTTAACTGATGTGCTGTATTTAGATTGGCTGCTGCTAGATTACAAAATGGTGCACCTTTGTGGAGTCATCTCGTATGCCGTATTACACAGTTTTCGAATTGTAGAAGTTACTGTCAATACTGGTGATTTCCACAAGAATAAGCTACAAAGTGTTGCTCATAACCAGTTCATTTTTGTCGATGACACATGAACAAACTCTAAAGGAATCGAGTTTTGCCGACAGGACACAAATGACACAGATTTTTTTTTTTTTTTTAAGCCTGAAAACCTGAATTCAAACCACTCCAATCACTCAATTTTCGTAACAATTATGATTAAATCATAATGGTTGGAACCTCTGGTAATTAAAGATCGAGCACATGCTCTGATAGTTCTTGGACAGGGATAGGAAAGGAAACTGCTCCTTTGACAGGAACAATCCCAGCAATTGCCTAGAGTAATTGTGTGAAATCACAGAAAACTTAAATCAGACCTTGGAAAATCCAGGTCGAAATTCAACAATATAATGACGATAGTTTAGAACTCACTGCAAAGACATATGATGAGCTGCTACAGGCACATAAAAATGACACACATAAAAGACATTAGCCATCAGTATCAGCCTTTGTCTGAATGGACTCTGATTGCAGCTGCCAGAGATGATGATGTCTTTGTTGTTGTTGGATTTTGGAAGGGACTAAATTACAATGGTTATTGGTCCCTTGTTCCAATCACAGAAGTAAAAAATGTGTTAAACTTCCTCAAGTATAGGTGTTAACATGTCAAAATGTAAAAGTAACAAAAACAAAGAAAGGATTCAAAAGGCTTATACACAATAATAGTTTGTTTAGGATGGGTAATCATAAAAATAAAAGGATGACATACAGCCACTCTGTTACACGTTAAAGACACCTACCTACCTAATTGTGTTAGGCAAACGGAGGACAGATAGATAATAGACATTCAAGAAGCTTTAAATGGAATGTACAATCCACACTTATGGATTAAATTTAAAACAATCTCAGGGTGTTCATTCAGTGTAGTCACATTTGCAAGCTATTCACGAGCTCAAGGCAGCCACAAACATTACGGAATTGCAATCATTCCTGGTCAAAATCTCTTACTACATAAAATATCTTCCTAACACAGCACAACTAGAGGCAGTATTGCACTGCCTAGAGCGGAAGAATTTTTAATTTGTTTGTTCAAAGGAGTGTGACATTACTTTCCAAAAGTTAAAGGATGTTTCACTCAGTGATTGTTGTTTTGTACAATTTGATCCTGACAAAGCTATTGTGTTAGCCCCAGAAGTGTCAGCCTATGGCATTGGAGCAGTCCTATCACATCGGATTGGCTCTTCGGACAGACCTATCACTTTTGCTTCGAAATTGTTGGAGAAAGCCCAAGTCATTTAGCCACAAATAGAGAAAGAGGCATTAGCAATTGTCCATGGTGTCACCAAATTCCACCAATATCTGTATGGTCACAATTTTTACCTGGTAACTGACCAAATGCCCCTTCAGTCCTTGTTCCACCCTGCCAAGCCCATACCTAATCGCACATCATAGAAGCTGCAATGCTGGGTGCTTGTATTGTCTTCCTACAATTATGAAATTATCTCTCGGCCAACGTCAAATCATGCTAATGTCGACACACTGTCAAGTCTTCCTGTTGGCCCGGATGTTGATTCTGATGCCTCATAAGCTTCCTGTTGCCACATAAATGCTAGTGATTCTGAAGTATTTGATCAGTTTCCTCTCAATCATCAGAAGATTGTCCAAGCAACACTGGCGGACCCAGATCTTCATATCATGTTGCGCTATATCCGCACAGGGTGGCCTCGCATAGTGACAGAGATTGTTAGCCCTTTGATTTGATGCTACTTTTCTTGCCCACATAAGCTATCAGTGTTGCAGGGTGTAATTTAGCTCCAAACAGATAAGGACCAGTCGCATGTGGTGATCCCTCAGTCATTGCAACGTAAGGTGCTTCATTTTATTTATTTATTTATTTTTGTGTGGTTTTAGGGCGCACAACTGCTGAGGTCATTAGTGCCCGAATCAAAACTGGGATATACCCACAGATAATAAGACTATAGAAAAACAGCTAAAAGATAGGACAAAAAACTAAAGGAAGAGCTAAATGTCCTTTGACAAATTGGTCAAGTTGATAAAATTCAATACCCGAGCAACAGCTCGTGCGTCATCAGCTAAAATTTCTTCCAGTGTATCCAGTAAATTCAGTGCAATTTGAATAAGACAATAAAACATGACGCACCATCAGCGGGTGACCACAGGAACATAACGATGCAGGGTCACCAGTTAGCAGGTGGCGGTGGCCGAACCGGCAATGTCCGATCCGGAACCGAGCCAAGATGACCTCTTCTCATCACTAGCGGCGTGAGGTGGTCATCCAAGCCACTGGGAGCGGTTTAATGGTTCGAAGCTTGTTAGTTGTAAGCAAGGACCATACAATATGCCAAGACGATATAAGGCGACGGGAAAGAGCCCCTCAAATATCATTCGATGGGACACAGTACGTAGCTGTCCGAGGTAGGAGAGATTCAGCCTTGGGGGCGGCACCAGCAGCCTCGTTACCAGGCACTTCTGCATGGGCAGGTACCCACAGGAGGTGAACGTGAGGGCCGTCAGCAGATAATAATTGAAGGGAGCCGTTGATTCAGTGCACAACAGGATGGGCCGAAAGGGGATCTCTCAGACTCTGGATGGCACTCAGGGAGTCAGAGCAGATAACATAGGAAGGAGAACGGTGTCGGCGGATGTATAGTACAGCCTGATAGAGGGCAAAAAGCTCAGCTGTGAAATTCGAGCAGTGGCCATTAAGCCTGTACTGAAAACCGTCATCCCGCCGACAAATGCACATCCGGCACCGTTACTGGTCTTTGAGCCATCCGTATATATGAAGACGGAATCTTCGAGCCGTGCACGAAGTTCAAAAAATCTCGAGCAGTAAACAGCATCCGAAGTACTCTCCTTCGGGAGTGAAGTGAGTTCAAAGTAAACGCGAACTTGAGCCTGAAGCCAAGGTGGCACTGGGCTCTCATCTATTTGAAATGTGGAAGGGACTCCAGCAGAGAGCAGGACAATCACGGACAGCCTGTAATGGCTATCGAGGGAGTCATTAAAGAATGATGGGTAGAAAGGGTGGTGGGGCATCGAAAGCAGACGGCGTGCATACCGACACAGCAACATGTCACGTCGATAGGGTAAAGGTAATTCAGCAGCTTCAGCATAGAGGCTGTCAACAGGGCTAGTGTAAAAAGCTCCTATCGCCAGGCGTAACCCCCGATGGTGAATCGAGTTCAGGGGGCGTAAAATGGACAACTGTGCAGAAGAGTGCACGAAACTCCCGTAATCCAGCTTAGACCTGACAGTAGACTGATAAAAGTGAAGCAAAACGGTACGATCCGCTCTCCATGATGTATCACTACGAACATGGAGAACGTTGAGGGAACAAGTGCAGCTGGCAGCCAAAGAAGACATGTGGAGACCAGCTGAGTTTCCTATCCAACATTAGCCCTAAAAATGTCATTGTCTCCACGAAGATGGAGAACGATGGGGCCGAAATGGAGAGATGGTGGAAGAAACTCTCTGTACCTCCAGAAGCTGATACAGACCGTTTTCTCAAGAGAGAAATGGAAGCCGTTTGCGACACTCCAGGAATAGACTGTCAAGGCAATGCTGAAGACGACACTCCAGGAGACACATTCTCCGAGCGCTGCAATAGGTCCTGAAGTCATCCACAAACAGGAAGCCTGAAACATCAAATGGGAGGCAATCCATAATTGTGTTGATAGAAATGGCGAAAAGTGCCACACTCAAAACAGAGCCCTGTGGCACCTCATTCTCCTGGCGAAAGGTGTCCGACAAAACAGAGCCCACTCGTACCCTAAACATGCAATCTTTCAAAAAAGCACGAATAATGAGGGGGAGACGGCCGCGAAAACCCCATGTATCCATGGTGCGGAGAATGCCCACCCGCCAACAGATGATGTAAGCCTTCTCCAAATCGAAGAAAATGGCCACCATCTGACACGTCCGCAAAAAGTTATTCAAAACAAAGGTCGACAAGGTAACAAGGTGATCAATAGAAGAGCCAGCATTGGATATTAGTGAGGAGATGTCGAGATTCGAGTATCCAAACCAGCCGAGCATTGACCATGCACTCCTTACCTTACAGACACAGCTGGTCAGGGAAATGGGGCGATAACTGGAAGGAATATGTTTGTCTTTCCCTGGTTTGGGTATGGGGACAACAATTGCTCCACGCCGAGTGGGAACTTCACCTTCAGTCCAGACGCGATTATAAGTGTGAAGAAAAAAGTATTTACCTGCAGGGGAAAGTTCTTCAGCATCTGAATCTCAATGACATCGGGCCCCGGAGCAGAGGATCGGGAGACGGCAAGGGCACGTTCTAGCTCCTGCACGGTGATGGTGGCATTGTAATTTTCATGATTGTCAGACGTGAAAGAAGGTGTTCCTGCCTCCTCGGTCTGGTTTCGGGGGAGGAAGGCAGGGTCATAATTAGCTGAACATGAACCTCAGCGAAAGAGCAGCCCAAAGCATTGCAGATATCAACATGTTCCACAAGAACTTGGTTTGATATGTTCAGTCCGGGGATTGGGGAATGGACCTTAGTGCCAGATAACCGGCATAGGTTACCCCAGACGACCGACAAAGGAGTAGATCTTTTGAAAGAACTCATGAAAGAAATCCAGCAGGCTTTTTTACTTTCTTTAATGACACGACAGCATTTCGCTCATAGCCTTTTGTAATTAATACAATTTTCCAAAGTAGGCCGCCGTTGAAACATTCATAGAGCACATCGCCGGGCTCTAATAGCGTCGCTGCATGCTGCATTCCACCAGGGAGATGTGGAGATGTGGAAGTTTGGAGTATGGAATGTTCGGCAGCAGTGAGGATGACATCCGTGAGATAGTTGACCTGACTGTCACAGCTGGGTAAGTTCTGATCATGGAAAACTGCAATGGAAGAATAGAGGCCCTAGTCGACTTTGGAGATGTTCCAACTGGTGGAACAAGGAGAAGTAGTGTGATGTAGTAAAGACATTTTGCAGGGGAAATGGTCACTCAAGAACCTATCAGACAGAACATAGCATTCAATACGTTGTACAAGTGGAGTAGTGCAAATTGTGAGGTCCAGATGGGAATAGGTATGCGTTGTGTCAGATAGGAAAGTCGGTTCACCGGTGTTTAGGCAGACAAGATTCAGATGGTTGAAGATGTCAGCCAAAAGAGAGCCTCTCTGGCAAGGAGCTGGAGAGCCCCATAGAGGGTGGTGGGCATTGAAGTCGCCGACCAACAAAAATGGCGTAGGAAGCTGAGCAGCAAGGTCCAGTATGTCTGCCCTAAGAACGGCAGACGACAATGGGGTGTAGACATTACAAATAGAGAAGGTGAATGCGGGGATGGTGACACTGATGGCAACCGCCTGTAGTTTGCAGGGGGATGGGATGATAATAGACGTCTTCCCGAATGAGCGGCATAGCATCTCGATGGGCAGGAACACCCGCGACAGGAGGTAAATCAAAACGCACTGCAGTATAGTGTGGGAAATCGATACGATCAGTTGGACGGAGCTTCGTTTCTTGAAAAGGAACTATAAGCGGGCAGTGCAATCAAAGGAGACATCTTAATTCAGTGTGGTTGGAACGTATGCCTCTAATGTCCCAGCAAAGGGAAAGCATAGGAAGAAGAAAAAGAGAGAAAGCAAGAAGGGATCACCTCTATGGCTGCTGAGGGCCTGGCTGCGAGGGGGCACTGCTACTGCCATCGACAGATGGATAATCGTGTTCCATGGGTTCAGACATCTCTTCTGCCACCTTCCTGGATGGATCGGAAGGGGCAGCTTCCTCCGCCAGTGAAATGCTGGCAGATCGGCAAGCAGTAGAGCGTCCTGGCGAGACAAGAGGATGGCCGGGGCCGTCTACTGCTGGATGGCGTGACCAAAGACTCACGCCGTGGAGCGGAAGGAGAGGAACTTCTCTTTTTGTGTGTCTTTTTGGAGGCAATTCTGTTTGAAGAATGAGCAGCTGATGTTTGAGAAGACTAAGCTTTTAGAAAATCTCCGCAAACAGGATCTTTTTTCGAAATCCGGGCTTCCAACTTAGTGGCCTGTGGTTTCTGTGAGACTGAAGTGCACTGGGATTTAGATTGAGCCGAAGTCATTGGAGATGTCGAGCGGGCGATCTTTGAGCTGGCTGATCTGAAAACTGAGTCGCTGAAGGTAAAGTCACACGTCTGCATACCCATCTCCTTTGTTGGTCGAGGAGAGGAAAGAACATTGATGTAGGTACCCACTGGGAGCACAGCAGGCTTTCTACTTGCCAATAATTTCCGGGCAGGAGATGTGGGAACTTTTTTCTTGACTTGGATTTCCTCGATGGCTCGTTCATCTTTATACACAGGGCATTCACAAGAATTAGCGGCACGGTCACCCAAGCAATTGATGCAGCGAGGGGACGGAGGCGGGCAGTTGCCCTCATGGGCGTCCCTACCACACAGGCGAGGCATTTCGCTGCATTGGGGCACGACTGACATGTATGATTGAACCAGTGACACTGAAAACATCTGGTGGGATGAGGGACATACGGCCGAACGGAGATGATTTCATAACCTGCTTTTATCTTTGAAGGAAGGTCGACTTTGTCGAAGGTCAAGAAAACTTTTTTTGGGGTGGGGGGGGTGTTAAGTTGTTGTTAACTCTCTTCATCACTCGATGTACAGCTGTTACACCCTGATCAGAAAGGTACTCCTGTAGTTCCTTGCCGGACAGGCCGTCAAGGGAACGTGAGAACAAAACCCCCGCGACCTTAACAGGAAAATTGTGTAACAGTGTAGTGCAAATCAGCTTCTGAACTTGAAAGGCACCTTACGTTTCCAGTAACAGTGTCCCATTTCGTTGGCGGGAACAAGTTTTAACAGGACCTGCAATCACGTCAACACCTCATTGTATGACAAAGGGATTTACTGATGTGAAATCTTGGCCATCAGTGCATGACGACTAGGAACTTTGGCAAGTTAGGCAAAAATTGGATTCATCGTGTGTCCTTTTCTGGGTAAATGCCGAAGTTGAAGAAGAATAAGAAGAAGAAGAAGAAGAAGAAGTAGTAGTAGTAGTAGTCATTGCGAAGTTGTCCCCCATGATTACCGGCGTCTCCAAAGGCACGCTGCTTCCTAATGGGGAACCCTCACTTAGGGCTCACCCACCTTAGGTGATTGTCCACACCTCAGGTCACACCTCCCGAGAAACGGACGGAGGGACCAATCGGCATGGTCGGAAGGTTACAGCTCGTGTAATCACCCTCCCTGGGCCTGGCCTTTACCAGGGGGTATGTGCGAGCCCTACATGCCAACCCGGGGCTGAGACTTACGCAATACCCAGTCACCTGTTACGCAACGAGTGTGTGGGCGGCCTTCAGGAATGCACAAGGAGCAAGAAAGGAAACAGTAAAGAAGAAGGAAGTGGGAAAGGTTGAGTCTCAAATGCCGAGGCGGAGACTAGAGGAGGAGAGGAAGGCTAGAAGAATACAGTAAGGAGGGAACGTAGAAGCAAAGTTTAGGAGAAGAGATACCTAGAAAAGAAAAAAGCTGGTACAAAAGATCACTTCAAACTCATATGGGACACCAATCTCTGGGTGAAGGCATAAACCAGGGGGGCACTGAAGCAGCCTGGGGTGGGAAGGAAGACTGCTTCGGCTCGGGGCCCCATACGCACCAAACACGTACCCACAAAGGAGCTGTGTCAGGTGCTTCAGTTACTGCATCAAGATCATTGGGGTGTGGTGTGCACCAAACAATTTGAGTGCAGACAGATATGTATGGATGCTCAGATAGAGCCGACGACAGCTCATTGCCAAGCTTGTGCAGAAAACAAACTTGCTGCCCCCCCCCCCCCTCCCCATGGTTCTCAGAATGGCTCACCTTGACCACGCCATGGAAGTGCGTGCATTTAGGTTTCGCGGGCCCATTCTAGAATAACCGATGGACCATCATTGTGAATGCTTACAGTAAATTTCCCTCCGTGGTCCCCTTGCTCTATGACCTCTCGCAGTACCCTCCAAGCCCTTCAGTCTGTTTTTTGTATTGAGGGTCTACCAGAAATAATAGTGACAGACAGTGGTCCACAATTTGTGTCGAGGGAATTTGAGCAGTTTTGCCAAACCAACAGTATTCACAATCTGACCAGTGCTCTGTTCCACCCTCAACCCAATGGTGAAGCTGAATATTTTGTGAAAACATTCAAATCACTGATGTCCAAGCTTAAGTACTACCACACACGCGACTAAGCTCTTCTGCATTTCCTTGCTTCCTACTGCTCCCAGAGTTGTTGCATGAACAACAGTACCACACTCTTGCTGCATCTCATGCACCCAACCACAGACACTGCCCACGCCACAGGATCAGGCACAGTATCATGCAAACGCATCTGTATTTTCAGGTCCTATGGCAGATGTAGATGTTGGGAGCATGGTACCATCAATCGGCAGCTTGGCGCTAACATGTTTTTATTGCAGGGTGCAGATGGTGGGCAGTGTCGCCACCAAAACCAAATTCGCCCTTGTGCACTAAGAGGATGCTGCTGCTGGTTTTTTGTCGACAGATTCGCTGTCCCCTCGGATAGTTGTGCCCATGCCTCATCTGACATCAAGGGTTCGGCCGACTACACTTCTCGGTCCAGAGCCATGGAGCTGAAAACTTTGCCTCCAGCATCACTGCATCTTCCATCAGGTGTCATGGGTCAATTGACTTCTGCCATCACGGGGTCATCGTCGCGTGTCGAGGGTCTTTCTGACGCAATCTCCACACTGATCATCGAGATTGTCACTCCAACACCTGCATCTGTTCTTCCGCAGCCGTGTCCTTGGAAGCACAAACACTGGTGTGTTTTCCACCCGGAATTTCATGCCAAGCACAGGCTGGATGGCGGGTTGTGACCAGTGGTTCAGTGCTGGGTCTAGATTTGAACCACGGTCCCTCGATTGCAACCATGGGCACACCTTCCCCCACTGTCATTACACTCACTACTCAATGACGGTGAGAAGGTTGGAGGAGGAAAGGGGGGGAGTGTTATGGTGTCGGTATTCGCCACAATGGCGGGTCTACATACAATGCTGCACCACTTTATGATGAGCCAATAAGTCGCTTAAAGTACTTTGGCCACCAATGGTACCAGCAGTCTTACCTCTCTGTGTGCTCCACGCACCGGCCAATCGAAAGACAGGGGCTCACCAAGATATGCCAGCGCACCACAGCCATGACAATCAGTACCAGTCAGAATAGCACGCAGTTCAAAGCAGATCTGGAGTGGTACAGTTCCAGGAGAATCTTCTACAGTGAACCAGCAGTATACTAGGTGATACCTTGCAGAATTATGTAATAGACAGAAGAGTCTGTTCCAATACAAGCACAACACAGAAGTTGAGTATTCTCTTGATCTGTAATGATAGTATATGCGGACTAATTACTACTTTTTGTTGCAGACCTTGTCCACAGCCTTGTTAGCCATGGCCCACCTCCTCCTACTGCCACATCCCGGATATATAAAAGTATGAAGTCACTGTAAGCTGTCCGCACAGAATAAAACTGTGTTAATTCTTTTCTGCGTAGTTCTACACATACACACACACACACACACACACACACACACACACACACACACACACACACACAAAGGTTGCTTACACCAATATATATGTAATAAACAATTCAAATGTCATGAAAACATAAGTAATCTCTAAGTGACATAGAATAGCTGTAGTAGCAATTTTGCTTCTTAAAATAGTGAAGTATCTTTGAAGGCAAGAAAGTATTAGAAAACTGGGAGTGAAATGATACAAACTTAAGTAAACAGTGGGAAGACAGGGTATTTACTGGCTCATTATACATTTTGTGAAACAATGGGAAGTGTATTTAAAAAAATTCCAAGGTGTTTCCATACCCGTATCAAGGACAATACAATAGTAAGAAAAGTCCTCAAAAGCTAACATATATGTTGTCTTCCAACCACAGTTCAAAATAATAACAAGCATATAGACAGCTCCAAAACTCATGTTCTGCACATATGCATGTACACCACCTCTACTGTGTGTATGCAGATCCATGGCAGAATATAACTGTTCTTATTACTCCCTGGAAGAATAAGTGAACTCAAAGATAATCTGGAAACAGTACTGTGTATTACAAAGTTGTGATGATCAACACTGTATCATCCTCTAGCCAATTCTCAGTATTGTGTGCTTAGAAAGAATGTAACATTTTGAAATTTTAAATAATTTGTTATAGATGCTTCCATACGAACTAACTCATATACAATGGCTACTACCAGGACTCAAAATTTTAATACTATTTACAAAATAGTTAAGATATGGAACAAACTTACTCGTGTAGCAAAACAGCACAAAAAGGTGAGAGTTGTATAAAACTTTTGTTTAGTGATATTTTTATTCAGAACTAGCTAGAATTTCTATTATATTAGATGTAATGAATAAATTGCAGTGTTGTAGGCAAATAATATGTAAAAACAATAGATTCTAGGTGTCTAATATAAGCTAGATTTTCCCCAGAACACGCATTTTCCACTAGTGAGATGAAATCGGTAATCAGTATAAACAAGAGGCAAGTGTGAACAACAGGAACTGAACACTAGAAGTAATGTGTGCAGCAGCGCAATTTATTCATAAATTGAAATGTGATAGAGACATTAGTTCTGAATAAAACAAACCCTTCTATGCGTGTGAACGTTACTTTCTTTACCTTGAGTTTTCTACAACCATAAGTGACAATACTTCACCATGATGTCTTCATAAAAGTAATCAACTATTCACAACTTATTTTCAAATAATGCAAACTACAAAACAACAACACCACACATTGTATGTACAGAGTTTCAAACATAATAATAACAGACCACCACGATATTCACAGATCCAAAGCATTACAGTTGTGTATTCTGATTATACCGAGATAATTGGCCAGAACAAGCTGTTCAAATCATAGCATCACTTATTCTGCCACTAGATGGCAGACCATTTACATCAAACTTAAAAGAGTGTGCATCACGAGGGTTATCATTGCCAATCTATACTCTGTGTGTGTGTGTGTGTGTGTGTGTGTGTGTGCTGAATGACATATTTTGAGAACAATAAGCTGCAAAACAACAGAAAATAGTAAATAAATAAAACAGCAGTGACAACATGTTTTTGAAGCCACATACTTTTTGCATCATGATAATATAAGGAGTTCCAAACACTCCTTGAAAATTTTTTGTCAGCTAAAGAGTTTCTAAGGAGTATAATGAGTCTTTACACACCCCATGCACAGACAGTTGGGATACTGATATCTCCTGGTGAAAGGTTTAATGGGGTTGCAACAGGAAGGACGTCTGTCAACCAAGTCAAATTGATAATTAACCACATGACCCCCACTCAAGCGGGAAATGCAAAAAGATATCGAAGAAGAAGAAGAAGAAGAAGAAGAAGAAGAAGAAGAAGAAGGAATTGATCTCCAGAAAGGGTGCAACAATTGCGCCCCCCCCCCCCCCCAACTCAGTTCGGATTTAACCTCCATGGATTTTTTTCTTAAGCGTTCATTTTAAATCTTAAGTGTACACCAATTTCTCTGGTGCAACAGAAAGAAAATATATATTGGTAGGGAAATGGCAGCTATCCCTGCATCTACAAGCTGAGCCTTCATGAAATTTTTTTGTATTGTTTAAATGTGTGCTATAGGGCTGCTGGATTGTATTTAAATAACATTATTTTTATGAGGTAAATTTCTCAGTTGTATAGTTCAGTACTAAATAAAGACTGTGTCTACAGACTTTAACCTCTACTTTAGTTTGACACATCTAATATTAACTTCCTTTTGAGATGCTTTTGTTAAGACATCCAACAAAATCCACAGAGTTGCGAGTATGATTCAGGCATTTTCCAAATAAAGACAAAACCATATCCTTTAGATATATAGAGAGCGAGTGTGCTTGGGCACTAACAATGGGGCACAAAGGCATCTCCTCATTGTGAGAGCACGTAGATCAACAGTGAAGATGCTGTCAATACAAGTCCCTGGATGGAACAGGAGATAAAACAATGGGTAGTGGTATTGGATCCAAACCTGCACTTGGACATGGTTCTTTGATTACCAGATAAGGAAGAGAAGGGGGAGGTGGTAGATAAAGTTTGGTGCCAGATCCTAGCTATTTTCTCCATTGAAGATGTATATCCATCCATTGACCTGAAAATTATTTCATCATGAATTACACAGTAAAGTAGGAGAATGACACACACCAATATACCTTAAACTGGAGTTTCAATTCATTGAATACCTGTATAGGTGTTTTTTTTCTTTCTGGGTATAAGCTTTTTGGAGTGAACAATATAAGCATTTAGAACATGAACAATATGTGAAAAGAAAGAAAGACATATTAACAAAATTTATCCAATATGTGGAGAATACCAGCAAGCAAAATGTAAGATTAACTATACCTTCCGTCTTCTTGTAACTCGTTTTGTACCTTCTTCTGCATTTTCTACGCATTCCCTGTCATTATCAGCCTTCTTGCGGTTATTCTTACATTTAGCAAGCATACAGAGACTGCCTGCCATTTTCATGCCATCTGAATGCACACGATCAACACGAGCAGCATATATCTTAGTACTTGCATCCAGAGCGCAACTGGCGACCTAGTAAAAAAAAAACCAAAGTGTATGTTAATTCTTAGATTTTTTAAACCTCAACATTTTATATTATCATTAACTGTATTTCATATGCCAATATAGCTACTACAATCACATATTTGTATGCAATGAAGGTGTCACTGGAGCATACAACTGTTGCACAAGTGAAGCAAATGTTTAAAATTTCTTCTTTGTAAAGAAACACACTTCAATTATGTGAAAGATTTCTAGAACATGAAACTCCCACAGAAAAAGTCTTCTTGATTCTACATCTCTAATACTTTGGGAATTGATTATGTCAATATAATTCTTCCAAGTTAATCTTAGTTTACTTTGCATTTTTATTTTTGGCCCCTACAACAATTATATGTCTAAAATCCATTACTTGAATTTTTATATTTCTTCATACAACATGATAAGCTCAATAAGAGTTACACAGAGAGAAATTAGGGAAGGTCAATTTGTGGTCTGGAACACAATATGGCTATTAGAAATAAAGCACTGGCTCGGCTGCAGATAAATAAGGAAAGAACCTAAACACCTGCTATGGTTTACATCAAGGTTATTCTATGGCGAAGCAGCACTGCTAGCGAGGTGTTTTTTATTTTTATATATATATATATGTGTGTGTCACTTTTGTTAATCTCGTTGAACAGCAGCTCAAACTCCAAGATCTGTCGCATCCACTCGTCAGACAGCACTAACAAACCACCCCGTGATAGAAATTCTGTCAACCCGTATTCTGCGAGGTGTTTTGGAAAAGGACAAAGTAGTTCATTAGACAACACTCTCAGTGAGGTGACATATTTCGCAGCATGGCGTGCAATGTAGTCTGCCAGATATCTGTTTCCTTCAGCTGGGCATTCCACATCTGCCTCAGCAGACAGTATAGACAATTCAGCAAACTCAGAACTAAAACTTACGTCCTGGCTCTCTCCTTCCCCATCTAACATGGCCATTGCTTCAGACATATCTGGCAAAATTCCACACTGCAGGCTCGATGACCAAAATTGTTGTGAGTCTTCTTCCTGTCTCACAGTGGAATGCCTTGAGCATTCTTTTCCAGAAGCAACAAACGCAGCCGATTTTTTACTTCTTTAGGGGGAGGATGCTGGTAGAAAGGGCCAAGATATCTAATCCGTGAAAATAAATTTTCACGGCAGTCCTGGTTCAACCGTGCTGTTAATATACACTTGATGCCTAGTGACGAAAAGGTCAGAATGAAGGCCAAATAAAGAATCCTTTCAGAAATGGTAACAGCTGCCTTCGGTTTCCAATCTGCATTGTTTCATAGAACAATTGCATTTTGTGCGAATTATTTTTTGGAGCCGCTCATTTGTTCCATAGGTATTGCGAATGTCTTTTTGACAACAATTCTGCGAGAATTTAAGATGTCAGACAAATCATTAACATATTAAACTGAATTTGAGGCATCGAATTTTCTGTCATGAAACACACGAAAAAAGTAAACAAAAGTTTCTACTAATACACAGTTAACAACAAGCTACTGCAGGGCTACCGCTACAACTGCCGCCATGTGCTTCGGCGGTGACGTCATGTGCAGTACGATGAATTTCTACCTCGGACTACGCAGTCCATTCAAGCCCCCTCTGGGTTTACAAAATAACCTATCCAGGCACGAAGGAAAACTAAACTTTTCTGGGCATTACACTTTGCTACCTACAAGCATTTCTTAACATTCATCAATATCACGTAGCTTGAAACTTACCGAAAGGATGATCTTTGAACCAAAGAAGGGAACACACACACACACACACACACACACACACACACACACCGTATTCCTTTGAAGGAAATGACATGATCTTGTGGTGTGATCTTGTAGCTGAATTATACCAACATACAAAATTCTTCAGTGTAAGAGAGAAACCTACACTAAAAGCTTCTGGGATATCCTTCATAAATCTGGGCTCCATTAGTCAGTTTTCAGAATCCGGCAAAAACCTTCAAAACATGGCATTGAACTGTCTTTGTGATATTTCATGTAACCTATTGGTCTGGAGTTTAAGTTGCTGCAAAACTACTAATAGCCAAATCAGAACTCAAATGTACAATATTTTAACAGGACAAAGAACGGCTGTTATTACAACAATGTAGTCAGAGAATGTGCACTTTGCACTGATTCATCTGGGGTAACGTCAGTCTCTTTCGCCATGCTACACTTGCACGCAAAGTGTCTGCCTGTGGATTTTATACACCTGCAACAAACAGGATTTCGCACACACCAACTGACCTCATCACATTGAATTCCCCAAATTTAGACTATTTGATTATCTTGTGATGATATTAGGGTAGGTTGTTTAACTTTTTACACTGCAACCTTTCTCATAATGTTATCATAAGCTACTCAGCTACTGATGTTTGCAGTTTTACTTTTGGAGATACTGGTTCGTGGAAAGTGGCCAATACGTACATCTCAACTATATTTCTAATACGGAATTGGTTATTACCACGAGTTTTTTGAAACCAGTTAAGAAAACACATACACACACAAAATCATAACTCACTAACATACACCTGTCATCTCCAACTTCTGTGTTTTGAATAACAACACAATGCACAGTGAGAGCAACTTCGAGTGGGAATGGAAGAGGAGGGGAAATAGACAGGGTGCAGGGGGAGCTTGGAGTTGATTTAGTGCTGCCTTACAGAGCATGTGTGTACTAGATAGGCAGAAAAGAATCAGCTTAGGAATGCAGTGGGGAAAGGCAGGGAGTAGAGAAGAGGGAAAAAAATGTAGCACAGATGGTGGTTAATGACACAGGAATTAGGGCAGGTGCAGCATAGAGAGGGCAAAGACTCTTGGGTGTGAAGTGTATGGGGATAATAGATTGCTATAGGTTGAGGCTTGGATACTTTCAAGACTAGAAAATGTACTGTAACAATAACACCAATCTATGTAGCTCAGGAAAGCTATTGTAGAGGCAGGGGGATCCAGATTTCCAGGGTTCTGAAGCAGCCCCTGAAATCTAGCATATTATGTAGCAACAAGTACTTGTACAGCTTCAAATGAAGTAATGACATTCACAACTACTCACTCATACAAGCATGTATGACCTATATTAAAATATATAAACAATCTTCAGTTGGAAAATGATTTACACCTTATACTACCATTTTTTGCTATCTATTTGATGCAGTAGACGACAAAAATTTGTGCAGAAAAATTGTGGGCCCCATAACAAAAAAGATTGGGAACCAATGCTTTAAAGAATTATTTACTATAAAGTGAACTTACCCAAAGCACAGGCTCGCCGATAGAAACAAAAAACACACACAAACATTCAAGCTTTTGCCACCGCCGGCAGCTTCTTCAGGAAAAGAGAAAGGAAGGTTTTAAGGAAGTGGAAAAGGAGTCATTCCAATCCCAGGAGTGGAAGGACTTACCTTAGGGCAAAAAAAAAGGAAGGAAAACAAATACACCCACTCGCACATATACACAAACGCAAACACACCTAGGCAAACATACTGTAGAAAGCAAAGAAGTTGGACACTTGAGGCAGAGGCCCTGTCCAGAGAACCGAGGGAAAGATGTTAAAGATGGTGGGCGGGAATTTGAATTTAGTGGAGATTGAGACCAGGTGGGAAACGGGACGAGAGAATATGCTGAAGGGCTAGTTCCCTTCTCCGGAGTTCTGAAAGATTAGTGTTGGTGGGAAGTATCCAGGTAACCTGGACGGTGTAACACTGTGCCACGATGTGCTGGCCGTGCACCAAGGCGTGTTTAGCCACAGGGTGATCCTCATTATCAACAAACACTGTCTACCTGTGACCGTTCATGTGAGTGGACAGTTTGTTGCTGGTCATTCGCACATAGAACGCTTCACAGTGCAGACATGTAAGTTGGTAAATCACGTGGGTACTATCGCAAGTGGCTCTGCACTTGACCATGTACACCGTCCGGGTTACGGAGTAAGTGGTGGTGGTGGAAGGGTGCATAGGGCAGGTTTTACAACGGGGGCGGTTACAAGGGTAGGAGCCAGAGGGTAGGGAAGGTGGTCTGGGGATTTCATATGGATGGACTAGGAGGTTACGGAGGTTAGGTGGGCGGCGGAAAGACACTCTCGGTAGAGTGGGAAGGATGTCATGAAGGATGGATCTCATTTCGGGGCAGGATTTAAGGAAGTCGTATCCTTGATGGAGAGCCACATTCAGAGTCCGCTCCAGTCCCGGAAAGTATCCGGTGACAAGAGGGGCACTTCTGGGGTTCTTCTGTGGAAGGTTCTGAATTTGGGGGATGAGGAAGTGGCTCTAGAAATTTGCTTCTGTACCAGATCAGGAGGATAGCTGCGGGATGTGAAAGCTGTTATTAGGTAATTGGTGTACTGGTTCAGGGATTCGGGACTGGAGCAGACTCGTTTGCCACGAAGACCTAAGCTGTAGGGAAGGGAATGTTTGATGTGGAATGGATGGCAGCTATCATAGGGGAGGTACTGTTGTTTGTTGGTTGGTTTGATGTGGACGGATGTGTGAAGTTGGCCGTTGTACAGATGGAGGTCAACATCAAGGAAAGTGGCATGGGATTTGGAATAGGACCAGGTGAATTTGTTGGGACCAAAGGAGTTGAGGTTGAAGAGGAAATTCTGGAATTCTTCTTCACTGTGAGTCCAAATCATAAAGATGTCGTCAATGAATCTATACCAAACTTTGGGTTGACAGGCTTTGGTATCCAGGAGGGCTTCATCTAAGCGTCCCATAAATAAGTTTGCGTACGAGGGGGCCATCCTGGTTCCCATGGCTGTCCCCTTTAGATGTTGGTATGTTTGGACCTCAAAAGTGAAGAAGTTGTGGGTTAGATCAAGGGCAGAGCCACTTGCGATAGCACCCACGTGATTTACCAACTGACATGCCTGCACAGTGAAGCGTTCTATGTGGGAATGACCAGCAAAAAAACTGTCCATTAGCATGAATGGTCACAGGCAGACAGTGTTTGTTGGTAATGAGGATCACCCTGTGGCTAAACATGCCTTGGTGCACGGCCAGCACACTTTGGCACAGTGTTACACCGTCCGGGTTATCTGGATACTTCCAACCAACACCAATCTTTCAGAACTCTGGAGATGCCAACTTGCCCTTCAACACATTCTCTCTTCCCGTTGCCCACCTGGTCTCAACCTCCGCTAAATTCTAATTCACGCCCACCATCTTGAACACCTTTGCCTCAGTTCTGCGGACAGAGCCTCTGCATGAAGTGGTATCTCTGTCCAACTTCTTTGGTTTCTACAAATGTCTGCCTAGGTGTGTTTGCATGTGGATATGTGAGAGTGTGTGTGTGTGTGTGTGTGTGTGTGTGTGTGTGTGTGTGTGTGTGTATTTGTTTACCTTCCTTTTTGTCCCTAAGGTAAGTCCTTCCACTCCTGGGATTGGAATGGCTCCTTTTCCACTTCCTTAAAACCCGTATCCTTCCCTTTCTTCTCTCCTTGCTTCCTCTTTTTCCCGAAGAAGTCACCAGTGGTGGCGAAAGCTCGAATGTTTGTGTGTTTTTGTGTGTGTTGATACTGTGGTCACCATTATTAAGTCAATAACATAGTGTCCAAGGGTTGGGTGGTGGTATTAGCAAGCAAAAAGGGTTTAAGGATGGAGAAAATTGGAAAAAAGTTCAAGAAAACCGCATGAGAATGAAAGTGTCTAATTAGGATTGGTTATGTGGTAGCAGATTACGATTTTGAGGCTGACAATAGTCTGACGACAGAACAGTGGAATCAAAATGTACGGAAAGTTGCTGAAATGATCAGAAAAGTACAAAACACGGAAGGAAATGTGGAAAAACAGAAAAGGAACCAATTGCGAGGTAACTAAGAAATGCCGAAAATGATTATAAACAATGTAATATAAGAAACTATAGTTGTGAAGTAGTGTTTACGTAATTAAACAAGAAACGTTGATGATCAGTGGATTTCAGACAGAAGAAGCAGTTTTGAAAGTGGTAAATATCATATAGAGGTACGAGAGAGAGAGAGAGAGAGAGAGAGAGAGAGAGAGAGAGAGAGAGAGAGAGAGAGAGAGAGAGAGAGAGAGAGAGAAAATTCCTAGCAGGAAATATATATATATATATATATATAAAGTAGATGAGCGCTTGTTTGCCTTTCCTTTTATTCCCTTAAGGTAAGTCCTTCCACTCCTGGGACTGGCATGACTCCTTTTCCACTTCCTTAAAACCCGTATCCTTCCCTTTCTCCCCTCCTTCCTTTCTCTTTTCCTGAAGAAGCTACCAGAGGTGGCAAAAGCTTGTACGTGTGTTTGTGTGTGTTTTTATTTATGTATTTGTATCTGTAAACGAGCCTGTGCTTTGAGTAAGTTATCCGATTTCTGTTTTTATATAAATTTATCCCACCAGGAAAGTTTCCTTCTATTACATACATATATCACACAAATAAAAACACACACAAACAGAAACATTCATGCTTTCGCAACCGTTAGTTGCTTCATTAGGAAAAGAGGATGGAAGGAGGGGAAAAATGGGAAAGTTGCGGGTTTTAAGGGAGTGGATGAGGAGTCAATCCAACCCCGGGAGTGGAAGGACTTGCCTTAGAGGCAGGACAGGTAAACACACACACACACACACACACACACACACACACACACACACACACACACACACACATGTGGGAGTGTTCACCTGTATCCCCCCCCCCCCCCCAAGGTAAGTCCTACCTCTCCTGGGATTGGAATGACTCCTCACCCACGCCATTAAAACCTGCATCCTTTCATTTTCAACTGGTAAGTTAAACCATCTTCTTTGTTTTAAAAGATGTTCATGGAACACAGAAGCTTAATTACAGTTTGTGTCGTGGAGGGAAGTCGTACTTAGACTATTCCGAGGCACCTTAATCACTAGTGGTGCGTTGGTCTAGTGGTAAGACATCTGCCTAGTAAGCATGGAGGTCTGGGTTCGATTCCCGGCCACATCACAAATTTTAATTCAATGCTTCACCTTTATCTTTAACATATTTTATTTTCTTATTAATAAGCGACTTAAGTGTGTGTCAGTTTGTTGCCAATAGAACTGCGCATTCGCAAAGCTGTTGTCAAGTTACGTAATAAGCTATGCGCTTGCACAGTTCTGCAGCTTACTGTGTGTCAGTTTGTTGCCAATAGCTATTATAAACATTTTTCCATGGAGTAAATGTGAGAGAGTAATGCTCTGGACTAGAGTTATCAATATTCATTACTGTTAGATAGAGACTGGTGTTAGAATCAATTTAAAAAAAAAAATTTATACTGATGCTATTACCATGTGTGACGTAAATAAGTTACAACTGGACAAAGACAAAGAGTACAAAACAGAATACTGATTTATATACACCGATTTCGTTTGTGTCTTGGTATCCTGGATCATATCAAAATTTTATTAGAGAATCCAGTTGAATCTTCGGGATGGAGATACCAATGGTCCTATACTGTGCAAATACTGATGTTTTGATGTTTTAGAGAACTCAACACTGATCTAAGAACATCAATGTTTCCCACTAAATACCAATGTCTACCTAATATCTAGAACAGCAGTCAATTCTGTTGAATGCCAGGCTGTTACTGGTAAATATGTTTTGAAGTACCAAAAGGATATTAGCTACTAGCTTATATGCCCATGCTTCACAATGGTTGTTGAAGGAGGGCCTGTGTGCATCACATCTTTTTATAGTTCCGGACCTCAGTCAGTAAAAATAGAATCCTCGTTGGATCGCTGTCAATAGACTCAGTTGTCCTAGCCAAGATGTCAAATATAATAGTCCGAAACGATGTATCTTCATAAAGTTTTTGATACAGAAGGTGTAACATGCCAAAATAAGCAAAGAAATGTCATTAAGTATTTAATACACAAAACGAAATCAGTAACACTATGATCAATGTTTGTTCGTATTTGTGGACATTAGATTGCTTAAGTCTGTCACAGATGTTTGCTTTCCTGTTGTGCTACCCCTTACTTATTATGCAGCATTGGTGTTTATTAGTTCTTTGGTGCAGTACAGCGCCTCTATTGCTTGTTTGCTGTACTGCGCAATCCATACTTCAAGTGTAACCTACATCTAAAACAATTTCCCTGCTTCCACTTTATGAAATGAAGTCGCTCCATGCAAATCTGTGAAGTAGTTTAGGAGATTAGGTATTTCTAATAGACGAACAGACAGTTACTGAAAATTGTAATGTATCTTTCTTCCATGATCCGATTTTGATGAAATCATGCCTATATGTTGCTCCAATCTTAGCTCAAATTTCCTGTGAAAAAAGCATGAAAATTCATATAGTCATTTTGAAGATTGAAACAAACAGCGACGCGGCGGTGGATTAGCTGCACGTACTTGAGTGCCCTGTTGCGAGGCGCGCGCCCGTCCGCCGTCGGGGGTTCGAATCCCCCCCTCTGGCATGGATGTTTGTGTCTTCTTTATTATAAGGTAGTTCATAAGAAGTTTGTAGGTTTAGGCACTTATGAACCTGCAGTTAAGTCCCTTAAGCTTGACATACATTTGAACACACAAACAGCGACAGGCCTACATTTATAGATTTGTTATCAATATTGATATGTTGTACAATTGTGAAATTTTTCAGTTATGTATTCATTTGTATAAGTACTGTATGTTGGTAAAATCTGTTGCAAATACGGTTAGTAATAAAGAAGTAATAGATTAAAACTTCATGCTTGATGGGGCGTTTTCCCATGAACGTTACTCTTTACGTCCTTGTATCTCATGAACTACGTGTCATACTGTGATACAATTTTGAACGTACACTTAGCTTTACAATTTGTACTGTAGCAATTATAAATTGCAACGTCATACCGAATGTCAGTTTTGCTCCATGGACAGTGGAAGAGTAGTGAGTGAGAAACTTTTTTCCTTTCACCAGTTTGCTATGGTTGTCAGTGAGGAAAAGTTTAATAAAGGTTTGAAATTGTGCTTAAAGTTTATTGCACATTGCTAAAGACTCTCATTCTCATATAGTGCATTCATAAAGTTTCGTCACATTATGTGGCAGTTTCTTGCAACTCCTATTGTTTATGATCTTATATCTCCTGAACAATATGTCGTATGTGGTTCGTCCTCTTACAGCAATTGTTATCTCACACAAGGAACATGTGTACCAAATTTGGTTGAAATCGGTCCAGTGGTTTAGAAGGAAATGTGGAGCATTGTCATTTGACGCAGCAGTTTTTCGCGCACCTCATTGTTTATGACGTCATATCTCCTTATGTATGTGTCATGGGTGATTCTTACCGCGACAATGATTGTTGCCTGATATTAAGGAACATGAGTACCAAGTTTGGTTGAAATTGGTCCAGTAGCGTAGGAGGAGATGTGGAACATACATACACGCATACAGCCTATTTTATAAGATGTAAAATTAAAGTTTCATAAAAACACCAAATTACTTAAATATACCTGGAAGTTTTCCATCCTTGCATCTTTCTTCTTAAGCATAGTTGACATGAAATCAATAAGCTGCAGGTGAAATGCATTCTTCTGGTTTATTTTCTGTAAAGATAAAAATCATTACTTTACTTTTCAATTCAGTATATACTATACATAAAGAAAGCAAAACAACAATGAAAATAAAATTCAGTTGTGGATATACTGGTTTTTACGAGATCGATCAGCTGTGTAGCAGTAAATCAATATACAGTGATGCCTGTTATTACAAAATTCAAACAAAGCTCTGACAATAGCCAAATAGACCTCCAACTAGTTAACATCAAGCATTAATTTACAAGGACTTTTATTACACAGTTTCATATAGGCAAGTATGGCCACCTATAGTTGGAACCAGGAACAATGGTTGTCAAGTTCAGGCTTGTTTTGTACATCCATGTCACACATTTTCTGATGGCTAATATGTTCAATATTGTTCTGAACTATCTGCTTGGACTGTTGAAGGCATCACCAAAATTAAATTTGAGTGTATCGAGTTATTCAGTTGGTTTTATTCTATTTGTTGCAAGTTGTCAGTGATGATGGTATTGGCATGCAACAAATTCTATCTAAGCAAACGAGAACCATTATATGCAAGCTATAAGGTGCAAAGTACATATACACACATATTTTAACTGTTGCTTGAAACCAGCAAAGATGCTTTTCCCATCTTTGTCTAGACATGCACAACCTTAGATCATTTGTAGGTGGAACTATCGTAGCAGAGATAGACAAAATATTAATAAACTAAATAGTTACACATAATTTTTATACTATAAGGATTCACACTGAATTTTCATTTGTTCTTAAAATCATTTAAAATACTTCATCTATATAACAGAGGAGACACACACTAATTTACTGTATATCTGACTTCTATATTAATTTTTGAAGGAATCTGAAGGAAACATGATATTAAAATTTTGTGTATTACTTTGTGATAGTACCGGCATTTACAAGCAGCATACGTGGCTGCATGCAAGAGATTTTATTTCTTCATTTTTATTTCTACAACATAAGTAGGCAAAGCTCTAAGCCACTGGTTAGATGGTGGGGTGGTCATTAACATCATGTACTGTAAATCTGTGAAGTTGAAGTGTCTGGGCAGGCAAACCAGGTGGTGATAGGGAAATGTCGAGTTTGTGTCTCGGTTAAGAGTGTCATATTTCCATGGTCAGTTCAAAAGGGTAAAAAGCTTAAATGAATACTGGATTTTTATTATGTTAACACACCTCTAAACAGTACAGAAGTTGGGAGGGTTTTAAGATTATAAAAATAAAATTTAGTTTGATAATTCACTTGTTGAAAATGGATAACACAAACAGGAAAAACAAGATGTCTGTAGATAGAGGACGGTGTGTGCTATTTGAGCCACAATTTTATGTTTCGACTAGAATTTGTACCTTTTGAGTTACAAGCCGCAATGTGTGTCTAGTGGCATAAAAGCCTGAATTGGGAATGGGGGGAGGGGGAGATATTCATAACACAATTGAAGTAGCAGCAGAATACAATACAATAGTAAGACGTAGTAGAAGTCTGCACACACACACACACACACACACACACACACACACACACACACACACACACAGAGAGAGAGAGAGAGAGAGAGAGAGAGAGAGAGAGAGAGAGAGAGAGAGAGAGAGAGAGAGAGAGAGAGAATGGTGGCCAGATGGATCAATGAAATATTTTATGTAGATGAAGTCGCAATCTGGCAGAAAACACAAGAAGAGTATCAGTAGTAGTTTATAAATAATGTTCATTTATATGAGAGTAGAAGAGGAAGACAGTATCAACTGCTTCACTTTACAATGATTTATTTCATCATATGGCTGGTTTCAGGCATCGTAAATTCCCTCATCTAGTGTTTAATCATAACTGAAAGAATACAACCAAAACTGTGATAGTGATCTGTAAAGGTTTACAGCTATTGGTATGAAGAAATAATAATAATAATATATGGACACTATAGAACTGATTGTAAAAACATGTCAGGCTAGTCAAATGGGTGACAAAGAACTGAGAAATCGTATGTGGAGGAGGATACTAAATACACTCTCTGCTACTTCTAAGTCAGAATAAAAGAAGAATACTACTTCTTACAGCTAAAGAAAGATCTATTGAAAGTGATGAAGTTATGAAAATGTACAAAGAAATTAAAGAAGTTACAAAACTAAAATTAAACTAGCAAAGTGTTAAGCAAATGATACCAACATTATGAAATCAAAGCAACATGGAATGTCCTGAAAAGTGAAATAAATCAGTACAACGAAGATAACAACATTCCCATAGAGACTTTAATGCACTGAATAAATATTTTGTAAGCTGTACGGGCTGCCATAATTCAATCTGCAACAGCATCTTAGTGGATAAGAAACATCTACCCCAAGCTTAAAAACAGTCTCTACAATATTAGCCAAGCAACCAACAAACTTGGCAGTTAAAAAGTAGAGGACTATTAAGGAATTGGTAACAATGTCTTAATGGTATATTCGTTATTTTTAACACCAAACTGTTATATTTATAATGGATTTTAAGTTATATCTTAAGAGTAAAGGCATTTTATAATAAGTAAGAACTATAATGGCTTCAGTAAAATGTCATTGATATGAAGCTGTAACACTATCTCTAAGCTTTCAAAAAATGTTCAACTGTTTATGGGATTTGACTACTGTGGTTAACAGTCCCTATGGTTACAAACTACTTAAACTAATAATTCATACACATGCACGCTGGAGGGAGAACTCCAACCTCCGACAGGAAGAACCGAACGCTCCGCAGCAAGGCGCCTCAGAGTGCTTCGCCATTCCACTGCGGCTTTCTTGGCTTTACCCACTACAATCTTAAATCATCAGAATGATCTTAACATGTATAATTTGAACATAGTAAGTTTCAACTGCACCTTTCCACCCAGTTAAGCAACAGTGAGTTTAACAATCAAGTCTGTGAACACAAAGATGGAAAGACCTAATTATTCCATGCTACAACAAGTGTTTATTTACAATTTTTATGTGTGTACTAGAGTCAGCTCGTATTGTCCACAGACTGTTTGAACAGAAATTTCCAGCTGTTAGAATTCGGAGTTGTGACAAAAAGTGTAAAATACGGCCTACAGCTCTCTCAGAACCTCAGTTCAATGATATCGCTTACCCAGAGGTTCCAACTTTTGAATATGGTAAATAGTAATGCGACCTAGTATGTATAAGCTGAGAGGGAGGGTGTACGGGGTAGGAAGGGGTCCAAGGAAAATAAGTGAAAAACAAATCAAGGAAATTGTGAAAACAGTTTCTGTAAGGTTGCAGATGAGATAAGTACAGGCGAGTGAAGGGGGAGGAGGAGCAAAACTTAATATCTAATTATTTTCTTCATCAGAACCGGACGTCTTTGATCTTGTGGTTTCCAGATTAATGTGAAACAATCTACTCATAAAATTTGCACACAAACATAAGAAAACACAAAATCTTAACACAGTAAGAGTGCAAGTTAAGATATTTCAGTGAGTGTACGAGTTAAAAAAAACGCACATTTTTATGTCTCCATCTAGGTACTCTTCTTCCATCATATCACTACTTCAAATGAAATCCTTTTCCTTTCGTTTTTTAAACATTCCTGGAAGTTCCAGCACTGGGAGAGAGAGAGAGAGAGAACGAAATTGAAGTGTCAGTGAAGCTCTTCAAATTTGAATTGTACAGTCTAGTCGCTTGGCATCACTCAACTGCTTTACAGTAAATGTTAACTGAAGCCATACTTTGTATTTATTTATTTATTTATTTGAAGAAATCATTTTACTTTTTTGTACTAGTAATGAACTCAATGTTAAATGCTAAGAACTGGTCGAAACTCTGAAAAGAAATAACATTTACTGGTGATTTACTCATAGAACTAACATTCATCGCACACTCCAGCACAGAACATCACACACATAAAATTGCTGTATCAGCAGAAATGATGCAATAAAAACAGCTTCAACTTCTCAATACAGATTAATGAACTAGTATACATTATGAGCATTGTCTATTATCACCCACACACTTCAGGATTTTGACTTTGGGGGCACAGCTGTGAGACAAGTGACAGAACGCATTTCATTGGCTGCTGCTAGATTCCACAACGGTACACCTTTGTGGATTCATCCTGTATGCCGTATTCAGCAGATTTTGTAAGTAGTACAAGTTGTTGCCAGTTCTGGAGATTTCTGCAATAACATGCTAGAAGGTGTTGCTCATAACCAATTTCTTTTTTTTTTCCCCCCCGATAACATCACACGAACAAACTTGAAAGGAACCAAGTTTTGACAACGCAAAATAAGAGACACCGATTTGTTATTTATACCTAAAAATCGGAATTTGAACCACTCCAATCGTAAAGTCATAATGTTCAATAATTTTTATAACAATTACGATTAAATGGTAATGGTTGGAACTTCTTCTTACCGTCTGCAAAATTCCCCTAAAAAGTCTCTTAGACGTCTTTCACAGGAGAAACTAATTTCCTGCAGCTCTGTACAAAAAGCTACCAAGTTACTTGGCCTAAGGCACAAAGGGTTAGATTTTGCAAATGGGTTTCGAAACAAATGCATGATGGTGAAATGAATCCTTACCTCATTCAGTTTACATGGGTTTGTTAATTCTTGAAACTCTCGACATTGGAGTGCCGAAAGACTAGTAGGTGGCTTGCATCTTCATCAGCCCCACAGTTGCAAGAGGTGTCTGCGCTCGCTGGAAGAATTCCCCATTTATTCAGGTTGCTTTTGCGTCGGGGGATGCTCACTCTTAAGCGGTTGAGGGACCTCCACACAGGGTATTGTAGGTTTGCACCTGGAGCTATTTCTTCTTTCAGCAATACGTATGCGGGTAACGAGCTCTTCCACGTTGCTAGACAATTTGCCTCTGGTGCTCCCTATAGTGGCGTAGTCCTAGCAAGGAAACTCTTGCTGGATTTAAGGCGGTGTCTTGCTGCCTTGTGACCATACAGAGCATGTCTGTGGTCAGTCTCCTGCTTTGTTCTTTCATAGTCTGCAGCAATGGCCCTCCGGATTTTGGGTGAGGCTATTCGAACAATTGGTTACAATTTCTGCAAGGGTGTTGGCTTCAAGCATACGGAAATGATCCTTGCTGTATCATTGACCACAATATAAACTTACTAAGCTTGCGCAGAAGCATTCCACATAGGAGCAGCATATTCAGCGGCTGATATACAAAGCGCAAATGCAGAAGTCCTTAGGAGGTACGGGTTGGCTCCCCAGCTGCTGCCAACCAGCTTCTTAAGTATCCCATTACGAGCACTGACTTTTTATTTCATGTTCAGACATTGCTGCCTGTATGTTAGAGCCCTGTCCAGAGTGACACCTACATAGACTGGTGATGGGCAATGTTTCAATTGTTCTCCTCGCCATGTGATGTCCAGTTTGTGCTCTGCTTCTCTGTTTTGTAAATGGAAGGCACTCACTTGAGTTTTACTGGGATTGGGCTTCAATTGGTTGGCATCATAATACTTGGAGAGTTCGTACATTGCTAGGGACAGTTTCTTCTCTACTTCTTTAAAAGTTGGTACCTGAACAGCTACTACTGTGTCATTGGCATAGACGAAGAGCCTAGTATTTGCTTAGGGGGAGACCATTCTTCTGTGTTCACCGTCTGCTTCTTTTACCCTGTAATGAAACTTGGAATCTTCTGTTCTGGAGGAAGGTGCTAATAACAGAAGTAGTTGGTAGCGATAAAGTAATTCTGGATAATCATTGAAGGAATGGTGTCAGCTGATCGTCTGTATAGAACTTTCCAGTGAATTGTCTCGACTGTGTTAGCAGCATCGGCCACTCTCAGCTAATACATCTCCCCATGTTCTGCAGTGATTACTTTGTATGTTGTTGTTGTTTGGATGTTTCAGGGGGACAAAACTACGGAGGTCATCAGTGCCCCATTCCATCGTTAGGCATCATAACAATAGGTGTTAACACATAAAAGAACCTAGAGTGGAAAACAACTAGGGGGGAGGAATATCCCCCGTCAGTTAAAAGACAACAAAGTCGGCAAGAGACAACGACAACAATGACAATCACTCAGTAGAACAGAGTAACGACAAGAAATAAAATGTAAAAGCCGACGTCTGTGGCTGACTGACCGTGAGACTAAAAACAGGAAAAGTCAGCCACACGAAAACAAAGGGAAACCTCCAATCGGAGGTCACGACAGGACGGACACAGACCCTGAGGAAAAGCTTTAAATGGAGGGGTAAAAACCACTGTCACGAATAAAACTTAAAACAGTATCAGCCATTTTGGCATCGTCACTTAAAACTTGGGATAAAAGCGCAGGAAAATTAAAACTCCGCCGCAGAGGTGCTACAACAGGGCATTCAACTAAGATGTGCGCCACCGTCAGACGGGAGCCACAGCAACACACAGGCTGTTCCTCACCACGAAGGAGATGGCCGTGAGTCAGCCATGTATGGCCAATGCGGAGCCGACACAGGACTACGGAGTCCTGGCGGCAGGCCCACATGGAAGAATGCCACACAGCTGTCGTTTCCTTTATAGCCCTGAGTTTGTTGCCTGGTGCTAGGCTACACCACTCGGTAGCCCAAAGCTCAAGTACTCGATGTCGCAGCAACGTCCGGAGATCAGTATCCGGGAGGCCGATCTCTAAAACAGGTGCATCAATGGCCTGCTTGGCCAGCATATCAGCACGTTCGTTGCCCGGAATACCGACATGACCCGGGGACCAGAGAAACACCACTGATCGACCGGATCTGTTAAGGAAAGGTAGGGTCTCTTGGATTCCTAATATGAGAGGAGACCGTGGATAGCACTGGTCGAGTGCTTTAAGGCTGCTCAGGGAGTCACTGCAGATGAGAAAGGACTCACCTGAGCAGGACCGGACGTACTCGAGTGCATGACAGATTGCCACCAGCTCTGCGGTATAGACACTGCAGCCAGCCGGCAGAGAGCGTTGTTCTACTTGGTTGTTATGAGAGAATGCAAAACCAACCCGGCTACCAACTTGCGAACCATCCATGTAAACCAGGTCATGTCCAGGGAATCTAGCAATGACCGCTAAAAACTAGCGACAGAGAGCTTCAGGTGGAACTGAGTCTTTGGGTCCACAGGCCAAGTCCAGGCAAATAGACAGCCTTGGCAGGCGCCACGGAGGCGTGCGTGTGTGGACCCGATATGGGGGTGGTAGTGGGTAAGACTCAAGTTCCTGCAGCAGAGACTGGACCCTGAAGTCGATCGTATGACCCGATCTGGGTCGTCGTCGTTGGTCATGGACGACCATAAGGGAAAAAAGAACATGGTGGTTTGTAAAGCATGAAGTTGAAATCGGCATTGTTTAATAGAACTATCCCATCAAAAACATAAAATGAACATAAATGCAAGTCTCTTGACAAATTCCTTCCACCATAAAGTCTTGAGATCTCATGGGAAACCAAGTTGGTTATTTTAGTTAGTGTTCATGGAACCACCTATTCAATACATTGTCATAATTTTTTACCTGCCAAGATCTATAATGACTATATCAAAATCATACATCTTTATTTCTAAAATAAATATAATGACTTGGCAATCGCACCATAATATAATGAAATAAGAAAAAATCTAATGATCTGGCAAATTGGACATCATCATAATGACATAAGAACAATTTATATTCCATTATGTAACCAAACGTAACCACTTAAGAATGAAAGACATTCACATGTGCATAAAGTTTTTTAAAGTATTAGTGTATGTTGCCATGGGAAACCAAGTGGGTTATTTTAGTTACTGTTCATAGAACCATTTATTTGTTATCTACCAACATTTATAGCAAGTACATTAGTATAATACATCTTTAGTTCTATAATACATATAACAACTTCGTAATCGCACCATAATATAATGACATTAGAATACATATAATGGTTGGGCAATTCCACATCGACACATAAAAATAATTTATATTCCACTATGTAACCAAACGGAATCAGTTAGGAATGAAATATCTCACATTTGCATGAACTATTTTAAATACTAGTCTAAATTGCCATTTGATTGCCAAGTCATTGTATTTATTATAGAAATAAGGATGTACGATTTTGAAACTTCCTGGCAGATTAAAATCGTGTGCTGGAACTGGGACTTGAAGCTGAGAACTTTGCGTTTCGCAGGCAAGCCCTCTACCGACTGAGCTATCCCGACACGACTCACGATGCTGCCTCACAACTTTATTTCCGCCAGTACCTCACCTCCTACTTTCCAAACTTCACAGAAGCTCTCCTGCGAAACATGCAAGACTAGCACTCCTGGAAGAAAGGATATGGTGGAGACATGGCTTAGCCACAGCCTAAGGGATGTTTCCAGAATGAAACTTTCACTCTGCAGCAGAGTGTGAGCTGATATATGTATGATTTTGATATAGTCATAACAGATGTTGGTAGATAACTAATTAGGAAAAAAATTATGACAAGGTGGTTCCATGAACACTAACTAAAATAACCGACTGTTTCTCGTGAGATCTCGTGCTTTTTATAGTGGAAGGAATTCGTCGTGAGACTTGCATTTCTGAACATTTTATGTTTTTGATGGGATATCATTTCTTTTTCTGGGTAGTCTCTCTTTTTTTTTTTTTTTGTAGGGCCTCCATCAGCCACGAATTTTCTTAAACCTCATTCCCTGTCTCTTTGGTTTGGTTTCGTTTGGTTTGATGTCCAGAAAGTCTATTACATTCTCATTGTTCAATCCTTTGATCATGAGTAGTACTGCCACCTGTGGTGGATCACTATACAAATATCAACAAGTTAGTGTTCAATTTCGCATCAGTTTGTGAACTTCATAATACATGGAAGTTGTGGATAAATGAATATATTGCTACACAAATATTAACAAATATGTCTAGTACACGACAGAATTTTACTAACGGCAGTCGTGGCATAGTGTGTTGAAGTTGGCAGTGACTGACGAATGAGACACTTCAGAAAACCAGTCATGTAGAATGAGGGGCATAGTCTTTGTGTTGACCATGAAGTAGGCCTAAATAATTAATTCTGTTCCTGCTCTGTAGCTGGCAGGTTATTGTATGTACCCCTCATTAAAGCGAACATTTCATTGCCAACATCTGCTCCCTGCCTCCCTTAATTAAAATGTAGCTTTTATGTCAAAACGCTAAATGTGGCAAAATTTTTATCAGCTTATCCCCATTTCTTATGGCTGTTATATCTGTACACAAATAATTGTTGATACATTGATTAAAGTGATAGGAAGACCAATAATACTGTATTCAGTAGTGGCAGTCTAGTAATGTGTGTCTGTGGTTCTCCCGAGAATTGTTTGTTTTGGCACCCAAAACACTGATATTCTAGGTAATTTTCCTTTTGACATTCTTCGTACATTGATTTATTTGAATTGAACATTGATGTTACCATCGATGTTTTTTTTAATATGACTCATCCCTAGGACAGTTGTTGGTATCACTTCAATTTTTGACGTTCACTTTTTATTAGAGTTGGTGATTTTAAATCGTGATCTGAGCTATAGATTTGAAAACACCTACCTCCGTTTTACCACTCTTAATGGCTATGTACAGTCATGATTATTGTAATGTGCACATCTACAGTCAACCATCTTTCGAATTTTATAAGTTTCATTGGCCTGCTGATAAAATTATCGAAGGAAATCGGTTCTTAAATTTTCAAGTTTACATATTTGTATAATTATATCATGTGACAATCATAGCTTAATGTTAATAAGCAGAACCAGCATGTCCTAGAGAAGACAGAACACAATACTCCACAGAGTTTCTACTATATGACACAGACCATAAATAACAGACTGCGTCTCACTGCCATGTTGTGGTTTGAAACCAACATTTAACGTTTTTGCTCCCAGTCTATATTTTCCCCCATGTCATGTGATGGACTTTTCGACATTATGAGCAACATTTTTCTCATTTATAACAGAAATCAAAATAGCATGTACGTGCCATTGGTACTGTTTCCATTTGCAAAAATTTAAGCTAATTCTCAGGTGTCTCATGCCACTTCTGATGACTCTTCACTTAGTAGAAAGGCGACAGACTCGTTTAAAAAAATAAAAATAATTTATGGCACCAAGAATCGAACCCACAATCTTCTGCTCGCGATCCCAGTATGCTACCACAAGACCACCAGCAATACAATCAACGCCATTCCCTGTTTCTAGATACTATTCTGTCAAGAGAAAATGTTTTCGAGAATGGAATTAATATTTACAGATGTTTGAATTTTTCCTTCCATTATAGGCTAAATACTATCCAAATACAATATTTTACGTTTGTGTGTCTGCTAGAAGTACCTTACAATTTTTATGATTGGTGAGTCAGTGAGTGACAGAATTAGCGATATTCAAAGAATATAAGACATCAACTGTGATTGGGCAAAGCTGAAAATTCTATCATTAGTGGGGAGGGGTGGGCAAGTTTGAAGCCCTTACTCTTACGGGAATTAGTTTCATAATTACGAGTTTGAGTACTGTGAGCAGGGCGAAGCTGGGCATTTGTATCTGACAGGAGGCGTGCTTATGTAGTCCTTGCAGGTGCGGTGATCACTGTGTCCCCAGTGGTGTAGGGGTCAGCGCAACTGCCTAGAAAGCAGGACACCCGGGTTCGAATCCCGGCTGGGTACACATTTTCAGCTTTCCCCAATCGCAGTTGATGTCATATATTCTTTGAATATTAAATAATAAGAACTGCAGGATCAGAATTGATGTCTGTTCTTTCGGAACAGACGCCACATGTATAGAATTAGCGATGTTCGACTGCTAATATTTCGTAAACTATAAGGTGTAGCATAGTATAATTTGAACATATAGCTAGTTATAGTAGATACTCTTGATAATTGAAAATTCAGGCTTCTAGCTTTATCCACAACTGAGATATGGGCGGGTCGAAAGTGATGTCTACTGCTTCGAGAAAAGGAGAATACGGATGTGCGCTTGACTTAGCAGGGGCACTGCCGTGCCCCCAGATATATTCAGAAATCGGATTGTAAGTCTAAGTACAATTGTCTCTGCAAAAGAAGACGTATTTCTCTATCTTAATGTAGTCCACACCAAAAGTAAGTAATTACTAATTTCAATCACAATATTGTACCTAACAATTATGAAATCAGAGAGGTTCCTGGTGAGTTTGTCGCTTGAGTGTGTATATCATCTCTAGGGGCAGGCACAGAGGCGAAATATCTCTGGAGTGAGCGTTCAGATGCACAGAACAGATTCTGTGTCCTCAACATTAAGATGGAAATGCCACATGATTTTGGGAAAAATCTATTAATCACTGACTTTATCTTGGTCCTCTTGTTCAGTTAAGATAGATGACGATGTAAATGGCCCTTTTAGCGATGCTTTCTCAACTTTCTTGTTGCTTCTGTGACACAATGACTTAGATATTATTTCATTTAGGGATGGGTCTCATTAACAGCAATTGTAATAGTAATTTAAACAAAAAATAATGTACACAGAGTTTATACACAAAAACAGAGGTTACATATTGGTTTATTCTGTGGATTTTCTCTTTCTCCTAGCATCCACTGTGCAGTGATCGACTGCTCATCATATCTACAACAAAGACAGATTCTCACAGTAGCTAAAACAATGCTAGGCCACTCATATGCAAATTAAATCCTTGATAAACTCAAGTGAATCATGAAGGAGAATATAGTTATTTTGTAACACTACAAAGTGACAGATTTTTGAAAAAGCATTCAACGGCCTCAACGGCCATTGCCAACATCAGCACACAACGATGCCATAGTAAGTAAAATTATACCCCTTCTTGTAGTGTATTACACCATAGTTATGAGAAAAAACACGCAGCAGCACCATAATTAGTTATTTGCTGTACTAAGTACTAACGTCACCTCTTTTTGTCCTTTCCTGTATTATTGTGTTTCTGAGGTTTTCCTAAACAGAAATCACTCAAATTGTAATGAGGATACACTAAAATCAGAAAGGGAACTATATAAATTCGATTTTCCTTGCAAAGAATTCTTATGTCACTTACAGCACCGATAGACGCGAAGGAATGTCGTTATGTTTTAAATTCAAATGTGCCCTGTCAAAAGAAGCAGAGAAATGTTGTTAAACTGTGAATATACAAAGTTTAATCAGCAACTATCTGTTCAATGTTAGTTTGAATTTGCAGAGATAAGACTGTGGTTCTCAATTCTAAATACTTCTGTTACTGAGGGAATACTCACAACACAATTGTGTATTGTTTCTTTGCAGCACTACAATACCAACAGCACCTTTAGTGTTCATTGCTGTTCTATAGAATAACCATAAAAAAGAAATAAAAAAATTAAAAATGTCTATATGTTGACCCAAACTTTTCTCATGTTTCCTGTGAAAACCACATGAATATTTGTCGATTAGTTTTGAAGATTGAATTGAACAGCAAGAGGCCTACATTTACAGATTTATTATTAGTATAGATATGCACAAATAAGCTTAGTACATGGCACACACTGTCAGCACATTTGTAAACTGAATTTACAAATACTGTAATTTTTTTCTAAAGAAAGATACATATTAGGTCAAAAGAGGTCAGCTCTTATGAATAGTTACACAGCTTTTACGAAGGAAGATATCGCCCAAAACAAAACCAACAAGAACTGACTCTATTCGAATTTTATTTTGTTACTGGAGTAAATACTTATTAGACACAAAATACTTGGAATAATCATTTTTTAAAAAGAAGAAGAAGAGTGTTGAAACCAACAGAAGTCATAGCTAGAACTAAAAAAGTTATTAAAATATGACCCGTTATAAATAACACAAAACCATCTAAGCAACCAATGCATATGGTACTGGTAATGATCAACATTTAAAATTTCCAGCAATCCTGGAGTACAACATACATTTTCTGCAGACAACTTCAGACAGTTAGTGTAATGAGCAAAGACTTCAGGAACAGATAGAGAAATGTCCTTTGTACTGTGTCTTCTGCTTGGTGACAAAATAAGAGATTCTCTTCTGCGTAGTTCACTTTGCCTTTTGCGCTCCTGGATTTCAGCAGCGTCATCATTCTGAAAACAAAACAAAAGTGAGATTATAGTTGTTATATAAAATTTAAATATGTCTAAGTGTGTTACTGCAAAGTAACGAGAGAGAAACACTGAAAAATATTAGTGAACATAATTCTTCACTCAATGTGGATTCCTAAAGTTCAAGGTAGGCTGTCACTCATGAGCCTAATAAAAAAATGGAGCAGTGGTATTGAAGATACATTCAAATAACATTCATCCGTAATTAACCGTTTACTTCTAATAGTGGAGAGCCATTATAGCACTGTCATTTCATAATGAGTAAGACTGCTCATAACTACACCTAAAATTTGAAGTAAGTGTCTTTTCTGACAAAGATGCAATTTCCGAGTGCTATTCTTTCAATATGGTTATTGAATAATGTAGCCCATTTTAAAAATCATGTACATATCTCAAGTAAGTCACTGAATAAGACATATTGAACAAGCTGAAGACAGTTACAAATTGAAACTTCCTAATTAAATGCAGTGTTTCAGTCAATTTTGAAGGACCTACTGGCCACGAAAAGCTGACAGATCATGTGGTATTGTTGGAAATGGTAGGTGATGTGCCATGTCTCTACATCAGGACAACTGAGGGACGTGGAGCAATGAGAGAAAGGCAGCATTGACTGGTTCAATCAGTGTTCGTACTATTACCCTACAATAATACTTCACACCCAAAGACCACTTACTGTTGGCGGTGTTCCAAGATAAATGAGTATTAGTCACTGAGTGTCAATTTACTCCACTTCTGGCAGTGCCACTGAAGTGGTCAATTTATCTTTAAGAGAAGAGCCTCCCAGAAGACTGTAATATTAAACTGCAATTGGGTATCTACTGGGCAACAATAAAACTACCAGATGATCCTTTAAATACAAAAGTATTCATAGAGTGAAAGATAATCTTCTGCCCTTGTCAGAACCAAAGAGGACAATAATTTAAATAAACCTGAAGATTTATCTCCAACTAAGATATATCTGCTGCAGCCACTCTTCATTATAAGAAATATTATGTCTTATTCGATTATTGATAGAAATTCACCACAGAGATGATAAAGTATTCTTCAAAAGACAGATTGACTGGCTAGTACTTACCTTGGTTCTGTACTGTCGATAGTCACATACACAAAAGAACAAAAGAAACAGGACAAAAATGGGACTAGCAGGTAGGAGAGGATGGAAGAAAGAGGTAACAGGGAACAGAAGGGGGAGGTTAGGGCCTATTCCCAAAAAGGCCAGGAGGTGGTGATGGTGATGTGTCAGGATTATGGAAGTCAGAGATACTGTATGTTAGTACTGATCCATGTCAAAGAGGATAGAGATCAAGCAGTAAAGAGAAGAGACAAGAATTGAACGCACGCGCACGCGCGCACACACACACACACACACACACACACACACACACACACACACACACACAGAGAGAGAGAGAGAGAGAGAGAGAGAGAGAGAGAGAGAGAGAGAGAGAGAGAGAGAGAGAGGGGGGGGGGGGGGGAGAAATGAGTAACAAGTAAGTGAGTAAAACATTTTAGGCCAGGAGGATGATGGGAGATTACTATGGTTTAGGTTATCCATTATTTCAAGTGAAATGCAGCTAAAACAGTAAAAGTTTCAGAAATGGTACCGACACCAATGTCGGTCATTTTTCACAAATAAATATATGTTATTCAGTTGTGTCAATACTATGTTCTTATGCCAACACAGGTCGTGCGAGTTTAGCTTATAATGTCAAACACTGAAGGAGAATCTAACAAATTACTCCATGACCGTGTAAGACATGGTATTGAAGACTCCTATGATTTTAACTGCCCAGGCTAAGAAAACTAAATACATATGATTGTTTCCTACAGCAAAGACCAAAGGCAGGAGAGAATCATCCACTCATGGTAGCACATACCTTAAAACATAGAAATAATTATTCTGAACTATTTCTTGTTTTTGTGACTCTTTTCTGAAGTACAAACTTCAGGCTTCTTAAATACTTGTAATGTCGATTGCGACATGTTAAAATATGTTATCACATTTGTTTTGTTCCATTTCTTCTTTTTTCTTGCATATTATATGGCTTGAATGCCTGCCCACGGAAGTTTGCATATATTTGAAAAAATTTATGTTGGCTAAAATTGAATGCAACACTGAACTGGCATGGAAGTCTTAAATTATCAATAACCTGTAAAACTTTCAAATGGTTCTGTATTTTTTTTCCTTTATTTATTTGTCTAGAACACTAGACCTTCACTTGCATGGCAGAACTAAACTGATGTGAGTTTAATTTCATCAGCTGGTGGAAATGCCTGCAAACACACACAGGTCCTGTGGTAGCCACAACAGCAGAGATGTGAGTATCCCAGGAAGGGCGGCCTCTGCCCACACTGCAGGCTGTCTGCTCTGAGCATAATAACGCCAGAGTGTGACACACACTAGTGAGAACAAATGAGCATATGAACTTCATTACCCTCCTTCACAACTGGCTCCCAGAAAAATTGATTGATTAGTTTGGGGTTCAAGGAACCACAATACACTAGTCATCGGTCCCTGAAATTCCAGAAAATTTTTAATGACGTAAACAGATAAGACTGTCCAAAAGACATGTACTGGTACCCAAGTATTTATATGGACAATGAGGTCTCAACACCATTGGATGGCACCGCCATAAAATGAAGCTACTGGCTTCACTTAAGAATGGATTATATGGAAAACTCTGAACAGGCTCAGAAATGGAGTCAAGAGAATTTAAAGAAGTGGGATTATCTCGAATCATTAACCTCTTTCAAATACGTAGTACAACAAACCAGAAACCACTTACACCAATGTAGACTGATGTCCTACAAGATGTACCTCTGATGACCTAAGTAACAGAATGCAGTACGTTGTTCTCGACGGCCAGTGTTCATCAGAGACGAGTGTATCGTCAGGCGTGCCCCAGGGGAGTGTGATAGGATCGCTATTATTTTCTATCTATATAAATGATCTGATGGACAGAGTAAGTTGTAATTTGTGGCTGTTTGCTGATGATGCTGTGGTGTATGGGAGGGTGTCGTCTGTAACTGACTGTAATAGCATACAGGTTGACTTAGACAAAATTTCTAGTTGGTGCGAAGAATGGCAGCTAGCTCTCAATGTAGAAAAATGTAAGGTGATGTGCATGAGTAAAAAAAAAAAACAATGCTATAATGTTCGAATACAGCATTAGTAGTGAGCTGCTTGATGCTGTCGCGTCGTTCAGGTATCTAGGAGTAACATTACAGAGTGATATGAAATGGAACGAACATGTAAGGACAGTTGTGAGTAAGGCAGACAGCCGACTTCAGTTTATTGGGAGAATTTTGGGAAGATGTACTTCACCTGTAAAGGAGACCGTGTATAAAACGCTTGTACGACCAAATCTTGAGTATTGCTCAAGTATTTGGGACCCGCAGCATATCGGTTTGAAGGAAGACATAGAGGCGGTCCAGAGGCGAGCAGCTAGATTTGTTACCGGTAGGTTCGACCAATGCACGAGTGTCACGGAAATGCTCTGGCAACTCAATTGGGGATCGCTGGAAGAAAGATGATGTTCTTTTCGTGAATTTCTGTTAAGTAAATTTAGAGGGCCGGAATTTGAAGCTGAGTGTAGTACCTGAATCTACAGCCACTACAACATTTTAATGAAGTCAAGCCTTGGTCTCCATTTACAATTTCTCATGTCCCTCATCCCCCCCCCCCCCCACTTTTCCCTTATTAATGAATTTGTAGTTCTATTCATTCATGTATCAAAAGAATGATATGCACTATACAATGTCCTAAATCTTTTTCTTCTTCTTCTCCTCCTCCTCCTCCTCCTCCTCCTCCTCTTCTTTCTTTCTTTCTTTCTTTCTTTCTTTCTTTCTTTCTTTCTTCTCTCTTTTTTTCACAGAAAAGATTTTCCACCTTAATATAGCCAGTAATTGTTGTACTTCTTACTTGTAATTGTCACTTCAGAGACCATATTAAGAATTCTCAAATTTTAAAAGACTATAAAGCTATTGGGATACACCCAAGTGAAACTGGCCAGCCTAGTTGTGGTCTCACTTTTTACACAGGGATTAGAAAACAAACTTATGCTATTAGCCAACAAATTTAATATTATTTTTACACATCTTGAGAACTACATATTATTATATTATTTGTATGGAGAAAATTATTATAAAATGACTGATAGAATAGTCACAGGTTTTCCACTGTTGCCACCACCCACATACCTTCCTACCCCCCCCCCCCCCAAATCTTCCATGGAAAATTTTCTCTCTCACCAACCACTCTGTGACTTCAGATATGATGAGAATACATTTTTAGTATGGCACGAAACACTGCAGTACTTGTTGTTGTTGTTGTTGTTGTTGTTGCTGCTGCTGCTGCTGCTGCTACTGCAGCTGCCGCCGTCGTCGTCTTCTTCAGTCCGCAGACGAGTTTGATGCAGCTCTCCATGCTACCCTGTTCTGTGCAAGCCTCTTCATCTGAGAATATTAACGGCAACTGACATCCTTTTGAATCTGCTTACTGTATTGTCCCTTGGTCTTCGTCTATGATTTTTACCCCACACACTTCCTTCCAAGTGGACGATTCCCAGATGTCTTGGAATGTGTCTCACCAACCTATCTATCATCTTTTTGTCTGAACTCCTTATCGTCCACATTTCACTCCCGTACAATGCTACACTTCAGACAAATGCTTTCAAAAAGGACTTCCTAACATTTAAACTAATATTGTATGTCAACCAATTTCGCTTCTTCAGAAACACTTTTCTTCCCATAGCCATTCCGCATTTTATATCTTATTTGCTTCGGCCATCAGAAGTTATCTTGCTACCTAAAAAAAAAAAAAAACGCTCATCCACTAGTTTTATCATCTCATTATCTAATTAATTCCTTCAGCTTTGGCCAACTTTCTGACACTACATACCATTATCCTCGTTTTACTCTTGTTAATGTTCATCTTATATCTTCTTTTCAAGACACTGTCCACTCCACTTTAATTCCTCTTCCAGGTCCTTTGCTGTCTCTGACAGAGTTACTATGTCTTCAGCAAACCGCAAGGTTTTTATTCCCTCTCACTGGATTTCAATTCACCTCCAAATTTCTCCTTTCATTCCTTCACAGCTTGCAACATTGCAGAAAGGCTACAACCCTGTCTTACTCCCTTCCCAACCCCTGTAACCCCCTTTCATGCCCTTCAATTCTAATAATTGCTGTTTGGTTTTGCTACAAGTTGAATATAGCTCTTTGCTCCCTATATTTTACCTCTACTATCTTCAGAATATGAAAGAGTTTATTCCAGTCAACATGTCAAAAAATTTCACTAGATCCACAAATGCTAAAAATTTAGGTTTTCCTTTCCGTGTTCTTCTAAGTCGTAATATTAGTATTGCCTCGCTACCGTTCTCCTAAATCCCAACTGATCCTCCCCAAGGCCAGATTCCACCAGTTTTTCCATTCATCTGTAATTCGTGTTAGTAATCCAATAAATTTTGGGCATGCAGCCATGCAAATTCCACTTTTTACACTGATATTTTGGCCATGTATTGTCCTGCCACCCTCACAGGATGTCCAAGACTGCCGACAAGTTGCCACAAGCGGCCTTACATGTGTCTTCGCGGCAGCACTGCGCATGCGGAACACACATTCTGGTCGGCGGCAAACGGGTACGCTTTGCATGCGCGCTCCACACTGTGAAGGAATCAGGTATTTGATTCTCTTATCGATAGATGTTGTGAAGAGACAGTTTTATTATACCAAGTGCAGGATTCCACGACTTGTCCAAATTAAAGTCATTACTGCTATTTATTAAATTGTCTGCTGATCTAATTTCAAAAGCTTCCTTGAAAACTGAAACCCAATATGAAGAGGTAGGTGTTAAAAATCATCACATCACAATAATTCATTGAATGACCTGGATCCAAACAATTTCTGCCACAGCTGATTTGTTGGGTTGTAATAAGCAAGTGTACAGTCAATGTTTCTACACATCTTTCATTGACAGTGTGTGTTGTTTGTCCTATATATGAATGATCACAATTTCGCATGGAATCTGCTACACCAGATTTGCGAAGCAACAAATCGTCTTTAACAGACCTGACTAAGACTACGATTTTCATAGGTGGCCGAAAGATCACCTTAACTTGATGTTTTATGAGAATCATACTTATCTTTGAGGAGAGAGAACCCATGTATGGCAAGAATGCTCTCGATGTGAAGGTATTCTCTTCTTCCAGGTCACATATTCGGATTGTAGATTTCACCTTGAATGCTCTACAAATTTGTTGCTCAGAATATCCATTCGCTTTGAATATGCTCTTTATATGTGTGAGCTTTTTCTGCAAGTTCTCACCACCAAGTATACAGTGTGCTCTGTGCACCAATGTTTTAAGAACACCTGCAGTTTGAGAAGGATGATGGCAGCTACTGGTGAGTAAATACAAATTTGTATGTGTTGGTTTCTGAGATACTGCATGTCCTAATGTACCATCAGTGTCACGACAAGGGACTGATAATCGTCGCTGTTTAGTCCCTTCCAAACCCCAACAACAACAACGACAGTTTCACGACAACAGAAGACATCCAAGAAAGGAAGGCAGTCATCCTTTTCTATTTCCATAATAAATTTGATACTATCATGGATGGAATTTAAATGATCCAGAAATTGATGTAACTCATCTTTCCCATGAGGCCATACTACAAACGTGTCAGCCACGTATCTTCAGAAGACTGTTGGTTTAAAACTTGCCGAGTCCAAAGGTTTGTCCTCAAAGTCTTGCACAAATAAATTAGCTACCAGAGGGAAGAGGTGTCTTCCCTTAGCGACTCCATCAATCTGGTAGTAAAATTCACCATCAAACTGAAAATAAGATGACCGCAGTATATCCTCAAATAAGGCTGTGATGTCCTGGTCAAAATGTTGGCCAATAAGAGAGACAGAATCTGTTAAAGGTACCTTAGTAAATAATGATACCACGTCAAAGCTCACCAACACATCTGTACTATTAAGCCTGAGGCTATTAAGTCTCTGAATAAAATCCATAGAATTACGAATGTGGCTCCCACTAATGGTTTTAATAGTGACACCAAAAACTTGGCAGAAAGATACATTGGTGAGCCAATAGTGCTTGTTATTGGCAAAATAGGCAGTTCCCCTAGACACTCGTCCTTATCCAGTATCTCGAAGATACTGCCCCTCGAATTTTTAACCCTCTGCACACCTGAAATTTATTGGATTACTCCTTATGCCGTGAAAAGTTGAAATGCACAATTCATGTTAGTATTTTGCCACCATGACTTGTTAAACTGATAGTTCTGTAATTTTCACATTTATCTGCACTGCTTTCTTTGGAATTGGAATCATTGTATTCTTCTCGAAGCCTGAGAGTATTTCCTCTGTCTCGTACACCTTGCATACCAGGTGGAACAATTTCTTCATGACTGGATCTCTTAATGATAATAGCAGTTCAGACAAGACTTTCATCTACTCCAGGGACTGGTTTCTACTCAAATCTTTTTGTGCTTTGTCAAATTTTTCTCGCAGTATCGTATCTCCTATCTCATCTTCCTCTACTTCATCTTCAATTTCTAGAATACTGCCTGCAAGTTTATTTCCTTGGTACAGGTCTTCTATATATTCCTTCCACCTTTCCCTTCTTTGCTTGTTACTGGTTTTCCATCTGAGTTCTTGATATTCATACCGCTGCTTTTCTTGTCTCCAAATTTCTCTTATTTTCCTGTAGGCGGTATGTATATTTCCCCTAGGTATACATTCTTCTACAGTCTTGCATTTCTCCTTGAGCCACTCCTGCTTAGTCAGTCTGCACTTCCTGTCAACCTCATTTTTTAGACGTCTGTATTCCTTTTGCCTTCTTCACTTGCCGCATTTCTATATTTTCTCCTCTCATTAATTAAGTGTAGTATATCCTGTGTTATTAAGGGATTTCTATTAGGCCTTGTCCTTCTGCCTATATGACACACTGCTCCCTTCACTACCCTATCTCTCAGAGCTTCCCATTCTTCTTCTACTGTATTACTTTCCCCCGTTTCAGCCAATCCTTGCTAATGCTCCCTCAAACTCTCAACCACCTTTGGTTCTTTCAATTTTTCCAGGTCCCATCTCCTTAATTTTCTACCTTCTTGCACTGTCTTAAATTTGTATATCTATAATTCATTTAGTTATGGTAACAGTCTATATCTGCCCCAGAATTTGCCTTACAGTTTAAAACCTGGTTTCTAAACGTTTGCCTTACCGTTATAAAGTCAATCTGGTGCCGTCCAGTGTCTCCTGGTCTCTTCCACACAACCTTCTTTCACGATCCTACTAGGCGACCTCCTCTTTCATTCATTTTCCCCAGTCCATATTCGCCTGCGACATTTCCTTCTCTTCCCTTTATTACTACCGAGTTCCAGTCCCCCATCACAATTAAGTTTTCTTCTCCTTTAACAGTCTGGGTAATTTTGTTTTATCTCCTCATATATTTATTTGATCCCCTCATTATCGGCAGAGCTAGTTGGCATATAAACTTGCACTACTGAGGTCAGTGTTGTGCTTTGTGTCTATCTTTGCTACGATAATGCGATTACTATGCTGTTCATAGAAGCTTATCCGCTTTCCTGTTTTCTTATTTGTTATCAGACCTACTCCTGTATTACCACCAACTGATTTTGCAGGCTATTTATTACACTGTACTCACCCTACCAAAATTCTGTTCATCCTGCCACCAAACTTCACTAATCCCCACCATATCTAACTTTAACCTATCCATTTCTCTTTTCAAATCTTCTAACTTATCAACTCAATTAAGGGATAAAACATTTCATACTCCGATCCATAAAATGCCTGTTTTGTTTTTCTTGATAACGACCTCCGAGTAGTTCCCACACGGAGATCTGAATGGAGGACTATTTTACCTCCAGAATATTTACCCGAGAGGATGCCATCATATATTCATACAACAGAGCTGCACGACCTTAGGAAAATTAACAGCCGCTGTTTCCCCTTGCTTTCAGCCATTCACAGTAGCTACATGTTAGCCACATTAGCTGCTGCTACAAGGCCAGCTCAGTCAATCATCCAGACTGTTGCCCCTGTAACTACTGAAAAGACTGCTGCCCCTCTACGGGAATCACAGGTTTGTCTGGACACTTCACAAACACCCCTCCACTGTGCTATCTGTATTGTTGAGGAATGCAAGCCACTCCATGTCAACAGTGTCAGTGGTTCATGAGGGTGGCTGTAGTACTTATATTAGTGTCATTCACCTAAACCTAAGATTGACAGTAGTGATGCAAAATTATGAGAATTTTTGTTTCTCAGACGTTTGGTCAAACAAAAAGTAGATAGATGAATTAGCCTTTCTTTGTATCAAACTCCAACGCATACAAACCTGTAATCCAAAAGATGACGATTTCACCACCTTGCTTAGAAGAGAGCTATGCAAAACATGTTTGAAATAGAGTCAAAACTGAAATATACTGATTAAGCACCATACCAGCTCAAAAATTAATCAACAAAGTAAAAGGTCTTTGGTATTAGGTGACCTCTGTTGAGGCAGAACATTTAGAAGATGCAGCAAATCCACTAATGAGACAACCTCCAATCCTCTGTTGGAAAACTGCAACAAGGTATGGGATCCATAGCATGTAGGATTTCCAAAGGACATCAAAAAACTACAAAGAAGGGCAGCTTGCTTTGTATTATCACAAAATTGGGAGAGAGGAGTGTCACGGACATGATACCCGATCACGGATGATTCATTAATATGGAGGCTTGTTATTGCTTACCAAGTTGAAAACATTGAAACAAAAAGAGTAAAGGTTTTACATGTATAAAAGAAATAATTACAGGTTGCAGTTTCATCAGAGAGCAATATTTGTTGGAGGATATCATACATTATAAACCAGTTATTACATGCTTGTAACATGTAGTAATATGGCAGTTGTCATCGGACACACTCTTTGAGATGATAAGGAATTAGCTTGGATTAGTACTTGTTCCATAGATCTTGAATATGACATTTCCTAATGATGTGGAATGTGTCAGGTTCATAAAAGGTATCTTACTACTGCTGAATGAAATGCACTGAACTCTCATTCACTTAAATAATTCGTACACACATATAGTGACTGGTTCTTGAAATACTTTTCTTAAGATGTCCAATAATTTAGTTATTCCCTATTTGGTGGAGTAAACCATAACCACAGATTTCACTATGATGCTTACACATGTTCAATATATATTGTTCTGTTTGACAGGCACTGTTTCTTCTGAATTACTGATACCTACAATCTGTACTATGAACACATATGTTACTAGTAACAAATTATGTTCCTAACCACCCAAATATGTAAAAATGTATCCCATCCAATCCACAATTTGCCGGCAGTGAGTACAAATGATGGGCTCACCTTGATATTGCTGAAGAAATGAGAGGAACACATCAAAAGGTCATAGGAAACTTCAGGTCCTTACAATACACTGGTCACAATTTATGATCTAGGTAACTACTCAAGGAGGGATGTGTGACAACCACAGGGAGCACCTTCTAAGGGGGTAGGCAGAGGTCCCAAGAGAGGGTCTCATGGAGCAATCAAACTAGTAATTCCACAGAGTGGAAAGTGTCATGTGGTTGGTTGGCTGGTGCCTTATGTGTAAGTCTGATAATGAAATTGTATGGTACAGTAGAGTCCCAAAAACTTGGTCTAACGTGGAGCGAAGGTTAGCCAAGTTTGTGAAAATGCCGGGTTATCACGAACGGTGTAAAAAATGAATAGCTAAGACTTTTTCTTTTATTATTTTTTTAAGTGTGTAATAACGCCTTGTTGATTTTCGCACTCTATTTTGTGTCTTGATACTTCATCATGACGACGTTGAAGGAACAGTAAGTCCATTACCGGCACTTATTGTTGCTCAAACTGCTGAAGGCCGGTTTCGACAGCCTGCTGTTCCTCGCTGTGCAATATTTTAGTTTGTAGAAAGGTGGATTCCACAACATCTGTGCCATCATCATTTTCTGGGATTTCTTCATTAGCTGTGACAGCAGAAATAATTTCTTCATCTGACATAATGTCTGGCTCTACATCATTCTGGAACCACTTTTCAACTTCATGATATTTGATGAATTCAATGCCCTCGTGATCAAGGAGTTTTCTTGAGGAACAAACTAATGTTAGTGGCTCTAACTCGTTCCAGGAGTCTGCCACCCATCCAACAACACCCAATAGAGCTATTTTCTTCAACTTTTGGATAAGTTCCTGACCATTAGCATTTGAAGAAAGAAGAGACTTACCAACTCTTCTTGGTCCATGGACTGGCATAATGCTCTAACATTGGGTGGTAAAAAGATCGCTCCAATGTCCCCACTTCTTAGATCTTCAACGTTGGATTGTGAAGACGTGTTGTCCAGAATCAGAATTGCCTTCCTTTGCAGATTTTTATATGTTAAAAACTTCTCAGCTGATGGAAAAAACACTTCATGATATCACTGTTTGAAAATTACAACGCTCATCCAGGCATTAGACTGGTTTTGGTAACAAATTGGAAGTTTTTCCAAATCAACTTGCTTAACTCATTTCTTCCCAAATATAGAAATTGTGAAAAAGTGTTATATTTAGTGATCAAGTTCTCTTTAAAATAATTGAAATAACACTACAAATATCACAAACTAGCAGTATATTTTGTAATTTGCACACCCATAATGTTGCGCTGTGTCCTAGTAAAAAAAAATAGAAAAATTTAGTTTATTAAGACGAAAAATTCCTAGCAGGAAAAATTAAATATAAAAAAAATAGAACATTTTTTTTTTCCTTCCTTCTGGTTTTTAGGAGGTACAACTTCTACGGTCATTAGTGCCCAGACAAGAACAGAGATTGGCTAGATCTAAAAAAAAAAAAAAAAAAAAAAAAAAAAAAAAAAAAAAAAAAAATGGTAACTGCCAGTTAGAACATCAAGAAGAGGCTACTAAAAACGAAAGATAAAAGACAATTAAAAGGGTTAAATATCCTTTGATGAATTGGTCAAGTTGATAAAACGCAAAACTCGAGCAGCTGCTCGTGTGTCATCAGCTAAAATTTCCTCCAGAGTAGACGGAAAGTGAAGGGCTACACGGAGATGATTAAAGTTAACACAAGACAGTAAAACATGTCGCACTGTCAGCTGTTCACCGCAGGAGCACAGCAAACCGACCGGCAAGCTGAGGAGTACATATTGCGAGGTCTATATGGGAATAGGTGTGTATCGTGTCGGAAAGGAAGGTCGGTGCACCAGTGTTGATGCAGACAAGATTGAGGTGTTGGAGAATGTCCACCAAAAGGGAACCCCTCGGACAAGGTGCCGGAGAGCCCCACAGGGGGTGGTGAGCATTAAAGTCACCCACCAACACGAAAGGTGAAGGGAGCTGGTCAACAAGGTGTAGCACATCTGCCCTAGTAAGGGCAGATGACGATGGCGAATAGATATTACAGAGGGAAAAGGTAAATGTGGATAGAGTGATGCGGACGGCAACTGCCTGTAGGTGAGTATGCAATGAAATGGGATGGGAATAGACGTCGTATCGAAGGAACATCAGAACCCCTCCATGGGCTGGGATACCTTCCACGGGTGTCAGGTCGTACCGCACAGAGGTGTAGTGGGGAAAGTCTGCACGATCACTTGGACGTAACTTAGTTTCTTGGAGGCAGACTAGAAGCGGGCAGTGCAATCGAAGGAGTAATTTTAATTCCTCCCGATTGGAACGAATTCCGCGAATATTCCATTGAAGGAGCGCCATTTTAAAAAATAAGAAGATAAAAAGGAATAAGCAGGTGGGGTCACCTCGACGGCCGCTGAGGATCTGACTTCGAGGGAGCACTGCTATCGCCATCTAGTGGCAAAGGATCATGTTCCATTGGTTTGATCGACGCGTCTGCCACCTCCCGGAGTTTATCAGGAGGGGCAGCTTCCACCGCCGGTAAATGGCCGGGTGCCCGGCAGACGGAGCGTCCCGGTGAAACAGAAGACGGCCGAGGCCGGCAACTGTTGGATGGCGTGACCGAAGAGTCACGGCGCGGCGGGGAAGGGGGGGGGGGGGGCTGTTCTTTTTGGAACCCTTCTTAGAAGCATGACGGGTTGAAGAAGCGGTTGACGATTGAGAAGTCGGAGTCTTGAGAAAATCTTCACGGACGTGTTCTATTTTTGAACTGCGGGCAGCAGATTTGGGTGCCCGGGATGTGTGTGAGCTGGTCGACGAATTCACTGTAGAATGGGCAGAAGGGATCGGAGAGGTGGAACGAGCAATTTTCGGGCTAGCCGACCTGACGACAGTGTCACAGAACGTTAAATCGCAAGTCTGAATGCCTACCTCCTTAGTTGGTCGAGGGGAGGCGAGGACCTGGCTGAAAGTACCTGATGGGAGTACAGCGGGCTTCCTACTCGCTAATAATTTCCAAGCTGCATAGGTTGAGACCTTTTCCTTCACGCGAATCTCTTGGATGACCCGCTCTTCTTTATAAATGGGGCAGTCCCGTGAAGAAGTAGCATGGTCACCCATGCAATTAATGCAGCGAGGGGATGAAGGTAGACATTCACCCTCATGAGCGTCTCTGCCACAGGTAGCGCACTTGGCTGCATTTGGACAAGATTTACTAGTATGGTTATACCTTTGGCAATGGAAGCAGCGTGTAGGATTTGGTATGTACGGGTGAATGGAAATGACTTCGTAGCCTGCTTTCACTTTAGATGGTAGGTCAACCCTGTCAAAAGTTAAGAAGACAGTACGGGTTGGCACGAGGTCATTGTTAACCTTTTTCATCACGCGATGAACAGCCGTGACTCCCTGATCTGACATATAGTTCAATATCTCCTCGTCCGATAACCCATCCAGCGATCTAGAGAACACTACCCCCCGCAAAGAATTGAGGGTGCGGTGAGCCTCCACTTTCACAGGGAAAGTATGTACAAGTGTGGCTCGAAGTAACTTCTGCGCCTGGAATGCATTCTCTATTTCGAGTAACAAAGTCCCGTTGCACTGCCTGGAGCAGGTCTTCAAGGGACCTGCGATCGCATCGACACCCTTCTGAATTATAAACGGATTTACAGCAGAAAAATCCTTATAGTCGGTACGTGATACCACCAGGAACTGAGGAATGTTGGGCAATGCTTTCTGTGGCTGAGAATCATGTTTCCGCTTATGGATCAGGGTGATAGATGATGTGGAAGGTTTCACGGCAGAGGTGTCCCCCATGATTACCGGGCGTCTCCGATGGCGTGCTCCTTCCTTGTGGGGGCCCCTCACCGAGGGCGCACCTGCCTTAGGTGACTGTTCGCACCTCAGGTTACACCTCCCGAGAACGGACGGAGGGACAAATCGGCATGTTCGGAAGGTAAGTTAAGATTCTTAACTTCTTTGTTTTCTACAGTATGTCTGCCTAGGTGTACTTGTGTCTGTGTGAATGTGTGGGTGTGTGTGCGCATTTGTTTACCCTCCATTTTTTCCAAGGTAAGTCTTTCCTCTCCCGGGATTGGAATGGCTCCTTACCCCCTTCCTTAAAACCCTCATCATTTCCTTTTCCCTCCTGCCTGAAGAAGCAACTGGGTTGCGAAAGCTTGTGTTTGTGTGTGTGTGTGTGTGTGTGTGTGTGTTCATTTATTTATTTGTGATGCTGTCACACCTGTGCTGCTTCGCCTGGTGAGTAATCTTCGTCTATTTTTTATATGAAAAATTTAGTTTTTGTGATCACATTCTTTTATTTGTTCAAACTGTGCAAAATTGTCTATTATATGATAACTCTGACTTACTTTGATGGTATCACTCATGAAATATTGAAAAACACTCTGTGTGAAGCTGAACTTGACATTTCTTGTGTACGTAGATCGTCTGACGATTGTACATCTTGCATCTTTTTACGAAGTGTTAAGGTAATTGTGAAACTTTAACACATGTACAGAGAGAGCTGTGAAGGCCTTTTAAGACATGTGTGGTGAGTTTTGTATAAGTCCATTTCGACTGCATTTTGTAAGGCTAAATTTTGCGTTGCGTGTACGCAACACTGGGAATTAAAAGCACTTGGATTCCTTTATTTTCCAATGAGACCTGTTGCACTGCTGCATGCTAGGAGGGCGACCCTCTCCTTACTCTTAAAATCGTCACGGCCGGCTGTTCTTCCTTGACAGCAAGACTTGTAGATGGCAACCCTGTTTTATCGCAATTGTACAACTGATCTCGAGTGAAATCAACTTAGATAAATTTCTGAAACGTCTTCTTAAACTGAGACATAGCGTTCATGTTGCTGAATAGCTTTTCTCCACAACTAGTAAGCGTTCTTTCCAGCAATCAATCCAGCCAGTGCTGATGACAAATTTAGGGTGGTTGTCCTTTTTTTATTTTAATTCCTCATAAACCTTTATGGCCTTTTCTTGCAAGATCGGTCCACTACTGGCGCCCCTTTATCTCTTGTTAGACGGAACCAAGTGTAAAGTGCTTCACTTATCTCATTAAACTCGCTGTTCTTCATACTTTTCCTTTGTTTCGGTGTTTCCGTGCTCATTCGCTTAACACTCCAAGACTCCGTCCGCTTCTTCTTTCAGTCTTCAGTCGTACTTTTGCCGACTCCCAAGTCTTTAGCCACAGCACTGACACTTTCTCCATTATCCAGTCACTTTAATGGGCATCGGTTTTGCTCCAAAGACAAGTTTACCTGTTTTCTTTTGAGGGAAGATACCATCATAAAATTATGATTTATAATGCATGGAAAACCTATGCCCTGAACAATATTCACTCACATGCACTTCAAAAAAAGCGGTTAAGAAAAAACAAAGGCTGTAGGCAGACTGAGCGGCAGAGTGCGCACACCAGTGTCTCATGTGTGTCACTGTTGTCTGCTCTAAACTAAGGTCATTATTTGTCTATCACACTTAAGATGATTTTAAATCGCACCGTGAAAAGATGCACTCCCATAATTTTGATCACAACTATTTTTAGCATGAAAACACATCTACATACCGCATTATTTAAAAATAGTTTTGAGTTTTATTAGAGAATAGGTGGCACAAGAAAAGATGATGCCTGGGCCCATACATAGCATTGCCTGTAACTGCTACACACTATGATGTGAAATCCACCCTCCATCCGCAAGCACAGAATAATTCCAGTGGGTGGCCTGGGGAGGTGCCGAGTTATTCCGGACTGCCGGGTTACCGAGTGCCGAGTTTTCGGAACTCTACTGTAGTTGCTTATGTGAGGAAAAGTAGTGAATTGTAATCATCAAAATGAAAAAGGTTATTTTCCACACTTCAGCAAGGAGGCTGGGCACAGGACTAGGCCTGAAGGTACCAGTGGCTGGTCTTGCTACACAATGATGTACTGGTTTAAACATTTCCAAGTAAGAGATGCCACTGAGCCCCAAATTTGGCAATTATAGTTCAGTTGTAATGAGAAGGAAGAAAGATTAGCATTTATTAGCATTTAATATCACACCTACATCGTGGTCATTACAGACAGAGCACATAATCTGATTATTTATTTATTGCCAAGGATAGGGAAGGAAATCAAGTATGTCCTTTGAAACAAACCATCATGGTACTTTCTTGGACTGATTTAGGGAATCAGCATGGAAAGAGTTGGGTTTGAAATACTGTCCACCCAAATGATAATCTACCGTGATACCATTGCGTCACCTCACTGCCAGATGCACGAGACTGGACCATAGTAAATATGGAATAGAGTAGTCCAATTTCCATCATAAGTGGTATGGACAAGGAGACATGCTCTTCATCTTCAGTTCACAAATACGAGGCAACCATGTTGGCCTTTTTATCAAAGAGGAATTCCAAAAATTGGAACTGTGCAAGAATCACCAAGCACTTGGACTCAAGAAGAGTTCTGGGTCAGGATGAACTGACATAAATGTACGAAAAGTGTTTTCTCATGAGAAAACTGTAAGCCACTGAAAAGGGGTGAAATTGGCAGCACCAAGACCTTAGCCAAAGGCAAAAATTGTCATCATACAGTATGGAGGTGACTACTAGTGCAACAGAGGTTACCAGCCCTTTGATGACTAAGAGACAAAATAACTTCACAGCATGAAGTTCTGAACAATGTCACTCTCCGTTGGTCACCTGGGAACTGTCCAGCCCAGAAACACACAGCTGAAAGGACAAAAGACCCCACGATTTAAAAAGCCAGCAAATTACAGAGCATATTGGTCAGAGTTTATCTGTTAGTAGAATCCAATAATTGTTAGGTTTTGTTTGCTTAAAGGACTGGGATGGAGACACTACGTCTCCAATACAATATCTTCTTATGAAACATGGAAACACAATTATGAGACAATGAGTTGACTGAGCCTGCAGATAACAGTCAGATGTTTCATAAGGTTTTGAATCAAACCAAAACCTGGAGCTGTTACTAATCAGTGAAAAGTGCATTACATATTTCAGAATCACTAAGATAAAGGGGCAGGGTTGTCTTCAACTTATCTTTGACATGTTTGAAAAATTGACTAGTAGCATATGTTGACACTTGAATGATGTGCAATATCTAACATACAAGTACAAATACCACTATGAAGGATAATTGGAATATTTGTTCACCATTGGCGGCCACACATACTATGGAGTTTGGCCTTGGCCAGCACCTGAGAAAAAAGACACACATTCCTAAGGAGAAAACAGAGTCCCTTCTAAATGTATTTAATTAGGTAGTAGACCATCACAGAGAAATACTTACAAATATTGTCACTTAAGACACTTTATGCATCTTTGACAGTCCTAAATGCTTGCTTCAGTACTTTGGTTCATTTAAGTACTGAGTGCAAGAGAAGGGGTCCTGCAGCGGGACAACAGTTTCAGAAAATTAGGCAGTTGCATCTGAGACATCTCTCTCAATCTCTTAACATAATCTGAATATTATAGAGGAAAAATTCCTAGCAGGAAAAAAATATATATATAAAGTAGATGAAGTTTACTTACCAGACGAAGGAGCACAGGTAGTGATAGTAACAAAAATAACACACACACACACACACACACACACACACACACACACACACACACACCTATATCTATGTGTGGGTGGGAGTCTATTTGTTTACCTATCTTTTTTCCCCCCAAGGTAGGTCTTTCCTCTCCCGGGATTGGAACGGCTACTTACCCACTCCCTTAAAACCCTCAACATTTCCTTTTCCCTCTCCTTCCCTTCTGCCTGAAGAAGCAACTGGGTTGCGAGAGCTTGCGTTTGTGTGTGTTTATGTTTTATTTATGTTACTATCACTACCAGTGCTCCTTCACCTGGAAAGTAAACTTTGTCTACTTAAGATTATACGGTATATAACATAATCTGATGGATATGGGCAAAGGTGATGATACAAGTGTACAGCTGCTAGTTGGTCACCCAAAGAACATGTCAATTGTTTTATTGAGTAACTAGCTTAATTCCTAATTAAAAAATGCTCAGTCTCTGTTGCAATATTTTATTATCCAATAACGTGTTTCGCGCTGTTAGCACATCGTCAGACTGGAAAAAGACAAATGTTTTGTTACAGTCCGTGTACCTGGCGGGCAGTGAATCTAATGTGGCTAAGGTGAGTAAATTTGAAAATTCAGACTTACTTGGGCGGAGATGGAGCCACAGAGCTATCTAAAGCTGTGAAGGAGGTATCTTAACAATTTTAGATTAGATCTGCTGTGAATACACCGCATGTTCCTCACAGTGAATGGCATTCCATACAGACAAGAAATGTAATAATGTATCCCATATTATGCAGTTTTTGAACCACTGGGGCAGAACAGTGTTTCACAGTCTTTTCAAATGTGCGACCCCTTGCAAGTAAACATATTCCATCGATCTCATACCCAAGAACAAACATTCTGGAGAACCCCAGCCTCGTCATTATTTCTTACCCTAAAAAACTATTTCTGAATCTGAAAGGCAATAAATTATACGTTCTTTCTGTTGATACAACTTTCCCGTAAATTGTTAGATGTTGTTATTGTGCATTTTTTGAAATGGAAGGCTAATTTTTACTTTATTACTGGCAGAAATATAAATTTTTCACAATGGTGCATTTCACGCATGAATTATGCTCCTTAAGAAAGGTCACACTGTTCAGACACTTTGTTGTTATTGTTGTTATGGTCTTCAGTCCGGAGACTGGTTTGATGCAAATCTCCACCCTACTCTATCCTGAGCAAGCCTTTTCATCTCCTCATAAGAACAGCAACCCACATCCACTTGAATCTGCTTACTATACGCATCTCTTGGCCTACCTCTGCAAATTTCACCCCACACACTTCCCTCCAATGCTAAATTTACGATTCCTCGATGTCTAAGAATGTGTCCTACCAAGCGATCCCTTCTTTTAGTCAGGGTATGCCAAAAATTCCTTTCTCACCAATTCTATTCAGTACCTCTTCATTAGTTATGCGATCCACCCACCTAATCTTCAGCATTCTTCTGTAGCACCACATTTCAAAAGCCTCTATTCTCTTCCTGTCCGCACTGCTTATCGCCCGTGTTTCACTCCCGTACAAGGCAATACTCCACACAAATGCCTTCAGAAAAGACTTCCTTACACTTACATTAATATTCGATGTTAGCAAATTTCTCTTTTTCAAAAATGCTTGTCTTCCCATTGCCATTCTGAATTTTAAAGCCTCTGTACTGTGACCATCATTTGTTATTTTTACTACCCAAGTAACAAAACTCATCTACCACCTTCATTGTTTCGTTACCTAATCTAATTCCTTCAGCATCGCCCAATTTTCTAAGACCGCATTCCATTATTTTCGTTTTGCTCTTGTTAATGTTCATTTTATACGCTCTCTTCAACACACTGTCCATTCCATTCAACTGCTCTTCCAGGTTGTTCACTGTCTCTGACAGAATTACAGTGTCATCAGCAAAACGCAATGTTTTTATTTCTTTCCCCTGAACTTTAAACCCTATTCCAAAATTTTCCTTGCTTTCCTTCACCACCTGCTCAATGTACAAATTGAATAACATCGGAGAAAGCCTACAACCCTGTCTTACTCCCTTCCCAATTGATGCTTCCCTTTCATGCACTTCGAGTCTAATAACTGCGGTCTGACTTTCGTTCAAGTTGTAAATAACTCTCCTTTACCTGTATTTTACCCCTGCTGACTTCAGAATTTGAAAGAGTGTATTCCAGTCAACATTGTCAAAAGCTTTCTCCAAATCTACAAAAGCTAAAAATGTAGGTTTGCCTTTCTTTAATCTATCTTCTAAGATAAGACGTAAGGTAAGTATTGCCTCCCGGGTTCCTACGTTCCTCCTGAATCCAAACTGATCTTCCCCGAGGTTAGTTTCTACCAGGTTTTCCATTCTCCTGTAGATAATTCGTGTTAAAATTTTGCAACCATGACTTATCAAACTGATGGTTCTGTAATTTTCACACCTGTCTGCACCTGATTTCTTTGAAATGGGGAATATTACATTTTTCTTAAAGTCCGAGGGTATTTCGCCTGTCTCATACATCCTACACACCAGTTCAAATAGTTTTGTCATGGCTGGCTCTCCCAGAGACTTTAGTAGCTCTGAGGGTATGTCATCTACTCCTGGGGCCTTGTTCCAACCTAGGACTTTCAGGGCTCGGTCAAATTCATCTCTCAGTATAGTATCTCCTATTTCATCTTGATCTACTTCCTCTTCCCTTCCTACAGCATCGTCTCTAAGTTCATTTCCTTTGTAGAGCTGCTCTATGTACTCTATCCATCTTTCAGACTTCCCTTCTTTGCTGATAACTGGTTTCCCATCCGAGTTCTTGATATTCGTAGAATTGCTCTTCTTGTCCCCAAATGTCTCTTATTTTCCTGTAGGCGGTATCTACTTTTCCCCTTCTTATACTTTCTTCTAAAGATTTGCATTTGGCTTCTAGCCACTCCTGCTTAGCCTTTTTGCACTTCCTATCCATCTCATTTCTTAGTCGTCTGTACTCCATTTTGCCTGTTTCATTTACTGCATTTCTATATTTTCTCCTTTCATCAATTAAATTTAGTATTTCCTGTGTTATCCTAGGATTTTGTAGGTCTTGCCTTTCTACCTATTTTGTCCTCTGCTGCCTTCACTATTTCATCTCTCAATGCTACCCATTTCTCTTCTACTGTTTTATTTCCTCCTGTTTCTGCCAATTGTTGCCTAAATCTGCAACTTATATCCTCAAGAATTGGTTTCCTTCAATTTATCTAGGTCCCATCTCCTTATTTTCCTACCTTTCTGCAGTTTTTTTCAGTTTCAGCCTACAGTTCATGACTAACAAGTTATGGTCAGAGTCTATATCTGCCCCTGGGTATGTCTTACAGTTTATAGCCTGGATCCGGAATCCATGTTTTACCATTATAAAATCTATCTGATACCTTCCGGTGTCTTCTGGTCTCTTCCAAGTATACAACCTTCTTTTGTGATTCTTAAACCACGTGTTTGTTACAATTAAATCATGTTCCGTGCAAAATTCTACCAGGCGACTTCCTCTTTCATTCCTTCTGCCCAGTCCATATTCACCTACTATTTTTCCTTCTCTTCCTTTTCCTACTACCGAATTCCAGTCTTCCATCACAATTAACGTTTCCTCTCCCTTAACTGTCTGAATAATTTCCTTTAGCTCCTCATATATTTCTTCGATCTCCTCATCATCGGCAGAGCTAGTTGGCATATAAACCTGTACTATGTACTTGACAATGATAATGCGATCACTGTGCTGCTCATAGTAGTTTACCCGCATTCCTATTTTCTTATTCATTATCAGCCCTACTCCTGTGATACCCCCAACTGATTTTGTATTTATAATCCTGTACTCGCCTGACCAGAAATCCTGTTCATCCTGCCACCGAACCTCACTAATCCCCACTATATCTAACTTCAACCTATCCATTTCCCTTTTTAAATTTTCTAATTTTCCTACCCGATTAAGGGATCTAACATTCCACGCTCCGATTCAAAGAATGCCAGTGTTGTCTTTCCTGATGATCACATCCTCCTGAGTAGTCCCCGCCCGGAGATCCGAATGGGGGACTATTTTACCTCTGGAATATTTTACCCGAGAGGATGCCATCATCATATTTTCATACAGTAGAGCTGCATCTCCTCGGGAAAAGTAACGGCTGTAGTTTCCCCTTGCTTTCAGTCGTTTGCAGTAACCATGTGGCAAAGCCACATTAGCTGATGTTACAAGGCCAGCTCAGTCAATCATCCAGGCTGTTGCCCCTATAACTACTGAAAAGGCTGCTGCCCCTCTTCAGAAACCACACATTTGTCTGGCCTCTCCACAGATACCCCTCCGCTGTGGTTGCACCTACGGTACGGCTATCTGCATCGTTGAGGCACGCAAGCCACCCCACATCGGCAATGTCTGTGGTTCATGGGGGTGGAGACACTTTCTAAGGAAGTAAATTCTTTTCCGAATTTCTTAGATTTAATTATTGCAGATTCGCGAACAGGTTTACCCTGTAGGATCGAATAATTGGGGATGAAGGTACGTGGCAAACAGGGTCATAATTGAATAGGTACATTGAGTAAGTGCAGTGCAATGACAGTTGCCTTGTGGCCCATGCATAATAGTATGGAAATGAATGAAAGCTACAGTAAGAGAAGAACTGAATGTTTCTTCTCTGAGTGACCTCATAAGCAACAAAGATGCTGAAGTATAAAAAAGGCCCATTCCCTATAAAGACCTAAAATGAAATGAGCGAGTGCAGCATTTGCAAAGCTTACGTGGGCTCTGCGATATAGCAAATTGTGATCATTGTATTTCCATATGCACATGCTGCACCACAACTGGAACACTTACAGATGTACAGATGCTCACATATTATGGAGGGAAGCGGGGGTGGGGAGGAGTTAAACTGGTATCGCTGTCTTCAACTGAGGTGTCATATGTCAAATGAACTGTTATAATATAAGGATTTTGAAGTAAATAGTAATTCAAATTTTACATTAGAGTGCAAATAATTTAGTGTAAAAGAAAGATATGTAGCTGTTCCAGTATCCAGCGCACTGCCACAATCAGAGTCAGTCGCCTAGCAGTGTCAGCGGCAAAACATTAACAGAACCTCCGGCCATGTGATGAAACAGTGCACTGTCACCAAACCAGAAAGCATCAACCCACGCTAGAAGGTTCAGAGACATAACAAAACAGCACACAGACATCAACCCTGAGGCACTGACCCGATCTGGATCTCGCCACAACATCACAACAATGTACGAAACTGAGCCCCCAAGCTCCTACATTCCCACTGGCTGACTCCTCAGCTGCCACCATTAAAGAAGAGAAACAATCTGGTCCTCGCAAGGCAGCACGACACCACCAGAGATGCAACAGGAGCCTTACACGCTGCTGACGTTATATGCGTCCTCACATCTGCAGGACGTTCAGCGACGCCTAATGTCATGCCATCATAGCACACACTGCGGTTCTCTGACAATGAACCGGACACTTGCTGCATTGGGGCGTTCCACCCGACACCTGGCACCGACGTACGACCGGCCATGCTCTGAATATTATAGGCACAAGAAGATGCAAGGAGAGGCCAACCTGACACATTGTAATGATAAATATAGACAATTTCTTTGTTGGACAGACACCATTGTTTAACTCCCACCCACCACCTCCCAGTAGCCGAATTCTAAAGCCCGCAAATCCATGAAAGTACACCACCCCATATACCTTTACAGAACTACTCGATTCCACCTACAGTTTTTTTGGTCATTACTGGTTTAAATTTCATGTAGGCCCTATTTGGTGTATTTTCAGTTGACTTTCTTGTCATATTTGCCCCACTTAGAATGTTCCGCCTAGGTAGGAAAAGCATTGTGGAGAAGACACAGATACTGGTCTGTAAATACTTAATATTGGTCAATTAGAAGACATCGAAAAGATGAATTGAAGTGCATTAAAATCAATAAGTAAGAGAAGAAGAGGGGAGGGAGGGGGAGACTTTAGGTTAAAGGAGTCAATTCAAACAAATGGTCCATCTACAGAAAGTGAAAGTAAGTAAATTTTGCATATGGTGATCCTTGATGTCATTAGTGCATTTGCACTGCTTCTGTTACCTATGTGGTACGAAGGAGAATCCATTCATTGACAACATCTGTGCAAAGAAATGTACAGACCCTTCCAGATGCCCTCTCAGGCCCCTACAATTTTGACAAAATGGCCAATAATGACAGAACACTGGAGAATGGTCAAATAGGATTATGAAATAAAGGGCTGTAGGTTACAATTCACTGAATTATCATGTAAAGGCACCTGGTCGACCAGTCATGCAACAGGATAACGTGATCACTGCCTTTCACAAGTGAGGAAAAGAACCACATCAAAGATCAATGACTCAGAATCCAAATGCACAAGAGAAGGGAGGGGGCATTTGACTCTTCTATGACACCACCATAGCCTTTTCCAGATTCTTCATCTTCTTCCTTCCTCTCATTACTCAGGTAATTTCAAGACGGGGATATCATCTGTCAGCTTTGACTCGTGACAGTGGCGTGTTGTGGAGTGACGTCACCACCACACAGTCGTTTTGATGTGTGTGTTGACAGGTGGCGTATATCCTAAACCTCCCTTAGTTTGAATGCTCTGTGTGTGTGTGTGTGTGTGTGTGTGTGTGTGTGTGTGTGATGTTATTTTTGAGTAAGTAATTTTTTAAATTTCTTTCTTTTTTGTGTGTGTGTATATTATTGTAGTTATTAGTGTAGAATTGTTTCATTTTAAGTCACTTTATTGTTGTTTAGTATCTCAAGTTTCATCTGAGGTTAATATAGGTTAATTGAAGTGTCCGATACCACTCACTCTTCCCCACCCCTAATCTTTTGTTTTACGGAACACGTGTTTCTTTTTTCTTCTCCTCCCCCTGCCCCTTCTGCCCCAAGATGGTTCTTTTTTTTTCCAATAGGATTTTAGTCATTTTTCCCCCGTTTGGAAAGTCCCCACCAAAAACCCCCACATTCCCGCACTTGTCACCGTTAATGTTATTTCATCGGTTTTCCGTGATTGTTTTGGTCACCTAATTAGCTATGAGTATATACGCTTTTGCCACCATGTTGATGATGTTATTGGTCAGGGCTGACAGGTGGTATCCTGATTTTCAATTATGCCCATTACTCTGGGTGTGCAAGAGTAGGATCAGGAAGCTATCCACTGTACCCTTAGGGAGGCGGAGGAAAAACTAGACTTCTTAGGAGCTACAGGCCATGGTTCCTTCAGCTTTTGGTTGCTATTGGGCTTCCGGTCTGGGGTTTCTGGAGAGGGAAGAGAGTGAGCACTGACACTAGTAGATACTTGTGAAGGAGGACACTTGTCTGCCCATACGCTGAAAGTTGTTCTCCTAGATCATCACATGCCCGAAGAGCCACAGACTGGGCAGCAGAGTTGGTCTTAATAAAAATGCCCCTCAACATTTTTTCTAGTGACAAAAACTCCCTAAAATTGTCCTCAACCTAGATGACATCTAATCACTAGTACCATGCTTTCACATTTACAATTTAGACCTCATCTGTATTGTTTTATTGCCAGGCATGACTATATAATTACAATAAAGAGGCAAAGAAACTGGTACTACCAACACCAAAATATGTAAACACTCTGAGGTAGTAACGCATATATATTGTCATGTTAAAAACTGGAGGTGGTCCGAATTCAGAAGCAGGTCTTTAATAGATCTCAACCCTTCACACTCAGAACACTTTTATTGCTAACACATGTGTACACTTGATACAAACTGCCTCCTGTTTGGAGTGCTTCGCTATTTATATATAGAAAGAATTTTCTGGAACTTATAAGTACATCAAACATAAGAAACATGTGGAACATTCTAGAAATAGTGAATACAAAGGAAACAAATTTTCTGCATGTGGTGGGACTTGAACTTGGGACCGCAAGCACAGCGATCTGCGATGCTAAACACTGCACCACGCATTCCATCTGAAGACTCGCGGCATCGCTCCCCTTCCTGAAAGAACAGCATCCTGCTGTTAGGTTTCTGTTGGGGCGTAAAGTCAGCGCCATATGCCAGACGTAAGAGAACGAGCATGGAGAAGGCAGCGATCGACCGAAAGCCAATCGCAAGTAGGCGCCGCACATCCTGGAGGGAGTAACCGAAGATGCGCGCCCTCTACAAGTGGCTATATCTAGGCTGACATACATCTAGACAGCTCGGCAGTTACTAGGTCAGAACTCTGCTACGAACCAATCAGTCACTAGGTCTCAGCAGAGCTAGACGCCGCGAGAAGAGAGAAGAAACAGAAATATGTTCTAAAGTTCAGTATTATCATTTTCAGTCAATATATTATGATTCTGAATAGTTGTTACAATTGACATCAAATACTGCACCAGTATCTTTCCCGACAATCAGACCAGAACGAGGAAACAACAAAAGGAGACGAGGTCACAAAAGTTTCCTTTGCAGGCAACTGCAGTTACTTGATCTTGTCATGGGTCCTCTGTATGGCAGTTATGGGGAATCCTTCCATTCTACCTGCGCGCCTTCCTTACCGTGACGACTGTGCCAGACCCTCCTGTTGTAACGGTCTGCAGAGTCCTTGAAAAAGAGGCCATTTCGGTCTATCTGTTCTTTAGGATCATGGTAAGGCTTCATACAGAGGACATGAACAATGTCTCTTCATTTTTTGTTGTTATGAGGACGGCTCATAATCCTCGACAGGACAATTGAATTTGAAATACAACATTTGTTTAACAACTCTCAGCAATCCATATGAGAAACGAACATTCAAGGCAGGGGCTTCCTATGTGACTTAACATTCAGATATTAAGTGATATGTTCAAATGTAAAACATATTGTTGTCACTAATTCAGGTTAAGTAAATTCTAGAATAATATGTACCTTGTGTAAATTACTTGGCACTTGCAATATTGTCCTTTTTGATGCATACAAATTTTGAGATTACAAGAGCCAAGTTATGCAATGGAGTAACACGGAGATATTTTGGGGATAATTAGACTTAGATACAAGCAACACAATGAGGCCATTTGCAGCACACTGAGACTTTGTACACATTGGTTTTTGAGGGGTCAAAAATAGTTATTTTTGACAAATTCGGTATTTTCCAAGTCCAAAAAGTCAGTGTGTGCATGCAAGTAACACAACAAAAATTTTTCAGTGAACTGAGCCTCATGACCTCTGTATACACACCAAATATCATTTCAGTACTGTCATTCACACATGAGAAAAAATATTACGAACTTGCAAAAATGTGATAATATATGTAATAGTTTGTATGTGTATACATCTGACCTATGAATCACTTCATTTCATTGTTGGTTTCTCCTGCAAGGGACAGGTGGCAGCTTTCAAATGCGACCAATATTTTGGCTCTATCTGTTGTAGCACAGGTGCTATAAGGTCAAACATAGTGGCATGTTTTTTGCAAAAAAAAGGGGGCAAAATTGTAACTTTGAGGGGGCCTAGCTCACCCCACTGGGGGTTTCAAGTTTCAATACCAGATATATGAACTTACATTAGTACAGGTATTAACTATACCAAATTTCTTTAAAATTTGTGCCAATGATGCATCCCACTCTGGCTAAAATCTGCTTATATCTAATAGAGTGACCCATTACCTCTGATACTAGTTTTGACATGAATACTTTTCCTCGATCAGATATCATCACACATGGTGCACCATGCTTCAAAACAATGTCTTCAACTAGGTATTTTGCAATCTCTGGAGCTTCTGCGGCTGGCACAGGTTTGGTGACAGTGTAGCGAGTGAGGTAGTCAGTGCAGGTTACCGGTTGTCGACTTTGGGAACATACCTAAAAGGTCCATTTAAATCCAGTGGAATGGAGCTACTGCAGGTGGAATTGGTACCAGATGACCTGGAGGTAACTGTGGCACATGCTGCTGTCTCTGGCACTCCTTACAGTGAATCACATAAGTGTTTGACAGATCGGTAGAGATCTTGCCAGTAATACATGTGTCTCATTCTGTCTAAGGTTTTTACGAATTCCAAATGATCAGATATTAGAGAATCATGGAAATACTTGAGAAAAGCTGGAACCACCAGTAGCCATTTGGGGTCCAGTGGATCATAGTTTTTCTTATACTATGTTCCGTTTATAGGTTGAAAATCTCCTTTGGTTGGTTCTTCTTTCCCCAAGGCCTCTATGGTTTGAAATAATGCTGGATCTTCCCTCTGTTCAGCTGTAATGTCACCTAAATCAGTGACATCTGAAATTTCATCCAGGCTATTGTGTTCAGCTAATGGATATCGCTAAAGGCAGTCAGAGTCTTTGTGTTTGGCCCATTTTTGAATACCACTGTGACATCATACTCTGAGTCTTAGTGTCCATCTTGCCTGATGGATCCTTCAAACTTGGTCGGTCAACATAAAGAATGGTGGTTAATCATGATGGTGAATGGTTTACCGAATAAATACGGGCGGAACTTGTTGATAGCCCAGATAACGATGAGACATTCATTCTCAGTTGTAGAGTAGTTTATCTACAACAGAGAGAACTCTTGATGCATAAGCTATCACTTTTTCAGCACCTTCCCGAATTTGTACAAGCACTGCACCAATTCCATAATCGCTAGCATCTGTGTGGGGATGAGTTTCCACTTTTTCGGCGTATAAGACTAGAACCGGTGCAGAAGTTTGAGCCTCCTTAAGTGCCCAGAAAGCTCTTTCTTTCGTCTCATCCCAGTAAAATTTGGCGTCTCCCTGCCGATGTTCTTGCAATAGATGTGCCTTATTACAAAAACCTGTTATGAAACGATAGTTGTACAAGTACAGCCCGAGGAAACTTCTCACTTCACCGATGTGCTGATGAGTTGGAAATTCTGTGACTGCCCTTACTTTATCTGGGTCAGGACACACTCCATCTCCATTCACTAGGTGCCCCAGGATTTTTATCTCTTTGCAACAAAGAGGCACTTCTTTGGGCTGAGGCGGAGTCCTGCTGTCTGAACACACTTCAACACAGTTGTCAGGCGGTTTAGATAGCCCACAATTGTCCTTGAGAAAACAACAATGTCATCTAGATAACAAAGACATGTCGTCCATTTAAGATGTCTAAGAAAGCTGTACATCGTGCATTCGAATGTGGCTGGGGCATTACATAGTCCAAACAGCATGACCTTGAATTCATAGAGGTTGCCAGGTGTAATGAAAACAGTGTTCTCCCTGTCAGCTTCATCAACCTTGATTTGCCAGTAACTTGTCTGCATATCCGTGGTTGAGAAGTATGTAGCTCCATTCAAACAGTCTAAGGTGTTGTCAATGCGTGGCTGGGGTCTAGACAATTTCTTTGGGATTTTGTTCAGCTACCAATAGTCAACACAGAAACGCCAAGTGCCATTCTTCTTCACGAGGACCACCGAAGATGACTAGGGACTCTCTGAAGGTAGAGTAATGTCATCTTGCAACATCTTCTCCACTTCTTCCTGAATAATCAGTCTTTCAGCTGGTGACATCTGTACAAATGCTGGCTAATTGGTGGATATCTCCAGTATTGATATAATGTTTTATCGTGAACCATTTCATCTGGCTCTTCTCCTGTCTGGCTTGGAATACACCTAAAAATTGGTGTAGTATGGTTAACAGCTGTTGACGTTGTTCCTGTGTCAGACGGGCCCTATACGCAGTGCCATAGTAGTTTCCTCTACTGCATTTTCGGCGGTAACAGCAGAGCATGAGACTCCGTCAATGACGTTGAGCTCACCATTCTGGACTGGTTCAGCTGTTCCAATAAGCATTCCTTTGGAAATGAGTTGCGACCGCTCATGAAAATTCGTGAGCCAAGGTTCTCCTCGACCACATGTAATGGCTTATGATAGCCACTGGCATGTAGATTTCCTTTGTTACACTGATTAACTTTTTATGATTGACAAACACTTCACTGACCAACTGGTCATCTCGGGTGCTGACCGGAAATCTTTTCATTGTTAATGGCAAGATCTCAATATTCTCAACAGCAAACAACCTCCCAGGGAAGTACATGTTACAGGCACTCATCAGAATGATTTCCTCAATTTGTAGCTCAGATCTTCCACAGTCAATGACAGCCTGGGATGCCTGAAGCAAGTCCCATCCGAGGCTGGCGTTATGGCTACATTCTGTTAAAACGACTAATTCAGAAGGCTGTGTCCTGTTGTTGATAGTTATTCTTGCAACACACATTTTCCATTTGCGACCTTCAGCACAGTTGTTCAAGTGTATTACAGAACATTATCTTCTTTAGTTTGCAGCAGTAGTCATTCAACAATATAGAGAAGGAAGCTCCCGAATCGACTAATGCCCAGACAGGTTGCCCGTTGACGAGATTTTCCCAAATCTTAGTGATTGTTGTCCATGAAGGATTTTCATCTGCAGTGGCCTCACCTCCGTAGATGGTTGCCTCGCCTAGTTTTCCTGAACACGGCAGCTGGGGGAGCGGCTGGTATCTGTGTAAGGCAACAGTGAACGGCGGCAGCCTCAAGTGCTCTCCAATCATCTTCTGAAGTTTCGTCTGGAACTTTCCCAGCTATTGAGCTTGTCCTCATTATTTTCAAACCACTGCACGTTTGCCAAGAACATAGTAAGATCCTATCTATTAAACTTGGCGACTGAGTCGAATTCTTTCAGCCATTTGTTTGGATCCTGCCTGGCGTCTCCTGAAAACACTGAAGGGTGTCTGATGTGCATCTGGCTTACCGCTATTTTGGCATCCACGAGTCTTTTTATGATATTGACCTTCGGACAGAGATGATTTGATTTTCTCAGGGAAGCCAAAAAAGTCTTGCTCCAACCTGCCACTGCCCGCACCGAAACTAAGTTTATTGTGCGGTATCGCTCCCTGTATATCTAATAAAGCCAACCAATGCCCTTGAACAGTGCAAGGAGTCCCTTTACCAGTTCTTTATTAGACACAATTTCTTTGGGTCTGGTTGGCCCAAATGTTCTCTGCCTTTTACTATCCAATGCAATTCATTCGAAGATTAGATGTGATGCAGTTTCATCACCGTCATCACAGATCCTACATTTAGGGTCATCTTCTGGTATTCCTATTGTATGTAGGTGTTTTTTGAAATTCCCATGGCCTGTCAGCAATCCAACCATGAGTCTAATCTCTCTCCTGATAACGCCCAGAATTACAGAGCTTGTTTTAAAACAGGGCTTTGGCATCATTACCTTGCCATGTTTTTGTTTATAGACCTTGGTCCAATATTCTACGTGCTATCTTCTGAGCCAGTTTACGTAGCTCCAATTTGATCATTGCCTTGGTGATTGTCAGAACAGGTTCCAGTCCAATAAATGGAGTCTCTGCCCCCCATCCTGGCTACTCTGCCAGCATGTTCATTGCCACTGATCCCCAAGTGGCCAGGGACTCACATTAAGTTTACCCAATTGCTTTCCCTTAGCTCCACCAAAAGCCTGTGACATTCTGCAACAATTTTAGATCTTATTGCAGGAGCTGCCAGTGATCTCACGGCTGCCTGGCTGTCTTAATAGATATAGATGCTACGATCTTTGTAGCACCTACGCAAATTCTCCTCCACACATGCCCTGATGGCAGTGATTTCGGCCTGGAATACTGAGGCCAGTTTCCCTAGAGAGATGACACCCTCCAGTCTTGGCTGCACCCCTTTTACCCCCGGCCCCAATGCCTTGGTCTGATTTCGACCCGTCAGTGAACCTGACAACGTCCCCCGTACGGTGTCTAACTATTTTCTCCCATTGCTCCCTACTTCCAATTGTCATACTGAAAGGCTTGTTGAAGCAGTATGGGGTTATAATATAGTCGGTTGGCATTTCCCCAACCTTTCCTATATTTGCCTCACTCACTATTTTAGTGTGTGATTCTGGATATCCCAAAGAGTTCCAGTTTTGAGCCTGTGTGCACCAGCCACTGCCTCCATCTTGACCCAAAGGTGTAATGGGGGCATATCCAGCATGGTTTCCATCCCAGCAGTTGGTGTGCTGCTAATTCCGCCTGTTATAGCTAAGCAGGCTAATCTCTGCACCTTGCCAAGCTCCTTAGCAGCAACCTGCTGTTCTACCTTCTCGCATCACACAACTGCCCCCCCCCCCTCCCCATAGATGATCCTTGGTCTAATCACCGTGGTGTATATCAAGTACATACCCTTGGGGCTCAAGCCGCAGTTTTTGCCACAAGCTCTCCTGGTACTTACCAGAGTACCTTTCGCCTTGGAGATAATATTCCTAATGTGAGGGATCCATGTCAGTTTTTTGGACAGAGGTAGTCAGTATACCCTTTGTAATTAAGTTCTTGTCCATGTAAGTGACACCTCTTACGCTGCCTAATCAGAGCCACGATAATGCAGATGTATTGCAGTATACCCAGCACCTCCACCAGAAAGTGCCACATTGAAAACTGGAGGTGGCCCAGAATTCGAAGGCTGGTTGTTAATAGAGCACAACATTTCACACTTAGATCATGTTTATTGCTAACAAGTGTACACTCAGTACAGTATGCTTCCTGCGTGGATTGCTTCACTATTTATACAGAAAAAGAATTTTCTGGACCTTACACATACATCAAACATAAGAAACATGTAGAACATTCTAGAAATACAATGAGTACAAAGAATAATTTTTTTCTGCCTGTGGCGGGATTTGAACTTGGAACCACAAGAACAGCGATCTGCGATGCTAACCACTGCACCACAGGTTCCGTCAGAAGACTCATGGCAACAACAGGTGTCAGATTAGTTTACCGTTGCTACAACGATAGTTTTTCCCAATTTAAGCGAGTTTGAACATGGTGTTTTAGCTGGTACACAAGATATGGGACACATGTCTTCTAAGTAGTGACAAGGTGGGATTTTTCCTGTCTGACCATTTCACAAGTGCACCGTGAACATCAAGAATCCGATACAATATTAGTTACGTGACATCCCAGCAAACGGAAAAGATACTGCAAGAGTAGGGCCAATGATGACTGAAAATAATCATTCAACATAACAGAAGTGCAACCCTACGACAAACTGCTGCAGATTTCAATGATGGGCCATCAACAAATGCCAGCGAGCAAACCATTCAATGAAACATCATTGGTATGGACTTTTGAAGCAGAAGAACCATTTGTGTACTATTTCTGATTGCACGACACTAAGCTTTACGCAGTACTTGGCCCCATCAACACCGACATTGGACTGTTGATGACTGGGAACATGTTGACTTGTCCAATGTGTCACGTTCCCAACTACACCGAGCGGGTTCATGTGCACAGTTATGGAAACAACCTCATGAATCCATTAATTCTGCATGTCAGCAGAGGACTTTCCAGGCTGGTGGAGGCTTTGTAATGGTTTGGTGTCTGTGCAGTTAGAGTGATATAGTACCCTAATGCATCTAGATACAACTGACAGCTGACACATACATACACTGACATCCATTCATATCCATTGGGCAGTCTGACAAACTTGGTAGTTATAGCAGGACAATGTGACACCCCACCCATATAGTATTACTACTATAGTTTTACACCTATACAGGAACACTCTTATATGTTTAAACAAACTTTGCTGGCCACCAAACACCCAGACATGATCATTATTGAGCTTATCTGGGATGCCTTAATCACACACTGTTGAGAAGAGACCTCCACCCTTTCGTACTTTAAGGGATTTATGGGCAGCTCTGAAGGCTGCATAGTGTCAGTTCTGTCCAACACTACTGCAGACATTGAGCCCAGGCAATGCCTTAGTGCAGTACTTCTGGCTCTTCAGTGTAGCCTATATTTTAGGCCTACTCATCCCACCACACATATATCTCACTATCTCCTTTTGCTTTTATTTCAAATTTGAAACCATACATATAAATTAAGCAAACCAGGAATGAAAATTTGCTTTGTTTTGTATGTATTGTTTATGGTATGGCCCATTAATCAAACTCTACTCAGCTCATAGGCCTATTTGAACAATGTTGATGTCTCTTATTTGACATAAAGGATATTATAACTGAAATTTAACCTGGAATTTTTACTTCAGTAGGCCCAACTGTGGACTTACTTCTGATATTTTCACTTGATGCCATACATGTACTGTATGGATGGGTTTTGTATTTTATTTCGCCCATCATAAACTAATGTCGCATGTCATTTTGTTTTTATTTGAAAATTCATATACTCTGCTTGTAGTCACTTAAGGCTAGGCAGGAATTTTAATTTGTATTTGATTCTTAATTATTACTTTATGATTTAGGATCTATGTTCACAACAGTAAATATTATTTTGACAGATTTCACATCCAGAAAGGCAATTTCATCTGGGTTATGTGGACTATACTCTAGCATATCTTTTACATTATTAAGTACTTTTTTAGTTTCAGAAATGTTCTACATCCAAGATGTTCTTCTCTCTATGAATCAAGTGGAGCGAAATTTAGATCTAATATCTAACTTAGTTTCTGACAAGAATGGCTCGTCATTTTTTAGCACCCGATTATTTTTTATATTTTTTTAACTACGTGATATAGGCCTAAATTAAATTAGAAAAGAATTGGTTAAGCACTAAACCATGGTACATATCATCGCAAGAAATGATACGTAAGTTTAACTAATCCATTTATAAGACTAGAAAATAAGATTAATTGATTCCAGGACGGAAACTATATTTCTCCCTACCAAAAATATTCCCGTTTTACGGTCTCTTTGAGAAGAATGAACACAAGTCTGGGCCAGGATTTTAACATAAGAAATGGATAATTACATATTTTTCTTTCTAAATTTGGCAGGACTCTTACACAATAGTATAGTATTATTGTTGCTCCCCACGTAAATTCACGAACGACTTCGTTGTCTTTCGTAGAAGTCAATCCCAATATTGATACAGGTGATCATAACATTGAATAGCTTCAACATATTAAAAACGTTTTACATACCACTGGAAGAATACTATCCGTCGAGGAAGCGAACAGTGATCTTCTACCATAACTTGAAGTATTCATTGTTGTTCCCCTGCTATTTTCTTAACTGGATGACTTCACCATTATCTTTACGTGTTGGACACAACCCATAACTGAAGTCAAAATACAAACTGTCGAGTGTCGAACACCCAAAACAAGCAATTTAAATTAGTGCGCCCCAACACCAGAGTGTAACAACCACAAGCGAGAGCGGAAAACTTAACAGACAGTACATTGTCATTATGGCGTTCTCTCTTTGTGATCTTCTGTCTTGCATTTTATATTGCGTCGTTTGTTACATTTCTTAATGAACCAGACAAGTATACTCGACATGCGACAACTAGCGCGCAATTATGTACTGTACACAAGGAAGCTTGAAACCAAACATCATAAGATCTTTGTTTATGTTTGACACCCTTGCAGATGATTGTCAGTGATGATCTGTGGAAAGTTGGATGGCGTCAGATTTTGAATATTGGTGTATCAGTAGTTGACTTATAGATGTTATATTATTTACAGTGTTTTTCCTTAGGCTTGTGTTAATATGGCTTTCGTTAATGAGCATTTGGGTAATCCTGCAACACCACAGTCTCAAATACATGGGATAAATAAGTCGCTTCTTACTCCTTGCAGACGTGTTGGCCTCAAAAGGAAATCACCTACTATTTCGCCCAGTTGTTCTTTCGTAAGCGATAGAAGTACACCAAATAAAAATGAGGGAAGTGATGAATTACTCTCAAAGGCTAAATGTCTAACACCGAGTAGTTTCATATCTATAGAAACACCGAAGAAAAACGAAGACTCCACAGAAACACCGAAAAGAGGCGAAGGTTCACAGAAAATTATTGTAAGCAGCAAAGAGCGTCGCATGAGACGGAGAGGCACTCAGGCGCAATTGCTAGTTTCAGCTGGAAATGAAACGGTGAACACCAACTTAGATACATCTAGTTCACGAACTGGTATCACAGAGACTGCAAGCAGTGAGAGCATTGATACTGATCTTGAAATCACTTACGACCAGAAAACACTGGAAGATTTGGAAAGAAGAGTGGCAGCTAAAGAGAATAAAGTTCAGTCGCTGAAAGTTGCTCAGGTCTACCAGAAAAAGGCAAGCAGAAATAGCCTTATGCCAGTTGACCATTTAGTGCAGGGTTCCTCGTTTTGCAAATTGTAATAGTAATTTGAGAGACAATGCCTCTCCATGGCAGAAAATGATAGGCTACTTCATCTGATTGCAGAGTTTGATTTTGTAATCAAAAATCTTTTGTCACCACGATTGCCTTATATGCCTAAACTAAATCGTAACAAGCAGTAACTCATAATGTTTTTTATGTTGTAACTGTTGTAGTCTTCAGTCCGCAGACACGTTTGATGCAGTTCTCCATACTACCCTGCCCTGTGCAACCCTCTTCATCACCGAATAAGGATGGCAACCTACATCCTTTTGAACGTGATTACTGTAGTCGTCTTTGTCTCCCTCTGTGATTTTTACCCCACACACTTTCTTCTAATACTTAATTGATGATCCCTTGATGTCTCTGAATGTGACCAACCAACCTATTCCTACTCTTAGTCAAAATATGCCATAAATTCCTGTTCTCCCCAATTCTTTTAAGCACCTTCTCATTAGTTACCTGATCTACCCATTGTTCTGATCTACTTCATTGTTTGTTTGTAGCACCACATTTCGAAAGCTTCTATCATTTTTTTCTCTGGACTTCTTATTTACTAATAGCCTTTGTTACACAACTGCAGACAAATACTTGCTGAAAGCACTTCCTAACATTAATATTGGACTCCAACAAATTTTGCTTTTTTAGATACGCTTTACTTCCCATAGGCCCAGGCCCCTAGTCATTCTGCATTTTCTCTCTCTTCTTTACTTCGGCCATCTGATGTAGTTATAGCCTACTACCCAATAATAAAACTTATCTTGACCCTACTGCTTTTATTGTCTTATTTACTATTATTATTAGTCCTACATAATTAACCAATACAAAGATTAATTAATAACATCTTGTAGTCCTGTTATCCTCTGTGAAGCCTCTTTATCCAGCGCATCTTCCTTGTCGATGCTGCAATATTCCATTACTCCATTTATTTGGTCTGTCTAAGAATGTCTTCCATGTTTCCGTTTGCTGGACTGTGGTTTCCATTCATAAACCTTCCTGTGGCCACCGATGATGTGGCATTCTCATCATATATCTGTAACATTTAAGTGATTTTTTTTTTCTTTTTTATCACTGTATCATTTGCCTTTATTCTAGCTCTTACTTTGTCTTTTAGTTTTTCTTTCGATTCTTGATATTCTGGGACTGCTATGGAAATAATTCATTTCTACAGCTATTAGTCTTCTTTTGAGATCCGCATTTAATATCCATAGTTCTGATCCATAGCATAGCACTGATTCAACCAATATCTTACCTATTCTTTTCTTATTGTTGTCGGAAATCTTCTTATCCCACCAAAAAGAATTGGTACACCCTAACACCTTCTGCTTTGCTGTATTTGGTATTTTACTTCTGTATAGTCCAGTCCATTTTTTTTTTTTTTTTTTTTTTCAATGTGTGTTGCAAGATATTTAAATTTCTGTACTTGTCTCATAACTGCTTTGTCATTGATATGTACTTCAAATTTAGCATCACTATTCATCACCAGATGCTCTGTTTTTGTGAGACTCATTTGTAGTCTCCATCTGTTGTATTCGTTATATAATTGTCATATCATGAACTCAAGGTCATATAATCATCTTGTGCTATAATAGCTTGATCGTCAGCAAAACATAATGCAAATATCTGTACATCATTGACAGTGCTTCCCATTCCTCTGCAGCTGTTCTTCCAATTTCGGAGAGCCTCTTCTACATATAAATTGAACAAAATAGATGACATACTGCAACCTTATTGCAAACCTTTAGTGGCATTGATTTGTTTTGATAACTTTGAACCTTGTTTAATCTGTACCACATTATCTCTGTACATTTCAAGATTAAATTGTACGACACTTTTCGCCGGGCTGCAGTGGTTATGTTGGCACCAATGGTAATGACGGCAACTCAGATCACCAATAAATGTTTTTTCGTGACAATTTCAATTAAAACGAAAATTATTTGACATAACTGTAGACTGGGATGCCACCCGTCTGCTTTGACCGACGACGTCGTCAACATGTCAGAGAACCAGTATACGGGATATCTTAATACCTATGTATTGTAGATACAAATAATATGTAGTTATTATAGATAACAGAATGTACCATCGATCACAGGTCGTAGCCCAAAAATTTGCACCTTTGGCGCTCACATACGGAAAAAAAATCTCTCGGTTAACCTACACCTAACCATCGGAGAGAAGCTACAGATCACTTTTTAAACACAAAATATTAATCTGTTTTGTTTTTGAACAAACTATCGTCTTCAACTCAACCACCACATAATCCCTCACGCCTTCTACAAACATGCACACACTTGAAAACTACTGCACCGCAATGATGTCACAGGTCAAAGCTGTCTGTCAGTATCCCCGTCTTCAGGTGAGAAATTATTTTTTTCTTAACGGACAAGGGTACATACAAGAACCTGTCAACCACAGAGCAGGTACAGATTAATTTTGCTCAAAGTGAAACGAGCAGCAATAACATTCACTCTGTAGCTTGTGAAAAATTTTAACGCAATTCTACAGTTCATTTTTCATCTGTTGCGAACATAAGCACTGGAGCCTGGCAAGAAGTGTTGTAAAATTTTACCCATTTCAATAATAATTTGTAAAAGGTGGTCATCCATACCTATATCTTTCATAGCTTCTAGGCACAGCTTAGATCTAGGGACTATATCGTAGCTTTTGCTAAATCTACAAAGGCTATGTGTAGTTCCTTCCCTACTACTATAAATTTGTTCATGAGTTGTAAAATGAATAGGTTATTTGTACATGATCTGTTCTGCTTAAAGCCGCTCTCATCTTTACCAATATGGTGGCCAACATTTTGACTAATTTTTCAAACATTGTCTTGGCAAATAAGCAGCTGACTGTACATTTGACATGCTATGCCTTTTGTGTCTTTTCTATTCCCTTTCTTGAGATAGAAACCATATACGACTTTTTCACTATGAGGGAATTTCAATCCTTTTACAACAGGTTTTCATCAGGCAGGCTATTCGTTTCTTCAGATATCTCCTCCAGCCTTCAATGATTCAACAGGAATGTTTGCTTGACCAGGTGATCGGCTATTCTTCATTGTATTTAATGCACAGTTCTCTTCCTCTATTGTGATGTAGGTATATAGCGTATTTTCATCAGTTACCGTACTTCCATTTCCTCTTCATTCTGTTGCGTGTAATATGGCCTATCTTCAGTGAAAAGGTCTGCATAATGTTTTTTACATTCCCTTAAGAGAATTAGGTTGTGTACTGCTTTGTTTACTTGTTTTTTTCTTCATACTGGTAATTGTCCTCTCACTTCTGTTGTTTCTGATGCACCTATTAGACTCTAAATTTCAAGACATTTCTGTTCCCATATCTGTTCTTTCCTAATTTAATTCTGTTTCTTAATTCATAATTTGTTATCTGGTTGTTTGGCCTGTCCAGTTGTGATTTAGTTGATACCATAAACATTTTTTGTAGAGATTTTTTTCCCCCTAATCAACATCTTCGGGTCATCAGACATCCATGGAGGAAACCATTTACCTAGACTCTTACTTTCAATGTCTAGTACCTCTAGAGAAATGTTTGTAATTACTTTGTTAATATTTTCACATTCTACTTCAACATTGTCATCTTCTGGAATCACTTATAGTTCATTTTCTAATCTATGTTGAAATAAGTCCATGATTCTGAAATGCTTCACGTAGAAGAGCTTATACTTTACCTGCTCTAATGTCTCATGATTGCTGTGGTCGGCCACTTGACCAGTTGTTGACGGTTTTTCTCCAAAATGGGTATGTCAATTTTGCTAAAACTAAGTAGTGCTAAGACCCACACTTGGCTTCCCGCATGACTCTACAGTCTTGAACTACCATTTTTGATCGTTGATTGGTAATGATTTATGTTGTAATGATGGTCTCTTCCATGTATATCTGTGGATATCTTTGTGAATTGTGTGTGGTCAGACTTTTTTAGTCATTTTGGTTATAGAATTCTATAAGATTTTCTCCAGAACTATTGACATTTTCTCCATTTCTTGCTACTACTGCATCATTTATTAGTGAGCTAACCCTCGCATTAAAATCTCCTGCTATTATTACTTCTTGGTGCTTTTTGACTCGGTTAAATAGATGGTCTAATTTCTGGTAGAAATGGTCTTTGGTTTGCTGTGCCACATCATCGTTTGGTGCATACACCTCTGTTTTAACTGTTTCAGTGTCATATAACGTGATGGTAATAGAGACAATTTTTTTCGCATATAAATGCATAGACCTTGATGTAGGTGCTCTTAGCTTTGTTAATTAGAATGGAAACACCTGTTTTTGGTCATTTATGTGTATCAACTCCAGGCCAAAAATGGATGAAGTTTCCAAATTTCTCATTCCCTTGTCCCTTCTTTTTTGTTTCTGACAGAATAATTATGTCCACCTCCTGTTGACTAATGTCATTTTCTATTTCGGCATGTGAGCCAGGCTTTGAACGTTCCATGTACCAACTCTCAATGTCATTTTCCTTGGAAATAATTGTCGTAAAGAGTTTCTATCTGATTTCCAAGGCTCCACTTTAGATTCTCGAGCTTGTAGAATTTTTTTGTGGATAATGGGATGTTGGCCCAATAATCCAATCTCCAACTTGGAGGAGCAGGATTTTATATCAGGGTTTACTCCCCTAGGAGGATTGGCTTCACCTTGCCTATAGAGACTGCTCTTTCCTAGGTGGTACACATTTTGTCTGGCTCCTCCATTGACGCCTGTCTGGCTTGGGTGACTCGATCAGTAGCTACACTACCGCCAGCATAGCCATCAACTTCGCTGAAGCTTGCGAATCCTAAAGGTACCAAAGGTGCTGACTTTTGAAAATCAGTGTGGGTGCTCTATATCACTGTTAAAAAATGTTAGAAACAAACCCTCCTGAAAATCATGTTCATGCATTTTTGAATGAGCAGTCTATATCTATCTGTCTATATATATGGGTCATTCCATGCCAAGTGGTCTAGAGGCTCCCACATGACCCTCATGGATTTTGATGAAATTTTGTATGAACATTCACACATGTTCTCAATGAACACTGGTAAAGTTTCAGTTCAAAAAAATCAATACTTCCGGAGATACAGTCACTTGTTTAAGACCATAGCACAGCTTCCAACAGTGTGTCCTTGAATTTTCAGCAACTTTGAGATGATATATCTCTGGGAGTATTTGCATGAAAGAAACAAAACTTGGCCATCTTATACAACTTTTAGAGTTCTTTAAAGTAAAATATCAAGAACAGGATTTCTGAGCAATTTTCATATAGAAAATTTGGGGCAAAGTTGGGCGAAAAAATTGCTGGTTAAAAAAAGTGCGAACTTTAGTTTTTTATATTTCCAGAAGTAATTGTGGGATGTACATGAAACTTTGCACACCATAACTCACTAACACAAGGTCTTAGAATATAAAGTTTCATTCTCCTATTGCTTCCCATTATTTCACAAATCTAGGGTAAAGTTGACGATTTTTCAAAAAGTGCTAAAAATGGGTATTTTCAGTCAAATTTTTCAAAAAAGTGTTTTCTCCAAATTCCTTTAAACTATGCTCATTAGAAAGAGCATATTCTAAACTATCTACAAAAGTGGATTTGGTTTTGCAATGCAAGCATATAAGGCCCTAAAAAGTAGCATAATCCTAGAGGCGCACTGGATGTTTGAACCCATTTTTCTGGCACTCAAATTACACCTAAAATCTTTTATTATGTCTAATAAATATTTGTTAATGCCTGGGATAAGTGAAATAAGAAGTCCTGATGAACAGGACATAGCTCAAGTTCGAATAAAAATAGAAACAATGTTATTTCTTAACTGTAACCCCCCCCCCCCCCCATCCCACAACTCTCTCTCTCTCTCTCTCTCTCTCTCTCTCTCTCTCTCTCTCTCTCTCTCTCTCTCTCTCTCACACACACACATACACACACACACACACAAAATTATAATTTAGAATGAATGTCAATTGTAAAATTTATTTGCACAATCATTATCTAATTATTAGTAGCATTTTTAATTAACACCACCAGCTTAATGAAGGAAAATAAGTATATAAGTGAGTTGTTGTGGTTTAACCATTTCACCTGAGAAAACCAGTATCTCCATCACCGTAGGGGCTACGCTCGAGCATCAACAGCTATGGGTGAGTTTCTTTACACAGGTTTCCAAGCCTGATGAATGTAAACAGGAATGGTGTACTGCCGGCCAGACGAATTTACTGATGGAGCTGGAATAAGTGCAATAATGTGGTGTGATGGAACCCAGTACTTGTCACTTATTGGTGGTCAATAAAATGAATCTGCTGGACCATGAGGGTGCATAAAGTTTATTAATGCACCCCTTTGCTCAGTGGAAGTCTCACAGATATTCCCAATCCACCAAAAATTTTCTTAGATGCATGCAACATATTGTCCAGCTTGGAGAGCAGACATTAATGTGCCTTCTTTAGTTCTCTGACCCATTGTAGCTAGAAAAGATGATCAATCATTTGAAACTCTGCTGACCTGAATTATTGTTTCATCAATAGGTAAAAAGTGACAATTTTCTCTAGTGCCTGCTACAGTTTGTCCATGTTTAAACCTCACTTCTTGTGACATTTTTTTTCTTTTTTCCTTTTTTTCCCAATTTCATCTTTACTGATGAAAAGAAATTTGATTCCATTAATGTTTTCAGAGAAGAAGTGAAACAGGTCTAGGTAAGTAAGATTGAGCACTGGAGCCATCACTGAAATTATGAATGTGAGATATCTGTTCAAACTGTGCTTTTATGTATTTGATGAGCTTGATAAAAACGTTAACTGTACCAGTGTCATGCCACAAACAAGAACTGATAATGCAGAAACTTAAAGATTCCACTTTCTCATTTTGATGAAAGTAGATAACAAATTGATGAATTGTTGCTTTCCAGTGGAAGCCTTGCACAGCATCCTGAATAATAAAAGAATAATTTTCCAAAAAATCCATTAGGACAACAAGCTCTTTGTTTCTCAGATAACATTTAAGGTCGTTAAGGTGCAGTTATTCCAGCTCCATCAGTAAATTTGACTGTCTGACAATACACCATTCCTCTTGATATTCATCAGAAAATTAATGTAGCATAGGGCAAGGTGGTACAAATTCGATATAGGTACAATTCCGATCAACATAAGTTTTCAGTCTCGTATTGTTGCTAGTACTTGCCTTTGTGTGGCGTTGCAGTGTAGCAGGTTTCTACAGCTCCTCCTGTCTTTTCCAAGAATACAACACTCTGTGTTAAGGAGACATAAATTTTTTCCTGTAAAGATGTACTTGGAGCTACTTCATTGAACGTGCTCTTATAAATGTTGTAGTTTCCACATGCTTGTAAACTCGTTATTGTGCAACGTTTGGTACAGCGAAGTATGCACTGGTGCCCAAAGGAAAAAGTGCTTTTTATGTGGGAAAAGTCAGTGATCAAAATTGTACGAGGAAGTGATCATAATTGTACCTAGTGTGGTACATTTTATATCGATTTTTCTCAATTCTGTAACGTTTGTTTATGTTCATACCGACATATGTAATTGTGGTGCATATTCATTAAACATTTAAGAACAAGTGCCATAGTTAAAATTATTTCTTTTCTCAATATGTTTGCAGTTACAATTACATTTGTCAGAATTGATTGAAATTGTACCACCATACCCTATAAAAAATTGAAATAGGTTAGAGGAAACTAAGCAATCTATGAGTGGCTTCTAATTTTACCCAGGACACTTCAATAATTTTATTATTCAGGCTTGGGAACCTGTGTAAAGAAATGCTTATCACGCTTGGGATATCCTATGGTAAAGGAACCCACCCGTGGCTGTTGTTGCCCCTGTGGCGATGGGGATGTTGGTTTTCTCGGGTGAAATGAAACTAGCAGTGGTTAAACCGTAGCAACTCATTTATACATTTCTTTTCCATCAGTAAGCTAGTGTTTGTTCATTAAACAGGCTACTAATAATTAGATAATGATTGTGCAAATAAATTTTATGAATTAAATTCAGTTTGTGTGTGTGTGTGTGTGTGTGAGAGAGAGAGAGAGAGAGAGAGAGAGAGAGAGAGAGAGAGAGAGAGAGAGAGTTGTGGCATGGGGGGGAGACAGTTAAGAAATAACATTGTTTCTATTTTTATTCTTTTTCTATTTGGACTTGAGCTACGTCATATTCATCAGGACTTCTTATTTCACTTATCCCAGGCATTAACAAATATTTATTAGACATAATAAAAGATTTTAGGTATAATTTGAGTGCCAGAAAAATGGGTTCAAACTTCCAGTGCACCTCTGGGATTATGCTACTTTTTAGGGCCTTATATGTTTGCATTGCAAAACCAAATCCACTTTTGTAGATTAGAATATGGTCTTTCTAATGAGCATAGTTTAAAGGAATTTGGAGAAAACACTTTTTTGAAAAATTTGACTGAAAATACCCATTTTTAGCACTTTTTGAAAAATCGTCAACTTTACCCTAGATTTGTGAAATAATGGGAAGCAATAGGAGAATGAAACTTTATATTCTAAGACCTTGTGTTGGTCAGTTATGGTGTGCAAAGTTTCATGTACATCCCACAATTACTTCTGGAAATATAAAAAACTAAAGTTCGCACTTTTTTTAACCAGCAATTTTTTCGCCCAACTTTGCCCCAAATTTTCTATATGAAAATTGTTCAGAAATCCTGTTCTTGATATTTTACTTTAAAGAACTGTAAAAGTTGTATAAGATGGCCAAGTTTTGTTTCTTTCATGCAAATACTCCCAGAGATATGTCATCTCAAAGTTGCTGAAAATTCAAGGACGCACTGTTGGAAGCTGTGCTATGGTCTTAAACAAGTGACTGTATCTCCGGAAGTATTGATTTTTTTGAACTGAAACTTTACCAGTGTTCATTGAGAACATGTGTGAATGTTCATACAAAATTTCATCAAAATCCATGAGGGTCATGGGTGACCTTCCTTTTTGTCCCCTAAGGTAAGTCCTTCCACTCCTGGGATTGGAATGGCTCCTTTTCCACTTCCTTAAAACCCGTATCCTTCCCTTTCTCCTCTCCTTCCTTCCTCTTTTTCCCGAAGAAGCCACCAGTGGTGGCGAAAGCTCGAATGTTTGTGTGTTTTTATGTGCGTTTTATGTTTCTGTCGACAAGCCTGTACTTTAGGTAAGTCAAATATCTTTATTTTATAAGGCTTGTGTGTGTACGTGCTGACAGACTTTTCTCCATGACCACATATTGCCACCCACTTGTGGTTGTGGTGGTAGATAGCCCTTGGTCTAATGATGTTAGTAAGGGAGTTTGGTCACAGTGTGTGACAGTGTGTGAGTGTGACGAGCAAAAATTCGCAAAATATGCAATAAATACTCTTAGGAAAAGCTATATACTCTGTGACTTATGAACTTTATGGTACGAATCAAAATCTGTTTATTCTTTCAATCGTCAGACAATGTGGTACTTTCAGACTTTAATAATGACGACGAATATCAAATACGCAATTTTTTAAATAGATCACATGTTTCCGTCAACCACACATTACCGACTATGAACAGAGACACAAAACAAAGATAAAAATCCAGATAGACTCAAAGATAAAGATACTTGTGGAACATTGATCACTGTTGTGGAAGAGTGGTGGAAACACAGACATACATTAATGAATGTCTCTTAGGCCATAGATATTGATATGCCTGTGCCAGTAAGAAAAACTATGTGACGTAGTCCTACTCATATCCCTGCGGCCTCCTGTGATAATGTTGGCAACAGATGTTGAATAACGAGAATCATGTGACATTGTCATAAGCCAATCATGTGACATGCATCATAAGCCAATCGTGTGACACGCAAATATTTTGTCATGAAATCAAGCATACAGCAGGACCAGCAGTATTTATCTACACTCTATGTGATTCGGTTATCTTTGCAACGTCTTTATGTCGTGTTATTGATGTTGCCAACATAAAAACACGAGGCCGCCAGGATAGAAAGTAAAATTTTACCGAATTGGATACATCCATTGTTGTCACATCTCATTATGACCAGCACTTTCACGCAAAACTCTTTTGTATAGAGTCTCATGATTCACACAGTCTTACAATTCATTCCAAATTCCTATTCAAGAAGATATTTGTGAAAACTGTTACAAATCCATATTCACACTTATCCAATATCGTTTTCAGAAATGTAATTTGCCAGCCACTTTCAGCGCTGTTGTTGCAATGTGTAACAAAATTGAGAATAACAGCGCATAATATCAAATATATAAGTTTTTAATTTCTAGGCGCGTTTTCCTCAGTCACACTTTATCGACAAACAACAGAAACAAAAATTACATTATACTGATGTACCGGTATATGAAATGAAAAATAAATGCCTTGAGAAATATAGTAACGTCCAATCTCTTCCAGCTTCATTTAAATACTATTGTGTTAAAACAATATTACTAAACTTGCATTGACCCTATATATTTTCACATATGTATGGAGTTCGTGTATTATTTAGCTTCACCTAAGATTATTTATTACTCCATATTTCGTGGATTTTCGCCCACCACACTCGCCCATTAATACACAACGCGGCCAGAATACCTTAAGCACGATAACTGCTTCACAATATCTCAATTAACCAGTCTGTATTCATCTCATATTTAGAATAATACTCAAGCTGTCTCTCATGCCATATATTCTAACCCAAGCAACACTGGGTTTCTCATCTAGTACTTGATAAGTAAATAGGCAGTTGTCTGGCCTTTTAAATATAGAAAAAAGGAGGAGGAGCAAGAAAAGGAAAGCATGGCTGCATTAGGACACTACAATAAAGCATTCTAATTGGCCGAAGTGGATATTTCGATATAAGTAACACCCCAAAACTTCTAAACAACCAATGAAATAATTTTTCACTGTACACTAATCAAACACTTTTTGTGCGAAGCAATTCTTTCTGAAAACAGTGTTTGGTAGAACACCATCACCAAGGTTTAAAGAAATATTTTGAGATTTTGAAGTCCGACATTAAATTTCTTTCGTCTGTTGCAAGCAAGAGCTGTATATGTTATCTCGTAGGCTTTCCCGGCGATTCGTTGACATCTCGTGGATTCGGGTGTACTATGTCAGATGCCACTGCCAGATTGGAGCACACTGGGTGCGGAACTCATAGAAAGCACCAGATGCCACCTAGGCGTAAATATGGGACACGGTCGGCTTGTCGATCAGTCTCGAGGAACACCTGATGAAGACACAAAGTTCCGGTGTCGATAATATCATGTTTGAAAGACGCGGATCACTGGCAGTACACCCGAATCCACGAGATATCAAGAGCAGTATACATCATTGAAACTTTCATCACTTCGAGATAACCTCATGACATCTCCGACTGTATTAATATAGTCCAAGATTTTTTAAGTCTGAGAGAAAAGATTTACAAATTTCAACTGAATCTGTACTTTTGATAACAAGGGAAGTGACAAAGATAAATGAAAAACTATTAACTTTATCATCAGCATCAGATTCTTCAAGCTAAATTCCTGAAAGAACACAATTGAATGTTCATAAATACGTACACCTGAAAGGTCAAAAGGACTGACGTGCTTCAGGATGAATAAAGCTAACATAGTGTGTAAAACACGGACACACATTTCTACTTGCATGGGGACCCATGTACAACACTGATCATTTCTTGCATGTATGAAATATTGTCTCTTGCTATGGTCACGTTTTGCATTGCCTCTTGAGTCATAAGGTAGGTTTTGATTTTTCCCAATTTTTTGCGCCCCTGGAAGGTGCCTCCAATAAGGCAGTGTCCCTTGGGAGGGTATTGTCTCATTTCATAATCTAATTCCCCCAGCATCACCTCATTACATTTCATTCCATTACCTGTATTTTACTTTTGTTAAGTTCATCTAATACCCTCCTTTCAAGACACTGTACATTCTGTTCAATTAATCGCCCAGTTCCTTTGCTGGCTCTGACAGAATTACCAAGTCTTTGGAATCCCCAAGGTTTTTTTTTTTTTTTTTTTTTTTTTTTTTTTTTTTTTTTTTTTTCCTCCAAATTTCTCATTACATTCCTTGACAGTTTGCTCAATGTACAGCTTGTATAACATTGGGTACAGGCTGCAATCCTGTCTTACTCCCTTCTCAACCACTGCAACCCTTTCATGCCCTTCGACTCTGATAACTGCTGTCTGGTTTTTGTACAAGCTGAATATAACTCTTCGCTCCCTATATTTTACCCTTGATACCTTCAGAATTTGAAAGAGTTTATTCCAGTCAATACTGTCAAAAGCTTTCTCCAGATCACTAAAGCTAAAAACATATGTTTGCCTTTCCTTAATCTGTAACTGCAATAATTGTTCCCTTTCACAATTTCCTAAATGAGTACCAGCTGTACGATATTTTTAGTATACTATGCATTACCTGAACCCTGTCATGGTTTTTCACAATATTGTAAGCTTACACTATATCGCTTACAAACTAGTAAAGTGTAATATTTCTGATAATGGGAGAGCCGTATTCTGACTTTACTAGAAATTTTGTAATTTTTTGGTAAGAGTAATCACTGTGAATGGCCTCATATATGTAAGATAGGCACTAATTTATTGCTACTTTTTTGCTTAATTTTTTAACGTATGTCATCATTCTTGTTTGCAGCATGATTTGACAAAGCTAAAGGAATCTATCAGTAAATGGAAAGATGGATGTCAGACTGCTGTTCAGGATTTGTTGATAATGACACATGAACAAGGTCATAAAATTACTATGATTCAGCTGTTGTCACATCTTGGAATACCACCTAATTTGATAGGATATGATCCTGATCAGGATGAATTTACCTGAAAGCAACGTGGAAGAACAACGTACTACACGGGGGACCTTATAGACTCATAATGTTTGTATATATAATTTCAGTTGTTTTTGTATGTTGATAATTATGCATATTTTTTATGAGTAACTATTTTAGTTTTGTTACATGTGAATGTAAAGGGAAAAATGTAATAAGACAATACTTCCAATCGGCACTGTAAAAATCGATCCTTTAAAAATATAGACTGAATTCTAGAATGAATGTCATTGCTCTTGTTCATGGTGTAAAACATGGTATTGCCTCTGCTAAAAAATAGTACAGCAATCAACTTGTGTAGCTGGGAAATAAGAAATTTGCAGAACTGGTTGTGGTGAAAGGCTGAATTGTAGCGTACCTAGGGATCAGGTTAGGTTGGAAGGCAACAGTTTGGTTTTGAGATGGTAAATACAACGAATGAAAAAGTTAAAAAATGCTCAGTCTCTGTTGCAATATTTTATTATCCAATAACGCGTTTCGCGCTGTTAGCGCATTGTCAGACTGGAAAAAGACAAATGTTTTGTTACAGTCCGTGTACCTGGCGGGCAGCGAATCTTCACCACCATCATGGAATGGAATGAAATGAATGAAAAAGGAGAAAACCTGGTTGTGGTATATCAGAATTCCATATTTGAGACTAATACAGGGCAGCAGAGCATGTGCTGATATGAAACTTCCTGTCAGATTAAAACTGTACACTGGATGGCTCAGGTGATAGAAAAGTTGCCTGTGAAAGGGAAAGATTCCAGGTTTGAATCCTGCTCCATCTCACAGAACTTTTTAATCTGCCAGGAAGTTTCAACCAGCTCACTTTCTGCTGCAGAGTGAAAATATAATTCTGTAAAAATCTCCTGGTTGCGGCTAAGCCATGTCTCCATATCCTTTCTTCCATGAATACTAGTCCAGCATAATTTTATGATGCAATTCCATCCATTTGCTTTAACCCATGATGTCTTCAACATGCTGGAAAACTCGTATGTCAGTCATAGCCAACTGTTAATAATCACTGTTGCAGTTGATTTGTGTTTTTAATTAAATCACAGTGCCTGTTCAAATTTTACTTCCCATCCCAGTGGCCACGTCTGATTTGCCAAGATATTAACATTCATAGAAATCTGAACCACACAGAATGATTTTGTTAGTGTTTTGTAGAGATGATAAAGTAAATAATGTTGATGTTCACGCTCTGTGGTTGATAGGTTCTTGATGTACACTGTCCCACTCAGTAAAAATAATCGCCCTAATAAAATGGACAGCTCGCCACCATGTAGCCTACTACGAAACACACCGATGCCACAGGTGAAAGCCGACAGATGGAACAGCATCCTACAAGTGACCTTACACAGGAAAACATATGTGAAGTTTGGAAAGGAGGCGAGGTACTGGTGGAAGTAAAGCTATTAGGGTGGGATCATAAAGCATGCCACGATAGCTTAGTCTGCACAGTGCTTGCCCACGAAAGTGAAAGATCCCAGCTTTGAGTACCAGTCCTGCAACCATTTCTAATCAGCCAGGAAGCTTTATTTTTGTATCATTATTTTAATATCTCAATTTCCCACCTCCTGTTTACTGCATTCCAATCAGCATCTCACATTCCCATCCATTAGTTCCTTCACACTTCGCCAGTGTGGAACGTTCTATACCCACTCTTCCCATTCACTGTCAAGATGCAAGTTGGGCCATAGTTGTTAGAGGTGGGGGACATGTATGCACAATTAATTATGTGATTGTAGTTATATTGAGGTGCCCTCACACTAAGGGCGAAAGCTATGATGCTGCCACCCCCCTCCCCCTCCATAAAACAAAATTCTGATTCTTCTATGAATTTGGAAAATTTTGTGAGTAGTTGATAAAAGAATGAAGATTTATTGAAAAACATTGTAGGCATGAAGAGCAGTCGTTTCTGGTATACCTTGAAAATGATGGGCATTCACCTCCCGAAATACTGACTGTTGACGAAGACGTTGCCCAACTATATTCCCGATATTTTTGTAAATTATTTGTAAAATACAGAATAAGCCCAATTTTCAGAACAAAAGTAATCACCGTAGGGATTAGTATATTATAAATACCTTCAGCACTACCACATCTGGCTCAAGTCGTAAGTTGTCAGCAAGTGTTAAAAATCAAAAGCAGTCAGACAAATAACATATATGGGAGACCAGGGGAATGGTGTCACCTTAAGGTAAACCAGTTAAAAGTGTATTTTTTTTCTTTTTTGTACAGAATAATACCACAGCTTCGCCAGCCAATACTACTATATTATTTTTTTCAGCCATGTATTTTGTTATGTCTTATTGTTAAAAATATATTGTGAAAGTATACGCAGTAGTGGCATTACCCTGGGTTCCGGGGTAATGACGCCATACATTTGAAAATCAAGGCTAAACCTACACAATGAATGAGTGGTGGTAAATAAGTATTACAACTATTCTAATTTATACTCATCACTCTTCTGTATTAGAATGTAGAAGACTTCAAGTACTGTTCGATATAAAATTGGAATGAAAGTAGATTTTATAATTTAGACTTAAGACACTGCAAGAGTCAGAAATACAATTTTTGGCAGTTCAAAACTACCACAGTCTCTACATTCTGCAAGTGCCCATTTCACATAATGTATGCATCTGTATTACACTTCATTTTGCCTAAATTCCCCCCATGCCATCATTTAAAGCCTAAGATTTTGTGAAACAATTAGGTTAGGGACACAAAATCGAAGCTAAATATCTACAGATTACGTTAATACGAGTATTAAAAAGCACTGATAGCCTATAGAGGTACTTATTTCAATAAAATACAAAGTCGAAAATTAGATCCAAAACGTCGAAACTAACAATTCTGAGAGGTCAAGGGGTTGATCATAGCTACAGAGAAATAATAATTTAAGAAAGGCTGTTTATTCACTCATTAACACGTTCAAAAAAATACAACCAATGTACATATATCAGTATCATGTAAATTATTTATGTGGCTGGACACACTTAAAGACATTTAACTGAACGGATGAGACCAGTAATTTCAAGTAACTCATCCAAGTGACTAACATTACTTAAGAACATTTAATTAAACAGTTTCACAGGGGTGAAGGTCTTTACTCTCGTACCTCACGAAATCCAGTTAAAACATCTTTGATTTTAAAAGGATGGTAACACCAGCATATCACTTTGAATTTAAAGGTTTGGTGCACTTAGGATTACCAGGTCACAATCTTAACCTTAATACCAAGGTCCTTACTACATAAGGTAACACGTTATTAACAAATACAAAAACCTGTGCACATAAGACTTTAACTTGATCAACAATATGTAATGGAACGATAAAATGCCAACTTAGACCATAACTATATTGGCAACTTAACGGATGGTCTAATGTAATTCAAGCCCAAATTACTAATGCTTTTGAATAAAATGTAATCAATTAAGTTCAGTTAAGCAGATTAAACACTCATCAGATTGATGAGATATGGGCATTTAATCACAACTAGCCCGAACAAGGTGCCAATAGAATTAATAAAATTAACAGTAGGTGGAAATTATCATTTACTAGAAGGCACAAAACTGGCTAATGAAAGGGTATTCACAGTAGTACAAATGGTTAACAGTTTAAGATCACTGCAACTAACATAAGAACTTTAGTCCGGGACGTAGGGACTTTACGATGATTAAAATTTAACTTGCCCAAAATACATTCGTCAACAGGGCACAGAATGACAAAAGCAAAAGACTGTGAGAAAATAAACAGTAAGGATTCCCTCAGTAACACTTAGCAATTTGTGAAATAATCCACATTCAGTAAATTGATTGATAATGCACCCTACAACACGAGAGTAAGAAATTAAGTAAATAACAACAATTGCACTGTGAGGTGACACCAAACATACAACACATGGACAAACGAAAGACACGGAAGGCAACCTCTGGGGGCCAGTTACAGTTCCGAAAAATCTACAAATGCACACTAACACAAACACATAGGGGTTTGTAAATCACAGGGTGGCACAACTAGGCATGTAATCACCTACCAATTAACTAACGGCACACACCCAAAAGGAATTGGGGGGGGGGGGGGGGGGGGGAAGCAGGAAGTACACCAACAGCAACTAGATAGGTGGAAGAGCCAGATTGGCAGCTACACATTGGGGCAGAGGAACTACCGGGCAACACGTCATAAGTACAAGGTAATGGAGCACAATGGCGAAGCAATGTTTAACGGAGTCACTCGCACAGCTTCCCACAAGAATCCAGTACAAACGGTGATGAAGAGACAATGTTAAGACTTTCGGAGCAGTTACAATCCGGTTTTACAAGCCTGCTATGTCTGCCAGGAAGAAAGCTGGGCTGCAGTCCTCATACTGCAACAACACAGAAGGTGGAGAGATGCGCTGGCTTCAGAAAGTGCCACACTAATGCCCCGCTGCGCTCATGATCTAAGTGGCTCCACCCCACGACAGCCGCCTCGAGGTACCTCCGTTGACCCGCAATCCACCACTGCCCTCACCACAGTGCGCATGTTCCTTTAAGGACCGAACCAGTCAAGGATCTTAGTGAGGAACAGAAGAAATGCAATGCAGAAAAATGACAATCGATATCACTCGATCAAAGTAAATAGAAGGATAATCAAAATAGAGGAGGTTCATAACGAGTAATTAAAGAAGAAGGTTAAGGGAGAAATGGTACGATGTTGAGTTGGAATGGCTCAAATTCCTTTCACCCGATTAATATCTGTCAAAAGAGGGGGAATTTAATCTTGTCTGCTATACAAAGCTGCTACTTTAGGCATGTGTGCATGCAATGATCAGCATCTGTGGTATAAATTATACACGGAAGTAATAAGGTTGTGATGTCACATTTGTTCACATTTAATCACACTCGTCAAAAAATATATTTGTCTTTGTCACGTAGAATTTCGCTACCCTGCTGTGGTAATAAAGTAGATCACAGAAGTTAGTAGCAGTAATAAACATAAGACACGGTGGCCTTCGTTACACGCTAGGCAAGCCTCACACAGTACTTTAAACAGTCTGTGGAGTGTGTTCTGGCTGGAATTCAACAATACTTGTTCATTGTTACTGAAGGTTAGGTGGAGGTTATATGAGCAATTTCATTTTTTTTTTTTTTTTTTACTGTCAAGATTTACAGTTGTGAAATTTGTGTGGGACACTTGCCTAGGCCTCATGAAGCCCCCCAGGGGGCCCACAGTTCTTTTGTGGGTACGTGTGTGGCACGCACGGGGCCCCGAGCCGAAGCAGCCTTTCTTCTGCCCCAGGCTGCTTCACTTTCCCTCCCGGTTTATGCCTTCGCCCGGAGACGGGAGTCTTTTGCGAGTTAAGGTGGTTTCTTGTTGTCGTTTCTCTTATTCCTTGGTTCCTTCCTTTCCTAACCTTTGTTTCTGTCTTCCTCTCCTTGCTGTACTCTCCTAGCCCTCTTCTCCTCCTCGTTGGTCTCCGCTTTGGCATTTGAGACACTTCTTTCCTTCTTTCTCTCCACTTACTCTATTCTTCTTCTTTCCTCCCTGTGCGTGTCTGAAGGCCGACCCACGCATTATCATGCGTAGCAGGTGACGGTGTAACGCGTAATTCCCGGCCCCGGGTAGACAAGTAGGGCACGTACGAACCCCCTGGTAAAGGCCAGGCCCAGGGAGGGGTGATTACCCGAGCTGGTACCTTCCGAACATGCCGATTGGTCCCTCCGTCAGTTCTCGGGAGGTGTGAACAATCACCTAAGGTGGGTAAGCCCTCGGAGAGGGCCCCCACTAGGAAGGAGCGCGCCATCGGAGGCGCCGGTAATCACGGGGGAGACTTCCGCAATGACTTCCTTCTCTTCTTCAGTGACGTTGACCCAGAAACGAAAGATAGATTTGCCTCAGCAAAAGAAGACTCTGCCTAATCTACCGAAATTTCTTGCTGTGTCTCGCACCGACGGTAAAGATTTCAATTCTGTAAATCCTTTCGTCATTCAGAAAGGTGTTGACGCAATTGGTGGCCCTGTTAAAACCTGTTGGCGTCAGCGCAATGGCACATTGTTGATGGAAGCGGACAGTGCCTTCCAGGCCCAAAAACTGATATGTACTACATTGTTACACACGTTTCCAGTCAAGGTAGAAGCGCACCGCACACTCAACTCGTCATGGGGGGTAGTTTTTACGAGATCCCTTGACGGATTGTCTGACGAAGACATCCAAACCTGTATGTCCGATCAGGGTGTAACAGCCTTCCATAGGGTGTTGAAAAAGGTATATAACCAGCTGACACCGACTCGTACTGTGTTTTTGACGTTCGACAGAATTGAACTCCCGTCGAAGGTCAAAGCAGGGTATGACGTCATCTCTGTCCGCCCTTATGTACCTAACCCAACGCGCTGTTTTCAATGCCACAGGTACAACCACACCTGTCAATCTTGCCTTAATGCAGCAAAATGTGTCACTTGTGGTAGGGACGCACATGAGGGAGATTGCCCACCTCCTTCCCATCACTGCCTTAACTGCAACGGTGACCATGCGGCTTCCTCTCGGGACTGTCCTGTATATAAGATGAAAAGGTCATCCAGCAAATTCGGGTTATGGAAAAGGTATCAGCAAAAACTAAGTGATATGCATATTTAATTTTGAATGTAAAAAATTCTTATTTGCATGATGCTGCGGCAATAAGGTTTGGTTACCATTTGCTGACAACGATACTCTTTCTGGTGCTGTAATTCGCTAACGACATCACATGGTCTGCGTTTAGAAAATAACAAATGGACATCACATTGCGTAGGCTACAATTCAGGTGATCGGAAGGAAATGTGCCGTAATTGGCGGATTTCGCATTTATACCTTAATATTATGAAAGTGGGCAAACTAAATGTAGCATTTAGACATTTGCAAAACACATAATTTTTGATAACATATGTTCCAGTTAACACTTTCACTGTGGCTGATGCTTATAAGCGTCTGCGCTCAATGTAGGATAGCGTCAGCCGCAGCGAAAGTGCTAAGGACCCGCAAGTCCACTTTCGTGTAATAAAACTTTACCCTTTTTTAGAAATGTCCGTTCAATAAGTTTATTAACCTTGTAAAAGAACAAGATCCTTTAATGTTAACAGCCACGCGGGAGTAGCCGAGCGATCTGGAGCGCCACGTTACGGATCGCGCAGTCTCCTGCGTCGAAGGTTCGAATCCTCCCTCGGGCATGTATGTTTGTGTTGTCTTTAGTTTAAGTTAGTTCATAAGTAGCAGGGGCACAGAAACAAAGGGGGGGGGGCATTCAAACCCCCCACAACTTTTCTTTCTTTTCTTTTTTTTTTTGTGATATAATTAAAAATTTACAATAATTTGTATAATGAATATGAAAGTTAGACTGAAAACTTAGCCAACAAAGAGAGGTACCAAGGTGTCTACAAGTTGTAATCAATGCTTAGCTGATCTTTGGCTTCTTACTTGTTGTCGGGACAGGTTTGTCTCGAGTGTCTTATTGGTGGCCTTCATGAGGCTTTCTTTTTTTTTTTTTTTGTGGTTCTAGGGCGTACAACTGCTAAGATCATTAGCACCCAGACAAGAACAGAGATTCGCTAGATCTCAAAAAATTGGTAATTGCCAGAGAGGGCTAAAAATAAAAGATAAAAACAATTAAAAGGGTTAAATAGCCTTTGATAAATTGGCCAAGTTGATAAAACGCAAAAGTCAAGCAGCTGCCCATGTATCATCAGCTAAAATTTCCTCCAGAGTAGACGGAAAGTGAAGGGCTACACGGAGATGATTAAAATTAACACAAGACAGTAAAACATGTCACACCGTCAGCAATTCATCATAGGAGCACAGCGGTGCAGGATCGGCAGTTAGCAAATGACGGTGGATGAAAAGGCAGTGACCGATCCGCAACCGGGCCAGGATGACCTCCTCCCGCCGAGAGGGGCGTGAGGAGGTCCTCCAAGTGGTTGGGATCGGTTTTACAGTTCTCAATTTATTGTCATACAGTGAGAACCACACACTGTGCCAGGACGACATGATACTCCGGCAAAGAGCCCGTTGAACATTGTCCGATGGGACGCAAAAGGTAGCCATGTGAGGCAAAAGAGCTGCTGCTTTGGCTACTATGTCGGCGGTCTCATTCCCGGGCACACCCACGTGGCCAGGGACCCACAGGAAAGGAATGTGACAGCTGTCATCTGCTAGCAACTGGAGGGAGCGTTGGATCCGATACACGAGAGGATGGTTCGAGAAAGGGTCCTTAAGACTCTGCAGGGCACTAAGGGAGTCCGAACATATGGCATAGAAAGGTTGGCGGTGGCGGCAGGTATACAAAATGGCCTGGTGGAGGGCAAAAAGCTCAGCCGTAAAATTCGAGCACCGGTCAGGGAGCTTGTATTGGAAACGGTTGTCCCCGACGACGAAGGCAGATCCGACACCGGCAGTGCCCTTGGAACCATCAGTGTAAATAAATATGGCATTATCGAATCGCGAACAGAGTTCGACAAGCCTCGAGCGGTATACCAAATCCGGAGTGCTCTCCTTGGGCAGCGAACTAAGTTCAAGGTGAGTGTGAACCTGGGCCTGATGCCACGGTGGCAATGGGCTTTCGCTCAACCGAAAGATGGAAGGAAGGGTAAAATCGAGCTGCTGTAGCAGGCGGCGAAACCGAACTCCAGGTGGAAGCAAGGCTATCTCAGACAACTGATATTGGCGATCGAGTGAGTCGTCAAAAAATAATCGGTAAGATGGATGGTTGGGCATTGACCGCAGGCGGAATGCGTACCGACACAAGAGTATGTCACGCCGATTGGTCAAGGGTAATACAGCAGCCTCGGCATACAGACTTTCAACAGGGCTGGTATAAAATGCACCGGTCGCCAGACATAATCCCTGATGTTGAATAGAGTTTAGACGGCGGAGAATCGACGGCCTTGCAGAAGAGTATACAAGGCTTCCATAGTCGAGCTTCGACTGAACAATGGCCTGGTAAAGATGAAGCAGGACGGTACGATCCGCTCCCCATGACGTGCCACTGAGGACACGAAGAACATTAAGGGATCGGGTACAACGGGCAGCCAGGTAGGACACATGTTTGGACCAGCAAAGTTTACGATCCAACATGAGTCCCAAGAATTTCGTAGTCTCCACGAAAGGGAGAGCAACAGGGTCGAGACGTAGAGAAGGTGGAAGAAATTCCTTGTATCTCCAGAAGTTTATACACACCGTTTTCTCAGTGGAGAATCGGAAGCCGTTCGCGATGCTCCAGGAATATAAACGGTTAAGACAGCGTTGAAGACAACGCTCCAAGAGACACGTCCACTGGGCGCTGTAATAAATTGCGAAATCATCTACAAAAAGGGACCCGGAAACGTCGGCTGAAAGGCAATCTACGATCGGATTGATTTCAATGGCAAAGAGAGCCATACTCAAGACGGATCCCTGTGGTACCCCATTCTCCTGGCGAAAGGAATCGGACAAAACAGAGCCCACCCGTACCCGAAACTTGTGATGCGTCAAAAACGCTTGAATGAAAAGAGGGAGGCGGCCCTGAAGGACCCATGTGTACAATGTACTGAGAATGCCCGCTCTCCAACAGGGATCGTATGCCTTCTCCATGTTGAAGAACACTGCTACTGTTTGACGCTTCTTTAGAAAGTTATTCATAATGAAGGTCGACAAGGTAACGAGGTGATCAGCAGCAGAGCGGTTGTCGAAGAAAACTGCATTGGACATTTGTTAGGAGGCGGCGAGATTCGAGGAGCCAGACCAACCGAGCGTTAACCACGCGTTCCATCACCTTAGACGCAGCTCGTCAGAGAAATGGGGCGATAACTGGAAGGAAGATGTTTGTCCTTCCATGGTTTGGGGATGGGGACAACAATGGCTTCACGCCAACTTGCGGGAACCTGACCTTCAGTCCATATGCGATTGTAGGTACTAAGAAGGAAACGCTTGCCCACAGGAGAGAGGTTCTTCAGCATCTCAATATGGATGTAATCGGGACAGGGCGAGAGCACGGTCTAGCTCCTGCATTGTGAAGGAGACATTATAATTTTCACGATTAAAGGAGTGGAAAGAAGGCGGTCGTGCCTTCACTGCCTGTTTGCGAGGGAGAAAGGCAGGGTGGTAATGGGCAGAGCTTGAAACCTCCGCAAAGGAATGGCCCAGTGCGTTGGAAACATCAACGGGGTCCACAAGGACTGCGTTCTCGACGGTCAGGCCAGAGATCGGAAAGTGGACCTTGATGCCGGATAAAAGGCGTAGGCCACCCCAAACAACTGTGGCTGGAGTAAAACGGTTAAAAGAACTAGTAAAAGCAGTCCAGCAAGCTTTTTTGCTGTCATTTATAACTTTACGACATTGCGCTCTCAGTCGTTTATAGTTTATACTATTCTCCAACGTCGGATGGCGGTGGAAGGTGTGTAAAGCAAGTCGCTGGGCTCTAAGCGCGTCGTGGCAGGCTGCAGTCCACCAAGGAACCGGAACGCGACATGGAGAAGAGGATGTACGAGGTATGGAATGTTCAGCAACTGTGAGAATAACCTCTGTGAGGTATTCAACCTGACTGTCACAACTGGAAAAATTCGTATCGTGAAAAACAGCCATGGAAGAATAAAGCCCCCAGTCTGCTTTAGAACTATTCCAACTGGTGGAACGAGGAGATGGGGAATGATGCATGAAGTGGATGACACAAGGGAAATGGTCACTGGAGTACGTGTCAGAAAGTGCATACCACTCAAACCGACTGGCAAGCTGAGGAGTGCATATCGCCAGATCTATATGGAAATAGGTGTGTATCGTGTCGGAAAGTAAGGTCGGTGCACCGGTGTTGAGGCAGACAAGATTGAGGTGTTGGAGAAGGTCCACCAAAAGGGAACCTCTTGGACAAGGTGCCGGAGAGCCCCATAGGGGTTGATGGGCATTGAAGTCGCCTACGAACACGAAAGGTGAAGGGAGCTGGTCAACAAGGTGTAGCACATCTGCCCTAGTAAGGGCGGATGATGATGGCGAATAGATATTACAGAGGGAAAAGGAAAAGGTGGATAGAGTGATGCGGACGGCAACTGCCTGTAGGTGAGTATGCAAGGAAATGGGATGGTGATAGACGTTGTCCCGAATGAGCATCAGAACCCCTCCATGGGGTGGGGTACCTTCTACAGGTGGCAGGTCGAAACACACAGAGGTGTAGTGGGGTAAGTCTGCACGATCACTTGGACGTAACTTAGTTTCTTGGAGACAAACTAGAAGCGGGCAGTGCAATCGAAGTAGTAGTTTTAATTCCTCCTGATTAGAACAAAAGCCGCGAATATTCCATTGAAGGAGCGCCTTGATAAAAAATAAGAGAAGGGGAGATAAAAAGGAACAAGCAGGTGGGGTCACCTCGACGTCCGCTGAGGACCGGACTTCGAGGGAGCACTACTGTCACCATCTAGTGGCAGAGAGTCATGTTCCATAGGTTCAAATGAGTCATCTGCCACCTTCCCGAGTTTATCAGGAGGGGCAGCTTCCGCCGCTGGTAAAATGCCGGTTGCCCGGCTAACAGTAGTGCGTCCCGGCCAGACAGAAGATGATCGGGGCCAACTACTGTTGGATGGCGTGACGGATGGGTCACGCCTCGGCGGGGAAGGAGAGGAACTCTTTTTCTTGTTGGCTCTTCTGGAAGAGTGACGGTGAGAAGAGGCAGTCGACGGTTGGGAAGCCTGAGAATGCAGAAAATCTTCACGGACGTGTTCCTTTTTCAAAGTCCGGGCATCTTGTTTAGGTGCCCGTGGTTTATTAGAGGTTGACGAGGACTGAACTTTAGAAGCAGGAGGAGGAAGCGGGGATGTGGAATGGGCAATCTTCGGGCTGGCGGATCGCACAACTGTGTCAGCGAAAGTGAAATCACAGGTCTGGGTACTTGAATCCTTAGTAGGTCGAGTGGAGGTGAGGACCTTACTGTATGTGCCCGCTGGGAGGACAGTGGGCTTTCGACTCGCCAACAACTTTTGAGTGGCGGATGTCATTCTATATGATGTACTTTTACTGACTGGATAAGAGTACATACAAGAACCTGTCAACCATAGAGCAGGTATAGAATATTTCATTTATTTTATGATCTGTACGAAACAGTAATCAGGTGATTCTAAATCTTCATTTTATGAGGGCAACTAATTTTACTAACAGGGCAAGGGTACATCAAGAACCTGGTAACCATTGAGCACTTTAAAAAAAAAAAAGGTGATCTGTAGAGTTGGCCAAAAAGGTTAGGTATAGGTTAAACAAGAAGTTTTTCTTTTAGTATGTGAGGGCGCATAATGCCCGAATCTCCGGTTCAGAAACACTCAATCAATTTAGAGTTGTACATTCGATGTGTATCATTTCAGGCCAAGCTACTTCGATTGCAAGCATTCTTCGAAATTACCTATTTTTTCATGTGAGATTTAGCCTATTAATAAATAAAAATTGATCTTGTAAGTATTGTTATGGATTTTGATCTTATATTTTCCTGCCCTCAGTTGGTCTATGTTTAATTTCCTTAAGGGCCCCACACACGAGCGACAGATCTCTGCAATTCGTCGCATGCGATATCGCTGCAATCCGTCACTCGCCTTCACCTCGCCACACATGAGCGATTTGTCAAGCAGTTTCCTCGAGAATTACGAACACATATATGTAGACAAATTCTGGACTGGAAAAGGCTCTTTTAACAGCAGTCACAGTTTATTTGTGAATTCTGAGTAGTAATACTTTTAAATAAAAAAAATTTATAAATTGATTTGCCTTGAACAATTAAATACCCTTTTAATATTATGGTACAAATTAATCATTCTGTGTCAAAGTTAAATTTTTAATAAAACCTGCAATTGTTTAATAAATAAGTCAAAATCTTTCGATGGAAATCGAGTGTTTCTTGGCTATTACTATGAATGTCCTACCAATTCCAGTGCTATGAGCACAACACTGATCACTGCAGAAATTCTAGGGTGCACTTTGTATTACTTCTTAATATAAGTGAAAACGCCGACCTCCATGCTCGGAGTAGTTCGTGATCTTCGAATAAACACGGTTGATAACTAAAGAAAAGAGTCACAGTCATATTGGCTCACATTGCTGCTAAGCATCCAGGCAGCCATATTGAATCCATGAATCGCATGCAATCCGCCGGATTGCCTGGGATTTCCATGCGATCGGCGACCAATCGCTGCGATTTGTCCACACACATGCCATCTACAAAGCGATTGGTCGCCCATGCGACAGATTGCTGTGATCCGTCGCTCGTGTTTGAGGCCCTTTAGAAGGCGACCATAGATATTAATGCTGCCTTTGCTATTCATGTAAGTAGCTTATAATAAGTGCTGAAATGAATGACTTCAGTCTCAAAACGCGCTGTTATTTGAGCGACAATTCAATTACTCTTCATTGTTTGCAGCCATGGCATCGGAAAGTGTTTGATGCAGGGATCTGGTGATAATGGAAAACAAAGGACGTGTTGTTCAGTGGTGTGTGTCACAAGGATTTATTGCCAGTGGCAGAAAATGTCCTAAGTGCGGTTGTGAAATGACACTAGTTCAGCTTTTGCAAATTGCGGGTGGTGTACATTGGAGTTGCAAGAAGGCTGATCAACAAGATAGTTGCAGCATTAGAAAAAATTCGTGGTTTGCGAGAGACAATTTAACAATTGCAACAATTCTGCAACTAACATATTTGTGGCTACGTAAGTGTAGCTACACCTTAATTGTAGATGAAATGTGTTCAGTCTGCCATACAGTTGTGGACTAGAAAAACTTTTGTAGAGAGGTCTGTACAGAAATTTGTTTACTAGAAAGTGAAAAACTTGGTGGCAACGGAGTTATCGCCAAAGACGACAAAGCTATGTTCGAGAGAAAAAAATACAGAAGAGAGAACAAAAAAACCTGGAGGAGGTTTTTTTTGGGTGCACTGAGCGAGGCACGAACAAGTGCTTTTTCGAAGTTGTCCTGAAACGGAGAAAGAAGGTTCTTCTGGAAATAATTAAAGAATTCATCCTGCCAGGCACAACAGTCATTTTACTTCATACAAGTGTTTAAACAATGAAGGATTTAAACATCTAACAGCTAATCACAAAATGACTTTCAAATACCCTGAAACCAGTGTGCATACTAATAGTATCGAAGGCACCTGGTCTGCTATCAGAAGATCACTTCATGGAACAAGACAGAGCAAGAAAATGTTCGACAGTTATTTGTTTCTTATATGTGGCAAAGGCAGTACCTATAGAGACACAAATGATCTTTTCATGCATTTTACGAAGTGTGCAGTGAGAATCTACAAACATTAAAATATAAGTGATTTGTTGTTGTTTTGAAATGATTTAGGAGACGTAATGAAAAAAGTTATTATTAATTATTGTGAACACACTAGTTTTGGCCACAACCCCACTTAGGCTACCTTGATGGCAAAGATTAATTTCTAAGCTTCTCTGGAATACCAGCCAGTTATACCATAGATTATTATAAATTATTGGAAAGGTTCTATTCATAATCATTCTTTTGTCTGTTTTTGTTTTGTTACACCATTTTGTGAAATGATCAGAGTTGAAGAAGCTGGGTTTTGCAGAAGTTTTCTTGAAGCAACACATGATCAGTGTTTTTTTTTTTTTTTTTTTTTTTTTTTTTTTTTTTACATGTTTAAATAAAACATCAGGAGCAACTTAACCTGTTCAAGGATAAGATAAGACATTATATTTTCATTTCTTTTAAGTTTTATATGGTTCAGCTTAAAAACATATTAACAAAAGTATGTGGCCATTAACAGATCCATATTTAGCCCTGATTCCATGTTATAGCCTTAAGTGGAGCCATATGTGTCTGGGGTATTTTTTTTTTTTTTTTCTTTTTTTTTTGGCCACTTCTAAAAACTGATACAAAAATACCAGAATTTCTGTTCTGGCCTGCATGAAACTAGGCTTATTTTATTGAAATAAGCTTATTAAAATATTTTTGGTATTTCTATATCAATATAGACCTAATTGTTAGTATTGTCTTGGCATATCATATTAGCCTAATTTACCTATGCTTGTGACTTACAAAATATGCAATCTTAGGCACTATTCAAATATGCAACATTCTTTTAACTCTATCTTTGTGCATTATTTATAGGAAAACTGAGTTGACCAAAGAATAATAGGTTTTTAGTATTCTTTAAGAAAAATTAAGGATGCCCTAAAGGCTATTGATGAGGAAATGAAGGCTGCTACTGCAAGCAAGTTCCAAGGACAACACTAAGAAATACAATTTCTGGTATTTCTGCACAAGAATCAACAGGACACTGTGGTCCACATTCTGTATTAGGAGAAAAAATTGGTGGACTGCATTTTAGACTGTTTTAGAATGGGGTTTCCATTTACTAAAGAAAATCTCTGTGAATGTGTGCAGATTTGGAGAGTTGTAATTCTGCATTTGTTAATAATTGACCTGGAAAAATGTGGTGTTATGGCTTTCTTAAGAGGCATAAGGTTCTGTCACAAAAACATGCAGAATATGTCAATAGGGCTAGAGGCCCCGTTACAGAAGAGAAAATAAGAAGCTGGTTGCATGAAATATCTGTCACTTTAAATGATATGGGCGTGTTAAATGACCCAAACAGAATTTTTAATATGGATGAAACTTCTTTTCTTCTGGCTCCTAAAGGGGATTTAATCATAGTTCCTCGTGGTTGTCATGTTTATGATGAATCATGTAACTCTGACAAAGATAATGTTCTACATTGTTTGCAAAGAATGCTGCTGGAAAATTTGCTCCTCCCTTAACACTGTACAAATATGCAAGGATTCCGGCATCATTGGTGAAAGCAGTTCCTCCAAACTGTGGCACTGGGCAACTGAAAATGGGTGGATGACTGGCGAAAGTTTGAGTATTTGATCCGTTCTTGAAAAAAGCTAAAATTCCCCAGCCTTTAGTAATATTTTTAGATGGACACTGCTCTCATTTGACACTTCATTTGAGTAGATATTGTAGGGAAAATCAAATAATTCTAGTCCCTCTCCATCCCAGTTTTAAACACATCTTGCAACCACTAAATGTAGCTGCCTTTTGACCTATGAAGAAAATGTGGAAGAAGATTGTTCAGAAATGGCCTCAACCACAGTTTAGACAAATGAGGAGCTTCAGAGTCATTTTTCTTATATAGAAAACAAATTGATCCTGTTCTTCTACAGGAATTCAGAGCAACCAAGAGAAGGAATCATTAGTGGGAAGGAAACCCAGAAGCATTATTATGTTTCAAGTTCTGGAGAAAAACTGCTGATGAGGTTGAAATGCATGGTGCTAGAGGTAACACTGATGACATTATGACAGATAGCAAAGCTCTTCCCTCTGAAGATAATCCAACAGAGAATCTTTCACCAAACACAGACAGACTTAATCCTTCATCCATTCAAAATGTTGATACATCAATATATCTTCAACACAGCAGCATTTCACAAAATTCTGATATTCTGTCAACACTCACCAACAGTCTTATTCCTGCAGATATATCAACAACCCCCAAAAGTATTTCACATAATTCAGGTATGCCAACATCCAACCACAGTCCATCATCAGTACATATCCAAGTGACACCACCAAAATCATTAGCAACTGTATTTGAAAGTGTCATCACTTGGCCAGAACCTAAATGAGGCACAAAGAGAAAGAAAGAACGAACACACATACACACTGTTGTGACTAGTAACAAGTGGGTAAAATATCAAGAACTGAAGGAAAAAGAGAAGCAGGAAAAAAAGGAAGAGAAAAGCTATGAAGGAGTTAAAGTTCCAAATAGGAGCACTTGTCATTAGCTCATGTAAAAAAGAGTAAAACAAGAAATAGACAACAGTTAAGTGACAAGCCAACAAATTCTTCTGAGGAAGGAGAATGGACGGACAGTGGAAGCAATTTAGATGACTACATAGTAGGAGATGAAGACGAACTACCTGAAAATGTGAAACTATCTTCGAGTGAGAACTTGTAAGTAAGGAATTTTCTTTTGGTAAAATTTATTTTAACAGGAAACAGAAGAACAAGAACTGCTATTTTTAAGTATGTATCTGTTATTTTGAAAGTGCTTTGTGATTCTGAATATGAAATTCAGTGCCTAAAAAGTACTAATGTTCAGAAAACTTGTTTCGAATACATTGAAAACGATATTTCGACCGTAACGGGTGAAGATATGTTAGGGAAACTGCCAGATCCAGTCTTGATGCAAGAAGGACAATCATTAAAAACAAAGTTTCCTGGTTCCATTGATACTCTTGAGAAATAAATTTGTCTGGAAGTTGATTTACATAGGCTAATTTCTGTTAATGATTTTTTTTCTGTTCACTCAATTGATGTACCTTTTACCTATTTGATGTATGTATGTTGTCTGTTATATAATTGTATAAAGCACCAATTTCTTTCTGGCGCATGGATTTACAATTATTTTTAGCCATAGTTGTAATATAATATGAAGTGGCCATAAGTGGGAAACAGCTGCCCATAGGTAGGGTTAACATGGCCAAAACTGAGGAAATGTGCCATTTCTTTTTAAATATTTTTTTCAGTTCTTGTTATACAACTTAGAATATATGTTTTTACATGGTTTTAATGTGTAGACTTTGAAGCTATAGGTATGATTTTATGAAGTAATTTGTATTTTTTTCTACACTAAAAATGTGACATATCTCAAATTGCCCTTAATGTGGCCATATTAATTTCCTATAGTCACTCCTAGCAAAGTTGGCAACATATGTGCCATGCTAATAAACAGGCAGTAGACTTTGCAGTTTTACCACTGAAAATTTAAATCACATGTTGTCTGTAAGAAACTTTTTTTTTTCTACTTGTCTGAAGTGGCTGCCTTTTGCAACCATAGGAGAAATATGCAGTGCGATTTGCCTCCTCAACCTACTGTGAAGAGTGGCGGGTGGCATACTGATAATCTCATAATGAGATTGACTGCAATAGTGCAGAAGCATCATGTTACAGATATGAAGTATTTGAATGTATCAGTATGTAAAATAAGGGAAAGGCAACCACTCACTTAAAGCTGATTGTAACAGCAGCTACATAGACCAGAAAACAGTATTCACACTAGCTTTAAGACATGCATTCTTTTCCCAGCAGAAGCCCCCCCCCCCCCCTCCCTTATTAGTTTTCCTTCTACATGCACTTGCATACCGTTCAATCCACTGTAAAGAGTATGGCATTGTGCCAAGAGGACTTCATGTCCAATTCATTTATGAATTGCAGGAACAATGAGCATTTTATCTTTCTGTACACACCATAATTAATCTTGTCACCATGACCCCTACTAGAATAGTTAAGTATGGAGTTGCAGTATATTCATCGATTTATTGTATTGTATAAAGATGGTTCTTGAAACTATGTAAGTAAGGCCCTCTTAGTATAGTTTGGGTTGATCTTAAAATGCCTGCCTCTTCAGTTTATCATCATCTCTCTGATCCTCTCTCGTGTGTCAAACTTCAATATATCTTTTCTATTTAAAAATGAGTTCCACACACTTGAGCAGTATTCTAGAATGGGTAGTTACAGTGCTTTGTAAGCAATCTATTTATTTCATAGGCTGACTGGATTTCCTTAGTATTCTACCATGAACTGGAGGCTGCCAACTGTTTTACCTATAAGTTAGCCTTTGAGATTGTTTCATATCATATCCCTACAAAGATATACAACCAGTTATTTGTGAGAGTTGACGAATCCCAGGTGTGACTCATTGATGTTATAGTCTCAGGGTCACCCCTCTTCCCCCCACCTTTCCTTCTTCCCGTACCAAACTTAAAAATCAAAACTTCTTAGGATTTTCCATCAAGTCTGTACATAGAACTTTACTTTTTAAATTGGTCATTCTTACATTAATTTTGGCTTAGTTTAGTTTTTGTTTGTCTGTGTATCTTTGGCCATGTTGAACTTTGCAATGAAGCTCTCTTTTATTTTATAGTACAGTTTCCTAACTAGGTTGTCAAATTATGATGGGTTTTTGCCATCCATCACAACTTCACTCAACACATAATTGTTAAATCATGTAGTATGATGTGCTTGAGGTTTAGCCATTGATGCTCAATATTGTCAGTGCTGGAGATGAAAGGTAATCTGAAATCTATCTCTTTGTTGCTTGTCAAACAAAGATCATCCCACCTTGATTTACAGCTTTGTTTTCAGTGTTGCTGGAATGGCCTAATGATCATTGATTCCCTGTTCTGCACAGTCGAAAAGTTTGGATCTCTGTCATCGGAAGGTGTAATATGTTTCCTATTAAAGTTGATTCTTTGCGTAACTGGCCAAGGGAATTTTTTAATAAATCGCTAAGAACAACAATCTCACTTCATTCTGTGTTTCCTATCATCCGTTGCAAAGTCTCCCAGTCTCTAACTGGTACATAAAAAAGCACAGCCTAAAACCACCACCACCACTGCTACTGCTGCTGCTGCTGCGGGTCTATAAAAGGATCCGATGACAACATTAGATCCACCTTGTAACAACCTCCATTCTAATTTAATGTTCACTAATAATATACATGATACACATTACGGATGATTGTCCATGTTTTGCACTTATAGATATTTTGAAAGTGAAGTCTGCTTCAATTTCTACTTATCTTGAATTCTTGGAGAAGTTTGAAGGCCCTGTTGTCTTAGGTGGTATGACAAATCATTCCAAGGTTTTTTAATATGAGGTTGGATAAAATGATTTTGAACTCCAGATTGTCATAAACACATTTATTGTTTGCAGCCATAGTACACAAACCATGGAATCCATTTTGCCTTCCCATTTCAATACATGTCCAAAGAACTTCAATATTACATACATAAAATATTAAATAATGGAAACTCGAGGTTGGAATTCAACAATATAATGACAGTTTACAACTCACCGCAAAGACGTAACGACAAGCATGACAGGAACATAAAAAAGACACACGCATCCAACCCTTAAGCTCTCAGCAATGACCTCCTTCAGAATGAAGAACAAAGAGCATTCATACAGGTGATTGTGTAAATGCTCTTTATTTTGAAGGAGGCCATGGCCGATAGTGTAATTACATCTTTGCAGTTTGTTGTAAAATGTCCTTATTATGTTGTTGAGGTATGAAATATTGATTTACATATGAGAACAACAAACTAACTTTGTTTGATCTCTAATACAAGTAAAAGTGACAACTGCTGCCTTTTGGCATCTTACATCTGTTATCTACATATGAGGTGTGATTACAAAATTTTAAGAATGAATCTGCTACTGCTTACTGTTTTGGCAGGCAGGTATACGGAGGCCCCTCACAGGGCTCAGTATTAATTTGTTGATTAGGGGTGTGGTGAACCTGGGGCTCAAAGCCACACCAGATACTCACCTCAAGGTGAGCTTGCATGTCAAGGAAATGCATGGGTGTTCAGGCGGAACAGTCCTTAACAGGCAACCTCTGGGGAACCTGCCACACCTTAGTTGTATCAGGCTTACCTAGGCATGTGGAGCTCTGTCTTGGCGGATGTACATTTCCCTAGCTGCTCATGGGAATAGGATTAAATGAGCATGTAATAGCATTGGCAGACGCAAAATCGCCCTCTGTAAGTGTGAGAGCAACGACTTTAATGCAGAAAGATGAGACCCCAGGTCCCCCCCCCTTCACTGGCCATGCCACTGGGGGCCACAGTTCTTTGTAGAAACCCTTGAAGACAAGTTTGTCAAGGTGGCATCTTTCTCAAAGATGAGAAGTGGGGCAGTATTAACACAGAAAGCATCCCCTGCCCAGTCGAAGGCACTGCTTGCCTCCAACAAGCTGGGTGATGTTCCTGTCAGTATCACACCCCCACAAGACACTAAACACAGTCCATGGTCTCCATGATCTGGCACAGACAGACAATGAGATGCGCACAAATCAAAGTGTTCACTTCATCAGGTGCATTCATAGGGGACTGAAAGATCACAGGGTCGCCACCGGTGCTTTCACCCTGGCCTTCAATTGTGATACACTGCCTGAGAAGATCAAAGTTATGATATACCAGTGTGATGTCAAACCGTACCGGTGCTGGAAGTTTGGGCATATATTCTCCCAATGTACTTCCAGCCCCATTCGTACGGAATGTTGGCGTTCATCACATCTGGACACTCCATGCACCCTACTTCCCGTCTTTGTGAACTGTAAGCAATTAAATCTGTCTTGCTTGCCAGACAAACAGAAGATCATGGAAATCAAGACTTTGGACCGACTTTCATGAAAGAAGAAGAAAAAATTATGAGCAGTTACATCAGGTGTGTAAGACTACATCTTTCACTGCTGTTGTGTTGTCCCCACTCTCATTGAAGATGACACCCCCCACAGTACTGCCTCCTCCTCCTCCTCCTCCTCCCCAGGGGCCATGAATCTTCCACTGCCCCATTGATGAGTGGCAGTACCCCTCCAGCCCCTGCTGTGGGGGCAATTCTCCCCCAACCATTGGGAACAACAGTCCCCACCTCCCAGCCAGAGAAGTAACTGCCTCCTTCGGCTCCTCTTGTTCGGAAGGGGTCTGGCGGTGCACTCCCTTCTGAGGCTTCTCAGAGTGCTCCAGAGGATCCTGGCCAAAGGCTCGGGAATTTACAACCTGCTGGTCAAAGGGCTTTCCACTCTTCTTCCAGGCCTGATGCCACTTCTGAGAAGCCCTCTTAGCCCTTCAAACCAAAGGGCCAGTTAGAGTGAAAAAAAGGGAAGAATAATAAAGGGAATCTTTGCTGGCTCCATATCCACATATCTTCTGAAGCAGAAGATGAGGTAGATATTCTCGCATCTCCCCCCAAAGGGGCCTACAGCTCTTATGTGGTCAAGTGTGTGGTGCACATGGGGCCCCAAGCCATTACAGCTTTCCTTCTTACTTTCACAGGCTGCATTACCTCCCCCAGTTCCTCTCCTCCCCACCATAATTCCTTCCCACCCCCACTCGTCTCCCCTTCTCTAGGTTCCATTCAAAACAGCACAGCTATTCCTATGGTTCCGATGACGATTGTAGCAATTTTGATCTTCATTGTTTTTGGCACAGTTTGGTCCCCCTCGGAGTTTGACCTACATAAAAAAAATTATAGTTACCAGAGTGAGCCATTTGCGGAATAACTCCCCACCTAGCCCCTATGGCATGGATCCCAATCCCTTCCTTTCCCATTTCCTTCCTTGCCATAGCCCCCTGCCTCTGCTAGGTCCGCAGCACGCAGGGCCAGCGGAAGGCACATGCAAAATGTGCGACTGCACGGAGCGGCACTTTCCGGGGATGGCAAATCTGCCACTTTTTTCTGTAGTACATACTCAACATTCATTCGCAAGAGGGGATTCGACACCAAACCTCTGAGGGAGTGACTTCGGAAACTGTGGCATGGTGTCTCCTACATGCTGGCCGCCCCTGTTGAACAAGGGGAGGGAGGAGGGCTTATTTCTTCCTTGCCACTGTGGCAGCGTCTTCGTGTTTACGCCGGAAGGCAAGCAGTCCGGCGCACACGCCAGTATTCTTATGACTGGAGTGCTGCCAGCATGTTAAGCGTCCTGCGTTTACTCTCAACTTCAGGAGACGAAATATAATTTGGAAATTCGAATGCAATGTTCGATACTGCGGTTACATATTAAGCCTGAAGCAATTTTGCTAAGCCTTTCAATGGCAGTTGAGTGTTTTATTCTTCCTACACTATGGAAAAAAATTTGTTAAACATTACTACAGTCAAACATGTTCAACACCTACAATGGCTAGAAGTATTCTGAATGGGTAAATACGCTGGATAAAGGCATTGATAGTAAGCCTGGCATAAGTTGGGTTATGAAGTATTTTTGGAATTGTTTGCTATCTGTTTCTTAGTGATAATCTGACGTTTTGGTTTTTGATCCCTGAAACACCTGTCTCTGCCTGCATGAACACAAACTCTGACCAGCAATTTTGTGCAACAATACTACTCACACACTATCACTTTGCCAGCATTTATTTACTGTACAATGCGTGTGAATTCATGTTTATGTGTTTATTATGTTACTCTATCTCCTTATTCTTCCTCTCTCCATTGTCTTCTGCCCCACTCTTTGGCCATTTCAACTGTTTTTATTTTCCATATCTTCATAGATTTCTGGCATAGAGTGGCTACTCTCAATGCTTTGAGTTATGTTTACATCTATACCACCATGCTAAAATACCTGTCAACACGACAGTTTAGATGTAAGTACATATTAAAAGCTTTGAAACTGGCCCCTCAGAGGCCAAAACCTAGGTAGATCTGAGAAGTAAAAATAAAAATTGCGATTGAATTCTGACTTTTACTACAGATTTGTAGATTTGTTTAAATAAAATTTCACAAACTTTTGTAAAAAAACGGCTGGGGGGGGGGGGCATTAATTTAGAAGCTTACACAGGACGGCACTTGGGCTTGCGCCGATCCTGCCAGCATGTGTAGCCAGTTTACATGTGGGAGGGGGTAGGGGCTGTTGTGTAACCTTACGGCTGAGAAACCTGACAATGCAGGGATCACACTGCTGGTACCAGAGCTGTAATCTCCCCATGCAGGACAAAGAGTCGATGCCCGTCCTCGTGGGGTATCAGGACTCCCGACAATGGCTATCGTGCCAGGTGGCCTTTGCTGTGGCTGGGAGAGCCCCTGATTGGAGTGGATGGTACCAGGTTTGACGTTTTGCATGATGAAACATGTTACGTTAGAAAATAATCACGATACGGCTGCCTTAGAAGTCAGGAACGGCAGTGTAACGTGGGAAAATAATTTGAGTACCAGAGAGCAATTTTGTCTCCTGTAGAGAGAAGATAATTGGGTGATATGTTCGCATAAGAAGCTGCAGTTCTGTCCAATTCGACTGGATACCACGAATGTTCCATTGAAGAATATCCATAGTAGGATAAAAAGATATGGAGGTGGACATCAGCCCGACGAAGGCAGCAGGCCACAATGCGAATGTTCGCAACTGGTGGTGTCTGAGACAGGATGGTCATGCCCCTACTTGACTTCTTGGAGCCCTGGTGAAATTCCTTGGTAGGTTGACTACTACCCAGTATGTCAACTTCCGGAGACACTTTACATTTCCTTTTTTTAATGAAAACCATCGCGGATGTATCCCCCATGACTGCCAGTGTCTCCGATGGCACGCTCCTTCTTGCTGAGGGCCCCCAACGGAAGCACACCCGCCTTGGGTGATTGTTCCCACCACAGGTCGCACCTCCTGATCTACAGATGGAGAGACCAATCGGAAAGGTTTCAACACGGGCAATCGCCCCTCCCTTGGCCTGGCCTTAACGAGGGAGTATGCACGCAGCCCGGGGCTGGGACTTACGCATTGCCCAGTCATTCAAATGGGTGGCTTTCAGGTGCATACAGGGATGAGAAAGAAAGAAATAGTAGGAGGAGAAGCCTCAAATGCTGATGCGGAGCCAAAGGAAGAGGTGAAAGAAGGACTCTATCCAAAAACTTTTTAACTTCGGTTCCCCAAAGGATGCACAGACTCGGTCCCCAAGAGGGGAAAAGGACAGTCTGAGAAGCGGAAAAGAAAGATCGCCACAAAGGCTGGGGCCCCGTGCTCGCTACGCACGTACTTACCAGAGTGGTGAGCCCCCTGGGGGGATCAGGTGGGTTTGACGGAGGACATCGAAAGAGACCACAGAAGGGCAGCTCATTTTGTATTGTTACGTCACAGGGAAGACAGCGTTATGGAAATGACACAGGATCTAGCGCGGGCTACTTACGAAACTCTAATCACCGACATTCTCCTCCGAATGCGGAAATATATTATTGACTCCCACTTACAAAGGTAGAAATGATCATCAGAATAAAATACGAGAAATCAGAGCTCGAATGGAGAGATTCAGGTGTTCTTTCTTCCCGTGCCCTATTCGAGAATGGAATGGGCGGTAAATTGTATAATGGTGGTTCGATGTACCCTCTGCCAGGCACTTAAATGTGATTTGCAGAGTATCCCTTGTAGATGTACAATCACTGCCCATCACCGCCGCATGTATATGAAAATTTTTTAACTTACCCAAAGCACAGGCTTGCCAATAAACACACAAAAAAAGTAAAAACACACACAAACATTCAAGCTTTCGCAACCGTTGGTCGCTTCTTCAGGAAAAGAGGAAGGAAGGAGAGGAGAAAGGGAAGGATACGGGTTTTAAGGTAGTGGAAAAAGAGTCATTCCAATCCCTGGAGTGGAAGGACTTATCTTAGGGGGATAAAAGTAAAGGCAAACAAGCACGCACACGCACGCACGCTAACAACAAGGTAGACATGTGTAGAAAGCGAAGATGTTTGAAATAGATAACAGTTCAGGCTCTGTCCAGATAACTGAGGCAAAGATGTTAAAATGGTGGGCAGGAATTTGAGTTTAGCGGAGGTTGAGACCAGGTGGGCAACGGGAAGAGAGAATATGCTAAAGGATAAGTTCCCATCTCCCGAGTTCTGAAAGGTTGGTGTCTGTGGGAAGTATCCAGGTAACCCGGATGGTGTAACATTGCATCAATGTGTGCTGGCCATACACGAAGGCATGTTTAGCCACAGGGTGATCTTCATTACCAACAAACACTGTCTGCCTGTGACTGTTCATGCGAGTGGACAGTTTGTTGCGGGCCATTCCCACATACAGCGCTTCACAGTGCAGACATGTCAGTTGGTAAATCACGTGGATGCTATTGCAAGTGGCTCTGCCCTTGATCGTGTACACCTCTGGATTACTGGACTGGAGTAAGTGGTGGTGAAAGGGTGCATAGGGCAAGTTTTACAACGGGGGCAGTTGCATGGGTAGGAGCCAGAGGGTAGGGAAGGCAGTTTGCGGATTTCATAGGGATGGACTTGGAGGTTATGAAGGTTAGGTGGGCAGTGGAAAGAAACACTGAGTGGGAAGGATGGATCTCATTTCAGGGCAGGATTTAAGGGAGTCGTATCCTTGCTGGAGAGCCACATTCAGAGTCTGCTTCAGTCCTAGAAAGTATCCGGTGACAAGAGGAGCACTTCTGGGGTTCTTCGGTGGAAGGTTTTGGATTTGGGGGGGATGAGGAAGTGGCTCTGGCAATTTGTTTCTCTACCAGAACAGGAGAATACCTGCGGGATGTGAAAGCTGTTATTAGGTTATTAGTGTACTGGTTCAGTGATGTGTGAAGTTGTCCGTTGGACAGATGGAGGTCGACATCGAGGAAAGTGGCGTGGGATTTGGAATAGGACCAGGTTAACTTGATGGAACCAAAGGAGTTGAGGTTGGAGAGGAAATTCTAGAGTTCTGTTCCAAAAGAACAGACATCACTTCTGATCCTGCAGTTATTATTCTTTCATATTCACAGAATATATGACAACTGCGAATGGGCAAAGCTGAAGATGTGTAACCAGCCGGGATTCAAACCCGGGTGTCCCACTTTCTACTGTGGGCTGGGTAAAGCTGGGAATTTGTATATGACAGGAGACGTGCTTGGATATTCCTTGCAGGTGCGGTGATTACTGTGTTCCCAGTGGTGTAGAGGTCAGCGCAACTGCCTAGAAAGCGGGAGACCTAGGTTCGAATCCCGGCTGGGTATACATTTTCAGCTTTGCCCATTCACAGTTTATACCTTATATGCTGTGAATATGAAATAAGTAACAGTGTCATATGCTCCTATTTGTCCAATGAAAGTCACACCTGTGATCTGACCTCTCAGGTGATGTATCTAATCAGAACTTCATGAGAGATTGTGAAATTTGCAAGGCACCTTCACCTATTTTCATTCTTCTGCATGTAGATCTTCTAATCAAAGCTTCAATACTTTGCAAAACATTGATGAGAATTTTCAGTCTACTTGTGTCGAAGTGAAGGCAAACAAAGATGTTAAGGTTGCAAGCCATCAGTAAGGTATGAATAGAAAGAGGAAACAGATGGAAAAGCACAATGACTACTGAAGAATATAGAATAAGCATTGTAACTCAGTGGAAAACTATAGTGTTTTATTTACTTCACTACTTAGAAAGATAAATAAAATTTAGTCCAATACATCATTGCAAGAGTCAACTTTATTATTACAGTATTGATTTGCATGATCTGGCCTGGCATGGAGTGAGAACTTTCACGTTCGAAACTTATCACTACAAATTGTTGTTATTGCTTAGAAGTCGCTATGATCAGAAGACATAGGCCATATTGTGAAATAGTAGTTTCCTTTTGTGCAACAATGATAAAACACTGGACTTTCATTCAGGCGGACTGGTTCATATCCACCTCCAAGCAAATCCAGAAATGGCTCCTTTGAAAGATCACAGCCCATTTCCTTGGAGATCCTTACCCAATCAGAGCTTTAGCTTCACCTCTAATGACCACAGCTGCCAATGGACAGTTAGACATTATTGTTATTATTAATAATAAAACAATGATCTCTGGTGCTTGCACCAATTGGCTTTGAGTGTCAGTTGCAGCAGCAGACTGAGTAAGTCACACAGTAACATTGCTCTTCACATGCACATCAGGCTGCGCTGTGCACTTTTGCCAGTTCTGTCAGACAACAGCAACCATTAGCTACACTGTCCGACAGAGTACTATCTACATGGCAACATGTCTGGATTTCGTTTCTACGAAGGGGGTTGCCTCCCAGCCCAGTAAGTGGAGCCATAGATCATGTTTCAGTCGGGCTATAGAAACACTGTCAGGGATTTTGTGTGTGTGTGTGTGTGTGTGTGTGTGTGTGTGTGTGTGTGTGTGTGTGTGTGAGAGAGAGAGAGAGAGAGAGAGAGAGAGAGAGAGAGAGAGAGAGAGAGAGAGAGAGAGAGAGATCAGTAATGTATAAGTAAATAGCTTATAAAGATAATAGTGGAAACTCAGCTGTGAAACGGGTGACACCGCACCCCAACACCACCTAGGGGCTCGAGTTGTAAACTAACGCAGGGTATGCACAGCCATTGCACATTGCTACACCCAGAAGACTTGCTTTACACGTCGTCTTACTTGGTACAACTAGGAAACGGCTACAAAAGGGACTGTGTGCTACATACTACAGCTGTAATAACTATACAGAAAAGCACTCCAAAATCATTATTCAGGTTTCCAAAATAAATAAAGAAAGATCTAAGTAAGGTAATGTAAGCAGGCAACCATTAGACCTGCTCAGATTATTTGTTTTAACACACTGGTTTACCTTGTTTTTTATCATTTGTTTATAGATGAAGCCAGTGTGTTATTCTTAGTCGAAGAGCTGACTGGTATGAAATTTTTAAAAAGAAGTGCTCCGAGCATTTAAATAACAGCTACGTGTATGCTCAGACCACTTTGTGGAGAAAGATTTTAGAAATAAGAATTTGCTAAGCCAAGGGTAATCAGTTCTTCGTGTGTGTTAAAAAACTTGATTATTGTATTATGACAAATGTTTAATGATGAGACAAATAAAAGCCTGCATATCTTTGTATTGTTTGCACCTTGATCATAAATATCTGTTTTCGGTATTAACCCGGTCAGTTGAATTTGCATCCGTACGAATTTTGCAGTGCAATAAGGACAGTTGTGTCAGTAGTTTACTGTCTCCCTCTCAAGATAGTAACAGTGAAGTAGATGCAGCAGCATTTTTAGTAAAGTTAAATGAATTGGGAGAAAAAACTGGCATTCACTGCACCTGCGAGTGAAATGCCTGCTGAAAAGAGTGTTAATGTATCTCTCTATGCTGATGTCAGTATCAATGAAGGTAAACATATTGAAACAAATGGAAGGAATTATATAATGTCCTGGACATGTAGTGGGTTGCAACATGAAAATGGAAAATGACTGGCATCCTATAATGATAATGAGCATAAAGTTGCCAACTTCCATGTACAGATGAAGAGAGATGAAAAAGAAATGTTTGTGCTCACAGTATGTCATATAAAAAGTTTTTAGAGAAAATTTTGTTAAGTGTGTTATTGAAAGCAATTATGCTGTGAGAAGCAAGTCGATTTTCTTTCTTATGAATGAATGAGCCGAATTAGGAGGTGTGTGTAATAGTTCTTATTTGTCACTGGCAGAAAATATTTTGCTGTTGTAATCAAAGTATTTGTTAATAAGAAACATGATTCGCCAACAACACAAATCAGAAAGAGAAGCCTCATGTTCCGGAAAATAACTCAAGTAGGTCTAAATGCTCACAAAATGTATAGGATTAAAACTTATAAGTTGTATTCAGTTCGATTTGTACAGAACCAATTGCTTCTGTTTCTTTTTAACCCTACACCTTAAATGAATTATCATCTAACATACTTTCTTGAATGGCACAACAAATATAAGTCTTATGCTGTAATTTTAGTATGCATGAAAATAAAATTCAGAATAACACATGTGAAGCCAGGTGAAGTATACAACTCGAGCAAACAGATGGCACTCCTAGCGTGTCGCCTGGCAAACGCATGCAAATGCCGCAGTGTTTCCGCTTTATCTTTATAAGCTATTTGGTATAAGTCGAGAGGATAGGATGTGTTGGAGGGCAAGTTCCAATCTATGTAGCTCTGGGACGCTGGTGCTAGATGAACGTGTCCAGATGGCATGTGTGGTGTAACGCATGGCAAGGTCCCTGCAGCCATGTTGGAGGGCATGATCTGCCTTAGGGTATTGTTGTCCCCCAAGCAAACAGCCTCTCTTTGACCATTAATATGTTCAGCCAATTTGTTCGCCATATCAAGGTAAAAACCTGTTCAGTGGATACATGTTAGTTGGTAGATGTGTTTTCACATTTGGCCTTTTGAATTAAATCCCCAAATAACAGTACCTCCACTTTGATAGCTGCTATCCTGTCTCTACACCCTAGGCAACAGTAACGTTTTTGCCTCAATGAATAATCCCATACCACCTACAATAACCTGTCCAATGCTTTCCTCTCCTGCAACTATCCTGTAGAGTTTGTCTACAAACAGATCTGAGTAGTCCATTGCTCCCTTTCCAGCAACAATGTTCCCAATTCCAGACCACTGAGTACCATCCTGGCCTGGAATGCTTTAAACCGCTCCATCAGGGCTATGACTGTCTCAAGCTATGCCCTGAAATGATCATACCATCAAATTATTTTTCTAACACTACCCAGAGGGCCTTTTGTCATCCTTCCAACCTCTGCAACATCCTTATCAAAATTTACATCATCCCAAAACCACCTTTGCTACATAATAGTTCCTACCCCTGTAACCTGTCCAATGCATCCTCCAACAATCACCTATTCCAGCCCCAACACAGGAAAAACCTATACCTTTCAAGGCAGGGCAACATGTGAAACATCACAAGGTTGAATGCACGAGTGCTCACAGGCAAACTGTTCAGTTGAGGGAGTTCCTGTGACCTGAGGCAGAGCATGCCCTCCAACATAAAATCAGGAACCTTGGCACACTCTACACCACATGTGCCATTTGGATACTCCCATCTAGCGCCAGCCCTTCAGAGTTAAGGTGATTGATACTTGCCCTCCAAAACATCCTTTTCCCCCTCTGCCACCCTGCACTCACTTATTCATTTCTCACCCCCCCCCCTTTTTTTGCCTTCCCCTCATTATACAAAATAAATCTAGAAAGTTCAGTGAATGGTTCAGGAAATACAAGAAATATGGTTTACATACAAACTACCTTTACTGCCCTTCAACATAATCGGCATTGGCTACAATAAATACACTTCTGACACAGTCAGCCAACCGATCTCGGGGAAATCTATCAAATCACTGAAATCATGCATTGTTGGATATCTGCAACCACACACACACTTTCTACTCACTCCTTCAACACCATACACTGTTTTGCCTAATCTGAAAAAAAAAAAAAAAGAAAAAACACTATGGCAATGCATTGTTCCATGTTGCAATGACAAGTTCTCACACAGATCCTGTTAGCTGGGTCGCAGCATGTACCACTGCATCACTGCAGTCCTTTGCACTTCTTGACATATGCCTCAATGTTTATGTGCAGGCACCTCTGACCTCATCCTCACCAGAGCAGTTTTATGCGACTCGGTAAGTACTGACCACCTACTCTCTTTTGAAAAATGTTTCGTTTAAGTAGTTTGTATACCTGTGATCTGATTAACACAGTAGTTTGGTCCCATGAATTTACAGACATTTGTCATGTCTGTAGTCAAGGTAAGAGAAATATGAACTTTGATTTGTTAGTAACTTGTAGTGTATAAACACATTTAACAATTGTCAAATTTCTCTTTACAATATATATTAGCATTTTAAGTAACTTCTTGTGTTCCTTTCTCCAGTTAATTACATACGTAATTTTAAAAATTTTTGTCTATGCCAATTTGAATAACTGCAACCATAACCTAGAAACTACTCTGACAAATGGGGGGAGTATAGCGATTCTGAGGCACAGCACATGTTACATACTATTGTTAAGTCTCTAAAAGATGTCCAATGGCTTGCACCGTTAACCACTTCATATTGCTAACAGCAGCAGGCCAAAAAAAGTCATCTATAGAGATGTGACAATACTTGGGCCTTATTACTGACATTTATCAGTTTACAACAATATTTGGAATGGATAGAATGCTACTCACCACACTGATGGTGCAGAAAGGGACACTTAACACTTTGATATATTTACAAGTTACATTTCCTCTCATATACACTGCATACAAATAAGCAGTTAAAAACATCTAAATATTAGTAAAATCAACTGTAAGAAAAAACTACAACTTTTAAACTTTTATTATCAATATATACTATAAAACAACAAGACCACAAATGATCATCAGTCTTAGAGTTTCTTGAGTGTACAGTATCCATACATAGTTAGACTGATTTTAAAGGCAGAGAGAAACCAGTAACTAGAATCTGTGAGGACGCACTGGCTGTTCCGGATTGAACAATTTTGGGTCCTTGAGGAATTCCACTTCTTTCAGATAGAACGCCATCATACCTGAAAAATACATATCATTTAAAATTATTACATCATAAAAAAAGTTTCAAGTGCTGGTGACTCATGTACACTGCACTTTTTTTAACATGTAATGCACATCTGTGAAGAAATTAAACTGCTTGGTCATCAATCTCCTCTGCCACCACAAGGAGTAGCTTAACCATAGTTACATACTAAGAAAGATCATGAAATACAGAACTGAAGAGAGTCGAGGGATCTACCAAAGTCCAACATAGCTAAGAAAAGGAATTTGAAAAAAGCAGGTATTGAAAACGAAAAGCAGGTGGGATGCCCCATCTTAGGAGCAAGCAAAATCCTCCAGAGGTGGATAGTGTGAACCTCACATTGCTTGCCACCCCAACCCAACATATCCCAGGAAGCACTAGTGATATGGACATAAGGGAGTGAACATGGGGGCGGGGGGGCATAAAACAGAGATAACACATGAAGGGTGAGAAAGAAAACTAGCAGGTAGGGTGAGAGCTGGAACATCCAAGCCCAATCAGTGTAGAAGGGGGAAACAAGGTTTTCTGCCAACTACACAGTGAGTCAATAGGCTAAAGTGCCCATTCTTAACTAGAGTGGTAAATAACCCCGTCATGAAACTTTTCAGCCCATTATGGCACCTTCAGCCAACACCAGAGGGAGCAAGTCGGGAAGAATAAAAGTCCACCATAGGGCAGCTAAGTTAGCAGATACCAGCAAAATGTGGACTGCAAGAACAGATGGGACAGGTCTTTCCACTGGAGGAGATGACCATTAGTCAGCCAGTTGGGGTCAATGCAGATCCAACAAACTACAGTGGAGTCTTTGCAAGAGCTCATATTGAGTAGGGCCTACCTCCAAAAATTCAGGTCTTCCGTTTCTCTCCTGTTACTTGTTAGTCAAAGTTAGGTTGTACCATGTCCCTTGCATAAAACTAATCAAAGGTCTGGTTCTTGAATACAGAGCTTGTGAGCCTGCTTACCAGTAACCAATCTGTCAGCGAGCAATGGTAATCAATGAGGATGGATACAAATTGGCAGTAGAGGGCTTCAGAATGAACAGTCTTTGAACTTTATGATAGGTCAAGATATAACTGAGCCCACGAGATGCACCAAGGTAGTGGTCGTAAGTGGGGCCGAAGGAGGGATGACAGAACCTGGGGATCCGTGAAGTGGAATTGGACGCAGATGCAATCGTAAATCCAATCCTAGTATGCTGATTTAGGAGAGGGTCTCTGTGTCCGGAGAGAGGAGACTGTAGTTCAATTGATTCAACTGCTGCTGTTGCAGGACCTGCAACAGGAGAATCCCTGCCTCTGGTAGGCTGGTAACTGGACTTATCCAAAAGGCTCCTATCACCATCTGGTGGAACCATACACCTGATTCCCACAGTCTAGATGGGACAGAACCAAGGCTTTGTCCAGCCACATCAGAAAAGCGGTCCACATCCCAGATAGTAAGGTAGTGCTACTCAAGTACGAAAATGTGTTGATGTGGCATATTTAAGTTGAAGATGGGGAACCATGTCAATTAGGTGTCAAAGACTGCTACCAGAAAACAGTGAACCATACACAATTGGCCGCGCTGTTTGAGGTGCCATGTCACAATTGCACAACCACTGCAGCTGGGGTTTTGAATTGACCCTTAGGTGTGGGTGTTATCCTTAGGATTAGTTAGTTTCAGTGGTGTGTAAGTCTAGGGAATGATGACTAGCAGTTTGGTGCCTTAGTTACACAAAATTTGAAAAATGATGAGAATCTACCACTGTGAGGGACTTGTCATAAAGGTACAGTTCCAGGTGAGGATGGACTTTACCATGGCTGCAGGAATGCATACCTGTGGTATTGTCAGCTGTGAAATGGAATCCATGAGTGTGAGTCAAAGACTGGGCCAGTTTATTGCTCCCTGTAACTGGCGTTCAGCAATGTCAGTCATTGGTGAATTAAAAAATGGCAAAAGTCTTTGGCATGCAAATGGAAGGGGGGGGGGGGCAGCAGCATAGGCCCTACCAGATTAATAGCCACTAAAATGAACACTTAGTACAGAATTATGTGGAACTTTCCACCTGCCATATGGGCGATATCCACGTCTTCAGGTGAGCCAGGATCACAGCTGATGCTCATTCGCAACTTAGCTGTATCAAACCAACACAACCAAGCTAACCATTAAAAAATTTGGTCCAAATTTAATTGAAGCAAATATGTACCAATTCCACACATACTATTTCCAAAATTCTACAAATCAAATTCAAGTGGCTCCAGTTTCCTTTGTGTCCTGCCTTTGCTATTGCCATCACTAAAGACAGTGCCAGTCACTGAATACTGCTGCCTTAAATTTGAAATATTCATGTTTTTCACACAGACAAATGGATGTTGCTCACTCCAGAGTTGGCACACCGCGAAGCTGAAAAGATGAATTTATAAAAGAAAATAATGTCTTCAGTTTTAAATACAAGCTTTTTTCCTCTTCTTTGGACTAAGCAAAGTGCTACAGGTATATCTGCTAAAACTTCTCCGTCCATCCACCAGAAGTTACCTGCCTACAGTACTTAATGTTACTTGTGCAAAGCCAGGCGAGTCACTAGTTTACTACAAAACTTAAATCTAGCAGGAGACTACAGCAAAACAATTTTAACACGTCTGCTGCAGTTACCAGTGCGGACCACTAACACTCTAGAGATACTTGTAAGTGCACGGACGCTGGAAGCTGAAATCAGACCCCTGCGAAACCTGTAATATTGAAAGTAAATATAATGTCTGGACAAGAGGCGGTGCTAGATACGGAAATAGAAGTATGCTTTACCTGCATGCCGCTTATATGATAAATGCTGCAACTGGTCTGACGCTTCTAAGTGTCATATACATTTATTGTAAATAATTCCAACGTCTCTGATGTATTGATTTTATTGCAAACTGGAAAGAAACTGAAATTCAAACAAGCGATAAACCTGCTTCATTCAGAGAGAATTAGTCTGAAAACACCAAAAGGTCAATCAAATGGAGAAAAAGAAATGGCTCTCATCTGCAATTTGGTGCTACGGAAACCCAATCCCATACAACAAACAAGTTCGCAAGGTGATGTTTTTATAGCAAACCACTAACGACGAAAACACGACAGCAGACGGAAACCTTACATGATATTTTTTGGTGGCTTGCACTAACATGAGTGCACAGCCAAACAAACTAAACTGAGTACTCAGCTAGCGAACAAGCCTCTTATAAGTGTTACCCGTTCTGGCGTGTTGATTGCGGAAACACTTATAAGCGTCAGTCGCAGCGAACATGTTAAAATACAAATTATCAGATAGTAAGAAAATATCTTCAGAAGGTCAGCACAAAGCATCCCTCCCTCCAATTGGTAGTGAACGAGTAAATACCCCGTGATATCCAAAAATTTTATTTTTGGAAAATATAATGTTCATGAAATTTGCATCCATTATATCACATTACACAAAATTTCTGTGCCACACATCTGCTCTGATGTTCTGACTGCAATAGCTAGAAATTTATTTCTTAAGAGAGTTGCACTCACAAGGTAACATACATTTCAGTGTCAATTGTAAAAATATGCCAATCTTTACAGGCAAAAGTCTCGATTAGCGGCATGGGTAGCATCAAGGTATATCCATAGGAGTGTTAGGTTGGCAACAGTACATTTTGAGTAGCCAATGGCATGTACAATAAATTACTGACTGGACAAGAGTACATCGACGAATATTATTTTTACATATATGGGCTAAACTGCAGAGTATTCCCCATGCGCTGCAAATGTTGGCAACACCACAGCAGTCAACCATAGAGCAGATATATGTTTTATTTATTTCATGACCTGTACAAAACAGTGATCATTTTAAGTGAAAGTTGGGCGCACAGAACCAAATCTCCGGTCCACAAGCGATCTATTTACAGATGCCAACATTGAACATATGCACCATGCTAAAAACACGGGCAACAGACTCGGCAATTTTACCAAAATATGTCATGATTTTAAGGGGTGTGGTTAGGCAGGAACCTACAATTGTGTGAGCAAATGTTACGATTTTTACCGATATGTCACGATTTTAAAGGATGTGCTTAGGCAGGAACCGAAGAGTACAAATTAAATTGTTGCAAGCATTTTACCAGATTATAAACATTGAAAAAAATTATTGTAATTCGTATCATTTGAGAGACAAACACACACGTATTTCAATTTACATGACAACAAAGAGTTACATCTGAATAGAAAGACGGTGAATGTGGAGAAACTTAGTTTTGTAGTGTGCGATCTTCTACATTCAAACACTGCAATTCATTTTGAATATAAAATCATTCAAACATGATGTTAACAAATTTTTACTGAGATGATGTTCAACAGTCGTAAGATATTTAAGGAAATGCATACTGTAAACCATCAGCTGTTTATTATTATTGAAAATTCTACCGGTTTCGGTTATAAACCATCTTCACGTAAGATAACTAGACAGAGTGATTAAACAGGTGCATTATATGCCTCCTTATGCATACTGGCATGCATGTCACACAATAATAAGTAAGATGTCAATAGCCATCAAGTCTTGATTAAAAACATAAAAGCAATGCCAGGCTGCGTGATGGTGACGTCATTTTTATTGTGCGATACGCATGGCAGTACACTTAAGGAGGCATATAATGCACCTGTTTAATCAGTCTGTCTAGTTCTCTTCCGTGAAAATGGTTTATAACCGGTTTAAACGTGATGTTAACACATTCATTTTCACATCTCATAAACACTGTCTGCTGCCATTCATCCCATAATCCACAGCAACTGTTGCCAACACTGCCAGTACACGCCACATTAGGCCATGCTGCTGATCAAGACTTACCATCTTTTCATGTGTATATTTTAACTGCCGATTTTTTGTCTAATACTCAAGGTTTCCCAACTTTAACTAAAAAAGCATGAAACTATGACAACCATTAATATGAACTGGGGGAAATGTGCAGTGACCCAGCTCCTTAAGTATGTTACAACACCATCTGACACCTTTTTGGAATAAAAGGAGACAGAATATACTGACAGGCCCTCAATATTGATCCATGAATGGCATAACATGGTTGTTAAAGAGTGAAGGCCTGTATATTAATCACAAATGTTCACAAAACATTTTACAGCATTTTTGCAAAACGCTCTCTTGACATAGGAATGTATAATTTAGAACAAAACTTAGAATTTATGACCATTTTAACTGATAATGACTCCAAGAACACACAGTATTTGCTGTACTTTATCCTTTTTCCGGCTTACTGTCAACATACGAAAACTTCCACCACATGACAGTTCCTAAGCTACAATAATATGATTAACGGTAAGCTAATTGTTCTGGTGAGAACAAAATGGAAACATAACTCGGCTGAACAGAGCAGCACACTGTTCATCAATAACAAAAAATCAGGACAAGTAACTGCATTCTTACTTTGTGCTTAAAATCATTTCTGACATCCACGTATTATTCTTGCCTTATTTAATACAAGAAAATAACTATCTTAAGCGATGGAAAGTTTTCCGCCAATACATTAATTTAGTTAATTAAATCATACTTAAAGTGGAGGCCTACCTGCATTTCTAGCTTTACTAATCTCTGCTTCTACTTTCGCTTGCTGTCTTGAGCACAAGCGCGTGATGTGTCTGCCATAAACTCGTCCTGTATACGGTGATATAAACTGAGACAGCAATTTCACATTCTTATAATCAGGTGTTATGTTGTATTTGCACAACACGCACAGCGTTTTATCACGTTTGTAAGGATTCTCCATATTTGAATGCGGCTGGAAAAAAATTATGATTAAACTTACGACTAACTATTATTACTGTTTGTTAACGTAACTACTTCTCTGGAACATACCATGTCCTTCTGCCTTGCAGCTATCACTTCATCCGGTACATCGTACTTACTTTCGAAGTAACAACTTGATGGTACTGTTTGTATTTTATATATCTCTAAGAACCGTTTCAAGCCTGCAATAAGACAATATTTTAATACAGAAGTGAATAGCAAAAACTGTCCATTGTAATGCTACAAATGAAGAACTAACCACGCCAGGGTGAACACATCTCGATCACTATATGTTTACCCCTCAACCGGCAGCAGACAACTAAAACTAACTACTGTTTTGTTTATGCTTGCTCTCTCGTTGATATCGATTTCGAGCATTGACTGGTAATATCGATACTGGTATTGCCATGAAATGTTGTGATTTACACAAGCAACAAAATAGTTGCCTCCGCATGTAGGCTTAAAGCCGGGTTAAGACCAACTAATGACATACAACAGCACTTGCATAGGAATTATAATTCAGTAGCATGTGTGAACTTCTTGCTTTTAGTGGCGCTTGTACTTTGTTTCGCCACTTTCATTCCCCGCCACCAAATATCAACATTTGACTGTCATCTCACGCGGTATTTCATTTATTTATTTAAGCATCCAGTTGAACATATACATGGTATAGGACTTGTCGAGTATAGGTTTTTACAAATAGAACCATAAAGGATTACATTAATACACAAATACTGATTACTGCAAAAATATATTTTACATAGAGTGAAATATAATTTAAAAAATACAGAAACTACGTTAATCTACAGTAATTAACTGTGTTTGAGGGGAAAATATTATGATGTCACAGTGTCACTTAAAATAAACACAAATGTAATTAATATCCACAACATAAGTAAACTACTGTGAAGTATATAAGAACGGCCATAACAGAATTAAACATGTACATTAAAAATTTATTACATACACTGAGATCAACACAGTACTTCCCTGGGTGCATGAATGCAGAGGAATTTCTTTTATTGCAGGAAGGGTACACATAGTATGATATAACAATTTGCCTACAGCAGTATGTTCTAGTTTACATTATTGTTTAGTAGGTACTGTATTCATTTACAGAATAATAGCTCATACCTAAAAGGCGTATCTTAACACTTTTCCTGAAGAGGCCTACATCAGATATTTGTTTAATATGATCTGACAATTTATTTTACAGCTTTATGCCTTGATATAGTACACAATTTTGTGTTCTGCACTTATTTTTTCTTTCTAGGTGTAATTTTTCTCTGTTTCTTTTAGCATGAGAATGTATTGAGCTGTTTGCAGTGTTCTGACTTTTATTTTTCTTTATAAACAGTACAGTCTGTAATATATACTCACTTGGTGCAGTTAAGATTTTTAGATTTTTGAATAAGTCACTATAGTGTGCCTGTTTACCGCTGTAAGAAATGATTATTATAGCTTTTTCTGAATCTTAAAGATAATCTCCATGATTTTTTGGTTTGTTCCCCCAAAAAATGATGCCATAACTGCATACTGAATGTACATATGCATGGTATGTGGCTTCCAAACAAGCACTGTTACATACTTGTGATATTATTCTGAGAGCATAACAAGCTGATGACATTCTCTTGGCTAGAACCCTTGTATGCTCCTCCAATTTTAGTTAGCTGTCTACTATTAGTCCTAAAAACTTGGTGCTTGATACACAGTTAATGATGGAACCTTTCAAGTTTAGGGCTACAGTTTCCTTTTCCTTGTTTATGAAGAAGTTCATGCTGTTTTGTTTTCTTTATATATAGTGTTAATTTATTTGTCTTTGTCCATTTATCAATATCTATTAACGTGCAATTTGCTTTTTCTAGTAACGTTTCAGTAGTCTTTTCAGTGATTATTACATTGCTGTCATCTGCATATATAATTTTATTTCCATGATTAACACCAACTGGGAAGTCGTTGATGTATATCAGAAATAATATTGGTCCTAATATGCTCCCCTGTGGGACTCCTTTGTTAATGTATTTTCGATTTGATAAATGCTTGACAATAAATTGGAACGCATTGACAGTTTGTGTCACTTCTACTCTCTGCACTCTGTTTTTTAAGTATGACCGAAACCAATCATTTACTCTGCCTCTTATGCCTATTACCTCTATCTTATTCAGATAAAATATTTTTTATTTCTTTTTCTGTTGTTGGAAACAACAACATTGAATTTGTTGCACAATAATTTATGGATGTAGTAATGTTGTCAGGCAATTTATTTTGTAATTTTGTTGCAATACTAGAAAAGTGATCATTTATAAAATTAAATTCTTATGCTCAACAGTGTAAAAAGCTTTGGAGAGGTCTAAAAAGATACCTGTCACACAGTCACATTTGTCGAGAGCCTCCAGAACAATTTTTTGGAATTGTGCTATGGCTGATCCTGTGCCTCTACCACTCGTGCAACCGACCTGTGAATTTGCCAAGATGTTATATTTATCCAGATAACTCATTAGTCTGTTTTTCATGACAGTTTCTATTATTTTGGAAAATGTTGATAAAAGAGAAAGTGGTCTGTAGTTTTCAATGTCTTCAGGGTTATCCTCTTTTAGCTGGGGTATGATTTTTGCATGTTTAAAATATTCTGGAAGCTTTCCAGATATGAAGTATTCATTTATTATATCAGCTAATGGAGCTTTTAAACTATCTATGCATGCCTTAACCACACTTATGGGTACCTCATCAAGTCCAGTTGATTTTTTATCCTTTAATTTAAATACAATTTTTTATTTTTTTTCTGTCATTGAAAACAACATTGAATTTGTTGCACAATAATTTATGGATGTAGTAATGCTGGCAGGCAATTTATTTTGTAATTTTGTTGTAATACTAGAAAAGTGATCATTTATAAAATTAACAAACTTTTCTTGGTTATTTATCAGCCTACCTTCCTCCCTGATTTGAATGTTTTTGTTTCCTCTGACCCCTTTCCCAGTTTCGTGCTTGACTAAGTTACAGATGGCTTTGCTTTTATTTTGTGAGTTCAATATTATACTATCATTTACTGTCTTTTGGCAGCACACAGAACCTTCCTGTAATATCTTTTTGTAATTTTGATAATAACTGTAAATATCTGGATGGTTTTGATTGTTTTTATAGAGTTTAGGTATTGAACAGCCTGAGAAGATTTTCTGATACCTGCAGTGATCCATTTATTGGATGATGGTCTTATGGAAGTTAGCACCTTACAGAATTTTTCTTCAAATATTGTTTTAAATATTGTGGAAAATCTGTAGTATTTTTTGTTTGCAGATTGTTCACAATATACTTCTTCCCATTTTTGGAAAGTCATCTCCCTCACAAACTGATTTATATTTGATTTAGTGAAATTTCTTTTGTAAAAATGTGTCTTGTAAGAACTTTTTGTGAGTCCTTTCAGGTAAATGATTTTACTAGAGTGACCAGAAAGCCCAAAAAAGGTAGAATACCTGTACAGTTGTTACTGTTTATGTTTGTCATTACATAGTCTAAAGCTGTCTTAGTAACCCTAGTTTCATTGTTGACCAATGGAGAAATTCCATAGTTGTTCAGAATATTTAAGTTGTTATTTTGTTAATTCTATCAGTATTTATATCATTATTTATGTCACCACACAAAATTAAGTTACTCTTTAAGATGGATACTTTATCCAGCACTTTCAAACCACTTTACTTCGTACCAGTGTGTTTGCATTTGAGACTTAAGTTATGGCGCCTTTGCTTGCCTCTAACATGTCGAATAAATGAGGAAAATACTTTGTATCCTTGGGCAACAAAGTATAACGATCGTTTGGCTGCAAATGAAACGTGCCATGCAAAGCAAATCATGATCTGCTGAGGATGCGGACGCCATACTACAAACTGCACAACTAAGAAATATTTGTGAAGTAGTATGTCAATGATAGCTTGTAGTGCAACTACAGAAAGAAACACGTTGTTGTCTCAATTTAGTTGTGAGTGGCGACAAAAACGGCCCCATTTGTTTCACGTCACAAAAAAGGCACATGCCTTTATTCGTAGAACCGTATTCGAGTGGTACTTCGGCTCTTCAGCTCTCAAAGACGTACTTTGGAGGCAGTGATAAATACATGTTGGCGTCTGCTGTACTTCTGTTTGAAGCCGGTCAGCAGCCATGTTTGTTTGTTCAAAAGACTCACAGACAATAATGGAATGTGATTCCCTTCACATTATTAATGATATCAAAACGGCTAATACAACCATAAATAACACACACAGGCATTATCAACTGCAACTCTTCGACAACTCAACACAGCAGCTCAGCAGAAAACTAATGTTTTGAACAAACTGTAATGGCGGAGCTAGGTTTGCCAGCTTCAAGTTTGTGACGTCACGCCCATTCCCCTCTTTTTACCTCCATGTGTATAACAAAAATTTCGTTCTCTCCAATGAAAATCGCTGTTACATTAGCCAATGAACGACTACTTTGGAATGTGACATGAAATAATATTCACTTGTTCCTTCCATGTCACAGACGCCATCTTGATTTGCCGTATATCTCACAGTTTTGATTTTATAACTCGCATTAAACCGTTTTTATAACTACATGTAATTAAAATCATATTAACATTGAGAAATAAACTTGTGGGAACGAGTATATAAAATATGATGGGAATAATAACATCGAGTTTCTGTAGAATAATGGATAAACTGGCGGACTACCAAGCAAGAGGTTCTGTGAACGAAAATCGTCCCATGCAATTTTTTTATTTTTTTAAATTTTTTTTTATTTTAACGTTTGTAACACATTTATCTACAACACTTTGTGGAATTATCTTATTCAAATAACAGTATTATGTTATCCAGTACTCTTATATGCTGTCTCAGGTGTTAATAACATCGATTTGGTAATTTTTATGTGTGACCGAAGAACTGAGAATGAAATTGCTGCTGCAAGTGGTATGATCAGCATTGACATTTATGTTCTTTATTCTCACAAATATTTGACTTTGTTCCAACTATGTTGCGATTTTCGAGAATATGATTGGAGACAAAACTAGGGGAACGTTAAAATTGGTGGTACAGTAAGTGAGACGAGTATCAATGACATTTAAGCCTACATCATTCGCTAGTCAGAACGATTTCGCTATTTATTTCCGAATATCTCGTGATTTCCGAGGGTATGGAAAGGCTATTCCATGTTTCTCCCCAGTATTTAGCTGCTTAGTTTCTAATATACCGCGATTTCCGAGAGTGTGGTTAGACCGATATTCCTTGTCACAAATATTTGGGGGTTTGTTTCTGAATATGTCACGATTACAGTGTGTGTGGTTAACTAAAATCGTAACAGGATAAATTTAATTTCTATTGCAAGTGCATACAAAATACTCAGAACAACATCATTCGCCAGCATCTCTACACACGCTTTTAATGGGCAGCCTTTGGGCCTATGGACATTGTGTTCATTGTCCTCTTTAAGATCTTAATACATAAACAAAGGCACATAACTGTAAAAAATAAAGTATTTGTCGTAATTTTTTAATGCACGTTAGCTTTGAAATTGCATTGTTCAATGAGACGCGAGCTACGTGACTTGGAATTCAAACGCGAAAACTTCACTCTTCCAAATAATCGCGAGTCAAATGCAGCATTCTGGCAGTTGATTGTAGTTTCGGAATAGGAAAGTACAAACAACATTTTAGTTTCAACTTGGAATATAAATACGAAACAGGTACGGAAATGCAGGTAACACTTTTCAATTACACAACTAAACAAGTAATGAACAACTGCTTTAATTCGTCTGCTACAATGGCTATCCCAGACTTGACTATCACAGACATACATTTATCGTTGCCTCAAAGTATGTCTTCAAGAGCTAGGACATTGCAGCAGGCTCCAAAGGGGACCTAACAGCGGGTCGCTGTTCTTTCAGGAGAGGGATCAATGCCACGACATTCCAAGTCAATCAACTGATGACGTGGTGCAATGGATAGCATCACCGATTTTGGTGCTGAAGGTCGTCGGTTCAATCCCATCCACCGGCAAAAAGTTATTTCCTTATAATTATCATTTCCAGAATATTCTATGTATTTCTTATGTTCACTTGTAATTTCTACATGTTTCTCATGTTAACTACTCTTCTAATTTCTGGTACATTCTCTCTGTGTATAAATAGCAGAGCACACTGCCTGAGAGGCAGTTAGTGCTGCGTGTATGTTAAGTTTACAATAAACCTGCTTTCAGTATAAGTGCTGTGTTCAGTTGACAACCCTGCCTTCGAAGTCAAGCCTGCTTCCATTTCAATGCGACATTGTTTGGTGGAGGCGCCAGGTATCCTGTGCAACAGCTGCATCACCGTGGCTCCAATTAGACAACATAAAAGACATCGCTTACACGGTCTAGAACCGAAATATAAAGGATATACAGAGTACATCCTTCCGAAAGTCCATATCATCAGAAGAACCATGGACACAAAACCAGTGGTAAGCCAGCTGCACATCAGACACCCGTCGGTGTTCTCTGGAGAGGACCCCAACAAATGACTAAAAGGGTTCGACCAAGTCACCAAGTATAACAGATAGGATCATTCAATGTGCTTGGCCGACGTTTATTTCTACCTGGACGGAAAAACCCAGCAATGGCTTGAAAACATCGAAGGCAAGCTGAATGACAGGGAAACGTTCAAGACGGAAATTAAGAAGACGTTTGGAGACCGCCAGCGACAAATCCTCTCGGTGGAAGAACTACTGAAGAACCAGGCCCAACGACATGGTGAGTTGACACCGTCGTACATACAGAATGTTCTGGCCATGTGTAACATAGTCAATCCAAACATGACTGAGGCCGACAAAATCACGCACCTGATGAACGGTATTGCAGAGGATATGTACCAAACTCTTCTGATAAAAGACGTTGCTATGACAGAAGAGTTCATCAAGTGGTGCCAGCGTACTGAAGAGATGCAACAAAGGAGGGTTGAACACAAGAAGTATGACAGACTCCCAAACATAGTCTCTGTGCCCATTGTGGAACACCAGCATGACTTCGATTCTCTCATACGACAAATTGATAGAGAAGAATTACAACAGTTTATGGCAGCGGGGACTATTATACCGAGTGAGCACCAGATTATGGCCATGGATATAAGCCCTGTAAGTCCCGATGGAGCCGACGCCATTGAGGAAGAGGTATTTCAGACATTAGCTCCTGTCTGCCCCGCCAATTGCACTCGACATGAAGAATGGTGTCGCCCTGCTGTGACTTACGCTGCAGCCGCTGAACGGCAGCCCATGAACCGGCCGTCGCGGCCATAACCAACTCCCCCGGCAACTATGACGCCCCGCAGAAGAACAGACGTCTGGAGGACAGAGACAACACACCACTGTGATTCCACTGTGGGCGCCCTGGACATGTACGCTACTGCAGAGAGAGAAGGCGAGTATTCGACGATTATTTTACCGAAAGACGTCAGCCATCAGAGCAGTTCTGCCCCCACCAATCACCTGCTGATGAGTTCCGTCGACCTATGGGAAGAAGCCCATCGCCGTACCCTGGACGAGGTCGATCCCCAACGCGCTGCTGCCGATCACCACTGCCACCGTACAGAGGTACCAGCCGCTCCCGTAGCCGCCCCGCCCAGGAAAACTAAGCAAGGCGACCATTTATGGAGGTGAGGCCGCCACAGATGAAAATCCCCATAGACGACAGTCGCTAAGATGTCGCGAAATCTCATCGACGTCATAATCGATGGCCAACCAGATTGGGCACTTGTTGATTCAGGAGCTTCTTTCTCTGTAGGTTCGTTCGAAGAGCTGCATGGATGCAGATCCTGCAGCAGCAATGCAGGCACTACTGCGCATGCGCTGCGAGGATGACGTCACATGCCTTGCATGCTGCCGGAGCTCTTCGAATACTAACCTGCAGCCTGCAGTTTGCGTATCACGTGTGTGCTCACTTGTTCTGTGTAGCATAAGAGAGCGATGTATTGTGCCAGCGTGTAAAAGTAAATTACTGTCTTACGTTTAAGGAATTGAAGTGTTCGTGTAATAGTTTTGTTTATTTCCGTGTAATCCAGTTTGAAAATTTCCATATTAAGTCTTCCTTTATTTGCAGGCGCGGAATTTTTAAAGTTCCAATCTCCCAAATCCGCACCTACTCTTGTACCTGTACAGTTACCTGCAAAAGAATAGGAACCACCTACACAGGAATTGGTGTGTAGCACGGACGCCACATTAGCGTTAATAGAGTTTTACGAGAATAATAAAGAAACACCTGAAAATGTTCTGCAAATTCATCTTCCGAATAGTGCGGAACCACATATTCACTTTTCTGCCTTATATTTCGGCGCAAAATTTCATCGAAATCGTCATCACTGGACACAAAATCTGAATCGCTCAACATTTGGAACAAATGGAATTGGCAGATGCTCTTGTAACTATATTTGGTTGTGTGGCCATCTTCCGCAGCGGCTATTAAAGTCGAGTATATTACGTAATCCAGCTTATGCTGACTGCAATTAAAGACAATTGTTTTACGCTAGACGCGTTTCGATTTTTATTTTAAAAGCATCTTCTGTGGTCTGTAAATGATGTAAAGGTTTGTTTATATTCATAGATTGAAGATAGTTTTTAAAAAAGTGTATGCACATTAGGCCTATGTGTTTTTAAATTTATATACGGTCTACTCACGGTGTTGTCTCTTCTTTACATCTCACTGCTGTTTTTCCGACTTGTTGGCTGGATTGGTTAGTTCCTGACGTGTGTTTTTCGGTTTGTACGGCACTTTTCGTCTGTTTTTGTGGCGTTTCTTCCGTTTCATTTATTATCACTTCAGTTAAAACAGGCGAAAAGTTCCGTACACTACCGGAAAATGCACGTCAGGAACCAAACAACATCAGACAACAAGACGGAAAACAGTAGTGACATGTAAAGAAGAGACAACACCTTGAGTAGATCGAATATCAATTTAAAAACGCATAGGACTAACGTGCACCAAGTTGTTTTTTAAAACTGTTTTTAATCTACGCATACAAAACAAACTGTACAACCTTTATATCATTTACAGTCCACTGAAGATACTTTTAAAATAAAAAGCGAAACACGTCTAGTGTAAAACAAATGTCTTTAATTTCAGTCTGCAAAAGACGAATTACCTATTATAGACAATTTTGCTCTTCTAATTTTTAGAGGTGATTTCATACAAACAAAAATAATACTTATAAAATAAAATACTAATACATCAATATACACAAACAAATAACGAACTTCATTTAACAAATAGTAGAAGAAACGCAGAACGTCAGAAGTAACATGTAGTACACTTATATACTACAACGCTGTGGACTTCCGAAAACTTTGAAGAAAGGCGCTTCTTATACCCCCACTACAAGCCCGAGAGTTATGCGCATGCGCGAGTCTGGCTGCATGAGCTGCAGGGAGAATTTCCTCCTGCAGCTCCTGCCTGCATGAGCTGCAGGCCTGCAGCTCTTCGAACAGCCGGCAGACTGCAGGCAGGCTGCAGGAGCGGCGCCTGCAGCTCTTCAAACACGACTTTTCGTACTGCGCATGCGCTGCAGCATGAATGCAGGTCTTCAAACGGACCTTGTATTGTCGGATAATTACAGCCGCATACTAAATAAGACAATGTTCTGTGATACGGGGCCAACTGTGCTGAAGGTCGCAAATGGAAGGTACGTCCAGCCAGCAGGAACTTGTGTCGCAAGAATAACCATCAATATCAGGACCCAGCCGTTTGAATTTGTCGTTTTAACAGAATGTAGTCAAAATGTCATCCTTGGATGGGACTTCCTTCAGGGATCCCAAGCTATCATTGACTGTGGAAGATCTGAGCTGCAAATTGAAGTAGTCGTTCCGACGGGTACACATAACACAGAATTTTCTGGGAAATTATTTGCCATTGACAATGTGACGATCGCGGCGTTGACAATGAGAAGAATTCCTGTCACAAACATAGATGACCAGTTAAGCTGTGAAATGATTGTTGATAGTAAAAAGTTTATTAGGTTTACAAAATAAATTTACATACCAGCGGCTATCATTAGCATTACCGGTGGACGAGGAGAGATTTGGATCACTAATTGTCACGAGGAGTCGCAACTTATCCCCAAGGGAATGTGTGTGAGGACAGCTGAACCAATCCAGGATGGTGAGCTCAACGTCATCAATGAAGACCCATGCTCTGCTGTTAGTACAGACATCACACTGGAGGAAACAACCCTGGAACTGCCAATAGGGCCCGGACTGACGAATGAACAACGCCAGCGCGTGTTAGCTGTAATGTGCCAACTTTCGGGTGCATTCACACCCAAATCAAAATGTTCAAATGTTTGTAACTCTATCGGACCAAACTGCGTGGTCATCAGTCCATAGCTTACAAACTACTTAAACTAAGGTAAACTAACCTAAGGACAAACACACACACCCATGGCCCAGGGAGGACTCGAACCTCCATGGCGAGCAACCGCGCGCTCTGCAGCGAGACGCTTTAGACCGCTCGGCTACTCCACTGCGGGTGCATTCACACCCCAGCAGGAGAAACGTCCCACGATAAAGCACCGTATCAATACTGTGGATCATCCATCAATTAACCAGCGTTCGTAGAGAGTGTCGTCAGCTGAAAGACGGATAATTCGGGAGGAGACATTGTTCAACCTTTGGAGAGTCGTTTGTCGTCTCCGGTGGTCCTCGTAAAGAAGAAGGATGGCACATGGTGATTCTGTGTCGACTATCGGCGGCTGAAGAAAATCACAAAGGAAGATGTTTACCCATTGCCGCACATTGACAGCACCTTAGACTGCTTGAAAGGAGCTACATACTTCTCAATTATAGACATGCAGACAGGTTACTGGAAAATCGAGGTTGACGAAGCTGATAGGGAGAAGACGGCTTTTATTACACCTGATGGCCATCTATGAATTCAAAGTAATGCCATTTGGATTATGTAATGCTCCGGCCATATTCGAACGCATGATGGACTACTTGCTTCGACACCTTAAGTGGACGACGTGTCTTTGTTATTTAGATGACACTGTCGTTTTCTCGAAAACATTTAAAGAACACCTGAGTCGCCTGTCAACTGTGTTGAAGTGTGTTTAGGCTGCAGGACTCCTCCTCAATCCAAAGAAGTGCTAAAGAGATAAAAATCCTGGGGCACCTAGTCAACGCAGATGGTGTCCGTCCTGATCCAGATAAAGTAAGGGCAGTCACAGAATTTCTCAGCACATCCGTGATGTGAGAAGTTTTCTCGGGCTGTGGTCATATTACCGACGTTTCATAAAGGGTTTTTCTAACAAGGCACGTCCATTGCAAGACCTTCTGCAGGGAGACGCCAAGTTTTACTGGGACGAGACAAGAGAAAGCGGTTTCTGGGAACTTAAGGAGGCTCTAACTTCAGCACCAGTTCTAGCCATGTACGAAGAGAATGCGGAAACTGAACTTCACACAGATGCAAGTGGTTATGGGATTGGTACAAGTTCAAGAAGGTGCTGAAAAGGTGATAGCCTATGCATCAAGAGTACTCTCAAAGTCCGGGATAAACTACTCTACAAGTGAGAAAGAATGTCTCACAGTTATCTGGGCTATCAACAAGTTCCGGCCGTATTTATTCGGCAAACCATTCACTGTCGTGACAGACCACCATTCTTTGTGTTGGCTTATTAGCTTGATGGATCCATCAGCTCGAATAGCAAGATGGGCACTAAGACTCCAAGAGTATGACATTACAGTGGTATTCAAGAACGGGAGCAAATACAAGGATGCCGACTGCCTTTCGCGGAATTCATTAGTGGAACACAAGAACACGAATGAAATTTCAGCCCTCACTGAATTAGGTGATGCCACAGCTGAACAGTGGGAAGATCCAGCACTATTAAAAACCATAGAGGCCTTGGAGAAAGGAGAACCGACCAATGGAGAGTTCCAACTTATAAACGGAACATTGTATAAGAGCAACTACGGTCCACTTGGCCCCAAATGGCTACTGCTCGTTCCAGCTCACCTCCAGCCAGCTATTCTCAAGTATTTCCACGATACTCCAATATCCAGTCATCTGGGATTCGTGAAGACCCTAGACAGAATAAGACGCAGGTACTACTGAAAGGGTCTCTACCGATCTGCCAAGCACTATGTGAGTCACTGTAAAGAGTGCCAGCGACAGAAGCATGTGTCGCAATTACCTCCAGGGCATCTTGTACCAATTCCACCTGCAGCAGCTCCATTCCATCGAGTTGGTTTCGATCTGTTAGGGAGGTTCCCGAATTCGACAACCGGTAACCGATGGATAATAGTCTGCACTGACTACCTCACACGCCACGCCGTCCATCGATTAACTTGGCTTCTTCGACCACATGTGGTGATATCTGATCATGGAAAAGTATTCCAGTCAAAACTAGTATCATAGGTAATGTCACTTTGCCACATTGTCCACAGAATGACAATTACATACCATCCTCAGACAAATTGTCTTACAGAACGTTTTAACAAGACGTTAGCAGATATGCTGTCGATGTACGTTGATGTTGAGCAGAAGGATTGGGATACAATACTGCCAGTCATGACATTTGCTTTTAATACCGCAAGACAAGACACCACAGGCTTCACGCCGTTTTTCCTGCTCCATGGCCGTGAAGCTGAGACGACAATGGGTGCGCTGTTTCCGTTCCAGGCGGACGACACTTAGGATGACTATGTGAAACAGTTCATCACCAGGGTCTAAGAAGCAACACAGCTGGCTCGCATACGGGCACTGGACGCCCAGAAGAATGACCGTCAGTAGTATAATGACAAGCACCGACCTGTTGTGTACAGCCCAGGAGATCAGGTATGGATTTTTACCCCTGTAAGGAAAGTTGGACTGTCAGAAAAGTTATTGAAGCGATACTTTGGTCCGTATCGTGTCATACGCTGCCTGTCAGATGTCACATACGAAGTTAAGGATTATGAGCCGTCGTCAAAACGACAAAAACGAAGAGACATTGTTCAAGTCCTCTGCATGAAGCCTTATTACGATCCTGAAGAGCAGATAGGCGAAAATGGCTTCATGTTCAAGGACTCTAAGGACGGTGATGATACTGATGAAGTCAGTACAGGAACGTCTGTCGTCGGTAATCGTGCAGAAGGGAAGGATTCTCCAGAACTGCTGTTCAGAGGACCCATGACAAGATCAAGAGCTAGGACATTGCAGCAGACTGCAAAGGGGACCTAACAGCAGGTCGCTGTTCCACAGGCAGAAATTTACTTCTTTGTAATTACCATTTCCAGAATATTCTACATATTTCTTATGTTCACTTGTAATTTCTACATGCTTCTTATGTTAACTATTATTCTTATTTTTGGTACATTCTGTCTATGTATAACTAGCAGAGCACACTGCCCGAGAGGCAGTTAGTGCTGCGTGTATGTTGAGTTCGTAGTAAAAGTGCTTTCGCTGTGTTCAGTTGACAACCCTGCCTTCGAAGTCAAACCTGCTTCCATTTCAACATGACAATATGATTACTGTCTGCAGCTGTTGCACTCTAACTTGATACTCCTGACTTATGAAGGTTGTGGCTAGAAGCTAAGTAGTGATATGTGCTTGTCTATGGCTCAGTACTGGCCTTTGCAGCGATTTCCAACTTATCTGCATTATATTTATGTAAATAAAACTCAATTCTCGCATGTATATCATTACGTGAGAAAGGCTCATATTCTGTATGTTGATAATTTCAGGACAAGGATTATGTAGAGGAAAAACTAAAGATCCTTTTACAGTTTGATTTTTGTATGTACTCAATAACTTAATTCACGATTAAGATGTTGAATATGTATGATTCTATCTTTGTTTTGTAACAGTTTCCAGGCAAAAATTGGGATCCTTACGAAAAAAAGTGGGACAATTTAGTTAAACTGCAAAAATCAGATTTTGAATGCAATCACAATTCAAATGTCCAAATGTTTGTATAGCTTATGGGACTAAACTACAGGATCATCAGTCCCTAAACTTACAAACTACTTATGAACTAACTAATACTAAGGACGGCACAAATATCCGTGCCCGAGAGGGGATTCGAACCCTGGACCGTAGTGGCCGTGCAGACCGTAACTGGAGCGCCTCAGTCCTCTCAGCCACCGCGGCCGGCGGCCTGGGACCTTTGCCTTTCGCGGGCAAGAGCACTACCGACTGTGCTATCCCGACACGACTCACGATGCCGCCTCACAACTTTACTTCCGCCAGTACCTCGCCTCCTACTTTCCAAACTTCACAGAAGCTCTCCTGCAAACACGCAAGACTAGCACTCCTGGAAGAAAGGATATGGTGGAGACATGGCTTAGCCACAGCCTAAGGGACGTTTCCAGAATGAAACTTCACTCTGCAGCGGAATGTGCGCTGATATGAAACTTCCTGGCAGATTAAAATTGTATGCCGGAACCGGGACTCGAACCTGGGACCTTTGCCTTTCGCGGGCAAGAGCAGTACCGACTGTGCTATCCCGACACGACTCACGATGCCGCCTCACAACTTTACTTCCGCCAGTACCTCGCCTCCTACTTTCCAAACTTCACAGAAGCTCTCCTGCAAACACGCAAGACTAGCACTCCTGGAAGAAAGGATATGGTGGAGACATGGCTTAGCCACAGCCTAAGGGACGTTTCCAGAATGAAACTTCACTCTGCAGCGGAGTGTGCGCTGATATGAAACTTCCTGGCAGATTAAAATTGTGTGCCGGAACCGGGACTCGAACCTGGGACCTTTGCCTTTCGCGGGCAAGCGCACTACCGACTGTGCTATCCCGACACGACTCACGATGCCGCCTCACAACTTTACTTCCGCCAGTACCTCGCCTCCTACTTTCCAAACTTCACAGAAGCTCTCCTGCAAACACGCAAGACTAGCACTCCTGGAAGAAAGGATATGGTGGAGACATGGCTTAGCCACAGCCTAAGGGACGTTTCCAGAATGAAACTTCACTCTGCAGCGGAGTGTGCGCTGATATGAAACTTCCTGGCAGATTAAAATTGTGTGCCGGAACCGGGACTCGAACCTGGGACCTTTGCCTTTCGCGGGCAAGAGCACTACCGACTGTGCTATCCCGACACGACTCACGATGCCGCCTCACAACTTTACTTCCGCCAGTACCTCGCCTCCTACTTTCCAAACTTCACAGAAGCTCTCCTGCAAACACGCAAGACTAGCACTCCTGGAAGAAAGGATATGGTGGAGACATGGCTTAGCCACAGCCTAAGGGACGTTTCCAGAATGAAACTTCACTCTGCAGCGGAGTGTGCGCTGATATGAAATTTCCTGGCAGATTAAAATTGTGTGCCGGAACCGGGACTCGAACCTGGGACCTTTGCCTTTCTCGGGCAAGCGCACTACCGACTGTGCTATCCCAACACGACTCACGATGCCGCCTCACAACTTTACTTCCGCCAGTACCTTGCCTCCTACTTTCCAAACTTCACAGAAGCTCTCCTGCAAACACGCAAGACTAGCACTCCTGGAAGAAAGGATATGGTGGAGACATGGCTTAGCCACAGCCTAAGGGACGTTTCCAGAATGAAACTTCACTCTGCAGCGGAGTGTGCGCTGATATGAAACTTCCTGGCAGATTAAAATTGTGTGCCGGAACCGGGACTCGAACCTGGGACCTTTGCCTTTCGCGGGCAAGAGCACTACCGACTGTGCTATCCCGACACGACTCACGATGCCGCCTCACAACTTTACTTCCGCCAGTACCTCGCCTCCTACTTTCCAAACTTCACAGAAGCTCTCCTGCAAACACGCAAGACTAGCACTCCTGGAAGAAAGGATATGGTGGAGACATGGCTTAGCCACAGCCTAAGGGACGTTTCCAGAATGAAACTTCACTCTGCAGCGGAGTGTGCGCTGATATGAAATTTCCTGGCAGATTAAAATTGTGTGCCGGAACCGGGACTCGAACCTGGGACCTTTGCCTTTCGCGGGCAAGCGCACTACCGACTGTGCTATCCCGACACGACTCACGATGCCGCCTCACAACTTTACTTCCGCCAGTACCTCGCCTCCTACTTTCCAAACTTCACAGAAGCTCTCCTGCAAACACGCAAGACTAGCACTCCTGGAAGAAAGGATATGGTGGAGACATGGCTTAGCCACAGCCTAAGGGACGTTTCCAGAATGAAACTTCACTCTGCAGCGGAGTGTGCGCTGATATGAAACTTCCTGGCAGATTAAAATTGTATGCCGGAACCGGGACTCGAACCTGGGACCTTTGCCTTTCGCAGGCAAGAGCAGTACCGACTGTGCTATCCCGACACGACTCACGATGCCGCCTCACAACTTTACTTCCGCCAGTACCTCGCCTCCTACTTTCCAAACTTCACAGAAGCTCTCCTGCAAACACGCAAGACTAGCACTCCTGGAAGAAAGGATATGGTGGAGACATGGCTTAGCCACAGCCTAAGGGACGTTTCCAGAATGAAACTTCACTCTGCAGCGGAGTGTGCGCTGATATGAAACTTCCTGGCAGATTAAAATTGTGTGCCGGAACCGGGACTCGAACCTGGGACCTTTGCCTTTCGCGGGCAAGAGCACTACCGACTGTGCTATCCCGACACGACTCACGATGCCGCCTCACAACTTTACTTCCGCCAGTACCTCGCCTCCTACTTTCCAAACTTCACAGAAGCTCTCCTGCAAACACGCAAGACTAGCACTCCTGGAAGAAAGGATATGGTGGAGACATGGCTTAGCCACAGCCTAAGGGACGTTTCCAGAATGAAACTTCACTCTGCAGCGGAGTGTGCGCTGATATGAAACTTCCTGGCAGATTAAAATTGTGTGCCGGAACCGGGACTCGAACCTGGGACCTTTGCCTTTCGCGGGCAAGCGCACTACCGACTGTGCTATCCCGACACGACTCACGATGCCGCCTCACAACTTTACTTCCGCCAGTACCTCGCCTCCTACTTTCCAAACTTCACAGAAGCTCTCCTGCAAACACGCAAGACTAGCACTCCTGGAAGAAAGGATATGGTGGAGACATGGCTTAGCCACAGCCTAAGGGACGTTTCCAGAATGAAACTTCACTCTGCAGCGGAGTGTGCGCTGATATGAAACTTCCTGGCAGATTAAAATTGTATGCCGGAACCGGGACTCGAACCTGGGACCTTTGCCTTTCGCAGGCAAGAGCAGTACCGACTGTGCTATCCCGACACGACTCACGATGCCGCCTCACAACTTTACTTCCGCCAGTACCTCGCCTCCTACTTTCCAAACTTCACAGAAGCTCTCCTGCAAACACGCAAGACTAGCACTCCTGGAAGAAAGGATATGGTGGAGACATGGCTTAGCCACAGCCTAAGGGACGTTTCCAGAATGAAACTTCACTCTGCAGCGGAGTGTGCGCTGATATGAAACTTCCTGGCAGATTAAAATTGTGTGCCGGAACCGGGACTCGAACCTGGGACCTTTGCCTTTCGCGGGCATGCGCACTACCGACTGTGCTATCCCGACACGACTCACGATGCCGCCTCACAACTTTGTGATGACGCCCTTGTCGGGATAGCACAGTCGGTAGTTTAAAAACTGGACTTAGTTAATCGAGAAAGAAGAAGGAATCACTTCCCAAGAAGCTTGCATCAAACTATATTCCATTAAAGATCACCAGCTGTCCACCATGCTGCGTTACACGTGGTTCGCTGCTTGACTGTGCGATGAAAGAAACTGTTTTCAGAATGTCAATGAAGTTTGATTTCTATGGAGAAATTAAAAAACAAAGTAACTGCAAAACGGCGCCGTTCATAATGTGTGCAACATGCAGTCAAAATTATTGCTTCAGCTTTTTCTTCGATGAATATCACCTCAGTACATAAAACTGATCAATTGCAAAAAAAAAAAAAAAAAAAAAATGGACGTATCGATTTACTTACACGATGTCTCCAAAGTACAGTCCCTCTCTAAATGATTGTAGTCGCGAATTTCATGAAATGACCTTTCTTTTTTGCTTATGTAAGTTAATAAAATAACCTATATGATGTTGCGATTAATTGTGACGTCAGTCTACATCAATACTCTGCAAAACACTGTGGAGTGCATGGCAGAGGGTACGTCCCACTGGACCAGTTATTACGGTTTTCTCCCATTCCATTCATGTATTGAGCATGGGTAGAATGATTGTTTAAACGCCTGCGTGCTTGCTGTAATTAATCTAATCTTGTCCTCACGATCCCTACAGTAACAATATGTAGGTGTACACATTGCCAAGGAGCAGAAAAAATATGCCACAGGTGGAGTTGAACCCACAACCTTCTCAATTCGAATCCGATCTTCTACCACTGAGCCAAGCACCGTTTCCTAAACACGCTGTGGCTTTCTTTACTTCCTAATCGCTTGGCCATCTGGAGTTCCCACATGGGCACTTTCATGTCTCACCACGCCCTACTATAAATTTGGACGAATTCGGCGCCGACGAGTAGGCGTCCTCTCCTTGTGAGACAGCTTCTACTGCTACCGATGTAATAACGGATATAGCAGCAAATCCCTCTTATCCGAATATATATATATATATATATATATATATATATATATTCTGGAAACATCCCTTAGGCTGTGACTAAGCCATGTCTCCACCATATCCTTTCTTCCAGGAGTGCCAGTCTTGCATGGTTCGCAGGAGAGCTTCTGTGAAGTTTGGCGGAAGTAAAGTTGTGAGGCGGCATCGTGAGTCGTGTCGGGATAGCTCTGTCATTAGAGCGCTTGCCCGCGAAAGGCAAAGGTCCCAGGTTCGAGTCCTCGTTCCGGCACACAATTTTAATCTGGCAGGAAATTTCATATCAGCGCACACTCCGCTGCAGAGTGAAAGCTTCATTATGTCTTCCAGTTATTCGGGCTTTGAACAGTCCATCCAAGCGTCCATCTCCTTCCATGGGTCTTTTCAGGTGCATGTGGCCTGCCCCATCCGCTGACAGACACGTCAGCAACCATCTTCCTTCTTGTAAACAAACCTCCCTCACTCGCAGCCTTATGCAGTTACCGTCTTGCAAAGACTGTTTTGTCACACACCCTAGGCATCGTCAGTTTCGTCATACCAAATGTAACTTGTGTGGTAAAACGGGGCTCAGGGCCAAAGTCTGTCATGCTTCCTCCAGGATGCAAGTTGACTGTACTCGGATCGATCCTGCTTCCGACGACGACCCAGGCATGGCTTACCAGGAGGATCTCCATGTTCATGCAGTGCTTCCTGTGCAAGATAAATAGGTAACCCTGTCAGTGTTGGTCAATGGCAACCCAGTCGACTTCCAGGTACACACTGGGTCTACCTCTTCTATCACTGTGTGGAAAACTTACCAGTGCTTGGGCTCTCCCCCTCTTCAACCATACACTCACAACCTTCGAAGTTACAGCAATGACTCAGTGATGTTTAAAGGCCAGTTTATGGCACTCATCAAACATAGTGCCACAACTTGCAGGATGCGTCTCCTTGTCATGGATACACCAGGAGCGACGAATTTGCTGGGACTTGACCTTTTCGATGCCTTGGGTCTGGAATTTCGCGATACCACTAGGAGCATCCAGCCAGGATCTGCCAGTTCCTATCTCCAGACTCTTCGCACAAAGCATAATTCCGTGTTTGAGCCTTCTACTGCTGGTGTCCAAGGGTGTGAGGAACACATCACGCTCCTTCCAATGGCCGTAGCCCGGTTCTTCAAAGCCCAGCCTGTACCATTCCTTCTTCACGACAAGTTGCAGGCAGAGCTCTAACGTTTGCAGGGAGCTGGCGTCTTAACGCCTGTCTCTAACAGTTTATGGGCAACGCCCATAGTATTGGTTGACAAACCGGGTGGTTACATCTGTGTATGTGGTGATTTCAGTAAAACCATCAATACCCAGTCGATTATTGATACATACCTCATTCCCAAGGTCGACGAGACCCTCATTCGCCTCAATGGGGGCAAACTCTTCGTGCTAAGGACGCGTATTTACAGCTTCCTTTAGATGAGGCGTCCCGCAACCTACAAGGGACGTGCTTGCATTGCCAACTACTTGGATGACATCATTGTTGCCGGACAGTCCGCTCACCACCTAGCGGACAACCTGGACATCCTTTTTTATGTTCTCCAAACAGCCAATCTTCACTACAATTTGGAAAAATATCAATTTTTTCTCCCTCAAGTCGAATACTTAGGCCACGTCCTCAGTGCCACGGGTATTCGGTCGATGCCTCATCATGTCCAAGACATGCAGGATTTGTCGTCCCCTTCATATGGCAAGTAGCTGCAATCCGTATTGGGCTACCTGAATTATTACAGGAAATTCATTCCACATGTCTCAACCATCGCAGCCCCATTGTACCATCTCTTACGTAAGAATATGACATGGAATTGGGCACGGCATGTGAAAGTGTCTTCCACAATCTCATTTTACCATCTTGACCGACCACAAACCTCTGCTGCCTCTCTTTCGGTGTGATGCAAACATCCCTATCAAAAACGCTAGAGCCTCCAACGGTGGGCCTTATTTCTGGCTAATTACTCTTATGATATTGGCAACCATGCCAATGCCAACCTCCTCTCCTGGCTACCGTTAGATCAGGATCCTACATTTGACCCTGACCCAGAAGTGCCCCGCTGCTTCGCATGAGTAGGATGGATGGTCTGCACCAGTTGTTTCTTTTTAATCCTGAAGACTAATCCATTCGTTAAGTTTCGTAGTTATAGCTTGAAATTCGAGTTTACAGCACCATATTTTTGAAAATCATTTTTTTGCATCTCGTATTTCACCCCCTTGTTGTTGTTATGATCTTCAGTCCGGAGACTGATTTGATGCAGCTCTCCACCCTACTCTATCCTGAGCAAGCCTTTTCATCTCCTCATAAGAATGGCAAACCACATCCACTTGAATCTGCTTACTATACGCATCTCTTGGTCTCCCTCTGCAATTTTTACCCCACACACTTCCCTCCAATGCTAAATTTACGATTCCTCGATGTCTAAGAATGTGTCCTACCAAGCGATCCCTTCTTTTGGTCAGGGTATGCCAAATATTCCTTTTCTCACCAATTCTGTTCAGTACCTCTTCATTAGTTACGCAATCTACCCACTTAATCTTCAGCATTCTTCTGTAGCACCACATTTCAAAAGCCTCTATTCTATTCCTGTCCGCACTGCTTATCGTCCATGTTTCACTACCATACAAGGCAACACTCCACACAAATGCCTTCAGAAAAGACTTCCTTACTCTTAAATTAATATTCGATGTTAGAAAATTTCTCTTTTTCAAAAATGCTTTTCTTCCCATTGCCATTCTTCATTTTATATCCTCTGTACTGCGACCATCGCATGTTATTTTACTACCCAAGTAGCAAAACTCATCTACCACCTTCATTGTTTCGTTACCTAATCTAATTCCTTCCGCATCGCCTGATTTTCTAAGACCGCATTCCATTATCTTTGTTTTGCTGTTGTTAATGTTCATTTTATACGCTCTCTTCAACACACTGTCCATTCCATTCAACTGCTCTTCCAGGTCCTTTGCTGTCTCTGACAGAATTACAATGTCATCAGCAAAACGCAATGATTTTATTTCTTCCCCCTGAACTTTAATCCCTATTCCATATTTTTCCTTGCTTTCCTTAACCGCCTGCTCGATGTACAAATTGAATAACATCGGAGAAAGGCTACAACCCTGTCTCACTCCCTTCCCAACCACTGCATCCCTTTCATGCCCTTCAACTCTGACAACCACTGTCTGGTTTTTGTACAAGTTGTAAATAACTCTCCTTTCCCTGTATTTTACTCTTGCTGACTTCAGAATTTGAAAGAGTGTATTCTAGTCAACACTGTCAAATGCTTTCTCCAAATCTACAAAAGCTAAAACTGTAGGTTTGCCTTTCCTTAATCTATCTTCTAAGATAAGATGTAAAGTGAGTATTGCCTCCCGGGTTCCTACGTTCCTCCTGAACCCAAACTGATCTTCCCCGAGGTCAGCTTCTACCAGCTTTTCCATTCTCCTGTAGATAATTCGTGTTAAAATTTTGCAGCCATGACTTATCAAACTGATGGTTCTGTAATTTTCACACCTGTCTGCGCCTGCTTTCTTTGGAATGGAGATTATTACATTTTCCCTAAAGTCTGAGGGTATTTCGCCTGTCTCATACATCCTACACACCAGTTCAAATAGTCTTGTCATGGCTGGCTCTCCCAGAGACTTTAGTAGCTCTGAGGGTATGTCATCTACTCCTGGGGCCTTATTGGTCAACTTTCCAAAAATACCGAAACACGTGTCTTTTAAAATTGAACCCCGAATCCAAATCCGAAAATTTGTAATTTTAACTTCAAAATTGCCTAAATAGCAACAGATTTTCGAAAAACACCCCCTCTCCAACTTAACCCCCTTGATGGATGAATTTCCAAAAATGCCGAAACACGTATTTTTTAAATCATAACGAACAATACAAATACCAATTTTTGTAACTGTAGCTTCAAAATTATCTTGTCAACAATGTGTTTTCGAAAAGAATTTTTGATCCCCTCTTTCACCCCCTTAGTTGTTGAATTTCCAAAAATACCGAAACATGTGTTTTTTTAATCCTGATCAAGAGTCCATAGTCGTAGTTATAGCTCGAAATTTGAGTTAACAGCAACATATTTTTGAAAATAAATTTTTGCATCCCATATTTCACCCCCTTATTAGTCAAATTTCAAAAAATACCGAAATACGTGTCTTTTAAATTCGAACCCCGAATCCAAATCCGAAAATTTGTAGTTCTAACTTCAAAATTGCCTAAATAGCAACAGATTTTCGAAAAACATCCCCTCTCCAAATTAACCCCCTTGATGGTTGAATTTCCAAAAATACCGAAACACGTATTTTTTAACGTCTAACCAACTATACAAATATCAATTTTTACAGCTCTAGCTTCAAAATTGTATCAATAGCAACGTGTTTTCAAAAAGAATTTTTGATCCTCTATTTAATATTCTTACTTGTTGAATTTCCAAAAATACTAAAAATCATAGATTTTTTATCCTGAGGAAGATTCCATATCCGAAGTTTCGTAGTTGTAGCTTATAATTTGCAACAGCAACGTATTTTTGAAAATCAATTTTTTGCGTCACCTATTTTACCCCCTTATATTTCCAAATTTCAAAAAATGCCGAAACAAGTGTCTTTTATATTCGAAACCTGAATTAAAATCCGAAATTTTGTACTTCTAGCTTCAAAATTGCCTAAATAGCTACGTATTTTCAAAAAATGTTTCGTCCCCTATTTCACCCCCTTATGGACGGAATATCGAAAAATCGCTTCTTAAATGACGCCTACGGAGTAAGATCAACACCCTCCACAAATTTCAAGTTTCTATCTTCAGTGGTTTGGGCTGGACGATGATGAGTCAGTCAGTCAGTCAATCGGGACACACCGGCTCGCTGATAGCAACATAAAATAAAAACACACAAACATTCAAGCTTTGGCCACCACTGGCAGCTTCTTCAGGAAAAAGAGGAAGGAAGGAGAGGAGAAAGGGAAGGATATGGGTTTTAAGAAAGTGGGAAAGGAGTCATTCCAATGCCAGGAGTGGAAGGACTTACCTTAGGGGACAAAAAGGAAGGTAAACAAATACACACACACTCACACATATTCACATGCAAACACACCTAGTCTGCCTAGTCAGCGAGCAAGCATTTTCACTACACTAACAACAGCAACTTGATCTGGCACAACACAACAAATACACAGTAACTGGAAACTATGAAAAGTGGCAACTACAACATCCACAGTGGCAACAGCAGCAGCCCTTTCATTCATTCGTCGTTGGAGCCACACCATCATGAGGAATCTGATCAGCCCACACAGTCACAGCGGGAGACACAGCATCAGTAGCAGCAGCCTGCAGGTGCGCGGCAACAGCAGCAGTCAAATGAGGCAGCAGCAGCAGGTAACGGCAGCGCCGCGCCACAGCTGATTCGACAAAAGCTTCGCGCCGAGTCGTCCCAGGAACGGCTTCAACGGCACTAAAAAAGCTAAATCCACTGTTCCTTTTGAGCGGGCACAACAGCTTGGAGACTGTAATATGCAAGATGGTGGCTAGGATTACCATCACCCTAGCTCTGCATACAAAACTGGCATGTCAGCTCGCATTAATATTTCTGTGCTGCGCGAAAATACAGGAGGTCATCAGAATAATTGCATGCTTGCGAATGTAATCAATGCTGACAGCACTTAAGTATGCGAGCGTTGAGAGTGACAGACAAGCGTAGTGAGTGCAGTAAATTCTTAAATAATTTATATACGTCGTCCTCCGCTTGCAGAACCCACAGCATGAAGTGTCGCACGAATTCACTCATTGAAGTCTCCCCTTTTTTTCCCTTCAAAATGATCACAAAATGCAATTTTAGTAGCAGCAACGGCATTGCATGATTCAATTTTTTATTGTCCTCCACCTTGAAATATGATGATAATATCACAGTCGAGGCGTATAGCGCTTTGAAGCCTACTATGCACAGTGGAATGGCCGTGCGTTCTAAGGCGCCTGGCTGAGGAGCGCGCCTTGTCGAAAGTTCGAGTCCTCCCTCGAGTATGGGTGTTGTGTTTCCTTAGGTCACTGTAAGTTAGCTTAACTAGCTTGTAAGCAGTTTACCAATGTTGTGCGATATGTTGATGTATGGACCGGACTTTGACTTTACATCACAATTCAGCGCTTATCCGCCTGTTGTAGCCACTCATACGGTAACGAACTCGATTGTGTCAACTGCGAAGAAATGATCCATAGAAGTGTTGCAGTATTTGTCAGTAATACCATTGTGCACGGATGCCTCTTTGTGACCTGTACAGGTTAGAGATGGTCTTTATTGTGTTGATGGAGGATTAAGAGTGATGGTATGACTGTGACAAATCCTTTTTATTATTATTATTAGTATTATTATTATTTTGTTATGGATGTTGCTAGAAGCAATGTAATATTCTATCTTCATAAAATTAGGTCTCGTATATCCATAATCTGGTGCATACGATGTATCCTGGCTTGTGCGAAATACCGATTTCGATCTGTTTTGTCATACGGTTCTTTGCAACATAGAGGTGTTCTACATTTGTGGACTGCATATTGATACTTGTTAGTAGTGTGGTTATGTGGTAGGGCTGTGGTTTATTTTCTCGTCTTTTAGTAATGTTTACTTTACGAATGGACGCCTCTTAGTAGTGTAGCGGAGATGCTTGTGGTGGTAAATTATTGTTCTTCAGTCGAGAAGCATCGATTTAAAGCTGGTTAGTTACCTTTGTTGGCAGGTGCTTTTAATAGTGTGTTTAGTCTCTAAAGGATTGCTCTTGGCATTGGATAAAATTATTCGGATTTTTATTAGTTTGAAACGATGTAGACTATTTTGCATTGTCGGTTGTAAGGATTATATATATATATATATATATATATATATATATATATATATAGCTATTCTATGTGTGTCAGTCATTTTTACAATGTAACTGGGTGTGTTATAGATGTGTATCGGGAGTGTTGAGATGTTAGAAGGGGAGATACGATGAATGTGCTTGAGTGATTGTTAAACATATGAGGTGTGTGGTTTAGTGACAAGTTTCAGAAATACTGAGAGGTAGTAATACTATGTATATTCATATTTTCTAATTTCATTTAGTCTGTCGATTTAATTGGATGTTGGGTTCTTTGTATTCTAATTTCTCCAAATTCTTAATGCCAGATGATAGAGATGATCATTGCATGATTTTGGTACATTGGGAATAAGCCACCTGGGTAATTGTTTTTAGGCACTTGCCGCCATCAGCAAAAAACGTGGGACAGGATGCTGCCCTTGTTTCGAGGCCAGCGGTGTATAAAGATACGGGACAGGATGTCCCCCAACCCCGGGGGTTGGGGAGAGAGAGATAGCCGCCCCGGGCTCGCTCGGTCGCTCCGGGGAGTCGAAGGGAAAGCGGGGCCGGCAGCATTGTGTACTCTGCCTGGACGCTCGCGGTCGGCTGGCGCCAAACTTTACGACTTTTGCCAGTGCTACATTGGTGATGCGTGGGCTGCTGAGGGCTCTCACGATGGGAGAGGGCGCCCATGCGATAATAAAATAATTTAGCCATTTGGAGATGCCTATCGTGAAACACAAAATTTCACGCTGCTTCTGGGAACTGTGGCATAAGTGAGTCTCAGGCATGGGAAAGTTTTCGAGTGGGAGGAGCTTAGTAGCACTAACAATAGCAAATTGATTTGATTGGTGAGACCATTAGTTTCTCTCTCTTACTGGCTTGACATCACATGTGAGTGGAGGTTGGCAGCCAAAGAAAGTTTTTTTCTTGATGAGAGCGTGGTGTGAGTGAGAGAAGCGTGGAGGACACCGGACGGTTCGGACCTCTTGGTAGCAGCGAGGAATGGCGGCAAGGACTCCGAAGTTTTCGGACCTTGCGAGTCGGTGGACTTAGACTTTTTGTGCCCATTGCACGGTGTTAGATGGCGTCTGTGTGATTGTTGTTCACATTCACAGTTATACTGAGAAACTTGTAAATATTCTGAAGTGTGCGTTGTTTTAGAACAAGCTCACTCGTAATCAGAATAATTTACTGTTCTTGAATAACAGCATACACCACTGGGTTGAAAAATTGCTGTATTTTTTCGTAGCTCGAATACTTTAGTAATTGCCGTGCTGATCAGGTAGATAATTTCCCATCGCATTCATCAGCCTGCCCTTCCATCAGTGGCCCATCGACATCGATGATGTTGTTCAACTGTATATAGTAAAGTAGCGCCAACGCATAAATAGTGAAAAGGATTATTGAATGGTGGTTGATAGGTGGGACATAGGTGTGAGTTTGCGAGGTCATCATAGTCGATTTTAATCGAGCGTGTCTGTTTCAGTACTTAACCTTCCACTGACTTTTAAAATACATTTTTGATATGTTAACACACCAATCGATGACTAAAGCCAGTCGAAGTGGTACCAACATCTGTAATGACTATATCAAAATTATACATCTTTATTTCTATAATAAATATAATGACTAGACAATTGTATGAAACGTAAACTAATACTTTAGGCAAATGTGAGGTATTTCATTCCTAAATGATTACGTTTGGTTACATAGTGCAATACAAATTATATATAGGTATCTAATTGCCCAATCATTATATGTGTTCTGATGTCATTCTATTATGGTGCGATTGCGAAGTAGTATGTACTATAGAATTAAAGATGTATAATACTGATATTTGCTATAAATGTTGATAGATTCATAATTAGATAACACACAAGTTGTTCTATGAACACTAACTAAAATAACCTACTTGTTTTCCCATGACAACATAAACTAATATATAAAAGCTCTATGCACGTTTGAGTGTCCTTCATTATTATGTGGTTACGTTTGGTTGTATAATGGAATATAAATTATTGTTTTGTCATTATGACGATGTGCAATTGTCAGATCACTATATTTATTCTGATGTCATATTATGTTGCAATTGCCAAGTCATTATATTTATTATAGAAATAAAGATAGTCACTACAGATGTTGTTAGATAACTAATTATATAAAAATATATGACGAGGTGTTGAATAGTTGGTTCCATGAACACTGACTAAAATAACCTACTTGTCTTCCCATGAGATCTCACGACTTTTTATGGCGGAAGGAATTCGTCGCAAGACTTGCATTTTTGTACACTTTATTTCCTAAACGCTTGGATGTCTGGAGTTCCCACTTGGTGCACTTCCATGTTTCACCACGCCTTACATGTACCATAAATTTGGACGAATTCTGAGATTTCAAGTAGGCGTCCTCTCCTTGTGAGTGCACTGCTTTATTTTAACTATGATGGGGATGATTGTCCGTCTATGCAACTACAACTAACAGGCGACTTCTTGTTAACAGACGCGTTTCGTTTTAATTATAGTCAGTGGTGGCGCTAGACGAAAACTGGGCGTCGGCGAACTCGTCTCTGTGAGGCCCCTTTAATTTTTTCAGTAAGGAGGAAAATGTTAAATAAAATGAGCCGAATTATACATCAATAATCATTATACTAAAATTTTATTAGTATAATATACAAGTATTATTGCAATGACAAAAATTACAATAAACACAAATTAAAATAGTGTATCTTTTCGGCTTTTCGCCTCACAGAATTTTTTAAAGATCATATGTTAATTAATACCAGCCACTATTTCGGCTTCAATTGATAGTACTACAACGCAGATAGTCTTTCTCGGCTCATTGTGCTTCTCAAGTAAGTCTTCATCAATTTCAACTTTGTGAAGCTTCTCTCGGACGAAGCTGTACTGACTGGAACTGTGAGCAAGAGTCTGATTGTTATATAAACATTTAGATATACTTCTTCCAAATTCTTTTCTAAAAGGTACTGAAGTTGTTTTGCAATTATTTAACTAAAACTTGCATCAGTGCTGCACTCATACGGACATAAATACGGACAACTAAATAGGTGCCGGCCCGAAATGGCCGAGCACTCTAAGGCGTCATACCACGGTGAGCGAAATAGCTCTCGTTGGGGGTCGAATCACACCCTTGGATACGGATGTTGTGTTCGACCTTTGGTTAAGCTAGTGTAAGTTAGACGTAGGTCGTCGTTACATAACCTAGCAGTTGAAAAGCGCCGTTAAAAACTAAAATTTTACAATGTTTTGCGAGGTCCCCACAGGCGCGAGGCTGTCGGTGGTTGCCCACGTCGCCGACGCCTAGCGCCGCCAGTGAATCATACATATTTGCAATTTGTTTTGATGTGTGGACTGAAAACAGTTAGTTAGCAAAACATGTAAAGTACTATTTGGTTACTTACGGAAATTTTTGGTCTTGGTTTTCACCTTATATCATGAAGTGCCGATTTGTTTCCAGCAGTACTGTAGATTCTCCTTTTCTAATCACTATTTTTCTCTTAATCTTCACTTTCACTGCTGCACGGTCCATAATTTAGTTTTTCACACGTCAGATGTATTTGTTTTGAACGTGAGTATGCACAGTGTTTTGTTGTAGTGTTGCCAACATTGCAACCGCAATTTACTTTCTTTATTTTTTTAATTTTTTAAATACTTTATATTACATTGTGTCCAAGTATTTTTGTTTTCGATGTAAGTGATATGGAGTAGTGACGAAATTATAAATTTGAGGAGGGGGGGTAGCAGGGCAAATCTGACTGAATAGTGGTTGAAAGGAGTAAGTAGCGGGTTGTAGAATGAGACGGAAGACAAGAGTGAGGGGTGGGAGATACAATCGTTGTTGGGGGAGGAGAGAGATTTGAGAGTTGAATAAGTAACTATAATATTGCAATTCTGGGTGGTGAGTGTTGAATAAGTAACAGTAATATTGCAGTTCTGGGGGGGGGGGGGGGGAGAATGGTGTGGGAATGTCTGGATAGTAAATGTGATGCTATGAGTGGTGGAGAGTTGAGTGAGAAGGTGTTTGTATCTTTTTCTATGGTGCTGGGACTGTGGTGTTCTTGTTTATGGCGGTCTGCAAATGTTGAGTTGTTTGTACCATACTTCAGCGCTTTATTTTGTTGGTGGTGTAATTTTGTTTGAATATTCTCACAGTTTATTTCATTTACTTTTTTCAATTGATTTTAAATCGAAGTTTTATTTTATTAAGAAGACGTTGGCAGTGGTTGATGTAGATGAGTCGCAGAGGTCTAGCTTGGCTTTCCATGACAGCAGGCATCGCTAATAGACGTAACGACCATCTGACGCAGATAAAAATGGGCCTGTTGACGAGTGGTGGTGTTTATGACCTAGACGATACCGCTCCAGGCAGACAGCCACACGGCTCATTTTATACGAAACTAAGCAGTAGCTAGTCTCTTATTTGAGAATGTATCTTAAAGGAAACATCAGAAGTAGCAGTGCGGATCCGCAGAGCAGCACTGAAGCAAAATTTGATCTTCAAGATTTGGCAAATACGTATCATCTTCTTGTGATAAAATGTGAATGCTCTGACAAATGCAAGTCGTCAGATATATGCGAAGGGTGAGCTAATGATTTACACAAGGAATCAGCAGTGCTCCGTGAATTCATTTAAATACCTTGGAATTACAATCGCTATGAACTTAATTTGGAAAGAACACATAGAAAACGCTGTGGGTAAAGAAAACAAAGGACCGTGCTTCATTGGCAGAGCACTTAAACCTTGCAACAGTTTCGCTAAAAAGACTGCCTCCACTACACTTGTTCGCTCTATTTTGGAGTATCGCTGCTCATTGTGGGAACATCACCAGATAAAATTGACGGAGGACAAAGAAAATGTATAGCTCTACAGAGGGGAGGGTGTCACGGAAATTATGGAACAGATGGGGTGGAAATCATTGAAAGAAAGACATTATTCGCTGCGGGGACATCTACCGAAATTTCTTCATCAACTTTCTCTTCTGAGTGAGACATAGGGCTGTACGGTAAAATAACATAAATTAGACGTAAAACGGAAAGACTAAGGGTATTCATTTACCCGCGTACTATTCGAAAATGGAACGACAGAGAAATAACCTGAAAGCGGTTTGATGAATTCTGTGCCAGGCACTTAAATGTGAATTGCACAATAGCTATGTAGAGGTAGATGTGTTCCCATATGATTATCTCTGAATTCTCTGAAAAATTAAAGACACATTCACAAATAAGGTATTACATTTCATAAAAATGAGAAGGTTTACAGATAACACTGTATTTCTGTCAGAGAATTACTTCGAAGACAAGTTGGACAGAATGGATAAATCCTGAAATTGAGTTTTAACACGAACACTAACGAAAGAAAAACAAGGGTAACTGATTGTACTTCATTTACACCATGTGATGCTGAATCAGATTAGGAATGATAGACTAAAAGTAGCATTTTTTTTAGTTGGGTAGCAAAATAGCAGACAAATTCAGAAGAAAAGACGATTAAACATGCAAATTATCAACAGCAACAAAATCTTTTCTGAAAATGAGGAATATGTTAGCATCAAATTTTGAATTAAATGTCATAAAGTAATTTCTATAGTGGGGTCCATATAGAAGACAAACGTGAGCGCTTAACAGTATACACAGGAAGATTACATTAGATTAATTCTTATTCTGTAGATCACGAATACCACATTTCGTAATGGTGTGGAACTTGTCAGTTATGATGTACTACTGGAAAAGAACTGCTAAAACAGAGAGGTAAAAAATATGGAAATGGAAGATCATTGCTATTGCTCTCCCGACAAGAGAAAATTGTAATAAGACAATAATTATTAATACAGAATAGAAACTTTGCAAATGTACTGCTACAACAGAATGCTCCAAATTAGGTTCAAAATGTTCCAATGTTTGTGTATCTGAGGGATCATACTGCTAAGGTCATCGGTTCCTAGACATACAAATTACTTAAACTAACTCACGCTAAGGTCAACACGCACTTCCATTCCCAAGGAAGGACTCGTACCTCTAGATTAGGTGGCCGGATTGAATAACTAATGGATATCTTGCACATCGCTTCAAATTTTGGTTGCAAGACACGGCATTAGAGACTTATCTCTCTTGTTGTTGCGTTCTGATAGAGCCGTTAATAATCTTTGTGTTTCTCACAGTTTTCTCTTGTTGGGAGATAATCAATATATAGTTTTAATTCCATTTCTACTATCTACATAGATACTCTGCAAATCACATTCAAGGGCCTGGCAGAGGTTTCTTTAACCACTTTCATAACTTTTCTCTACCGTTCCATTCTCTAATAGCGCGCGGGAAGAAAGAACACCTAAATCGTTCCGTTTTCGATCTGATTTCTCTGATTTTATTGGGATGGTCGTGTCTCCCTAAGTAGGTGGGTGCTAGCAAAATATTTTCACATTCAGAAGTAAAAGTCGGTGATTGAAACTTCGCAAACAGATCACGCCGCAATGAATAACGTCTTTCTTTTAATGATTTCCACCCCAATTCGTGCAACATTTCCGTGACGCTTCCCCCCCCCCCCCCCCCCGGAACGTGATAAAACGAGCTGCCCTTCTCTGAACCTTCTCAATGTCTTCCGTCAGTCCCACATGGTGAGGGTCCCACAAGGGGCAACAGTACTCCCGTAGAGGACGCACAAGTGTGATGTAGGCAGTCTCTTTGGTGGAGCTGGTGCATCTTCTAAGCATTCTGCCAATGAAACGTAACCTTTGGTTCGCCTTCCCCACAATATTTTCTATGTGTTCTCACCAGTCAAAGTTGTTCGTAATTGTAACTCCTAGGTATTTGGTAGAATTTAAGACCTTAAGGTTTGACTGATTTATAGCGTAATTGAAATTCAGCGGATTTCTTTTAGTGGTCATGTGTATTACTTCACACTTTTCTTTATTTAGTGTCAATTGCCAATTTCGCACCATGCAGAAATATCGTCTAAATCGCTTTGCAGTTGCTTTTGATCCTCTGTTGACTTCACTAACCGATAAACGACAGAATCGTCCGCAAACAGTCTAAGGGAGCTATTCAGATTGTCTCCTAAATCGTTTATAAACACGAGGAAGAGTAGGTGACCTATAACGCTTCCCTGTGGAACGCCAGATATCACTTCTGTTTTACTCGATGACTTACCGTCAATTACAACGAACTGTGTCCTTACTGATAGGAAATCGTGAATCCAGTGGTACAATTGGCGAGATATTCCATAAGCACGCAATTCCATAAGACGCCGCTTGTGGGGCACAGTGTCAAAAGCCTCCCTGAAATCCAGAAATATGGAATCGATTTGAGATCCCTTGTCGATGGCACTTAACACTTCATGTGAATAAAGGGCAAGCAAGAGTGATACTTTCTGAATCCGTGTCGACTATTGGTTAATAGGTCGTTCTCTTCGAGGTAGTTCATAATATTCGAACAAAGTATATGTTCCAAAATCCTACTGCAAATCGACGTCAATGAGATAGGCCTGTAATTTTGGGGATCACTCCTATTGCCTTTCTTGAATATTGGAGTAACTTGGGCAACTTTCCAGTCTTTGGGTACGGATCTTTCGCTGAGTGATCGGTTGTAAATTACAGCTAAGTACGGAGCTATTGCATCAGCATACTCTGAGAGGAATCTAGTTGGTATACAATCTGGCCCGGAAGATTTATTTTTGTTTAGTGACTTAAGTTGTCTTACTACTCCAGGAACATCTACTTCTCAGTTTCGCATGCTGGCAGCTGTTCTTGGATTGAATACTGGAGTGTTCACTTCTTCGGTGAACGAATTTCGGAAAGCTGTGTTTAGTAATTCTGCCTTAGCAGTACTGTCGTCGGTAGTATTACCATTGCTATCGCGTAGTGAAGGTATTGTTTGTGTTTTGCCGCTAGTGTACCTCACATATGACCACAATTTCTTTGGATTTTCTGCAAGATTACGAGACAGGATTTCGCTGTGGTAACTACTATAGGCTTCTCGCATTGAAGTCCGCGCTAGGTTGCGAGTTCCAGTAAAAGATTGCCAGACTTGTGGATTCTGTGTCTTTTTTAATTTTGCAAGCGTTTTTCTTTGTTTCTGCAACAGTGATCTGACCTGTTTTGTGTACCGCGGGGGGTCAGCCCCCTCTTTTATTAATTTATTTGGTATAAATCTCTCGATTGATACTGATTTTATGTCTTTGAATTTACACTCGCATTTCTGGTTTTGAAAGACTGGAGACTATCACTCAGGAAAGCGTGAAGCGAATTTTTATCTTCTTTATTGAATAGATACACTTTTCGTTTATATTTGGTGCATTTGGGAATTTCGACATTCAGTCTCGCTACTACAACTCGATGTTCGCTAATCCCTGTATCTGTTTTGATGCTCTTTACTAGCTCAGGATTATTTGTTGCTAGGAGATCAAGATTTCTGTAGACTTTCAGACGCTCTGACTTAGCAGCTCTTTTTTCCCACAATTACATATGTGGAATACCGTTAAAACAGCAACCAGCATAAATTTCCAGGTGCAGTGATTGTTTTCTTACATTTATCAAAATCTTGAAATATTCGAGTAGAAAATTAAAAATGGAAAACAAAACCTATTAGGAAGCATGAGATCGCGACCAGAGACTTTAGAACAGGAACGTAACGGATTTTATATTCTGTTGTCGAATATGTACACCTTTTTGGGCTAGAATCTGTCATCTCAGTAGCACTAATGTCCAGTTAAACGTCACAGTGAGAACTGGACGTACTTGTGCAATATGGAACCAATACCATAATCTGCAGTTTGAAATAGAGCAGTTTCAACTCAACTTTACACATAAAATATAAATTTGATATGATTCCAAAACCAACTGTCGCATTATTAACAATTTGTAATGCTCTATCAGATTAATACTATACGTCTCAGCATTTACTGTTCGACCGATCGTAGATGCCCGAAAGTGGAGTTGGTTCCTCGTTGCTTATTTCAAAATCTAACGCCGAGATATGTTTCTTGTGGTCTATATTGGGAAGAAGGTAAATAAGCCAACACATAATACAGGTGAAACAACTACACTTAGAAAGCCAGGTTTAAACTTTTTTTCACTTACAGTGGCATTGTAAGTGCAACAAAACGACGCAGTAAACACAAGGCTGCACGGCAATGTCCGTGTAGTCTAAGGCTCCATGGTACGGATTGCGCAGCCACTCCCCGTCGGAGATTCGAGTCCTCCCTCGGGCATGGGTGCATGTGTTGCCCTTAGCATAAGTTGGTTTAATTGGTTTGTAGGTCTAGGGACTGATGACCAAAGCAGTTTGGTTCCTTAGGTTTACATACATTTTAACATTTGAGTAAACAGAGAAATAGTTGGAATATTATATCTAATTCACTGCTATTTTATCGTTTCTTATATAATTTTATGAAAGTAGATACTTCTATATTTCATTGGTACTGTCTAATATAAAAAGAAGAGTGTCTATATGTTTGTGTGTAAGTGTTGCATACAAATCTAGTTTTGTTCCAATCATTATGAAATTTTGTATACGTAAGCTTCAGTCCATGAGGACGGTCGCCGTAAGCATCTGGACCGATTTCAACCAAATTTGGTACACACATTCCTTACCGTGAGGTAACATTTGCTGCATTCTTGTTAAGAATAACATACGGCACGTGGTTCAGAAAATATGACGTCATAAACAACAGGAATCGCAAAAAGCTGCCACATAATGCGGCGAGACTTTATAAATACGCTATATGAGAACGAGAGCATTACGCGACTTGCAACAAACTTTAAAGACAATCTCAAACTAAAAATTGTAGACGCAGAAAACATTACAGACAGTATACACACATATAGTTGAATGTACCTTCTAAATTGTATCACAGTACGATACGTATTTCATGAGATATGAGCACATAAACAGTAACGCTCCGCTGTTCATGGACTAAAACTACGGCATTCGGTGTGACTTTACAATTTATAATTTCGACACGAAAAATTGTAGCAGCAGGAAATTTTACAGACAGTATACACGCATATAGTTGAGTGTACCATCTAAATTATATCACAGTACGACACATAGTTCATGAGATACAAGGACATAGTAACGTTCATGGAAAACCGCCCCATCACGCACCAAGTTTTAATCCATTACTTCTTTACTACTAATTGTATTCCCAAGAGATTTTGCAGACACACAGCCCTTATACAAATGAATATATATCTGAAAAATGGCAGGAATAAATAAGTTAAACTCATATGATTCTTTTACACGATAACATGCTCCAAAACTACTCCAAAATCAAATGAACTGTACACCAAGACCATCAACATCATCGACAGTTCAAGATATAAAACTGTCTGGCATCTAGTAGAACGCAAATGTAAAGTCCTCTGTTTTCCAGACTGAAACCTGGAGATGATCCAAAATAGGATTGAAACCGGTTGTGAACAAAATCAAAAAGGGCGATGTAGACCATATTCTTGAAAAACAGATCAACGCGTGCCCAAAATGTTTTCGAAAAAAAAAAAAAAACCGTTTAAACTCTAACATCTAAACAAGAAAAACATGTGGCATACTTACATGTATTTCACATTATTCCACTGACACATGGATACAGAAAATGAAAGTTGGTTCAGTATCTCTAGAAGGCAGCACGTTGTGGAAACGAGATAGTTGAATTTTGCACTGAAATGCTACACACATTCCATCACAGTTTGCAACAGAGAAGCAGAAAAAACTGAAAAATTGTAGTTGGTTTCCAGTTGCATATGTCCTAATGCTGCCGGCTCGCTAAAATCTACAACACCAGTTCTCTGGCTTCGTTTCATGTCTAGTAGTGCACCACCAAATCTCAGACAGCTGGCACAAGACCGAGAATGTCAGAGTAATATATGACACGTATAGTGTAAATTGCCTTTAATAGGCGTTATTATCACTAGATAAGGTAGTCAGGGCTGAAAAATTCTTGGATACTGAATCGGAAGAATAAAATAAGTAAAATTTATTGTTTTTGTGATCAAACAAAGTATTAATTTAGGATTAAATGGGTATTGGTGCAAGTAATCGGTTGAATCTAAAGCAATGCAAGCAAAACTACAAGACGGCGAGACTGTACCTACTCGTGAAAGAAATAATATCGTCCTTTTGGTTTCTGGATGTGAATTTGCTTGTTTGGTTTCCTACAAGGTCAAAAGCAAGTACAGTATCTCAATGTAGATGGTGATTCGGGGGCCAGAATAGATTTGTAACTAGTTTAATGTTCAATACTGTGTATCACTACCCCCAAGAACGACAGGTATTACCCAGGTGCGATGACTTGTGTGCCTCAACGATACAGATAGCCGTATCGTAGACGTAACCACAGAAGAGCGGTCAGACAAATGTGTGGTGTTTCCAGTAGATGCAGAGAGGACAGTCTGGATGATTGACTGGGATGGCCTTCTAACATCACCTAACGTGGCTTTGCCACACAGTGACTGTGAAGGGCTGAAAGCAAAAGGAAACTACAGTCGTTACTTTTCCCGAGGACATGCATCTCTACTGAAAGAATTGTCATGAGGCAACCTCTCGTGTAAAATATTTCGGTGGTAAAATAGTCCCCTATTCGGATCTACGGGTGGGGATACTCAGGAGGATGTTGTCATTAGCAGAAACAACACAGGCAATCTATGGAACGGAACGTGGAATGTTAGGGTAGGGACGTTAGAAAATTAAAAAGGAAAAAAGGCTGAAATTGGATATTGTGGGGATTAGTGAAATTCGGTGGAAAGAGGAAAAGGATTTCTTGTTAGGTGAGTACAGGCAGTTGGGGGGTATTTCAGGAGCGGGTCTAATAATGAATAAGAAAATATGAATGCGGTTAAACTATTATGAGCAGCGCAGTGATAGCATTATCGAAGTCAAGACAGATACCAAGCCAACCCCGACCACAGTAGTACATGTTTGTATGCCAACTTGCCCTGTCGATGATGAGGAGATCGAAGAAATGTATGAAGAGGTAAAGAAAATTACTCAGACAGCAAAAGGAGGGGAAAACTTAATTGTAATGGTGGCTTGGAATTCGGTAGTAGGAAAAGGACGGGAAGGAAAAATAGTAGGTGAATATGGACTAGGGAAAAGGAATGAAAGAGGAAGCCACCTCGTAGAATTTTGCACAGAGCATATTCTAATAATAACAAATACTTGGTTTAAGTATCTTGAAATAAGTTTGTATATGTGGAAGAGACAAGATAGATTTTTTTTAATGGTAAGACATAGATTTCGGAACCTGGTTTTAAAGTATAAGACATATCAAGGGGCTGTTATAAAGTCTGACCTGTTTTATTGGTAATGGGCTGTTGACTGAAATTGAAGAAACTGCAGAAAGGTAAGAAAATAAAGAGAAGGGACGTGGATAAATTGAAGGAACCTGAGGTTTGTAGGAGATTCAGAGGGAGCTTTAGGCAACAATTGAGAGTAACTGGGGAATGTAACACAGTAGAAGATGAATGGGTAGCAGAGGATCAAATAGGTAGAAAATCAAGACTTGCAACAGAATTGATGAAAGGAGAAAGTATAAAAGTGTAGCAAATCAAGCAGGTAAAATGGAATACAGGCGACTAAAAAAATGAGTGACAAGAAGTGTAAAATAGCCAAGCAGGAATGGCTAGAGAGCAAATGCAACTCTGTAGAAGAATGTATAACTAGTGGAAAGATAGATACAGCCTACAATAAAACAGGTTAGACACTTGGAGAGCAGAACAGCAGCTGTATCAATATGAAGAAATCGGGGAGAAAATCCAGTTCTGAGCTAAGAACGGAGAACTGAAAAGTGGAAAGAATATGGAGGGGCTCTACAAAGGAGGTGAACTTCAAGACAACATTGTAGGAGGAGGAAGATGCAGTAGATGAAAGTGTAATAAGAGATACAGTACTATACTGAGAGAAGAATTTGACAGAGCACTGGAAGACCTAAATCGAAGCAAGGACCCTGTAGTAGACGATCTTTCGGCAGAGCTACTGAAACCTCTGGGAGAACCAGCCATGACAAAACTATTCCACCTGGTTTGCAAGTTATTTGAGGCAGGCGAAATACCCTCAGACTTCAAGAAACATCACAATTTCAAAGAAAGGTGTGAAAGTTACAGAACTATCTGTTTAATAAGTCATGGTTGCAAATCTAACACGAATTGTTTACAAAAGAATGGAAAATCAGGTAGAATGCGACATCAGAGATCAGTTCGGTTTTAGAAGAAATGTAGGACCACGTGAGGCAATACTCACATTATGACTTATCTTAGAAGGTAGATTAAGGAAATGCAAACCTACATTTCTAACTTTTGTAAGTCTGGAAAAAGCTCTTTACACCTATGTAAAACATAGGTAAAGGAGTGTTACTTACAACATGTACAAAAACCGGACAGTAGTTATTAGAGTCGAAGGGCATGAAAGGGACGCTGTGGTTGGGAAAGGAGTAAGACCGGGTTGTAGTTTTTCCCCAGTGTTATTCAATCTGTACATAGAGCAAACTGTAAAGGAAAACAAGGAAAAATTTGGAGAAGGGATTGAAGTTCAAGGTTAAGAAATAAAAACTTTGCGGTCTGCCGATGACATTATAATTTTGACAGAGGCAGCAGTGGACCTGGAAGGGCAGTTGAACACATTGGATACACTCTTAAAAGGAGAATATAAAATGAATGTTAAGAGCCGGCCGCAGTGGCCGAGCGGTCTGCGGGCGCGCCTGTCACGTTCTCCACGGCCACTACGGTCGGGGGTTCGATTCCCCCCCCCTCGTGCATGGATATTTGTGCCGTCTTTAGTATTAGCTAGTTCATAAGTAGTTTGTAAGCTTAGGGACTGATGACCCCTGTAGTTAAGTCCCATTAGCTGTACCGATAAATAGTTCAGACGAGAAAATGACAAAAGCTTTTGAAATCTAGTGCTACAGACGAATGCTGAAGATTAGGTGGGTAGAGTGCGTAACTAATGAAGAGGTACTGAACAGATATGGGGTAAAAATCGCAGAAGGAGACCAAGAAACGAATACAGTAAGTAGATTCAAATAGATGTAGGTTGCCGTTCTTATGAGGAGACGAAGAGGCTTGAGCAGGATAGGGTGGAAACCTGCATCAAACCAGTCTCCGCACTGAAGACCAAAACAACATCGACCGTGTATGAATGAGTATCACTCCGATCGTCATAGGTAAAGACGTTTAATGCGACAGTATCGGACTCTGAAATCGAAAATGAAAGTTGTAGGTTCGAATTAAGTTTTGGAAAGTAATGGCGGCACTAATTCACTCTAAGGAAGAGTGTCGTCGAAGTTACAACTACGAATCCTTAAATTGAGGAATTATTGTAATTTGGATTGGGGGGAGGCTTTGGAGTGATAAACTCTTAAAAACATTTGAATAGATTTAATTCAAATGGTCACGCCAACTCATATTATATGCATCGAAGTCTCCGGAGTCTGGAGCGATGTGTCTGCTTCAAGCTAACCTAGAAAACGAAGGACGTCAAAACTATTCTCTGCTTCTCCCTCTGAACATACAAATCATTGCCTCATTCAGTTTTCAAATTACAGATATCAATAAAAGAGTGAGAGAAATCATTTACGTGGGGGACTGGAGATAAGGTTACATTTCTAACGGATCAGTTCCTATAAACGCTCTAGTGTACATAATTTTGCCGCGCGGGACTAGCCGAGCGGTCTGGAGCGCCACGTTGCGAATCGCGCGGCCTCCCGCGACGGAGGTTCGAATCCTCCGTCGGGCATGGATGTTTGTGTTGTATTTAGTGTAAGTTAGTTCAAAAGTAGTTTGTAAGTTTAGGGACTGATGACCCCACAGTTAAGTCCCATAAGCGTATAACACAGTTCGATGAAACATAGAGCACTCACGGAAAGAATTGCTTTGGAATAGTAGAGAAGGTAACATAGAGAACTGTTCAACTGTTTGTAAATCTATCGGACCAAACTGCGTGGTCATCAGTCCGTAGCTTACAAACTACTTAAACTAAGGTAAACTAACCTAAGGACAACACACACATCCATGCCCCAGGGAGGACTCGCACCTCCACGGCGAGCAACCGCGCGCTCCGCAGCGAGACGCTTTATAGCGCTCGGCTACTCCACCGCGGCTAACATAGACAAATACTGAATGTCACGAACATAGAGAGGGGCAAAATACTGAATGAGACAAACATAAAGAGGGCCATGTTTTTCGGATAATAATTGTACTCGAGGCATTAGGAGTTATGGATGTTATATTACAATCAGTTCCATAGTATCAGAGCTAAGAGAACTAACGACAATTATAGACAACGGTAAAACAGGAAAACAGCTTGCTTATTCTCCTGGGTGTGACTTGGGATTGCTGTGTATGCCATACCGCAAAACTGCGAGTGGTCCTTAGATTTTTTATTCTATTCTTTCTCGTTTGACTCTGATTTTCTGATGTGAAAAATTTCCAATATGAGTAAATCTGTCTACATCACTAAAACTGTATTTAATTTGATGTTTCTGCCGCTGACATCAGATCTAAAAACCTCTGGACTTGCAAAGCAAGTTTCATTGTCAGCGATAAAATCTGTACGTAGTTGGGGCGTCACTGACACTGAACTTAATTTCACAGGTTCAGAGGTTTTTAAATCTGATGATGTAAGATGCCGAATCGTCAAAATAAATACAGTTTTAGCGACATGGGTTTATTCAGATTGACAAAGAATGAATATCACGCACTGATACCGGAAATTCGTATCGGTTGTAAATAAGAAAAAGTAATAAAAACTTCCTGTACCGGCATGCGTTGCGATCCTCGTATTAGAATGTAACTTTGTGCTATAATTTCAAATCAGTCAGTCAAGAACTTACAGAGCTTTAGTATTAAAAACAAACGAACAGAAAACGTGCATATTTCTAATCGGAAATGTCAGATGGTTCGTGACCGATTGCTTTCAAATTTTGATTTATGCCTGATACTTTGTACACATTTACTGTTAATTTGTTTGCGAAATGATTTGCGAATAGCTTTAGTAGTAAATGAGTAAGACATTAAAACGTCGTGCGTGATGCGCCTCGTACAGTGAAAATGTAGAGAATGGTAAACTTTTTTCCTTTCATCATTTTGTCGAGGTTGATAGCGAGAATAATTTTCGTAAAGGCTTGAGATTATATGTAAATTTTGTTGTTAGTCGCTAAGTTCTCTCATTCTCAAATAGTGGATGTATAAATCTGGGTATTTCCTTGCGGTTGATCTAACTGTTTATGATATCACCTCTCTACACATCATATTCTTTTGATTTAGGGCTAGGAAGCTTCGCAGGCGTAAGAACAACTCATTGAAGTTTCAACGCAATCCGATGAATGGTTCACAAATGAATATAGAACAAACATAAAAACACTTATTTTTATACATAGCGATTAGCAAGTTGCGCTGATATTCGGATTCCGCATAAAAATTGTAGTCATCCTGTGACTTTACTGGATAAATCGGGTGTACCAGCTGAGTATTTCTGTTAAACACTCCGTGGGGTTAAAACAAACTTGCGTGTCGAGAAGATTTCTGCCTTTGCCATCTTCTGTAATTTCAACGCATCACAGTTACTGTGTAATAACAATATGGTTTTCTGTTCCGCAGTACCTAACTGAGGAGCAAGACTCCATTGGTCATGGAACAAGTCAGTAGTACATGAAATTTTAACACAAGAGTGGTAACAGAAAAACTTAAATTAGTTCTTTGCACATGACAATGTTAAGCCTAAGCAAAAATAATCAATAACAAAACAAAGAGATTAGCTTAATTTTTAAGAATCAATCACGAATCAAAGGAATTAGCTTAATTTTTTAATTCATCCAGAGTTCTTTGACAGAATAAAAGGAGTGAGCCATGAGGTAACTCTTCAATTTAGACTTGAAAGTCTGTGGCTTAGTACCATGATTCTTGAGAACTTGTGGCAGGTAATCGACAATGGATGCTGCAGAATACTGCACGCTTTTCTGTACAAGAGTCAAGGAGGTGTGACCCAAATGTAGATTCGATTTCTGTTCAGTATTCACCGAGTGAAAGCTGCTAACTCGTGGGAATACGATATTGTTAACAACAAACGACATTTAAAAAAATATGTATTGTGACGGCAATGTTATTCCCAGATTACTGAAAAGGGATCGACACGAAATTCGAGAACTTACACCACATTCTGATTGAACCTGCCGTTTCTGAGGCAAAAAGATCCTTTTTTTAATCAGTAGAGTTACCCCTAAAAATAACATCATGCGTCATAAGTGAATGAAAGTAAGCATAGTAGACCATTTTCCGTGTTGAAGAATCACTTATTTCAGATACTGATCAAATGGTAAATAAAGCAGAATTTAGTTTCTTTTTAATAAGATCCTGAACATGGGCTTTCCACGACAGCTTGCAATTTATCAGAACACCTAGAAATTTGAACAGTTCAGTCTCACTTATCATTATGTGTAATCAAAATGTCAGCTTTTGTTGAATTGTGTGTTTGAATACTGTGATTTACAAACAAATTATGTATTGTGGGCATCCGCAGCTGTAGACTTGAGTCATACTGATGGAAACCGCTTCACCTGTATGGTATTCTTTTATAAACCAAGTAGTTTCGTGGCATTAGAGCCACATCATCAGGGTTATCTGTATACAAAGAAGAGCAAATGCCAGTAACAATCGTGTTATGCTATTTTACATTTGGGCTATAGATAAGAAAACTGTAGGTGAAAGTACTCAAAAGTTATTTCATATTTTACTCTCTCAGTGGACTAGACAACCCAACTTTCTCTTGTCCTATTCCTTAAATTGATAAATAAATCGGATTGCCTGAATTGAAACAATGTGGAAATGGCGAAAGTGAGGAAATTAAGCGTACATACCGGTGTCACGAGCACCTCATAGTTGACGACGGCCGGCCCCAGCGCAACGCCACAGGTATGTATGCTTAATTTTCTCATATTCACCATTTCCATTTTGTTTCAATTCAGACAAGCCGATTTATTTATCATTTTATGGAATAGGAGCAGAGAAAGTTGGGTCGTCTAGTCCACTGAGAGAGAAAAATATGAAATAACGTGTGAGTACTTTCACCTACAGTTTTCTTGTCTATAGCCCAAATGTAAAATAGCATAACGCGATTGTTACTGGCATTTGCTCTTCTTTGTATACAGATAACCCTAATGCCACGAAACTAGTTGGTTAATAAAAGAATACCACACAGCTGAAGCGGTTTCCATCAGTATGGCTGTGATTTAGCATCAATTTATTTTCCAAAAGCCGTGAACTAATATCTTGACCTGAATTATTTGATACTGTGTCACTATTACAAACAACAACCATCAATATAATAGTAATAATATACAAAATATGGATTTACGTGACAGGAGAGAAAGAAGTTGAGTATTTGTGTTCTAAACACGAAATGTACCTTTGCAAAATACTCGGCGTTTTTCTAAATGTAAAATACGAGTGTACTTTGAAAACGTGGTCATAATACCGTGTGGCGTGGCTCCGTGCTGTGCCTGACACGAGGAATGGATTTGGAAGATGCTGTCGCAAGCAGACCACTGATTGTCGCACTGTGGCGGACGGCTGCGCTTAACAGTGAAGTATTGTACTGCCGACCTGACAGGGTACACCTGACAACGTGTAAACTGACCGCTGCGCCACTCTGAATCATCGAAACTTTTCTGTCTCTGGTTTACATACTGCAGTATGCACTATGTTCCAAACAATGCACTCATTCAGTACAGAACAACCTTTCTTTACGCGTAAAATCATGCTCCTACTTACTTCACATCGGCAATTGCTTCCCTTCAGTTAGTACGAACCTATGGTACAGTATACCTACCCATTTGGGGACTGCTTTCATTCAAATTGCCTTCTAAGTATTTTAATATTCTTTCGGATTAGCTGTCGGCGCCGGTCGCGGTGGCCGAAGGAACTACGGCGTGCCAGTCACGGTCTGCACGGCCACTACGGTCGGGGGTTCGAATGCCCCCTCGGGCATGGATTTTTGTGCCGCCCTTAGTGTTGGCTAGTTCATAAGTGGTTTGTAAGTTTAGGGACTGATGACCCGGTAGTTAAGTCCCATAAGCTATACAAACATTTGTATTTGTATAGCTGTCGGCAAGAAATTTTAGGTGGGGTCTGGACACTTTTCACTCACAAAATAATATGAAATAGAATAGTCAGAGGTAGGCAGACTCCACGATCAAACGAGTCAAGTCCATTTAACTCGTAAACTCGTATCGTACATGAACCTTTATGCCCTTAATCTCATGAACTATGTGTCGTACTATGAAACAATTTAGAAATTACATTCAGGTCTATGTGTGCATACTATCTGTAAAATTTCCTGCGACTACAATTTGTAGTGTAGAAATTGTAAACTGTAACTTCGTACGGAATGCCGTAGTTTTGTTCCATGAACAGCAGAAAAGTAGTAAGCGAGATACTTTCTCTTTTCATTATTTTGATGTGATTGTCAGCGAGAAAAGTTTAATAAAGGTTTGAAATTATGTATAAAGTTTATTGCAAGTCGCTAAGTACTGTCCTTCTCATATACCTGTCTCGTCGCTTTATGTGACTGTTCCTCCAACTCCTATTATTTATGACGTTATATCTGATGAACCATGTGTTCTATGTGCTTCTTACCCGTACTGCAATTCCTATCTCACGTAATCAATATGTGTACCAAATTTGGTTGAAATCGGTCCAGTTGTTTAGGAGGAAATGTGCAACATTGTCGTTTGATGCAGCAGTTTTTCGCGAAACTCACTGTTTATGACGTCAAATCTCTTGAACAATGTGTTGTACGTGATCCTTACACTTACGCCGAACGTTCTCATGGACTGAAGCTTACGTGTGCAAAATTTCATAAAGATTGAAACAAAACTGTAGATTTGTAAGCAATACGTACACACAATCACACAAACATACGGACACTCTGCTGGATATGTAAAGACAAGGCTACTATAAATTTAATGTATAATAAATTTAAAACTAGCGTAGAGTAGTGTATTGCCCTTTATTACAACGTTCCTGAAACAAATAATAATCGACAAAGAAAAATGGATTTCATTTGCATTATTTCAGAACGTCTTAACTGATTTCATTGTTTCCTATTTAAATCTTCGTTGCTGAAGTTAGTAGCGTAATATACAGGTTTTAATGAGTAACTATGCAGTTCAACTTGCCGTGTGAAAGCCAAGGAAGTTATAAGAGATGCTGGAAGTGATTCCTTTGCACTTGAAGACATAGTTGCACACGTCACTGCGTGTTCTTTAAGACGTTGTGCAGAACATCTGGAGCGATGTTCTTAATCTAACGTGTCATTGCAGCTTGGACTTCTTATATGAACTGTGGGTTGCCTTAATAGGCCTTTCCCTTCAGCGTACCCCCTAGAAAGTGACCAAGTCGGGTGAACGCGGAGACCAGAGTACCCGAGGGATGACCCTAGTTGTCCTTTAAAAGTGAATCGCCTTGTGCGCGGTATCTGTAGTCGCCCCATCCGTTGGAACCGAGCATTCTTAAGTTCACCTATGAAGGGATCCAGAATGCAGGTGCAGTATCGTTATGGAGTCCTGAAAGAAAAACGGCCCAATGATGTTTTTAAGACTCACGGTGCACCAAACACCTACCTTTTGATCACACAGTGGGGGACTTCTTAAATTCATGCGGATTATCCGTAGTCCACACACAATTCAAAAAATGTTCAAATGTTTGTAAATCTATCTGACCAAACTGAGTGGCCATCAGTCCGTAGCTTACAAACTACTTAAACCTAGGTAAACTAACCTAAGGACAACACACACACCCATGCCCTATGGAGGACTCGAACCTCCACGGCGAGCAAGCGCGCGCTCCGCAGCGAGACGCTTTAGACCGCTCGGCTACTCCACCGCGGCCCTCACACAATTATTCTGACTGTTCATGTAACAGGAGAATTCAAACCTTGCCTCATCCGTGAAAAACGTTGTGTCAAGGATCCCCTCACCATTGTCCTGCAAGATGGAGAGAAGCTAGTTGCAAACGTTCACACGCGATCGGTGTCTCTCAGTTCATGCACGACCAGAACTTCGTACGGTTACATAGACAGTGACTTCCAGAGAATCTTGTGAGTGGAACCAACTGTCACATGGGCCTGCTGAGTTGGTCGTCTAACGGATTTCTTTGGACTTTGTCGAATCATGTCTTGGACCTCCGTCACCTTCTCTTTGGATGTGGATGGGATGCTTGATTTTCGAGCGTTTGGAGCGTTTTTCGAAACTTGGCGATGAGGTTCATCACAACATCCTCACTCCTGGGAACTTCGCTGCAAATGCAGCTTCGCTTGCTGAGTCGAACTTGTCTTCAAGATACACACTCCACAAGATACACCCTTTGTTCAATCGTCAGCATGATGACATGGGTCACAATGATGTCTCACAAGACGCTGCTCTTCAATCAAACCGGACCTGCGAACAAATACAAAAGCCTAGTTGTAGTATGGTCAAATATGTTAAACAATGGAAAATATTGTATTAATAATTGACAATCATATCAGTCATTACTTAGAACACAAGAACATGGCACTTCCTAGTTAATTTCTGAACACTTCGTATTTAGATGATATCACTGTTGATCTAACAAATACGAGGTATGTCAACAAAGTAAGTTCTGCTTGGTTATATAAAACAAACGTGTACAGACACAGAAAAAAAATTTACTGCACAAAAAGCTACAACTGTCGAACTACTTTTCAACATAGCTTCGGAAATTTTGTAGGCTCTTGTCATAGCATGGCACAACTTTTTGTATGCCTTCTTCATAGAAGGTTGCTGCCTGTGTATGCAACCATGTGGTAACATCTTCTTTCAGCTGAGCCAAATATCGAACGAACAACCGAAAACGAATTGAAACAACGACCGCAAAACATAGACTATCAGAAGAAAAATAAAAAAAATCGCTCGACTGGAAACCGAAGGGTCGCGGCTTGGAAACCCGGTCGAACTTCGGATTTTTTTACAGTCTGCGCTTTAACCCATTCTTCACCTCTCAACGATGTGAGGAGACACGTGGTTGACTGGGGTAGGCTAGGGACACGCAAGTCGCCGAACTGGCGTCCAATTGAAAGACTTGCACCAGGCCAATGAGTCACACGAAATTATTATTATTATACTTGGTTAATTAATTTGTGAACACGAAAATTGAAATACTGATATCGTTAGGAGAGCCACCTGGTATGCAAGATGTATGAGACAGGGGAAATACCCACCGACATCAAGAAGAATATTGTAATTCCAATTCCAAAGAAAGCAAGTGTAGACAAGTGTGAAAATTACAGAACTATCAGTTTAATAAGTCATGGCTGCAAAATACTAACACGAATTATTTCAGACGAATGGAAAAACTTATGGAATCTGACCTCGGGGAAGATCAGTTCGGATTTAGGAGAAATGTAGGAACACGGGAGGCAATACTCACATTACGACTTATCTTAGAAGATAGGCTAAGGAAAGGCAAACCTACATTTTTAGAATTTGTAGATTTGGCGAAAGCTTTTGATAATGTCGACTGGAATACACTCTTCCAATTTCCGGAGGTATCAGGGGTAAAATATAGGGAGCGAAGAGATATAGTCACCTACACAAAAACCAGACAGCGGTTATTGGAGTCGAAAGGCAAGAAAGGGACGCAGAGGTTGGGAAGGGAGTAAGACAGGGTTGTAGCCTTTCCCCAATGTTGTTCAATCTGTACATTGAGCAAGCAGTGAAGGAATGGAAGGAGAAATTTGGAGACGGCATTAAAGTGCAGGGAGAAGAAATAAAAAGTTTACGGTTTGTTCACGACATAGTAATTTTGTCAGAGGCTGCAAAAGATCTGGAAAAGCAATTGAATGGAATGGACAGTGTCTTGGAAGGAAGATTATTTTCATTAACAAGAGTAAAACGAAGGTAATGGAATGTAATATCAGAAAATCAGGTTATGCTGAAGGAATCAGATTAGGGAATGAGGTAATAAAAGTTGTAGATGAGTTTTATTATTTGGGTAGCAAACTAACTTCTGATGGCCGAAGTAGAGAAGATATAAAATGCAGAATGGCTATGGGAAGAAAAGAATTTCTAAAGAAGCGAAACTTGTTAACATCCAATATTAACTTAAATGTTAGGAAGTCCTTTCTTAGGGCATTTGTCTGGAATGTAGCATTGTATGGGAGTGAAACGTGGACGATAAGTAGTTCAGACAAAAAATGATGAAAATTAGATTGGTAGATCACTTAACAAATGATATGGTGCTTAACCGAATTGGGGAGAAAAGGAGTTTGTGGCATATCCTGACTAAGAGAAGGGATAGATTGGTGGGACACATTCTGAGACACCAAGGAATCGTCAACTTAGCATTAGAAGGAAGTGTGTGGCGTAAAAATCGTAGAGGGAGACCGAGGGACGAATACAGTAAGCAGATTCAAAAGGATGTAGGTTGCCGAACGTATTCTCAGATGAAGGTTCTTGCACAAGACAGGGTAGCGTGGAGAGCTGCATCAAACCAGTCTGCGGACTGAAGACCACAACAACAACAACAACTTGGTTAGAGCTCATCAATCACTGATAAATTATTGAATAACAACCTCTAATATTACAGCTCAGCCAAAAAGCACTTATGCAAAGTTCCTTATCATAGTAGGCTTTGATTTACAGATTTGATACTTATACTGTATAAATACATACAGTATAAGTATCAAATCTGTGGTTGGAAAGGGAGTAAGACAGGGTTGTAGTCTTTCTCCATTGTTATTCAAGTTGTACATTGAGTAAGCTATAAAGGAAAGCAAGGAGAAATTTGGAGAAGGAATTAAAGTTCAAGGCGAAGAATTAAAAACATTGCGTTTTGCCGACGTCATAGTAATTCTGTCAGATACAGCAAAGGACCTGGAAGAGCAATTGAACGGAATGGACAGTGTGCTGAAAGGTGCATATAAGATGAATATGAACATGAGCAAAACTAGGGTAATGGAGTGCAGTGTAAGAAAATCAGGTGATGCCGAAGGAATTAGATTAGGTAACGAAGCAATAAAGGAGGTAGATGAGTTTTGTTACTTGGGCAGTAAAATAACAAATGATGGTCGCAGTACAGAGGATATAAAATGCAGAATGGCAATGGGTAGAAAAGCGTTCTTGAAAAAGAGAAATTTGTTAACAGCGAATATTGATCTAAGCCTAAGGAAGTCCTTTCTGAGGGCATATGTATGGAGTGTTGCCTTGTATGGGAGTGAGACATGGACGATAAACAGTGCGGACAGGAAGAGGATAGATGCGTTTGAAATATGGTGCTACAGAAGAATGCTGAAGATTAGGTGGGTGGATCGCGTAACTAATGAGGAGGTACTGAACAGAATTGGGGAGAAAAGAAATTTATGGCATACCTAGACTAAAAGAAGGGATAGATTGGTAGGACACATTCTTATACATCAAGGAATTGTGAATTTAGCATTGGAGGGAAGTGTGTGGGGTAAAAACCACAGAGGAAGACCAAGTGATGGATACAGTAAGCAGATTCAGACAGATGTAGGTTGCCGTTCTTATGTGGAGATGAAGAGGCTTGCTTAGGATAGGGTATTATGGAGAGCTGCATCAAACCAGTCTCCGGACTAAAGACCACAACAACACACTGTATAAATCAATGAAACTAACAATAAAAATAAATTTAAATCATAAAAAATCTTCTCTTTTATGAATCATTCTATAATTATCAGTACAACGTGCAAATAATAAAGTGCATGAATCATCTGAAAGAATTATTCAGTACAAAAATCTGTCAGAGAAAAAACGCTCGAAGACATTATACTGTAACAGAAAAACATTACTTGAAAACTGCGGAAACCCGAAACGACATTCGTCGTCATTGAATAACACCTATTAAAAATAATATTGCAATAAAAAAAAAAAAGGAACGGTAACATCAGACTTATAGATATGAAAACATCTGCCTCCTTTTACCTCCTTTAATGGCTACGTAAACACTGGATTTTCTTTTTGTGCGCATCTACGAAAAAGTGCAATTCGAATTATAAAAATTTCTTTGGCCTCGTATAATTAACATGAAAATCGGTATTTCAGTTCTCGCGATCACAAATTAATGTAGCGATGTGTGATAAAAAATGAAGATTCTACAGTATATGTTTTAGTCTCTGTCCTAAATTAAAACTACTGTATCAGTGAAGTTATGAAAATTATGGTTGGCTTAGCAACACAAATTTAGTATATGGTGGGAGGTTGAGATGGGTGTCAGGTGGCTAGGGGTGATATAGGGAGGGGGGGATTGAGCATAGCCCAGAGCCGGTTCTGTATTTCTGCCTATTTCGCTCTGAATGTGAATACTGCACTGTGATACTCTCGCCTGCAGCAGACACTTGAGTGAGGCTTGACTTTCTTCGCTGCCGTGGGCCAGCCTTGCCTTCCAGACGTTGCACCACAGACGGGCGCCGTCCGCTACCAACGAAAACATGTTTCCACACCGCTCAGCAACAGCTCGAGGGCCAATCACGAACTCACGTTCTCAGCTCCTCTTGAAAGAATTACATCCAGCGAAAACGACGTTAAAGACCACAACAAACCAGATAAAAAGCAAACATACCTTTTAATTTTTCATGTTTCAACATTAGTTTATACGTAAACTAAACACGTAAGGAGATACGTATTTTTAATAATAAAATGTTTGTTTTTGTCAGTACATTTTAATTTCCCAAAAGAAATGAACGATAAGTTTCAACAGAGAATTATCGTTCGGGGGAAACGAAAAGAACTCCTTTAAGGTTTACTGATGACGTACTTATAACAGTATGAATGAAGTATTTAAAAGATCGATTGGAAGAATAGACAGACTTCTTCATAGAGTTTGTAAGACGAACGTCAAGAAAAATAAAACGAGGGCAGTGAAATTTAGTAGAATTATAAATCAGGCCATACTGAGTGAATTAGATTAGAAAATGAGAGGTTGAAAGTAGCAAGCTTGTAAGATTGTTTACCATTCAGGGAGCATAAAGGCCACTACGGAGAAATAATGATAGGAAATACTGACAAGACAACAGCAAGAAATACTTCTTTGAAAAAGAGAAATACACTCTAACGAGGAGACCACAAGGGTATCGTATTTTTGCTGGCGCAGCGACTCAATGCGTTCGGTGAGGGGGGCCTGATGTTCTCTCTGATAAAATAACTGCGCCAACAACTCAAAGATCACAATAGAAAAAGCGCTATAACACGGCCGCAAGGAACTCGTCTACATTGTAGATTGTCAAACAAATAACACTAAGGTCGGTGGCTCGAATCCGGCAATATTATCCCTTTATCTATACTCAAATGCGATATCATTCTGTCCTTGCCGCTAATTAAAGGTATGCAAATCGTTTTAGTCGTAGAACACTCAGCAGATCCATATCTATCATTGGAGCGTTTAAACACTAACACCAGTTGATTCGGAAGAAAGTTAGCGGTGCACATTCAACGTGACTTTCGTTTTGTCCTACGTTTTTTGTCATTCCAGCAATCATATCTACGGTTCTAATTAAGGTACATAGTTATTTTTGGTCGGAGAACACTCATCGGATCAAGATGTTTCATTTTAGCTTTTTAACACTCTAGCTGGTTGATTCTAAAGAACTCTTTGAGTGCACATTCAACTTGGCTCTATTTTTGTTCAACATCATTCTATGCTGAGAAGATGCAATCTGTTTCTCTCTCATAAATGTTGAGTTATAACTTGCAGCTAAAACTCAACGCAGAGGAAATATTATTTTGAAAGTAACTACACTGTGAAACTATCACCACTATTATCTTCAAACGCAAATATATACATTCACGTATTTACACTCTACGTTATCACTTTACGTCATTTATCATCAACGGCGCGAAGTATTCGCACGGGTCATCTAGTCTTTCATTAAATTTTGTTAGTAACGATTGTTTCAATTAAAAAAAAACCCCTCACACATCGGTCGATACTGAAAATCAGACAACTTTTATTTGGACTCTGGTCCCCCCAGGGGGCTCACTATTCTTTTGTGAGTACGTGCATGGCGAGCACGAGTCCCCGAGCTAATGCAGTCTTTCTTTCTTCTTTACTTCTCGGGCTGCATTTCCTCCCCCTCCCCTCTTTTCCAATCCTCACTCCTTGTCTTCCCCATCGGAGGACTGATAACCCTAGCAGTTTAATCTCCCTATCCCAACCAAACAACCCAACCCCAACTGTAATTTTTCGTCCAGCTAACGAAGGATATATACAGTAATGAGTTCATTGATTTGACATTTTCATTAATCTGTTACCAATTTTATTCCACTTCGACTTTTTTATAAGTAGAATGGTCTTTGAAAAAGACGTTTTTGTCGTGGATAACGCGTACCTTATTCTTCTGAGTAGTTTTCCTATAACTGCAGTCTGCCTAAACTGTATGTAACTTGCTCTTCTCATAACACGATTCTACAATCATGTGTTAAATTAACTACTACGAAAGTATTAGTTCAAATACAAAGCATGTTTCATCCAACTGATAAAGCTTACAAAGTTACTTTCGTGACATCATAGTAGTGCAATACAGAATCGTTTCGACGTGAGGTGAAGCAATATAGCGGCGTTAGGCTTGAGTCAAAGAAGCAAGACTGCCAGTCTAGTAAAATATGTCTATGGTGTGCCCCTATCTCTATCGTGTTATGGTTTGAAACCAACATCTAAATTTGCCCTGAGTCATGTGACTGAGTTTTTGTCACTATGAGCAAAACTTTTTTTCAATTAAAAGTGAAATTAAGTATTGATTTTAACAATAAAACGACTTCTGGTATTCCTATTAATATGTAATAGGCAAGGTAAATAATTTCTCCATATTACTAATATTAATGCGGTGGTTATCGTTTTACTTGTGACCAGATTACAAGTTTCGTCAGTTATTTTTACAAGCAACAGAATTACAAATCATAAGTGTGTTGCGCTTCGAAATCTTTTACTTTTTGCAATTGATGAATGTTATTATCGATGCGATGATTATTCAAGCTGCTCTTCACCGAGTTTATATGTCAGCAAGTACTTCATTTCTGGTGAAAATATGTTTTCAATAATATTATACAAAGTTAAAAATACACACAAATTAAATGTTCTACATGTAGAATCACTTCTTGTCGTGTACATCGATGAAGTTTCCCCACCAAATAATTATTTAATGTAAACAGCGAATATTTTGCAAGTTTTAAGTTATGGCGTCACCGTCTGTGGCAAAAGTCTTATAATATAAACGATTGTATTGCGTTAAAATCGGACATTATGGATGCAAACTGCAACTCTCAGATGCATTATTTTCTCATTACTTTTAATGATGAAAACCGTTTCCTGCCGCAAGTCACGTGACGAACTTACTAATGCATACATTTTGTTACTCGCATCTACCGTATTGCTACCAATTCTGTAACGAAAACCAATACGGAGAATGCATACATTCTCTGATACTATTTATTATGAGATGAGTAAATTATATCGACATCTGTGACGAACTTTAGGTGCGTATTGGGTAGCTCTACGTTTTTAGATGGATCTTTTGGATTATACTTCTTGGCAAATGTTTCTAGGTTAATCCTCGATAATCTGACCGTCCGCTTTTAATGAAAAGTTTTCAGTTTAATGTTATTTGTCTTTATCTTGTCTACTATAAAAATTTGGTAACAGTACTCAAAAGTTATCGTCGGTACATTTTCATTGATGACGGTACTATCTTAATTGTTAATGTCACATAATAAAGTATAACAGTCCCGCTGCTCGCAATTGTAGTGCTACTACTATGATAGGTCACACTGGCATTAGTCACGAAATATTCCAATTGTTTTTGATATCCCAAGCCTCTAAGTAAAGTGCCAGGAACAGTACTTAAAATAGAGGTCGCGGGTGGGTATCGCTAATATTGATCAATTTGTGTGACCATTGTATTTTAATAACGTGGGACATGGATTGTAGTGATCCTTTCCTCAGTAGTGAAATTGCCTCAAAAAGAGTCGTACAGTATCTACGTGGCAAATTTAAATTTTGGCGTGATATTAACAATAACAGTTAAAAAATTTTCACGGTTGTAAAGACAGTGCAGCGGCCGTATTTCTGGGTGCCACTCGTAATGAGAGTAGCGCCGCATTTGTACCGAGTACTGTTTCTTTTAGTAACGAATCAGGATCTTTTCGTTACTCTCAAGCTCGCGCGCAGTGTATGTTATGTTTGGTCTATGGGAACCAGCATTGTCATGGAGCAGCATAACTCCTGTGGTAAGCAATCCACGCCTCTTGTTCTGGATGGCACGTTCTCCGACCAGCGTTTTGGCAACGACGAACAACTGAAGACGACTGTCACACGTTGATTCTGTTCACAGGCGGCAGACTTCCACGGCTCAGGAGAAAAATAAGATGTACCCACGATATGAGGAGGCTTTTAATTCTATTGGTGACTATGTCTAAAAATAGCTCAGACGTTGCTGTACCGGTTGGCAATAAAGTTTTTCATGTGACTGTTGTTATTGTTGTCTTCAGTCCGCAGACTGGTTAGATGCAGCTCTCCAGCTACCCTGTCCTGTGCAAGTCTCTTCATCTGAGAATACGTTCGCCAACATACATCCTCTCCAATTCTACAAACGATAAAAACGTAGGTTTTTCCTTTCCGTAGCCTATTTTCTAAGATAATTCGTGAAGTGAGTATTGCCTTCCATGTTCCTACATTTATCCTAAATCCAAACTGATCTTCCCCAAAGTCGGATTCCACAAGTTTTTCGATTTAAACAATTCGTGCTAGTATTTTGCAACCATGACTTAAGGTAAAGCAGTCAACAATCCGAAGATTGGTTTGAACACCACAGTGCTTTACTAGGCATGGTCCTGTTTGGAGGTGGTATGCCGTTGCCTTCCTCCGACCTTGAACTGACTTACCCAGCCAGTTATAGGGGGACCTACAGTTTAACGTGGGTTCCGAACCACGGTGCTACTCGGTATTTTTCACATGAGCTATACCGTTAGAGGTGAAAGAAGTGGAAAGTGACAGATAAAAATCCTAGGACCCGGCGGGGATCGAACCCGCGACCTTTGGATTTGTAGTCTGACACTTTACCACTGTGCAACCGAGGCTTATTAAATTGATAATTCTGTAATTTTCACATTTGCTTTCTTTGGGATTGGAATTACAATATTCTTCTTGAAGTCAGAGGGTATTTCCCCTGTCTCATACATCTTGTAAACCAGGTGGAACAATTTTTTCGTGACTGGTTCTCCTAACGATATCAGCAGTTCAGACGGAATATCATCTACTTTAAAGGCTTTGTTTCGACTCAAATCCTTCAGCACTGCGTCAAATTTCTCTAGCAGTATCATATCTCGTATCTCATCTTCCTCTACTTCGTCTTCCATTTCTAGAATACTGCCTTTAAGTTTATTTCTTCTGCATAGGTCCTCTATATATTCCTTCCACAGTTCAGCTTTCCCCTCTTTGCTTAATACTGATTTTCCGTCTGAGCTCTTGATATTCATACAGCTGCTTTTCTTGTCCCCAAATATCTCTTATTTTCCTGTAGTCGGTATCTAACTTTCCTCTTGTAATACGTTTTTGTACGGTTCTGCATTTGTCCTCTAGCCACTTCTGCTTAGACAGTCTGCATTTCCTATCAGTCTCATTTTTCAGACTTTTGTACATCCTTTTGCCTGCTTCGCTTACTAAATTTTTATATTTTCTCCTCTCATCAGTTAAATTCAATATATCCTGTGTTATCCAGGGATTTCTATTAGGCCTTGTCCTTCTGCCTATATGACCCTATCTCTCAAAGCTACTCATTCTTCTTCTACTGCATTACTTTCCCGCCTAATGCTTCCCCTGAAACTCCGAACCACCTCTGGTTCCTTCAATTTGTCCAGGTTCCAACTCCTATCTTTTCTACCTTTCTGCAGTCCCTTAATTTTTAATCTGTTATGCCTTATTTTTCTAAATAAGGAAACTTGCTTTCTGGATGCGACTTGTACTTATATGTTAACGCATGTCAGCAGCTGTTCTTGTTTGGAGTTCTTGACAACTTACTTCGTCTTGGCACTTATGTCGCCTGTCCTTGCTGCACACATCGAGTTATTCTCTGCAGACGGAGACATTTTTTCAGAAAGCAGACAGGGACACTGACTCACTGCCACACGACGCGGCCAGCAGAAACAATGGAAGGGTGAATCGTCAGCGAGGCCGCACGTCAGCAGCGGGTGACATTGGCCCACTTCTTACTAACCCTTTAGCTGAGCCATCCAGAAAGCAAGTGCAAAACCCTTGCGCGGCTGCAAGAAACGGACTTTCCCGCGGTAGATTTCTTTCGCTTTTAGTTTTTTACTAGTAGATAGCATTGTGATTTCTGCAAATTGAAGGTAAAATTTTATGGCCTTTTCCATTCTCGCAATCAAGGCAATATTTCTGGTAGGGCTGTGAGAGTAACGGAAAGATCCGTATTTTTCGTTAGTAAGAGAAACAGTACTCGTTACAAACGTATCGTTACTCGTTACTCTCGTTACCAGGGCCACCCAGAAATACGGCCGCTACACTGATTTTGAAACCGTGAAAATTTTTTAGCTGTTACTATTAATCATAATTTAATATTTAAATATAAATTTGCCACGTAGATTAGGGATGGGAATAGTTTTAAAAATATCGATATATATCGCACCGATAGTTATAAAAATATCGATTTTATCGAAATAAGGTTATCGATATTTCGATATGCCGGTGAAATCTTTACATAGAATACTAAATTAATAATTTTAATCAAAGCACAGAAATTATCAACATACAATTAAAAATTGACAAATATTTCATAATTTTAAACATTAACCAATAAAGAAAGCACAATGTATAATCAATAAAAGAAACACAATGTATAGTTAGATATTTATTTGAAAAAAAAATTAATTGAGCCAGTAGTCATCAGTAATAGATATTAGGGGAGCTCTTTGCTTTATATGTTCACCAGTTATTCTACTTCTGTTGTCTTGCACCACTAAATTGATCAATGAAGCCAATATTTAAGAGGAAACAGAGAGGCTTGGCATATCAGGTACTTCTGCGCAATGTCTAGTAAAATGGATGTAAAGTGTCGAGAACTTCAGAAGATCATTGTTACGCTCTAAATATGGTTGATCAAGATACTGCTTCAGCTCATTTGGTACAGAATCATGGCTTGAAATCTGCTGTGAAACTGCACTTTGGGGCAACAGTTTTTCATGCCGCGACCAGTTTTTACAGTCAATTTATTGGTAATAATAGCACACATAATTTCGATCTGACACAAGACAGAGAAGGTGCAGTAAAATATGCAGCATTTACAATTTCTGCTACTCTAGTTTCATTACAAGAACGTACTAATTTCAAAGTGCTAGTACACTAGAGTCATTAAAAGAGCAGAACATCAGATTGCTGACACGGTATCATAAATTGACGGCATACACAGTCACAGTACATCTTTTAAAATGAAAAACAAAACAAGAATAATAATGAGGTTTGATTCCATATCCAGGATGATGCTCAACGACCACACAATGATGAATACACCAGATGTATTGAGCAGCATTGGCCGTTAATGTTATATTTAAAACAAAAGATCGATTTCAATCACATAGTGACCATCTTCAGTGTCCTTCAAACAAGCATTCTGAATGCTTGTTTGAAGGACACTGAAGATGGTCACTATGTGATTGAAATCGAGCTGTTGTTTTAAATAAAACATTAACGGCCAATGCTACTCAATACATCTGAGACTTCTTTCTGGAATTGTTCACTTTTCTTTGCTGAAGATTACGTATGGTACCGTAATATATCCCAAAACTAGCCGCCACCTACTTTGAGGCGTTGTGTCACGAGCATAATCGACACTTGGACTCGTAAGAAGAAAAATTTGTAATGACTCTGCATTTTTACATCCTCTTCGCCAACTACCTAAATGAACGCGTCTTTATGTCATTAGTTGGCTAGTGTGTCTTAGCCTTCCTTTCGTTCAGTTGCCTTACTGTGAATATGATCGTAGTCGTCAGAGAATCAACGTCAGAAATGAATGGGGTGAGTTGTCTCAGGAATGAGATAATTGTGATATGTAGACCTATTCTAAACAAGAAATAGCATGCTTATCGTAAATGAAAAGACAGCATTTTCCATAAAAAGTCAGGGCAGTTAACTTTGCAGTTGTCTGTCACGTCTAGAACAGGGGGAAGTCTACATTCTGACCCTTACTAAACCAGTCTAATGTTTTGCTGAAACAACATTTTCTATCTGGTACCCTTTTTTAGTAAAGAATATTCACACTGACGAAGCCAATTGTCTGGAAGACATACCAAAAGGCTATTAAAGAACCTAATCTAATTTTTAAAAAAGGTGGCTTTTACAAATATCAGTATTCAGTTTTGAATACCGATATATCCGAAAATAAAATATCGTCAATAAATACGGATAAATTTCCCAAAAAATATCGACATTTCGATATATCGATATTAATTTGCCCATTCGTAACACTTCGATACACTTCTGGTCATTAAAATTGCTGCACCATGAAGATGACGAGCTACAGACGCGAAATTTAACCTACAGGAAGAATACGCTGTGATATGCAAATGATTAGCTTTTCAGAGCATTCATACAAGTTTGGCGCCGGTGGCGACACCTACAACGTGCAGACATGAGGAAAGTTTCCAACCGATTTCTCATACACAAACAGCAGTTGAGCGGCGTTGCCAGGTAAAACGTTGTTGTAATGCCTTGTGTAAGGAGGAGAAACGCGTACCATCACGTTTCCGAAATTTGATACTCGCCTATCGCGATTGCGATTTATCGTATCGCGACATTGCTGCTCGCGTTGGTCGCGATCCAATGACTGTAAGCAGAATATGGAATCGGTGGGTTCAGGAAGGCAATACGGAACGCCGTGCTGGATCCCGACAGTCTCGTATCACTATCAGTCGCGATGAGAGGCATTTTATCCGCATGGCTGTAACGGATCGTGCAGCCACGTCTCGATCCCTGAGTCAACAGATGGGGACGTTTGCAAGACAACAACCATCTGCACGAACAGTTTGACGACGTTTGCAGCAGTATGGACTATCAGCTCGGAGACCATGGCTGTGGTTACCCTTGATGCAGAATCACAGACAGGAGCGCCTGCGATGGTGTACGCAACGACGAACATGGGTTCACGAATGGCAAAACGTCATTTTTTCGGATGAATCCAAGTTTTTTTTACAACATCATGATGATCGCTTCCGTGTTTGGCGACATCGCGGAGAACGCTCGTTGGAAGCGTGTATTCGTCATCGCCATACTGGCGTATCACCAGGCGTGATGGTATGGGGTGCCATTGGTTACACGTCTCTGTCACTTGTTCGCATCGACTGTACTTTGAACAATTTCCGTTACATTTCAGATGTATTACGACCCGTGGCTCTACCCTTCCTTCGATCTCTGCGAAACCCTACATTTTAGCAGGATAATGCACGACCGCATGTTGCAGGTCCTTTAGGGCCCTTCTGGATGTTCGACTGCTGCCCTGGCCAGCACATTCTCCAGATCTCTCACCAACTGAAAACGTCTGGTCAATGGTGGCCGAGCGACTGGCTCGTCACAATACGCCAGTCACTACTCTTGATGAACTGTGGTATCGTGTTGAAGCTGCATTGGCATCTGTACGACAAGCAAGCTCTGTTTGACTCAATGCCCAGGCGTAATGAAGGCCGTTATTACGGCCAGAGGTGGTTGTTCTGGGTACTGATTTATCAGGGTCTATGCACCCAAATTGCGAGAAAATGTAATCACATGTCAGTTCTAGTATAATATATTTGTCCAATGAATACCCGTTTATCATCTGCATTTCTTCTTGGTGTAGCAATTTTAATGGCCAGTAGTGTATTCCTAGCCATCGTTACTCTTTAAAGCTCTTTCCTTCACTGACACTAGCTAGTGATTTACAGTACTTGTTGTAATTATTCAAAACCAAACTCAATTCTGAAATTTTCTTGTAATGTGAACTACATAGAATAATAAATATTTCTGCTACAGAAAATAAATTTAAGAAGTAGTTAAAATTAAATAATTAGTACCGTGAAAATTAACGACCAATAAATGAATAACGAATGTTCACTCAAGATTTGCTTTTCCTATCCTTACTGCAAATATGAACACTTCGTAGCTCCTACATCCTCTGGGCCTGACCTGTCGTGAAATAAATATGACTGACTTAAGTATGGAAATGTCACCAAAAATGCGTGATGTCTTTGAATGTAAAGCATTGTCACGGTCATGGGCCGATCTCCTCCATGATACTTTCGTGCTTATTGAATGAACTTGTAACGAAACGTACTGCTCCTAAACTGAGATGAATTTCACCTCATGCAAGACACCTTTTTTGTTTTATTTTTATGAGCCAAACATTCTTCGGCACTTTTTGTGCCACCTGCTGTGATTTTTTTTCCTTTAATTTCTGAAATTCTTTACGTTTTAGTTTTTTTGGGTTGTATAGGCATTTGGATAAATTGTTTACAATTGAAAATTACGTTCAGTATATTAGACTACATTCTTTTGCATGCCTACATGAAGTTATTGGTAGGGTGGACATGTTGTTTGATTAAGTAACATCTTGTTTTACAGCTTGTCATCTGCAATAACAAAACGCTTTGATTACCAAAATGAATAAATTTATATTTTGCCTGCATATTATCGTGAAATATAAACATATGTGACTATTTAGTTTCTTAATTTTGAGCTGTGGTGTTGTTCTCTGCCGGCCGCAGTGGCCGAGGAGACTGAGGCGCTCCAGTCACGGTCTGCACGGCCACTACGGTCGGGGGTTCGAATCCCCCCTCGGGCATGGATATTTGTGCCGTCCTAGTTCGTAAGTAGTTCATAAGTAGTTTGTAAGTTTAGGGACTGATGACCCCGTAGTTAAGTCCCATAAACTTTACAAACATTGTTGTTCTCTCTTGTTTGTGTCGTGTAATCACGTATCTACATCTACATCTACATACATACTCCGCAATTCACCGTAAGGTGCGTGGCGGAGGGTACACCGTACCACTACTAGGCATTTCCTTTCCTATTCCACTCCCAAATTGAACGAGGAAAAAAAGAATGCCTATATGCCTCCGTACGAGCCCTAATTTCTCTTATCTTGTCTTTGTGATCTTTACGCGAAATGTAAGTAGGCGGCAGCAAGATCGTACTACACTCAACTTCAAATTCCGGCCCTCTAAATTTACTTAACAGAAATTCACGAAAAGAACGTCGTCTTTCTTCCAGCGATCCCCAATTGAGTTGCCGGAGCATTTCCGAGACACTCGCGCATTGGTCGAACCTACCGGTAACAAATCTAGCTGCTCGCCTCTGAACCGCCTCTATGTCTTCCTTCAAACCGATCTGCTGCGGGTCCCAAATACTTGAGCAATACTCAAGACGTGGTCGTACAAGCGTTTTATACGCGGTCTCCTTTACAGGTGAAGTACATCTTCCCAAAATTCTCCAAATAAACCGAAGTCGGCTGTCTGCCTTACTCACAACTGTCCTTACATGCTCGTTCCATTTCATATCGCTCTGCAATGTTACGCCTAGATATTTGAACGACGCGACCGCATCAAGAAGCTTACTACTGATGCTGTATTCGAACATTATAGGATTGTTTTTTCTACTCATGCGCATCACCTTACATTTTTCTACATTGAGAGCTAGCTGCCATTCTTCGCACCAACTAGAAATTTTGTCTAAGTCAAACTGTATGCTATTACAGTCAGTTACAGACGACACCCTCCCATACACCACAGCATCATCAGCAAACAGCCGCAAATTACAACTTACTCTGTCCATCAGATCATTTATATAGATAGAAAATAATAGCGGTCCTATCACACTCCCCTGGGGCACGCCTGACGATACACTCGTCTCTGATGAGCACTCGCCGTCGAGAACAACGTACTGCGTTCTATTACTTAGGAAGTCTTCCAGCCAGTCACAAATCTGTGAACCTATTCCATAAGCTCGTATCTTCGTTAGCAGTCTGCAGTGTGGCACCGTGTCGAACGCCTTTTTGAAGTCGAGAAAAACACAATCCGTCTGTTGCCCTTCGTCCATGGCTCGCAAGATGTCATGTGAGAAAAGGGCAAGCTGAGTTTCGCATGAACGATGTTTCCTAAACCCGTGCTGATTCATGGAAAGAAGTTTTTCCGTTTCAAGGAAATTTACTATATTCGAACTGAGAATATGCTCAAAAATTCTACATGAAACCGATGTCAACGATATTGGCCTGTAATTGTATGGGTCAGTTCTCTTTCCTTTCTTATACACTGGAGTCACCTGCGCTTTTTTCCAATCACTAGGAACTTTGCGCTGAATTAAAGATTCGCTATAAATGCAAGCTAAGTAGGGGGCCAATGCCGCAGAATAGTCTTTGTAAAACCGAACTGGTATTCCATCCGGACCAGCAGACTTTTTCGTATTTAGCTCTCTCAGCTGCTTCTCTACACCGGAAATACCTATTGCTATGTCCCCCATTTCGGAATTAGTACGTTGATCAAATGATGGTATATTTGTGCGGTCCTCCTGCGTGAAAGATTTCTTAAAGGTTAAATTTAGAACTTCAGCTTTCCGTTTGCTTTCTTCTATTACTGCCCCGGAATGATCAACTAGTGACTGGACAGTGGGCTTTGACCCGCTTATCGATTTTACATAGGACCAGAATTTTTTCGGGTTCTCGGAAAGATCTTTTGCTAAGGTATGGCTGTGATAATTATTGTATGCTTCACGCATCTATCTTTTTATAGACGCACGAATCTCTACTACCTTTTGCCTGTCATCATTTGCGTGTTCTTTTTTGAATCGAGAGTGCAACAGCCTTTGCTTTCTCAGCAGCTTTCTAACATTATTATTATACCACGGTGGATCTTTTCCATCCTTAATCGTCTTTACTGGCACATATTTCTCTAACCCTTCATTAACAATGCATTTAAATTTAGTCCACAATTCCTCTACATCCATAGTCCCAGAATTAAACGATGCCCATTCATTTTCTAAGTGCGATCGTAACATTAGCTTGTCGGCTTTTCCCAACAAAAACACGCTCCTAGCCTTCTTGACTGGTTTATGAACTTTGGTCGTCACCATCGACGCTATGACGATATCATGATCACTAATTCCTGTCTCTACACAGACATCGTTAATGAGGTCAGGCCTGTTTGTGGCTATAAGGTCTAGAATATTTCCATTGCGCGTGGGTTGCCGGTTTAACTGCTCAAGACAGTTTTCGGAGAATGTGTCCAAAAGTAGCTCGCAAGACTGCTTGTCTGTACCGCCTGAAATGTAACTAGCGAGGTCCCAATCTATACTCTTAAGGTTGAAGTCACCTCCGACTAATATTGCATGGCCCGGATACCTATGCACTACCTGGTCTAGACTTTCCTTGAATGATTCTGAAACTGCTACAGCAGCACTGGGGGGCCGGTAAAAACACCGAACTATTAACTTTACTTCTTTTAGACCTGTTATGCGTGCCCAGATAACTTCACAGTTACTTTCAACCTCGATCTCAGTAGAAACAATATCTTTGTCCACGGCGATGAACACTCCTCCTCCAGTTGTATCAGATCTATCTTTCCGATATACATTCCACGCTTCGCTAAATATTTCTGAACGTGCCACATCATCATTTAGCCAGCTTTCGGTGCCTAAAACTATCTGAGCGCAATAACTTCCGTGCAGCGCTGCAAATTCGGGAACTTTGTTTCTAATACTCTGTAAGTTCGCGGCTAATATTTTTATGTTCGAATTTTTGTTCCGAACGTGGCCTGAATTCGCTGTTTGAATGCTGACAGGCGAGTGCTTATCAGAGTTAGCGCCTAGCCTAAAAAAAACCCATGTGCACTCCACAAGTACTCTGCTACCCGAGTAGCCGCTTCCTTAGTGTAGTGCACCCCTGATCTATCTAGGGGCACCCTACAATTCCCCACCCGATAACGCAGATCCAGAAATCTGCAGCCATGACTGTCACAGAGTCGGCGAAGCCTCTGGTTCAGACCCTCCACTCGGCTCCAAACCAAAGGACCCCGATCAACCCTGGGAACAATTTACAAATCGACAGCTCTGCTTGCACCCCGCGTGCGAAGGCAGCAGGCTTCACCAATTCCGCCAGCCGCTCGTAGGACCTGAGGATGTCCTCAGAACCCAAGCGACAAGCGTCATTGGTGCCGACTTGAGCCACGACTTGCAGTCGACTGCACCCCGCACCCTCGATAGCCGCCGGCAAGGCCGCCTCCACATCTCGGATGAGGCCCCCCGGCAAACACACCGAGTGCACGTTGGAATTCCTTCCAGATCTGGACGCTATCTGCCTAAGGGGCTCCATCACGCGCCTGACATTGGAGCTCCCAATAACTAATAATCCCCTCCCCTCGTGCACCTGCTCGGACCCTGCTGAAGGAGTGGCCACACTTTCACTCACAGGACGAACGGGCGCGGACGGACGTCCAGCCTCCACATTGGCCTTCCGCCTCGAGCGACGCGAACGCCTTACAACCCGCCACTCCCCTTGCGGAGAAGGCGGCTCGACGACGTCCGGTATACCTGAAGGTGCCTCGGTAGCAGGGACAGAGAGCGAAGCGTGAGACATCTGAGGTGTCCCACTCGACGCACCAGACTCCCTACCATCGCTGCACCCCGAGACAGCAGCCTGAAGACGGCTGACCGTAGCCAACAGCACGCTCAGCTGTTCGCGAACCGCGGCCAACTCCTCCTGCGTCCGCACACAGCAGGCACACATCCTATCCATCCTATCGATACAATTAACAGCAATTAACAACTTTAAAGAAGTCTAGTACTATAATGAAGGCGGCTGGCTGCTGACTTAACTGTGGTCAGTGGTAACTACACTGTCGAATCAACAAAAGTGAGTCCGGCAGCTTTAGCGCTGTTAACGCCGCGACACTGGTGTCAGCTGGCACTGGACTGACTGATAACGAACTTTAGTAACGGTCTCTGACTTGTTTTGAAATACACCGGTCAAAGACGAAGACTAAACACAACGGTATTTATCAAATACGATAGAATAAACTATTAAAACAGTAGTACAAACGAAATCTGCAAGTACGCAGGAGTAAACCTCTTAAAACAGTACTACCGAAAATGAACTAGACTGGCAAATTAAATTTGACACAAATTAAATTCAGATACTTAGCGCTGTAACGATGTGGCACTGGTGGCAGCTGGCACTGGACTGACTGGTGTTACTCCTGGAATTTTTGCACTTTTTGTTTGAAACTGGTTATGTCGCCGTTTGTCGTGTTGCGGTTGCTGTATCGTGTCTGTTATGTGCCGCCCGATTTTGATTGGTTTTCACACTTGCGATGTTTTGTGTGAGAGTGAGTGTGTTTGTGCGTTCCTGTCTTTGTTTTGTGTGTGTATGTGTGTGTGTGGGGGGGGGGGGGGAGATATCTATTGGGTAAGTGTGCATGTGTGTTTGAGAAAGAAATATTGGGGGAGGGGGGGTTATCAGTTGTGTTGAAGGGGTGGGAATAATGTGTATAGTTATTTTATGGCGTGAAAGAGAGATTTGTCACAGTAAGTTGTTTCTTATTTTGCACTATTGCTTTCTGGATGTGGTAGTTTTCTTCTGTTGTTAATTTTTGGAAAAGCTATTACTGGTTTTGAGAATTTTTAGGGTAATTTATATGTTTGTTGAGGTATGATTATGCTTTATTAAGTGTTGATCTAATGTTAAATGAGAGCTACTACTTTTCAGTACTAAGAGGTGTTCCGTAAAACCTGTTTTGAAGTTTCTCCATATCTGACCCACTCTCTTCTCTGTATCTTCTCCATCAATACTATCTGGTATGGATCTTACACTGACAAGCAATAATTAACATGGCGAAATGCTTCTCTTACCACACCAATTTACTATTTTATGTCTTTCCCTTTCCACATCAATTTTTTTCAGAATCGTGAGGCACAATGTCCTCGATGACATTGTTTTGGTCGTCCCAGCCTTGTTACGCGCAAATTATTATCGTTGAATAGTTCACTTGGTTCAGCCGTGATTAAATTTCTGTATAGCCTCTCGAACTAAATATTATATCGCGACGTGACGTAGATCTTAAATAATACAAGGGTTTCTACAGCGACTCACTCAGCTGCTTAGCAGTAGTTTGACAGGAGGTGACTGGCGAGTAATCTTAACGTATCGTCTCCAATCAGCAGCATTTACAACTACGTTACATGCTCTAGGAACACGGCGCAACAGTGACAGTCAACAAACTTAATGTGTTCCGCCAGTTTTTAACACCTCCGAATAAAGGCGTCAAATCGACTACTCCTTCTTACTGACGCATAACATAAATTCTCACAGGCAGATCTTCAACAGAGCAGTTATATTACGGGTAATTTACTGAATAATATAAATTGTTTCTTAAAGTATGTATGAAACGCTATATGTTAAGTCAGGGGAGCATGACAGAGAAATCCGAATTAGAGAAGAAGTACATTCTCCTACGAAGTGTCAATAACACATGTTCTGCATATTTGTTCATATATACATTTCTCGACAAATCGCATGGCACCGCGCTGTTTTGAGATACAAAATGTCGTAACAAATAATGCAATTAAAGACTTTTTGAAACGATTACAGACGAATTTCGAATATGAAGCTGTATTTTTGATAGACAAGTATTTCGTCTATTAATTGATAGGTGTCTTATAATCGATATTGCATCCGATTTTCAATTTTTATTTCAGCTTATGAATAACGGAATTACATGAGAGATGAGCAGTCTCCGTACCAACCCAGTCTTATCCTCAAAATTTTCTTTGCCTTTCGTCTCCTAGGACTGAAGCGATGGATCACAGGAATGCGACCTGCTAATATATTGGTTGAACTCTCTGGTAACTTTGGCGATCAACAATAGTGTGCGAAATTTGCCTTGCAACTGAGTTATTTAATACAGTGTTTCAGTTCAGTAATTTGTAGCAGAATCTGTGCATGACCTTTTCCGCCATTTAGTACATTATGCTCTGACTCCAAGAATTAATTATTCAGTTTAAGAAGACTTCCGGAGCAATCGAAGTTGTGTATGACTTCGAACTGACATTTACTCGTGTACAGCAGCTACCAATCTTAGTCTTCAATATTACGTGCAAAGAATATGATCGTTAAACTCATCAATACACTTAAAATACTTGAGCTTTACTAACTGCGTATTATAACTACCAAACATTTCCTAAAGTACTGCTTTCGAGTTTCTTTTTAGATGAGAAAGAATGGAGTAAATTTATTTATTGTGAAAAATTCCAAAATTCGGAAGACTGAACATATATATATGGAATTGTTAATGATTATGGTATTTGGTACTCTTATTTTTCAGTAGCAAAATTATTTATTGCGGCTCGAGTGCGGTTTTTTGTCTTTTGGATTGTCTAATACAGACACATGACACTATTTTTCAACATATGTTCCAAGTGTCTGCAAACAACAGCCGAAACTTACTATTTATCGCTCAGTTCCTCAGCGATAGAAGTAGTTCCTTGGCCATGGAGCCATTTGAGAAACGCTGTGTGAATGTCCTCATCGCTGGAAAAATCTCTTTTCCTATCCTTTCCTTCCAGATGATCTCCCCGATTACCAAAGAGATGGGAATCACACGGTGCTAAATCTAGACTTCCCGATCAGCGTACTCATCTGTCACCACGGCTGGCTGTAAGATCGCATATGGTCATTATACTGCCAGAATATCGGAGTGAATCTGTATGCAATGTAAACGTTTTACCCCGCGCTTCAAGTAAGGCGCACGTTTCCTATAACCGCGGCATCTAAATCGCACGTTGGAATGCATTTCTTATTTACACCATAGCACAACTCTTTCCGCAGGAAGTCCGAAACATGTACTCTGTTCAGACAATGTGCCACTGTTGTTGCACAAAGGTCTTAGCTTGGATGGACATACGTGGCTTACATTATGAAGTCAAACGATTAAGCTATTCACAAATCCTAATACGATGTTAACTTACAGTAAAATTTATTTCAGTTTCTTCCTGCAGTTCGGGAATAGCGTGAAGCTGAGATTTAAGCAGCATCCTTAACTCTCGTAACGTATTTTTCGTAACCACGAATGTCAAAGGGGAGTGGGAGTTTCTTTACATGCACCCCAAAAACAGCCGAAAAATGTAAAATTTGTTAATTGTTGTAGATTTATCATAGAACATTCTTTTTAATGATTAACGATGTGTTAGTTTGGTCCAGAACGTGAAGATACATTTTAAACACGCGCAGAAATGCTGACATTTTTAGTAATAGATTTTACGAACATGAGAGCACCATAGATTATCTTTAATTAATGCAACCACTAGGCTCTTAAATATAGTACAAACACAGATTATTAAATATCCCCCCTCGTCAGAAGGTATAATTAAACACTCATCGTAAGGAACACATAAATGACCTCTCTTTGTTTGTCAGTAAATCATTAGAGCAATTGGTTCCAAACTTTCATTTTTGTCAGTTTCGATATCTAGACAAATTTTGCGCATGGTTATGAAATCGGTTGGATGTAAACTGCATGGAAAGTGGAATTAGAAAGGAGGAGAAAGTAACAACTGAAAAAAGACTTTTTTGCTCAACAAGAACACGTAAAAACAATTTATTCTTAATATCAAATGCACGAAAAGCGACGACGAGATACTTAATCATTGGAAACAGTTCTGTAGTGAGACATTTATGGTGGAGGTATTTCGCGTGTGGAACAATACAAATTTTTCATTTGAAAATAATCTAACGGTATTCCACTGTTGGATAATTTGTCAAGTACACATAACAGAGAGAAAATAGATCTACGAGAAGATATGAGAGTACCGGGTGTTCAAAAAGTCAGTATAACTTTGAAAACTTAATAAATCACGGAATAATATAGATAGAGAGGTAAAAATTGACACACATGCTTGGAATGACAAAAATAAGTGCATTGCTAGATGCGTGAAAGATCTCTTGCGCGCGCCGTTTGGAATGACCGTGTGCTCAGCCGCCACTTTTTAGGCCAGTCAAATTAGACATTGAAAACGCAAATCATGATGTAGTTCTAACTTTTTGATATGTTGTTTGGACCAGTTAGAGTAGTATGAAACAAAGTTTGCAGCTTCAAAAACCCTGTGCTTCCCCAGTTATAAGTGAAAAACTCCGAAATTTTCGGACTTTTTTTAGATTTTGCCTTCTAACGCATATACTATGAGTTTTACGATGTTAGTAGTTATTACCATTTTCAAACTACATGGAATATGTAACAATTTAAGCCTAACCGCAGCGTATAAGTCCAATAGTTTTCTAGATATGAAGCGTCAAAAATGAGCTTATTTTTACCAAAAATGAAAATTTTAAGTTTTGCTCTGATTTCGAGCTGAATACTGGGATAACCGTTCATCCTGCGAGAATAATCTTGAGAACTGAAGTTATAGTAAATTTTATTAGCTTTAAAATAAGGACAAGATGAACTCTCTAGAGAGAGTAGTTCTGTTCAAATTGTACAAAAACGGAAAGTCAGGAAACTGAAATTTTTGAAGAAATGATCCTAATCACTAATGACAAATTGTGGGCATGCAAAGAAATAAAAATGTATGCCGCTGTCTTTAAAAAAATGCAATTGTGTAATAAAAAACATACATTTCAATAACTGAAACCTCTCACTGTTTTGGTTTCTTAGAAGGCCCTGGTTGTTCACAGTCGTGTTCTAGGACATAAGGAGGCTCCTGCCGTTCTGCATCCATTCATGGCTGTTCGTCCGAAGACGGGACACCATCGTTATCGACTTCATCCTCGTAGATCAGAGTCGTAGTACGTCGTAGCAAGTGGTACCAGAGCAGTGAGTGCACAAAGCTGAGCTCTGAAGCCCGGCTCTCCGGCAGTTGCACGATCCCATGCATCCCTTCTTGCAATTACATGAGAGCGATCTGAGAAGTTTAGGTGGGGCTGGTTCATATAATGTTGTTACTGGTAATAGACCAACGGAGCTCTTCGACCAGCCCCACTGTGTGGCATCCTTCGCCACTCCCAACCATGTTTGCACTTGGTGATATTTGCGGTAGGGGCAAACGTCCCAGGTCTACCTCCGCATTGGCTGCTGACTTGACGAACAGGCGGAATCGAAGGCCGTGTAGGTTGTCGAAGGATGTGTCCCCTTCATACAGAGCGATAAGGCACTTCTCTCCAACATCAGCTATAGTTTCATGACTAGTATCTGGCAATAGAAACACAGCGGCCAGGTCAATCAGGTACTTGTACCTTTGAAGAACACTCCACAATTTTGTTTTTCCTTGCCAGAAAAGAGCGGAAGTCCGGGGGGCAATTCTATTTCTCGTTGACAGAAGTTGTGCAAAACCGAGTACCACTTGACTCACCTCTATTGTTTTTCTGTAAATAAACATTTCGGACGGTAGAGCCCAAGCCGCAAAGGAGAACGACTAAGTCCACATCCTCCCCAACCACTATCACTTTCTCGTAGGATACGCTTTTATCGAGGGCAGTGCAGGTAATGTCGCGGTCTGCGTCTTCTGTTGCTCTCTTAGTTTCAATGGCCTCGAGTTCAAACGCAGAGCACAGATGGTCAATGATACGTCTTTTGTTTGAGTCGTTGGCTAACACTTTCTCCTGGGGCATTTTGATGATAGTTGAAGAGTCAAATACGATCTCATTGCAAGAATGGGCAGCACAGCGGCGCAATCATTCTGCAGTTTTAGTACTCCTGAGGGCTCCATCATCAGGATCTCCATCAAACACCACTGTGACATTCCTACCAAAGTTGTTTAAAGTGTAGGTAGTGTAGGGAGCAATTATAGCCTTCATCGAGTCGTTTCTGTGCCAGATTGCCTTGTGGAGAAGGTATCCCCCATCGACCACTACAAATGTCCTGGTTCCAAGAGAAATGTTTTGTGAAAGTGGTGCGAAAGCGGCGTAAAAAGTTGACTTCGCTCCCTTACGCATCCCCTCTTTGTTGAACAATGCCAGTGGATAAGGGGCCAGTTCGAACTTAAAATGCTCTTTCAGTTCACAGTCCGACTTTTTTGTGATAGACATCCTTTGGAAAATGGTGAGTGGATTAATGTCGGCACACTTCTTGTGTACTTTAATGGAGTTCGTGATTATCGACAAAGTTACCACTTTATCTTTTCTTTTGAAAGTTACTTTGCCAAACGAGCTGCCAGTTATTTTCTTGACCCCCTTCAATGCCTTTTCCTGAGCTAGGTGGCAATTTATTTCAGCACCTCCCACGATTCCGTTGCTGATGGATAGTATTTCGTCTGTAGATGGAAATGGATGATGGATACTGAATCATTTATTAAGTTTTTCCAAGTCAGCAGTGTCTCGTATCGCCTGTGCTGACTTCATGACAATGTGTTGCTCTGATGTTACAGAAGAAATGTCCCAAAAACGTCCCAGCTCTTCGCACAGGTGTAACATGTACACCATTCTTCCTGTCCACCGCGAAAGCAACTGCTGGATATACCACGGCCGGAGTTAATCCTCCCTGGCTCTTTATTGATCTCATTAGAACCTGTTTGATAGTTAAATCTGTCCACAGCCCTGACCAAAATTTATGAGTTTCATGTAAACATACAATCAAACCTTTCGCTGAATGCCCACAATTTGTTATTAGTGTTTAGGCTCATTTCTTCAAAAATTTCAGTTTCCTGACTTTCTGTTTTTGTACTATTTGAACAGAACTACTTGCTCTAGTGAGTCCATCTTGTGCTCATTTTAAAACTAATAAAATTTACTACAACTTCAATTCTCATGTCTATTCTCGCAGGATGAGCGGTTATGCCATTATCCAGCTCGAAATCAGAGCAAAAATTAAAATTTTCATTTTTGGTAAAAATAAGCTCATTTTTGACGCTTCATATCTAGAAAACTATTGGACGTATAACGCTGCGGTTAGGCTTAAATTGGTACATATTCTATGTGCTTTGGAAATTGTAAAAACTACTAACATCGTAAAACTCATAGTATATGTGTTAGAAGGCAAAATCTAAAAAAGTCCGAAAATTTCGGAGTTTTTCACTTATAACTTGGGAAGCACAGGGTTTTCGAAGCTGCAAACTTGGTTTCATACTACTCTAACAGGTCCTAACAACATATCAAAAAATCAGAACTACATCACGATTTGCATTTTTAGCCCCTTCTTTGTACGATTTGACTGGCCTATTTTGTCATGCTTGGCCTCCCAAGTCCCCAGACCTCAGTCCGTGCGATTATTGGCTTTGGGCTTACCTGAAGTCGCAAGTGTATCGTGATCGACCGACATCTCTAGGGATGCTGAAAGACAACATCCGACGCCAATGCCTCACGATAACTGCGGACATGCTTTACAGTGCTGTTCACAACATTGTTCCTCGACTACAGCTATTGTTGAGGAATGATGGTGAACATATTGAGCATTTCCTGTAAAGAACATCATCTTTGCTTTTCTGATCGGATAAAGCACCATCTGTCGGACATTTTTTTATTTTATTATTATTATTTTTTTTTTTTTTTTAAATAAAACCCAATGTCATTCCAAGCATGTGTGTCAATATTTATCTCTCTGTCTACATTATTCCGTGATGTATTCAGTATTCAAATTTATACTGACTTTTTGATCACCCGGTATATTGGTAAGCAAATTACGTAACGAACGATAAATATAATAAATACTATTTAATTCCGGCATATTTATCAATATTTTGTTCATCTACTGTTTTTATCTACGTACTAGTATACGTACCGCTTACTCGGATCTTACATTTTGTAAAAGCTGCGTATGTATTAAAGAACAAACCTCTCACCATTCGACAGTTTCAAAAAATTACTGTCTCAGAATGCAAAAATTGAGCTAAAAGTTTCCACGTAGAATGAAAGAGGGCAGGGTGCATATCTCGAAGCACAGTGCGTAGAAGCTGGCAATCACGACGCCTGCGACGCATGCGTGGAAGAACCCACGTTCCGCAATAAATAACTCATTAGATAGTGATTTGTCGCCAGGCGAGGGAAAGGCCTTCATCTCTAATACTGTTTTCTAAATATAGATGCCGTGGCGGAGCGGCCGAGTGCATTGAGGCGCTGTTGCGATGCGCGAGGTCGTTCCCTGTCGGGGGTTCGAATCCCCCTCGGGCATGGATGTTTGTGCTGTCTTTAGTATAACGTAGTTCATTATTTAGTTTGTAAGTTTAGGGACTGATGACCTCACAGTTAAGTCCCATAAGCTTCAAAAAATAAAATAAGTAAATTAAAAAATATAGATGGGCGGTACAGTCACACGAACTTTGAACACTTCATTCTAATAATGATACACGTAACTAGAGCGTCTGGAGCGTAGTACTCTCAAATACCGAAAATCGATAAGTTACAAATAGAACTAGCGAAAATATTTGAGGCACTCCACACACACCAGTTTAAGATCTTTTACAGATGTATGTTTACACCTCTATACTCAGTACCTGATGGTGTAACTGCCGAAAAGAGGTTCGTCAAATAATAAAACTATTTTAGAATAACAACAATGGGAGGTCCAGTAAGGAATGTTAATGTTAATATGTAGATAGGGAACAAAAGGCGAACGTTGAGCCGCCACAGACACAAATAAGACACAGAAACACACACACACACACACACACACACAAGGCCGTGGCCGAAAATTTAGAATTGTGTATGTGCGTTTTTGTGTCTTTTATTTGTGTATGTCGGCGGCTAAATATTTTAGAATACTATACAAATGTCTCGCGTTTCGTTCAAAAAAAAAGAAAAAAAAAAAAAAAAAAAAAAAAAAAAAAAAAAAAAAAAAAAAAAAAAGGAGAAGTGATGTTTCTCTGATACATTAAATTATGTCCATAGTCAGATTATACTAGTATTGGAAAACGATCGGATCAAGACTATTTCTGTGGCTCTCTTATACAACGCAGTAAATATTAGGGTTTTTTTTTTTTTTTTTTTTTTTTTTTTTTTTTTTTTTTTTTTTTTTTTAATTTTCTCAGAAATATTTTCTCTGGTGTCCGTAACAGAAGTCTTTCTTACAAAAGGTAATGGATTTTCAAGAGTATAAATAGTTTCTGAAACTGCGTATAAATCACTTTTGGTAGTAAGGGAAGATATTTAAACGTGACTGAGGAGAATGATTTCTAAAATTGTTCGCATCCAACGAAGAACTGAGGATCAGAGCTTTACGTCCCGTCGACAGCGCGATCATTGTAGACCAGGGCTGGCCATTTACCTTACCTTTGCGGGCCGTTCAAATCTTTTAGAGACTAATAGTTACCATCACTGGGGAAACATTATTCAATAACATTACTGAAGTATTTTGAGTGTTTTCTTTTGCTGGGAGCTGTCTGGAATCTGGCTGAGCTGCGCGTAGTTTACACAGTTCACTCAAATGTCCATGAGAGAGTACAAATCCATGTTCAGGTTTGACGGAATCTACTGTTGGGTACAGTTATTCACACACCAAACTCGAGACGAATTTCTTTAAACACTTTCTTATTAGTTGAGTTTTCCTTCTGGAGCCTTCTTCCAAAATTCCATAGTTCAGCAACCGATAGGTTTGCTGCCTATTGATTCTTCATATTCCAGTAACTTCAGCTGCGTAATCCTTGATAATCGGTGGTGCAACGTGACAGCCATCCTCCACTATTTCAAAACGGAAAGACATTTCCACGAATTAAAACGAATGTTTAACTTTCCTCGTATCGCAAAATATTATTTCGTTTTTTCAGCAAGGGTAGAAAGTAAACTTAAATACTTTTGCATTTGCACCTGAACTAAAGGAAGTCTTCTAGTAATTTATTTCTGGTTTATGAAAGTCTCAGAGTCTTACCGGGAGAGTATCACACTTCACTTTCTCTCTTGCTTTTAATGGCGAGTTTAGTGTCTGTAAATACTGGACAATCAATCAATCAAATCGGCAATTGAGGACCCTGTATATCCATGCGGCTACCTCACAACGCTCTTCCACAGATGGCGATCTTGCGCACTTTGGCTCCAGTTGTCATGGACTCCTAGACGACAAATGTCTTTCCGAGCTCTTCCTTCCATCGCTTGCTGGGTCTTCCAATGGGGCGGGTACCATCTGGTCTTTCCATTAGAACGGCTTTTGCCCGTGAGGTGTTTGGTCTGCTGGCAATGGGTCCTGACAGAATTCTCGCTTTCAGTTTTTGAACGATTTTTGGTTGCCTCATCATGTCATACATTTCTTGTTCTTTTCCGTATCCGTGAGTTTTTTTCAAGGAGTGGTCCAAAGATCTATTTCATGATTTTCCTTTCCTTTCAAACACAATCAAGTTCTCTTCACGTTTCCTTGTTCTGCTTAATGTTTATGTTCCATACAAAACACTGGTGTTATCACTACACTGTATACTCTAAGTTTGCCCTTTATTGGCATATTCTTTGTTAACATTATCTACCTCAGGTTTCTTAGAACGCTCAAGCACTTCACCGCGGCCTTTGGACAGCTTCCACAGGAATTTCACTTTGGCTTTCGTCTCCGCTGTGCTTACCTTTAACATATTTACACTCCTGGCCATTAAAATTACTACACCACGAACATGACGTGCTACAGACGCGAAATTTAACCGACAGGAAGAAGATGCGGTGGTATGCAAATGATTAGCTTTTCAGAGCATTCACACAAGACTGGTGCCAGTGGCGACACCTACAACGTGCTGACATGAGGAAAGTTTCCAACCGATTTCTCGTACACAAAAAGCAGTTGATCGGCGTTGCCTGGTGAAACGTTGTTGTGATGCCTCGTGTAAGGAGGAGAAATGCGTACCATCACGTTTCCGACTTTGATAAAGATCGGATTGTAGCCTATCGCGATTGCGGTTTATCGTATCAACACATTGCTGCTCGCGTTGGTAGCGATCCAATGACTGTTAGCAGAATATGGAATCGGTGGGTTCAGGAGGGCAATACGGATCGCCGTGCTGGATCCCAACGGCTTCGTATCACTAGCAGTCGAGATGACAGTCATCTTAACCGCATGGCTGTAACGGATCGTGCAGCCACGTCTCGATCCCTGAGTCAACAGATGGGGACGTTTGCAAGACAACAACCATCTGCACGAACAGTTCGACAACGTTTGCAGCAGCACTGACTATCAACTTGGGGACCATGGTTGCGGTTACCCTGGACGCTACATCACAGACAGGAGCGCCTGCGATGGTGTACGCAACGTCGAACCTGGGTGCACGAATGGCAAAACGTCATATTTTCGGATGAATCCAGGTTCTGTTTACAGCATCATGATGGTCATATCCGTGTTTGGCGACATCGCGGTGAACGCACATTGGAAGCGTGTATTCGTCATCGCCATACTGGTCACCTCTTGTTCGCATCGATGGCACTTGGAACACTGGCCGTTACATTTCAGACGTGCTACGATCTGTGGCTCTACCCTTCATTCGATTTCTGCGAAACCCTACATTTCAACAGGATAATGCACGACCGCATGTTGCAGGTCCTGTACGGGCCTTTCTGGATACGGAATATGTTCGACTGCTGCCCTGGCCAGCACATTCTCCAGATATCTCACGAATTGAAAACGTCTGGTCAATGGTGGCCGAGCAACTGTCTCGTCACGATACGCGTCACTACTCTTGATGAACTGTGGTATCGTGTTGAAGCTGCATGGGCATCTCTACATGTACACGCCATCCCAAGCTCTGACTCAATGCCCAGACGTATCAAGGCCGTTATTACGACCAGAAGTGGTTGTTCTGGGTACTGATTTCTTAGGATCTATGCACCCAAATTGCGTGAAAATGAAATCATATGTCAGTTTGTCCAATGAATACCCGTTCATCATCTGCATTTCTTCTAGGAGTAGCAATTTTAATGGCCAGTAGCGTATTAAATTTATTGTTACATCTGGCTATCTCAGATGTTGTATATACTTAATCTTTGGATAGTGTTACAAGTCTTCGAGAAATCCACAAAAGCCGCAAGAAACCGATGGTTGAATTACTATAACTTTTTTCCAGATTTGTCTCAAGGTGAAAATTTGATCAATGGTCGCTCTTCCTGCCAGGAACTAACATTACCGAACAACATTACCAAAAAGAAGGCCATGTCTAACAGTTAGCGTGTCTTACCAATTTCAAAAATGTTCAAATGTTTGTTAAGCTTAAGGGACGCAACTACGGGGTCATCAGTCCCTAAACTTACAAACTACCTACAACTAAGGACGGCACAAATATCCATGCCCGAGGCGGGATTCGAACCCGCGACCGTAGTGGCCGTGCAGACAGTGACTGAAGCCCTCAGTCTCCTCGGCCACCGCGGCCGGCCTTACCAATTTGAGAGAAAGATTTTCTTTATTCTTCTAGATTTTGCATGATTGGATTCACTAGCTGGAAGAGTATTCTTGCGGACATTTCCTCGTAAGGTTAAGGTACATTTCATGAGTACGCGTCTGGTGCTTGCCGTGTAGACGTTGGCGATGGCGCGATGGATGACGGAAGGTGAAGCCGTCCAAAGAGAAGTCTCGTTCAGGTGGCCAATAAGGTTTAATGTATAGTAAATTTGGCGTCAGTTTTAAAATTTGCTGCTGAGTTTGTTTCCAGCAGTTTTGGCAACGTAATTGATATTTCATTTATAATCCGAAGTAATTGTATTTTCTTCTCGTTTTTTTACCGTCTTTTACGATATATATAGAAGGTGCGATTGTGACGGAGTGGTATACCGTACGACCAATCATTTACATGTAGTATTTACAAGGATAATTAATTTACTCGCCGCACAATGGTACATCAACAACCTGACAGTCATAGAGCAAGAGCAACAGTAACTATTTATTTCATGGTGAACAGAAAACGTGCTTGCTCTTTCAAAACTCACTGACAGAGAATGAGGGGAATAATATTTTGTAACCACAACGAGATAAATAAATAATGCAGTATCTGCTCTGGTTGAGTGTTTCTTGACGTACTCATATCCGGTGAGTGTATTAATTATCATCGTAAGTACTACATGTTTACAAACCATAAAGACTAAAGCTATTTCTTATTGACGGCCCGAACGCGACTCCTGATTGGCCGCCTTCACCTCCCGTCATCCATCATACCGTTGCCAACGTCTACACGTCCAGCACCTGTCGCGGACTCGAAAACAGCACTTTAACCACTTCTGATAGCCATGACACCATACAATACTATCACACAAAATAGTAAATATGTTATAGCACTTTTTTCTACTAATTGTTTTCACTATAGTTATATTTTGTTATTTGAACCAATGTAGCTTTTTCTCTCGGAGACCTTGATGTTGCATGAGAGGATCGCAGCCATGTATGCTTCAACTTTCATTTTTGTAGAGACGAAGTACTAGAACTGAGGCAACGACTGACTTTCCAGCCACCACAACCACCACTTGTAGATGCTATGACAGAGAATCAACAAGTAACGCACAACAGTTTTTCTTTCACAGATACTGAAGCTGAATTGTAGAAATTTCACAAATATGTATTTTGAAGTTTGCACTGTAAGGATCGTATCGATATTTCTGGCTCCCAAAACAGGATTTCGTAAACCGATTTCCCAATTCCGCTTTTGGTTGATCATGTAACCACTCCAAAATCGATTCTGGAAATCCGTTTCTCTAAAGCGGTTTTCCAGTTCCACAATCGAGTTTCGTGCCCATGTAAACGCAACCGTTTTTGAAGCGTTCTTGGCTTGACAGATTGTGTGTTTTTGGTAAGAATTTTCGGCACATAAGGACAGAGTGATATTTTCTAATGTGAAATAAAAGTATTAATATTAGAGTGAGCATGAATCTGTGTATTTATTTAGTAAAGAAAAATAACGATTCTGCTGACTAAATAGGGAACTGAATCAGCTGTTATTCAGCCGCCATCTTAAAAGTGGATTGGGAAATCCGGTTCAGGCTGTGCCATGTAAACACGACAGCGAAAAACGGTTTACGAAAATCGGTTTTCGTCTTCCGGAAGATGTGTTACATGTAAACGTAGTGAGTGTGAATCTCGGTGATTCGCCACGATCCGGGCGGGTGGTAACAGCTGCAACGCCGCAGAATGTCGGAGCCATTGGGCCATATGAATAAGAAAGAGAACATGCTCCAGAGAATATTCTCAGAGCAAAAGAACGTACTCTGAGGAAGTTCTCAATTTCGTACGAATAAAAACTTCGAAGCACATGCTCTGAGCAGGAAGTTCATTCCCACTAGTTCCCCTCCTCCTTGAGTAAGTTCTCCATCTGCGATGTCAGGCAAAAGAACAGTTGTTCAATCGTGTATTTTTTAAACTAGCCAAATAAGGAAAATTATTCAGAGTACAAAATGGAGTGCCGGCCGCAGTGGCCGAGGTGACTGAGGCTCTCTAGTCACGGTCAGCACGGCCACTACGGTCGGGGGTTCGAATCCCCCCTCGGGCATGGATATTTGTGCCGTCCTAGTTCGTAAGTAGTTCATAAGTAGTTTGTAAGTTTAGGGACTGATGACCCCGTAGTTAAGTCCCATAAGCTTAACAAACATTTCAACATTTGAACAAAATGGAGTAGGGTTCTACATGTTCAGTAAGAACCGTACTATGTTTACGTATTAGTTTGTTGTGTAGCAGCATATTATTAAGACTAAATACGGTCATTTTTTACGAAAATGTATTCTCCTGGCGATGTTACAAAATTTTCATCATGCGAGAAACTTTTTTGTTATTGAAGTTGGATTAGCACAATTTGCCTACGAAATTTTAAGAATGTAATAAATTTTCTTCTGTTCCAACATGGAACGCTATCGGAGATTTCTAACACGAGATACTTTTTGTTAAATATGACACCCAATGGTCTGCTCATAACCGATAGGCCTTGCGATTTTGTTAAAAAAAAAAAAAAAAAAAAAAAAAAAAAAAAAAAAAAAAAAAAACAGACTACTAGGTATGTAATTAATCAGTTATTAATTTTACTGTCGTATCTACTTACTCCTAACATAATGGACGTTACAATTACGAAGGCAGAAAACGCATCTTATATAGGCCAACGGGTTTGAGTAGAATGAATAAGGGCAGGAGAAAATACTCAATAATTCATCAATATTTATTTTGTGATACAGACTGCGAGTTTCTGGGATGCATTTCATTTGGAATTAACGTGAGAAGGCGTTATTATTAGACCCTACATAAAAAATAAAATAGTATTTTGCTATGTAGCTGTTTAAAACTGTAAATATGCACTCCAAACAACACGAGTAAAACAAGCAGCTGAATCCATTTGTGTTTTATTTCTATTTCGGTATGAAAAACCTCCTCTGACATCACTCTCGCCTTTATATAACATGCTTGAAGTGTCACACTTATGATTTTTGTGAAGAAAGCGACTCGTCAGCAAAATGTTTTTATTTGCGTAAACTTTTTAGTTCCTCTCGTATTTCTTCAGACAACGTACAAAGGAACTTTTTTTGCCTTCTAAACAACAAAAATTTTGTCATTTTTATTGTAAACCACAGTAAAACGTAAACTTAGTAGAAGTTACTCAGCTTGCATTATGTTAGAGAGCTCATTTAAGAAAACGGAGAATGTTCTCCAGTCTCTAGTTTTATTGATACGAAATCGGAGAATGTTCTCTGTTGTGAGCAACTTCCCCCACCCCTTTACTCACGCTGCGAACATACTCGGTTGAGGTATATTCTTTGACTCGCTTTATTCTTCGAACCTGCGTATGTTCTCTGGAATTCAGAGTATAAAGTAGATACTCCGCTTTATTCCTACTGCCCACTGACGCGGCAGTTTTTGACGACCGGTCTGTGCAAATGCGAAAGTTATCGCACCAATTCAACATTTTCTATGGTGTGCTATATTATTCACGACGAATTGAAATTTCGTAAAATTAGTGCTCGCTGGGTGCCTAAGAACCCGACAACAAAAGCAAGTGAGAGCAAATGATTACAAGATTGGACTACTTAACGTGTTTCGCCGTAGAAAGACATAATTTGTGAAAGAAATGGTCAGTGGTGATGATCCGTGTGCTTATCACAAGACGCCCGAAACCGAGCAGGTCTCTGTGAAGTGGAAACATGCCAGTTCCCCGGTACGGAAAATAATTCAAAGTGATTCTATCTGCTAGGAAAGTTCTAGTACAGTGTTCTGGAATACGCATGGTCTGTTATTGGTGGACTTTTCTGAACACGGGACCGCTGTGAAAGCTGCAGCCTACATCAAAACGTTGGTTGTGCTGCGTCTTGCCCTTCGTGACAAACGCCACAACACTGATGCTGACGGTGTCAAACTTTTTCATAACACTGCTCTCCCCCTCGTTGCTGCTCCTATTCGTAATGAAATAGCCAGATTTGACTGGGAAGTGCTCATGAATTCGCCGCAATAGACTTCCCTTGCATTGTTGGATTTTCATCTGTTTGCTCCCATGAAGAAATTGCAGGCAGGACAACGCGGTGCAGTTAAAATGTAGGCACCAAAACGTGATATGCAACTTGTACAAAAACCAGACAGCAGTCACGGAAATGATACAGGATCTGGAATGGGAATCATTACAACAACGACGCGTATCGCTGCGGCGTGAACTACTTACGAAACTCCAATCGCCAACATTCTCCTCCGAATGCGAAAATACATTGTTGACTGCCACTTACATAGGTACAAATGAACATCATAATAAAATACGAGAAATCAGAGCTCGAACGAAGTATTCAGGTGTATTTTCTTCCTGCGCGCTTTTCGAGAATGGAATGGGAGATAAATAGTATAACGGTGGTTCGATGAACCCTCTGCCAGGCACTTAAATGTGATTTGCAGAGTATCCCATGTAGATGTAGATCAAAGGAAAGCAGTGGTTGGGAAGGCAATAATGTTACTCAATCTGTACATTGTGCAAGCTGTGAGAGAATGCAAGGAGAAATTTGAAGAAAGAATTAAAGTTCAGAGGGAAGAAATAAGAACTTTGCAGTTTGCCGATGATATTGTAATTCTGTCAGAGACAGTAGAGGACCTGCTTACGCGCGCTCGTGTAAAAGTTTCCATTTCACTTCGTGTAACGTAAACCTCTTCAGCTCACTGCATCTGGCTCGCAGTCTCCCATGTAAAAGAGCCCTAAAAACGCACGGCCATTCCCGCGCGGCTAGTAATGTATCCATTTTTTCACCATAGCGCAATTGTTAATTGACAAATAGAGTCGATGACTGTAATTGACTTGGTGTGACACGAACGGTGCCACATCACATCTCGATGATCTCGTACTCGCTACAGTCATAATTGACGATGTCGTAAGGATCAACATGGTAATATACACCGGCCGTTGTTATCCTCGCTACGAATGTAAGCTGAACGGTATTGTGCACTTGAACGCTTTACTGTGTCGAAAATCGCTGTCATCCTGCTTTACAGTACGGGCAAGCCTCTGAGCTCGCATGTTTCACGGTGAGGCGTCGAAGTACGACGCCCTGTTCCCAACACACGATTTCACCACAGTCTATCACAGACAGTCGCGAAACTCTCTAGGAAAAAAAAATGCAGATGAATCGACACTAGCGCTCCAAGCGGCCAGTTGGGAATAACAAATGTTCTAATGTTTGTAAATCTATCGGACCAAACTACGTGGTCATCAGTCCGTAGCTTACAAACTACTTAAACTAAGGGAAACTAACCTACGGACAACACACACACACACACACCCATGGCCCAGAAAGGACTCGAACCTCCGACGGTGAAAAACCGCGCGCTCCTCAGCGAGGTATCTTAGACCTCTTTTTTTTTCACATGGTAGATCTATGGTTCGCGGTCGTTCGTTCAGTTTGTTCGTTGAATGGTTGGCTCAGCTTTTTTTATTACAGAGTGCGTTGAGCCCCCTGACCGGGCGCGCTGAGCCACGGCGCCCGACGACCTCTCGGCTACTCCATCGCGGCTGGGAATAACAGAGGAATGGCACGATACAGACTGAGAAGTTGCTGTTTTTAATGCTGTTACTTTCATATTTCCTAGTCACTGAACGTTGCTGTGAAGTTTCTAATACAAATACGAAAACGTCATTAAAATAATATCACTACTTCTGTTGATGGCAATCTATAATAACGAATTGTCTGTGCAGTGTAATTTATACAGTTCCCAATACTTGAGTTGTAACCATATCGTCCAAAAACGTTTTGAAAGTAGAAATAAATTGCAACCTGATGTGCTTAAGTATAAAAGTAACTTATGATTATTTTCACGTGCTCGGTATAAACTGACCTTTTTTTTTTTAGGTAGTTGCTAGGTATCAAACTGAATATTTTCAAGAATATGAGGTGCTAATATTAACAGTTTGTATATGGACGTATATTGTATTTGTAGCTACCCATTCACTTTGCAAGCACTTCACAAGCAAAACGAATAAGGGTTAAGAGATTGCCTTTGAAGAGACTGCATGAAGACGAATTTCACACACAATATAGAGAATTTAATGTCTAAATTTCACAAAATACCTTCGAATGGCAAGACAATTTTTCAGTTAACTCTGGTAAGCCGGAAGATCAAGAAAGCAGATAGAAATATGAGCCAAACAATTTCTCCATTAAAAATAAAAAAACCTGCTCTGTAAACAATGGCGATTATTCAGTTGTAAGTTTAAGGCCCTAACTAGGGTCTTTTTTTAAATAATAGCTATTTACATTAACATACCGTAAATAGTGATGTAAGTAGTGATAATTTGTAGGCGTACATCTGGTGCAGTTTGTCATGGATAAACACGTTCTACTAAAATAATACAGACTGAAAGGTTTTTGCTGCTCATATCATAGAGTACCACATGACACATTGTGGTGAACAAGCTCAATTAATATTTTGTCGTTCATTTTCTAATACAGGTATAGCCCAAGGTTCAGTAACGAAATATATTTTAAATGCGAAGAAAAGAACTGTGAATCAAAAGCAGCCACGTTAGCACCCACAAACTAACAAATCCATAAATGTTCAAATGTTTGTTAAGCTTAAGGGGCTTAACTACGGGGTCATCAGTCCCTAAACTTACAAACTACTTATGAACTACCTTACACTAAAGACGGCACAAACATCCATGCCCGAGGGGGGATTCGAACGCCGAGACTGGAGATTGGCGCGCCGCAGACCGCTCGGCCACTACTGCTGGCCCTAACAAATCCGTAACAGCCAATCGTAAGCAGTTGATCGTCCACGAAACCTTCACCGTCAACCTCAAACTATTCTTTGGAAGTGTACTATCCGGCAGGCAAACTGACGCAGACGTCACGTTGCCCACCGTGTGAACGCCGCCGCTTGAAAGCATGGGAGAATATTTCAAGTTACGTGACCCGACTTAAAGTTAGCGAGACGTGCCTGTTGTGTGAATAGGGGCCAACACTGATATTTTATATCGAAACGAAGAATGAAAAAAAGGTACATCTAATCGTTGTGCAATTGTCTAAAACGCTTTTAAAATCGCTAGGAATGAGACATCTATCGAAATCAAAAATCTTGTCGCTAGACTAAATTAAAAGTCGCTCGATCTAGCGACAAAATCGCTAAGTTGGTCACCCTGCTCGTGACAGTTGCACGTGAACAGCCGACGAGCTGCGCCGTATACAAGGTGCTCGTTAGCAGGCGTCGGGACATAACGATCTTCCCTTTCCAAAACTCTCTTACGTCAGTTGTTTACCCCATTTGCGGTCCGTATCGCCGCTGGAATGATTCCCCATTCGTCGCTGCTCCGCTTATACACTTCCCTTACTGCAACACGTATCCTAGTGTTGAGAAAATTGTTAAAAATTTCCTTATACGGGGCGCATACAGAAAGCAAGTTCCTCTATTTTTTAAACAAGGATAAAACAGTTATTGATACACTTTAATGGCAACAGAAACAGCAATGTTTGAGCAATTTTTAGACATGGTCACCAAAAAGAACTGAGACACTTGTCATATCGTGGGATCAGCTTTCGTATTCCTGTTTCGTAAGAAGTCTGGCTGCTGTTAATGGAATCAGCTTGTGGCACTCATCTTCAGCTATTCGTCGTTGACAAAACGCTTGACGGAGGACGTACCATTCATAAAAAGAGGTGTGGATTACTTACTGTAGGCATGGCCCCCACATTCGATTGTGGGACCTGGACCCAGAATCAGAGACGGGCCCTCCCCTCTGTCTGTTTTTACTGTTGTGTGCAGTAGTTTGTAATTGCAAGTTTATATCTTAATCATTTTCTCTGTAAAATGTACTTTAACTTGGTATTACATTGTATAAATTTGATACGGTAAGCTTCATGTACAAAATTATTTGAATTAAAATTGAGACTTTACTTATAACGGCCAACAGTTGAACTAAAGGCACAGATGTATTTCAATAGAGACAACAATAAATTTTATTCAATGCGAATCTCGAAGGAGCAACTTCAGAATACTTTTGAATTAGTTTATCACGAATTAGGACGAATTAGGTGAATAGTGAGGCTTTTCGGGGTGGGGGGGGGGGGTGAGGTATTGATCCCTCACCCCCCCCCCTCTCCCCTGGCTACGCCACTGGGCCACAGGAAGCCGTAGTTTAGCTTAAAAGAACACTTGCTCATACTTCTGGTAGACGCTGCGCCAGGTAAGGCGGAATTGCTGTACATACATGATAACCTCATATTTGTAGGAAGTTGGCGAAAAGTATAAAAATCCTTCTCCAGCCACGCCAGAAATAACGCCAAGCTGCTGCGCAAACGGCATGACTTGAGAACGAATCCCTAAGCGGAATGACAACAAGAGTCAAATGGCCAAAGGACCTAATAATATCATGTTTTTATAGCTGCTATCTAGTCTACTTGGCATTTAATATTAAAAGGATGTCATGCAAGCTACTACGTATAAGAACCTCTGGGGCCAAATTGGGCCCATGCAGTTTAATTGCTTCAACGGCCAGATTGTGAAACATAATTCAGTGTAACCATCATAATTGTGTACTTTTTTGATTTTTAACAATGGAATGTCCAGATTGGAATGTTCATAATATGAAGATAGCTAGCAACTCACCATAAAGATGATCGCCGAGCTGCCAACAAACGCATATTCACATTCATACAACTTGTAAATTTTCGGCCATGACCTTCGTCAGAAAAGATCACACTCAGACAATCAGTCACTCAGCCATAACTTATCCATACGTGACCGCCATCCCCAGCTGCTCTACCGCAATCAGTACTGGAATGTATGGCATTGTTGTCGCATATTGAAACAACAAGGAGACAACAGTTAGTTTTATTTCGTACACAGTATTACAAGGAAACATGCCGAAAATAGACACATATAATACCAACCAATGGCAATAACTAAGAACATCAATCGAAGTAATTGTTGGAGATTAGCTGTTTGTCATAAATATCTACTACAATTGTCTGTAGAATCTTCTGAAATTTCGTTGGATAAAATATATTCAATATGTTTTTTCTAGTTTGTTTTTAATTCCAGCAACCAAAAAAAAAAAAAAAAAAAAAAAAATGAATCATTTAGAGCTGGGCTCGGGCTCCCTTCAGCATCGGGCCCTGGACCCATGAATCCACCCAGTCCTACCCTTGTGGGGGCCATGACTGTAGGTGTTGTACTGTGCTCGCTGATGGTATTGCGGCTCACGCCTCAGGTATATCGTGTAATGCGGCCTAAATCACATATTCGTAGAAAACGGCAATGTGCTTTTGACAAGGTACACTGTAGATGTCTATTCTGAGTCTTGATGTTGAAGGATGTAGTTAGGCAAGAACCTAAGAGTACAGCTTCAGTTGTTGCGAGTGAACAAGTAGCGATGACATCTACAGTCTAACTCATCAAAAGTACTTCGTCCTTTCCTACAGATATCTGATATTAGGCCTTATTGTACGATACACCTGAGGCGAAAGCCGCGGTACCAGTCGAAAACAATACTACGAATAAAGGCATGTTCCTTCACAATGGTCGTCCCCATACGGTTCGGCACGCAGCAACTGCTTCGCAGAACTTTGGCTGGGAGCTGTTTGACCATCCAGCATACAATTCTGATCTTGCTCCCAGCCGTTTGGATTCTTTTCTTGCACCTCAGAAATCTCTGTCCTCCAGCCAGAGTTTTGACTACGACGAAGAACTGAAGACTGTCACAAGCTCGTTGCTTTCAAAAGCGTCAGACTTCTACGGCACAGTCATCATTGTTTTCGATTTGCAACTCATGTTATTCCCGTGTTTGCAGTAAAAATTCTGGGTATGAGGTCCGCTTGTTATGCAAAACACTATTTTATTTTGCTGTGAAAATAAAATACATTAATTTTACCACTATGTATAAATTTAGGTCTAAGAAGTCGTGAGTCATTTTTTGGTTTTTACCTTGTTCTTACATTCCGTGGTCATATGGCACCCTTTCTACATAGGTTCGTACTGTAGCGTTGTCATCTGCAACCAAATGATATGTTTGAGTCTGGTGAGGATTTTAAAAACGCTACTTCTTAAGTGAAAACATAAATTTGATAAGTGGGGATATTTCGATCATCAGCCTACTGTCTATTACCTAAGTTTTTTTGCGTACACTTCCTCTTCCGCGTTTTTGTAGACAACACTAACACATATTTTGCGGACTTTTTTCTATTACGATCACTTTCCGCTTTAGCAAATTCGACAGTGTACACTTTGTTAGTATGCGTACCTATTAGTTGGCTTTCACTTGTTCTCCAGTGGAATGGCGTGGATTTGAATTGTGTTTATTTCCTCTCTGTGCCTGTGTGTCACGTGTATCTTCGTGCGTGTGTGTGTGTTTTAGCTCTCTGTGTCATCTTTTCTGTACAGCTCACTTAATGGCTTAAATAATGTATTTTTGCATAGTATGATATAATGATATATCTATTAATAACTATTATCCTTCTACTATTGCTTATTGTTTATGATAGTTTTCTGCTATTGCGAGTTTGTGGTATAGGTTGTGGCTTGATTTTAATATATTTAAGTCTGTTTCTATTTTGGTGCCGAGGCGGAGCATATTGAGGCGCTATGCTACGATGCGCGAGGCCGTTCCCCGTCGGGGGTTCGAATCCCCCCTCGATCAACGCGAGCAGCAATGTCGCAATACGATAAACCGCAATCGCGACAGGCTACAATCCGACCTTTATCAAAGTCGGAAACGTGATGGTACGCATTTCTCCTCCTTACACGAGGCACCACAACAACATTTCACCAGAGAACGCCGGTCAAGTTCTGTTTGTGTATGAGAAATCGGTTGGAAACTTTTCTCATGTCAGCACGTTATAGGTGTCGCCACTGGTGCCAAGCTTGTGTGAATGCCCTGAAAAGCTAATCCCTTGCATATCACAGCATCTTCTTCCTGTCGCGTCTGTAGCATGTCATCTTCGTGGTGTAGCAATTTTAATGGCCAGGACTGTATTAAGTGACGTTTAAAAACTGTTGACATGGATCAATAGATGTTACACAATCTTTACTACCGCACATGTGTGAGACGCCATTTTATTGTTACCAACAACGTCGTAACGATATTGAGCTATCTGCTCGTGAACTTTACAGGGGGCTCTAATAAAGATTGGGACTGCAAACGGAATAATATTTATGATATGTTGACTGATTTAAAATCAAATTTTTTACTAAATGCTGTAATTAACCTTTGATTACATACCAGTAACTGGTGACGCGCCTTGGCTTCTCAGCAGTGGAATTTATGTTCTGTATCCATAAACATCGATGTGTGTATGCATTTTAATTGGTTGCTATGTCGGTGGTCTTGGGGTAAAGCGCTTGACTGGTCGCATGTTCGAAACCCAGTGGGAACTCGGATTTTTTCAGTCTGCGTTTTAACCCATCCTTTACCTATCAACGATGTGAGGAGTCGCCAGAAACGACACACGGTTCGGATTCCAGGTTAAGCTGTAGGTCCCCTTTCCTTTCCCGGTTGGATAACTAGGGTAGGCTAGGGACACGCAAGTCGTCGAAGTGGCGTTCAATTGAAACACTTGCACCAAGCCAATGAGCTACTCGAAATTATTAATTTGTTGCTATTTTCTAAGTTGTATGGTCAAACACAATGAATACCATACTTATACAATCCTCAACGTGTTTAATCCATACTTACACACTAGTACAGCGAAACCGCAGTTATACTTTTCTCAACTCTACATTCTCCGTACTTGTACTATGTATACAGTGCATTGTTTTCGATTTTGTATGCAAAGCTACTCCACTATCATTTTTACGCACTTTTGCGCTGTTATTTTTATTCCTCCTTAGTCATTTTTGTTTCACTTATACATTATAAAGACCAAAAATCATCCCGAAATTTTCCGTATACTCTGGTTCAACGAGTCATCGTACACCTCGACAGTGGGAAGCAAGCTCCTAAACTGGGCGTGTTGCAGGTAAACCAAGGTGGCGACACTCTTTAGACGTAACTACGCATGTATGGCATTCCCTGTTAGTTCCATCCGAACTTCAATAAAATTCTTAGAACAGATCTATAAATAAATAAATTCAGCGCAGATTTTTTTTTTTTTTCTTGTCTAGGAGATACAGTACACAAGGACTGTTTCGGATCAATTGAAACCAAACGTAATACGCAGGTGCTTCCAAAGAGCTGGCACCTCGAAAAATGAAGCACAAGGTGACTCGGAAAGAGTTGAACATTTGACGAAGATTTCTGCATAGCAGATGGCAATGACTGGGCTCGGATTTCAAATGGAACTGAAGCTATTACTTCCGTGTGTTGTGTACCAAAAGGAAATAATTAATGATGTAGTGCCAGTATTAGCTGAAATAAATACATCTGATGAATCAGAAGACAGTATGGTGAATCTGTGGTCCGGCCCAGATTTTCAGGAGCACTTACTGCATTCGAAGTAGTACAACGGTAAGATCAAGATACATTAGTGATGATAAGATGTTCACAGTGATTGATTATGAAAACTCGATCTAAATATGAACTATTACCTTCCAAAAAGCAAACCAGAATTGATTCATTCCTTAGGCCTAAATAACTTTAAATGTCCCTAACTTGACCATAAGCGTATTTGAACTATTGCACTGTACTTATTACTGTACAATATGTGTATCTTTTGTTTGCACGCACTTGAGTTCAATAGAAATATATTAAAAAGTTTCATTTTAGCGTTAATCCCATATGCACATTTATTTTATCATGCTCCAGTGGCAGCATGGCAGTAACAGTGGAATGGCTTGAAACAAACGGTCGGCGCGCGGAATGGCCACATGATCTAAGGACTGGACGGCCGCTCCCGCCGAAGGTTCGAGTCCTCCCTCCGGCAAGAGTGTGTTTTTTGTCCTCAGTGTAAGTCAGTTTAAATTGTTTGTAAGTCTAGAGACCGATGACCATAGTAGTTTGGTCCAATACGTTTACAAAAATTTGAGCATTTGATTTACAGACGGTTGGCTCTTTCTCCGCTAGGGACGATACTGTCGTTCCAAGTATCAGACGTAAACTTTTACACACAGTGTCACCCGAAGGATTAAACTGAAAAATTACTGAACATTTCATCAAAATTACTCTAGCTGTCTTGGAGTCTATAGAGAACATACACACATCCATTTCTATAGAAATAAAGTGGAAAATTTATTAGTAAACATAACTGATTCACAGCAGCGTCTTTTGAGGAGGGGCGCTAAATGCATAACTTAATGGCTATGAACACTTCACCAGTAGAAGATATGTGCTTCACAGTGTTCAAGCTGAAGAAGTGATCATTTAACACTGTATGCATGTTAGAACCTATGTTAATTATGTTAGGTCAGTGAGTACATAATATTTTGTATAGGAGCCCATGTCTTGAAATGTAATGTTATTAGTACTTCATGTTCGATGCTGTGGAACAATCTCTTCTGTTGCAAGCTCTTTGTTTTCTTATTTTGGGAGGAGGTAGCATGAACCAAAAGACGGAAAAAACTCCATAAAATAAAGCATGCTGGATTGTTTTAGAACAGAAACTTCTTTAATATTCATGTTAACTATTTCAAAACAGTCAAAATTGGATAAATAGTGTATTTTATTTTATTGGTGACTGGTTCCGGGCTGGCATGGCCCTTTTTTCAAGTCCTCTAAGAGACAGAAAGGTCACCTGTTACAATCGTGTATTATCTAATCACCGCGGTGGAGGAGCGAGCGTTCTAAGTCGCCTTGCTGCGGTGCGCGCGGTTGCTCGGTGTTGGTGATCTCCCTCGGGCATGGGTGTTTGTGTTGTCTTTAGCATATGATACTTTAAGTTTGTTTAAGTAGTTTGTAAGCCTAGGGACTGATGGCCAACGTAGTTAAGTCCCTTAGATTTACAAATGTTTGAACATTTTATTCTCTATTCAAATTTCAAATGTTCAAATGTTTGTATAGCTTATGGGACTTAACTACGGGATCATCAGTCTCTAAACTTACAAACTACTTATGAACTAACTAAGCCTAAGGACGGCACAAATATCCATGCCCGAGGGGGGCGATTCGAACCCCCGACCGTAGTGGCCGTGCAGACCGTGACTGGAGCGCCTCAGTCCCCTCGGCCACCGCGGCCGGCTATACTCTATTCAGGAAAGATTTGGGCACAGGCCGCTTCATATCAAAATCATTCTAATTAGATTATATATAACAAAATATCAAGTTGTACAAAAGTGTAACGGCAAAACTAAGAACATTTTATACATTATTTAGCCCATAAAACGAAAGTATTATTTAGGATTTTTTCTATTAATCACATCATAGATGACGTGTAACTCTATGAATTAAATATAAGTCTCCCAACGGCACATTCTACATCTTCATACATACTAGGGAATCCACCGTAAGGTGCGTGGCGGAGGGTACACTGTGCCACTACCAGGCATTTCCTTTCCTATTCCATTCTCAAATAGAAGAGGAAAACAGGATGCCTATATGCCTCCGTACGAGCCCTAATTTCTATTATCTTGTCTTTGGGATCACTAGGCGAAATGTAAGTAGGCGGCAGCAAGATCGTGCAACACTCAGCTTCAAATTCCGGCTCCCTAAATTTCTTCCACAGAAATTCACGAAAAGAACGTCGTCTTTCGTCCAGCGATCCCCAGTTGAGTTGCCGGAGCATTTCCGTGACACTCGCGCATTGGTCGAACCTACCAGTAACAAATCCTAGCTGCTCGCCTCTGAACTGTTTTTGTGTCTTCCTTTAAACTGATCTGCTGCGGGTCCCAAACGCTTGAGCAATACTCAAGACGTGGTCGTTACGCGGTCTCCTTTACAGGTGAAGTACATTTTCCCAAAATTCTCCCAATATACCAAAGTCGGCTGTCCACCTTACTCACAACTGTCCTGACGTGTTCGTTCCATTTCATATCGCTCTGCAATGTTACGCCTAGATATTTGAACGACGCGACAACATCAAGAAGCTCACTACTAATGCTGTATTCGAACATTACGGGATTGTTCTTCCTACTCATGCGCATCACGTTATATATTTCTACATTGATTGCTAGCTGCCATTCTTCGCACCAACTAGAAATTTTTTCTAAGTCATCTTGTATGCTATTACAGTCAGTTAAAGACGATACCTTCCCATACACTACAGAATAATCAGCAAATAGCCGCAAATTACAAGTTACTCCGTCCATCAGATCATTTACATTGATTGAAAATAATAGCGGTCCTATCACACTCCCCTGGGGCACGCATGACGATACACTCGTCTTTGATGAACGCTCGCCGTCGAGAACAAGGTACTGCGGTCTATTACTTAGGAAGTTTTCCAGTCAGTCACAAATCTGTGAACCTATTCCATAAGCTCGTATTTTCGTTGGCAGTCTGCAGTGTGGCTCCAGTCACGGTCTGCACGGCCACTACGGTCGAGGGTTCGAATCCCCCCCTCGGGCATGGATATTTATGCCGTCCTTAGACTTAGCTAGTTAATAAGTAGTTTGTAAGTTTAGGGACTGATGACCCCGTAGTTAAGTCCCATAAGCTGTACAAACATTTGCAGTGTGGCACCGCGTCGAACGCCTTTTGGAAGTCGAGAAAAACACAATCCGACTGTTGCCCTTCATCCATGGCTCGCAAGATGTCATGTGAGAAAAGAGCAAGCTGAGTTTCACATGGACGATGTTTCCTAAACCCGTGCTGATTCATGGAAAGAAGCTTTTTCCGTTTCAAGGATAGTTACTATATTCGAACTGAAAATATGCTCAAAAATTCTTCATGAAACTGATGTCGACGATATTGGCCTGTAATTGGGTGGGACAGTTCCCTTGCCTTTCTTATAAACGGCAGTCACCTGCGCTTTTTTCCAACCACTACGAACTTTGCGCTGAATTAAAGATTTGCGATAAATGCAAGCTAACTAGGAGGCTAATGCCGCAGAATACTCTTTGTGAAACCGAACTGGTATTCCATCCGGACCAGCAGACTTTTTCGTATTTATCTCTCTCAGCTGCTTCTCTACACCGGAAATACCTATTACTATGTCCTCCATTTCGGAATTCGTATGTTGATCAAATGATGGTACATTTGTGCTGTCCTCCTGCGTGAAAGATTTCTTAAAGGTTAAATTTAGAACTTCAGCTTTCCGTTTGCTTTCTTTTATTACTGCCCCGGAATGATCAACGAGTGACTGGACAGTGGGCTTTGACCCGCTTATCGATTTTACATAGGACCAGAATTTTTTCGAGTTCTCGGAAAGATCTTTTGCTAAGGTATGGCTGTGGTAATTATTCTATGCTTCGCGCATCGATCTTTTTATAGAAGTACGAATCTCTACTAACTTTTGCCTGTCATCATTTGCGTGGCATCACTGGTAAATTGCTGAAATGGCTGTATTTGTTTATCCATCAGCGATACTGTGCTAGTAGGGTTAACAATGTTATGTCAGATTATAAACAACTGAAAACTGGAGTACCCAAAGGAGGGGTTATAAGCCCAACACTATTTAATATCATGATTAACGACTTACCAGGAGAGTTAGAAAAAGTCGAGGGCATTAAAACGGCTCTTTATGCTGACGATTTAGTCATGTGGATCTCAGTGCCAAAGAGGAAAAATTGACCAACTTACGATGAAAATGAATGAAGCCCTGACTACACTATCAAACTGGTCAAAAGAAAATTTGATGACAGTTAACATCGAAAAGACATTCTTTCAAGTTTTCTCGCTGGCTCATTCAATCCCTAATATAAATTTGCAATATCAAAATAAACAACTAAATCAATGTGACGATCCAAAGTATCTTGGCATCTCTTTGGGCCGAAAAATGACATGGGTAAACCATATACAAAATACTGCTGAAAAGGTCAAGAAAAAATTGGACATCCTTAAGAGATTAGCTGGAAAAAAGTGGGGCAGCTCTCTTGAAGTTCTAAACTGTACCTATAAAATTTATATAAAACCCAGTATTCTATATGGATGTGAAGTATTACTGCCAGCGAATGTATCTAAATTGGAGGTTCTTCAAAATCAAGCTCTACGCCTGATTACAGGAGCAGTAAAAACATCTCCAATTTCGGCTCTTCAAGCAGCGACTGGTATTCCACCTCTAAAATCAGAAATTATGAGACTGGCACTACTGCAATATGAAAAACTAAGCAGATTACCCAATGACACATACTGGAACAACTACCAACATCATGCTAATAGGCTGAAAACACAGAAAGGCTTTATGCAATGTATTGACGCAGTAAGACAAGACCACTGTCCACCAATCAGTAAAGAAGACTTCGCTGCCCCAGTCAGTCCACTTAAACTATGCCCAGTCACATTTAGACTTCCACTGAATGAAAAAGTTGTTAAGACAGAAACGAATAAAGAACTTCTTAAAAATATGGCTCTAGAAATGATAAATGGTAACTGCACACAAACAGAATGGCTTCATATATATACAGATGGAACCTTGACTGAAGCAAATGGTATCGCTGGTGCTGGAGTCTACAGTGAAATATTTTGTTTTTACAAAGCTTTAGGACAGTATTACTCCCATTTTGATGGAGAGTTGGAGGCAATAAACCTGGCACTAAGACAATTTCTGTCTGTATCCAAAGGACACAAAAAGGTTGTTATATTTTGTGATTCAACTTCTGCAATACAGGCAATTGCATCCTTCCAAACACCTCAAAGTGCTTGCATACGTGAAATAAAATCCTCTATTGCCTCAATCACCAAAGCTGGAACTGAAATAGTTTTGCAATGGATACCAGCACATACAGGTATACATGGCAATGAAATGGCAGACTTTCTAGCCAAAAAAGGAACCAAAATTTCTCAAACAAAATGTCCAAATTTATCATACATCTCCATTAAAAGACTCATCAACAACACTTTCAAGAAGAAGTTTTATGACCACTTGACAACACAAGGGCAAGGAAAAACATGGCTTCTACTTTTAGAAGAGAAGAACGCACTTCCCAAACACCCACGAAGGGAAACTGTGGCAGCCTTTCGAAGAATTACTGGCCACGATTGCCTTGTGGAACACCTGCACAGGATTCGAATCTTACCCTCACCCAAGTGTGTTATATGTGAAAGAGAAGACACGATTATGAACTGGGAGCATCTCAGTAACTGTGAAAGACTCCATTATTGTGACGTGTTGTCAGATGGTCAATTGTATTGGGAAGTTAGAAGACTAATGACTATGTATCAAATGTCTGAGCATTAAATAAAATAAATAAATATCATTTGCGTGTTCTTTTTTGAATCGAGAGTGCAACAGTCTTTGCTTTCTCAGCAGCTTTCTAACATTATCATTATACTACGGTGGATCTTTTCCATCCTTAATCGTCTTTACTGGCACATATTTCACTAACCATTTATTTACAATGCACATAAATTTAGTCCACAATTCCTCTACATCCATAGAGCCGGAATTAAACGATGCCCATTCATTTTCTAAGTGTGATCCTAAGATTTGCTTATCGGCTCTTCCCTACAAAAACACGCTCCTAGCCTTCTTGATTGGTTTATGAACTTTGGTCACCATCGATGCTATGACGATATCATGATCACTAATTCCTGTCTCTACACAGACATCGTTAATAAGGCTAGGCCTGTTCGTGGCTATAAGGTCTAAAATATTTCCATTACGCGTGGGTTGCCGGTTTAACTGTTCAAGACAGTTTTCGGAGAATGTGTCCAAAAGTAGCTCGCAAGACTGCTTGTCTGTACCGCCTGAAATGTAACTAGACAGGTCGAAATCTATACTCTTAAGGTAGAAGTCTCCCCCGACTAATATTACATGGCCCGGGTACTTACGCACTACCTGGTGTAGACTTTGTTTGAATGATTCTAAAACTGCTATAGCATCACTGGAGGGCCGGTAAAAACACCCAACTATTAACGTTACTTCTTTTAGGCCTGTTATACGTGCCCAGATAACTTCACAGTTACTTTCAACCTCGATCTCAGTAGAAACAATATCTTTGTCCACAGCGATGAACACTCCTCCTCCAGTTGTATCCGATCTATCTTTCCGATATACATTCCACACCTCGCTAAATATTTCTGAACTTGCCACTTCATGATTTAGCCAGCTTTCGGTGCCTAAAACTATCTGAGCACAATAATTTCCATGCAGTGCGGCAAATTCGGGAACTTTGTTTCTAATACTTTGTAAGTTCGCTACTAATATTTGGATATTCGAATTTTTGAGCCGAACGTGTCCTGAATTCGCTGTTTGAATGTTCACAGGCGAGTGCTCATCAAAGTTAGCGCCTAGCCTAAAAAACCCCCATGTGCACTCCACAAGTACTCTGCTACCCGAGTAGCCGCTTCCTTAGTGTAGTGCACCCCTGATCTATCTAGGGGCACCCTACAATTCCCCTCCCGATAACGCAGATCCAGAAATCTGCAGCCATGGCTGTCACAGAGTCGGCGAAGCCTCTGGTTCAGACTCTCCACTCGGCTCCAAACCAAAGGACCCCGATCAACCCTGGGAACAATTTACAAATCGACAGCTCTGCTTGCACCCAGCGTGCGAGGGCAGCAGTATCCACCAATTCCGCCAGCCGCTCGTAGGACCTGAGGATGTCCTCAGAACCCAAGCGACAAGCGTCATTGGTGCGACATTGCCGCAATATTTTAAAATTTACCAAGGTGTTGCTTGCAATAAACATCGAACCAAAACTAAACTAACAAAAAAAAATCTTTCTATAATATTTGTTTACAAACTCATAAATGTGTTTCAGTAGGTGTATGAAGGGGGAAGGGGAGGAGGAAAGTTTGGAGGCACGACTACCTGCTTGCAATTAATCAGAGCACATTTCTAAGCAGCCTTACCAATCTATCAAAGCGTTTGAAACTTTATTACAGTACCATATAAGTTTCATGATGTACACTTGACAGTTACACTGTATTATATACCTTTATTGGTTACCTCTCAGAAACAATTTTAACTTCATACAATTCCTGGTGCAATGCTAAAGTTAACCATACAGTTCTGGGTTCGGACATTGGCCTTGTAAACCGATACCAATGAAAACGTCAATGTTTTACGTCTCTTTATGCCTAATCTAGTCTCGATCAGAAACGCAAGCATTTTTTGGTCAACAGTGCGTTGAAATTCAGAGCACGAACAAAAACTCATTGTGTCATTGAATGAGTTTGATAAGGTATCCGATTTGTCACTTATTGTAATTAAATTGAATTTACGTTGCTTTCTCGTCTCTAATAACTTGCATTTTAATGTTTTTTGTATGACGGTGTTGAATTACACGTGGATTGACTGCCATAAGGAGCAATGTTCTCTTACTGCTATTTATGGTACCCATTGTGAATAGTCGAACGACTGTACTCCACAGGGGTTTTGTGTGCAGAGTACGCGCATTCAGCAGTGATCCACTTTTTTTGCTGTCTAGTGTACCTATCAGAAGGGAATGGAAAAATTGGAGGGGTTCGACCTCTGGGAAAATCAGTTTGGATTTATTAAGATAGTAGTAGCGGGAGGAAAACATAGGTAAGACAAAAAAAAAGCAATACAATCTACGTTATAAGCGTCTATATCAACCATACCAAAGACAAACATTATGGTAGACACACTGATTCCAATTAATGATTTTCAAATATTCCTTTAATTGTGAATGATTGTTTAGGAATGTGTACACTTCCATTCCGTTTCATTGAGGAACGACAGTTGCCACAGAAATCTGGGACTCAATTCATATATAAAACTACCAGTATCTGCACGTCGGTTAGACTATTCATTATCACAGTATCCTCCTCTTTGTTGTGCAAATGCCTTCAGAAGACCAGTTTTCAATTCCTTGTTACGTATTTCAAGGCATGTTCGCGAAATAGAACAAACGCGCTCTTACATTTGCTCAACTGTAAGAATTGCAGAAGATAGCACTGTTGTTATGATTTTCAGTCCGGAGACTGGTTTGATGCAGCTCTCCAAAAAAATCAAATGTTCAAATGTTTGTAAATCTATCGGACCAAACTGCGTGGTCATCAGTCCGTAGCTTACAAACTACTTAAACCTAGGTAAACTAATCTAAGGACAAACACACACACCCATGCCCCAGGGAGGACTCGAACCTCCACGGCGAGCAACCGGATGCAGCTCTCCACCCTACTCTGTACTGAGAAAGACTTTTCATATCCTCAGAAGAACGGCAACCTACATCCATTTGAATCTACTTACTACATGCGTCTCTTGGTCTCCCTCTGCGATTTTTACCCCACACACTTCCCTCCAATGCTAAATTTACGATTCCTCGATATCTAAGAATGTGTCCTACCAATCAATCCCTTCTTTTAGTCAATGTATGCAAAAAATTCCTTTTCACATCAATTCTGTTCAGTACCTCTTCATTAGTTAGGGGATCTAGCCACCTAATCTTCAGCATTCTTCTGTAGCACCACATTTCAAAAGCCTCTATTCTATTCCTGTCCGCACTGTTTATCGTCCACGTTTCACTCCCGTACAAGGCAACACTGCACACAAATGTCTTCAGAAAAGACTTCCTTACAATTAAATTAATATTCGATTTTAGCAAATGTCTCTTTTACAAAAATGCTTTTCTGCCCATTGCCATTCTGCATTTTATGTCCTCTGTACTGCGACCGTCATATGTTATTTTACTACCCAAGTAACAAAACTCATCTACCACCTTCATTGTTTCGTTACCTAATCTAATTCCTTCAGCATCGCCTGATTTTCTAAGACCGCATTCCATTATTTTTGTTTTGCTCTTGTTAATGTTCATTTTATACGCTTTCTTCAACACACTGTCCATTCCACTCAACTGCTCTTCCAGGTCCTTTGCTGTCTCTGACAGAATTACAATGTCACCAGCAAAACGCAATGTTTTTTATTTCTTCACCCTGAACTTTAATCACTATTCCAAATTTTTCTTTGCTTTCCTTAACCGCCTGCTCGATGTACAAATTGAATAACATCGGAGAAAGGCTACAACCCTGTCTCACTCCCTTCCCAACCACTGCATCCCTTTCATCCCCTTCAACTCTGACAACCGCTGTCTGGTTTTTGTACAAGTTGTAAATAACTCTTCTTTCCCTGTATTTTACCCTTGCTGACTTCAGAATTTGAAAGAGTGTATTCCAGTCAACATTGTCAAACGCTTTCTCCAAATCTACAAAAGCTAAAAATGTAGGTTTGCCTTTCCTTAATCTATCTTCTAAGATAAGTCGTGAAGTGATATTGCCTTCCGGGTTCCTACGTTCCTCCTGAATCCAAACTGATCTTCCCCGAGGTCAGCTTCTACCAGCTTTTCCATTCTCCTGTAGATAATTCGTGTTAAAATTTTGCAACCATGACTTATCAAACTGATGGTTCTGTAATTTTCACACCTGTCTGCGCCTGATTTCTTTGTAATGGGGATTATTACATTTTTCTTAAAGTCTGAGGGTATTTCGCCTGCCTGATCATCTTACACACCAGGTGAAATAATTTTGTCATAGCTGGCTCTCCCAAATACTTTAGTAGCTATGAGGGAATGTCATATACTCCCAGGGCTTGTTCCGACCTAGGTCTTTCAGGACTCTGTCAAATTCATATCTCAGTATAGTATCTCCTATTTCATCTTCATCTACTTCCTCTTCCCTTCCTAAAATTTTGTCTCTAAGTTCATTTCCTTTGTAGAGCTCATCTATGTACTTTTTCCACCTTTCAGCTTTCCCTTCTTTGCTAAGAACTGGTTTTCCATCTGAGTTCTTGATATTCGTAGAGCTGTTTTTCTTGTCCCCAAATGTCTCTCTTATTTTCCTGTAGGCAGTATCTACTTTTCCCCTTCTTACACATTCTTATACAGATTTGCATTTGGCTTATAGCCACTCCTGCTTAGCCATTTTGCACTGCCTGTCAATATCATTTCTTAGTCGACTGTACTCCATTTTATCTGTTTCAATTACTGCATTTTTATATTTTCTCCTTTCATCAATTAAATTTAGTATGTCCTGTTATATCCAAGGATTTTTTGTAGGTCTTGTCTTCCTACCTGTTTAATTAATAAGAGTGCCGGAAACACTTTTAGGAGCCAAGGCGAAAAAATTGGTAGTGCCGGATTTAGAGCTATAGACCACATGCATCACAACGTAACGCACTACCCACTACTCCACGGCCAACAACTACGACATTGGCAATTTATTCTTGTACTATTGCTACATTTACCGACAGCTAAAATGACAGTTTTAGACACTAGAGTATAACTTATCGTACTATGAACGACGTGATTTTGTTAATTCTTCAGTGCGCCACTGCTTTGAAATGACAACACGTAATTTATAATAACGGGAAGCAAGATGGCGCAGGTTAGAGACAGTTCTGGGCGAGGAATGTCGCGCGACATTTCCTAACGCTTGGTTTACTTACAATCAAAAGGCGGTGTCAAATCGCCGTTACATACTATGTATCATAATGTGATGACACTGTTCAAATCATGAAATACGTCGTGTATGTACTTTTTTAGTTCAGCAATGGTCTGACCCTTGACGATACCTCATAGGGAAAAATCCACGGGTGTGACATCTGATAAACTAGAGACATGTCAATATCTTCCCTTCTTTGGGAAGTTTCGTTTTAAATAATAGCGGACGACAATGGAACTGTATAATGTGGTGGAACACCATCGTGTTGAAAGTGAATTTCATGGTTATAAGTTTTCTTTAACTCTTCACAGTCGAGTTTCCACGCAAGTTTGAAGCATATTTTTGCGGATATTACATTTTTAATACAACTTTGGAAAAAATACACCATTTTCTTTGAAAAATCTATTATGGAAGCAAATCTTTCCGTGCCTGCAAGACAATGGCATAGTATATTAACGAACTGTTGCACTAAAACTCAGTAACAAACATCTCTGATGACTCGAAAACTAAGATTAGGATGGAATATAGCTCTAATTTCTCTGGAGACAAAGGAACTATACATGAACACGCCAACAATGACGTGCTTTGCTTTACGAGCTAGATCGTGGAATTCTTGATAGTGAACTCAGCACATTGGTGTGGTGTTTCAGTATTGTAGTTCTCTGTATTGTGTTTCTCTGTTTTAACGATTTACTGAAAATGACAGAATGACTACTGTTAAGCGATATGTACGACGTTGTAGATAAGAGTGGTTAAGTGACCAACAATTTAAGGGTTGATAATTAGAGATGCCCGGGGAACCTAGTAGCGCACGGTGCAAATAGTGCCAATGCAACCTGAATTTGCGCTTGTCAGATTTACTTGATCATGGAAAAATTAAAAAACATTTAAAAGCAGCCGAACCCTTTTCATCTTCACTACAGTCAACATTGCCACTCAAGTCCATCAGAAAGACGTATGAACGCGCAGCCGCTCTTACATTGTTTATAGTAAATTTTAATTCTATCTTTATTTATCCAAGAAAATTTGGAATATCTCATTTTGAGGGATTTTTAAATATTTTTCTGACGCGTAAACAAAGTAACGGGTCCAAAGTTTTAAAATTCCTTTCATTCATTTCTTTATTTTGAAAGAAATACACAGATATCTAATCCTGACGGAATTTTGGGTCTTTATCTGGCTAAAAAAATTATCACAAGTTGAAAACACTGATTCCGAACAAGCCAACGAGCTTAAATTTCATAGAGTGGCGATAGGTCCGCCATTCTGAGGCAAATTGATCTGGCGTCCGCCATGTTATTTGGGGTATCGGCTGACAACTGGTATGCCACACCCAGTTACAGTCCCACGTTTTAAATAAAGATTGACAATTGAATAGGGATGTGCATCAAGTTCCCTCAGACTTTTTCCAAGCTGAGAATTAACGAGCCTGGTAGTAAATTTCCTAAAAATTCGATACTGAAATATCGCGAACCTGTCAGTAATACAATTCCAGTTCCAGTTCGAAGTAAAACAGTTAGCTGAGGTTTGCAATAACAACGAAATTACCGCTGCGAAAATATTTGTGTTGGTTTTAATGCAAGTACATGGTGTAAACGAGCTACGAAACTATAGTGAACTGTAATTATCGTGAACAACAATCATGACCATGGCTTTGCATCTGCTGTTAATATGTTGGAACAACTTTTTTCCTAAAGCCTAGTATACATTTATATTGTGTTTACTAAACCTGTTAAGTCTACAGACTTGTAAAATTCTGTTAAAGGGTGTGGTTGTGAACTTTGGTGGATGAAACTTGAGAACCAAGACGAAATTGACAAAATACTGCAGTTAAAATTGAGCCTAGGTCAGGTGCCACAAAAGCACTCCACGTCGAAATGAGGCGAGATAATAACTTTCATGGTTGGCATGCGGAAACAAGTAACGTTTGGTACGTGAAATTTGAGAGCAAAGACGAAAGTGACAACAATATTGCAATAAATATGCGTCTGGGTCAGCTGCAAAAAAAGTATTCCACACCGAAATAACATATCATTAATAACTTTCATTGTTGCCACGCAGAAATAAGTTCTTATTTGTTGCGAAGAACACAGACATGTTGTTGTTATGGTCTTCAGTCCGGAGACTGGTTTGATGCAGCTCTCCATAATACCCTATCCTGAGCAAGCCTTTTCATCTCCTCATAAGAACGGCAACCCACATCCACTTGAATCTGCTTACTATACGCGTCTCTTGGTCTCCCTCTGCGATTTTTACCCCACACACTTCCCTCCAATGCTAAATTTACGATTCCCCGATGTCTAAGAATGTGTCCTACCAAGCGATCCCTTCTTTTAGTCAGGGTATGCCAAAAATTCCTTTTCTCACCAATTCTGTCCAGTACCTCTTCATTAGTTATGCGATCTACCCACCTAATCTTCAGCATTCTTCTGTAGCACCACATTTCAAAAGCCTCTATTCTTTTCCTGTCCGCATTGCTTATCGTCCATGTTTCACTCCCGTACAAGGCAACACTCCACACAAATGCCTTCAGAAAAGATTTCCTTGCCCTTAAATTAATATTCGATGTTAACAAATTTCTCTTTTTCAAAAATGCTTTTCTGCCCATTGCCATTCTGCATTTTATATCCTCTGTACTGCGACCATCGCATGTTATTTTACTACCCAAGTAACAAAACTCATCTACCACCTTCATTGTTTCGTTACCTAATCTAATTCCTTCAGCATCGCCTGACTTTCTAAGACCGCATTCCATTATTTTTGTTTTGCTCTTGTTAATGTTCATTTTATACGCTCTCTTCAACACGCTGTCCATTCCATTCAACTGCTCTTCCAGGTCCTTTGCTGTCTCTGACAGAATTACAATGTCGTCAGCAAAACGCAATGTTTTTATTTCTTCCCCCTGAACTTTAATCCCTATTCCAAAATTTTCCTTGCTTTCCTTCATCGCCTGCTCTATGTACAAATTGAATAGCATCGGAGAAAGGCTACAGCCCTGTCTTACTCCCTTCCCAACTGATGCTTCCCTTTCATGCCCTTCGAGTCTAATAACTGCGGTCTGGCTTTTGTACAAGCTGTAAATAACTCTCCTTTCCCTGTATTTTACCCCTGCCAACTTCAGATTTTGAAATAGTGTATTCCAGTCAACATTGTCAAACGCTTTCTCCAAATCTACAAAAGCTAAAAATGTAAGTTTGCCTTTCCTTAATCTATCTTCTAAGATAAGACGTAAAGTGAGTATTGCCTCCCGGGTTCCTACGTTCCTCCTGAATCCAAACTGATCTTCCCCGAGGTCAGCTTCTACCAGTTTTTCCATTCTCCTGTGGATAATTCGTGTTAAAATTTTGCAACCATGACTTATCAAACTGATGGTTCTGTAATTTTCACACCTGTCTGCGCCTGATTTCTTTGGAATGGGGATTATTACATTTTTCTTAAAGTCTGAGGGCATTTCGCCTGTCTCATACATCCTACTCACCAGTTCAAATAGTCTTGTCATGGCTGGCTCTCCCAGAGACTTTAGTAGTTCTGAGGGTATGTCATCTACTCCTGGGGCCTTGTTCCGACCTAGGTCTTTCAAGGCTCTGTCAAATTCATCTCTCAGTATAGTATCTCCTATTTCATCTTGATCTACTTCCTCTTCCCTTCCTACAACATCGTCTCTAAGTTCATTTCCTTTGTAGAGTTGCTCTATGTATTCTTTCCACCTTTCAGCTTTCCCTTCTTTGCTGAGAACTGGTTTCCCATCTGAGTTCATATACAAGTGAAATAATTGTGGCTGTCACTACTGTTTCCACAGGTTGCATGTCAAACATGTTCGATTAAGTATTATCAACAACAAATGAAAATATTTTTAAAGAAGGTGTAGACACTCAAAGCATGTGGTTTCAACAACCACAGGAGCGAAAGAAGAAGAAATATCTCAAAAACACACCAACACTAGGTAGAAAAAGAGCATTTTTTATGGTGTGTACTTCAAGGGAATTGCAGGTTAGGTCTTCTGAAGCTTCAATTTTAGGGCCGGTAAGTACCATTAGTCACGAATTTTGTTTGAGTATAGACAGACTGAGATCAAACAAGGCAAAACATTTGGTGTTCTTGCATAAAGTACTTGTCATTTTATCACTTCGAATTGTGCATTTAAATGCTGAACACACTTTAGGTATATTTCAGAAGCATAAATTGTACAGGCAATACACACTAAATACAAGATATATTAAATGCAACACTTCAAGCTCAACAACAACATACGATGGACAGATTGCTGTCAAGTGTACTGACCACCAAAAATATGACGGCCGAGTTTACACAGGTTGCCGCGAAGAGCGCTGTAGCTCGTGTGTCAGCCACTCTATGAAATTTAAGCTCGTTGTAACAAGCCGACGATTCTCAGATTTTTTGCTGAAATCGATACTGCGGTCGAAACCAATATTTTGGCCGAAACCGAATATTCGGTCGATCCTTAGTTATTATTGATGTAGCTATTGCTACAATCATTAAAAAATTTGTTGTTTTAGTGATTGTTGGTTGTCGTTTTTATACATTTTTTTTTTTAAATTTTGTTTGCTTTATATTTACGGCAAGGATTCGTTGCCGCGTAGCAGTACTCTAGGAGAGGACAGAGAAGCGCAGAGTATGCATTCTCTTTCCACGGATACACGTCCAGCTGAGGGACGATCATTGGAGGCGGCGGTCACGCGCTTGTACTGGGAAGTGGCGCTTGCCGCTGACAGCGTAGCACGCGCTTCCGTATTTTGAAAACAAGGTGCGCTGGCTGACAAACTGTGTCCCGCCCAGAAAGGGTGCGTCAGCAGAGGTGGTTATAAGAGGGGGTCCGTCACGCCGAACTCGCGAATTACCAGCCCGGGCCCCAGTGGCACGGTTACCTCAGCAGCAGAACAGCGGCACTCTAGTGGGTCACCCAGCCATGGCGCCGTGGCGGCTGATAGTCTTCGTTGCTGCGGTGCTTTTCCTCAAGGTAAACATACCCTACTGCTTCACTTTTCAATTTATTTCGAGCAGGAAAAACTTCAAATTTTGGTTTTAAAAAATCGTTTGCTTTTTTTTTTCTTGCTTCAAGTTTTATTAACGTTGACATGCGTTTCGGCATTTATATCAAAGGCATCTTCAAAGAAACTCACGGGAATGGCCGCGCGGTTCTAGGCGTTATTTCGGGGACTGCGCGACCGCTACCGCTGGAAATTCGAGTCCTCCTCCACATCTACATAGATACTCTGCTAATCACATTTAAGTGCCTGGCAGAGGGTTCATTAACCACTTTCATAGCTTTTATCTGCCGTTCCATTCTCTAATAGCGCGTGGGAAGAAAGAACACCTAAATAGTTCCGTTTTCGATCTGATTTCTCTTATTTTATTGGGATGGTCATTTCTCCCTATATAGGTGAGTGCTAGCAAAATATTTTCACATTCAGAAGTAAAAGTCGGTGATTGAAATTTCGCAAATAGATCTCGCCGCAACGAATAACGTTGTCTTTTTAATGATTTCCATCTCAAATTGTACAACATTTCCGTGACGCTTTTCACCCTGAAACGTGATAAAACAAAACGTGCTGCTCTTCTCTGAACTTTCTCAATGTCTTTCGTCAGTCCCACCTGGTGAGGGTCCCACACTGGGCAACAGTACTTCAGGAGAGGACGCACAAGTGTGATGTTGGCAGTGTCTTTGGTGGAGGTGTTGCATCTTCGAAGCCTTCTGCCAATAAAACGTAACCTTTGGTTTGCCTTCCCCACAATATTTTCTGTGTGTTCTCTCCAGTCTAAGTTGTTCGTAATTGTAACTCCTAGGTATTTGGTAGAATTTACGACGTTAAGGTTTGACTGATTTATCGCGTAATTGAAGTTCAGCGGATTTCTTTTAGTGGCCATGTGTATTACTTCACACTTTTCTTTATTTAGTGTCAATTGCCAATTTTCGCAGCATGTAGAAATTTTGTCTAAATCGCTTTGTAGTTGCTTTTGATCCTCTGTTCACTTCACTAACCGATAAACGACATCATCACGCGCGAACAGTCTAAGGGAGCTATTCAGATTGTCTCCTAAATCGCTCATAAACATAAGGAAGATTAGGGGACCTATAACGCTTCCCTGGGGAACACCAGATATCAGTTCTGTTTTACTCGATGACGTACCGTCAATTACAACGAACTGTGAATTAGAGATTAGTGAACCGATCTCAATGATTTTTGTGATGAAAATATTTTTTGATGAAAGGCGAAAATCGGCCTAGGTATATTCGAGGGGGAGTGGAAATTAGAGGGCCAACTGCATCTTAAGAGACCAATAATTGCTACAAATGAGTTTTGATGCAATCGAAGAACAATCTATTAAAACGTCAAAAGGAAGGCTAATGAAAACACGTAATTTTTGTTTATATATATATATATATATATATATATATATATATATATATATATATATATATATATATATATATATATATATTTGAGGGCTAAACAACACCTATACTGCACATGAAAATCTAGCGCCGCGCGGGACTAGCCAAGCGGATCTTCCCTTAAAAAAAAAAAAAAAAAAAAAAGCGGATCGCGCAGCCTCCCTCGTCGGAGGTTCGAATCCTCCATCCTCCCTCGGACATTGATGTGTGTGTCGTCCTTAGGTGAGTTTAAGTAGTTTGTAAGACTGGGGACTGATGACCAACGTAGTTTGGTCCCATAGAATTACAAACATATGAACAGTTTTTGAAATCTGGCCGTTCGATCTCCACTCGCTATATCACGGGCAACGAGAAGGCGGCGGTTAAAATAAATGAACATTTTAACATGTTTTATTCACTTTTATTCTCCATTACTTCAGAAGTAGATTTTATAGTATTTTGGAAGTCGCATGTCGAGTTACTGTCTATTCAAGCATTTTTTCGACTTTTCGCTGGATAAGCCATATTTTTGAATTTTGATGATCTGTTTTCAGATTCGCATTCAGCGACTTTAAATGCCGGTATATTAAAGAGATGAAACAGTTCAAAAATATAGATTCACAAGGTGTTTCATGGGCAGTATCGAACGAGCGCGGCAATATATATCTTAATTAGGCTTCCTTTTGAAGTTTTAATAGATTAAATTTAATAGATTCGATTAAATTAGAAGTAATTTTTGTAGCAAAAAATTGGTCTATTTCGGGGTAGTTGGTCAAATTATCGCATTTTTTCCATTTTGACCCAATTTTGGAAGTACCGTTCAACCCGTTAAATATGTTTTAGCGCTGCTAAAAATTACGTGGCCCTTATTATTTCATGTATTATAACATATCCAAATTTCAGAAAAATCGGAGAGTTACATTACCGTAGGTTTCTTTGTTATTTGAAGTAGTCTATAAGTGACGCCCACAGAACTTTAGTCCGATGAAATTACAAACATTATATCATTTGATTTTTCATCTGGAATAATACGTTACGTATTTGGATGTGATATTTAGGATTCAGAACATATAAGGGAAGGAAGGGTAAAAATGACGAAAGTAAGCCTTAGAATTCTTTGATCTCATGCCTACATTAATATTGTAAAGCAACAACTATAGGTTTTTTTTTTTTTTTTTTTTTTTTTTTTTTTTTTTTTTTGGCATAGCAAGGGATGCAGGCGATAGCGAGAAAGACTTCATGATAATGACGTGAAAATTAAATTACTTCGACATAATTGAATACTTCTTACTAATTTCACACAGTGTACATTGTATGTTGATATTCTGTAAAATAAAATGAAAAAATGTTGGAATATCCTGATGAAAAAAAAAAAAAAAAAAAAAAAAAAAAAGAGCGTGGTAACCGTAGAACCTTTGCGCCACGCTCACTTGGTTGGAAAGGAGCTGTTACGCTTCCTACAGCGTATTGTTAATTTCAACATCAGTTTCTCGTCAACCAAGCCCTGTCGTTAAAAAGGAGGATACTCTGGGTATGTCCCTCTACAACATATCCGAGGCCCATGAAAATTAGTTATTTACACAATGAACCACACGAAATTATTATTAAACTTCTGATGGTCCTCTTGTAAGTTGTAAAATTTATTTAAATTGTTTATAACAATTTTGCCACTTGATTCACTATACCATTATTTCAAACTTTCTTCATATTCTTTCTGATCCGACCCCTCACCCCCCCCCCCCCCCACCCCGTAACCAGCTATGGGTCAAGTTTAGGCTTGGTCTGCAGTAGGGCACCTGGATATAATGTTGACGGGCATGCGCATCAACTTCTGCTGCACCAACAGCTTCTGCCGCCATTTTTGTTCCAAGCGGTGATAGCGTGAGCTTCTCAAAGGCGGTGTTTGTAATGCACACGATATGACAGTATATCACTATCATAACTAGGATGCAGTAAAATATTTATTGCTGAAAAAGTGTACTGACATTGTAAAACCAGAATAATAATAATAATAATAATAGATATTTTGATTTCTCGTTGCAATGCGAGTGTTTGCATATTTCTTAAGAACGAAAAAATCTTAAAGTTATATGCACTTCCAATTACACATTTCTATACATTGAATCCACTTTTCGATGCTTTCGAGCAAACTGATGTCGGCAATTCATTGCGCCGTAAGACGCGTAACGTTAACCCATGATCCAACCTAGTGAGCGCGGTGCTACAGTCATTAATTTTGTATCAATTCAGGGCACCACTTTGTGGGTTGACTAGAAATGTGATTTTTTAGACTACAGCATCTACTTAAAAATGCTCAACAAGTTTTCTTTTTATTTGAGAGGCCTCTCGAATGTCAACCGTTTTGAATTCATGTAAAACTTCATTTCCTTAATTTTTGCCAACTAAAGGATTACATTCCAATATATGTTTTATATATTTGCCGGAAAAATAATTTCTGAAATACATTAAAATTGATAAATTTCAGCAGTGGCATATATCAGTCCACTACAGTTTTGGTATTCAGTGAGGAATACTGAACTTCCAATTTCAGCTGTACTTTTTTCCTCAGTTGGTTTCACTTTGGATATGTAGGTTGAACATTTTATATTTTTAATCACTGAATGTACACAACTGCAGGAATGAAATACAAATTATTGCTCTCTGAACTTGTTAGCTTTCTTGTCGTGTTAGAACTAGTGTTTGGGGAATCATTTTCTTCACGGACAGTTCCAGTAGCAGCACAAGATTCTATAGAATGTGGAATTGTTTATTTCCTTTAATAAGCTGTAGAAAATGACTGTCTTTAACGGGTTGATAATTTCGATGTTTAGCGTCTGCTAAGAACTGTGTAACCCATATCATTTTTAATCCTCTTTGACAATGAAGAGTAGTTGGCAGCATTCCGGCTTTTGTCTCAGAACTGAAAATGTATTTTCAACCTCATATTGGTTTACTCTCCCTGTCAGCAGAAACGCATGTCCTTCAAGAAAACATTCACGAGCAAAATTAACTCATGAACACGAGAAGAGAATGCGGCCAGTTTGTATTTGGATTCTAACAATCGCCAATCTTTAAAGTCTGTAAAATTTAATGAAATCTAAAACAAACAGTTTTTTGCTTGCAAAGTTCTTAGCCATTATAGAACACTTTCCGGTTCGAGCTCACATTAAATGGAATCATGAAGAAACATAGAACCATGCTGTTGTCAGGGCTTCTTTTGGTATCACTCCTACGCAAACAGCACTCTCGAAGCCAGCAGTTGTAGTAATGGAAAAACATCGTGTTGCTAGGGCAACTTTCATATTTGGAAGTTGGTTGAAAATATATGCTCTTCAGATAAATGATTAAGAATTTCAGTACAGGGCTCTCTTCTTTTTCTTTGAGCCACAGTATGTTGACATATTCAAATTTGATGACGTCGCCTGTTAAATCTTTATTCTTAACTACATCTGCTGAGACCTGTATATCACTTGTAAACAATTCCCCCGAAGGTTTTTCAAAACATGTGGAATGTCTGCAAAACATGAATAACTGAACCATCAACACTGGTGAAAGATGTGTTTCTAGTATTTCATGAGACTTCCATCCCAATGGAATGCCAAAGTTACTTATTTGATGATCCCATGTCACTGACAACAGTATGAAACTTGAGACCAGCTTTTTGCCATGCCTCGCAAATATCTGATATTTTTTTCATATTCAAGCTATTAGTTGTAGGACCAGTAATTTCATAACTTATCATTTGTTTTCAAGGGGTGTTCGACCCTCTGATCACAATACTACTAATAAATTAGCTTATTTGACCCCTAAGGTAATTTTTCCAGCAAAGGACTTAGCTCTGACTTCACAAAATCCAAAGTACTGTTGATAAATATTTCATCAAACATCAGAATACAGTCTCTCTCTTTTTCGGTCATGAGAGCAACCTTTTATGTAAGAAAAGGCAGGTTAGATTTTATTACACAAAGGCAAAATTTAATTACTACAATCACCTATTCAACGTAGTAACTGAAGGCAAAGGATATGTGGTATCTCTTAAAAATTATATCCTGGAATTCCAAGAGCGTACTTAATCTTTGAGGCACTTATTGCTCCTACCTGAGACCACTGAGTTCTGTGCTCTGGTTTCTTTTCTAGCATTTCTCTCTGTCCCTAAGAGAAACGATGAAATCGAATGTTTAGTTTGTTTTAAACACTTACGAAGATGTTGAATTTCTTTCTCTTGTTTCCAAATCTTCCTCTGCAGACTCTTGTTTCTTTACAGAGTAAATCTATGTTTTCAGGATTACAAAGATTTTCATTATTTTCGAGGTCTTCACACATAATTATAGGAACCTCATTTGGTTATTTACAGTTTGAGATATCTGAAAAAAATTAAGTTTCAAAATGTTGCGCACATAAGATTGATTGTTGTTGTTGTGGTCTTCAGTCCGCAGACTGGTTTGATGCAGCTCTCCACGCTTCCCTGTCATGTGCAAGTCTCTTCATCTGAGAATACGTTCGGCAACCTGCATCCTTTTGAATCTGCTTACTATATTCGTCCCTCGGTCTCCCTCTTACGATTTTTACCCCACACGCTTCCTTCTAATGCTCCATTCTCTTAGTCAGGATATGCCAGAAACTCCTTTTCTCACCGATTCGGTTAAGTTCCTCCTCATTAGTTACGTGATCTACCCATCTAATTTTCATAATTCGTCTGTAGCACCACATTTCAAAAACTTCTATCATATTTTTGTCTGAACTTCTTATCGTCCACGTTTCACTCCCATACAATGCTACTCTCCAGACAAATGCTTTCAGAAAGGACTTCCTAACATTTAAATTATTATTGGATGTTAACAAGTTTCGCTTCTTTAGAAACGCTTTTCTGCCCATAGCCATTCTGCGTTTTATATCTTCTTTACTTCGGCCATGAGAAGTTATCTTGCTACCCAAATAACAAAATTCATCTACTACTTTTATTGTCTCATTACCTAATCTAATTCCTTCAGCATCGCCTGATTTTCTGACATTGCATTCCATTACCTTCGTTGTACTCTTGTTAATGTTCATCTTATATTTCCCTTTCAAGACACTGCCCATCCCATTCAATTACTTTTCTAGATCTTTTGCGGTCTCGGACACAATTACTATGTCATCAACAAACCGCAATGTTTTTATTTCTTCTCCTTGCACTTTAATGTCCTCTCCAAATTTCTTCTTCCATTCATTCACTGCCTGTTCAATGTACAGATTGAACAACATTGGGGAAAGGCTACAACCCTGTCTTACTCCCTTCCCAACCTCTGCGTCCCTTTCTTGCCCTTCGACTCTAATAACCGCCGTCTGATTTTTGTATAGGTTGAATATAACTCTTCGCTCCCTATATTTTACCCCTGCTACCTTCAGACTTTGGAAGAGTGTATTTCAGTCAACATTGTCAAAAGCTTTCTTCAAATCGACAAACGCTAAAAACGTAGGTTTCCCTTTCCTTAGCCTATCTCTAAGGTAAGTCGTAATGTGAGTATTGCCTCCCGAGTACCTACATTTCTCCTAAATCCAAACTGATCTTCCCCGAGGTCGGAGTCGACAAGTTTTTCCATTCGCCTGTAAATAATTCGTGTTAGTATTTTGCACCCATTACTTATTAAACTGATAGTTCCGTAATTTTCACACTTGTCTACACTTGCTTTCTATGGAATTGGAATTACAATATTCTTCTTGAAGTCGGAGGGTATTCCCCCTGTCTCATACATCTTGCATACTAGGTGATACAATTTTTTCATTACTGGCTCTCCTAACATCAGCAGTTCAGACGGAATATCATCTACTCCAGGGGCCTTGTTTCGACTCAAGTCTTTCAGCGCTCTGTCAAATTCTCTCCTATGTCATCTTCCTCCACTTCGTCTTCCATTTCTAGAATACTGCCTTCAAGTATTTCCTTTGCATAGGCCCTCTATATATTCCTTCCACAGTTCAGCTTTCCCCTCTTTGCTTAGTACTGGTTTTCCGTCTGAGTTCTTGATATTCATACAACTGCTTTTCTTGTCTCCAAATATCTCTCGTATTTTCCTGTAGGCGGTATCTATCTTTCCCCTAGTTATGCATTCTTCTGCGGTTCTGCATTTGTCCTCTAGTCACTCGTGATTGGAATTCATTCGAAAAAACTGGCAGCTAAGAAAAACAAGGCTTATGAAAATAATAATAACGATCACACAACGTATTATCGACACTTACCTGAAGTCTTTTAATTTTATTTTGTGACTCTTCGTAGATGTTAAAAGAATGCATTTCATCGGTCTTTGAACTGTTACACGTGGCGGAGGTTCACTGATTTTAAATCAAATGTTTGTAAAGCTTATGGGATTTAACTGTGGGGTCATCAGTCCCTAAACTTATAAACTACTTATGGACTATCTTATAATAAAGACGGCACAAACATTTATGCCCGAGGGGGTATTCGAACCCCAGACGGGGAACGGCCTCGCACATCGTAGCATAGCGCCTCAATACGCTTGGCCGCTCCCCCGCGACGTGGCGGAGGATTAGGAAAATTAAAAATGGTTCGTATTGCAGTCAACTTCTATCGTTTACAACTATCAGCTCTATTTTGTTCAAACTGACTGTCTTCAAAATGAATCTAAATTTTTTTATCAATAAATCAACAATAAACAACGTAGACGTTTAAAAATGTTTTCATTTACAATTACAAGATAAAAATCACTTAGAAGCACTCAAGTAATTGAAAACAATTTTCTTCAATAGGCAAACAAAAGGTCTAATGTGGAGGTAAGACAGTTTTAGCTTTGTCGTAGGCTCACTGAAGTTTGTGCATTTTAACATTACAGTAGCTTCAAACGTCGTTACGAGCCGTATGAGTCATTATAATTAGCGAAAAACTGTATGAATAATTTACTACTGTTATTGTCTAAATTTTGATTTTGTTTGTTATCACCAATATATGTGTAAATAAAAATCTATAACTGTACATCTTAACGTCAGATTTTTCGCTAAAAGACACGTGTCGAAAGCAGTCGTTTACAATGAGTAGAAATTGTGTATACCTACAGATGTATGAACACACCTCATATAGTTTTGAAGATTTGGTTGGTGTCCATTTGTCACGACGAAAGTTTATTAACCATATTTTACACCCTTCAGGATCCATTGGAAACGAAAACCATTTTTGGAACGATTAGAACAATTCGGAGCTATTAGCCTTAGCCGTTATTTAAAGGTTATAAAGTGTCAAGCACAAAAAAACGTACACTAAAGAGCGAAGGAGACTAGTATAGGCATGCTAATGCAAACAAATAGGTATGTAAACACCCAGAGGACAACACTGCAATGGGCAACGCCTATATACCACAACAGGTGTCTGGTGCAGGCGTTAAATCGCTACTACAATGTTAGGGGACTGATGACCTAGCTGTTTAGTCCCCTCAAAACCAACAACAACAACAACAATGTTAGGTATCACTAAGTTGGAATGTGGTGTTGTAGTCAGTGCACGAAAGATTGCATACAGTATCATCTCAGAGCTAATTAGAGGTGGGGATTTTCCGGTACGACCACTTCGCGAGTGTACAATGAATATCGGGCCTCCAGTAAAACATCAAATCTTCGACATCGCCGGGACAGGAAAAACATGCCTCAAGAACGGGACCAACAATGACTGGAGAGTATCGTTTAACGCGACAGAAGTGCAAACCTTCCGCAAAATTTTGCGGATTTCAGTGATAGGCCATCAACAAGTGTCAGTGAGCGAATCATTCATCGAAACAACATCGATATGGGCTTTCAGAGACTGGCTAGTGAACACCATCATAGGACTGTTGATGGCTGGAAACATGTTGTCTGATCTGTCGAATCTCATATCCAATTGTATGAAGCGGATGAACATGTATGGGTATAGAGACAACATGAATAGAGACAACCTGATGAATCCATGGACGCTGCATGTATGCAGGGGACTGTTCAGTCTGGCGGAGGCTCTGTAATGGTGTGGGACGTGTGCAGTTGGCGTAATATGTGACTACTGATAGGTTTAGATATGACTCTGACAGATGACACCTACATACACATCCTAGCTGATCACCCGCATCCATTCCCGTCTGATGTGCACTCCGACAGACTTCAGCCATTCAAGTAGGACAATGTGACATCCCACATATTGAGAATTGGTACAGAGTGCCTCCAGGAACACACTTCTGAGTTTAAACACCTCTGCTAGCCACCAAACTACTTAGATATGCCCATTATTGGTCATATCTGGGATGACTTACACTGTGCTGTTAAGAAGCGATCTCCATCTTCTTGTAATCTTACGGATTTATGGACAGCCCTGCAGGATTCAATGAGCCAATTTCCTCCAGCACTACTTCAAGACATTATTCGAGTCCATGCCATGTCGTGTTGCGACACTTCTGCGTTATATCTACACAATATTAGACAGTTGTACTAGTTTCTTTGGGACTTCAACTTTCACTTAAATTTCAAAATTAACATTAACAGTTAACATAATGCAGTGCAGAAGTATTTTAATATTTTTACCGATAGACAGAAGTTAATAAAGTTTTAGTGCCGCGGCGGAGTGGCCAAGCGCATTGAAGCGCTGTGCTACGATGCGCGAAACCGCTCCCCGTTGGGGGTTCGAATCCCTCCTTGAGCGTGGATGTTTGTGTCGTCTTTGGTATAAGGTATTTCATTAGTAGCTTGTAAATTTAGGGACCGATAACCCCACAGTTAAGTCCCTTAAGCTTAACAAACATTTGAACAAGAGTTTTAGTGGTAATTGTCCTACCACAGTGGATGCATAAGTTCCCATTAGATCACCGAAGTTAAGCACTGTCGGGGTTGGCTGATACTTGGACAGGTCACGGACTGGGTCTGCTAAGTGCTGTTGGCAAGCAGCCCTTGTTAGGTCAATTGAGGAGATACTTGATTGAGAAGTAGTGACTTCGGTCATGAACACCGACCGAAAGGCCAGAAATGTGGTACACTGTCCACGTTTCCCTGCACAGACACGGGCGGTTCGACCAATATGTGGTGTACGTTCACGAACTTCATGTCGACCCCTTTTCAGTAGTCTGGGAATTTTGACACTGGCGTCACGTTTTTTCTTTAATGTCGTTTGTTATTAATAATATCAGCATATTTCCACGAGTTACTAGCTTTCACTCGGTGAATATTAGACAGAAGTCGAATCTACATTTGCATCACACCACCTTGACACTTGAACAGAAAGGTGTGCAGTATTCTGCAGCATCCATTTTCAATAATCTGCCACAAGAACTAAAGAATCTTAGCACTAACCCACACGCTTTCAAATCTAAATTGAAGAGTTACCTCATGGCTCACTCCTTTTATTCTGTCGAGGAACTCCTAGAAAAATTAAGCAATTAAGCTAATTCATTTTTTTTTCTTTACTGATTCTTTTCACTTAGTCTTAAAAGTGCAGTGTGCATAGGATTACTTAAACATTTTCTATTACCATTTTAGTGTTAGACTTCATTTATTGACTTGTTCCATGACCATATTATTATTATTATTATTATTATTGCCGCCTCCATTGACACCTTTAAACGGACGATGACGCGATGGCTGGTCGGTACTTTTTGGGACTTTGGAGGTCCGCTGGACAGAGTTTGGTGGAATTTCATATATTTAACACGTTGACTGCCGCGATGACGTCAGAGGCGCCCCAGAGTCGCCGGCCACATGGCAGCCAACGTGTTAAGTAAATTGTAGTACTAATCGCAGTGCATTTATTCGAAAAGTGATTTTTCTCAATTTGTTTTTGCATGGTTTGGCTAAGAAACATGTGTACTGCATTATTCACATGCATACTTGTTGGGGTAAGTCACTTCTTTTTTTGTCTTCCTGTAAAATGACTGGCGCCTTTTTCTTTCTCTCTTCTCTGGTTCCAAAGAAAATTTAGTTACTCCATGCCGTGAACCTTGGAGATATATTAGCAGCATTGACTTCAATTCCTATGATGCTTTAGCAAACAGCACTCTTCTTTTGGGCTGATCTTTTGGTAAAGTCAACGTCAGTACTTTAAGGTATTCACTTCTACCAGATTGTTTACTCTTGTTTCTCCATCAATGACGAAAGAGCTGCAGAAGAAAAATTCAGTTACCTTCACATTTCCCTACGCCAGCTTCATCATCTGTACCTGAATACTAGTTCTTGTTTCAGGCAAGTCTGCAGGCTCGGAATACGTTTATGCAAAATGATATTCAGAGGGTACCTCATTGCGGGGGAAGATTTTATAAATCACATAATTCATTCAATTTCAAAGCTAGGATTCGTAGTAATGATGAAATATATCCTCATTACCTCACTACCGACTTGAGCACACTTTAAACAATGCTATGGTTGCATTCGATAGTGGCAACAATGCGTGGTGAGAGTTGACGCTATGTATCGGCAGACACAAGATACACTCTCTGCGCCAGAAACAGTAACAGAGGTAGAGGGATGCAAGATGTTCTGTGTCGGCAAGCATGTACAGTATAACACAATTTATTGAATTTTGAAGAAAAGTTAGCCCATGTTTCGGTAATTACAATTTTGCCGACAGCTAAAAGTTTAATTCCTTCCAGAACAATAAGGCTACGATCTGCCGAGAACATAACTTGTAGATATGATCAGCTGTGGCGTAACTAAGGGGGGGGGGGATGAGGGGGATAGAACCCCCCCCCCCCCCCAGAAAGAAAGAAAAGGAGAGAGAGAGAAAGGAATTGTATACAGTAATTTGGTAAAGGTAAAGATTGGAAACTCGGGGTGTTTTACCATAAGCTTTCATTGGATCGGAGTGAATTAATCTTCAACGGGAGTGGTAGATGGTAGTCTGTCTTGCTCATCAAGCAGATCTACCCTCCCCCCCCCCCCCCCCCCCAAAGCCAAGTCCTAGTTACGCCACTGATGATCAGACTCGGCACCTGTTCCTGGTATTCCCCCGTACTTGTTTAATAGTGAACAATGGATGTTGTCACGGGCCGAATTTGAACTACGAACTTCATATTGAGTTGGACACCATTCACCAGTATTGCTAACATGAAGTGCGAGGTATGTCCACAAAGTAAGTTCCGTTTGGTTACATAAAACAAACGTGAACAGATACAGAAAAAAATATTTATTGCACAAAAATCTACAACTGTTAAGCTCCTTTTCTACACAGCTTCCGAAATTTTGTAGGCACTTGTCGTAGCGTGGCACAATTATTTGTATGCCTTCTTCATTGCAGGTATTCAACCATGTGGTAACATATTCTTTCAACTCGCCATCATCGTTAAGTGTTGACCGCCAAGGACAGATTTTAGGTGTCAGAAGAGATGAAAGTCGGTAGGAGCGATTTCCAGGCTTCTGTATTGCGCGGCGCAATTTCTTAATCATCGCGCAGTAACCATGTGCATGATTGTTTGGCCTCAGGGTAAGAAATCAATTAACAAAATACCTTTTCTGTCCCAAAAATAGATGCACATTACTTTTCTAGGAGTAACGATTTGCTTAGGCTTAACCTTCATTGGGGATTTCATCGATCGCCATTTTGTTTCGGGTGTCGAACGATACCGAAGTTTCATCCACCGTGACTACCCGAGAAAGAAAACCATCGCCTTCTTCATTGTAGCGTGTCAAAAGATGAAGTGCACTGCCCATGCGTTGTTTTTGTGTTGTTAAGTAAGAATTTTGGATACCCAACGTGAGCCAAGTTTTCGAAATTTCAGTTTTTCAGCAACAATTTCATGAATTAGTGATCGTGAGGTCTGCGGAACTTCAATATCAATGACACTAAGTGTAAACTACTTCTTCTTTCTTCGATTCGGCCATCTAAGGACCATGCACCAATTGAATCGGTCATTTCAAAAAGGTCATTAGTCATGAAAGTTAAATTTTACAGGAGAAGGAAAAAACGTTCCACAGCATAAACCATTTATTTATTTATTGTTATTTTAATATCAATATTTAGTGAGTTGCCAAGCTCTGTGTTGCACTGTGTATTTTTGTTTTGTAATTAATAGTTTAACCACAATATTAATTTAAAAATTGCTGACTTATGACCTTTTTGCAATGAACGACAGTGTGTTGCAACAAATGAAAGCTTTACTTGCAAATAATTGCCTATATTATTGAAAAATCAGTTAATATTTAACACAGTAAAATGAAATTTGAATATTATTATCTGCAGTAACATTTTTCGCAACATTTGTGTGTTTTATAACATGAAAATAGAATACATTAAACCAAGTCAATCTTCTTGATCATCATCTTTATTATTTGTTCCCCCTTCCGTTGCCTATTCTTGCAATTGGTCATAAAATTCCACATATTCAGCTGGAATACACCTCTTCACTTTCAATAAATCTTGTATATTTTGACACTGATCGACAGTTGCTTTCCAGGATACGCCAACTCGATGGGAAGTACAGGAGGCTTATTGAAGCTTTGGAAGGGTTGGAATGCCTCTCTGATGAGACCATCGATTAATTGCTCTGTTTTTACTTGCCTAGGATAATGTGCATCATACTGAAATGTCATCCATTTTGAAGGAGAAAAAGAAACTTTTTATTCTTTGGGAATTATTCCCACGCTTGATTCAGAGAGGCAAGCCTTTTTAAAATAGGCAGGCCACCAGTTTTTAAAGGCTAATACAGCAACATTATCAGTAGTTTCCACTTAGTATTTACTTGATGCCTTTTTGATCATTATGGCATACTTTTCAGGTAAGTAGATCCAGTCATGATATCTTACAATTTTTATTATGGTCCCAAAATCTCTGTCGTTTAGAAGGAAACTAGGCCTGCGTATAGGGAAGTAATGTTTCAACTTCCTAAATCTCCCAGTTGATATAAGTGTTAAACAAAAGTGAATCATTGGGTGATTTTTGTTTTGACCAGCACACCCGTCAAAGAAGAGATGAAGCTCATTCACATCTTTTGTGATATACTTCTCGATGTAATTATACAGAAATGAGCACACCTTATTTGCGCCTTTCTTCGCTTCGCTTTCATGGTACACATAAAAGTGTGACTGCTTGGTTTTCATATTATGTATGCCAAAAACATTCTTAATTTGGGATCCTCTTTTCGCGGTCTTCTGCTCTTGACATCTTGAACTTCGATTAGCCCTTGCAGGAAGATATCTTGTTGATTCTTATCACTGAAACTGTTAAAGTGAGCAATGATATCTATCTTCGCGTCATCATCAAACAGAGAAAAACAGTCCTTTTTGCACCTGAAAGAGTCGAAGTTATCAATTACGATAATGCTTAAATTGGATACTATGCAGGCATATCCATTTACTTCTATACAGAAATTAAGTACACGTATTTTACTCACTTGCAGTCATCTTCTGTACTCCGACGCTGAATTTTTTCACATTTCCAATTCACGTATTCCACTCCCTTTACTTTTGAATCATGAATAATATTCCTTTTGTACTTATCAGCATTTCATGTCCGTTTCTTGCCTATAGGAGGCATTTCAGTGTCCGAAGAAGACGCAGACATAATTACACCTCGAGAAATAAGTGGCTTCTGAATGCGACAGTAATTATTGGAACCTACAATGCTGTAAACACAACAATGGATAGTTGCAGTGATGCTAACCTCAGACGACAAAATACGCGGGAAAGCAGTGCAACGCCGCCAATAACTTCTGTGTACACCTCCACACAGTCATTGCAAAAACGGCATGAGTCAATGACTCATGATCTTTTTGCAATGAACAAAGATTTCAAGGGTCGATAGTGACACCATTTGAAAGCTGATTTCTGCCCTTCTTGTACATATCAATCCGGCTACAGTTTCCCATCCAATTCGAATGGATAACTCATTTTCGTAAAAAAATTTACTTATGACCTTTTTGCAATGACCGATTCAATTTCAATGTTCTTCTTTCTTTTTCCTCCAGTTTTCTTTCATCTTTTCACTATGCATACTTTTTCTCTCCTCAGACCACTTTACTCCTGTCTTCTTCTCCCTCCTGTCTTGGAAGCCTTCCATTTTTAACACTTTCTTCTTAAAAGTTTCTCTTTCTGTTGCATCTTTTTCACTTATATTGAATCCATGCTGTTGTTGACTTCTTGTCCCATAGATATTTAAAAACCTTTGTGGTCAACCTGTTGCTGTTCATTCGGTATAAATGCCCAAAAAAATAGCAGTCACCTCTTCCGTAGCGTTTCGGTTATGTTTCCTATGTTGCGATAAACTTCTGCATTACTTCTTAGTTTCCATACCTCTGTATTTCTTAGTGGGCCAAGTATTTTTCGAATGATTTTTCTTTCTAGGACTTCAAGTTTATGTAATTTGTAATTCAGTACTAAACATTCACTTGCATAAAGACATTCTGGCTTTACTATTGCATTGTTGTGCTGTATTTTCAGATTTTTAGACAGAGATCTTTTGTTGTAAATGTTCGTGGTTAAACCATATGCTCTCTCCATTTTATGTACTCTTTCTTCTACTGTAAATTTTTCTAAACCATTTTTCCTGAATCATTTCTCACAAATTTTTAAATTTATTTACCCCCTCTATAGGCCCAACTTATGGTTATGCTTAATCTTTTGTTCAGTTGTGTAACCACAGACGGGCGTCCACTTTGTTCATCCTACGCTCGATCACGTCATCCATTGAACAGTCTGACCCATCTTCTAATTATTGAATCACTCATAGCATTTTGTCAGTAAACCTCGCAGATTTGCCGATGAATTTCCTTTGGTTTAATTTTCTTTCAGCATTTTCAATTTCGGTTGACATTATAAAGAAGCAGTGGCGGCTCGTACAAAATTTGACCAGTGTGCTACAATATTGCAAAAATAAACAGGAAACAAAATATACTAAAATAAAAAGCGTGACTGACAATGAAAATAACGGAGCTTAGCAATATCCCCACCATGTCATCTGCGTTCTACACAAGTGACCAATGAAACGGCTTGGCTGAAAAGCGCAGTTTCACTCGCATGTTGGCTATAAATTACTAATGTTGTATGTGATTGAAGTTTTATTTACAGAAATTAAAAATTTGGTTTCAGAGGTATTTGAATACGAGCCTCACACAAGTAGGTTTGAGAGACAACGCGCAGCCGGCCGCAGTGGCCGAGGTGACTGAGGCACTCCAGTCACGGTCAGCACGGCCACTACGGTCGGGGCTTTGAATCCCCCCCTCGGGCATGGATATTTGTGCCATCCTAGTTCGTAAGTAGTTCATAAGTAGTTTGTAAATTTAGGGACTGATGACCTCATAGTTAAGTCCCATAAGCTTAACAAACATTTGAACATTTTTTTAGACAACGTGCAAGATGCACGTTCCAGCGCGCTATTTGACTCTTTATGCAGCAATATTCGTCATACACAATTCTTCCGCAACCGTTACACGCAGTGCGAAGAGAAATATTCATCTCGTGCTGCAGTCGGTCTCAGCACACATGAGTCGCCAGGCCTGACGTCACGTCTGCGCATGCTCACTAACGAACAAACGACTGCGCCGCCTCTCTGCACACGTACCAGCGCGGCTGCATCCCACTTCAGCACACGGAGCTGGTTTCCAGCTTTAGCGGCGAGAGCGCTCTAAAATGCGTTTTCATCCTTATTACTAGCATTGTAATACGTATTGGAAGGGAATTGGTATAATTTTATTGTGGTATCTGGATCGCATTCCAAGAGAAAGGATGTAATTTTACAGCGATTTCTCGCTTGCTTTCGAACAGAAATGGCATAATTTTAGTAATACATGTACATTGTGCTGCAGCGCATTAGCACATTATCACCAGCCGCCACTGTAAAGAAGCATTATAAAGCAAACGTCGGCAGCAGCGATCTGAAAATGGCGCATGCTCCGAACTGCTATCGTAGCGCTGCCACGGACAGAAGCGAAACTGAACTTACTTTGTGGACGACCCTTGTATTTCCCGTTAAATTCGGGATATTGCAATTTGCATGACGGGTAAAAGTTCGTGTTGATAGTTGACAGATAATATAAGAATTTGAATTTTTTTACAGTACAGTATCTCATAACAGTTAGGCTGTGTTCACACATCATCATAAATTTACATAGTTCCCAAAATTTACTTTCAATGCAACCTCTAAAAGGAGCAGTAATGCAAAGTTGTAACTTAACAAGAAAACTTATTTTAAAATTAATTTGATTATTATTTCAAAACTCGCTCTTATTATTACTCACCTTGAGTCTTTGTCATACGGTGTGTCTCACGAAAGACGCCTGTCAGGCTCCTGGCCGCTGCCATCGCATCCGCCAGCCGCAGGCGCATAAACTGAGTTAAAGTCTATAAAACATTGCCATCTGAATAACCTAATCTTACCTTTATTTACAGTAGATGTTCGAAATGATATCCCTCTATGGAAAGAGCGGCCTGACATCTCTTGAACACATTTGCGAACACTCCACGAATTTCAGCTGCCGTAATCTGGGAAATGACTAGCCGAAACTTTTTTCATGAAACAATAAATTCTGACATCTATGTGAACAATATCTTGCATCCATGTTTTCAAGAACTTTCACCCAACGAAAAGCTGTACGGTTATTTCATGCAGGACAATGCAAGACCACACATTGCCAATGCTTCTATGGCAGCAATACGAAGAGTTTTTGATGACTGGATAGTTGATTGGCCTCCTCCTTCTCCAGATCTATATCCCTGTGACTTTTATCTTTGGGCACTGTTAACGGACAAGGTGTATGCAAGCAATCCCATACACTCGAAGAGTTGGAAGACAGGATTCGACTAGTCATTTTCCAGATTTTGGCAGCCGAAATTCGTCGAGTGTTCACAAATGTGTTCAAGAGATGTCAGGCCGCTCTTTCCATAGAGGGACATCATTTTGAACATCTACTGTAAATAAAGGTAAGCTTAGGTTACTCAGATGGCAATGTTTTTTAGACTTTAGCTCATTGTATGCGCCCGTGGCACAATAGAGCCTGAGAATCGAGACCTTCGACAGGCAGCTGCTGTGCACACTGCAACAAGGCGCCTTGGTTTGCTCGGACATATTTATAATTTTGGAAGAATTGGACTATAAGGTTGAAAAGACTGAACAATATGGTAAAAAAATAAACTTTTGTACAATTACGCGCAAAGGATCATGGTATTAAATGAATTGCTGGTAATCGTACAAAAACCCAGAGCATGTGGTTTGTATATAATTTTAATAAATATAGCGGTCTTCATTTCAGATCTTATGTGTGTGTTTTTTTTTTTTTTTTTTTTTTTTTTTTTAAACTTTTCACTGTTTAATGTGGTAGAATCATTGTAATATTTTTGTAAGCACTTCAAAATGACGAAACAGTGCGCAGAAACTAATAGTGCATTGGTAGTTATATGGAAGTATATTAAAATTTCTTTCTAAGAAGCGGTTGTAGCTTTGGAATGTATTTTGTGTGTTTACTACATCATGTATGTGTGTGTATATGGTCTCACAAACCCTTTAAAGACATGTTCACCCTCCTCAGCCTTGTGCCCCTCCCAGAAAAAAAGTCTGTATCCGCCACTGCTCACAAGACATCACGCAAGAAGAGGGCAAGGTGAGTTTCACACGAGTGATGCTTTCTAAAGCTGTGATGATGCATGTACAGAAGCTTCTCCATCTCCGGAAAATTTATTGTGTTTGAACTGAGAATATGTTCACGAGCTCTGCAGAAAAAAGCTGTTAAAGATATTGGTCTAATTATACAGGTCCATTCTTATTATAATCAGGAGTGACCTGATTTTTTTTTTTTTTTTTTTTTTTTTTTTTTTTTTTTTTTTTTTTTTTTCAGTTGCTTTAGACTTTGCACTTGACCAAAACTCTCTCAGCTGCTTCTCTATACTAAATATTATCATGGCTATTTTCTCACATTAGGAGTCTGTGTTATGGTAAAATGATGATATGTTTGTATAATTCTCTTGTATGAACAAATTCTTAAATGTGGAATTTAAAATTTCAACTTACTTCTTCTATCTTCTGTCGCCATGGCAGACTGGTCAATGAGTGACTGGATAGAGACCTTTGATCTGATTATAGATTTTACACAGGACCAGAATTTTCTCGGGTTCCCAGAGTAATATTTAGATAAGGTATGATAGTGGTAGGTGTTATATGCTTTGCACAATGATCTCTTTAAATATGTGTGAATCTGAACCAACGTTTTACTGTCTTCATTTATTTTTTCTTTATTTTGCTGCCTTCTATCGTCATACTAGACTGATCAGTGAGTGATTGGATAAAAGCCTTCAAGATGACTATTGATTACACAGGATCAGAATTTTCTCGGGTCCCCAGCAGGGTTTTTTGGTAAGGTGCAATGATCTCTTTAAAGACGAGTGAATCTGTACCAATTTTTTATTGTTCTCCATTTTTTTGTTCTTTGCTCCCACAGTATCTTCCAAATATTATTATAAAACCATGCTGGGTCTTTTCCATCCTTAATCCACTTAGTTGGCACATACTTCTTCAGCACTTGATTTACAATGCATCTATACTTTGTACTTAATTCATTTATGTCCATTGTACCAGAACTAAAAATGTTTATTGATTCTAGCAAGAATACTTTCCTAGCTTTCTCAACTGATTTATAAACTTAATATCAATTGTCACTATGAGAACATACATGCAAGTTTATACTCAGTAGGTTAAAGTCACCACCAACTAATAGGGCATGGTCCAGGTATCTACACATACTGGTAGACCTTCTCTGAATGATCCCGAACCGGCAAGGTGGAACTGGGCAGTCAGTAAAAACACCCAACCAGAAATTTGATTTCTTCTAGATCTGTGACCAACTTCACAGTCACACTCAACTTTCTAGGGGACTGATGACCTAGTAGTTTAGTCCCCTCAAAATTCCCACCACAACAACAACAACTCAACTTACTCTGCATATTTTTGATGACTCTTATTCTGCCTAATCTGCCTTTCCAATATTCATATCATGCAGCACTAAGGATGACAATACACTTTCCATGTGCTGCAGAAGTTTACATGTAAACATTTGACAGCGTCTGTAATATAGTGTGGAGGACAATGCACTGGTTGCTGTTTAACTGCATGATGATGCAATTGTCACCACAGTCAAACTTCTTCAGGAAACAATGTGTTTGGCCTCACTTCATGTCTGACTTTTGCCATGGTGGCAAAAAGATACTCCTCAAACCAGATTGAATATGAAGGTGAGAGAATTTTAAAGCTTAAAATGTAAGAGGAAGTAGTAGACATATTTGGAGGAAAAGGTGAAAAAGGAAAAGATGAAGGATTTTGTCGTGGACAAGATTTCAGTGGCAGAGTAATCCATAGAATGTCCTGTGTTTATACAATGCTCGGCTATGGCGAACTTACTGGGCTGCAACAGACGAGTGTGGTGTTCATGTTCAATGCACCTTTCCTGTACTGTGTGTGTCACCTGGCCAATGTAAGCTTTGCCACAGTGGCAAGGTATTATGTAAATTATGGCTTTTCTCAATCCCAAAACAACTTTAATCGAGCCAAGACATGCACTAATCTTCACAGGTGGCCAGAAGATGACTTTAACTTGGTGTTTTCTTAAAATTCTGCCTAATTTCGACGAAAGGTTTCTGATGTATGGAAGGAAAGCTCTTGACTTAAAAACCTCTTTATCCTCTTGATGTTGAGGGTGGTCACACTTCTTTCTCTTCAATGATGCACTGATCTGATGTGGAGAATATCCATTATCTTTGAAAACAGACTTTAGATGTCCTAGCTCTGTAGGAAGGCTTTCTCCATCAGACACAACTGTGCACAATGCACCAAAGTTTGAAGGACACCGGTAGATTGTGCAGGGTGGTGGCAGCTGGAAACTTGCAAATAGATGTCTATATGTGTGGGTTTCCGTTACAAGGAATGCCCCAAGAACCCCTCGACTTTCCTACTGACTAGGGCATCAAGAAAGGGTAAGCAGCCGTCCTTCTCAGTTTCCATCGTGAACTGGATATTATTGTGGATTGATTTCAGATGCTGCAGAAAGGGCACTTGATTTGGCAAAACATAAACCAACTGTCTTTTGGCGATATGTTGATGACACGTTTGTAGTGTACCCCCATGGGAATGAAGAATTGTCACATTTTCTGCAACACCTGAATTCAATCCATGATAATATCCAGCCCACGGTGGAAACTGAGAAGGACGGCTGCTTACCCTTTCTTGATGTCCTAGTTAGTAGGAAAGTGGATGGGACCTTGGGGCACTCTGTGTACCGCAAATGCACACATACAGACATCTATTTGCAAGCACCCAGCTGCCACCACCCTGCACAATCTACCGGGCTCCTTCAAACATTGGTGCATTGTGCACATGTTTTTCTGATGGACAAAGCCTTCCTATGCAGCTAGAACATCTAAAGTCTGTTTGCAAAGATAATGGATATTCTCCACATCAGATCAGTGGAGCATTGAAGAGAAGAAACATGACCACCCCCAACATCAAGAGGATAAGGAGGTTTACATGCCAAGAGCTTTCCTTCCATAAGTCTTAAACCTTTCATCGAAATTAGGCAGAATTTTAAGAAAACATCAAGTTAAAGTCATCTTATGGTCACCTGCAAAGATTAGTGCACTTCTCGGCTGGATTAAGGATGATTTTGGATTGAGAAAAGCCGGAATTTACAAAATACTTTGCTTACATTGACCAGACGACACACACAGTACAAGAAAAGTGCATTGAACATGAATGCTACACTCGTCTGTTGCAGCCCAGTAAGTTGGCCATAGCCGATCACTGTATTACCACAGGACATTCTATGAATTACTCTCCCACCAAAATCTTGGCTACAACAAGATCCTTCTGGGATTAGTTAATCAAAGAAATTGTGGAAATACATTTAACTCAAGATCTTATTAATAATGATGGCGGCTTTCATCTGGACAGTACTTGGGATCTGGTGATTTCTTTAATATCATCTAAGAGGAAACATTTTATCCAGGACAACGCTTCTAGCGATAATTAAAATTTTATACATCTGACAAGTAATGTACTGAGTGCGCATTCAAACAGAGGGCGGAATGTACTGTATTTCCACCTTATGCAGTTTCAATTTTGCGCAGTTGCCCGCACGCCGCTTTGTGGACTGTTTTACGCAGAGGGCGGTAATTTCGAAAGAGGGCACATTTGTGATGGCTATTGATGCGCATGTGTCTCAACATCAAGAGGATAAGGAGGTTTTCAAGTTAAGAGCTTTCCTTCCATATGTTGGAAACCTTTGGTTGAAATTAGGCAGAATTTTAAGAAAACATCAAGTTAAAATCATCTTCCGGCCACCTGGAAAGATTAGTGCACATCTCGCCTTGGTTAAGGATGATCTGGGATTGAGAAAAGCAGAAACTTTATGGAGCATTCCATACACCAGTAAATCTTCAAGAAACACACTTCAGTATCTATAAATGAGTGCAAGTTTGTTATTGTTTCCCTCAATGATCCTCTAATTTTACAGGGAAATTCATTGAAGGAAGATGTCAAAATTCTGGTTTAGCTAAGAAAATACATTCTTATATTTTCTGAACCCCTTGTAACAGATGATGAAAGGTCCATTGGTATTTATTTTTTGCAGGAAAGGGTGCAACCAATATATGTATTTTCTGCTTTAGCCCCACCTTTCTTTTTTCAAATGGTATAACAAGAGCCAATGGCAAACAACATCTTCTGCAAACACTTCCATATTTCAACAGTCCGCAGAAAAAAATCCATCTGTCCACTGAATCCTGATGAAAACAACAGAGAGCAAGAAATGCCATGGTGCCCACAGAACATATCACAGACCTAGTAGTTCCCACACTGTGGTTTGCATTGGATGAGCCCCTTGTTCTCCTAAATATTTCAGAGCTTTCTTGTATTGGGATTCAGTCAGCTCTTGGTCCCAAGGATAATATGAGTGCAACAAATTTCCTTCAATACAGTTACATGTCAACTTGTGAGTAAGTGTTTATCAAAAGTACTCTGCTACTTCCTTTGTGTAGTGTGCCACTGACCAATCAAGGAGAGTCTTACAATTCTCCACTTGATAGCAAAGACCCAGAAATTTGCAGCCAGACTGCCACAGAGTCAATGAAGCCTCTGGTTGAGACTCTCCACTCTGTCCCAAACCAAAGGATCTTGATCAACTCTGGGAATGATGCTGCAAATTCCAAGCTTTGCTTGAACCCAATGGGTAAGGCCATCAGAGTTCTTTCAAGCCATGTAAAATATCCCCCTACAGGGCTGCATAGTGTGCCTAGTGTTGACCAGCTCTGATAACTAGTAACACTAACATTCCTTCTCCATGTGTGCCTGTTTGAACCCTGATAAATGAGTAGCCACCTCACTTACAGGGTGAATAGGTGAGGCCAGTCAGCCTCCACATTGGTGTTCTAGCTTGAGCGATGCGAACACATTACGGTCTGCCACTCAATCTGCATCAAGGGCAGTAGCACTGTGTCACATGGAAAGGAGCTTCAGTAGCAGAGCCAGAGAGTGGAGAAAGTGACACCTGTCAAGTAGCTAAATATGCAGTTTGCTACTAATGGAGGTGATGGGTCACTGATCAATGCTAACTTTCTGTTCAAAACAACTAACAAAAATGTGTAAACAGTACAAATTTTCACATTGAAGTCAAAGAAAAATGATAGAATTCCATTCATATACTGAAATATGCAAGGAATATAAGAATTAACAATGTAACACACAAAAATTTGTGAAAAAGTAAGATTTAAACTGTGTTAGTAAATGTAAACTAAATATTTGTCTGTTATTCACTACTGCTGTGCTGCCGGTTGTAATACAAAACACAGCAATTTTCTCTCCCCCCCCCCCCTCCATGCCTATGAAACTTATTATTACAATATCTGCAACTACACTAGGCTGACAAGTCATTCTGTATTTTATAGGATCATCCGTTATTTAGCCTCAGTATTCCATTATCTCGATAAAATAAATATGGGCCATATATTGTCCCATTTTATACTAACTGTCCCATATGTTTTGAAATAATGTGATTTTAAGTAATGTACAGTGTAACTAAATGAAGAACAAATCTTGTCATAATGAAAAAATAAAGAAAACAGGCTTTAGCTGATAGTGAATAAGGCATGCTTTTTTTATTTTGTTGGTTGGTACTATGTAGAGACATCTGCAGCCTCTCCAACTATAAAAAATTGGTGATTAATAAGTTCATTGTTAGAAGATGATGTGCTAAAAGAGTCTGCTTTCTTAAACATTAAAAATAATTTCCCAAGATGTTAAATGATATTTCATGAAATGGTCTTACAGATTTCATGTTATGAAACCATTTTACTGCGTTCAGCTCAAATATCCTCCTCTTAGGAAGTCTGTTCAGCAAAGTTTTGAAACTTTACCAGAGTTTAATGAAAATATTTGAAAGAAAGATGTGAAGATCAGCTTTTCGACAAAGTGTGAACAACTTCAAAGTGAGTTGGTAAAAACTGGCCTCTCATTTAGCGTATTAGCATCTGAAGATACCTGGTTCAAAAATTTGCAGCTCATTACAATACTGGGTTTGTTCTAGCTCTACCTAGCATTAATTTTGCTGCAAGAAAGAATGCTCTCCATCACGAATAGCTTATGACCTGACTTAAAAAATAGTGCAAACTGTGAAGGAAAAATACTTAAAGAAGGACTAATTTTCAGAATACTTCACACATTGATTATTATGAAAATCTCTGTGAAAATACCAGTCTTGTGAATGACATACACTCTGCTGTGAAATATAATTGAGAGAGAAATAAGTAAACTGCTTAAGTAATAATAATTGCCATTCCTACTTGTTTGCATGTGACTACTATAAAAGAATAAAATATATATAATGAAGTAGTAGTGAAATTTATTTGGATTTTTGTTGTGGAAGTATGTTTGGTTAATTTATTTATTTGTATGTGACTTGGCATGTCTTAGTTATTGAGATTGCTGTATCGTAGTTTGACCTGTCCCAAAAACTCCTAATGCCTATGCTTGTCCTGTTAGTTTCATGTTCACTCAGCAGTTAAATACTTTTCCTGTTGTGGTAATTGTTTTATAATGTGTTAATGAGTGACTCAAAGGCTGTCATATTGTATAAGCTTTAAGAAATACCAATCAGGTTGGTGATGTCACAGGTAAAGGCAAATTTTGTTTCACATTTGGTACCAATATGAGCTCTGTATTTTGATTTTGGAAATCTGGTCACCCTAAGCTACACCTGAAAGAACTGCTGATTTGATGATAAGCTCCATGACAGACTGTTTTGCATTTGGATGAATGCTATCACATTCCTTCAGTTCTCATCAGCCCATTACACCAATATGCTTCTATATGCATTCTTTAAGTGTAGAATCCTATCTCTGTGTGTGTCCAGAACCAGGTAACAAACAGCAAGACTTACCCATGTTTAGATGTGGACTCTGATCATAACTTGTTGATTATTAACTGTAGATTAAAAGTGAAGAAAATGCTCAAGGCAGAACAAACTAATTGAAACTGATGTTGTTGAGTAAACATTAGGTAACAACTCACTGAAACAGGGGAAAGTAAAACAGTGGAAGACAAATGGATAACTCTGAGAGATTAAATGCTGTAGAAAGCAGAGGTTCAAATGTGTAAAAGACAAGTCCTAGTACAAATCCTTGGATAGCATGGCAAAACTGAGTTCAATTAATGACAGGATAAAATATAAAAATGTGCCAATTGTGTTGTTGTTGTTGTTGTTGTTGTGGTCTTCTTCCTGCTGTTTGCAGGCAACGTGTCATCAAAAACAGGGAGACTACTGAAGAAACACAATATTGTCACAGTTTTCAACCAATAGCTAAGATGAGTATCCTACTTGGAATGGTGAAAGACGATTTAGGCCTCAAGAAATCGGATGCATATGAAGTCCCATATGCAGCTGTGACAATTCCTACATTGGCTGAACAGTTTGCTCTACCAAAGACCGATGCAAAGAACACCAACACCACAGCCACTTACGACAAACTAGGCAATCAACCCTAGCAGAACACTGTATCAACAATGGACACGCTGCAAATTATGAAGAGATGAAAATTCTGGCCTTCAAAAACACCTATTGGGAGAGAATCTTCAAGGGGGCCATATAAATTTGTGTTACAAAGGACCTCATCAACAGGGACCGAATTTCAAGTCAACAAGGCCTGGAAACCCTTCCTAAGCACCATCAAGGAGCAACAGTGCATGCAGATGCAAGATCATTCCACAAGAGCTGCTGGAGATGAATTGCCCCCCTCCCCCCCCCCCCCCCCCACCAACCAAAGCTGCCGCAGCTTCCCCCATCACCCGGCATGCTGCCAGCCATTGGTGCAAGGAAACAAAGCTGGGTATACATGCCACTGACACAGCAGACACCACCTGATGATGGTGGAGTGGTTATTCACAGATATATTATGGAACTTTTGCGGTCATATCATGCTTGACACCCGAAAAGCTTGGAATCATCTGAAAGCAGTTCTATAAGTATTAAGAGTTGAGATGAAAAATCAGTACTAAGCAAAGAGGGTAAAGCTGAGAGGTGATAGAGTATATAAACTGGCTATATGATGGAAATGAATATGTAGGTAATAGTAAAAAAGGGGGGAGGGTGTAAATAAGATGAGATAGGACATATGTTTCTATGAGAGAATTTGATAGAATACTGTACTATCTTAGTCAAAACAAGATCCCTGGAGAAGATGACCAGCCATAGCAAACCTATTCTGCATTGTGTGCAAAATGTAAGAAATAGGTGAAACATCCTAAGACTTCAAGAAGAATGTAATAATTTCATGCTACATTATATACAACTTCAAGAGGAATCAGAGCGCAGTTGTAAGAAGCTAGGGGGATGAAAGAGAAGCAGTGATTGAGAAGACAATGAGACTGGGTTATAGATTAACCCCGGTGTAATTTGATCTGTGTAAATTGAACAAGCAGTAACAGAAAAATTTGGATAAGAAATCAACATTTGCCAATGACATTGTAATTCTGTCAAAGACAGCAAAGAACTTGAAAGAGTAGTTGAACACAGTGGTCAGTGTCTTGAAATGTCAATATAAGATGAATGTTAACAAAAGCAGAACAAAGGTAATGGAATGTAGTCAAATTAAATAATGTGCTGCAAAGGGAATTAGGTTTAGAAGTGAGACAATGAAAGTATCAGATGAGTTTTGTTATTTGGACAGCAAAGTAAGTTATCATGACCAAAGTAGAAAGGATATAAAAAGTAGAGTGGCCAATGGAAACAGAACCATCTATTAAGAAGAGAAATTTGTTGACACTGCTTATAGATTTAAGTATTGGGAGGTCTGTTCTGAGGATATTTATCTGGAGTGTAGTCTTGTATAGAAGTCAGACATGGATGATAAACAAAATGATAAATGAAATTCTTGAAATAGAGTGCTACAGAAAAATTCTGAAGATTGTATGAGAGGAAAATACAACTAATGAAAACATTGTGATGCATCATGAGATCATCAATTTTGTATTGGAGGGAATTGTGGCAAGTAAAATCTATAGATCAAGACCAAGAGATGTGAGCAGTAATCAGGTTAAAAAGTATGTTCATTACAGTAGTTATTCAGTAATGAAAATGCTTGTGAAAGTTATAGTAGTGTGGATATCTGTATCAAACCAGTCTTCAGATTGAAGATCTTAACAACTTTTCTAACATAAATCTGTCTTTTTTTTCTTTGTTCCAGGGTACACTGTCTTCTGAAGAAGTCAAGGATGTTCAAGAGCTCAGAGGGGAAGCTGGGCTTAATCAAAATAATTTAAATTACCATAGTTCTGGTAGTGATACTGAGGAGCACACAAAAAATGTATCTATTAGGGATGAATCTACTACCAATGAAGATTTGCCTCTGAATTCAGATGAGCTAGGATACACAGGAAGTGAAACAGAAAGAACTGAAGATAACCAAAGCCATCAAGAGGAACAGACTGTGACTTACATAGAAAAGGACTCTGTTACTCGTGAAGATGATTTATCCCTATATTCAGATGAACAAGATTACATAAGGAGTGAATCAGAAAGTGCTGAAGGTGAACATAGTCAACACGAGGAACACACTATGACTTATAAAGAAAAGGACTCCATTATTGATGAAGATAATTTATCTCAGTATTCAGATGAAAAGGCTTATATAAAGAGTGAACCAGAAGGAACTCAATATGACCAGACTCAGCTACAGGAACAGACTGTGACCTATCAAGGAGAGGACTCCACTAAAACGAAGAACATATTTGGAGACAACTTGAGACTTCACAAGCAAGGAGAGAAGAGGAATGTAAGGCATGATGATTGGTATAATAAAGATATCCATGAACCACAGTGGTACAAAGATTCAGGAGAGTATTATGATAAAGGCAACATTTTTGAGATTACTGATACACCAAATAAATTTAGGAAGACATACTACTATACATGGCCAGCAACATTGCCATATTATCTCAAGTCTCACAAAGGTTACTCTACTGCAAAAGAAGAGTATAAAGAAGGCATTAAAAATTTTGATGAGTATCCTTTGGTGTACACTGTTCAATTACAAAATGATCATCACTATCATCCCCTGTCAAATGCCAAACTTATTTTTTACACTCATGGGCCTAAGGATGAGATAGGTCAAAAACTGACAGCAATATCTGATGACACCCTACTGCAGAAAGATATATATTACAACAAAGGTATCAGAATAGATGAACCAGAGAGAGTTAAGCACATTAATCCACATCACAATGTGTTTCATCGATGGTTTCCTGTAAATCATAATTCTATAAAGACTATTTTTAATTCTGAAGATGAAATTTCATCACATGGGACAATACCAGAGGATAGTCCTGTCAATTTCTTGAAAGAGACAAAGCTTACACATTTGGAAGTAGAAAATGATGATGAGGACATTCGAAGTAAAAAATTGTTCTCAAGTCCATGGTATAAACCATTTTATAGTAATAACAGAATAATACATTCTGATTCTTTAATAGTGAAGACTGACTCACAACCAAGAAATGGCTTGGAACTCAAAAAATATACCGGTACTCCATTTGCTATAGTAGAAGATATCGATGAAGCCTATGGTTACTTACCTGGGAAATATGGGAGCAGTGGGAAATATAAATGTCATTGTTACAAAGAAGTTGACGAAGGTGGTCTTTTTAGATATTATGACAATTATATGTTAAATAAACATAATGAAGAAGATACAAGTTCTTACCAATTTTTTGAAGAATGGGGTAAACAATACAATGATTTGACAGAGAGTGATGAAGTGGATGTCTATGATACATATGATTCAACAATAAAATACCCTCCTCATATTACATATGTATCTGCAGAAGATAAAGTTGTTGATTACACTGACAAACAAGATCATACAAAAATTACTAATGAAGTTGATTTGAAGAGTGATATACTTGATGGTCAGATCATGAATGTTCATCATACAGGAGTGGATCCACAGATTGCAGCCACTGATTCAGACATGGTTGAAGTAAATGATGAAATAATGAAAGAAGTACTAGCAAGTAATTATGTTCAAGAATTTCATCCTCATTCTATTAATACTATAGAGAAGGATGGATTTTTCAGTAAAACGCAGAATCATAATCACATAGAATTTGTTGAAAATAATGATTTGAAGGTTGAGAATCTAAATGACAAAGGAATTAACTTCCAGGAAATGGACACAACTGTTGTAGACCAACCTAATCTTCAAGAGGAAATAATTGAGACTGTAGGCCAAGAATCTGTTTATGAGGATCACCCTCTTGATTCTTATAGCCTGGAAGAGGACAAAGTTTTTGATCATACTGAAAATGACGATCACAAAGACATTGTTGATAGAGTTGATTTAAACATTGGTACCTTAAATAACAAAATAATTAAGCTTCATGAAATTGATGTGACTGCTGAAGACGTACCTATAGATAGTGAGGAAATAATAGAGGAAATAGTAGATTCAGAAGTAAAGTACCATCCCCATGATATTTATGGTCCTAAAGAAGATAGCATAATGGATTACACAGGACATCAGGAACATATGGAAGCCATTGACAAAGAAAATGTGGAATTTGCTACTCAAAATGACCCTCTAATTAAGCTAAATGAAGAAAACAAACTTGTTCTTGACAAACAGCTGATAACTGAAGAAACAGTAGAGGAAGGAATAGATTCATCAGTAAAGCACTATCCCCAAGATAGTAATGGCCCTGAAGAAGATAACTTTTCTGACTATGCTGAAAACTATGCCTATGAGTTCAATGAAAAGCAAAGTTTGGGAATTAACACTCTAAATGATGAAATAATTAATTATCATGAAAAAGAAGCATTTGCAACTAAGAAACCTGTGGTATATGAAGAATTAATAAAGGAAGTAGGAGATACAGGTGTTAAATACCATCCCAACTATGATTATTCTTCTGAAGAAGAGAAGTTTTTTGATTACATTGGAAGTGAGTATCATTCAGGACTTATTAAAAATGATCATTTGATAACTGACACATTTGATGAACACATAATTGAGCCCTATGAAATAGAAAAGGTTCCAGGTGTTGCCCCCACTGTTTTAAATAAACCTACAATGCATGAGGAAATTTCAGAAAAAGTGGCAGCTAATGCTCCTCACCATTACCAGCCCTATTATACTCGAGGTGAGGAAAAGAAAGAAATATTTAATCACAATCAAAATCATGGCTACAGTGAAGTTTTCAAAACTGATAAGTGTAAATTTGGAAGTGTTAGTGACCTAAGTGACCAAATAATGAAATTTCATGAAATAGAATTGCGTCCAAAGAGTGACCACATTGTTTCACATGACTGTAGTGTAAATGACAAAATGGAAGATGTTCCTCAACCAGGAAGTTATTTGATTCCTGGATCTTATCAAGAGAAATCTGAAATTAGTTTATCTAAACATACAGGAGATTTAACTTTTGATACAGACTATGACTCAAGAGTAACACACACTCCTTTTCTAAATAAGGAACACATTTCAGATGACATACCACAAAGTGAAACATTTGAAATTAATGGTGGCATCCCTTACACCCGTCCTTTCTTACTTAAAGAAATAAGTGAACATGATGATGTGGAAACTTTAGATGAGGACAATGATGAAATTGATATTGATATTGGTTTTCCCTTTCTATATGAGGAAGAAAAAGGACATCATCTTCACAAATTTGTAAATACTGAAGATAGTTCTATGCTATCAGACGACATTTTGGAGGAAGCCGATTCTGTATTACTATCAGAAAATAATGGTAACGAATTGCTAGAAGAAAATAAAGTTGTAGAAGACAAGGGTTCTGTATTATTACTAGGAAGAACTCACAATAAGCAGTTGACAGAGCATGATGTTGCTATGGAGACTGATCTGGAGCATGGTGCAATATACTCTTCAAACAATGATGATACTTTAGAATTACCAAATGAATCTACAATTTATAACTCGGGTGTTTTAAGTGCAGTCCAGTATGAAACAGGAGATGAACTTTCCATGTACAATGAAGAAATGAATTATGAAGCTGACAGTTCAGAACATATCTATGATGAAAGAATTGGCATTCCAAATCCTTTGCCTTATGAATACAATGCAGGGTACGTGTGGAACACTGTACACAATAAACATTATGATCAACATTTAACAGAAGGTGATGTACTCCAAGAAAAAGAGTTAATGTCTGCAAATGTTGCCAAATATGATATCCATGATGAAGCAGAGACATCTTTCATAAATGAGAAAAATTTCAAAGTAACAGATGATGATTATCCTGCCATAAAAGATATTTCTGACCCATTCTCAGAAAAATTCTCTCTATCTGATTATGAGATTGTGAAACACCATTTTAATACAAAAGAACCAACAAATTATGATTATCACTATTCAGAAAACAAACACAATAATGACCCACTTTTTGTGGAGGAAAACAGCAGTGAAATAGAGCAAGTAGCACAGGATTACAATGTTGAGAAAAATATGGCAGTAAAGGAAACAGAATTTAAGCTGGACAGTTTCAAAACTGCTCCAACGCCTTGTAATGAGTACAAATGTCTTCCACTTTACAAATACAGTAATCATCCATTCTTTGTGGGTGAAAAAAGAAGGGAAACAGAACATGTAGGGCATGATTATAATGTTGAGAAAAATGTAGCACTAAAGGAAACACAATTTTCCCTGAACAGTTTCAAAACTGCTCCAAGCCCTTGCAATGGGTACAGATGTCTACCATTTTATAACTATGCTAATAACCCATTCTTTGGGAAGCATAGAAACAGGGAAACAGAGCAAATAGGACATGTTTATAATGTTGACAAAAATATAGCAGTAAAGGGGAAAGAGTTTTCCTTGGACAGTTTCAAAGGCACTTCAAGGCCTTGTAATGGGTACAGATGTCTTCCATTTTACTTTTCATTTTATTATCCACATCTCAGAGCAGACATTCCTCACAGGCTAACAACTCCAGGAAAAAAATACTTGAGTGATTTGTACACTATTCCCACTAGTAGTAACCCATTCATCATTACAACTGATGCGAAGAAATACCCATGGCAGTTTCATAAACAATTGAAATTTTAGATTAAGGCACTGTGTTTGTGACCCATTCGTTCTTTTTAAAATAATTTATTAGATACTTGTATCAAAATATTTATGTTATGTAAAATATGTAAATAATTGACATAAATTATTATTTTTTAATTATCTATTTTTGTTTAATCTAGTTTTTTTATTATAAATATATGGAATGTAAGCTTTATGTCGTTTGATTCTAAGGATGGATATTACATTTATATCTTACAATGTCAGACTAACAATAACTAGAACTGAAACTTAGAGTGAATAAAATAATATTTTATATAGAGTGAAAATATTAATCTTAATACTGCTTATTAATTAACTGTAATACTTCTCATTTTAGTGTTAACACCATACAGTAAGAAAAGACTGCTTGTAAAATTTAAGACTTTTGTTTTGCTGAATTTGTCATTGTTTTTCATTTGTTGAATGTAGATCCATTTATTAATATTCATGACTGCACTTAAATACATTCATATAACAGATAGTGAAGCTCTAGAATTTTTTTAATAAACAAAGTTATTTTTGATGTTTTTACATCAAGTATTTGAAAAATAATTATTGTAAATGAATGACATCAACCATAATCATTTATTTTATCTAATTATATCAAAATAGTCTTCAGTAGTATACAGAGAGCTTTGGATATCATAGACTCAACAATCTAAATAAGATGTACAAAGTTACAATTTCATTTGTTGTAGACAAACATTATTCAGAATCTAATTGTTTGCTTAAATGAATAATAAAACACATCTCATTACAATTATCAATCAGTATTATACACAAATTAGCTGTTATCCTCTGAACACAGATACCTAGGCCGTAACACCCATGCGCTAATTAAACAACAGAAGATTTATAACAAAGGAATGGTACAGTTTGTCAGAAGGAAGAAATCAGTGTACAAAGAGAAAAAAAAATATTGTGAAAGACATTTTTTGGGAAGATGTAATTTTAGAAAATCTACTAGTTATAATAAAAGGAATAAAAAGTGGAACACAAATAACAACAATTATGACATCCCAATGGTTTGTAGCTGAAACAAATTGAAATTAATCAGAACACTAGTATAAATGATGGAATTCACAGAAAGTACAGTGTCCATGTGTTTGTGTGTATGTATTGCATACAAATCTACAGTTTTCTTCCAATCTTTATAAAATTTTGCTCACACAAGCTTCAATCCATGAGGATGTTATCCAGAAGTATAAGGTTCACATACAATATGTAATTCACAAGATATGATGTCATAACCACTCCCATGAACCACAGACATTGCCGAGGTGGGGTGGCTTGTGTGCATCAACGATACAGATAGCCGTACCGTAGGTACAACCACAGCGGAGGGGTATCTGTGGAGAGGCCAGACAAACTTGTGGTTCCTGAAGAGGGGCAGCAGCCTTTTCAGTAGTTACAGGGGCAACAGTCTGGATGATTGACTGAGCTGGCCTTGTAACATCAGCTAATGTGGCTTTGCCACACAGTTACTGCGAACAGCTAAAAGCAAGGGCAAACTACAGCCATTACTTTTCCCAAGGACATGCAGCTCTACTGTATGAACATATGATGATGGCATCCTCTCGGGTAAAATATTCCAGAGGTAAAATAGTCCCCCATTTGGATCTCCGGGTGGGGACTACTCAGAAAGACGTGATCATCAGGAAAGACAACACTAGCATTCTACAGATCGGAGCGTGGAATGTTAGATCCCTTAATCGGGTAGGGAAGCTAGAAATTTTAAAAAGGGAAATGGATAGCTTGAAGTTAGATATAGTGGGGATTAGTGAAGTTCGGTGGAAAGAGGAACAGGATTTCTGGTCAGGTGAGTACAGGATTATAAATAAAAAATCAGTTGCGGGTATTACAGGAGTAGGTCTGATAATGAATAAGAAAATAGAAATGTGGGTAAACTACTATGACCAACACAGTGATCGCATTTTTGTCATAGTCAAGATACATACAAAGGCAACACCGACCACAGTAGTACAGGTTTATATGCCATCTAGCTGTGCCGATGATGAGGAGATCAAAGAAATATATAAGGAGCTAAAGGAAATTATTCAGACAATTAAGGGAGAGGAAAACTTAATTGTTATGGGAGACTGGAATTTGGTAGTAGGACAAGGAATAGAATTTTGCACGGAACATAATTTAGTTATAACAAACACCTGGTTCAAGAATCACAAAAGAAGGTTATTTATGTGGAAGAGACCAGGAGACACCGGGAGATAACAGATAGATTTTATAATGGTAAGACATAGATTTTGGAACCAGGTTTTAAACTGTAAAACATACCCAGGGGCAGATATAGACTCTGACCATAACTTGTTGGTTTGAACTGTAGACTGAAACTGAAGAAACTACAAAAAGGTAGGAAAATCAGGAGATGGGACCTGGATAAATTAAAGGAACCTGAAGTTCTTAAGAATGTCAGAGAAAGTTTTAGGCTACAGTTGACAAAAACGGGAAAAACAAAACAGTAGAGGAGAAATGGGTAGCATTGAGAGATGAAATAGTGAAGGTAGCAGAGGACAAAATAGGAAGGAAGGCAAGACCTACAAAAAATCCTTGGATATTACAGGAGATACTAAATTTAATTGATGAGAGGAGAAAGTATAAAAATGTAGTAAACGAAACAGGCAAAATGGAGTACAGACGACTAAGAAATGAGATTGACAGGAAGTGCAAAATGGCTAAGCAGGAGTGGCTAGAAGGCAAATGCAAGGATGTAGAAGAATGTGTAATTGGGGAAAAATAGATACAGCCTACAGGAAAATAAAAGAAACATTTGGAGATAAGAAAAACAGCTTTATGAATATCAAGGACACTGATGGAAAACCAGTTCTCAGCAAATAAGGGAAAGCTGAAAGGTGGAAAGAGTATATAGAGAGTCTCTATGAAGGAAATGAACTTAACGGCAATATTGTAGAAAGGGAAGAAGAAGTAGATGAGGATGAAATAGATGATACTATACTGAGAAATGAATTTGACAGAGCACTGAAAGACCTAAGTCGAAACAAGGCCCCTGGAGTAGATGATATTCCCTCAGAGCTTCTGAAGTCTCTGGGAGAACCAGCCATGACAAAATTGTTTCACCTGGTGTGTAAGATGTATGAGACAGGTGAAGTACCCTCAGACTTCAAGAAAAATGTTATAATCCCCATTCCAATGAAAGCAGGTGCAGATAGGTGCGAAAACTACAGAACCATCAGTTTAATAAGTCATGGTTGCAAAATTTTAACACGAATTATTTACAGAATGATGGAAAAGCTGGTAGAAGCCGACCTCGGGGAAGATCAGTTTGGGTTCAGAAGAAATGTAGGACCACGGGAGGTAATACTCACTTTACAGCTTATCCTAGAAGATAGATTAAGAAAAGGCAAACCTACATTTCTAGCTTTTGTAGATTTGGAGAAGGCTTTTGACAATGTTGATTGGAATAAATTCTTTCAAGTTCTGAAGCAAGCAGGAGTAAAATATAGGGAGCGTAAGGTTATTTACAACTTGTACAAAAACCAGACAGCAGTTGTCAGAGTTGAAGGGCATGAAAGGGATGCAGTGGTTGGAAAGGGAGTAAGACAGGGTTGTAGCCTTTCTCCAATGTTATTCAATTTGTATATTGAGCAAGCTATAAAGAAAAGCAAGGAGAAATTTGGGGAAGGAATTAAAGTTCAGGGTGAAGAATTTAAAACATTGCATTTTGCCAACGACATAGTAATTCTGTCAGATACAGCAAAGGACCTGGAAGAGCAATTGAACGGAATGGACAGTGTGCTGAAAGGTGCATATAAGATGAACATTAACAATAGCAAAACTAGGGTAATGGAGTGCAGCCTAAGAAAATCAGGTGATGCTGAAGGAATTAGATTAGGTAACGAAACAATAAAGGAGGTAGATGAGTTTTGTTACTTGGGCAGTAAAATAACAAATGATGGTCACATTACAGAGGATATAAAATGCAGAATGGCAATGGGTAGAAGAGCGTTCTTGAAAAAGAGAAATTTGTTAACATCGAATATTGATTTAAGCCTAAGGAAGTCCTTTATGGAGGCATTTGTATGGAGTGTTGCCTTGTATGGGAGTGAAACATGGACTATAAACAGTGCAGACAGGAAGAGGATTGAGGCTTTTGAAATGTGCTGCTACATAAGAATGCTGAAGATTAGGTGGGTGGATCGCGTAACTAATGAGGAGGTACTGAACAGGATTGGGGAGAATAGGAATTTCTGGCATACCTTGACTAAAAGAAGGGATAGATTGATAGGACACACTCTTAGACATCAAAGAATTGTGAATTTAGCGTTGGAGGGAAGTGTGTGGGGTAAAAACCGCAGAGGAAGACCAAGAGATGGATACAGTAAGCAGATTCAGACAGATGTGGGTTGCCGTTGTTATGTGGAGATGAAGAGGCTTGCTCAGGATAGGGTATTGGGAGAGCTGCATCAAACCAGTCTCCGGACTGAAGACCACAACAACAACGATGTCATAAACAATGAGATGTGCAAAAAACTGCTTCATCGCCTGACAATACTGCACATTTCCTCCTCTTTACTGATTTCAAGTAAATTTGATACACATATTCCTTACCGTGAGGTAACAATTGCTGAAGAGGTAAGAACCACATATGACAAACGGTTCAGGAGATATAATGTCATAAACAATAGAAGTAATAAAAACCTACCACATCATGCAAAGAGACTATTCATACACTGTATGAGAATGAGAGTACTTAGTGACTTGCAATAAAATTTAAACAAAATTTCAAACCTGTATTAGGCTCTCTCTCACTGTCAACCACTTCAAAATGATGAAAGGAAAAACTATCTTGCTTGCTACTATTTTGCTGTTCATGGAGTAAAACTATGGCATTCAGTTTTATGTTACAGTTTATAATTTCTACACTACAAACTGTACTTGCAGGAAATTTAACAGAAAGTATATACACATAAAACTGAATGTACCTTCCAAATTGTATCACAGTATGACATGCAGTTCTTGAGATATGAGAACATAAACAGTAACATTCATGGAAAAGCCCAATTACGCATCAGATTTTAATCTATTATTCTTTACTACTAACTGTATTTGCAACAGATTTTACAAACATATAGCACTAATACAAGTGAATATATACCTGCAAAATGATACAATTGTACAACATACAATTCAATAAATATAAGTATTATAGAGGGAAACTTTGCTGGTTGGCAAAATATGTGTAAAAAATAGAGATCGTTTAACTTACCCAAAGCACAGGCTCGTATATGTCAACAAGCCTGTGCTCTGTGTAAGTTAAATGATCTCTATTTTTTATCAATGAATATAAGGTCATATATACTGTGATAGATAAAAACTTTCCACACTATGCACCAAGTTTTAATCCATTCCTTATTTATTGCTAAGACATTCCTGCATTCCAGTCATCCTAAGTAAATTCTAGAAAGCTAACAGTGCTGTTGACTACTTTGAACTGTGAAGCACACATGGGTGTAGGCAAGACAACTGACTTCTTTAGAGCTACAGGAAAAGGAAGAGAATGAAACAGTGTACATCCAATGAATACTGCTACCCATTATTTCCGACAGATCTTCATTTTAACTTCAGGAGACCGCAGTTATTAACATCTTCATGTTTCTCATGTGGACAACTTTATATTGCTTGCTCATGGATAGGCTCATCATAGAATTTATTCATGTTACATCTTGGACATGTAACAACAAATAATGTTTATTGTCAAGTTTTGAATTAAATGAATGTATGAATGTTACGTATCATTTGTATTTTGATTACCAGCTTTCTTTGTTTAGATACTGCACTTATAATTTTGAACATTGTGCAAAATATCTTATTTCTTACATATGCTCCTATAAATATGAAATGTTTATAGAAAAAAAGGAGATGGACAGAGAGAGGAGGTGCTGACTCAAGGCATGAATAAATGTATAAATACCTGTGCAAAGACGGGTTTTCAGCTAGAGTAAAAGTATGGGATTCTGAATGAGATTATAATTTCTACACTACAAATCATAACCTTCTACATTGTACCACAGTATGATCTGTAGTTCATGAGATAGGAGAACATAAACAATAACACTCATGGAAAACAGTCCCATGATGCACAAGGATTTAGTCTATTACTTCTTTATTACAAAATGTATTTGCAACAGATTTTTAGACTTACGGCACATATACAAATGAATACATATCTGAAAAAGTATACAGTTGTGCAACATATAATTCAATAAATATGAGATCATAATTATATACTCCAATGGGTAAAACCTGTCACATTGTGCACCACATTTTAAACCATTTCTTATTTACGACTAAGACACTTCTGCATTCCAAAAGCTTAAGGAAATTCTTGATAGCTGACAAGTCACAATGACAATTTTGACCTGCAAAGCACACATGGCTGCAGGTGAAAGCAATAGATTTCCATAGAGCTACAAGGAAAGAAAGAGAATGAAACAGTGTACAGCCAATGAATACCCATTATTTCTGACAGATCTACATTTTAACTTCAAGAGACTGCAGTTTGTAGTGAGACCTGCACCTTCTATTACAATTAATGAATCACAGGGCACTCTATTTAATACTGTAGAGTGGATTTCACATCTCCATGTTTCTCACACAGGCAACTTTATGTCACTTGCTAAGTGATGGGCCCCCAAAGAATTTATTCATTTTACACCCTGGACAAGTAACAAGAAATTTTATTTATAGTCACATTTTGAATTAAATAAAAGTATGAATGTTGCATATAATTTGTATCTTGATGATTACCTTTTTTAGTTTGGATACTGCACTTATTATTATGTGCATTATGCAAAACAGTAAAATTTCTTAAAATGGTGTCTCACGGAAGACGCCTGCCAGGCCACCGCATCCGCCGGCCATGGCAGTGCCCGATTCTCAGACTCTATTGTGCCGCGGGTGCATATACTGAGTTAAAGTCTAAAAAACATTGCCATCTTAGTAACCTAAGCTTACCTTTATTTACAGTAGATGTTCAAAATGATGTCCCTCTATGGAAAGAGCAGCCTGACATCTCTTGAACACATTTGCGAACACTCAACGAATTTCGGCTGCCGAAATCTGGTAAATGACTAGTCAAATCTTTTTTCACAAAACAATAAATTCTGACAGGTATGAGAACAATATGCTGCATCAATTTTTTCAAGTATTTTCACCCAACAAAAAGCTGTACTGTTATTTCATGCAGGACAATGCAAGACCACACATAGCCAATGCTTCTATGGCAGCAATATGAAGAGTTTTTGATGACTGGATAGTTGACTGGCCTCCTCATTCTCCAGATCTAAATCCCTGTGCCTTTTACCTTTGGGGAATGTTGAAAGACAAGGTGTATGCAAGCAATTCTCATACACTCGAAGAGTTGGAAGACAGGATTTGACTAGTCATTTCCCAGATTTCAGCAGCTGAAATCTGTCGAGTGTTTACATATGTGTTCAAGAGGTGTCAGGCCACTCTTTCCATAGAGGAACATAATTTTGAACATCTACTGTAAATAAAGGTAAGCTTAGGTTACTCAGATGGCAGTGTCTTTTAGATCTAACTCAGTGTATGTGCCTGCGGCACAACAGAGTCTGAGAATTGGGTACTGCTGTGGCCAGCGAATGCGGTGGCGGCAGCCGGGAGCCGTACCGCACATTCCGCAGACGCCTAGTAGGCGTCTTTTGTGAGACACCCTGTATTATCACATAGATATAACATGTTTTCAGAAAAAAAGATATGGATAGAGATAAAGAGACAGAAAGGATAGTAAATACCCAGGCAATGCCGGGTTTTCATCTAGCATTACATATAGCAGAAGGCAAACAGCTCCCAGTTTTTCAGATCTTGTGACACCTCTATTTGGATGTAGATAGCATATGTAATGCCTATATATGACATTTTTATCAACATAAAAATAGAAATTCACAACATAAGAAAGTAATAACTTGCTACTGGTAGCAAAAACAGAAGAAAAGGAAGTTACATTAAACAATATTGCGGAAATGGGGTTTCAGGAAACAGATTAGTTCTAGCTTAAATATGAAAAGTTGAGAGAAGTGAGAGAAAAAGTGTATAAAAAGAAAAGGGGGAAGCTGGTATCAAATGAAAAACTATCTATTTCTGAAAGCTAATAAATTGAGCAGTATTTTGTAGGTAGTCAAGGGCTTAGTTGGAGATATACTATGGTGAATTATACCATGGTTACGATATTAAAATAACACTTTATTAATAGAGAGAGAACCACAAGAATAATTAGTACAGGAATGAGGGCCAGAGTCAAATCCACCCAGATACAGCAGAGAAATGATTAAAATGCTACTTTCTATGTAGCTATATTATGACTTACAACATTTTCCTTCGTGTATTGAGTTATTTTGTAGTAAAAGTCATTTCAGAGCAGCAGTACAAAAATAAAAATATGACAAGTAGGTGTACAAAAATTAGAAAGGAAGAAAACTGTCCTTTTGATGCAAAAAGGTAAGGCAACATCTCAATTTTGATGGAGGAAATTGTTGTGTGCAACTACAGAGAGACAGAACAGACAGACTATAGGTGAAAGCACTAAATAAGTTATAATGCAGTGAAATATTCATGAAAGCCTAATGGAATTTCTGACCATTAATTTGTAAGCTATTGTAATAGTGACATACAGCTAGGCCTGAAGCATGACAGTGTCAATGTTTAAGTAACTTGATTACATAAACTTGTTCTGCAACATGGATAGCAGGCCTACCAACAATCTTTACACCAAAAATTGTTAAAGGATTGGTTTATATTGCAAGTGTGTTTGTCATTGCACAGTCCCCAACAATCCACCACTGACTTCACAGTTTCATCAAAAGCGTATATTTGAAAATTGCAAAGGAAAACACCAATTGAATTGATGTTTGAATAAAGAAGAATGATCAAAATACATTACATATATGATAAATCAATTTAAATTACTGTATTTCACTGAACAGGCAAATAATTTTAAATTGCTCACTTACACCTTTGGTCCACATTGTACAATGGAGAAACTCGCCAAAACAGACAAGTCTCACTTGTTTTATCATTGCATTCCTGTTATCCTATTATTTTATCATTTATATTTGTATTAAACAATTCTGTGACAAGTATTATTAAATTTTCGATCTATTTTTCTTTGCATGTATATATTTTCATCTGTAGCACTAGAAGGAGAGACAGAAAAATGAGATATTTTTTAAAACAAATTCAGAAAATATATGTGGTAGTCTTATTTTTTACTTTCCCCACCACCTCTGTCACTGTTGACCCCAGAATCCCCAAATTTCACTGTGGTTCTTTTTGCAACCAAGAGCAAAATATTTTATTTTATTCATTTAACGTTCCGCTGAGTTCTGCTCATGAGAATGTCATCAGAAATGCGAAATAAGTCAAACATACTCATGAGAATGTCATCAGAAATGCGAAATAAGTCAAACATACAAAAAAGATGCAAATCTATAAAACACTTTTTACATAATTGTATTTTGTTTTCACAAAATTAAAATTAAATTAACAATAATAATAATAATAATGAAGTAGATAACAACATAGGTAATATACAGGGGGAATCTAAATTTGCACACTCGGGCTTTGCAGCGTGATTCCTCACGTGCTAGCAATGAAAAAATTTTCTCACAAAATTTCACCCTCCGCATATTTCCGGCAGTAAATGAATGTCAAAGACTGAGATGAGTGTGTTTCAGAATTACACAGTTACACCTACAAACTTCTGGGGAATGTAGAAGGCGTCTTGACAAACAAAGTGAGCACAGAAACCCATGTCCGGAAACATCATCCAATGAAGCTACAGAGCATCGCAGTTCCTGGAGGGGATGTCTAATGGCAGCAGCTGGTACCTGTAACTAGGACTCTTCATGGCATCGTTTAATTGTGTTTACGAGCATGGGTTTCAACGCTCTCTTTGTTCCTCAAGACACCTTTTGCAGCCACTTGAAGTTTGTTGGTGTAATTCTGAAACACACTGACACATGGAAAACACAGCCATATCAGTCTTTGACATTCATTTACTGCCAGAAATATGTGCAGGGCGAAATTTTGTGACATACTTTTTTTTATTGCTTGCATGTGAGGAATCACGCTGCAAAGCCCGAGCGCGAGAATTTAGATTCACCCTGTATATGTAACAGGATATTGCTTTGATTATTTAATTACAAAAATGGTTTCCAGTTTCAATCCTTAGAACTAATCTAAAGAGTGAGTGGACATATTTCACAAATATTTCTTTAAATTAATTTTAAATATGGGAGCAATTTATTATCTCTTAAAGATTTCATTTTTTTCCAGGAGAAGGTTACAAATTTTAGAGTCAGACCATTTGACACCTCTTTGAACCACTGTTAACTTCTTGAGGTCATAATGAATATTTTCTTCCCTCTTGTCTTATAGTTGTGATAGTTTTTATTAAAGACATATTGTGCAGAATTCCTTATTACAAAACAAGTAAGTGAATAAATTTACAGGGATAAATTGGTCATTATTTGGAGTATTCTGGAAAGATTTTGGTATAAAGTCCTATGTGGTACTCTATTGACATGTCCATTTTTTCTGTCTGCTGATTTCCATACATCAGATTTATTTTGTGACAGTTTGAAAGTGCTCAGTTCCTTTATGCTCTTTATGGTAATAGGCACATAAAAAATACTATTACAAATACTGAACTTAGCTTGTGGCCACAGCCTACATCAGAACAGAATACACTTTCATTCATACAATCACAAAGGCACAACTCACTAACATACAACCATAATCTCCAGCTACACTCTTCCGAGTCTTTTTTATGTGCCTGTCTGCTGCTCAAAGATCATCTTTGCAGTGAGTTCCAGCCTGTCCTCATAATATTATTCAATTCCGACTTGGAGTTTCCAATGTGAGATAAAATAAAGTTTCAACAGAAAACTAAAAAGCTCAGTTTCAGTTTAAATAAACAGTTCTTTAGACTCAACCACATAATGATATTCAGTGTAGTGAGAGAAAGGCCAACACAGCCACTTTAACTACACCAAACTCTCACTAATCTGGCCCTATGTAGCCTGGCCTCTCAGCAATCCAGCCTCTAGCGACTATCAGAAACAAGCACAACAATGAATTAGTATGCACAACCCTGTTATTTGTTAGTTACAATGTCATATTGAATGGAAACCACTTCCGCTGTATGGTACTCTTTTGTTCAACCAACTAGTTTCGTGGCATTAGAGCTACATCATCACGGTTATCTACTGGTATATACAAAGAAGAGCAAATGCCACTAACAATCATGTCATGTTACATTTGGGCAACAGGTAAGTAAACTGTAAGTGAAAAGTACTCACAAATTATTTCATATTTTTGTCAGTGACTCTAGATGACTCAACATTCTCTGGTCCTGTTCCATAAAATGTGAAATAAATTGGATTGCCAGAATTGAAACTATATGGAAATGGTAAAAAGAGAAAATTATTAATACATACAGGGGCCACCTGTTGTTAACTATGTGGTGCTCATGACAGAGCACCTCCTTTTCATCTCCAAAATTACAGATCAAGTCGGCAAAGTTCTGGCCAAGCATGGGGTAGAAACGATCTTCAGACCCACAAAGAAGATCAAAGGATGTTTAAAATTGGTAAAAGATACAAATCTCCATTAAAATATAGAAATTCCAAGAAGGATCCAACAATATTTTTGAGAAGGATAGTTTGCTAACTCACCACAGAGATGTCTGATGGGTCACAGAAAGGCACAAATAACAGACAATAATATTATAGCTTTTGACCGTTTAGGCATTTGTCGGTTAGAAACACAAACATACACACACACACACACACACACACACACACACACACACACACACAAACAAACTCACACAGACATGATCATCGCCATCTCCAGCCACTGTCTGCGCGACCCAGCATGATCTAGGCAAGACCAACCAGTGGAGGGAGTGAGGAGGTGGCAAAGAGAGGGAAGGAAGAGGGAAGGGGATGCACATCATGGGTGGGGGAATATGCCACTGCTATCCAACAGACAGTGCAGACAGAAGGGAATCATATGTGTGGCAGGATGGGAGACAAATGTAAGGACAGAGAGTTGCAGGGAGAGGGTGAAAAGGATGGTAGAGGCAGGAACTAGTGAAGATTTATGCCTGGGGGATTGTGGGAGTGTAGGATATATTGTAGGGAGAGTTCCCATCTGTGCAATTCAGAAAAGCTGGTGTTTTTGGGGAGGATCCACATGGCACAGGCTGTGTAGCAGCCACTGAAGTGAGACATGCTATGCAGTGCTGTATGCTCTACAACAGGATGGTCTAGTTGTCTCCTGTCCACAGTTGATGATGGCCATTCATTCGGATAGATAGCTAGGTGCTAGTCATGCCCACATAGAAAGCCACTCGCCAAACCTATGTAATATCATTGCTTCCAACCCCTTACCCCATTGCTCATATTCCTGAAATAGACCTAGATGCAAAACCTGTCCTATCCACCATCTCACCATCACCTACTCCAGTCCTGTCACTGGCCTTTCTGATCCCATAAAAGGCAGGGTGACCTGTGAAAGCAGTCATGTTATCTACAAACTGGTTCTGGTCACTGGCGGTCAATAAATAGGACTGTAAAATTTGGTGCTGATCACTTGAATGGCACAATCTATAAAGTTGGAACATGTTATAGACACACCGACAGTGTCAAATCACTGTTATTTTTGCAAATATCTCTGGAACAGTGCAAAATATGAAAAGAAACACAAAAGAGCAAAGTTATAAATAATGTTCCCTCTACAATCTGTTTATTCAAGTTTTATCTCAGATGAGATTGTTAAGGCATTATTTGCAATTGAATTTTGAGTTGTCAAAAGGCTGGTGCAAACAGGCCTCTTTTATAATTAGTAACATAATGTGTGTGGGTCAACAAGGTGACATGCTACTGATGAATGGAGGGGCAAAAAGGGTGGTGGGCAACGCCATTATCTGGTTGCAAAAAGTTGTAGGTCTGGCACTCAAAGGATAGGATGTGATACAACAACTGTATATGTAACACGAAGAAAGAACCTCAACATTGTTGAGCTTTAGGGCCAAAATGGCATGCATGTGCATGGTTTTTCTTGATTTTTTTATATACCTAGATAGTGTAACCCCTAACAACCACAGACAATGGCGAAGTGGGGTGGCTTGCTTGCCTCAGTGGCACAGACAGCTGTACTATAGGTACAACCACACACAGCAAAGGAGTATCTGTGGAGTGGCCAAACATTTTTGTGATTCCTGAAGAGGGGCAGCAGCCTTTTTCAGTAATCTCAGGGGCAACGGTCTGGATGATAGACAGATCAGGCCGTGTAAATCAACTAACATGACTTTTCTAAGCATTTACTGAGAGTGGCTGAAAGCAAGGGGGAAACTACAGTTGTTACTTTCCCAAGGACATGTAGCTCTGCTGTATGAATATATGATGATGGCATCTTCTTGCGTAAAATATTCCGAAGGTAAAATAGTCCCCTATTTGGATCTCAAGGCAGGGACTACTAGGAGGATGTTGTCATCAGGAGAAACAAAACACGAATTCTATGGATCTGAGCATGGAATGTTCTATTCCTTAATTGGATAAGTAAGTTAGTGAAGTTTAGTGAAATGATAAACAGGAATGCTGGTCACTTGAGTACAGGGTTATAAATACAAATGCAGTTGGGGGTAACACGGGATTAGATATGACAATGAATATGAAAATAGGTAAGTTACTATCAACAGCATAGTGAATGCATGACAGCAGCCAAGACAGGCACAAAGCCAATACTGACCATAGTAAGCACGTTTATATGACAACTAGCTCTGTCAATGATGAAGACATGGAATAGATGTAAATGAGATAAAAGAAGTTGTTCAGACAGTTAAGGGACAGGAAAACTTGTTTGTGATTGATGACTGGAATTTGGAAGGAGGAAAAGGAAGAGAAAGAAAAAAAGTAGGTGAGTATGGTATGACAAAAAGGAATGAAAGAGCACGTTGTCTGGTGAAATTTTGCACAGAGCACAATTTAATCATTTCAAACACTTGGTTTAAGAATCATGACAGAAGCTCATATATGTGGAGAGACCAGGAGACACCAGAAGATATCACATTAATTTTATAATGGTAGGACAGAGATTTTGGATCCAGTAAGATATACCCAGAGGCAGATATAGACTCTGACACTAGCTCATTGGTTATTAATTGTAGATTAAAACCAGAAAAAACCTGCAAAAAGTTAGAAAAGTATGGAGACAGAACCATGGCTGTATAAAAGGGGAGGGGAATTGAGGGGCCTGCCCCCCCACCCCCACCCCAAATAATGGAAACAAAGAAAAAATAGCTATATTTCTTGTGATTTAATGTGGGCAATAAGAAAAGGTTGATCTTGGTAAAGTAAAAGGATCTTCAGTGCAAATTATCTACTGAATATGAGAAGCAAAACTAATACAAAATATAAAGATGTGTCTGCTTGAAATTACTTAACTCTGTCTTGGAGTAGGAAGTGCAGCATTCAGATTGTGCACGCTAGCATCATACATTGACGACTCGTGCCAGCCAGGCCATGATAGAACACGGCCCAGCCACTGGAGATGGCAGCCTGTGACATGCTGATAAATAGCCGGCACACCTTGGCCTTTGTCTCTTTTGTGTAGTGTCAATGTTTACTCCAAGAGCGGTGTTGTTTACTGTAGTGGTGACAAGAATATTGGTTCCACATGTCTTCTTGTTTGGTACCATGACTGAACAACTTAGCGCCTTGCTGTCTAATCTACAGTCATTGGCGGAGGTTTTGGCTCAACTATATACCTCCCCACCTCATTTATTGATCATCGACTCAGGGCTCAGAACAAGTAGGGATGTGGTCTTCAATGCCCATTCCATGGTTTCCACCTCTTGATGAAAATGCCGAGGACTGGTCTGACTATGAGCAGCATCTATACCAACACTTCATGGTTTTTCAGGTGTCTGATGACGATAAGCAAAAAGCTTATTTCCTTTTATGGTTTTTGTCTTGTCTTTTTCATTTGCTAGGCAATTTGGCACTGCTTCAGATGTAGGCGTCCCTTTGCTTTTCGGATACCTGTTCCCTCTTTGCTACCTATTTTAGCTGCCACTCTTATGTTGTGTTGACTTGCACATCACTCTACTGCTTGCATAAACAGCTGGACCAAACCTACCGCACTTGGGCCACAGAACTTCACAGGCTGGCCGGTTGTTGTCAATTTCAGTCAGAACTGCATAGAGTTTCTTATGAGACTCTATGGTCTGCAATGTTTGCTGCCAACCTGGAAGTTTGTAAGCAGGCCTTTCTGTCCTCCAACCCTCCTTTGGCAAAGGTCTTGCATATAACATATGCATTTGAGGTTTCTGAGGCAGTGGGTGGTCAGATTTCCACATGGAGTTAGGTGTCCTCTGTTGAGGATTCAGTCCAGTTATCACTGAGCCTGTTTCTTTGGAGGTACTAATCACATCCCTCCCTCCCCGCCCCACTTTTCCTTCTGCCACCTTTGCAGGACGACTGGGCGACTCATTCTCAGGATTTGTGCCCACAAAGATGGGCTACATGTCATTGCTATGGAAAATTCGGGCTTGGGACCCAAAACAAGCTCTCACAGCCTCACAATTTCGATGATTCTCCTATGGATATTAACAGGTTGTTCCCAAAGGCTTACCAATGCTGACTTATTTATTGACCTCTGCATTTTTTTCTGAGGCCATAGAACACAATGTTTGCCAATTGGTGCCATTTGTGGTCATTAACAGTGCAGCAGCTATAAATATTTTTGGCCTCGATGCGTTCCACACCTTTTGCTTTACTCTATCTGCTTGGTTTCTGATCAGATTCTGTACAAGGGCCTCTCTCAGCTGTGAGTGGAAAGACACAAATTCCTCAAACCCAGTGCTCGCCCCATCATTTGTCAGGTTCGTCCAATTCCTATCGCACTCTGAGGGGCTGTTAAAGCTGAGTTAGACCGCCTGATGGCTGGTGGTATTCTGCTTTCTGTCATTGTTAGTGAGTGGCATCACGTCTGGTTATCATATGCAAGCCTACAGGGGCTCTTCGCTTATGTGGTGACTTCAAGAAGACAGTGAACTCCAACTCCATCATTGATTTCTTCATGATGTCCGCCTAAATAGCTCAGTGGCAGTGTTGCTGACCACTAATGCAAGGGGCTCAAATTTGACTCCTGGCAGGGAGCAGGATGTTGTGTATTTGTCCTCATAATCACTTTCATCATCATCATCAACATGCAAGTCACGGAAGTGGCGTCAATAAAACGACTTGCAGTAGGTGGCCATACCCCTATGGGATATCCTGACCATGAAAACCCATACAATCATTTCATTTTTTTCCTTTCCAATGCCTCGCTTATTGGATTCGATAGACTGGTTTTCGAGGAGGGGGGGGGGCAGTATTTTTTATTAAGAACAATGTTGCGGAGGTGTATCTGCAGTTGCCTTTGGATGATGAGACAAACTGGGCACTGGAAGTCACTACCCCCTTCGGCCTTTTCCAGTATCAATGGTTGCCATTCGGGGTGGCCAGCACCTCCACCATATTTCAGCAATTTTTGGAGCAACTGCTAGCACCATTACTGCGTTGCGCGAGGACAATATTTTGTGAAGGGGTCCATGGCAGCTGACCATCTCACCCATATCAGCTCACTATTTTCTGTATTGGAGTCAGCCAGCCTCCACTGTAATTTCCAAAACTCAACTTTCTGCTAACCTTCTATTGAGTACTTCAACTATGAGGTTTTACGTTCATGTACGAACAGATACGAACCCTTCCCAACCTTCATCCATTCAGGAACATCAGCTGTTCCAAGGCAAGGTCGCTTGTTACCACTACTTCCTCCCACAGGCGGCCACAGTGGCACAACCCCTACATCAGTTGCTGCATAAAGATGCCCCGTTCTGCTGGTCTTCTGCTAGCAAGCAAGCTTTTCAGTCACTTAAAGTGGCACTTCTTGTGGCTCCTTGCCACACTTCATATGCCTCGGGTGTTCCACTCATGGTACTAGTGGATGCTACCCAGTACAGTGTGGGGGCATACCTGCACAGCATTTACCAGATGGGTCCAAGCGACCTTTAGCGTTTGCATCTAAGATGCTTATGGAGGCACAATGCCAATATTCTCAGGAGGAAAAAGAGGCCCTAACCATCATTTTTTTCTCTCAAGAAATTTTATGTTTAGCTCTTTGGGTCTAAATTTGCTCTATATATGGACCACCACCCACAAGTGGCTTTGTTTCACATGGCACCAATGATTCCTGACAAGGCAGCTATCGTTTTCAACACTGGGCCATATACCTTTCAAGTTTTCATTATAAGATACAGCATCAGTGTATCTGGTCACATAAATGCTGATGTGCTCTCTCAGGTCCTGATGGGCCCCAACCCAGAAGAACTTTTCTTGTTTTGGGGTTTATGGCCGCCATCCTCGCTGGGTTCCTGTGGTCCTTTGGAGGCATGCCATCATCTCTGTGAGATCTGTTCTTCTACCTGTATCCTCACCTGCCACCACAACCAGTTGCAGGTCCACAATCCTTCTTTGCTTACAACCCCTCCCCCTTCCTCGGGTTCCACCCTCTTCTTGGGGTGCCGTATGAGGTTCTGAGTTCTGCAGTGGTTGGTTGGCTGGTGGAGGAGGGTCTCACCACCATTGGAGACCAATGCCCACTTCTTTGCTGTGGACCCAAGGTTTTCTCTGGAGATGCCTCTGGACAAGGAGATGGAAGACCGGCCACCGTAGCCAGCGCTGGGGGGAGGGGGCGGTATGTCGGTCAGGGGAAGGAGGAGCCCCATTCCGCCAGCACCCATATGTGGAGGTTCCAGTTCAGTAGCTGGTGGAGTCGCCAGAATACTGGATGAAGGTGGAGCCTTCCCAGCAACCTGCATTTTTGCTGCTGTTCCGAATTCCCCCCCCCCCCCCCCAATCAAATATATACAACTGCACAGTTCTTTGTGTGAATGTTAGTAAAAAACTTTTACAAACAAAATTAATTTGACAGAATGATTCTGACAGCAAAGTTATTGAGATAACTAGGTATTTTCATAATACATTGCAATAATCTGTAAATATATTAATAGTTATATATAGATAGAGCTTCTGGTATCTTGTTGTATACTTGACCAAACAAATAGGTTCCCTAAGGCTAAGTCCATTACACCCTGGTTCAGTCAATGTTGTCTCATTCTATATACAGGGTAGTCCATTGATAGTAACTGGGGCAAATATCTCACGAAATAAGCATTAAAAAAAAAAAAAAGCTACAAAGAACAAAACTTTTCTAATTTGAAGAGGGAAAACAGATGGCACTATGGCCGGCCCGCTAGATGGCGGTGCTATAGGTCAAACGGATATCAGCTGCATTTTTTAAAATAGGTACCCCCATTTTTATTACATATTCATCTAGTATGTAAATGAATATGAATGTTTTATTTAGAACACTTTTTTCTCTTCAGGTTAGATGGCACTGTAAAAGTCACAAATGTATAAGTACGTGGTATTGCATAACATTTCACCAGTGTGGATGGTATTTGCTTCGTTATACGTTACTTGTGTTAAAATGGACCATTTACCAATTGCAGAAAAGGTTGAGATGGTATTTATGTATGACTATTGTGATCAAAATGCCCAATGGGCCTATGCTATGTAGGTGTATGTTGATCATTATCCTGGAAGACATCACCCAAGTATCTGGACCTGGATCGAACCTGAATAAACTGAAGGAACCAGAGGTTGTTAAGGGTTTCAGAGCTAGCAAGAGACAATGGTGACTGAACCAGGGTGTAGTGGATTTACCCTCAGGAAACCTATTTGTATGGTCAAGTGTACATGAAGATACCAGAAGCTTTACCTTTATATAACTATGAATATATCTATAGATTATTGCAATTTATTACGAAAATATCTTGTTATCCCATTAACTTTGCTGTATGGATCATTCTGCCAAATTAATGCTGTTTGTAAAAGTTTCATTATAACATTGACATGAAGGATTCTACAATTATTCACATTAACATTTCCTAAGTTTATTTAAATTACACTTACCAATTTCTCATGACCTGCTTGTAACAACATTTTGTAATTATATGAAAATTATCAAATTTTAATTTTTGTAAAAAAACCCACACTGCTCTAATTGTAATTTGCATACACATCAAATTTCTACTTTCATTTGTTATACTTTTAAAAATGCTTTAGGTTTATACTGAATAATCTGTTACAACTATTATTTGTGAAAAATGTACACTTATTTTTATGGAAGTCGAATCAAGTATCACTATTATATAATCTTTGTTCTAGAACATTCTGAAATCCAGCATTGTTTGTGTATATGATGGCACGTGAGTAGTCTTGTACTCAACAGTCAGTAGTAATGAAGCAATCCTAGTGCAACTCATCCAATAAGAAAGTCTTTGTGAACATTCACTGCTACAATAAAAATTCATTTGATGTCCAAGAACCCAGGAAGCATTATAAATAAATATTAAAAATGAGTGCAGGCGAGTTGACAGCATGGCAGAAGAACATCAGGTGATGTAATGTATTGTTTTCTGTATTATGATGTACCTAAAAATACATCACGAATGGAAAGTAATACAATAGAAGAAGAATGGATAGCTTCAGAGATGAAACAGTGAAGGCTGTAGAGGATCAAATAGGTAGAAGGACAAGACCTAGTAGAAATCCTTAGATAACACAGGAGATACTGAACTTGAAGAAAGGAGAAAATATAAAAAAAATGAAGCAGGCAAAAAGCTGCAGAGGTGACTGGAAAATAAGTTTGACAGAAGTGCCACTTACAGGAAAATAAAGGGAACAAGAAAAGCAGCTATATGAGTAACAAAAGCTCAGATAGAAAACCAGTACTAAGCAAAGAAGGGAAAGCGACAGGTGGAAGGAATTTATAGAGGACATGTCTAATGGAAATAAAGGCTGCATTGTAGAAAGGGGAGAGGAAGTAGCTGAAGGTGAGATAGGAGATAAGAGGAGGATTTGACAGAGTATTGAAAACTTTGAGTTGAAACAAGGCCCTGAAGTAGCTGATATTCCCACTAAACTTCTGATATTCTTCAGAGAGCCAGTCATGACAAAAATGTCTCACATGGAATGCTAGATATATAACATGGGAAAATACCTTCAGACTTTAGAAGAATGTATTAAATAATTCCAAAGAAAGCAAATACTAGTAGGTGTGAAATTACAGAACTATCAGTAATAAGTCATGATTGAAGAATACTAAAACGAATTATTTACAGATGACAGGAAAAACTGCTATAATCCAATCTTGCAAAGATTAGTTTGGATTGAGGGGAAATGTAGGAACATGGAGGCAATACTCACTTTATGACTTATCTTACTAGATGTGGTAACATAACACAAACATACATTTATAGTTTTTTGTAATTTTGGAGAAACCTTTTGATGTTGACTTAGAAACATTCTTTGAAATTCTGAATGCAGCAGAGGTAAATTACAGGAAACAAAAAGTTATATTCAACCTGTACAGACAGCAGTTATAAGGGTCAATGGACATGAAAGAAAAACAGTGGTGGGGAAATAAGTGAGACAGAGTAATAGCCTTTCCCCAATGTTATTTATATGTACAATTGGGGCAAAAAGATTACCTAGTCAAAATAATCTAAAGTCCAAGACAGAGCATTGAGCATGCCCATGCTCATAACATTGAGTATTGCCAACTCCAGCATTCTGAGCAGCTTCAGCTTGGTGTTTACATAATCAAATAGAAGCAATACAATAGTTGAGATACAGTGTATGTCGAGATTCACTACACTTTAACTCACCTAACATTTAATCTGGAAAACATTGTTTGAGCACATAGAAACAGTTGAGGTATAAGAATTCCACATGGGTTCATTTACTACAACAAACCACTTCTCACATATGTTTCATTTGGTGAGTGGACAGGCTGATGGTTTATGAACACAAAGGGTGCGCATAGGAATCACAATGGAGTCAATTAATTTTTTGTTTTTTAGACCTCTTGCAGGTAATATTTTATATATTAATTCACTAAACATTGTGCAGTTGTAGGCTTTTATAGGTCTTTAGAAGATTCTATTTTATAATAATCTAATCTTTAATCAGACAAACACATGTTCATAGTAATAATATCGAAAATGTATGTATTTTTGTTTGTAATTACTTCGACCGCCACATGGTGTCCCTGTAGTTATCAGCTAAGAGAAACACATCAGCTGATTAGCATATCTCATAGGTCTACTTCAAAATGGAAGATGTGAATGTTTGTAAGCACATAGTGGTCACTTTGGAAACAGTGTTAGTGCATCTAAGGCAGGACGTCATTATGGTGTTGATGCTTCCACAGCAAGGAGATGGATAAGACAATTCAGAGATAATGGTGAAGTAAGCAGACATTGAATAGCTGGAAGACCAAGAGTCTCTACTCAAAGAGAAGATGATGAAATGGTCAGAGCAGCCCAGATTGCCCCTTTCTCAAATATCCAGAAACTAGGGAGAGATTCACTTTTCCTGGGCTCATTGAAAACTGCTCTCAGACACCATCTCTAATGACCAACTGTTGATGGGACATTAAACCCTAAGTTTCCTTTCTTCCTTCCTGCTTGCAGACAATTGAATGACTATGGAATCAGGTCCCATCATTCTCTCATCAAAGAACCATTATCTGATGATCAAGCAGTGGAGCGACTCGCAATTGTGAGTACCTGGGAAGATGTCAATTGGAGGAAAGTCATTTTCAGTTATGAGTGCACAATTGAGTCCACAAGCAGAGGTCCTGTTCTTGTTTACCGCACAGACAGGCAATGATATAATGCCCGCTTCATGGCTACATGTGCTATAAGTTGGTGCATAAGTGTGAAACTTTGGGGATGGATGTCTTATATGGGTGCAGCAACATTAGAACAAAACCATCGCAAGTTCAATTCAGCATGCTATGAACATTTTTGAAAATGGAGATCAACTTTGGTACCCTGAAGGACGAATCATTTACCAACATGATAATCATCCATTGCACACGCATAAAGATTCAGAGTTGGCTCCAAAGGATAGAGGATACAATGCCTGCCATGGCCTCCAAAGTCACCTGCTCTCAATCTGATAGAGAACATATGGGCCAAATTCATAGCCAGACCCTCCTTCAAGAACTGTGGATGCCTTGTGGGATTTGGTTTATTCTTTATGGGAGAGAATTGTCATGGATGAGGCCTTTTTCCACAGACTTATAGATTCTATGTCTTGTAGGGTCCAGGCTGTTCTTGATGCCAACAACATGTGGACAAAATACTGAAGACATTCGTAGCCTTCATTATATTCTTTTTATTTTAATGGGAGTTCATACCAGTATCAACCTCCAAGGTACATTATTTTTATTTTTGTGAGAGGTCAGATGAATAACATCCTCCAAGGATGTTTATTTTTTGGTTATGAGAGGTGAAATAAGTATTAATTTTCAAGGAAGATTATATTTATGGGAGGTCAAATGAAAAATACCCTCTAAGAATGTTTATTTTTTGTTATTGGTGGTCAAATAAATACTATCTTCCAAGGAGGATTATTTTTAGATATCAAATTGACAAACTTTAATTAGTTATTTACTAAAGAGAAGACTGCAAACAGTAAAAACAATATAATTTAATAACAAAAAGCAACTAAAGCAAGAAATATTTGCACTGCAATAAAATAATAATAATAATAAGAAGAAAAAGCATTGGTGACATCTGATCCAATGCACACCACTTAACCAGGAAGGCTGACACACTATCAATGAGCTACCTGTCCTTTGTCATTTGTCAAACAGTCCTACCAGAGTTGAAGAATGAATATTAAACTGGAAACAACAGACAATAGAAGGCACAGCCACTAACTAATGTAAGCCGCACATAAGGACATCAGAAATTATGCCATCTGCTGATACATTTATCTTAGATAAACACTATAGATTCACCATGTTGCAGTTGAAGTACCATAATTACAGAAATATGCACCCATTTTAAACATTTTTACTATGGCTATCATTTGGCTCAGTGTTTAAAGAATAGGCTGTTACAAAATGGAATATGTTTAAGATTGTAGAATCTAGAAAAGCCTATATAATTACACAATTCATAGAGAATTAATGTTAAAAAATATTACCTGCACAGGAGTCAAAAGAAGAAAAGTTAACTCCAGCAGTACTCGAACTCGCAGCCCTTGGTGATCATAATCTGTCAGCCTATCCACTCAACCAACGAAACATATGTAAGAAGTGGTTCATTGTAGTAGATCTACCCATGTGGAATTCTTATACCTGAACTGCTTCTACATACTGGAATAATGTTTTCCAAAATAAATGATATGTGAGTCAAGTTACTAAGAATCACAACATATACTGTATTCTAGCTATTATATTGCTTCTATTTGACAATGTAAACACCAAGCTGAAGCTCTAAATACCACTAGAGTTGGCAGCACTCGCACTTCAGAAGTAGGGCATGCACATTGCTCTGTTCTTGGACTTTAAATTATTTGGGTCAGGTAATTTTTTGTCCCCCATTGTACACTGATAATCTGTGAAGGAAAGCTATGATAAATTCAGAAACAGAATTAAATTTCAGGGAAAAGGAATAAAAACCTTGTGGTTTTCCAATGACATAGTAATTCTGTCAGAGACAGCAAACGACCTCAAAGAGCAACTGAATGGAATGAATCATGTCATGAAGGGAGGGTATAATATTAACATTATCAAGAGCAAAACAATGGAAATGAAATAAAGTCTAAGAAAATAGTGTGATACGAAAGGGATTAGACAAGGAAATGAAGCAATAAAAGTTGTAGATGACTTTTGTTACTTGGGTAATAAAATAACTTCTTATGTCCAAAGTAGAGAAGATATAAAATGTAGAATGGCTATGAGAAGAAATGTATTTCTGAAGAAGAGAAATTTGTTAACAATGAATATTAATTTAAATGTTAGGAAGTCCTTTCTGAAGGCATTTGTTTGGAATGGAGCCTTGTACAGAAGTGAAACATGGTTAATAAGGATTTCAGACAAAAAGATGATGGAAGCTTTAGAAATTTGGTGCTACAGAAGAATGCCGAATATTATATGGATAGATGACACAATTAATGAGGAAGTACTGAACAGAATTTAGGAAAAGGAATTTATGGCTTAGATTGACTAAAAGAAGGGACTGATTGGTAGGACACATTCTAAAAATCAAAGAATTTCCAATTTAGCATAGGAAAGTGTATATGATAAAATCACAGAGGGTGACCAAGAGCAAGCAGTTTCAAAAAGATGTAGGCTGACATTCTTATTCAGAGGCTTGCGCAGGATACGGTAGTGCAGAGAGCTGCATGAAACGTCTTTAGACTGAATTATACAACATCAACAACATGGAAGTAGGATAATAGAAATTTTACAGTAAATTTTAACTGTACACTGATACACAGTAAATACTTACAGCAGATGGCTTACACATAGGAAGAAACATTAATTATGGTATACAATATGTGTGAGTGCATTTGAAGCTTTTTATAGTAAGCTCCTATGGCATAAATGTATAACTGTCCCTACTTTCATTATGAATGAAATATTATTATATGCATTAGTTTTCTATTACTAAAACAATAACAGAATACTAGTTGTCATTGTTATTTGTTATTGTTGTTGTGGTCTTCAGTCTGGATACTGGTTTGATGCATCTCTCCACCCCCACTCTAGCCTGAGCAGGCATTATTATTACTAAAATAATTTTATTTTATTTATCAATACTAAACTTGTAATGATTTATTTTGTTTCTTGTAGAACTAACAACATGACATGTCTAATATCATTGTAGAATATGAACTATGGACAGTCGGGATTTAGAAGGGTTGTAGCCCTAGAGAAACTACCAAATACTAGATAGATGCAATTTATTCTGACTTCTTAGGTGCACATACAGACTGAATACAAAATTGTTATGGTGAAGATCATAGGTCATAGATGTGTCACTTTTAACAGAGGTGGTCGATAGTTTCTTCATGACTTTTGCCGCCACACAGCCCCCCCCCCCCTCTTCCCCACTCACAGAATGGAGTACTCATACTGTGATGGGGAGGGGAGGAAACGACAGCCGCAGTCAGTATCGCGAGTCTAAGTGGGTCTTGGTGTATGTAGGCAGGGAGCGGTGAGGCCTTGGTTGAGAAGTCCGCCAAGTGTCATGGGAGACAGACTCAACAATCAAGAAGGCATGTGGGAGGGTGTGTTGAAGACCAGAGTGGGATGGCGATGTGCACTACATATGAAGGAAGTAGGAAAGTGCATGAGGTGTCCACATCTCCTGAAGGGGGGCCTCAAAGCACTTGATTAGTTCACACTTCTGTGGGGAAGAGGGGGGGGGGGGGAGGGAACCGCTTGTGGCCGTGCAAACTATGTAGTGTGAGCCTACCAGCAACAGGATTGATAAGTCCGGGGCAAGTTGAGTGGGGGGGGGGGGAGGGGGGGGAGAGGGGAACGGAAAAGTTGAACTCCACTACTGGGACGGAGGGAAGGGGAAGGTGCTGGAAGTCATAAAAGGAAAAGGATGGGGATGGCGGGGAACCCTCAGGTGGAGGAGACAAGAGGGGGAGAAGGGGTGGCCTTGTGGGAGGTGAGAAGAGGGGGTAGGGAACCTCATCTTGAGGAGGTGAGGCAGGCTCGACATGAACTGGTTTAATGTGGTTGACTGAAATTGTTGAAGCTTTGCTGTTCACTTGGATGATGAATGTATTTGGTGATTTTTTGAGGACCCGATACGGGCCAGAATATGGAGGGCTAAGAGGAGGGTACACTGTGTCATCACATAGAATTATGGAATTCACAGTCATCCAACTCCTGCAGAATGCAGATGGAAGTGGGAGTGTGACTGGCTGGGGGTGGGGAAGGAGGATTTAAGTTTGCACAATGAAGACACACCCTGTCAACGAGAGTGGGCAGGTTGCTTGGATCTGGAGTGGGAAATGGTTAATGAGCCCTCCCAGTAAGACAAGAGGTTGTCTGTACACAAACTCGGCAACAGAGTTGTGTAGCTCCTCCTTGTAGGTGGCTTGAAGGCCAGGTAGGACGAGAAAGAGCCTCCATCCAGAGACAGTGGTGGCATTGGAGGGTGGTTTTTAGTGTCCTGTGCCACTGCTCTACCAATCCGTTGCTTTGGGGATGGTAGGCAGTGATGTGGATGTGTTTGATGCCACAAAGGTTACAGAGATCTGAGAATAAGGCCAATTCGAACTACCAGTCTTGGTCTGTGGTTAAGACCAAGTGGCAGCCTAAGTGGGCAATCCATGATTGTAAGAAAGTCCTATCAACTGTTTCTGCTGTGATGTTGGGGAGGGGCTGCCTCCACCCAACTAGTGGCCAAGTCAATGGCAGAGAGAATGTAACGGTATCTATTGGTAGGAGGCAGTGGGCTGACTAGGTTGAAGTGGACATGTTGAAATTTGCCTGCTGGAACAGGACAGGAACCCAAAAGAGGGGAAGTGTGTATGGAGATTTTATTGTGTTAATAGGATAGGCAGGTGTGCACCCAAGCTTGGTAGTCATGTTTCATGTCCTTCCAGACAAAAAAGTTCAGACACTATTTTGGAAAAGGCATGAATGCCAGGTTGAGCCAGGTCTCACATTGCAGAAGCCTAGGTATTAGGAGATGAAATTTGCCGGTCAAGTCATCACACCAGATATCACCTGAAACATCTGGAAAAGAGGTGCAGATGGGGTGGTGAGAGGAAGCAGGATCAGAAATGAGTTTCATTAAGTCACCATCAGCAGTCTGCAACGTAGCAAGGTTGGAGAGGTCAATCAGTGAGGAAACAGCATCAACACAAGACAGAAAGCCAGCCACAATGTTGCCTGTGCCCTTCATGTACCTGACATCTGTTGTAAATTGTGAGATGAAGTCAAGATAGTGGAAGCGGTGAGGAGGGGGTCCAGCAAAAGGTTCTGAATTGCTGCTGTGAGAGGTTGGTGGTCCATGAGTACATAAAATATGTGGCCCTCAACATCAGAAGGAAAGTGTTTGATTGCTTTGTTAATGGTTAAAAGTTCACAGTCAAAGGCTGAATACTTTTTCTGAGCATTTTTTGAAAAAAAAAAAAAAAAAAAAAAAAAAAAAATAGTTGTGGGGACTATAGCATATGTCATAAATAATAACACAGATTCACTGTTTATGTTCTGTATTTTCAAAGACAAAAGCTACATCAAAGATTCAATTATCAATCCAGAGATATTTACAAAGACATTACAAAATAATACATTATCAATTCCTAACATCCTCCCCACCCTGGTCAACCTCCAGGGGGATGACCAGTTGAACGGGACGAAGTATTTGGTGTCCTTCTGGTGTGCATAGAATTACTGTTCGTACTTTCTGATCTCTCCCTTCGACTAATCTCTCTATTCTTGCTTTCTTCCATAGGTGGCGAGGGCGTCCATCTTCTTATACCAGAGCAACATCACCGGGGCGGAACTTGATGGCTCTTGTCCAAGTACCCCTAACTTCGTGGAAGCTTCTAAGTTGCAATAGATATTCTTTAGTCCATTGCTTCCAAAAGTCATCTGTCAACTTCTGTTGCAGTCTGAATTCTTTTGTCAAAACAGATTTAGTCGACGGTTCTGGTCCTATGGGCACTGTCAGTAGTCCTTCACCAATAAGAAAGTGGGCTGGTGTTAAAAGTTCATCGTCGTCTCCTTGAGAAATTGGTCTCGAATTCACTGCGGCTTCGATATTAATCAGCGTGGTATTGAGCTGCTCTTCCGTTAACCTTGATTGACCAAGTACTTTTCGTAGGCATCGTTTGATGGTACCCACCATCCTCTCCCAAAACCCTCCCCACCAAGCCGCACGGGGGGCTATAAATTTCCATGAAATGCCATCCCTGGCTAGGACACGCTGAGTCTTTGGGTTAGATAACGCACTTCATATTTCAGACAGTTCAGCATTAGCTGCATGGAACGTCTTTGCATTGTCTGTGTAGATTGTACGGGGTAGTCCACGTCTACCAGCGAATCTTTGAAGAGCCATGAGGAATGCATCTGTTGTCATGTTAGAGCATAATTCCAAGTGCACTGCACGTGTCGTCACACAAGTGAAGAGTGTTATGTATGCCATTTCCATGGTAGTGTCAACCTTTACATAGAGAGGGCCTGCAAAATCTATGCCAGTTATAGAAAATGGCTTGGATGGTCTTACTCGATCGGCTGGTTGGGGTGCTTCAACTTGTTGGCCCCGTAGATTGTGTAGAATTTTGCATGGAAGGCAGGAGTGCAAAACTCTCTTGATAACTTGACGGGCACGCAGGATCCAGAACTCTCTTCGAAGCTCTGCCAACACTATTCTCACGCCAAGATGATGTAGTCGAATGTGCGTTTGCTGAACCAGCAAAGTTGTGAAGTGATGTCTACCGTCGAGGAGTAATGGATGACGTTGCTCGTTAGGGACAGCTGCGTATGTAAGCGTCCTCCAAGTCGGAGAAGACCATCTTCTAGGTAGGGATTGAAGCATGCTATTTTTGAGTCTTTCGGGACAGGTTAATTGTTATTGAGTGCATGGAGCTCCTGTGAGAAACATTCCTGTTGAACAGCTCGTATCCAGTAATGACATGCTTGAGCAAGCTCCACTGCCTTCAGCTCTCCCTTGAGTTTCGAATTTTGTCGAATGTTGTGAATGAATAGTAGTATCCACCCTGTTACGCGAATCAGTTTCCAATAGGAGCTAAATTTGGAGCAGTCCATAAAGTTAGAAGAAGTGGCTACTGCCATCACATGCCGTAAGTTCTTCTTTTCTTCTGGTAGTCATCAGTCATGAGTGAAGCATTAGATGGCCATCTTGATTTCGCAAGTGCAAGCTATGGAGGCCCCTTCCACCAGTGGTTCACAGATTGTATTTGGTTACCATAAAGTCCTCGTGTAAGATGGTCGGCAGGGTTCTCACTCCCAGGGCAATGTCTCCATTGACTGGGATTTGTATGGGTGTGGATCTCTGTAACTCTGTTGCATATAAATGTCTTCCACCTGTTTGGATCACTGCGTATCCAACCTAAAGTCACCATAGCGTCTGACCACAACACTGTTTCAGTTATTTTATGCCCTGTTGCTGTGCAGTAGTAATACAATAATCGTGATCCTATTAACACTGCTAGAAGTTCAAGCCACGGAAGAGTTAACTTCTTGATGGGGGCGAGTCTGGTTTTGCTACATGCCAAATGAACAACAATATGGTCTTCCACGGTTGTGCGAATATACAAAGCCGCTCCATATGCTCTCTCAGAGGCATCGCAGAAGACGTGGATCTGAGTATTGCTCTTTGTTGAAGTTGCTAGCCATCGTGGAATTTGTATTTGAGACAGTGAAGGCAGGGTAGAAAACCAAGTGTTCCATCGGGATCCAATATCGGGTAATAGCAACTCGTTCCAATCAATACCTCTGCACCATGTATCCTGAAATAACAATTTTGCCATAAGAGACACTGGAGAGAAAAATCCTAATGGATCATAAAATTTTGCTGTAATCTGCAACAGTGTCTTCCTAGTAGTGGGGCCTACAGGAATCCTACTAGTAATGTCCATTGCATTCATGTAGAAGCAGTCTGTTTCTGTATTCCAGTAAACGCCAAGAACTTGCGTTTCCGGGTTTATGTCTTGTCCTTCAGCCCTCCATATGGTCTTTAATTGATCCAAATTGGTGGCCCATTTCGCTAAATCGAAACTCAGTAGTTTCATCATTGCGCTGAGTTCATAGTACAGAGTTATAGCATCATTATCATTCTCCGTGCCAGAAACAAAATCATCCATAAAGAAGCTGCTCTCAACAAGAGGTGCTGCAAAGGGAAACTTAGTTCTATGTCGTTCAGCTAGTTCTCTCGGTGTTGTGGAGAATAAAAATGGACTGCATGTTAGTCGAAATGGCAGTCTCGTGAAGCAATAAGTCATTACTTCGTCTGTCGTCTGGTAATTCCCATCACTGTCTTTGATTAATATCACTGACGATTGCTATCTGATGTAGTCTGAATTGTAACAATATGGCGAATATCTCTGGTAGAAGATTTGGTCCCGCTTCTAATGCGTCATTGAGAGAAGGTGTATTGGCTTCATGCGATGATACATCAAAGACTATCCTCCACTTCATCTTACCAAATTTCTCTCTTTTCACTGCTTGATGTGGAAGATAAAATATGTCATTTCCAAGATCTTCCGTGTGGGCACATTCAATATGACGTTTTATAATGTAGTCCAACATGTGACTGCAGTACATGTCCTTAAGGTTTTCGTTATTACAAAGTCTTTTATGTAATGTGTTAAATCGATGTTCTGCGTTGAGTCTGTTACTTGCCAGTGGAACATCTTGTTTTCTTGGGAGACGTACGACTCTTCAATGATCTCGCACACAATAGGATGAACGAAAATCTCCAAGAACTGCGGAATCACTTTTACTCAAAGCTCGAGGAGGGTTTGCTGTTATTCCAATCGTTTCTAAGTCCCAGAACTTCCGTAATTCATCATCAGATGGTGAGTATGTTTCATGGATGAGATTAACAGCAACTGAATTAGCACAAACTCCCGAACGATTTCCACTTAGGACCCAACCAAATATGGTGGGAATTAGAACAATCGACAGAGAAATACGGACAGGTGAACTAGCCTTGACTATCCTCCAGTAATGGTCACTACCGATTAAGATCTCTATTGGTAAGTCTTCTTGAGATCCAGTTTTAGGATCAGCTAACTGAACTCTGTAAAGATTCACTTTGGTGACAATGTCTTGTGAGATCACTGGCTGAGGTGAGAAAGAGTGATCACTTTCGTAAGCAGTAATAGAGACAGTCGAATTTGCCCAGGCTCCATTAATATTAAAACGAACGAGTTTACGGTGACATGAGTAACTTTTCTCTGCCTCAAAAGTACAAACAGTCATCTCATGTTGATCAGTGATTTGTAGCTGTAACTCTTCTATCAGTGACTTTGATATAAATGTAGCTTGGCTTCCGCTGTCTAGTATACACCGAGTCAAATGCCTTAGGCGGGTCGGCCCTATGATGCAAACCTGAGCTGTTTGCAGGAACATGATATTTCGGGTAGTAGCATCGATTTGACTAACAGATGCGACATTTATCTGATCCCCTGTTGCCTTAAGGGTATCCTGATTCGTGCACAAAGACCTATGATGTGACTTTTTACAGTTAGTGCAAAGTGCCTTGCCTTTCTTCCCACAGTTAGCTGCTTTATGTCCTCTGTTCAGACATAAGAAACAACGGTTAAAATTTTTTAGTGTCTCTTTTCTTTTCACAACGTCTGTAACTATCTTACAATCCTGAGCCCAGTGGTCACGAGATTTGCAGAAAACACAGAATGGTACTGGTTGTTTAGTTACCTTTGTTAACTGTTGCTTGGATTTCGTGCGAACATGGAGAGCTGCCGCGGTAGAGGTGTAACTTGAAGACGTAGGCGTCAGGCAACGGATCTTTTCTGTGGTGAGAGCTGCCTCTACTTCTTCTCCTATAAATTCAATTAGTTTAAGAGTATCACCCTCTGACAGACCTTCACGTTTAACATGTATGATCCAACGCCGGCACATGTCGTCTGAAAATGCTCTAAGTATTTTCGGTGCAAGCACTCGGCCATAGGCATTTACATCTTCTCCGAGTGCACTCAGAGCTTGAATACGGCGATTGCAGTCAATAAATGTGGAGTTAAGTACATCTGGAGTCACAAACTGTATTGGCCTAATACTTTCGAGATAATCCAAGTGAGCCTGTATAATTCTATCTTTGTTACCGTAGCGAGCCTTAAGCATCTTCTTTGTCTCCTCATACGTTTCGGCTGTCACAGCGATACCTTCCACCAAACTTTTTGGTTCCCCTTCTAAATAACCGCGCAAAAATATGTGCTTGTGAATGGTTGACAATGAGGCGTTCTTATCAACTGATTGCTCAAACTGTTCCCAAAATCGAGCCCATGATTCTATATCTCCTGAGAATGACTCAAGCTTTATGGAGGGAAGCTTAACTGTAGTTACTGGAGCAGCAGAGAAAACTGTTGCTGCAAGTTGGGCGTCGTTAACTGAAACATGTGACATGGCTCTAGACAATTTTTTCTCCATTTCTTCTGAAGTTAGTATGAGGAAACGCTTGGCAGTATCTATGTACTCATCGCATTTGGATATGTCAGCGGCGTAATCATTATCGTCAAGAAGGCTGTGAATTTCGTCATCAAGTCGTATCAATTTATCTAAGGTCTCCTTTAATCGTTCCCTACAGTACTCCACGTTCTCCACGAACGAAGAATTGGTAAATTCTTGTATCTACTTGACAAACCGCGTAATATTGGCTCTTTCTCTAGTTCGTCTTCTTTTCAGTTGATGCAAACGTGTGCTTGCGTCAGCAGTTTCGACGTCAGACATCTTGGATATGTTATACGGTACTTCGCAATGTATGGAATGCGGAACTCAAGCAGAACAGATTTACTTATTTCTTAGTAATCAGTGAATAAAGCACCACTTGAAGAACTTTGCGTAAAATATTAACACACATTGCGTACGCTACTTTTAATAACTTCGTACTACGATACTGTTGTGAATGCCAAACAAACAATCGACAGTGCGTGTGACGTCATCAACTGCAATACCTATCTGCTGTCGGAGATTATTACGTATGGTATTCAAGTTACAACAATATTTATTTCTGTGAGGCTTCTACTATTCTTTGCTACTTCAATAATATCTCGCTGTGAAGCAAGGCTACAAATAAGTAGTCATTGTACTCATCTCAGTCAGCTGTTGAGATGATGTCGAAGTCGTGACGTGATTCCTCATTCACAGTTCCGTATTACTCTGATACGGCGTGCAGTATGCTTACACAATTATCACTGAATCTTGAGTTTGCGTTTTTTTCCTTGCGTTCTCTTCCCGGGTTTCGGCACCAATTTTTTTATGTAGCGTACGTTGTGAATAATAACACAGATTCACTGTTTATGTTCTGTATTTTCAAAGACAAAAGCTACATCAAAGATTCAATTATCAATCCAGAGATATTTACAAAGACATTACAAAATAATACATTATCAATTCCGAACAGGGACGAAGTAATGCCAGCGAGAGACTGGCTAAGTACTGTGCTGATCATGGTGTCATTGGCATCAGTTGTGATAAAAATGTCCATGTCCGGGTGGGGGTGAATAATGGTGACAGCATGGGCCAAAAGTTCTTTAAGTGCTGAGAATGCATCAGTCGTTTCCAGAGCCCAGGGCACAGGATGAGTGCCAGAGGTGTGTTTGCCAGGTAATGCATTTGTAAGTGGGACTTGAATGTCCAGAGCACCCGGAAAATGATATCAGTAATAGTAGAGACGAGTGTATCGTCAGGCGTACCCCAGGGGAGTGTGATAGAACTGCTATTATTTGCTTTTTATATAAATGATCTGATGGACAGAGTAACTTGTAATTTTAGGCTGTTTTCTGATGATGTTGTGGTGTATGGGAGGGTGTTGTCTTGAACTGACTGTAATAGCATACAGGATGACTTAGACAAAATATCTAGTTGGTGCAAAGAATGGCAGCTAGCTCTCAATGTAGAAAAATGTAAGGTGATACACATGAGTAGGAAAAACAATCCAATAAGCATTAGTAGTGAGCTTCATGATGCAGTCACATTGTTCAAATATCTAGGCATAACATTGCAGAGCGATATGAAAATGGAACGAACATGTCAGGACAGTTGTGAGTAAGGCAGACAGCCGACTTAGGTTTATTGGGAGACTTTTGGGATGATGTACTTCATCTCTAAAGGAGACCGTGTACAAAACAATTGTATGACCACGTCTTGAGTATTGCTCAAGTGTTTGGAACCCACAGCAGATCAGTTTAAGGGAAGACATAGAAGCAGCTCAGAGGCGAGCAGCTAGTTTTGTTACTGGTAGATTCGACTGATGCACAAGTGTCGCAGAAATGCTCCGGCAACTCAATTGGGATATCGCTTGAGGAAAGACAATGTTCTTTTCATGAATTTCTATTGAAGAAATTTAGAGGGCTGGAATTTGAAGCTGAGTGTAGTGTGATCTTGCTGCCACCTACTTACATTTCGTGTAGTGATCAGAAAGACAAGATAAGAGAAATTAGGGCTCGTATGGAGATAAATAGGAATTCTTTTTTTCCTCATTCTATTTGGGGGTGGAATAGGAAAGGGAATGCCTAGTAGTGGTACAGTGTACCTTCCGCCATGCACCTTATGGTGGATTGTGGAGTATGTATGTAGATCTAGATGTTATTGTGCCCAGGAAATGTCTCAGTTCATTCAAGATTGAAGGGCGAGGTAGGTCCTCAACTGAATTCACTTTCTCAACTGGACGGGAGATGCCATCTGCCGAGACAGTGTAGCTTTAGTGGAATTGGTCCTTTCACTGAATACCCATCCCCTAGCTAGTGTGTAACATATGATCTGCTGGTGCTGTTTGTTTTCTTTGACAGAAGCACTAAAAATCAGAATGTCGTCCAAGTAAACAAAACAGAATTTATGTGGAAAGAGAACCTTAATTATGAAGCATTGCCAAGCCTGTGTGGCATTCTTAAGTCGAAAGGGCATGGAGCAGTAATGATATAAATCTACTGGGATAGTGATGGCAGTTTTTTCAACGTCCTCTGGAGCCACTGGAATCTGATGGTATGCTCTTTTACAGTCCACGATGGAAAAAAAGTTTGCGCCCACAAGTTCATGGGTAAAATCTGTGACATTCAAAATTGGGTATCTGTCTATGATGGTCTTGGCATTGAGCTTTCGATAGTCCCCACACATACGCCAAGATCCATCACCTTTTTTTAGTGGGAGAAGACCAGTTGCTCAGTTAAGGTTTGATAATACCATAATCAAGCAGCTCAGAAATATGTGCCTCTACCACCGCAAACTTCTCAGCTTACAGACACCATGGTTTGCTAAAGATGGGAATGTCTTCTGCTAGTTGTGAATTGTGTTCAGTACCCCTCTGGGAAACACACAACTGTGAAACTGAATCAGTGGAGGGAGCATCAGAATCCAAAGTGGGTTCACTTGAGTCTACAAGGGGCCTTGGTGGGAGGAATGTTTACACATACTGTTGTGAAAGGAGGTGCCGCATGCTGCAGTGACAAATGAGCCACCACATGGTCGGCAAACCCGGTTGTTGTTATGGCTGTCAGCAGGAAAAGAAGTGGTGCTGAGTTTGTGATGGCTGCCGCAGGGGCTGTTGGAGGTGCCACTGGTTTGAGTGTGCAAGATGGCTGCCGAGCCTTGACAGCTGACAGGTCCGCTGGCTGGATAGTAGCAAGTGTGGTTGATGGTGCAGTTGGTGGTACCACCTGTGCATGATGGTAAAATGGGGGCCGTGCAGCATCAAGATGGAAGAGGACACATTTTTGCAAATGGCTGCCAAGAAGACTAGGGGAGCCACTGTCACAAAAGAAGATGGCGATCATGTGGCACAAGTAACAACTGGGGATTGCACACTGAAAACACTACATGAATAACTCAAAGAACTAGAGGAAGGATTGAAAGCTTGAGCAGGAGTATGTTTACCATGAGATCCAATAATGTTCATAGCATAGTGAAAGGAACACTGGCTTGAGGCTAGTAAAGTTAAAGTTCCATTTCTCAACTTGGCTGCAGCCACAAGCTTTGTGGAGCAGGCGCGTGAGGACAGGATTTATGCAACACACTGATAGCATACGGGGTAGTCATGGCAACCAAGTTTTGTTTACATACTCCGACGTAGGAGCTGGGCAGGGGTACCAGTCAGAATCACTGTTAACATTGCGCGCAGGCGCAACGTCACTATTTACACTGAGAGAAGTACTAACATTGAAATCAATGTCCTTTGAGGCCACTCAAAGAGACTCAAGGTGCTGCTTGGTGGATGACATTTGGAATTTAGTGTCAGTCAGGCGGCAAACAACATCTCTCTCACGCCAAAGGCACAACACATGTTCATGTTTGGTAGCCCACTTTGACATAAGTGAATATAACTGTTTAATAGTGTCAGAGCATTCACAGATGGATGTTTTCTCTTTCACGGCACCTCTTGTTCATTAGAACACTTTCATGAAAGATTGTCGAACTTGTTAATGTCTGTTAAGTAAGTGTGAACTTTTTTGTCACTCGCGATGGGTGGGATAGAGCTCTACGAATCACATGGAAAGAGTCTGTTTGTGGTGTGATGAAAGACGGCTCAATGAACGACATCAGGAAAAAGTTTGTGATACAGAAAATCCAAAGCTAGTATAGATTTCAGGATGTCAGCCCCAAAAAAGTTCCATTTTAATACACACTTGGGAGACAAATGAACAGAGTACAAAATAGAACTGGCATATGGAAACTGAGAGGCATTGACTGCTCAAAGCACTGCTGATTAGGTTGTGGAGTGCCAGTCGCCATGGATGATGGAAGCAGTGAGACGTCAGCACCTGTGTTGATCAGGAAGCAAGAGCCGGGAACATAATTGTGAAGGTATAGGTGATCACCCGGAGGCAGAGACCCTTGTACGGAATGCAGGCTGTTGTTGGCAGAGCAGGATGTGATGTCTAAGTCATCCTGCACTCTGTGTTTCAGTGAAGGCACAGTGGGCAGCACTTCTGCAGGGCATCACCAAAATGGCTGTGATAGTAGCAGTGTGGAACTCTTTTCTGTGGATAGTAGATGAGCGGAAGCAGGTTGTCATCAGAGTCCAGAGCAGAGGCCGAAATGTTGCCAACACTAGTTGGACAACATTGAGGTGGTGATTGTTGACCCTGTGACAGCAGATTGAGGCGTGCCTCCTAAAGGTATGCATCATGCCCTACGAAAATGCCTCCGAAAACTGTCTTGAGCAGTTAAGCTGGCAAACCACGCACAATGGAAATATTCTAGAACTTTTAGCCACAAACAGGCCTGACCTTATTAACGATGTCTGTGTAGAGACAGGAATTAGTGATCATGATATCGTCATAGCGTCGATGATGACCAAAGTTCATAAACCATCAAGAAGGCTAGGAGCGTGTTTTTGTTGGGAAGAGCCGATAAGCAAATGTTACGATCGCACTTAGAAAATGAATGGGCATCGTTTAATTCCGGGACTATGGATGTAGAGGAATTGTGGACTACATTTAAGTGCATTGTTAATAAAGGGTTAGAGAAATATGTGCCAGTAAAGACGATGAAGTATGGAAAAGATCCACCTTGGTATAATAATAATGTTAGAAAGCTGCTGAGAAAGCAAAGGCTGTTGAACTCTCGCTTCAAAAAAGAACACGCAAATGATGACAGGCAAAAGCTAGTAGAGATTGATTCGTGCGTCTAAGCCCACTGTCCAGTCACTCGTTGATCATTCTGGGGCAGTAATATAAGAAAGCAAACGGAAAGCTGAAGTTCTAAATTTAATCTTTAAGAAATCTTTCACACAGGAGGACTGCACAAATGTCCCATCATTTGATCAATGTACAAATTCCAAAATGGGGGACATAGCAATAGGTATTTCTGGTGTAGAGAAGCAGCTGAGAGAGCTAAACACGAAAAAGTCTGCTGGTCTGGATGGAATACCAGTTCGGTTTTACAAAGACTATTCTGCAGCATTGGTCCCCTACTTAGCTTGCACTTATCGTGAATCTTTAATTTAGCACAAAGTTCCTAGTGATTGGAAAAAAGCGCAGGTGACTCCCGTTTATAAGAAAGGAAAGAGAACTGACCCACACAATTACAGGCCAATACCAGTTTCATGTAGAATTTTGGAGCATATTCTCAGTTCGAATATAGTAAATTTCCTTGAAATGGAAAAGCTTCTTTCCATGAATCAGCACGGGTTTAGGAAACATCGTTCATGTGAAACTCAGCTTGCCCTTTTCTCACATGACATCTTGCGAGCCATGGACGAAGGGCAACAGGCGGATTGTGTTTTTCTCGACTTCAAAAAGGTGTTTGACATGGTGCCACACTGCAGACTGCTAATGAAGATATGAGCTTATGGAAAAGGTTCACAGATTTGTGACTGGCTGGAAGACTTCCTAAGTAATAGAACGCAATACGTTGTTCTCGACGGCGAGTGTTCATCAGAGACGAGTGTATTGTCAGGCGTGCCCCAGGTGACTGTGATAGGACCGCTATTATTTTCTATCTATATAAATGATCTGATGGACAGAGTAAGTTGTAATATGCGGCTGTTTGCTGATGATGCTGTGGTGTATGGGAGGGTGTCATCTGTAACTGACTGTAACAGCATACAGGATGACTTAGACAAAATTTCTAGTTGGTGCGAAGATTGGCAGCTAGCTCTCAATGTAGAAAAATGTAAGGTGATGCGCATGAGTAGAAAAAACAATCCCATAGTGTTCAAATACAGCATTAGGAGTGTGCTTCTTGATGCTGTCGCGTCGTTCAAATATCTAGGCGTAACATTGCAGAGCGATACGAAATGGAACGAGCATGTAAGGACAGTTGTGAGTAAGGCGGACAGCCAACTTCAGTTTATTGGGAGAATTTTGAGAAGATGTACTTCACCTGTAAAGGAGACTGCGTATAAGACGCTTGTACGACCAAGTCTTGAGTATTGCTCAAGTGTTTGGGACCCGCAGCAGATCAGTTTAAAGGAAGACATAGAGGCGGTTCAGAGACGAGCAGCTAGATTTGTTACCGGTAGGTTCGACCAATGCGCGAGTGTCATGGAAATGCTCCGACAACTCAACTGGGGATCGCTGGAAGAAAGACGATGTTCTTTTCGTGAATTTCTGTTGAGTAAATTTAGAGGGCCGGAATTTGAAGCTCAGTGTAGTACGATCTTGCTGCCGCCTACTTACATTTCATGTAAAGATCACAAAGACAAGATAAGAGAAATTAGGGCTCGTACGGAGGCATATAGGCATTCTTTTTTTCCTCGTTCAATTTGGGAGTGGAATAGGAAAGGAAATGCCTAGTAGTGGTACAGTGTACCCTCCGCCACGCACCTTATGGTGAATTGCGGAGTATGCATGTAGATGTAGATGTAGACTGTGATGTGACTGCATTCTCTAGGCAACTTGAGTATGTTGTAGGTGAGTGCTGTGCGTACCGGTAGCGGCAGTGTGCTGTTTCTCAGCGCCATGAGTGTTGAGTCGGGCATAGCTTGTTTGCTGATCAGTAAGTGGAGGTGCCACCACAGTTGTGAGGGTTTCTTATTGCTGAGGTATTCCTCATGCAGTATGTGGCGGATGGTTTCATCTTGTGTGTGGGCTACCTAGTCAAGAATCGTCTGCTTGGCCGAATGGTAGCAGTGGCAGGTGGGTGGCAAAGTGACCACGTTGCAGATGAGGTTGAGATGCTCAAGTAGTTTTTTTTTATTTTTTATTTTTCTTTTTATTTTTTTTTAACAAATGTCTGCCTAGGTGTGTTTGTGTGTGGATATGTGGGAGTGTGTGTGTATTTGTTTACCTTCCTTTTTGTCCCCTAAGATAAGTCCTTCCACTCCTGGGATTGGAATGACTCCTTTTCCACTTCCTTAAAACCTGTATCCTTCCCTTTCTCCTCTCCTTCCTTCCTCTTTTTCCTGAAGAAGCTGCCAGCAGTGGCAAAAGCTTGAATGTTTGTGTGTTTTTATTTGTGTTTTATGTTTCTACGAGCCTGTACTTTGGGTAAGTCAAACAATCTTTGTTTTATACATAAGGTACATTATAAAATTAATAACTTGTGCCAGTCTGTTTATGTGACCAGCAACCAGTAACATCTAATACTAGACATTTCATCAATGGGTTAACTGTGAACACATTCATTCTGCATCACAATTCTTATCAAGATTCAGCTCTCATACTTATTTCCATACCCAGATGTAAAACTTTCACGAAGAAAGAAAAAGTCAATAACATGAAGAAAATATGCGCATATACAAATACAATAATAAATGTTCTTTAATTGGCAAAAAGTAACTTACATTATGAGATATATTTACTATCAATAAAATGTGATTAATGTAACATTCCAAGCAAACGTGTGTTACATAAAGAACAAAAAGAGCAAAAGAACTGTAAAATAATAATAATAATAAAATAAATAAAAGGCCACACAAACACACACACACATACACACATAGTGAGTGGCAATAAATAATAAACTTTAAGCAGTGATTCTGGACCTTTTATTGAAATGTTATAATAATTTTGCAATTTATGCCTTTTTGACAAACAGTGATTCAAACATATTATTACTGTAGTTATTTATCCTATGAACCTTTTGTATAATAGATAGGACAAGTTAAACAATAAAGAAGTACACAATATGGTTTACATTATGGAACTAACTGCACACAAATAGAAACAAGTGCACCTTGTTCATTTATAAGTACACAGAATAAATAATAAATAAACAAAAACGAGATGAGGCAAGCACATAACCAGTTATCTGTATGTGACATGTGCAACTCACTGACATGCAGGGTGTCCATAATAAACCCTTAACTACCATATACCGTCTCTCAGACCACTAAGAATTTTTGTATCAAAATATTTCAGACGCCCCTGCAAAGAGAAACTGAGGTTTCCGTGTACCTTCCTACTGTCTGACAAGCTACACATGCCAGCATTCTTGCTGCTCTTTGTTTTTTATATATTAGCCCTGAAAGGTCTCACAGACCTACCATAGTGTTAGCATCTCATGCTTTTACAAAATGTTACTGTTTCTTTATGGCAGCAAAAGCTGAACCTTCTATGAAATGTGTTTTATGCGAGACAGATGTGGATGTCCAGGAATGCTTTGGTAAATCCTCAGATAAAGAATTTGATGACTGTGATAATGGCACTGATTTTGTGTTATTTAGTGATCATGATACTAATTCAGAGTGTGCAAACAGACTTAAGTATGATTCTGCAATCATAGAGGACATACCCTAATTACTTTTTACTTGATATTGCAGAAGTGAAATTTGACTGACTTATGGAATGCAGTTGTTGCTCTACATTGAAAAACTGAATCATAAACTGAAAGCTGACTTTGCGTACATTTTATCAGACGTGAAATGTGATTTTTTCATCTAATTATATTTTTCAATCTGTAATGTAATCTCAGTGTGGGTGAGTAGAGAGCTAACTAGCTGATTTTATTTTTGTAACACAAAAAATAAAAATATACAGGTCAATGTACAGTGTTTCATTTGTCACCATTTTATAAATACCATGTTGTTTAAAAAAAAATAAAAAAAATCAAGTTTCAATATAGTCTACTTCCAAGAAGTGTAATGAACAACAGGGATTCAAGAAAATATACATTCCACAAACCACTGGTTTGATATATAAGAAATAAAAATGAGGTCTGAGAGACCACTCCATAGTAATTCTGTTCCTGTCAATGTCCATAAGAGTTAAGGATTAAAGCTTCAGTTTTGAAACACAATAGATATATAAGCACTGCTCATAATGATGTTGAATTTGTACAGTACATTATAGACATATTGGGGAATGTCATATTGATTATCTACATGAAGCATCACATGCTAATGATAAAGATCTCTTACAAGAATGATGACTATGTGCCAGTAGCTTCCAGCCTGGATGCTGAAGGACATGGTTACAAAATTTGAGAAGACATGATCTTTTGAAGCACAATTTGGCAAAGAGAGGGAAGCAGTTTAACTGACATGACTCAAAGATGTGGCCACAGAAATTCCAAGAGAGGTTACACAGTGGTGAGCAAACTTGCAGTGCAGAGGGCTTTTGTGGTGTTGCACAAGTACTAAGTGCGTGCAACGTACTTTTGCCGCACGCCGCCATGCACGCACGGCGCAGCATTCTTACGACGTCAGCCACGAGCGCCCTCTGCTGCAACTCCGCTCGTGGCCACCACTGAACTGCATCGGCCACTTGGGAATCAGATAGGCACCAGTTAAGACTTGGTTATCGGATAGGCACTAGGACTCATCAGTAGGCAGACCTCTTTCTAGTTTAACTATGTATCAGCATTCTGCAGTCTTGTACTTTGTAAAAGATAAGTATTATATTGTTTTTACGAAATACATATATTTTGATAATCTAGCTTAGCGTTTCCAGTTTCTGCTGTCCCACTGGCTGGTCACCTCCTTACCTGCACACGTGTGCATCCTTTATTACTCTGTCGGTCTCTTTCTACCGGCCACCGACACCTACAACAACCGTCGGAAACGAGACACATAAGTGGCGACGAGGATGGGATACAAAAGTGGTGATGAGGAGCGATAGGCGAATCATGGACCAGCCTGCTTGCAGCAGCCAGACAGTAGCAGTCGCAGCACACAGAATTTGTTCCCGCCCACCCGCCCTTATTATAAGAATTTTGGGGGAAGATATTTTCTTACGTGTTTTGTGGACTTTTTTGTTGCAGTGCATCCTCATTTCACATTGCATTTGTGTGTTGTTCTAATTTACTTTTATGCACGGTGCCTAATCGGTCAGCATGGCCACTACCCCGAACCCAAACTTAATGGAAGTTATTCAGTTACAGACGACATAAATCACGCAACTACTCCATGTGGTGCCCCAGTTAACAGTGCAAGCAGCTAACCAACAACAGCCATTGCTTCAGCCGCCCACACCTGCCGCTGCACCGCTTCCTACATTCCACCAGTACGATGAACGTGAGGAAGAATGGAGTGATTACTTCACGCAATTTCAAGAACTCATCGCGGCTCATCAACTTACAGGTCAGACTGTCAAACATTTGGTCTTCTCTATTGTGGGCACTAAAACCTTCGTGTTACTGCAGAAACTTTTCCCCCACGCATCTCCTCAAGATCTAGAATTTGATCAAATTGTAGAAGCACTGAATGCTCATTAGAAGAGAAAAATTCTCATAGTTGCGGCGCGGTACCGATTTTTCAGACTAAAAAATCACCGGACCAAACCCACACACAATGGATTATGGAGTTGAAGGGCTTAACCCGCAAATGTAATTTTACTTGCTCTTGTGGACTTTCTTATAGTGACGTGATGTTAAGAGATGCGATTACACAGAACATTCAGGACCCCAGAATTAGGGCAGCAATTCTAAAACAGTGCGACTCTTCATTAGACAGTGTACTGCAGCTTATAGAAGCGCATGATGCTTTTGACTTAGCAGATGTAGAAATGCAAAGCCACAGTGTTAATTCTGTGCCCCACATTGGAAGCTTTCCTAGTCACAGTTCTCAGTTTAGCCCCAGGGGTTCTTATTATTCTACCGGCCATGCTGAACAGACATTGAACAGTAGCCAGTGTAAAAGCGCGACACAAAGGTCGCCCCGTATTGTTAGACAAAGTAATTTGACAAACGGGCGCCAACGCTCTTTGCAGAAAAATGTTCATAAATCTTGCCCCCAGTGTGTATCTCGCCACAAGCGTGTGCAATGCCCTAGGTGTAACGCCATTTGTTATCAATATAGGAAATCAGGTCATGTGCAGACAGTGTGTATGAAGAATACAAACTCAAAGAACGGTATTGTTAGGAACAGTGCTTCACAGAGTGCGAGAACAATTAATTCTGTAAATGTCATACACGCTGTGAACTTGGACAGTGTTTCTTTTGATTCTCAAATGCAAGAAAGTTTTTCTGTACCTATTGAAAAACTATGTAGTGAGCCACGTAGCAAGCCCGTTGAGCGTGTAAATCTGTGCATTGGAAAAGGGTTCGGGACAAGCAAAATGACTATGTACAGTGAAATCCTGTAGTGAACCTAGTGCCTTCTGCAACCTCTCATTGTAATAGTGCCCAGTACTGTGTAGCTAGTGACAGAAGACTTGATGTAGATACTCAAAGTAATTTTAGTGCAGTAGCCTCGCATTGCATGGTTGCCGATCTGGCGGTAGTGCCATCTAGTGACAGTGATAGTAATGTGCTGTGTGCTGATTCTGCACCGCTTCCTTCACTACGCGGCCCGTGAATTCGCCAGCGCAGCAAACAAGCTGTATTAGACATTGCCATATTCTCGCACCTGTTGAGCGCCACAAGCAAAAACTTTTTGTGACTCTTTCCATTGAAAATAAGACTGTGCAATTTCAGCTCGACACTGGTTCCACTGTCACATTAATAAGTAAAGATACTTATGAACTTCTGTCATAGTGCCTCAGGACAAAATCAATGCAATGTGTGAAAAATACAGTGACTTGTTTTCTCCGGAACTAGGTTGTGCAAAAGACTTCGTGGCACATGTGACTTTAAAAGAATCTGTTGTACCACAATTTTGTAAAGCTAGACCAATGCCTATCACCCTTCGGGATAAAGTTGCTGAGGAACTTAAATGTTGGCAAGATAGTGGGGTGATTTCTCCTGTTTCTGCGAGTCAGTGGGCCTCACCTTTAGTAATTCTAACAAAGCCGACAGGAAAACTTAGTCTCTGTGCGGACTTCAAATCAACAGTGAACAGTCAAACAATTGTAGACACTTACCCCCTGCCCCGACTTGACAAACTGATGGACAAATTAGGGCAGTCTCGTTTCTTTTCTAAGATTGATTTAGCAGAGGCATACTTACAGATTCCGCTTGATGAAGAGTCAAAAAAGTTTTTCGTCATTAATACTCACATGGGTGTTTTTCAACGCCTACCCTTTGGCAGTTCTTCTGCCCCCGCTATTTTTCAGCGTTTTTTGGAAGAGCTGACCGTTTCGGTACCGGTTGTTCGAACTATTTAGACGATATTGTGGTCTCAGGGCACACAGTTGAAGAACATTTATCAAACCTACAGTGTCTTTTCAAAGTGTTGACTGCAGCAGATTTATGTTGCAATAAAGCAAAATGTTCATTTTTTTCAAACTGAAATAGAGTACCTCGGCTATGGGATAAATGCCCAAGGAATTCATCCCTTACAGTCACATCTTCGAGCAATCAAAGACTTGCCTCCTCCTAAGAATGTGCACGAATTGCAAGCAGTAATGGGAAAGCTTAACTATTATTTCAGATTTATTCCCAATGCCTGTCAGATTGCAGCTCCACTGCATCGCTTACCTAGGAAGAATGTTCCTTTTGTATAGTCTAAAGATTGCCAGGTTGCTTTTGACAAATTAAAGTCTGCACTACTGAGTGGTGCATGTTTGATTCCCTTTGACCCACAGAAGCCTGTAGTGTTAGCAGTTGACGCCTCGTCGTACGGTCTGGGTGCCGTTTTGTCACATCGTATTGGTTCTCACGATCGTCCTATTGCCTTTGCGTCCAAGCTACTGACGCCGACGCAACAGAATTACAGTAAGATAGAAAAGGAGGCCTTAGCAATCATTTACGGCGTCACAAAGTTTCATCATTATCTCTATGGCAGAAAATTCTATTTGTTGACAGACCACAAGAATTACAGCCAGATAGAAAAGGAGGCCTTAGCAATCATTTACGGTGTCACAAAGTTTCATCATTATCTCTATGGCAGAAAATTCTATTTGTTGACAGACCACAAGCCTCTCATGTCGTTGTTCTCACCCACAAAGCCAATTCCGCCATGAACGGCACAAAAGCTTCAGAGATAGTCCTTGATAGTGTCTAAATATCAATATGAGATTTTGTACCGACCTACCACTAAACATGCCAACGCATACACACTTTCCCGATTTCCGGTTGGCCAAGATGTGTCGTTTGATTCTTCAGAAACGGCATGTTGTCAGATAGACTCCAGAGATGCTTCCGCTGTTGCAGACTTCCCTTTGAACTCTCGTCGGGTTGCACAGGAAACAGCTGCAGATACAGACCTAAGTGTGGTAGCATGTTTTGTTTGCTCAGGGTGGCCTTCCAGAGCCAAAAACATTGATCGGCCTCTGGTTTGACGTTATTTTGCACAACATCATGCATTGTCTTTAAATCAAAGTGTTCTGTTGTTACATACTGACAATGACCAAACAAGAGTGATTGTTCCTCGTTCCCTCCAACAAGAAGTATTACGCCTCCTGCATCAAGGACATTGGGGTATTGTTAGGACAAAACAACTGGCCAGACGTCATTGTGCCTGGGTTGGTATGGAATCACAGATAGAGAGTATGACATCACAGTGTACAGTTTGTGGGGAGCATCAGGTAGCTCCTCTGCAACGTTTCTCAGACTGGCCATGCCCCAAGGGACCATGGCAACAGTTACACATTGACTTTGCCGGACCTTTCTGGAATACGCGCTGGTTAATCGTTGTAGATGCTTTCAGCAAGTTTCCTTTTCTGATTGCCATGAACTCAATGACGGCGTCTAGTACAATCAGTGCCTTAACATCAGTGTTTTGCATCGAAGGCTTGTCAGAAACTATTGTCAATGACAATGGACCTCAGTTTGTCAGTGCAGAATTTCAACAGTTTTGTCGTGCGAATGGCATTCAGCATATCACCACCGCACCTTTTCACCCTCAGTCCAATGGTGAAGCTGAACGTTTCGTTCAAACATTCAAGTCTCACATGGAAAAGATGAAAGGTCAGCACTCCAGGCAGCAAGCTCTTCAAATTTTCTGATCTACGTATCGGTGCATGCCACGTGACGGTCCGTCTCCTGCCGATCTGCTACACGGTGCCATCACCACACACTCTCCTTCACCTGCTGCAGCCTCTCACTCACCGAGTCAGTTTGTATGGCACTTCGCGTTTTCAGGTTTAGACACTGGTGCTGTACAAGGTGTTTGCTGGACGTACGAGATGGATGCCGGCCATAATTCAACATGTGCTCGGTCGCAATATGTATCTTGTTCGTTCTTCCACAGGGTCAGAGCTGCGGCGCCACGCAAACCAATTGCGCCTGCACAGGCCGCGTGATCCTGTCTCTGGTTGCTTGATTCCAGATACAGTTCGTCACCAGGGAGCACAGCCACATAGCTCACAGACAGGTCCAGCATCCCCGGTCTACGAGATCATTCCCATGGAGGTGGACGCACCTCCTGTGCAGTCTGCCTCTCCACCTCCGTCGCCGCCGCAGATGACAGCGTCACCGAGAGGAACTCCGGGACCGTGCATGCCCTCCCTGTCTGGGCCACACACCTCAGAAGAAGATGACCTGCTTCCTTTGGGCAGAGGTGTGCTTCCTTCCCCTCGTTTTGGTGGGTTTCCTGTGGGATCGCAAGGTGGATACCGGGGCACAGACGGCGTCTTGATCCCAGCCTCTGCTACGATGCCCGTCCCACCAGTAACGCCCTCCTCCCAGTGCCGTCGCCGTGGCCCTCAGCCCTACGCCACACAACGGTGCGGCGCTTTGGGGGGGAGGGGTGTGGTGTCGCACAAGTATGAAGTGCGTGCCATGTACTTTCACCGCGTGCCGCCATGCACGCACAGCGCGGCGTTCTTACGACGTCAGCCACAAGCACCCTCTGCTGCAACTCCGCTCGTGGCCACCACTGAACTGCATCGGCCACTTGGGAATCAGATAGGCACCAGTTAAGACTTGGCTATCGGATAGGCACTAGGACTCATCAGTAGGCAGGCCTCTCTCTTGTTTAACTATGTATCAGCATTCTGCAGTCTTGAACTTTGCATTATCTTGTTTCTACGAAATACATATATTGAACTAATATAGCTTAGTGTTTCCAGTTTCTGCAGTCCCACTGGCTGGTCACCTCCGTACCTGCACACACGTGCATCCTTTATTCCTGTGTCGGTCTCTTTCTACCGGCCACCGACACCGGTGGAAACGAGACACAAAAGTGGCAACGAGGATGTGATACAAAAGCTTTATCCAAATGTTGGTCATGGTTGCAAGAATGGTGAATAAAATTCTATGAAACATTGTGTGTTGCTATCCATACAAAATCACCCATTCTCAGAAGTTGCTTTCTGCCAACCTTCAAGCAAGAAAATATTTACTTTGTAATTTCTTGCTCTCATGGACAATAAATGGTAATGGAACATGCTGAGGACAAAGCCCATTCTCATCTCCAAGGACATGTCTATATGCAGAACTGCAGAGTATGGGGAAACAGAAAATTGGCACACAGGTCAACTGGTACCATTTCATTCGGCAGAGGTGTGGGTTGTTGGCACAACTTACCATAGGATTATGTTTTTGCAATTGATGAATCCTGCTATCCTGTTACTTGTGTTGACACTAGCAAATGTTATGTGAGATTTTGGATAACAATGTTATTCCAGCCCTCAAGCAACATGGCTGTGTTAAAAAGCCCTCTAAATTTCCTTAACAGAAATTCATGAAAAGAATGTCGTATTTCCTCCAGCAATCCTGAATGGAGTTGCCAGAGCATTTCTGTTGAAATTGGTTGAACCTACCAGTAACAAACCTAGCTGCTCACCTCTGAACTGCTTATATGTCTTCCTTTAAACTGAGCTGCTGCAGGTCCCAAACACTTGAGCAATACTCAAGACGTGATCGTTCAAGGGTTTTATATGTGGTCTCCTTTACAGATGAAGTACGTCTTCCCAAAATTCTCCCAATAAACCAAAGTCGGCTGTCTGCCTTACTCACAACTGTCATTACATGTTCATTCCATTTCATATTGCTCTGCTATGTTAAGCCTAGATATTTGAATGATGCGACAGCATCAAGAAGCTCACTACTAATGCTGTATTTGAACATTATGGGATTATTTTTCCTACTCATGCGTATCGCCTTACATTTATCTACATTGAGAGCTAGCTGCCATTTTTCTCACCAACTAGAAATTTTGTCTAAGCTATTACAGTCAGATAAAGATGACACCCTCCCATACAACACAGCATCATCAACAAACAGCCACAAATTACAAGTTAGCCTGTCTATCAGATAATTTATATAGATACACACCTGACGATACACTCGTCTCTGATGAACACTTGCCATCGAGAACTAAGTACTGCATTTTATTACTTAGGAAGTCTTCCAGCCAGTCACAAATCTGTGAAACTATTCCATAAGCTTGTATCTTTGTTAGCAGTCTGCAGTGTGGCACCGCATCAAATGCCTTTTTGAATTTGAGAGAAACACAATCCGCCTGTTGCCCTTCGTCCATGGCTCACAAGATGTCATGAGAGAAAAGGGCAAGCTGAGTTTCACAAGAATGATGTTTCCTAAACCCATGCTGATTCTTAGAAAGAAGCTTATCCATTTCAAGGAAATTTACTATATTCAAATTGAGAATATGCTCCAAAGTTCTACATGAAACTGATGTCAACGATATTGGCCTGTAATTGTGTGGGTCAGTTCTCTTTCCTTTCTTATAAATGGGAGTCACCTGTGTTTTTTTCCAATCACTAGGAACTTTGCGTTGAATTAAAGATTCGCGATAAATGCAATCTAAGTAGGGGGCCAATGCTGCAGAATACTCTTTGTAAAACCGAACTGGTATTCCATCCGGACCAGCAGACTTTTTCGTATTTAGCTCTCTCAGCTGCTTCTCTACACTGGAAATACCTATTATTATGTCCTCCATTTCGGAATTAGTACGATGATCTAATGATGGTACATTTGTGCGGTCCTCCTGCGTGAAAGATTTCTTAAAGGTTAAATTTGGAACTTCAGCTTTCCGTTTGCTTTCTTATGTTACTGCCCTGGAATGATCAACGAGTGACTGGACAGTGGGCTTTGACCCGTTTATCGATTTTACATAGGACCAGAATTTTTTCAGGTTCTTGAAAAGATCTTTTGGTAAGGTATGGCTGTGGTAATTATTGTATGCTTTGCACATCGATCTTTTTATACATGCACAAATCTCTACTAATTTTTGCCTGTCATCAATTGCGTGTTCTTTTTTGAATCAAGAGTGCAACAGTCTTTGCTTTCTCAACAGCTTTCTAATATTATTATTATACCATGGTGGATCTTTTCCATCCTTCATCGTCTTTACTGGCACATATTTCTCTAACCCTTTATTAACAATGCACTTAAATGTAGTCCACAATTCCTCTACATCCATAGTCCTGGAATTAAATGATGCCCATTCATTTTCTAAGTGTGATACTAAGATTTGCTTATCGGCTCTTCCCAACAAAAACACGCTCCTAGCCTTCTTGAGTGGTTTATGAGCTTTGGTCACCACCGATGCTATGACAATATCATGATCACTAATTCCTGTCTCTACACAGATATCGTTAATAAGGTCAGGCCTGTTTGTGGCTATAAGGTCTAAAATATTTCCATTGTGCATGGGTAGCCAGTTTAACTGCTCAAGACAGTTTTCAGGAAATGTGTCCAAAAGTAGCTTGCAAGACTGCTTGTCTGTACCGCCTGAAATATAATAGAGATGTCTCAATCTATACTCTTAAGGTTGAAGTCTCCCCCGACTAATATTACATGGCCTGGGTACCTATGCACTACCTGGTGTAGACATTCTTTGAATGGCTCTAAAACTGCTACAGCAGCACTGGGGGGGGGGGGGGGGGGGGAGAAACACCCAACTATTCAACTATTAACTTTACTTCTTGTAGACCTGTTATATGTGCCCAGATAACTTCACAGTTACTTTCAAACCTCAAGCTCAGCAGAAACAATATCTTTGTCCACAGTGATGAACACTCCTCCTCCAGTTGTATCCGATCTATCTTTCCGATATACATTCCACACCTTGCTAAATATTTCTGAACTTGCCACTTCATGATTTAGCCAGCTTATGGTGCCTAAATCCATCTGACCACAATAATTTCCGTGCAGTGTGGCAATTTTGGGAACTTTGTTTCTAATACTTGGTAAGTTCGCAGCTAATATTTTGATATTTGAATTTTTGAGCCGAATGTGGCCTGAATTTGCTGTTTGAATGTTGACAGGCAAGTGCTCATCAGAGTTAGCACCTAGCCTAAAAAGTGTTAAGTTCTGTGCAATTCAAAGAAGATCTAAGGACTTCTGTGAACACATTTATTTCATTGTTGAAAACCTACATCCGTTTGTTCATTATGATTCTGGTATTCATTCTTTACAGTTTGTAAGTCAGAGGCATGTGCGGAATATTGCACTCTCTCTTTTGTATAAATATGGTGCAGTAAATGAAGGTTATTTCACAGCATAAAAGCAGGTAAAGACTTCTCCTTCTGTAGAAATTGAGAAGTAGTATTGAAGGATATTTCAGCTCTGTCCAGAATTCTGTTCCTGCAGTAAGAACTTCAGTGACGGAGTCTGAGGATCCAACGGAAGAGGATCCACACTCATTGACAGAGGTACAGCATATCTGGTCCTCTACATCCTAAAGTAGGCTGGTATACCACACAGTTGGTGTAATCAGCTAAAGAGCAGTGAACTGCTACCAGCACGGTCATACATAAGCAGTAACACTGCAACATAAGTAAGGTGTCAAGATAAGGCACTGAAAATATCTTAAGGTATTTCTACAAATGTTTAATACATAACAAAACCCAATTTGGAAGTTATATTAATTGAACAGATGCACCTGCTTCTTAGTGCTTAATTTAACAATAGAAAATCCAGTTTGGAAAGTCAGTAATAATTGATAGATGCCAACTCACAGCATAGACCATTGCTGTGGTGTAGACAGGCATATAGAATTGACAATCACATTCACAAAATTTTAAATTTTAAGCCATAGCTCCCACAGAAGTTTCCCCACCTTCTTGTGTATCTATATCAGGACATACAACAGATCAGTACACTGATAATTATCTAAATAATATCATAGATTTCTAATGATACAATATTAAAGTATTGAATTATATAGCTGTACAGTGAGTAATGGCTGTTGTCTGTATTTTCTGAATTGTCTGACAAAAGTGTCTTCAGTAACATTGATACAAGTTAGTATCACATTTGGAAGTATAGTATGAGGAAAGGAAAAGTGGCTAGATAGGGTGACGAAAAAATGCTGCACTTAAAAGTTAGCATGCAATTCCTCATCCTAATTAAAAAGAAAATTTTATCTAGTAGACTCTTATTTAAAAGTATGAAAACAAGAATTTGGCAGCACTGTCACATTATGCAAGGCATCAGAATGTTCACAATAATGTTCCACAATATTGAACTAGCCATCTTAGCTCACTGACTGGACTACTGTACCGAGGCATCAAACCCACATCCACCATTGAGCTATGATTCAAATTTTTGCCAGGTCCCTTCTTTGTTTTTTAAACTTCCATTCACTAGCCAGCGTTGTCAGCTCCAGATTTTGATAAATATATTTTCAAAATACATCCAATGTGATTTTGCTAGATAACCTTTAATTATTTTGAATCACATGCCAGCCTCCAAGTGCAACATTTTTTCACCCTTTATGTAAAAAGTCTTAAGTCTTTGAGAGTACTGCACTGAAAAGTGTTTTACAAGTGCCACTGTTTCTCACATAGACTAGGAAACATACACATAATAGTTCTGACAGAATATAAACATTGGCAGATCATGTTTTAAGCTACATTAAGAAATAAGAGGGAGTATGAATATGACTTTATAGAAATAACAGAGAAATGTTTGTATGTGAAGATTTCAATACAGATTCCATCTTGGATAGCTCTGATCAAGAGTGCTTTTAATTACTGATTCTGTGCTTTGTTCTCATCCCTGGCAATAGCATATCCAATAAGAATGAAGGACCTATTGTAACAGCATTTGCTAATTTATTTGTAAAGCCATCTATTATCATGACAAATATAGTAAGCAGATTCAAAAGGGTGTAGGTTGCCGTTCTTATTCTCAGATGAAGAGGCTTGCATGGAGAACTGCATCAAACTGCTCTGCAGATTGAAGACCACAACAACAACAACAACAACAACAATTATCATGATATAGTCAATGTGATATCTTCATAATAAATTACTTTCTGACCATGTGGGCCAACTGACTGCAATAAAGTATTCCCATCTATCAGGCTTCTGTACGGAAAAAGAAATTTTTCACATGTTAGATAATGTCGACTCTTTTAAATCATGAAGAAATAAGCAACAAGATGAGAAATGTGAAGTACCTTACTGAGGACACTTTGCATATGATAAATTTACTTATTTACTAAAAATATACATACAGTATTATCGATCAAGTTTTCCTTGGCAACAGCCCAGAGAAAATTATAACTTAAGGAAAGAAAAAGGGTGGTTAGTATTGAGTTTTGTATTGCCACCTAAAAGATGAAAACAATTTACAATGTACAAAAATTCCAAGGAAAGAAAGTGATAATTTGGAGCATTACTTAGCAAGAAGGAAGTACACTGAGAAATGCAGTTGGTATTCAATCTCCTGATAACAGTAGCAATCTTAAAAAGAAATTATTGCCTATTAAATGCAAAGACTTGTTCCTAAAAGTAATAAGTAGTTGAACACACAAACACAAAATGTGGCTCATAAAATCAACATTAGCTCATTGAGGGACTAGTGTGGTGGTGTTTTGAGCAATGTATTTTGCCATTTTCATAGTACTAGCCTTGAGTTACAACTGTTATGTACTGTACTTGAGTGCATTTGCACAGTTATGTTGGCAGCAGGCATGTGGCATGCAGGGATGAAGCAGTGTAAGTTGTTTGTTTCCATGTGCAAAATTAGACAGCTGTGTTATGATAAAAAATAAGATTTGTAATATTAAATTTCGTCACACAGCATTGCACATGATCAATGTTTCCAGTAATTAGTATTTCTTAATTAAATCATGGGGCTTGGTACGTGGGTGCAAGAAAGTAAATGGATTAGTTTATATTGTAAAAGTTATTGATACATTTGTAACAAAAGAGAAAGCTTCATTGCAAATGATTAATGTTTCCAATGATTAGTGATTTTAAATTAAATCATTGAGCTCAGTAGGTGGACTGGATTAGGTTTTGTTGCCAACCTAATAAGGCTACAAAAAAGCTGCCACACTCTCCCTGACTTTAACCATTTCAGTTACAGTTGAAACCAGGAATGACGGTGGTCAAGTTTAGGCTGCATTTGCACACCTGTCACGCGTTCTATTGTGCTCAGACTCTGATGGAAATGCATAAATTGGCCTGAATGCAGAACAGTGTACCTTATTCCCAAATCTCACCTTGTGCATGTGCAAAGCCTCCCTGGAGACAACATGTATGGCTTACAGTTGTTTTTTGTGCATTGAAGATTTTTTTTTTTTTTTAAAAAAATGTAACTTTTGATAGAATTTCTTATAACTGATAACTAATGAAGCATTAGCTGTAAACACCTTCAGAACATCCTAAGATGAATAATAATCACCGCAAAGATGTGGCGATGAGCTGCGACAGGAACATACAAAAGACACACACATACAACACTTTCAGTTATTGGCCATGGCCTTTTTCAGAAAATAGAACACTCACACAATCACACAGGCACACAACACAGTCATACAACCATCACCTCCGGCTGCCACACTTCGAATTGCGATTCAAGACAAGTGTGATTTTTTTAATCTTATTTATTTATGTCAACCAGTTTCAGTGAATAATTCCCTGTCATCAGGCCCACTGTTCACCCAAGACAAGTCCAATTTCTGTCACACATACAGTAAACATGTCTTATGGAAATAACCTATTTAAACACCTTGCAACTTATGATCAAAAGATGTATAGCTCTATATGCTACGGTAAATTAATAGATAAATTTCAGTATGATTAGTTATGCCTTAGCATGGCTTCAGCCATTATAAAGGGGATCTCGTTGTAGCCCTATGTGAAGCTAGATGGATGTGTGGTGGATCGACTGCATTATCGATGTATATGTATACTATCTTTGGCTCACATGAGCCTCTTTGGATTATGTCGCGGGCAATTCGCCCAGTTGGATGTATACTGTGTTGGTGTTCAGACACCTAATAAAGTTATATTAGTTGAATGGTTGATTATTGGCCTAACAGCCAACTAATTCCCATAGTGGTGACCCCGACAGTTTATTTTTACCGGTCGCCTTCGAAAAGTATCGCGTCAACTGCGCCGCATAAATCACTACATTTCGAAGTAAACAATGGACTTCCGCTATTCGGCAGCACCGGGCTTCGCTCCACGTGCAGCAGCCAGCATGGAATATCCACAGCCATCAGCCAACGCATTCGTCTGTACGAGAGTCGCATCGGCCCCAGCCTTCGGATTGGTAAATTCGAGCCAGAACAACATACACAGGCAGCACCAGGTGGATTCTGGTTTCGCATCGCCTGACATGTACCGGAGCAGACAAAGTGTGTTTGCAGGAGAAAGTGACTCATTTATGCATCAAAGGGAACAGCAAACCCCACAAACAGTGTCTTGTGCAGTGAACAATTTTCCTAATGCACCTGTCCATCATAACCTCACAAACAATTCGAATTTTCGCGCGAGCAAACTGTGTACACCTTGCGCTCTAGTGAACGAAAATGCGAGCTCCACACCTTATGTACAATGTGCTCCTAACATGTTTGATTGATCTACTAACCTACCAGATATAGAGAACCAAATCCACTGTGTGCAATCATCGCCGTGTCGGCAAGTGAACTTTCAAACGCCACCCATGAAGATGCTAACAGTGAAGACAAGTCTCTTTGTGTTTGTGTGGCACCTGCCCAGAACAGTGAATACCCGCCTTCATTTCCGTCGAACTTACCATGACTACCGGCATTTAAATCTGCTCACCCGGAATTTTGGTTCCATCTGGTTGAGCAAACTTTTAGTGCCTGCCATCTCAATGACAACGCCAGCTTCGCGTGCCTCATGAACCATTTTCACGAGCATGTGCAGTTGATCTATGACTTAGTCACGTCACCTCCGCAGACAGAAAAGTACACCACAGTGAAACACACAATTCTGGAATGTGTCGCCAAGACAAAAGGAGAGAATGTGCGGCATCTCATATATGAAGGACATATATGCTACAGGTCCCTGTCCCAACTGTAACGCTGTCTTCGGCTCTTAATTGGCGGACACAGCATGCTGGATGAAATGCAGTATGAAATTTGGACGGAGAAGCTACCTATGCTGGTTCAAACAACCATCTCCGCCCAAGAAGATAGGCCAATCAACGACCGTCTACACACTGCCAATCAAGCTTACTTTGCTTTACAGTGAGAACTTCAGGCTCAGCAGACAGGAACACATCCAAAAACCAGCTGCGCACAACGTTCGTGCGTATATGAAACAAGAAGATCGTTAACTCCACCCACACTGCGAGTAACAACAAGCCACACTCTGTTAAGTTTCCCACCCTGCCGGCACCCACACCTTCAAGTGACAACAACACGCCTGACCCAACAGAAGAGCATACTCCAGCCTATTCATACTGCTTCTTCCATACTACGTTTGGAGAGCAAACAAAGAAATGCCAACAGCCGTGTTGTTACCCAAACTCCAGTCGCACGTAATTAGAGGTGCCGGTACCTGCGATCCCAATAGGCGCCTACCCACACTACATTCAGTGGCTAATAAAAACACAAATCCGGGTTGTGTATACATCGTCAATGTGCCTTCGCGTGTGAAGTTTTTAGTAGACACTGGCGCGGACGTATCTCTCCTGACAAAAACTTTGTGCCCAGAGAAACAAATCCGCCCACACAAGACTCTGCTCCAGGCAGTTAATTCTACAAAATTGGTATGTTCAGGCTCGACAGATTCCACAGTAACTATTGCCCCAGACTGTAAACTGAAGTGGACATTTTTAGTTGCCGATCTGCCGGAACCTATTTTAGGTATTGACTTCCTCCGCACTCATAAAGTGTGGCCAGACTTAGTTTTGAACACAGTGTATTACCATGGAAACAGTAAACATTACCCTTGCACTACACCGAGTGCTCAAGCAAACAACTCTGCATCTAAAGTTCGAGTGACGTCACACAGCGGCAGCTAGGGACATTAAGGACTCAGTAAACAATAACAAACACGTTTTGGTAGCTACAAATGGCACAGTACATAAACTTAGACTGGTGGATGGACCTCCTATTACTAGTAGGCCCCGCCATTTAATACCTGAATGTATGAAGATTGCCAAAGAACAATTAGATGAGATGTTGCAGGCTGGTACTATTAAACCATCTTCCGGTTGTTGGTCTACACCAATACACTTCGTCCCCAAAAGCGATGGCTCTCTCCGCATGTGTGGGGATTACAGGAGAGTGGACAATAGAACAATTATGGACAAATATTCTGTATCCAACATAGCAGATTTCACACATGGGCTCGTGGGCAGTAAATATTTCTCAGTCATCAATAGCAAGCGAGCGTATCATCAAATACCTATGGCCCCGGAAGACATAGAAAAGACTGCAATTACGACTCCATTCAGCCTTTACCAGTTCAAATTTATGCCCTTTGGCCTCTGAAATGCGGCTCAGACTTGGCAACGATTCGCCAATGTAGTACTATTTCGCCTTAAAATTTGCTTTGTCTATGTCAATGACATTTTGGTATTCAGTAAGTCCATCGAGAAAAATAAGAAACATGTACAAATTGTAAAAGACACTCTTGCTAAAGCCGGCATTGAACTCAATTCTAAGAAACTGCAACTGTATCAACCATCTGTTCTGTACCTTGGTTTTATAGTTTCCGAGGCAGGCATTTCACCCCCAGCTGATAGGGTTAAACCAGTACTGGAAATGCCATGCCCACAGACATTTAAGGAGCTGCAGAGGTTTCTAGGTACCATAAATTACTACAGGAATCACCTGCCGTTTGCTTCCGAAGTGCAGGCCCCACTGACAGATGCTTTGGCAGGCCCCAAAACCACGGGCACGTGCCCCGTTCCATGGTCAGATAAAATGGACAAAGCCTTTGAATTGCTCAAACAAATCTTGGCAGATGCAGTTACGATAGCTCACCCTCACCTCGAGGCAGAACTTTTTATCACAAGCGACATAGCTGTAGGCGCAGTGCTGAGCCAGACAATGGACAATGTTACGTCGCCTCTGTGCTTCTTCGCAAAAAAATTAAACCTAGCTCAAAAAAAGTACTCCGCTTTTGACAGAGAGTTACTTGTGGTATACAAAGCCATTAAACATTTTCGAGTCGAGGTTGAAGGGAGACACTTCTTCGTGCTCAAAGATCACAAACCTCCCGTGGCCGCCATTCAGAACCCACCGGCCGATCCACCGCCCTGCCGGTATCACCACATGGACTACATATGCCAATTCACGAACAATATCAGGTACATAAAAGGAGCCAACAACATAGTGGCAAACTTTTTATTGCGCGTGGCTGCAGTTTCGACTTTGGTGGACCTTTCAAACTTGGCAGCACTACAATCTGCGGACAACAATACAATGAACCTTATTTCTGATCATTCGTCCTCGCTGAAACCCATCCGCACCACGTTCCTAGGTGTAGTAGGCGAGATTTGGTGTGACGAGTCTACAGGAAGGTTATGACCGTTCATTCCCACAGCTCTCCGTCGAGATATTTTTAACCAGTTACATTCATTAGCCCACCCCTGGGTCAAAGCTGCGAACAGGTTGGTGACTGAACATTTTGTGTTGCAAGACATTAGGCGAGATTGCCAAATGTGGGCAAGAGCGTGCGTGTTATGCCAGTGACCTAAAACAGACAGGCACACCACACCCCCACTAGGCCCTTTCCCCACCCCCAAAGAGAGGTTCCAACATGTGCATATTGACATTGTGGGCCCTCTCCCATCAGAGGGACAAAAATACATACTTTTGGACATTGACAGGACCACCCATTGGGTGGAGGCCACACCTATGTCAAACATCACTGCTGAAATAGTTGTGTGAGAGTTCTCCGAGATCTGGGTATCTCGCTTTGGCTGCCCAGCCTCTATCACCACTGACCAAGGCAGGCGTTTGAGAGTTCCTTATTTTGCGCCCTGTGCGGCACTAAAAAAATACACACGACAGCTTATCAGCCCAAAGTAACGGGCTTGTAGAGCGGTGGCACCGTACCTTGAAAGCTGCCCTCCGGTGTCAAGGCCCGCTATGGATGAAAGCACTTCCTGTGGTATTACTGGGCCTACGGGCCGTGTACAAAGAAGACCTCCAAGCAACAGTGACTGAATTCATCTACGGACAAAAACTAGTTCTTCCTGGCAAGTTGGTTGCACTGGTGCCTCTCCCCTCCCCTCCATGCTTCTGGATTTGGTAGAGAGACTACATAGCCACTTTTCTAAACTTCAAATTAATCCGCCTACGAGCCACACCCCTCCTAGGTCCTATGTACCTAAGGCACTCAAAACGTGCGGACAAGTCTTTCTGAGGGACAACATGGTGAAAGCCCCCTTACGCCTCCTTATTTAGGCCCATATCGAGTTGCTAAGTGCGGCTCACAAACTTATGATATTATCGTGAATGGCATCCCTCAGACCGTCTCTCTACACAGGCTTAAGCCAGCTTACATCAAGCCCACGGTAGCTCAAGAGCCTGTTTCGCCAAATAGCTCTACCTTGAGCCACGATTCAACTGTGCCACCCCCTGATAGTCGGCACAGCAACCCTCACTCAGAGGCTCCCAGCCAAAGTTTTCATGGTTTCTCGCCCCAGAGTGCTCATTCCGAGCACCCGCATGATTACTCGGGCAACCTATACCGCTCCTCCCGCCCAAGGTTGAGTGCTGACTCTATCAATGGTTCACCTACGAACATGCCCAGTAGCATAGGGAACGCCCCCTCATCTGGCTCCCCACCGTCATCTGCCTTGCCCTTTTGAGGTTTTGATGAACACTTAGAGGACACAGACCTGCCTTCAATTTTCCGTTGGGTCGAGGTGACAACTCAGGTGGAACCCGACAATGTCACACTGGTGTCTGTCATTGTTAGGAAATGTGTGATACATGTAACGAGTGCTAGTGCGTGTGATGATCACTCCCCTGTGCAAAGGATTGTACAAAGAATTCCTTTACTGAGTGAAACACCTCCTTCTACCATTAAGTATTATGTGCGGCCCTTGGGCCAAGTTATAGAGCGGTTTGCATGTGCACACACACCCCCGCCTCCTTCTCACTCTACACATGGTTGCCGACTGCTACACCCAAGGAACCTCAACAACTTCGAGGTGCGCCGGCCCTGACATGCGCCTAAATAGCGCCAGGCCCATCTGACACTGGGCGACGCAGAAGAGATTCCTACTGTGGTATGTGACGAGTGATTATGAACTACCACCCACCCTAGACTTTTGTTTATTTATTGTTAATTCTGTTCTCCATACTGAGGGGGGGGGGGGGGCTATGTGGTGGATCGAGCGCATTATTGATGTATATTGTGCTGATACTGCTGGCCCTCTCATCTCAATGTTATTGTATGATACATCGTGTGGTTTAATAGTGGTATATGTTGCTTGTGAAGTGCTAGTGCGTGTGACGATCACTCCCCTGTGCAAAGGATTGTACAAAGAATTCCTTTACCGAGTGAAACACCTCCTTCTACCATTAAGTATTATGTGCGGCCCTTGGGCCAAGTTATAGCCAGCCTAGGAATCAGTGTAGGAAAGTGTCTCATTGATACTGTGATTAGTTAACAAGAGATAGATTTCATTAATTAAGAGATTTGTATATGACGTTTCCAGACAGTTCTATAAACAATAGTTTCTCCATTGTAAATTATTTCAATAACTAAACAGATGAATTGTAAAAACTTTTGTAAAACATAAAAACATGAAAATAAATAGCATTGTATATATGTTAGGCTCATAAACTAGTTGTGTTGATCAGCTAATTGTGTTAATCAATGTAATAATCAAAATCTCAATATTGTAATTCTTTATATATATTGACTGATGTGAGATTTTGAACTTATTTTGAGAATTGCCAAGATATTTGATAGTTCAATATATGTTAGGAACATGTATGATGTACTCATTATCAAATCAATTGACATTTAACATTATTCTTTGTTATGAAACAAAAAGATCGGAGATTTCGACTTAGAAAGATATGTGCCATCTAAAATTATTGTGTGTATAATTTTCATTTTATATTGTGATTATTTTTGTGTACATGAAATGTTTTACCTGAGTGTTCGTTATTTGTAAATTAGTATATTCAATTGTTATGAACAATGCATAATGTAATGTCATTATTGTCAATGTTATATATTTGCCTCACCGCCTTGCGTGGGGGAGTTCGAGTTTTAGTCATTTGTCAAGTGCTCTCAAATCTATGTCAGTCTATTGTTTTAAAATGGAAGTACTATCAGCTAAGTTCTGTTGCATTGTGTATGTTATGAAATGAAGTTGTAATGTTTTGGTGGATTAAGAAACAGCTTGATTGCAAATTACAGAAGAAGTGAAAAATTGTACGTATGATTATTTATTTCTACCACGACGCCCCAGGAGAATAATGTTGCAGCGAGCGGAACCCCCATATATCGTGATGTTGAAAAGATGAGTATCATTTGAAAGTGGTAGAATGACATTACTTAAGAACCAAGTAAACATTATAATTGGTGTAGCATAGCTGGGATTGCATCATGTACAGTGTCTGCAGAGTGTTTGTGTTGCAGGAGAAGTATTGGATGTATATAATCGAAGTTGGAAAAACCAAAGAGGACGTGAATCTTGAATTATACGGCAAAGAAAAATGGAGCACTTAACCTGGAAATTGGATGCTTGGGCCCAGATCATCACATCGCTAGACACGGAATAACAATATAAGTACAGCAGCACTTATTCATTTGTATTTGCAGTCTGGGTTGTTTGGCACTGAAAAAGACGATATCAACTGAGAATAGGAAATCTAGTGTAGACACGTCAGAACCGAATGTGACAACCAGTACACCTAGCAATGTGTCAAATAGTGAAGAAATAATTCTTGCAACACCAGGTCTTACAGAGTTTTTAAATCGATGAACAGAACAATTAACAGAACGTATTGACAAGGGAAATCATGAAGTGAGTAAACAAGTAGAATCTGTCAGCAAAACGTTAGATGACGGTTTAGCAGATTTAAAGTCTCAGTTGAGAGAAACAAACACAGCAGTTGACGAAATCAGGAAACAAACATGTGATCTTGAAAGGGCAATGAAGTTAAGACATGAACAGCTGGACACTCATATGACTGTAGTAGAGAGTAAAATCAGTAATGTTGAGTGACCTTGAAAACAAAATTAGTACTGTAGAAAAGTATTTCGATCAGGAAAATAAAATTTGAAAAACTGAAATTCAGGAAATTAAAGTGTCATTAGAAAATAAAATTAGTGAAAGTGTAAGAAATTCTGAAGGTGTTATTAAGAAGGATGTGTGTAACATCAGTCAAAGAGTCAGTTTATTGCAAGAAAGTGTAGTAAATAGAAAAATGTCGATCTATGGTGGCTTTAATTGGGCAAATGTAGTAATAAAGACATACTCTGGGGAAAGGAAAATCCATCCTAAAGACTTTTTACATCTTTGCTCTGACAACTTCACTGCAGAAATGACTGATGCAATGAAAATTAAATTTGTAAAGAGATTTTTGGACAATGAAGCTTATACTTGGGTCAATCAGTTATATACTGAGGATATGTCATATAGTGAGTTTGAGAGGTGTCAGAAATCAGAAAATTAGTGCATCTTGACTCTCCTTTAGATGAAACCACATTGGTGGACACCCTACTTAGAAGATTACCAGATAGAATACAGCAAGCATTAGATTGTGGACCTGACGATTCAGTTGAGGACTTCTTAAGATTTGTTGGAAGATTAGACAGAAGTTATGAGAGAGAAAGGGAGAGAAACTGCTACCAAGAAGACCATCATGGAAGAGACAGAAGAGATAATCACCAAGAAGATAGTCATGAGAACCAAAGCAGACAGCAAGGTGGGAGTATGGATTATAGGAACAGACAAGGAAGAAACAATAGGAACCAAGGTTACTACAAGTCTAATGGAAACGGGCAGGAAAACTAAATGTTGCCCCTATGGAAGCCCGTCAGGTTGGGGTGAGAAATAGGACAAGAAATCAAGCTACCACAAACAAGATCAGATTTGGACGCAAATGGGAAAATAAGCAATATAAACAGGGACAGAAGGTAACACACAGGGTACATTGGCTCAAGTTTAACAAAGAACTGTGGGAAGTCATTAAGAACCTGGCTTGGAAAAAAAGGGGACAAGTGTATATAACCAGAAGAGGTTTACTAGATGATGATACTGTAGCCAATATGTATAATGCAAGTGAAGATATGGGTGTAGAAGAACCCAAAATAGGTGAAGAACATGTTGTGTTTGGACTGTGTAAATTGCTAACTGAAAAGGTTGAAGATGCTGAAGACAGACTGAATGTTACTGCTCATGAAACTGTGAAGACTGAGAATCATGAAGATTTTGATGTTTTGTTTAGTGAGAGTTCAGAAAAGTTGGAGGATGACAGTGTTGAAGCTAGGGAAGAAGATGTGAAGGTCATGGAATTTGAAGATTTGGAGAAGGAACTTGATGGGATGATTTATGTTGACGTCAAGGAAGGTTGCATCGTGTCTGATGGCCAGTGTGAGACAGTGTGTGTTGTAGATGATGTCAAGTCTTGTGACAATCAAGTCGTACCAGTGAAATTGAGCAGTACTGAAAGTTGTTGAAGCAGAAACAGACAAGAAGAGGTAGGGAAAGAAATCTTGCATTGTGTCATACAGAGCTACATTGATAAGGAAGAGAAAGCCAATGTCCTAGATAAGTTACTGTGTAAATATCATGAGCTAGAAAATAATGTGCCTAGGTTAGAGCAGTTTGTTATCAATGATAATTGTGTTGCTAATGGATGTATGCTTTGTCAACATGTTGTAAGTAATGTGTCCCTGAATCATGTACAAGCTAATGATGATTCCTGTACTATGAAACATGAAGATATTATTGAAGATATTACAAATGAAGAAGAGGAAGATATACAATATGATGTCACTGGATGCCCATATATTACTGTGTTTATTGATGGAAAAGGCAAGGAAGCATTAGTTGATACAGGTAGTCCAATCAGTGGAATTTCTGAACAATTTAGAGATTGTGTGAAACATATACCAGATTACATGGAGATGCCTGTAGTAGGAATCAAGATCAAGGGTGCTACCGGCAGACACAGCAAGTTAGTTAACCGGCAAGCCTTGTTGAACTTTAGTGTGAATGATGTCAATCTATGTCAAGGATGTCTAGTAATATGTAATCTGTCTGAGGATATCTTGCTAGGAACTAACTGGATCATGAAAGTGAATGCTGTATTTGAATGGGGAGGAAGAAAAGTTATGTTTGTGGACCCGAAGACTGGTGTTTTACATTGTACTGCTATGATATTGAAAAATGGGAATAGCCTGAGTAAGCAGAGTGTAGAATTAGGTTTATTAGATCATAATAGAGATGTGGAAGACATGCATGAAGTGCCTGAAGAAGCCATGGAGTATATTAATTATCATGAACTCATAAATAATACCTAGGTGGAGGAAGCCAACAAATTAGACAAAGGACAAAAAGAAGAGCTGAGAAGAGTCTTGTGGAACTATCATGATGTGTTCGATGATAGACCGGGGAGAGTAAAAAACTACCAGTGTACCTTGCGGGTCAAACTGCACAAACCATTTTACATCAAACTATATGGTGTCCCTATTGCAAAAAGGAAAGCTGTAGAGAAAGAACTTGAAGAGATGGAAAACTGGAACATAATAGAGAAGAGTACTAGTGAATACAACAACCCGATCATTATGATATCCAACAAAAATGGAGATGTGAGGATTGTACTTGACTCAAGACATCTGAACAAGTTTTTAGAAAGGGAAAATGACCATCCAGAGAGCATCGATGAACTATTGTATAAATTTGAACATATAAAGTATATGACTAGCTTGGGCTTGACTTCTGGTTTTCATCAGGTGCCACTTGCCAGAGACTCAAGGAAGTACACTGCTTTCTTGTATAACGGAAGAAGCTATCAGTACTGTGTGGTCCCATTCAGATTAAATGTTTCTGTAGCTGAATTTATAAGAGCTTTGGGTTTGGTGTTAGGCAATGATCCTTTTGAGACTTAACTGTGTATGTGGATGATATCCTTGTCACTGGTCAAACCTGGGAAGAACACATAAGCTTACTGGAAGAAGTGTGCAGAAGATTAAGAGCAGGAGGGATGTCTCTTAAGCTAGAAAAATGTAAATTTGCTGTGGAACACATTAAGGGCAAGGACAATCTTGTTGCTGATTCACTCTCTCATTTGACAGTGGGGGGTGAATTTGAAGATAGCAATGGAGCCTGTGAATAGGAAAATAACAGAACTCAAGCGATACAGACAGTAGCGGGTAATGATAAGACTTTGTACAGGTACTATTTTTGTAAAATTTATTGCAGCTATAAGAGTTTTGTATATATGTATTCTTTCATGAAATATCTTGAAACTTGTAATGTCAATATGTTCGATATAAACTTTTGTAAACCTCAGGAAAGTACACACACTGTGTGTGCTAAGTGCGTTGGCAAACACTAGGTTTCTAGCTCTGTGGTAGCATACTTCTGATTTCGGTTTCTGGTGCCACATCTTCTACTCATTCTGTAACCTGTTCAAATTAACTCATATCTATCATTCTATCTTTCTTCTTTAGTATTAAGGTATGAAATGTGTGTATGTAAATTTTTTATGTTAATGAGAATATTGATTTCAATATAGTTTGTTCAGTTAGACTTTTTAATGTATTAATTTATGTCACAGTTAAAATTTCAATTCAAATTGTTGCCTGAGTATTAAAGAGTTAAAGTATTTGAGATATTGATAGAAGTCATGATAGAATCAGTTAATTAATGTTAGTGTCTAAATATTTAATGATTTTTGTCATATGTTTTTTGTGTATTTTGTTTTGATGCTTAAGAAGACCAGACAAGTTCCGTGAGGGAGATTCTTGAGAGTTAGCTGTTCCCGATCTGCCCTCTGCTCTTGGGAGGCCATACCCTTGTCACCTACTTACTACACTTGGAACTTTCAGGATCTGGTGATGCTGCGCATGTGGACTGTGCTGTATCAACCCCAGACAAGACTAAGCGAGGTACTGATGCAGCCCAGCCTGCTTCTGGGTCCAAGCCATCCAAAGTAGGTGCTTTACTCTTACATCACCTCGACTTATGAGGCCATCGTCGAGCTGGTGGGGGGTATTGTGATTATACTGCTGGCCCTCTCATCTCAACGTTATTGTACGATACCGTCTGCGTTGCACCCGGAATCATGTGGTTTAATAGTGATATATGTTGCATGTGAATTTAGTTACAAACGAAAAAGCCAGCCTAGGAATCAGTGTAGGACAGTGTCTCAGTGATACTGTGATTAGTTAACAAGTGATAGATTTCATTAATTAAGAGATTTGTATATGGCGTTTCCAGACAGTTCTATAAACAATAGTTTCTCCATTGTAAATTATTTCAATAACTAAACAGATGAATTGTAAAAACTTTTGTAAAACATAAAAACATGAAAATAAATAGCATTGTATATATGTTAGGCTCATAAACTAGTTGTGTTGATCAGCTAATTGTGTTAATCAATGTAATAATCAAAATCTCAATATTGTAATTCTTTATATATATTGACTGATGTGAGATTTTGAACTTATTTTGAGAATTGCCAAGATATTTGATAGTTCAATATATGTTAGGAACATGTATGATGTACTCATTATCAAATCAATTGACATTTAACATTATTCTTTGTTATGAAACAAAAAGATCGGAGATTTCGACTTAGAAAGATATGTGCCATCTAAAATTATTGTGTGTATAATTTTCATTTTATATTGTGATTATTTTTGTGTACATGAAATGTTTTACCTGAGTGTTCGTTATTTGTAAATTAGTATATTCAATTGTTATGAACAATGCATAATGTAATGTCATTATTGTCAATGTTATATATTTGCCTCACCGCCTTGCGTGGGGGAGTTCGAGTTTTAGTCATTTGTCAAGTGCTCTCAAATCTATGTCAGTCTATTGTTTTAAAATGGAAGTACTATCAGCTAAGTTCTGTTGCATTGTGTATGTTATGAAATGAAGTTGTAATGTTTTGGTGGATTAAGAAACAGCTTGATTGCAAATTAAAGAAGAAGTGAAAAATTGTACGTACGATTATTTATTTCTACCACGACGCCCCAGGAGAATAATGCTGCAGCGAGCAGAACCCCCATACATCGTAATGTTGAGAAGATGAGTATCTTTTGGAAGTGGTAGAATGACAACTGTAATTACTTAAGAACCAACTAAACATTATGATATGTATACTATCTTTGGCTCACATGAGCCTCTTTGGAATTTTGGATTATGTAGCGGGTGATTCGCCCAGTTGGATGTATACTGTGTTGGTGTTCAGACGCCTAATAAAGTTATATGAGTTGAATGGTTGATTATTGGCCTAACAGCCAACTAATTCCCATAGATGTGTTGATTGAAGATTTCCTGCACATATTTGCACAATTTAATCTTTAAGTATGGTAGTGGTCAGCAGAACCAGGTTCTGGTGATGTTCATAGAAGAGACGAGAGATTCACATCAAGATCAGCACAAAGTGTGAGCTAAGTTTGCAAACCAAACTTCATTCAGGGACAAAATCAAGACATATGTTGTACCTCCTGTAACTCCATGCACCATAGGAAACCGTCTGCTTGCAGCAGGAATACAAACACATGTTAATCGTGTTTCATATCATTATTGATGTTGGCAGTGAGAAAATTTACAAATTAGCAGCTAGAATTACAGTGACATCTATTTATTAATATCTAGGAAGACGAAAAAATGTATGTGCATTGTACCATGAGTAAGAAATCTGACTGTATAGTACTGATATGAAGACAGCAACTTAACCATTCCATTGGATTATACATTAGTAGGAATAACAAATTCAGTGAAATTTTACTTACGGCCTCGGAGCCATATGCCGAAGCCGGGAACGACCTTTGCATGGTTTTTGAAAACTCAGTCACATAGAATGACAGGGAATAAATTTTCGTGTTGACTATTAATAAATAATTATTGCTGTTCGTGCTCTGTGGTTGACAGGTTTCTGTCAGTAAGTTAATTATTCTCGTAAAGCAAACATTTTGAACCAACATTAGCACAGAACGCTGCCTATGCCATCAGTAAAATTTAACTAGGCCTATAATTTTTCATTTTGATTAATAAGATATCTATGGTTTAAGAGACTACTTTTGTCAATGTTTAAACATTAGTCTTGTGAAAAGTAAGGCTCAACGCCTGAAATTTTTCTATGTTTAGAAACTGGTGTAGTGACTAGATACATTTTTCTTATGATGTGTGCAAGGATACCTAAATTTAAGGACATCACCATGATACACTCAACTCATTGAACAATATTAAGAATGAATGCAGAGATCACTTCACACATTTTCTTAGAAATTACGATAATATGTATTCCGAGTTTCCTCTTATTGCTACATTTCTAAAGCTCTTGTCAGACTAACTAGCTCAAAACCACCTTATCAAAGAGTTAGTTGGCTGGTTTGCAAAATTGAATTACCTTGAATATAACTGGTGTGTCGAATTACCTCCCTGTAAGAATTTATGTTCTGCATCTATTTGACACCTGTGGTTTGGGAATTCCAAACTGGTGGAACACACGTTTGTTGATGGCTTGCCTTCCAGCTGTTAATTGTTGCTGCGTGTTTTCAGTACATATGACGGCGTTCTGAAGATCCTGCTGCCTCGGGATGGACACATTCATCTTGCTTGGCAGTCGCCTTATATGAAACTGTTGCTGAGCAATAGAGTGGGTCGCTGTAGAGATACCTGCATTGTTGAGAACTGCGTCATGGCGCAGTACGTTCTTTAGTTTGCGAGGGTTCGGTATGTGGAAGTTAATAACCAGACATTTAAAGGAAATACCCTATGATAATAATGGGAGCATAACTAGGAGGGGCGACCGGTACGTGCCACCGAAGATAAAATGTCCGTCGATAAAGGGAATTAAGGCCAATTCACACTGACCGTACGTCACAGTCCGTCGGAACATTCCAAATGTGTTGTTGTTTAGAGGGGACTAGACTACGTGGTCATCAGTCCCCTGTTGCGAGCTAAGTCGATACAGCGTAATGCATCCTGCAAAACAATGCGTGACTCACACAGAAGACAAACTCATAATGGGCATGTAATGAGGGGAAATGAGTTCAGGACGCTCAGAGAAGAAATCCTAAAGAGGAAAGAAACGTAGAAAGAAGAAAACTGAAAGAGGAAAAAAAACTGTACTAAAAGGTTACAGCAGAAAAGTGTGGCTGGCTGATCGCGAGAATAATAAAGGATGAGCCAGCCACTCCGCACATTCTAAAACATACGAGTAAAAGCAGGGAGACAGCACAAAAGAAGAAGAGTAAAAATTTGTGAAAGATGGGTGCCTGAGATATCAGGCTAAAATACCCACCTTTAGATCAAATGATAAAACCCAGCTTCACGGATAAAACGTAAAACACAATCAGCTGTAGCAGCGTCGTCACCGAGAATAAAAGGAAGTGGAGCTGGCAGGTCAAATGACTGTCGTAAGGCAGCTAAAAGGGGGCAGTCCACAAGGATGTGGACCACTGTCAATGAAGTGCTGCAGCGACACTGTGGAGGATCCTCTCGTCGAAGTAGATGGCCATGTGTCATTCACGTGTGGCCAATATGCAGACGACAAAGGACAACCGACTCCTTCCGAGAGGCCCTCAGGGAGGACTTCCACGGAGCTGTAGAAAGCTTCACTGTACGGAGCTTGTTTGGGGTAGGTGATTCAACCCACTCAGTGTTCCAAAGCCCTACCACCTTCTTTTGTAACTCTAATCGGTGGTCCCTCTCCTGAATACCAATTTCTAAGGAGCTTGCAGTAATCGCCTGCCTAGCCAGCCGATCCACGCGTTCGTTCCCCGGAATTCCTATGTGTGCCGGGGTCCAAACGAAAACCACAGTGCGGCCAGACTGAACGAGAAGGTCAAGAGATTCCTGAATTGACCGCACCAGTGGGTGTTTTGGAAAGCACTGGTCAAGGGCTTGCAAACCACTCAGGGAGTCGCTGCAGATAACATACGACTCCCCAGGACAGGTTATAAGGTGCTCCAGTGCTCGATGGATAGCTATCAGCTCCGCAGTGAAGATAGTACTCCCACAGGGTAAGGCGTGTAGTTCAGTATGCTCATCGTGGGTGTAGGCATACCCACAATGGCCATCATCTAGGGACCCATCGGTGTAGACAATTTCCGCGCCATGGAACGAACGAAGTACCGCCTGAAACTGGCGGCGGATAGTCATCGGTGCAACAGAGGCTTTAGAGTCACGTGACAAGTCCAGCCGAAACTGCGGACGCGGTATAGACCAAGGAGGAACACGGGAAGGGTAGTGGAAAGCAGGAGGAATAGGAAGGGATTCAAGTGAAGAGAGAAGGGAACGAACACGGACCGCGATCGGGAGACCCGACCTTGGCCGCCGTCGTGGGGAAGGAAGGACACATCCGGAAATAGAAGCCTGTAGTTTGGATGGTGGGGTAAGGCATGTACATGGGCAGCATAGGCAGAGAGTAAGCGCTGCCGGCGGAAGCGCAGGGGTGGAACCCCTGCTTCAGCTAGCAGACTTGTCACTGGACTTGTGCAAAAAGCCCCTGTCGCCAAACGGACACCACCATGGAGGACCGGGTCCAATACCTGCAGTGCTGACGGTGCTGCAGAGTCATATACGATACTTCCATAGTCCAGGCGCGATTGTATCAGAGCCTTATAGAGCTGCAGAAGCGTTGGGCGTGATGCTCCCCAAGCCGTGTGGCCGAGACAGCGAAGGATATTAAGGTGTTTCCAACATTTCTGTTGCAGCTGACGGAGATGTGGCTGCCAAGTCAGCCGGGCATCGAAAACCATACCGAGGAAGCGGTGTGTTTCTTCAACTCGAAGGAGTTCATTATCTAGGTACAGCTCTGGATCGAGGTGAAGTGCCCGACGACGACAAAAGTGCATTACTCGGGTCTTAGAACCCGAGGAGTGGAAACCGTGGGCCGAGGCCCATGATTGTGCCTTTCTAATGGCTCCCTGCAACCGCCGTTTGGCGACACCAATGGTGGCGGAGCTGAAGTAGATACAAAAATCGTCTGCAAACAGGGAGGACGAAACTGAGGACCCCACTGCTGCTGCGAGACCATTGATGGCAATCAGGAAGAGGGGAACACTGAGAACAGAGCCCTGTGGGACACCATTCTCCTGGATATGGGGAGAGCTGAGACAGGTGCCTACACGAACTTGAAAAGAGCGGGTCGATAAAAAGTTCCGTATAAAAATTGGAAGGGAGCCCCTCAGACCCCAACCATGCAGTGTAGCCAGAATATGGTGGCGCCAGGTTGTATTGTATGCCTTACGGAGATCAAAAAAGACTGCAACGAGATGTTCGCGCCTGGTGAAGGCAGTGCGAATAGCCGATTCCAGTGAGACAAGGTTGTCAATGGCGGAACGGCCTTGACGGAATCCCCCTTGTTGTGGGGCAAGAAGTTCGCGGTCTTCAAGGAGCCACATCAGCCGCCGACTCACCATTCGTTCAAGCAGCTTGCAGAGCACATTGGTAAGGCTGATTGGGCGGCAACTGTCAGCCACCAATGGATCTGCTCCAGGTTTCAACACCAGGATGACGGTGCTTTCCCGCCACTGTGATGGAAAGACCCCATCTGCCCAGATACGGTTAAACAGGGAGAGGAGTCGGTGTTGAAACTCAGCCGAAAGGTGACGGATGAACTGGCTATGTATCCGATCAGGTCCCGGAGAAGTAACGGGGCATGCAGCCAGAGCAGTTTCAAACTCCCACTCGCTAAATGGGGCATTGTAAGGTTCCTGGCGGCGTGTGCGGAATGACAACTGCTTCCGCTCGACCCTCTCTTTGAAGGTGCGGAAGTTTGCACTGTACGTTTCAGTTGCTGAGCAACGTGCATAGTAATCCGCCATGTACTCAGCTATGGCTTGCGGGTCAGTGCAGAGTGCACTCTGAATAGTGAGCGATGGAATTCCTGCCGGTGGGCGATATCCAAAGAGGCGACGCACTTGGGTTCAGACCCGAGAAGGGGAGGCGCGAGAGCCGATAGAGGCTACAAACCTCACCCAGGAATCCTTTTTACTCTGGCGAATCAATTGCTGAGCTCGTGCGTGGAGCCGCTTAAAGGCGATTAGATGGTCTAGAGAAGGGTGTCGCCGGTGCCGCTGAAGTGCGCGCCGACGTTCCCGGATGACCTCAGCGATTTCCTGCGTCCACCAAGGGACCGACTTACGTCGAAGTGACGTAGACGCGGTCGGGAGAGTGTTCTCAGCAGCAGAAACTATGGCCTTCGTGACTAGCTGGACAGCCACATCAATGCCGGATGGAAGCGTAGGCGGTACCACTGCAGCTGAAGCATATGCCGGCCAGTCAGCCCTATGGAGCGACCAATGAGGTAGCCGGTTTACGGCCTGAGTCTCTGGGAGCGACAGAAAGATGGGAAAATGGTCGCTGCCACAGAGATCATCATGGACGCTCCAGTTCAGACGAGGGAGGAGACTCGGGCTACAGATAGAAAGGTCGATGGCCGAATACGTCCCGTGAGCTACGCTGAAGTGCGTCGGAGCGCCCGTATTAAGAAGGCAAAGGTTTTGTCGAGTGAAGAGCAGCTCCACATCCTTACCACGAGCCGAGGTCTGTGTCCCACCCCACAGAGGGTGGTGGGCATTAAAATCCCCCAGAAGGAGAAACGGCGGGGGCAGTTGAGCGATCACGGCATCAAGGTCAGCAAGAGAAATAATCTCATCTGGAGGAACAGATTGTTAGTTCCTGCCTGACTCTGATCCTTACAGACACTGCCTCGAGATTCGTGGTGAGTGACACAGCTGCACAGGGGACAGTGGCAAGGACATAGAGGCACACACCTCCAGAGACCCTGTCGCAAAAGGGGCGATTTTTGAAATAGCCCTGGTAGCCACGCAGGGCTGGGGTCCTCTGCACAGGAAACCACGTTTCCTGTATCGCTATGCAGATAACATGGAAGTTTCTCAATAGCTGTTGCAGCTCAGCCAGATGGTGGAAGAAACCGCCGCAATTCCATTGGAGGATGTGGTGGTTAGTGACGTTAAAAGCAATGATGAAAAGGAAAAATATAAAATATTAAAAAAAAAAGTTATTCCATAGGTTCATCTGCTGCAGCCGATTGAGAACCTACGGAGTCCAGGACAAGACGTTCTGGGGATTTAGTGAGAGACAGATCCTCACGTGACGCGAGGATCTGCACCTCATCGTCTGATGCAGAAGATGAGGTAGCGAGTGGCCTGAGAGCCACCGAAGACTCTTTTGTCTTCTTTTTCCGTCCCTCTCGCTGGCCCTTAGGTTTGCAGGGCCGGGAGGGCTTCTCTGTAGTGACACCAGGGGTAGAAGAAGAGCGGGAAGCCCTTCCACCCACAGGTTTTGGATCCTTCAGCCATTGGCTGGGATCTGCTGGAGCACTAGGAGAAGCCTCAGAAGGGAGTGCCCCGAGGGACCCCTTCCGAGCGAGGGGAGCCAGAGGAGGCTGCTGCTCCTCCTCTGGCTGGGAGGTGGGGACTTGTGTCCCCGGTGGTGGGGGTGGAGGTGCCCCCGCTGGTGGTGGTGGTGCCCCCGACCTTGATGGAGGCTGACGAGCTTTGACGGCCCTTTGGGCCCACAGAAGGTAGTTGCACGGTAGGTCTGATCAGAAGTGGTGGTGATGAAGTAACTGCAGCGAAAGATGATGTCATGGAAACTGGGTGAAGCCGTTCATATTTTTTACGTGCTTCTGTATGTGTCAGGCGATCCAGGGTCTTGTATTCCATTATCTTTCGCTCCTTACAGAGCATGGTACAGTCTGTAGAACAGGGTGGATGTTGCTGCCCACAGTTGACACAGATAGGTGGAGGAGTACACGGAGCGTCCGGGTGTGATGGACGCCCGCATTCCCTACATGTGGGGCTGGAACTACATCTGGAGGACATATGTCCAAATTTACAGCATTTGAAACAGCGCATAGGGGGAGGAATGTAAGGCTTTACGTCACACCGGTAGACCATGACCTTGACCATGCACGCGCCGGACGAAGTGGACACCCCGTCGCTCTAGGTTGGCGCGTAGCTCGTCATCCGACTGTAAGAGAAGATCCCTGTGATAGATCAGACCCTGGATCATGTTAAGCGATTTATGAGGTGTTATACTGACCGGAACGTCACCCAGCTTATCGCAAGCAAGTAATGCTTTTGATTGGGCGGATGATGCTGTTTCGATCAGTACCAAACCGCTTCTCATCTTTGATATGCCTGAGACTTCACCAAACTTATCCTCGAGGTGTTCAACGAAGAAAAGTGGCTTCGTCGACATGAAAGTTTCCCCATCTGTTCGACTACAAACAAGATACTTAGGTGAGTATGCCTCATCCCTTTCTTTAGCCCGCCATTCCTCCCATGGGTTGGCCAGGGAAGAGAACGTTCGGGGATCATATGTCGCTGCATTAAAAGCAACTCTTCCACGCTTTGAGACGCCGTTTTCGCGGCCGGCCACGCTTTTGTTTGCTCATTTCATGTTCGTCCCACGAGCAGCTAGGGAACTAAAGGTCCACCCAGGCAGAACCCCGCTTGCCTGGATAAGCCTTGTACAACTGAGGTGCGGCAGGTTCCTCAGAGGTTGCTCGCTAGCGGCTGTTCAACCTCAACAGCCTCCTCGGCACGTAGCACACCTTGAGATTGAGGTTTTTTTTTATAGAGGTTTTTACCGTCCTCGCAACCCGGGCGATTAAGCCAAGATCCCCGGGCTCTGAAACGTACAACGTTCCACCGTCGCGCCGAACGATGGTCGTTGAAGCACGCACAGAGCTTACGGTGTAGCGGACTGTTGGCGCGACACAGCCCACAGTTCAGGACCCCGGGTTCGCCAAGCCCGTACCCAGCAAATTAATGCTGAGCCCCTGAGGGGTTCCAAATGTGTTTCTAAAGCAGCTTTGCCAACCCCGTAGCACAGTGTCCCTCTAAATCGTCCCCCTAAATCCCCCCAAATAGTAGTAGTTGTATGTTTTTTTTTTTTTTTTTTTTTTTTTTTTTTTAAGAAAAAGTTCTTTCAGGCAGACGATTGTAGCTTTCAGTTAAATAATTTTGGGTGCGATGTCTCCCGACTGCTACCAATCCCATCTAGGAAGGGGAAGGCCCCTTAAAATTCCCCTCAAAACTGCACTTCACCCTGAAGCACTTATGCTCCTAAAAATCCCCCTAGAATTTTTATACCCCTAAATATCCCACATCTAATATTTTCCCCCCAAAATTTAGGGGGAAAACCCCTAACCTGGCAACCCTGGTAGAAGGCCCCACACACTAGTGACGGATCATAGCAATCCATCGCATGGGCGACCGATCGATTCGTAGATCGCACATGTGTGGACAAATTGCAGCGATTGCAGGAATTGACAACTAATAAATGAAAAATAAAAGATTACTACACTAAAAAGATGTATACTACCCACTTGGCGGCATGTGTCCGAGTGGTTCGGCCAAATCTAGCACACTGGCTTCGGATTCAGCCGAATACTGCTGAATCCTGAATCCAAAGTGTTATATGGAAACCTTCAGTTACGAATGTTGTAGTTTACTTTGCATAACAGTGCACTTTCGTTTGCGTTATTTGCTTTATTTTCCATAGATCCAATGAAAGATGCAATGTCATAAAACGAAACGACCTTACTTTGAATAGTTCTGATAGATGGCGCTTTGAGCCGCCAATACATAAGGCTTTAGCATTATTGCATGTGTTGCCTCGTTCTGATTTCACGTATTGTTTAGTCGAATTTTGTGAAGTGCTGGGGTATGTGAACTGTAATGAAGCACTATGATTTGAAGAAGAAAGTTACTTATTATGTGGATAAAAATTCTAATTGTGCACCATCCAGGTGGGATGACCACTTGAGGTCTGTTTCAATAAATCATTTAAGATCAAGCTTAAACACATGTACACCGACTGCCTTTCGAAAAGTGACAGACAACTGACACCAACAAAAACGCGCAAGTGTGCCAATGGAATTATGATACCTGGAAGTGGGTTCCAAATCAAATTGCGTAACAGGCATTTAAAAATGTTCGAGATTGAATGCAGTAGATTGTACGAGAACTGATTCTCTGTAGTACAAAGCAACTGTGTAACAAGGAATCAAATGATAGTGATTCAGAATTACCGAACCGGTATCTGTTGTTATAAACATTTCTTAAAATTTGTATTGTAAGTCTAATAAAATTGTTTTATATTTCCATAAATAGTCTCATCAATAGCCCTACATTTGAAGTCTTATCTAAGATCTAATACCTAAAGCCGACTGGCGTCAATACGTCTGACGCTACAACTACTGTCTTCGTGCTATAACTTACGTGTTTTTCTAATAGGGGCAAGAGATTGTTCCTATTAATCGTGATCTGTAAATTCCACACTCTTTTTTCCATAAGAATAATACAAAGGTAAACATTATGCCACATAATTTTCCATGTTAGCTGTTTCCACATTTATATTACGTCTGCCTAACAAACCAGAAAGACAACGGCGATCGCAGAAGAATATACGTATCACGTTAATGTTTACATTTGTATTATTCTTATGCTGAATGGGAATAGTTAGAAATGAAGCACGGCAAGTGACTTCTGGTAGTGATTTTTAAATCTTGTATGAATGAAAATTCTGTGCAGACAAGTTACGTGATCTTAAATGTTTGAAAGAATAAATAAATCTGCTAAATACCATTGCTTAACCCTCTGGAATGCGCAATTTTTTCACAGTTCTGAAATGTCTTTGTGGCAATGTCAAGTACACACATGTTGAATAAACGCGGTTTTCTGTGTGTCTGAATGTTCTGTCCGTCACTCATGGAATGCCTGATGTGTCACTATAAAATTATTTAACATTTACACATCCTAATTTTTAAGAATCTATTTTTTTAACTTCCAAAAATCTACTCATCTTTTCAGGTTTTATTTTTGAGCCTTCCCCTTTGAAAAAAGAAAAACAATACATAATCCTTTCCTTTCATTATTTTTTATTTCATCAAAATGAAACATTTTGAAATAGAGTGAACAAAGTTTCTTATTATCTTTTAGACCATCTCAACAACATATATATTGAAATGTTTCATACAAATTTCTTTTAAGGGTAAGGGGTATTAAAAAATCCTAAGATTTAAAATAAAAATCTAAATGAAATTGTAATTTCTTAAATTTTACTGTTAATATTGTCATTTGGGATTCACCCCAGAAGCCTTTATCTTCATCACTGGCTGTGACAGAAGAGTAATTCTTTTTAAATACATGTACTTGAGTTGACGGATTATTTGGGTTCGAGATTCCGAAGATTCAATTCGGGTTCGGTATTCGGCACATGTTTTATTTAAGATTCGGTATTCTGATTTGATTTGGTAAAACTGGGGTTCAACCATCCCTAAATATAAGTATAATGTAACCAAAACATCCCAGGAAAACAGATTCAAAACAAGTTTAGTAAATTAGAGTTACTGTTTTTCAAACTTTTGTTTTAAAAATATTACTCGTGAGGATGCACAAATCAAACGTGACTGCCGTTAATAATGAAAGAGCCTTTTCCTTTCCAGGAATATCCGTTCGTAAATTTCGTAGAAATTGCTTGACAAATTGCTCGTGTGTGATGAGGAGCAGGCGAGCGACGGATTGCAGCAATATCGCATGCGACAGATTGCAGCGTTTCGTCGCTCGTGTGTGGGGCCGGTAATGGTGGCATTCACACTGTCCGTCACCGGACAGTCACGTCAAGCTTTCTCGAGACGAATGATTTGATGGAACGGTTGTCTGCTAACATCTGAAGTTGACCTATTTTCGTTACGCAATTTTCATGTTGTAGTCGACGATTACGCGGTCTACACGCAAATGTGTCTTTTTAATCTTTATTTTATTATTATACTTTATTTTAGCGGTAAATTCCAAATATTTCATGGCCTTTTAAGTATTTTTCTCAATTGAGTGTCCTCCTAAAAGTGAGGTCAGATATCTGAAACTGAAAAATGATATATGTTTCGTAATATTGTAATAGAACAGACTGACACAAACTGTTCATTTGAATAAGATTGTGATTTGATGTCGCATTTTTCATTAAAAAACATTTTAAATGCAAAATTTAATGCTAATAAAGGACAAAAATTCAGTTGTTTACAATGGTATTAACAAGTTCGAAGAGCAAATCATATTGGATAAAGTAAACAGGCTCTTATAAATATTGTTTGATGTGTTCATATGTTTAATTTTATGCTTGAAAATAGAAGTCGGTGTTTTGAAATTTTGTTTCAATTCCCAGCACTTTATCACAGTAAGTTGGCCAAAAACATAAATGTAAAGTTCTCTTTGTCTGTCAATAACATTTAGGTTGTTGTTTCTTCAATTCTAGGATTGAACTATTACTTTCCACATAACAGATCGCCACTCATAACCTCACTTTCGACCTTAAGATAGGCAAATTGACGTGACAGACAATGATGGACTGCGTGAATACAACTTGATATGATGGTGCCATGATGTGATGGACAGTGTGAATTGGCCTTAATGAGAAAACATTGGTCCGCGCCCATTGTGTCCGCTTCTCTACGTTGTATCTTCAGTGTTATAAAGGAGTCCTTAGAGATAAAAGTGGCTGACAATCTCATGTACTGAGACACCGGCTATCAGCTAAGTAGGGCCTGGGACCCTGCTCTGGAACTATTAAAGAAGCAACAAGGACAATATCAGTATACCACACTCAAAAGTGCTGGGGGCATGGACATGCAGAACGATCCCGAAGCAGAGCACCAGGTGGATGGGACTAAAGATACAACGTCGAGGAGGGGACACAATGGGCGCGGACCACAGAGGGAGCGCCAGACCGAAGATGAAGCTCTCAGAGACGGGTACGATGGATGCGGAACACAGAGAGCACCCAGGGCTGCAACGGATGGAAAACGGAACATCAGCCCCAGAACACCTCAGCAAGAGGGCGCGGATCACAGATGGAGCACCAGACCGCAAAAGACACAGTCGGGAGTGGGCGCGGACCACAGAGGGAGCACCTACAAAAACCAGTCGAGGGGAAAAGCCACAGACATAAACACTGGACCAGGTCCACTCGGAAAGCAGTGTCAGGTCACACCTGATGAAGGTTACGAGTTACGTAGCCGAAATATTGTGTAGAGTAGACACTGACAGCCGGCAGAACTCCCGACTACCCATCATTTCATTGCTACAAGTTCCTTATGAGAAGGCTGCCACATAGCAGCGGTTCTGTTGTGTAGTGGTTATCACGTTTTTGTTTATTTTATCATCGCATTATCTACCAATAATTAAAGAAAATTTAAGAGTGAAATTTGAAATAAAAACTGAAAACAAATGGTTAATATTTCTCATAAGATGAATGCACAGAATCATTGAACTATGTCTTGTGAATATACAGTACCTACAAAATCTTGCCATGCGAAAATTATGGTGAGAGTACAAAAAGCTGGTTTTCTACGATACTATTAATAGCAAATTAAAAATTCAGAACTCAAAAACCAATGAAGTTATAGACTTAAAACCTAGGTTACTGCTACATCTTTACTTAACCAACACAATTTTAAAATTTGGTTACTATCGCCAAATCAGAAGAAACGTTAAAATTTTGGGTGGCGTCTTCCGTTAAACACTTAGCTGTATATACCGTCCATATGTTCTTACATAAGTCTATGCCGAATCTGTTGACAGCTCCCAATGGAATCACATCTGGTACTTTACAACTTGGATGTAGAACATAGTACACATTGGTACTAAGTTCTGAATTCATTTGGTTTCTTCCTAAAATCTTGGTTGTGCCTGCCATATCAGATGGTTATAACAGCTCAACAACCTAATACCATTCATATTGCAAATACAGCTGTTGTGGCATGGTATGGAATTATATGTAGCTGGGAATGGTGTGATACCATGTGTGACTATGGCAAGACAGTTGGGAGTCACTGTCACACCCCTAGATGGCCTGGCTACATTTACTACATCTTTTCATAATTTAATTATTTTCTGTTTGTGTTTAATGCAATTTTTGCTTACTTTTGATAATGATGACAGAGTTCATTGAAACTAGTTACGTTTTGTAAATTAAAATTCAATTTGTGTGACATGGCTTAACCACTATATATGTGGAATATAATAAATAAACTAATCATAATCCTTGCTCTGGAAGACAGCACATTGTTTTCATTTCTCCTGTGGTTCCAGTTGTCTGTGCTGTGCTATGTGCTTCCAGTTGTCTGTGGTGTGCTATGTAACAACATATGTGGTGTCTGTTCTTTCGGGCCATAACTCAGATAATAATACTGATATGACAAAATAGAGTTTCTTCTAGTGCCATACACAGCCTACAGTTTTAATTCACATACTAGTAATCTAAACGTAAAAGAGGTGTTGAAGGAAGGATACTGGTGGAATACATTTCTGGAGAAAGATTACTCAATAAATGAATATTGTTACAAATAGTTTATTCAATAAAAAATAACAATATAAACATGCTTACAGTTCACTCCAAATTACAGCCATTGATGAAAGAAGAAAATAAATATATATCAATGTAAAATGATTCCCTCTGACTTGACTTCATACTCCACTGGGCGCTAGCGTAGACATCTGAAAAATAAATGTCAAACACAGTGAGATAGGCATACCAAGCAACCTTAGGATGAAAAATAAATTATGTGCAAACATACAAATACATAAAAAATAGTGATGGAAAGTAAAGTAACACAATGTCTATTAGACGCATTCAATAAGTAATGCAACACATATTTTTTCGGTCAAAGTCAGTCGAAAATATTTGTTATGAAACATGTTTGAATATTCCATTTCATTTCATATAGTTTTATTAATTTATGGTTGGTGTCAATGGCGTCTGTAACGTAGGTGCATTCCAAACAGAATGCGAAAATAGAGTTTCTTTTTGTGGGAAACTACAACATTACAAATATTTATAGATGCCTGCAGGATGTGTATGGAGTCCTGGCTGTGGACAGGGACACAATTATTCATTGGGTGAAGCGTCTGTCATCGTGACAAGTTCGAGCAAACCTTTCTGATCTCTTGCGTGCTGGCAACACCACCTAACAATATCTGAGCGCTGTTGTGTCATATCATACATTGTAGGCTGTGTCGCGCAGAAAAGTGATTCAGACGTCTAAAAAGATGATTTGTAAGAAGAAGACAGTACTGTCACGCAACAAAATAAAAATAAAATGGGAAATATGAAAGATGAGACTGGGAGAACCAGAAAGGAAATTGAGTAGATAGCATTAAGAGTAGATGATATATTAGTAACTGATGGACGTAGTGTTGGAAATCTATTTAACAGATACTTAAAATCTATTACTGATTGTTTGAGAATGTCAGGGTCAGTAAATAATGCCCTTGAATATCTAAAACGACCATTTACAAATAACTTCAGGTACTTAAATGTGTCACTTACTTCACCACAAGAAATAACTCCCATGAAATCTTCCCCCCCCCCCCTCCCCCCCCATGAAAAACAGACATTGCCCAGGTGGAGTGGCTTGCGTACCTCAAGGATGCAGATAGCTGTACTATAGGTGCAACCACAGTGGAGGGGTATCTGTAGAGAGGCCAGACAATTGTGTGGTTCCTGAAGAGAGGCAGCAGCCTTTTCAGTAGTTACAGGGGCAACAGTCTGGATGATTGACTAAAGTGACCTTATAACATCAGCTAATGTGACTTTGCCACACAGTTACTGCGAACGGCTGAAAGCAAGCGGACACTACAGCCGCTACTTTTCCCGAGGACATGCAGCTCTACTGTATGAATATATGAAGATGACATCTTCTTGGGTAAAATATTCCGGAAGTAAAATAGTCCCCCATTCAGATCTCCGGGCGGGGAGTATTCAGGAGGATTTGGTCATTAGGAAAGACAACATTGGCATTCTATGGGTCGGCGGGTGGAATGTTATATCGCTTAATCGGGTAGGGAAGTTAGAAAACTTAAAAAGAGAAATGGATAGGTAGAAGTTAGATATAGTGGGGATTACTGAAGTTCGGTGGAAAGAGGAATAGGATTTCTGGTCAGGTGAGTACAGGATAATAAATAAAAAATCAGTGGGGCAGGGTGGGGGGTTATTACAGGAGTAGATGTAATAATGAATAAGAAAATAGGATTGCGAGTAAACTACTTCGAGCAGCCCAGTGATCGCATTATTGTAGTCAAGGTAGACACGAAATCAACACCGACAACAATAGTACAGGTTTATATGCCAACTAGCTCTGCCAATGATGAGAAATGTATGAGGAGGAAATGTATGAGGAGGTAACGGAAATTATTCAGACAGTTAAGGGAGAGGAAAACTTTATTGTGATGGGTGACTGGAATTTGGGTGTAGGAAAAGGAAGGGAAGGAAAAATAGTAGGTGAATATGGACTGGGCAAAAGGAATGAAATAGGAAGCTACCTGGTAGAATTTAGCACGGAACTTAATTTAAATATAACAAACACCTGATTTAACATTCATGATATTAGTTAGACTACATGGAAGAGACCAGGAGACACCGGAAGGTACCAGATTAGTTTCATAATGGTAAGACATAGATTTTGGTACCCGGTTTTAAACTGTAAAACATATCCAGGGGCAGATATAGACTCTGACCATATCTTATTGGTCATGAACTATAGGCTGAAACTGAAAAAAAAAAAACTGCAGCAAGGTAGGAAAATAAGGAGATGGGACCTGGATAAAATGAAGGAACCTGAGGTTATTGAGAATTTCAGAGGTAGCTTTAGGCAACAACTGACATAAATGGGGGAAATAAAGCAGTAGAAGAGGAATGGGTAGCATTGAGAGATGAATAGTTAAGGCAGCAGAGGACAAAATAGGTAGAAAGGCAAGACCAACAAAAATCCTTGGATATCAGAGGGAATAATAAATTTAATTGATGAAAGGAGAAAATAAAAAATGTAGTAAATGAAACAGGCAAAATGGAGTACAGACGACTAAGAAGTAAGATTGATAGGAAGTGCAAAATAGCTAAGCAGGAGTAGCTAGAAGGCAAATGTAAGTCTGTAGCAGAATGTATAAATAGGGGGGAAATAGATACCGTCTACAGGAAAATAATAGAGACATTTGGAGACAAAAAAAACAACAGTACGGATATAAAGAACTCAGTTGGAAAAATAGTTCTCAGCAAAGAAGGGAAAGCAGAAACGTGAAAAGAGTATATAGAGGGGCTCTATAAAGGAAATGAACTTTGAGACAACATTGAAGGAAGGGAAGAGGAAGTAAATGAAGATGAAATATGAGATACTATACTGAAAGAAGAATTTGATAGGGCATTTACAGACCTAAGTCAAAACAAGGATCCTGGAATGGACGACATTCCCTCAGAACTGAAGTTTCTGGGAGAGCCAGCCACGACAAAACTGTTTCACCTGGTGTAAGATGTATGAGACAGGTGAAGTACTCTCAGACTTTAAGAAAAAATGTTATAATCCCCATTCCAAATAAAGCAGGCAAAGACAGGCGTGAAAATTACAGAACCATCAGTTTAATAATTCATGGTTGCAAAATTTTAACACGCATTATTTACAGAAGGATGGAAAAGATGGTTGAAGCCGACCTCGGGAAGATCATTTTGGATTCCGGAGAAATGTAGCAACACGGGAGGTAATACTCACTTTACAGCTTATCTTACATTTCTAGCCTTTGACAATGTTGATTGGAATTATCTGTTTCAAATTCTGAAACCAGCAGGAGTAAAATATAGGGAACGGAAGGTTATTTACAACCTGTAAAAAACCAGATAGCAGTTATCTGAGTTGAAGTGAATGAAAGGGAGGCAGAGGTTGGGAAGGGAGTAAGACATGGTTGTAGCCTTTCTCCAATGTTATTAAATTTGTACATTGAGCAAGGTATAAAGGATAGCAAGGAGAAATTTAGAGAAGGAATTAAAGTTCAGGGTGAAGAAAGAAAAAACATTATGTTTTGCCAATGACACTGCAATTTGGTCAGAGAAGCAAAAGACCTGGAAGAGCAGTTGAATGGAATGGACAGTGTGTTGAAAGATGCATGCAACATGAACATTAAAAAGAGCAAAACAAGGGTAATGGAGTGCAGTATAAGAAAATGAGGCGATGCTGAAGGAATTAGAATAGGTAACGAAGCGATAAAAGAGGTAGGTGAGTTTTGCACCAAGGGAGGTGGTGCAGTGGTAACGCACTGGGCTCGCATTCGGGACGACAGTGGTTCAAATCAACCTCCAGCCAACCAGATTTAGGTTTTCCGTGATTTCCCTAAATCACTCCAAGCAAATGACGGGATGGTTCCTTTCAAAGGGCACGGCCGATTTCCTTCCCTGTCCTTACCCAAAAACTCTGAGTGTCAGCTTCGTCTCTAATGACGAATCTGTCGATGCGCCATTAAACCCTAAGGTTCCTTCCATCATTCTTAAAATACACAGTATTCATCAGGTTTTCTTCTCCTGGCTTGGGAGCCAAATTCTAGGTATTAAGTCTTTTGGACATTTTCAGCCAGTCTGTCCTTCCATGTTTGAACCTGGTGTTGGAGTTCGGGGCGTGTTTGTTCGGCAAGTACCACAGCATCAGCTTAAAGAAGGGTCCAGGGATGTGATGTCTGTATGTCAGCTGTTACAGTATCCATGCAGAGGATGGATAGTAAAGGTGAAAGGGCAGAACCTTGATGAATACCCACAGTGATATTGAAGGGCTGAGAGATTCCAGCAGGTCTCGGAGCAGCACTAATGGAATGGCGGTACAGAAGTTGCGCCCAACTTACATAGACTTCAGGAATGCCATGGCAATGAAGAGCTCACCTGGTAAGATCATGTGGGATAAGGTCAAAAGCCTTTTCTAGGTCTAGAAATGTCATGAGTACACCTTTCTGTCTCTCTCTCTCTGTTTTTCCATCAAAAGGCATGTGGCATGGATAGCAACAATGGTACTGCTTTCCTTAACAAATACATGCTGGGTTGGTGTTACAGAGACAATACTTCTGAGTCTGCTATCAAGTACACGTTCAAAGATTTTTAATGTATGACAGAGGAGTCGAATAGGGCGATAAGTCGAGCATTCATTCATGTCTCCTTTTCTCTTCCAGATTGGATCTTTTATGCTGGTTGTCCATACGTATGGAAGTTGTTTTTCGGTGATGATTTGGTTGAAGAGTGAAGCAAGAAATTCTGAAGCAGGCTTTCCGAGCATTTTCCAGATTTCCGCTGGTAGGCCATCCGGGCCAGTTGCTTTTCCATTTTTCATCTTGCTGATGACAAGCATTACTTCCTCGATGAGGGAACAGGTCCTAAGGTAGGATCAGGACTAGTGATTGGTGGATGTGTAAATTCTTTGTTGCTGATGTTATGAAAGTAGTTGGTCCAACACTGGAAGATGTAATAACTACTCCTAAATATTACTGTCAAGGAGTTGTAACCCCCACGGAAGGAATGTAATTATAAGGCACTTTGTACTTACCATAAGCCCCTCTGTTGTCAGCTGCTGCAGCACAAGGAGAGGCCTTTGGAGCGAGGAGCGCGTAGTTCCAGCCACTGCTCCTGGTTGGGGACGTACATCTCGGCTGGCAGCGTGTCCATTGCTTCTGAGGCGTTGGAGCCATTCGGCGATTCAGGTACTGCAAAGAATTGGGATTACACACAATATTTATTTAACTTCTAAACTTGCAGGGTGATTAGAAAAAAATGTTTACAAAATGACATGGCATTTTGCTCTGATTGTTGCCAGCACGATGCAGTGAGTGCTCAGCTAAGATCTACTCTCTTCTGCAAGAAGGAAGTAAGTACCAAGACTAAGTTAGCAGTGCATCGCTCTATCTTTCGACCAACTTTGTTGTATGGGAGTTATAAAGTTGGGTGGATACAGGTTACCTTATTCGAAAGGTAGAGGTTACCGGTATGAAAGTAGCAAGAATAATTGCAGGTACTAATAGATGGGAACAATGGCAGGAGGGTGTCCATAATGAGGAAATCAAAGAAAAACTGGGAATGAACACCATAGATGAAGCAGTTAGAGCGAACAGACTGAGATGGTGGGGTCATGTTACACGTATGGGAGAAGCAAGGTTACCTAAGAGACTCATGAGCTCGGCAGCGGATGGTAAGAGTAGTCGAGGAAGACCAAGAAGAAAGTACTTAGATTTGGTGCAGAATGATTTTGAAGTAGAAGGCATAACATCAGACGAGGCATCAATGTTAGCATTGAATAGGGGATCATGGAGGAATTTTATTAGAGGTACTTTGCGCCAGACTGAATGCTGAAAGGCATAATTAGTTTCTAATGATGATGAAAATGACATGGCACATTGGACCTACAACAAGGATCACTAATCACAAAAGGAACCAGGGATCGCAGATGCCAACTAGCCTAGTTGCAGCTATTTAGTCACACGATTCAAATGGACGACGACTACGAGAGATACTCAAAGTTTTGTCCTGATTCATTGAGACACATCGACACAGCACTGAATGACGGACTCTCTCAGAGATGTCTGGTGCATATCTAATACATCCTACTTCCGCAATGATCCTACTCACAAGGTCCTATAGCGATCTAAAAACAGTCTTATAAACAGGACTCTTCAGATATCCCACAGTAAAAAATCGATCGGGAACAGCAATAGCCCTACACCTAGCTATTGTATACACCCTCTCACTCAGTGAAAGATCAATACTCAAAGAGTGGAAAGTTTTACAGGACACTCCAATATTCAAGAAAAGCAATATGAGTGATCCACAAAATTACAGGCCTGTACCACTGAAGTCGGTTTGCAGCAGGGTTTCAGAACATTATACTTTTGTCAAACATTATGAACTACCACAAAGACTCACGCACCCATAGGCAACATGAATTCAGAAAGTATCATTCTTGTGAAACCGAACTCCAAACGGTGCTAGGCCTTGTTGAATAGCGTCGTGCGCCGCCAAGAGAGTAGGTACACAACATGGCACAGTAGCGGGACTGCAGGGCATGTCTTCAGTGTATTTGTAGCAGCAGAGTAAGTGAGGCGTCGGGCTGAAGTTTATGACTTTTATTTGCAAATGCTGTAGTGGGCATAGTTGCAGATATTCCAGGTGGCACAACACTACGGTTTTCCGCCATTTACTGGGATGCAAACGTGTTGCTTTTGGCCGTTCACATGCCTGTATGGTAGGTATTCATAGACGGTACATGTTCAAATCAAATGTTTGTTAAGCTTAAGGAACTTAACTGTGAGGTCATCAGTCTCTAAACATACAAACTACTTATGAACTACCTTATACTACAGATGACACAAACTTCCATGCCCGAGGGGGATTAGAACCCCCGACGGGGAAAAACGGCCTCGAGAATCGGAGCATAGCGCCTCAAGGCGCTTGACCACTCCGCTGCGGCTGTATAGAGGGTAGCACCTGTGCACACTGCAGAGTCTGATTTGCCCTGCCTCAGTTTGTTAACAAATGGAGACACTCTTTAGTTTGTTACTGTGTGGAGTGGACAGGAAATGGAGTGCTATTCTTGGACGGAAAAGTCAGAGATGCTCAGTGTTCACTGGGTGGCAGAAAGTAATGCTCACGCTGCTCAGCGTTTGAACGTTCAGCGGTTTCATCGAGTGATAGATCCACGCCTATTTACTGCCATCCCTTTACTTCGAAACCCGATGTATTCATTTTGTGTTAAAGATGCGAAGGCCTGACGGAAACGGTCGTCATCATACTGAGCATACACCAGGGTTAGAAGAGGAAGTGTCAGCACTGTTGGAATGCACACCATCAACAAGCTCATTGTATGTTGAACGAGAAGGGTATGTTCAACAGTCACAATCAAAATGTGTGGGCGTGGCAGCCTGACTGCCTTACAGCAGAAACATGTGAATGGCAAGCGGCAGACAGCTAGCACAAGGCAGTGGCATCAGATATCTGCCGACGTGCACAGTCTCTTTCATTGGTAAAAATCGTTGCAGCGGCGTGGCATGCGCTGAAGGAGAGTAGTGCGAGCTTTAGGACCCCACAAGCGGCTTCTAATGAAATTACGTGCTTATGGAATATCTCCCCAACTGTGCGATTGGATTCACAATTACCTATCAGGAAGGACACAGTTCGTTGTAATTGACGTAAGTCATCCTACTCTTCCTGGTGTTTATAAACAATTTAGGAGACAATCTGAATAGCTTCCTTTGACTCTTCGCAGATGATGCTGTCGTTTATCGGTTAGTGAAGTCAACAGAGGATCAAAAGCAACTGCAAAGCGATTTAGACAAAATTTCTACTTGGTGCGAAAATTGGCAATTGACACTAAATAAAGAAAAGTGTGAAGTAATACACATGACCACTAGAAGAAATTCACTGAAATTCAATTATGCTATAAATCAGTCAAACCTTAAGGTCGTAAATTCTACCAAATACCTAGGAGTTACAATTACGAACAACTTAGACTGGAAAGAACACATAGAAAATATTGTGGGGAAGGCGAACCAAAGGTTAAGTTTTATTGGCAGAACGCTTTGAAGATGCACCAGTTCCACCAAAGAGACTGCCTACATCACACTTGTGCGTTCTCTCCTGGAGTACTGTTGCCCCTTGTGAGACCCTCACCAGGTGGGACTGACGGAAGACATTGAGAAGGTTCAGGGAAGGGCAGGTCGTTTTGTTACGGTGGGGGAGTGTCACGAAAATATTGCACGAATTGGGGATGAAATCATTAAGAGACGTTATTCATTGCGGCGTGATCTGTTTGCGAAGTTTCAATCACCGACTTTTACTTCTGAATGTGAAAATATTTTGCTAGCACCCACCTACTTAGGGAGACATGACCATCCCAATAAAATAAGAGAAATCAGATCGAAAACGGAACGATTTAGGTGTTCTTTCTTCCCAAGCGTTATTAGAGAATGGAACGGTAGAGAAAAGTTATGAAAGTGGTTGATGAACCCTCTGCCAGGAACTTGCAGAGTATCTATGCAGATGCAGGACAGGACTGAACGGACGTCGCCTGGCATTCTCCGTTCCGATTATATGCTGCGGATCACGAGGGTCGAGATAAATGCGAGCTCCCCACACGCATGCGAGTGTTAATACCGCGCCGCTCTCTGATCGCCGAGACACGTGGTATTTTTTGTGCTGCCCACAATCCCGCATACGTGTTCGTCGTGGGCCATCCGTGCTACCGCGACCAGACAAGGATCAGTGATTGAGCACAAGAACATTTGCCAGAGATTACTGATGTATCGTGCAGTGTCAACAACCAATTCCTAATCCGATAAATGTTATTTGTTCATCCTTCCCGTTACCACCGCCTGCAGCGAAAAATGGTTCGAAGCGGCGACTATACGCGCTAGCTTCAGGCCCATACGTGTTCCCCCCGGCTTCTGTACGCAAACATCAACCTAACCTTAGCTCGAATTATTGGAACATGTTGCACTTAATGTGTGATAGCAAATGTGGTACCAACATGATGGTGCATCTGTGCACTTCGCATGTGCAGTGCGAATGCATTGGGTTAAACGATTTGTGAGAACTGTATTGGGTGCAGGGGCTGGTTGCATGGCTTGCACGTTCTCCCGACTTGATGGCCATTGATTTCTTCTTCTGGGGCCACCTGAAATCCGTTGTCTATGTAACATCCATTGAAACTGATGAGCTGATAGCGTGAATTATGGTAGACTCAAATGCAATGCAAGTGTACAAAAGAGTGTGACAATCACTGCAGCATTGTTGCACGGTGGTAATTCAAGGAGGTCGGCGAACTTTCAAATACTTTATGTAACTGTTGTCAAATAAAGGTTATAATCCTTCAATCCGACTTCTCATTTAGCCAGATGCAACAAATACATTGAAAACGTTGCCCTACAATCCCACTATTTTAACGACTTGGATGGTGCCATGCGACGCTATTCAACGACGCCTAGCGCCATACGCTAAGGGTTGCGGACATGGGTTGCTATTTGAAATATGCTTGTTATGACTCACTATATCAGCTATCTCATTTTTTACTCTCATTTCAGATACACTCTGTATATAAGAATCGATTTGAAGGGGAATGACCACGTTAAATTAATTGTGGATAAGGCAGAATCTAGACTGAGAAGTCACAAGGAAGTGTAGTCCATCAACAAATGAAAGCATAAAAACACTCGTTCGGCCAATACTTGAATATTGCTCATCGGTGTGGGATGCGTACCACATAGGGTTGATAGAGGAGATAGAAAAAATCCAAATGCGAGCAGAGCGATTCGTTACAGGTTCTTTTAGTAAGCGCAGAAGAGTCAAGGATTTGATCGGCAAACTAAGGTCGAATATCTGTGGGAGAGACGCTCTGCATCACGGTACGGTTTTCTGTAAAAATTTTGAGATCACATGTTTCTTGAAGAGTCGATCAATGCATTGCTTTCTCTTAACTATATCACGTGAACGACCATGAGGATAAAATTAGAGTAGAGCAAGTAGCACTTGCAATTATTATTATTATAAAAAGGAGGGAGCGATAGGTGGTACACACAAAGTATCGTCTGCCACTCACCGTAAGGTGTGTTTGGGATTATATATTATGTAGATGTAGCTTTAGAAATTTCTCACTGATATCAACTGCCTTAGGCTCACGTACTCAGTGCTTGTGGGTTGGGTATATGATTCGTTCGCTGTCAAGGCTTAACAGTTCATATGTGCTTGTGTAGTCTGGTAATTTTTTTGTTCTGTGTGATTATAACAGACTTCTTCTTCTAGACCATTCACTGCAATTCCGAAGTACTTATTTCTAGACCTATATTTAGGTATACAGTCATGGAATAAACAACAACTTTATATATGCATACATCGATAACACAAAGTTACATTGCATACACTAAGCAGAAAATTAGGGTACTTTCATATTGTGTACATTTATATCAAATGAAGAGTATGTCAGGCATTATTTAAAAACAGACAAAATCTAGTTTTATATCTTCATGTTTTCTGTTCTTGCTACTTACACATCTGTCTAGGTATGGTGTCAAAGGAACATGAGATCCTTACCGGGAGACTTTCCCACATCAGCTAATTAACGTTTGTTCACTGTGAGAGTAGTGTCCGATACGAAAACACAATGTGGCTGATGCAGTTGATATTACACTTTACACATATGCAACTGATAGACTAAATTACATGGTGATTGGTTTCACGCGTACACATATGAAACTGATAGCGTAAATTGCATGGTGATTAGTTCACACTTACTTTTAAAGGTGTGATGATTTTCCTTCCATCTAGTGCTTCATCGAGCAACTGAAAAATACCTCTGTCGAAGCACAAAAAAGACAAATGTGTTCCCGTTTAAACAATACTGTCAGAAAAGTGGGGAAGCAGCAGTCTCAGTCCTCATTCAGCCTTCACCACAAAAAGTTTTGGAATGTGGAGATATTTTCTCTTTTAACAGAGAACATGTTAAATCCTTCTGTCCAGTCTCTCATCTTAAATATGGTTTCTTACACAACATCTTCCTTTCACTACCACTCTCTAGATATGTTTCTCTTCCACAGTCTCGTTTTCCTCATATCAGCACTTACTGTTGTCTGTGTCTACCAATGTCACTACCTTCATCTCTTTCTATTTTGGCTGCCTTCTTCTGTCACTGTGTATGTCCCATTCTTTTAATCTTACATTGCTACTGCTACTATCTTTCTCACAGTATTCTATTTGTTTCTTCAGTCACAATTGTCTTCTGTTTACACTTATCCTTGCGGATGCTTTACTCAGGCTTCTAACTTCTTGACCGAGAAACTAACACGTAGGTATGGGAGATAAGGAAAAGATTGAAGTTCGCCAGTTCGGAAGATCCAGATCCCCATGCTTATATATACTCTACATTCATCTCATTTCACTGTCTCATCTATCTTTTTCCCTTTGTGCTACTATATTCGTCCATTTACCTTTTTAATTAAAAATGTTCAAATGTTTGTGAAGTTTATGAGACTTAACGGCGGGGTCATCAGACCCTAAACTTACAAACTACTTTATACTAAAGACAGCACAAACATCCATGTCTGAGGGGAGTTTCAAACCCACGACGGGGAATGGACTAGTACATTGCAGTGTAGCGCCCCATTGTGCTCAGCTGCTGTGCCGCGGCTCTGTTTTACTGTCACTAACTCTCTCTCACAGAGACTTACTGTTCTTTTTCTCTTACTCAAATTGTCTCTTTTCTTCTTCCACCACTACTCCGCGAATATGTTCTTTCCCTGGAACAGCAGGGTGTGCTGCTTCTATAAAAACAAATTGTGTGTCTCAGTAAAGACGTGAACATTTCTTTCTATGCCTTGATACATTTACATGCACGGTATCACAAATAACGAAAAGAAATTTAGTAGCTTATCGAGAGGCTATATCAGACCATATGATGTCTACATAAAATACAAAATCGAATGCTTCAACTGCAATGATAAACATTTCACATTAACCAGACGTGGGCACATCACAAGGGTTTATCCGTCGGATATGAAAGCAATATCTCGAGAAAGCAATGAGATATAGTTGTGATATTAGTTGTAAATAATTTCGATATCTCCTCTGAATTTTATATGTTGCTATGTATAAGCTAAAATCAAATATATGTAAAGTTTGCGCACTGTGTTTTTACCTCTGTAAACTCTAAAATATGTTGCAAAATCAAGCCTTCACCGAGCACAGATACCGAACAGTGGCGGTTCGATAGATCGATTCCTTTCTGGCAAGATCATCTTTGCCCTACTACCCGACTTCTCGTGGCAGTGATCTTTGCTAAGTGTGTTGTGCTAGAGGGCGGAAGTCAGTCAGTGACAGGATGAGGACACAAAGGGATTGCTTCAATCGCCGCCGAGTCATGTAGCTTTCCATTACCATTTGGCCGTTACCTTGGGTCGAAAGAGGTTGGTGTGCAGAGAAAAAGTTTCAGATAACACCTGGTCCCTGGTGTTCATGGATTTCTGAGGAAGACTGCTATGGATTCCTTTGTTTTATCTGCTGAACCAAAAGGAATACTTATAAAATACGTTAAGTGACATGGAAATGATGCAATTGCGGAGTCAGTTGTTTAGTGGTTCAGCCATATACTTGTTGATGCTTAAAGAATTCCGCTACTATTTCTCTGTGGAATAGTTTTACTTGTAGTATTCATTTCTTGTGTTGCCAACGTACTGCTTGTTCATATTCTAAATCAGTGATGTAACATTCAAATTATATTCTTGTCAGCGTATATAAATTACCTTTGCATGAATTGGAGGCACCTTGTACAGTTTAAATAATTTATTTTATGTTAAGTTGGTTGTTGTATTTGTTCAGTCTTGAGTGAATTAATCCTTATATTCGTAGAACCTACGGAATTTAGAGTGACTTCTGTTATACAAATGATTGTATTTATTTCATAAATCCTATTGAGTGGCTGACTGGTATATTACGAACAGCAGACATCTTGTGTACTTAGCTTGTACGCATTTGGCACTGATACCTAAGTGAAGCAAGTAAGTAGAGTAAACGGGAACTCCATACAAGTAATTGACAGTCTGTACTTATGTTGAAAGATGCCAGTTGGTGTTTCATTTGTGGCTGGTCAACATTAAGTTTCTCTTTCTGAGAATCTGGTTCTTATTACAGTTGTGTTTGTGTTTTACCAGTTATTATTATACAGTGTCAATTCGATATTATGTTGATGTGTTATTAATGTTGCTTGACCTCTGCGTGTTACATGTGCACGAACCTGAGGCTAGCTTGAGGAAAGCCAAACGCACCGGACGGAGGGCCGCCCGGAGTTCTCGGTCGAGGTGTGGGTCGTTGCAACTATCTGGTTTTCCTCCAAGTTAAGTTTCTCTACTACGGACACGGTATGGTCTGTAGCGTTCAGACAACCATGTACAGATTCTTTTTTAAAAGGGTTTTCTGTTAACTGTCAAATTATGTAAAGCTTCTTAAAACTGTGTCACCTCAGAAATGGAATTTATATTTTGTTTTTAAATTCTATTTATCATCTGACTGTTTGAATTTTGGCTATTTACTACTGAATATTTTTTAAAAATTGGTACTTGGTCAGTGATTTTGGAAATCTGTTGCGAAGCGGTAAACTGTATGTTTCTTTTGAAAACCAGTATCCATAGATTATGAAAATTTAAAATACCTTGAATTAATCTTCATAATCTATATTGTAGTTTTTAAAATTTTAAATTTAAGTTCCTTTCTCAGGAGGTAAAATTGTGCTTTATGATTGTATCTACGTTAATAAAAGGAAATGCAGATTCTGAAAATGGTGATAGACGAGCCCTCTGCTTCCTGAAGTAGTAAATTTCCTTAACCCTAACCACTATCCTATAGATATTGAACTGTTAAGTTGTGCAAAAATCAAACATTTTCGGAGAGTAGAGTTTTCTTAAATTCGATAGCAAGTTTCATAGCATTCGGAACGTCGTCTCTTAGCACAATCGACTGGTTTGGTATTTAAGTATCATCGTTTTCCGGGTGTATCTTGATAAAGTAAACATTTTCGAAAAGAAGAAAGTGATGTTTCGAGATAAACTATTTCTTGAAATACTAGGGCTGAATTGATTTCGAGAACCTAGTTGTTCACCATTGTTCTTACAAATGACTCAGGCGACCTGTTGATGCAATTTAATCTATTTAGGTAAATGAAATAAAAAAATAAAGTGAATGCATCAGAAACATGCTTTTCAAGACGATCAGAATTACCTTAAAAATGCACTATTATATGTGTCTGACGAAACTGTGACAGTATCTTTCTTTTCTGATTTTCTGTGATTGGTAGTGCCACTTTAAATCATTTATTGAACCATGGTGAGTTTATAAGAATATATTTGCCGAGGGAAAAAAGGGAGGAAGAGCAATCTTGAGCTGTTTTAATGAAGTCATTACAAATTATATGCGATTGGCAGAGACATTGTTGATCATATTTTGTAATGGTCAGATTATTCGAATACTCGTGAACTGCAGGGGAGGTACCAATTTTCATCTTTTTTCTTCAGAAGAAAATGATTATAATGGATATATACATGTCCCAGGAAGAGTTGTGGATGGGGAGAGGTCACTCATCGCAAAGGATTTTTTGTTAGACTGCATCATAACTGCAGCATTTTTTGTCACAGACGCAATTTAGGAGTATATCCATGAAAAGTACAAAATCTTTGTAGAAACTGAAACATTTTCCATCGCAGTGATCTCTATACAAAATTTACAAGACTTGTGACTTTTATACATATTATTGGTGAGTAAATGGCGACTGTAATCATAGTTTCGTGGCCTCTGAACCAAGAACCCTTGCTATTCATTTCCTACATTAGTTAAAACTACAGTTACCCGACAGACTGGATATTATGTGCACACGTATGCTATCTTAGAACCTACGAATCTCGGTAATGGGTAATATTAGGGTAAAAACTTTCAAGGCTTGCTGGAATCATCATATGAAGAACATTTTGTAAAATTGCGATGGTTTGCCATGAACTGAACTGAAAATGTATCTGTGTCAATCCACACAATTGGTACTTTTGAAGCAACATTTATGATTTTCATAAACAATTGTGATAGATTTTCAAAACCTGGAAACGGATTTTCTAGATAAACATCTAAACAACAGAGAAAACTACTCCCCAAGATATTATTCTTTAAAAATTGCATTTTCGAACATATTGCTATTGCGTGCTACCGTGCACGAACGGATATCTCATAAGCCACTTCACTCTCATCATTAAATAAAATTTCAATATGTTATTTACCTTTCGTAAACAGCAATGTGTAATCTAAAAACAACCATTCGTAAACTCCATGCAGTATGCAAATTATTAATGAAGGAGGGGAAGGAATTAGAGTTAGAAAGGAAACAACTGACATTGACTGCATTAGGACATTAAAATCAAAGAATAGCAAGTGGAAATGTGAGCTGGACCTGGGAATCGAACCCGGATCTGCAGCTTCAGGCCAGTGATCATCTTAACCACTTGTGCTCACCTCCCTTCCTTCTCGAATTCCCACAGGTAGCACGCTATGGCTGTAGCGCCCCTATGGTCCATGCCCTCTTACACTCGTTGTTACAGATTTCCGTGTGAGGTCGAACATATGACCGCATCTGTGGTGATGTAAATGACGCTAACGCCATTGTTGCGTGTAAATACTTATTATATTGGTGCGGTGTCTGTTCTTTCGGAAACAATATATTTTTGCCTCTGCAAATTCTTTAAAATATGGTGCAATACTTGACGAAACTGGACACTGCACATTAACTGCATTGAATAACAAAAATAAAATCTCCCTTACAACAAGCGAAGATATAAATCTCGAAGATGTACAGTAATCAATATTTTTCCCTGATTGTTTCTAATCGAATAGTAAGTGTCAGAGTGCCTGATCGCTGACTTTCAGCACAATACGCTCTTTTGCTAGCAAAACATCACAATTTTAAAGTTGATAACGGGGAAATATTTTCTAAAATGGAAAAATTCCATCTACAGGATGTATTGTAAATTTTTGAACAATTTGCTATGATTAATGATTTTGATATTCGAGACACACAGTGCAAAAAAGGCTAAAAATTGTATTTTCTTATTTTGTGAAAAAGTACGATCAGTTTGAACCTCTGGATCTCAGTAATGGATAAAGATAAGGGGGGGGGGGGGGGGGGAGATTAAGGACATTATGGTAAAAATTTCGACGATTGTAATGAATAGAAAATATCAAAGTGTCCATAACCACATTTCTTTATTTTAGTTCCCAAAAATCATGTTTTTCGTGGTTCTCTCAGGAACTGTCCACGAATAAATAGTGCTTTTATAAACTGTATAAAGCCCACCATAGACCACACACAATCAGCAAAACCCACCCGATTTGCTCAATTTGGATAGGCTCCAGGAAGTGGGTAATATTTAAAATATTGTCACTTTACTGTAGGAGAACTACGTTATTTCTAATCTTCTAATATGTATACAAATGATCAATATACCAAGGGATATCCCGAAGACTTTACCCCTCAATTCTGTGAGCAACAGAAACCAAAATATGGGCCCCCGAAGAATCACGAACTCTCACGCTCCTCTTTCAAATATATGAAATGATTGTATGGTATTGTCAGCTGGGATATTCAGTATGATATTGTTCGGCTGCCGATTGCAAGTCTATTTACTTGACGCCTTGAAGGCGACTTGCGTGCCGATGATGATAAGCACAACACACAACACCCTGTCCCCTTCCAATAATCGAACCTGTCCCCCTATGTCGTAGTCAGCATTGCTGTTGACTGAGCCATGGATGTGTACTATGGACATATTAATACGACACACTACCACGTGCAGTATGATAACGTAAGCTCACAACTATCTCTGGGCAGGAGAAGTAAGTTACCATGTTTTTGCCACAAAGGTCCTACTACCGTGGCCATGTATGCATGGTTATGTGCATACTTCTAATAAATTTTTTTGATATTCACTTTTGTTTTTTTAATTCCAGACTGACGTCATTTGTAGCTATCGCTATGTAACAGCATACTGCATGTAAGTAATTTTGCTTTGGACAAAATAAATCGGGTAAACAGCCTGGTATGAGTGTTCCTAGAGAAATTGAAGAATCACATTAGTTTTGTATTCTTTTATGTATACAAAGTTTCCTTATGTTACCGACGTAGGTACAGACACAATGAGCTTTATGCCAGAATACTGTTCTGACAAATAAATAGTTCTTAAATTATATTCATGCTGCACAACAAGATGTCCTTTATCAAACCAATCAGTCATTATTGACGACTTCGATACGAAGTTAATCTGAATGCTGTCAGAAGAGTAACACTAAGTTTTTATGGACTGAAAACATGGAATACTCTACATTATTTCTCACTATCGCAACTGAATAATGGCGATGCCTATTTATATTATCTTGCTCATACACATTTGATTTGACAGTACAAAGATAGACTGTAAATTATAGCTTTACCTTGTCGTGATCGAGTTTTCTGTTCCACCATAGGTATTGGTTCGCCTGGACGTCTGAGTAACAAACGTCCCACTCCTTCGCAACGTCGCAACACTTCATGTTTCATGAGGTAATGTTGTATACTAGAAGAGATTTCCTTCTGCTGTTCCAGCCAGGTTGGAATGGCGCCAAAGTCCATCAGCAACTGAACTGCGCCCCATTCACTGAAAATTACAATTGTGAAATTATACTTTAATGAAGTTATAAGGATATATTGCATTTTAACCTTTCTACAGACGTAGCTGTTTATTTCTCTTTCGCAAAAATTTACACATGCCTCCCTTAGGAAAAGTCATTTGAAGTTTAAACTGCCAGTATCTATATCTGTACACCTCATAAAATAGGCTGTGTGCGTGTATGTGGAAGGATGGAAGGAAGGGAGGAAGATTAGAGTTTAACGCCCCGTCAACAGCATGGTCATTAGAGACGGAGCTTACGCTCGGGGTGTTTAGGTAAGGATGTGGAAGGAAATAGGCCGTGCCCTTTGAAAGGAACCATTCCGTCATTTGCCTGAAGTGATTTAGGAAAATAATGGAAAACATAAGTCTGGATGGCCGGAGGTGATGCAGTGGTAACACATTGGACTCTTATTTGGGAGGATGGTGGTTCACACCATCCTTCCGAATACGAGTCCAATGTGTTACCACTGCATCAACTCGCTCGGTCGCGCGTATGTGTGTATGTATGTTCCACATCTCCTCCTAAAATACTGGACCGATTTAAACCAAAATTGGTACAAATGTTCCTTACTGTCGCTGTTGGGGGTAAGAACCATATACGACACATACGTAAGGAGACATGACATCATAATCAATGACAGTCATGAAAAATGGCTGCATCATGCAGATTTCAACCAAATTTCGTACAAATATTCTTTAAGGTCAGGAATCATTTGCTATGCTTGCAAAATCCACCTACGATACATCGTTCGTATGATATCACGTCATACACAATAAAAACTGCCCCTTCTTGCGGTGTGTGATAGCGTGATTTTATTTGTCAAGCATTTGACAATGAGAGCACTTAGCGACTTGCAATAAACTTTGAACATAATTTTAAATCTTTACGAAACTTTTTCTGGCTGACAACCCCAATAAAATTATGAAAGGAAAAAATGTTTATCACATACTACTTTCCTGACGTTCATGATGTATAACTACGGCATTACAAGTTATTACTTCTACACTGTAAAATGTATTAACAGAAAGTACACATATATACCACTGAATGTTCTTTTTATACTATATCACAGTTCGACATATAGTTCACGAGATAAGAAGTCATTTGGTTCATGAAAAACCGCATCATCACACATGAGCTTTTGATTTATTGCGTATTTACTGCTAACACCATTCATGACTATTTTGCAGACATAATGCACATATACCACTGAATGTATCTTCGAATTTACATCATAGTACAACCTATTTCAGGGGATATGATGCTATAAACAATGAAATTTCCGAATAACTGCTACATTGTGTGCTGTTTTTCCACATCTCCTCCTAAAATAATGGACCGATTTCAACTAAACTTGGTACACATATTGCTTACTATCAGTCAACAATTGTTGTGGGTTAAAAACTATCTAAGACACATATGACTTGAACAGTGACTCAGAAAAACCTTCCCACGAAAACCTCTTATTCCGACAAATCAACCTTTTAACTTCAAGAGACTGCAGCTTCCAGTGAGACTTGCAAGACCATAGAACGGGACGGAGATTACGTGAAGAAATAGGGCATGGAGACGAAACATCATCCTTTCGTATGTACAAAAAATAATTGTATAAGAACTATATGTTGTACATTACTTTCTAAGCTATCTTTGCACTTGCTATGATTAAAGAAACCTAAAAATATGTGCTTTCAAAAGTAACAATTATTTATTACAAAACATCAATATAAATTGAGGAGACTAGTACTAGAGATGCTTGGCCAGCATGTGAGAAATTAAGGTGAGACGGTACACCCTGTACCGACAATGTTAAATTAAGCAGATTCATGCCCCGTTTTCTCAGAAACTACTGAACAGATTTGTCTGAAATTTTCACTGAAAATTAAATTATCTTTGTGCAACTCACTGAACCAAAATCATGGTGGTATTGTAATTTATAATATACTTATTAATTTAATTGCCATGAATTAAAATTTTTTTTGTGAAGAAAAGTAATAAATATTCTTATTACAGTAGAATTACGGGTGCAATCAACATGGCTGTGGTTCCTAAGCTGTAATACAGTTTTGTTTACAATCTGTGAAATTTTCATTTAAGTTTCTGAGAAAACAGGGCAAATGTTTCAGAATTTATAGTTTTGAGAAAATGAGACATGAAGTTTTACAATATGTTTATTCTAGGAAAAAACTTACAGATCTGTGTCCCCAAGAAATGGTTACAAGCAGCCTTCACCATAATCATGGACCTCGTTATCTTTGAGTTAATTTGCGAGCATCTGACATTCCTAGTTTTAAAGTTCTGTAACCAACAAACACATTTCTAGGGATGCGGATCCACAAGATGTTGCTGAAGCCCTCATTTACATTTGAACTTTTCCGTGCAAGCACTTCCTCAGTAGACCAAGGTGGCCAAGTTTTCTGTAAATTGGTTTGATTTGGTCCATAATTGATTCAGGGATAGAGTGCTTGTTTGAGAATGTGTTGAGGTTACCATCTGCCCGTGCCTTCCTAAACTTGCACCACATATCAGAGGGTGGCGGGCATATACACAAACAACAGCAACAGCAAACAACGAGGCACGCTTTTACAAAATAACTTTTGTTTTCAAGTGCGTCTGCAGACAATAGACATTTGATTATCGATGGGTTCGATGCGCTCTAGCAGGTTAACCAACATATGAACCTTTCGGAGTAGAGTTGGCTACTGAGTTGTTTCGACTCAGTGAATCGAGTCAGCGAACTGTTCGACCGAGTCGAAACTTGAATCGGCACTGTTTCGAAACAACGAACCTTGTGAGTCATGTATCGGACGCTGTACGTCTGCCTGGGTTAGTTCGACACAGCGCCCAGGCGCGCAATGGGTTTGAAGTTATTACCGTAACGCGCCACATGAGATTTTGAATCATGCTACTGGTACCCTTCAACTGAGGTTTGAAAACTGGAATACCACCGAGAAAAGTTGTGAAGTCCTTCGGCGTTTTGAGATAGTTTCGCGTGAACTAAAAGTTGTTATGCCAGGTGAACGCATCTTTTCGAAGAAAGGGTAAATAATTTCAGTGAGACGAACCGCATTCTCAGTAAGATGTGAAAAATAACATTTTTTTAAATTTCAATTTAAAGAAACTGTAACTGATTCTTTTTTATTTGACAGACTGAAGATGAATCTGATTATTGGAATACCTATTTGGACATTGAAAATTTTTAGTTCAGTTTTGTGGTTTCGTCTCGTAAATTGTGAAATGTGTTTCCTTGTGTTAATATTTGGTAGTAATATCTGTTGATTGCATTAAATATGTCTTAGGAACAAATGTTAAAGATTTTGTTTATATTGATTGGTTAGAAAAGTTATTCATTTCTGGATGCAAGTAGACATTTGAACCATAATCTTTCTTGTTTTATTAAAACATAATTATGGAATTTTGAAGGTTCGAAAAAGTTTTATGACCTTTGAATTTGAACATTACTATTTTGTGCTTCCTTTGTTACTATATTTGTTTGTGTGAAAATGCGAATAACTTAGGAATCGTTTACGCTTTAGACATTTGTAAAATCTTAGTAGCAAATAAATCCTGTGCCGTTCAATCAAGTCTAATGAATAACGTATGATATTGATGAAGTTCATATTTCATAGATGTTTCGTCTTTGCTGTATCGCGCGACTGTGCCGTGGCCTGCAGTTTTCTCGGCTCACACGAATCAGCGGAGGTCAGGACGCAGGGCTGCAGCACGTCAAGTGTTTTGAATGCCGATAAAGAGAGCCGGCTCACTACGGCGCCCTGCAGCTACCGCGGTTCACTTCAATCAGGGAAGTAGCGCGGCGCACGACACTGCGGCACGCCAGATGTTTCGTGTGCCGAAACAGTGAGTCGACTCACTAGACCCAGATGATGCGTATGTTTTGAAACAGTGAAATGATCCAAACTGCTCATCACTATTTCGGAGAGGCCTGAGTTGTTTGAGAGTGGCCGTCCGAATATACAACACTTCGTGTCCGTATTAAAATAGCCGCAGTTGTAATGAGAACGACACTTTAATTAGAAACACTAAAACTTCTTTATTAAAGCAATGTGAAAGAAGTTGGTTGCGTAATCGATAGGTTTTACAATCAGTAATACGAATTTCGACACGAACAAGTACATAAGAACTGCGTAACTAATTAAAGGAACACAAAAAAAAAAAAAAAAAAAAAAAAAAAAAAAAAAAAAAAAAAAAAAAAAAAAAAAAAAACCATTCGAAGAGGAAGCGCGAAAGTGACACAGCGCCCCTAGTGGCATGCGCGGAAGCACTTTGACAGTAATACCAAAGTAATGCGCGAAAAACACAACTCTCACTGCGATGTTTCTTCGCTGTCTGCTACAAACCGTACATTTCTGTACAAAACACAAAATAACCTAACTCTCTAACTGTAAAAGTGCGCGGAGGTACAATCCTTTTTACGAAAAGGGGCGTAAATTATTAGTGCGACAGATGTCATAAAATTTTAAAAATTGCAGTTCTAACTGGTGTACAGGAATAAGAAATACATATAAATGTTCACAAAACAACATAGTACCAGAGTCTAATATATATAAAGAGTCACGAAAGTCCCGGTAGTTTTCTGCAACCTGGCGACTGCAGCGCTGCCAAGCGGTCGGAGTCGAACGAAACGTTTAAAATGCGACTGCATTTCGGAGCTTATTGCGACGCGATAAATTGTAGTTTCTCAAATATGAAATGTGGTATCAGAAACAGAGAGAGAAGTAACGAACCCAGTTTTTTTCTTCAATGTTATTTTTGGTAGTCTACTCACAGGTTTAAAGACGTCAAACAAATTTTTGCACAGCAATCTACTATTTGTGATGCAGCAATGATAGTCGAAAGTTAACAGGGATTTGTTTGTGCAAAATGTAAAATAAAACGCAACTTACTGTAGTTTAACGTGTACAGACAAACTGAGATTTTAGCAGGAAAAGATTCTTAAGGTTTTACTGTATCTTTATATTCCTGGGGGGTAGGTACGGTGAAAACATGACAGGAACGGCTGTCAAGATCAATTGCTAAAATCTGGTTTTATATTTCTTAGTTGAGGAATTTTATTTTAGTACGAGGCACAACACAAACATCTTTCTGTCAAAAGGCAACTTCATTTTTGTAACCACTGTTTGTTTGTTTGTTTTTCTTCCACAGCAAATAGCTCACACTACCAACATAACACAACAAATATAGTAATGCCAACTGTGGCTTTCATTAAAAAGAAACATATTGTCTTTGATTACTGAACTTTGTCTTTAGATATCAACACACTCCCTTAAACAAAACAATATGTTAATAAAAAAAATATTCAAAATTCAAACACTGTCTCTTTATATGTATCTGTCAAACATCAACTTTTTCTTTAGTCTTTTGAAAGTAATACTTTGTAGAGGTTTAGTTAGTATGTCCGCAAGTTGTTCTTGAGTTTCACAGTACTGTATCTTGAACCAGCCATGATTCAGTTCATCACTTATGAAATGGTACTTTACATCAATGTGCTTGCTTCTTCTTGACATTTGACCTGATTTTATCATTGCTATTGCACTTTGGTTATCCACACACAGTGTCATTTTGATGTTTTCACTCAGCAACTGTTCTAGAAAAGTCTTAAAAACCTTCATTTCTTGACAACATTGTGCTGCAGAAATGTATTCTGCTTCAGTTGTAGATAATGCAACCACACACTGTTTCTTGCAACACCAAGAGATTGGAGCATTATTGTACAGAAATACATACCCTGTAGTGCTTTTTCTGTCTCTCCTGTCACCTGCAAAATCTGCATCACAGTAAGCTACTATTTCTTGATTTTGTTTTCTTGATGGATAGAATATTCCACTCCCTGTTGTTGAATTCAGGTACATCAATGTTCTCTTCAGATTTTGAATGTCGGAATGATTTGGATTACTCATTGATCTGCTTTCATAATTTACTGCATAAGCTAAATCCAATCTTGTTTTGCATGCTAAATACAATAGACTGCCTATTGCTTCACGCTATGGGAAATCTGACTTTGTACCATTGGCTTCTTCAATGTCTCCTTGTGATGAAATTGGAGTTGTCACACTTTTTGAATTTTCCATTTGATACCTTTTCACTACTTCTGTAGCATATTTTTCTTGATGGATATAAATACCTTCTTTTGTTCTTTCAATTTCTATTCCAAGATATACTGTTGGATCTTCATCAACTGTAATGTCAAAATTTTTCTTCAGTTTTTTTAGAAGATTTTTCATTTGACAGATGTCTTCTCCAAATAGAATCCCGTCATCAACATGTACAGCTAGATACAATTTTTTTCCAGTATTAGCTTTATACACACATTGGTCAGATTTCAGTTGGATGAGATTTTCATGTTTAAGAAATTCATTCAGTTTCTTATTCCACTGCAAAGGAGCTTGTTTTAATCCGTACAGTGCCTTTTTTAACAAACAAATTTTCCCAGGTGCGTTGTATCCTTCTGGAACTTCCATGAAAATTTCTTCTTTCAGTTCACCATTAAGAAAGGCTGTTTTGACATCAAATGTCATAATTGTCAAATCATCATGTGCAGCAAGTGCAAATAGGTATCTCAGTGAATTAGTTTGTACAACAGAACTAAAGATATCTTTAAAATCCAGTTTTCCTTGATCCTGTTGACATCCTCTTGCACCTAGCTTAGCTTTGTACTTTCCATTTTCCTTTTTCTTGAAAATCCATTTTCCTGTAACTATTTCTTTTCCATGAGCCATTTCTTTATCCACCAGAGTCCATGTTTCATTTTTCTTCAGTGATTCTTTCTCTTCATTTATAGCCTTCATCCACTTTTCTTTGTCTTCATTTTCAGTGCACTCCTTGTATGTGAGCATGTCATAATCATCATATCTCTTTGGCAAATGTATCTGACGTCTTGGTCTCTGATATATTTCTGTATCTTCTTCTGGATCTCCTCTTGTTTCTTCATCATCTCTTCTTTCTTCGTCTTCATCACCAAAATCTTCTGGTATTTCTTCTTCTTCAGTTAGATTTATTCCTTCATCTTTGCTTTCCTCTTCTCTGTCTTCATACTGATGAGTAAATTCAACATCTCTTGCTTCAGTGAATTTTCCTGTCTTACGGTTCCATATGACATAGCCAATGTCTGTATATCCTACAAGAACACCTCTTTCACCTCTAACACTCAGTTTTTTTAAATATCCAAGACATTTTGTGAACACCACAGAACCAAAAATACCCAGTCTAGACAAATTTGGTCTTCTTCCATACCACATTTGAGCAGGAGTCACATCAACAGCAGTAGTAGGACTTCTGTTCATAAGATAAGCTGCTGTCAGAACTGCATAGCCCCACATTTTATTTCCAATTCTTGAATCAAACAACATGGCCCTTACTTTGTTCATGATAGTAAGATTAATTCTCTCTGCTTTGCCATTCAGTTGAGGAGACTCTTTAATAGTATAGTCTATTACTATCCCCATCTTTTTACACCATTCTTTAAAATTAGCACTTCTGTACTCTCCTCCTCTGTCACATCTTATTTTTTCAGTCTTCAGATTGAAATGAGCTTCACTTTCACTTACATATTCCTTGATGTAATTTTCTGTTTCATTTTTAGTATGCAAAAGATACACTTTCAAGAAATGTGTGTAATCATCAAGACATGTTAAAAAATACTCTTCATTATGGTAAGTTGATGGACTTATTTTACCACATACATCAGTGTGAATAATTTGCAGAGGTCTTGTTGCTCTATACCGCACTGTGTTGAATGGTTTTCTTACCTGCTTTGCCATGACACAAGTTTCACAAAAAGGCATTTCTTCTTCTAACACAATCTTGTCCACTCCATCACACATTTCTGGTATTTTCTTTAGATAATTGTAATTCAGGTGTCCTAGTGTTTTGTGCCACTGAATGTTTTTCTTCTTTTGTGTCAGCAGTACTTCTTTTATAGGGTCCACTTTGATATTGATGATATACAGTCCATTTTCTGTTTTATTGCCTTCTAAAATAACATTTCCATCTTTCACAATCTTCACTTTTTTCTTGTCAAATATTGCCACTCCCCCTTTTTCAGTAATGGCATTTACTGACAACAAGTTTCTTGACAGTTCCGGAGCATGTATTACATTTGTCAACATCACCTGCTGTGATTCAACTGTGCCAACAAGATTCGAATATATAAAATTTCCATCTGCAATCTTAATTTTAGTATCTTCACAGCTCTTCACATTTGACATAATTTTCATTTCGTGTGACATATGCTCATTACTCCCACTGTCTACAACAAACTCAGTGTCTACTTTATTAATTTCCTTTTCTTGACTTTCTGTCACAAGGGCTTCTGTGAGAAAAACTGTCTTTGGTGCTTTCTTCATCTTCTCATGGTCTTCTTTAAAGAAGCATTTTTCTGCTGGATGATTTGTTTTTTCGCAGTATTTGCATGGAGGCAGTTCCTGTTTCGCCCAACACTCTCCCACATGATGTTTTCCACATGTAGAACACTGTATTTTCTTATTGTTATCAATAAGTTTCTTTTTACATTCACTTACAAAGTGACCTGAACCACCACATCCAAAACACTTCACTGTTTTCTTACCTTTTTTATTCTGGTTTTTCTTCTTGAAAACTGCAGCCTTAAAAGCAACACGTATTTCTTCATTTTTCTTTATTTTATCCTCTTCAGCTTGAAGTCTTGATTTCAGGTTTTCAATTGTTTTTTCCTCACTACAAGTAGAGTCCCAAGCACTTCCAAAATGTTTATATTCATCCGGCAATTTCGTCATTATTCTAGTAATTAGCGCTGTTTCGTCAACATTTTGCCCTAGGCGGTTCAACCTGAAAGCTAGGGTTTGCACTTTAGCAATATTGGACATTACATCTTGATTTCTGTCATATTCATAATTGTAGAACTCGCCAAGTAATTGCGTCTTCTGTTGATCTGTATTTTTCTGATATATCTTACTAAGTGTATCATACATCTGTTTTGACGTTTCACAGGTAAGGATGTGTGTTTTTACGTTGACATCTATTGTTCTCAAAATGAAATATTTTGCAAGTGCGTCTTTTTGTTCCCATGTGGATACTTTTTCTGTTTCGGGTTTCACGATTGCGCCACTGACGTAACCACTGAGGCCTTTTGCCATGAACATCACATTTATTTCTAATTCCCATAGCGGAAAACTTGTAGCATCTTTTAATTTTGGAATGTTGTTTAATGTTGTATCATCTACTGATGAAGCCATTTTTTAAACACAACACTCAAGCCGTTTTCACAGAAAGACACAGTCTATTAACACTCGTAAATTTTCACCGTATTTTTTTCTCCAGATTTGTAGCACGTCCTGGGCCCATAACCTGTCAAGATCAATTGCTAAAATCTGGTTTTATATTTCTTAGTTGAGGAATTTTATTTTAGTACGAAGCACAACACAAACATCTTTCTGTCAAAAGGCAACTTCATTTTTGTAACCACTGTTTGTTTGTTTGTTTTTCTTCCACAGCAAATAGCTCACACTACCAACATAACACAACAAATATAGTAATGCCAACTGTGGCTTTCATTAAAAAGAAACATAATAGGTTCGTTCGAGTGGCCCAAAAGCTGATAGTTCCTGACAGTTGCTGACGATTTGGAAGGCCTCTACTGCGCATGCGCGCTTTTTGACAGTTGCCAACTCCGAAGCCAACTCGAACGCTTATTTCACCTGTTTCGCATATTGGCCACCCATAGCGCTAGTTGGCATCTCTTCTCTCTACCAATGTTGAAAGTGAGGTTATGACTGGCGATATGTTATGCATTTCTCAATTGAGAAAACTATTTAAGTCGTCATGAAACATTTGCAATTTAACGTTAAACCAAAGTATAATAATAAAGTTTAACAAGACACATTTGCCTGCAAACCATGTATCTGTCGAGTATAAAATTCGTGTGACGAAACTAGGTTAACTTGCGAGTCGCGATGTTACCAGACGACCATTCCATCAAAACATTCTTCTTGAGAAAGCTCACGTTGACGTGAGGTGGCGGACCGGCGACGGACAGTGTGCATTCCGCCATTAGAAATACATTGTGGATTAAATTCTGATCATAAACTTCAACAAAACGCAAAATATACATAAACATGTCTCTCCATTTATAAATAATGTAGCCAATTTAATCTGACAAAACCTCATACAAAAATGAGGTAAATTAGGATAGTTGTGTGTGAAAGGAATATTTGGTAACATACAACTTCATATGCATTTTGTCCCATTATTATGAGTTACAATAAAATTTAAAAAATGAAACATACAAAAATTTGCAGGTGTTGTGCAAGCATTATCATCGTACATGATTTTCCCAGAAGTTACACATTTCGTGTAGAAACGCCCACAATGGCACTAATAGATTTCTATAATATATAACCACAAGGAGAAACACGGAACAATAATTGTGAGACGCTATAGTGGCACATATGTCGGTTATAAAAATCTATCACTGCTAATGCCTGTTGTGAACTATATTATTCCTATGTGTCAATCACTTCATTTACAGATGGCACAGAAAATCTCAGTAGGACTATTTTTACTTCATTTTCAGGCGAACATATCACAATCCAAACTGTAAAAACGTACGCATTCATCTTTAAATTCGTGTTATGAAAATTTCCACACCTTTCATTTATAGTATGTATGGGTGTAATAAAAAGGGGACGTACTGTATTAGAAGGCCACATAAGTTGAAAGAATGCCTGTCTAATATACAAACTCAGCCTCAATCAAGAGAAAATGGAAGACTTGGAACACAAACCTCTTCGTAAATGTGCAGGCTTGTCTTTTGGCCGAGGCTTGTTAAACGCTTTGGAGTTAGTCAGAAAACAGTTTGACGAAAATCCGCTGACTTAAACTTTCGGTTGCCAACTATCAGCTCCGCCACTCGAACACCAGATTGGCCAGTCAGATATCGTCAGCAAGAGTCAGAAGTGCCACTCGAACGCCTCAAACTGTTCCTGACCGTCAGCAGCGCCACTCGAACGAAGCTATTGTCTTTGATTACTGAACTTTGTCTTTAGATATCAACAACGGCACATGCAAGCCATCTGAGTAAGAATAAAGCGAAAAGGACTTTTATAAGACGTAACACTTAGTCTCTAGAAAAGTAAAAATCACGTCTAGTGTCAGTGTAAAATGTATTAAGATGTTCAAAATCTGCAGAAAAAACACATGTGCAACGTGTAACTACGTACCACTACATTATATAACTGTTAATCTATTTTGAACTTTAACACACCAGGTTACAATTCGCTTCTTGTCTTAAATCGTGTTTGGATGTTATGATTGCGACCTTGCTAGTGTGAGCCGTATGTATTACAATGCACTGGCATGTTATTATTACAAACTGACATCAACAGGAAACGGGATTTTCCTTTAACAATATTTTCGTATTTGTGTCAAGAAATACAATACAATACAATAATGCCTAGGAAATATGGAAACAACAGCAATAATAAATAATAAATTGTTCGTTTCGGTAGTGCCATTTTCTGCTACTGAGCTTGCTACCCAGCCGCTTGGAGCGCTAATACCGCTTCAGCTGTCAAATGGTTGCATTTTTTTCCCTACTGAGTTTCGCGACAGTTTGTTTTAGACTGTGATAGTACCTAATAATGCAAAAAACTGAAAACAGATTTTTTGAAAAACTTCAGCCTACCGTCTTACCTTAAAGAGAAATGAAATGTTAATAGAAATAGTTTTTGACAAAATTGTTTACAAATAACTGGAAAATAGAGGACATGGAAAACTTTACTATTTCAATTTATTGAACTCAAACTGGATTTGTAAGAGAGTAAATCAATATATCAAACGGATATTTTTCGAGATGTGATCATTTAAGAATTTAAAAAAAATCATAAAATGAATATAACATGTGCAATATTTAATTACTTCAAATCTGTTTCATGCTGTTAAACTAAGGTAAGAACAGTAAGATGTATAATGGACTGCAGGACTCTTAATTTCAGTGCAGCAATATCTCTTTCTTAATGAAGCATCGATGGCCGCTCAGACATCATTGCACTAACCGTTTATCATAGGAGCCAATCAAAACGTTTTCATTCGAGGGCGTTGCTGGAGCTTATATGCAGTGTAGCGCGACCCTGATGTGGGAATATAAACAGCGACATGTTCGAGATCTGTTCAAAACATTCCGGAATATTAGTAATTTTGCGTCAATGGACTGTTGCAGCGAAATGCAGTTGGCATCACTGCACACGCAGGTGTTGAGTGTGTAATTATCGGAAGTTTCATTATTGGGTGTACGTTAGTAGTTGTTCAGTGCTGTATTGAGTAGAACGTTGTGCAAAAAGTTGTGAATTGCTAAATGGTAAAGTTTAGAGGAGGAGAGTCTCTGCATTGCATTTTACGCGAATCTCAAATAAACCTTTACAGTCACAGAAAATGACGCAGGAAGCTTACGGTGTTACAGATGGCTGACGTGGTTTAAAAATGACCTGCGTTCAGGACGCCCTCGACGTCTACCGACGACGCTTATGTCAGGAACATTTTGCGTGCGAATCAAAGACTGCATAAGAATGTAACATTTCAGAAGGATCATGTCATGAAATACTGACACCATCTTGGAATGCCTCTTATTGTCGCCACGACTCATGATTCAAAACCAGATGACATCGCCTCGCAATCTGTGATGAGAACGAGATGTTCCTTAAGAGAAACTTTTATTTCCAAACTAGAAAACTCCATTGAAAGCACGAAGATTTGTCACGATAGATAAGATAAAAGAAAATTTGCAGACGACGGACGGCATACCAAGACTTTCTGGAAGTGTAAAAGTTGGAAGCGGTGAATCAGTTGTGGAGCAGACTGTTTCAAAGTACATCAGGCACAATTACGAGGGTTGGAACTTAAATAGTGACAACACTACTGTGAAGACACTATGCAATGGAATCTACCATAGTCGCTGATAGCACACGTTGTTGACTTACCTACCTTAACTCCGAGTAGATGGACAGACCCGTCCCACGTCACTGGCTGGCACACAATCGAGGGAAACCCAGTCACTTGTGAGCGTGCAGTCTAACGTAACGGTGTCACTATGTTTTCGAAACAGGAACAACGTTGTTGGATCAAGAATGAATGTGCCAGAGGTCGTACAGTTATGGCAGTGTCATCAACGTCTTCAAGAGGCGTGCGGGGAATCGGCATTGCCGAACAGAACAGTGGTACGTTGGGTAAAAGCCTTCAATGAAGGTCGGCAAACTGTGACAGACAGGCATCGGGCAGGTCGTCCCAGCATCTCTGAAGAAGAAGTGCATAATGTTGACTCGTCAGTGGACAGTAATCGACACTTTTTTCGCAACCCACCCATCATTTTGCATAAGTATGCACGGGGGCATACAGCGCAAGCTGTGGCTGCTCCGTTCGGTCGACGGGGCTGGGAAGTCCTGTACCGTCCACCATACTCCCCAAACTGAAGTCCTTGTGACTCTGATTTGATTCCGAAGGTGAAGGAACCACTTTGCGGCATGCACTTCAGAACTGTTCCGAGATTTGACAGGCAATAGTCCGCTCAATACGCACCATCAACAGATTAGGCTCTGCTAACGGTATACTACGCCTTCCACATCGGTGGCAATGGGTTCTACACCACGCTGGCGACTACTTTGAAAGACAGTAACACATGCAAGCATGTAACGCTTCGATATCGGTTGTGAATAAATAGTTACCACTATTTAAGTTGCAGCTCTCGTAATGAAAGGTAAGCGAAGAAAAATTTTGTAGACGAAGTTCCAAATTTTTTTTTGAAGAGACCTCGAGATAAGGACTTAGTGAGGCATTCGTGTCTTTCCGACATGCGTTTGGTAAATACATAAAAGTGAACCATAGCGATGTTATTACCAAATGCCCATGTGGAATTACTGTTTTCTTGGATGTCGAAAGACGAACACCAACAGACATTTATCGGAGAATGAATAATGTGTAGATTAGGAATAAATGGGATAAGGGGTGCTGTGGTTTAAGCATTAACGTATGTCCCCATACCGCAATGTCACAGAAGTGACTCCAACTTAAGAGATACTCCAGCACGTACCCTATAGTCCTGGCTTTCGGTCCTTTAAAAACGAAGGTCGACGATTCCCATCACACGAGGATGTGCAGCAGGCAGTTACTGACAGCAGGACACGACGTTTACCAAACAGATGTCCTAATCTGGTGCGTCGGTGCGATTATTGCCTCAGTGCTCACAGCTATTTTGTATGATTGGCAATATCTTATATCTTCAGTTTGTTACCAGCAGCATCTGGAGTATTTACCATTTCTTGAATGAGAGTCTGCAGTCTTTCGAAACGAACAATGTGAGTGTAGATCAGATGTAGCTTACATTTAAGGAAGTAGTATCGACAGCAATTATGTATACCAAACAAATAAAACAGGGCTGATCTCTCGTGGTACGCAAAACAACTTAGATCACTCTTGCAGAATCGAAGAAAAGAGCTTGCCAAATTAAAAAAAGACACAAAATCCCCAATACTACAAATCTCTTACGAAAACTCGAAATTTAGCGCGGTCTAAAATATGAGATGCTCATAATAGTTCCCACAACGAAACCCTGTCTCGTAATCTATATTCTATATATATATATATATATATATATATATATATATATATATATATATAAAAGGCTTGTGTGTGTACGTGCTGACAGACTTTTCTCCATGACCATACACTGTCACCCACTCGTGGTTGTGGTTGTAGATAGCCCTTGGTCTAATGATGTTAGTAAGGGAGTTTGGTCACGGTGCGTGGCAGTGGGTGAGTGTGACGAGCAAAAATTCGCAAAATATGCAATAAATACTCTTAGGAAAAGCTATATACTTTGTGACTTTACGGTACGAGTTTATTCTTTCAATCGTCAGACAATGCAGTGATTTCAGACTTTAATAACGACGAGGAATATCAAATACGCAATTTTTAAATAAATCACATGTTTCCGTCATCCACACATTACCGACTATGAGCAGAGACAGAAAACAAAGATAAAAATCCAATAGACTCAAAGATAAAAATACTCGTGGAACATTGATCACTGTCGTGGAAGCGTGGTGGAAACACAGACATACATTAATGAATGTCTCTTAGGCCATAGATATTGATATGCCTGTACCAGTAAGCTCACTGGTCTGTGCTAATCAGTGATCTCTGATACATATAGCCGCGATACTCTCTCCTGTGAAAGGTGTTATCGTTTGACAGCTGGGTCAAGAAAAACTATGCGACGTAGTCCTACTCATATCCCGGCGGCCTTCAGTGATAATGTTGGTAACAGATGTTGAATAACGAGAATCATGTGACACCGTCATAAGTCAATCGCGTGACACGCAAATATTTTGTCGTGAAATCAAGCATACAGCAGGAACAGCAGAATTTATCTACACTCTATGTGGTTCGGTTATCTTTGCAACGATTTTATATCGTGTTATTGGTGTTGCCAACATAAAAACACGAGGCCACCAGGATAGAAAGTAAAATTTTACCGAATCAGATACATCCGTTGTTGTCACATCTCATTATGACCAGCACTTTCACGCGAAACCCTTTTGTATAGAGTCTCATGATTCACACAGTCTTACAATTCATTCCAAATTCCTATTCAAGAAGATATTTGTGAAAACCGTTACAAATCAATATTAGCACTTACTGAATTTCGTTTTCAGAAATGTAATTTGCCAGCCGCTTTCGGCGCTGCTGTAGCAATGTGTAACAAAATTGAGAATAACGACGCATAATATCGAATATATAATTTTTTAACTTCTCGGCGTGATTTCCTCAATCACACTTTACCGACGATCATCAGAGAAAAAGATGAAAATGCAGATAGGCTAACAAATGAATAATAGAGCGCTACACTACAGTCACAGTCATACTTCTATTAGTCCAACAAGGATTCTGTTTTTACTGACTGAGGTCCGAAACCCTAAAAAGCTATGATAATAACAGGCCCTCCTTCAACAGCCGTTGCGAAGCACGGGCATATAAGCTAGTCTATATATAAAAGACTTGTGTGTGTACGTGCTGACAGACGTTTCTCCATGACCACATACTGCCACCTACTCGTGGTTGTGGTGGTAGATAGCCCTTGGTCTAATGATGTTAGTAAGGGAGTTTGGTCGCGGTGCGTGGCAGTGGGTTATTGTGACGAGCAACAATTAGCAAAATATGCAATAAATACTCTTAGGAAAAGCTATATACTCTGTGACTTACGAACTTCACGGAACGAGTCAAAATCTGTTTATTCTTTCAATCGTCAGACAATGCGGTCCTTTCAGACTTTAATAACGACGAGGAATATGAAATACGCGATTTTTTAAAAAATAGATCAAATGTTTCCGTCAACCACACATTACCGACTATGAACAGAGACACAAAACAAAGATAAAAATCCAGATAGACTCAAAGATAAAAATACTCGTGGAACATTGATCACTGACTTGGAAGCGTGGTGGAAACACAGACATACATAAATGAATGTCTCTTAGGCCATAGATATTGATATGCCTGTGCCAGTAAGCTCACTGGTGTGTGCTAATCAGTGATCTCTGATACATATAGCCGCGGCAGTCTCTGTTGTGAAAGGTGTTATCGTTTTTACAGCTGGGTCAAGAAAAACTATGCGACGTAGCCCTACTCATATTCCGGCGGCCTTCTGTGATAATGTTGGCAACAGATGTTGAATAACGAGAATCATGTGACATCGTCATAAGTCAATCGCGTGACACGCAAATATTTTGTCGTGAAATCAAGCATACAGCAGGGACAGCGGTATTTATCTATACTCTATGTGGTTCGGTCATCTTTGCAACGATTTTATATCGTGTTATTGATGTTGCCAACATAGAAACACGAGACCGCCAGGATAGAAAGTAAAATTTTACCGAATCGGATACATCCATTGTTGTCACATCTCATTATGACCAGCAATTTCACGCGAAACTCTTTGTATAGTTTCATGATTCACACAGTATTACAATTCATTCCAAATTCCTATTCAAGAAGATATTTGTGAAAACTGTTACATATCATTATTCGCAATTATCCAATATCGTTTTCAGAAATGTAATTTGCCAGCCGCTTTCGGCGCTGCTGTTGCAATGTGTAACAAAATTGACAATAACGACGCATAATATCAAATATATAATTTTTTAACTTCTCGGCGCGTTTTCCTCAATCACACTTTACCGACGATCAACAGAGACAAAGATGAAAATGCAGATAGGCTAACAAATGAATATTTAGAATAATACTCAAGCTGTCTCTCTTGCTATGTATTCTAACCCAAGCAACGCTGGGTTTTTCAGCTAGTTTAGTAGAAAATCCAAATAAAATCTGGTCATATGTAAAGTACCAGTTTCTTGCAACTATTATTGTTTATGACTTTATATCTCCCGAACCATGTGTCGTATGTAGTTCGTACTCCTACAGCAATTGGTATCTCACGTAAGGCATATGTGTACCAAATTTGGCTGAAATGGGTCCAGTGGTTTAGCAAAAAATGAGCAGCATTGTCGCTTAATGCAGCAGTTTTCCGCGCATCTCATTGTTTATGACGTCATATCTCGTGAGCTATGTGTTGTCCGTAATTCTTACACTTACGGCGACCGATGTCATAGACTGAAGCTTACGTGTACAAAATTTGAAAAATATTGGAACAAAACTGTAGATTTGTATGCAATATGTACACACAAACATACGGACACACTGCTTTATATATAAAGACTAGCTGAAAACCCGACGTTGTCCGGGTATTTATTTATTCCTGCAATTTTTCAGGTATATGTTCATTTGTACAAGGGCTGCATGTCTGTTAAATCTCTTGAGAATACAATTGGTAGTAAAGAAGTAATAGATTAAAACTTGAAGCGTGATGGAGCGGTTTTCCATGGACGTTACTGTTTATGTGCTCATAAACTGATAACTGAGTGCGCCTCGGTTGCACAGTGGTAGAGAGCCAGGCTACAAATCCAAAAAGGTCGTGTGTTCGATCCCCGCCTGGTCCTAGGATTTTTATTTGTCACTTTCCACTTCTTTCACCTCTGTCAGTATTACTCATGTGAAAAATACCGAGTAGCTACGTGGTTCGGAACCAACGTTAAGCTGTAGGTCCCCCTATAACTGGCTGGGTAAGTCAGTTCGAAGGTCGGAGGAAGGCAACGGCATACTACCTCCAAACAGGACAGTAAAGTACTGTGGTGTTCAAAACAATCTTCGAATTGTTGACTGCTTTACCTTTTTACCTTTATCTCATGAACTACGTGTCGTACTGTGATACAATGTAGAAGGTAAATTAAACTATATTTGTGTACACAGTCTGTAAAATTTCCTGCGGCTGCAATTTGTAGTGTACAAATTATAAATTGTAACGTCATATCGAATGCCGTAGTTTTACCCATAAACAGCGGAAAAGTAGTATGCTAAAAACTTTTTTCCTTTCATCATTTTGCTATGGTTGTCAGCGAGGAAAGTTCAATAAAGGTTATAAATTATGTTTTCAGATGGTTGCAGATCGCTAAGTACTGTCATTGGCATATAACGTATTTTTAAAGTCTCGTCGTATTATGTGTCAGTTTTTTGCGGTTCCTATTGTTTATGACAACATATCTTCTGAACCATGTGTCGTATGTGATACTTAACCATGCAGCAATTGGTAACCTACGGTAAGGAATGAGTGCACCGAATTTGGTTGAAATCGGTCCAGTGATTTAGGAGAAAATGAGCAGCATTGTCGCTAAATGCAGCAATGTTTCGTGCATCTCATTGTTTATGACGACAGAACTTGTGAACTATGTATCGTACTCGATTCTTACACCTACGGCGATCGTCCTCATGGATTGAAGCTTATGTGTACAAAATTTCATAAAGATTGGAACAAAGCTGTAGATTTGTAGGCAAGACGTACACACAAACCCACAAACATTCGGACACTCTATATATTATATTGGCGATAACAAACAGTATCAACATATAGACTAAAACAATATTAATTACTTTAAAAGGTGCATAGTGTTTTTACTTATTACTATGGATCATATGGCTCGTTCTTATAAACCATTTTCGAAACTACTGCGATGTTAAAATACACGAACTTATGTGAGTCTACGTCATAGCTATGTTGTAGTTTACTGGTAAAATGTCGTATCTCAAAACTGGACCCTTCTTTTTCGCCTGTTGGTGGCAATCGTTTTTTAATGAGTTAGTAAGGTGGTTTTTGCCATAAGTCGTAACTGAAAACCTTTTTAAACATGTACGTTCTTTCGTATTAACTTGTTAAAAGAACTAATTTTTAGTTTAATTATGAAGACAGCCAATTTGAAAAAATAGAGCGAATTGTTGGAACGATTGAATTTGACAGCAATACCATTTTCAGTGATCCTCTCTTATTCATAAATCCTTTATTGCATCCCAGTTTATCAGGGTAGTGTACTTTTATAACTTGTGCATTGAAAAAATATTTATACGAATTTTGAAAAATTTCCCTTACTAAAAGTATAGACCTGGTATTATATGCTGATAAAATTTATCACATCACATTCGAAAACGTAGTTATCGCGAAGTTATGAAAGTGCATCTAGCATCCAATAAAACTGAGTAGTTCAATGCGAAAAAAGTGCTTTGGGTACACACTCAGGGGGCAGGTTAGTTATTCCATGTTGAAAGGAATTTAGTCCGTTTAGGATATGGTGGAGACATGGCTTAGCCACAGCCTAAGGGATGTTTCCAGAATGAATCTTTCACTCTGCAGCGGAGTGTGCGCTGATATGTCATGTCTCCACCATATCCTTTCTTCCAGGAGTGCTAGTCTTGCACGTTTCGCAGGAGAACTTCTGTGAAGTTTGGAAAGTAGGAGGCGAGGTACTGGCGGAAGTAAAGTTGTGAGGCGGCATCGTGAGTCGTGTCGGGATAGCTCAGTCGGTAGAGCGCTTGCCCGCGAAAGGCAAAGGTCCCAGGTTCGAGTCCCGGTTCCGGCGCACAATTTTAATCTGCCAAGAAGTTTCATTTCAGCTCACACTTCGCTGCAGAGTGAAAGTTTCATTCTGGAAACATCCCTTGGGCTGTGGCTTAGCCATGTCTCCACTATATCCTTTCTTCCAGGAGTGCTAGTCTTGCACGTTTCGCAGGAGAACTGTGAAGTTTGGAAAGTAGGAGGCGAAGTAAGTACTAGCGGAAGTAAAATCATGAGGCGGCATCGTGAGTCGTGTCGGGTTAGCTCAGTCGGTAGAGCACTTGCCCGCGTAAGACAAAGGTCCCAGGTTCTAGTCCCGGTTCCGGCACGCAATTTTAATCTGCCAGGACGTTTCATCCTTATGAGATTTAAAAGAAAATTAAAAATTCGTTAAAATGCATTTACACGATAAATTAGTCAAATATAAATGCCGCGTATTCAACTAAGTACCTAGGAATTACCATTACGAATAATTTTAATCGGAGAGAACATAAAGATAACATTGCGGGTACGCGAACTAAAGACTACGTTTTATTCTCAGAACACTTAAAAGATACAACAGTTCTATTAAAGAACCTGCATGCAGTACATTTGTGCGTCATATTTTGTAGTATTGCAACGAATCACGGGATCCCCACCAGTTGGGACTGATGGAGGGCATAGAAAAGGTTCAGAATAGGGCAGCTCGTTTCGTATTATCACGATACAGGGGAGAGATCGTCGCAGCAATGATGCACGAGTTAGGGTAAAATCTATTCGCGAAATTTATTTCAACAGCTGTCTCCTTCGAATGCGAACATATTTTGTTAGCACTCACCTACATAGGAAGAGATGATCATAATAATAAGATAAATCAGATTTAAAACAGAAAAATATTATCTGTTGCCTTTTCCCTCGTGGTATCAGAGAATTGAAAGGCGGAGAAATATTATGAAAGCAGTTCGATAAACCCTCTGCCAGGCACTTAAATGTGATTTACAGAGTACACATGTAGCTGTATGAAGATCGATGTACCCATATTTCCCCACAATATTGTCGTTTGCTTGTTTGTAACGTCTGAGATGCTAGAATACCAGTTCGGTTTTACAAAGACTATTCTGCGGCATTGGCCCCCTACTTAGCTTGCATTTATAGTGAATCTTTAATTCAGCGCAAAGTTCCTAGTGATTGGAAAAAAGCGCAGGTGACTCCCGTGTATAAGAAAGGAAAGAGAACTGACCCATACAATTACAGGCCAATATCGTTGACATCGGTTTCATGTAGAATTTTGGAGCATATTCTCAGTTCGAAATAGTAAATTTCCTTGAAACGGAAAAGCTTCTTTCCATGAATCAGCACGGGTTTAGGAAACATCGTTCATGTGAAACTCAGCTTGCCCTTTTCTCACATGACATCTTGCGAGCCATGGACGAAGGGCAACAGGCGGATTGTGTTTTTCTCGACTTCAAAAAGGCGTTCGACACGGTACCACACTGCAGACTGCTAACGAAGATACGAGCTTATGGAATAGGTTCACAGATTTGTGACTGGCTGGAAGACTTCCTAAGTAATAGAACGCAGTACGTTGTTCTCGACGGCGAGTGTTCATCAGAGACGAGTGTATCGTCAGGCGTGCCCCAGGGGAGTGTGATAGGACCGCTATTATTTTCTATCTATATAAATGATCTGATGGACAGAGTAAGTTGTAATTTGCGACTGTTTGCTGATGATGCTGTGGTGTATGGGAGGGTGTCGTCTGTAACTGACTGTAATAGCATACAGGTTGACTTAGACAAAATTTCTAGTTGGTGCGAAGAATGGCAGCTAGCTCTCAATGTAGAAAAATGTAAGGTGATGCGCATGAGTAGGAAAAACAATCCCATAATGTTCGAATACAGCATCAGTAGTGAGCTTCTTGATGCGGTCGCGTCGTTCAAATATCTAGGCGTAACATTGCAGAGCGATATGAAATGGAACGAGCATGTAAGGACAGTTGTGAGTAAGGCAGACAGCCGACTTCGGTTTATTGGGAGAATTTTGGGAAGATGTACTTCAACTGTAAAGGAGACCGCGTATAAAACGCTTATACGACCACGTCTTGAGTATTGCTCAAGTATTTGGGACCCGCAGCAGATCGGTTTGAAGGAAGACATAGAGGCGGTTCAGAGGCGAGCAGCTAGATTTGTTACCGGTAGGTTCGACCAATGCGCGAGTGTCACGGAAATGCTCCGGCAACTCAATTGGGGATCGCTGGAAGAAAGACGACGTACTTTTCGTGAATTTCTGTTAAGTAAATTTAGAGGGCCGGAATTTGAAGCTGAGTGTAGTACGATCTTGCTGCCGCCTACTTACATTTCGCGTAAAGATCACAAAGACAAGATAAGAGAAATTAGGGCTCGTACGGAGGCATATAGGCATTCTTTTTTTCCTCGTTCAATTTGGGAGTGGAATAGGAAAGGAAATGCCTAGTAGAGGTACAGTGTACCCTCCGCCACGCACCTTACGGTGAATTGCGGAGTATGTATGTAGATGTAGATGTAGACATTTGCATAAATATAACTAACAAGACGACGTCAGTTTAGTTTTATGTAGCACTAGAACAATATATGCACGGAGGAGCATATTGCCGTAGTATTCCGTAGTATGTTGTTCAATCTGTACATTGAGCAGGCAGTGAAGGAATGGAAGGAGAAGTTTGGAGAGGGCATTAAAGTGCAGGGGGAAGAAATAAAAACATTGCGGTTTGCGATGACATAGTAATTCTGTCAGAGACCGCAAAGGATCTGGAATGGAATGGAATGGACAGTGTCTTGAAAGGAAGATATGAGATGAACATTAACAAGAGTAAAGCGAAGGTAATGGAAAATCAGGCGATACTGAAGGAATTAAATTAGGTAATGAGACAATAAAAGTAGTAGATGAATTTTGTTATTTGGGTAGCAAGATAACGTCTGATGGCCGAAGTAAAGAAGATATAAAATGCAGAATGGCTATGGGAAGAAAAGCGTTTCTAAAGAAGGGAAACTTGTTAACATCCAATATTAATTTAAATGTTGGGAAGTCCTTTCTGAAAGCATTTGTCTGGAGTGTAGCATTGTATGGGAGTGAAACGTGGACGATAAGGAGTTCAGATAAAAAGATGACAAAAGCTTTTGAAATGTGGTGCTATAGACGAATGATGAAAATTAGATGGATGGATCACGTAGGTAATGAGGAGGTGCTTAACCGAATCGGGGCGAAAAGGAGTTTTTGGCATATCCTGACTAAGAGAAGGGATAGATTGGTTGGAAACATTCTGAGACATCAAGGAATTGTCAACTTAGCATTAGAAGGAAGCGTGTGGGGTAAAAATCGTAGAGGGAGACCGAGGGACGAATATAGTAAGCAGATTCAAAAGGATGTAGGTTGCCGAACGTATTCTCAGATGAAGGACAGGGTAGCATGGAGAGTTGCAGCAAAGCAGTCTGCGGACTGAAGACAACAACAACAACAACAACAACATTCCGACGGCACGCGTGATGCAGTAGTTAACATCGCAGATCGCTGTGTTTGCGGTCCCCAGTTAAAATCCCGCCACGGGCAGAAAAAATTTAATTCTTTGTATTTACTATTTGTAGAATGTTCTACATGTTCCATGCTTGATGTGCTTGTAGGTTCCAGAATATTCTTTATAGGTATAAATAGTGGAGCACTCCAAGCAGGAGTCAGTTTGTAATGAGTGTACGCTTGTGTCAGCAATAAACGTGTGATAAGAGTAAAGTGTTGTGCTCTGTCATCAACCAGCCTTCGAATTCCGGACCACCTGTAGTTTCAACGTAACAATATGATAGTGTGTGCCTTTTAGTACCGCATAAGAAGAAAAATACAGGTTGGAAGCGTCACTGTGTTGTAGGCAGAAACTAAGAATCGTGATAGGTGGGGTAATTGTATTTGGCAGAGGTACTTACTGACTCAAAATTAGTTGTGTGAATATATGGTCGTAAATTGCACGTGAGATACTGTAATTACTAAAGTTTTAGATCTTTTTTTAAAAGAAGGAACGAGCTATCAACATACATCTTGGGAACAGTTCTATCTAGAACTAGGAACCTCGAATTTATCAAGGTGTCTCATGCGGAACACTGATAGAGTTACCTGAATTTGATGCGATGTATGTAGATGTGGTCCAGCCAGGCCTCACAGAGTATCCTCATGACCATAGCCCCAACGTGCTGCTGCACGGTCACGGGCAGGGGAGTCGTCGCCTTTAGTACTGGCTTCAACACGTTATCTGGAATGATGGTAAAATAATTAACATCAGGAATGCACTCTGAATATAGTAGCTCTCAGTAAAATTACTCTGCAGGTGCCACCACTTCTCTGAAGGGGAGAAAGGAAATATAATATCAAAGTAACAGTGACGACCTAAGGCAGTCATTACGTCTACTTACATACTGTGCAGGTACCGCACAGTGCGTGGCGGAGAGTACCTGGAATGACTGCTAGTCACGTATACATGCTCTGAACAACCACTAATTTCCTATGTATAAGCTACATTTGTTATTGGGTGCGATCATAGTTTTGCAGTAATAACAACATTTTTCAGCCAAAATCGCGTGTTGTACGTTTGTTTTATTTCCATATAACAGAAAATATAATAAAAAACAATAATCATAAATTAAAATAATATAAAACTGGAGCAGGAAGAGATCTTGAATGAAAAATATCATCATCATCATCAATGGAGAATGATTATACCTTTCAGTGTTCAGTCTGGAGCATAGTACCTCTAATTAAACTCCTCCATGATCCTCTATTCAATGCTAAAATTGATGTCTTGTCTGATGTTATGCCTTTTACTTCAAAATCATTCTTCACCGAATCTAGCCGGCCGTGGTGGCCGAGGAGACTGAGGCGCTTCAGTCACGGTCTGCACGGCCACTACGGTCGGGGGTTCGAATCCCCCCTCGGGCATGGATATTTGTGCCGTCCTTAGGATAAGCTAGTTGATAAGTGGTTTGTAAGTTTAGGGACTGATAACCCCGTAGTTAAGTCCCATAAGCTTAACAAACATTTGAACATTCACCGAATCTAAGTACTTTCTTCTTGGTCTACCTCGACTCCTCTTACCCTCCACTGCCGAGCTCATGAGTCTCTTTGGTAACCTTGCTTCTTCCATGCGTGTGACATGACCCCACCATCTCAGTCTGTTCGCTCGAACTGTTTCATCTATGGTGTTCATTCCCAGTTTTTCTTGATTTCCTCATTATGGACCCTCCTGCTATTGTTCCCATCTGTTAGTACCTGCAATCATTCTTGCTACTTTCATATCTGCAACCTCTACCTTATGAATAAGGTAACCTGTATCCACCCAACTTTCACTCCCATACAACAAAGTTGGTCGAAAGATAGAGCAGTGCACTGCTAACTTAGTCTTGGTACTTACTTCCTTCTTGCAGAAGACAGTAGACCTTAGTTGAGCACTCACTGCATTGGCTTTGCTACACCTCGATTCTAGTTCTTTCACTATGTTGCCATCCTATGAGAAAATACATCCCAGGTACTTGAAATTGTCTACCTGTTCCAATTGTGTTCCTTCTATTTGGCACTCAATATGTTTAAATCTCTTTCCCACAGACATTACTTTCGTTTTGGAAATGCTGATCTTATATCATAATCCTTACACCTCTGATCGAGCTCTGAAATATTAGTTTGCAACCTTTCAATCGAATCTGCCAATACAACTAAGTCATACGCATATGCGAGACTGCTTATTTTGTTTTCACCTATTTTAATCCCGCCCTGCCAGTCTACTGTTTTCAACATATGATCCATGAATAGTATGAACAACAGTGGCGACAGGTTACAGCCTTGTCTTACCCCTGAAACTACCCTGAACAATGAGCTTAATTTGCCGTCTAACTGCTGCCTGGCAGTTTACGTAAAGCCCTTTAATTGCCTATACCATAATCTTGTAGAACTGACAATAGCTTCCTTCAAGGAACACGGTCATAAGCCTTTCCTAGATCTATGAAACATAGATACAATTCCCTGTTCCACTCATAGCACTTTTCCATTATCTGCCGTAAGCTGAAGATCTGGTCCTGACAGCCTCTGAGAGGCCTAAACCCACACTGATTTTCATCTAACTTGCCCTCAATTAATACTCGCACTCTCCTTTCAACAATGCCTGAGAATATTTTACCGCCGGCCGCGGTGGCCGAGGAGACTGAGGCACTCCAGTCACGGTCTGCACGGCCACTACGGTCGGGGGTTCGAATCCCCCCTCGGGCATGGATATTTGTGCCGTCCTTAGTCTTAAGTAGTTCATAAGTAGTTTGTAAGCTTAGGGACTGATGACCCCGTAGTTGAGTCCCATAAGTTCTACAAACATTTGAAATTTTTTGAATATTTTACCTACAACGCTAAATATCAGTCCCACTAATTTCTTTTATCTTGTGTTCACTCTGGCACGTCATTACATCGCCCATTAAAATACACGACTTAAAACAGTTAGCAGATCTGGTGAGATATCATACACAATATATGTAATTTTATTGCCATTTGTGATTGATACAGTACGAAATTTTGTTGTCTAGGCTCTTTACTTGAGGTCTACCTTAACACGTTAACTGCCAAAACTTGTTTAGTTACTTTTTGCATCATTCTTTTACATCAATATTATAGCTTGGGTGACAAATGAAAGAAAAAGTTGTTTCAATGAATTTCATTATACTAGATCAAAAATTACAGACCATCAAATTTTTGAGACATTTTCTTCAATATCTCCTTCATCTGATATTTTGTCTGTATTGAAAGGAATAAAGACTAGTTTTAAGACATTAACTTCATATTTACCCACTTCCTCCTTATGCAGTTCCACTAGAATTTCTTCGAATGTAAGTCCATGCGGTGTGTTTTCATCCTCTTGGAATTGTAAAATATGGACGAGGGAAAAATCTCGTACAATATAAACAAATCAGATCTCAAGTATGCGTACAGTAACATTTGTATATACGGCGTATATACCCTAATAAGGCACTTCAACAAAGTACCGATAATGTAACATGCTATTTCCCCATTATTGGGACAAATGAAATAAATTGATATTGCATTTACTTCAGGATATCTGAAAAGTACTGAATTTTACATGGATGCCGTATAATCATACACGCACCCAAACCACTAATTCATTGTTGTATAGCAAACAAACAGTGTATCTAAGAGAAAGTACAGAAAACAGGCAAATTAAGTCCTTTCCTAAACCTAACTAATTACAGAAAAACTATTTATTGCCAAGTATTATACAAGTAAATTCATTCTTCAGGTACCACAATCAAAGCTAAAAGTTACATTGCTCATGTAGAATGAAATAAAATATTTGCGTCTCAAAAATGGGACAATGGCCAGTAATGGGTTAATACTGAAAAAATCATTTTCATTGTCCTCTAATATGGTATGTGATTACCTCGGACGGCCCATATTGTTGCACATCTGAGTGGCATCGACAGTATGAGGTTATCAATCAGCTCTTGACGGATATTTGGCCATTCCTCCATGAGTGCAATATCCAACTCTCCAACCGTTGTGGGAAGTGCTGGTCTGGCTGCAGTGAATCTGCCAAGTGCATCCCAGACAGGCTCAATCGGGTTAAGTCCAATGAACAAGCTGGGCACTCCATTCGTTCAATTCCCTCAGCTTGAAGAATGTCGTCCACCAGTGCAGCTCGGTGGGGACGAGCGTTATCGTCCAACAGAAGGAACCCAACTTCTATGGCACCAGTGTAGGGCACAATAGAAGGTCGAAGGATCTCTTGTCTATATCTCTGGGCAGTCAAAGCGCCATTACGAACGACATAGAGGTGCGTACGTCCACCAAGACTGACCTCTGCCGATACCATTCGTCCACCACCATGATATGGTGATGTTTTCTGCACATGAACAGGATTGTTCCGAGTTCCTCGTTCTCTCCAGATGAGGGAATGACGATTTGCCAGGCTGGACATAAAATCTTCTCATCTGCGAACAGAACTCGGCGCCATTCATTACGACTGAAATCCTGATGTTCCTCCTGCCAGTTTCTGCTGGCTATACGGTGTCGTTATTTTAATGGGACACACACCATTGGTCTCCGTGTGCAGAGGCTACATTCCGTAGGGCAATTTTGGACTGTTTGTGTTGATATTGCGCATCCTGTAGCCACCTGGTGGATGAGTTGAAGCAGAGTTGCGTTCAGCTTTCTACTTCGACGGTCTGTTAACCGGAGATAACGGTCACCTCTTACTGATGTTACCCGTGAACGACCTTGGCCTTGCCTTTTTTAACGGATCCTGTTGTCTGAAATCGTGTTCAGGTTCTGGAAATTGCTCTCTGGGTGGCTCCTACAACTGCAGCCATCTTCTTCTGTGTCTTTGCAGCTGCCAACCTTCCTAAGCTCTCCATGCCATAGCTTCTGGTAAGTCACGTTGTTGTTGCATTGCACTACCTGCTCACTACACCATACGAACCCAACTGCTTCTGTAATTCGTTTGGTAAACACGAGTCAGCACCGACCCACTGCGGCCACTATCTCCGTTGCTGTAATGTTGTTGTCTCAACTCCGTAGAACCGACAGAAACACGTCGAACAATTTTAGTTCATTCTGCGGATGACAATAATTCGTAACATAGATATCTCAACTGATCCCGTAGTTGTTTGACCCGTGTAGTAATAACAAGAATATTTTTCATCCTTGATCGCGTGTTGTACTTTTATTTTAATAAAAAATAAATAAAGAAAATACTTATAAATTAAAGTAATACGAGGGCCGTCCACAAAGTGAGTTCCGTTTCTATTTCTATCCGCGGCAGCGCTACGATCGCAGTTCCGAGCATGCGCGGCAGTCACTCTCACTCAATAAGAAGAAATGTACGCCATTTTCACATCGCTGCTGCCGACGAGTGCTTTGTAGTGCTTCTTTATAATATCAGCCGTGTGAAATCAGATCTGTGATTCGTTTTCTAAATCCAAAGGAAGTTAAATCAAAGGACATTCATCGGCAAATCTACGAGGTTTACGGACAAAATGCTGTGAGTGATTCAATGGTTAGAAGATGGATCAGACTGTTCAATGAAGAATGTCATCAAGTGCACGATGAAGAACGAAGTGGACGCCCGTCTGCGGTTACTGATGAACTGGTTCAGCACAATTGAAGAGAAGATTAAGCGCTACCGTAAGTTTACACTTACTTCCTTGCTATGGAAGTTCCGCAAATCTGTCCTTGGTGGTCAACACTTCGACGATGATGACGAGCTGAAAGAATATGTTACTACATGGTTGAATAGACAGGCGGCATACAAAAACTTGTGCCATGCTATGAAAAGTGCCCTACAAAATTCCGGAAGTGATGTAGAATAGCAGTTTAACAGTTGCAGATTTTTGTACAATAAATATTTTTTCTGTATCTATACACGTTTGTTTTATATAACGAAACGGAACTTACTTTATAAACATAACTACTACAAAATATAATAAAAAATACAGCAAGCCATCTTAAATAAAAAATATAATTCTACTAATTTCTTTTCTCTTGTCTTGCAGCCATCGCATGAAATGTTTTTGCCACTATACCACGTCCTAACATTTTTCCATGTTTATATACAGTGTCTGTTTCAAACATGAATGTCGCACTGATCGATACTGCCTGGGGTCACGCATAGATGGTGCGTGCCCATTTGAGCATGTGACTAAATCGTTGCGTCATCGGTAAAGGCCTGCGTGCAGGAGCTGTCGTTGAGATTCGGGTCGATGTCGCAGTGGACAACGGGTAGTCGGTCTTGTAAGGGACTTGGGAAGACACAATAGGATAGTTTACAATGTCCGCATCAACGATGTACGAGTAACATATGCAATGTCTTTCACACATTTATGTATGCCTGAAAGAAACGGACACAATAGCGACTACAGTTGACAAAAAATACGAGGCCACCCAGAAAAGTAAGTTTCCCTATTTCTAACAACCACAGACAACATAGCTGCATGAAAAAAAATATTGACAACAAGTACATCGATGTTTGAGCTATTTTTCGACATACTCACCGAAAGAACTGATAAGGAGAGCATGTGGGTATCGGATTTCAGAATTTCTTCATATTTATATGAGAAGTTCAGAACTTAAACAACCACCAGCCAAAGCCATTCGACGTAACTATAAAAAATTCTCGAGAAAATCGACTTTGAGGTTTTGCAAAGCACACGTAAGTACCAATAATGACACCAGTTGCAGCATATGTCGGTGTAGCTCAAGTGGTAACTGGGCGCCGTGGCTCAGCGCGTCCGCTCACAGGGCTGAACGCCTTCTGTAATAAAAAAGCTGAGCTGAGAACACGTCGAACAACGGCGAAGAAAGACGATGAGCGAGCGCAAGGAACAGAAACAAACACACACACACACACACACACACACACACACACACACACACACACACAGAGTGGTAGTGTGTTGCTCTCACAACCATACAGTCGGTGATTCGAATGCCACTGTGACAGATTTTTTCCCGAATTCAGTTGTATAAAACATTTTAGGATCTCTAATTCCACGTGTTGTGTCAGTTTTTGTTTATGTGTATGCAGACGAGCTGGAAACTTTGTCGTCCATGAATATATTAGCTACTTGCAAATCCTTTCATAGGTATGGAGATGACTTTCCAATAAAAGTGTCATAGCTCTTCACAAACAACTACTGTCGTCAACTAATACTGAAGCTACTACTGTAAAAAATGTAATTTTTTAAATTGAAACTATCATTATTATCAACATCTATAAAATATAAAAAAATTACGAATAAACAAAAATACGTGCACTTTTTCCAAAAATTACCATTAGATATTAAAATTGTGTAAGTATTCGAACATAACGAAAAAAAATATCACCACAGGATTCGAACCAGCGACCCCAGGTTGCAAAACCAGAGCGCTACCACTCTTCCCCCGCCCCCCCCCCCCCCCTCTTTAGTGGTAGTTCTGTTCCTTGCGGTAGCTGATCGTGTTTTTTCGTTGATGTTTCACGTGTTCTTGTCTCAGCTTTTATATTACAGACGGCGTTCGGCTCTCTGACTGGGCGCGCTGAGCTACGGCGTCCGGCACCATCTGAGCTACACCCGCAGATGCTACAACACTTTTAATTATTTGTAGTTAAATGTTTTTCTTGATGACGACATTTAACTGAAATAATTATGTACATTGAGCAGGAAGTGAAGGAGTGGAAGGAGAAATTTGGAGAGGGCATTAAAGTGCAGGGAGAAGAAATAAAAACATTGCGGTTTGCTGATAACATAGTAATTCTGTCAGAGACCACAAAAGATCTCGAAGAGCAATTGAATGGAATGGACAGTGTCCTGAAAAGAAGATATAAGATGAACATTAACAAGAGTAAAACGAAGGTAATTTAATGCAATATCAGAAAATCAGGCGATGCTGAAGGAATTAGATTAGGTAATGAGACAATAAAAGTGGTGGATGAATTTTCTTATTTGGGTAGCAAGATTACTTCTGATGGCCGAAGTAAAGAAGATATAAAATGCAGAATGGCTATGGGAAGAAAAGCGTTTCTAGAGAAGCGAAACTATGTTAATTTAAATGTTAGGAAGTCCTTTGTGAAAGCATTTGTGTGGAGTGTAGCATTGTATGGGAGCGAAACATGGACGATAAGGAGTTCAGATAAAAAGATGATACAAGCTTTTGAAATGAGACGCTACAGACGAATGATGAAAATTAGACGGAATGAGGAAGTGCTTGACCGAATCGGGAAAAAAAGGAGTTTCTGGCATATCCTGACCAAGAGAAGGACAGATTGATTGGTCACATTCTGAGACATCAAGGAATTGTCACCTTAGCATTAGAAGTTAGCGTGTGGGGTAAAAATTGTAGAGGGAGACCGAGGGACGAATGCAGCAAGCAGATTCTAAAGGATGTAGGTTGCCAAACGTATTCTCAGATGAATAGACTTTCACAGGACAGGGTAGCGTGGAGAGCTGCATAAAACTAGTCTACGGACTGAAGACCACACAACAACACAGTTAAATGTACTTGCAATAAAAAATGTTCAAATTTTTGTTAAGCTTAAGGGACTTAACTACGGGGTCATCAGTCCCTAAACTTACAAACTACTTATGAACTACCTACAACTAAGGACGGCACAAATATCCATGCCCGAGGGGGGATTCGAACCCCCGGCCGTAATGGCCGTGCAGAACGTGACTGAAGCGCCTCAGTCCCCTCGGCCACCGCGCCCGGCTACTTGCAATACTTCAGAGTCGATTTTCACGAGAATTTTTGAGAGTTGCGACGAATGGCTTGGCTGACTGTTATTTGAGTTCTGAGCTTCACGTACCATAAATATCAGAAAATTCTTAAATCCGATTCTCATGTGCTCTCCTTGTGAGGCACGTGTCACAGCGTGGGACCAACTTTCTTGTGTCGACAAGAATGCCGCCTGTGTACAGAAACAACGTGTGACAGTCATCTTCAACCCATCGTCGTTGTCAAAACTCTGGCCGGAGGAAAGGAATTTGGTGGGGTGCAACAAAAGATGGAAATCGACGGGAGCACGATCAGGACTCTAACTGGATGATAAGCACGTCCCAGAGGAACTTCTGCGAAACAGTTACTGTTCCGCCGAGGCGTATGGGGACGACCATTGTGGCGCAGCAGCAGAAAACCTACAGGACGCCTTCCACGCCAATTATTCCGAGCAGCACGTGGCAGTTAACGGAGTGTTTCACATTAACGGCCGAGTGCACCAACCTCGGTCACAAGTTAATCGCGGTCAAGTCGGCATTTAACCGTGCTCAAGTTTCTGGTGCACCGACACCGATCAAAGTTAAACGAGGGAGTTGATCGCGGTTAAATTTGATCGCGGCTGACGCCCGGTTTTGTCGAGATGACCAGGGTTATACGAGTGTGCAGTATCAATATGGCGGCGCGTTTTGATGTTTTAGACGGAATTGACAAAGATTTATTTTACCTCGATCATTTAAATTGGGATCAAAACCGGAACGTAGTGACTGTGGAAAGGGGGACTCTTTTGAAGATTACAGTGACAAAAAGTTCGAAGAAAGATTTTGTTTGTCCAAAGAAAGTATGGTGGTTGTTAAACCAAATCAGTGATAGGTTAGAATTTCCTACCGATAGAAATAACCCTATTTCTCCTATGAACAGACTATTGATTACGTTAAGAGCATATGCAACTGGTGCATTTTACATACTTATTGGTGACAACAGTAACATATATCGCGACGACACATTGCCAGGAAGAGCAGTTCACCGCGACATAATTAATGAATATTTCCACTAAGGTAACTATCAAATTCAGAAAAAGTTTTGAATCAAAAATTACGATATGTTCCGTAACTATAATCGTAAAGCTTTTGTGTTATTAAAACATGTTATCTGTATATTTCTGTTACCTGGTGAACATGGGGTACATGGGAAAATACGCTGTGAACAACAATGACATTTGTGTTGATTTGTTCGAAACAATAAAACATAATTTATGTAATTATATAAATCTGTATTAGGGTGTTTTTTTAATAATCATTTCTCTTTGCAATATGACTGGATTCGGTAAAATTTTACGACGCTTCTCGTTGGGCTCCAGTACTTATGTTGGCAAATGATGAACAATGAAGTGTAGAATTGCGTTAGTAGTTTTTGCAACCTACAGAGTAAATGTTATAGCTGCTTTTTCACTCGCAGCAAAATAAATACTGTACCTGCTCTATGGTTGAAAGGTTCTTGTATGTACCCTAGTCCGTTCAGAAGAAAATAATTATCGTTTTAATTGAAGTTGTCACGAAAAAATATTTATTGGTCATCTTAGTAGCCGTTATTACCATTGGTGCCAACAAAACCACTGCAGCCCGGCAATTTTACCATATTTACAATCTTGTACATACAAATCACGTGGTATTGTCGTCATTCAGCAAAGATAGTCGAGAATACACATGTAGGTAAGCTCAACTAACACCTTTGTATCACTTGAGTGCCTTCCATTGCGCTATATGGACTTGATCACGATCAAATGTACGACTGGCTGACGACGGTTAGCTGACCGGTGATTAACGTTGGTGCACCGCAGAGACGTTTTAACCGCGGTTAACTTTTCACCGTGTTCTCGGAACCCTTGATTATCGTGCTTTTTGACCGTGGTTTGTACACTCGGCCATAAGAGCTGAAGACGACTGTCAGACGCTGCTTTCATTCACAGGCGGCAGACTTTTACGACTCAGGAATACAAAAGTTGATTCTACAATATGGTAAGTGTTTCAAACCTTTATGTCGAAAAACGGCTCAAGCACTGCTGTACCTTTTGCCAGTAAACCCCGTTTTACCCGAGCGACATTCTTGTCTCGGTTGACTACTCGAACAGAGAGTGTTGACTGCAGCGACGCTGGTGGTTCCGTGTTTCACTTGTTTTGCGTGATCGTTTGAGTTTATACGATAACTTCGAAATTTGTGTGTTTGCTGTCTGCTATGCGGACTTTGCGCTGAGTTTGTCGTAATACTTCCTGTGCTGATTTGCATTTTAATCACAACAATTTATCGAACACACCGAAATGGATGAAAACATTGTCATTTTGACTGCAGCAACGGTAGAACGCAAAAAGGAAAGAGCACAGAGGCAAGAAGTGAAGCGTTGGGATCCGATGGTAAACATCTGCTACAGAACTCTTTTCGTACTGGCGATTTTTTTTTTTTTTTTTAACTCCGCGCCGTAAGGTAACCACAGATAATGTTTGCAGAGCTTATGGGACTCAACTACGGGGTCATCAGACCCTAAACTTACAAACTACTTATAAACTAGCTAATACTAAGGACGGCACAAATATCCATGCCCGGGGGGGGGATTAGAAACTCCGACCGTAGTGACCGTGCAGACCGTGACTGGCGCGCCGCAGACCGCTTGGCCACCGCGGCCGGCGGTAACCGCAGAGTACCAAATTTAGTTTTACTGTCTTCAGCGGTAAGTTTCGGGCAAACTGCTTGTACTTTGTTTACCACTATTTTGAGCATTTCTTTCTGTGCTTGTATAAAATATATCATGTTTCCGTTGAGTATCAGCAGTCACCTAAGACACGACGATCACAAATAATACCAGACGCGGTTAAAATTACCTTATTGTGATATAAACGATGTTTTGTATGTACGAGGGCTCTCTCCTCTGCATAAGCTGAAATTAGAGTCTTAACGCTATCTTTCGTCCACGCTATTTATGTATATAAAAATCCATAATAAATATGCTTTGTATTATTTCGATGGAAAACTTGATGTAAAAATACCAGTGATGGCTCAATAGATTTTTATTTCGTACTATACTACTTAGCACGTGCCTTGGTTGTTTACAAAACAGTACCTCTCGTGCTGCGTGGAGCAGCCGCGCGGTCTAAGGCGTCTCGTTGCGGAGCGCGCGGTTGCTTGCCGTGGAGGTTCGAGTCCTCCCTGGGGCATGGGTGTGTGTGTTGTCCTTAGGTTAGTTTACCTAGGTTTAAGTAGTTTGTAAGCTACGGACTGATGACCACGCAGGTTGGTCCGATAGATTTACAAACATTTGAGGCGCTCGAGTCACGGTCTGCACGGCCACTACGGTCGGGGGTTCGAATCCTTCCTCGGGCATGGATATTTGTGCCGTCCTTAGTTCATAAGTAGTTTGTAAGTTTAGGGACTGATGACCCCGTAGTTAAGTCCCATAAGCTTAACAAACATTTGAACATTTAGTACCTCTCGTCTTCTGCTGGGCAATGCAGCCGATGCTTCTGCGCATTCGCAATGTTCACCTCACTCGAAAATTCAGAACTCCGCACTCGGCACAATCGGAAGAGTATTGACGTCATAGTCGCACTCGGGCCGTGATTGGCTTCTGATTAATACGACGGCAGAAAACCGTCCACGCTTCGAGCAGTCGATTTTCGCAAGAAAGTGGATCATGTAAAGGGGGTTTGAAGGTTTTCATTTAACTATCTTGTCTCTATTTTTTTTTCCTTAAGTAGGGCAATCTGGATGCGCCTCTTAGAAAGAATTTAATCGCAGTTGCGAATCTGGTTTTACTACAGTTGCACTATTTGTTTGTAATACATGAAAATGTTTGGCAGAGCGGGATTCCGATCCTGATTGCTGATGCCTTCACTACTAGGCTATTCGTGTATGCTCCCCAAACTTTCATATGACATGTATATGTATCTACTATCCACGAGTATTTGAACAGTACATCCTGACATATCGGCACAGGGAGAGAAGTGTTTTACAGCGGTTGCTGGGCTTTGCGTTTGGCTTGTAACGCGTCTTTCAGTGTACATATTAAGAATGGATCAAATCCAATATTCCTCAGACATGCATACTATACAACAGCTTAGGTAGAATGGCAGATAAATGTCTCAGATTAGATTACATGTACGTTTCGTTCTAACTGAACCATAGTGGGGAGATCCTCTTGGATGCCACATTAATCTCATCTTCACCTAAAATGAAGGGAGGTATGCAAAGAAATTAGGTTGTGACGTGTGGCGAACAGTAGGAAGGAAGGAAGCTTAGGGTTTTAACGTCCCGTCGACAGCGTGGTCATTAGGGACGGAGCTTACGCTAGGATTTTCGGGGAAGGACGGGGAAGGAAATCGGCCGTGCCCTTAGAAAGGAACCATCCCGGCATTTGCCTGGAGCGGTTTAGGTGAAATCATGGAAAACCTAAATCTAGATGGCCGGAGGTGGGTTTGAACCACCAACCTCCGTAATGCGTGGCGAACAGTAAACAGCATTTCTATAATTAGACATTTCGCCTGGAGGAGCGCAACTGGAATAATTTTTAAAATATTTCCATCATAAATTGAAGCAAAAGCCATAGTTGCTATTTTTCTTACCAAAAAATGACTAGTTTCGACACTCTAGGTTGTCATTTTCAAAAGCTGCATTTTTTTACATTGAAAAAAAAAAAAAATTAAATACCACAGGCAATTTTTTTTTCATCTTGCTCCCTAAAAGGTTTTCGCACACTCCGCTAATTGAACACAACTATATTTTTCAAGATTCCGAATTGTTCAGAAGTATCAGTGCTTTCTCTGAAAAGTGCGTTTGTTGTATTTTGTGAACATGCCATGAAATACATACCAACGAATTGCAAACATAGACTTCTTTATCATATGTACAGAAACTGGGGAGATACTGTTACAATGAGTGTTGTAAATGACGTAATGATAGTAGCAACTTTGTATGTAGATTAAGTACTAGAGTTCTGTGGAATTCAGTATTCATTTATTTCATTTGTTATTTTAGCTGTAAAACAAAACGTAGATATGGTTTGACACAAAATATTTATTTTAGTACAGGACAAAGTCATATCTGTACTACAGAAAACATAATACACTTCTCGCCATTAAAATTGCTGCACCACGAAAATGACGTGCTACAGACGCGAAATTTAACCGACAGGTAGAAGATGCTGTGATATGCAACTGATTAGCTTTTCAGAGAATTCACACAAGGTTGGCGCCGGTGGCGACACCTACAACGTGCTGACATGAGGATAGTTTCTAACCGATTTCTCATACACAAACAGTAGTTGACCGGCGTTGCCTGGTGAAATGTTGTGATGTCTCGTGTAAGGAGGAGAAATGCGTACCATCACGTTTCCGACTTTGATAAAGGTCGGATTGTAGCCTATCGCGATTGCGGTTTATCGTATTGCGACATTTCTGCTCGCGTTGGTCGCGATCCAATGACTGTTAGCAGAATATGGAATCGGTCGGTTCAGGAGGGCAATACGGAACGCCGTCCTGGATCCCAACGGCCTCGTATCACTAGCATTCGAGATGACAGGCATCTTATCCGCATGGCTGTAACGGATCGTGCAGCCACGTCTCGATCCCTAAGTCTACAGATGGGGACGTTTGCAAGACAACAACCATCTGCCCAAACAGTTCGACGACGTTTGCAGCAACATGGGCTATCAGCTCGGAGACCATGGACGCGGTTACCCTAGACGCTGCATCACAGACAGGAGCGCTTGCGATGGTGTACGCAACGATGAACCTGGGTACACGAATGGCAAAATGTCATGTTTTCGGATGAATCCAGGTTCTGTTTACAGCATCATTATGGTCGCATTCAAGTTTAGTGACTTCGCGGTGAACGCACATTGGAAGCGTGTATTCGTAATCGCCATAGAGGCGTATCATCCGGCGTGATGGTATGGGGTGCCATTGGTTATACGTCTCGGTCACCTCTTGTACGCATCGACGGCACTTTGAACACTTGGCTTCTCATTTCAGATGTGTTACGACCTGTGGCTCTACCCTCCATTCGATCCCTGCGATGCCCTACATTTCAGCAGGATAATGCACGACCGCATGTTGCAGGTCCTGTACGGGCCTTTCTGGATACGGAAAATGTTCGACTGCTGCCCTGGCCAGCACATTCTCCAAATCTCTCACTAAATGAAAACATCTGGTCTATGGTGGCCGAACAACTGGCTCGTCACAATATGCCAGTCACTACTCTTGATGAACTGTGGTATCGTGGTGAAGCTGCATGGGCATCTGTACCTGTAGACGCCATCCAAGCTCTGTTTGACTCAAGGCCCAGGTGTATCAAGGCCGTTATTACGGCCAGAGGTAGTTGTTCTGGGTACTGATTTCTCAGCATTTATGCACTCAAACTGCGTGAAAATTTAAATGTCTGTTCTAATATATTGGTCCAATGAATACCCGTTTATCATCTGCATTTCTTCTTGGTGTAGAAATTTTAATAGCCAATCTTTGTTAAAAGCGTCCATAGCAACCACGCCAAAGACAAACATTTTAGAAGTCGCATTGATTCTAATTTATGACATTCAACATATTCCATTGATGGTGAATTATTGCTTGGAAAAACACAGGTGATTTGTTGCAGTGTGTACACTTCCAAATCAAATGTTTGTATAGCTTATGGGACTTAACTACGGGGTCATCAGTCCCTAAACTTACAAACTACTTATGAACTAACTAAGGACGGCACAAATATCCATGCCCGAGGGGGGATTCGAACCCTCGACCGTAGTGGCCGTGCAGACCGTGACTGGAGCGCCTCAGTCCCCTCGGGCACCGCGGCCGGCTGTACAATTCCCTTCCGTTTCATTAAGGAACGAAAGTTGCCACTGACATCTACGACTTCATTTATATATGAAGCTACCAGTATCAGCACGTTGTTTAGACAATTCATTATTACAGTATCCTCCCAGTTCAGCTGCATATGCTTCAGAACACCATTGTTCAATTCGTCGTTACAAATTCACGGTATGTTCACGAAACAGAACAATCGCAAAAAAATGTTCAAATGTTTGTAAAGCTTATGGGACTTAACTACGGGGTCATCAGTCCCTAAACTTACAAACTACTTATGAACTACTTACGAACTAGGACGGCACAAATATCCATGCCCGAGGGGGGATTCGAACCCCCGACCATAGTGGCCGTGCAGACCGTGACTGAAGCGCCTCAGTCCCCTCGGCCACCGCGGTCGGCGAACAATCGCACATTTTAGAGGGAGCACTCTTACATATGCACAACTCTAAACACTGCAGAATTAATAAGAGTGCCCGAAACCCTTTTAAAAGCCTAGGTGGGAAAAAAAAAAAGAAAACCTGACAGATTTCGAACTACCGACCATGTGCATCACAACGCTGTCCACTACACAACGGCGAACAATTATAAAACTGTTCCGTAATTCTCGTACTATCCATGGCAGTTGTTAACTGCTAATACGTCATTTTTAGACACTAGATCATAATTTAACGTATAAAGAACGACGTGTTTCTTTAATTCTTCAGTGCGACACTGCTTTGAAATGACAACCCGTTAGTTATAATAATAAATCTATAGAATATAGAAAGCAAGATGGCGAATGACAGAGAGAGTTTTGGCCGTGGAATCTTACGTGAAATTTCCGAACGCCTAGTTCACGAAGAATCAAGTAACGGTGTCAAATCGCCGTTATGTTTGCAAATTGTTTGTAAAGGTGCAAGTTATAAATATATGTAAAAAATAGGCCTAAACATAAGAGAGCAAAGTTATAGAGAATTTTCTCATTTACAAGTTCGTTTATTCAATTTTCGTTTCAGATGTACGGTTTATTTGGAATTAAATTTCCTGCTGTCAAAAAGCGATCATAAACGGCCTTTTTTTTTTTTAAATAGTTTCTTACCTAATTTTTTGATCGAAAAATTTGAAAAAGGGATGTTCGGGTCGCTGGTGGTCATCAATTATGTCTGTAAAATTTGGTGCCGATCGGTTGAATGGTTCGTCCGAAAAAGTTGGAACACGTTACAGACGGACAGACAGACATCATCAAATCGCCGTTATTTTTGCTAAATCTTTGAAACTGTGGAAGGTATGAAAAAAAAAAAAACCACAAGATGTAGAGAAGTTTCTCCTTTATAAATTTGTTGAGTCAGTTATAAATGAACCCTTAAGCCGCCATTTTAAATAAATTTTCGAGCTGTCACAAGGCGATCGCAAAGGCCCACTTTCAGTGTTACTACCGTAACAGAAAGGGGACCAAAATATGAGTAAATCTACAATTATTTGATTCTTGTTGTTTTAGAACCCTTCTTCACTTCATCAGGCAGATAAACGATTGCTTTTACCAAATCCTACGTCACTGTAGGTGACGGTGATAGGCTCGTAACCTGGCATCAAAAGAAGAGGTGGGTCTCAACTCGAACAGGGATTTTCCGCTCTTTGCGACCGGTCGCGCTACCATTACGCTACCCGCACACGGCTCTCGGACCTGCGCAAACTTTTACAAAGAGTATTCTGCGGCATTGGCCCCTCACTTAACGCGAATCTTTAATTCAGCGCAAAGTTCCTAGCGACTGAAAAAAGACGCAGGTAACTGCCATTTATAAGAAAGGTAGAAGAAATGACTCACAAAATTACAGACCCATATCCTTGACATCAATTTCCTGTAGAATTTTTCATACTCTCAGTTCGAATATAGTGAGGCGGAAAAGCTTCTTTCTATGAATCAGCAAGGGTTTAAGGAACATCGGTCATCTGAAGCTCAGCCTGCCCTTTTCTTACATGACAACTTGCGAGCCATGGATGAAGGGCAACAGGCAGATTGTGTTTTTCTAGACTTCAAAAAGGCGTTTGACGTGGTGCCACACTACAGACTGCTAACACATTTGTGACTGGCTGGAAGACTTCCTAAGTAACAGAAAACAGTACGTAGTTCTAGACGGCGAGTGTTCATTAGAGACAAGTGTGTCGTCAGGTTGCCCCAGGGGAGTATGATAGGACCGCTATTATTTTCTGTGGTGTCGCACAAGTAAGAAGTACGCGTCACGTACTTTCGCCGCGCGCCGCCATGCACGCACGGCGCGGCGTTCTTACATCAGCCACGAGCGCCCTCTGCTGCAACTCCGCTCGTGGCCACGACTGCTGCATCGTTCACTTGGGAATCAGATAGGCACCAGTTAAGACTTGGCTATCGGATAGGCACTAGGAATCGTCAGTAGGCAGGCCTCTAGACAATCTATGTGTCAGCATTCTGCAGTCAAGAACTATGTAAAAGTTAAGTATTACCAAGGCTCCACGAAATATATGTCTTGTTCTAATTTAGCCTAATGTTCTAGTTTCTGCTGTTCCACTGGCTGATCACCTCCGTACCTGCACAGGCGTGCATCCTTTATTTCTGTGTCGGTCTCTTTCTACTCGGCCACCGACACCTACGACAACCGGCGGAAACGAGACATAAAAGTGGCGACGAGGCTGGGACACAAAATTTTCTATCTATATAAATGATCTGATGGTCAGAGTAACTTGTAATCTACGGCTGTCTGCTGCTGATGCTGCGGTGTATGGGAGGGTGTCGTCTTTAACTGAATATCATAGCATACAGTGTGACTTATACAAATTTTTTAATTGGTGTGTAGCTCTCAATGTAGAAAAATGTAAAGTGACGCACATGAGAAGGAAAAACAATCCAGTAATGTTCGAATACAGCATTAGTAGTGAGCTTCTTGATACAGTCGCGTCGTTCAAATATCTAGGCGTAACACTGCAGAGCGATATGAAATGGAACGAACATGTAAGGACAGTTATGGATAAGGCGGAAAGCCGACTTCGGTTTATTGGGATAATTTTGGGAAGATGTCCTTCATCTGTAAAGGAGACCGCGAATAAAACGCTTGTACGACTACGTTTTGAGTGTTGCTCAAGTGTTTGGGACCCGCAGTAGATCAGTTTAAAGGAAGTCATGGCAGCAGTTCAGAGGCGAGCAGCTAGGTTCGTTACTGGTAGGTTCGACCAAAGCGCGAGTGTCACGGAAATGCTCCGGGATTTCAAATGGGCATCGCTGGAGGAAATTCTGTTGAGGAAATTTGGAGGGCCGGAATTTGAAGCTGAGTATAGAAACGATCTTCCTGCCACCTACTTACATTTCGCGTAAATGTCAGAAAGAAAAGATAAGAGGCATATAGACATTCTTTTTTCCCTCGTTCTATTTGGGAGTGGATAGGAAAGGAAATGCCTAGTAGTGGTACTGTGTACCCTGCGCTATGCACCAACGGTACATTTCGGAGTATATATGCAGATGTAAAAGACCACACACCGTCTATGAGTGTCCCTACATTCATACTGCAAGTCCCACACTACTTTCTTCTCAAGCCTTTCTGTTGCTGATTCAAATACGATGTACAGTGTCCATGCCACGTGGAGATGACCGTCAGCTCTAAGACGCCTTGCTGTGGAGTGCGTGGTTGCTCCCCGTCGGAGGTTTCAGTCCTTCCTCAGGCTCGGGTGTCTGTGTGTGTGTGTGTGTGTGTGTGTGTGTGTGTGTGTTGTCCTAAGCATCAGTTAGTTTAATTAGTTTGTAAATCTAGGAACTGATGATCACTGCAGTTTGGTCCCACAGCTTTACAAGCATTTGAACACTTCTTTTTTTTTTTTTTTTTTTTTTTTTTTTTTGCAGTGTCCTTGTTTATCAACAGTGCTATGCGAATGTCCTTCAGAACGCATGCATGTCCGAAGGACATTTACTTAGCTCTACCAATAAACATTGTGACAGAATAATAACAAAAAGGATGAAAAATTCTCGTCTGATTATTCAAACTACAAGATACAAAACTTCCTGGCAGATTAAAATTGTGTGCAGGAACCGGGACTCGAACCTGGGACCTTTGTCTTTCGCGGGCAAGCGCTTGCCCACGAAAGGCAAATGTCCCAGGTTCGAGGCCCGGTTCCGGCACACAATTTTAATCTGCCACGAAGTTTCTTATCAGCGCACACTCCGCAACAGAGTGAAAGTTTCATTCTATGAGATACAAAGTTCTAAAATTCAATCTGTCACTTAATAAACTTCAGAGTCAAAATTAGTTGAACTATCAGGTAATGTTCAGTGTTTATTTGAGGGGACTATTTTTTTTTTTTTTTTTTTTTTTTTTTTAATGGGACTTCACTACGGGGACATCAGGCCCTAAACTTACAAACTACATATCAACTAGCTTATCCTAAGGACGGCACAAATATCCATGCCCGAGGGGTGATTCGAAACCCCGACCGTAGTGGCCGTGCAGACCGTGACTGGAGCGCCTCAGTTCCCTCGGCCCCCGCGGGAGGCTCTGAGGAGAGTGACTATGTTAATACTCTGAGTAAGCTGAAAGAGAACGGGTTAAAGTTTGCTGTAATTCTCTCGTAGCTCGATGAGATGTTCCAAAGCCGCCAGTTCTGGTACACTGCGTCGAAGTGACAGTATCGTCGATTCTGAAAACCAATCTCTGATAAACATTAGTAGTACTCGGAATGTCGAGCATTGATTGTGCAATCAAAGTCGATCACTATCATTACTGGTTTACGGCGTAATAATTGCGTGCTTTTTCTCGGATGCTAAATATTGAGAGACATTTAATGTTGACCGTGTACAGGTTCTAGCCTTTCCAGGTTGATACGTCCCTTGTAATACGACATGCACAGACATCCAGATCTGTGAAATGAAGTTATCTTGCTCAGTGAATAAGTTACAAAATTGCTTAAGTTTCATTCGTGCCGTTTATTGCAGATCGCAACGTGATAATAGTTTACAACTAGAAATATCGATTAACATTTCGTAGATACATGAATGCCTGAATCATATACCAATTTCGTCCTTGAATACTACTAAAGAATAGCGAAGTCTCCTTCTTCCATAGATTATTAACACCAAAGAGATTGTAAGATGCCATGGAATACATCTGTGTATTTATAATTTTGCATGTGTAGAATTGCACGTGGAATTAATGAAAGGAAATTTAGTAAATAATTGATATAACTGCAGAGAGATAGGGATATTACAACATGGACACTGCACATCGTACCGTGTCGGAGAGATCCTGATGACACAATTTGTAGCATCCTCATTGTAAACGAGAGATACAGTCACTTACAGATGTGATAATCACAGAAATTGCATGTTTATTAAAAGTTTTATTAGAAAACATTTTATTTGTGATATAACAATGATATATAATCGATCTTATTCGCCAGTTTCTTATTTGACGTTTTTTATTTAGACCATTACTGAAAATAACTTTCGATTTGTAGAAAAATTAAGGACCTTGTACAATGAGTGTGTAAAATGTGCATTTACCTAAATAAATTTCCACATACGGGCTCGCGACCTTTGGTATAGAACGTGACTGGCGCCAGTATTTTGGCTCTGGGAAGCACATGTGAAGATTTGCCAAGCTGATGGTTCGACAGACTGACGCCAATACAGAAATGCATTCATCTGGAACTTGCTGTAACAGATTGAGAATTAAAACAAAATTAATTCACACATTGCTTACAATATTAAGTGCGAGAACGACTTCAGAAGACTACTAAATTATTTTATTTGAGAGGGAAAACATAAAATGTATTCCAAGTCACAGCTGCTTGTTAAATAATTTTATTGTTTCTATGACGTCACATTTAATGCACAACCAGTTTCGACGTACTATGCCGTCATTTTCAAGTGCTCAACATTGCAAAAATTTACCACAATAAGGAAGATTTATAAAAATACAAGGTTTTTACTTTTAGTTAGTTTTATAAATAAATAAATATATTTTTAATATTATTGACTATGCATTAGCATTTGAAAAAGAAGAGGAAGGAAAATACACAATTTATCGTTTTATATCTTTAGTTTTAATAGGAGGCTTTTGTACAACTTGGTCGAAAAACAACTGGTGTCCACAATGATACCTACAGGATCATATTTTATAACGTTATTCTGACAATTTTCATAAATGTAATGTATCCTATTTTATATTTCTGTCTTAACCTCGTATTTTTATAAATCTTCCTTATTGTGGTTGATTTTATCAATGCTGAGCACTTGAGAATGACGGCATACTACGCCGAATGTGGTTGTGGAATAGATGTGAGGTCATAAAAAGAATTTTTTAACTAGCAACTGTGGCTTGGAATACATTTTATGCTTTCCCTATCAAGTAATTTATCCACTTGCACTCCTAACTGACATTATGCCAGATTACAATAAATTATTTTAATAACATGTGACTTCTCAACTATGACATGTTTGCTCGATTTGAATTACGAGATGTATTTTTAAATTAAGTACTATTTTGAAATTCCTCGGCTGCAGCGCAGGGTTTGGCATTGGGCGCATGCGTGATATGTACAGCACTCAGTTGTCAAAATACAGACGCCTTTACAGAAATGTTCAGCGTCTTTTAATTTGTAAACCATTTAAAATGTCTTCTCCCATGTGTTATCCCAACGAGATACTCCCCCGGCACTGTGATTCGTTTTCTTAGTGCTGAAGACGGTTGATATTCAACGCCTGATCAGTGAAGTGCACGAAAAGAACATTATGAGGATGGGATGGTACAGCAGTGGATAAGAGATTTTAAAGATGGCCATACGAATGTGCAGGGGAAGTAATTACTGACGATTTAATGCATAAATTTCATGAAAACGTAAGAGAGAATAGATACATTGTGATTACATTATATGATGTTTGTCCCCAAATGTCAAGAAGTGTGCTTTATCAATTATTACAGAAATTTCAAATCATCGAAAACTACGCTGAGGTGGCAGATTTCTAAGAGGTCGTTATTCGCAAGTTGGTTTGACGATAAGTTTGATCCTTAGTATTGGTGGGAATTATGTAGAAAAGTATATTAAAATACAAGGATTCATCTAAAAATAAAATTGCTAGTTACAGTCCATCTGTTTTATTACAGTACAGTACTTGCTTAAAATATACAACTCGTACGACTGCAGAAATACTGCTTGCTTTCAGATTCCAAACAACAGATCTAGTATCCACTGTTACGTAAGTAACAACCAAGTATTATTTGCTTTTTTGTATATTGTTATGCTAAAACATAATACTGTAAGCAATTAAAACATATTTTAAACTTGAAAAATATTAAAAACATAATATATAAACAGAGAGAGAGAGAGAGAGAGAGAGAGAGAGAGAGAGAGAGAGAGAGAGAGAGAGAGCGAGTAGCTCCAAAAGGAGACAGTAACATAAAATAAATTAATTGCATACATACAATTTATCCTATGAATATGAAAAATTGCGGAGTTACGCTCCCGCCTGCAGTAAGAACTACGTAAAAACCTACCACTTATACTGCTTGGGGTGAAAAATGCGTGACATAGATGCTTCACTCAGGATAGGTGTGTAGTAATTTCAGTCAAATTTTTATCATCTTACATACAAATATAAAAATATAAAACATTATGAAAGAGTTGGGATGGAGGTGTCAACCCATTATTCATTATAGATTTTCACCCTATTTCTCTCTCTCTCTCTCTCTCTCTCTCTCTCTCTCTCTCTCTCTGTGTGTGTGTGTGTGTGTGTGTGTGTGTGTGTGTGTGAAGAGGCTGAGGGGGAACGGAGAGAGTTCAAACACAATGAGAAATTAACATACGAAGTGTCTTCAAAAAGATACCGACGTGCAGAAATGTTCTATAACGACCGATATCAGTATAAAATCCATAAATTTCCGTGGTTGCTAAACTTGGTGACAGTCACGATGACGCGTCACCACTAGAGTTGAGGCAGAGGGAGGGGGAAGGGATGCAGGAGAGTGACATATCTGTATTCAGGGAAGAACATAATTTTTCTTCTGAGAGGAGAGTGTTCAGTTGTCTTCCGGAGGAGGATTCAGTTATAAAGTTCATTCAGGTCGGTATCCAAAATATCTGTATCAAAGCTGTCACGCCGTTTCAGTGCTTAAAAATTGGAACTTAGATTCTGTTGCCAATCGAAATTGATCATTGAAAAAAGAATCATAGTTGTTTCGTTTTGAAATGGCAACACACTTTAGAAGCTTATGATATTTTTTTTTTTTTTTTTTTTTTTTTTTTTTCAAACTGAGTGTGTATGCCAAGCTCTCTCAAAACTGGTTTTCTTCCCCCCCAATGTTTGACTTGGAAGCAATGCGAGACTCCAACCTCTAAAAGTTGGTTGGCTTTTGGATAATCAGTTGCGACTTCATTACTTTCCGTTAGACTTGGTAGCATTTACGTTTAGTGATGAATTACAGGCATTTAAGCCCAGATGTTCATACCATTTACAGTACGCTGCACGTACGCCTGCAGATAAAACGCAATAGAGTTTAAATTTTGCAGAGTGTCAGCTTCTCTATTCGACAATCAGCCCTGCATCATTACTTTTCCGTGAAAAGTGTTTTCAGAAACACACTGCGACTGTGCAGTCTATAGAAATCATTTGACACTGACGGACATAAATATTAAATTGTTCTGCGTCAATGATCGGGGTAATATCTCCATTATTCTACAGCATTTTTAAACCACAGCAAGAAACAAAAGAATTTCAATATCATTCTCCATATTTATTAAGGAAATCTGCCCAAATGTCTTATTCATTTTAGGACCCCAATCTTGTTTTGAGCACTACAGTGCTTTATTGTGACCTTGGACGTGGTATGCTCTTGCTTTTTGCTTTGCTACGACCGTTGAATTGATTTATATTGCACACTATAGTAGGACCTAGAATTTAATGTGATCTCCGAACCACAATGTGGCTCCGCATATTTTACACAAGTATATCATAGCAAGGGCTTAAAGAATGGATAAGTGATGGGAAGAAATCACAGGACCGAACGATGGTTGAATCCCGGACACTTAGCTTCTGTATATTGGATTTAATCATTGTAGAACGACTATTGGCTAAACCTTCCTTTATTTTTATTATTTTTATTTATTTATTTATTTAAGGCCAACAACATAACAAAACCTTCCTCAGAGTGTTGTGTACATTTTTTTGGTGCAGTAAGATGCTACGTGAATTCAACAGCATCCAAAAAAAAAAAAAAAAAAAGATCTTTAATCAACAAATTGGGGAAAAGAATGGAATATGTGACATGCGTAGGAGGCACCGAAATACATGTAAACTGATGATGGAAGAATAAAAAGTCTAGAAAATATAAATATCTAGCTGAAATAATAGTCAATAAAACTAACTTATCAAGGGAAAGGGCTTTCCAAATAATAGAAGTTGTATAACAATTTTTGTCCAAAAATGCAAAATTATGCCGGTTAAATACTATCATTCAACCGGAATGATTTTATGCTTCAGAATACGTTTCATGAAATACTGCCAAACGACTGAGTAAAATAGAAAAGCAAAAATCACAGTAGGTTCTCCGGACTGAATATGATTATCGGAGATGTTAATCAACAATAATAAACGATAGAACGAAAATTAGATACAACAAGGGAGACGATAATTGTATCCTGCAACATCCAGAAAGGCTAGAAAAAGAAAATAATACAAAAAGAATTTTTAACTGCTTTCACAGAAATCTAAAACTATCAATGTGTGATCAAAGACGTTATAGAGGACTTGAGGGAAATAAAAAAAAGGAGGAAGAACTAAGAAAAATAGAAAAATCAAAGCAAAACTTACGCTATATTGGCAAGAAAAGTGAAAACAACATGTAGAAAAAATGAAAAACTACACGAAAGAGGAGGAGGAGAAAAAGACGAGGTACCATGTTTCATGTTGTCGTCAGTAGGTCAAAGCAATTAAATGACAGAATATTTTAAAAATGTGTTCTCTTACCTTGAGTTTGTCTATATTGCTTCTGACTTCTGATACGAGTTTCCCTCTCATTTTTGCGCACACTATGACATGCTCACTGGTCACGCTGCTCAGATCGTTATGATCAGCGAACTGAAAATTAAGGACATTAATTAATATTTGTCTCACTGCGAATCAAGAAACATTACTAATTTTTTATTTCCATTATTAATGCAGTAGTATGTACTGATGCTAATGATGAGGGCCATGCTACAAAACAAGAAAATTTTGCTGAGTAATGGGTTTATACATAGTGTTGTGAAACTGGGAGTGATAATAGTGAGAAACAAAGAAGGCAATTTAGTTTTAAGGAGGCGCAGCATTATAATTCAGCACCACTGTTGTTTTAGTAGTACATAAACAATAAAGAAAAAAAAGAACGAGTACGTGCGTACGCAATAGGATAATGTAAAACTTTGTTGGCCTAGTACATTTCTGATAACGCGCTTTTGTTTCATAGACGCGAAGAAACGGTTTTACGGTAAGTGCAATCCATTCCTGAAATGCTATCATGGAAGGTCAGCAAAACGACCATTCCCAAAAGTCCATTCACTGGACTTTTACCAGATACAGTTTCCTTTGAATGTCTGAGGAGGTAGAAGTCCGTGCGTACCAGATCTAATGAATAGTAGATTGAAAAATTTACATTCCCTTTGACAAAATATGCGATGATATAATGCCCTCATGAAAGTGAATTTTTTAGTCTCGTACTCTAGAAGTTTTCTCACTAATTTCTTCGTTGACTTTGTGTAGAAGATGTAAGAACTAGTTGCGAGTTACTGTTTTGCCCATCGGAAGGTAACTAACTAACTAAATGTTTGCTAAGCTTATGGGACTTAACTACGGGGTCATCAGTTCGTAAACTTACAAACTACTTATCAACTACCTTATACTAAAGACGGCAAAAATATCCATGCCCGAGGGGGGATTCAAACCCTCGACCGTAGTGGCCGTGCAGACCGTGACTGGAGCGCCTCAGTCACCTCGGCCACCGCGGCCGGCTCGGAAGGTAATACATCAGAAGAATCGCATCTTGTACACACAAGAGCCGCGACATTCCTAGATACGAGATGTGTTCAAATGGAAAGGTACGAAACGTCTTAACAACCAATCCGGTTGAAATTTGAATAAGCCGCTTTGTGCGACATATAAGAACGCTAAGCGTGCATTGTCAGCTCCCCATAAAAGGTCAAGGCTGTGCCCTCAACAGGCAAGGTGATGCTCACCGTCTTTATCGACGTCCGAGACCAATAGTCATCGAGCACGGAAAAACCATTAACAGTGACGTGTTCTGTGAGACACTCTGTAAGCTATGCAAGTCCATCAAGCGAAAACTGCCTGGGCTACTCACGAGAGGGAGTGATTTTTCTCCATGATACCGCGTGTGCACATGTCTTCAGGGTCACACAAAGTGTACTGGCCAAGTTCAAGTGGGAGCACATTGAGCATCCGTGCTACAGCCCTGACATCTCACCCTGTGACTTCCATCTGTTTGGTCCGCCTAAAATCATCTCAAAGGGAAGCGCTTCAACTCGGACTATGAAGTGAAGGACAGTGCATGACTGGCTCTTGTCACAGCCACAGGAATTATGGGAACAGGGAATTTTTCGGTACGTTATATAGTGCGATAGTTGTGCTTAGGCCCCTGGAGACTACTTTTGAATGAAGACTTCAATTATACCCACATGTCGTTTAGTACTTTTCCATTTGAACGCCACTCGCAGATAGGCACCCGTTGCCGTCTGGTGCCAGCTTCTGTTACTGGGAGACTGATCGAAGCTGCCACTGAGTTTCCAAACGACATGCAGTAACAGGTGGAACACATACACTGAGGCGACTAGAATCATGGGGTACCTCTTACATCTACCTCTACATACATACTCCACAATCCACCGTGAGATGCATGGCGGAAGGTACACTATACCACTACTAGGCATTTCCTTTCCTATTCCACTCCCAAATAGAATGAGGAAAAAAAAAAGAATTCCTATATATCTCCATCTTGTGTCTTTCTGATCACTACACGAAATGTAAGAAGGTGGCAGCAAGATCACACTACACTCAGCTTCAAATTCCAGCCCTCTAAATTTATTCAATAGAAATTCATGTAAAGAACATTGTCTTTCTTCCAGCGATCCCCAATTGAGTTGCCGGAGCATTTCCGTGACACTCGCACATTGATCGAACCTACCGGTAACAAATCTAGCTGCTCGCCTCTGAACCGCCTCTATGTCTTCCTTTAAACTCATCTGCTGCGAGTCCCAAACACTTGAGCAATACTCAAGACGTGGTCGTACAAGCGTTTTATACGCGGTTTCCTTTACAGGTCAAGTACATCTTCCCAAAATTATCCCAATAAACCGAAGTCGGCTGTCCGCCTTACTCACAACTGTCCTTACATGCTCGTTCCATTTCATAGCGCTCTGCAATGTTACGCCTAGATATTTGAACGACGCGACAGCATCAAGAAGCTCACTACTAATGCTGTATTCGAACATTATGAGATTGTTTTTTTCTACTCATGCGCATCACCTTACATTTTTCTACATTGAGAGCTAGCTGCCATTCTTCGCACCAACTAGAAATTTTGTCTAAGTCATCCTGTATGCTATTACAGTCAGTTACAGACGACACCCTCCCATACACCACAGCATCATCAGCAAACTGCCGCAAATTACAAGTTACTCTGTCCATCAGATCATTTATATAGATAGAAAATAATATCGGACCTATCACACTCCCCTGGGGTAAGCCTGACGATACACTCGTCTCTGATGAACACTCGCCGTCGAGAACAACGTACTGTGTTCTATTACTTAGGAAGTCTTCCAGTCAGTCACAAATCTATGAACCTATTCCATAATCTCGTATATTCGTTAGCAGTCTGCAGTGTGGCACCGCGTTGAACGCCTTTTTGAAGTCGAGAAAAGCACAATCCGCCTGTTGCCCTTCATCCATGGCTCGCAAAATGTCATGTGAGAAAAGGACAAGCTGAGTTTCACATGGACGATGTTTCCTAAACCCGTGCTGATTCATGGAAAGAAGCTTTTCCTTTTCAAGAAAATTTACTATATTCGAACTGAGAATATGCTCTAAAATGTCAACGATATTGTCCTGTAATTGCGTGGGTCAGTTCTCTTTGCTTCCTTATAAACGGGAGTCACCTGCGCTTTTTTCCAATCGTTCGGACCATGTTTTGCCCCGTAACGTTCAGCAGCTGGACGTGGCACGGACCAAACAAGTTGCTGGAAGACCCTTGAAGGAATATTGAGCCATGTTGTCTCTACAACCGTCTATAAATGACAACGTGCTGCCGAAGCAGGGTTTTGTGCGCGAACTGACCTCTCCATATGGCCCAGGATTATTCGATATGATTAATTTGGAACGATCAGTTTGGCTTAGTCATTCGCAAGAATCGTTCTGTTACGAACAATTCCGACCTAGCGACGTGGTGCATTGTTATCCATAAAAAATCGTACAGTTGTTTTGGAATATGAAATCCGTGAAAAGCTGGAAATGGTCTCCAAGTTGCCCAGAGTTACCATCGATTCAGTTGGACTATGGATCCCGGTCCATTCCATTGAAAAAATAAAAAATAAATAAATAAATATATAAAATAAAAAAAAAGAATTTAAAAAAATCCAAAACTATTATGGTGTCATCACCAGCTTGCACAGTATCTATAGATAGATCAACACACGCCTTCAGCCGCAAACGTTGTAAATCTTTTATTTATTTAGTAGTTTCGGTGACTCATTGTTACCATCTTCAGACCCTGCATTAGACAACAGTAATGACAGATATAACAATGTATTTATATAAAACAGCAGATAAAATTACATACACAATATACATGGTAATTATAGTGAATTGACACTAATTTCAGTTTATATTTATGGGTATAATAAAATTGGGTACTGATAGAATGGTAACTATAATCAAGTACATATCGAATATCATATAATATTAAGAAATAATGTGGGAGGCTAAATTTTATCTGTTATAGTTCATCAGTTAATTAGATATTATTAAGAAGAAACAGAGTGAGTATTAATATCATTAGGGCACAGGCGCGTCATGTACGTAGAACAATCAAATTGGATGTATGTATTACACCGAAACGAACTTCCGCTATGTAGAGATCGTAACTGACGTCATTCGTAATATAACGTACTGGAAAATTCTTCTTGTTTGTAAATTTTCAACGGTTTATATTACTTGTCGAGGTTAACCGTGCCACAATTGGTGATACGTCATATTTTCACTTTTCTGTGAAACCTTTCCGCAAATTTTAGTCTATAACTTCTGTAACTGCACTAAATGGTATGATTACATCGGTTTCTTCATTAGAGTTTGCACCTCTTTTACGTTTACGACGCACTTGATTACCTGTAGTCTACGTTTCAATTTGTCGGCGAGATACTGCTGGTACTGGTATTTTATGGAGAGAATAACTTGTAAATCAGAATGCTACCTACTTTGAAAATATTTCTCTTGGAATCAGATTTACAATCTGCAACTGCGAACCACTGTTTAATTTCACAGTGTATTTGGCGTAAACGTTTCACAAAAAATCACAGGTATTTCTTAGGTCATTATCTACATCTACAAGTACATACATACTTCGAAATCCACCCAAAGGTGCGTGACAGAGGGCACTCGGTACCACTATTAGTTACTTCCTTTCCTGTTTCACTCCCATATAGAACAAGGGGGAAACGAATGCTTGTATACATCCATACGAGCCCTAATCTTTCTCATCTTATCTATGTGGTCTTTACTCGAAATGTAGGTTCGCAGCAGTAGAATCGTCCCGCAGTCCGCCTCAAATTGCGGCCCTCTAAATTTCTTCAATAGTGTTTCTCGAAAAGAATGTCGCCTTTCTTCCAGCGACTCCCATTTGAGTTCCCGAAGCATTTCAGTAACACTCGCGCATTGATCGAATCTACCTCTGAACTGCTTCTCTATCTTCCTTTAAACCGATTTTGTGGGGATCCCAAAGACTTGAAAAATACGTAAGACGGAAGACGGGGTCATACAAGCGTTTTACATGCGGTCTCCTTCACAGACGAATCACTTCTTCCCAAAATTCTCCCAGTCTGTGAAGTCGACCATTTGCCTTCCCCACGACTGTCCTTATACGCTCGTTCCATTTAATATGCCTGTGTAGCGTTACGTCTAAACATTTAATTGACGCGACTCTGTCAAGCACCACAGTACTAATACTGTATGCGAACACTGCGGGATTATTTGTTCTACTTATCTGTATAACCTTACATTTTCCTATATTTAGTTCTAGTTGCCATTCCTCACACCGCTTAGAAATGTGGTCCAAGTCATCCTGCATCCTACTGCAATGACGACATCCTATTGTATATCACAGCACCATCAGCAAATAGCCGTAGATTGCAACTGACTCTGTCCATCAGATCGTTAATATAAAATAATAGCGGTCGTATAATTATTCAATGGAGTGCCTCTTACGATATCCTAGCCTCTGATGAACACTTGCCATCAAGGACAACGTAGTGGGTTCTACTACTTAAGTAATTTTCAAGCTACTCACATATTTGGGTACCTGTTCCATAAACTCCTCCTTTCGTTAGCAGTCTGTAGTGCGGTACCCTGTCAAACGCCTTCCGATAACTGAGAAATATTCATCCTCTCTGTTACCCTTGTGAGATTACCGCCCAATATAAATACTGGTAATTAATAGCATTTGATAATTAAACAGTATGAAGTTCACTGCAAACATTGACCATGCCAATGCACTAAATGTTACACAATTTTAATCTTAATAATTATGGTAGCAATGTATGTACGCAGTTGGGTGACAACATTTATAGTTAGGCCATAGGTAGAAATTCTCCACGTTGAGATTTGCTGTGTGCTTGTAGCTGACGGGAGGCCAGCGAGCAGCTTGTTCCAGCTTATGATTTTCCAGGTTCGCTTCTGGTGAGGGGAGAGAGGGACAATGGCGAGTGCCAGGTGCAGTGCAGTGCAGAGCGTGAAATAAAATATTCTAATACTACTGGCATTTGAAGTAATAGGATGCAGCCATGAACCTTTAAGGCCCTCATTACAAAATAGCCTGTTAACAAATAAACAATACATTAGCTGATATATTCACATCTGGCGTAATATGTTTAATTGACAATGAAAAGTAATAAATTACCAATGAATACAAGACAGTTACACAACTAGCATGTGCAATGTTTGTTTATAAAAGTAATATATTAACTATTTCTCGTTTTATTTTCAATTAATCTTGTGTATTTTATCTTGAAATATTCAGTTAAATCACTTATCTGTGATATAAGAAATTGCACGATTGTAATAAATAGTGCAAAGGATGTTTATAACAATATAAAAACATAAAAGAAATTTGTTTAATGTATAGTGTAATTATTTTGATTTTAGGTAAAGTTTTAGAAATGTATTGGCTGAGCGCTGTACGTTGGAAGTCGGTTAGAACAGCTCACATGGGGAAGTTGATGACGTAGGGAAAAAACCCGGCGGTTGAGCTTTTGGCACGCGTGCGCGCGAGGGCAGGAAGTGACGAGGAGGGAGCAAGTGGTGGAGCTGGCCGGGCGGCGTCGCTCTGCAGCAGTCGGCATGTGGATCTCCAGGTGGAGGTTATAGATTTGTGTGTGGCAATCGCCACGTGTGGTTGCTCGTCGTAGACTGCACCAAGTTGAATCGAGTGCTACTGTGTGTTTGTGAATATTTAGCTGGTGTAACAAGGCGTGCATCACATTGAATTAAAGTGACTGTGATTTGTTAATGTAAATCGTGTCGTCGCATAGGCATGAACATAAACGGTGTTTGAGACAGCCACATGGTGTGAAAACAATTTGCGACAAATATTCATTTTGTCTGGGGGCTCACGAGCTATAACTTTATTTGATAAATGTGTTGACATACAGACGTATCAGCCACAGGGTTCTAATATTGTGAAATAAACAACAAAAAGTGAACTTTTACGTGTTTTCAAAAATAGTAGTTAGTACACCCTTTTCTCTCATGAACTTGACTTTATTATGAATTTTTTTTGTTAATCATATGCAGGGATGGAAAGCTGCGAATGTGTGATATCATCCCCTAGAAAACGAGTCAAACAGTAGCAATCACAATTCCAGTGTTTTTGCTTGTTTAGGAATTTGGTTCGCAGTTGGTGGTTGTGAGTTTTAAACATTAATCTTTCCCTATTTAAACTCTCACCCCGACCTTCACTCTCGCACCCTTCACCTACAGCTCGAAAGGTGTCAAGAAAGAAAACGGCAAGCGGAGTTTGGTATGATCGATGCTTCCTAAAGCCGTGCATCTTAGGACATAATTTTTTCTTGTCAGCAATTGACTTGTTCGACTATCGTTAATTTACACTGCCCGAAAAAATTAGTACACCTGAAAAAACGACGTCGATTTTCATCCGATGACGCCATATGTCGCATGGCTGATAGTAGAAGTAACGATAGTGGTCTCAACGACGACCGGCAACAGCGCAGTTACGAGTACATAGCTGCCAGAGGTACATCTGTATGTATACTTAAAGAGGGAATGGGGGCAGCTATAAGGTTCAGTGACATATCAAAGTGTGAAGCAAACAGGCGACAAGCGACGGAAACGCAGTCGAGCTTACTACACTAGGGTGACCAGAAGTCCCGTATTTTACGAGAGTGTTTCTTATTTATCCTAAGTGTCTCGCTGTCTCGACAAAATAAATAAGGGACGTGTATTGTACCGCTTTTACTAACCATCCAATAATTTTGAAATAACGTGTTATTAAGTAATGTAGAGTGTAGCCAAATGGAGAACAAATGGGGACACGATCAAACAATAAAGGAAAAAAGGGTTTATATAAAAGTGAATAAGACCTGATTTCATAATTTCTTTCACATGAGATGTATAACTTCTCTAGCTATAAAAATCGAGTCATTAATTAGTTGATTGCTCGAAGATGGTTTGAAGAAAGAGTTTGATTTCTTGGACATTTGAAGTTGAATTCACAAGTCAACTGATTATCTCGCGAAATGGACACCTATTTCATGGTCAGAAATAATATGACTGGGTTGAGCTCATGAGCTCAAATATGCTCTTCTGCGGAAGTTTGTGGAGTACAGTCTTGATTCTTTACCGGAGTTTGGTGAAAACATTTTGAAAGAAATTTGTGAAAATCAGTTTATTTGAGGAAGTTGACCATGTTAAAAACAGCTACATGTGGAGAGAAAATTTACTAATTGAGAACTGCAAAGCGAGTTGGTTTAAACTGGTCTCTCATTTTGAACTTACTTCCAAATCTACATCTACATAGATACTCTGCAAATCACATTCAAGTGCCTGGCAGAGGGTTTATTAACCACTTTCATTACTTTTCTTTACCGTTCTATTCTCTAATAGCGCGCGGGAAGAAAGAACACCTAAATCGTTCCGTTTTCGATCTGATTTCTCTTATTTTATCGGGATGATCATGTCTCCCTATGTAGGTGGGTGCTAGCAAAATATTTTCACAAAATGAAGATAACTAATAAAAAATTTGTACCTCATTACTTCGTTTGTGGTAGCTCTGCCTAGCAGTAACGCTACTGCCGGCCGCGGTGGTCGAGGGGACTGAGGCGCTCCAGTCATGGTCTGCACGGCCACTACGGTCGGGGGTTCGAATCCCCCCTCAGGCACGAATATTTGTGCTATCCTTAGTATTAGCTAGTTCATAAGTAGTTTGTAAGTTTAGGGACTGATGACCCCGTAGTTAAATCCCATAAGCTATACAAACATTTGAACATTTGAGTAACGCTGCTGCGTACTCCACCAAAAATTCGTCATGGGCCACGAAAACAACAAGATATTTAGTGTCCAAAGGAAATCATTATAACAAGAACTCATTTTCAGAATACGCCATGAGTTGATTATTATGAAAATCTATGTTAAAATAACGAACGCCTAAATGACATTGGCTACATTTTTGTGAACAATATAATTAGAGTGAAATAAGTAATTTTTTTAAAATAATAATAACCGTCTATCCTATTTCTTTATAAGTGACAACCATTTCTTTAATTAGTAATGCAATTCATTTGGCATTTTCTAGTTTGAGTATGTTCAGCTAATTATCAAACTGACTTAGTGTGTCCTAGTTACTGACATTGCCGTATGAGTAGTTTGTCCCGTTCCAAAAACCCCTAATTCCTAAGCTTGATCCGTCGGTTTTATGTTCTTTCAGCAATTAAATATTTTTGGTGATGTGGTAACTATTATATACTCAAAAGTCGCACTTTCTGCCCACAAGATACAGCACTAAAAATAAGAGATTTCGAGAGAAGCAAATGTAAACACGGAAGCTCCAAATACGAAACCTTAACTTTGAAGTGGGAGTGACAGAAACAATGGCTTAATTTTTTACTATACTGTGTCTACGTTAATGCGTGTGTTTATGTGTGGGTTAATGAATGACACCAAGGCTATCATACTGTATAGTTTTAAGGGATGACATTCATGTTAATGAAGCCACAGGAAAAGGTTACGCAATCTTCGGAAAAAAATTGTAAACCTGAGGGATCACACGTATGAGGGCATGGGTGTCTAGACTTAAAAACTACTTAAACGAACAATGCGATGCACGAGATAAGACTCAAAACTCATACGCGAACAGCAGCACAATTCGTAACGTGGCGCAATGTTCAGTACCGATATGTGTCCCGTATTTTGATTTTGGAAATCTGGATACCCTATATTACACCCAGCTGAGTGAGTTTCAAAGGAATCAAATTGTGCCCTTCCGTGTGGCGAGATGGTCCTTTCGGAGATTTGGCACACTACTTGCACGCGCTGCGGCTGTTGTGCAACGTTGGTGGTTGCAATGATCATCTGAACATTTTTCTAACTGTAAACAAGATTCCGAACGTCCACGCACCAAAGGCGTCCGCCAAGATCGTCGTATTGTAAGGGCAGCAGTGGCAGATGGTACAGCTGCCACAGCACAGATAAGAGGCTTTGTGAGCCCAGAATTGTCAACACGAACTGTTGTCAACCGGTTACTAGCAGTGAGAGTACAGGCGCACACACACCTCTGCCCTGTCTTCCACTCACGCCACAGTATCGACATGCACGGGTCGACTAGTGCCGTCAGAGGATCACTTGGAAGATGGTATTGTTCATCTTCAGCGACGAATAAAAAATATACCTGCACGAAGTGATGGTGGTTTGTGCCTACAGCTTGGAGGGAGCGCTTATCAGCTCTCGTTACATGTAGAATGTTGTAAGATTCATTATTTTGTCATTGTTGCAACAGGAAGGAGATGTTTCGTTCCAACAGGATAATGCTCGACAACGCACTGCGCGTGAAACTCAGCTTGCTCTGTGAGACGTGTAGCAACTTCCCTGGCCAGCTCGTTTTCCAGACTTGTCTCCAGTCAAGCACGTAGGGGACATAACAGGACGTCAACTGAAAGGTGTGTGACTCGTCAACCCACAATTACTATCCAACGAAGTGAACAGAATCAGAGCCTAGATCACCATCTCAGGAGGCTACACCACACAGCACACCTGGTACTACAGTACAGCTTGAGTTATTTATCTGTGAATATTATTTTTTATGTGCTGCATAGGCACAGTTTGAACAATAAATCTTGAGTTAATTGGAAACCGCTAGGAGGGTGTACGAATTTTTATTTCCAGCAGTTTATCGAAAGCTTCCTCTGATGCAATTCTCCAGTGGCATTACATGCCTAACGTCCATTTCAGTTAGATGTCATACTTGTATCCCATTACGTTTCATCTAATGATCTGTATTGATACTCTAAGGTCGGCCGATCGGTGACTTTTAAATATCATGATTAATTTGTCTTAAGGTTGATCAAAATATCCACGGGTGTACTGCCGGTCTGTAATGTTCAACGGGCACAATATTTCGGCGATCATACATGTAGCCATCATCAGGCGAACTGACGGACTGAGCTCCTGGAAACGCGCCGGCACGGAGATCCGCACGCTACGGCGGCTCGAGGGGAACTGGGTTCTAGACCGGTAGTGGGTGCTTTAAATAGCATCGGCCCACGGACCGTCCCCTCCGCAGTCCGCGCCCCGCGCCGCGGTCGCGCAGTGCAACCGATTGCGACGGCGTCTGAGATGACGTCGATATGAGGGCTCTGTCCGCCGTGGTCGTCACTTCGTAACATTTGCTAGATTTATTCTTAATTAACCCATCGCTGGTTCCCGAGCTTTGCTAAGATTATAGCCACAGTCACGGTTTATGGGGTCTAGTGAAGAAACTCAAAGAAGCTCAAGAATCATGTCTTAAGGTTGGTTCTTCAGATTTATTACTTGCTATGGAACATTTCAGCACATCGTCTTCATTGTCTAATCGTCAACAGCCTGCAACATACGCTCCAAAACAATCAAAACTACCCATTACAAAGCAATTATCCGAAAAGAACGAAAATCGGTAGATGTGATGTACGTGCATAAGCAAACAAATAATTACCATTTCAGAAAAATCGGATGATTTATTCAAGAGAAAGAGTTTAACATGTTGAGCAAGTCAGTATGTTGGTCCACCTCTTGTCCTTATTCAAGCAGTTACTCGGCTTAACATTGATTTTAACCTACTCATGGCCTGCCTCCTTATATAAGGACGTATACATTTCTGCTCTGTAACTGACCAATTTTGACTGAAATTCTGAACTAAAGATGCGAATTTATTGCTTAGGACTTCCGTAAAAGTTGCAGACTCGGTCACAAGCGGGCAGAACTGATTATGTCCAGGAATTTCAAGCTGACTGAAGAACAATGCTACAGGCGCCAACGTATATTTCGCGTAAAGACCACAAAGATAAGATCAGAAAGATGGCTCGTACTGATGCATACAAGCATTCGTCTTTCCTTTGCTTCATTTGGAAGTGGAACAGGGAAGCAAGAAAGTAGTAATGGTAGTGGGTACCCTCCGCCAAGCACCTTTGAGTGGGTTGCGGAATATTTATTTAGATGTAAATGTAGATGGAACCTTGTGGGACCACTAATGCAAGAAATTAAATATATGGATATCTTGTACGTCTGATGGTGGGAGAATTGCAACCGATCATTATTATAGTATGTGAGTGATTCTGATAAAAAATTTATAAATTCGCAGTTAAGGAAAAGGCCGTAAGATGCAACCTTGAGGGACAACACATGTATGAAATAATAGTGATGGATATCTAGTACGTCTGATGGCTGATCGTTGTTATTATATGTGAATGATGCTGGTGAGAATTTATTAATTCGCAGAAGCAAAAGTTCAGGCCCTAAGATGCAATCTTGAGGGACAACACATGTAAGAAATAATAGTGATGGATATCTGGTACGTCTGATGGCTGGAAAACAACAAATGATCGTTGTTATTATATGTGACTGATGCTGATAAGAATTTATTAATTCGCAGAAGGAAAAGTTCAGGCCCTAAGATGCAACCTTGAGGGACAACACATGTAAGAAATAATAGTGATGGATATCTGGTACGTCTGATGGCTGCAAAACAACAACTGATCGTTGTTATTATATGTGACTGATGCTGATGAGAATTTATTAATTCGCAGAAGGAAAAGTTCAGGCACTAAGATGCAACCTTGAGGGACAAAACATGTAAGAAATAATAGTGATGGATATCTGGTACGCCTGATGGCTGGAAAATAACAACTGATCGTTGTTATTGTATATGACTGATGCTGATGAGAATTTATTAATTCGCAGAAGGAAAAGTTTAGGCCCTAAGATGGAACCTTGTGGGACACCGCGTGTAAGAGAAACAGCAGCCAGTAAGTCAGTGGCAGTGGCAGAAGGTGCGGACTCACGTGCAGCTCGTGCAGGCTGCGCAGGCAGGCGGCGATGTCGGCCTGGCTGACCAGGAAGAACTTGGCCATGTCCCAGGCGGAGGCGAGGCGTCGCGCGTTGGCGAGCGCCCAGAGCCGGGTGGTGTGCACCGAGTGGTCGAGCCGGTGCAGCACGGGAATCTGCTCGACCAGCGGAAGGTCCTCGACCGGCGCGCCCACCGTCCACTCGGCGCTGCTCTCGCACTCGTTGCTCAGCGACACCAGCCCGTGCAGCATGCCAGAGTACATCCGGCCCGTCTGCGTGCCCTCGGGCTGACGACAAGAGCGGAGACGTCATTTACGGAGGTGACTGTATTTTCATATTGCAAGTTAAGATTCCACTGAAATAAATGGGATCGTAAGTCACAAACACAGTTTAAATAATAATGTTACACAGTATAATGGAGTACAATGATCTTAAATTAAAGGTTGCAATTGAGATTAAAACAGTCCAGATCTCATAATTGTTGTTTTTATTTCATGACCAGCTTGAATCAATGTTGACTATCTTCAGATACGGAGGAGCAAATACAAGAGAAGTTATACGTATGGGAACACACCTTACTCTTTTTATTCTCCACTCCGAGGAGTGGAGCGGGCTGTTTGAGATCCGGCCCAGAAAGAGTCGCGGTTCTATTCAGCCAATTATCAGACAAGCTGATAGTGGGGCAAAGGGGGTATCCCAATTGGGAATAAGTGGGAGGGGTTTACTAGTTCCGGCATACGCCTTAAAACCAAGGAAAACCTCCCGAAAACCTTGGTCGGAACCGGGGGATTGGGACCAAATTTAATGTATCTCTGGGACTTTGCCCCAGACTAAAAATGGATTATCGGATGCACGAGTGCACTCACGACAATCAAGGATCGGACGCCCGAGTTACGTAAACTCGTAGTGATCAGCTCAACCAACAGTGGACAAGCTTTCCCCTAGAGGAACCGCACCCTAGAGCACGGTGTCCTCTGCGACCGATCGACCGATGAAAAAAAAAAAAAAAAAAAAAAAAAAAAAAAAAAAAAAAAAAAAAAAAAAAAAAAGGGAACAAACAGTACAAGAATATGGGATAAAATTTCGTATAAGTAACAGTGAGATAGTTATCACAACAAGAACAAAGGAGAGAGGTACGCCTGGAGTAACCTTTGGTGAGTAACGATTTAGGAGAGTGGAAAGTTTCAAGTACTTAAGAAGGCTAATACAGGAAAATGGAAAAAAATAATACGGAAATAAACGAGAGGGGGAGAAAAGCAGAAACATTTTGGAACAGTGCTAGAAGCCTAATATGGAGCACGGATGTACCCCAGAGCAGTAAAAAAGTCATATACCAATCATGTCCCGATCCTGACATATGCATCCGAAATCTGGGTTATGAAAGGAAGAGAGAAAAGCAAATTACAAGCAAGTGAGATGAAACTTTTGAGGAACAGTACTGGAGTGACAAAGATAGGCAGGTTAAGAAATGGGAGGATCAGAGAGTTAATGAAGGTGGATCCATTACAAGAGGAGATAGAGAAATCAAGGCTGGAATGGTAGGACATGTTAAGCGAATGGATGAGAAGAGAGGATACCAAGGAAGATACACGGGATGAAACTCAAGGGAAAGAGACCTAGAGGAAGACCGAGAGACAGATGGCTGAAAGGAGTGGAGGAATGTGTCAGGAACTAAGGAGAAGGTCTATCATATTTTGGGCGTGCAGCTGGACCACATTGACGTCTTTCCGTGATATTTCAGCTGACAAACATGTATCCATCTTCAGGTGAGTACGAGACTGAAGATTACAGATTTATTTCTTTTCTTCATTCTATTTTAATGCCCCATAGGGCAGGCTGGCAGCAGCCTCTTATGCTCCTCTTCAGCTCAGTGTACATTTGTCTTTGACAGTCGGTAATAGTAGTTTAAAACAGGAGATAAACATGTTGAATTTAATAAAAAATTTGGCGAATTAAAAACAATGAAATGAAGGCTTTAAAACACACATAATAAGTATAAAAAATTGTCACAGCGGATAAAAACACAGGATTTGCACAGTTAATGGGCGCGACAACGGGGAAACAATAAAAAAAAACATGGCAACACATTGTTCTGCCTATGCGGCGGTTGCCTAAGTCTTAAAATCACGCTTACCACTTGACACTGACAACACTGTAGCACAGTGCACTTTTAAAAACATAATTAAAAAGTAAAGCACTGAGACTCTGCAGGCCGGCCGCGGTGGCCGAGGTGACTGAGGCACTCCAGTCACAGTCAGCACGGCCACTACGGTCGGGGGTTCGAATCCCCCCTCGGGCATGGATATTTGTGTCGTCTTTAGTCTTAGCTAGTTCATAAGTAGTTTGTAAGCTTAGGGACTGATGACCCCGTAGTTAAGTCCCATAAGTTGTAGAAACATTTGAACATTTGAGACTCCGCAGGGGGAGAGGGGAAGGAAGGCCGACGTGGCGGGCGGGAAGAGGAGGGATGGGAGAGTGGGGAACGAAAATGTAAGAACTCCGAGGGAGGGGGAGATTCAAGTGGGGGAGGGAAGGGAGGGGAGTAGGAGTGGAGGGGGCCACGCAGTATATGGGGAGGAGAGGCATTAGGGCTGATAGTATGGCTAAATATCAGGACGGAGGGCGTCATACAGGAGAGGGAGGTGGCGAAAGTTACCCTGGGAGAGGATGTGGAGAGTGTGAAGGTGTAGGGAGGGTGAGATATGCTGGTACTGGTGTGGAGACGTTCAGCAGGAGAGCAGAGAGAACAGGATGACACGATTCAATTTTGCGGCTGGTGTAGAGGATACGGAGATGTTAGAGGAACTTTAGAAGGTGAGGGAAACAAATGAAATCGTAGAGGAGCCGTGTGAGGGAAGGGAGGCGAATGCGGTAAGCGCTGCCACAGAGTAACATATACAGAGAGGAAGCCCATCCCAAACCACTGTCCTACGCTCCCCTCGTAGTTCCGTAAGATGCTAGCAGGTGTCAGGCGGTTCGCTGGCTTTGGGTGCCTCTCGCACGTCAGAGGGTAGCGTGGAGGGGAGGCTGAGGGGAGAGCTCGTGCCGCCTGCCACGAGGCCACGGCTGTGTCGGGCTTGCTGGCGTTTTAGGGGAGGTGGTGGTGGGGACAGCCGCTACCTGCCGCCTGCTCTGGCCAGTTTAAAGAGCTGCTTCTGACCGCAGGGCCATCATGGGACATCTTACGGAACTGCTGGAAACCCTCTCTCCCCGCACCCCGGAGCGTAGGACCGGGCCCTTACAGAGGTTTCCCGTCTGTATATATTTGTCTGTGGTTCTATATATACCGAAGATTGGCGAGGCGGCGCCTGCGCAGTAAGTATGGATACTAGCGCGCCCTCTGTCGAATTTGACGCGCTCTGCAGCAGAAACGGGCCGCATCTACGTAATGGTGCACTTACATTCGCGTCATCTATCGGAATGCGCTTTTGCGCATCTAAAGCGTGGTGGTCGAAAGAAATCAGTTTTCCTCAGAAGTCGCCCTAGATGTAGACCTATGTCTCTGTAAGGGGATTAAAGAAATACAGGTTCCCAAGCCTGATTCATTTCAAGAAGAAGATTGGACTACAGTGAAGACGGAGAGATGTTCGGAAGACGGAAGACGATGGAGAGGCTTATGTTCGAAGCAGACCTGGCCAGACGCCGGAAACTGTCCAAGATGATGATGATATGTCATTTCTATTGCTGATCTCTTTCAATTTTACAGTCTCAGATGTGATTATTGTTGCTATGAATTGAAATTGGCAATGTATACATAACATAATATTTCTGTCGAATATACCGTAACTATATTTATTGTTATTTTGATATTTCGTGTACACAATATTGTTTTTATCGCATAACAACGAATTGTATAACATTTTTAATGCACTTTTTTTACTGTTTACTGGCACTCTGTGATTACCATGTACTAGCGCATCTTTGACATCGTAGTCTACCAGCCCGTATGACACCTATCGATACTTGAACGCCATTACCATGGAAACCAACGGCGTCTTGCAGTTTCATCTTTGAAGTAAAACACAAGGCACAAGTTTTCTGTAAACGTCCATAGATGGCAATCGCGGCATCTACCGCCGATTTCATTGTTACTTTTGTATAAAATTTCGCATATAATTTTAAATGTTTTCATCTACTTCCATATTATATGACTTCAGGTAACTTTACAAGTATTTTTATCAATTTTATTACATGTATTTAATTTTAATTAATACGTTTCATGTAGATGTATCTGATTGACACGTGATGGCCGGTGAGCGGAACTTCTAGTACTTAAAAATACAGCCCCACAGTTATCATCAGCAGTCCACGTTTGTGGGGCTCGCAGTGTACACCAACTGCCATCATGGGTATAATTTCTTTCTATTTGTATTATTATTTTAGATGCCTGTCTATAATATGTTTTATGTTATTGTATATGTCCTTTAACTGCTATGTTCCTTTGCAGTGCTAATTATCTGAAGATAGTCAACATTGACTGAAACCGGTCATGAAATAAAATCAACAATTCTGTGATCTGGACTGTTTTAATTTTAACAGTTTAATACCTGATTTAATTTGCATAATTTCACTGCTCAAAACTATTAGAGGATCAGGATCATACACAATATATATATGGCAACGTATTTTATCCAGAAATTGGTTACAATCTTTACTTGAGGTTTACATGGCGTTTACAAAAACCGAGGCACTATGGGTATACCATAATAGAGAAAAAGTCATACTCGTTGCCCTCTAATATGATGTCTGATCACTTGATCGCCACCTCTGTGGCTTGGACAGTATGAGATTATCAACCAACCAGCTCTTGAGGGATATTTGGCCATTCCTCCATGAGTGCAATAACCAGCTCTGCATTCGTTGTGGAAGGTACTTGTCTGGCTGCAATGTGTCTGACAAGTGCGTCCCAGACATGCTCAATCAAAATATTCAAATGTTTTTAAAGTCTATGGGACTTAACTACGGGGTCATCAGTCCCTAAACTTACAAACTACTTATGAACTAGCTAATCCTAAGGACGGCACAAATATCCATGCCCGAGGGGGGATTCGAACCCCCGACCGTAGTGGCCGTGCAGACCGTGACTGGAGCGCCTCAGTCGCCTCGGCTACCGCGGCCGGCTTTTATGCTCAATCAGGTTTAAGTCCGATGAATAAGCTGGCCACTCCATTCTCTCAGCATGTTTTCCAGCAGTACAGATCTGTCGGGACGGCCGTTATCGTCCACCAGAAGGAACCCTTTTCTATGGCAAAGTCTAAGAATCTCGTCTCTATACCTCTGAGCCATCAAAGCGCTATTCTGAACGACATAGAGGTCAATACGTCCGCCAATACTGACTCCAGCCCACACTATTCGCCCACCACCATCATAGGGTGATATTTCCAGATGAGGGAACGACGACTGTCCGGCCGAACTTAAAATCTTGACTCATCTGTGAACAGAATCTAGAGCTATTCGTTACGACTCGAATCCTGTTGTTTCTCACTCCGGTTTCTAAAAAATGTTCAAATGTTTGTAGAGCTTATGGGACTTAAATAAGGGGTCATCAGTTCCTAATCTTACAAACTACTTATGAACTAGACTGAAACTTTCACTCTGCAGCTGATATGAACCTTCCTGGCAGATTAACATTGTGTGCCGGATCCGGGACTCGAACCTGGGACCTTTGCCTTTCGCGAGCAAGCGCACTACCAACTGTGCTATCCCGACACGACTCACAATGCCGCGTCACAACTTTACTTCCGCCAATACCTCGCCTCTTACTTTCCAAACTTCACAGAAGCTCTCCTGCAAGACTAGCACTCCTGGAAGAAAGGGTATGGTGGAGACATGGCTTAGCCACAGCCTAAGGGATGTTTCCAGAATGAAACTGTCACTCTGCAGCGGAGAGTGCGCTGATATGAAACTTTCTGGCAGATTAAAATTGTGTGCCGGCATCGTGAGTCGTGTCGGGATAGCACAGTTGGTAGTGCGCTTGCCCGCGAAAGGCAAAGGTCCTAGGTTCGAGTCCCGGTTCCTGCACACAATTTTACTTATGAACTAGGTAATACTAAGGACGGCACAAATGTCCATACCCGAGGAGGGGGGGGGAATTCGAACCCCGGACCGTAGTGGCTGTGCAGACTGTGACTGGCGCGTCGCAGCCAGCTCGGCCACCGCAGCCGGCACTCCGGTTTCTGTGGGCTAAACAGTGACTTTTAATGGGACACACACCAGAGGCCTCCGTCCGTGCGTGAAGGGCACATTTCCGAAGATAATTTCGGTCTATTTGTGTTGATTTGCGCGTCATGTTGTTGCAGGGGGGTGGGGGTGCGTTGCAGATGAGTTACATTCAGCCTACTGATTCGACGGCCTATTATCCGGAGGGAACGGTCATTACTTGATGATATTACCCTTCGACGACCTAGGCCGTGCCTTCTTTTAATGCTCCCTATTGTATGAAATCACGTCCACGTCCTGGAAATTACACTTTGTGACACTCCAATGGCCCCAGCCACCTCCATCTGTGTCTATCCCGCTTGCAAATTCCCGCTCACTACACTATCTGAACCCAACTGCTTGTGTAATTCGTTTGGTAGAGTGAACACAAGTCAAAACCAGTCCCTCTCTGCAGCAACGTTCTGTAATTACCACTATTTCGGTTGTCGTAATGTTGTTGTCTCCACCATGTAGAAACGACAGAAGAACGTCGAACCATTTTAGTTCAACTACCAATGACAATACATTAGGATCTCGATATCTCAACCGATCCCCTAATTGTTTTGGCCAATTTATAATGTACCGATGACGGGCAATGCTCCTGTCTTCATTTCGGAGGCCCTCCTAGATCCTTGCTCTTATGGGTATAAGGTTGTAAAACCACGAGTTTGAGTAATAGTGGCCATCGAAAAAATGTGAATTTCAATCTGACGGAATGCGTGCTTAAGTAGTCCGTGCAATTGTGGTAATAGCTGCGTCCGCAGTGGTATAGGGGTCAGCAGTGGACGGGTAGCAAGCTGGAGACCTGGATTCGAATTTCGGTTGGGTACACATTTTCAACTTCACCTATTCGCTGTTAATGTAAATTCCGCAAATATGAAATAATAATTACTTCTAAAAAGTCACGTAATGAATGTGTTGTTTGTTAGCAGGTACTGTATACTGTCATTTTACACAATGAAACTGCTGCCCCACAGTAGGGAGCGAAGACGCTGGAGTAGCCAAATTATTCGCGCGATTCAGTCCTATTGGCGATGCTCCTCCGTATTTGCATGATGTCTCCCGGAGATGATTAAATATTTATCCAGTGTTTTTATCCGTAGTAAGTTTTGTCTCTGGTTGATGTATTAGAGTTTGCTCTGCTAGTCGATCCCGATCTTGCAAATAACTGTTGCTAGTGCCAACAGAAATAAAAATTTGCATTTACCATTCTTACAACTATATATTTCGCTTAGATATATGCAGTGATTTGCACGATGGTGAGACGCAATAGAATGCTCACGAGGGCCGGCCGCGGTGGCCGAGGGGATTGAGGCGCTCCAGTCACGGTCTGCACGGCCCCTATGGTCGGGGGTTCGAATCCCCCCTCGGGCATGGATATTTGTGCCGTCCTAGTTCGTAAGTAGTTCATAAATAGTTTGTAAGTTTAGGGACTGATAACCCCGTAGTTAAGTCCCATAAGCTATACAAACAAATGAAAAATGAAATGCTCACGAGGAAGCATTCCTGTTATCCGCCTGGGCCAGAATTAACTGTTTTATGATGTCCCTTACATCTAGATCTGCATATCTACATCTACATGGGATACTATGCAAATCACATTTAAGTGCGTGGTAGAGGGTTCATCGTATCACCTTTATCTTCACTATTTATCTCCCATTCCATTCTCGAATAGCGCGCGGGAAGAAAGAACACCTGAATCTCTCTGTTCGAGCTCTGATTTCTCATATTTTATCCCGATGATCATTTCTACCTATGTAAGTGAGAGTCAACAACATATTTTGGCGATTGGAGTTTCGTACGTAGCCCACGCCGAAACGATAAGCGCCGTTGTTGTAATGATTCCCATCCCAGATCCTGTATCATTTTCGTAACGCTGTCTCCCCTGTATCGTGACAATACGAAACGAGCTGCCCTTCTCTGGACTCTTTCGATGTCCTCCTTCAAACCCACCTGATAACGATCCCACACTGGGCAGAAATACTCCAAAAATGCACGGACAAGCGTAGTGTATGCAGTTTCTTTTGTAGTTCTGTTGCGTCTTTTAAGGGTTCTGCCAATAAAACGCAGTCTCTGGTTCGCCTTTCCCAGGACATTATCTACGTGTTCTTTCTAGTTTAAGTCTGAAGAAATAGTAATTCCTAGGTACTATGTGGAGTTTACGCCCTTCACTTTTGATTGATTTATCTTGTAAATAAAGTTGAACGGATTTCTTTTTGTACTCATATGGAAGACTTCACACTTCTCATTATTTAGAGTCAATTGCCAATTTTTACACCATAGTGATATCTTATTCAGTTCGTTCTGCAGTTGGTATTGATCTTCATATGGTTTTACTAGACGGTAAATGCAAACAACCTAAGAGAGCTACTTAGATTTTCTCCCAAATCGTTTATGTAAATAACAAGCAGCAGAGGACCAATAACACTAACCTGTGGACGCCCGATATCACCTCTGTTTTAGTCGATGCCTTACCATCGATTACTACGAACTGTGTCTTCTCTGACAGGAAATACCCTATCCAATCGCAAATATGGGGCGATATACCGTAACCACGCAATTTGATTAAAAGCCGTTTGGGAGGTACGGTGTCAAATGCGTAATGGAAATCAAGAAATACGGAATCGATTTGCGAACCCTTGTTGACTTATTGATAGCACTCATCACTTCGTGTGAGTAAAGAGCTAGTTGTGTTTCGCATGAACGATATTTTCTAAATCAGTGTTGACCTTGGGTCAATAGATCGTTCTGTTCAAGATAATTCATAATATTTGAAAGCAGGATATGTTTCAAAACCCTGCTGCAAATTGACGTCAATGAATTAGGCCTGTAGTTTTGTGGGTTACTCCTACTGCCGTTCTTGAATATATGTGTGACCTGTGGAACTTTCCAATCTCTTAGTACAGATCTCTCTCTGAGAGAGCGGTTGTATATGGCTGTTAAGTAAGGAGCTATCGCTTGAGCATAATCAGATAGAAATCTAATGGGTATACAGTTCGCACCAGTTGTTTTTGTTAAGTGATTTAAGTTGCTTCACTACTCGGATATCTACTTCAACGTTACTCATTGTGGCCTCTGTTTGTAATTAGAAATTATGGTTTCTTTTTCTTTGGTGAATGTGTTTCTAAAAGCTATGTTTAGTAACTCTGCTTTACTGAGCTATCATCGGTAGGATCGCCATTAATATCACGTAGTTAGCGTATTGTTTGTGTTTTTCACCTAGTATATTTAACATATGACCAAAATCTCTTTGGATTTTCAGTCAAATTTCGAGAAAGAGTTTCGTTGTGATAAGTACTGTAGGAATCTCGCATTGAAGTCCTCGCTAAATTTCGAGCTTCTGTGTAGCAAAGCCAATCCTGGGGATATTGTGTTCGTTTAAATTTATCATGCCTTTTCCGTTGCTTTTGCATCAGTCTCCTGACCTGTTTTGACTACTAAAGGTGATCACCTTCTTCTTTTATTAATTTATGTGGTATAAAACTGTTAATTGTTGTCGACACCATCTCTTTGAATTTGAGCCACATCTGGTCTACACTTACGTTTAGTGTTAGAAACGAATTGAAGCTGTTTTTTTAAGAAGCAATTTATTTAATTTCTATCTGCTTTCCTGAACAAATATACTTTTCGTCTATTTTTCATAACTTAGGGACTTTCAATATTCAATATGGCTACGACAGCTCTGTGTTCACTAATACCTATATCCGTTTTGATGCTCGTTATGACCTCAGGATTATTTGTTGCTAAGAGATCAAGTGTGTTTTGACATCCATTTACAATTCTAGTTGGCTCATGAACTAATTATTCGAAGTAATTATCAGAGAATGCGTTGAGTACTTTTTCACACGATGTTATGCGTACCTCCTGCTTTGAAAATATAGTTTCGCCAACAGATTGTGGGTAAATTAAAATCACCGCCTATTGTTATCGTGTGAGTCGGGTACGTTTTTGTAATTAGTCTCAGGTTTTCTTTGAACCTTTCTGCTATTGTATCGTCAGAATCGGGAGCCCGTTAAAATAACCAATTATTAACTTCTTACCATTTTCAGGTACAACCTCTACCCATAACAGCTGAAAGGAATTGTCAACTTCAACTTCGCTACACGAAAACTACTTTTAACGGCGACAAACACGGCTCCACCTATTTTGTTTAATCTATGTTTTCTAAACACAGTTAGTTCTTTTGAAAAAACTTCTGCTGAACTCATTTCCGGCTTGAGCCAACTTTCACTGCCTACAGTGATGTGTGTTTCGGTGATTTCTATTAACGCTTGGAGGTCTGGTACTTTCCCGACACAGCTACGACAATTTACAACTGTTATACCGATAGTTCCTAGATCTACATTTCTCCTGTGATCCACCTGCACCCTCTGAGATTGCCCGTTTTGTTTTTCCCCGAAGCCCTTTATCCTAAAAAAACCACCCAGTCCACGCCACACAACCCCCGCTACCCGTGTAGCCGCTTCCTGCGTATAGTGGACTCCTGACCTGTTCAGCGGAACCCGGAAACCCACCACCCGATGGGGCACGTCAAGGAATCTGTAGCCTACACGGTCGCAGAACCGTCTGAGCCTCTGATTCAGACCGTCCACTCGGCTCTCTACCAGAGGTCCACAGTCGGTCCTGTCAACTATGCTGCAGATGGTGAGCTCTGCTTTCATTTTGCAAGCAAGACTGGTAGTCCTTATCACTTCAGATAGTCATTCAAAACCTGACAGAATCGCTTCAGATTCGAAGCGACACACATCATTGGTACCGACGTGAGGCACCACCTGCAGTTGGCTGCACTCCGTACCCTTCAAGGCATCTGGGAGGACCCGTTCTACATCTGGAATGACTCCATCCGGTATGCACACGGAGTGCACGTTGGCCTCGCAAACCCATATTTCAGTAGCTTTGAAATTCACAAGCCTTTCCTGGCATTTTTTTTTTAAATATTAACTTATGGGACTTAACTACAGGGTCATCAGTCCCTAAGCTTACAAACTACTTATGAACTAGCTAATACTAAGTTCGGCACAAATATCCATGCCCGAGTGGCCGTGCAGACCGTGACTGGAGCGCCTCAGTCCCCTCGGCCACCGCGGCCGGCCTGGCATTTCTACAGGTTTAATTATCCAGATTCTGTCTCTCTCTCTATTCGTTTAGTCAGTGCTGACTCGCCGCGATCCATGAACAAAAGCAAACCAATTTTTTTCTGTCCAGCACTTCGTCCAGTAGACTTTCCAAGTTCGAACATATTACTTCTGTGATGCTGCAGATCAGGTATGACGAACCAGTGGCATGGGTGGCATTATTGGCACGCGACCAAATAATTTGGACACGGCGTCAGTTTTAAGAATTTACCTGCCTAATGGAAGTGCTGATATATTCGTCTACATTTGAAGATATAGTACCAAAGTTCATCGTCAACGGAATATCAATGCCGCTTTAATGCCACCAGTACCACGCGATGGACAGATTTCTTTGGAATGTTGACCATCAAGGAGGGGGCCGGTGCGGACTGTGGAGCGAATGGGTCACGAAACAACTGCAGTTCAGGCGCAGCGACTTGGACAGTTGTTACGGAGAATGCGTGGCGCCGTATTACCCCAGTACATATGAACATGAACATGTGTACAACGCTTTTTAACGAAATCAGGCTCAGCGTTCCGGCGCACTGAGCTCACAACGAAAAGCCGGCCGCGGTGGCCGAGCGTTCTGCGGCGAGCCAGTCACGTTCTGCACGGCCACTACAGTCGGGGCCTCGAATCCCCCCTCGGGCACAGATATTTGTGCCGAACTTAGTATTAGCTAGTTCACAAGTAGTTTGTAAGTTTACGGACTGATGACCCTGTAGTTAAGTCGCATAAACTCTACAATCATTGTGAACATTTGAACACAGCGAAAATTGCACTGCAGAAGCCATAGCACTGATGTTGCAATACCCAGCTTGTTTGGCGGCCAAGTGACATGTTTACGTGGCTGTGGAGTAAGTAAACATCTGACATTAAGGGAATCAACTGTTTAAATTTTGTGTTGTTAGTCACGCAAAAGACTTGGTATAAGTCGAGATTCTTGTTGAACGCGGTATTACGTGGCTCGAAATAAATTTTTGTGAGATTTTTTTCTTTTTCGTATGGAAATGATTCCTTTCGTTATTTAAATATAGTTTTGATAACTTTTCATTGTTCTGAGAAGAAAAAGTAAGTGGTTTTCATGTAAGTGTGACGTAACAAACACACAAGGTTATTTATAACATAGCATAAATTCATTGAGCTGCGGACATGCCATAAAGAAGAAACTTCAAAAATGTACCCTCTGCTTCAAAAATGTACTCTCTCTATTGTCTAGTCTACAAATATATATATAATACGTGCCATTGTAGTTATTCTTAAACTCAGTCTATTGTAAATATCACTAATAAATATCTTAACACCATAATCTCGATTCAGAATCACCATCTTTTAAGGAAGTAAAGGAAATAGTTAACTCTTTGAAACACAACAAATCTCCTAGGGAAGACGGAATCATAGCAGAAGTATGAAAATTAAATGACAGGCAACTCACACAAGCAACACATAGAATTATATCAAAAATTTGGTAAAGTGAACAGCTACCTATAGAGTGGTAATGTGCATTAATTAATCCTCTTCATAAAAAAGGTTGCAAAACTGACCCCAACAATTACAGGGGAATTTCTCTGCTCCAGTAGTATACAAAATCCTTCCCAAAGCCCCGACAGGTCGGGTAGAAGAACAGACAGACCTATTAATAGGAGACTATGACCTATTAATAGGAAAGTATCAGGCAGGACTTCGCAAAAGTCGATCTTGTATAGAACGGAAATGGAACCTAAAGACAATTTTAGAAATACGAAAGTGCAGAAATACTGTGGTTACTTTTGTGGACTTTAAAAAGGCTTATGATTCCACTGATAGGTAAACACTGTTCCATATTTTAGAGAGATTGATAGTAAAACAAGGTCGATTATTCAAGAGACATTAACAGATATAACAGCTAAAGTTAAATTCATGGGAGAAACGTGGGAAGCATTTCATAACCACATCGATGTTTGCCCAGTAGATGGACTTTCCCCCCTTTCATTTAACGTGGTTCTGGAGAAAATTGTGAAGACACGGGAAAAGAAGGTAATTCAACTCGGGATTAAAAAAAGAGCAGAGGATCAATGCGAAGTTTCTGGATTTCGCAGACGATCTTGCCATCCTAATCAACAATAGAGGAGAAGGCAAACTTGTACTGGAGAAGCTGCACGAAATATCGCAGAAACCTGGTCTACAAATGTCCTATGCCAAAACTAAGTACATGGAAAGCAAGGCAGAAAACAATCTACCCATCACAACCCCAGTAAGGGAAAGTGGTACAAGTTACACACTTCAAATGTCTAGGAGAGATCATCCAACCATCAGGACTGAACACAATAACCAATTAAGAAAGAATCTCCAAATTATATATATATATATATATATATATATATATATATATATATTGCTCACTTGGAATTACTACTATAAAGGATCTATTTCTGTTAACGCAAACATAAGACACTACAAAACAGTAGTTCTACCCGAAGCATTCTACGCCGTAGAAACTACGGTGATTCGAAAATAAGAGAAATTGAAAAGCAGGAAAGAAAAATTCTAAGGAAAATACTTGGGCCAGTTGTTTATGAAGGAATTTGTATGAGAGCTCGACAAGAGAGATTTACAAACACACAGACACAATAACTAACATCTTCAGAAAGAGATGGTTGAAATTTTATGGACCTATCAGCAGGTTGGGCAATAACAGGCGTATAATGAAGTCTTTGAGATATTTAAAACTAGCAAAATCAAGACTTAATGGATAACTGAAGCAGAAGAAGACATTAAAGAACTGGGAATCAGACAGTACAACATAAACAAACAAGAGCATATCAGAAACATCATAAATAAACGTACATTTAAGCTGGAACACGCCGAAAAAAGAACGGGAAATAAATGGTTGAAGAGCGCAAGAAAGAACACAGCGAGCATATGAAGAGAATCTGGGTAGAAACGAGGAAGAAGAAAAAATCATTACTCAAGATCAATCACACTCTTAATAGGGAAGAGTCGATAATTGGAGTAGCCTTCTACGGGGCATCTCTTGGAAACATTAATTTTATTTATTTATTTATTTATTGTTGTTGAAATAATGCCACTTATGTGTATGAAAGTTCGCCGTCCCTTCTATACACCTATCTCATCCTCTGACGTCCGCTTCTTCTAGCGTCTTCGATTCTCCTTTTTTCTTTCTTTTTCATTGAAGCAAGTCTTCTCATGATATATCCAAAATAGGTGAGCCTTTATTTCAGTATGAGACCTTATAGGGATCCATCTGGTTTTATTTCCTGTAGTCTTGACCTATTAGTTCTCTTCGTAGTCCACGAAACTCCAAGAAGTTTTCACCAGCATCGAAATTCTTCATCGTTGTGCCTGACTAACGGTCAGGGCCTCACTTCCCTTACAACACGGATATTTGTTGCTTAAGTTGTAGCTCTACTCATTAAAACATTGTCCAGGTTTGATAATGCCTTTCTACCAAGAATCTCCTGAATTAGGGGCTGCAATCACCATCTGCGGTATGCTGCATACCGGGATAACTTAACGTAGATACTATCTGTTGTTTCTCCTCCTATGTTGCACGAATTGAGAGGTGTAGGCGCCATAATTTTCGTTTTCTTAACATTCAGTCTAAGACTGACTCTTTCACTTTCTTCTTTAGCCTTCAGCAAGAGAGTTCTTAGCTTTCCTCTCTGGCAACAGTATTGTATCAACTGCGAATCTAAGGTTGTTTATATTAATCCCAGGTACTTTAATTCCGGTTTCTTCTTCATCTAGCTCTCTAGGGTTCTGTATACAAATTGGATAAGTAAGGTGCCGTACCCTTTTTGAATATTTATCCATTTAGTTTTTCCATACGAAGTACTCAAAGTTGCTTCTTGATCAGACTATAAATTCCGTGTGAGATGAATGAGGTGATCTGTTACTCCCATGTGTTTGAGTACTTGCGATAATTTATGATCGACACAGTCAAAGGCTTGGCAAAATCAATAAAACATAGAGACATGTGTTTCTGGAATTGTCTTGCCTTTTTTAATAATACATCAATTTCGTTTCTGGTTCCTTTTCCTTTACGAAATCAAGCTTGTTCTTTCGATAGTTCTTGATCTTACACAGTAGGATACTCAAAACAACAGACCAGCAAGTCCAGTTCTAATGCGGTCAGGGTTCGATAGCGAAGTACTACGTTCATACTCCGACTACCAAACAAAAGTAACGGATGTGACTTTTCAAGCTTTCACGGCGGATCTGTTGTAAATACACTTCGCGGGTTTGCCGCCGGATGACATTGTGAATCTCCCACAATATTTCGCCGACACAACTGTTCGACATCTTCAGGTGGTGGTAGCTGTCAATACTTCAAGGCGCGACTGATGATAATTGCGCGGCAGCGGCGGTATTTATCAGGGCGTGTGCAGAGATTACGCATGCGCGAGAGACCGTTCAGTGTTGGTCGGCGGCGGCGCTTCTGGTGCCCCCTGCTGGGAGCCGAGGAGGTGTCTTCCGCGCGTGCGCCGTGGGCAATGATGTGCTGCCGGACGCTCCTGTGGTGGAAATTGGAACTAAGTATCTGCGTTGCGCTGCGTTCCTCCGTGTTTCCGATTTTCTCCTTTTTCCTGTTTTGCTTTGATTGCAGCCAATAGTGGATTCCAGGCTGCGCTCATCTGGAAACCTGCATCCCTGTTGATAAGATTATCCGCCGTACGGATGTGTATGGCCTCCTTAAAAATACTGTCCCAGAATGATGATACTGACGATAGAACTTCCGTTTTCTCGTAACACATCCGATGACCTGTGTTCAGGCAGTGCTCTGCTACGGCTGACTTACTGGGTTGTCCTAGGCGTGTGTGGCGTTGGTGTTCAGTACAGCGTTCTTGCACAGTTCGACATGTCAGCCCTATATAAGATTTTCCGCACTGACATGGTATTTTATATACGCCGCGTTTGCGAAGGCCGAGTTCGTCTTTGACCGAGCACAATATATTCCTCAGTTTTGATGGCGGACGAAACACACATTTGATGTCGTGTCTCTTCAGGATACGTTCTATCCTAGATGACATGCCACCAAAATAAGGCAAGAACGCTCTACCTGGGCGCTAGCTGACTGGACTGAACAACAAATGAAGAACCGACAAGTGTCAAAATACAATCGTCTCGAGGCCCAAGCAAAAGAAGAAACTAGAATTCGTCGACGCACCGTGTTTAATCTCACGGATAGAATTTTGGACGACGCAGCCGTTTCGGTGCTCGAGAAGGGTTTGAATTTTGCACCAACACCAGGGACAGCTCCGGTTCGAGAAGTTATATCTGGGAAAGAGCAAGCAATTTTGAAATTTCCCAGTGACGTTGCAGAAGAGATTAGGAGAGACACCTGCAGAATCCTGACCAAAGCTCAGCCGAAGAAGTTTAATATCTCTTCAGCAGAAAGAAAGGCTCTGAGTGACTTAAGGGCAGACAAAGACCTCGCAATTTTACCTGCTGACAAGGGGAACGCCACTGTCCTTCTCTCAAGAACTGAGTATAACTCCAAGATCGAGGCACTGCTTGACGACCCTGCATATCGCAAGTTGAAAGAAGCTCCGACTTGCAAGATTCAGAGGAAAACATTAGACCTCATTAAAAAGAGTTCTATTCCAAATAACCTTAGGAAAGGCCTGCGGCAACAGGCTGCAGTTCCTCCGAGACTGTACGGCCTACCGAAAATCCATAAGGAAGGGACTCCTTTACGTCCAATTGTGAGCAACATTAGTGCGCCTACATACTTTTTGGCTAAATATCTTGCTTCTCAGTTGGCACCACTTGTAGGCAAATGTGAACACCACATCAAAAATTCGGAGGACTTCATACAACGCCTAAGGACTCTTCAACTACAATCAACAGATATCTTGGTCAGCTTTGACGTCGTTTCTTTATTTACTAAAGTACCTTTACAGGACTCACTGCAGCTCATCAGAAGTAAGTTTGCGAAAGACATTGTGGAATTGTTCGAGCATGTGCTTACCTCAACGTACTTCTTATTCAATAACCAATATTTTGAACAAGTTGACGGAGTCGCCATGGGGAGTCCTCTATCTCCCATGGTGGCCAACTATTTTATGGAATACTTTGAGGAAAGAGCACTACTGTCAGCACGTCTGCAACCTTCTTGTTTCTGGCGCTATGCGGATGACACATTTGTGGTGTGGTCTCACGGAATAGAGACGTTACCCACGTTTCTTCAGCATCTGAATTCACTCCATCCAAGTATCCAGTTCACCATGGAGTTGGAAAGAGACGGAAGTTTACCTTTTCTGGATGTTATGGTAAAAAGAAAACCTGATGGTACGCTGGGCCATAGTGTCTACCGCAAAGCGACACACACAGAGCTATATTTGCAGGCCACAAGTTGTCATCATCCTGCACAACGCGGTAGCGTCTTACGCTCTTTGGTACACAGGGCGCATGTGGTCTCAGATACTGACAGCTTGCCAGGTGAACTACAACATCTAAGAACTGTACAGGATGACCAGCCAGTCTAAAACAGGTTAGGAAAAAATTCAAAAATTTTATTTCAAAATTTCGCTAAGTTTTACAAGTGATCTTCCACCGGGACATACGCCTTGACAACGTGACCAAGGCTGTCCACCTTGCAGGACAGAGCCGGCCAGAACCAGTATTGAATACTGATTCTAGAATCACGCCACCCTTCTGGCGTTCCGTGCTGAAACTACTGACGTTTCCATGCTACCGTGCAGCCAATAGCAGACACCCACATTTGATCACGTGTGCTGCTGCTGCAGGACGCAGAGGTGCGAGAATCAGTTCCTTCGCTCTCTTCAGTTTGAGTTCTCGTACAGAACAGACGCACTCCAGAGGTCCAGCCTCTGTACGGGGCGAACGGCCGCATGCCGTCCGCTCCCGCCTAGCGGCTATTCGGTATCTGCCACCAACTGTGTGAACCGTAACCTTTACCGTAACCTTCACCTTTTCCGTTTAGACTGGCATTCGTTCGTTACATCCGTCCCCAGGGCGAGTCCCGCCATGTATTCCGTATTTCAGAATATACCAAATATTAACTTGAATTCCATCTTTTATTTGCCATTCAGTCACCCTCTCCTAGGGCGCCCATAAGCCTTCACCGCTCCGCCTTCCATCCTGACAAAGCTTCCAACCCATTTTATTGATGCAGCACTGGGATGGGTTGTATAATTTTCCTATCATCCGTAGGATAAAGATCAAGTCCTGTACAATTTGGTGTCAGAAGTGGGATCGATAACCCACCTTTCGGCCCTTAGGGTGTCCGCAAAATTTTGGTTCACGTTATGTTGTGTGATTGGTAGACAGCCGCTATCCCGCCGAGCAACGGCATAGTCGCCGTGACATCCTAGTAGCCGCTGCATCTGCACATTCCGTGCGGAGTGCGAAGTCCAACGCCGCTCTCCTGCCTACCGCAGCGCACGTGTGCGCTGTGTGCGTGACGCGCGACCTGCCGCATTTGACCGCCGACTTCGCCGTGCACTACTACACGTGTGCAGCTCACCTGCGCGCACGAGGCGTAAAAAGTTACGCTTCGCGTTCGTACTACTGTTTAGGCCCACCGAAGGCATGTAAGTGCCGTATCCCGGTTGGCGCGGCCCACCTGCCGCTGCCGCCGCCCACATACGTCGCCTACCGGCGCCGTCCGTCCGTAAGTGCTGTGAGGATGAGACGCCGCCCCACGTCTCCTGCCGGTCCTGTCAAGCAGACGAAGATGGCTCCATAACCGCAACCCGTAGCAGTGAGGCCCACTTGCTGCCGCTCACGCCGCCCCCGCCGCCCACGTCGAAGCCAGTCGCCCAGCTGCCGCCCCCGCCTACTGTGCACCGTACCACCGTCGTACTGCACCGTGCCACACAACGTCCCGACGGATAAGTACAGACTGATACTGAATCATTTATTTCCTGCTGTTCCGAGGTGTCTCGAACTAGTAATTTGAATATTAACTTTCTTCTCGCGAGTGACTGGATTAGCTAATGTTACAGTTATAGTAGAGAATAATACTCTTTTCCTTATATTATTTAAGTTGGATCATTGCCAGAAGTATGGAAGTTTCAGTTTTTAATTAATTTGTAACATGTGTAATCACACAGATTTAGAATTTTTGACAAAGTTTTTCACTAAAGCTAGTAATATGTGTACTGGCGTCTACATTGTCCGAGATGTTCGTGATATTTCTTCCACTTAGTTTCAGTGTCACGATCTCTCTTTCCTTGATCTTTCCTATCAATATTTTCCGTGCCGTAAATGAAAGTAAATTTCCGCCCTCCACAGACGTGATGGGTTAAAGCAAGGCATTCCCCCTCCAAGCCGCGTCTGGAAGAAATTGAAAAATCATAGGTACAAGGGAGAAGTGTGAAATTCTCAATCTTGAAGGATGTGTGCTTTTGTTTTAAGATCAAACACCGACGCAATACCAACGTTGAGGCCTTAAAAGAAAAACCACAAACAAAAAGTTTTCAATTATGGTTGATTCTACCAGATTTTTTGACGAGTTTAGACTGATGTCCGCAGCCGCACAAACAGTCGTACACACGATTAGCGTCTGAAACCGTCGGAACCGTTAGAACACTGTGTCGATAAACTACGTTGTAAATACAAGATTTAAACTTTCGCCCCTCCCTCATCTACTCTCTGTATGTTTCTCTTTATCCTCCTGCGTATTTCTTTCAGTATGAGCGTTTTCTTCCGTAAAAGTGGTATTTTCGTAACCTGGTTGCCAAAGCATGTGACGACAGTGTGCTTCAGGGCACGAAATGTGAATCTTGTTGATTCGAAAATGTTTTACCGGAGAGAAGCCTGGTTGAGATGTGATATGATAGCCTTAGAGATATACCCGAATCCTTACTGCACCTTATGTGACGTGCAAGTAAAAATCCTTTCAAGCTGTTACCATCCAGAGGGCAGCTGAAGTTGAGTAATGTTTTAGCCGATGTAAAGGAGCCTATAGGTAGTTGCCACATGGTGAGTCAGGAGTACCGCCAGTGAGCGTAAAAATCCGTAAGAGGAGTTTAAAGAAAAAAAACTGTTGCACATAGCGAGAAGACCAAGAAGAACCACTTTTTCTTTATTTCTATTACTGCCATTCTGCTTTTATATACCACCTGTTCTATGTCATACACGCCTTTTCTTTGTCAGATTCCGAAACTTTCATAGCAGAGATCATCATGTTTCCTGTGTCAGTACATTGGCAATAAATATACGTGAAACACAACGCACATCAGGATTATGAGAAGTTATTTCCAGTTGTTACAGCCAGAGACAGCCTAATTTGATGTGTAAATAAATTGTATCCAGTACTCCAAGAGAGGTACTTATAATGTGCTATGATGTGTTAATGGTAATGATAAGTTGTCTATTTTGCAATGATGAGTAATCCATACGTTAGTAAACCCTGTTCTCTTTTAAAGTACCACATTATTAAGCATGAAGTATTAAAATGTGCTCCGGTCACTCATAATATAGATTTTCGTAAGATTTATTAGTGAGTAAGGTTTTCCAAACGTATGTCTGTCGAGTTCACACTTATATTTTTAGAGTACCTTAAGTATCCTTGACAATTTTGCATGACAGATTCTCAAAACGAATGGCCAACGTTTTGGAACCTTGTGCTGCTGAAATTCAACGCATAGAAGTCTTGAGGCGTATTGAAATTTTAAAATGTGTACTGTTAACTGCCTGATCTTTATCAATTAAATATCAAACTGACTTTAACCTTCCTTCCATTCATCTGAATGACATTCATTTCCAAATTTCTGATACGTTATTTATTTTATCCGCTGTTTGTAGCCGATGTTATTGTGCTGCCGTTTTATTTTAAGTGCACCTGTGCGAATTGCCGCCAGAATTCTATTTCCTTGCATTGTTAAGACGCGTGCTGATACGCCGTCACCTGACGTTAGACCACCTGCCTCCTCCAAGGCTGCTGCCAACAGCTGTAGCCACTCCACCACTCCCCTCCTCCTCACGCCACCTGTCTATCACGTGTCCCCCGCCTCTCTCCCCACACGCCATGCGTGTAGCCCAGACTTGCCACCCGTCTCCCCCCGCCTACCTCAGGCAGCCATTATACTTTTCTGATTACCACCTCTCCTACCGCGCTACGCACCACGTGCGCGTCTGACAGTTGTATTTGTTTACAAACAGTTCCCGTGCCGCGTAAGCTGCATTTATGCGCGAAGTATCTCGACACTGGTGATTCATGAAATAATACCAATTGAGGCTCACAAGTGATACGCCTTTAAAAATGCCATAAGAATTCGTTTATTTTGTGATAAGCACTATTAACTCTTCTTCTGCTTAATGATTGTAGACGTTTATTAAAAGCAGCTATGTTGGAGAAAAAAACCTTAATTTTTTCCAAGATATAATAACTATTTTTAAGAGTACCCTTTACCTGTACTTGTCAGAGTATCAAGTAATTTAGTTCTTGCTGTGTTTTATATATCATTAATACACCCATATTTAGTTTGGTGTTACCAACATTTGAGGTCGATTGTATAATAATCATTTTCAAAATGCAACTTTACCACTAGAGTAATGTTATTGTGTAGTTTTCCTACATGACCTATATGGAAGGAGTGTTACCTTTTTATCTAACTTCCAATATTTCAAAGTGAATAATTATTAGTTACCAATTTATATTTTTAGACCTTGTGTATTATGCTGACAACTAGGTAGATAAAACATCTGTTTTATTTCCATATTTTACTTCCTTACTTGATATAAGTTCTATCCCGTTGCTGAAGACACTTTTAATCTCACACATTTCAGTTGCATTAGTGTATTTTGTCACTTCCACAATATTTTATGTAATGAGTGATGTTACTGGTTTTAGAAAACGTTGTTACTTAAACATAGTTGATCAGTTAATTAAGTTAAAACCAATATTACCTCTTTTATGGCTTTACAATGAATTTCTTTTCTGGGATTACAATTACAATCTAATTTATATTTATACTGAATGATTAACTCCTTGTTAATCTATGGAAAGCATAGTCTTTGTCTGAGTTTAAGCATTTTAAAATGGTGTGTATTTGTCAGTTTCCATTGGATTGATTACATTGAGTCTTATTTTACATCGTGATTCAGTGAAGGAAAACTTATTTCAATTTTGTGCAGAAATCTGATCCAATATGGTTGTTACCGAGATGCATTAATCCTCTTGTAGTTATATAATTCCTTATGTGATTTTTTTTACATTTGTTACACTGTGTAATAACGAGATTAATATTTGCCAAACAACACAAACATACACACGTTTCTAGGAGCACCTGTAACCATTGCAAGACCCGTGCTGATTAAGTTCGGCCAGTGTCAACACTTTGATTTCACCGAATTTAATAATGACATGTAACTTGTGAAACAAGCTTTAATTTTAAATATAACACTACATTCAAATGTTAAATGGTTCGAATTTTCACCTTATTGAATTCATTGTTCTACAAATTTCTGAAGAGTTATGACATTTCCCAATTTATTGTTTACCTGAAAACCAAATGTGACTACATGTAAGTCTCCTCACATTCACACTAAATGAGTTCGAATTGTAACACAATCCTCCCTTAGTTACTAGGTCCCCTTTCGGGCAACCCGTTCTTCCCAGGAGTGTCTGGCGTCCATGTAAACATTGTGTGTCACCATTTCTAAGGAAGGGGAAGGGAATGTACAGGATGACCAGCCAGTCTAAAACAGGTCAGGAAAAAATTCAAAAAATTTATTTCAAAACTTCGCTAAGTTTTACAAGTGATCTTCCACCGCGACATACGCCTTGACAACGTGACCAAGGCTGTCCACCTTGCAGGACAGAGCCGGCCAGAACCAGTATTGAACGCTGATTCTAGAATCACGTCACCCTTCTGGCGTTCCGTGCTGAAACTACTGACGTTTCCATGCTACCGTGGAGCCAATAGCAGACACCCACATTTGATCACGTGTGCTGCTGCTGCTGCAGGACGCAGAGGTGCGAGAATCAGTTCCTTCGCTCTCTTCAGTTTGAGTTCTCGTACAGAACAGACGCACTCCAGAAGTCCAGCCTCTGTGCGGGGCGAACGGCCGCATGCCGTCCGCTCCCGCCTAGCGGCTATTCGGTATCAGCCACCAACTGTGTGAACCGTAACCTTTACCGTAACCTTCACCTTTTCCGTTTAGACTGGCATTCATTCGTTACATCCGTCCCCAGGGCGAGTCCCGCCATGTATCTCGTATTTCAGAATATACCAAATATTAACTTGAATTCTATCTTTTATTTGCCATTCAGCCACCCTCTCCTAGGGCGCCCATAAGCCTTCACCGCTCCGCCTTCCAACCCATTTTATTGATGCTGCACTGGGATGGGTTGTATAATTTTCCTATCATCCGTAGGATAAAGATCAAGTCCTGTACAGAACTGTATTCCAGCAAAACGGTTATTCTGAGCGATAATTACGTAATGCTTTTCAATTGAAGCAATTTCAACGAAAGGATGTTGATGAAGATTCGGAGGCACCCACGGTAACGGCGTTCTTGCCTTATTTTGGTGGCATGTCATCTAGGATAGAACGTATCCTGAAGAGACACGACATCAAATGTGTGTTTCGTCCGCCATCAAAACTGAGGAATATATTGTGCTCGGTCAAAGACGAACTCGGCCTTCGCAAACGCGGCGTATATAAAATACCATGTCAGTGCGGAAAATCTTATATAGGGCAGACATGTCGAACTGTGCAAGAACGCTGTACTGAACACCAACGCCACACACGCTTAGGACAAACCAGTAAGTCAGTGGTAGCAGAGCACTGCCTGAACACAGGTCATCGGATGTGTTACGAGAAAACGGACGTTCTGTCGTCAGTATCATCATTCTGGGACAGTATTTTTAAGGAGGCCATACACATCCGTACGGCGGATAATCTTATCAACAGGGATGCAGGTTTCCAGATGAGCGCAGCCTGGAATCCACTATTGGCTGCAATCAAAGCAAAACAGGAAAAAGGAGAAAATCGGAAACACGGAGGAACGCAGCGCAACGGAGCGTCCGGCAGCACATCATTGCTCACGGCGCACGCGCGGAAGACACCTCCTCGGCTCCCAGCAGGGGGCACCAGAAGCGCCGCCGCCGACCAACACTGAACGGTCTCTCGCACATGCGTAATCTCTGCACACGCCCTGATAAATACCGCCGCTGCCGCGCAATTACCATCAGTCGCGCCTTGAAGTATTGACAGCTACCACCACCTGAAGATGTCGAACAGTTGTGTCGGCGAAATATTGTGGGAGATTCACAGTCATCCGGCGGCAAACCCGCGAAGTGTATTTACAAAAGTAAAGGAAGTTATCAGCGATGCAACTGTCGTGTTTCTACGTTATATCTTTAGACTTTTACATGATGTTGGATCTATTTGGCAATCGTCTTTATAAAACTACTAAAAGTAGGGCTGTTTACTCTTCTAAGCCTAAATCGAGTCCTCTCACGACAGGAACTACATATCGAAGGTAATAGGAGAAGAGAAATTTTGAAACGGTAATTCAACGGTAACGCTACGCTAGTATTACTTTGATGGCTCATATGAAAAAAGCAGTCAGATGACTCAAATTCGGGAGAATGGCGTTCAGTTTATGTTACAACACGTCAGATATAAATTTCCACTTTCTGGATGTAATAAATGTAGAGTTAACTGAATTATATCACATTTGTCACGAGCCGCTTCTGTTACTTATTACTGAACAGCTCCAAAACTTTCGACTGTATACCCATTATCATGAGATTCATTATTTTCCTATGGAGACTAATTACCATAGAATAATAATAACAGCGGTGAAGTGGTCGCGCGTTCTAAGGCGCGTTGCTGCGGAGTGCGCCGTTGCTCGCCGTCGGAGGTTCATGTCCTCCCTCGGGCACGAGTGTTTGTGTTGTCCTTAGAAAAAATTACTTTAAGTAGTTTGTAAGAGTAGGGCCTGATAACCAATGTATTTAAGGCCCTTAGATTTACAAACATTTGAACATTTGGTAATAATAAAACACTTTAAACGGCTATGGAGCCGAAATTCCTAAGTGTCTGGAAGAAAGTAAAGGTCAGCCAAATGACAATATCTTATTCAATTTAGATTTGGAATGTTCTGGTTTGCTTTGAAATTAACGCGACTGAGTTTATGCTTAATCGTTCTTCCACAAGCTGGCTTGATAATCAACTCTAAGGACCACGTCGAAAGGGTGACGTTAAGCCCTAATAACGATCACCGTTTATTGTGGTAAACACTCCTGGATCTCTGGTGTCTGAAACCTCTGGTACTGCTGACTGATTAGTTAGTGGCCTTCGACTATAATAACCGCTCTCTAGTTTTTGTATAGGTTAAATATAACTCTTCGCTCCCTATATTTACCCCTGCTACCTTCAGAATTTGAAAGAGTGTATTCCAGTCGACATTGTCAAAAGCTTTCTCCAAATCTACAAACGCTAAAAACGTAGGTTTGCCTTTCCTTAGCCTATCTTCTAAGTAGTAATGTGAGTATTGGCTCCCGGGTTCTTACATTTCTCCTAAATCTACACTGATCTTCCCCGAGGTCGGATTCTACAAGTTCTTCCATTCATCTGTAAAAAATTCGTGTTAGTATTTTGCAACCATGACTTATTAAACTGATATTTCCGTAATTTTAACATTTGTCTGCACTTGTTTTCTTTGGAATTGAAGTCTGAGGGTATTTCCCCTGTCTCATACATTGCGGATACCAGGTGGAACAATTTCTTCATGACTGGTTCTCCTAACGATATCAGCAGTTCAGACGGAATATCACCTACTCTAGGGCCCTTGTTTCGACTCAAATCCTTCAGCGCTCTGTCAAATTCTTCTCGCAGTGTCATATCTCCTACCTCATCTTCCTCCACTTCGTCTTCCATTTCTAGAATACTGCCTTGAAGTTTATTTCCTCTGTATAGACCCTCTATATATTCCTTTCACAGTTCAGTTTTCCCCTCTATGCTTAGTGTGGTGTCGCACAAGTACAAAGTGCGCGCCACCTACTTTCGCCGCGCGCCGCCACGCACGCACGGCGCGGCGTTCTCACGACGACAGCCACGAGCGCCCTCTGCGACAACTCCGCTCGTGGCCACCACTGAACGACATCGTTCACTTGGGACTGAGATAGCAACCAGTAAAGACTTCGGAATCCGATAGGCACCAGTGAAGACTTGGCTATCAGTTACGCACTAGGCAGGACTCTAACTCAACTATGTATCAGCACTCTGCAATTCTGAATTGTGTAAAAGTTAAGTATTGTAATAATTCTGTGCAATATATATATCGTTCTAATTTACTCTAGTGTTTCTAGTTTCTGGCTGCTCCCCTCCGCACCTGCACCAGCGTGCTATCTTTATTCCTGTGTCGTTGTCATTCCACTCGGCCACCGACACCTACGACGAGGCTGGGACACAAAAGCGGCGACGAAGTTGGGACACAAAACTTAGTACTGGTTTCCCGTCTGAGTTCTTAATATTCATGCAGCTGTTTTTCTTGTCTCCAAATATCTTTTTTATTTTTCTGTAGGCGGTATCTATCTTTACCCTATTTATACAGTCTTCTACGGTTCTGCATTTGTCCTCTAGCCACACCTGCTTAGCTAGTCTGCACTTCCTGTCAGTCTCATTTTTCAGACGTTTGTACTTCCATTTGCCTGTTTCACTTGGTGAATTTTTATATTTTCTTTGCTCATCAATTATGTTCAGTATATCCTTTGTTATTCAGGGATTTATGTTGGGTCTTGTCCTTCTGCCTATATGATCCTCTGCGGCCTTCACTACCCTATTCCTTAGAGCTACCCATTCTTCTTACTTCTTATTACTTTCTCTCGTTTCCAAAAATACGGTATTAAATTAAAGAAAGAGTCTACGACTTACTACGTTCTTTCCTCCATGCTCTTTTAATTGAAATCAGGCACAAAGTAAGCTATAATTTCCTGCCACAAATTCGTTTTCCAAACTAATGATATAGTCATCACTTTTGTTATTCCAAATAGCTAGACGAATTTCTACTGGATTTATAAAATGTGTGACATATAGTATGTAGTGAATGTTACGCTGCATCACTGTACTCGGAAGTGACTACATATCTGTCGACAAATTTGGGATACTGTGATTATGAGCTGTGTCCCACTGCGAGCACTCGAGTTAAAAATAATGCACGTCCGGTGGTGACTGCTCTGAACACAGTGACCTTGTCGGTCACACGTGACGAGGGTGAAACACTGCTGTGTCACCATGAATCGAGGCGGTGCGGTGTCGCGGAGTGGACATTCCAATTCAAACTAATGTTATTCTATCAGTGACCGTAACTTGCGACCGTCACCACTGAACCAGCGTGAAATGAGCCTAATATCAACTATTTCAGAGATGCACATTGGAAGTGATTTCACATGAATTCGTGACGCATACATAATTTTAGATGGAATATCAACAGGATTTTAAGAGAATATTTAACTTTCGCCTGACATGATAATCAACAAATTTTATCTGCTTCAGTCTCGAAATTGTTAACATGAGTTATGAGATATGTTATTTTGCTGAATACGAAGAAGTTGAAGAACTTTAATAACCTTTGCCATAATTTGAGAAATGAGTTGGCTGTTCAAATACCTGATTTGACTGGTAGATGATGTGCTCTAGGTCCTTGTTGCGCCGGATGATGGTCATCCTGAAATTCTGGTCCCACGACGCGGAGGTGATGTGGCAACACAGGCCGTCCATTAGGCTCTGCACGGCTGCAGTCAATGGCTGAGGCACACTACCTGGCACAACACGAACAGTGCATCACATGACCCACCGCAGGCTCCTAACCAGGGGCTTGTTGTGGCTGTACACATTTCACACTACTTCTTTTTAAACTAGAGTACAACACACTCACATATACACAAACTCAGGCGCACTGACGTGAACACGCAAACCTGTGACTGTACACAGTGCCAGGTGGACACAAAAGGTGACGCTGCATTTGGCAAGTTGATTACCTTGGTGTAGGGGTTGTGTGAGATGGCATGGAGTGGCTGGAGAGGAGGTTGGACGGAAGCAGGGACAGCAGTTGGCTGGGACGAAATTAGGGGTGTCAGTTGTACCAGATGGACACATGATCCTCAGGTGACTGAGCTGATGAGGAGTGGCACCACAGAGGAAGATAAACAGATGGGAATTTTACTCCTGAGAAGACTGATCTAGCTCAAGCAGAAACTGGATGACTGTCTGTGGTGATTGTCTGTTGTGATACATTGAATGGAATTGGTGGTCTTGAAACTTTTAACAGTTATGCCATCATTTCTAATGGGACATTTAATACTGGTGAATCTGGTATTAAAGATTATAAGAAAATATTATTTTATTCTAATATGCCTTTTGTTATTAAGGCTCTTAATAGGTGTAAGATAGGTGATCATGAGGGTGTGTATATTAGGGCTAGAGGTTCTGGTGTTTGTGAGAATTTTAAGTTTAATGGAGATTGTACATTGTTTTATCATAAATAAAGTGTAAACTTGACAAAAAAAGCTACACATTGATAAACCCGAAAGCCGAGAAGCGATTCTTGGCGTTGTAGCTCTCGAGGGCACCCTGGATTGCTCACTCTGTACAGTACCTATGGGTATCTAAGTGAGCACCAACATTTATGTTGGAGGCACTGCTGTGTATAAGACCTCTGGATGCATATGGCGGCCAGTATGGCGGACCAGATTAGGTTAGAGCCGACTGACACAAACAGGGCTGTAGGAAAGGAGATTTTCAGCGTGATGGCGCTTATGTGAGAAACTTGGCCAGGTAGCAGGCCGCAAGTAGTGGATATTCCCACCACCATATCCCCTCTAACTGTGGCATGGTACATATGAAACCATTCAACATTGCTCCCTTTGCATCCCCACCGTACTACCATCAGGCATTTTCAGAAGAATAGAGGGGGGAGGAGGAGATAAACAGAGAGAGAATGATGATAGACAGGGAAAGGGAGAAGGTGGAGTTGAATAGAAATTAGGGGAAAAGGGGAAGAAGGATCGAATGGAAAAAGAGGGAGGATGTGGGGAGTGGTGAGGGGTATGGACGAAGACAGGGGACAGGAGGAGATGCACAGAGGAGGGCTGAGAGGGTAATGAGAAGAGGGACAGAGAGAGGGTGATATGTAAAGTGCTGGTGTGTGACAGTAGAACAACTGGCAACACGACTGAGAGTATCGATGCATCCAATGGAAGTGTATCTACCAATGACTGTAATTCATTAGGCGACTCTTCTCCAAAGTTCTGTGTGCCACTGCATGACCAGTTTTTATAAGGCAAAACTCGGCAAGTATAGGTGAGAAAGAGGCCCTTAGTCAGTGAGGAGAAGGAAAAACAGGGGTTCTGGGAATCAAGTTTTCAGATAACATATAAGGTGTGGATATGTTTAGGACACTGAACTAAACTAGGTGCGGGAAAGGGATGAGGTCGTAAAGCATCCATGGGGAGGGGGGGGGGGGGGAGCTGGATTCAGTAGCTGACTTGGAGCATGTAGCGTTCAAAACTTTGGAGGGATTTGTAAAAGAAGAGGGACTTGGATATCTAGGCGACGCTGAAGCTGCATGAAATGGGACAGATGAGGGAGCGGTAGGTATAGCGGATGGCGGAGGTCTGAAGAACCCATGTCCGGTTGGAAAGTAGATTCAGGAGGCAGAGACATGTGTGGGCTTTTTGCTGAATTGTTTCAAGATGAGGGTGGGTGGGGTCCATGTAAGGAAGCGGTCAAGGGTTAGGCCGAGATATATCAGAGTGTAGGCGAGGCAGATGGGACGATCATAGAGTTAATATAAAAAATGAGGAGCCGGAATTAGAGGTAGTGCAACCTATGACGACTGCATGGAATTTGTCAGGGTTGACAGAGAGGAGAAGGCGTTGGGAGCGATGGTGGGTGGGGTTGGAGGCAAATTGTTCAAATGTTTGTAAATCTATCGGACCAAACTGCGTGGTCATCAGTCCGTAGCTTAAAAACTACTTAAACCTAGGTAAACTAACCTAAGGACAGCACACACACCCATGCCCCAGGGAGGACTCGAACCTCCACGGCGAGCAACCGCACGCTCCGCAGCGAGACGCTTTAGACCGCTCGGCTACTCCCCCGCGGCGAGGCAACAATGGCGGTAACATCAGCATATTGCAGAAGGTGAATGGGAGATGGGAGTTGGGGCATATCAGCTGGTGTGAAGGAGGTAGAGAGGGGGGGAGGGGCAACGGTGGAACGATGAGGTACCTCAGCAGAGGGATACAAGGTGTGGAAGTTGGTTGTAGAGAGTAACATGGTGGGAGAGGTACGAGGCGATGAGACGATGAGGTGCGATTGCTGGTTATTTGGAAAGGTAAACTGCATAAATCAGTAACAGTAGTGAACGCTCTGTTGTGGCGAGTTTAGCTGAGTGTGTTGCGATGATACTGGTAGAGTGAGGCAGAAAGATTGTTACCTGCGAGTTGTACCTTGTGCAGCCAGGCCCTGAACTGGTGGGCGTGCTCGACAGGGAAGACGCCCAGCGCGGACGGCCCCCACCAGAGGGCGACGTGCTCCGTCAGCTGGCCCACCTCTCCCCACAGGATCTCCTGGTAGTACTCCACCACCTTGCTGTGCACTTCCTTCGTCACCTTTGGCAGACCTGTTTACAAACGACTATGTAAAGTGCATGCTTCCGTTCCCCACACTCAGGAGTATAGATACTTTACTCTTGGGGGTGGGGCGAGGGGTTCAGTCCTCTTCTAGAAGAGGGATGGTTCACATCTCAAGAAAGAGAAGTTCAGTCATATAATTAATCAAAAAGTTGTATGATGGCGTCAAAACAGATGATTAGGTTGGATTGTACACTGGAAGTTGGTGTAAAAAGTTCCAAACGACCAACATAAAAAGACTAAAAATGAAAATGAAAATAATTGCTGTACGGAATTGCGCTCAACTTGCAATGTTTGTATTATAAATCTATTCTTCTTTCCTCAAGAGCAGAGACTCTTTGAAGGAAACATTCTTTGAAGTCTACGTTGTTGCATAAGAAATTTTTCTCCAAGCATAGCGCATCTAGCGCTATTAGCCGCTCATGAAGGTGCTTGATTACTGCATGCGTCAACTACACGTAACGTAATTACTTATTATATTAGTTGATTGGTATATTAATATTTTTAGTAATACACTCATAGGACGACGCTGTGATCGACAACGCCCATATAAGACATTAGGTGTCTGGCGCAGGCACTACATCGGTTACTGCTGCAGGCTATGACGATTGAAGTGAGTTTTAACGTGGTGCTCTAGTCGGTGCACGAGAGATAGGACATAGCGACTTCGAGGTAACGATGATAGGGGGATTTTCAGTTACAATCGTTTCACGAATGGACTGTGAATAACGGGAACCCTGTAAAACATAAAATCTCAGACGTCACTGTGGCCAGAAAAAGATCCTGGAAGAACGGGACCAACGTTGACTGAAGAGACTCGTTCAATGTGACTGAAGTGCTGCCCTCCAGATAAGTGCTGCGGGTTTCAGTACTGGGCCATCGAGTGTGAGCGTTCGAACCATTCAACGAAACATCATACTTAGGGGTTTTTGGAGCCGAAGGCCATTCTTTGTCACTTGATGACTGCATGCCAAAAAACTTTACGTCTCGCATGGGCCCATCAATACCGACAGGGCTGTTGATGACTGGAAACATGTAGCCTAGTCCGACGAGTCTTGTTTCCAGTTGTGTGGAGTGGATGGACGCGTGTCAACGCAGGACTGTTTAAGGTGGTGGAGACGCTATAATGGTGAGGAGCGTGTGCAGTTGATATGGGGTCCCTTGATACATCTAGATACGACTCTGACAAGCGACACGTACGTACGCATCCTGGCTCATCACCCGCATCCATTGTGCATTCCGATTGACTTGGGCAATGCCAGCAGGACAATGCGGCACCCCTTATGTCCAGAAACGCTACAGGTTGGCTCCAGAAACACCTCCGATGACCACAAAACTAAAAAGACATTAAAATTACTTATTATATGCCTTGCAGGTGCTGTTTAGAAGAGCACCCCACCCTCTCGTACTCTTACGGATATATGGACAGCGCTGCAGAATGCATGGTGTCTGTTCCCTCCATAACTGTTTCAGATATTAATCGAATCCGTGCCATGTCGTGGCACTTCTGCTTGCCCGTGGGGGCAACAGATATCAGACTGGTTGTGCCTTTTTCTTTGCCTCTTCAGTGTGTCTCCGGCCTTAGGCATATGCCAAGAAAGTGTATAACGTTCTCCTAAATGTGAAACATGTCGCTAGTATGACGATAGGACAATTTTGGCCACCATTCCCAAACTCTCCCGTATGTTCAGTCTGAAAACCTGGCAACCCTGTTCACGCTTCCGATTCTGTTTGTGACGCAGTAGATTACTGGTAGTGAGCGGCTGTATTGAGAAGCGTCGCCTCACCTGAGGACTTGGAAGGCTTTATCCCTCTGCTCCCCAGCATCTGTGGGACGCTGAAGGCGGCGACGGCTAGCAGCGTGGCCACGTGCTCCTCCTCCATTTCCAGCAGTCTCTCCATGGCTGACATGTTACCTCCAGGCAACACGAGAATCTGCTGCACGGTGCTGCTGCCTGGCGGTATAAACCCAATAGTGGGTGGAGTTATGTGCTTTGCCAGTGCCCTGTAAACAGAAAAAACAACGAAATTTAGTATAACTGATATTCACTACTTGTTTCACACAGCCCATGAATGTGTGTATTTTAAATTTAATAATCTATTTCAGTGCTTTCTAAACTTTCCATCATGGCGACACTTTTTTATAGCTTACAGTTTTCCGCGACATCCTTTCACTAATATAAATACATATGGTAGATGGTTACAGCGGGGGGGGGGGGGGGGGCGGAAATAAAGTATCGCTTTAAATGTAGTTTGTAAACGAAACTGAAATCCTCGTACGCATTGACGTGTTTAATGTTGATCCTGACTGTAGCAATTACGTACACTCATCGCAAGGAAACATTAGGAACTACGGAGATGTACAACAGAGTAACACCGCAGACAACAATGCCGAACTCACAAAATAATACTTGCTTCTTCTACATGCGACCCAACTTCCGAAACACGAAAATTGAATTTCGGAAACCGTTTGTCGCTGTCGTGTGTACATGTCAGGGCCAGATACGGTTTTGCTGGATCGATTGAAAACGGCATCTGGAAATTACCTGCTCGGATTTCTGATTTAGACAGCACAGTGGCTGTTCCCTTTCAGTTCAATATTATCATATTATTTTCAGAAATAATGACAAGTGATGAATTATTATTTAAGTTCTGTTGTTAGGTTCTTGCTTCACCACGACCTCGGAAGTCCCTACATATTCAGAAAAAAGGATAAATATTTGTGACAAGTAAGATATGAATGTCATTTCTGGTCCCAGAATCTGTTACATAAAGAAAACTGAGAGAAAAAAATATAAACGCATACCAGGGTTCGAACCAACGATCACTGCATTTAAAATACTACTGTCCGTTAATCACCCGACCATACTCCATACTAAACATCGCTACTGAATAACTTTAGTCAGTGGACAAATGTGACTGCTTTTACAATCTGAGACAGCTTTTACAGCTACTGTGTCATTGATTGACATTTAATTGTACGAAACGCTATCGAGGGTGACGTGGCTTTGATAAACCCATTAATAAACGCTCAGGTGCAGCTTTTTGAGAAGGAAAGCAGACTACAGTGAAAGTTCGTTCAAGCAGCTGCCAGTTCCAGCAAACTGCGCATGGGAAGAGCTGTTATCGAGTATTAACAGCATCTCTACGCATGCGCAGTTTGCTGGAACTTGGCAACTGGAAGCTGCTCGAACGAACCCTGAGTGTCTACTACTGCTTCTACTGCTGCTGAAGCAGAGCTGCCGCCTTGCGACTGAGCACGCAATTAATGTGCACCGATCATTCCTTTAATACGTGATCTGTGGTGCACTGATATTTTGTGTTATTGTATGACAATGTGTTTTTTTTTTTTTTTTTTTTTTTTTTGTTTAGAGTCTAAATTTGATAGTTTCACGACACCCTTGATAATACTACGTGATAGCCCAGGGTGTCGCAACACCCAATATGGAAATCTCTGATCTATTTAAATCTGCGAGTAGTATCCGACATAGTAAAACAAAATCTTCTCCTTGAATTCGGAAGGACGATGGTTCAATTCAACCTGCGACCACCCAGATTTAGGTTTTCTGTGATTTCCCTAAATCACTTTAGACAAATTCAGAGATGGCACAGAAGATTTCTTTACCCAGTTTTTCCGTAAAATCCGAACGTGAGTTTCGTCTGTAATGACCAAGCTGTCGATGGGACGCCAAACGTTTATCTTCCTTTTACCTTAAATTTTCTTATTGCCCTATGTGTAAGTAGGAATAACGTTTATCGCTGGAACAGTCTGTTTTCTGTTACACAAGTTCTTTTCGTCTCCAGTTTCACCGTTAAAATTGCTTAAAATAACCGATTTTCGAAATAACCGATTTTTGGTATTCTATTGCTATTATTTCTGGCTGTACACCAATACGTTGAACAAAGATTGAAAAGGATTTGACAATATCTGTCGATGTGTAGTTGAGACTGAGGTAGAAATCAGTCTCATTGTAAGAAGATTATTATAAAGGGAGGTAGCGTTATCTATACTGAGAACAGACATTGGTTGAAGCCAGGGGGCCATGCTTTATTCCCAAAATAAGGATTTCTCGTTTAAATCCTGTGTGACTATAGTCCTCTTTACGTAAAGCCACTAAAATCATAGTCACATTGGAGTATTTATATATGAAATACATTTCAACGATTAGAGATACTTTACCACATAGTACGACCAATGTCTTGAGCACAAACAAGTGCATAATCACTACTACTTTTAAAGATTTGTACATAAACAACCTCTTAGCGCCGCTGCTGTGGCAAAAGTGATAGGTCGGTGTTTTCATATGGTTATTACCGAAAAATGAAGAAAAAAAATATATATTCGAGAACAAACGAATACCGAAAAATACACGTTATTCAGGAAATACAGGTAACTGTTTTAACCGGTCGGTTTTTCCCGTCAATACATGTAAGTGATAAAATTAAACCAGAATAGCAGCATTATTCAGTCATTAGAACAACCTAAACGTATGAGTAAAGACAATAAGAGCAAAATAGTCGCAGGTGGTAAGGATTTTACGCCTGTAATCCTAAATATGATATTTTACCTTACATGACTAACCGCCTACTATTTCCTTATTACTTACAGGATTTAAAGATCAGTACCTGGACACTGACATACTGTAATTGCCGGTAGCTGAGTAATCAGCGTCATATTATGGAGTCTGAGAATCTCTCGTTCAAATCTCCTTAGTAACCCGTATTTTTTAACCTTTATTTAAATGCTATATTTACTACCAAATAAAAATGTCATTTAACAAATATTGAATGGAGTCTGATAATCTCTAGTTCAAATCTCCTTAGTAAACGGTATTTTTTAACCTTTATTTAAATTCTATATTTACTATCAAATAAAAATGTCATTCAACAAATATTGAATACAAATTATGTAACAAAAATATTTCAGCTACTTGGGGCAATAAAATCAAAACTCTGTATAAATAAAAGCGAAATGATGTTCTTTGGTAACAGAATCAATTTAGAACAGATTGACTAATTGGCAACATTTTTCAATGTTCTTTATAGTCCGAATAAGGTTTTTAGAGGGAAAAATTGGAAAAGCTGCCCGGAGAACTGGAACAATCGGAAAAAACAAAGTCCTTATTTGTATCTGATGTTTAGATGAACTTGAGTTCACAACGCAAATGATGGATACGTTGAAAACTTGCGTACTACTACGTAGTATTTATGTTAAACAATATTTATTTCTTAGTTCGTTATGAATCGGCTTTCCCTTCTTAAGCCAAAGTCAGAAAATACTAAAACAAATAAATGCTACACAGCAACAATGAGAAAATATCCAGAGATGGTTTTTCTAAGATAGTGTGAGTTCTTTGAGACTATTTCGATATCGAAAACACAAACGTGCTGTTTGAATGGGTTCAGTACATAAGGTTAGTCTCTCGACTACATCTAGTTGAATAAAATCATTTTGGGCAACTAAGTCTCCGTACAGTATATTTTGTACAATTAGATAGGGAAAATGAAACATGGCGACGTTTCGAATAATTTTCAGAGGTCCTCTTCAGGGCGACAAAACGGTAGAAGCGTAATGTAGTCATCGAACCGAATTTATAGTGTAAGTTGTATCGTTATTGTTTCGTAATGATAAATTGCAGTTGGAAGCAAAAGTGTCTTCACCGAGTAAGTAAAACAAGTCTTTAGAGTACAAGCCATCAAAACTGTTTTTTATTTATAATTGTGGGAACTCACTATTTTCAGTATTCTAGGTTGCTTACTTTCAAAACCATTATAAATAGTAATTTAGATGTCTTCAGGACACAAAAATAAAACAGTTATGTTATAAAAATAATCCTTCTGTGAAACAATAAATGGATAAAGATAACGAAGCATAACATAGAAAATAACTGTAACATTGCCGCAGAAGTTTAGGACACCAACTGTTTAATTTGGGCCGGACTTAGAATAATGACAAAGTAGTAAACAAGTATACGAGAGCAGTTACTCCTGACGAAGAAGTATACTCCCGTTAGGATAGCGTGCAACTGTTGCAAAAATAAATAAATTGCTTTGGTGGCGCCTCTCAAGTTTTTGACAATGAAAACCTGGCTGTGCGACTCTTACCTGTAGACTTCGAGGCTGGAGTTTTCGGTCTGCTCAGGGCTGGTCATCTCGTCTCCCGTCATGGCGCCAGACTGGTCGTGGGCCTGGTAGCTGTGCATCAGCGTGTACACCAGGCTGTAGCAGCTCTGCTCTGCTCGGTGCTGGGCCAGGATCTAAAGCCGGAAGCGCAGCTGTTAGTTGACGTTAAACAGGGTTTGCGGCTATGCAATAAATGTCTTCGATACAAAAATCATTTACAATTTAAACGTCTTATAACTCCTAACGTAATCTCAAGTCTCGCGTTAATCCTGAAAGGGAGACAGTTTCTTACCGCGGTGGAATAGCCGAGGCCCTAAGACGCCTTGCTGCGGAGCGCGCTTTTGCTCCCAGTAGAGGTTCCAGTCCTCCCTCTGGAATGAGTAGGTGTGTGTATTGTCCTTAGCTTAGTTTAAGTAGTTTGTAAGCCTAGGGTCTGATAACCACAGTAGTTAAGTCCCATAGATTTAAAACATTTGAACATTTTTAGACAGTTTCTTAAACTGTGATATCCGCACAACCTTTGTTTCGTATAGCTACTAGACAGCACGCAAAAACTTTGTGCCATTCAGATCATCTATTAATAGTGAAGGCAGTGCAAGATGTTCCAAGAGTTCTTATGTCAACTTATGTTCTTTAAATAAGTCTTATAGGTACTCCTTTGATAGCAGTACTACTAGCATGCAATAATTCAGAACCATTTCCTTAATAAAATCAATTGGTGCTTGTTCCCATGTTACCAGCAGCGTTAAGGATGCACAGATCCTCCTAGAAGGCAGTACTGTAGAATTTGAGATTCAACCCAACTTTTGTTCCAATAATTTACGTTTCATTTTAAGTATCAGAACCATGACAATAGTTACTCGTACGTTTACGACTAATAGTAACAAAGCAATGTATTTTAATTAAGGTCCAAAACCTTCTGTTATGTTTTCAGTAAGTAGTCATTTCATTGGGTGCTAGTGATGGGTGGATACTGCATAAAGGTGGAGATCCTTCTGTTTAAGTGCAGCAGACCACACCTGGCGCCTTCCAGCAGTGATAGCGCCTGGAGGAACCCACAGCTCCGGCTACACACCATCGCTTATATAATATCATTTTATTCTCTTTTCTCCTTTTCAATATAATTCAATGTAAATATCAACAATGATTCAAATCCTTGAGACGTATATTGTTTCTTTATACCAAAAGTATTGAATGTGAGGAGAGGCGTTGAATTAAAATTTGTGCTGTCTCCGGGATTCGAACCTCGGATCTTCTGCTTACTAGACAGTCTCTTTAAAGCGCTCAGGTAACACAGCATTATGGCTAATGTGGCAACACGGACTGTCGTCAAGCACATCTCCCTCCACAACACATATTTCAATTCTGTCTCATTGTTTCCAGTTAAATACGTATCAGATTGCTCGGGTGATATCCTACTATAGGAGAGTAGCAAGTTTGCGCTATACACTGTTTTTTATTGAGAAAAGTTAGTACATTAGTTAAACAAGCAACTGATTTCAATAACTTGATGTCTCAGCATTAGAAAAGAATAGCTATGCTACAACTGATTGTTGCGTCAATTGTTGAACACAAAACTTAATAGAAAGGTAATTACTCTTAGAACTTTGTGTGAAGAGAATGGTATTACAAAAACATAAATTTACTTACCTGAATCAGTTTGGTAATTGAAAGCTTCCTCAGGGGATGATACAGAATGGGACAGGTGTTTCTGCAAATTGTAGCTACACTAATTCTGTCAGCAGATGGCAGAGACAGCAAGTCATTATAGAGACTTGCTAATCTGAAAAGAAACAAATGAACTTATTGTAAGAACTGCATTAGTTGGGACAAAGGCTGAAAAATTAGGCAATAGGAAGGCATTGACTGTAGATTACATCTAATTAATGTCAATTTCATTAATACCAAAGCTCAAAATTCCGCAGTCGGAAAATATAATCTGCTTAGAAACAGTAGCAGTGCAGGTTTGTAATAATAATAATAATAAAATCACAAAAATAAAGTATAATCATACAAAAATGCAATATGTCAAATTGTACATTATGATACTATGCGATTGCTTACCATTATATTTATTACATAAACTAGCAAACCCAGCAATGCTTCACGATTGACAAATATACATCAGAGTTGGGTATACATCCTGTATTCCTTACCTTAATCTCTCTGCCTTTATTTGCGACATCTCTGTGCCTACTACTTACCTTCCTCTTTGTTCTCTTAGGCTTCTGATACTTGAAAACTCAGCGTTGCTGGCGATTTATTTTTTCCAACATTCATTTAGTCTATGTATCCCTCTCACCTCTTTCTCCCTGATTCCTCACCTTTCCTCTCTCTGTCTACCCACTGCTGCTTCCTGCTCTTTCTCATCGTCTTCCTCCTCTTTCTCGTCCTCCTCCCTGTGCCTCTATCCTCCAATCCACCCCCTGTCATTAACTCTCGGCCATTCTCTTCCTGTTCGCTCTTTCTCCTCGTATTCTCCGGCCCCTGTGTATTGAATATTACATATACATGCCAAATTTCGTGGTCATCAGTAAAACGGTATCGAAGTCGGGAGTAAGGTACCCTAAGCCACTCAGCCATGCACCGTTTATTATGTAGATATAGATGTTTCTCTTGTTTTGCCAAAGAATGCAAAATTTCATCAATATCGGAATAAATCGTAGATTGGTGTCGGAGTTTGTTGTAAAGTGCGGTACCCTGCACCAGGTACTGTACGAATTATTATGTAAACTGTTTCATTCCTCTTGTTTTGAAAGGCAAGTGTGCAAAATTTTAACGCTCTTCGCTGAAGCGGTATGGCAGGACATAAAGTAAGAATCAAATCCAAAATGCCGACTCCCATTGAAAATTATAAATTATTTGACGATTTTTCTTTTGCTGAACGACCCCTGTACTAAAGCGAAAAAAAAAAAAAAAAAAAAAAAAAAACAGCTTCACACATGTAGCACAAACCATAACATAAGCCAACATTTTTTTCTGTCGCAGTGCCGGATCAGCCTGGTGCATCGAGCATATTTTCAAGATAAAAAGGGAAGCCAGCTCAGTTTGCCTCAAACATGTGCGACCTAGCGCCAGGAAATTTAAGCTCTTTGGGAAGAAAAGAGTATTGTTATTATCTTTGAGCCTTTATGCTTTTCTTATCTTTGTACCTCTGTCGATCATCAGTAATATTTTATTGAGGAAAAAGCGCTGAGAGATCAAAACTGATACATTTGATGTCAATTTTACACGACGTCATGTCTGGAACGAGCAAAAATCGTATTATGAAACAATAAACTTATTTTTACACGTGGGGTAAAGTTCATCAGTCAGGGAATACATACCTATTCCTAAGAGTATATTTCGCGAATTCTTGCTCGTCACATTCACCAACTGCCACGCACTTTAATAAATTAAACACCAAAGCCTTCGTCATGAATGACACCGTCCACGGTGAAAACTGCATGAAAACGTGCTTAGCAGTTTTTTAGTTTATTGCGGACTGACAGACAGACGCGGTGGGACTTTGTTTTCTAATATGCATAGACCTTTAGCATTAATGTTGGTAGGTAAGTAATTAGATAACAATTTATGACGAAGGCACTTCCATGGATAACTGTCATGAGCAGGGGCGCACACAGGATTTTTTTTTTTTTTTTTTGGGGGGGGGGGGGGGGGGAAGAGGGTTGAGGCAAGTCGGAAAACTAATATGGTTTTTACAATATAATATACGTATTCGATTTCAACTTTTTACTGGTCAGACAGGTGGTCAATAAATGATTTGCTGTTTTATTCGCCTTAAATCAATATACATATATAAAAAAGGAACTTGGGATGTGTGTCCGTATATTTCACTTGGTACGCAAAATTATTCACTGCAGACCAATGGCGCTTATGCATGAGAGTAGCCTTTAGGTTCGCGGTGTGCACTATGGTGTTTTTGTCGTGGAGTGTGGCTGTGGGTGAGTGTGGCGAAAATGTGGAGCAATACGACGATCAACATATGCTCAAAGATAAAAAATAGTCAAAGATAAAACACAAGGAAACACACACATTCATTAACTGAGCATTAACTACCACGAGGCGTTATGCATAGCAGTTTCATCTGGCACCGGGAGACCTGATTGGTTGTTGGTAGGAGACATCAGCCAATGAAATGCTGTGTGTTTCTTAGCCGGAGATTCGGGCGCAACGCGCCCTCACATACTAAAAAAAAAAAAAAAAAAAAAAAAAAAAAAAAGTCTCGTTTAACCTATACCTAACCTTCTTAAGGCTACGCTACAGATAACTTTTTTTAAAGTGGAAGTTAGGGCAGGTATTGGTTAAACAAGAAGTTTTTTCTTTAAGTATGTGAGGGCGCGTAGCGCCCGAATCTTCGGTTAAGAAACACGCAGCATTGGCTAATGGCTCCTACCAACAACCAATCAGGTCTCCCGGTGCGTGCCAGTTGAAACTGCTATGCATAACGCCTCGTTTAACTACCAAGGATGTTAAAATAAGGGTAGACGGCGCTACTATTCAAAGATTACCTGTCGACTGAAGCCAGTGCGCCATGTTGTGGAGCCAAGGAAATATGTTTTCAGATTACAGCACTCTGTGATTCTTGCCCTGTAAACTTTCATTCATTTAAATGACTTTCGAAGACATATTTGATATAATATACTTTTGTGGACAAATACAGACCAGATAGTTGAGTACACACTATAACCACAAATATTATTTGGGTAGCGTTCTGTTCACACCACTTGGAATAAACGTGACGTCACTTTTATGTCACACGCTGTATCGAAGACCGCGCAAACAGCTATCGCCTATTGCCTGTTACTCGATACTTCAGTGTGACAGGCGACATCTTGATTTGCCGTATTTCTAAGAGTTTTGGTATTATAAAGCGCATTAAGCCGTTTTATGGAAACAACACATTACAGATGAATCACAAATACCGTTCTCGGCTCCATTTCTTATCACTACATGTAAATAATAATACACCAACAGTCAAAAGTCCTGAAACTACAGTAAATAAGTACACTCAAACCGGTTGGTATTGGAAGTTGTCGTAGCGTATTGGTAGCCTTAGAAGTCCACAATACAAAGGTTGTTGATTCGTAACTCCTATTATGGAAATATTTTTTTAAAATCTCACAGTTTGTAACATAATGTAGATGTTGCTTAATCGTAACACATTGTGGGCCTTTCGTATTCATATAACGGTAGTATCATAGGCAATACATGACGTTATCTGTAAAGGAGCGCTGTCTCAGGAATTAGTGACATCGATTTTGTAACTTTGGTCTGATTAGAAAACTGAGAATTGAATTCCTGGAAGTGATACGGCCAGCAATGACGTTTCTGTTGAGAATGGACTTCGTGGAAATGATACGACCAGCAGTCACATTTCTGTTTTCCTTCTCACAAATATTTGACCTTTGTTCCAAATATATAACGATTTCCTGGGATATGTTTAGAGACAAGCCTAAGGGAAATGTTTAATAGGCTACATTGTAATAGTAAAAGTCAATGTACGGTATACAGCATCTCTCCAAACAGCAAAGGATGAATAAATAAATAAACTGCTAATAACTAAAATAAGTGCCGATGCCATTTATATTGTTCGCTTCTCAGAAATATTTCATTGTTTATTTCCGAATATCTTGTGATTTGCGAGCGTGTGGTTAGACCAATGTTCCTAACTTATCTCAATATTTGGCTGTTTATTTTCAAAAGCGTCGTTATTTTCGAGAGTGTAGTTAGAACGATATTCCTTGCTTCTAACCAATATTTGGTACGCTAGTTTATTTCTGAATATTTTACGATTGCAGAGTTTTTGGTTAGCCAAGATCCCATGAGGAAAACTTTAATTTCATTGATAAACGTATACAGCTTACTCTCAGAACACTAACAGCGCCGTCTGCTGGCATTTCTACATCCTAACGTTGATCCCACAGTCTTTAATTTTGGAGATTTTGAGTCCCGAAATTCCTCCATAATCCGTTAGAAATATCGTTATGTTATTTACACAGACTACAAAGTGGCATTACCTAATTCTCTAGACCTACATCCATTAAGGACTTTACACTTTTTAACGTTTCAGATTGAACCCATTACTCACCTATTAAGTCCTAATGAAAAGGGTAGTGTATTGTATCTAGTTCTATTCTTAACATACATCAGTGACACTGCAGATAGTATAAGAGACGCTGCTAATAGCAACGTCATACTAAAGGATAAACTTCTAGAATTCATATTAGAAAAATAAACTCTCCAACGTATTTTGAATATTGACATGCATTTCCATGTTTCGTGCTAAGTTTAATTTTATTAAGAAGTCCCATAGTATTTTAGAAACACGAAGGCGAAGACATAAAAATAAAATGGAAACGCTAAATCACTATATCAGGATAAAGTTGCGAAACTTTGGACCAACCTCCTTGCTTCGGACGATACCAGTGTTACTTTATAACCTATAGAACCGAGAACGAGGTGCTTTTGTGCTACCATTAAATAAGGCAATACACAAGCATGTCACTTTTGCAGCAGACTGAAATCGAATCAACAACGACGTTTATTATGAAACGATAGCTTTTGAAATAAATCAATTCACATTACACTAGCATATCACGTTTGCACCAAGTTATGTGACCGCAAGTCGATAACTCTTCGTACGATCTTCGATGCAGCGTGTAACGTAAAAATGACGTCACGTTTGTTCCAAGTGGTGTGAGCAGAACGCTACCCACATATTGGCAACCATAATATGGCGGCAATGGCTTCACTTCTGTGGCGTTAAGCGCATCTCCCCCTATTCTAACCTCCTTGTTAACTACACTAGCAATACACCAATGATCTCATTATAAACACTGGAAAGACAACAGTAGTGCTTAGGATCAAAATACTGACAACTGGATTAGAGAGACAAATATACGTCGAGCGTCACTGTTTCATAATACATAGTACCGCTGAAATACACAGACTGTAGACATACATTAATGTATGCCTGTGACGGAAAGTTCATAAGTCATAGGTTACTTTGGTTTAGCGGAGAGTATCACGTTACTAACAGATTAATAACATTCAGTTAGGTGAGTGATTAACATCTGTGTTTGTATTCTTTATTTTAGCTTTTCTAGAGCAATAAATAAATAATTGAACTGCATTTAATGCCACCCGACTAGCGCTCGCTAGGTGGCGTCTCGTGTACTGATTCACAGGGAATGAGAAGATTACTGATTTACTAACTGGGCAAGGGTACGTCGAGAACTTGCCAAACATAGAGCAGGAACAGCAAACCGATTCACAGGTAATGAGAGGAATTGTCTTTACGCCACCTAGCGAGCAGTAGGCGGGTCGCATTAAATGCAGTTGTACCAAATACTTCTGGGAAAAGCTACATACTCCGAGACTTACGAAGTTGATCTTACATGTGATAAGACGGTTGTTGCATAATTCTTAAATCGAGATAGATTCAAAGGAAAACACAGACTTGCAATAACTATGCAGGCAATACACAGACAGTAGACATATGTCAACGTATGTCTGTGATGGAAAATTCATAAGTCATATAGAAGTATATGATGCTCAAATGATAAAATTGCGTTACCAGTTCCAAAATCACCTCTATGTGAATTCTTGGAATATATTTACATAACAATTCTTTGCAAGGAAAACCGACTTTATGTAGTTTCCTTTCTGATTTCGCTGTAGGCCTATCCTAATTAGATTTTGAGTTAGTTATGTTTAGGAATGCGTAGAAAACGCCATAGTACAGAAAAGGAAAATTGAGGGGATGTTAGTTACATAGCACGCCAAATAACTAACAGATGCCGATGTTTCGTTTTTTCATTCTCATAACTGTGGTGTAATACACTACAACAAGGGGTACACTTTTACTTACGGCATCGGCGTAGTATGCTGATGTTGGCAACGGCTGTTCAATGCTTTTTGAAAAATCAAGGCACGTAGAATGAGGGGCACAATTCATTATGTTGGTGATGAAATAAATAATTTGTGCTGTTCCGGTCAGTAAATTAATGATCCTCCTAAAGCGAATATTTCGTTGCCAACGATAGAACACTTAACTGCCGGGCGATTCAAGTAAAATTTAACCCAGGTAGGACACAAAAACTAATTAGCTGTGTCCCACATGCCTTGCAATACCATGGATAGGAAAAACGTGCTTCCTACAATGGGTATCATCTTAATCTTAATATACATAAAAATTGAAGTGTTTGTGCCTATATATCTCACTGCAGACAAAACTACACCTCGCAAGCGAATAGTGTTTGTATGTAGTAGTAGGTATCAGTCTCCCATAGTGCACTATGGTGGTAGAGGGTTGATAACGAGAACGGTGTGGAATATATGGGAGTTGGAAGTTACCGGCCAGTGATCTCTATACTATCTGAATGTTGAACTAAAGATTTCTTCGCGTGCCAACAAAGATGTTCATATTCTGTTTCTTGACAAACTGAAACATGGCTGCTAGAAGTATTAAAAGAAAACGAAAAGCAAATATGTTTCGATTCTGTACTCACGCGAGTCTATTACTTAGCATATTGACATAAATTTCAAATCCAGAGGTAATCTAGCTATTATTGGTCACATACTAACTGATGGAAATTCGTTTGACTAATTACAACATGGTGGACAATGCAAATTTGTGTGCAAAACATATGAATGTACAAGCACGCCGTGGTTCTACGCTCGGACACCACAGTTATACATCCAGGTTATATAGAGATCACGGTTACCGCCTTATATAAAATTCTACGTGTAGGTGTCAATATTTTGTTCTTTAGCAAAAATTACACAAGGGAGACAAACGAACTCTCTGTGTTTTAGTAGTACAAAGTCTCCCATTGTACACCATAGCAGTTCCGTGTCGATAGATATAAGAGGGTGGAAGATACAGTCAGCTTACATAAAATTCGGACTGTAGATCACGATGACTTTTGCCACTATAATAGCAAAGAGGTTATATACAGCGAAACGTGACGCACATTCTTCAGTTGTTTTTATGCAACAAGCGTACGAATAAAGAAAAATAAGTGCATGTTGCAATTTGAAAAGTAAAAATACCAAGAAAGATGCTAAAGCGTAAGAAAGGAATTCAGCGTTCTCGATCCGTTTCTAAGAGACAGAAAACAGTGCTGAAAAGTGATAGAAACTTGTCATTTGTAGAAGTTGTCTATCTTACACTGAAAGCATCAGCGATTTTTCGATATTTCCATCCCTAAGTGGTGAAATAGAGGATGAACGGTTTTTTGAAAATACGTTGCTATTCAGACAATTTTGAAACTAGAAATACAAAACTTCGGATTTAGATTTTCGATTGGAATTTTAAAAAAACACGTGTTTTGATATTTTTGGAAAATCAACCACTAAGCTGGTGAAATAAGGGAAAATATTTTAAGGATGCTACTAAGACTATTTTGATGCTAGAAATGCGAAAATTTGGTTTTGGAACCTTGGTTAAAATAAAACAAAAATGTGTTTCGAGATGTTTTGAATTCTGCCATCAGTGGTGCATTAGGGGATGGAAAGTTGTATCAAAATACTTGATTAGGAAAGCATTTTTTACCAGAACCACAGACATTGCCGAGGTGGGGTGGCTTGCGTGCCTCAACGATACAAATAGCCGTACCGTAGGTGCAACCAGAGCGGAGGGGTATCTGTGGAGAGGCCAGACAAACGTGTGGTTCCTGAAGAGGGGCAGCAGCCTTTTCAATAGTTACAGGGGCAACAGTCTGGATGATTGACTGAGCTGGCCTTGTAACATCAGCTAATGTGGCTTTGCCACACAGCTACTGCGAACGGCTGAAAGCAAGGGGAAACTACAGCCGTTACTTTTCCCGAGGACATGCAGCTCTACTGTATGAACATATGATGATGGCATCCTCTCGGGTAAAATATTCCGGAGGTAAAATAGTCCCCCATTCGGATCTCCGGGCGGGGACTACTCAGGAGGATGTTGTCATCAGGAAAGACAATACTGGCATTCTACGGGTCGGAGCGTGGAATGTTAGATCCCTTAATCGAGTAGGAAAATTAGAAAATTTAAAAAGGGAAATGGATAGGTTGAAGTTAGATATAGCTGGGATTAGTGAAGTTCGGTGGCAAGATGAACAGGATTTCTGGTCAGGTGAGTACAGGATTATAAATACAAAATCAGTTGGGGGTATCACAGGAGTAGGATTGATAATGAATAAGAAAATAGGAATGCGGGTAAACTACTATGACCAGCACAGTGATCGCATTATCATTGTCAAGATAGATACGAAGCCAACACCGACAACAGTAGTACAGGTTTATATGCCAACTAGCTCTGCCGATGATGAGGAAATCGAAGAAATATATGAGGAGCTAAAGGAAATTATTCAGACAATTAAGGGAGAGGAAAACTTAATTGTTATGGGAGACTGGAATTCGGTAGTAGGACAAGGAAAGGAAGGGAGGATAGTAGGTGAATATGGTCTGGGCAAAAGGAATGAAAGAGGAAGCCGCCTGGGAGAATTTTGCACCGAACATAATTTAGTTATAACAAACACCTGGTTCAAGAATCACAAAAGAAGGTTGTATACGTGGAAGAGATCAGGAGACACCGGAAGATACCAGATAGATTTTATAATGGTAAGACATAGATTTCGGAACCAGGTTCTACAGTGTAAGACATACCCAGGGGCAGATATAGACTCTAACCATAATTTGTTGGTTATGAACTGTAGGCTGAAACTAAAGAAACTACAAAAAGGTAGGAAAATAAGGAGATGGGACCTCGATAAATTGAAGGAACCTGAGGTTCTTAAGAATTTCAGAGGGAGCTTTAGGCAACAATTGACAGAGACAGGGGAAAATAAAACAGTAGAGGAGGAATGGGTAAAACTGAGAGATGAAATAGTGAAGGTAGCAGAGGACAAAATAGGTAGGAAGGCAAGACCTACAAAAAATCCTTGGATATCACAAGAGATACTAAATTTAATCGATGAAAGGAGAAAATATAAAAATGCAGTAAATGAAACAGGCAAAATGGAGTACAGACGACTAAGAAATGAGATTGACAGGAAGTGCAAAATGGCTAAGCAGGAGTGCCTAGAAGCCAAATTCAAATCTGTAGAGGAATGTATAAGAAGGGGAAAAGTATATACCGCCTACAGGAAAATAAAAGAGACATTTGGGGGCAAGAAAAGCAACTCTACGAATATCAAGAACTCAGATGGGAAACCAGTTCTCAGCAAAGAAGAGAAAGCTGAAAGGTGGAAAGAGTACATAGAGCAGCTCTACAAAGGAAATGAGCTTAGAGACGATGTTGTAGGAAGGGAAGAGGGAGTAGATCGAGATGAATTAGGAGATACTGTACTGAGAGAAGAATTTGACAGAGCCCTGAAAGACCTAAGTCGAAACAAGGCCCCTGGAGTAGATGATATTCCCTCAGAGCTACTGAAGTCTCTGGGAGAACCAGCCATGACAAAATTGTTTCACCTGGTGTGTAAGATGTATGAGACAGGTGAAATACCCTCAGACTTTAAGAAAAATGTTATAATCCCCATCCCTAAGAATGCAGGTGCAGACAGGTGTGAAAATTATAGAACCATTAGTTTAATAAGTCATGGTTGCAAAATATTAATGCGAATTATATACAGAATGATGGAAAGGCTGGTAGAAGCCGACCTCGGGGAAGATCAGTTTGGGTTCAGGAGAAATGTTAGAACACGGAAGGCAATACTCACTTTACGGCTTATCCTAGAAGATAGATTAAGAAAAGGCAAACCTACATTTCTAGCTTTTGTAGATTTGGAGAAGGCTTTTGACAATGTTGATTGGAATAAACTCTTTCATGTTCTGAAGCAAGCAGGAGTAAAATATAGGGAACGTAAGGTTATTTACAACTTGTACAAAAACCAGACAGCGGTTGTCAGAGTTGAAGGGCATGAAAGGGATGCAGTGGTTGGAAAGGGAGTAAGACAGGGTTGCAGTCTTTCTCCGTTGTTGTTCAATTTGTACATTGAGCAAGCTATAAAGGAAAGCAAGGAGAAATTTGGTGAAGGAGTTAAAGTTCAGGGGGGAGAATTAAAAACATTGCGTTTTACCGACGGCATAGTAATTCTGTCAGATACAGCAAAGGACCTGGAAGAGCAATTGAACGGAATGGACAGTGTGCTGAAATGTGCATATAAGATGAACATTAACAAGAGCAAAACTAGGGTAATGGAGTGCAGTCTAAGAAAATCAGGTGTTGCTGAAGGAATTAAATTGGGAAACAAAGCAATAAAGGAGGTAGATGAGTTTGTTACTTGGGCAGTAAAATAACAAATGATGGTCGCAGTACAGAGGATATAAAATGCAGAATGGCAATGGGTAGAAAAGCTTTCTTGAAAAAGAGAAATTTGTTAACATCGAATAATAATACAAGTGTAAGGAAGTCCTTTCTGAAGGCATTTGTATGGAGTGTTGCCCTGTATGGGAGTGAGACATAGACGATAAACAGTGTGGACAGGAAGAGGATTGAGGCTTTTGAAATATGGTGCTACAGAAGAATGCTGAAGATTAGGTGGGTGGATCGCGTAACTAATGAGGAGGTACTGAACAGAATTGGGGAGAAAAGGAATTTATGGCATACCTTGACTAAAAGAAGGGATAGATTGGTAGGACACATTCTTAGACATCAAGGAATTGTGAATTTAGCGTTGGAGGGAAGTGTATGGGGAAAAAATCGCAGGGGAAGACCAAGAGATGGATACAGTAAGCAGATTCAGACAGATGTAGGTTGTCGCTCTTATGTGGAGATGAAGAGGCTTGCTCAGGCTCGGGTATTGTGGAGAGCTGCATCAAACCAGTCTCCGGAATGAAGACCACAATAACAACATATTGAGAAGTAGAAACAATTAATGCAGACCATACAGTCTACGTGTGCGAAGAAGCGGGAATTAAGCTAGTGGTCCATAAACGTGTTATTATCTTAAATGTCTGTAAAACTAATACTTAAATATGTATTTAACGTACAGGTTCTGTGTTATTGGAGTGTCAGTTGAAAATCAAACACAAGATCTAATACTTCCTTTTGTCATAATATGCCATATTATGTAACTGAACACACGACAGCAAAATGAAGTGTGGCAAATGACAGTACTTTATCGTCACGGACTATAAAACCAACGGTCAGAGATATTATGTAACAAAAGTGTGATGATACATACGCTATATTGTTTTCGCTATCCTGCTCTATGAATTTTCTGCACTTTGTCCTTTTCCTATTTTTTGGTTGAACCATTAACGGTGAGGCATCAGTTGTTCCTTTTGTTTCTCAGTAGTAGGCTTGTGTAATATTTATCCTCAGAATGTATGTTTAAAGTTCCTCCTAGTTTTCATTTCATGTTAGTTGAAATCATCCTGTGTTATTTGTTCAGATGTGTACTTAATTTCGGGTAGTAATCTCATCATGAACTATCCTTACAATAATTTCTCTCGGTAATCCTTTCAGATTAATTTTTAAAACTTACTGTTGATTTCTTTCCGCTATGTCTTGTAAGCTTAATAAACAGTTTCATTTATTTCCATAGGTCGGTAAAGAATTTTCTATATTTAGTTAAGTTCAGGAATGTAACAAGTATTGCAAGAGGCACAAAGCCGCCTCAAGTTTCTACCACCCTAAAACTTTAAAAGACTCAAATTTTCCCATTTTAAGTTATTTCATATCAGTGTAAAATTAACCACAGTTTTAGTATTACAGTCTCTCGTCAGTGGAATCACCGACGTAAAATAATAAAATGAATAAAATCTGTAGATTGAAATAACTCAAGATTCTTCCTATTATTGATTTTATTTTTATTTTTTTATTTAACTTTTTTAATCCGTTACTAAGGTTACATAGAAAAGTCAAGTCGTCGAGGGGTTTGAGGGGAAAATATACATTATGTCGTCTGGGTTCACATAAGCATGTCGGTTAATAGACAAGTGTGCCAATCCATTCAGCCTCTCTTCCTTCATTGGCGAGCGCTGGCAGCTAAAACTAGGCTCAGAACCGCATGTTGATCCAGGAAGGACAGCAAATATTTGAAAAAAGTGTTTGAATGTTTGGTAAGAAAGATTCCGAGCATGCCTCTAGTATTTCGACTGCTTTCTTCGACTTGTCACTCTGGTCACATTTTCTCATTTCTTCTTCTACCTTTCCACCTCTTACAACTCTTGGAACGTCATTATTGTAGGTGCGACTAGTGAACAGTATATCTGAAAAGTTAACGTTTTTAATGAATTTCGAAATAAGCTGTTGCAATTTCAGACACCCATTCTGATGTCTGCATCGCTGTAGCGTAGTTCATTATTTATTTGGTTCGTACTTGCTTTCGGTGGTAGAATTGAAGCATGTGCTCTGCTCTCGCTGTTTATCGTACATGAAAATATCTGAAATAGGACCTGGCTAGCTAGTTCGCTTTGCCACTTCTATAAGTGGGACCCTTTCACGTGCAGTAATAATTTACCTAGGTCTATGCCCAATGAATTACCCAGGTGGTGCCCCTTGTATAATTCTAATTTTTTATAATTTAATGTAGCTGAAACTAGATAGCGAAACTGCGGAAATACGAGTTTGAAATAAGATCACGGGACCAATGTTGTCTGTAAAACTGGAGAAGAGAAATTGTTGACATCGAATATTAATACAGATGTTAGGAAGTCTTTTTTGAAGGCATTTGTCTGGATTGTGGCTTTGTACAGGAATGAAACATGAACGATGAACAGTCCACACAAGAAGAGGATAAAAGATTTGAAATTCGGTGCTACAGGAGAATGCTGAAGATTAGATTGGGAGACATCGTTACTAATAAGGGGGTACTGCAGAGAAACGGAGAGAAAAGAGATTTCTGGCATATCTTGACTAAACAAGGGATTCATTAGCATGGCACATTCTCAGATATCGTGGACTCGTCAATTTAGTATTGTAGGGAAGAGTTGGGGTAAAAGTAGCACAGGTTGACCGCGAGATGAATACAGTAAACAGATTTAAAGAGACGTGGGTTGCCATCCTCAGAGACGAAGAGGCTTGTGCTAGATAGAGTAGCGTAGACAGCTACATCAAAGCAGTCTACGAACTGAAGGCCACAACAATAACATCATGGACTGGGTGGATACGTTTACCGTCCGATGTTGTAATTATGAAAATTTATTCAGAATTAAGAGATATATTTGAATACTTTAAGTTCCAAGCAGAATTCGAACTGTACTGCTAATATTTACACTCAGAATCAATATTAAATAAATAATAAATATTAAAGATTTTGGTACTAGAAAATTTCCATTTTATCCAGTGTAAGCCCAAACATTTCGGAGGGGGGGGGGGGATTGGTCAAAGGTCCTCAAAACGTTTTGCGGTGAGAGGATTGCGTTACACGACATGTATTTATGTTTTTCACAGAGTCTCCACAACGAGCTTAAACTTCATAGAGTAGCGATAGGTCTGTCATGTTTGAGGAAAATTGAACTGGCGTGCGCCATGTTATTTAAGATATCGTCTGACATATGGCATGCCACACACACTAGAGAGTTTTACTTACAGATTATTTACGGATGAGGAATTTGTAGGTATAGAGGACTGTGGCTGTGGAAAGATTGAGGCCCCAATGTTCGGCCAACAAGGAGTCTGAGGAGGCAGAGGCATGAGTGCAATTTTTCTTGGATGGTGCGGATATGCAGAGGTGAGGAGTCTAGGATAGGGTACGATCAATAGTGAGGCCCAGGTACTTTAGGGTAGGGGTTAGGCGGATGGGACGGTGATTGAGGGTGAGATAGAAATCACAAGGACAGAAGGAAGGAGTAGTACGACCTACGATGATCACCTGGTTTTGGTAAGATTGATAGATAAGAGCCATTGGTTCCACAAAGTGGTGAAAAGGTTAAAGTGTTCTTGGAGGAGACGGTTGGAGTGGGCGAGGGTGGGAGCTAAGGCAAGGAAAGTGGTGTCATCAGCATTCTGGAAGAGGTGTATGGGGGGGGGGGAAGGCGGCGGCTTAGGTATATATGAGGTATACAGGAAATAAAGAGTGGAACCATGGGGAATGCCAGCAGAAGACTAGAAAAGACAGGAGTCGGTTTTTTGGACGGTAACATAGGTGGGACCGTTGGAGAGGAAGGAGGCAATGACCCAGATGAGGTTGATGGGAAGAGCATAGGTATGGAGTTTGAAGAGCAGGCCTGAATACCAGACCCGATGATAGGCCCAGTCAAGGTCTAAGGATGCAGAGATGGTGGCACAACAGGAATTTAGCTGGAGGGAAAGGAGTTGGGTAAGGCGAAGGAGCTGGTCGTCGGCAGAGAAGGAAGAACGAAAGCCACATTGGGTGTCAGGGAGGAGGTGGTGTAGCTGGAGGTGGTGATGGATTCCTCAGGATAGGATGGATTCAAAGACGTTGCTGAACACTGGGGTGAGGCAAATGGAATGGTAGGAGGAGGCATCAGATGAGGGTTTGTTGGGTTTAAGGAACATGAGAACTCGGGAGATTTTCCACAGGTGGGAGTAGTAGCTGGTGTAGAGGATGGTGGTATAGAGGTTAGCAAGGGTGATGAAGAAAGGGAGGGGAAACTCTTTGAGTTGGCGGTAGGTGATGCGATCATGGCCGGGAGCCATGTTGTGTTTGGTGTGCTGTGAGTAGGATGTTGAGGTCTGAAGGGGGAATGTGGTCCAAGTAGTGGAAGCCAGGACCTAGGAGTGGGAATCTGACATCTGTTTTTTTTAATATCTGGGAACAAGGAATAATCAAAGTTAGGATTGTCGAGGATGGAAAAGACATCAGAGAGGAAAGTGACAAAATGATCATTCTTACTGGCATTATCAGGGGCTGGCCGCGGTGGCCGCGCAGTCTGCGACACGCCAGTCACAGTCTGCACGGCTGCTATGGTAGGGAGTTCGAATCCCCCCTCGAGCATGGATGTTTGTGTCGTCTTTAGTATAAGGTAGTTCATAAGTAGTTTGTAAGTTTAGGGACTGATGACCCCACTGTTAAGTCCCTTAGGCTTAACAAACATTTGAACATTTTTGCATTATCAGGAAGGGGCTGGTCAAGAGGAGAGGGTAGGTGGATGTGGGTTTCGAGTGAGTAAGGCGTTCCAATATGGAAACGAGTTAACGGGGAGGTGGGCATTAAGCCGTGACAGTGCCTGGTGCTAGTTCCGGCGTTTTTTGGCAGTCAGGAAGCTGCACACATGTGGCTGGAGTCTCTAGTGATAGAAGAGTGTATCCTGGTCATGGGTGCGGAGGAAGGAGCGGTAACGGCGGCGGGATTCCCACTGGAGAAAGCCTGTGAAGGGAGGGTGGGTGGGTCAGTGGGGCTGAACGGCTTTTATGGGGATGTGGGAATAGACGGCATCAGACTAGGTCCGCTGAAGGAAGGAGGCAGCTTGGTCGATATTGTCAGGAGAGTGGAGGGGGAGAGGGTGGCTCTCAACCTGATGGGTGATGGAGAGGTGAAAGGCATCCCAGTCTGCTTGGGAGTAGTCATGAAGGAATTTAGGAGGCAGAGGTAGGCAGGGATTCTGTGGCTGACGGACATTGGTGGTGAGGGTCAAGGATGTCGGCAGTGATGCGCTCAAGGAGATTTGGAGAGACAATGATGATGTCAGGGGTGAATTTGCTAAAGGGGCAGGTGTGACGTGGGAGTGGGACAGTGTCGCCATTCATGGTGTGAAGGAACTGATGCCACCGACAGGGTTTGGCAGGAGTGCAGAAGTGGATATTGAGATCGGCGGTGATCACGTAGGTCATGAAAGAGTATTGATGTGAACGAGGAAGGCATAACGGATAGGAATATGGGAGCGCACATAGATGGTGGCACAGGTGACAGTGAGCGAAGGGAGAATACGCATCCTAGCAGCATCGTCCCAAAATCACACACCTGGCGAGATGTTGAGTACATGTTCTGTAGACTATGCTCCTTCATAGATATCTATACTCTAAGATGTTGGTCACAGTATGAAATTTAAGGTCGTGGAGTTTCCCCCTACCTGAGCATGTTGGAGAGCGTGCGCTGGCCGTGGTTCTGCTGGGCGACGTCGCAGCAGTGGGCCATGGTGGCGCTGACCACCTGGTGCAGCAGGTAGAGCACGGTGGTGCGCGCCGTGTGCAGGCGGCGTCGCCAGTGCTCCGCCTTGTACAAGAACATTGCGCGCGACACCTTGGGCTGGGGCGGCGGCGGCGGCGGCTTGCGCTTGTGGCGCGACGTGCTGGACGCGGACGTGTTGGTGTCGGTGCTGCCGCTGGGCGACTGCTTCCGCTCCTGGCCCGCCTGCGTCTCCGCCTGCGCCTGCACCTCCGCCTCCTTCTTCTTGGCGCTCTCTGTCGGCTGCTTCTGGTACGACAGGCTCTGGAACTTGCCTGACAGCTTCTGCAGCAGATCCACCGCTATCGGCAGAGCCTGCAAAGTAGCAACACAGTTTTTTTTCTATTGATAAAAAAAGGATTTAAAGGTGTAGCATTGAATTAAAATTTGTGCTGTGGCCGGGAATCGAACCCAGACCTCCATGTTCATTAGGCAGACGTCTTAATGTCCTCAAAGTATTAAGCGGCACTTCCTGGGGAGCAGATCAGGCCACTATCCTCCGCTTGTACCACTCTAGTCCGCTCGAAACTGGACTACGGATGTATAGTATATTCATCTGCACGATCATCTATCCGTCTGGCTACAGGGACCTTCTATACTAGTCCAGTAGAACGTCTCTACACTGAAGCTGCAGAACTGCCGCTGTCCTACCGGAGAGACGTCCTCCTCAGTCGTTACAGGAGCTATTTGTCAGCTATGCGCAGCCACCCAACCTATGCTCCCTTTGTTGACGTATCTCTTGACCATCAATCCGCGATTCGTCCATCTTATCTCCTACTTCCTGGAGTCCGCTTCCGGTTGCTACTCCAGCAGCTTAGCTTAATGCTCTCTGTCATGTTCCCTGTGGGTGAGAGTTCTTCACCACCATGGTTCACCCCGAGCTCCAGATAAACTTTGATCTGCATTCACTCCCCAAAGACACTACCCCGTGACCTAGTTTACTGCAACAACTTTCTTCCTCTCTGCAACCAGTTTTTGGACAGCATCTTCATCTACACCGACGGCTCAAACACTAGCCTTTGTCCTTGGTGGCAATTCCTCCCGATCTCGTCTTCCCGACCAGTTTTCAATCTTTACTGCGGAGCTATTTGCTATTTATCCGGCCACCAAGTACTCGCTCCCTAATGTCATCTGCTCGGACTCCCTGGAGTATAAGGGAATGAGTCTGCGGATACTGCTGCCAAGGAAGCAGCTTCCCTATCCCGGATAGCTGCCTATTCCATTCCCCCAGGTGACCTTCAGGCGGTAGTCTCACGCCGTGTGGTATCGCCCTGGCACGCACACTGGTCCTCCCTCCAAGGAAACAAACTCCGGGGTATTAAGACTTCCCCCATGGCTTGGTTGACCTCCTCTCGGCCTTCCCGCCGCGGGAAGGTCATTCTCGCCTGGCTGCGGATAGGACACTGCCGTTTCACCCACCGTCACTTAGTGTGCGGTGACCCACCCCCTATTTGTGGTCAATGTTCACAGCCCCTGACTGTCCGTAACTTTCTGGCACAATGCCCACGTTTTAACCGTTTCCGTCAACGTTTGTGTTTTCCATCGGACTTGTCCGACATTTTAGCAGATGACAAACGCTTAACTGACCGTCTCATACTTTTTATCCGTCGCACAAATATGGCGAGGGAAATTTAACTCCTTCCCTCCTGCCCTCAGGGTACTATAGCTGTCTCCTTTGTCACGAGAAAATCTGACCCAGGAAGTTATAGTTTTCTAAGCGCTCTCGTTTTAAAGTTGATCGGTTTTAGAGTGCTTCCTTTTTTCCTTTGCTCTTCGCTCTTCTTAGCGCAGGTTATTGATACAGGTTGATTTGGGCACTTAGGAACACAGTAGTTTTACGCACTAAAAAAAAAAAAAAAAAAAAAAAAAAAAACCTCCGTTCACGTCACAATCTCTAATTCAGGTTCTGTGTTCCACGAAATATTGCCACAACTGCCAAGGCTCACCATGCATCGGGATAGCACTTCGGCAATGGACATCTCGAGACATTCCTGCATTTCACCACAGGCTAAGGTGATGTAAATATCATTACAATTATAAATCTATATACCCAGATAGTGTATTGCATCTCAAAAATGTCAAAGACATTGAAGTTAAATGTGAAGTGTAGAATTAAAATTTGTGCTGCGGCCGGAAATCGAGCACAGAGTCCCTTGGCAGTTGTGGCAAAATCTCATAGAACATAGAATCTGAATTAGAGTTTGTGATGTGGAGGGAAGTCGTACTTACACTATTCCGAGGCGCCTTAATTTCTAGTGAGCATGAATGTCCGGGATCGATTCTTAGCTGCAGCACAAATTTTAATTCAATGCTTCAGCTTCAACTTAAATGTCTTTGACATTTTTGAGATGCAAAACACTCTCTGGGAGTATAAATTTGTAATTATAACGATAAAAAAGTTGCAATCGTCAAAAATTGTCTTAAGTAAGTAAAAAAACATGCGAGGGACAATAAAATAAAAAAAAGGACGTCCGTTACAACGGAGCCATGCAATGCTTCTATTCCAAAGTAATCAACACAAGTGTAACACGTCCATATCTAAACGCCAAAAGCCAGCTCACACTGTGCCAGAGGAAACTTCATGTACTACATGTGGTTGCGTACAGTTTCCCGGCGTAATAACTGATAATATTCATCTCGGTGTGCAGCCGGATACCGTCGTCAACTAAACACGATATTTCGGCAGACCAACTGGCTGCCATCTTCAGGTGAGTCCGCAGATACACTTACTCGCCGGAAACACCTGAAGATGGCAGCCAGTTGGTCTGCCGAAATATCGTGTTTAGTTGACGACAGTATCCGGCTGCACACCCGAGATAAATATTTATGAGCTACAGTTTAAACAATTCTGTAGATATATGTCTCTGTCAGAGAAATAATGAAGTTGATAGTAGGTTGGTACTACATGCCAAATATACACTCCTGGAAAGTGAAAAAAGAACACCATTAGTTCGTCGACCCAGGTATGGGAACTTTTGTTGACAGATTTTTGAGGATGTATACTACATACGATCACACACAGCTATACACACGTGAGTACAACCACCATACCGTGAGCAGTGTCGACGCTAGTACCAAGTGTATCCTCCTTTTGATGTAATACAATATGTAATTGTCCCATGCTGACCATCATAGAGGAGCCGAATGTAGGCCTGCAGAATTTCTGCCATGCAGTTTTCAATTTGTGCGTCAGTTGGGCCAGACGCTCATGCAGACTACGCAACGTGACGTTTCATCCAGTTCCAAACATGCTCAATGCGTGACAGATATGGAGATAATGATGGGCAGGGTAGTTGACATACACCTAGAACAGCACGCTAGATTGTACGGGATACATGTGGAAGTGCATTATCGCGTTAGAAAAGCATATCGCCTGGTTGGTGCATGAGTGGTAGCAAGACTGGTTGAACGATGGTTTCAATGTACCACGCAATGTTCAGATTTTCCTCAGTGATCACCAGAGGAGAACGGCTGTCTTGTAGGATATGTCTCCTCAGACCAGGATGCCAGTTGTTGGCTCCATTTGCCTCTGTCACGCACACTCTCCTGCGCAACACCACACATGCGTATGACCATCATTTGCACCATCGCAGCAGCGACTCCCATCACTGAAGGCGACACGTGTCCATCCGTCCCATCATAAGCGCCTACCGTGACACCACTGGAGATGAATTGAACGATGTTGGGGCGTGAGTGGAGAACACCCTAACGGCAAGCAAGATAGTGCATCATTGTGTGGGGAGCCATATTTTACATAGACTATTCTCGTCTACTGATTGTACAGAGAATATTGAACAATGTATGGTACATGTATGGTCTTGCTGTTACTCATGCACCAACCAGGCGATATGCTTTTCCAACAGGACAATGCATTTCCATATGTGTCCCCTACGTGCTCTTCAAGATGTACATCAACTACCCTCGCCAGCACGGTCCCCAGATCTGTCTCCCATTGAACCTGTTTGGATCGCATGAAATGTAATGTTGGGCAGTCTGCATGAGTGGCAGGAAATGTGGCCCAACTGAGACACCAGGAGAAAACTGCATGGCTGGCTATTCCACAAGATCACATTCACTGCCTCGAAGATCGTCAAAGGATAAAAAAAGCAGCCCTCGGTCGCAAATTAAAAATTATTTGACCTGGTTTCGCCAATGACTATGATTGCCTTCATCAGAAATTATAAAATAAAACAAGTCCTATAATAAAATACACAACTCAGCTGTAAAGCTTCCGTCACAAAATTTAAAAAGAAATTTTTAGAAACAACTACCCACTATGGGCTGCACGCCTGCACGGAGGCATTTTAAGATACTTCTACGATCGTTTCCAAAGAAGAATTACAGACTGCATTGCTGCAAATGGAGGGTATACACGGCACTAACGTCGAAATTGCGAACGTTCTGGTGACTGTACTTACGTGCGTATGGCCCTGCCTGTGTGATCGTGGATTGTATACATCCTCAGTGCCTCAATAAAATTTTCGTCTGCTGGTTCGACGAATTCATGGTGTTCTTTTTCCATTTTGCAGGAGTGTATATACAGCTGTTGTAAAAATGTCTTTCGATTGTGGAGGTCACTGTTTGGCCGGAGAGACGAGTCTCAAGGTTTGTCTGTCGAAGAGAGACATTGTCTGATCCACAGGTGTGGCAGACAGAGATGGTGTCAGAACTGACAGTGTTGTATTAGTTCCAACACAAAAATAAGGTAAAAGGGCAGTTTCGTAATTTAGTCGCATTTTTGGTAGTGAAAGTATCACTTATCAAGCACGTATTGTTGTTACAGTAGAAAGTATTTTTGAGCCACAATTTTAATATGACAGTGTAAACAAGTTTTAAAAGGTTGTCATTTTTGTAGAAGTTTTCGTAACAAAGTTGTGATTTTTTAATATCTAATGAAATAGTAAAATAATAATCTGTCTTCCCATTGTAGATAGAAAGAATCATCTTTCCCTACTTTGATTTACAAGTGTTGGACTTAGCATGTGTAAATGATTCAGAGTTGCATAATCAGAGGCACGTTTTCATAGGTAGAGAAAGAATCTTTGAATTTGATTATTGTGAATGCATATTTATTTTCTCCAAAGAATTCCGTTGTTATCAACAGTTACAGTGTTAAGTAAGTTATCATTTAATTTACTGAATGAGTTTAAGTTTCAGTTTTTCAGAAGCTTTAAATTGGTAAATATTGAAGTTTCAGAAAACAGTATATTTTGTTAGAAACTTGTCTTATTAAATCACCATCATAAAATTGCCTTGACAATATTCACTTCACAGAGTGATTTTGATACCAAAACATCTCAGTAATAGCTGGAGAGTAAAAGACCACCTTCCGTATTTTGTAAACTGTTTTCTGCCGCTGCGAAACTGTGCGACTGGCTGGAGGCGGAATTTGATTGCGAGGCGCTGACCTCATTTAACCTTGATCAGCCACGGGACTAACGTGTCGAGTCTGAAGTCGCCTTTACAATGCTTGAAGCATATAGCTTATATAAGCTATTTGCTTGAAGGCAATGCTATCGTTACTATGGTAAACATAATCTACACGTTTTTAAAAGCCATACACATTAATTCTGATGACATATATCCATATGATATTTCATTGTTTATTAGCATACATTAAAACTGTTTAAAGCATATGAGGTTAGATATAGGAATATCTTTAGGATTAATTTAACATTTTTATCAGGACTCTAAATTATATAATACAAACGTATAATTGTTGGACAACATTTCACACAATAATCAGCATAATAAGTCACCAATCTTTACTATAGGTTCTCAGCATGACGCAATAATATATTTAAATGGTACGTTCCGGTGAACTTCGAGTTTCGAAACATCGAGTTTCATCAGTGGCAGTATAGCCGCGCAGAATAGCCGTGCGCACTGAGGCGCCGTGCTGCGTTGCGCGCGGTCGTTCGCCGTCGGGGGTTCGAGTCCTCCCTCGGGCATGGGTGTATGTGTGCCTTCCTTCGGTTAGTATAATTTGGTTTATATAGTTTGTAAGCTAGGGACTAATAACCAAGCAGTTACGTTTCATAGATTTACAAACATTTGAACATTTTTGAGTGGCAGTATAGCTTCGCTTATCGGGATTAATAACAGCCCAGTTTCGACTGTTCTTATTTCTCAACTATCGTCTGGCGGATTTGACAGAAAAGTTTCACGGTCATTTCTCTGCCTTCCTGTTACTGTATGAAGAAAAAACAACTACTGGAAAGCATGATTGTGGACTCTAATTAGTGCTGACTACCACTGTCGGAGGCCCGGGGCGGCGGCAAGACAAAATGAGGGCTCCCATCAACTTGTAAATACATGTATTACTGCAAAAAAGTAACTTTTGACATTTGGAGGCCCCCAGGATGAGAGGCACGGGTCAGTTTAAAATAATTAACTTGCAAGATGTACAGACCCCAGAAAGAGAGGCCAAAGGCGCTCATTTAAAAGAAAAAAGGTGTTTGAGATTTTTGGAGACCCCCAAGACGAGAGACGAAAGGCCAGGGCGGTCCGCTCCCTCCTCCTCCCCCCCACCCCCTCCCTTAGTCCGCCACTGACTCTGATCGCAGTAATATTTTTCGCAAAGACTTTTAGCGAAATGCGCTGATGGAAAAAAATAGAAGATTATGCAAGACGACTTTGATTTTGGTCCTATGATGACTAATCCCGCTTGCACGATAACCCTGATAAGGGTTTTCACGTCTTTCGCCAACAGATGGCGCAGCGACATAGTTGGCAGAGAGCGATATGTATGTACCCATTAAGAGGAAATGTTTACAGCCCTAAGGCTCAGTGTGATATCAACGTGTGAAGCTAACAGGCGCTATGTTCCGGAGGTGCTCTCGTACTTCCTACTACCAACTGAGAGAGACTGAAAGAGATCAAATTGTGGTCTTCCGAGTGGCGGGATGATCCTTTCGGAGAATTACCTTACAAATTAGACGTGCTGCGTCAGTTGTGCATTGACAGTTGTTGCAATTGTCAAGTGAACATGAAGGTGAGTGAGATTATAGATATCTACGCAGCAATCACAGCCGTAAAGATCGTCATGTTATCAGGAAGCAGTGATAGAGTGTACAGCTACCACAGCACAAATTCAAATTGAAATGTTTGTAAGGCGTCTCGCTGCAGAGCGCGCGGTTGCTTGCCGTGGAGGTTCGAGTCCTCCCTGGGGCATGGGTGTGTGTGTTTGTCCGTAGGTTAGTTTACCCAGGTTTTAGTAGTTTGTAAGCTACGGACTGATGACCACGCAGTTTGGTCCGATAGATTTGCAAACATTTGAATTTGAATTGAATTTGAAATGTTTGTAAATCTAAGAGATCTAACTGCTGAGGTCATCAATCCCTAGACTTACAAACTATTTAAACCAAGGACAACAATCTCAAACACTAAAATAGTGAGTGGGGTAAATATATGAAAGGTTGGGGAAATGCCAGCCGACTATATTATAACCCCATATAAGCCTTTCAATATAACAATTGGAAGTAGGGAGCTGTGGGAGAAAATAGTTCGACACCTTACGGGGGATATTCTCTGGTTCACCGACGGGTCAAAATCAGACCAAGGCATTGGGGCCGGGGTATACGGGGTGCAGCCAAGACTGGAGGGCGTTATCTCTCTAGGGAAACTGGCCTCAGTATTCCAGGCCAAAATCACTGCCATCAGGGCGTGTGTGGAGGAGAATTTGCGTAGGTGCTTTGAAGACCGTAGCATCTATATCTATTCAGACAGCCAGGCAGCCCTGAGATCACTGGCAGCTCCTGCAACAAGATCTAAAATTGTTGCAGAATGTCACAGGGTTCTGGTGGAGCTAGGGGAAAGCAATAGAGTAAACCTATTGTGGATCCCTGGCCACTCGGGGATCAATGGCAACGAACATGCCGACAGATTAGCCAGGATGGGGGCAGAGACTTCATTTATTGGACCGGAATCTGTCCTGACAATCACCAAGGCAATGATCAAATTGGAGCTACGTAACTGGCTCAGAAGACAGCACGTAGAATATTGGACCAAAGTCCATCAACAAACACATGGCAAGGTAATGTTGCCAAAGCCATGTTTTAAAAGAAGCTCTGCAATCCTGGGACTGAACAGGAGGGAGATTAGACTCATGGTTGGATTGCTGACAGGCCATGGGAATTTCAAAAAACACCTACATACAATGGGAATAACAGAAGAGGACCCTAAATGTAGGATCTGTGATGACAGTGATGAAACTGCATCACATCTAATCTTCGAATGCATTACATTGGAGAGTAAAAGGCACAGAACATTTGGGAAAACCAGACCCGAAGAAATTGTGACGAATAAAGAACTGGTAAGGGGACTCATTGCACTGTTCAAGGGCATTGGTTGGCTTTACTAGATATACAGGGAGCAATACCTCACAATAAACTTAGTTTCGGTGCAGGCAGTGGTGGATTGGACCAAGACTGTTTTGGCTTCCCTGAGAAAATCAAATAAAATCAATCAAATCAAGGACACCAATCACACCCATTCCTGAGGGAGGACTGTAACATCCGACGGGAGTGGTCGCTCAGTTCGTGTCATGGTGCTTCAGACAGCAAGGACATTTTAGTATGGCTACTGCATCACAAATAAGAGAGTTTATGAGCCAAAAGGTGTCAGCACGAATTGTTGCTAACTACACTACTGGTCATTAAAATCGCTACACCAAGGAGAAATGCAGATGGTAAAGGGGTATTCATTGGACAAATATATTATACTAGAATTGACATGTGATCACATTTTCACGCAGTTTGGGTGCACAGATCCTGAGGAATCAGTACCCAGAACAACCACCTCTGACCCTAATAACGACCTTGATACGCCTGGGCATTGAGTCAAACAGAGCTTGGATGACGTGTACAGGTACAGATGCTCATGCTTCTTGAACACGATACCACAGGTCATCAAGAGTAGTGACTGGCGTATTGTGACGAGCCAGTTGCTCGGCCACCAGTGACCAGACGTTTTCAGTTGGTGCGAGATCTGGTGAATGTGCTGGCCAGGGCAGCAGTCGAATATTTTCCGCATCCAGAAAGGCCCGTACAGGACCTCCAACATGCGGTCGTGCGTTATCCTGCTGAAATGTAGGCTTTCGCACGTATCGAATGAAGGGTAGAGCCACATTTGAAATGTAATGGCCACTGTTCAAAGTGCCGTCGATGCGAACAAGAGGTGACCAATCCGTGTAACCAATGGCACCGCATACTATCACGCCGGGTGATGACGAATACATGCTTCTAATGTGGAATCACCGCGATGTCGCAGTACACGGATGCGACCATCATGATTCTGTAAACAGAACCTAGATTCATTCGAAAAAATGACGTTTTGCCATTCGTGCACCCAGGTTCGATGTTGCGCACACCATCGCAGGCGCTACTGTCTGTTATACAGCATCAAGGGTAACCGCAGCCATGGTCTCCGAGCAGATAGAGCAGATAGTCCATGCTGCTGCAAATGTCGAACTGTTCGTGCAGATGATTGTTGTCTTCCAAACGACTCCATCTGTTGACTGAGGGATGGAAACGTGACTGTACGATCCGTTACAGCCATTCGGATAAGATGCCTGTCATCTCGACTGCTAGTGATACGAGGCCGTTGAGATCCAGTACGGCGTTCCGTATTGCCCTCCTGTAGCCACCGATTCCATATTCTGCTAACAGTCATTGGATCGCGACCAACGCGAGTAGCAATGTTGCGATACGATAACCGCAATTGCGACAGGCTACAATCCGACCTTTATCAAAGTCGGAAATGTGATGGTACGCATTTATCCTCCTTACACGAGGCATCACAACAATGTTTCACCAGGCATCGCCGGTCAACTGCTGTTTGTGTATGAGAAATTGGTTGGAAACATTCCTCTTGTCAGCACGTTGTAGGTGTCGCCACCGACGCCCAACCTCGTGTGAATGCTTTGAAAAGCTGATCATTTGCATATCACAGCATCTTCTTCCTGACGGTTAAATTTCGCGTCTGTAGCACGTCATCTTCGAGGTGTAGCAATTTTAATGGCCAAGAGTGTAGTTACTATAGTGCACGACATGTAGGTTGGAGCTTCCGTGAGCAGAGGCAGAGTTCTGGGAGAAGCGTGGAAGATGGAGCTACGGTTGTGCGTCAACAGTGGAGCCCGTGGGAGAAACATTGTCGTAACTCTTGGCCAGCCACGCGCCTAGAGAATGAATGTTATTGCTGCCAGTGGAGCAATGGAAGGGTATGCGCAGTACGGCTAAAAAGTGGGCCACCTTCCTAGGTGACGTGGACTATAGCAGTGCAACTGCAGGTGTGTGCGCATTTAGCCCGTCTTCCATTCACGGCATATCAGCGAGCAAGGCTTGACTGATGTTGGCAGACGATCTATGGTAAGATGGCCTCGTGGGTCGTGGGAATGAAGAATGAAAGCAGCAAAAGCAGCTTGTATCTGCTTGCAAGTGATGGTCATTTGAGTGTACGACATTGACCTTTCAAGCGCTGTTTTATGGAGTGTATAGTGCGCACTTCCAAGACACGCTACCCCTCCTCCCTCCTCCCGTCTTTATGGTCTGGAGTGCAATAAGCTATACTCTGTTCAACGAAACGAGACACGTACTGTAAACACTCTGAGGCGTGTGACCAGGGGTGGACAAAACAGGGTCGCTCGCTTAATTTCGCTGCATCCGTTTTAGGTGTAAGGTCGTTGTGTGTTTCGTTATATAGCAGTGCTATTAGAACCAAACATTTCAATTTCGCCGGCCGCGGTGGCGGAGGGGACTGCGGCGCGCCAGTCACGGTCTGCACGGCCACTACGGTCGGGGGTTCGAATCCCCCTCGGGCATGGATATTTGTGCCGTCCTAGTTCGTAAGTAGTTCATAAGTAGTTCGTAAGTTTAGGGACTGATGATCCCGTAGTTAAGTCCCATAAGCTTAACAAACATTTGAACATTTTTATTTAAATTTCATTTCTTTTAATACATTATAAAATTGATTTTCTGCGAAAATTTCCCAAATTTGCATCTTCGCTTGCGACAAGTGTTGGAAATTTCTTACGGCCAGGAGCGGTGGCCGAGCGGTCTGCGGCGTACGGTCTGTACGGCCGCTACGATAGTGAGTTCAAATCCCCCTCTGGGCATGGATGTTTGTGCCGTCTTTAGTATAAGATAGTTCATAAGTAGTTTGTAAGTTTAGGGACTGATACTCCGTAATTAAGTCCCATAATCTCTACAAACATTTGGACATTTTTGAAAATATCTTAAGAACAACTTTTCTTCGTGTCGAATTTTAGTCAAAGTCATCAAGACGGTCTTAAAGCTTTATCGTAATTTTCTTTTTCCTTGGAGGCTTCAAAGAGTCCGTGGCATTTTATTGTCTGTTTTCATAACAATATCTTTATTACTTCTTCTTTGAACGCTTCTTGGGTGAACTCAAATTGATGGATGACATAATGATGTTACTCTTATACGATACCAAAGAGAGAAAACGACACATATAGACTATGAGTGCTGAATGCTGTTGTAAACACTAATATTTACGTCACTATTCAGCAACTGGTCCTTTAACCTGAAGTTAACATTCAACACCTATTATCACTGCTTAATAACAACGACGTTACACCTGAAATGGATGCAGCGAGGAAACCTGTTTTGTCCACCCCTGGTCTCGCGCCTCAGTGTATTTACAGTACGTCACTCGTTTCGGCGAACGGACTATAGAGCTCTCGTACACCTTTGGTATTAGTGGAGGATAGCGGAATGTTGTAAGACAATTCCTTTTGCCATTCTTGCAACAGAAAGGTGAGGTGTGTTTCCAAAAAGATAATACTCACCCACGCACTTTGTGCGGAACTCAACATTCTCTGCAAGGCGTGCAGCAACTTTACTGCATTTGTGTCCCATTGAGAAAAGGTGGCATATGAGGGCCGAACACTGACATGTGCGATTCATCAACCCACAACTCCTGCAGAACTATCTGAACAGGTCGAGTTGGCGTGGAATAATGTACTCCAAGACAGTATTCGCGGTCTTTATATTCAATGGATGCCAGAAAGAGAGAATGCATTGCCGCCCGTGGAGGCTACACGACGTAATGCTGTCGGTTTTCCAGCGTGTATTGACATCTGGTTCCTTAGTTCCGTTTGCGCTACTGATATGTAAATGTAATCATTTCGTTTATTCCATAAGCACTATTTCAACAATAAATCTTGTATCAGTTGCAAAACTCTCAGAGGACGTATTAATTTTTGTTTCCAGTAGTGTAAATTTGGGAAAATTCTGAAGTATTAGAAGTAGCTTTAGATGGTAAAAGCTGTATGGAAAGACAGGGACTACAGACTAGAGTACATCCAATAAATAAAACAACCGCTACTGTGAGACGAAGAGAGTGCGAAAGTAACAATAGCTAGGAAATGGTAGCAGACCGCATCATAGGAATCAGGAGACTGGCCACAAAAATAGACATTGCGCACCGCTGGTCGGTCAGTTGGGCGCCCAACGCGGAATGTGCGTAGTAGGTGGTTTGAGGCAACACCGCCGAGCCGAAAGAGAAGGGCAAAGTGCTGCCGTGCCACGTCACACAGAGTAGGCCGCGAATGCGCAGGTGGCAGGTTGGCCGATGAGACACAGTGGGTTATACAGTGAACTCCTGGAGATCACTTTAACAGCGTGCAATTGGTCCACTCTTCTTCTCAAATTCATAACGTACGAATGTTTGTAAACCTATTTAACCAAGCTGCTATGGTCATTAGTCACTAGACTTACAAACTGTCTAGACTAACTTACATTAAGGACAACACACACACACACACACACACACACACACACACACACACACAAACACACACACACACACACACATATATATACATGCATGCCCTATGGAGGACTCGAACCTCCGGCGGGAGCGACCGTCTAGTCTATAGTATGATGAGCCCAAATCTTCAGACACTCAGTTCGGTACCAAACGTTGTATATTGATAGAGTATCAATCGAAACTTGTATTTAAATCATGCTATGTGCTGCCGTCCAGGACAACGTGCGTAAACGGGAAATAGTATGTAACATCTCTCTTACGGAGCACAGGAAAAGCGTATCTGTAGAGGTCTGCCGCGCTGAACTCCCGTGGGGCAGTTGATAAAGCGAATGTTTGTCGGTCCTCAGTTCAAACCTTGGTGGCGGGAAATTTATATTTCTGTCTGACGCTACAAATTGTTCTACGTCGACAAACGTACACCGAGTGTAAAAGGACTGTTCGGATTTTATAGCACTGTGTTATCGGCAGCTTGCTTCTGCTTCGTTTTATTTGAAAGTAACATACCTGTAGAGTACATTCGCAGAAGAAAGAAACAATTGCACCATACTTGCGGAAGTATTAAAGTAATAATAATAATAAATGACTGCTATATAGGCAGCACCCCCGTTCAGCAGATGTGCGTGTTGTGGCTAGAGTACCGTGTGTTTGCCCACACCATCAATTGGGGCTGAAATGCTCTTTTAACACTTTTCAACGCACTGCAGTAAAAAAAAGAAAAACCTCTAGGCGGGGCTTGACCCACGACCCTCTGTTCGGTGAAATAACGCTCTACCAACCAGTCTACGGTAACACACAACGTGATAAGCTGTCACAGTTATGCTTTTCCTCTACTCCGTAGGTTAGGTGTTACTTATTATTATAATTTACGCATGTTCTCCTGGACATAGCACATAGCACTAATTATATTGAAGTTTCGGTTGATACTCTATCGATATACAACGTTTGCTACCGATCTGCGTGTCTGATATCTGAAGGTTTGGCTGTTAGGGTACACAGTCACTAGCACATGGCACTAGTTTGGTCCCTTAGGTCTAAAAACATTTGATTTGACTTGTTTTCGTGTGGATTTGTGATATCAAAAGTGTACGTGAACAAACCACAAACTATACACCAACTGAAGGATGAAATTAAAAGGGTTATTTACGGCAGACCATCAGATGTTTGTAAACGCGTCATCGATAACGTCAATGACCGCATTACTCACTGCCGCGCGGCCTTGGTTGGTGGTCATATGGAGGATATTTGTACATAAAATTGAGTAGTTACTTAATGTACTTGTAAAAAATGTAAGTTCCATAGCACTTTAATATTCGTTCCTAATGCCCGGACATCCTATACGTAATTCAGTCACAATGTATCATAACATCTGCTTAAACTAATCATAATAGTGAAAAACACCCATTTCCTATACACCTGACAGTGCGGCAAAGTCTAGGTGCGGGATTTCGATGCAGTGGTTAAAACAAAGTGGAAGAGATAACATGATCGTTATCAAACTTCTCTTCGTGATTTACACTCACTTTTCTGCACCGAAGTATAACCGATATGATCATTTGAAAATATTTGTGTGGTTATCGATTTTGGACTGCTTGAAGAAGAAAGTGATTTTTAACTAAAAAGTGTAACTTAAGTGAGGAGCGCACGCTGTTCTCTTCCAATTTGTTTCAACCACTTGTTTGAAATCCTGCATCTGCACTGTGAGGACTAATATAAGCGCTATCAGGTGAATAGAACACGTGTTTTGCGCTGTTATAACTACTTTGACGCTATTGATAGGAAATTTAATGATACACTGGTGTCAGTTAATTATGTGCAATTTCCGTTGTATGATATATTTTTACATTGTTTCTCTCTATTAAAATGGTACCCACTGCAGAATGCAATGTTTTGCACGGAAATGACACAGACCGCTGTTTCTATGATCAATTATTATTCTAAGGAGGTTTCTTGCGGTTTCGAGCGATAGAGATCAAAGATGTATCTTGTAATAATAAATATATTTTACAACATATGTTTGGAACTTGTGGTCATCAACATCCTTCTTCTAAGTTCCTCGATTAATTGTGCAGGTCTGTAATTCGGAAAGAGCGCCATTCAAAATCCCGGCCATTCGTTCAGATTTACATTGTGAGTAGTTTTCATAAAGGCGAAGTTCAGTTCGGAGACTGTTGCACTGAATACTGCAAAATTTAATCACTGATCCTTTGAATTTCCCGAAACCCTACTTTTCTGCCTACTTTTATTATACGTCACATTCATTGTTTGATTTATTCAGGCAAGGTCGCAAGCCCACAATGCAGTACTAGGAACGGACGTAGAAGGTAAATAGTGTTTTCCGAGTATCTGTGCCATTAACTTCGCATAGCAAATAGTCGGAAAGATGTGTATCGATTAACATTATCTATTATATTACGAAAAGAAAGGATATTCCGCGGGACAATGCGAGAATTCTATGCTGAGCAACAGTGCCAAGAAAAGAGATGTATAGGGGGACTACTGCACTTCTTACGAAAAGACGCTTAGTATAATATCACTAAAAGCATTTTTTCTCTCTGATGGGAAGTTACGTAAGTGAATTTGAATTGAATCATTAAAAGTCGTGATTTTGCATGACGTAAATGGCGCTAACATCGATGAAGGTAGCAACTACGGAGAAGAAGTAGGTTAACTTGATCAGCCTTGGGACTACTCTAACGCCTAACCTGCTCAGTTCCTACTTTTTGGTCCGTACGGAAACGTCCCAGAAATGCCTGACAAATTCCAGTGGAAACAGTAATGGTTTATTCTGAAAATACAGAGAGCTGGTGTTCTAAATTTATTCAAGACATATTATTTAAGATATGAAAGGAATTATACAGAAAATATGACACAGACAAATTAAAACGTGTGCGTCCACCAACCCCCTCCCACCCTCCCACCCACCGACATACACACACACACACACACACACACACACACACACACACACACACACTATATATATATATATATATATATATATATATATATATATATATATATATCCCCAACCACACATACACAGGCAGAGAGAGAAGAGAAACAAAATTCAACAGGAGAAGAAATTAAGTACGTACGCACAGTAACATAGCGTCACAGAAGGGTTTGCGTAAGTGTGAGATGATAGTGAAGCGAAACAGTCCGCAACATATGTGTAATGCTTATGTAATGTCAACAGAAACGCGGAAGAAAAATGTGCTTCAAAACAAACCGTAAGTAATAGAAAATACAATCCGATTATCGAGATAACCCTTCTTTCCAATTTTTATGTTTTCATACTAGAAATAGCGTGTTTCGTCGTCTCAATGCCACTCACATTATTTGGTTGCAGATGTCAACGGTACAATTATCTAATTTTGTAAAAAGAGTCCTACATTACGAAAAATTGTAAACCCAAGTTAATAACCAAGAATAAGACATTTTTAGACCTACATTCACACATAGGTAAGTACTCAATGTATTTTTATGTTCACAGTCATAAATAAATAAATAAACAAACTCCAGACGTGCTGAAACATGTTTGAGTGACTAACAAAATTTTAAAATCAAGGGTAATAAGTGTTCTGTTTTCAAGAGGATAGAGGGCGCCAATGATGATATACAGGTGGACGAGATAATATGAAGACCCGACAGTAAACTACGTCTTGTTGTAAGTTGGCACTACTGGATACGTGTTAACAATGAGATGCGACCGCAGTTCACAATTACCTGTTACATGTTAGGTTCTACGATTGTCGACACAAATTATACTCGTAGGTGAAATGCGTGATCTTCTAAGAAGTCCAGTTCGATGGTCTGCAGAGCGTGGGAGCATCTATTACGAAAACGGCTCCTCAGTGTAACGTTTTTCAAAAAAAATGTTCAAATGTTTGTGAAGCTTATGGGACTTAACTACGGGGTTATCAGTCCCTAAACTTACAAACTACTTATGAACTACATACAAACAAGGACGGCACAAATATCCATGCCCGAGGGGGGATTCGAACCTCCGGCCGTAGTGGCCGTGCTGACCGTGACTGGAGCGCCTCAGTCACCTCGGCCACCGCGGCCGGCTAACGTTTTTCTACCGACAGTGTATTCGATAATGGCAACGTACACAAAACAAAGTAAAACAGCATCTGCGAAACTAATAGTGGGTGGGCGGAACGTGAATTTAACGGACAACGACCTAGCAGTATTGAGAACAATTGTGGTCACGCAGCAGGCAGCATTAAACTACCATGCAAAAGCGACAGCAAAACTGAACACCCACTTGAGTAATACCACAGTCTAACATATATGGTCGCGACTCTGTCTGCGTGAAAATTGTTACCAACTGACAGTTTGTGTGGGCAAACCGCCGAAAGTATACTGTTCGTTTATAACTATTTTTCTATGTAATTAACGGAATAGTTACTTCAATTTTTGCTTTACAAGCATTACTAAGATATCAAAAGGCATACATAATTGGGAAATTAATGTTAAAAGAGCCGAATTTCATTGATTCAGTGGTATAAATGACAACTTATTCATGAAGAAATACTTACGAATGTGTGTACTTTTGCAGATTACTTCGCTGAAAGTTAAGTAGGATAAAAGAGAGAGAGAGAGAGAGAGAGAGAGAGAGAGAGAGAGAGAGAGAGAGAGAGAGAGAGAGAGAGAGAGAGAGAGAGAGAGAGAGAGGGAGAAACTTGAATTGCAAGCCGGCCGCGGTGGCCGCGGGGACTGAGGCGCTCCAGTCACGGTCTGCACGGCCACTACGGTCGGGGGTTCGAATCCCCCCCCCTCGGGCATGGATATTTGTGCCGTCCTCAGTATAAGGTAGTTCGTAAGTAGTTTGTAAGTTTAGGGACTGGCGACCCCGTAGTTAAGTCCCATAAGCTTAACAAACATTTGATTTGAATTGCAATTTTGGTCTGTTCTTACTATGACAGGCAGTTTTTTTTACGCACATCAATTCGGTATGGAGTCTAATGTTATGCACAAATTTACGTTTTACTCTTGTCTCTTGTATGCGCATGTTCTTTTGAGTGTAATTACTTTTGATTAATATGCCAATGGGATGAACCTTTTTGCCGCTTTCTGCTCAGTTGTAGGAACGATTGTGGAATTGGTTTATTCTGTTTTCGGAAGCATTTTGATTGCTTTTACCGTATTTTTGCCACGTTTTTTTCCTTCAGCTACAACTGTGTTGACTGCTTCGGTACATTAAATAATGTAGGTATTGAATTCTGTATACATTTCCTACGTTCAACCCTCACCGATTTTACTGGAGTTGTAGTGAAGAAAGCTTAACGTCCCTGAGTAGAAAAGCGACATCTTTCTACCTAAGGCCTGAACCTCAGGTGTTTCCTAGACATTTTTTATTTGTAATACAAATTTTTTTCAATTAATAGCTGTAGGTTAAAAGAGAAACGTAAATAAATTGTCCTGTAATGTACCGTTTCTTACCTGGCCAGAGTTTTTGCAAAGCTAAAAAGACAAATGTGGAATTATTTTTTATGTTATTACCGACTTTTATGACACTACGTGCGTTCCATATTGTAAAAAGTACGTTAAAGTCAATGTAAACGATACTATTCATAGTCATCCGATACGATGTTCTAAAAATAGCTCGCCGGCTGCTTGGAGCGCTGCTGTCGCAGTGTATAACACAGATAAGTGGGAGTGACGTGACTGTGTATGTTAGACTGTGCTAATACTGTCCCGGTAAAAACATTACTACTGGACCACAACATTCACTAAACGGCTACAGTTGGTAAACCTTAACAAACGGAAGCTAGCACAAAGATGCGAAGGAAGAGGTGCCACGATCATCAAACCTGGTCACTTGATCACTGGAAGTATGTGGGATGGTTAGATTAATCGCCTTTTACATTACTTCCTACAAACAGCCGGACTTATGTCTCGAAAATCCAAAAGAGGCCTCCGATACGACATGTCTGCTTCCTAGAGTCAAGGATGGGGGAGTTTCCGTCATGATTTGGGTATCTACTTTGTAGTATTCAACTTTGTCTATCCTTATTATTGCTGGTCGGATAACTGTGATGGAATATGTCACCATCCTGGACAACAAACTGCTTACTATGACTACCATATTACTAACAAACAAGACCATATTCCAAAAATGATAATGCGCTCACACTCCCTGTTAAAAAGGTTCAGGTGTGCTTTGTACAGCATCAAAAGATTATCAAACATCTGCCATAGACAGCACAATCTCCATGTCTCAACATAATTGAACCATTATGAAGAACTGAGTACCAAATTTACGATTCTAACGCCATTATAGTACAGTTACTGATGTGGTGTTTGTTCTTTCGGTCATGTTCGAACAGGCAATCGACCATTTCAATGCGGACGCATTTATACGCTCGATTCCTTGCGGGAATCCAGGATAGGCTGCGAGCAAGTGGAACTAATGGGCAGTGGGCAAGACCATTGTAGTGTGCTGTAAGTCGAGAATTTGGACAAGAAGGAGAGCTTGCCTGGACAGCCTAATTGTGTAAGCCGACCGCCCAACCGAAGCGAGAAATTCCAGCACAACTCCTCAACTTCGCCTTTGAATTTATTTCAGTGCCCTGAAACGGTCAAAATGTTTCAATATTTCGAAACCGTGGAAGTAACCGGCGGATGTTTCGATGCAAAAATGGATAACATTCGAAACTTTAAAGGTCCTTTATGAATTTCTATTCCTTCAGTAAAAAATCGTCTTGATTGTAAATTGTTTTATTTCTTATTTAATGACGCGTTTCGCCCTTCAGCAGGGCATCTTCAGATTGTCTGCGTGACAGAATTTACACAAAATTACAAGGCGTAATTAAAAAACAGGGATAATGGGACATGGACTTATTTTGTGTTTAGAAGACAGTATAAAGGGTAAACAAAGCTTACAATGCGCTCTCCGTGGTGTGACAGCGTAAGTTGTTTTGCGGCATTTTTACGTTTTTGAATTTTGGATTTCCTTGTAGCCCTACAAATGATCGGATAACAACGAATTACAGTTGGAACAAACTCGGTAAAGATGTGAGAAACATAAAACCGATTTTTAAGATTACCTTACTAGAAGCGGTGGTCTCTGATGACACAAGATAAACCCATGTTTACAGTTGCGCTCACGGGCGGTGGGCGGGCGTGGTGTGCTGCTCCGCCGACTTGTACAGACTAAGGGAATGTGAGTAGGGAGTGACATAGGAAGCCGATGTATAAGACGGGACGGATAAAATCAAGCTATATGAATACAAATTTAACGAAAGGGAGGTTATTAAGCAGGTCAGAAGTTAACAGTTTATGTTGGTACTTATAAATGAAAGGAATTACAGTATTTTATCTGAACAGAGACATCATGATATCTAGGAATGTTTGATCTTTGCTTGCCAACTGATCGTTTAGGAGGTGTGAGTGTCCAAAGTAAGCACATTTCGCTATCTCAAACTCTTCCAGTAAATTTAACTTCCGCCCCTTCTGCGCGGAATGTAAAATTTGCATGTTGTCGATGATAGGTTGTTGATGTTCGGATGCTTTAGTGTGTTCTGCAAAAGGGGAATGTTTTACCGACTATGTCCGAAGTGTAATTCGTTGTTATCCGATCATTTGTAGGGCTACAAGGAAATCCAAAATTCAAAAACATAGTAACACCGCAAAACAACCTACGCTGTCACACCACGGAGAGCGCATTGTAAGCTTTGTTTACCATTTATACTGTCTTCTAAACACAAAATAAGCCCATGTCCCATTATCCCCGTTCTTTAATTACGCCTTCTAATTTTGTGTAAATTCTGTCACGCAGATAATCTGAAGATGTCCTGCTAAAGTTTGGAACGCGTCATTAAATAAGGAATAAAACAATTTGTAATGAAGACGGTTTTTCACTGGAGGAATATTTATTCTCACTGATTGCTGTACACAATGGGCTGGAAATCACTTTATGAATTTGTCAGTGTTAGGTGTTCATACTATTTCTTTCACCATCTGTGAGTGAAGATCCATGATAATGACACGGAGAATTTATCGTTCATGAGTGGATGATTTCAATGAAATTCATTAACACTTCTTAATTTCTAAAATATATTTTTCTCTCCAGATGACATGTTTAGAGAAAGACAGTCCATGGTACTAATAAAAATGGTTATCAACTATTGTGTTGTAAACAAAGAAACTGAACAGGTAGATACGAATAATAATCTGGTCAAAATTCGCGGTTGACTTGTGCAAAGAACTTGCACGGCACAGACTTGAAATAATTTGGGGAATCAACGTTAAACGGTATTAAATTAGTCACATATCTGAAAACCGCCCCTCCTGATTACGATACGAGTCTTTTGGATACTACTCGTACTTTTCACAGTGACTTCAGTAAAAGGATAATTAGCGGAGACAGTAGTAATGCATTTCTTTGTTCACTGATTGATGCAGCTCTCCACCATACACTATCCTATGCAAGCTTCCTCATCTGCACATAAGAAACTTATTGCTACAGTAATTTTATTTAGATTTTTGAAGAGATTAATTTTTCCGTTGTAAAACGAACTTACAAGCTATTCCCGTTGAACTATGATCCTAGATCAAAATTAGGCAACAGGAAAAGAAATCGTTGGTAGTCGTAAAGAAAGTTATGGCAACGGTACCTGAATTTCGATGTCTTCTTTGTCGTGCTTGTTGTAAGCAGTCCTCGGTCTGCGATTCTGTACGTCCAGGCGGCGGAGTTCACGAAGAATGCTCTGAAGTTTTCCGATGAGAATCGACGCTTGCTCTTGCAACTCCCTGCAGTGGCTGTAGAAGGCAGCATTTTCATCATCTTTCACGAGTCTCCATTTCCTTGACATACTGCGCTGACACAAGTCTTTGACTGCTTTGTAAGTTTTAGAGACGCACTTAGTTTTGATGGGTACTCAGAAACGGACTAAAGTCACCCTTATTACAAATGGTTGTTTTTTCACTATTCTGACCAAAAAACAAACTTGGTCGAATATTACAAATTATTGGACAGTTTGTTTATCCCGGCTCGGGGTTTATAAAATTTGATATTGTCCACATTGTCTCTGTTTGTTTTGAATACTCACAACATTTTATACCTATAATCATGAGTACGTCACCAAACAGGCATTCAAGGAGGCGTGGACAAACGGGCACCTATTCTGCTGTTCATCGAACAGAGATCGGTAAAGAAAACTGACGTGATGTGTTTACAGACAGATACGGAGTTGGCTATCTCAACTAACATTGTCGTAGTTTCTTTTGGTGTGTGTCGTCACAGTTTGCTGCAGTTTTGTTTCATAGGAATATCAAGCATCTTCACAGGAACTTCTTGGAGCTGGTTATTATCCTGAAACAAGGGGGAAAAAAGTTCAATCAACAGGAACTTCAAAAGCATCGAAGATAACTTACCTTTTACGTAGGAAGAAGCATCTACTTATGGAGTGACTGTTACAAGAAAGAGAGGGAAAGAGAGGAGAGATTGGAGTATTGCTTCTGACAGGGCTAACTCCCCGCCGCACCCCCCTCCCCCTCCCCCGACATTCAGTGGTTATCTCGTGCACTGAAACGTTCGTCAAAAAGTGAACACAGATCAAGCACGAAAACAGGAAAACATTGAAAACATACTGGTTGTTTATAATTTACCATAAATTCAAGGAGCTGAAAAGATGTAAAGTAAAAACTTCAAAAATGTACTGTCTCTACTCCCCAAATATAGATTTACAATACATGTCACTATATTTAATGTTCAAAAATTAAATCTTCTATAAATATTATTAACTATCTTAATTCCCACTGCTTCGCACGCGTAGACTGGATGGTCTGCATTGGTTATTTCTACTTCTAAATATAATTTTTCATAGATTTAGCTTTAAAAATGCTCCCCTATTCAAGTATTTTGATACAACTTGCCACCTCCCATTGCACCACTGATGGCAGAATTAAAAACATCCCGAAACATTATTATTATTATTATTATTATTATTATTTTTTAAATTCTAACCATGGTTTCAAATCAAAATTTTCGAATTTCTAGCATCAAAATAGTCTTAGTAGCAGCCTTAAAAGAGTTTCCCTTATATCACCCGCTTAATGGTTGAATTTCCAAAAATATCGAGACATGTGTTTTTAAAATTCCAATCAAAAATCTAAATCCGAAGGTTTATATTCTTGCTTCAAAATTGCCTGAATGGCAACGTATTTTTTTTTTTAAAAAAAAAGAAAGAAAAAAGTTCATCCTGTTTCACTCCCTTATGCTTGGAAATAACGAAAAATCACTGATGCCTACAGCGTAAGTTATTCAACATCTACAAATTTCAACTTTCTATCGTCTGTAGATTCACTTTTCAGCGCCGTTTTCTCTCTTTTAGAAACGGAATGAGAACGCGAAATTTCTTTCTTACGCTTTGGCATCTTTCTTGGTAGTTTTGCTTATTTTTATTTATTCGTGCGCTTGCTGCAGAAAAACAACTGAAGTATCTGCATCACGTTTTTCTGTATATAATCTATTTGCTATTATAGTCTCAAAAGTCGTTGCTGGTCTTCAGTCCGAATTTTATATAAGCTGATGACTTTCAAACACTACATCTTCCACCTTCTTATAGCTATCGACACAGAACTGCTATGGTGGACAACGGGAGACTTTGTACTGCAACACAGAGAGATATTTCGTCTCCATTGTGTAGTTTTTGCTGAAGAGCAAATATTAACACATACGCGTAGAATTTTATGTAAGTCGGTAACTTTCAACTCCCATATTTTCCACCCCCTTATCGTTATCAACCCTTTACCACCATAATGCAACAATGGAAGACTGATACCTACTACCACATACAAACACTATTCGTTTGCCATGTGTATTTTTGGCTGCAGAGTGAAATATAGGCACAAAGACCTCAATTTTTATATATATCAAGATATAATTAATATCACTAACATAATACTGTATGTAAACACCATATAAAACAGAGTGTCTGTGTGTTTGTGTGTACGTATTGCATACCGATATACAGTTTTGTGTATGAACTTTTGCACACATAAGCTGCAATCTATGAGGACGGTCGGTGTAAGTGTAAGGGTCACGTTCACGAGATATGACGTAATAAACAAGAAGACGCGCGATAAACAGAAGCATCAAACGGCGATGTAGCACATTTCCTCCTAAAACACTGGACCGATTGCAACCAAATTTGGTGCACTATATTTCTTACCGTGAGGTAATAATGCTGTCGGGGTAAGAACCACATACAACACATGTTTCAGGAGATATAACGTCATAAACAATAGGAATTGCAAGAAACGGCCTCATAATGCGACGAGACTTTATTCACACACTGTATGAGAATGACAGTACTTAGCAACTAGCAACCAACTTTAAACATAATTTCCAACTTTTATTAAACTTTTTGTCTCTGACAACCATTGCAAAATTATGAAAGGAGAAAAGTCTATCGCTTACTACTTTTCCGCTGTTCATGTAGCAAAAATACGCCCTCTCACATCATGCAACACGTATTCATACATTTCCGTATTTACCACTAAAACACTCCTGCATTCCAGTCAGATTAAGGAAATTCCTGAAAGCCTGACTGCTTTTGACAACTTTGAACAGACTTTGGAATGTGGAGCGCACACGGCTACAGGTGGAAGCAATAGACTTCTATAGAGCTACAAGGAAAGGAAGAGAATGAAACAGTGTACATCCAACGTATACTCATTATTTCCGACAGATTTAGATTTTAACTTCAAGAGACTGCAGCTTCCAGTGACACTTGCATTATCTATTACGATTAATAAATCACAGGGCAATCTGTTTAATACTGTGGAGTGGATTTGATATTGTGGTGTCGCACAAGTCTAAAGTCGCGCCACCTACTTCCGCCGCGCGCCGCCATGCACGCAGGGCGCGGCGTTCTACGACGTCAGCCACGAGCGCCCTCTGCTACAACTCCGCTCGTGGCCACCACTGAACGACATCGTTCACATTGGACTGAGATAGGAACCAGTCAACACTTCGGAATCAGATAGGCACTAGTGAAGACTTGGCTATCGGATAGGCACTAGGCAGGCCTCTAGCTCAACTATGTATCAGCATTCTGCAGTACTGAGCTATGTAAAAGTTAAGTATTACTAAGTCTCTAAGCAATATATATCTCGTTCTAATTTGCTCTAGTGTTTCTAGTTTCTGCTGTCCCGCTGGCTGGTCACCTCCAAACCGCACAAGCGTGCATCCTTTATTCCTGTGTCGGTTAAATTCTACTCGGCCACCGACACCTACGACGGAACGAGACACAAAAGCGGCGACGAGGCTGGGACACAAAAGATATGCCCATATTTCTCAAACGGACAACTTTCTCAGGGATGGGTTCAACAAAGAAATTATCATACTAAATCCTGGACAAGTCACAAGAAATATTGTTAGCAGTAAAGTCGTGAATTAAATGAATGTATGAATGTTACATATCATTTGTATTTCGATTACTATCTTCCTTTATTTGGATACTGCACTTGTAATTTTGTATACTATGCAAGACAGCCTTATTTATTATGTATTCTCTGATAAATGTATTATTAGAAAAAAAGGAGATGGGCAGAGAGAGAAGGGATAGGTGAAGTACTAACTCAAGACTTGAATAAATAAATACTTGGGCAACGCCGGGTTTTCAGCTGGTATATATGTATATAATCTTTGCAGAAGACTTATGTCGGGACACGTCTTGCGAACATTAAATGATATTTTGAAAAAAAAAAAATGCATGTTCACTCCCAAAGGTTCGCCATCCATGGCATAGAGCAATGGTGTCAGCAGGTATCACAGACAGCTGGGTTATGGGAACGAGTGCGACGTTCAATCTACATCTACATCTACATGGGATACTCTGCAAATCACATTTAAGTGCCTGGCAGAGGGTTCATCGAACCACAATTATACTATTTATCTCCCATTCCATTCTCGAATAGCGCGGGGGAAGAAAGAACACCTGAATCTCTCTGTTCGAGCCCTGATTTCTCGTATTTTATTTTGATGATCATTTCTACCTATGTAACTGGGAGTCAACAATATATTTTCGCATTCGGAGGAGAATGTTGGCGATTGGAGTTTCGCAAGTAACCCACGCCTCAGCGATAAGCGCCGTTGTTGTAATGATTCCCATCCCAGATCCTGTATCATTTCCGTAACGCTGTCTCCCCTGTATCGTGACAATACGAAACGAGCTGCCCTTCTTTGGACTCTTTCGATGTCCTCCGTCAAACCCACCTGATAAGGATCCCACACTGGGCTGCAATACTCCAAAAATGGACGGACAAGCGCAGTGTATGCAGTTTCTTTAGTAGTTCTGTTGCATCTTTTAAGGGTTCTGCCAATAAAACGCAGTCTCTGGTTCGCCTTTCCCACGATATTATCTACGTGTTCTTTCCAGTTTAAGTCTGAAGTAATAGTGATTCCTAGGTATTTTGTGGAGTTTACGGCCTTCACATTTGATTGATTTATGTTGTAAACAAAGTTTAACGGATTTCTTTTCGTACTCATGTGGACGACTTCACACTTCTCATTATTTAGAATCAATTGCCAATTTTTACACCATACTGATATCTTATTCAGATCGTCCTGCAGTTGGTTTTGATCTTCAGATGATTTTACTAGACGGTAAATGACGGCGTCATCTGCAAACAACCTAAGAGAGCTACTTAGATTTTCCCCTAAATCGTTTATGTAAATAAGGAATAGCAGAGGACCAATAACACTACCTTGTGGAACGCCCGATATCACCTCTGTTTTAGTCGATGCCTTACCATCGATTACTACGAACTGTGTCCTCTCTGACAAGAAATCCCCTATCCAATTGCAAATTTGGGGCGATATACCATGACCACGCAATTTGATTAAAAGCCGTTTGTGAGGTACGGTGTCAAAAGCTTTCTGGAAATCAAGAAATACGGAGTCGATTTGCGAACCTTTGTCGATAGCACCCATCACTTCGTGTGAATATAGAGCTAGTTGTGTTTCGCATGAGCGATATTTTCTAAATCCGTGTTGACCTTGGGTCAATAGATCGTTCTGTTCGAGATAATTCATAATATTTGAATACAGGATATGTTCCAAAACCCTGCTGCAAATTGACGTCAATGAAATAGGCCTGTAGTTTAGTGGGTTACTCCTACTGCCTTTCTTGAATATAGGTGTGACCTGTGCAACTTTCCAATCTTTTGGTACAGATCCTTCTATGAGAGAGCGGTTGTATATGACTGTTAAGTAAGGAGCTATCGCTTCAGCATAATCAGATAGAAATCTAATGGGTATACAATCCGGACCAGAAGACTTGTTCTTATTAAGTGATTTTAGTTGCTGCACTACTCCGATGATATCTACTTCTATGTTACTCATTACGGCATCTGTTCGTAATTCGAAATCTGGAATATTGGTTTCGTCTTCTTTAGTGAATGAGTTTCTAAAAGCTAAGTTTAGTAACTCTGCTTTAGTAGCGCTGTCATCGGCAGGATCGCCATTACTATCACGTAGTGAAGGTATTGTTTGTGACTTTCCCCGAGTATATTTAACATATGACCAAAATCTCTTTGGGTTTTCAGTCAAATTACGAGAAAGAGTTTCGTTGTGATAAATGTTGTAGGCATCTCGCATTGAAATCCTCGCTAAATTTCGAGCTTCTGAGTACAATCGCAAATCATGGGGATTTCGTGTTCGTTTAAATTTAGTATGCCTTTTCCTTTGCTTTTGCAACAGTGTCCTAACCTGTTTTGTGTACCAAGGGGGATCGCCTCCTTCTTTTATTAATTTATTAGGTATAAAACTGTCAATTGCTGTCGATACCACTTCTTTGAATTTGAGCCACATCTGGTCTACACCTACGTTTAGTGTTAGAAACGAGTGGAAGCTGTCTTTCAAGAAGCAATGTATTTTGTTTCTATCTGCTTTCCTGAACAAATATACTTTGCGTTTATTTTTGGTGACTTTGGGACTTTCGATATTCAATTTCGCTACTACAGCTCTGTGTTCACTAATACCTGTATCCGTTTTGATGCTCATTATGAGCTCAGGATTATTTGTTGCTAAGAGATCAAGTGTGTTTTCACATCCATTTACAATTCTAGTTGGCTCATGAACTAATTGTTCGAAGTAATTCTCAGAGAATGCGTTGAGTACAATTTCGGACGATGTTTTATGCCTACCTCCTGATTTGAAAATATAATTTCGCCAACAGATCGAGGGTAAATTAAAATCACCACCTACTATTATCGTGTGAGTCGGGTACGTTTTTGTAATTAGACTCAGGTTTTCTTTGAACCTTTCTGCTATTGTATCGTCAGAGTCGGGAGGCCGGTAAAAGGAACCGATTATTAACTTCTTACGATTTTCGGGTACAACCTCTACCCATAATAGCTCGCACGAACTATCAACTTCAACTTCGCTACATGAAATACTACTTTTGACGGCGACAAACACGCCCCCACCTATTTTGTTTAATCTATCCTTTCTGAATACCGTTAGATCTTTTGAAAATACTTCTTCTGAACTTATTTCCGGCTTGAGCCAACTTTCGCTGCCTATAATGATGTGTGTTTCGGTGCTTTCTATTAACGCTTGCAGTTCTGGAACTTTCCCGACACAGCTACGACAATTTACAACTGTTATACCGATAGTTTCCGGATCTACATTTCCCCTGTGATCCACCTGAACCCTTTGAGATTGCCCATTTTCTATTTCTCCGAAGCTCTTTATCCTAAAAAACCGCCCAGTCCACGCCACACAGCCCCCGCTACCCGTGTAGCCGCTTCCTGCGTATAGTGGACTCCTGACCTATTCAGCGGAACCCGGAAACCCACCACCCGATGGCGCAAGTCAAGGAATCTGCAGCCTACACGGTCGCAGAACCGTCTGAGCCTCTGATTCAGACCCTCCACTCGGCTCTGTATCAGAGGTCCACAGTCGGTCCTGTCAACTATGCTGCAGATGGTGAGCTCTGCTTTCATCTTGCAAGCAAGACTGACAGTCTTTACCACTTCAGTTAGCCGCTCGAAACCTGAGAGGATCTCTTCAGATCCGAAACGACACACATCATTGGTACCGACGTGAGCCACCACCTGCAGTTGGCTGCACCCCGTACCCTTCATGGCATCCGGGAGGACCCGTTCCACATCTGGAATGACTCCACCCGGTATGCACACGGAGTGCACGTTGGCCTTCTTCCCCTCCTTGGCAGCCATCTCTCTAAGGGGCTCCATCACCCGCCTAACGTTGGAGCTCCCAACTACAAGTAAACCCACCCTCTGTGAAAGCCCGGATCTTGCAGGCTGGGTGGTGACAGGGTGAGAGACACCATCCGACTCAGGAACGTCGTCCTGAGCAGACAGTGCCTCAAACCTGTTCGCAAGACGAACCGGGGAGGCCTCACGATCGGTCCCCCGGAATGTCTTGCGCCTCCTGCCACGCACTGGAGCAACCTCCCACGCAACCACGGGTGGGATGTCTGCCTCACTGCTAGCAGGCTAGCAGGCAATGAAGCGTGGCTGCCATTTTGTGCACCATCTGTAGGGAACTGTACGTAGTAAATTACACTGTATCAACACAAATGACCAACCTGCACAGTGAAGTGGTCCGTGATATTTACACCACAAAAATGCCTGTAACACGGTAACGATGGCAAATAAACCGCATGTGTAAAGGACATGGTCTGCTTGTTGCCAAGTCCTCTATCGAATATCCGGAGCTTTCCCACATATTTAGTTACGCCCTGCATAATTAAGGCGAAGAATGCCGTCGATCTTCTCTACAGAGCAGATGTACAATAGGCCCGAACTCTTACGGTAATGGGCGAAATGCCGCGAGTGGTGAGTGATAATGGAAAGGGGCACTAATTTAGTAGTGTGTGGATAAGTTGCGAATTTGCTTCTGACGTGAGGTGTGAAAGGGTAGCACGCGCGGCCTTGCTGGTCACTGTGTCCCAGTGCCAGAGTGGTCAGCATAACTGCCTACTGAGTAGGAAGGCCCATTTTCGATTCTCGGCTGAGGACACATTTTTAAATTCCTCCCTTGGTTTATGTATGTGTCCACTTGCTGCTTATGTCGTAAACTCATTTGTGCCTCGTTTACCTGCATTGCTTGAATAAATAATTCAGGTTGAAGGGAGCATGTACCACTACAATGTGAAGAGTGGTTATGGTTTGTTTGTAAATCTATCGGACCAAACTGCGTGGTCATCAGTCCGCAGCTTACAAACTACTTAAACCTAGGTAAACAAACCTAAGGACAAACACACACGCCCATGCCCCAGGGAGGACTCGAATCTCCACGACGAGCAACCGCGCGCTCCGCAGCGAGACGCTTTAGACCGCTCGGCTACTCCACCGCGGCAGTGGTTATGGGAGAGGTCTTTACGGGCCTCATCAAACAGACAGAAGACTAATGCTCGACATACACTGGTAAAACAATTAGGGGATCAGTTGAGGTATCTAAATTCTGTATTATTGTCGGCAGAATGAACTAAAATGGTTCTACGGGGTGGAGATAACAATACGTCAACCGAGAAACTACACTACTGGCCATTACAATTGCTATACTAAGAAGAAATGCAGATGATAAATGGGTATTCATTACACAAATATATTATACTAGAACTGACATGTGATTACATTTTCACGCAGTTTGGGTGCATAGATCCTGAGAAATCAGTACCCAGAACCACTACCTCCGACCGTAAAAATGACCTTGATACGCCTGGGCATTGAGTCAAACAGAGCTTGGAAGGCGTGTACAGGTACAGATCCCCATGCAGCTTCAACACAATACCACGGTTCATCAAGAGTAGTAACTGGCGTATTGTGACTAGGCAGTTGCTCAGCCACCATTGACCATGTTTTTTCAACTGGTGAGAGATCTGAAGAATGTGCTGGCCAGGGCAGCAACCGAACATTTTCAGTATCCAGAAAGGCCCATACAGGACCTGCGACATGCGGTCGTGCATTATCCTGCTGAAATGTAGAGTTTCGCAGGGATCGAATGAAGTGTAGAGCCACGGGTCGTAACACATCTGAAATGTAACGGCCACTGTTCAAACTGCCGTCGATGCGAAGAGGTGACCGAGACGTGTAATCAATAGCACCCCTTACCATCACGCTGAGTGATACGCCAGTATGGCCATGACGAATACACGCTTCCAATGTACGTTGACCGCGATGTCGCCAAACACAGATGTGATCATCATCATGGTGTAAACAGAATCTGGATTCATGCGAAAAAAATGACGTTTTGCCATTCGTGCACCCAGGTTCGTCGTTGCGTACACCATCGCAGGCGCTCCTGTCTGTGATGCAGCGTCAAGGGTAACTGCAGCCATGGTCTCTGAGCTTATAGTCCATGCTGCTGCAAACGTCGGTGAACTGTTCGTGCAGATGGTTGTTGTCTTGCAAACGTCCCCATCTGTTGACTCAGGGATCGAGACGTGACTGCACGATTTGTTACAGCCATGCCAATAAGATGCTTGTCATCTCGACTGCTAGTAATACGAGGCCGTTGGAATCCAGCACGGCGTTCCGTTTTGCCCTCCTGAACCCACCGATTACATATTCTGCTAACAGTGATTGCATCGCGACCAATGCGAGCAGCAATGTCACGATATGATAACCCGCAATCGCTATAGGCTACAATCCAACCTTTATCAAAGTCGGAAACGTGGGGGTAGGCATTTCTCCTCCTTACATGAGGCATTACAAGAACATTTCAAATGTTCAAATGTTTGTTAAGCTTATGGGACTTAACTACGGGATCATCAGTCCCTAAACTTACAAACTACTTATGAACTACTTACGAACTAGGACGGCACAAATATCCATGCCCGAGGGGGATTCGAACCCCCGACCGTAGTGGCCGTGCAGACCGTGACTGGAGCGCCTCAGTCCCCTCGGTCACCACGACCGGCACAACAACATTGCACCAGGCAACGCCGGTCAACTGCTGTTTGTGTATGAGAAATCGGTTGGAAACTTTCCTTATGTCAGCATGTCATATGTGTCGCCACCGACGCTAATCTTGTGTGAATGCTCTGAAAAGCTAATCATTTGGATATCACAGCATCTTCTTCCTGTCGGTTAAATTTCGCGTCTGTAGCACGTCATTTTCGGGATGTAGGAATTTCAATGGCCAGGACTGTAGTGACAATAGAAAGTTGCTTCAGGGAGGGGTTGTTGTTCACTTGTGTTTACTCTACCAAACGAATTATACAAGAAGACGGGTTCAGATAGTGTAGTGAGCAGGTAGCGCAAAGCAAAACAACATGCCTTACTCGAAGCTGCGGCATGGAGAGCCGTAGGAAGTTGGAAACGGGACAGTCACTTAATTTTTAATGTTGGTATAGCTTATGGGACTTAACTACGGGGTCATCAGTCCCTAAACTTACAAACTACTTATCAGCTAGCTTATCCTAAGGACGGCACAAATATCCATGCCAGAGGGGGGATTCAAACCCCCGACCGTAGTGGCCGTGCAGACCGTGACTGGAGCGCCTCAGTCCCCTCGGACACCGCGGCCGGCGGGGCAGTCACTGTCGGAGGTGACTGCAGCTATTGGAGTGTCCCGAAATGTAGTTCCCAGTACCTGTAAACGATTTGAAACAACACGAACCGTTAAAAGAAGGGAAGGTCCAGGTCGTCAATTGGTAACATCACCATGAGCTGAAGACATTTTCGGTTAACAGCCCGTCGAGGCAGGAGGCTAAATACACTCTCCAGGCAGCAAGAGATCGCGCAATACCAACACAAAGTGTCCGAAATAGCCTTCGGGAATGTGACCATTACATACGAAGGCCTGTGGTTTGTGCCATTAAAACCACGACACCATTTAATCCGCAGAAACTGAGCAGAAGAACACGAGGATTGCAATAGTAACGAATCGCACCGGGTTATGTTGACAGATGAGTCAAGATTTTGTGTTCAGCGGAACAGTCATGGTTCTCTCATCTGGAGAGAACGTGGACCTAGGAACAATCCTGCTTATGTGGAGAAAACATCACCATATCATGGCGGTGGATGAATGGTGCGGGCAGGAGGCAGTATTGGCGGACTACGGAGCTCCATGTCGTTCAGAATGGAGCTTTGACTTGCTCAGAGGTAGACCTTCTGCTGTATCCTACACTGGTGTCAAAGGAATATGGGATCTTTCTGGTGGGCAATAACGCTCGTCCCCACAGGTGTTTCAAGCTGAGAGGATTGAAGAAATGAAGTGGCCAGCTTGTTCACCGGACTTGACCCCGTTTGAGCATGTCGAGGATGCACTTAGCAAACGTATTGCAGCCAGACCAGCACCTCTCTCAACGGCTGCATAGCTGGATATTGCACTCATGGAAAAATGGCCAAATATCCCTCAACAGCTGATTGATAACCTCTTACTGTCCGTGCCACTCATGTGTACAATTGTATTGGCCGTCCAAGTTGATCATACATCGTATTAGAGGGCAAGCAGAATGACTTTTTCACTATTCTGGTAGCCATGGTGCCTCGCTCTAAGTAAACGCCATGTAAACCTTAAGAGTTGAGACAGCAAAATATCGTAGTGTTACACAAATTACAGTTGTACTCAATGTCTGCATAAAATAGATTATGATATGTGTATTGTGTATGATATCTCAACTGATTCCGTAATTGTTTCGAGAACTGTTGAACAACTTGAGGTCATTCTTTTAATCAAACAAATACATAGCATTTAAATGCTTTCCATACCTGTACGGAAACTGGAGAAAATGTTTTGTGGAGCCCTTAAATGACTCTCTTAAGACTAACAGTTTGGGATCTCTTATGAGAGGAGCGCATCAAGTACTATGAGGTGCTACCACGTCTTAAACACGAGCGTCAAGTACGTTAGCTTATCGTATAAGTACCTGTTATGAGGGCTATGCTGTGGGGTGCTGTGTCGTTATGGGTAATTACCTGCACGCAAGAAAGCTGGAGGGGGGAAACCCACTGTCGGCACGTAGTTTAGACTTGTCGATCAATACCAACCGGGTCACGAAGCTTCACCTGATTGATGGAACAGTCACTACCAACAGCGTATTTCCAAAGGGACACTGAAGAGTGTTTCGGATTTTAACGAATTTTATTGGATCGCTGCCTTGTGAACTAGGGATGTACAACATGACCCCTCATCTAAGTAACAGTCTAGCAGACAGAGAACTAAATATTGCTTTCTGCAGAAAGCGAATTGAACACAACAAATTTCCCAAATATTTAGGCATAACTCTTGACAGGTCACTTACCTTCAAGAAACATCTGGAACTAACTAGCCAGAAATTAAAAACCCGAAATAACATCATCCGGAGATTAGCAGGTACCACTCGGAGAGCAGATGCAAATACACTACGCGCTGCAACAATATCACACGTCTACTTCGTGGCGGAGTACTGTGTCCCTGTGTGGAGTAGTAGTAAGCATGTGAAGAAAATTGACGTCCAACTCAATGAAATCATGAGGACGATAAGAGGGACGTTAAATTCGACACCTCTAGAATGGCTTCATGTCCTTTCAAACATTACTTCACCAGAAGTCCGAAGACAGCAGGCCACGATTCAGGAATGGCAAAAAAATGAATCATCCAGATAAGGCAAGAGTACTACCATTTCACCAAGTACTAGATGACCGCTGTCGATATAGCCTCAAATCAAGAGCAGCAATATGGGAAGACAGAACACTTGCCCAAGGAAGTACCCATGACTGCCCAAATCCTGGAAAAGTAAGTGGATCAGTAGTGACATTAACCAACACAACATAGAGGACCCCAGCCAACAACTCCCAGGAATGCAACTTCCCAGTAAATCTGGTGCCAGTTTAATCGTGTGAGAACTGGACATGCAAGAACTAAATCGATGTTGTACAAGTGGGGTGCCAATGATAACCTAACGTGTGACTGTGAAACTGACGAATAAACATCACAACATTTAGTGCAAGATTGCCCGCTACGAAAATTCTGTGGTACCTGGAGAGACATTATCGAGGACATGACTTTTTAGTGAATTGTGTCTGCCATTATATTCCAGCTTTTCTCTCGTTTAATAATCACTGGTGTTTGTTTTGTTTATATTATTATTTAGATGTGTGTTTCTATTTATATCTTATGTAAATTTAAGAAGTCAATACCGCACTTGCACTAGTAAAGCCATACGATAAATAAACAAATACTATGATTGGCATACCCATGTTCCATCATCAGCCACAGCTGTTTATTTCTTTATATGTTGTCCAACGCGTTTCGGAACTACACATTCATTCTTAAGGACTGAAAATGTTCAAATGTTTATAAATATATGGGAGTCAGCAGCTTGGTTATTAGTCCCTAGCTTACAAACTACTTAACCTAAGGTAAACTAAACTAAGGACAAACACACACACACACACACACACACACACACACACACACACACACCCATGACCCAGGGAGGACTCAAACCTCCGACGGCGAGCAACCGCGCGCTCCGCAGCGAGGCGCCTTAGACATGGCACGCAAACCACCCAACTTCGACAATATCTGTGATTCATGAGGGTGGTAATCGATCTGCCAAATTTTTTGTTTTTTTGCTCCTTTGTAGGGTACCGTGCGTCAATTATCAAAAACGCACAGTTACAGAAACAAATTGTTTGTTGTCTGTGAGTATAAATGTATTTCCGACTGTTAAGACCACTACTTCTCAGGAACAGATCGAGGTATAAAGTTGGTACCTCACATACTTAACTATGTGTTCCTTGACAATACAAAATATTTGAGCTTATGCCAGTGCCATTAGAAGATCCGGCCATTAATCCGACATGTTCTGATACTTGCGAACCCACTCATCCAAACCTATATGGTAGTTCTCATTGACTTAGAAACATTAATTTCGAAGAGAAGCGAAGTTTTACACTGTAAGTAAAGGGGTGTCCATTAAAGTGTCAGGAACTGCCGTATTGTAAGGATTTAGTAGTAGGTAAAATTATTCGGCACGTAATTTACAAATGTTTCATGTTAACTGCCTAACCTAAGTGAAGCGATTTTCGTAGTCTTGGCACATAAACTTGTGTACATCAGTTAAGATCTAGATCGCGTACAATCCAAAATTTTATACATTTGCAAAAGAAAGAATCGTAAAATTAAATTGAAGATTACAGCTTTTTTTCATATTGCGCTTTTGTATCAGTAAATAACTTGTTTTATCTCTTCAAACATTTCACCTGAAGTTAGATAAATGTTAATAAAATAGATATTTCGAAATAATCTTTATTTCTACGTTACTATGTCGATATAATTTTATTTGTGTATTACGAATAGGATGATATACACAAAGGAAAGGTCAGACCATTAATTTTCAGGAATTATATTTACTTTAGGAGCTGAGTCGAACTTTAGGCGTCGTTTATATTTTCCAATTAATTAAATACTTATGTTAAAAAAGTAGTGACATTTTAAAATTAGATTTGTTAATCTGCATTCATTTGTAATATGTCATTAAAATATTCAAATGTTTGTAAATCTATCGGACTCAACTACTTGGTCATTAGTACGTAGCTTACTAACTACTTAAACTAAGGTACACTAACCTAGGGACAACACAACACCCATGCCCGAAGGGGTCTCGAACCCCCGACAGCGAACTGCTGCGCGCACCGCAGCACGGCGGTCCAGTCGTGGCTATTTGTTATTAAATTTTATGCGTTCTTTAGTAATATTAATAAAGTCGATTTTTAAGACGGCCTAGGCGTATCTGTATTAATTTTTTATTTAATTCGTTCTCTACCTGTCCCACTATTTGTCAGTAAAACTTCTCAATACAAAATGTTTAAATATTTGTAAACCTACTGGACCAAACTGCTATGTAAATCAGTACCTAGACTCACAAACTACTTAAACTAACTTTAACTAAGGGCGGCAAACTCACCCATGCCTGAGGGAGCACTCGGATCCCCGGCGGGAATGGCCGCCCAGTTTGAAGCATGATGCATTAGACCACGCGGCCATTCCTCGCGACTCTCATTATATCCACAATTGTTTTGTTTACGTATTCGTTCACATATTTCTTCACTCCGGTGGAAGGGGAGAGGGTGAGAGAGGGCGCCGAATTACAACATTGTCCCGATCCCTGACTATGCTATTGTTGTAGGTGATGTTAGCAATAGTGATAAAGGAGAGTGCGCAACAGCAAGTTGACTCCATCAAAATAGAACAAAGCTGACCGACCGTGTCAAATGTCCTCACTTAATTAGAAGTCTGGAATATCACCAAAGACCTCGTAAAAATAACTAGACTTCCTGGTGGCGGCCTGCTGTCACACGGTTAATTTGAGCATTGGGCTAGCTGCTCTTGTAGTGGCAAACGGCAGATAAAAACGAGTATTGTTAGGAGATAAATCAAGTCTTATATAGCTAAAGCTGTCTATATAATCAGTTTGTAATCACGTCTGTGTTGCTTGACTCTTGCAATATACATAAAGCACGATTCTGAAGAACTGCGCAACGTTTAACGGCAAAAATCGATTTAAGAAAGGAACAAAAACTTTCATTTCTGATGGTGTAAAATAACTACAGGGGGCTTGAGATCAGTTGCGTCACTGAAGTTATAAATTTTGTCTCTGAAATTAATATTAAAGAACTACATATTTAATTTGTAGATTTCAAGAAAGCCTACGATTGCATACACCGCAAGAGCCTGTTCAGATGTTTAAGGGAGTTTGGGAGGGCAGAGAAACTCATCAGTCTGATAAGGATCTGTCTGAGCGACACACATGCTAAAGTGAAAATGGGAAATCGTGTAACTGAGGGATTTGAAATTGTGACAGGACTGAGGCAAGGAGATGGGCCGTCCCCCATTCTGTTCAATTTTGCTCTCGAGAAGATTGTTCGCGAAACCTTCCAAAAGAATGAATGGATTGAAATTGAGGGAAACAAACTGGCATACTCACTAGCTCTGAAGAGGGGTTGAAACAAATGACCACAGCATTAAAGGAGGCCTCCAGCAAATTTGGGCTATTCATCAATGAAGCCAAGACAGCGTACCTCGTTGTGACCCATGGGCAGATTGCTGGGCATCTACAGTCATTACAAGTGTGAGACATGTCCTTCAAGTGAGTGCGTGAATTTAAATATCTGGGGGCACTTTTCACAGACCTCTTGTGAAGCGGAGATCAAAGCCAGAATTCAAGCTGGAAACCGATCCTATCACACCCTAGTGCAACTGCTTCGCTCCAAATGTCAATCCAGACAGTTCAAATCCAGCCTGTTGTGCTATATGGCTGTGAAACATGGAGTATTCGAAAACAGGACTTTCGCAAGCTCCTTGTTTTTGAGAGAAAATTCTTCGGAAGATCTACGGCCCGGTTTTGGGTGCAGATACAGTGGAATGGAGGATCAGGCAAAACCAAGAGCTTCAGGAATTATACCGACAGCGCAGCATGGCAGAAACCATAAAAACCAAGCGTATGCAGCGGGCCGGTCATGCGGCCCGGATGGAAGATGGCAGGTGGCCTCAGAAGCTCCTGGATTTCGTTCCTGTAGGAAGGAGACCCCCAGGAGGACCAAGGAAACGTTGGAGACATGGCCTCCATAAAGACCTGAATCAAGCAGCAATAGATGTCGACAGGTGGCGGATAACAGCAATGGACAGGAAGCATTGGAGACGGAAAATTGTAGCAGCGTGCGGTCCGCGAGGCCTGATCACGTGAAAGAAAAGAGGAAGAAAGAAATTAATATTTGCAATTTCTAATATAGAATTTGAATGTTATCTGATTTACATACTTGCATAACCACTGAATGGGTTTGCAGAACTGTATATAGTTCCATATATGAATGACACGTAGCCGCAGAGGATGCATATTGTGAAGTTGAATCCAATTTCGATAGTTACTCAATTTTGCACAGTTGACGCGAGGTATTTGGCTTACAGCATTAAGAATGCTAGGTAACCTAATGCTAATGTTACACGCACTTACAAGGAGACCAGATGGGTATCGGATTTTAGAATTTGTTTATATTTATGGTACGTGAAGTTCAGAATTTAAATAACAATCAGCCAAAGCCATTCGACGCAACTCTCAGAAATTCTCGAGAAAATCGACTTAGAAGTTTTGCAAAGTACACGTAGGTACCAATACTTAAAACAGTTGCAGCATATATTGGTGTAGCTCATGTTGTAGCGTTCTGACTCACGACCATAGAGTCGGTGGTTCGAATCTCACTGTGACAAGTATTTTTTTTTGTTTTCGAATTCAGTTATATAAAACATTTTTCGAACTCTAAATCCACGTGTTGTATCAGTTTTTGTTTCTGTGTATGTACACGATCTGAAAACTTTGTCGTCACGTAAAACGATGGTTGAATAGGTTAGCTGCTTGGAAAGCCATTAGTAGCTATAGAGATGACTTTCCAAAACCAATATCGTAGCTCTTCATAAACTGAACAATCAAAGACTACTGTCGTCAGCTAATAGTGAAGCCAATACTCTAAAAATGTAACATGGTTTTTTTTTTTTTTTTTTTTTTTTTTTTTTTTTGAAATCATCATTATTAACAACCTTCTAGAAAATATATGAAATTACTAATAAACAAAAGTACCTGCACTTTTTGATAAAAATTACCATTAGACATTAAAATTGTGTACACATTCGAACACATCTAAAAAATAAAAAACTGTCACGAAAGGATTTGAAGCACCAATCCTACGGTTGGAAGGCCAGAAAGCTACCACCTTAGCTAAACCGACGGTCGTGCAATTAATTTTTAGAATTGGTACTTATGCTTACTTGCGCAACTTTTAATTAGATTATCTCGAGAATTACTGAGAATTGCGTTGAAGTGCTTTGACTGGTTGTTATTTTAGTTCTGAACTTCACGTCCCAAAATAAAAAAATCCGACACCCATGTGGTCTCCTTGTTAGTTAGAAAGAAGAAAAAACAGTTATAGTATACTTCGTGTTCGTAAAAGAAATTGTTACTGACTGTTTGGTGTACTCACAAGTTTAGAAGGTATTTTACAGATCTGATGTGATATTTCATTTTCAGAGTTGATTTCTAATATTAGCCGTTTTAGGTAGCCCTGTCGACATGTGACTGAGAATGTTTTGTGATGCTATAAAATATCTACATATTTGAGAATACAGCAGGCACTCAAGCAAAGATGTCATGAGTTGTGAAACACTTACGAAATTAATGTTTTACTGAGAAAGTGCCAAAAAAATCGTGTTTGACGATGAATTCCGTTCATTTCCAGCACTCATAAACGGTAAAGCAGTCAACAATCCTAAGATTGTTTTGAACACCTCAGTAAACTTGCTTTGTCAGTAAAACAGAAGATATGTTACATACAGAAAAGTAAATTAACTTCTTTGATGGAGCAGTTATAGTGTAATTAAATATTTGAATGAAATCTGTAAATTAATAGTGCTGAAAAAAGGAAACATAAAACCATACATAGAGAAACAGTGCTAACATAAATTCTTACAACATGACTATAGTGAATAAAAAGCCGTGATTTGAAGAGATAGGCATGTGTGGACTTAAAAATTTACGAGACTGTGACTGCAGAAGTTAGTCTCTACTTGAAATTGATAAACTATGCACGGTAGTAGGGCTGTGGAACTGTGATAATTCAGAAATCGTGTACTCGTGTGGTGACAAACTGTATTTTATAACAAATAGTTTTATCGCGGATTATCTTGGAACTGCAAAGTTCGGTGGACTACTCTAACTTACGAAACATAATTTGGAAGTTTTACTCTCGAGTGCGCGTGATACTTATTGTGCCTCTCATGAACAGTAGTAGGAGAAATATTCAGTTATTTACCGATGTATAAAGTAGGACCACCTCAGCGTTTCATGTCTAATAAGAGTAATAAACTCCATTTATAAAGAATTACTTCGTGACTGAATCACTTCTTTATCTCAGCCGACCGCGGTGGCCGAGGGTCTAAGGCTCTCCAGTCACGGTGCGCACGACCACTACGGTCAGGGGTTCGAATCCCCCCTCGGGCATGGATATTTGTGTCGTCCTAGTTCGTAAGTAGTTCATACGTAGTTTGTAAGTTTAGGAACTGATGACCCCGTAGTTAAGTCCCATAGACTATGCAAACATTTGAACATTTTTTTTTCTTTATCTTAGAATCCATTTTGTTGGTCATGCAGAGGTTTAATTTATGTTCGTTAAATAAAGTTTCACGTCATTATATGGAGATTGATAGACTGGATACACTACAGATTAATTAAATTCAAATGTTTGTAGAGCTTATGGGACTTAACTACGGGGTCATCAGTCTCTAAACTTACAAACTACTTATGAACTAGCTACAACTAAGGACGGCACAAATATCCATGCCCGAGGGGGATTCGAACCCCCGACCGTAGTGGCCGTGCAGACCGTGACTGAAGCACCGCAGTCCCCTCGGCCACCGCGGCCGGCCAGATTAATTATTGATCTTGTTTGAACAGATTTGGTAGCTGTATAGGGCATAGAAGCTGACATACACAACTCACCCCAATGAACAGAGAGAACGAGCCATAAACGTTTACTACTCTGAGTTATGTATTTTCCAATTCTTATTGGTGAGAACCGATAGGAAGGTCGCACGTTCATGTTTTTTTGGCTTTTCAGTATATTTTCGCCTCGTTTTTTTCTCCAGGTCAAATCGCGCTGGAAAAAACCCACACGTGCGGCCGTGGCCTTACGAATGGGGAGGCATTACGCGGATGGCTGCGTGACGTCGGTGGATCGGGCGACCTGGCTCCGAGTCTATTGTTGGGGCAATCTGGAAACGTCGGCTTGATTTACGGGGTCCCCGCGGCACGTGTGTGGCCCACGGCAGTAATATCGTTGGGAATAGGACCGCAGTGGCCTTCGCCGTCGACTGTGGACCTTGAGCCGGTGGCAATCGATGGCCTGGGGCGGCCTGCGACGGCTCCGCGGTGCGTGCTGCTGAGACCGCGCGTCACTGCGGTCACCTATGGGGCGGTCGTGTGGTGCAAGAAGGTACAACAGCAGGTTGCTGCTAAGGAGCTTGGTAAGGTGCAGAGACTAGCCTGCCTAGCCATAACAGGCGGAATTGGCAGCGCACCAACTGCTGGGATGGAAACCATGCTGGATATGCCCCCATTACACCTTTGGGTCAAGATGGAGGCAGCAGCTGTTGCATACAGACTCAAAACTGGCAACAACTGGAACTTTTTGGGATATCCAGAATCACACACTAAAATAGTGAGTGAGGTAAATATAGGAAAGGTTGGGGAAATGCCGGCCGACTATATTATAACCCCATACTGCTTCAACAAGCCTTTCAGTATAACAATTGGAAGTAGGGAGCAGTGGGAGAAAATAGTTCGACGCCGTACGGGGGATATTTTCTGGTTCACTGACGAGTCAAAATCAGACCAAGGCGTTGGGGCCGGGGTATACGGGGTGCAGCCAAGACTGGAGGGCGTCATCTCTCTAGGGAAACTGGCCTCAGTATTCCAGGCCGAAATCACTGCCATCAGGGCGTGTGTGGAGGAGAATTTGCGTAGGTGCTACAAAGATCGTAGCATCTATATCTATTCAGACAGCCAGGCAGCCCTGAGATCACTTGCAGCTCCTGCAACAAGGTCTAAAATTGTTGCAGAATGTCACAGGGTTCTGGTGGAGCTAGGGGAAAGCAATAGAGTAAACCTATTGTGGGTCCCTGGCCACTCGGGCATCAGTGGCAACGAACATGCAGACAGATTAGGGGCAGAGACTCCATTTATTGGACCGGAATCTGTCCTGACAATCACCAACTGGAGCTACGTAACTGGCTCAGAAGACAGCACGTAGAATATTGGACCAAAGTCCATCAACAAAAACATGGCAAGGTAATGATGCCAAAGCCATGTTTTAAAAGAAGCTCTGCAATCCTGGGTCTGAACAGGAGAGAGATTAGACTCATGGTTGGATTGCTGACAGGCCATAGGAATTACAAAAACACCTACGTACAATGGGAATAACAGAAGAGGACCCTAAATGTAGGATCTGTGATGTCGGTGATGAAACTGCATCTAATCTGCGAATGCATTGCATTGGAGAGTAAAAGCCACAGAACATTTGGGACAACCAGACCTGAAAAAATAGTGTCTAATAAAGAAATGGTAAAGGGACTCCTTGCACTGTTCAAGGGCATTGGTTGGCTTTAGTAGATATACTGGGAGCGATACCGCACAATAAACTTAGTTTCGGTGCGGGCAGTGGCGGGTTCGACCAAGACTTTTTTGGCTTCCCTGAAAAAATCAAATCAAATGAAATCGGGGTTGACGAGTGGCCCGTGTATCCCGGGAGATCCCCTACTTTCACTTAATTTAATCGAATATCCTTGGTCCGTTATTTTTCAAGATATCTCCCATATTTTCAAAGTTCCCGCCACTTATTCTTTTACAAAAGCTGCTTTTTGTCACTCCCTTTCATTTGTTTTCCTCCCTCCTCCTAATGATGAAACTGGGGCTCGCCAGTATCAGTTCTGTTCGATTCTGTTCGAGGTATTCTTTTTCCCTATCGCTCAATCGCTTTCATTCCCAGTCTTGTTCCTCGACAACAACGTATTAAAAGATGATTTATACCGTATTTTGTGTATCAGTCTTTAAAGTCGCATGTTTGTTGAACATGCTTCTAGTACGATGTGTTGCCGCTTGGTACGGCATGTAGCCTCTTCTGATGCATTAATCTGTCCGTGTTGGAGGTTGTGTTGCGTTACCGTCTGCATGTGGCTGTGAGTGTGAGCATGAGTGTGGTTCATATTATTTTATTTCCGCAGTGAATTGTCTTGTCTTTGGTGCTGTGGCGAAGATTATGCTAGCATTATTCATCTGGCTATGTTATCTATAAAAAAATAACGTCCCAAGTAATAAAATACCTCGATTACAAACGTCTGTGTTGCGCATGAAATACATGACATAAAAAAGCAATAGTTAGATAACAAATTTTAAAACGCACATTTTTGCGTTTAGTGCACTGTATTGATAAAGAAAACACTGAATTTTAATTCGTCTGAAGCTGAATTCATAATGTGGGAATGAAAGGGTTAAGAGGACAACGTGTACCGGTACCATTTAAGCATTTGAATATTTTTGAGGATAAGTGATTCCAAAATGCTGTCCCCAAGGGGCTCACGGTTCTATCGTGAGTACGTGCGTGGCGAGCACGGGGCCCCGAGCTAATGCAGTCTTCCTTCCATCTTTACTTCCCGGACTGCATTTCCTTTCCCCTCCCCTCCTTTCCTAGCCTCACTCCATCCGCTCCCCACCGGGGGACTGATAACCTCAGTAGTTTAGTCCCCCTATCCCAAACAAACAACCCATCCAACCAAAATGCTGCTGTAGGTAATAGATGTAATTTATTGCTTTAAATAACAGCAGCCTATTTCGGCTCTTTGATCATCGCCAGGCTATTTGCGGAAGTAGCATAGACATGGATGCAAAGTCCGCGGTAGAGGCATCAGGGTCGACAGCTAAATGGTGTCTCAAACTACAGCGTTTTGTCAGACGGTGCTGCTCCACCACAGCCTCCAGATCCATCTCAGCAACATCTAACAAGAGATCAGCTGCTTCCTCCAACACCTATGTACGTAGAGAAAAAATGGATGCATTCAGCCCACAGCTACAAGAGCTCTACGTCAAGGATCAAATTGTAGTTGTCAGACGCCTGGCAGCAGTATTTAAATTAGACGTAAGTCTGCGCTAAAAAAAATAGGCTATTTTTGAGGCAAATCCAGACCATAGTGTTCAAGTTACAATACAGATGCAGCAAGCTTCAGATGAAAACTGGCAACCTCAGCAGTGTCGAAACATTTGAGCCTGTATTAGTTACAGATGATACATCGCAATTGCCAAATATACTCAGTATCAGGTATCATCTTTCTTTCGACCATAGATACTACCATATCGGACAAACAGCAGAGCGGCTAAACACATGGCGTGTTTGTAATATAGGACCACGTGAGTGTTGGCAAATATTAGCCGGTTATAAAAAACAACTCCGCAGTTTTCAAGAAATGCCATCGTTTTGTATTAATAATACTTTCAAGTGAAATGTAATGTTACTTCCCTTTACAGAAAGCTTTTTATAACCCTAGGCAAAGTTGGACACCACCACGTGACTGTTGGCAAATCAATGGTTTAGCTATAGACATGTTGGTGATACGAAGACGATGCCGTGCCCGATCTACCAATATCTATGGTCAAAGCATCTTTCCAAGACTGAAGCAAGAGGGCGTCAAAGAGAGGGTATGTCATCATTGGTACACACAAGATTAATTATGTAGCGCAACTGCAGAACAGCTGTGTTGTGTACCACAGAATATTATCTTTATTGTTCTTCATTACCGATGTTTTAAGCATGTTGATCGCCTTGGCGTTGAGCAACCTCACGTTCCGTTTGTTCACCCTCCCATGTTTGTCAAGTTTAAGGGACTTCACTGTGGGATCATCAGTCCTTAAACTTACGAACTATTCATGAACTGCCTTATATTAAAGACGACACAAACAGCCATGACCGACGGGGGGAATCGAACCCCCGAAAGGAACGGCCTTGCGCATCGCAGCATAGCGCCTCAATGCTCTCGGCCGCTCCGCCTCGACACCCTCCGATGAACACGTGATCTGGCCGTGTAGTAAATTTCTGCGAGGAGGCCCAGCGAGTGTCACTGTTCTCCCGCACTGACTCCATTAGGTGACTGTAGTTACTTGTTTATATTTTACACACGTCTGGGGCCTCGAACTCTAGACTCAGAACTTAGAACTCAGAGCGTATATTGGCACTGTTTGGAATTTAATTGAAGATGGTCAAGTCTCAAGTCTCAAAATCTCGAAAGAGGTTTTTGTTGCTGACGTATCAACGTCTGTCCACCGGATATAAAAGCTAGTAACGCCAGAACGAAATGATGCATCGTCCTTCTTTAAGGTTTACGTGAAATTTCGATCGCTTGTCACAGCTATAGACGAGTTCACATCAAGTACAAGAAATGTGTCATTATCTCCGTGTACTCGTTGAAATTTCGTGCAATGTTTTAGTTATTTTGTTACAGCACAGTAACTACATTGAAGGGACAAACGTCACAGGATAGTCATATGAATAAATACAGTTGGTGGTGGTATTGCAAACGGGAGGTGTAAAAGGATAGTGCATTGAAAACGGGAGAAACATTGGACAACGATGAACCGCTCTGCATGCTGAATTACTATGAGACAAAGTGGGCCCTCATTACTGATACTCGTGAAATTACCAAGCGAGGTGGCGCAATGGTAACATACAGGACTCGGAATCGGAAAGATGGTAGTTCAAATCCACCTCCAGCCATCCAGATTTAGATTTTCCGTGATTTCCCTTAAATCACTCAAGGAAAATGCCGGGATAGTTCCTTTGAAAGGATACTGCAGATTTCCTGCCCCATCCCTACCTCGAAATTCGAGCGTGAGCTCCATCTCTAATAACCACGCTGTCGACGGGACGTTAAACCCTAAGCTTCCTTCCTTCCATGCTTCCTACGTGAAATTACGCCAACGGCTGGAATTAATGCAGTCCTTGATGCGCTTGACAGTGCCCTCCAGGACGCAATAACCGACGCCATCCCAAAACGTGACCCACAACAAACACAGCGGTCCTGCTTCAGGAAATCCTGGGCCTTATCTCAATTAGAAACCGTCTCAGGAGATACTGACAGCGCACCAGGCGCCTTTCGTACAAACACCACGGCTCTGGCTACAAGGTATCATACTGGAACATACATTGATAACCACTTTATAACCACACAGTGGGAACAGACGTCGAAGGGTCGGATCACACACGACCTGAAGCATGAAAGAGAAACGCTATACACCTGCCTCACAAGAACCAGACGACCTTGCAAACTCTGCAATGGACCAAGTAGTAACACGCTCTATGGCCCAACCAACGTGCTAGAACATATAACATCACCTGGGCCAACAAGCATACTACGGCTAGGAAAGGGCCTAGTCCTGATATCGTCCAAAACCGAGTGCTCCAATAGTTCACGGTTAACGCTACAGAGTACCCGAAAAACCATGAATGCCACCCTACGAAACAAGCATTTCCCTCTATTTTGGAAGGCGGCCAAAGTACAGATCAGAAAGCCAGTGCAAGACCATTCTCTCTTACAAAATAACCGACCCAAAAGTCTTCTTAACTCGCTCAGCAAGGTCATGGAGAAGGTAATTTTTAAACGTCTCAATAGGAGCTGCATCGCCAATGACAGCGTAGGTACATCTACATAAATACTCTGCAAATCAGATTGAAGTGCATGGCAGAGGGTCCATCGAATCGGTTTTATGTAGTTCCTCTACAGTTCCATTCTCTAATAGCTCGAGGAAAAAAAGGAACACATAAATCTTTCCGTTTTCGATCTGATTTCTCTTATTTTAATGATCATGTCTTCTTATGTAGGTGGGTGCTAACAAAATATGTTCGAATTCGGAAAACAAAGTTGTTGAAAGAAATTTCGCAAATAGATATTGACGCAACGAGTAACGCATTTCTTTTAACTATTTCCGCCCCAACTAGTGCATCATTTCCGTGACACTCTCTCCCCTATATCGCTATAATACAAAACGAGCTGCCATTCTCTGCACTTCTCTAAATCGTCTCTCAATCCCACTTGGTGGGGATCCCACAAGGCGCAACAATACTCCAAAATATGGCGCACAAGTGTGGTGGTGTAGGCAGTTACTTTAGTAGAGCTGTTGCATCTTCTAAGTGTTCTGCCAACGAAACGTAGTCTTTCTTTCGCTTTCCCTACAATATTTTCTGTGTGTGTCCTGCGTAAGACCAGAGCATTTCGATTTTAGGTATCACCATTCTATAACACAACTCCTCTGGGTAGTTGGACACACAACAGACGGCTACAGTATCAGCAAAGCTATAGGGGCTGTGTTCCTAGGTATTGAAAAGGCTTCAGATCGGTTTCCACACAACAGCCTCATTCCGAACCTGCGAGTTCCCCGACGAACTCGTGCGTCTCATACGTTCGTATCTCACCAAAATGTGTTTCAACTCTGATGTCCAGGGCAAACGATATACATAACACATTAAAAAATGTTGAAATGTTTGTTAAGCTTATAGGACTTAATTGCGGGGTCATCAGTCCCTAAACTTACAAACTACTTATAAATTAACTAATAATAAAGACTACACAAACATCCATGGCCGAGGGAGGTGTCGAACCCCCGACGTGGAACGGCCTCACGCATCGGAGCATAGCATCTCAATGCGGACACGACAAGTTATACAATACAGACTACCCTAAGGCATAATTCTTGGGTCCCTATAACCTCTCCATAAATGGTGTATCAACTACACATAGCACAATGGTCGCCGTATACTAGGATGACACGCCATCCGCGCTAGATTGAAAGCCATCTTCAAGCTTACAGAATGTACTTAGGTGCTACCGAGCTTTGGTTGGAGAAATGACGTGTTAAACGTCAATAACTGCGAAGAAGTACTGTTCACGCGCAGATCGAATCTACTGCATAAGCACTACGACTGCATAACAATTTCACGACTCATACGCCCAATACGCTTTCAGGAGAATGTAAAATAGTTCGTTGTCTGGCTGGACAGGAAGCTAACAAACACGAAGCACTAATAACTTTATACCGTCTGGAGATCCGTTAACCCTATCACTGCGGAGCTGTTTGATGCAACGCGCCAGCTGTCTGTTCAAATGTTTGTAAATCTATCGGATCAAACTGCGAGGTCATCAGTTCGTAGCTTACAAACTACTTAAACCTAGGACAAACACACACACCCATGCCCCAGGGAGGACTCGAACCTCCACGGCGAGCAACCGTGCGCTCCGCGGCGAGACGCTTTAGACCGCTCGGCTACTCCACCGCGGCAACGCGCCAGCCGCGTGACCGGGTCTGAGCTTCTGTGCTACTTAAAACTGTGCGAAGATTTACCTTTCCTTTTCAGTGCGACTGTTCTGTGCTGTCATCATTTATTTCATCGTCATCAGTTTCACTTGTGTTACATTGTGAGGCTCTTAGTGCAACTAGCAAACACATCAGGCGCTATATTTCAGCTTGTGCATGTACGTTGTGACAAAACAGCGAGACGTATGTATCTGACATTCGCGCTCATGGCAATCTCGACTGCTGCCGCATAAACACTTCATTAACAGTTAAAGGGTTAAATGTTCTTCGTAAGCAAAACTGGAATCGTGTTATATCTCTATACTTCTCTGTCTGCCTGTTGTATTATAACTCAAAATACAGACAACAAAATAATGTGAAATTTCGTACACGTATACAAAATTACATGGGGAAGGTTCTTAAACAGGTTTAGTTCCATATTTTCGAAAACCAACCGGAAAATTTGAGAAAAAGTGAAAGTGAGTTTTCAATGTGTCCATGTAAATCTATATCTTCGCACAGATCTTCATGAAACTTTGCACAACTGACTTTCAAACCAAGAGGAAAGGCACTATCTAGATAAAATTTCGTTCACTGCATGGTGGAGGGTACTTATGGATTTCGCCAAAATCCACAGTTTTGCTCCGAACTTGATGAAATTTTGTACACGTGACCTTGAAAAAAAGATGAAGGTTACTGTCAACATAAAATTTCGTTCGGTGTATGGGGGAAGTGTTCTTTACTTACAGACTTCGATTGCAATCTCTATACATATAAGAAGCATTTGTTGTCTGTTTGTCTGTTTCATTATAACTCAAGATCCAGACAACCAAATGACGTGAAATTTGGTAAACGTACACAAAATTACCCGGGGAAGTTTCTTAAATAGGTCTCGTTCCATCCAAATCTCACTCTGGCCATGTATCCTATTCAGCAACACTTCAAGGATCAGGACTGGCTTTCTCACAGAGCAATTCTGGCAAGCAGAAATGATGTGGTTGAGAAGCTGAATTTCACCCTTCAGAAGCAGCTTCCAGGGCAAGAATATGGATACAAGTCCATAGACTGCATCCTCAATGATGATGAAGCAATACAATATCGCACTGAGCTTTTGAATTCTATCCAGACTCCTGATTTGCAAGCCCACAACTTGATTCTGAAAGTTGGTGCTCCAGTAATGCTGATCAGAAATATTGATGCACCCAGGTTGTGCAATGGCACAAGATTAATTGTGGAAAAGCTGATGCAACATGTAATTCAAGTGACAGTACTCACAGGGAGTGCTAAGGGTGAGGATGTCTTCATTCAAAGAATACCTATCATTCCCTCAGAAAGCACGATACAATTCAAGAGAATACAGTTCTCTATGAAACTATGCTTTGCCATGACAATCAACAAGTCACAGGGCCAGTCTCTTGGGATTGCTGGTATAGATTTGCAGGTACCATGCTTCTCTCATGGACAGTTGTATGTGACCTGTCTCAAAGTGGGCAAAGACGAAAATCTTTTTGTGTATACTCCAAATGGAACTGCTAAAATACTGTTTATCACATTACTTTAACAAAAATGTACCACTTATTACATGCAAATAAACGGTTTTGTACGCTTCTACAGAATTATTTTAAACCAGGGCAAAGCCGGGTACTTGTAGCTAGTACCGTTATATTTAATGCAGATACTAGATGCAGCAATTACGTAACATTACCACCAGAAAAGACAGCAGTACGACATAGAATGAAGTACAACGCAGAAGTAAGAATTAACTACTTCAAACATTATTATGAACAATGTAGTATTGGTACAGGCAGAAACAAATAACTACATTTGTCCCCTTCTACAGATTAAGGGCTAGGAACCTTTCGGTCAACTTAAAGTTAACACATGAACTTTATGCTGACCGTTTCCATTTGGGATTAATTTTGTTCCACGTTTTTGAAGTCTGTGGTCGTGCATCATAAGAATTTAATCAAGGCAGGGCCTGACAGTGACAGGGTGATAGTAATTAAAATATGCAGTGACATTGTAGACACCTTATTTCTTCAAGTATACATGCCTTCCTCAGAAGCAGATGAGTCAGAGGTGGACAAGATATTCAAGCAGATATAGGTGTTTGAAAATGGAAAAGGTAAAATAGAAGCAGTGATGATGGGAGATTGGAACAGCGTGGTAAGGAGATGTAGGCATGGAAATGTGGAAGATTAAGGATTAGGACAATGAGATGAAATAGGAGATAAACTAAAAGGTTTTTGTGCAAGTTTTGGTTTTTAGATTGACAACACTTGGTGTAACAATCATAAACGTACATGAAAAAGCCCTGAGCATAAAGCTAGGTACCAAACAGATTAGATTCTATCCAATCAAAGATTTAAAAACTACATAAAGATGTCTAAAACTTCCCCTGGAACAGATCAGAACTTGCTTGTAGCAGACAGAAGATCTAGGCTGAAACATAAAAAAAACCTTGTAAAGAATTGGACTCTGCCAAAACTGAAAAAAGAAGATTCAAGTCTTTACAAAGAGCACGAAAGGAAAATTGTGCGGGTAAGAACGAGACTGGATATAATAGGAGAATGGGTTGACATCAGAGATGCAATACTGGAAACTTTAGAGAAAGAAATTGGAGAAATGGAAAAAAGGGGAATAAAGAGGAATGGATCACAAAGAATGTATTAGACACAAAGGTTTTCCTGGGGTAATAACTGTTTGTAATTTTCTCGGGTCTGCAGCCGGATACTAAAGTCAACTTGACACAATATTTCAGCGGCGCAACTGCCCGCCATCCTCAGGCGAGCTTGCTGATAGACAATCTCGCCGGAACTGAGTTACCAGTGCAATCGGCGGCTCCTTTATACATCGAGGAAGACCCATAGCGCTTGCGCGAGAAGTGACAGTGACTGCCCTCTGGCGCACAAGACCTACAGCGCTCCGGTGGTAGTGTCCGGCGAAATCGATAATCGATGATAAAATTATTATTCAGATTTATGAAGTACCAACCGTTGTTTTTTAACATCTGATAACAAAGGGTTCCATGATTTACTAAGAAGGTAGCCTTTGTCTCTGTTAATCAGATTGTCAGATAATCGAATCTCTATGGATTCCTTTAAGACACAGTCCCAGTAACGAGATGCTGAAGCAACCATGTGAGTTTCGTTATATAACATTCTATGTCCCTCATCGAGACAATGCTCAGCTACCGCCGACTTCTCGGGCTGGAGCAAACGTGTGTGCCGTTGATGTTCAATACATCTGTCCTGAATGATACGGATAGTCTGACCAATATACGTTTTCCCACATTGACAGGGAATCTTATATACCCCGGGTTTCCTCAGACCCAAATCATCCTTCACAGTTCCAAGAAGTGCTCTCGTCTTTACTGCCGGACGAAAAACACTCTTAATGTCATACTTTTTTAAAATTCTTCCTATCTTAGATGAAATACTCCCGGAAAAGGGTAGGGAAGCAACTGATTTATGGGTCTCATTTAATGGTTCAGGTGAAGGACCAAACTGTAAAGCACAGCGGATCTGCTTATCTGTGTAGCCATTCTGTTGAAACACAACTTTGAGATGATCTAGTTCTTGCGTCAAACTTTCTGCATCAGAAATGGCGTAAGCTCTTCTAGCTAATGTCCGAAGAACGCCAGTGCGTTGGGCCGGAGGATGACAACTCGAGGCATGCAGATAGCGGTCCGTGTGCGTAGGTTTTCGATACACGCTATGTTCCAGATTCCCATCATCTCTTCTGTAAACCAGAACATCAAGAAACGGAAGCTTCCCCTCCTTCTCAACTTCCATTGTGAACGTGATGTTGGGATGCATGCAATTAAAATGGTCCAAAAGGCGGTTGAGAGCTTCTTCCCCATGAGGCCACACCATAAAAGTATCATCGACGTACCTCCAAAAACAAGTTGGCTTAAGAGCCGCCGTCTTCAAAGCCAAATCTTCGAAGTCCTCCATAAAAAGATTGGCTAGTATGGGGGATAATGGACTCCCCATAGCAACACCGACAGTTTGTTCATAAAATTTGTCATTAAATAAAAAGTACGTCGATGTAAGTACATGACGACAAAGCTCAGCTGTTTCCCTGTCCACCTTTTCACCAATCAATTGCAGAGATTCTTCCAGAGGAACCCGGGTAAACAACGACACTACATCAAAACTCACGAGCAAATCAGAAGGACTAAGGCGTAATGATTTTAAACGTTGTATAAAATCCATAGAGTTCAGAATGTGATGTTCACATTCCCCACGTGTGGGCTAAGAACAGATGCTAAGTGTTTCACCAAATTATAAGTAGGAGCGCCCAAATTACTTACAATCGGACGAAGAGGGACCTCTTGCTTGTGTATCTTGGGTAAACCATATAACCTGGGAGGAACAGCCGCACCAGGAGGAAGTTTCTTTTGAACGTCGTCAGATAAAGAGCTCTTCTTCAAAAGTGAAAGCGTCATACGTGTTATCCGTTCAGTTGGATCCTTTTGCAGTCTGCGATAAGCTGAATCGTCAAGTAAACAGTCCATTTTTCGTAGATAATCATCCCGGGAAAGCAGAACTGTGGCATTGCCTTTATCTGCTGGTAAAATAATTAGATCTTGATCTTCTCTAAGAGACCGAATTGCTGCCCTTTCAAGAGGAGAGATGTTACTCCGTGGAGGCGGCGCCCGACGCAACGTATGAGCAACCTCTTGCCTAATTTCCTCCGCCTGGTCCCCAGGTAGTTTGGACACTGCTTGTTCGACTGAACAAATAAACTCAGTAAGTGGAACATTCTTGTGTGTGGGGGCAAAGTTCAACCCTTTTTCCAATACCGACAGCATGGCGTCGTCCAATTCTTTGTCAGTGAAAAAGGGTTGTCGGTATTGGAAAAAGGGTTGAACTTTGCCCCCACATACAAGAATGTTCCACTTACTGAGTTTATTTGTTCAGTCGAACAAGCAGTGTCCAAACTACCTGGGGATAGCGGACAGTTGCGCCGCTGAAATATTGTGTCAAGTTGACTTTAGTATCCGGCTGCAGACCCGAGAAGATTACAAAAATGTATTAGACAAATTGGAAGAACAGAGACGACTCTTCAGAAGAAGGAAAAGGACAATATACAAACTGAGAAATGAACTGAGGAAATCTACTGACGAAGTAAAAGAATACTGGATGAAAAAGCAATGTGAGGAAATAGAGCTGTTGGAAATGCAAAGAAAAATAAATGAAATGTACAGAGCTGCAAAGTATATACGGAATTAAAAAACCGCGAATATTTAGAAAGCAAGGAATGTTAAACATGTGGCGAAATATAACAAATAATACCTGGAAAAGCAAAAACGTTTGGAAGGCATACATAGAAGATCTATATGATCCTGCAGCTGAACATGAGGTATTGGTCTTAGAGGAGGAACAATAATGTGACGAAAATCACTGGCGAACAATTACAGAAAAATGGGAAGTGGAGAAAATGATCCAGGGTATCAAAGAAAGGAAAGCAGGGAGTTGTGATCAAATACTGGCTGACTCAGGTATCTGGCCTGAACACTTCGTAAAGATTCCCCTACCAAAGAAATAAAATGCCAAGCAGAGTGAAGATTGCAAGACAATCTATTAGCTTTATATGCAATGTTAGTAAAACAATGACCGGCCTAGTGTTGAGAAGAATAGGCAGGAAAATAGAGGAGAATATCGGCAAAGATCAGTTTGGAACGGAAAGGAAGAGGGACCTGAGATGCAGTTGGGTGTCTGGGGATTTTCGCAGAAAGATTTTTGGAAGTAAATACAGTAATATATGTGTGCTGTCAGCCTACCCTTAACAAGCTGGCAGGACGCAATGAACTCAAGCTCGGCGGGACAGCGCATTCAAAGCTGGCAGGTTTTATACCGTGACAAACACGCGACTGTAAATGAACAGAGTACTCTCGAGCCTAATTTGGACCTTTACAGAGGTCGCAGCTTAGCTGAGAACCATTGAAGTATTCGTACGCCGGCTCGCGATTGGCCGGCGATCGCCTTTTAGGGACCTGCCAGGCGACTCGCCAGTCAGTCTCGCATCCACCAAGCTAACGATAGCCTCGTGGAAGACTCCGAAGAAGAAGAAGCCTGCTACGGAAGAAGTCACCGAAGACCAATTGACGCTGTACCGAGGAACCACTTCGACTGCTCCAACGGACTTCTGTAACCTCATTTGAAGTAGCGACCATTGTAAATAGTGTAGAAGAAGTTGTAATAATGTAGTTCTTAAAGAAGAAGATTTTGTTCACAATACATTGGCGACGAGTAAGGACTCGAACCCTCGTGTAAGGTGGCAGAAGAACAACAACAGGAACTATCAATTAAACAGGTACTGAGCCAACTTTTTAACCAGTTTGTTCAACTGCAACAACAAATGATCGCCGAAGTTCAGAACCTGCGTTGTCCACCACCAACACCGCCATTCCCAGCATTCAACGAAGATTCCAAAGATTGGGACGCTTCTGAGAAGAGGATACGCCAGCACTTCAGTATTTACGAGGTTAGCAAAGAAAATGACATGCGGGCCTTTTTTCTTTCCTGGAAAGCTTCCTGCATGTATGCCCTCCTCACCAAGCTGCAACCAGGTGATCCTGAAGCCCTTTCCTAGTCCTCCATTTGTGACTGCCTCAGTGCCTACCACCATCGCAGATACCACATCCTGGCCGCCAGAGTAGTTCTTCCAATTCCGAAAGTGGGCTGCTGAACTTCAGAGCAACTTTGTCACCCACACCACAAGGGAATTGTATGCGGATGACATGGTACGAGATCACATGATTCAAACCGCCCCGGAGGCAGCTTTCCGTCATGATGCCTTAAAAATGTACGATCCATCGCTCGACCAGATCATCGAGTTGGTATTTCAGTTTGAAGTTTCCAGAGCAGCTGACCGGAGGTCAGAATCATGGGCCGACGTAGCTGCCATTGGAGACTCCAAAAACTCGGATCAAGAAGAGGTCGCTGCCATACAGACGCCTCCTCACAATGGTAACCGCCGCTGGCAACGACCAACAAGAACTTCCAGGGACGAGGACAAGAGCCAGCCATCCCGCGGACCACACCAGCAGTCGTGTCGCCACCAGAAGGAACCGCTTCGTCTTCCGTCTTGTCCAGACTGTTATTACAAGCACGAACGAGACGATTGTCCGGACTGCTGGGCGACATTCCATAGCTGTGACCAAGAACGACATCTAGTCTCTGTCTGCCATTCTCCTACCTCACTTTCCACTGCTCGATCTAACACCTCACAATAATCAAGTGGTTCATCGAGCGCCTCCAACTTGTTCATCGACGTTTCGATATTAGGCATGACACTCCAGATGCCGGTGGACATGGGTGCAGCAGTCTCCCTCATCAACCATACCACCTATGCCGTGTAGGGTGCACCGCTACTCCAACCAACCCCTTACATACAACAAACAGGAAATCACAGTTTGGCCAGTTCACTACAGAGTCACATTCAGAGCTGTCAGTTGACGGGTTACCTTTCTGGTAGTAAATAGCCCCAACATTGTGGACCTGTTCGGGTTGGGCGCCTTCCGAATGTTCGAATTCACAATTGATGACCATGTCCATCTGATCTCACCTCATGTTCCTTTTCAGGATGTCGACGCCCTGAGCACAGAGTTCCACGACATCTTCTATCCAGGTATAGGGTGCGCCAAGGACCACTGCATCCCTTATCTCCGTCCAAGCCAAAATACTGTAGTGCACAGCAGTTGCCAGTCGCTCTCCAAGAGCCACTTCAAGAGGAATTGTATCACCTACAAAGTGAAGGAGTGTTCCAGGTCATCCATTTTAGCTCTTGGGCAACATCCCTCGTTATAGTCCAAAACCAGGCAGACTCTTATGTCTCTGTGGGGATTTTATGGCCACCATCAACTCACAACTGCAGGTTGAGGATTATCCACTTCCCCACTCCGAGGACCTAGTCCGAAAATTAGCAGATAGGTAATACTTCTCTAAGATTAACTTTGCAGAGGCATATCTCCAGATTCCTCTTGACTCAGCTTCCCAACCGTTTACAATCAACACCCCCTCTGGCCTGTTCCGACTGACTCTTCTCATGTTCGGTCTGGCTAGTGCCCCAGCCATCTTCCAACGATATTTGGAATAACTGTTGTATGACAATTCAGGCTGCAATTACCTGGAAAATATTGTCATCACAGGTCCAATTCCAGCAGTTCATCTGGAAATCCTTTGCAAACTGTTACTTCGTATCGGCCAGGCAAGGCTAAAATGCAACAAAAATAAGCGCTCTTTTTTACATCCTTCCATATCGTATCTAGGACATGTCATATCGCAACAGGGCGTTCCGACTTTTCCCTATATTGACGTAATCACCAACCTTCCCACATCACAAGACATCACACACTTGAAATCTGGAATAGTCTCGTACTACCAGAAAGTCATGCCAGCAGTGGCTCAGGTGACAGCCCACCTATATCGCCTTTGCAAGTAAAATGTACCATTCCATTGGTCCCCTGCCTGTGCCGCGAATTTTGCCACTCTCAAGCAACAGCTAGAGTCAGCTTCCTGCCTCATGCCATATGACCCATCCTTGCCATTGGCAATGGACGCCTCTGACTACGAAGTTGGGGCCGTACTGTCCCATAAACTTCAGGATGGAATGGAACACCTGAGACCTTTTGTCTCTAATACCTTGCCTGACATCCAACACAAGTATTCTATGATAGACAAGGAAGTTTTGGCCATATTATTTGCATGTTATAAATTTTTACTTTTCCTGTACAGGAAGGTGTTTCACCTCATAATTTACCACTTGTCATTATTTTCTTCAGACGCCCGCCTTCCTACCAAGACATCCCAACGTATCCAGAGGTGGGCACTGTTTTTGTTACAATTTAGATACACCCTGAATTTCAAATCCACCACGCAAAATGCGAATGCGGACGCTCTTTCCCGATTACCCCTGCGCCCTGACCCAGAATTTGATTCTTCCGAATTGCTCATTTTCAGGTAGACGACGACATCCGAGACCTCCTCCAAGGTTTCCCCACACTGTCTCCACGGCGGCCATTGCTACCACCAGGGATCTGTTGCTGTGTGCCACCCACACGTATGTTAGTCAAGAGTGGCCCACCATTCCGCCTGCCTGGGACCAACAGCAGGTCTGCTTCTACTATTCTATATCACATCAGCTGTCCGTCGTCGATGTAGTCTTGCTGCACCGGCACCTCACACAGTCATTCCACAGAAGCTGAAGTCCACGGTCCTGCAGCTCTTACACCAAGGCCATTGGGAAATAGTGTGTACCAAGCATTGACCCTCCAGCACATCTTCTGGTTTGGGCTTACTAAAGATGTCACTAAGATGGTTAGAGGCTAATCCACGTGTGCCCAACAGCTCTCCCGCCCTTTCAAGACTTTCCTCTCAAAAAAATGTTCAAATGTTTGTAGAGTCTATGGGACTTAACTACGGGGTCATCAATCCCTAAACTTACAAACTACTTATGAACTACTTACAACTAAAGACGGCACAAATATCCATGCCCGAGGGGTGATTCGAACCCCCGACCGTAGTGGCCGCGCAGACCGTGACTGGCGCGCCGCAGTCCCCTCGGCCACCGCGGCCGGCACTTTCCTCTCCTTTGGAGCGGATACAATTAGATTTTACCAGTCCATTCGTTGGCCACCACTGGCTCCTTTTCACTGATGCCTTTCCCCAATTTCCTTTTGTGATTCTTTGTGCAAATACAACATCTGACATAACCTTGTTCGCACTCAACAAGGTTTCTTCATTGGATGGCTTAGCCAACACGATAGTTCCCTACAACTGACCCCAGGTGCCAAGAGTTCGAGTAATTTTGTTCAGCCAAAGGAATCCACCGTGTCCTGACCCCTCCTTTTCATCCACAGTTCAGTGGAGAGGCCGAGCGCCTCGACCGTATGCTCAAAGCCCAAATTACAAAATATTCAAAAGATCACTCTTTGGATGAAGCCTTACCCTGTTCCTTAGTTCTTCTTGTTCTACACCGATAGACTCCCACAGTCCGGCCGAGCTCCTCCAAGCGTTCCCTGGCGGAAAGATATCAATAGTAAGTGTCGCCGTATTGATTTCTAATCAAAAACTTAAGTGCAGTGATGTCAAAGATAAAGTGTTACCAAGGACGTCATTGAACTGTTTTTTACAACAAAGAATTTTTAATATAGTCGTGAATGTTGTCTCAGCTCTTTCTTTGAGTACTATTTAAACAGTTGTACAATGTATAATCCTTTTTGGCTTGTCTTGTTCCCGTTCATGTGATTTGAAAGTACGATATTATTATAATTTTGCGAGAGTAGCTGTTAGATTGTTTTTTCTCAACAATAGTAATCAAGGTCTGTTAAATAATTGTAAAATGTCAGCTATGATCTTCAATAGAAATGTTAAACAGTATATTGTGTTCTTCATAGAAATAACACCCATTCAAATATTTTAAGCATTTTAGGGTTTTAGTTCCAGTTGTAGCATCTTCAACAACGGTCGCTGAACTGCAGTCATCGGCCGCCATTTCATAGTTAATTTTAGTTAATAATTAATGAATGATTCAGGGACGGGTGTCGAAATAAAATAGGACTTTTAAGAATTATTTTTCAGCTTGGACGACGATCCTGGGCAGCAGTTGAATAAAGTGTAATAAATCAGATCTTAATGAAATTTACATAAATAGGTCTACTGCCACCCCCATGAAGCACAGACATTGCCGAGGTGGGGTGGCTTGCGTGCCTCTGCGATACAGATAGCCGTAACCGTAGGTACAACCACAGCGGAGGGGTATCTGTGGAGAGGCCAGACAAACGTGTAGTTCCTGAAGAAGGGCAGCAGCCTTTTCAGTAGTTACAGGGGCAACAGTCTGGATGATTGACTAAGCTGGCCTTGTAACATCAGCTAACATGGCTTTGCCATTCAGTTACTGCGAACGGCTGAAAGCAAGGGGAAACTACAGTCGTTACTTTTCCCGAGGACATGCAGCTCTACTGTATGAATATAGGATGATGGCGTCTTCTTGGGTAAAATATTCCGGAGGTAAAACAGTCCCCCATTCGGATCTCCGGGCGGGGACTACTCAGGAGCATGTCGTCATCAAGAAAAACAAAACAGGCGTTCTACAGGTCGGAGCGTGGGATGTTCTAACCGTTAATCGCGTAGGTAAGCTAGAAAATTTGAAAAGAGAAACGGATAGGTTAAAGTTAGATATGATAGGGATTAGTGATGTTCGGTGGAAGGATGAACAGGACTTCTGGTCAGGTGAGTACAGGGTTAGCGTGGAACATTCGGCTACATTATTCTATCGAAATCGATCTGCAAAAACATTAATATAAAACGACCAATGCTGCATACTATATTATTTATATTCCGTCTATTTATATTTTACAACCACTGTATCTCTTTTAACACGCCTGTATGCTCTCTCTCTCCTACACTGCCACAGTCGCTTTATCTCTATCATCAACAAACAGGGCGAATATGTCCGCATGTCAAAATTCTTGGTGAGGAAGGAGGAATTAAGACTGAGGCAACTAGTTCCCCATTTTTCTGTCATTGTTGTATAAACAGGAACATGTTACCCATTTTTGTACTTCTGCAGTGGCAATTTTTCGGCTGGTTCGCTTCTTTTCCCTGGACAGCAATCTATCCTGCTAATCAGATAATCTTTCCATATATGCATCGACACATGTATATAAAGGATATGTTGTTGTGGTCATCAGTCCGCAGACTGGTTTGATGCACCTCTCAATGCTACCCTGTTCTGCGCAATCCTTTTCATCTGCGAATAAGAACGACAACCAACATCCTTTTGAATCTGCTTACTGTATTCGTCTCTCGGTCTCCCTCTACGATTTTTACCCCACACACTCCCTTTAATGGGAAATTAATGATTTCATGATATCTCTGAATGTGTCCCACCAATCGAGCCCTTATCTTAGTCGAGAATGCCAGAAATTTCTTATCTCCCAAATCCTGTTCAATACCTCCTTATTAGTTACGCGATCTACCCATCTAATTTTCACCATTCGTCAGTAGCACCACATTTCAAAACCTTCTATTATCTTTTTGTCTGAATTCCTTATCGTCCACGATTCACTACCTTAAATACTACTCTCCAGACAAAAGCCTTCAGAAAGGACTTCCTAACATTTAAATTAATATCGTATGTCAACATATTTCTATATCTTCAGAAGTGCTTTTTTCCCATAGCCAAATTGCATTTTATATCTTCTTTACTTCGGCCATCAGAAGTTATTTTGCTACCCAAATAACAAAACTCATTCCTTCTTCAAATTTTTCCTTGCGTTCCGTCAAAGTTTGCTTAATCCACAGATTGAATAACACTGGCTAAGGGCTACAACAGTGTCTTGCTGCCTTTCCCTATCACTGCGCCCCTTTCATGTCCTTCGACTCTTGTAATTGTTATCTGGTTTTTGTGTAAATTGTGTATAACTTTCCGTTCCCTTAGTTTACCCCTGCTCCCTTTATAATTTGAACGTGTGTTTTCCAGTCAACATTATCAAAAGGTTTCTCTAAATCTACAAAAGCTAAATATGTAGGTTTGCCTTTCCTTAACCTACTTTCTGAGATTAGTTGTAATGTATTACCTCAAGTTTTCCAATATTCCTCCTAAATCCAAACTGATCTTCCCCGAAGACGAATTTATCAGTTTTTCCATTCGTTTTTAAACAATTCGGGGTTGTGTTTTGCAAACTGTAACTTATTAAACTGATAGTCCTGTTATTTTCACAGTTGTCTGCACTTGCTTTCTTTGGATATGACAAATAACAGAAATAAATTGTCTTCAGACTATACGATGTCCAAAATAAAAAAATCTGAGAACAGCGTTTTTTTGTTTTTTGTTTTTTTGTTTTTTTTTCCAATTTAGTAATTTTTTTCCTAGGAGCCGACAAATCCGCTCTGACAAAGTGGGCACACGGTAAGATTTCGTGCGGGATATGAAAACAATGTCTCCAGTTTGCAATGAGATACTGTTGTGCCCGACAATTTTAAATACAACTTTGATTTTTTTTCTTTAAATTTCATTCACTGCTATTCAGAAGGTAAAATAAACCACAAGGAAAGCTTAAACAATATTTTTCCTCTTAAAAGTATTTAATACATGTTGCAATACTTTACGTAATTTGATGCTGCACAGTAACTGTAACGATTATCGAAAATAAAACAGTGCTTCATCGAGCGCAAATATCAGACTGTAGTATGTAAACAAATGTAATTTTTGAGCCGAGTATATTTCTTAAAATCAGATGGTAAGTTTCATTGCGGCCGTTAAGCCGTCTCTAGGTACCCAAACATTATGAATTTTTGCGTTTATCATGATAACTGATAAGGATTTTCGAATCTGTTGTTAAAATTTGATCCATTCGATATGTTTCGTTGCTTTTACACTTCACTCGTCTTTCTTATATGCTCATATTCTTTTGAGTGTAATTACTGTAGCTTAAAAAGCCAATTTTTTTGAAGGTTGCTGCTGTTTGTGGTTCAAATGTAATAAAAGTTATAGAATTGGTTTCTTCTTTGTTGGAAAGTAGTTTGATGGGTTTTGTGGTTTTATTACCACGCCTGTCGCGGTTTTCATTCAGTTACAGCTATGGTGGCTTATTTGATACGTTAAATACTGTCGTTATTGTATCTATATACTTTTCTTTCACTGCTCGCTGACCAATTTTACTGTAATTGTAGGTAAGAGACAATGTTCCTCAGTGGAAAACCGGTGTCTTTCTGCCAAAGGGTAGGTCGTCTGATGTTTCCTAACCATTTTTTATTTTTAATAGAAAATGAACTTATTCATTAGAAGCTTGTACGTTACGAGATTATGGGACATATTAGGTGTCCTGTAATGTACCGTTTCGCGCCTTGTCAGGTGTCTTAGGAAACTAAAAAAAAAGGCAAATGTGTAGCTATTTTTAAATTATTGCCTGTTTTATGGCACTACAGACATTCTCTAATGTAAAAAAGTATGTCACAATCAATATAAACCTACTACTCGCACTCATCCAATGTAGTATTCAGAAAAGTAGCTTGCCAGCCGTTTGAAGCGCTGCTGTCGCAGTGTATAATTAGTGCGAGTGTCGTGACTCTATATGTTAGGTTGTAGTGAAACTGTGGGCCATACCGGGATTCGAACCGGGACCTTGCCCGCGGAAGGAAAAGGACCTCGGTTCGAATCCCAGTCAGAAGTGTATTATCAATGCGCACTCCGCTACAGAGTGAAAATTTTATCCTGTGAATATATGGATGTTTATTTACTAATGCATCCTGATATTCGAGTATATGATTACATTGCGCAGTAAACTACAGTTAATAGTAAAATGTCTGGCTGGTCAAAAGTTCTTTGATGTTTATTAATATGTCATGATTATAGAGAATCACTGAGGGGCATCGATCAGTGTGCCTACTCATATAGTCGATATAGCTTATTTACGTCAGCGCTACTTCACGATGACGTAACGCTCGATTCAGTTTGCGTGGAAAGAAGGTTCATCCTCGAATAGAGACAGTCGCGGTACTAGAATGGAACCTTGGCGGAAGAAATGTGACGTATCTGGATCACTGTCACGTGGTGTGTGTGTGTGTATGAATATGTGTGTGTGTGTGTGTGTGTGTGTGTGTGTGTGTTTTGACAGAGAGAGAGAGAGAGAGAGAGAGAGAGAGTGACTCGAACTTTTACTGTCACCGGCCACATACGGTAAAGGCACTCACTGTCTATCCTTGTTTGCAGAATAGTCTTTGTCTAATTGAGGAGGAGCCAACAGATCAAATTGTAAGCGAACAGTAGCAATAGACAAAGTGAAATGTATAGTTACCCCATCCACACGACTTGTCTAAGCATAAGAAAATAGAATCAACCACGGACACACAAATGAGCTTAATTTTTTATTCTACTAGGATTTCCTCGACAGCATAGATAGAGTGAGCCACTAGTAAACTCTTCGGTTCAGCCTTGAAAGTGTGTGGCTTTCTGCTAAGATTTTTGAATCGGATCACATGCCATAAGTGACTGAAATAAGAAAAGTAAACTACTTTTCGTCTTGGACTATCATTTATTTCAGATTTTGTTCTAATGGTATATAATGCAGCAATTAGTTTTAGAACAGGATGCTGAACATGGGCTTGCCGCGAACATATGGAAATTTGAACTGTTCAACCACATTTATCACATGCCCACACTGTTAATAAAATTCCAATTTTTGTTGAACTGTGTGTAGGAAACTATCGAAACTGAGTCTTATTGTGATTTAGCGCCAATTTAGTTTCTACACGCCAAGAACTTGTATCTTTAACTTAATTATTTGAAACCTCGTCAATACTGCAAACAACATCACTACCAAGCTAGTGTCATCGGCATACAGAACTATCTTAGAATTACCTGGTATATTAGAAGCGTATCTTTTACATAAATAAGAAACAACAGTGGCCCCAGAATAGACCTTTGGAGCACCCACACACAACACCACTACTTCTCATATTTTACTGTGTAGGCGAAGTGGCGATTTCTAATTCATTTAAAAAATATTGAGGCAATAGCGAAGCACATTAGCGTCACACATCTAGTATTTACTGAAAATATTATTAATTAATACGCTTACCTGTATTAGAGTCAAAAAACCGAAGAAACGTCCACACAGAAAATATCAACATTTGCTAACAAAGATTTCAAATAGAAATTAAAGCAAAAACCAATTCTAGGGCGTGCATTTATTTAATATTTTATATTTGCGGTCATGAGTTGTTGCAGTATTCCTTGCTCGTTGCTGTTCATCTAGTGAAAAGTGAAAACTTGTAACAGAAATTAGACGAAACGAAAAAAAAGTTATTTTGTGTACTTCCGTTATTCTACATCAAAATTTTTAATAAAATAGTGAAATTAAAAAGGCTATTGTTGATAAATTCGTCCCTTCAACCACTTCCTGGTTCGTAATTAAACGTTCAAATGTCTGTAAATCTATCGGACCAAACTGCGTGGTCATCAGTCCGTAGCTTACAAACTACTTAAACCTAGGTAAACTAACCTAAGGACAAACACACACACCCTGCCCCAGGGAGGACTCGAACCTCCACGGCGAGCAACCGCGCGTTCCGCAGTGAGGCGCTTTATACCGCTCGGCTACTCCACCGCGGCGGTTCGTAATTACTATCGTCATCAGTGATACTAACATCAGAATCATTTTCCCAAATAAAATCAGAATTTAAGTTTCTGGAAGGCTTGTAGGCAATACCGAGATTCCCATAGTATCCGTCTGCTTTGACAGGTACACAGTAAACTCATAAAAAACGCGGGAAACAAAATTCCGAAACACACAAAAAAATTAAAATAAAGCTTTCCATTACGCACAAAGAAATTATCCTTCGCCACACTGCTCTGTCAAGCAGTTGTCATTACGAAGGGTCAAAGTGCCAAGTGATTAATGTTTTTTTTTTTTTTTTTTTTTTTTTTTTTTTTTTTTTTTTAATTGGTGGGTGGGTGAACGTAAATTGATGAGTCTGTGTTGTAAAACATAATGACAGAATCGTAACAAAATAAAAAAATCCCATTGCAAATTATCAATGTTTCGAAATATACAGCACAACACACCAACGTCAGACGTCGATGCAGACGGGCGGTATCTCGTGCTTCAGTTGACACGGCTCCTCTCGTCATTTTTATCGAACGCACTCTCAGAGAATTAGTAAGTTGCGGTGCACGGAAAGTAAAGTTGAGGGTCAGAGGTTGAGTGCTGTCAGCATGGATACTCCACTCGTACGCCCGTTACACTGTAATCTTGGACTGCTGCTGCATCCTGTGTGTAACATAACAACCAATACGGTAACTCCACAGTAGAGTCGTGGCGATACGTGAATGAATCGTTCATTTTAATGAATTGAACTGAATCAGGGTACGGAGCAATCGTCATTCAAAAGAATCGTGTTTCGTGCCGATTACAACATACAAAGATTCATGCTACGAGGGCACTAACGAATCATGCCGAATCGTAACAATGATTACGATTGACAGAGAGCAGTTAAGAGGGGGGCGAGTCGTCGTTCAAAATAACAGTGTCTTGTGCCGAAGCCGCGGCTAGGATTAGCCGTGCGCACTGGGGCGCCGTGCTGCGGTGCGCGCGGCCGTTCGCCGTCGGGGGTTCGAGTCCCCCACCCCCCTCTGGCATTCGTGTTGTCCTTAGGTTAGTTTACCTTAATTTAAATAGTTTTTAAGCTAGGACTAATAACCATGCAACTGAGTCCGATAGATTTACAAGCATTTGAACATTTTTCTTGTGACTATGCCAAAGATTCGTGCTTCGAAGGCAACTGATGAATGATTACGAAAGCAAGAGAACAGTGAAGGAGCACGTGCGAACAAAGGAAGCAAGGAACGAAGAACCATTAACTATTATTCATGAATTGCTAATGACAGAAACGAAACACAGGAATGCACAACTGCCAATACTCACGATTAAAATTTAAAAAAAAATCAAAGAATGATGAAAACATACAAACCTCTTATTTGTTATAGATGTAGTACAAAATACACACGTCTTTACTGAGTTTAAATGTAATATATTTAAACGAGATATTTTGAACATTTGTATTTCGCTATAAGGATTTGGGCTACATTTTGTATTAAAAGAGGTTTTTGCTTTTTGGGTTGATCTAAATAGTTTATTTTTCGTAAAAACTCAATTTAAAAAAGTTGTAAAAAAAACGCGACTTTACATGTTTTTGTAACGCCATCTCGTAAATCGGTTTTACTATTTAGAATTTTATGTTTATCCGCATGTAGAAAGCGATTTTACACAATAATGCATTTTTATATAAAAACGCGGATTTTGTGTGTCTCGAATAATATTTAGTATTTAGAGACGGTTTTGACCTTCAAAGGTTATCGATGCAGGCATGCTTCCAGAAAATACGTGGTGTTAAATAATAAGCATTTTAAGACGATTAAATATGTGCACACTACCATAAATTTAATGACATTTATATTTAAAAGGTTGAAGTATTTGAACTAAACGAAAGAAAGGAATAATAATGTTACAGCTGGATTCGAACTAGCAGACCTACATTAACTAGTTTAACAATCTACAACGCTACCAAATGAGTGACACCGACAACTGAAGCAGCTGGCAGCGTAATAGATACTTATATCGGCTTGCAAAACTTAAAATGCTGTTTTCTCGAGAACTGTTTGGAGTTCGGTGGATTTGGATTATTACTTCAGGTCTGAACTTCATGTAGCATATATAAAATACAATTATTCGATACCCATGTGGTCTCCTCCTCCTTGGCATTCTGTAAGCATCGTGTCATTGGAGGCTAGAAAGAATCGTAAACGAATCGTAGGAATCAATTCAGTATGTGCAATTGAATATACATCTACATATATACTCGGCAGTCTACCGTAAGATGCGTGTCGTAGGGTACACTGTACCACTACTAGGCATTTCCTTTCCGATTCCACCCCCAAATAGAACAAGGGAAAAAAGAATGTATATGTACCTCTGTAAGAGCGCTAATTTCTCTTATCTTGTATTGGTGATCTTAAAGCGAAATATAAGTAGGCGTCAGCAAGATAGTTCTACAGTCAGCTTCAAATTCCGGCCTTCAAAATTTCCTCAACAGGGTTTCTCGAAAAGAACGTCGTCTTTCCACCAGCGATCCCCATTTGAGTTATCGGAGCATTTGCGTAACACTCGCGCATTAGCCGAACGTAATAGTAACAAACCTAGCTGCTCGCCTCTGAACTGCTTCTATGTCTTCCTTTAAACTGATCTTCTGCGGGTTCCAAACACTGGAACAATGCCCAACACGTAGTTGTGCAAGCGTTTTATCCGCGGTCTCCTTTATGGATGAAGTACATCTTCTCAAAATTCTCCCAATATACCGAAGTCGGCTGTCTGCCTTACAAATGTCACTCAAGAAGCTCACTACTAATGCTGTATTCGAACACTATGGTATTAGTTTTCCTACTCATGCGCATCACCTTACATTTCTTCCATTCTTCGCACCAACTAGAAATTTTTTCTAAGTCATCCTGTATGTTATTAGAGTCAATTGATGACGACACCCTCCATACACCACAGCATCATCAGCAGACAGCCGCAAATTACAAGTTACTCTGTCCATCAGATCATTTATATACCGGGTGAACAAAAAAACAGTATAAATTTGAAAACTTAATAAATCACGGAGTGATGTAGATAGAGACGTAAAAATTGACACACATGCTTGGAATGACATGGGGTTTTATTAGAAAAAAAAGTTCAAAAAATGCCCGACAGATGGCGCGTTATCTGGTCAGAAAATAAATAATTAGCATAAGAAATTAAGACAAAACAAAGATGATTTTTTACAGGAAATGCTCAATATGTTCACACAATACCTGTAGTCGAGGAATAATGTTGTGAACAGCACTGTAAAGCACGGTAAGACATTGGAGCCGGATGTTGTCTTTCAGCATCCCTAGAGATGTCGGTCGATCACGATACACTCTGGACCCAAAGCCAATTATCGCACGGACTGAGTCAGTCTGGAGACCTGGGAGGCCAAGGATGACGAAAGTGGCGGCAGAGCACACGATCATCACCAAACGACGCGCGCAGGAGAGCTTCCACGCGTCTAGCAATTCCATGGTTTTTTTTTTTTTTTTTTTTTTTTTTTTTTTTTTTTTTTTTTTTTTTCTTTAATAAAACCCCATGCCATTCCAAGCACGTATGTCAATTTTTACCTCTTTATCTACATTATTCCGTGATTTACTATGTTTTCAAATTTATACCGACTTTTTGATCACCCGGTAGATGGAAAATATCACACTCCCCTGGGGCACGGCTGACGATAATCTTGCCCAACTTCACCTTACAGCCATCAGCAGTGTAGCGTGTAGTCATACTGCTGAATGTGTTAAAAGAGGAGACGTGTTCAGTTGCCATGCAGCATGTGTGTGTGTGTACGGCAGTGCAATGAAAATGACAAGCGTCGCGCCAGAGCCACCGTGCTGTGCAGGAAGATGGCGGCAGTACCTGTGCACGTGCGGAGCGCGTGTTGGCGGAAGGCGCCGCGTGGCGTGGAGTCCGCTGAACGGTGGCGGTGGCGGTGGCGGTGGCGTCCGCCGTGGCCGACTGCACACTGCGCCCTCTGGGTCGGCGCGTCGCCCGCCGCCTGGCCAGTCGATAGGGCGGGTGGAGGGGGCGGTACCACGCTCAGGCAGGGACCGACGGCCTGCCCCACGGAGAGCCGTGAGCCGTGGCGCGGCGCACGCACCGGCCTCGCCCTAGGCCGCCGCAGTCCGCAGACGACCCACTGGCCCGGCAGCACCGAAAAACTACCTGTCCTCTCCTCTCCTAACAGCCCTCTCTGACCTGCCGCAGCGAACTCGCTCGGGGCAGGGCACACCAGTCACGCGACACACGCCAGCGTCGAGAAGGCTCTCCACGCAGGGCCCAGGCGTTAACACGCTCTATGATTTTAGATTATTTCAAATGTTCAAATACTTGTAATTTATATACAGAGAGTGCAATAATTTGTTTTATTCAACTAGTTTCGTTCTTTTAGACCATCTTCAGGAATATTAACTCTGAAATATATCATAGTTACATTTACAGGACTTTCGAGTAAATGTTGAAATGTTTGTAAATCTGTCAGACCAAATTGCGTGGTCATCAGTCCGTAGCTTACAAACTACTTAAACCTACGTAAACTAACCTAAGGACAAACACACACACACCCATGCCCCAGGGACGACTCGAACCTCCACGGCGAGCAACCGCTCGCTCCGCAGCGAGACGCTTTAGACCGCTCGGCTACTCCACCGCGGCAGGACTTTCGAACAACATACATTAATGACAAAATTAGACTAAATTAAAAAAGTGAAATAAAACGATATTATACCCATAGATGTTGTGTAGCTGTCAGGTAACGGGGAGCTTCTAGGGCACCTGTATATAGACATGTAAGGACAGTTATGAGTAAAGCGGACAGCCGACTTCGGTTTATTGGGAGAATTTTGGGAAGATGTACTTCACCTGTAAAGGAGACCGCGTATAAAACGCTTGTACGATCACGTCTTGTGTATTACTCAAGTGTTTGGGACCCGCAGCAGATCAGTTTAAAGGAAGACATAGGGGCAGTTCAGAGGCGAGCAGCTAGGTTTGTTACTTGTAGGTTCGACCAATGCGCGAGTGTCACGGAAATGCACCGGCATCTCAATTGCGGATCGCTGCAAGAAAGACGACGTTCTTCTCGTGAATTTCTGTCGAGGAGATTTATAAGGCCGGAATTTAAAGCTGAGTGTAGTACGATTTTGCTGCCGCCTACATACGTTTCGCGTAGTGTTCACAGAGACAAGATAAGAGAAATTAGGGCTCGTACGGAGGCATATAGGCATTCTTTTTTTTCCTCGTTCTATTTAGGAGTGGAATAGGAAAGGAAATGCCTAGTAGTGGTCCAGTGTACCCTCCGCCACGCGCCTTACGGTGAATTGCGGAGTATGTTTGTAGATGTAGATGTAGACGGGCATGCGCATCCGCCGTTTTTGTTCCTTTGGTTCGAAGCGCGATTGTAGAATATGGCAGTAAGTACTGGTGGTGGGCTGTGCAGCTCTGAATTATTGTAACCGTTCAGAAAATGGTTTTCGTGTTTTCTCGTTTGCAATGGATCCTGAAAGGGCGTAAAATATGGTTAATAAACTGTCGTCGCGACATGTTCTTAAAAACTATGCGAGGTGGGTTAATTCATTTCTAGTTACGCCTAATTTCTACACTTTGAAAACAACAGGTTTAGATATGTGTCCTTTTTAGCGAAGGTTCCGAAGTTACGAACTATTGTTACAGACTTTTATTTATATATACATTGGCGTTAACAACCAGTATGAACATTTAGACAATAACAATACCAATTACTTTTAAATGATGCACACTGTTTTTTACTAGTTATAATGGCTCATATGGCTCGTAACGATGTTCAAAGCCACTGCAATGTTAATTTTAGTTACAGCTATTGAGATGCTAATTTTAGTTACTGCATCGGCGGTGTGATTTCCTAATGTTTGCAACAAAATGTTCGCTTTACGAAGATAAATAATGTACTGACCGGACAAGGGTACATACAAGAAGTTGGTAAACATGAAGAACTATTTTCTGCCATTGTAGCTGTTCAAGTTTTGAAAGAGCCTTCAAAGGTCGTTACCAACATCAGCACTCTACGCCGCTGAAGTCGTAAGTAAAATTGACCAATTTTATCACAGACAGAATTTTATTAAAGCCCTGATAGCTGCTAAAATTCCATTAGCTGAAAAGTGTTTTGAAACTATAACTTGTGAAAATGCCTTACCTTCGTCTTGGATGACGATCGATACATTTGCTTGATTTTTGCGCACAGAATGTATTAACGCAAACTAAAGCGCAGATTTGGTAGTGCCTCTGGTATCCCGTAAGATTGAGCTGTCCAATGCGTAAAAGTTGCTCACAGTACATACCTAGGTGGGCAAATACCAGAAAATATATTTAACGATTTGTCAAACCATATTACAGTAATTTATTATGAAGAGATAAATTTTTAATCGAAATATATATTTTAATTTTGGTCTGTGTATTAGAAATGAAGCACGTAATATTTCAAAGCAATAACAGCGGAAAAACTCGGTTTTTCTTATGCTCAAGCTATCACCACTTGGAAATTGATGCGCATGGCCATCTATATACAGGTGCCCTAGGAGCTTCCAGTGCATCACTGCTGCTTGGAGCAAGGTTTACTGTTCTTAAAATTGCTGAGGCTCCGCCTCTTTGCCAGCTCCACCCATCTCTGATAGTCAATGAAAAGACTACATAGATGAATTTAGCCAAAAAATATAAAATTATGATTAGCCACACATTTATTTTCAATGTCTAAGATAAAATAATTATAGTCATATTTCTGATATTTAAAATAAAGATTAAAACATTAAAATACTGACAATAAATTCTATCATGTTCTTATTAATATTTTCAAAGATATTCTATAAGTGGATCTGCAGCGCTGGTATTACAAAATTAACTATAAAATTTATCAAGATACATGGAAAAACAATACAGAATATGACACTTTGCAGAAAACAATTTGGTTCATTTGTCGTTGAAATTTGTGTAAAGCTATTATTTTCTTGATAATGTACAAAGAACGGTTGATTTTACTTTTTACAATGCTATTGTAATAAAGTAAGGCAAAGGGAATGTATTTTATATACATATGAAAAGTCCATGATCTATTGTATAAAGCTTTAGGTTCTCATTAAAAATAAAAATATATATATATACTGTGTTAACGTTGTAGAATATTAGCAATGAGATGTCGAAAACAGAACGAGTTACAATTCAAATGGCGTCATGGCATAAAACACATAACTGTTTCTTAATAGTATGAAAGATAAAATTAAGATATTCACTCAAGTTAAGGGTGAACAGAATGATTTTAAATTTGTTTGTATAGTGCCTTAGGTGGTAACTTTTCCTTAAAAGAACATGTTATATGGTAATATTAAGTAAGATAAAACTCATATTTCAAAAACGTAGAAAGTTAACCATTCAAATGGCGCCTGACAATGATAGTACAATATAAATAAAGTTCATAGTTGTGAGTTAACAGTAAAAAAGATAAAATTAAGTCACACAATGTGTTAAGAATAAAATTTAAATGATTGTAGATTATATTTGTGCTTGATGTACATGGCTGTCAACCGTAAGGATCGTAAAAGGGTATAAAGTGTGTATAACATCATAATAGGAATATATGACAAACATGTACAACATAAATATAATGTTGTAGATGTCTGTCATTGGCTAAAAACAGATGAGTAAACTATTGAAGTACATCTTCGAATACCTCGAAGTGATTTACTTCAACTTATTCGAAGATATACTTCAATAGTATATTCTCTTTATTAATTTAGTTTAATTTTGACACTAATGTATATTGCTCGAAAGCCCTCTAAATGTCTATGACGTATTTCAGCCTTAAAATTCCTGAAAACGAACTAAAAGAAGACCGAAACTAGTTGAATAAAATAAATTATTGAACTCTAGACTGTTCCCTATGCATAAATTTAAATAATAGTGTTGTTGCTACCCCCCCCCCCCCAAGAAAGAAAGAGAAACAAAAATGTTTCCAAAAATATGAAATACTTGTAAACCAATTGGACCAAACTGCTATGGTCATCAATCCCTAAATTATACCTGGCGTCACATAAGAAGGAGCATTCGCGCATAGAGGCAGAGCGATAGGGTAAGCGTGGAGGGGAGCAGCTACGGCCGAGCGCCAACAGTTGAGCCTGTGGGAGAAACACTGCGTAACTCCCGGCCAGCCACGCGCCTACAGAATGAACGTTATTGGCTGTCACTGCGGTAATGGAGGGGGATGCGCAGAACGGCAGAAAACTGGGCCGCCTTCGTAGCTGACGCCGACTATAACTTCCACTGAGGGCAACACCCACACCCAAGCTCAAGGTAGAACTCAAACTGCCGAGCGCTCTAAGCCACCTTGCTGCAGAGCGTGGTTTCTCCCTGTCGGAGGTTCGAGCCCTCCCTAATGTTGTTTGGAAAGCTTAAGGGACTTAACTATGGGGTCATCAGTCCCTAAACTTACAAACTACTTATGAACTAGCTTATACTAAAGACGACACAAACATCCATGCTCGAGTGGGGATTCGAAACCCCGACGAGGAACGGCGCAGCCGGCCGCGGTGGCCAAGCGGTCTGCAGCGCGCCAGTCACATTCTGCATGGCCACTACGGTCGGGGGTTCGAATTACCCCTCGGGCATGGATATTTGTGCCGTCCTTAGTCTTAGCTAGTTCATGAGTAGTTTGTAAGTTAAGTCCCATAAGCTCTACAAGGATTTGAACATTTGGAACAGAGCCTCGCGCATCGCAGCATAGCGCCTCAATGCGCTCGGATGCTCCGCCGCGGCTCGAGCCCTCCCTTGGACATGGGTGTGTGTGTGTGTGTGTGTGTTGTTCTTAGTTTAAGTGGTCTGTTAGCCTAGGTGTAGCGAGCGGCTATGTACTGCCCTGTATGTATCTCAGATATTTTTTCACTTGCTTTGCTCCGGTGAGTGAAGCGGACGGACGAGTGTCGGACACAGCGTTGCCCAACATTCAGCGTTACTGGATCGCATAATGGCATCGAAATTATCGTACATTTCGTCAGGCGATCGTACATTCGTGGGGGCATAGTAAGTTTTTTGGTTCTACAGGGAGGAGGAGGGAAAAATCAGAATAGTCTGTTTTCGTTTTTTTATTTTTATTTTATTTATTTATTTAACTCAGTCCAAAAAATTTAACGATTCTGTGTTCGATTCATATGCGTACAACCGACCCTTATATTCAGGATTAGTTTCTCAGAATGTTCTCATTTTTTTAATTTTCACTCTTTCATTTGTACACATTTGTTTTATATTTCATAGTAGCACCAGGACCACAATCGTTATCTTCTGTTTACATTTTTCACCACGTAACACCTTCTTAAGAGTTAACTGCCCTCAGCAGTCAACACGTTAACGAGTGAATACTACTCACGCTGCTATGCAAACAATACTGTCAGTTGGGAGTCCCACAGCTCGGCGGAATGGCTAGTAGATTGAGCAAAAATAATACATTGTCAAAAATTCAATAATCATAAGCATTAAAACAATAAAAACGATGAGACATGAAAGCTTAAAAGTAGTTGGCGTTTCATAAGATCGTACAACAGACGTACGATCCAAAGGGCGGATCGTGCACTCGTACACACTCTTAAATTATCGTACATGTACGATCCAGATCCTACGGTGGGCATCCCTGGTCGGACGACGTCACGTGTGTAAGAGCGCAACATATGTTAACGTGTTGGAGACTGAATTCGTAGTGATAGTTTCGAAACACAAAGGCCAGCACTCTGCAGACATGTGTCTTGGCAGTATTCAAATGAACATTTGAATGTATCGAAAGAACATTTATTGCAATATTTGAATGTTAATACCATTCAATTACAATTTTGTGTTTAGATAAATGTATCTGAATATTTGGTAGACGTGAGCTGGCAAATGGAATTTGATAAATATTCAAGTAGTCTCACAACTGAAACGTATTTTCCATGTGTGTGTGTGTGTGTGTGTATGAGAATATTAATGGAGAATTTGAATACAAATATTCCATCATTTTATGGTAACACGGAAACAGGCAGTACACGTAAACATGATTCAGTACTCAAAGTCATGGATATTTCATTATTTAATATTTTCTAGACTGTTTTTCTACATATAGTAATGGAAAGTTCGAAGTTTTTGATAGGCGTGGGTTTGCGTGGGATTTCTCTGTGATCTGATTGGTTACCAATACCCTAAGCCAATCAGATTACATCATTGCGCGCGTTCATTTGGGAACTTATACGCTTGCTTTGTTGCAAGAGGGGTGTCGGTGTTTATACACTGAGTTGTTAGCATCTGCATGATTGTGCTCCGAACTTACTGGAACTATTCTGCGGAACGTGCTCGTTTATTGGATTAAGAAGTGCATCAACATGCTTAGTATATCGTGTGGACAGTCGAGTAGTGAAATTAGTTTTTTTTTTTTTTTTTTTTTTTTTTTTTTTACGAAAATTATATTATGCAACACTGAAGCCGCGTGGCGTGTTACGCTAATCAAGACCGTGTGAAGACAGATTTGCATAGCATATTAAAATTAGAACGTTTTTGGTGACAGGGTAAATTAATTACCACAAACTGGCTTTACTAGTAATTGTGAAGTGTGGGTGTAACTATTGCGTTACTGGCACGGGCTTGGCAGTGAAGTGTATCCTGGAGAAAACTTTACAAATAATAATTACATCGTACAAAATGCCGTGTTAATATCATTTTAACGCAATAGATCCCATAATTTACAGACAATTTGACAAAATTGAAACTGAATGAAAACTACATTCTCCACCTAGCTTTTCTAACAGCTTTTTACAGTGTAATTACGGTTTGTTGTTTTTAGTCGGGTCAGCATTGGATGGACTGCTGAAGAAAAGAATCGTCACGAGATGAGTGAAACAATGAATTGACTGTTTTTTCGGTGGAACCAACCAGGTTGTTGAGTTGCATAGGGACATAATCACAATAGTTAAGTCTCATAGTTTTACAAAGATTTATGAAGTAATTGTTCCTGAGAGGATGAAATATGCCGTTCTGAGGCCTCTTTAGAAGTTCGGCGATGCTACAGATGTCGCAAATTATCGCCCTGTCTCTCTTTTAACAACGTTTTTAAAAGTTATTGAAAAAACTGTATATAACAGGATTGTGACACACCTAATAACCTTAATATTATTAACCATAGACAGTTTGATTTTCAAAAAGGCGTTAGGACAGAGTGTGCCATATGCTCACTCACAAATTATGTATTCGAGTCTATTAACAGAACGAAGTTGGCAGTTGGTGTCTTATGTGATCTTTCCAAACCATTTGATTGTGTAAACCACAAGATTTAGAGAAAGCCTATTATTACGGAATAAAAGGGCTAAAATCATATCTTTAACAGGAAACAAAAGGTGCTCTTACTAGGCTACAATAATGGAACTTCCAATACAGCGACTTCTGAATGGGGAAAAATACAGAATGGAGTTCCCCAGGGATCTGTCTTTGGGCCCATGCTGTTTTTAATCTATGTTAGTGATCTACCCATGTCCATGAGTAAAAAATGTGAATGCACAATGTTTGCTGATGATACAAGCATTTGATTTGTTACTGATATAGAGTTATCGTACTGATACACTGAAACAAGCTACAACTTATTTTTCACTTAATTCTCTTTTAGTTAATATTAAAAAAAACTATTTTTTTCAATTTGAAGCAAAACATAAAAATCCAGAAAATATTCTCGTTGGACATGACAACCAGGTATTAGAATTGGGTCATTCCACCAAATTCCACGGGGTTTACATTGACAATAGGCTCAACTGGAAACATCATGTGTCCCTGACACTAAAGGCTGTCATCAGCAACTTTTGCTTTAAGATCATTACTCATTTTGGATACTCGACTGCTTAAAAATTTGCTTCCTATGGGTAATTTCACTCATTAATGAGTTATGGCATAATCTTTCGGTATAATTCATCAGCAAAAATTATAAAATCTTTACAGGTCACAAAAGAGCTGTCAGAATCATGTGTGGGGTTCCTCCACGAACTTCACGTAGAAAACTTTTCATACTGTTAGGAGTACTGACGACATATCAGTAAATATGCTCTCTGAAAAATTTTGTCATTAAAAACCATGCTGAGTATGAAACCAATTGTTAAATGCAAAACTACAGGGAAAGATGATCTCCATTCGAACAAAAAAATTTGTCACCTGAACAGAAGGTAGTAATGTATCCTGCTATTAAGATTTTTGCTGCACTGCCTAATTATATTAAAAGTACACGAGAAAATGAAAATGTTATTCTAATGTACGTTAAAGAAATACCTGCTTGACCATCCGCTGTACTCCTTAGATGAATTCGTTTCCAGAAATAATGCAATTCTTCAATAAAAGATGTATATTGTCATTCAGTTACTGGATGGATGATACAACACTATGTTAATGTTAAATAGTGAATTACAATTCCAGTTTAGTGTTAGCTAGTAAATAATAAAAAATTGTACATATTTGTATTTACATTGTTGTACTATATTATTATTCTGCTGCATTTATTGTATTTGTACAAGTGTACTGATACGTTCCACATCCAAGTGAATTACTCACACGTACGAATCTATGGAACACGCGTCCCAAATAAATAAATAAAGCACTTGAATAGGTTGAGCATTCGAAACTCCGGCAGGAACGGCCGTCCAATACGTAGCATGAAGCCTTAGACCATGGGACACTCCCCGCGGCTTAGATTCCTTAGGAACCTCAGTACTGTTGAATATTTTGAAGGATTTGACCGCCATTTGATTGATTTATATTGCTTTATTGCCACGGTCCAGATTAAGGCTATAAGACGAATATATTAAATATTATGAATATATTTCCACGTGGATTTCTATATGTGTGTGTATGATATCAACATTTTCTCCAATGACTTGTTATAACCAAGTCTCATGAATTTAATCATAATACTTGGGGGGTCGTGACAATAAAGCAATACAAAATCAGTCAAACGGCGGTCAAATACTTAAAAAGATAATAAATAAAAAAATGACATACTGTGCTTTTATAATCGACACACTCCTCTACTCAGTCAACCATAATACAGTGTACTGATTGTCAGGCGAGGCATTCAATAAAAATATATGCCAAGGACGGGATTCTAACTCATGTATCCTGCTATGCAATCACTTTGTCCATGCTTCATTTTAATTTTTTTCTGGGCTACGATTTCTGGAGTCAGTGGTCGCTTTAACCAATCTTGTTATTTTATTTTTTAAGTTTCTGTTGCCTGATGGTTCATGGTATGAAAGAGGTTCTCCTTTATTTATGTGTTTTAACAAAATAAAACCACCATTTCCTTGACGCGAGTCTCTCACCAAAACGATTAACAGAAACGGATAAAATATTTCGAGCTCCCAAAAGGCCATCGCAAAGGTCCACTTCAGTGTTGTTAACCTAAAATGTGCCAGTAGTGGTTCTGACTTAAAGTGGACCAAATAGAGAGAGTGTGTGTGTGTGTGAGAGCGAGAGGGGGAGGGTTTCAGACTAAAGTCTTCTAAATACGATATTCTTTCCCTCATTTTGGCCCACTTTAGGTTACTGTAGTAACACTAAAAGTGGGCCTTTGCGATCGTCTTTTGACAGCTCGAAATTTAAATAAAAATAACGACTTAACCATTCACCTGACACGAAAATTGAATAACCGAATTTGTAGAGGAGAAAATTCTATACAACTTTGCTCTATTATGTTTTTTTCATATCTAGTATCGTTTCAGAGATATTTGCAATAACGGCGTTTTTGGGATGTATGTCTGTCTGTCTGGTTGTCCGTCTGTCTGTCCGTAACGTGTTCCCCGTTTTTAAGGCGAACCGTTCAACCGATCAACAACAAATTTTACAGATATAATTGTAGGCCGACAGAGACCAGAACCTCCTTTTTAAAATTTTTCGGACAAAAATACGGCAGTAATAAACAAAAAGCCATTTGTAATATAATTGTAATTGCAAACGAACCGTTCATCTGACACGAAAATTGAATAACCTAATTGGTAGAGGGGAGTGTTCTCTACAACTTCGCTCTATTATGTTTTTTTTTTCATATCTTGCATCGTTGCAGAAATATTTGCAAAAATATCGGCGATTTAACGATGTCTGTCTGGCTGTAACGTGTTCCCACTTTTTAGGTCGAACTGTTCAACCGATCGGTACCAAATTTTACACACATAATTGTTGGCTACCAGAGACCAGAACCTCGCTTTTTCAAATATTTCGGGCAATAAATACATTAGTAATACTAAAAAAAGGCGTTTGTAATGTAATTTTAGTTGCATATAAACCGTTCATCTGACGCTAAAATTGAATAACCGAATTTGTAAAGGAGAAGATTCTCTACAGCTTTGTTCCCTTTTTTTTCATGTCTCGTATCGTTTGAGAGATATTTGCCAAAATAACAGAGTTCTGACACCCTCCACTGTATTAACGAAAACTAGCCGTTCGCAGATGTCACGTGACAGTCCTCGCCCAGAACTCTCTCTGGCATACGCCATCTTGCGTTGCGTATTTGATGGTTTTCGTATTTTAACTTCCACGTTGTCATTTCAAAGCAATGGCGCACTGAAGAATTAACAAAAGCACGTCGTTCTTCGTACAATAAATGATAATCTAGTGTTTACAAATGCCATATTAGCATCGTGGTTAACAACGGCCATCAATAGTATGAGATTACAGAACACAGCTTCTAAGTGTTGGCCGTAGCGTAGTGGGCAATGCGATGGACTGTGGCGCTGAAAGGCAGAGTTTCAAAACCCCCCACAACCTAAATTTTTTTTTCCTAATAGGCTTTCAGACACTCTTATTAATTAAATGTTTGCAAAAACTTATAAAACTGCAAATCTAAAGTGGGCTGTAAAACACGTCAGTGCGATTTTTTTATTGAATGAAGTTGTTTCCCAAAGATATTTACATCCATAGAGGAAATATAAACCTCAAACCATTCTTCGAACCTCAATTAAATGATTTGCAGAAAAAGAATATGTTGGTAGAGCAAATTTTCAAAGCTAAAATATAGAAAAAAATTTCATTAAAAAATCACGCCACAATAAATTTGGAACTACTTTTACTGGAAATTTTTTCCTATCCGACGCATATTAGCCGAGATAGGACCACCTCCTTGTGATGTCCGACAATGGCGCCAGAGGGAGGTTCTGGACACTGGAGGCCAACAAGCACGTCTGAAAGATTTGATGCCGATCGGTTGAATGTCGTGACTTAAACATTGGGAACACGTTTACAGACAGATACACAGACAGCATGCCGGCCGCGGTGGCCGAGGGGACTGCGGCGCGCCAGTCACGGTCTGCACGGCCACTACGGTCGGGGGTTCGAATCCCCCCTCGGGCATGGATATTTGTGCCGTCCTTAGTATTAGCTAGTTCATAAGTAGTTTGTAAGTTTAGGGACTGATGACTCCGTAGTTACGTCCCATAAGCTCTACAAACATTTGAACATTTTTGAACAGACAGCATCAGATCGCCGTTATGTGCTGCAAATAACTCTAAAACGATGCGCGATAAGCAAAGTTGTACAGAATTTTCTCCTCTATAAGTACGTTTATTCAATTCTCGTCTCAGATGAACAGTTAAGGAATTTGAGGAGGTAGAGTCTGTTGTGGCCTTTCTGTTGGATGATTTTCAGGTGGGAAGTTCACATAAGGAAACGACAAATGGTGAAACCGAGGCACTTGAGGGTGGGAGTGTGGCGGATATGGTAGTCAGAGAGGGTGAGGAAGGAGGGGGTAGTAACACCTATGACGATTGCCTGGGATTTGTCAGGATTTAAAAAGAAAAACCATTGGTTTCACCATTAGGAGAAGTAGGAGAGGTGAGACTGAAGGAGACGGTGGGATCGTTCAAGGGTGAGTGCAAGAAAGGCGGTGTCATCAGCATATTGGAGAAGGAGAACGGGGGCCGGGGGTTGGGGCATATCTGCTATATAAAGGAGATGGAGAAGGGGTGAGAGGAGTATCCCGGTAGAGGAGTAGAAGCTATAGGGGTGGGAGTTGTAGACAACGTAAGAGGGGGGGGGCGAGATAGGAAGGAGGCGACAAGACGGACGTAATTGATGGGGAAGGCGTTTGCAGGCTGGGATGCTAATACACAGTCTCAGGCTTTCTCTATATCAAGGGAGACAAAGAAAGCGCAGCAACGGGAGTAGAGGAGGTAGAGAAGGTAAATGAGTCGGAAGAGATGCTCATGCTGATGTAGAGGTAAGAAACTATTCTGGGCAGATTTCTGGGAAAACGGAGATGATATGGTAAAGTGATATCGCAACTGTAAAGGAGTGAAATTTCTATCCTAACGTGAAACAAAACGTTGGAGAGTGGCCTGATTTCAGATGGTCAGTAATCTGTAAGTTCAGGCCGACACATAGTGGCAACCTGGATACCAGAGCGAGGTGGTCGTCGTCCTGCAAGCTGGCGATTCTCGCCGGCAACTTGACGGACGGCATTACTTATCTGGGGCACGCCGGACATCGCCAGCGTCACGCAGAAGATTCCAGGCAACCTAGTTATGATTTCGGCAACCACGGACTCAGCAGGGAAGGAGCACATTTAAGCTCACCATACCAGTACCACACGATGTGTGACGTCCAATGCAGCAAACAGCACTTCTCCGTGCCGCCGACAACGCACTCCTGCCGTCGTCAGTCTGGGCTGCACTTCGCCGGCAGCAGGCATAGTGGATACATCGGTTCCACAAGATCACCAAACTTAAGTACTGTTAGGCATGTCCAGCACTTGGGCAGATCACTGTACGGTTCTACCGAGAGCTGATGGCAAGTAGGATGAGGCCAACTGATGAACTACTTGATGGAGAAGTAGCGGCTCCGCTTACGAAAATTGACAAAAACAGTGGAGATGTCATTGAATTCATAACATGCCCCCCATGCCCACAACACATTCCGTGTCCGTCGGTGCCTCCTCGCTGAGGATGATATGGCGTCCGATCGGTACCGATGGGCCTTACAACGGTCTAAACGTTCTCAAATGGACCTAGATTGGGTGATCTTACTGGTTGAATTAGAGTTGGCCAAGCACGAAGATGGCAACAATGGGACAAAAACAAGTGTAGAATATCGTCGACGTACCCCTGTGCTGTAAGGGCATTCGTTATAAAGACAATGCAACGTGTCAAACAACTCGAAATGTACGCTCGTATTTCGGAGAGCAACAGAATGAGGTTGGCCACCAATATTTCTCGGATTTAAGCCCAACCAAGAATCTGTCAGAGCATTTCGGTCGAGCATTTCTTATTCTGGAACCTCAACCGAGAAAATGAAGCGTAGCTGATTTAGACATTCAAAGCGGTATGGTTGTTCATTTCTAACGGTACCTTCCGTAGACTCAATATCTCTTTTACTGCATGTCTCACAGCAATTCACGCTGTTGAACATTGTTATCCAGACTTTTCACATGTGATCACATTAATGCGACTCGAAAACGAAGGTCACATATATACGCTGCCGAGTAGAAATTAGTACACCTGGAAAGACGAAGTCGATTTGGATCCGACGACGGAAGATACCACCTGCAACCTCCTCCGGCCCTTCATAGCGTAGTGACGTAGCTGCCAGAGCGCCATATTTGTGTAGCCTTTAACAAGGAACGTTTACAGCCCTAAGACTCAGTGTGATATGAACATGTGAAGAAAACAGGTGCCATGCCAAAGACATGCACTCACGCTATCTTCATCCAACTGAGAGACTTTGAAAGGGGTCAATTATGAGTTTCCTAGTGGCAGGATGGTCGCTTAAGGCTTGCAATGTCAGTAGGTCAAAGATGCTGGTTGCAATAAGATGCTGCCTGCAATCATCACGTGAACATTGCCTCACACGTAGACGACGTTCTGGACGCCTGTGGAGCACAGACGTCCGCCTGATGGTCATATTGTAAGGGCACAACTGGCAGATCGTACACTTACCACAACACAGACAAGACGGTTTGTAAGCTGAGAAATGTCAACACGAACTCTTGCTAACCTGTTGCTAGCAATGAGAGTAGGGACACGTACTTACGTAGTCTGTCCTCCACTCACGCCACACCATTGAGGTGTATGGCTCGACCTCTGACATCAGAGGATCGCTTGAAATAGCTGGTCGTGATCTTCAGCGATGAAAGCAGATCTGCCAGCGCGCAAGGATGGTCGTTTGCGCGTACGAAGAAGACTTAAAGAGCGCTATCTCGTAGAGTGCACTTGTCCAAAACACAATGCTCCATCTCAAGCCTTATGCTCTGGGGCTGCTATAAGCTACAACTGTCGTTCACGTTTGGTGGTTGTGGAGGGAACGCTGACCATCGCTCGATACTAGTAGAATGTTATAAGACCCGTTCTTTTGCCATTCGTGCAACAGGAAGGTGATGTGTTGTTCCAACATGAAAGTGCTCACACAGAAACTGTGGGTGAAACTCAACGTTCTCTGCAGCAACTTCCTTGGCTTTCACGATCTCCAGACTTGTCTCCAATGGAGCAACTGCGGTATATGTTGGGGCTTGTCAGCCTACGATTCTTGCAGATCTATGCGAACAGGTCGACCAGGCGTGAAATAATGTACCCATAGGCAGCATTCGCTATCTGTATGGTCGAATGCATGCCATAATCAGCACCTCCATTAATGCCTGTGGAGGCTACACCAACGTACTGTACTAATGAGTTTTTTTTTTTTTTTTTTTTTTTTTTAGTATGGACCTCCTAGTACCTCAGGCTTATGCTGTTGATCTGTAAATGTAATCTTTGTACGAGGGTTGGAACTTAAATAACGGCAACACTGCTGTGGAGACACTATGCAATGGAATCTACTATTGTCGCTGATAGCACACTTTGTTGACGTGCTTACCTTACCTCCGAGCAAATGAACTCGCCCGTTCCACCTCACCGAAGTGTGCACAATCGAGGGAAACACAGTTACTTGTGAGCGAGCGATCTAACGTAACGTTGTCTCTATGTTTTTGAAACAGGAAAAATGGAGTTGGATCAAGCTTGCACATTCAGAGGTCGTAAAGTACGATAGTGTCATCAAGGTCTTCAAGAGGCGTGCGGGGAATTGGCATTGTGATTCTCCTGTACGACTACGATGATGTTGTCCTAATGCATTACGTTTCTCCACTGGAGACCGTCAGTGCACAGTATTACATTCGTTTTTGCGAAAGAAACGGCAACACTTTCTGTGCAACCCACTCATCATTCTGCTCGACAATGCGCGGGCACATACAGCGCTAGTTGTGGCTGCTCTGTTCAGTCGATGGGACTGAGAAGTCCTTGTGACTTTGATTTGATTCAGAAGATAAACGAACCACTTCCTGGCATTCGCTTCAGAACTGTTCCAGAGACTAGACAGGCAGTAGACCACTCCATTCGCAACATCAACAGAACAGGCTCTGCTAACGGCATACTACGCCTTCCATATCGCTGGCAACGGGTCCTACACAACTCTGGTGCCTACTTTGAAGGACAATAACAAGAGAAAACATGTAACGCTTTTGTATCGTTTGTGAATAAATAGTTGCCACTATTTAAGTTCCAGCCCTTAACGGTTTGAACTAATTTTTTATTTCCGATAATCTAGTTACAGGTACGAACTGCTGGGGATAAACTGTACCTCGCGTGGAACTACAGAGCTACGAGAACCTAAGAAAGTCGCTTGTAATGAGAACCAGAAACTGCGCTCGCTCGTTCTCCGAAGAGCACAAAGCCACCGGTTCAGAAAATTCTATTACGAAATCCTGATTATGAAGTTTGTTCGCCGCAGCTGTAACTGTTGCGGCAATTAGCGGAACATCCGTTTAAAATAACGTTCGCGCAGTGAGACAGGGACAATAGGAGACGACCGCATTACGGAGTTGCGTGCAGGCAGGCAATGCTAATGTCCTGCGACAGTTTGCAGAGGTCGGGGCCGCCCGCGATGGGCTGGGAGTTTAGGAGGGCAAAGCCACCGCTCCCTCCAGGTTTCCCACACACAGTTTATTAAAGTCGTTTTGGATCCTCAACAAGGCGCCATAATGTAGTGCTGTTGTAAATATCTGAGAGAGATTTAAACTCATAGCATAACGAATAGAAGGTAGAAAAAGTGATCACTAGTCGAGTACACCCGTTTCACAGCTTGGCAGCGTTAGCTCCGAATCACGCGCTACTCTGTCGTGCAATGAAGTCATACTTATGCATTAAAACCTCTGTTTTGTGTTATAAAGTCATGATTCTCATATTTTTTGTGGGAATGTGCTTAAACTAGACTATTTAGGTCTAGACTCAATAGAGATCTTTCTTTTTTCATTTTTTAATTTTTTTTTTTTTTTTTGCATGAAAACAGGTGAACATGACATTGCATACACTGTACCACTTCCCACGCAGTAATTAAGTTTTGATTGTCAATGTATTAAAGTAGCAAGAAATGATAAAAAGAACCACCCCACCTGGGTTTTCGCTCCCCCTACCTATTACAACACCCTTCTGATCATCGCCTACCACATTCACCTCCTTTTCCACATGCAGATCCAGTACGACATCATCCCGTTCCCCCACCTCCTACAGTTTCTCGAACACATCAGGCTCTTTTACATATCCCGCAAAATAGAATCCCACAACCCACTGGTCTTTCCCATCCTCACCAATCCTGGGCCTCTGCCACGCCTTTACCATTGCATCCCTCCCTGCCTCCATCTACACACCCTCCACATTCTATCCCAGTGTACATTCCGCCATCTCTCCCTTTTGGATGACACCCTCTGCCCCGACATCTATCCCTCCTGCCAACCCTTACCCTTACCCTTTCCCCATGGGTGCAGCGCCCCTTCTCCCCATGCGCTCCTCTTCCACCACTTTGTTTACCCCTCTCCTCACCCCTCCCTCCCTTGAATCCCTCTCCCCACCCCTTCCAACCCTTCCTCCCCCTCCTCCCGTGCTTCCTACCCTCCCACACTCCCTTCCCCTGTGGGATCCTCGGTACGATCGAGTTTTAATGAGTGCTTCGTACAGTGGTTTGAGTGTCTTCAGTGTATCTTAACAGTGTGTCCGCAATATTAAGACAGTGTCTCGGCTATGTTAATCATGTCCAGATCACTGTTCTAAATGTGTTTTTATCGCCGCCGTAGTACAGATTTTAATCATACTACATGTTTTATCATCTTTCTTGGTCGATGTATCTACAGCATTCTCTACTTGTTCAAGTTTTTAAGTCTCAACTATCAACTATTTTATTCTTCATGTCCATTACGTTTTAAACTCGCAGCTGAAGAGTAGCATATGAAGCTGCTGCCAGCGTACGTATGTCAACATAGATTTGAAAATTACAATTAAAAAAAAACATATAAAGAATCGTTGGATGTTCTTACAGCATACTACTGTAGACCAAATAGACAACGATGGTTAAATCTACTATAAAATGTAACACATTAACAACTCAATTTTAGTAATTCTGCGAATAAACAAGAGTGAAAAGTTTCTAGTTCCGTTATACGTATTTTTGCCCCTCTTTCATACTCTCCAAGTGTTGTGTTTTTTACATCTATATCTACATAGATACTCTGCAAATCACATTCAAGTGCCTGGCAGAGGGTTCATTAACCACTTTCATAACTTTTCTCTACCGTTCCATTCTCTAATAGCGCGCGGGAAGAAAGAACACCTAAATCGTTCCGTTTTCGATGCGATTTATCTTATTTTATTGGGATGGTCATGTCTCCCTAAGTAGGTGGGTGTTAGTAAAATATTTTCACATTCAGAACTAAAAGTCGGTGATTGAAACTTCGCAAACAGATCACGCCGCAATGAATAACGTCTTTCTTTTAATGATTTCCACTCAAATTCTTGCAACATTTCCGTGACGCTTTCCCCCCTCCCGTAACGTGATAAAACAAAACGAGTTGCCCTTCTCTGAACCTTCTCAATGTCTTCCGTCAGTCCCACCTGGTGAGGGTCCCACAAGGGGCAACAGTACTCCAGGAGAGGACGCACAAGTGTGATGTAGGCATTCTCTTTGGCTGAGCTGGTGCATCTTCGAAGCGTTCTGCCGATGAAACGTAACCTTTGATTCGCCTTCCCCACAATATTTCCTATGTGTTCTCTCCAGTCAAAGTTGTTCGTAATTGTAACGCCTAGGTATTTGGTAGAATCTACGACCTTAAGGTTTGACTGATTTATCGCGTAATTAAAGTTCAGCGGATTTCTTTTAGTGGTCATGTGTATTACTTCACACTTTTCTTTATTTAGTGTCAATTGCCAATTTTCGCACCATGCAGAAATTTTGTCTAAATCGCTTTCCAGTTGCTTTCGATCCTGTGTTGACTTCACTGACCGATAAACGACAGCACCATCCGCGAACATTCTAATGGAGCTATTCAGATTGTCTCCTAAATCGTTTATAAACACGAGGAAGAGTAGGGGACCTCTAACGCTTCCCTGTGGAACGCCAGATATCACTTCTGCTTTACTCGATGACTTACCGTCAATTACAACGCCAGATATCACTTCTGTTTTACTCGATGACTTACCGTCAATTACAACGAACTGTGTTCTTTCTGATAGGAAATCGTGAATCCAATCGCACAATTGGGGAGATATTCCATATGCACGCAATTTCATAAGAAGCCGCTTGTGGGGTACAGTGTCAAAAGAATGTGGTTTGATCCGATGAAGTGTCGATTATATTGCTTCCTACAAACAACCGGATTTATATATGGAAAACCCCAAAAGAAGCTCACGATACGCCATTCCTTCTTCCTCAAGTTAAGGAGGCAAAGATTCCGTCATGATCTGAACATCTACATCGAGTTATTCAACTGTTCTGTCGCCGCAGCGGAGTGGCCGAGCGCTATGCTCTGATGCGCGCGGCCGCTCCCCGTCGGGAGTTCTAATCCTCCCTGGCGCATGGATGTTTGTGTTGTCTTTAGTATAAGGTAGTTTGTAAGCTTAGGACTGATGGCTCCGCAATTAAGCCCCATAAGGTTAACAAACATTTGTACATTGGAACTGTTATGCATTACGTCACTAATCGGATAAATGTGAATTAATGTCTCACTATCGTCGACAACGAACTGCTTGCTATGATAACATATCGGTAACAAACACTGTCTCATTCCAAAACGGCCGCACACGCAAGAAAAAAAGCTTCAGGTGACCTTAATGCAGCATCAGAAAATTAACAAACGCGTCTCCTCTGTGCAGCGAAATCGCCACGTCTCAACATAATTCAACGGTTATTGCGAGTTTTAGAGCATAGAGGGCGAAATTTACACATTTTGACGTGTTTGTAAAACTAAGTGGCCAAAACTGCTGTGGTCATCGGTCGCTTGACTTACAAACTATCACTAGCAGTCGAGATGACAGGCATCTCATCCGCATGGCTGTAACTGATCGTGCAGCCACGTCTCGATCCCTGAGCCAACAGATGGGGACGTTTGCAAGACAACAACCATCTGCACGAACAGTTCGACGACGTTTTCAGCAGCTTGGACTATCATCTCGGAGACCATGGCTGCGGCTACCCTTGACGTTGCATCACAGACAGGAGCGCCTACGATGGTGTACGAAACGATGAACCTGGGTGCACGAATGGAAAAACGTCATTTTTTTCGAATGAATCCAGGTTCTGTTTACAGCATCATGATGATCGCATCCGTGTTTGGCGACATCGCGGTGAACGCACTCTGGAAGCGTGCATTCGTCATCGCCATACTGGCGTCCCACCCAGCGTGATGGAATGGGGTGTCATTGGTTACGCGTCTCGGTCACCTCTTGTTCGCATCGACGGCACTTCGAACAGTGGCCGTTACATTTCAGATGTGTTACGACCCGTGGTTCTTCATTCGATCCCTGCGAAACCCTACATTTCAGCAGGATAATGCACGACCGTATGTTGCAGGTCCTGCAGGGTTGTTTCTGGATATATAAAATGTTTGACTGCTGCCCTGGCCAGCACATTCTCCAGATCTCTCACCAACTGAAAACGTCTGGTCAATAGTGGCCGAGCAACTGGCTCATCACAATACGCCAGTCACTACTCTTCATGAATTGTGGTATCGTGTTGAAGCTGCGTAGGTATTTGTACATGCACACGTCATCCAAGCTCTGTTTGACTCAGTGCCCAGGCGTATCAAGGCAGTTATTACGGCCAGACGTTGTTGTTCTGGATACTGATTTCTCAGTATCATTGCACCCAAATTGCGCGAAAATGTAATCAGATGTCATGTCAGTTGTAGTATAATATATTTGTCCAATGAATACCCGTTTATCATCTGCGTTTCTTTTTGGTGTAGTAATTTTAATGGCCAGTAGTGTAGTAAAAACACGAGATTTAGTAAAAGCGGTGATGAAGGAGAAACTCAAACATTAAAAATGGAGACCGCTCAGGAGACAAAAGTATATGGCGCATTAAAACACATTGAAGCAATTTAAGAACGTGACACGGTGTAAAATCGACTGTTACACTTGGAGAACACAGTTTAAAACAAACGGGTGACACATCTTCAGTAACAGTCGGCGATCGCATCGCAAATAAAAAAACAGGCAGTAAACTTTCGAAGCAGAATACATACGCAAGGCACTGTCCTTAAATACACTAGTACAAGAAGGGCCTGTAGCAGGACAGAGGTAGAGGAGAAAATATGCAGGAAATCGCAAGGAGTCTGAGTAGGAGATCTAGAAGGGTGAGGACAGAGTGAAAGAGGGGTGGAGTGGAACGGGGGGGGGGGACATTTCAGTTGGTAGGAGGAAAACATATTAGGATGGAGGATATCATTCGGGAGAGAAGCTGCCCTGTGATAGGATATTAAGGGTGTGAAGCTACGGAGTAGGAGTGATGCAGTGAGTCAGATATGGCAGGGGGTCCAGGGTCGTTGAGGGTATGGAAAAAATCACGTTGTGGGAATCAAATTTTCATTATATGTAAAGGATGTGGAAGGTGGGGTAAGGGGATAAAGTCATACAGGATCCACATGGGGGATGGGAGACGAATGCAATGGGCTCGATGGACTGCATGGCGTTCCAGGATTTGGAGTGTAGAAGTCTAGGAAACGCTGGAGCAACAGATGATCTGGTGCATGGGGGGAGCAGTAGGTAGAGAGGATACTGCAGGATTGGAAGCATGGAAAGATTTTTTAGGAGGCAGAGGAGGGTATGAGCTTTTTGCTGTTTTAAGCTACGAGGGGTCCATGTAAGGAAGTTTTAAGGGCTAGGCCTATATATTTCAGGGGAAGGGATTGTTACAATCTCTGATGAGTGCTTGGGATTTGTCAGGATTGACAGTAAGCGGTCACTGGTGGCACCAAATGTAGGTTTGAAGGAGGCACTGGGAGCGTTCGAGGATGGGAGTGAGGGTGAGGGTAAGAAGGGGGTGCCATCAGCATACTGAAGAAGGTGAAAAGTAGGTGAGGGTTGAGTAAACTAGTTAGTGGAGAGGAAGGAGAACTGAACCCTCAGGCACTGCAACAGGGGGTAGAAGGTATGGGAGTTGTAAACAGTGACATAGGATAGGAAGTGGGAGAGGAAGAAGGCAAGAAGCTAGATGTAGTTGATAGGAAGAGTGTAGGTTGGGAGTTTGAAAAGATCAGAATGCCATACAAGGCTTTTTCTATATCAGGAGAGACAAAGACGGCAGAGCAATGGAAATTGAGGTGGGGAGAGAGGGGTGAACAAAGGAGCTGGTCATTAGCAGAGAAAGAGCGTTGTAAGCCACATTGGGAGAGGGAGAAATAGTTGTCAGTGATGCTGGGAGAGGATGTATTCCAGGACTTTGCTCCACACTGAGATAAGGCTAATGTGGCGGTAGGAAGAGGTGACAGGTGTAGGTTTGTTGGGTTTGGGCAACGTAAGAATATGAGAGGTTTTCCACAGGTTGGGGACGAAGTCAGTAAACAGGATGACATTATATAGATAGACAAACACGATATGGAAAGAGAGGAGACAGGCATAAAAGTGCCAGTAGGAGAGGCAGATGTGGTTGGAAGGCCTGTTACGTTTAGTGTGAAGAGTCAGTTATGTGTTGAGGACAGTGATGGGGATGTTATGATCAGAACGTGGGATATGATGTAAATGGTAGTTTCCAGGGTCAAAGGAGTCAGTTCATTCACGGACAGTGGGAAGGAGGGAGTAGTTGAAGTTGGAATGGCTGTAATAGAGAAGGTGTTGGAAAACTAGGATGCAAAGTGATTCGACTTACTGACATTATCAATGAAGAGATAGTCATCATGGTGGAGGGGACAATTAGGTGATGGGTGGCTCCCTGTAAGGTGGTGGAAGGCGTACCAATACTTGGTTGAGTGGTTTGGGGGGGGGGGGTGGAATTAAGATGAGTGCATGTCTGTTGCCAGTTGTGGTTTTTTTATGGTGAGTAGGTTGAGGATATGGAGTCGCCAGTGGCATTGTAATGTTTCTTCATCAAAGGTGCTGAGGAAGGATTGGTAGTCGATGGGAGTCACAGAGGAGAAGAACAGTATGTGGAGTTGCAGAAGAGGAGGGGTAGCTGGCGACCATCGGAATTGGTGGTTCACTAGTTGGCGTCCCAGTGAGCTAGTAGTTATGGACTACTTTGGGAGGAGGAACTGTGGGTGTTGGATGAGGCTGCAGTGGTGGTAAAAGGTGAGGATGATGGGGGTATGGTCACTGCCTATATGATCAAGAACTTCCACCATAAGTTGCCCAAGTTTTCCACAGGATGGAGAAGAAGCCAATAAAGAGAATTACATAGTAAAGGGAGACGAGGGCAGTGCGGAAAGAGAGGGGCAGGCTCTGAGGTGGCGGTAGGTCAGGCGGTCTTGACTGGGAGTGATGATGAATTGGAGTGTCAATTGTATGTCAAGGACCATGATTGGTATGGGAATCCGGTGGGAATGGCTGCCCAGTCCGTACCATGATGCCTTAGACTACGCGGCCATTCCGCGCAGTGGGGAAAGTTGTGAATGTGTGCCCAGCTGGGATTCGAAACCGAGTTTTCTGATTTCTTGGCAGTGTCGCTTTTCACTATACCAATTAATTTAAATTTTTTTCATTTTTGTTGTGGTAATGGGTCGTATTTGTGCTATGTTGATTGTTGAATTCTTGGCTCCGTTTTTTTAATTAAATAACTTTTTAGTTACACCGAATGCACTGAGCCATCTCGCCGGCGTCAATGGAACACCAGCCACGCTTTCCATCGGTAGCTTATTTTCAACCTATCTACTCGCGTGTGGAAACAGGAATTCAGCTAATTTTTATCCGCATATGGTCGGTGTACAGTCACCATTTATGTTTGTCTAGCCATGAGGACGAAGTTATTTATGTTCACTATCAGGCGCTATAAATGCTGAATTTCATGTATGGATAATTAAATTACAGTGGAAATCCTCACAAGATGAGAAGATACTTTTCTTTCCTTTATATACAGGGTGTCCCAGCTATCTTGTCCACCAAAAATATCTCTGTAACAATAACAGCTATTGGAAAACGACTTTCACTGGTATCAATGTACGGCTGGGGCCCATGAATGTACATATTTGGAAACATTCTAAAACGAAAGCAAATGTGTTTTTAACACAAATTTATGTTTCTTTTAAGTGGACACCCTATATTTTTTCTTCAGCAATCCATAACATGACAAATCACATAAACAATGGCGTTAATTGCATCGCAATATTCCAATTACATCCCGAGATATTGCGACGCAAAGTTGACGCTTAAAATACGCTAAACGCGCTGCTATCGCACGTCCTGAGCAGCATGGTGTTCTCGCCTGAGTCTCAGGACGTGCGTAGCATTCAATAAACACACATAGACTTAAATTGAAAAGAATACGAAGATAATATCGTAGGAAAGTAGAACCAGAGACTGCGTTTATTGGTAGAACCCTTGAAAGACGCAACAGAACTACTGAGAGCCACCATACACTATGCTTGTCCGTCTTTATTATTATTATTATTATTATTATTATTATTATTATTTCTTTTAATTTCTTTTTTAGCATTGTTGCCCAGTGTGTGATCCTTATCAGGTGGGTTTGTCGGAGGACATCGAAAAAGTCCAAAGAAGGGCAGCTAGTTTTGTATTGTCACGATACAGGGGAGACAGCGTTACGGAAATGATACAGGATCTGGGATAGGAATCATTACAACAATGGCGCTTATCGCTGCGGCGTGGACTACTTACGAAAGTCCAATCACCAAAATTCTCCTCCGAATGCGAAAATATATTGTTGACTCCTACTTACATAGGTAGAAAAGATCATCAGAATAAAATACGAGAAATAACAGCTCTAACAGAGAGATTCAGGTGTTCTTTCTTCCCGCGCGCTGTTCGAAAATGGGATGGGAGATAAATAGTATAAAGGTAGTTCGATGAACCCTTTGCCAGGCACTTAAATGTGATTTGCAGAGTATGAGTATCCCATGTAGATGTAGACATGTAGACATTCGAAAAAACCAGTTAAGGCAAAAATTTCATTCTCAGGAACTTTTATGACAGGAACTTTTCCGTTAGCAGCGTATTGCTTTAACGATAGCGACTGATTAATGTGAAGGAAGTTTCCCAGTGTTAAACTCCTTGAATTCGCGTGTTGCGGAACCTTGGCCGAACAACCTAATTTAGTTTGCGTTACATTTCTGAGCACGAAGTCGAGACACGCAATATCGGACACAGCTGAAAACTGTGAGGCACCTTGTTTCCTTCTTTCAACTTCCCTTCAACCTCTCTTCCATCTGTTCGCGCTTATCCTCGTCTCTTCCATCTTTCATCACCATTTCTACTGGATACTGGCGCACAATTTCCGTTATTTGTTAACAACTTGAAAAAGAGGACGGCGCCTAGTTTCACAACTATTTTAAGCTTTTGAGAGATATAAATAATCGTGGGGTTTTTGGATACCCCGCATGACTGCCAGTATTCGAAGGTGAATTACAGTAAATAAGATTTCTAATCGTTTGTGGTGATATCTACATCTACATCAACAAGATAGTCTGCAAATGACATTTAAGTGCCTGGCAGAGGGTTCATCGAACCACTGTTATACTATTCATTCCATTCTCGAATATCGCGCGGTAAAAAGGAACAACTGAATCTCTCCGTTCGAGTTCTGATTTCTCGTATTTTATTCTGATGATAATTTCTACCTATGTAGGTGTGAGTCAACAATATATCTTTGCAGTCGGAGGAGAATGTTGGCGATTAGAGTTTCATAACTGGACCATGTCGTAACGATAAACTCCGTTTTGTGATGATTCCCATCCCAGAACCTGTATCATTTCCGTGATGCTGTCTCCCCTGTACCGTGATAATACAAAATGGGCTGCCCTTCTTTGGACTCTTTCGATGGCTTCCGTCCGAACCACGTGATAAGGATTCCACAATGGGCAGCAACACTCCTAATGAGAACGGACAAGCGAGGTGTATGCACTCTCTTTAGTAGTTCTGTTGCAACTTTTAAGTGTTCTGCCAATAAAACGCAGTCTCTGGTTCGCCTTACCTACGTGTTCTTTCCAGTTTAAGTCTGAAGTAATAGTAATTCCTAGGTATTTTGTGGAGGTTACGGCCTTCACACTTGAGTGATTTATCTTGTAATCAAAGTTTAACGGATTTCTTTTCGTACTCATGTGGACGACTTCACACTTCTCATTATTTAGACTCAATTGCCAATTTTTACACAATACTGATATCTTATTTAGACCGTGCTGCAGTTGGTTTTGATCTTCAGATGATTTTTTTAGACGGTAAATCATGTCATCTTCAACCAACCTCAGAGAGCTATTTAGATTTTCTCCCAGACAGTTTATGTAAATAAGGAACAGCAGACTACCAATAACACTACCCTGTGGAACGCCGGTATCACCTCTGTTTTAGTTCATGTCTCACCATCGATTACTACAAACCGTGTCCTATCTGACAGGAAATCTCCTATCCAGTCACAAATCTGGGGCGATATTCCATACCGAGTGAGGTGGCGCAGTGGTAAGACACTGGAAACGCATCTCCGGCCATCCAAATTGAAGTTTTCCTTGATTTCTCAAAATCACTCCAGGGAAATGCCGGGATGGTTCCTATCTAAGGTCATGGCCGATTTCCTTCCACTTCCTTCCCCGAAAATCTGAGCGTATGCTCCGTCTCTAACGACCACGCTGTCGACGGGACGTTAAACCCTAAGCTTCCTTCCTTCCGATATTCCATAACCTCTGTCGTGTCCTACATAGGAAAGAGAGAAGAGGTAGCAAGGTCAGTCTGCATATCCCAAGCGGAAAGGAGTGATTGCAGAGAGACAGTATACAGGCATCTACTAGAGATGCGGATTTCGGGACTCGAGAGGATATTTGTTTGGGAAACTTTATGGAACTCCTAGGTACCTTGCATTGAATTTATTTCATCTCATACTACGTCTACTACACTGGGGTTAGTTATTTAAAAAACAAGAAGTATAAATCGTTTGTCACAACAGAATCCAGTAATTACGTTCCCTAGCAGCATCCCCTAGATAGACGCACTTCCCGCGAGAAACAGACTGTCATGGAGCACCCCGAGGCCGACGGCGATAGTCACGGGCTGGCGCCCGACTCGTCTGACTGAGAACTCCCCTCTTGATCCAAAAACCGGGGGTTTTAACGGCCGGCGTGGGCGCACCACTTTTCCCCACTTTCCGACAGTTAACAATTTCCTATTGGCCGCTGCTTGGTTCAGCCAATCTAAATTGTGGCTTGCCCTCTCTCTGAGTACTCTAGCGAACCACGTTTCAGCCCTGTCCTTTCTGCCATTCCCCGGGTGGGGAGGTGGCTTGTTTGTGCACTAACAAAATCCATACTTGGTAGCAACATTGTTCAGCTGAAAGTAAAACGTCACGACGCTACCCAATATGGGCAACAACAACAATGTTTTACGTCAGTTGGCCACGCCTTAGGCTCCGCCTTGGGCCATGCCTCAGGGGAGCTGCTAACTTGCAGTTTTTCTTATTTACCCTCTCACTCTAGCCTCGTGAAACCACTGACATTGCTGTTCCCAAGTATCAACCTTGCTACGTACATTAAAACGTGCCTGTTGGCCACCAAGTACTAATGTAATGTCTTACAACAGCGTCTAGACGCTATATGAAGTTATGCCCATCTTCTCCGAAAGGTAATCTCCACCCAGGGACGGTGGCTGAGGGCATCAGGAGTTCGCTAGGAGATTTCTTTAGTGCCTACATCCCGTAAGATATACGTGTCTGTTTTTGCCTGTTATCTGCAATGGTCTCTATTTCTCACCCTGAGTGTGTCTCTGTGGCTCACACAGCCTCTCAACAATTCCAACAGTAAAATCAATATATGACACCTCACAATTTGATTAAAAGTCGTTTGTGAGTACGGTGCCAAAGGCCTTCTGGAAATCTAGAAATACGGAATCAATCTGAGATCCCTTGTCAATAGCACTCATCACTTCGTGTGAATAAAGAGCTAGTTGTGTTTCACATGAAAGATATTTTCTCGGGCCAATAGATCATTCTTTTCGAGGTAATTCATAACATTTAAATGCAGGATATGTTCTAAAACCCTGTTGTACATTGACGTAAATGAAATAGGCCTGTAGTTTAATGGGTTACTCCTAATGCCCTTTTTTAATATAGGTGTAACCTGTGCAACTTTCCAATCTTTTGGTACAGATCCTGCTTTGAGAGAGCGGTTGTATATGGCTGTTAAGTAAGGAGCTATCGCTTCAGCATAATCATATAGAAATCTAATGGGTATACAGTCCGGACCAGAAGACTTGTTCTTGTTAAGTGATTTTAGTTGCTTCACTACTCCGATGATATCTACTTCTGCGTTACTCATTCTGGCCCCTTTTCGTAATTCGAAACCTGGAATATTGGTTTCGTCTTCTTTGGTGAATGAGTTTCGAGAAGCTGTGTTTAGTAACTCTGCTTAGTAGCGCTATCATCGGTGGGATCGCCATTTCTATCACTTAGTGAAGGTATTGACATGTGGCTTACGACAATATTCTCGGAAAAAGGAATGAAGTATACGGAAATCTAGGTATAAAATCGTACGGCAAGGAATAGGTTCTTTTTTTTATTTATTATTTGACTTGCCCCATTACATAGTAATATTAAATGTTTGATGGTTAGATTCAAACTGTTACATCAGGTATTTTTGAAAACACAAGTACAGTACATAAGTTGACAGGATTTACAAAGGAACAAAGCCGATGTATAAGACGGGACGGGTGAAATCTAGCTATCTGAATATAAATTTAACGAAAGGGAGGTTATTAAGCAGGACAGAAGTTTATAATTTATGTTGCTATTTGTAAATAAGAGGAATTTTATTTGAACAGACACATCATAATATCTAGGAATGTTTGATCTTTGCATGCCAACTGATCGTGTAGGAGATGTGGGTGTCCAAAGTAAGCGCTATCTCGCTATCTCGACCACTTTAGTAGCCGAGCGGTCTGGAGCGCCTCGTTGCGGATCGTGAGACCTCCCACATCGGAGGTTCGAATCCTCCCTCAGACATAGATGTGTGTGTTGTCCTTAGGTTACATTAAGTATTTTGTAAGATTAGTGACTGATGACCAACGTAGTTTGGATTACAAACATTTGATTTTTGGCACACTTTCGGTTACGGTAAATAAAAATAACGGCTTAACCATGCATCTGACTTGAAAATTGAAGAACCGAATTTGTAGAGGAGAAAATTCTCTACAACTTTGCTCTTTTATGTTTTTTTTTTCATATCTGGTATCGTTTCAGAGTTATTTTAAAAAATAACAGCGATATTGGGATGTCTGTCTGTCTGTCCGTAACGTGTTCCCTGTTTTTAAGACGAACTGTTCAACCGATCAGCACCAAATTTTACAGACATAATTGTTGGCTACCAGAGACGAGAACCTTGCTTTTTGAAATATTTCGGACAAGCAATATGTCAGTAATAAAAAAAGCCGTTTGTAATGCAATTTTAATTGCAAATAAACCGTTCATCTGACGCGAAAATTGAATAAACGAATTTGTAGAGAAGTTCCCTTACGTTTTTTTTTTCATATCTCGTATCGTTTGAGAGATGTTTCTAAAAATAACAGAGTTTTGACACCCTCCAATAAATTAACGAAAACCAGCCGTTCGCAGATGTCGCGTGACATTCCTCGACCAGAACTGTCTCTGGCATACGCCATCTTGCGTTGCGTATTTGATGATTTCCTTTTTGTAACTTACCCGTTGTCATTTCAAATCAATGGCGAATTGAAGAAATAACAAAACCACGTCGTTCTTCGTACGATAAATGATAATCTAATGTCAACAAATGCCATATTAGCATCAGTTAACAACGGCCATCAATACTATGACATTAAAGAATGCAATGCCTAACTGTTAGATGGAGCGTAGTGGGCAATGTGTTGGACTGTGACGCTGAAGGGCAGTGGTTCGGAATCCGCCAGTACCTAATTTCTTTTCCTACAGGGGTTTCAGACAATGTTATTAATTAATTTTTTATTATTTAGATTATTATTTTGGTCCAAAATGTATGCAAAAACTTATAAAACTACAAATCTAAAGTGGGCCGTAAGACACGTCAGTGGAATTTTTTCGTTCGAAGTCCGTGAGTTCCGAGGAGCGCCCCATTCTGCTCTCTCACGATGTCTAATGACTATTGTGGTCACTGATGTAGAGTACTGGCAGTAGATGGCAGCACAATGTACCTAATAAAAAACGTTTTGGGGATTGTCCGGATACTTTTGATCACGTCTGAAATAGCCTTGAACACCAAAAATGTAATGGAACCCTTATTGTTGCCATTAGCATAGAACATTTTGCAGAAACGATACAGCTTTGGAGAGAAATAAAATTGATTGCCCACTTTGTTCATTGGACTCTAAATCTTTGAGGCTGTACGAAGACAAGGTATATAAACGAATACCACACAGATTAAAGATTATTATCGTACTAATGACGAATCTCTCCATTCAGGTAAAAAGCTGTTGGCGTTTAAATTGATGCTCTTTGACCTTAACCATCGAAGATTTCTTAAGAACCAGACGTCCTCGATGGATTCTGAAGGATACCAGCACTGCGACATCCAGACGCAGGTGGCACTAATAGCTCTCTAACAAGATTCTCATGCAGACAATGAAAAAGAGTTGGAATTGCAAGGTCAAAGTACGTGTCTCTGGGGTAAATGATGCTTCGCGGTTGAGTACTGCTTTCATGAGTAAGACTATTTTTTCACGAATATTGGAAATTTCTTTAATTATTATCGTTAATAATAATAATAATAATGAGAAGAAGATGAACATTTAGCCACGTCTAATGAAACAAATAAAAATAATCGTATTTTTCTCGATTTAAAGTATGAGTTACTAAAACCAACGTGACACAGAATATCCATCTGGTATCCACCAACAGGTGATCGGTAGTTGGTCATTTTCTTCGAACAAATGTCAAAGGTTTTTTTTTTAAAAGAATTGACCGCCATTTGACTGATAATTTTATGTTTATTGTCAAACAAGGTTTCAGCCTTAGAACATTTTCAAGCGCTGTGCCATTAAAAAAATTATTAGAATTAATATAAAGTAATATGAAATACAAATTAAGGCACATTACAGTGGAACAAGTTAGTTACTTACATAAAAGTTGTCATACAAGTTTCGTTATGTCGTGGTCATGATAATAAAAGCAATGAAAACATTTGGAGTTGAGTCCATGTCAGAAGCATAAAAAGGGTAACACATTTCTCCCCGCATGTTACTTTAAAACAGTAACACAGGTCTGTGTTTGCCATAAGATCACAAAGGCAACTGGTTGATGAGGACAGTAAGTTTAATGGTGGTACTGTTCGTGTAAGAAACACAAAGTAGGAGTTTTAATGGAGATGAAACATGTTTACACCAGCGAAGCCACGAAGAACTCCAGTAGGATGTCGCAAGACTGACAAATTAAAAACGCTTGCATAGAAATAGTGTCGGTATGTTGAACTCAGAACTGTTTTCAGTAGATTTGTGTCAGTGAAAGGTGTTTATTGTGTAATTATACTATTCTTGGAATCGTAGAGAATGACCAAGCTAGGATTGTGGGCTACAGGATAGGCGCTGAATGTCAGGATTGTGAATTAAAGTGATGATCGACAATGAAGTGATTTATTTTGGGAAAGGAATACAGGGGCTTGCATAGGGGGAGGAAGTGTGGTAATCTTGCGTCTCTTGAAGACCGATCCGACGCGTGCCGTAGCTAGTAACATAGAGACCGGCTAGTGGCTCCGCTACCAGTAAGGCTAGTTTACACGATGACGCTGGGTTGCGACACTGGTTGCGTCACATGAGTTGCGCGCCCTAGAAGTTATTATAATAATCTTAGAATGTCATCAGAGCAGTTTACATTTCATTTAAACAGAATTAGTAATGCAATACGGAAACAAGATACTATTATGCGTGAAGCATTGTCACTAGAACTGAAATTACGTTTCTCGCCAAATACGGATTCATATTCGTCTGCAACGTGTTAAAAAAAAAAAAAAAAAAAAAAAAAAAAAAAAAAAAAAAAAAAACCAGTTGGTTAACCAGGAGAATGCAGGCTGTTTAGTTTACCAGCTAGAAATATGGAGAAACACAAATACTGCTGGATTAATTGATGTAACGCTGCATACAGGCAACGGTAATTATTCAAAGCAGGCTGCATTAAGAAGAGTTTGGTTAGCTAACCTCTTTCTTGCAGAGAGGTCTGTATCATGGAAATAACAGCACGTTTAAAAGTATTTACAAAAATTGTGAATTTAAAATTCTGTCATATTTTAAATAAATATTTACAAAGAATTGTGAATGTAAAAACTAACCCGTTTTAAACAAATATTCTAAAATAAAATAATTCAGCTTAACAGGTTTGTATAGCCTTTTCTTATCCGTACATTAAAAAAAAGTAGTCTGTCATTTTAAACCACTCGATCCGGGTCTTGTATAATTGCACTGATCCAGACCTAGATGTTTTACTAGATTGCATTCTGCATAGTTCCTTTGTAAAGGTATTTCCAATTGTAAGTATTTTAGTCTGCAAATAACTTATTGTTAACCCATCAATATTTAATTCACAAATGATTGCTTCAAGAGCAACAACACGCCGCCGCTTATTCCAGAAATTTTTATCATTAAAATACCATAAGCACCTATGCATCGCATATATGTCCAAAAGCGGAAAAATTTCTTCCGTTCCCCACTTAATGTTGTATTTTGCTGTGTTTGGGTTATCACCTAACCCAAAAACTTAACCACGGGGTCATCAGTCCCTAAACTTACAAACTACTTATGAACTACTTACAACTAAGGACGGCACAAATATCCATGCCCGAGGGGGGTTTCGAACCCCCGACCGTAGTGGCCGTGCAGACCGTGACTGGAGCGCCTCAGTCCCCTCGGCCACCGCGGCCGGCAATAAAATTAGAAACATCACATTTGTAAGATAAGATATAAAACAATACATATTTATCAGTAGTTTTGACAGATGTAATAAATCATAAGTGCGAACATCATAAAACAAAATGAGAGTTTCAAGGAAATAATGAAGGTTAAAATGTAAAACTAAAATATAAAAACACTCCTCCAGTTTCAAGCTGTCCTTGTTCAAGGTAAACACGGAAGCTACACCTGTTTTTAGATTAGAGCTGGATGCCAATGACTTTTAGGAAGTCGTTGAGTAAACTGTATTGTCGAATCGCAACCAGCTTTCTGTAGAATACACTTTTTACGACCGTTCCCCACTTAATGTTCTATTTTGCTGTGTTTGGGTTATCACTTAACCCAAAACTTGCGCAAACAGTTTCGTCAAAGTTGGAACGTGCCGAAACTGTTCAGTTTCGCCAACGTGCACGCTTGCCGCGCATGCGCACTGACTAGTAACGCAGTTTCCTCAAATGTTGTGTCGTCGTGTAAACTAGCCTGTATAAAAAGATCCGGAAAAAGCTTACTGTTCGCCTGGGCCGCGCCACAACATCAGCCTGACTTTGCAGCGTCAGAACCGGCGGTACGGCACATGTGCCCTCGCCTCACTGCTCTGGCCGTGAAAATCTGCTAGAAATTATCACGCCCGTTACGGAATGACAATAAATTCACCTTGTACAGAACTGCATAAAGTGTTAAAATTTCCTTAAAATAGTATAATATGTTTTATTAACATTCATGGAAGATTATCCCATTAAACTGTATGTATTAGAAGGGTGTGCCCATGAAGGAATGTTTGAAGAATCATGCCATGTAGTATCGAATTGAGAATGGGTTGAGGGAGGAAATGAGAGTGAGGGAAATGCATGTGACAAGATGGATTCTTGAAGGCAGTGGTAAGTAGAAACGGTACATAAAAGGACCAGTTGCAAAACAGAAGGTGGAGGAGGTTTAAGTTTCTGGAGGGAGGGGTGTCGAGGGAGAGGGGTTGGAATGGGGTAAATAAGGCATGAAATTGCGTGTAATATGGGATATATGCCTAGTGGCTTGTGAAGTCACCTGAATGGCTGATTAATAGGCAGGAAATTGGGTTTTGGCTTAGGGTTTTTGGTTGTTATCAAATACTTTCAAGTCACCTAAAAAAGAATGAAATGTGAAAAACCGGTCTACTCTGGAAACGCAGTCCAGTGAAGAAGGCGAAGAAGAGTGCATGTGCCTCCAGTCTTTAGAAGGGTATTTAAAATTTAAGAGGAGCGGAATTTGGGTAACGTTGCCAATATATTAAAATGTAATGAATAAAGGGTCTATAAGTGACGATACTGGTAGGAGCGCGTAGCTCTTCTTAGTAATGTGTGCTTGCATGTGGATTGTTGACCCTTTTTTTTCTCTTTTTTTTACGCATTGATTTTTTATGTTTTAGGTCCTTGCTACTAGATCTATTCGCAAAATATTTTACAGATAGTGTGTACGCGAGAATTATCCTGCTGGAGCAACACATGACAATCCTTTTGCAAGAATGGCAAAAGATCTGGTTTTACAACAGTCTACACGAGACAGCGCCCGGTGGTGTTCGTACGCGCTAACGATTATCACTTGCGTGCAGGCATAATCTGGTCTTCTTCGTTTTTGAACATGGGGAAAAAAGAAAAAAACCTTGTGTTTGCTCCATCGATTTTATTTCTTCCTTATGGGTTTCGCCTTTTATTTAAAAGGCATGTTCATTGGGATCTACAAGTACAATTTTTTGTGTGAGATGCATTGTTTCCGGATTATAAACGGGTCACGTATTTATTTATTTACATAAGGGAAGAAGTTTTTACTTAAAGTTTCGTTGTCTTTTCAGCTATCTTTTGCTGTTTCCTCCAGCTGATCAAGGTTACATGTAGCACGTGGTGTAAGTAAAAGGATTTCGCACATTTGAACACATTTTGGAGATGTTTAGCAGCCGTATTTACTTACTGTATTTACATGTTTCATTTGTTTTGTTGCAAACATGTATGTTGTTGCTAATCTTTGTGTGTGAACAAAATGAAAGAGTAGAAATGTTATTTGAAGCAGAAGAATAAGAAGTAGAGAGAGAGAGAGAGAGAGAGAGAGTCACAGAGAGGGAGAATAGTCTTATTTTGTATGTTTATGATTACAGTATATGAATGAGGGAAGTGGAAATTTTGGTGTTTAGTTGATTTAAATAATCTGTGAAAGGGCGAGGGGTTAATTAAAGTCTGAGGGATTGGGCTACGTTACTATTTTATCTAGCAGCGTAAAACAGTGAATTGTTTGTTTTGATCATTCAGCAGAAGTTTCTTTTGCAGCTTTTGTTTTCTGTATGTGATATGTTTCTTGAAGTGTGAGAAGGTGTGTTTTATTATTATTCTAACATAAGTTACATTTTTACAGTATTGGCTACACTATTAGATGTCGGCGGTAGTATCTGATTATTCACTTTGTGAAGAGCTACGACACTGGTTTCGGAAAGTCACCTACATACCTACTGATGGCTTTGCAAGCAGCTAACCTATTCAACCATCGTTTTACTTAACGACAGGGTTTTCAGCTCGTCTACATACATATAAACAAAAACTGACGCAACACATGGAATTAAAGACCCTAAAATGATATATATATATATATATATATATATATATATATATATATATATATATATATATATATATATATATATAACTGAATTCGAAAACAAAAAAATATGTCTCGCTTTTGAGATTTGAACCAGCGACTCTATGATTGTGAGGCCAGAACCCTGCCACCTGAGCTACAGTAACAGAAGCTGCAACTATTTTAGTTATTGGAACTTACGTGTAATTTGCAAAGCTTCAAAGACGATTTTCTCGAGAATATATTGAGAGTTGCGTCGAATGGCTTTGGCTGATTGTTATTTAAGTATTGAACTTCACGCACTATAAATATAAAGAAATTCTAAAGGACGATACCTGTGTGGTTTCTTTGTAAGGTTGTCTTTTTAGGGTAATTTAGGGAGATTTTTGTGTCAGTTTGAGGGCAATCATGGTGTTACAGTTGGCAACTCTGCCGCCAGGTGCCTTTGCCGTCATCGGGTCAAAATACAAGTCGTTTGTCGAGGTGCACTAATTTTTTTAGGACCGTGTATTCATTGCAGAGCCGCCCCGCTGGGAGGATTAATTCAGTAACAGATCCGTAGGTTAAGACCCGTAGCGCGGACCTTCATAGAATACTGTGTCAGGACCATCTACGATGTTCCGTGTGGTAAATATTGGCTTAGTCTGATAAAATTCTCTCGGGCTTTCCCTTTGTTTCGGTCGAGATCGCTTCGATCATTGTGAAGTGGAAATCAGCATTGGAAAACAAATATCACATTGCTTTCGACGAAACAGCAGCTATTACCCTAACAAATAATTTGTGGGATAGCGTAACAAAAGAGGCGATCGAAATTAAAATATTTGCAAAAAACCCTTAATAAAGACGGCGGCTTGTAGTTAAGCACAACTAGTGACCAGTCCATCGGACGATTGAAGCGGGAGCGGCAGGCTCGCGACCAAAATGAATTTTTTTGTTTTGTTTTTCTTCATTATGGCTTTTGGTTGCAGTGACCATACAGCCAGCATTTATTATAATGGAAACGTTAGAATATAATTGAAATTCTTACAATATATATCGTAATATCAAGAGTTATCTTATCATACTGCCTTACAATAAAATTAGAAACATAACATTTGTAAGATAAGATATAAAAATACATATCTAACAGTAGTTTTGACAGATGTAATAAAACATAAGTGCAACATCACAAAAGAAATTGAGAGTTTCAAGGACATATTGAAAGTAAAAATGTAAAAGTAAATAGAAAATTACTCATCCAGTTTCAAGCTGTCCTTGCTCAAGGTAAACATGGAAGCTACACCGGTTCTTAGATTAGAACTGGATGCCAGTGCCTTTTACGTAGTCATGGAGTAAACTGTATTGTCGAATCGATGAAGTAAGACAGTGAGATTGTGGGCAGGGGGGTAATCCCTCGCAACCAGCTTTCTGTAGAATACACTTTGTACGACCGTGTACTTGGTGCTTGTCAGTATAATGTGTTTGAGATCCGTCACTGTCGTTGGATCTTTGTCGCAATGTCTAGAAGTGATGATTTTTAAACGGTGTAGTTGGGAGGGTTACATCCATGTTCCAGTCTCATCCGTATGAGAGATGCTGCATGTAGTCGATCAAGCTTCGTCGAAGAAAACCATAGTTGTTGTATAGCTGCCAGTTGCCCTCTCTCAAACTCTGGAGAGACGTGATATTCGTGGTACCAAGTGCGATAGGCAGCTTTCTGAATCGTCGATCTGGAAGTCTGTATATGGAATCGGCGTGGGGCGGATCGTCCTTCCGTAACACTTCTCTTGGCGATGCGGTCAACTGTGTCGTTGTGGAGTATGCTTTGATGCCCTTTAATCCAAAGTAAATGGATGTCTGTGCATTTGTTATGGCCTCCAAGATGTCCAATATGTCTTGGTGGGCCAAACCATTACCATATATGGCGATGCGGCCACCACTGGTGACGTCACCGGAAGTCACGCAGCTATATAAGGCCGGCGGTAGTAATGACTCCACACTCACCACTTGACACTGGCAGAGGAGATCTCGGCCGGAAGGTCGTGGATATTAAACCACCTGACGCGGCTTGAAGCACGAGAGAATTTCATCAGTAAAACTCGCCGCGAAACTATGCATTCATACATTTGCTTAGTCTGATCTCGTGGTAAGGGGTGAGGGCCCAGAGGGGATGCCCCGCCCGTCTGCCGTGACGAAGTGGCCGGCTGGGCTGACGTCATGACCCGCTTTGAGCGCCCCGTGTTGTGCTCGTCCCTCTACCTGTATGGGCGGAGCGGGGGCGGGTTATCGAGCATATTGCGTCACAGCTGCGTCACCCGGCAGCGGGAATTCCATCCTTTCCGGCGCATTAAGGCGCCTGGTGAAACGTGCCGTGCGCCGGCGGCAGCGGGCAGGTTTATCCTTCCGCAGTCACGGCAGCTGACGCCGACCTGGGCTGAGCTGCGACGCTGATTTACGGGAATGTCGAGGTCACGCTCTGCCGCCTTCAGCGCGCCTGGGCATCTCTGGCCTTGAGGCACGTGCCGCTGTTTTGCGAGCCGACAACACCGGACGGGCACATCGATTTTACACTCGGACGCCCACTCTTACCTGCCCCCTCTAACGCCTACAAGGGTCATTTTGAGCCCTACAATTTAACAAAAGTTTTCTGAACTATCAATTAGAAATTTTTATGCATATATTATATTTTAATGTTTACCAGATACGTACGCCTGTTCAGAAACAGATTTGTGATAAATAAGGACAGATTAGAAATCATATTGTTTATTGACATATAAATAAATAAGATTAAAAAAGGAAAACTTATATTTCTAGCTTTCGTAGCTTTGGAAAAGGCTTTTGACTATGTTGATTGAAAAGTTCTGAAGCAAGCAGGACTAAAATACAGGGAGCGTACGGTTATTTACAACTTGTACAAAAACCAGACAGTAGTTGACAGAGTTTAAGGGATGAATGAGAGGAAGGGAATAAGACAGGGTTGTAGCCTTTCTCCAGTGTTATACAGTTTGTACATTGAGCAAGCTATAAAGAAAATCAAGGAGAAATTTGGAGGAATTAAAGTTCAGGGTGAAGAATTAAAAACATAATAATTCTGTCAGAGACTTCAAAGAACCTGGAAGAGCAGTTGAACGGAATGGACAGTGTGCTCAAAGGTGCATATAAGATGAACATTAACAAGAGCAAAACAAGGTTAATGGAGTGCAGTCTAATAAAATCAAGTGATGCAGAAGAAATTAGATTAGGTAACGAAACAGCAAAGGACGTAGATGAGTTTTGTTACTTGGGCAGTAAAATAACAAATGATGGTCGCAGTACAGATGATATAAAATGCAGAATGGCAATGGGTAGAAAAGCGTTCTTGAAACAGAGAAATTTGTTAACATCGAATGTTGATTTAAGCCTAAGGTAGTCCTTTCAGAAGGCATTTGTGTGGAGTGTTGCCTTGTATGGGAGTGAAACATGGACGAGAAACAGTGCGCATAGGAAGAGGATTGAGGCTTTTGAGATGTGGTGCTACAGAGGAATGCTGAAGATTAGGTGGTTGGATCGCGTAACTAATGAGGAGGTACTGAACAGAATTGGAGAGGAAAGGAATTGATGACATACCTTGACTAAAAGAAGGGATTATTTATTTATCGTATGGTTTTTACAAGTATACAAATATATATGCAATTAAATGGAAATGTCCAAATTTAACAGCCAGTGCAGAGCATTTTTTGTCACTTGATGTAAACTCTCCAAGTCACCATTAAATGCTCGCAGTGGACACTGCTTGACGATGTGCCATACGGTTTGCTCCTCTGACCCGCAATCACAGTCAGAAGATGGAAGGAAACCCCACTTCTTCATGTTGCAAGCACACCTCCCTTGACCAGTCCTGATGCGGTTCAGTCTCGACCAGTTTTGGCGTGGTAGATGGAATCCCTCAACCTTCTTTGATGGATCTTGCACGAAGTGTCCGTTGTGCGGTGGATTTTCGTTCCAGCGTTCTTGCCACTTGGAGGTCACGTCGAAGGAAGTGGTGCCTTCTGTGTTACACCATGGAGGTTTTCATGATTTCAGACGAAATGCTGGGGGATCCCTTAGAGTATCATACAAGGGAGATTTCTTGTGAGCCTCGACATTCTTTATCAATTTTACCTTAGCTGCTTTCCTCCTCAGATCTTGCGGAGCAATGTTAGCCATGACAGGTAACCACTGAATGGGTGTAGATGTGACAGTGCCAGTGATAATCCTCATAGCTTCAATCTTTGTTGTGTGAGTAGAATACACAAGAGCGAGCGCAGGAGAGCGTAGGGTATTGGCGTCCGCACCTCAATTGCTGCCAGCAATCTTACGAAGTAAGTTCACTCTTGAGGCAAGTTTCTTTGAATGTCAAGGATCGATCTAGAGTGATACCTAGGTATACCGGATTGTGGCATTTCAATTCCGTCAAAAGTCACATGTAGCTTCCTTTGGGCTTCTTTATTATTCAGGTGGAATGCAGTAACATCAGTTTTATTTGGGTTTGGTTGAAGTCTCCATTTACGAAAGTAATCACTTAATTTAATCAGGTCACTTGTCAGTACCTGCAGTGCTTCAGGTCGTTACTCTGGAAGACTAATGCTAGGTCATCTGCATACTGGATTTTCGTGGAGTTCGTGTCTGGCATTCATGTATATATAGATTAAATAGGATGGGGGCCAGAACAGAGCCCTGGGGAAGGCCGTTATTTAGCGTCCTCCATCTGCTAGATTGTCGATTCAGTAATACCTTAAAGCGTCTGTCCGAGAGCATGTTGTTCATTAGGAATGCAAGCTTTTGGCATGGGATGATTTGGAGAAGCTTCAACATCAGTCCTTCCCTCCACACAGTGTCATAAGTTGCTGTGAGGTCCACAAAAACTGCAGCTGATTTAAGATCCCGTTGGAACCCAGTTGTCAACGTTAAGACCTGGTCACAGCAGCTCCGATGTTTCCTAAAGCCACCTTGTTCATCAGGGATTTATTGGGTCAATGGTCTCTTGTATGCGGTTTAGGATGAGCCTTTCAAGTAGCGTATAGGTCATGCTGAGTAGCGATACAGATCGTTAGTGAGAAGCACCTGTTCCATCTTCACCTGGATCGATTGGTAGGACACATTCTTAGACATCAAGGAATCGCGAATTTAGCATAGGAGGCAAATGTTTGGGGTAAAATTTGCAGAGGGAAACCAAAAGATGAATACAGTAAGCAGATTCAGACAGATGTAGGTTGCCGTTCTTGTGTAGAGTTGAAGAGGCTTTCTCAGGACAGGGTATTGTGAAGGGCTGCATCAAACCAGTCTCCGGACTGAAGACCACCACAACAACAACAAATAAATTTCACTGAAACTGGTAAGAAGCTAAACGAGTAAGCACATGACAGGTTTTTCATTGTTCTAAATGCATCAAAACTGAACTTTTCATGTTTACAGCAATTTTAGCTAGAATGTTTTACATAATTGTCAAATTTATATCCAGTTTTGTTGGTAAATTTCCACGAACCATCAGTTTACAAAGAGTGCTCTGGGAAATGGTTTTATTACATTTGCAGAATTTCACATTTACAGCGTTTATGTGGCGTTTTCTTTTCATCTGCATTTTCGTTATTTCCATAATGTTCAGTGGTCATATGAGGACAGTGATTCTTCACATGCTCAGTGCACAGTTCATCTGCAAGCTGCTGAATAAAATGACTTATTTTGATCTTCTTACCAGTAACAGCCCTGAATATTATACTTGCATTCATTCCTGCCAGGCAAGAGATGTACTGGCCATCATATTGAGGCAGCTTTGACTGAATATTTCCTGGCCATTTTGTTGTCTACCATTCAACCCCAGATTTTTGGATAGTTTGAGAGAAATGAAATGATTGTAACATTTTTGCCTTTGCCCAGAAATGGTTCCGTAAGACTCATCACTACATAATCTGAAACCCTTTCGTATCGGGGTCGTACCGTATCCTTACCAAGATAAGGGAAAACATTATGTGTATATCTGCTTTGAACGTCTACAGCCAACCAGTACTTTTGCTCATACTCCTCAGGGTTTGAAGACATATATTTTGTGAACGGGCACTAAGTTTTAATTCGGGACAGCTGTTCGTTTATTGTTATGTCAATTACAAGTTTTCAATGCGTTGTACAGCTTTCTATAAATTGGTTCCAAAAAAGGAGAAAGCAATGCAGACATTATTCTCTAATCGTGCACCATCTCTCAATATCTGTGGTTACATACACTTCCTTTGAATAGTCAGAAAAATTTCGCCACTCCATAATTCTTTGTAACTCTGCAATAACCTCTTCACCACATAACTAATATTGTCAACTAATTTCTGTCTTCGCCTCATAATCACCTTTGAAAGAGTAATTCTTACAAGGGAATGACGAACAATGTTTAACTGATTCAATTTTTGTCATTTCATGCCGCAATAAAATGAACGAAAATAAATTACTGGACCACAGCATAAAGTCGCCGACACTTCAGAATGAACGGGTTTGATTGCAAGGCGTAACAATAAACAGTATTGTAGTTTTATCTTAAGGGGTCAGTATGACCGCTCTCGGCGTTTAAGGGAACACTGGAAAAAAGTGATAATAAGTTGGGTGAAATGCGCTGTTTTCCAGTATAATGAAAGTACCTGACAAATAAATAAATGTCATGAAAAGTTGTCATAAAAATTCGTCAAAACACAGCTGTCACTTAAAAGCCGAAAAGCGTCATTTTTGACCCCTGTGGGCGTTCTAGTGAGTACACTGCATTGCCATCTCTGAGATTGACAATCCGTTTATCCGTAGTGCATTATATGATGTGTGACAAAAAATAGGTGAATAATTTTATTATTAACAACGTAATAAACTCTCTCTCGGTAATTTCCTAGGAGTTGTGTACATCGAATGAAGCTGCAGTGCGATCGATATATATTGGACGTTCGACACTCGCTCCATTTAAGGTCCCTACACACGATCCGACTTATCATCCGACCATCCAAATGACTAAACAACCAACCAAATTCCAGCAGCTTACACACCTTCCGACCTACTGCAAGCAACGATTGCAGCGGCCACCTATTCTGGTGTGTGGTTGTCAAACTGTTTTTGATGTCGCGTGTTCGCTGCGCAGTCAGAAGACGATCGCAGGCGGGTGGTTGGTCGGGTAGCGATACACACGGCAGAACTTGTCGGGCGGAGTGGGAGGGGGGAGGGGGGGATCGAATGTCGGTCAGCCAGCCCGACCAAGCAACCGACAAGAAAAGTTGTTCGGGAAGCGGCATCACACGTTCATTTTATCGGACCGTCCATAAATTGGTACCAACAAATCGCGGCGACGGGAAACTAAGATAGTGGAACAGGTGATTTGTGTAGTATAACCGCTCGTTAATTTTCGGGGGTTAAAATGCAACATTTAAATTCATGAAGTAGATTTTTAACAGGAATTTAAAATAATTAGTTTTAGGAATAGCAAAACTATCAAAGGGTCGTGGTAGAAACGGGGTTACTAGCATGGAGTGCAAACATCAGCCATTGTTTTATTCCGTGTAGGCATATAAAAGGGGTTTACTGGTATTGTTAGCATGTTTCCGCTGTTTGCTCTCGCATCGTTCAAAAGTGCGTATGCGAGTCTTTAAAAATTGTTATCACGAAATTTATTAGTGGTCCCACCTTCATTAGAACAGTTTCGGGTGTAACGGAAGCAATATCGAACTATAAGTCCGAGATCGATAGGTAGACTTATTGAGACATTTTGAAGAGGATAAAAGACCGCGATCGCGTTATTCTCATGTACGTGGGACGTTAGTTGTGATTGGAACAGTATTTTATAACTGATTAGGACTAGATTTCACCAACTTCAATCATCCCTACTAATATTGAAAAGATATCAGATTTTAAAGGTGAACTTACGTGTGACTTCCTTATAACATTGTCTTTGACACTGAGAACTATCGTGTAGTTAAAGAAGGATGTAATTCCCATATTAAAAGGAAAAAAAAATCGGTGTTGATATTTTATAATCATTATCTGTGAACTTGAAAGAATATGAACCCGTGCATATATCTTACTTACGTGAAAAATAAGCCCTGCCGTAAGTAAAATTTTAGAAATTATGGGAGCGTTAGTCATTGCTAGGGAACAGTGCACTATCCCTGAATAAAGTAAAACACATAGCGACGGAACTATGTCCTGAATTAATTTTAAATTAAAAAACGCTCGAGTTCGTAAACATCTTTTGGCGTTCCTACCAGTGCTCGCACAAAAGTGTAAAATAAACTCTAACAAGTCGGGCCTAACGTGCATCGTAGCATTGGTGTGTGCCATAACACCGTCATGGGGCGTCACAGTAGCTAATACCGAAGCTAATTCTTTACGTGATAATTCTATGAAATATTTTGGCCAATACAAATTTAAACTAGATAGTGAACCGCCGGCCGCGGTGGCCGAGGGGACTGAGGCGCTCCAGTCATGGTCTGCACGGTCACTACGGTCGGGGGTTCGAATCCCCCCTCGGGCATGGATATTTGTGCCGTCCTTAGTCTTAGCTAGTTCATAAGTAGTTTGTAAGCTTAGGGACTGATGACCCCTTAGTTAAGTCCCATAAGTTCTACAACATTTAAAAAAAAAAAAAAAAAAAAAAATCATAGTGAACCAGAAAAGTTCATAGAGAACAGTCGTACAGGGGTGTAATAGTTAGTTTTACGTAATGTAAATTGACTACTTTCAGTCAATAAATAACCTATAGTCGTTTTCAGCCAAATATGAGTAATTAAACTATAGATCTCGAAACGATAGTTACTGAACAAGAGAATTTTATGATTCTTTACGGATATGACACATTTTAAACTATGTGGTTAGGCAGGAACCTAAGAGTACACTTGTGTACTCGGAAAAAATTTAAGCTATACATTTAGGTTCCTGCCTAACCACATCATTTAATTTCATGACATATTCGTAACCATCATAACATTCCCTTGTTCACTTGCAACAATTTCAGCTGTACCCTTAGGTTCCTGCCTAATCACATCCTTCAAAATCATAACATTCACTTGTTTCATACCTATCGTTTCAATATGAGCCGCCGTCCGATATATATCGATCGCACTGCCCTTTTATTCGATGTACACAGCTCCTAGGAAATTACCTATCTTTCTTATTTGTTTTGTAGGCCTATTTTTCCGCAGTTGCAGATTGTATGGAACAATTTACCGTCTTTCTGTTTTGACGCTATCGTACAACGGTTTGTCAAGAAATTGAGGCACATTATGCACCGGTTGTCAATTACATATATAACAAATTATGCCAGTACCACATGTTTGGTGACTACATTATCCCATTCTCAAATTGTTGTGGTCTTCAGTTCGGAGACTTGTTTGATGCATCTCTCCACACTACTATATCCTGTGAAAACCTCTTCATCTGCTCGTAAAAACGGTACCCATATCCAATTGAATCTGTTTGCTGTATTCGTCTCTCAGTTTCCCTCTGTGATTTCTACCCCACACGATTCCCTTCAATGCTAAATTAACAATTGATTCATGTGTCAGAATGTGTCCCAAAAACCGTTCCCTTATGATTTCTTTTCTCCACGATTCCCTTCAGCACCTCCTCATTAGTTACTCGACCTACCCATCTAATCTTCAACATTCGCTAGCAGCAGCACATTTGAATAACTTCTATCATCCTTTTGCGCGAACTTCGTATCGCACACGTTTCATCCCGTACAATGCTACACTCCGACAAATGCTTTCAGAAAGAACTTCCTAGCATTTACATTAATTTTGGATGTACACAAATTTCGCTTCTCCGGAAATGCTTTCCTTCCCATAGCTAGTCTGTATTTTATATCTTCTTAACTTCCGGCATCAGAAGTTATTTTACTATAACCCAAATATTAAACTTCATCTACTACTTTTACTGTCTCATTATCTAATCAAATTCCGTCAATATCGCCTGATCTGCTTTCATTGAATTCCATTGACCTCGTTTTGCTATTGTTAAAGTTCATCTTATAAACGGGTTTCAAGAGAAGTCCATTCAGTTAAATTACTCTTTCAAGTCCTTTGGTGTCTCTGACAGTATCAAAATGTCATCGACAAAGCAAAAAGTTTTTATTTGTTATCCCTAATTACCTTTCTTTAGGTGAGAATATCTTCACAGCAATTTTTGAAAGCATTATGTAGTTCAGAAGCGACCTTGTTGTAATATAAAATTGAAATTATATCAGTCCAGATCGTATATTTCGAATTTTATTTTCTTACCTGTTTTGGACAATGCAGACCCATTTCTGGCAAACACCACCGTATTTTATACAAAGGCTTAAAACCCCACAGCGAAGATCGCAGAGAAATTTATTTTATTTGTAGCAGATGACTAGATTCGCCTAGGCGGCAGGAACGGCATCCGGCTGCACTATAAATATTAACACACGCCAAATCCGAATTTAACAAGGCCGACCCTGCATGTGCGGGTACACGGCCGAAGATAGAGAAGATGACTAAGAGGAGCGACATCTAGTTCCAGGAACTGGTGGGTCATATCCGCAACAGTAGTGGCGACTTATAGTTCCAGGAACTTGCGCTCATGGTTCGGAACGGTCCGGACGATTACAAAACGACATGTTGACCATAGCTGTTTATTAATACTCAATGCTACCGGTTTCGGTTTTGTACCATTGTCAAGCGTTAGCCTGAAATACATAAAAAGTTATTAAAGTATTATTCAACAAACATAAAACGTTAACAAAATTACAGCAAGATACATGTCAAGTACTTACAGAGATTAGCTAATAGCTTAACATGTCGGAATATACAAATACAAAATTATACCACAAGTATTCGTTGTCATTGTTCAAGTTATTGTCACAGTAGCTGACTGCTATAGAATGAAGGATACATTGATGAGTATGAAGTAACATTATTTTAAAAAACCCAAAGATAAGAACATGTTTACATTAAATTTCACTGCACAAAGATTATAGGGCATACAGTTATGCTATGTCTATAACTGTCTTTGGTCCTTAGGATCTATGATGTAAACAATGTGACTTATGTTTATAAACAAGTGCTATATAATATGATGAAGTGGAAGTTTGAGATGTACGTATTCAATGCTGTGCAGCTGTGATGCTAATATAATCTACAATTTGTAGCTATACATTACATCAATGAAATGACAAGTGCCTATTTAGCTATGGGAAAGGAAACGTAATTTCGGATACTGAAGTCAAGAATAACGTAATTACAAAGACCTTTCGAGTTAATTTTCAAGCAGTACAGATTATGTCATTAAAAGTAATAAGGAAATGTTATTTCTAATAATCTGAACATAATAATCTGGATGTGACAAACTTAATAGCACATCTTAGTTTTGGTGTAAACATAGCATAGTTGTAGCATATTAATTTAACTGCCCAACATGGAAAATAAATGTGTGAACCACAGTAACATTTTGGTGCTTATTATATTATTGTTTGATATGAATACATGGAGAGAAAACATTGACAAGAAAACCTTGTTTTGGTATTAACATAACAACGTTACAGCCATAGGGAATTAAGGTAAGTTTATTACATCATTCACTTAAGTAAACAATCTTTTGTAAACATGCATTTGAAATTTGTCATTATGATACACACAAACATATTAACCAAAAAGGTTATGTCAGCCTAAAAACACAATTGTTAAGAATAAAATTTAAAATGTGATGTAGCTTAGAAATAAAGTGTACTTATCTAAGATATTGGGTTCAATAGAAAAATATATTGGGTCCTGGATATATGGTAAGAAAAGTAATGTGCGGGGGGGGGGGGGAGGCATATGGTGGGTATGTACAATTGTGATGGGTGTGGTGGAGCTTAATGAGCCAACTATAATGAAATTAAGAAGCAGGTGCGAACAATGATTGGGGGAAGATATATTGTGAGTGTATTGTATATACCATATGAAAGGCGAGAGGTAAGTAACTGTTCGGTTTATCAGTCAATACATTAACATGTAAGTGGCTGTGGAGTATTGCGATGTGTGCAGGTGTGGTTTAAAGCTATGAATTGATTGTGTGTGTGTGTGTGTGTGTGTGTGTCTGTATATGTGTATGTGTCCGTCTGTCTGTGTGTGTGTCTGTTTGTCTGTCTGTGTGTTTGTCTGTCTTATGAAACACTTATGTGATTATACATGTTAATGGATGGGTACGGACAACTACTGGTAAATATATAATGGTGTTTCTTACTGTAAGTTGCAGGATATATTAAAAAATGTAAGTCAATTGATAAAATTGCAAGCATTGTGAGTGATAAAAAACGTTGAGTGTAGACTTGAGCAACTACAGTAAAGTAGTGCAGAAATCATTTTTTTCATCCACAGGTATAAAACAACCGAGCAGCAAACAGTGAAACCCAGTGCTTTACCCCAATATTTTAAGGAGATAAGTACAAATTAAGAACAACAATAACAGTGAAAATACAAACTAAGTTGTTTATAGGTTTGTAAATCACTTAAGAAATATAGAATATGTATAAAATTTCTTAAGTGATTTACAAACCTATAAACAACTTAGTTTGTATTTTCACTGTTATTGTTGTTCTTAATTTGTACTTATCTTCTTAAAATATTGGGGTAAAGCACTGGGTTTCACTGTTTGCTGCTCGGTTGTTTTATACCTGTGGATGAAAAAAATGATTTCTGCACTACTTTACTGTAGTTGCTCAAGTCTACACTCAACGTTTTTTATCACTCACAATGCTTGCAATTTTATCAATTGACTTACATTTTTTAATATATCCTGCAACGTACAGTAAGAAACACCATTATATATTTACCAGTAGTTGTCCGTACCCATCCATTAACATGTATAATCACATAAGTGTTTCATAAGACAGACAAACACACAGACAGACAAACAGACACACACACAGACAGACGGACACATACACATACACACACACACACACACACACACACACACACACACACACACACACACAATCAATTCATAGCTTTAAACCACACCTGCACACATCGCAATACTCCACAGCCACTTACATGTTAATGTATTGACTGATAAACCGAACAGTTACTTACCTCTCGCCTTTAATATGGTATATACAATACACTCACAATCTATCTTCCCCCAATCATTGTCTCGCACCTGCTTCTTAATTTCATTACAGTTGGCTCATTAAGCTCCACCACACCCATCACAATTGTACATACCCACCATATGCCTCCCCCCCCGCACATTACTTTTCTTACCATATATCCAGGACCCAATATATTTTTCTATTGAACCCAATATCTTAGATAAGTACACTTTATTTCTAAGCTACATCACATTTTAAATTTTATTCTTAACAATTGTGTTTTTAGGCTGACATAACCTTTTTGGTTAATATGTTTGTGTGTATCATAATGACAAATTTCAAATGCATGTTTACAAAAGATTGTTTACTTAAGTGAATGATGTAATAAACTTACCTTAATTCCCTATGGCTGTAACTTTGTTATGTTAATATCAAAACAAGGTTTTCTTGTCAATGTTTTCTCTCCATGTATTCATATCAAACAATAATATAATAAGCACCAGAATGTTACTGTGGTTCACACATTTATTTTCCATGTTGGGCAGTTAAATTAATATGCTACAACTATGCTATGTTTACACCAAAACTAAGATGTGCTATTAAGTTTGTCACTTCAGATTATTATGTTCAGATTATTAGAAATAACATTTCCATATTACTTTTAATGATATAATCTGTACTGCTTGAAAATTAACTCGAAAGGTCTTTGTAATTACGTTATTCTTGACTTCAGTATCCGAAATTACGTTTCCTTTCCCATAGCTAAATAGGCACTTGTCATTTCATTGATGTAATGTATAGCTACAAATTGTAGAATATATTAGCATCACAGCTGCACAGCATTGAATACGTACATCTCAAACTTCCACTTCATCATATTATATAGCACTTGTTTATAAACATAAGTCACATTGTTTACATCATAGATCCTAAGGACCAAAGACAGTTATAGACATAGCATAACTGTATGCCCTATAATCTTTGTGCAGTGAAATTTAATGTAAACATGTTCTTATCTTTGGGTTTTTTAAAATAATGTTACTTCATACTCATCAATGTATCCTTCATTCTATAGCAGTCAGCTACTGTGACAATAACTTGAACAATGACAACGAATACTTGTGGTATAATTTTGTATTTGTATATTCCGACATGTTAAGCTATTAGCTAATCTCTGTAAGTACTTGACATGTATCTTGCTGTAATTTTGTTAACGTTTTATGTTTGTTGACTAATACTTTAATAACTTTTTATGTACTTCAGGCTAACGCTTGACAATGGTACAAAACCGAAACCGGTAGCATTGAGTATTAATAAACAGCTATGGTCAACATGTCGTTTTGTAATTATCTTAAAGCTGTTATGCCCCATCTATTCACCGTTATATACGGTCCGGACGATTTCTGGTCCCAGGAATTGGCGTCTCAGTTCGGCACGCCATGCTTCCGGTCCCGTTCTGGACACTTTGTTTCAGTTCCAGGATATGATATGGGTATTTTCCAGTTTTGTAGTTTAACGTGCATAAAAATTGCATTCTGTGTTTTACGGGAATCAGAAGGGCAAATCTGCTTTTATCTTTCTAATTTTTAAGAACAGCTGAAGACATGTGGTTTTTTAATAATTTGTTTCTTTCCTTATCCTTCTTTCTTCCCCTCCTTTATCAATTACTAGCTTTTACCCGCGGCTTCGCTCGCGTTGATGTCCTTCATACGTGTCAAAACAATCGAAGGAAAATAATGTCGCAACATTGTTCTTAAGTTAAGACCAGAATCATCAGGTTAAAAGAAAATTTTCCGGTTTAAATATAGACTGCGCATAGAATGACGGGAAATACTGTCCTCCTTTATCGAGATGAATATAAAGACATGATTAAATACGAAAAGAAACTATGTTTATTACTTCGTAAGTAAAGCGCTGACTGAAAACGCTATACATTGCACAACGTATAAATTATGCAGGATTCAAATGTCATTGAAATCGATTCGGCGGTTTGAAGACGTTAACATGATGTGTAAACATTGTATTCATTATGTTGAATGTATTACGTAGAACACATCAACCGCTGAAAGTATTTCAAATTTCTAAGAATAAATAGCGTGTTCAAGGAGTCTTCAAGCGTATCAGAAGCTACAAGAGAAACCTTGAAGCTTGGCTGCTCCATATTTCGAGTTATATACTTAAAATCAACAAATGTATTGAATTACACACTTTCTAAAATAGCCCATGTTCTTTTTCACCGTTCAAGCTATCTCCATACCTAATTTAATTAACATCGGTTAAGCGGTTTAGTCGTGAAAGCGTGACAGAGCGAGCTTCTTTTCGCATTTATAATATTATGACGTCGTACCTGCTGATCAATGTGTCGTTCAGTGATATAATATTGTAGCTCTTTTCAGTCGTATATTTGGATATCGCTCGAGGAATGTGCTGCGAACATAGTAATAAAGACTTAACAAAATGTCAAACACAATACCTATTTATGGATGTCACGTTTATGAAGTAATATCTCTTGCATTATGTGTCCTACAAAAACATTATTTACCAGGATCGTAGAGCGGAATATTAGGAAACTGCCTGCGAAATGTATTGTAAATGGAGTTCGTGGCAAAGTCGTAGTAAATAACATCATGCTTATTAGGATAATTTTTCATGCATTTCATTGTCTTTGACCTCAAAGCATCTAAACTATAGGTCGTAATACGATATTATTTCAAAGCTACATCCAGTGGTGTATATGTGAAATGCCTGCAAAATACGTCGCGAATAGAGTTGGTAGGAAAGACGTAATAAATCAAACGGTCATGCATGATGAGGCGGTTTTTCATGCACCTAATTGTTCATGACTCCATATCTCAGGATCTGTGTGTCGTACTATGATAAAATTTCGAACGTACGTTCAGTGACATGTATGTATACTCTCTGTAACAATTCTCGCGAATACAATTAATAGTGTACGAGTAATAAATTGTATCGTCATTCCAAATGCTGTAATTTTACTGCATGAACGCCGAAAAAGTAGTAAGCGACAAACATTTTTCCTTTAATCATTTTGATGAGGTTGTCAGCGAGAATAAGTTTCCTAAAGGTTTGAAATTATGTTTAATGTTTGTTGCAAGTTGCTAAGTGCTCTCCTTCTCAAATAGTGGACTGATAAAGTCAAGTGCCGCAAGACGGAGAAGTCTACATTGTTTATGACGTCATATCTCCTGAACTATCGGCACTATCGCAAAATCCTTTCTTAGCTGACGTCTTCTACCTATAAACTACTTCACAAATAGTATCGACGGAGGGCATCGAAAAAGTACAAAGACGGGTAGCTCGTTTTGTACTATCTCGAAATATGGGAGAGAATGTCACGGAAATTATACAGGAGTTGGAATTATTACAACAACGACATTTATCGTTCCGTCGAGATCTACGATTCCAGACAGTCTCCTCCGAATGTAAAAATATGTTAACTGCAACCTCAATAGAGAGGAGGGATCACAAGTATAAAACAGGAGAAATCAGATCTCGGACAGATACTTAGGTGTTGTTTCTTACCTCACGCCATTCGAGAATGGAATGGTAGATAAATAGTATGAAAGTGGACCTGTGACCCCCCTGACAGACAACTATGTGTAATTTGCAGAATAAGCATGTAGACCAGACACCAGAGAGCAAGGGCAGCACCGGAGCCTATAACCTTGCGACGAATGTCGCGCTAGTCCACCCCCGTGTTTGTCACTGAAAGGTGGCATCGGTGCAAGGCAATTTGCCGCATTGCGGCCGCCCAGGTCGAAGCACTAGGTCGATTAGAACTGCCTCCGGTCGCTTTAAGCTACCCAGAACTTTTTAATACACTAGCAGGCGCTATGAAGCATTTGTAGTAATGGAAATTGTGCGGTAATAATTACAATACCAAGTTACCAGTAATGAAAATTAAGGTTATATAAAAGATACACAATATTACTGAAGTGGTAAACGTGTATCGTAACTGACTGCGAACATCTCATGGGAGATACGAATCCCACTGTTACTAAACAGCATGCTTGTCTTGTAGGCTACTTTGTATGCACAATGTCAGTGATTATCTGTATTTATGATTTACTCATCTCACAAGTAGGCCAATGACATTAAAATCCACTGTTTTAACAACCATTTGAAAAATAGCTATGGTAAAGCAGGATTGCTAAACAGAGCTTTCCTAAATTCTTTCACCAAAGAAAAGGAATACTTCAGAAATCGAATCTTGAACAATCGCTAGCATGCGTAATTTATAAGTAGATGTCCCTGTAGTATTAAAGAGACTTAAATCACGTAACAAATGCAAGTCTCTCGTTTCATATTTTATACCAATTAGGTTCCTTTCAGAGTACTGTAACGAGACAGGTCTGTCAGACACATATAGAAGCTATTATGAAGAGACCGCTTCCGGGTTGGATCGTAATGTACAGATAAAGTGTTTCGTATATATTACACTAGAGGAGGTGTGATAGAATGTGTATTTTGTGGCTGGAAGGCATGTTTGTTGCAAGGTGCCATTTAATTACGATTTGACAATTAACTAACTCTAATTAATAATGAGTTAAAGTCCATGACACTGAAATAATTAATGTTATAAATTGTCAGTAAATGTACATTCTCTAATAATCAGATATCCGCCAATTAAATACTCAGAATAACATTTGAATGCATTTGAAAGACTAAAATATATGTGAAATGATTTGTCTTGCAATATTATATTGTTTAACAATCGCGTCACTTTAATAAAAGTACGAATTGTCGTAATTGTTTCTTAACAATGACATTATCTAAAAGAACATGTAACAGATAACATTTGTGTAAAACTTCTTGCTCACTGGATAGAATTGATAATTAGAAGTCTGTGTAAATGAAAATATATACAAAATTTATGATTTTCTTTCCGAAATACTTATTGAAAACTAGTATTCATATGTCACGAATTTTATGTATAATACTTTGTTTCTTAAATGATTTTACTATGTAATGTAATACGAATCACCTAAATATCCTAATGTAATTATTAATGTAAAACAATTCATTCAGTTGTAATTGTAAATTATTATTTAAATTGATTCCAACAATATATGAACACTTCGCTATAGTTTGTATCTTATATAAGGAGAGGCGCTGCAGCCTCGTGGTGAGTTAGCTCTGTATCCGTTTTTAGCGTCAAACCTGTATCAGTCTGTATCAGCAATGTTTTGTAATTAAATCGCGGTTATATCTGCAAAGTTGTTTTTAATATCTTGTCAAAGACCCTGAGTCATGAAGAAGATTGTGTACATTTCGTAAGTGTGACACAGATCTAGTCGCTGGCAAGGAATTTGATCTAGCCACCCGAAATGTGTTAATTGCCAACTTCGCCGTATCAGCAGTCAACAGTTAAATAATAATTTGCCAGTGACATTTCACATGTAGTGTTATAGTACGTTGATGCAGTAGCTCCATACCTAGCTATCGTATACAATCATTCGCTCAGCGAAAGTTCGAAGAGGAAGATTCCAGTATTAAAGAAAGGTAATAGGAGTGACCCGTATAATTTCAGAGCTGTATGACTGCCGTCGGTTTACAGCAGAATTTTAGAATATCTATTTCTTCAAACATTATGAACTACCTTGAAGAGAACCACCTATTGATCCACAGTAAATAAGTATCGTTATTGTGAAACACAGCTACCTCACATGAAGTGATGAGTGCTATCGACAACGAATCTCAAATCGATTCCGTATTCCTCGATTTCCGGAAGGCTTTTGACACTGTACCGGTACCTCACAAGCGTCTTCTAATCAAAATTCGTGCTTATGGTATATCACCACATTTATGCGACTGGATTCGCGACTTCCTGTCAAAAAGGACAAGTACGTTGTAACTGACGGAAAGTCATCGAGCAAAACAGAAGTGATGCCTAGCGTTCCCCAGGGAAGTCTTGTAATGCCCCTGCAGTTCATTACCTTTATAACGGATTTAGGAGACAATGTAAGCAACTGTCTTAGACTATTCGCAGTTGATGCTGTCGTTTATCTGGCAGTAAAGGCAGCAGAAGAAGCAAAATCAGCCGAAAAATGGTTTAGATGAGATACCTGATGGTGCAAAAATTGGAATTTGATCCTAAACAATGAAAAGTGTGAAATCATCCATACGAGCATTAAAAGAAATCCGTTAAACGTCATTTACACGATAAATCAGTCAAATCTAAAGGCCATAAATTAAACTAAATGCCTAGGAATTACAAACAACTTAAATTGGAAAGAACTCATAGAAAATGTTGTATGGAAGGCGAACCAAAGGCGACGTTTCCTTGGCAAAGCACTTAGAAATTGCAACGCTTCTACTAAAGAAACTGCCTACACCACACTTGTGCGTCGTATTTTGGAGTATTGCTGTCCATTGTGGGGTCTTCACCAAGTGTCTCTGGCGTATGATACAGGGATAGTTCAGAGAAGTCCAGCTCGTTATGTATTATCGCGATATAGAGGAGAGTGTCACAGAAATGATGCATGAGTTACGGATTATATCATTAACAGAAAGGCTTTATTCGTTGCGGCGAGATTTATTTACGAAATATCTGTCACCAACTTTCTTTTTCGAATGCGTACGTGTTGTGTCAGCACATACGTATATAGGGAGACATGATCACCAGAATAAAATAAGAGAAATCAGATGGGAAATGGAAACATTCAGTTTTTGTTTTTTTTTTTTTTTTTTTTTTTTTTTTTTTTTTTTTGTTTTTGTTTTTCCCGCGTGCTACTAGATAATGGAACGGTAAGAAATATCATGAAAGTGATTCGATGAACCCTCTCCCATGCACTTAAATGTGATTAGTGGAGCATTTACGTACATGTAGATGTAGATCATGTCGTATACGTTACTCCAAAGTTCGTTGGCCTGGTGTAGCAACAGTGAATCCATATTTGAATTGAAAAGTAGTCTCTGTTGCAAATGATAATATTTATTTCTTTTTATATTATAAATTTATTGTAAATATTAAAATTTGCAACGGAGACTACTTTTCAATTCAAAGATCATATCGTGTCGTGTTTGTTTTGATCTAAAGATGACAATCTACAGTAGCTTTCTTCCTAATAGAGTTTTTAATTAATAATATTAAGTTATATAATTCGCAGCGACAAATTCACTAAGTACGCACGAAGGCCACACTATCTGGTGAAAAAAGGTATGTATTACTCTACATTACTTATTCTTCACTGAAAAATAATGCATTGGAATGATAACGTTTAAGTTGCAGGATCAAAATGGCTTCTTATTGAAAATTATAAAACAACGATCTACTGACTTTATGATACAAATCACGAGTAGGTACCTATGCGAAAACCTTCTGCAATATTGTTAATTTTATGGTCAGACGAGTTCTTTTCTCGAAAGCACATTACTGTACACAAAAATTACGTTATTGAAGTAAATATCTCTTTAAGGAACTTACAGAAAAAGTGCAATTTACCGTTTCTTTATTCCAAACATCCACTTAAGGACCTCCATCCACATTATACAAACGAGCAATAGAATTCCCTTCTTTATTTATGTACTAGCTTATATGCCCGTGATTCGCAACGTCCTGCAGTAATTACTTCGTAAAGCACGAAGTTGAAATCGACCTTGTATAATAGAACTATGTATAACAGAAGTCGGATTATAGCTCTAAGTACAATTGACTCTGCAAAAGATGACGTCTTTCTCTACCTTAATGCAGTCCGCACCAAAAGTAAGTAATTACAAATTTTAATCACAATATTGTACCGAACAATTATCAAAGCAGAGAGGTTTGTGAGGAATGTGTATATTATCTCTAGTGGCAGGCAAAGAGCAAAAATATCTTTGGAGTGAGCATTCAGATGCGCAAAACAAATTTTGTATCCTCAACATTAAGGTGGAAATGCCACGTGATATTGGGAAAAACCTTCTAATCGGACTTTATATTGGTCCTTTTCTGTTCGCTTAAGACGGATGACTATGTGTAAATGGCCATTTCAGCGGCGCTTCCTCAACTTTCCTGTTGCTTCTGTGACACTTTTATTTAGTTATTATTTCATGTTATGTGTTTGCTCTGCGTAAAGAAGGTGAGGCTTCTTTGCAGCCAGTGCGGTACAATCCAATCGTAAGAGCAAATAAATACGTGGAAAGAGTGTATTTGTCTCAATATCACGTGGTAATTCCAGCTTAATGTTGAGAAGATGCATAGAACGCAATTCTCACTCCATATATGTTTCTACTCTGTATACAATTTAGTGGTTATACCCGTCGAAAGATGCACTTCTTTTCTTTTCATGACGTTGCAAAGCATATGGTATACAGTAACAGCGGTTTAGTTTGCTATCGTTGCCAACGAACTATTCGCTTTAAGTGGCTGATTAATTTACTGACCAGAACAGCATAAATTATTTAATCGTGAACATGAAGAATTATTCCCCTTATTCTACGTGACTGATTTTTGAAAAAGCATTCATCTACCGTTGCCAACATCAGCGCACAACGCCGCCGCCGTAAGTAAAATTTTACCTCTTCTTGCAGTCTATTACACCATAGTTATGAGAATAAAAAAACGCAGCAACGCCATAATTAGTTATTTGGTGTACTATGTAACTAACGTCGCTTCACTTTGTCCCTTCCTGTACTATGGCGTTTTTGAGGCATTCCTAAACATAACGCACTCAAAATGTGATGAGGATACATCGAAATCAGAAAGGGAAGTACATAAGTTCGATTTTCCTTGCAAAGTATTCTCATGTAAATCAGAGCATCGATAGACGCGAAGGAACGTCGTTATGTTTTAAATTCAAATCATACCCACGGAAAGAAACACTTTTTTTCTTTCCATGGCATTGGAAGGCATGCGGGTTACAGCTAGGAAGGCAAAAAAATGTCTCTAACCAAGGATAAATTTTACTTGCAGTGGCATTGGTGTAGTATGTTAAAGGTGGCAACGAAACATTCAATTTATGGGAATCATTAATTTACTGAGCGGAATAACATTAATAATTTATTTCATTATATACACTAAGAATTATTCACTTCATTGTATGTGTCTGATTTTTCAAAATGTGAATAAGAGACTGAGCATGTAAGTAACAGCGCGTCTATCAGATCTTTGCTATACTACACTGCAATTCAAGCATAGCACACACCAGAAACTACAAATTACGTTATCTTTTCTTCCCCTGATCCGATTTTGATGAATTGAAGCTTATTTGTTGCGCCAAGGTACTCTCAGTTGACCTATAAAACCATGAAAGTTTGTCTAGTACTCTTAGAGATTTGCTATACTACACCATACTTATAACCAAATTATAAACATAAAACTTCAAATTACGATATCTTTCCTTCCTCTGATCCGATTTTGATGAAATGAAGCCTTTGTTACTCTCAAAACTATATTCAATTTACATGTTGAAACCCATGAAAGTTCGTGTAGTACGTTTGGAGATTATCCTCAACAAATAGATAAACACGATGGCTTTTAAACAAATGATTAAATTATGATATCTTTATTTTCGCGGAACCGCTTTTAATTATAAAAGCCTTTATGTAACCGCACGATTTGCTCATGTTACGTGTGAAAACCCCATTAAAATTCGTCAAGTAGTTTTGGAGATAAACGTGTTCAAAGAGATAGAAAGACATGACGGCCGTAGATAAAAAATTTCAAATTACTATATTCTTTTTTCCGTGATCCGATTTTTATGAAACGAACTCTATATGCTGTCCAGAGTTACGCTCAAGTTACCTGTAAAAACCCCATGCAAATTTGTGAAGTAGTTTTGTAGATAAGAAGTTCTAACAGTTGAACAAACAGCCACGATGGTTTCTGAAAAGTCTTAAAATTACGATATCTTTTCTTTCCGTGATCCGATTATGATACAATTGTGCCTATATGTTGACTCAAACTTTTCTCATATTTCCTGTGAATATCGCATGAAGATTCGTCCAGTAGGTTTGAAGACTGAAGTGAACAGCAACAGGCCTACATTTACAGATTTATTATTAGCATAGATTTGCTGAAAAACTTTCACGTAAAGCACAAATAATTAGCATCACTCGCTCCGAATCGCGAATATACGGCCGTGCAATTTCTTTGACATCTACTCACTGCACTCCATTTCTTCTCTGGCGCTCTCAGAACTCGTTATTACTTAAAAAAAAAAATCTCTAATTGTTCCATTTCAGCTCGAAAATGGTTGTGAAATCATTTTTACATAGGGAACTTTCGAAAATATAGATTTAATTAAAGAGAATATACTTTCTTTGAAGTAGCAAATAGCGGCTCAAGCATTGATCGCCACAGATTATAAATATCTATGGAGTGAGCATAGCCCACTGCACAAGTTCTCAACATCTTTCCGCGCTAGTCACGTGGTACTTGGACGACGCTGTTTGGCTACGTATTGTGAATGTAGGAAAACTTGAATATTTTTCGTAAATCACGTGTCTTATGTACGTTTCTGTATGTTAGAAGATGATTAGTTTGAACACCATAACGCTGTACTAAGTGTGGTCCTGTTTGGATGCGATATTCGCACCTTCCAACTGATATATAGAGGGATCTATAAACGAAAGTGGTTTCCAAACCACGGTACAACACAGCATATGGTGTAGAAATTCATGTGCTACCTTGTAGCTGTAACTTTCTATTACGAGGTGGTCTGCAAATATTGAGTTTTCTTTCCAAAGCTTCCAACTTGTGTGGTGTTCTTTCAATCTGGTAGATATTTCCAAGCCTGACTGAGCAAAGTAAAATTTGCAGACCACCTGCTGAAAGAAGGCCACAACTACACATGAAGTACTACACCATATCGGGAAAGATAGGAAAAATAACTACTTTCAAATACTGGAAATTAACAAACATATGTCAACTTCCCCAGACCCTGTACTAAATGACCAGACGAAATTTTAATTCTCGCCACTTCTGTCTACGGAATCTAACAAGGCCACTTAAACAACCCACTCCTATTCATTTGCCTCATGTCCCTACTGCAGATCTATAGCCTAATTACTTTCTGTGATCACAGAAGTTTAGCCATTTGCCTCATATTGTAATTTATTATTTTGGTAGTAATATTGGACATTTAAGCCAGTAACTATAACCATTTAAAATTTCAAGCTATATCTTCACAGATGTTTCACTCAGTTTATTCTTACCATTCTATGTTAAACCTAAAATAATGTTTTCAGACAATTTCTGTTCTTCAATTTATTTTCTTAGGACAAAATGTTGTACTTTATATCTTGTCATATTTTATCAGTGTTAAACTTGTTATATTTTATCAAGGTTAATTGTCACACCCGCCCCCATGAACCACAGACATTGCCGAGGTGGGGTGGCTTGCGTGCCTCAACGATACGGAGAGCCGTACCGTAGGTGTAACTACAGCGGAGGGGTATCTGTGGAGACGACAGACAAACTTGCGGTTCCTGAAATGGGCAGCAGCCATTTCGGTAGTTACAGCGGATGATTGACTGAGCTGGCCTTGTAACATTAGCTTATGTGGCTTTTGCCATCAATTTACTGCAAACGTCTGAAAGCAAGGGGAAACTACAGCCATTACTTTTACTGAGGACATGCAGCTCTACTTTATGAATATATGATGATGGCATCCTCTCGGGTAAAGTAGTCTGGAAGTAACATAGTTCCCCATTCGGATCTCCGGGCGGTGACTACTCAGGAGGATGTTGTTATCAGGAAAGACAACACTGGCACTCTACCGATCGGAGCATAGAATCTTAGATCCCTTAATCGGGTCGGGAGTTTCGAAAATTTAAAAATGGAAATCGATAGTTTGAAGTTAGATATAGTGGGGTTAGTGAAGTTCGGAGGAAAGAGGAACAGGATTTCTCGTCAGGTGAGAATTATAAATACAAAGTCAGTCAGGTGTTTCACAGGAGTAGGTCTAATAATGAATAAGAAAATAGGAATGCGAGTAAACTGTTATGAGCAGCGCAATTGCGACAATTGCGCTGCTCATAATAGTTTACTCGCATTCCTATTTTCTTAGTCGCATTATCGTAGTCAGAATAAATAGAAGCCAAGACCGACCACAGCACTACAAGTTTGTCAACTAGCTCTGCCGATGATGAGGAGATCGACTAAATAAAAGAAATTAATTAGACAGTTAAGGGAAAGGAAAACTTAATTGTGTTTGGGGACTGCAATTCGGCAGTAGGAAAGGGAAGAGAAGGAAAAATTATAGGTGAACATGGACTGGGAAAATGGAATGAAAGAGGACGCAGCCTGGTATAATTTTGTACGGAACATAATTTAATCATAACAAATATGTGGTTCAAGAATCATGAAAGAAGGGTGTATACATGGAAGAGACCATGAAACACCGGAAGGTACCAGATAGATTTTATAATTGTAAGACATAGATTTCGGAACCAGATTCTAAACTGTAAGACATATCCAGGGACAGATAGTGACTCTGACCATACCTTATAGGTTGTTGTTGTTGTTTTGGTCTTCAGTCCGGAAACTGGTTTGATGCAGCTCTCCACCCTACTCTATCCTGAGCAAGCCTTTTCATCTCCTCATAAGAACGGCAACCCACATCCACTTGAATCTGTTTACTATACGCGTCTATTGGTCTTCCTCTGCGATTTTTACCCCACACACTTCCCTTAAATGCTAAATTTACGATTCCTCGATGTCTAAGAATGTGTCCTACCAAGCGATCCCTTCTTTTAGTCAGGGTATGCCAAAAATTCCTTTTCTCACCAATTCTGTTCAGTACCTCTTCATTAGTTATGCAATCTGCCCACCTAATCTTCAGCATTCTTCTGTAGCACCACATTTCAAAAGCCTCTATTCTCTTCCTGTCCGCACTGCTTATCGTCCATGTTTCACTCCCGTACAAGGCAACACTCCACACAAATGCCTTCAGAAAAGACTTCCTTACACTTAAATTAATATTCGATTTTAGCAAATTTATCTTTTTCAAAAATGCATTTCTTCCCATTGCCATTCTGCATTTTATATCCTCTGTACTGCGACCATTGCATTGTTACGTTACCTAATCTAACTCTTTCAGCATCGCCTGATTTTCTAATACTGCATTCCATTATTTTTGTTTTGCTCTTGTTAATGTTCATTTTAAACGCTCTCTTCAGAACACTGTCCATTCCATTCAACTGCTCTTCCAGGTCCTTTGCTGTCTCTGACAGAATTACAATGTCATCAGTAAAACGCAATGTTTTTATTTCTTCCCCTTGAACTTTAATCCCTATTCCAAATATTTCCTTGCTTTCCTTCACCGCCTACTCGATGTACAAATTGAATAACATCGGAGAAAGGCTACAACCCTGTCTTACTCCCTTCCCAACTGATGCTTCCCTTTCATGCCCTTCGAGTCTAATAACTGCGATCTGGCTTTTGTATAAGTTGTAAATAACTCTCTTTTCCCTGTATTTTACCCCTGCTGACTTCAGAATTTGAAAGAGTGTATTCCAGTCAACACTGTCAAACGCTTTCTCCATATCTACAAAACCTAAAAATATAGGTTTGGTTTTCCTTAATCTATCTTCTAAGATAAGACGTAAAGTGAGTATTGCCTCCCGGGTTCCTACGTTCCTCCTGAATCCAAACTGATCTTCCCCGAGGTCAGCTTCTACCAGGTTTTCCATTCTCCTGTACATAATTCGTGTTGAAATTTTGCAACCATGACTTATCAAACTGATGGTTCTGTAATTTTCACACCTGTCTGCGCCTGATTTCTTTGTAATGGGGATTATTACATTTTTCTTAAAGTCTGGGGATATTTCGCCTGTCTCATACATCCTACACACCAGTTCAAATAGTTCTGTCTTGGCTGGCTCTACCAGAGACTTTAGTAGCTATGAGGGTATGACATCTACTCCAGGGGCCTTGTTTCGACCTAGGTCTTTCAGGGCTCTGTCAAATTCATCTATCAGTATAGTATATCCTATTTCATCTTGATCTACTTCCTCTTCCCTTCCTACAACATCGTCTCTAAGTTCATTTCCTTTGAAGAGCTGATCTCTGTACTCTTTCCTCCTCCCAGCTTTCCCTTCTTTGCTGAGAACTGTTTTCCCATCTGAGTTCTTGATATTCGTAGAGTTGCTTTTCTTGTCCCAAAATGTCTCTTTTATTTTTCTGTAGGCGGTATCTACCTTTCCCCTTCTTATACATTCTTCTACAGATTTACATTTGGCTTCTAGCTACTCCTGCTTAGCCATTTTGCACTTCCTGTCAATCTCATTTCTTAGTCGTCTGTACTCCATTTTGCCTATTTCATTTACTGCATTTTTATATTTTCTCCTTTCATCAATTAAATTTAGTATTTCCTGTGATATCCAAGGATTTTTTATAGGTCTTGCCTTTCTACCTATTTTGTCCTCTGCTGTCTTCACTATTTTATCTCTCAATGCTAACCATTCCTCTTCGACTGTTTTATTTCCCCCTGTTTCTGTCAATTGTTGCCTAAATCTCCCTCTGAAATTCTCCAGAACTTCACGTTCCTTCAATTTATCTAGGTCCCATCTCTTTATTTTCCTACCTTTCTGCAGTTTTTTTCCGTTTCAGCCTACAGTTCGTGACTAACAAGTTATGGTCAGAGTTTATATCTGCCCCTGGGCCTTATAGGTTATGAACTGTAAATTAAAAATTAAGAGAGTGTAGAAAGGAAGGAATATAAGGAGATGGGACTTGGATAAATTGAAGGAACCTGTAGTTGATTAGAATTTCAGAGGGAAAATCATGCAACAATTGATAGAAACCGGGGTAATTAAAACAGTAGAAGAGGTGGATAGCTTTATGAGATGTAATAGTCAAGGCAGCAAAGAACCAAATAGGTAGAAGGGCAAGACATACAAAAAATTCTCGGATATCAGGAAATACTAAATTTAATTCAAGCAAATGAATCAGACGACTTAGAAATGAGATTGACAGTAAGTGCAAAACCGCACAAGAATGGCTAGAAGCCAAATTCAAGCCTGTAAAAGAAAGTATCACTAGGGAAAAATAGATACGGCCTACATCAAAACAAAATATGAGACGTTTGGAGACAAGAAAAATAGCTGTATGAATATAAAGAACTCAGATGGAAAACCAGTTGTGAGTAAAGAAGGGAGGGTGAAAGGTGGATACAATATATAGAGGGGCTCTTCAAAGGAAATGAACTTCAAGACAATGTTGTTGGAAGGAAAGAGGAAGTAGATGAAGATGAATTTCACAGAGCACTGAAAGACCTAGGTCGAAACAACGCCCCTGGTGTAGATGACATTCCCTCAGTCTCTGGGAGAACCAGCTATGACAAAAGTTTTTTGCCTGGTGAGTAAGATGTATGACACAGGCGAAATACCCTCAAACTTTAAGAAAAATGTAATAATCCCCATTTCAAAGAAATCAGGTGCAGACAGGTGTGAAAATTACAGAACCTTCAGTTGAATAAGTCATGGTTGCATTACTTTAACACGAATTATTTACAGAAGTATGGAAAGATCGATAGAAGCTGACCTCGAGGAAGATCAGTTAGTATTCAGGCGAAATTTAGGAACACGGGAGGCAATACTCACCTTTCGACTTTTCTTAGAAGGTAGATTAAGAAAAGGCAAACCTACATTTCTAGCTTTTGAAGATTCGGAGAAAGCTTCTGACACTGTTGATTGGAATCCACTGTTTCAAATTCTGAAGTCAACAGGGGTAAAATGTAGGAAACGGAAAGTTATTTACATCTTGTACATTAACCAAACAGCTGATATTAGAGTTGAAGAGTATGATGAGAGGATGATAGTGATTGGGAAGGGAGTAAGACAGGGTTGTAGCCTTTCTCCAATGTTATTCAATTTGTATATTGAGAAAGCTGTGAAGGGAAGTAAAGAGAAATTTCGAGATGGAATTAGAGTTCAGGGTGAAGAAATAAAATCATTGCCTTTTGCTAAAGACATGACCTCTTTGATTGATTCGTGCGCCGGGCAATAGGAAGAAGGGGACTCGCATAGATGTGTCGGTGCACCACGGTAACGGAAGGAAGGAAGCTTAGGGTTTAACGTCCCGTCGACAGCTTGGTCATTAGAGACGGAGCTAACGCTGGGAGTTTTGTGTAAGGACGGGTAGCAAGTCAGTCGTGCCCTTTGAAAGGAACCGTCCCAGCATTTGCCTGGAGTGATTTAGGGAAATCACGAAAAACCTAAATCTGGATGGCCGGGAGTGGATTTGAGCCACCGCCCTCCCGAATACGAGTCCAGTGCGTTACCACTGCGCCACCTCGCACGGTAACACAGTTACGACAGACAGTCAGTACGAGGCAGCCCCAGGAAAACTACAGTTCCAGAAGTTCATCATAGAAGAGCTATCAGTATACTATGTGATACCGTGCAGAACTATGTAATAGATAGAAAAGTCTGTACCACCACAAGTATATAAAAGTTGCCCGTATTTTTAATCTGTAATAAAATTAATTGTGAATTAATCAACGATTTTAGCTGAAGACCTTTTCCACATCGTTGCTAGTCACAGGCCAACTCATGAACCTACCGCTCACAGTACAGCATCCCGAGGTCACAACAATATGGACCAAGAATCAATACATTGGATAACTTCGCGAAACATACGCTCTCAGTACTATCTCAGTAGGCCATATCGTGATACAGAATGCCCTCCTTGCAGCGTCTGCTAAAGGGGCTAGTCGATAATATCGGAAAAGCTTCCTAAATAAACGAGTAACAGAGCTTGATGCTTTCTCCGATCTTCTCCTCTATCATTTCCACCTGTTGCGGATCAGAAACTAACTAGCAGTCTTGAAGTATTGACCAAACGAATGATTTCTAATCTGCTTCCTGAAGTACATTCCCTCAGTGTCTTCCAATCACTCTCATTCCATCATTTGTCTGATTCACGATTAGTTTTACGTAGTCGTTCCACTTCAAATGACTCTGTGTGCATGCTCCAAGGTATTTTATGGAAGTAACTGTTTACACTGATTATTCTGCACTCGCACAATAATATAATAACTGATATATCTTTCTATTCCATATACGTTACATTTGTTTATATTGAGAGTCAGTAATCGTTCCATCCTGCACCCAAGCGTCTATACGCAGCAGTTCATTCGGAACTTCTTTAGAATTTACCAGCGTTGCGACTTCCCGTTGTAGTATAGTATCAACCACGAAAAGCCTCATTGAACTTCCGATGTTGCCTGGTAGGCCATTTACATAAATAATGGAAAGTAACTCTTTTGAGGTTTGCCAGAAATGACTTTCATGTCAGAAGATTCTTCTGGATACCTTCCTCTGAGGTGACCCTACCCTCATCCGGTCCTAGACAGAAGACTACTAGTATCAAAGATAGGACTTAATTTTAGAAAGAAAGTTCTGAGAATGAACATCTGGAGTACAGCGTTGTAATGATTAATAAACCGTAGAAAAGTCAGACATGAATAGAACCGAAATGTTTGAAATGTAGAAATATATCAAATAAATAATTGAGCATGGAGGCTCATCTAGATCTACATAAATACTCAGCAAGTCACATTGAAGTGCGTGGCAGAGGGTTGAACGAAGGGCTTTTATGATATTTACAGTTCCATTCTGTAATAGCTCGCGGGGAAAAAGGAACACCTATATCTTTCCGTTTTCGATATGATTTCTCTTATTTTATTATGATGATAATGCCTTCCTATGTTGGTGGGTGCTAACAAAATATGTTCGTATTCGGAAGAAAAAGTTGGTGAAAGAAATTTCACAATCTCCTCGCAACGAATAACGCATTTCTTTTAATGATTTTCACGCGAACTCATGCATCATTCCCGTGACACTGTCCCCCTGTATCGCGATAATACAAAACTAGTGCCCTTCTCCCTTCTCTGAACTTTCTCTAAATCGTCTGTCAGTCCCACTTGGTGGGGATTCCACAATGCGCAGTAATACTCCAAAATAGGACACACAATTGTGTTCTTGGCAGTTTCTTTAGTAGAACTGTTGTATCTGCCAACGAAACGTAGTCTTTGGTTCCCTTTCCCTACATTATAAAAATTATACTTCAAAATGGAGAAGTTGACACAGAAGACAAGGACGTGATGGGCCTATCAAACCATTCCGTAACTGATTTTCGAGTGCCACCTTCCACCCTGAAAAAAACCCTTCTACTAGATACGTGATGTCTTGGTAAGGGGTTCCTAGATCAGACAGCGATAAAAAATGTTCCACTATCAGGCGGAAGGCGTGATGGTGAGAATCGGTTTTGAATTCTCTCTGTAGGCAGCCAATCAAACTAGCGAGGTCGGGGCGCCACCTATTGATTCTGTCTGCAAATGAGGTTTCATCGTGCAAGCCAGTCATCGATTATCTACGCGCACGGCACGAACGGAAGGGCATAAATGTATGCATAGCAGCACGCGAGGGCAGGTGCCGGTAGCTTAGCGGGGAGGGGGCGAATTCCATCGCTGTCAAGGCCGCACTTCAGCTCAGGCTCTCTGTTTAAGGCACGTCACGAGAAAACAGCCACAATTTATAGTCTCTCTTAATCTCTCTCTCTCTCTCTCTCTCTATTTCCTCAACTTACTTTAGTAATTCACTTGTCACTCAGGAATCCTATACTCTGAAAGTTGTGCAGGCATTTGTTTTTTTTCTCGACTCAACTATTAGCTATATTTAGCGGTATTATTTTTCTCTCCTAGTCTTCTAAAATTCGTTGTGTACTGTTCCGTCCGACCTCGTTGTCAATACTTTCATCGGGGTTACATGGAACCTTAATATGGCATTTGGTCTGATTTTCACCCAATGTTATAGCTTATATGTTCATACGTTGACCATACGGTTTCAATCGCACATCATTTCTTTATGTGTCTGTCACAAAACCTAAATAGGAGAAGACATTATTTACACAATATGAGGTTCATTAAAAAATCATCAATGCAATTATTTGTAAATAACCATGAAAGGAATTTAAATGAAAAGGCAGGAAACGACACTGCTGGTATAATTGAAGTCCTTATTCAAAAGTAATCACCAGAGGCCTGAGCACAACTATTCCATTATTTAACGAGCCGAAGGATTCCCTTTGTCTGTGACAAGAGGCAGTCCTCTACTACAGTGCGTAGTCCGAGTTTAAGCGCTTCCCTTTGAGATGTTTTTTTAGCGGACCAAATAGATGGACGTCTCAGGGCGCCATGTCTGGGCTGTATGTCAGATGCTCAAGCTGCTCCCACTTGAACGTGGGCAGTACACTTTGTGTGATTCTGGAGACGTGTGGATGCGCGGTATCATGGAGCAGAATCACTCTCTCCTAAGCCCTTGCTCTTGATGGACTTGCGTAGGCAACGGAATGTCTCACAGTACACGTCACTGTTAATAGTACTTTCGTGCTCGAGGAATTCGATGAGTATCGGACCTCGGACGTGGAAAAAAGAAAAAAGACGGTGAACATCACCTTGCTGAGGGCGCAGCCTTTAGGGGGAGGTAACGATGCATGCTTCGCGTCCCTACATGTCACACTACGTTATTCCAAACGTGCATATTCAAATTTGAATCGGTATGGTTGTTAAGACGTTTCGTACCTCTTCATTTGAACATCACTCGTGTATATGAATATGTGTCTGCTAACAGTTTCATTTCTAACAGACATTCACAGCTGTTTGTCTATCGAGTTTTGGAACTACTATGATATTCATAGACAGACTGAAACAACTGAAACCGATCTTTCTGGACGTTTGTACGCATCATAGTATCTTTTCCACTTTAAATTTGCTGTTTTATAGCTATATCAACAAGTACTTTTTGTACACTTTCAGTCTCTCACACCATTAAGACGTGAAAGAAATTTTGGCAATTATTTCAATCGTTCACATTCAGATTTTTAACAATATACTTCCTCAGGAAACATATTACACCCAGAAAATTCGGCTACAAACATTTCAATTCGCTAGGGAAGTTTAAAGCTTTTCGCAACGGGCAGAATGACCTTCATCCATTAGATTGAATCCAACAGTTTACATCTACATCTACATACATACTCCGCAATTCACCATAAGGTGCGTGCCGGAGGGTACACTGTACCACTACTAGGCATTTCCTTTTCTATTCCACTCCCAAATGGAACGAGGAGAAAAAGAATGCCTATATGCCTCCGTACGAGCCCTAATTTCTCTTATCTCGGCTTTGTGATCTTTACGCGAAATGTAAGTAGGCGGCAGCAAGATCGTACTACACTCAGCTTCAAATTCCGATCCTTTAACTTTACTCAACAGAAATTCACGAAAAGAACGTCTCTTTCTTCCAGCGATCCCCAATTGAGTTCCCGGAGCATTTCCGTGACACTCGCGCATTGGTCGAACCTAACGGTAACAAATCCAGCTGCTCGCCTCTGAACCGCCTCTATATCTTCCTTTAAACCGATCTGCTGCGGGTCCCAAATACTTGAGCAATACACAAGACGTGGTCGTACAAGCGTTTTATACGCGGTCTCCTTTACAGGTGAAGTACATCTTCCCAAAATTCTCCCAATAAACCGAAGTCGGCTGTCCATCTTACTCACAACTGTCCTTACATGCTCATTCCATTTCATATCGCTCTGCAGTGTTACGCCTAGATATTTGAACGACGCGACAGCATCAAGAAGCTCACTACTAATGCTGTATTCAAACATTATGGGATTGTTTTTTCTACTCATGCGCATCGCCTAACATTTTTCTACATTGAGAGCTAGCTGCCATTCTTCGCACCAACTAGAAATTTTGTCTATGTCATCCTGTATGCTGTTACAGTCAGTTAAAGACGACACCCTCCCATACACCACAGCATCATCAGCAAACAGCCGCAAATTACAACTTACTCTGTCCATCAGATCATTTATATAGATAGAAAATAATAGCGGTCCTATCAGACTCCCTTGAGGCACGCCTGACGATACACTCGTCTCTGATGAACACTCGCCGTCGAGAACAACGTACTGCGTTCTATTACTTCGGAAGTCTCCCAGCCAGTCACAAATCTGTGAACCTATTTCATAAGCTCGTATCTTCGTTAGCAGTCTGTAGTGTGGCACCGCGTCGAACGCCTTTTTGAAGTCGAGAAAAACACAATCCGCCTGTTGCCCTTCATCCATGGCGCGCAAGATGTCATGTGAGAAAAGGGCAAGCTGAGTTTCACATGAGCGATGTTTGCTAAACCCGTGCTGATTAATGGAAAGAAGCTTTTCCGTTTCAAAGAAATTTACTATATTCGAACTTAGAATATGCTCCAAAATTCTACATGAAACTGATTTCAACGATATTGGCCTGTAATTGTGTGGGTCAGTTCTCTTTACTTTCTTATAAACGGGAGTAACCTGCGCTTTTTTCCAATCACTAGGAACTTTGCACTGAATTAAAGATTCGCGATAAATGCAAGCTAAGTAGGGGGCCAATGCTGCAGAATAGTCTTTGTAAAACCGAACTGGTATTCCATCCGGACCAGCAGACTTTTTCGTATTTAGCTCTCTCAGCTGCTTCTCTACACCGGAAATACCTACTGCTATGTCCCCCATTTCGAAATTAGTACGTTGATCAAATGATGGTATATTTGTGCGGTCCTCCTGCGTGAAAGATTTCTTAAAGGTTAAATATGGAACTTCAGCTTTCCGTTTGCTTTCTTATGTTACTGCCCTGGAATGATCAACGAATGACTGGACAGTGGGCTTTGACCCGCTTATCGATTTTAAATAGGACCAGAATTTTTTCGGATTCTCGGAAAGATCTTTTGCTAAGGTATGGCTGTGGTAATTATTGTATGCTTCGCGCATCGATCTTTTTATAGACGCACGAATCTCTACTAACTTTTGTCTGTCATCATTTGCGTGTTCTTTTTTGAATCGAGAGTGCAACAGCCTTTGCTTTCTCAGCAGTTTTCTAACATTATTATTATACCACGGTGGATCTTTTCCATCCTTAATCGTCTTTACTGGCACATATTTCTCTAACCCTTTATTAACAATGCACTTAAATTTAGTCCACAATTCCTCTACAGCAATAGTCCCGGAATTAAACGATGCCCATTCATTTTCTAAGTGCGATCGTATCATTTGCTTATCGGCTCTTCCCAACAAAAACACGCTCCTAGCCTTCTTGATTGGTTTATGAACTTTGGTCACCATAGACGCTATGACGATATCACGATCACTAATTCCTGTCTCTATACAGACATCGTTAATAAGGTCAGGCCTGTTTGTGGCTATAAGGTCTACAATATTTCCATTGCGCGTGGGTTGTCGGCTTAACTGCTCAAGACAGTTTTCGGAGAATGTGTCCAAAAGTAGCTCGCAAGAATGCTTGTCTGTACCGCCTGAAATGTAACTAGCGAGGTCCCAAACTATACTCTGAAGTCTCCTCCAACTATCATTACATGGCCCGGATACCTATGCACTACCTGCTGTAGACTTTCTTTGAATTATTCTAAAACTCCTACAGCAGTACTGGGGGGTCGGTAAATACACCCAACTATTTATTTCTTTTAGACCTGTTATACGTTCCCAGATAACTTCACAGTTACTTTCAATATCGATCTCAGTAGAAACAATATCTTTATCCACAGCGATGAACACTCCTCCTCCATTTGTATCCGATCTATCTTTCCGATATACATTCCACGCTTCGTTAAATATTTCTGAACTTGCCACATCATGATTTAGCTAGCTTTCGGTGCCTAAAACTATCTGAGCGCTATAACTTCCATACAGTGCGGCAAATTCGGGAACTTTGTTACTAATACTCTGTAAGTTCGCAGCTAATAGTTTGATGTTCGAATTTTTGTTTCGAACGTGGCCTAAATTCGCTGTTTGAATGATGACAGGCGAGTGCTCATCAGAGTTAGCGCCTAGCCTAAAAAAAACCCTGTGCACTCCACAAGTACTCTGCTACCCGAGTAGCCGCTTCCTTAGTGTAGTGCACCCCTGATCTATCTAGGGGCACCCTACAATTCCCCACCCGATAACGCATATCCAGAAATCTGCAGCCATGACTGTCACAGAGTCTGCGAAGCCTCTGGTTCAGACCCTTGACTCGGCTCCAAACCAAAGGACCCTGATCAACCCTAGGAACAATGCTACAAATCGACAGCTCTGCTTGCACCCGCGAGCGAAGGCAGCAGCCTTCACCAATTCCGCCAGCCGCTCGTAGTACCTGAAGATGTCCTCAGAACCCAAGCGACAAGCGTCATTGGTGCCGACGTGAGATACGACTTGCAGTCGACTGGACCCCGCACCTTCAATAGCCGCCGGCAAGGCCGCCTCCACATCTCGGATGAGGCCTCCCGGCAGACACTCCGAGTGCACGTTGGAATTCTTTCCGGATCTGGACGCTACCTAAGGGGCTCCATCACGCACCTAACATTGGAGCTCCCAATAACTAATAATCCCCTCCCCCCGTGCACCTGCTCGGACCCTGCTGAAGGAGTGGCCACACGTTCACTCACAAACGAACGAGCGCGGACGGACGCCCAGCCTCCACATTGGCCTTCCGCTTCGAGCGATGGGAACGCCGTACAACCCGCCACTCACCTTGCAAAGAAGGCGGCTCGACGACGTCCGGTACACCTGAAGGTGCCTCGGTAGCAGGGACAGAGAGCGAAGCATGAGACACCTGAGGTGTCCCACTCGACGCACCGGACTCCCTACCATCGCTGCAACCCGAGACAGCAGCCTGAAGACGGCTGACCGTAGCCAACAGCACGCTCAGCTGTTCGCGAACCGCGGACACTCCTTCTGCGACCGCACACAGCAGGCACACATCCTATCCATCCTATCGATACAAGTAACTGCAGAAAGTAGAAAACTAAATAATGAACTTTTAAGTAGCTTAGTACTCTAATAAAGGCGCCTGGCAGCTGACTGAACTGTAGTCAGTGGTAACTACACCGTCAAATCAACAAAACTGAGTCCGGCAGTTTTCAAAATAAACAAGAATATCTGTGAAACACACCGTTATCAAACGCGCGGGAATATAAGCTTAGCGCTGTTTACGATGTGGCACTGGTGGCAGCTGGCCTGTAACCCAAAAATTAGAATTTATATGTGGATTTTTTAGAGGGCGAATCAGCTTCTCGCTTACGTAGCGATAACTTTTATTTTAAATTCAAAAACCCTCTTCTCGCCCCCCCCCATTTCTGTCTCCCCCCCCCCCCCCCCCGACCAACGACGATACAGACACAGCAAGCCGGCCGCGGTGGCCGAGGTGACTGAGGCGCTCCAGTCACGGTCAGCACGGCCACTACGGTCGGGGGTTCGAATCCCCCCTCGGGCATGGATATTTGTGCCGTCCTAGTTCGTAAGTAGTTCATAAGTAGTTTGTAAGTTTAGGGACTGATAACCCCGTAGTTAAATCCCATAAGCTTAACAAACATAAAAAAAAAAAGACACAGCAATTGAAGGATCTTGTGCGAAAGGGGGTAACTTCCTTTTAGTACTCTTGTTTCAGGAGAGACATAAAACTATCATATTTTACATAGCTTTAATAAATTCACATAGGAACAGGGTGGATCAGGAAGAAACGTATATGTTTTATGTTTTGTGGGTTGATACTACTGGTGACTCTAAAAAAAAAAAAATCTGAAACTTCCTAGCAGATTAAAATTGTATTCCGGAACCGGCCGGGACTCGAACCTGGGACCTTTGCCTTTCGCAGGCAAGCGAATGTTCTTTTCTCAGCCGTTTCCAGATAAAACTGTGAAAACAACTTGGGACGGGAAAAGTGAGGTGACAGTAATTTAAGAGATGTTCAAAATTTTGTATAGTTTATGGGACTTAACTACTGGGTCATCAGTCCCTAAACTTACAAACTACTTATGAACTACTTACGAACTAGGACGGCACAAATATCCATGCCCGAGGGGGGATTCGAACCCCCGACCGTAGTGGCCGTGCTGACCGTGACTGGAGCGCCTCAGTCACCTCGGCCACCGCGGCCGGCTTGCTGTGTCTGTATCGTCGTTGGTATGTAATTGTAAACAGTCCACAGTCAACGTTCGTGCGTTTGCTGCTCTTGTAGACAGGTGTGTTACCGACCGGAGCTCAGTTCTGCATTCCTTTACTAGAACACAACCATGCAAAATACGAGTGAGAAGTTCCTCTCTTGTGTCTACACTGCGCATGCACACTTCGCTCTCCAGCCATCCTCACAAACAGTAAACCAATGCGATAATATCGGGTGATGTCGGTAGGCAAGCAATGACTCCACGGCAACTGATCCAATACCTTCTATTCAGAAATGTCAAGCTTATTGGACTTAACTGTGGGGTCGTCAGTCCCTATACTTACAAACTACTTATAAACTACCTTAGACTAAAGACAACACAAACATCCACGCCCTAGGGGGGATTCGAACCTCCGGCGGGGAACGGCCTCGCAAATCGGAGCATAGCGCCTCAATGCGCTCGGCCACTCCGCCTCGGCGTTGTATTTAAATACTGTGTCACTGGCTGTACGGAATGTGTATGGGCTCCGTCATCCTGAAAGTACATAAGAGTTCGAGTTGTCAAAGGGATAACATCGTCCACGTGTTCTGGTAACACATTTTGAAGAAAATCATGATACCGCGTCCCATTAAGACGGTTACAGTAGCGTGCACATTTTCATCTGCCCACAGGAGATGAGCGTGTTGTTGATTCCGTTGCGGGTAAATGTTGAACAGAATACATAGAATACATAGAATTAATCGATCATTGCCTATGATCCATTACAGAATTCTTGCCGATCGGAAGCATCTCCTAAATCCAGATATACACTATGTCGATGAAATTAATACAGCCCTTGCTCGTATACCGTGCTTTTCACTTGTGTTGTGGAGTACCAACTTTTCTAAAGCTAGTAGTTGGGCTGCGTTCCAAAACGCAGAAGAGTTTGAGGTACGGGATGTTCAGAGACAACATTTACGCTGGGAAACGGCTCACGGAATCCGTGAAACAACCTGATGTCTGGTACTCTGAGATTCGGAAATCGATGTCGGTATTCTCGCACAGCAACTCTAGAATTCCCATTCTACATCTACATACATACTCCGAAATCCACCGTAAGGTGCGTGGCGGAGGGTACACTGTACCGCTACTAGACATTTCCTTACCTATACCACTCCCAAATAGAACGAGGAAAAAAAAGAATGCCTATATACCTCCGTACGAACCCTAATTTCTCTTGTCTTCGTGATCACCACGCGAAATGTAAGTAGGCGGCAGCAAGATCGTACTACACTCAGCTTCTAATTTCGGCCCTAATTTCCTCAACAGAAATTCACGAATAGAACGTCGTATTTCCTTCACCGATCCCCAACTGAGTTGCCGGAGCATTTCCGTGACACTCGCGCATTGGTCGAACCTACCAGTAACAAACCTAGCTGCTCGCCTCTGAACTGCTTCTATGTCTTCCTTTACACTGATCTGCAGCGGGTCCCAAACACTTGAGCAATACTCAAGACGTGGTCGTACAAGCGTTTTATACGCGGTCTGCTTTACAGATGAAGTACATCTTCCCAAAATTCTCCCAATAAACTGAAGTCGACTGTCCGTCTTACTCACAACTGTCCTTGCATGTTCGTTCCATTTCATATCGCCCTGCAATGTTACGTCTAGATATTTGAACGATTCAACTGCATCAAGAAGCTCACTACTAATGCTTTATTCTAACATTATGGAATTGTTTTTCCTACTCATGCGCATCACCTTACATTTTTCTACATTGAGAGATAGATGCCATTCTTCGCACCATCTAGAAATTTTGTCTAAGTCATCCTGTATCCTATTACAGTCTGTTAAAGACGACACCCCCGCATACACTACAGCATCACCAGCAAACAGCCGCAAATTACAAGTTACTCTGTGCATCACATGATTTATATACATAGATAATAATAGCGGTCCTATCAGACTCCCCTGGGACACACCTGACGATACACTCGTCTCTGATGAACACTCGCCTTCGAGAACAACTTACTGCATTCTATTACTTAGGAAGTAATACCATAGAAAAACATCATGTCAGCATACTAAGCATGTTTGAAGATCTGCTTTTTCACTACATAAACTTTATTCTTTTTTCACATACGAACAATGCAGTACAGTGCGCTAAGTTAAGGACTGTTTTTTTCTTTTTTACAATTTTAATAAAATGTCGTCTTTCATTATCTGACACAGACTTATTTATTATGAAAATAAGTATTGAATTTGTATGGAAAACATTTTTATTTTATTTTCTTCTTCCAATAGTGGTGACACTGAGTAACTTCGTCAATTTTCATTCTACATACAAAACCTCGCTGAAACAAAGTAGTGGGGCCGTGTTTATTACCTTCATTAAAGGAAACAATAGAGTCATCATTATCACAACCTGTTATGAATAATAAAGTCTGTATTCACCTACTGCTGTGGGAAACTGAGCTTCACAATATCCCAAAATCCACTGACAGGCAATCTTTTCCATCACTAACATAACAATTTTTGCTTTGTATTAAAACAATGACAGCAGCCTGATTTTTTTCACTGTTATACACATAAACCTTATTTGAAAATAAACAAAATGCTGGAGTGCAACAGTTCAATATTAAAGTCCAAGTCCATACAAATGTTTATTCTTCATCGTTCAGTCGTAGAACAACTAATGATAATTCCAACAAATACATCCATTCTTATATGGTATACATTTATATCTTTAACTTAGAGTATCAGAAATGTTATTCATATCTAATTATAATAAATCTAAGTAAATTAAAAGAAGGGTGTCGTGTTATTGCTGCATAACCAAGCCAGTGATGCCACATAATACTTCCAAAGCCTATAAAGTTAACAGACTGAAGGGCAGCATCTCATTTCAATATTAAACAGTAAGCCAGACTTGCGACTGGACACTGTGTGGAAATTCGTACTATAAACTAGGTTAATCTCTAACAAAATAATTCTCAGTCTCTGTTACAATATTTTTATTCTCCAGTTACGCGTTTCGCGATGTTAGCGGATCGTCAGACTGGAAAAAGACAAATGTTTTGTTACAGTCCGTGTACCTGGCGGGCAGCGAACCTTAGCCACATTAGATTCGCTGCCCGCCAGGTACACGGACTGTAACAAAACATTTGTCTTTTTCCAGTCTGACGATGCGCTAACAGCGCGAAACGCGTAACTGGAGAACAAAAATATTGCAACAGAGACTGAGAATGATTTAATTATTCAACACTGTTGCTGCACCAGCCGCCACCACCAACATCATGGAATAGAATGAAATGTGTAGTTTAATCTCATGTACAGCAAAATTTAATGAGGTAAATAACACCAAGAAAAATATACGAAGGCTCAGCACTTTCTTTTTGTGTGTTTTTTTTTACACAGAATTACAAACTTGCTAAGAAACATCAGCATTTCACAGCGCCCGCTGTTCACTTATGCAACAGCTTTACAGCAGTTCACATTCAAGGTACTGAAATAATGTCGGACTGTGACTTGAGATAAACAATGCAAGTGAACTGCGAACTGACACGGTCAGTAAAGACGACGCTACACTTTTCCAGTTCCTATCTGTTTTCATTGATTTATGCGGAAACGGTTAAGAAAAGGTAGTATGTTTATTAGAAGTTTTTTGTTCAAAATCACTCCTCTTGACTCATCCTGTAGAAGACGGTAATTCGTAGGTACTATCACAAAGTTCAGACTTGTTAGTATTATATATATGATGGAAGAATGAGGTATATCCGCTGGAAAGATAAATACAACAAACAGTTTCTCATGAATTTAAAGCTGATCTATCTCCCTCCCCCCCTCCCTCCCTCACATTCTTCCACAAACCCTTCAATTTCTTTCCTCAGTAGTAGTCTTAAATAGTGAACACACCAAATGTAATGAGCAGCATTGGCCGTTAATGTTTTATTTATAAACAACAGATCGATTTCGATAACATAGTGATCATCTTCAGTGTATCCTTCAAACAAGCATTGTGAATGCACTGAATGTAACTGCAACTATATCGAAATAAGTTTCGGTACTGCAATCTTGTGCGGGACAAAGTTTAGAAAGAGGAAAAAGAAGATTTAAAAAATCGTTGTTTTATAATTTTTCCAGATTTTAATTTTTTAAACACAGAATGATATCTCTGTGGGGCAAAATAATGAATGAAAGTTTAACACAATTTTGCAGTAGAATTTGAAATGCAGTTACTTTTGTACTTCGACCTGTCATTAATCATTACGGACTCAGTAATATTACTATTTAAGACTTTTGATTCCATTTTCATGATAGTGCTCAATGATGAATGATGAACACACCAGATGTAATGAGGAGCATTGGCCGTTAATGTTTTATTTATAAACAACAGATCGATTTCGATAACATAGTGATCATCTTCAGTGTATCCTTCAAACAAGCATTGTGAATGCACTGAATGTAACTGCAACTATATCGAAATAAGTTTCGGTACTGCAATCTTGTGTTTGCCGAAACTTATTTCGACACAGTTGCAGTTACATTCAATGCATTCACAATGCTTGTTTGAAGGATACACTGAAGATGATCACTATGTTATCGAAATCGATCTGTTGTTTATAAATAAAACATTAACGGCCAATGCTCCTCATTACATCTGGTGTGTTCATCATTCATCATTGAGCACTATCATGAAAATGGAATCAAAAGTCTTAAATAGTAATATTACTGAGTCCGTAATGATTAATGACAGGTCGAAGTACAAAAGTAACTGCATTTCAAATTCTACTGCAAAATTGTGTTAAACTTTCATTCATTATTTTGCCCCACAGAGATATCATTCTGTGTTTAAAAAATTAAAATCTGGAAAAATTATAAAACAACGATTTTTTAAATCTTCTTTTTCCTCTTTCTAAACTTTGTCCCGCACGCTGGGGGGATGGGGGGGGGGCACTTCCTACGATCTTGTGCCTGGTCTGGGTGGAGACCTGAGATCCTGAGGTCGTCATGCATGGTGCCAAGCTATCGTGGCCTTGGTCTTCCTACTGGCCATTTCCCATTTACGTTTAAGTTAAAACTGTTGTTTCATCTGCTAAGGACATGCCCATACCAGCGTAGGCGGCTTTGCCTCACGTTCTTTACTACAGGTGTAGCACCGCATTGCCTACGAACTTCAACGTGTTGTGACGCGGTCGTCCAGCGTTGATCCTGATGTCCACCTAAGCATCTTTGTTTAGTCTTTGTCCCACTTCCTTTGTCGAAGGCTGTCAGCTTCAGGTTCTTGCTGTTGGGAAGTGAACACCAAAAATGGTTCAAATGTTTGTAGAGTCTATGGGACTTAACTACGGGGTCATCAGTCCCTAAACTTACATACTACTTATGAACTACCTAACACTAAGGACGGCACAAATCTCCATGCCCGAGGGGGGATTCGAACCACCGACCGTAGTGGCCGTGCAGACCGTGACTGAAGCGCCTCAGTCTCTTCGGCCACCGCGGCCGGCGAAGTGAACACCGTTGATTTTGATGCTAACAGGGTCTTCTAAATCTATGGAGAGATAGTATGTTTTCGTTATATTGAGCCGTAGTCCTGCTTCTGAAAGGCGGTCATTCCAACCTTGGACTTGAAGGTCAGTCTTGTCCTCCGAGGCCAGTAGCCAGTAATAAATCATCAGCGTACAGTAACGCCAGGGTGCGACTTTCTGCAGATCTCTTTTGACGGTATCCCTGACTGTAATGAATAGGAGGGGTAAAAGGGCAGATCCCTGGTGTATTTCCATGGAATTAGGGAAGACCTCCGATAGCCCAGCAACTGACTGTGTCCGGCTCTTCGGGTCGTGGGAGAGCAGACTGACCCGTCTAACCAGTTCTTCGGGTACTCCATGCTCTTCGCAGGGCAAGCCAAATTAACTCGTATGGCTTTCGATCGAAGGCCTTTACGAGGTCAAGGAATGCAAGGTGTAGATGCTATGACTCTTCATGGTGCCGCGGCGGAGCGGTCGAGCGTATTGAGGCGCTATGCTACGATGCGCGAAGCCGTTCTCCGTCGGGGTTCGAATCCTCCCCTCGGGCATGGACGTTTGTGTCGTCTTTAGTATAAAGTAGTTCACAAGTAGTTTGTAAGTTTAGGGACTGATGACCCCGCAGTTAAGTCCCTTAAGGTTAACAAACATTTGAAACAACTTCTCACGGTGCTTTTCGATGAGCAGGCGAACTGCATAGATAGCATCTATCGTCCTACAGCCCTTAACGAACCCGCACTGATTAGTGGAGAGACTGATAATTTGCCGGCCGCGATGGCCGAGGGGACTGAGGCGCTCCAGTCACGGTCTGCACGGCCACTACGGTCGGGGTATCGAATCCCCCCTCGGGCATAAATATTTGTGCCGTCCTCAGTATTAGCTAGCTCATAAGTAGTTTGTAAGTTTAGGGACTGATGACCACATAGTTAAGTCCCATAAGCTATACAAACATGTATACATTTGAACTGATAATTTGTCGTGTCTTTTTATCGATGATGCATTCAAATAATTTCATAGTGTGTGACAGAAGGCTTATTGGGCGGTAGTTTTACATACAGCTGGGCTACCCTTCTGCTATTGTACTGCATGCCCAGTCAGCTGGTATATGTCCCTCCTCGATAATTTCGTTGAAGTAGACCATCAACCATTCAACTGAATCCCAGTGTTTTGATTTCCACAACTCTGACGGTAGATCAGCCTTTGCATTTTTCATTTTACGCAATGATTCGGCAGCCTCAAGCTTGGTGAGTGGTTCAATGGGCAGCTGTACGGAGGTTAACACTGGAATCGGAGCATGTGGAAACTCCTCATTGCTGACTTCCACAAAATATTTCTACCATCTCTCTGCTGCTTTATTTCTGTTGGTGATAAAGACTGTCACGCGGGAGTAGCCTAACTGTCTGGAGCGCCAAGTTACAGATCGAGCGGCCTTCCGCGTCGTAGGTTCGAATCATCCCTCGGGAACGAATGTGCGTGTTGTCCTTGGGCTAGTTCAACTTAGTTTAAGTAGTTTGTAAGTCTAGGGCTGATAACCAAAGTAGTTTGGTCCCATAGAATTACAAACATTTGAACATTTGATGATAAGACTGCCTTCTTCATCATTGATTCCACAGAATTTTTCAGTTTCCGCAGTTTTGTTATGGCGCTGCTTTGCCAGTCGTGTTTCCAGTTTTTCGTATACGTCACTGAAGTGGGCTGAGTTTGCTGCCGCAACTGCTTTCTTTGCTGCGTTCCTAACCTCGCGGTACTTGTTCCAGTTTTCATATGTCTTAGAAACGAGGAACTTTTGGTATAGTTGCTTTTCAAGTGTACAGCTTTCTTTACTTCCTCAGTCCAGAGACATGTTTGGTGATCGATTTTGCGTCGGCCTGGTTTTGTGGTGCCTAGTTTTTCCTGAGCTTCTGCTATGATACTTTCTTTCAGAGCATCCTATGCTGTTTGTACGTCCGTAATAGGTGAGACTGATGGATGGAAAAAAGGTCTGCTTCCACTTCTTTGAGTCGCCACCATTTTATCCGCGCTGGGCTGTGCAGGTATGGCACGAACGGGAAAAGGCAGTGGGCGTTTTCCGGACGGGGTTTGACAGGACCAGCAAATCATACTCGGACACGAGTGTTGCGGTGTAACGAAATGATTGTATTTCAGAAAAGGGGATACAATATCTGATATTACGGCCTGAGGAGAGCCACCAGTGGTACTACAGAAGTAATCATTATGATTTAAGTAGGAGAGCGAGCCCAGGGGGCTGCAGAGCGGGGAGCGTGCTATCGGGGCGAGAGCCGGCGGCAGACAGCGCTTTACCGTCTGTAACGATCTCGCAGCTAGGCAGTAGTGCTGAATCTACGTAATTGCATTAATGCTGTGATTGGTTGCGATCCGCGGTGTGGACTTCAGCACAGGTGCTCTGATCAGCGGGTTCCGCGCCCGCAGTTGCATGGATCGGCGACACGTGCCGGTTGCTGAGCACAGGTCGAATCGGACCAGGGGATTCAGAATGCGAGCGGTAGCGGAAATGTAACGCGCAGGACGCAAACGTATGGCAGGGGACATCGGACTCCCTCTGTCCTAAGGCACGTGCGGCAAGACACGGAAAATCATGTCGAAAATTACGGGAAAAAATAAAAAATACTGTTGTTCTCCACTGGTGTACAGGGCCATTGCATTCTCTCTTCCTTTGATTTGGAGGTTTCATGCGCAGTTTGACAACTAGTGGGCAATGTTGTGTTGTAATTGTTTCATTTGGGATAGCTTTTGCATCTTAAACATCTTTTAGGTCACGTCGCCGTACAATAATGAAATCTATCTGACTTATGTTGTTACCGCTGTAGTAAGTCCAAAGGTGGGACATCCGCTTCTTGAAGTAGGTGTTTGTGATGACTATATTGTGCGTTTCTGCAAAATTCAATATTCTCTCCCCATCTGCATTTGTCTGTTCAGCCCCCCTGTTACTATGGCATCGATATCCATTTTCATTTGAGCCTATATGACCGCTGAGATCACCAGAGACCATGAGAGTATCTTCAGATGCCACTTCCAAAATCTTATCATCAAGCATAATCCAGAAGTCATATTTTGTCTTTTGCGTGCAGCCTGTTTATGGAGCATAACAAGAGAATATATGAATTTTCCTCTCGTCCATGGCCGAAATAACTTCCATTTCCCTCCTACCACTCATATCTCTGAGGCGTTCCCCGATCCGCCACCCGGGGACGCGCCCTCTAAAGGTTTCAGGCTCCCCAAACGGAGAAAAAGAAACGAACAAACCTTCAAAATATTGTGTAATGAAAATGAGAAAAAACATGTGAAAATGTTCCTATAAATGCCAAAGCTGACTTTTTTTATGTTACCTTAAGCATATTGAAATACTCCACTCCTTGTGACTTTTTCTTGTGTTGATCGTCAGGACAGTCAGCCTATCGTTCTTCAATCATCTGAAAATCTTGATGGAATCTTTCAGGTTGCTACTCGCTGCAGTCACCAAAATTGTCCGGAAATCTATCATGATGGTTGTGTAGGTACTGAATCTTAATGTTCATATTAGCCTCCACACTTGTGAAGTTTCTGAGCATGTTTTGCACCGAGCGAGGTGGCGCAGTGGTAACAAACTGGATTCGGAAGGATGGTGGTTCAAATCCACCTGCGGCCATCCCGATTTAAGTTTTCCGTGATTTCCGTAAATCACTCCAGGTTAATGCCGGGATGGTTCCTTTCACAGGGCACGGCCGATTTCCTTCACCACCCTTACCCAAAAAACCCGGGCGTAAGCTCCGCTTCTAATGACCACGCTGTCGACGGGGCGTTAAAAATTAATATTCCTTCCATGTTTTGCACCAGTTCCTCATAATTATGTGCATTCTGGTTAACCAAGAAATTTTGACGGAGACAAAACTGCTCAAGGAAAATGCTTCAATGCAATTCATAAATTTATTGAATTCCAAATTTGGAGACCTCAAATACTCCAGTTTTTAATTTTTCATTATTGAATGCAGTCACTATTTTTGTCCAATGCTTTCAGAAATTGCTTCATTAGACCAAGCTTGATATGAAGTGGTGGAAGAATGATTTTGTCCCTGTCAACTAATGGTTCTTTTAGGATATTCGCTGCTCTTACAGTAAAACAATCTCTTGAAGATCATGACACTTTTTCCCATTGTTCATAATTTCCTCTGCTGTCCCACACGCAAATAAAGCAAGGGAATTTTGTGTAATCACTTTACTCTACGAGGAAAAAGTTACTCATTTGTAAACCATCCGCCTCGGTAGTCTAGTGGACAGCGTGGCGGGTTGCCATGTAGGGGTCACGGGTTCGATTTCGGTCGGGTTGGAAATTTTCTCCACTTGGTGACTGGGTGTTGTGTTGTGCTCATCATCATTTCATGAGAGTGGAGAACTGGCCGGCCTTGCGAAATCCCACAGAATGCAAAACCGGTGTCTCACTGAATTTCCCGCGCCCACAAGATACAGGAATTAAAATTAATAATAAAATAATTACTTTAATGCCACGACTATCCAATGCCGTCTTACTGATACCTTTCATATTTGATCGCTCTAATCTGCAAAACTACTTGATGAATTTACATGCTGTTTATATGAATCATATCTTAGGGAAATACACAGATTTTATTGCATCACAATTGGATCACGGAAAGAAAAAAATACCGCAATTTAAAGTGTTAGGAGTCTTCTCTGCTTACCAATATGGCATAGCACACTAAAGAACCAATAGATTGTGCTGTTACGTTATTAGACAGTACACGAAAGAACCAGTGGAAGGCACTGCTACATTTTTTTAAGCTCACTATTGGGACAGTAGCTTTTTCAGAAGTTTGTATATCTAAGAAGTTAAGTGCCTCAATGCTCTCTTTGTTGTTGTTGTGGTCTTCAGTCTAGGGACTGGTTTGATGCAGCTCTCCACTCCATCCTGAGCAAGCCTCTACATCTCCTGATATGAACGGCAACCTACATCCATTTGAATCTGCTTACTGTATTCATCTCTTGGTCTCTCTCTGCGATTTTTACCCCACATACATCCCTCTAACGCTGAATTCACGATTCCTTGTGTCCTACCAATCGATCCATTCTTTCAGTCAAGGTTTGTCTGCCCTTAATCTATCTTCTACAATGTTCCTACATTTCTCCTGAATCCAAACTGACTTTACCCGAAGTCCACTTCTACCAGTTTTGCCATCCTTCTGTATATAATTGGTGTTAGTATTTTGCAACTGATGGTTATGTAATTTTCACTCCTTCTTTGGAATGGGAATTATTAGATTTTCCTTATAGTCTGAGGGTATTTCTCCTGTCTTATACATCTTACGCTCCAGGTGAAATAGTTTTGTCATAACTGGCTCTCCCAGAACCTTCAGTAGTTCTGAGGGAATGTCGCCCACTCCAGAGATCTTCTTTCGACTTTTCAGTGCTCTGTCAAATTGATCTCTGAGTATAGTATCTCCTGTTTCATCTTCATGTACTGCCTCTTACCTACCTACAACATTGTCTCTAAGTTCGCTTCTCTTGTCAAGACCCTCTATATATTCCTTCCACCTTTCAGCTTTTCCTTCTTTGCTGAGAACTGGTTTTCCATCTGAGTTCTTTATATTCATATATCTGCTTTTCTCCAAATATCTCTCATTTTCCTGTAGACGGTATCTGTTTTTTTTTCCTATTTATACTTGCATTTGCTTTCTAGCCACTCCTGCTTAGCTATTTTGCACTTCCTGTCAATTTGATTTCTTAATCGTCTGTAGTCCATTTCGCCTGTTTCATTCACTGTATTTTTATATTTCTTCCTTTCATCAATTAAATTTAGTATGTCCTGTGCTGTCCAAGGATTTTTTGTAGGTCTTGCCTTTTCACCTATTTTGTTCTCTGCTGCCTGCTGTCATCTCTCAATGCTACCCACTCTTCTTCTACTGTTTTATTTCTCTCCGTGTCTGTCAATGTTGCTTAAAGCTCCCTCAGAAATTGTCAAGAACTGCAGATTCCTTCTATTTATCCAGTCCCCATCTCATTATTTTCCTCCCTTTCTGTAGTTTTTTTCGGTTTCAGCCTACAATTTATGATCAATAAAATATAGTCAGAGTCTTTGGTCTCTTTACGGATACGAAATAACATTTAATTTACTTGCTGAGGATATAAGGAATTACTGATTTCGTTGTGTAAAAAGCCATAACGATATTATTAAGTTTCTTTCGCTAGGTTTGATTTATATTTCACTCCTTAGAAGGAAAAAATATAATATTTCCATTTTTAGCGGTTGTTATACTGAAACCTAAAGCCGTTCCATTGTCTTATAGCTCGTTATAGCCTTATAGCTAGTTATTAAATAATTAATATAAACTAGGTAAGTTATTCTCCAGTTTCAGCAAAAGCTATTTTTCATGCATCTCAAATTTATGACGTTATACCTCCTGAACGGTGAGTCACGTAAGGATACAATTATTCAGATCCATTGAACGATTATATGTAGATAATGTATGTCAAGTTTGTTGCGTCTTGTGTAAGTAGTAAAGTAATAACAAATGAAAACGTTATGCCTGATGCTGAAATTTGATTGCCTTAAGAGCGAAAATGTAGCAACTGATAAACGTTGTCCTTTCTTCAGGTTGTGGGGGTATTAGCAAGAAATAGTTACGTAAATATCTGAAGCCGTGTGTTAAATTTTCTGAAAGTCCCTAAGTGCTGACAACCTGAAATAATGGAAAAACAAATTGCAGGTATTTGCACCCGTCAATTAATCTCCCTCCCGCCTCGAGTTTCCAACTGTTATAATTGTCTTCTACAAACACCACATATGAAAATAACTGCATGAGAAATCACGCCTACCAGTTGCTTTAAAATAATTGAACTTTATCTAGTTTTCGACTACCCCTAAGGGAATCTTCATCAGAAATAAAACTAAAATATGAGACGTTTACACAAAGAGCTAAAAGCGCTCATGTTTTATAAAGTTAGTAATAAAACATTTGCTAGTTATGACTAGCCATCTGAACAATAAAATTTACATAATGTATGGATGCTATGGGAAGCTGACGTTTCCACAGGTCAAAGTGGCATCAGACTGGGTGCGTTAGTGGAAACCTAGATAAAAGTTCAGTTATTTTAAAGCAGCTGGTGTGGCTGAATTCTCACACAGTACATTACGTTAAAACAGTCGCTGCTACAGACAGGTCATGTTCAAGATCAGAAAATTACCCTGTACACTTCACTAAAGATGCGATAAAGTAGAAGTGTAAAACCCGTCTTGGACCAACACAAAAATATATTGCAGCAAAAATATGCGTTTTTATTTACAAAACGAATATCCTGTAAAGAAAACCGATAATAATGGTAATACTTTCCAGCATTTTATTGGTAATTGTAGATCATGTTGTAGTGGTTTGGTGATAAAGTACCAGATGTAAACGTCACTTACTGGATTTACTGCCCATACTGCCGGAAATTTATTGAGTCCTCAGATGGAAATATGAAATTTAAATTTCTTCGTCTGAACGACGTAGCAAAACGTACTGCAGTAGTTGAATTAACGCCTCTCGGGTAGAAAAGTACAATATTTTACAATGCCACGAAGGGTTAGAGGAGGGGAATAGAATAATTCCCTTCCTGGAAAACGTATTTAAGAAGCATTTTACAGTAAGTGTAGACATAAACACAGGAAAGCTGGTGTGAAGAGCTTCGCAAAGCAATCTCTTGACGGAAGACCACAGTAAACAACAACAACAGCAACGAAGTAGACTATGGCCATTGAAAAGCTTAGTGTGTGAAGCTTTTACTGATGAATATTTATAGCTGTCAAACAAAGAAAAAATAAATACTGTATCTACACGGATTTATAGGTCACGTTTGTGGCTTACTCAATGATTCAACCTCTTTGTAGTTGTCGTTTGCATCTCACTGTATGGTATCAACGGATAAATGCAGACGCAATTACCATGAAAGTATCATTCATTAAAAAAACACATACCAACCACAGGTGTTCACTGCTTTTCTTGACCGGCGTAAAGGGAGTGCATGATACTAACATTGTTCCTCTTTGTTCCGCTAAATATGTTTACTGGAATTTCCGGTGTTTAAATTAGCCAGTGAACGTGAAGCTACCGTCTGCAAGCACGATCTTAAAATAAGTTCTTTAAGGGAAAATGTCTTCATTACCACTCACACTTGCTGCCGCTTAGTTTACTTTTTTTCCTTTTTAATTTTTGTTACTGGAGTTGTTCACGCTTTTTATTTTGCAGTAAAGTTATAATTTATTGCACGTACTTGTGTATATTTTAGCTTTAATAACAGTGGAAGAAGTTTAATTAGCAAACTTCTGTTACTTTATTTACAGTTATAATATCCCATTTCATTTCCCTCGCCACTTTTGTCATACAAGAACAAAAGCACTGTGTTGAAGAAGAGTACATTCCTTTTAGCCTGTATAACATCTACAGGTTTAGTTGCATGTGCGTCCTCCGCAAAACTACGAGACGTATAAGTGACATCAGAACTTTCGTGCGTTCGAGATCTAAGGTCTGCACCCAGTCCAAAGCCATAATATTGAATATCTTCCTTGATGACAATAGTTGTTTGTTTTTATTTCTTGATTTCTGTTGTACTGCCTTGTTATGCGTTGTCTCTAACGCGACAGGAAACCGTTTCTGACCATTTTTCATCGTGTAGGTGTACTCTATCCCTCATGGCAATTTGTGGCCCCTTTGGTGAAACATTCTGTACATACCGTGACGTGTTTGCAATTCTGCCACACTGCAATTCACACTTGACTGCCTGACAGAGGGGTCATCGAAACTTTTTCAGTCTATTACTGTACCTTTCGACTGTCAAAAACGTCACGAGAAAAAGTTAAATATTTCCGTGAGATGTGTGATTGCTCTTATTTCATTATAATGATCGGGTAGGTGACAATAAATTATTTTGGCATATGGAGGAGAAGATTTGTTATTGAAATTTCGTGAAAAGGTCTCGACCCCAAAGAAACATACCTTTGTTTTAATGATTGCCGCGCCGAGATGCGGTGCGCGCGGCCGTTCGCCGTCGGGGGTTCGAGTCCCTCCCGCGGGCATTGGTATCTGTGTTGTCCTTAGTTTAGTTCAATTTAGTTTAAGTCGTTTGTAAGCTAGGGACTAATAACCAGGCAGTTGAGTCTCATAGATTTACAAACATTTATATGAATCCATTACTTAGGTTGTAAAAATTTTCTCGGGATTCCAGTCGCGTCCTGTGGTTTACTGTCCACGACGTTTCGGCCGAGATCTCCTCGGCCATTGTCAAGTAGTTGACTGTCGAATGCTTGCTGCTGTCGTACTTATACAGCTGCACTGCTGGCTGTGACGTCACTGGTGCTCCGCGACAGGACCATATAAACAATGTGTTGGTCGTGTGCCTGCCGCACCCGCTTCAAAAGCAATACGCTGTCTGTTTTCAAGTGCATGCTCCATAATCGGTATAAACGTCATGGTTATCTTATTTCTATTATATTTTTTCGGATGCTTGTGCAAAACGACCTAGCTTTGCCGAACTTGCATTTTCGACTAGAGCAAAAATAGCATATACCGCAATATAACGCGGAATTTCAAGTCCTAGACTATAGATTGATTAATTATCTGATGTAATTGACAAGAATCAGCTGCCAAAATCTGCCATTTCTGTTGTATAATGGACATTTACAAGTGCCCATGCAATGTTGCCGATCGGTCAATTATCTGCTGAAGGGCAGGAAGCGAGGAACAAGGACATTAAAAGATATCCGGAAGACTTGTCCAGAAAATGTACACGTGTAAAAACAATAGAAGAAGAGGCTTTTGGTAACTTTCGATCCATATATATCCAGTATTAGAAAACTGCCAGAAACACATGTGAAACGTTTGTCAAAAGAGGCAATAAAGCTGCTACTGTCCTCTGAAATTCCAATCACACCACGATCGCCCATGGAAAATTCCGATAGGGATTCTGACACTGAGAACTTCGAGAGAGATACTGATTCTGATTGCTACATATGAAACCAATCATATCTGTATGCATCACAACAACTTCTTGAATCATATTAAGATTTGAATGTTAGGAATGATTGTCTTTATTAGCTACGCTTATTACTCCTATCGTTGATTATACTATTACATTTATTATTTGTGTTCTGTCACCGACTTTGAAGATTGTTTCATTATATTATTGAATTACTATGTGTGTCGGATCGAATTTTTTCTGATATATTTTCGGTAAATATTCTGTTATTTTGTTATAATAAGCAAATCACTTTGGCAGTGTATTAATTATTATTAGTCTAAATACTATATATATACTATTGTTAATAAATTATAATGGATTTTCATGGGTCACGTTGCTATATTAGCTCCGAAATTTTGTTTAGACAATTTTTACCATCAAATTCGTAATCAGCGACCTCAGAAACCCCCGGATGATGGGTTTTGCGTGAATAAAACGTCTTCTTGGGGGTTTTGGCCACGTTTTGGGGATTCCGTCCCACTGTGCGTCGACGCAAATCACGTGAACAACATTTATCTGATACGGTCCATCTATTTTGATCTTTAAATCGAGTACAGTATATGATGCATTTATTTAGATTTCATTAGTGTTTTATGGTGTCGATACATAGTCACAAAATTCATATATTTTTGGAAATCCATATTTGGACAGCTAGGTGCTCTTACTATTGTGTGGACTGTCTATTCAGTACTAAGTTATCTGACAATGATCATAAGGACGATTGATAACTATCTAATACATAAATATTGTGGAACGAAAAACAAAATATTAAAGATTTTAGCATCAAATTATTGTGCCATGAATACATAACAAATTAATAGACTAATTGTTACTATCAGAGACATATATCCATTTAAATCCAGAGCTATTGTACAAAACAAAACAATTTGTGAAGTCAGAACTAACAGCACAAGCTTCCACAAACTGCAACACATCTGACTGTGCGTTATACTTTCCAACGTATACATAGAATTCCAGCTATCACCCATTTGATAACAGTTATTTTACCACTTCCAATATGGAGGTAAGGAAGAGTTTTCAAGAACTGGTCTGTTGTACCTCCCGATCGGCTTCTGCCAAGTTCCACCGGAGAACCATCAGTGGACATAACACACCAAAGGGTAAGGCTTCAAACAAGGGCAATCGGTCCGGCAGATTGCTTGTGTACAACCAAAACTGAAAAACTCGAAGATAATACCGGCCACCCCCTCCTCCTGCATTTTTTGAAAAAAAAAATCACCCCTAAAGTTCATGAGACGCAATCTGCTCAAAATTTAAAAGGGTCGATGTATAATAAATAACTCAGCACATTTGGGGTCATTTATGAAAAAAATCGCTAAAACAAACTTTAACGAGGGTGATTGCCTAGAATCTGGAAATAAACGGAACATTGAAAAAAAAAAAAAAAAAAAAAATTGGCTGACGATTAGAACACGGAAACTTCGGCTTGGTACGCTTCCCAGCTACAACCTCGTCAACTCAGCTCACAGCGCGGACATAGGACCGAAAGTTTCGGCCTATTTCTCATAAATGGCTGGCCATCTCGCCCTACGGCTGGAGCATTGTAACACCATGAGGAAGATCTGCAAACACGCACCGTCCCACCCCGAACTTTATTTCCCAAACCTGGCACTCCCCTCGTGCGACAAGAAAGTCGATCGTGTAAAAGGGGCTTCAGAGTCTTTGAGACTGGTACACAAGCGACCAGCTGAATAGGTTTGCGCTAGTCAGTCTACAGGTGAAGACGGTGTCGATTAAGCTGGTTCAGGTATTACTTCGGCCCTGCTGCTCGGTCAGGCGCTTGGGCCGGACAGCAGTCCAGTGGCGTTGAGCTGCGGCGCCCCCCAGACGGACGCGACCAGCTCGTGCGCCGAGCAGCAGATGACGAGGCCCTTGTCGGGCCGGTTCCAGTTGCGCCTCGCCCAGCCCGCCTTGTCGCAGACGCTGGCGCACAGCGGCTCCTCGGCCGCCTCCGACGTCGCGAAAGGGTTGTTGAGCCCCACGAAGGCGATGGCGGCGCCAGACCGCGGGTCCTGCACCAGCTTCCAGAAGAAGCGCGGCACCGCCAGGCGCCGGCCCTGCGCCAGGTGCAGCTCCGCTGAGCCGTCCAGCGACAGCACGCCGTGCGTCCCCGTCCACACCTGCCCAACACAACAGTGCTGCCATGTATTATTTTCTTTATTGTTATTTCAATTCCCCTAAAAAAGGGCGGGCCGGCAGCGCTTACTGGCACTCTTCAGCCTACAGAAATGAAATTTGACATAGGTGAAACATACGAATATAGAGGAGATAAAATGTTGGAGATAACACATACATAAAACTGAAATCTAAAATGGAGATAAAACAAAGTACATAAAATGGAGAGAAACAGTGGCGACATAAAAGATTTGGAACGGCGATAGTAGTGAATGAAAACAGCTGCTCGAAGGTCAGTGGCACACACACAATTAAAATGAGCGTAGGGCGGCGGCTATGGTTAGACCGTCCGCTATTGTGGAGTTAAAACAAAAAACACGACACACACACTCGGAGAAATACACAAGTTAAAACTGTCGGTGTCGGCTGCGGGTTGGTCGTCCACTGTTGTATAATAAAAGAATGTAACTAAAACCACAGACAAATATATACAGACGGGAAACCTCCATATGGGCCCGGTCCTACGCTCAGGGGTGCGGGGAAGGAGGGTTTCCAGCAGTTCCGTAAGATGTCCCATGATGACGCTGCGGTCAGAAGCAGCCCTTTAAACTGGCCAGAGCAGGCGGCAGGTAGCGACTGCCCCCACCACCACCTCCCCTCAAACGCCGGCACGCCGGACACAGCCGTGGCCTCGTGGCAGACGGCACAAGCTCTCCCCTCAGCCTCCCATCCACGCTACCCTCTGACGTGCGAGAGGCACCCTAAGCCAGCGATCCGCCTGACACCTGCTAGCATCTTACAGAACTACGAGGGGAGCGTAGGACAGTGGTTTAGGGGAGGCTTCTTCTCTGTATATGTTACTCTGTGCTAAAATGCACCACACTTGTCGAAGCACTCACATGGAATCACAAAGGAGGTTCCATAGATGGTGGAGCACTTACAGCAGTGAAGATGTGGTGTGCGGGGAAAAGGGGATGAGAGGAGAGGGAGAGGTTGGGGAGGAGCCACAGGGCCGGTGGGGAAGGAACGGGGGGATGATGTCCCAGGAAGCCACGGGGAAGAAGGAAAGGGGAGGGTGGTAAGAGGAGGATCCGGAGGGACAGCTGGGATGTGAGGAGGGGAGAAGGGACGGGAAGGGAGGGATAATCGGGGTCCTCAGGAAGAGAACGGGGTGAGTGAGCAAGGGGAAGGATCACAGCTGGTATGAAGGGTAGATGTCAGGTCGGAGAGCATCATCCGGGAGGGGGAGGATACGGAAGTTGCCACGGGAAAGGATCTGGAGGGTGGACAAGTGGAGAGCAGGGGGAATACAGTGGTGGAGGCGCGGCAACGGACCAGGTGCAGAGAGGAGGGGATGGACTATAGGATAGGCGGATCTGATTTGCGGGATATGTAACGGAGGCAGAGATGTTTAATAAAGAGAAAGAGTCGGGTGAAAGGAATGAGATCATAGAGGATCCACGTGGGGGTGCTGCTATTTATACCAACGAGCTATATAAACTACATAGAGAGGCTATCTCTGGGTTAATAGAGCTCCTTGTGGCAGCAACTAGAAACTGTGGCAGCCATTTTTTCCAATGTCTAGTGCGCCGAATACGAAAGTTAGGCCGACGTTACTTACGTGTTTTGGTTTATGTTGTTTATGAAAGTGAAATCGTGCCCAGTGTATCCGCAGCATATAAATGTACGAATCGCGGTAATAAGACTGTTGGAATATCGTTTTTCAGTTAGTATTTTTTTTTTTTTTTTTTATTTTTATTTTTATTTTTTTTTTTTTTTTTTTTGCGTTTCTAATATTTCGTGTACTCGTCTTTTGTCCTACTACATTTCTGCATACAATAGTCCTACTGTAACTAAAAAAAGCTGTAATTATATTTTTAAGTTTTCCTTTGAAAAATGAAGAACTTACAAAACGATGGTTAGCCAATATGAGGCGAGATAAGTGGAAACCTACTGCATACCGTTGCATTTATTCATCGCATATTGAGGAGAAACACATGATGCAACAAATGATACAAAGCGGCTTCTGGCTAATGCGATTCGGACGATAATTTCTTTCCCTGAACATCTTCAAACAGCAAAAACGCCAGCAAGGAGATCTCCAAAAAACGTCAGATGGCTGAATCAGCTTCCTTTGAAGATACGTCATGTAGCCAAAGCAGGAGAGCTGGAACCTCTTTTCTTACCTATTGCAAATTCAGAGATTAGTAGGCCTATTCATTGTGACTATGACTATGTGGCAGAATACGAAATACTGATACTATATTCCGAAAAAGTAGTTGAATATATATCTGGAACCATCATTAGGCATGTGAGTAGAAAACGTAAGTGTTTACATTGCTTGTAAGTTCGACTTGCTCCTAAAAATGAGAATCAAGCAGGATTATTCGGATTATAAGGAATAAAAACAGCCTGTTCAATGCCTGTAAAGATCTTGTAAAAACATTTTTCTTTTGCGAATGTATGTAGATGTATTATGAATTTTGGGAAACAGACCAACTTTATTTACGAACTACGAGCACTTAATGGCATCCTCGGAATTTTGGGAGGAATGTCATTACTCCAGCCTAATAAAGCCATTATTAAAACATTACTTCAGTTGTAGAATAGATCATTTATGTAAAGCCACATCTGCGCAGGAAAGAGGTAAGCAGATTAGGCAAATGTAGACGAAATTAATACTGTTTTAAGGACAGTGAAAAGGCGTGCTGTTTTGCATGAATGAGATGATGTTTAGCCGATGTAGTGTATGTGCCATTTGTAATTAAACTTTCCGATTTCCTGCCACACACTTGGTTTCTATCATTTATCATTTATCCATATTAGCTTGGCTTTAAAAATAACAATAAGCAGGTAGAGAATGGTTTGTTAAGTCACTGCACAAAGTGAAAGTGATATGATTCAGTGCTATAGCAGACGAATGGTTACGCCTACGTGACGTTCTAGAACATGGCGGCCGAACTTTCAATTTGATTCAAGTATGGCAGCACCTTATCCAGCTATGTTGTTTATATAGGTCGTTGATGTATACCGTTTAAAACTTGTAACACGAATAAATCTTATCTATAAAAATGGATGTGGTTTGTTTTTTCATGGTGAAAGGTGAGAAGTTGCTTGTCTTAAAAAATGTTCATTTGTTTGTTAAGCTTAAGGGACTTAACTGCGGGGTAATCAGTCCCTAAACTTACAAACTACTTATGAACTATCTTATACTAAAGACGACACAAACATCCCTGAGGGGGGATTCGAATCCCCGACCGTAGCGGATGTGCAGACTGTGACTGGCGCTCCGCAGACCGCTCGGCCACCGCGGCCGGCTGCTTGCCTTCGCTTCTTTATTGTTCGTACACTTTCGTGCTGAACTTATCAGAGTTGGGCAACACGATTCTTTTCATAATGTAACCTTATGAATAGATTCCTACGATTCGTTTACGATTCTTTCTGTTCTGCGACGGCACGATTCTTACAGAATGCTAAAAAGGAGACAACATGAATGTCGGATTTTTGTATTTTTCTTTTTTTTATGTTTATGGTACCGTCAAACGGGGTGATTTTGGACCATGGAGTGATTTCGGACGATACGGTTTATTTTCTCTTTCCTGCTCCATAGCAACGAATTAGGGGTATCTCTTGGTTCATAAAACCATCCTTTCTTGTGAACAGCGACCATACTGTAGCACGCTTAAAGTTTTTAAAAATGTTTTGGTCGCACTGTTTTTATTTAATTAATACGCGTTTCGATACATCATCATCAGATGTCTTTGAAGGTTACATTTGGTAATAATTTTTCAACTTCCGATTCAATAATTGAAGCCTTCTTGATCATGGTGGATTTAATCTTGTTTCCGTAACGAATTCCACTTTTCACAAAATCCATTTCAGATCTACTCACTATTCTGGGAAAGTTCTAGGAGTAATTTTTGCACTTTATCCTAGCATAATTTGGAATCACATCATGACGAACACATTTACTATGAAAACGGACCTTCATAAAAGCGCGCATTGCTTTCCTTGTTGTTAAAAGCCACAAATTCACCTTGTCCATTGCCCGACAAGGCACATTGTTTATCACCTGGTTCATAGAACTTTGCCAGAATAGTGCGTAGATCTGAAATGGCTTTTGTGAAAAGTGAAATTCGTGACGGATACCAGATTAAATCCACCATGACCAAGAAGGCTTCAATTATTGAATCCAAAGTTGAAAAATTATTAGCAAATGTAACCTTCAAAGACATCTTATGATGATGTATCGAAACGCGTAATAATGAAATAAAAACAGTGCGACCAAGGCATTTCAAACATTTTTTTATTGATCAGGGGTAATTTTCACCTGCGCGGGCTGCTTATTTTATGCACGAGACTGTAATTTCCGCATCCCGCGCTCCCGCGTTTGGATCGATTGTTTACCGACGTAATATTCAGCCGGACAGTCTCATTGTCCAAAGCTCTCGCTGTGTTAAGGAGCGGAAACTTTCTGTTGTTGCGACTGGCGGAAAAGTATTGTAGCTTCAGTTGCCAACGATATCAGTAGGCTGCGGCACTGTGAGAAGTTTTGTACCAGTTTGTCACGAGTTTTGTGTGAAGTTTCGAAGTAACGGAGGTTTTTTCGAGTTTGTGTACTTTATGGAGTGATTTTGGACAATGCCGAGAACATATAACAGTAAGAAAGGTGTTCAAGATCGGTGTAATTATAACCCGGAAAATTTTAAGAAAGTGGTTCGAGATATTCAGTGTGGCAAATTAACGTATAGCCTTTAATAAATAAAATTCCCCATCTCAGTCCTTATCCCTTATTTTAATGATGGACGTCCTTAAAGTATGTTAAAAGTCACTAAAAGCAAACAGAAAGAACGTAGAACAAAACAAGTCAATTTGTATCCGAAATCACCTCATACACTTCGAAAAAACCGGACAGAGACTGAAAATACACATGTGACCGAAACCACCGCAGGCTATGGGGTGATTTCGAACACTTTATTTGTCTGTCTCAGGCAAATATAGTTGCACACAGACGTTCTGTTTCTAGGGTATTTTATTGGCTATAATTATACTCCACCACGTCCGTAAAAACAAAGATCTCTGACAAAACCTACGAAAGTTATAGTCAAAATAATCTCAAAACTATGCGACATCACCCCGTTTCATGGTACATAAAGTTTAGAATAAGATAGTAGTCAACCGAAGCCATTCCATTCAACTTTCAAAAAATCTCAATAAATAGTTTTTGGAGTTTTGCAAGCGCATATAAATACATGTTAGGCTGCCAATTACTTTCTTTGTTGGCGTAGCTCATTTGGTGGTGTAGTAGGTTGTCAAACATAGGTCACGTATCCAGTTTGGAAAGTAGGAGGCGAGGTACTGGCAGAAGTAAAGTTGTGAGGCGGCATCGTGAGTCGTGTCGGGATAGCACAGTCGGTAGTGCGCTCGCCCGCGAAAGGCAAAGGTCCCAGGTTCGAGTCCCGGTTCCGGCACACAATTTTAATCTGCCAGGAAGTTTCATAGGTCACGTAGTTCGAATCCTGCTGTAACCTAATACATTTTGTATTTTGTTTCATTATATACGAATACTTCATTAAATTTATGGTAATTAACGCATATTCAATCCAAATGGGTGTTTTGCAGCAATCTACGTCTACATCTACATGGGATACTCTGCAAATCACATTTAAGTGCCTGGTAGAGGGTTCATCGAACCACCATTATACTATTTATCTCCCATTCCATTCTCGAATAGCGCGCGGAAGGAAAGAACTCCTGAATATCTCCGTTCGAGCTCTGATTTCTCGTATTTTATTCTGATGATCATTTCTACCTATATAAGTGGGAGTCAACAATATATTTTCGCATTCGGAGGAGAATGTTCGCGATTAGAGTTTCGTAAGTAGCCCACGCTTCGGCTATAAGCGCCGTTGTTGTAATGATTCCCGTCCCATATCCTGTATCTTTTCCGTAACGTTGTCTATCCAACACTGGGCAGTAATACTCCAAAAAAGTGTATGCAGTTTCTTTTGTAATTCTGTTGCATCTTTTAAAGCTTCTGCCAATAAAACGCAGTCTCTGGTGCGCCTTTCCCACGACATTATCTACGTGTTCTTTCCAATTTAAGTCTGAAGTAATAATAATTCCTAGGAATTTTGTGGAGTTTACGGCCTTCACTTTTGATTGATTTATCTTGTAAACAAAGTTTAAAGGATTTCTTTTCGAACTCATGTGGACAACTAAACACTTATTATTTAGAGTCAATTGCCAATTTTTACACCATAGTGATATCTTATTCAGATCGTTCTGCAGTTGCTTTTGATCTTCAGATAATGTTACTAGACGGTAAATGACGGCGCCATCTACAAACAACCTAAGAGAGCTACTTAGATTTTCCCCTAAATCGTTTATGTAAATAAGGAACAGCGTAGGAGCAATAACACTACCCTGCGGAACGCCCGATATCACTAATTATTTGTAAGAAACTGCTTTATTTTGCAGATCTAGATTTCGGCAAGTGATTTGCCATTATCAATGCTAAATTAACAAGAAGTCACCGTCTGTATAAATACATTACATGAAATATGACAGTGACAAATTATTAAATAGTCAATAAGATGTAGTTTACATACCATACATTTTTATATTAGTATGTTATGCATGTGCATTGCATAACCCTCCTAGATACTATGTAATAATTTTTTTTCCACAGTTAGATACAATACTATTGGCAGGAATGTGAGCTACAACTTATGAAATGGAATTGTATGTAACAATGAACAGTATTCAACAATTAGTTTTAAAATAACGGTTTGATTATGACTGGTTTTTTGAAACATCGTAAAATAATTAATAAATTGCTAAAGTATATAAGTAAAGCTCTTAACCACCTTCTTTTCCTCGATAGAGTTAGGGGCAGTCCTATTTGTCTCAGTATTAATAATTTTATTGAGTGAAACAGTGATTTTGTCTTGTCCTAATTTTGGGACCTTAAGGGAATCAATAGCTTATTTAGCATGAACTATTGTGTTTTTTATGGCCATGTAATCTACTTTCTTCTTTATGTTATACTTCATCCCTTTGTTAAGCATCAACATTTCGTTTTGATCCAACTGATGTTACCCTGGGAAAGAAACCATATTTAGCACACTTTCACCATTCATCACAGAAACCATATTTTTTAGCTTATTAATCTTGTTGGTTGCCTTTGTATAATATTATTTACTACTTTATCAACTGTGTCCCTTATACTGTGCATCAATGTATCAAACATTAAAGGAGAAAGCACATTAGCAAATTCAAAATGCAATCCATGTAAGCTGTCACTGACCACTCGTTTTTTCACATGTAGGGTCCTAATTTTATCTTGTATGATGATTTTTTCACATTTGTTTTTAACTCTTGCTTTCCAACTGCTCATGTTCCTGTTGTTGAAGTGTGACTGTGATTGGTGTGAGATTATTTGTAATGCACATTTTGTTGAATGTCAATGCTGGCAGAAGTTTCATCAGATTGCCTTCAATAAAGAAGCTTTTTTATGACCTAAATGGGTGTTTTGCACCAATCAGTCGTTATCTGTAAGAAACTGCTTTATTTTTGCAGATCTAGAAGCTTCCGTATATAGTTAACAGATCAACTTTATAAACTTTAGCAATTTATTAACTATTTTACGATGATTAAAAACATTCATAAACAAACAAACCGTTATTTTAAAACTATACATTGTTGTATAATGTTCATTGTTACATAGAGCTCCACTTCACAAGTTGTAGCCCACTTTACTGGCAATGGAATTGTATCTAACTGTGGAAAAAAATGTATTACATAGCATCTAGGAGGGTTATACAACGCACATATTCAAAATGTTTGTTAAGCTTAAGCTGTTTAACTGCGGGGTCATCAGTTCCTAAACTTACAAACTACTTATGAACTACCTTATACTAAAGACGACACAAATATCCATACCCGAGGGGAATGGCCTCACGCATGGTAGCATAGCGCCTCAATGCGCTCGGCCGCTTCGCCACGGAATGCACATGATTAACATACTAATGTAAAAAAATGTATGGTATGTAATGTTATGACTCTTTTATTATTTGACAATGTTATATTTCTAGTAATTTATTTATACAGACGGTGACTTCTTGTTAATTTAGCATTGATAATGGCAAGTCACTTGTCGAAATTTAGATCGGCAAAATAAAGCAGTTTCTTACAAATAACGACTGATTGCTGCAAAAACATCCATTTGGATATCATAGACACAGTCGTGGGCGACAAAAAAAAACCCTTCTTCATGGAAGGCAATCTGATGACATATTTAATCGTTATAAACTCATTATAAACTTACTTAGTATGTAAAATCACGTAGTTTCAGGAAACACGTCTATATAAATAAACTTAAAAATCAAACTCCATCTATAAATACTACATTTTATTTGGGATACAAGAAATTCACGTTTTTATATAAAAATGTTTATTTGTGTAAAGTAGTGTAAAAGATTTTTGGGATGGCATTAAAAGCATTTAAAATCGCGTTCTATATAAAAATAATACTTTTGTAAAATTGAGCATTTAAGAAAAATACAACTATGTAGATGAACTCAAAAAGTAAAAACCTGTTTAAATATCAAATATAATCCCAGTCGTTACAGCCGTTTCCGGGATACGCGAAATATAAATGTGCAAGAATTGCTCGTTTAAATACATTGTATATAAACTGTATAACAGACGTGTTTGTGTTGCACTGCATCTGTGACGCATAAGAAGTACGTAATTTTTCATCATACTTTGATTTATTGATATTTCATGTGTATTTCCCTGCGTTTCGTTTCTCTCATCTTTAATTCTCGAATAATATTTAACGGCTCACGATCTTCGTTCCGCGCTTCTTTTGTTCACACGCGTCCTCTTCCTTGACTGTTACCTCTCTTTCGTAATCATTCGGCATGAGTCGGTAGTTGCCTGCGAATCATGAATCGTTGGATCTTGGGATCGTCACGAGACAGACGTTTCTTTTGAACGACGATTTGTTCGGAACACGATTCGATCTTCCGATTCTTTATTTGTATTCGTTCAAATGAACGACTCATTCACGAACTGTCACATTTCTAGAACTTAAAAAGGCCAGTGCGTCGGTCCGTAAGGTACCATAGGTAATTTTAGTTAGTTGACTATAATCACATGACTAATGACCTTGGAACTTTGTATCTATGTCATCGACGGGCAAGTCTTCTACCTAGGTTGCGGAAGTGGTAGGTAGAGTCACGTAAGGTGTGGACTTTGTAGTGCAGCTTCGTCGTCCACTTCCAGACAGCTTCCCGTATCGTGTCCGTGCAAGTTCAGTATATAGGTCAGTGATTCGAGTGTGCTATTTGGACGCCTACTACAGTTGAAATGTCATTGAGATATATGTCGAAAAGTGAAGGTGACAAAACTGAGCCCTAGGGCAATCCCGCATGCGCAGTTCTTGTGTCAGAAGATTTTCTCTCTGGTCACCACCCATTTTCCTGTCCTTTAGGAAACTCGCCACCAGTTTCACGTAGCAGTTCTGTAGAGACGTCTGTTCGCTCAGTTTCCGTATCAATTATTCTCTCCATACATTATCATAGGCTTTATTGATGTATTATATATAATTATAATATATATTATATATATTTATTTATTATATGAAGCCACTGCAATGCTAGATAAGTTGAAGTACCGGGTAACGTGTTCTGCAAAGTGGAGGAGCTGTAATTCTGCTGAGAGTTTCCGATGGAATCCGTGTTGTTCAGCACGAATTGTACCAGCAGCTACAAGTGGTTCCTGGATGAGAGTCTGAAGAACTCTGTCTAAAGTTTGACCATACTGCTGAGAAGACTGGTAGACCTGCAGTTTGTAGCCTATGTTACATCCTTCCGGGGCTTTAGAATTGGCACCACCTTAGCAATTTTCCAAGCAGTTGAAAAGTATTTTGTAAACAGACAACCATCGTAGAACCGGGTCAAGAGGACTTAAGGTTTATGTAGTAAGCTCTTTAGATGGCCGTTGGTAATTTTGTCGACTCTTGGAGATTTGTTGACGCTGAGCTTCTTCACAATGGTTCGTATTTCACTTGGCGTAGTAAGACGTGGCCTCATCAATCATCCACAGCGAGACTCCTGTCCACAAATTGGTAGATGGTCCACTCGTGTTCTCTTTGTCCCCCATTCAACGGTTCCCCCCGTAATGTTCCCTGTTGCTCGAACGTTGTTACGAACGTCTCGACCTCAGTGATTGTGTCGTTAGTGAGACTCTGTGGTGTTTGCAGTGACCTTTTATGGGTGAGGGTCCGCTACAAAGGTCTTCACTAATCGCCATCCTTCCAAACTCTGGAGGAGAGAAGCCATCTTGTTTTCGTACTTCTCATTGCGCTTTTCGAGTAGCCTGCGTTTAAGCTGCCGCTCCAAGCCGTGCATCCTGCAACGATATGCCGGGTTTCTTGTCCTTTGCCACAGCTTCCGAAGCCTGCTTTTCTGCAGATGTTTGCGAGCAGGAGAGATAATGGATCATACTTTGCTGGTCATCCACAACTGTGACGGATGATAGTGAGGTAAGCGATAGCAGCATCGATCTGGGGAAGCGTTGTAACAGTTAGGCTAGGGGTGACATCGTTCTTTATCTTCTGTACTGCTCCAAATATGTTTCCTGGTGGACTTTCCTCAACAATAATTGACGGCACCCTGGAAGTGTCGGCAGCTCGTGATGTGACGATGTCACTGATGGTGACAATTCGGGGATCTACCGCAAGATCTTGCGTGATTACGCTGTCCAGTACGTCGGGATGTTGATGACTGAGTGCAGCTGTTTGTGTCAGGTCTTGTGGGCCCCACATTTCCAAATCCGACTCTTGCTCTAGCCGGTGAAGCTCTAGTTCTCTGAGGTTTGTTATGCGAATTCTACGTTGGGTGTTTCGAATTCCAGTCACCTCCGATAAAGGTTAGTCCATTAATTGTCAAAATAGTTCGCAAATCCTGGTCGATGAGTCGAGCTCTAGGCCGTAGGTATGTTGCAACAAAAGTCATCTCTTCTAGATCTGCAATGACTGCGAACGCCGTCGTTTTCAGTTCTTGTAGACGGGGTAATGCAACTTCACAGTGCGAAATTGTGCGTCAGATGAACATGGCTGTTCCTCCACCTCTCCCCTGTCTGTCTTGGCGGTAACTCACAATATTGGGATGTTTAAAATGCTCTGGCGGTCGTAAGTGCGTTTGGATAGTCTAAGATGTCTAATCTGTGTCGAGCAATGAAATCTTGTAGCTCCAGCTTCTTGTATTTTACTCCCGAAGCATTCCGAAGACATACGCCGAGATCACGTAAATGAGTCGCCATGTTATTAATCAGACAGACCCTTAAAGTTGTATCAACGTTTCAAATAGGATGAGGACCTTGGACAGCTTAGCCTTCGCTGCCTACATCCTCATCCCTGCAGTTATTAATTTATAAAGAAAGTTTTGGCTGCTCAGGAATCTGAGTACTGTTGTCATATCGTCAGCATCTTCTCTCGTGGCGACCTTGCCGCCGGCTTCCGACCTGTGTCCCTTCGTACACCATGACCTGTTGATGCGAAGTGTGCTAGTAGCTAACAGTAGTTCATCGTATGCGTCCAGCACTAGCAACGTTTACACCGTGAAGGCTCGTTTAGGGAATGATAGTTATCCACCCCAACTTTCGTATGGAGTACGTACCGAACACCATATATAGTGTTCAGTTTTCCCCTCTGAATATGCCGATAGAGGGTGAAGCGTACCCTGCTTTTTTTTCGCTTGAATTTGTACACATCATTCACCGTGAAGCCCTGATGACGTAACTTGTCGTGTGCCTCTTCTTCAGTGACTGAAGGAGATAAATCCTTGGCCAGTGCTCTATTGGAGGTGACTTGGTAGGTGTGGATTGGTAGGTTGCGTTCCTGGCAATAGGTGAACACCATCTCCGGTATAAGCGACACCTAAGCTAAGTTGCCGGCGATCAGTTCCTTAATATCTCTGCACACTTTTACGTGTTTAATGCTGTTATAGATCACTTAAGTGGTATTTTTTTCTTCTGAGTTGGTGGTGGACGGATCTGATCTTCGGAAGGTTGTTTCTTCGGAGGAACTCCTGCAAGAACTTCGAAACGATTTGTAATGTCCAATGATTGGTGTAACTTGCTTAGTAAGGTCTTAGCAGATTGCAGACTTATTTTCTTCCGACTATGGATGATTTGAAAACCATCATCGGCAATTCTGTTTATTGCGTGGTGTTCCATTTGTTCGACCTCTCCTAAAGATGCAGTACTACGACCAACTTCCTCCATGTAATTGCCGCCTTCAATTGAGGATGTGTCTTCAGAGTCGTCATCGGCGTCCTCCAGTATTAACTGTTTGATTCGTCGTATTTATTCCAATGCCTTTTTACGTGGTCACTGGCGATCGGCCTGTTTCTCTTCTCTATGAGATTCTCCTTGTGTCAGGTACTGTCAATGACTTCACACCTTGTTTGGTGGTATCACTTTGTTGTTGGGGTACAGGTTCATCACATACAGTATCCAAAGCAATGTCCATTGCGGAAGCAATGTCGTCGTCAGAGGGGAGGCCTACAATTCTGATAACACGTGCCGGAGAACACATGACTTCACAATAACGCAGAACTCAACCACAATCAAATCCAATTTTTTTTCTTTGTTGTATTTTAAAGCCACCGGAAGGTGACAGGCTGGCAGCAGCTTCAGAGCTTCTCTTCAGCTAATAGTACAGTAAAAGTTGACAAGAAGATTTAAAATAAATACAGGAGAGAAAATAACGCAGAATTTAGACAATTAAAGGAGATAAAATCGGGAGATGACCTAGACATTTAGAGCAGTAAAAACACACATTCAGAATTTAAAATGGTCATGGTGGTTAAAAGATACATATATAAGCGGCGTTAAAAACGTTTAAAACACATTCATTGCAGGTCGTACGACAATAACGAGAGCACACACTTAAAATCACATGGCAACTCTCATGTTCATCCTGTTCGGTGGTTGATTACATCTTAAAACTGGAAAACTGAACACAAAACATTGTCACTGACATTGATACTTGAAAAATGACGAACCACTGATTAAAACTGATGGCACGGGTTCAAAAAAATGTTTGTTAAGCTTATGGAACTTAACTGCTGGGTCATCAGTCCCTAAACTTACAAACTACTTATGAACTAACTTATACAAGATCAATTTAAATATAAATTCAGTAACCCGGAGATGATTTTTCGTCTCGAATATGTCCAAGATATGAATGATAAAGGTGAAGCAATGAATTAAAAATGAAATATAAATTTACATTTAAATTGATATTTATATCATCTTAGCACGAATGTTCCACTATGTCCATTGCCGAGGTGCTATTCCGCCGCATGGAGAGCCTTGGCAGTAGTGGCAATTATCTATGGAACACAGAAGCTTAATAAAAGTTTGTGACGTGAAGTCGTATTTGGATTATTCCGAGGCGCCTTAGTCGTTAGTGGTGCGGTGGTCTAACGGTAAGACGTCTGCCTGATAAGCATGGAGGCCCGGGTTCGATTCCCGGCCGCGTCACAAATTTCAATTCATGGCTTCACCTTTATCATTGTTGTCTTATACTAAAGACAACACAAACATCCATGCCTGAGGAAGGATACGAACCCCCAATGGGGAGGGGCCTAACACATGGTATCATAGCGTCTCAATGTGCTCGTTTGCCGTGGTGGCACAGGTTCGCCACAGGGGGTAAGTATGGGAGGGGAGGCGTGGAGGATGAGGGACAGGAGGTGAGTGGGAGATGATGTCCTTCTGGAAAAGGAGAGGGAAGGGTAAGCCAAGTGGTGGGGTGGAGGGAGGAGGATGGGAGGGGAAAGGATTAAGGTTGGTACGATGGGTAAATGTCGGGATGGAGGGCGTCATACGGGAGGGGGAGTTGACGGACGTTACCCTCAGAGAGGATGTGGAGAGCGTGGAGGTGAAGGGATGGAGGGATAACAAGGTATCGGTGTGGCAGAGGCCCAGGATAGGGCAAGAAATGGGATACAATCGGGTGCTGGGAGTCAAGTTTGCGGGTTATGTAGTGGAGGTGGGAGTGTTTGAGGAACTTGAGCAGGTGTGTGAAAGGAATAAGGTTGCAGAAGATCCGCGTGGGGGAAAGGATGTGGATGTGGTAAGCGAAGCAGAGGGTGTGGTGTTCAAGGACCTGGAGGGAGTGGTAGTGGGTAGGGGGAGCGGAATCCCAAGCGGGGTGGAAGCAGCATAGGATAGGCCGCATGATGGAACGGTAGATGAAGAGTACAGTGGAAGCCCCATGTACGGCCGGAAAGGAGTTTGAGGAGGTGGAGGAGGGAGAGGGCTTTATCACGGACTGTTTGATGGTGGGGTTTTCCAGGACAGGTAGCGGTAGAGGGTAAGGCCTAGGTATCTGAGGGTTTTGGTTTGCGGGATGGGGCAGTCAAAGAGCGTAAGGTAGAGATCGCGGAGACGGAAGAATGGGATGGTGTGAGCTATGATGATTTCATATCCGAACCGTTTGTTGTATGTATGTTCCCTATAGTTTCCAAGACGGAGGAGCAATTTTGGTGAAATCTTCATCAAATCTTCTGACTAGCCCAGCGAGTGATCCTCTAAAGTTTTCTAGCGATAGGATCACGATATTTATCAACATATACGTAAAAGTTTATGTATAGCATTTGGATCGATACCTTAACCTCAGATACGAGTTAACCAAGAGTGTTCTCGACAGTCACTAGTAAGAGTCACTCAATATCCCCAGTGATGTTCCAGTGTGGAACGAGCCTTGCTTTTAATGGGCACTCACCTCGAGTTAACCAAGAGTGTTCTCGACAGTCACTAGTAAGAGTCACTCGATATGCCCCGTGATGTTCCAGTGTGGAACGAGCCTCGCGTTTACCGGGCACTCACCTGGAGGTCCAGCGACTGCCGCTGCGCGTGGTTGCGCAGCACCGCCTCGACGGACAGCCAGTTGCCGTGGTTGAAGGTCAGCCACTGGGGCGCCGCGTTGGCGTAGAAGAAGGAGGCGTGCTGCAGCGTGTTGAGCAGGAAGTCCCCCGAGGGCGCGAGGTGTCCGCGGCTCAGCCCCGACTGCTCCAGCAGCTGCTGCGCCTTGTCGGCCGACCCCAGCGCAGACGACAGCGTCTCCAGCACCGAGGAACTGGAGTACGCATCGTTCGGGCTCACGCCCTGGTACAGCGAGCCAGTCTCAGAGCCCGGCGAGAACGACGGCCGCGAGGTCGGCTTCCTCCGGAACCGAAGCAGCGACCTGCACAAAAGGAAAAACATCTGCCACACACTTTACTGCAGTGTGCACAAGCAAGCTGTAAAAGAATACAACCAGGAATTTGGAGAAGACATTTAAAAATGTTCCGTTTTGCTGTCAACATTGTAATTCTGTCAGAGATAGCATGGGCCGCGAACGGCAATTGAACGGAATGAACATTCTACGTCTATATCTACATGGGATACTCTGCAAATCACATTTAAGTGCCTGGCAGAGAGTTAATCGAACCACCATTATACTATTTATCTCCCATTCCATTCTCGAATAGCGCGCGGGAAGAAAGAACACCTGAATCTCTCCGCTCGTGTTTTATTCTGATGATCGTTTCTACGTATGTTAGTGGGAGTCAACAATATATTTTCGTATTCGGAGGAGAATGTTGGCGATTGGAGTTTCGTACGTAGCCCACGTCGCAGTGATAAGCGCCGTTGTTGTAATGATTTCCATCCCAGATCCTGTATCATTTCCGCAACGCTGTCTCCCCTGTATGGTGACAATACGAAACGAGCTGCCCCTCTTTTGACTCTTTCGATGTCCTCCGTCAAACCCACCTGATCAGGATCCTGGACAGCGCAGCAATAAAAAATAATAAAAAAATTAAAAAAAAAAAAAAGAAACAAAAACGGATAGGCGTCGTGTATGCAGTTTCTTTTGAAGTTCTGTTGAAGTTCCGTTGCATGTTTTAATGGTTCTGCCAATAAAACGTAGTCTCTGGTTCACCTTTCTCACGACATTACCTACGTGTTCTTTCCAATTTAAGACTGAAGTAATAGTAATTCCTAGGTATTTTGTGGAGTTCACGGCCTTCAATTTTGATTGATTTATCTTGTAAAAAAAGTTTAACGGATTTCTTTTCATACTCATGTAGACGACTTCACACTTGTCATTATTTAGAGTCAATTGCCAATTTTTATACCATACTGATATCTTATTCAGATCGTTCTGCAGTTGGTTTTGATCTTCAGATGATTTTACTAGACGGTAAATGCAAACAACCGAAGAGAGCTGCTTAGATTTTCCCCTAAATCGTTTATGTAAATAAGGAACAGCAGAGGACCAATAACACTACCCTGTGGAACGCCTGATATCATCTCTGTTTTAGTCGATGCCTTACCATCGATTACTACGAACTGTGTCCTCTCTGACAGGAAATCCCTATCCAATCGCAAATTTGGGGCGATGTACCATAACCACGCAATTTGATTAAAAGCTGTTTGTGAGGTACAGTGACATTCTAAGACGAACGTACTGGTATCTAGTATAAGAAAATCAAGCGATTCCCAGGAATTATGTTAGTAAATGTATGGTACTTAATTACTTTAATCTGAGGATAACACATATACATACCTGAGGGAGGACTCGAGCCTCGGCCATTCCACCGCTGCTAACGAAACAAAAACAGTAGATGGGTTTTCTTACAACGAGACCACATGGGTATGGGATTTCAGAATTTTTTTTATATTTATGGTACTTGAAGTTCAGAACTCAAATAACAATCAGTAAAAGCAATTCGACGCAACTCACAAAAATTGTCGAGGAAATCGAAGTACTAATCACTAAATGAATTGTATTGTCTGTCGGTGTAGTTCACGTGGTAGCGTTATAGCAGTGCAACCCTAGGATTGATGGTTGGAATACTGTCCTGACAGATTTTATTTTTTCCCTTGTGTTCGAATACTTACACAATTATAAAATCTAATGGTATTTTTTTGCGAAAAGTGTACGTATTCTTGTTTATTCGTAATTTTCTATGTTTTATAGAAGGTTGTTAATAATGATGGTTTAAATAAAAAAAAAATATAAATTACATTTTTCCAGTATTGACTTCACTATTAGTTAACTACGGTAGTCTTTGATTGTTCAGTTTGTGAAGAGGTACGACACTGTTTCTGGAAAGTCATCTCCTTAGCTCCTAATGGCTTTTCAAGCAGCTAACATACTCAATCATAGCTTTACGTGACGACAAGGTCTTCAGCTCCTACACTTACACAGAAACAAAAACTGGCACAATACGTGGAATTAGAGATCCTAAAATGGTTTATGTAACTCAGTTCTAAAACGAAAGAAAAATATGTGTCACAGTGGGATTCGAACCACCGGCTCTATGGTAGTGCGGCCAGAACGCTACCACCTGAGCCATACCGACATATTCTACAATGGTTTTAATTATTCCTACTTACGTGTACTTCGTAAAACTTTAAAGTAATTTTCTCCAGAATTTTTTATTGTTGCGTCGAATGACTTGCGCTGTTTGTATTTAAGTTCTCAAGCTCACGTACCATAAATATTAATAAATTCTAAAATGCGATACCCATGTGGTCTCCTTGTTAGTGGTGTAACAAAATAACTTCTGATTATTAAATGATTGTCGAAGCAAAAAAGACATAAAATGCAGAATGGCTATGGGAAGGAATGCTTTTCTGAAGAAGAAAAAATTGTTGACATCGATTATTTTTTTATTTCTTTTTTAAGGCGTTTGTCTCGTTTATAGCGTTGTATGGGAGTAAAACATTGACCATAAATAGTTCACACAGAAAGAGGATAAAATCTCTTGAAATGTGGTGCTACAGACGAATGCTAAAGAATAGGTAAATTGATCACATGACTAATGAGGAGGTATTGCTCAGAATTGGGGAGGAAAAGTTAAACTCGAATTTTTTTGATTCTGCATATGAGGTCCGCCTGATATGCAAAACACTATTTTATTTTACACCCAAAGTAGTTTTGGTACATCTATGCCATCATCAGCGGGTTTTCCATTTATTTATTGCTGTGAAAGAAACATACATTGATTTTACTACTTTACTATTATACTATGTGTAAATTTAGGCGTAAAAAGTCATGAGTCTTATTTCGCTTCTTACTTCTTTTACGTTCTATGGACACGTGGGACCCTTTCTACATTGTTACGTACTGGTAGCATTGACATCTTTGCATATCAGGCGGATCTCATACCCAGAATTTTCACTGCAAACACGGCAATAGTAAGAGCTGCGGATACAAAAATAAATAAAAAAGTGATGAATATTTCGACATTTGATGTCAACAAATCCCTCTTCATAAAAAATCCCTTTTTGCCATTGTCAGTCTAGGTTTTATTCTCTCTACTTCGGCCATCGTAAGTTATTTTGCTCCTTGGATAAAAAATATGTATAATATCTACAGATTTTACTATTTTCATAATCTGGACACCTGATTCATATCGATGCATTCCAATACATTCGGTTTGCTTTTGTTATTGCTCATCTTATATTCTCCATTCAGGGCACTATTACTTCCGTTCAACTGCTCTTCCAAGTCCTTTGCTGACTCTGACATCAACGAACCTCAAAGTTTTTATTCCTTCTCCAAATTTTCCATTGGTTTATTTCACTGCTTGCTCAGTGAGATTGAATAACACTGGGAATAAGCTACAACCCTATCTCACCCCTTTTTCAATCACAACATCTCTTTCATTCCCCTCGATCGTAGCTCTGCCTGATTCCTATATAAGTAGTAACCTTCCGTTACCTATGTTTGATACCTGGTACCTCCAGAGTTTATTTAGGTACAGAATTCCACAATCACTTCTAAGTATCTGAACAAAATGTCAGTGTTAAATGAAGGACGTACCCAAACAGCTGGTGGTAGGAGTAGAGGGTGTTGGCAGCACTGGTGTTGTGGCAGACCTCTATGGCGGGCAGCCACAGGCGGGAAACGTTGAAGCCCAGCTCGTAGACGTCCAGCTTGCCCGCTGGTCCGCAGTGCCGCTTCGTCTTGTGCGCGTTGGGCTTGCAGCGTTTCTTACACCAAAGTTGACCAGGCCTAACACGTTGGCCACGTACCTGCAAACGTACTAACGGCTGAATATTTACGCACTTATATGGCACAGGAGCATCCAACAAGCATCAGTTTGTTTGTATAGTCTATGGGACTTAACTACGGGGTCATCAGTCCCTCAACTTACAAACTACTTATGAACTACTTACGAACTAGGACGGCACAAATATCCATGCCCGAGGGGGGATTCGAACCCCCGACCGTAGTGGCCGTGCAGACCGTGACTGGAGCGCCTTAGTCTCCTCGACCACCGCGGCCGGCAAGCGTCAGTAATCACGTAGGAGATGGAGTAGCAAACGCCTCGATAGGAGTCTATACCTGCCAGAGCCTTTACAATCCATTATGCAATGCGGAACTTTCCATCTTTACACTTACCTGCATCCTTACCTTTCCACTGCCTCCGATCCCCTCCTCACTCACTGACTCGATAGGAGTCTACACCTACGAAGGACGTTTAATTGGACTGTACATCCTCCCAAATCACTCGATATTTGTACTACTTAGTCTTCCTACAAGAGGTTCTGCATCACATACTGATTACGTTGTCTTTCCTTTTCGCCATCGCCTTCGATTTCACCCCCCCCCCCCCCCCCCAAACCACCCAACGGAGCATTTCAGCAGAGAAGTGAGGCCACTTCTTCAGGAATCTTTTCAGACATTATTTAGAGTCAATTGCCTATTTTTACACCAAAAGAATGTCTTAGAGATACATCAGGTATCTGTGAGAGGGTGCGCCGTTCATTGTCAGGGTTGTCCCGATGCATGTGGGTAAAACTTTTAGCATCTCCTGTACTGAGCGCCCATTTATAGAAAGTGACTAAATAAAAACATTTAGTAGCCCGTATGAAATTTGCGACCCGCAGTTCCTATTATAATTGCTGATACTTGTATGCCCAATGTGCCATGTCATTTTGTAAACATTGTTTCGAATCACCCGGTATATCTACACTGGTCAAAACAATTAGTGGATCATTTGAGAGGTCTAGGTTCTTAAGTACTGTCATCGTCAGAATGAACTAAAATGGTTCGACGACTTGCATTTACCAAACGAATTACACAAGCAGTTTGGGTCAGACGTAATTTCATACAACAGTAACCGGTAAAAGAATGCAACACGAACGTCGTCCACGGGTAACATCAGCTGGTGATTAGTTATCTCCAGCCCCTCGAGACAGAAGGCCGAATACAACTCAGCTGCAACACACACTCCATGCGAGCATCGAATTTGCCGAGTATACACCTATTTCCTTTGCTTCCAGCTTGGTCCCTTCGAGTTCCAGAATCTCTAAATGCTCTTTTTCCAGAAATAGCTACCTTGACTTTTGAATATAACGGGTTTATGTGTAATTTCTGTGGGATTTTACCCCTGAAATTGATGTTTGTTATGATATTGACGGTGAAACTTTCTGAATGTGGTTTGATTGTGTGATGGATGATGAGATGATGATGTTTGAATGGCGATGAGTTTCAGTGATGAATTTGGAGACTTCTATCGTCTCAATTGACGTTTGATGGTTGTGGCAGGTGTTTTGTTTGGTGGGTTACTGTCTTTTCCCAGGGTATTTAGAAGCTGGAATGTGGATGTTTGGCAAGCTTATTAGAAGTGCATTGATTTTTGCTTTATGATATGGTATATCGTCGGATGACCTAACATGACTCGAATTTCTTCATTTGTGGTGAATTGTGGTACAACTGCTATGTTTCGCAGTACTCTATTTTGAAAACTTTCAATCCTTGAGGTTTGTCGGTCGCCATATTGTACAGCTCTGAACCAAATAGTACATCTGATATGATGATAGTCTTCCAAATTTTCAATATGACTTCTGGAGTTTCCCCTACTTTTCAGCAATGGATACAGCTGAATCAACGTAGCTTTTCCTTTATTTGTTGCCTGAACAATATGTTGAGAAAAAGTTATTTTTTATCGATTTTGATTCCAAGATGTGTAATTTCTCTTCTCCACGGTAATTCATGGTCATTGATGTAGATGTTCCGGTAGGATGGTCTTCTATTTGTGTAGAGAACGGCCTGACACTTTTCGGCATTGATTTTTGTTTTCCACTGATTGAACCACTTGTTTACTGCTTTCATGTGGCGTTGTTGTCTCTCGAATGCATAGTTTGGATTTCTGTCACTATGAAAAAGGACGGTATCAGCCGCACACAAAGCTATTTCAACTCCTGGCATTCTGGGGATGTCGTTTGTGTAGAGAAGGTATAGGCGGGGGCCAAGCACCGATCCCTGAGGCAAATCTGCATCTCTGCATCTGTAGAGACTGCTCTTTACTTCGATAAATGAATAGAACTTCCTGTTTGACAAGAAGGATTTGACCATACACAGAATGTGTAATGGGCAGTTCATGGTGGACATTTCGTTCAGTAAGGCCGCCATGCCACACACGGTCGAACGCCTTTTCAATGTCCAGGAAGGCGGCAGCTATGCTGTTTTCCTGTTGCTTCTGTGAGCATATGTGCTTCACCAGTTGAATGGCTTGCTGTATGGTACCATGACCGGCACGAAAACCAAACTGCTCCGATGTATGGATATTTTTGGCAGTGAGGAATTTCATTAGAGGAATCGTATTAGGATTTTGGACATACGTTTTTTTTCCGGCCGCGGTGGCCGAGGGTACTGAGGCGCTTCAGTCACGGTCTGCACGGCCACTACGGTTGGGGTTCGAATCCCCCCTCGGGCATGGATATTTGTGCCGTCCTAGTTCGTAAGTAGTTCATAAGTAGGTTGTAAGTTTAGGGACTTATGACCCAGTAGTTAAGTCCCATAAACTATACAAACATTTGAACATTTTTTTTAATCAACGATAAGATGCGCCACATCCGGTGGTGTTCTTGTGTAATTTTGATGGTGACTGTTTCACCACAAGTGCCGCGGCGGAATGGCCGTGCGCACAGAGGCGCCGTGCTGTGGTGCGCGCGGCCATTCGCCATGGAGGTTCGAGTCCTCCCTCGTCTTGGGCATGGGTGTGTGTATTGTCCTTAGGATAGTTTAACTTAGTTTAAGTAGTTTGTAAGCTCAAGCAGTTAAGTCCCATAGATTTACAGAGAATTGAAATAAGCAGTTCACAAGCTATAGATGAAAAAATTATTTCCTCTAACTGGGGAGTTATCAAAAATGGGGTTCCACAAGGTTCGGTCTTGGGTCCTTTGCTGTTCTTAGTATATTAATGACTTGCCGTTCTACATTCACGAAGATGCTAAGCTAGTACTTTTTGCTGATGTTACAAGTATAGCTATCACACCTGTCAAACAGGAATTAACGATATCTTTCAGAAAGATATTAAGTGGTTCTCCACAAATGGACTCTCATTAAACTTTGATAAAACGCAGTGTATACAGTTTCAAAGAGTAAATGGCATGACACCATTAATAAATTTAGACTTTGTAAATAAATCTGTAGCTAAGGTAAATATTCAAATTTTTTAGGTGTTTGCATTGACGAGGGACTGAATTGAAAGAAACATATTGAAGATCTCCTGAAACATTTGAGTTCAGCTACTTATGCTGTCAGAGTCATTGCAAAATTTGGTGATATACATCTCAGTAAATTAGCTTACTACGCCTATTTTCATTCATTGCATGTGGGATCATATTCTGGGGCAATCCAACATTGAGTAAAAAAGTATTCATCGCACAAAAGCGTGCAATCAGAATAGTTGCTGGGGCCCACCCAAAAGCATCCTGCAGACGTTTATTTAGGGATCTTCACTGTAGCTTCACAAAACTGTATTCACTCATGAAATTTATTGTTAACAATCCTACCCAATTCAAAAGTAATAGCAGTGTGCATAGCTACAACACTAGGAGAAAGGATGATATTCACTATTCGAGGTTAAATCTAACTTTGGCTCAGAAGGGAAATATGCCACCACAAAAGTCTTTGGTCACTTACCAAGTAGCATGAAACGTTTGACAGATAGCCAACTAATATTAGAAAAGAAATTAAAGGAATTTTTGAGTGGCAACTCCTTCTACAATGTAGATGAATTTTTAGATAAATCTTTAAAAAAAAAAAAAATTAAAAAAAAAATAGAAAACAACAAAAAATTTAATGAAAAATCCTCAAAATATTGATTGTCAAGTGTCGACAACACTTACTAAACTGACACGTTCCACATCATTACGAAATGTCGTATATATGATCTATGGAACAAGTATTAATCTAATCTAATCTAACAAACATTCGAATTTTTTTTCACCACAAATTTTTATCACTTGGGTGAATTCTTCTATTGCCGAATGTATATGTCTTTTTTGAGGAATATCTGGGGTTCTGTCTGATATATGTGTCTTACTATGTGTTGGTATCTTTCCAAATTTGTGTGGAACGTTACCGATTTCCTTGGGTTTGCCCGTTTCTTTCATCACCTAGTCTCAGGATAACGGGGTCATGGTCTGAATCTAAGGCACTGTAAGTATCCGTTGCGGTTTGTATATTTAAATTTTAATGGATGAATATATCCAGCTTGTCTAGCCGGTGTCTGTGATTCCTAGGGAAGTGCGTTGTTCTTTCTGGTGGCATGATTTCAAATTCTGAGTGGTTATCTATGTGGCAAAGAGGCGCTCGTCCATTTGTAATTGTTGCCCTATAGGTCCATGCCTGGTGCTTGGCAACAGGACGCGCAATATCAACACAAACAGTCCGAAATCGCCTTAGAGAATGTGGCCGCTACACACAGATGTCTATGTTGTATGTTCCATTAAAACCATGTCACCGTTAGATCGCAGAAATTGAGCGGAGGATCATCAGGATTGTTTAGAGATATTTTGTGTTCATCTGGAAAGAACATGGAACTTGGAACAATCCTGCTGCAGGAAACATCACTATATCATTGTGGTGGACGAATGGTGTGGGCAGGAGTCAGTTTTCGCTGACGAACAGACCTCTATGTCATTTAGAATGACGCTTTGCCAGTTTAGAAGTATACAGACGAGATTCTTCGACCTTTAATTCTCTCCATATTTAATGGGCTGGGACTACAGCTGTAACATAGTGTTGGACTGAAGAAAATTCCCGCAGCTATGTTTACGTCTTGTTAATTAATATAGCGATCGGTTTTAGTGGTCCACTAGAACCATCTTCAGGCCCACGTTACGTAATTGTTGCAAGGTACTGTGCATTCATAACGGGTTGTCTTTATCTTCGGTATCCGTAAATTTCTTGTGTCCACGTATGATAGTTATCAAACGAGAACTCAAGCCGCGGCGGAGTGGCCGAGCGCATTAAGGCGCTTTGCTCCGACGCGCGAGGCCGTTCTCCGCCGGGGATTCGAATCCTGCCTCGGGCATGGATGTTTGTGCTGTCCTTAGTCTAAGTTAGTTCATAAAAAGTTTGTAAGTTTACGGACTGATGACCCCGAAGTTAATTCCCATAAGCTTAACAAACATTTGAACATTTTTCGACAACTCGAATTGTCGTTTGATACTTTCACGCGACACAAACATTCGGACTTAGGAAGAGGCTAATCAATGGTACGCAGGTACTAGGAGCTGCACGTTTTACGATAGATAGTATCCTGAGTAATGACAGTATACGTAAAACAAGGTAATACAACACTGACCAAGATGAACCCGAAATTAACTGACAGCGATCGATAAGAATTAAAAACGATTGTCGACAGACAGCATAAAAACTGTAAAAGCGACTGAAGAACTTACCCTTGAGTAATACTGTTTCTATAAAAACAGTACGAAAGCCATTGAAAAGCTGTGAAGGAAGTGCTGCCACGATCATAAAACCTGGGCACTTGATAACTGGAAGTATGTGGTATGGTCCAATGACTCACCGTTCACACTGCTTAACATGAACAACGAGGTTGATCTATCGAAAACCCGAAAAGAAGTTTACGGTACGCATGCCTGCTTCTACAGTAAAGCATAGGGTATGTTCCCTCACGATTTTGTGAACTATTTAGTGGTATTCAACAGGATCTAGCTTACCTGCACTGGTCACAAAACTGTGAATGAATATCTCATTATCATCACATCTTCTTACTATGACTATTTCTCACAAAGACTGTAATATCCCAAAATGATAATGCATCTTTACACACAGCCAAAAATATTTAGGTCTGCCCTGCATAGCAACCAAAATCGTTCAGTTAATTGACTGATGTTTTGATGCAAGAGTATATAACATCTAGTTGTAAACTATAAAGACACTTTACAAAACTGCTCCTCAAAGAATTGCAGCTGTTTTGAAAGCAAATTATGAGCCAACTCCTTACTAACGGATAAAATTACGTCTATTTCAGGTGTTAACATTATTTTGCCCTCCCCTTGCGTTACCTACTGCCATGGTGATTGGGACTTGGCAACAATGTGGAATATGTCTGGCAACCCTGTTACAAATGAGCTACTTCCTGAAGAGGAGGATAATTTGTGGTTTCGCACAAGTATAAAGTGCGCGCCACCTACTGTCGCCGAATGCCGCCATGCACACACAGCGCGGTGTTCTTACGACGACAGCCACGAGCGCCCTCAGCTGCAACTCTGCTCGTGGCCACCACTGGACTGCACCGGTCACTTGGGACTGAGATAGGAAATAGTTAACACTTGGGACTGAGATAGGCACCAGTTAAGACTTGGCTACCGGATAGACACTAGGAATCATCAGTAGGCAGGCCTCTATCTAATCTTTGTATCAGCATTCTGCAGTCAAGAACTATGTAAAAGTTAAGTATTACTAAGTCTCTATGAAATATATATCTCGTTCTAATTTACTCTAGTGTTTCCAGTTTCTGCTGTCCCACTGGCTGCTCACCTCCGTAACTGCACAAGCGTGCATCCTTTATTCCTGTGTCAGTCTCTTTTTACTCGGCCACCGACACCTACGACAACGAGACACAAAAGTGGCGATGAGGAGTGATAGAAGAACCGTGGGCCAGCCCGCTTGCAGCAGCCAGACTGCAACAGTCAGAGCACGCAGAAATTGCTTCTGCTCATCCACCCTTATTATAAGATTTTTGGGGGAACATATTTGGTTACATATTTTGTGGACTTTTTTGTTGCAGAGCGTCTTCTTTCACATTGCATTTGTGTTTTGTTATAAGTTACTTGTATGCGCGGCGCCTAATCAGTCAGCAAGCCACTACCCCGAACCCAAACTTAATGGAAATTATTCAATTACAGATAGCGCAAATCACGCAACTACTCCAAGCGGTGTCGCAGTTAACGGCACAGGCTGTTCACCAACAACAGCCATCCCATCAGCCGCCAATGTCTACCGCCACACCGCTTCGTACGTTTCGCCAGTACAACGAACGTGAGGAAGAGTGGAGTGATTACTTCGAGCAGTGTCACGAACTCATCGCGGCTCATCAAATTCCAGGTCAGACCTTTAAACATTTGTTCCTTCGTATTACTGCAGAAACTTTTCCCCCACGCATCTCCTGGTGATATATAATTTGCTGCAATAGTAGATGCACTGAATGCTCATTATGAGAAAAAAGTTCTCGTAGCTGCAGTGCGGTACCGATTTTTTAGACTAAAAAAATTACCAGAACAGTCGCACCAGCAGTGGATTACAGAGTTGAAGGGCTTAACCCGCAAATGTAAATTTATTTGCTCTTGTGGACGTTATGTTGAGAGATGCGATTAAGCAGAACATTCAGGACCCCAGAATTAGGGCAGCAATTCTAAAACAGTCTGACCCCTCATTAGACAGTGTACTGCAGCTTATTGAAGCTCATGATACTTTTGACTTAGCAGATGTTAATTCATTGCGCCGCAATGGACGTTTTCTCAGCCGTAGTTCTCAGTCTAGCCCTAGTGATTCTTATTATTCTCCCAGCCGTTCTGAATAGCCAGTAAACAGTAGTCAGTGTAAAGATGCAACACAAAGATCGCCCCGTTGTGTTCGAAAAACTAATGTGAATAACGGGCGCCAACACTCTTTTCAGAAAAATGTTCGTAAGTCTTACCCCCAGTGTGTATCTCGCCACAAGCGTGCGCATTGCCCTAGTCGCAACGCAACTTGTTATCAGTGTGGCAAATCAGGACATGTTCAGTCAGTGTGTATACAGAATGTAAATTCAAAGAACAGTAACGCTAGGAACAGTGTTTCGCAGAGTGCGAGAACAATTCATTCTGTAAATGTCATACACGCTGTGGACTTGAACAGTGCTTTACTTGACTCTCAAATGAAAGATATTTTTTTCTGCGCCTACTGCAAAACTAAGTAGTGAGCCACGTCACGCCGACGAGCGCGTAAAACTGTGCAACAGAAAAGGGTTCAGGACAAGCAAAATGACTATGTACAGTGCAATCCTGTAGTGTAACTAGTGCCTTCTGCAACTTCTCCTTGTAATAGTGCCCAGTACTGTGTAGCTAGTGACAGACTTGATGCAGCTACTCAAAGTAATTTTAGTGCAGCAGCCTCGCATTGCGCGGACGCCGATCCGGCGGTAGTGCCATCTAGTGACAGTGTTGTTAATCCGCTGTGTGCCGATTCTGCGCCGTTTACTTCACTACGCGGCCCGCGCATGCGCAAGCACAGCAAACAAGCTGTATCAGACATTGCCCACATTCGCGCACCTGTTGAGCGCCACAAGCAAAAGCTTTTTGTGACTCTTTCTATAGATAATAAAACTGTGCAATTTCAGCTTGATACTGGTTCCACTGTCACATCAATGAATAAAGACACTTATGAACTTCTGGGTTCGCCAAAATTATCGCCGTCTCAACAACTGCTCACAACGTATACAGGTCAAAATATTCCCATGCTAGGAACGTGTAGCCTGCCCGCCTCTTTTCAAGGTGTAACAAAAACAGTTGATTTTGTAGTTCTTCAGGCCAAATCTATGCAGAACTTTTTTGGACTAGATGCATTCGACTTGTTTGGATTATTAATTCAAAGAGATGTACTGCAAATTTCGTCAGTAGTGCCGCAGGACAAAATCAATGCATTGTGTGAAAAATACAGTGACTTGTTTTCGCCGGAACTACGTTGCGCAAAAGACTTTGTGGTACATGTAACTTTGAAAGAATCTGCTGTACCAAAATTTCGTAAAGCTAGACCAGTGCCTATCGCAATTCGTGATAAAGTTGCCGAAGAACTTAAACGTTGGCAAGATAGTGGGGTGATTTCTCCTGTTTCTACGAGTCAGTGGGCCTCACATTTAGTAATTATACCCAAGCCGTCAGGAAAACTTCGTCTCTGTGCGGACTTCAAATCAACAGTGAACAGTCAGACAATTGTAGACACATACCCTCTGCCCAGACTTGAGGAACTGATGGACAGATTAGGACAGTCTCGCTTCTTTTCTAAGATTGATTTAGCAGAGGCATACTTACAGATTCCGCTTGATGACGAGTCGAAAAAGTTTTTCGTCATTAATACTCCCATGGGTCTTTTTCAATATCAACGTCTACACTTTGGCAGTTCTTCCGCCTCCGCTATTTTTCAGCGCTTTTCGGAACAGCTGACAGTTTCTGTACCGTGTTGCTCGAACTATTTAGATGATATTGTGGTCTCAGGGCGCACAGTTGAAGAACATTTAGCGAACCTGGAGTGCCTTTTCAAAGTGTTGACTGCAGCAGGTCTACGTTGCAATAAAGCAAAGTGATTAATGCCCAAGGAATCCATCCCTTACAGTTACATCTTCGAGCAATCAAAGACTTGCCTCCTCCTAAGAATGAGCACGAATTGCAAGCAGTAATGGAAAAGCTTAACTACTATTTCAGGTTTATTCCCAATGCCTCTCAGATTGCAGCTCCACTGCATCACTTATGTAGGAAGAATGTTCCTTTTGTATGGTCTAAAGATTATCAGGTTGCCTTTGACAAATTAAAGTCTGCACTACTCAGTGATGCGTGTTTGATTCCCTTTAACCTGCAGAAGCCTGTAGTGCTAGCAGTGGATGCCTTGTCGTACGATCTGGGTGCAGTATTGTCGCATCGTATTGGATCTCACGATCGTCCTATTGCCTTTGCGTCCAAGCTACTGACGCCAACGCAACAGAATTACAGCCAGATAGAAAAGGAGGCCTTAGCAACCATTTAAGGCGTCACAAAGTTTCATCATTATCTCTATGGCAGAAAATTCTATTTTTTAACAGACCACAAGCCTCTCACGTCGTTGTTCTCACCCACAAAGCCAGTTCCGCCACGTACGCGCGGCGTTCTTACGACGACAGCCACGAGCGCCCTCTGCTGCAACTCCGCTCGTGGCCACCACTGGACTGCATCGTTCACTTGGGCCTGAGATAGGAAATAGTTAACACATGGGATTGAGATAGGCACCAGTTAAGACTTGGCTATCAGATAGGCACTAGGAATCATCAGTAGGCAGGCCTCTATCTAATCTTTGTATCAGCATTCTGCAGTCAAGAACTATGTAAAAGTTAAGTATTACTAAGTCTCTATGAAATATATATCTCGTTCTTATTTACTCTAGTGTTTCCAGTTTCTGCTGTCCCACTGGCTGCTCACCTCCGTACCTGCACAAGCGTGCATCCTTTATTCCTGTGTCAGTCTCTTTTTACTCAGCCACCGACACCTACGACAACGAGACACAAAATAATTGTATTTTCAAATTCATTGCTGTTTATTGGTAAGCCACACTCTCTACAGTGGTTGGTGTGTCATAGACCTATCACAAGCATGTTCTTAATGCAGGAATGTCGTTCCACACGGAAACTACAAGTAAATGCGCCTTCTTCACCACGAGCCTTTTCCTAGCCAACAATAGAACAATGAGAGGTAGCGAAAAGCTATATTTCGTGTCTAGGTCCATGGAAACGATATCGAACTGTCACGGCAAGGATGTATGTCTTACACGCTCCACTCTTGCAAAACACCAATATTTTACCTTTTACATGACAGAGATATAGTCGTAGAGATTTATGAATACGGCCAATAATTCAAGTCAAAGCAACAAAAATATTTTCTTCAGCAGCACTCACCCAAAACACAGGACAAACATTCGAGTTGCCTCCATCCCTTCAACCGCACATCTACTTACTATAGCCGGTAAATACGCCCACAACTCCATATTACAAAAATATTATTTCATATGTTATATACCGTGTAAGCACCGGTAGTTATTGCGTCATACACAAACAGTTTGTCCAAAATATTTTATGTACGAAACCGAACTATAATATATCTTATGATTGATAATTAAAGTGTAGAAACTACAGTTCAAGGAGTGATGCATAGTGATCACCTAGTTTCTAGCGAACGTATGTCGGCAGGGCGAAAATTATTCTCGTCAGGACCGGTAGCCACGATCCTTTTTACGTAAATGTCTTTCCAAACTCCTGCTGTAATTGGCAGGTCACGAACTAAAGTTAGTTAACCCTGTTTCTATTTTGCATCAGAGTGATAGTTTTTAGTAAAACGACAAGGTGTAGTAGAGTGAAACACCTTTTCCTTTTCACTGTCAGAAATTCACCATAATCAGATAGTGCTATAGATCAAGTGGACAGGAACACCTCCAGTGTAGCCTTCGACACCCTGAAATACTGGCAGTTTATGTAGACGGCTGTTTGTAATTTTATTTGAGTAACAATAAAATCAGGTTGAATATATTAATTTGGTATACTGAGTATACTATAAAATAAGCTAATAGATATATTGGAGAAGGTGCGATGCCCTCCAGTGTTGCCATCAACAAATGGATTTCATGCTTAGATATATTGGTGATTTGTTATTAAACGCAGTGTATGGTTTCAGTTCCCGCTTCTGACGATTTTTTAATGATCGCAGACAGAACGTGTTATTTATCATTTGCTTGTGAATTAGAGTTAAAACCCCTACCCAACGACCTGTTGTTAGTATAAAACAGTTACTACTTGATAATAACGTTCCTACTAATATATAAACCGATTCTACTTTATCTGTTAGGCGACGGTCATCCTAAAAGCCGCGCGGGAGTAGCCGAGCGGTCTGGTGCGCCAGGTGCCCTTCCGCGTCGGAATTTAGAATCCTCCCTCGGGCATGGAGGTGTGTGTTGTCCTTAGGTTAGTGTAAGTAGTTTGTAAGTGTAGAGACTGATGACCAACGAGTTTGATCCCATAAGAATTACAAACATTCGAACAGTTTTTCATGCTAAAATTGATAACTGGCTGTATGCTGGTGGTTTATACATCGAAAACACGAAGTAGGAACGCTATAAATTCCATCTTTCACGTGATGCTCTGACGTCACCAGTTGAGCCATGCACGTTACTGCTGAGTTGTAGGTGAAAGACGGTCTAGAGGTGTGAGTATCAGTAGTCCCACTGCTAATGTTTGTATAGTTTATAGGACTTAACTACGGGGTCATCAGTCCCTAAACTTACAAACTACTTATGAACTACTTACGAACTAGGACGGCACAAATATCCATGCCCGAGGGGGATTCGAACCCCCGACCGTAGTGGCCGTGCAGACCGAGACCGGAGCGCCTTAGTCTCCTAGGCCACCGCGGCCGGCCCACTGCTAATAATCGGTTGGGAACCGTGTTGACACTTCTGGGATTACAAACGCTTTAGTCTGTGCTGCGTCAGCTGTATCATCTAGCTATTGCTGCCTTTACAATACGATGATCTTCACTGACGTCTGTGCTGAGTGAATGGCCAGAATCTGTCTACGGGTGTGAGAATTTTCACGTGATCATAGCAACCAGCATAGTTGCACAACTGACGTAGCATGTCCAAATTGTGTGGAAATTCTTTGAAAATACCATCCCGCCACAAGGAACTCCATAATTTGACACCTTTCAAAGTCGCGCAGTTGGTTATAGCAAGCACATCACCGTGGCATGGCGCCTGTCTACTTCACAAGTGTTGATATCATATTGAGCCTTATGGCTGTACAAATGACCTGTTGACATAGTTGGCGCTCTGCCAGCTGTGTCACAACGACGTTGAAATCCTCATCAGTATATCTACACTACTCCAACACCTTAGTGGATAAGATCAGATATCATACACAATACACATACGGTAACGTATTTTATTCAGATATTACTTACAATTGTAAAGTGCGTGATAACATTACGATACTTTGCTGTCTCAACTCTTGAGGTTTACACGGAGTTTACTTAGAGTGAGGCACCATGGGGTTATAATAGTAGTGAAAAAGTCATTCTCGTTGCCCTGTAATATGGTGTGTGATCACTCAGAGGGACAGAACGCTTCCTCACCTTCTATGGCATGGACAGTACGACGTTATCAACCAGTTCTTGAGAGATATTTGACCTTTCTTCTATGAGTGCAGTATCCAGCTCTTCAACCGGTGTCGGAAATGCTGGGCTAGCTCCAATGCGTCTGCCAAGTGCATCTCAGACTTGCTCAATCGGATTTAAGTCTGGTGAATAAGCTGACCACTGCATTTGTTTATTTCCCTCAGCTTCAAGCTTGTTGTACACCAGTGCAGCTCTGTGGGGACGAGCATTATCGTCCACCAAAACGAACCCATCACCTATGCCACAAGCGTAGGGTGCAACAAAAGGTCGAAGGATCTCGTCTACATATAAGCAGTCGAAGCACCAATCTGAACGACATGAAGGTCCGTACGTCCGCCAATACTGACTCCTGCCCATACCATTCGTAGTGTTTCCCGCACATAAGCAGGATTGTTCCGAGTGCCACGTTCTCTCTAGGTGAGGGAACGAGGATTGTCCGGCTGAACACAAACTCTTGACTCATCTGTGGACAGAACCCGGCGACATTCGTTACGACCCCAATCCTGATGTTCCTCCGGCCAGTTTCTGCCGGTTAAACAGTGTCGTGGTTTTAACAGGACATACACAATCGGCCTCAGTAAGTAGAGGCTACATTCCCGAAGGCGACTTCGGACTGTATTGTTATTGCGTGTCCTCTTTCTGCCTCAAGGATCCGTAACAGCTGAGTTGCATTCAGCCTCCTGTATAGACGGGCTGTTAACCGGAGATAATGTTCATCTCTTGCTCATGCTACCCGTCGACGACCTCGCCCTTGCCTTCTATTGACGGTTCCTGTTGTCTGAAATCGCGTCCAGGTCATGGAAATTACGCTATGCGATACTCCAATAGCTACAGCCACCTCGCCCTCTGTCGTTCCCACTTCCAACCTTGCTATGGCTCTCCATGCCATAGCTTCGGGCATATCATCTACATAGATACTCTTCAAATCACATTTAAGTGTCTGCCAGAGGGTTCATCAACCACTTTCATGACCTTTTTCTACCGTTCCATTCACTAATAGCGCGCGGGAAGAAAGAACACCTAAATCTTCCGTTTTCGATCTGATAGCTCGTATTTTATTGGGATGGTCATGTCTCCCTATGGAGGTTGGTGTTAGCAAAATATTTTCACATTCATAAGTAAAAGTTGGTGATTGAAATTTCGCAAATAGATCTCGCCGCAACAAACAACGTTGTTCTTTTAATGATTTCCACCTCAAATCGTGCAACTTTTCCGTGGTGCTTTCCCCCCTGTAAAGTGATAAAACAAAACGAGCTACTCTTCTCTAGACCTTCTCAATGTCTTCCGTCAGTCCCACCTGGTGAGGGTCCCACACTGGGAAACAGTAATCCAGGAGAGGACGCACAACTGTAATGTAGGCAGTCTCTTTGGTGGAGCTGTTGCATCTTCGAAGCATTCCGCCAATGAAATGTACTCTTAGGTTCGCCTCCCACACTATATTTTCTATGTGTTCTCTCCACTCTAAGTTGTTCGTAATTGTAACTTCTAGGTATTTGGTAGAATTTACGACCTTAAGGTATGATTTATCGTGCAATTGAAGTTCAGCGGATTTCTTTTAGTGGTCATTAATTAGTGTTCATTGCCAATTTTCGCACCATTTAGAAATTTTGTCTAAATCGCTTTGCAGTTGCTTTTGATCCTCTGTTGACTTAACTAACTGATAAACCACAGCATCATCCGCGAACAGTCTAATACAGCTATTCAGATTGTCTCCTAAGTCGTTTATAAACACAAGGAAGAGTAGGGGACCTATAATGTTTCCCTGCGGCACGTCAGATATCACTTCTCTTTTTCTCGATGACTTACCGTCAGTTAGTAACTGTGTCCTTTCTGACAGGAAATCGTAAATCCAATCCCACAATTGGGGCGATATTCCATAAGAACGGAATTTCATTAGAAGCCGCTTGTGAGGTACAGTGTCAAAAGCCTTGCGGAAATCCAGAAATATGGAATCGATTTGAGATCGCTTGTCGATGGAACGTATCATTTCATGTGAATAAAGGGCAAGCTGTGTTTCGAAAGAGTGATACTTTCTGAATCTGTGTCGACTATTGGTTAATAGGTCGTTCTCTTCGAGGTCATAATGTACGAAGAAAGTACGTGGCGCGTCCAGAAAGTAAGTTACGTTTCAATTTATCTCCGCTGCAGCGCTGTGATTGCAGTTCCACACATGCGCTGTAGACGATCTGTATCAAGGAGAAGAACGTGCGCCATTTGGAGATCGCTGTCAGTTACGTACGCTTTGTTGTGCTTGTTTGAAAATCCCATCGCTTGTGAAATCAGGTTGGTGATTCGATTTCTGAATGCGAGGAATGTGAAACCAAGTGAAATTTATCGGCAAATTTGCGATGTTTACGGAGCAAATGCGATGAGTGATTCGATGGTGAGAAGATGGGTCCGACAGTTCAATGGCGGGCGTAGTGATGTGCACGATGAAGAACGAAGTGGGCGTCCACCTTTGGTTACAGAAAAACTGGTTCGCGCGATTGATGGTAAGATCCAGGAAAACCGAAGGTTTACAAGTAGTGCTCTCGCTATGGACTTCCCCAAATTTCACGATCACTGATGCATAAAGACACAGGCGGCAGATTTCTATGAAGGAGGTATGCAAAACCTGGTGCACGCTATGACAAATGCCTGCAAAACTTCGCCAGTTATGTGGAAAAGTAGTTTAATAGTTGTAGAATTTTGTGCAATAAAAATTTCTTCTGTATCTGTGTACAATTTCATTTTATTACCAAACGGAACTTACTTTCTGGACGCACCTCGTATATGTTCCAGAATCCTACTGCAAATCGACGTCAATGAGATAGGCCTGTAATTTCGGGGATCACTTCTTTTGCCTTTTTGGAATATTGGAGTGACCTGGGCAACTTTTCTGTCTTTGGGTATGGATCTATCGCTGAGTTATCGGTTGTGTGTGTTAGCTAAGTATGGAGCTATTGCATCAGCTTACTCTGAGAGGTATCTAGTTGGTATACAATCTAGCCCGGTAGATTTGTTTTTGTTTAGTGAGTTAAGTTGTCTTACTACTCCAGGAACATCTACTTGTAAATTTCGCATACTGGCTGCTGTCTGCGGCGCGCCAGTCTTGGTCTGCACGGCCACTAAGGTCTGGGGTTCGAATCCTCCCTCGGGCATGGATATTTGTGCCATCCTTAGTGTTAGCTAGTTCATAAGTAGTTTCTAAGTTTAAGGACAGATGACCCCTAGTTAAATCACATAAGCTCTACAAACATATGATGGTTTTTTTATTTTTTTTTATTATTATTTTTTTTTTTTTAATTTAGCATGCTGACAGCTATCTTGGTTCGAATTCTGGGGTTTTCGTCTTCTTTGGTGAAAGACTATCGGAAAGCTGTGTTTAGCAATTCTGCTTTAGCAGTACTGTCATCGGTAGTATTACTGTAGAGTAGTGAAGGTACTGTTAGTGTTATGCCGCTAGTGTTTCACATATGAGGAGAATTTCTTTGGATTTTCTTCCAGATTACGAGATAGGATTTCGTTGTGGAAACTTATTATAAGCTTTTCGCATTGAAGTTCGCGCTAGATTGCTAGTTCCTGTAAAATATTGCATATCACGTTGTTGTTGCAAGGCACTACCTGCTTACTACACTACCTGAACGCAACTGCTAACGTAGTTAGTTTAGTAGAGTAAATACAAGTCAACAACAACCCCTACAGCAGCAACTCTCCGTTATTACCACTATCTCAGTTGCCGCAATGTTGTTGTCTGCACTCCGTAGAACCAATAGAAGGACGACGAACCATTTTAGTTAATTCTACTGATGGCACTACTTCAGAACCTAGATATCTCAATTGATCCCTCAATTTTAAACGTTGACCACAGTACGCAACAAGAGCTTTGTTTTAGCACTAAAATTAGTAAATGAAGTCGGTGTGAACTACTGGTTACTCCCTGCTACAAAGCCTTGTTACCTGACCCAAACTGACTCGTTTAAAATTACTTCAATAACAGGAAGTTAATACTGGAGTGGTCAATATACATAGCAGCTCAGACGTTATTATACACAGACATTTGTAATCAAGCCACCACAATTAAAGTTATCTTAGAAAGGTGGCTAAGAAAACATTTACTGCGCAACGGAATTTAGATATGAGAAAAAATTGCAGCTGAACTAGTTCTCAGCACTTGTGAAGAACAATAATAAATAAATGAGGGAAGGTGCTTTAAAACTACTGCCGGTCTATAGTGCCCAACGGGCACAATATTTCTGCGATCACACATGTCGCCATCATCAGGTTAACTGACGGACTGAGCTCCTGAGCTCCAGGAAACAGATGAAAACACGAGGGAGGATGTAGGCACTGCGTCGTTCCATATACCGGCGCACTCTCGGGGAAGATCGCCCGCATTTTGAAAAAACACCAGGTTGGAACTGTTTTTTGAATAAAATTCGTGCACTGGTGGGGAGCGCTAAAGGTGATCTCGGTTTGAGGAAGGCTGGCGTGTACCAGATTCCGTGTCAGTGTGGAAAGTCATATATTGGACACACGATGCGTACCGTCGAGAATCGATGCGTTGAACACCAGAGGCACACACGATTGATCTATCCGAGCAAGTCGGCGGTTGCTGAACATTGTTTGTCGGAGAATCATACGATGGAGTATGAACGCACTAGGATTCTGGTACAGACGTCGAGATACTGGGACTGCGTCGTTAGAGAGGCCATTGAAATTCGCACAAGTGACGACCTCATAAACCGTGACTGTGGCTATAATCTTAGCAAAGCTTGGGAACCAGCGATTGGGCTAATTAAGAGTAAATCTAGCAAACGTAGCGAAGTGACGACCACGGCGGAGAGAGCCCTCACACGGACGTCATCTCAGACGCCGTCGCAATCGGTTCCATTGCGCGGGGCAAGGGCCGCGGAGGGGTCGCTCCGCGGGCCGAGGGTATTTAAATCGCCCGCTACCGGGCTAGAACCCAGTTCCCTTCGAGCAGCGGTAGCGTGCGGATCTCCGTGCCGGCGCGTTTCCAGGAGCTCAGTCCGTCAGTTCACCTGATGATGGCGACATGTGTGATCGCCGAAATATTGTGCCCGTTAGACACTATAGACCGGCAGTACACCCGTGGATATTTTGGTTATCAAATACGCCAGGAGAAACTGAAGAATCACATTTTTTCTCTTTTATTTGTAAATATATTTACCAAACTTAATCAATCAAAGTTCGCAAGATCGCGAAATCCCCTGGTATACGTGTAGCTCACACAGTGTTTGAGAGAGAATAGAGGGGCTGGTATGAGGAGAGCGGTACCTGCAAGGCGCCGGTGGAGCTGCAGGTGGCGTTGACGTACTGCAGCGCCCCGGCCAGCTTGAGGCTGTTGCCGGCCCCGGGGCAGCCGGCCAGGAGCACGCCGCCCGTCGGCAGCACCAGCTGCCCCGTCTCCTGGTCCGGCAGCGCCAGCGCGCCGCCCACCGCCAGCACCGGCTCGTACTGGCTCTTCACCCGCCACACGTCCACCCAGCAGCCCTCTGCAACACAACGCGCGAACCATCAACTCTAAGAGTGCGCACCAATAAGCTTTCAAAGCGGTGTAAAAATAATACCACAGGTTACAATGAAATCAAATTGTACCCGAATATTATCGTGGAGGGGGGCAAAAGTATGGCATTAGTAAACTAAATACTGCGAAAACCGATCAATAATGACACTACATGCGTCAGAATGTTTTCGACATGAAACTTCCTGGCAGATTAAAATTGTGTGCCGGAACCGGGAGTCGAACCTGGGACCTTTGCCTTTCGCGGGCAAGCGCTTTACCGACTGAACTATCCCTACACGACTAACGATGCCACCTCAGACTGTACTTCCGCCAGTACTTCGCCTCATACTTGGAAAGGCACACAATTTTAATCTGCCAGGAAGTTTCATATCAGCGCACACTCTTCTGCACAGTGAAAGTTTCATTCTGGAAACATCCCTTAGGCTGTGGCTAAGCCATGTCTCCACCATATCCTTTCTTCCAGGAGTGCTAGTCTTGCTTGTTTCGCAGGAGAGCTTCTGTGAAGTTTGGAAAGTTGGAGGCGAGGTACTGGCGGAAGTAACGTTGTGAGGCGGCATCGTGAGTCGTGTCGGGATAGCTCAGTCGGTAGAGCGCTTGCACGCGAAAGGAAAAGGTCCCAGATTCGAGTTTTAATCTTCCAGGAAGTTTCACATCAGCGTACACTCCGCTGTAGAGTGAAAGTTTCATTCTATTTTCTACACACCTGACATCGCGTGTCAGTGCATCATGTCCAGCACCACAAGGTGAAAGGTACTATCAGGCCTACCACAGGGCTCGGTATTAGGTCCAATGGTCTTTTCATTAAACGTGAATGACCTGTCATTTGTTGTGTCTTTTTCTAAATACTACATGTGTGCCAATGAGATCCAGCTGTATCTAACTGCAAAACCAAGAAACCTGAAGACTGACCTACGCGCACTATCAAAATGGGCAGAGAATATAGTATTAAAGCTCAATCCAAGCAATACACAAGCGATTCTGGTAGGTCATTCTAGGCTTATTAGTCAGAAATATCACGAATCTGTACCATATTAATATTAAATGGCACAAATATATATATTTCTCGCCCTCAGCAGGAAGTCTGAGAGTGATAATAGACGACAACCTAATTGATCTGAGCACACAGACGCAGTGTGTAAGAAGGCATCAGCATCTATTCATGCCCTACAGAAATATAAGAATTTCTTTACTCTCGACTTTAAAAAGAAACTTTTACAAACACTAATAATCCCAGTTATTGATTACAGCTCACGACGACTGGAACTAATGAACGCCTGTGTTCGATATATATGTAACATCCGTCTCTTCGACCATAGTTCACCATCTTATATGCAGCTATCCTCGCTACGCGCTGACACACTCAGAGATTTTCACACACTCTGTTTCCTGTCCTCTCTTATCAGCGTACTCTGTCCCTCATATCTTTCTTCGACCTTAACAAAGAACGGAAATACACTTTCCTATCAGATCAAATCCCTTTCTGGCCATATTCATCACTCAGACACTTTCTCAAAATCCTTCTCAGTAGCAGGAACAAGACTCTCGAACAATCTCCCTCACTATATCAGAGAACTGAGTAACACCACTAACTTCAAACGACAGTTAATGGATTATCTGCTAAATCAATAATTACGTCATTCTCTATTCCACTAAGCTTTCTATTATAATCTCTGTTTAGCATTGCTCTCGCCAGGTACAACTTTTCTAACTTCCTCCGATCATATATTCATATGTTTGTTAAGCTTAAGGGACTTTACTGCGGGGTCATCAGTCCCAAAACTAACAAACTACTTATGAACTACCTTATACTAAAGACGACACAAATATCCATGCCCGAGGGGGGATTCGAACCCTCGACCGTAGTGGCCGTGCAGTCTTATGACTGGCGCGCCGCAGTCCCCTCGGCCACCGCGGCTGGCTTTCATTCGATCAGAACTCTCTAAGCCTTCATCAGTTTCTGCATATTCAAAAGTACATTTTGTATCCGCTAATATCAATGTTGTTATTTCTATTATTACATCAGCAGCAGCAGAAGCTGTCTCAATAGTACTGCTAGTATTAATCATATTAGAGTTAAGTCAATAATATTTATTTACATCCTCTTTACATATATTCAATCTGCCTAAATTATGTTAGTAATACATTATTAATCGTTTATCTATTAAAATAATTCTTATTTTATAGATAACTCAGATATAAAAAGTATTGTATGTGTAAAACCCTGGTTCGATGTTAAGAGAGGGCCTGATAGCCCTAATCTGATCAGACAAAATAAACAAATAAAATATATAAATTAATTAAATGTGTAAATGAAAACACCTGTCATGAGCACGACCCATTGAAGTTGGTATAACACGCACGGTACACGGCTTTTCATTTCGCGTCTGAGTGTCACCGTGACAGACTCAACACATGATCGAGCTCTGCTTATAGCCGGCCGCGGTGGTCGAGGGGACTGAGGCGCTCCAGTCACGGTCTGCACGGTCACTACGGTCGGGGGTTCGAATCCCCCCTCGGGCATGGATATTTGTGCCGTCCTTAGTTGTAAGTAGTTCATAAGTAGTTTGTAAGTTTAGGGACTGATGACCCCGTAGTTAAGTCCTATAGACTCTACAAACTTTTTTTCTGCTTATAGAACTGTTTTACAAACATTATGACTCTGCACAAGTTGCTCTGCAGAAGTCCCGAAACTGAAGGGCTTGTAGGAAGGCATTTATCCGATCACTGTCATGGGTTTGGAGAAAATGATTCGGAAATTCGAAAAGACGGGTTCCTTTGGTGTGCAAACTATAGGCAGAAAACGAATTGATTCAACGTTAAATGGAAAAAGTGGCAAATCAATGGAGGAGGAGCCGAGTAGTGATCTGCAAACGTGTAGTGCACGGAGAATTACCCGAAAATTGGACGCGATGCGTAAAATACTACGAAATATCCTTCTTTGTTATCCATTCAAAATTACGCATGTGCGCGAGTTGCTTCTTGCAGGAGGGACTATTGCTTTAGAATTTCTTGCTCGCATAGAATGGCCGTGGAAGATTTTGTAGACAGGGGAAGCCCAGTTCCATCTGAAGGATATGTCAGTACAGAAAATTGTCGCATATAGACAACAGAAAATGCAGACGCAAATCATCCAGTACCGCTTGGTGGATATTATGACATCATTTATCATAGGGCCATATTTTTTCGAAGAGATAGGTGCTTCCGGTCCTGTTTCCTGTACCGTCACTGGTAAGCAGTATGAGTGTGTTTTTCGCAACCACGTCATTCCAACTCACCAACACCGTGGATGTGAAATAGGGATCATTTTTATGTAAGACTAGTTGACCTGGCAATGCTTCGCAATTGCTAATATGTATGTACTCTTGATTTGAACGTCAAATGTGCAAAAGTTTATCGTAGTCGTAGGAATGCTATTGATATCCCAAAGAAAAGAGCTCTTTCAGTTTTCCACAAATTTTCCTGTTTTCTGGTCAACTATTCCAAACTTTTACTTCATTCAAACCGTCCTCTCGCTTTGAACGTCGAATGTGCAAAATTTTATCGCAATCAGATGAATGATGTTGATATCCCATTCAGAAAAGCTCTTTCATTTTCTCGAGAATTTTCAATGTTTCCGGAAAAAATTTTTAGTTCATAAGAACGTTCAAGTTGCGTTGAACGTCAAATGATAAAAATTTTATCGCAGTCAGATGAACGGTTCTCAACTTATAGTGTTGAGTTCATTTAAAAACACATTGAAAAAGGAACTTGGTTCGAATTTCGCGACTTTCTTTTTTAACTGTCTTTTACGGAAAACCTTTCCAAGACCATAATGGACAAAACAAAAATAGAATTACATCTCTCCGTCGTGCGAATAGTCAATTGTAGTGCTGAATTCAATCAAAACACACTGAAAAACGCACTTTCAGTTTTTATCAAATTTTCCAGTTTTCCGGTAGATTTCCCAAAAACTAAATTGCATATAATCCTTGTCCTGTCAAGCCGTACTCAAGTGACGCTCTTACAACCATGTGGCAATCGATTTTTATTCATAGAAAGAAATTGCTTTCTGTTTTTCCTACTTTTTCCTACTTTCCGGGCGGCGTTTCCAAAATTTTATTTGATGCAAACCTTCCTCTTGCTTTCAACATGAAATGTACAAAATTTTATCGCAATTGGACGAACGGTATAGATAACTCACTGGAAAAAGCTGTTTTAGTTTTTCCCGATTTTCCTCTTTTCCTGACAACTTTTCCATATTTTTGAATTTTTGTTTGTAAATCTATCGGACCAAACTGCGTGGTCATCAGTCCGTAGCTTACAAACTACTTAAACCTAGGTAAACTAACCTAAGGACAACACACACACCCATGCCCCAGGGAGGACTCGAACCTCCACGGCGAGCAACCGCGCGCTCCGCAGCGAGAAGCTTTAGACCGCTCGGCTACTCCACCGCGGCTTTCCATATTTTAACACCGTTTAAACCTGCCCTGGACTAACACGAACATTTCAAGACTAAATTAGCCAAATTGGCTCAGCCGTTCTCGAGTTTTAGCGAAAGTAACGAACAGCAATTCATGGCGCACTCCGCACATTGGAAAGATAGTTAAACAGCTGCTGAAGCGCCATTTCGGAAATACTAAGATTATCAGTCCTTATTCCCTAAAGCCTGGCCGTCCCGATCACCTGATCTTATTAATCTGTATGAATTTTGACTGTGGGGCTATCCGAAAGATGTTGTGTTCAGCGATCCGATTGCGAACTTGCATTGAAGACACGCATTGCGCAATACATTCTGAACTTTGGAAACACTTTCATCAGTTGTGGAACGTGCTGTTTCTCAGTCTCAGCGTGTTGAAGAAAACGGTGGACAGCATAGTGAACATGTTGTATTAAAAATTCTATTTGATTCTGATTGACGATTTTTTACGGCTTTTGGACTCAGTATGATTAAAACGATTTTTCCCATCAGATATAGTAAGACCTTGCCGTGTTGGATGCGCTTACGTAACTAACAGTATCACACCTGTACACCCATGCATACTTAGTAGTACACTTTCTTTAACGTCTAACGTCTATTGCTGTATGACCTAGTTTGTCATTTCTAGTCGTCCGCTGTTAAATTATGATTTTTACAGCGACATCTATAGATCAATTTTCACACTATTTATTTTTCTTCAGCCATACTTTTGCCCCCTTCTCTGATAATAGTCCGCTGCAATTTGACGTCGTTCTTGCCAATGGCGTTATTTTTACAGCGTTTCGAAAGTTGAATTACAATCCCCTGATGAATGATGTCTGGAAATCGCCTTAAATGGTTAATTATGTCGTCTTATGCTCAAAACATGCATTCTCCTCATAAATGTCAGAATTAAAAAAAAATGTTGCATTTTAACAGGGGACGCAAAATTCACAAGCAACGACGTTAATCGTTGTGCTATCAAGTAACTACAGTGTGAGCTGCATGACAGTCAAAGCCACTTCAAAAAGTCGGCCACCATTTTTTCTTCGAAAATGTTTGATAGTGACACCTATGAAAAAAGTTACCTTCTTATATTCACCCTTCTGTAGCCTCCGAAGTTCCGATTTAACTTGACAAATTTCTTCATAACATGCAGCATGAAAGAAATACATGATGGTATGTGGAATGTGATTAATGCGCCAAGATTATTTTACGTACTGTATACACACGAATTACTATAAAGTCCAGCTGTAACCACATAGGTGTACATTTAGCATGTTATTTTTTACAGTGAGCACTAGAAACAGTGTTCATTTTGCTGTATCTGCTAGGCCTCCTATCACATCAGTATCCCCACTACACAACGGGTTGCGCCGATCGTAAACTTTGAGTCTCAACTTCTTCGTCCGTTCACAACTCCTTCTAAAAGTTATAGCAGTATTGCCATCCAACCTCACGCATGGTATCATGGCACAGATTTTGGTCCTTACCCCATCAAGGGTACTAGGGTTAGATCTCTTCCACTCCTTGGGCCTGGGATTACGTGATTCAGTCCCGCTAGTTAAGGCTTTGTCAACTGCCACTCAAGTACAAGTTCTCCGACACTTGTCCAGGAGTATATGGATTTCAAGCGCATGTCGAACTTCTTCCTTTGGCTGTTCCCAAGTTTTGCAAAGCCCTTCCTGTGTCATTTGCAGGCTGCAGCAGGAACTTCGGCGCTAGAAGGAGGAGGGGTCCTGACGTCATGGTCGTCCCCCATAGTGATCACAGAAAAACCAAATGCTTTTCTTTCAATTTTTTGGGACTTTAAGGTCTCTATTAACATTTAATCTGTCATCGATACCTGTTGTTGTTGTTGTCTTCAGTCCAGAGACTGGTTTGATGCAGCTCTCCACCCTACTCTATCCTGAGCAAGCCTTTTCATCTCCTCATAAGAACGACAACCCACATCCACTTGAATCTGCTTACTATACGCGTCTCTTGGTCTCCCTCTGCGATTTTTACCCCACACACTTCCCTCCAACGCTAAATTCACAATTCCTTGATGTCTAAGAATGTGTCCTACCAATCTATCCCTTCTTTTAGTCAAGGTATGCCAGAAATTTCTTTTCTCCTCAATTCGGTTCAGTACCTCCTCATTAGTTACGCGATCCACCCACCTAATCTTCAGCATTCTTCTGTAGCACCACATTTCAAAAGCCTCTATCCTCTTTCTGTCCACACTGCTTATCGTCCATGTTTCACTCCCATACAAGGCAACACTCCATACAAATGCCTTCAGAAAGGACTTCCTTAGGCTTAAATCAATATTCGATGTTAACAAATTTCTCTTTTTCAAAAACGCCTTTCTACCCATTGCCATTCTGCATTTTATATCATCTGTACTGCGACCATCATTTGTTATTTTACTACCCAAGTAACAAAACTCATCTACCTCCTTTATTGTTTCGTTACCTAATCTAATTCTTTCAGCATCACCTGATTTTCTTACACTGCACTCCATTACCCTAGTTTTACTCTTGTTAATGTTCATCTTATATGCACCTTTTAGCACACTATCCATTCCGTTCAATTGCTCTTCCAGGTCCTTTGCTGTATCTGACATCGATACCTACATCATTGCAAAGGAAATGACATTTTCTCCAAATTGGATATAGGCAAAGTGTCTGGAAACATCGACTTGTCGACCTGCCTCCAGCTGCCCTTGAACGCCCAAACAAAGATTCTATTGGTGATTAACACGCCTTTAGTACTCTTGTCATACAACCACCTCTCATTTAGACCAGCAATTTTTGTGGGAAATTCGGAAACGTTGACCAGAGACGTCTGGGGACAGCTAATTACCTTGACGACATCTTAGTTAATGGCGTTACAGACGAAGATTTGGTTCGAAACATACCCACACTTTTCGGTTCTTTCAGGCGTCTGAAACAAAGGTCTTTGTGCCTCAGGTTATCTACCTAAGCCATGTTTTGAGTGTATATCCAATGCCGCAATACGTGAAGGTTATGCAGTGACTTCCACCACTGACTGACACTTCCCAGCTCAATTCTAGGCTTGGTTAACTAAATTACTACAGGCATTTCATCGCACATTCAGCAGCTCTGGCAGGACAACTCCACCGTCTTCTCCGCAAGAATGTTTCCTGAACATCTTCGCCGGTTTGTGATCAGACATTTCGTCAACTCAAGTCAACCGTCACTCAATCAACTTGTCTCATTCCATATGAATCTAGCAAGCAGCAGTGGCATCAGACTATGGGGTAGGAGCCGTCATGCATCGCATCATCGATGGTGTCGAACATCCAATTTCTTTTATATCAAAACTCTCCCTAGCTCAGCCAAATCGTGAAAGAAGCCTTGGCCATCGCTTTCGCTTTTAAAAAAATTCCACAATTTTTTCTATGTCCACAGATTTACGTTATTTATGGATCACAAGCTTTTGTTGTCTCTATTTCGTGCATCATCAATCATCCCTACAAGGATAGCTTGTCGCCTTCAGTGCTGGGCAATATGAAGACATCCAATACCGAGCCACAATTTTCCCCGCCAATGCGGATCATATCTCTCGTCTTCCAGTGTGAGCCAAACTGGATTTTGAGACAGATACTATAAATTTTTTCCGTCCTGCTAGCATGTCCATACATTATCTTTGGGCGCCAAGCTGGTTGCCTGTCACAATGCTAAGGACCTTTTTGCACCATGTTCAGCATAGGTGGTCACAGGATAGGCACTTCCTTCCAAATACAGGCCCTAATGTCACCACCATCATGGCCCATTCGTCAGACACAACTGGCGAGTTGTGCTGCCAATATCGCTACATTGCCACATGTTGGAGCTCCTACAGGTCAGACTTCAGGCTATAGTTGTGACAAAATGACTCGCCCCCAGTCCAGGGATGGACGCTGCAGTAGCGCCTCATGTGTAATGTGTCAGTGTGACCTATCGGCTTCTGTGACTTCGGCTGCACTGGCAGACCTGGATTTCGCAGGCACATTCCTGGTTTTTGCTGGGTTATTCTCGTGGACACTGGCAGTGGGTTTCCTTACATGTCCCACATGTTCTCCACTTTCGCTCACATTTTTGTCATCAAGGAAATTCCGGATACAATTTTCACTGACAATGGCCTACAGTTCAGGTCCACTGGCTTCTCTTCTTTCTTTGCTACCTTAGGCATTGATTTGGTCTGTACTGCTCCCATCTATTCCGCATTCAATGGGTGTTGAAGCTCCACATGTCGGACTTTGGGTTGCAGTGAATAATGGATTACCAGAAAGGTTCATTCGAACTTTAAAGATAGATGGCCAAACTCTGTCAATAACACACCCTGCAAGAAGCCTCCAACTGCGTTCATGCTCTCTAAGCCTAGTTGCTATGTTCCTACCTGATTGGCCAATGTAAAACTTATCACAATCTGGCCCCACTACTGGCTAATGGACTTGGCTTTACTACTGAAAATAAATTGGGCAGTTGTGTTACTGGCTCTCTACATAGCGGAAATTCGTTTAGGTGTTATACATACGTCCACTTTGATTGTTCTACGTACATGACGCGCCTGTGCCCTAATGATATTAACGTTCACTCTGTTTCTTCTTAATAATATCTAATTAATTGATGAAGTATAACAGATAAAATTTAGCCTCCCTCATTATTTCTTAATATTATATGATATTCGATATGTACTTGATTATAGCCGGCCACGGTGGCCGAAGGGACTGAGGCGCTCCAATCACGGTCTGCACGGCCACTACGGTCGGGGGTTCGAATCCCCCCTCGGGCATGGATATTTGTGCCGTCCTTAGGATTAGCTAGTTCATGTTTGTAAGTTTAGGGACTGATGACCCCGTAGTTAAGTCCCATAAGCTGTACAAACATTTGAACATTTGAACTGTTTTCTGTTATTGTGTATTTGGTTTTACCTTGGGACAATTCTCTGGTTGCACCTTAGGACACCTGGAAGGTGTATGATTGTCACTTATACACCAGAAAACAAAGAATTGAAGGGAAAACAGAAAGAAAACAAGAAAAAGAAGTCTTTCCTAAAGAAAGATACCACTAAATGGACAAAGGAGTTTTCATCTTCCACTTCTTTTGATGAAGAAATTCCCGAGCTTGGCAGTAGCTCTGGAGGTTGCATATTTGATTTGTCATCTGGAGAAGAGGATTTCTCATCCTTCTTTCCAACTAGAAAAGTAACACTTTCTTGTTTACAGGCTGGTTGGGACTTGGTAAAATTTGACATCAGTGGCAGATCTCATGTTTACTATGAAAGAGTAGTTTTAGAAAGCACAGAAGAAGATGTAACTGTGAAATTCTTAAGGAAGCAAAGGACCATTTTGTATTCTCTAATGTTGAGAACATCGTTGTTAATCACAGTAATATAGTGATAGAACTACCGGCTCCAGTGGTGTGTCATAGGTTTCATTCATTTAATATTTTATTCCCACCATATCTTGTTTTAAGGTAAAATAACTTTTGTATTTGGACTAACAAACATTTACTACGTAATTTCAATACGATTTTTTCATTCATAAAACTAAGAAATTGCAATACAACACTGTGTCCCAAGGTAAAACCACCACTGTCCCAAGGTGAAACCATAGGTTGTACCTTGGGACAAGTGTCAAAAAAGTCTTTATTTGTAGGTAATTGTGTAAATATTGGAGGTAGCGTAAACTGCTGTTCGTTCAAAATTACCTAAAATTGATGTTTGTGATGGCGTACATTTTCAAATTTCTTGTAAAAAATCATAGTATAAAAATTTAAAATGTAAAAAATGTCCCAAGATACAACCCTTTCCTCTACAGTATTTTATTCTGATGATCATTTCTACCTATGTAGGTGATAGTCAACAATATATTCTCGCATTCGGAGGAGAATGTCGGTGATTGGAGTTTCGTAAGTAGACCACGCTGCAGCGATAAGCGCCGTTGTTGTAATGATTACCATCCCAGATGCTGTACCATTTCCGCGTCGCTGTCTCCCCTTCTTTGGTCTTTTTCGATGCTTTCCATCAAACCCACCTGGTAAGGATTTCACACTGGGCAGCAATACTCCAAATGAGGATGGACAACCGTGCAGTATGCAGTCTATTTACTAGTTCTGTTGCATCATTTAAAAGTTCTGCCAATAATACGCAGTCTCTGGTTCGCCTTTCTAACGACATTATCTACGTGTTCTTTCCAGTCTGAAGTAAGGTATTTAGTAGAGTTTACGGCCTTCACATTTGATTGATGTATCTTATAAACAATTGCCAGTTTTTAAACCATACTGATATCTTATTTAGATCGTTCTGCAGTTGGTTTTGATCTTCAGATGATTTCTCTAGACGATAAATGACGGCGTCATCTGCAAACAACGTAAGGGAGCTGCTAAGTTTTTGTCCCAGATCGTTTATGTAGATAAGCAACAATAGAGGACCAATAACCATACCATGTGGAACGTCGGATATCACCCTAGGTTTCGTCGATGCCTTACCATCGATTACTACAAACTGTGTCCTCTCTGACAGAAAATCCCCTGTCCAGTCACAAATCTGTGGCGATATTCCACAATCACGTAATTTGATTAAAAGCCGTTTGTCAAAATCCTTCTGGAAATCTAGAAATACAGAATCAATTTGAGATCCCTTGTCGATAGCACTCATCACTTCGTGTGAGTAAAGCTCTAGTTTTGTTTCACATGAACGATATTTTTTAAATCCTTGTTTAAATTGCTTCTGTTTATTCGCTGAAACTACGAAGATACTCTACAGGTTTGCTACTTTCAAATAAACGAAGCAAAAGCAAGCTGCCGATAACGCAGTGGTATGAAATCCGAACAATCCTTTTACTTGTCAGGAACATTTCGTCCCATATAACACTCGGTGTATGTAAATGTAGAATAATATCCACCGTAATACAGAAAAAAATCGCATCAGCAAGGCTTGAACCGAGGACTCTTGAAACGGCAAACGTACACTCTGCCGACTTCCCCCCGGGATCTCAACACATCACATTCTCACAGATACGCTTTTCCTGTACTCCATAGGACACGTGTTACTTATTACTTTCCGTTTGTGCACTTTCTCCTGCACGGCAGCATATAGAAGGAATCATATCGAAGTTTTGGTTGGTACTCTATCGATATACGACTTTTGGTACACATCTGAGTGTTTGACGTCTGAATATTTAGGTATGAGGACTTTCCCGTGTGAGAGTGGCTGAAGGAAGAAGGAGATGTGATAACATAAGAATGCAATGAATACACGCCCAGACAACGGCGGGAGCTAACGGTGGAATAAATCTGAAAAGCAAACAAACGGTGAGCAGCATTCAGTCCACCGCTTACTGTAATCGAACGCCAAACGCTGTACCACGCTGACTTCGTGCTTAACGCTGCAACGAACCGACACATCATCGACGCATAGAACTTCTCTTGCTTTTTTCTCGAAAGTATCTAACAAGGAGACCTTCAGGTGTCGGAAATTCACTTTGGGATGAGACTTCACATGTTAGCAGTAGACGTCAAGTGTGTCCACTCGCAAAAGTTTCAAAGCGCACTATCCACAAAAATTCCGAGGAAAGAGGCTCTAAAGTTAAAGCGCAGCACATAAGTGTTATATGTTAATCACTGAGGCCTGACTCCTACTGTGTCAAAAAAGCTTAGGCAGCAGCGTGGTAGACTGTTATTAAAAAAAAAAAAAAAAAAAAAAAAAAAAACCACTTGAGTTCGATCCTACCGGAAGCAAAGATATTGTTTTTCGATTATTTGTTTTAAAAATATAACAATTTTATGAAATTAAATCTACAATGTTATCAATTACATTTTTCCTATTACCACAGCCTATTTGTTCTGTAATGCTCGCAGCACTTTGGTATTCCATCTAAACTTAGTACAGTGAAGCCATAACTAATTGCAAATTGCGATTTATTTGACAGTTCATTTTATTTACGAAGGACGGTCGCAGATATTAAAAATTTTGTTTACAATATTTTCTATTTATGACGTTTAATAATACCGAATGCATTTTACACGATAAATAGAGAAACCCACAGGCCGTCAATTCTACTAAATGGCTAGGAGTAACAATTACGAAGTACTGAAATTGGAAAGAACACACAGAAAATATTGTAGAGAATGCGAACCCTCGGCGGAGGGGCCGAGTGCATTGAGGCGCTATGCTCCGATGCGGGACGCCGTTCCCCGTCGGGGTTCGAATCCCCCCTCGGGTATGGATGCTTATGCTGTCTTTAGTATTAGTTTATAATTAGTCCGTAAGTTTAGGGACTAATGACCCCGCAGTTAAGTCCCATAAGCTTAAAAAAGTTTGAACAATTTTGAAAGCGAACCAAAGACTATTTTTCACTGGAAGAACACTTAGAAGATACAACGGTTCTACTAAAGAAACTACCTACACAACACTTGTGCGTCCTTTTTGTAGTATAGCTGTATTGTGGGATCCACACCAGGTGGGACTGATGGGCAATTTAGAGAAAGTTCAGAGAAGGGCAGCTCGTTTTGTATTATCGCAATATAGGGAAGAGAGTTTCACGGAAATGATGCACGAGTTGGAGTGGAACTCATTAAAGGCGTTATTTGTTGCGGCGAGATCTATTTGCGAAATTTCTTTAACCAACTTTCTCTTCCACGTACAAAAGGAGACATGATTATCATAATAAAACAAGAGAAATTATATTTAAAACAGAGAGATTAAGGTGTTCCTTTATCCCGCGATCTGTTAAAAAAATGGAACTATAGAGAAATAACATAAAAGTGGTTCGATGAACCCTCTGCCACGCATTTCAGGGTGTTTTGAAAAGTATCTATGTAGATGTAGACGATTAATGTAGGTAGATTAAAGCGTTAAATACTATTGTTATTACAATTTTAATGCAAAATTAGGCGACAATGTAGGTCGTGGAAAGCTTATAAATATTCGTTGTCATTTCGAAGAACCGGCTTATTCATGAAATGTTTGTTCAAATATTTGTAATTCTATCGAACCAAACTGCGTGGTCATCAGTCCGTAGCTTACAAACTACTTACACTAAGGTAAACTAACCTAAGGACAGCACACACACCCATGCCCCATATTCATGAAAAAGCAAAACGAAACAGTTGACCTATTGTGGTTATACAAACAGGCAGACGATTAGGCAGTGTCAAATAAATAATACAAATTTGAAAATGTATTCATTGAAGGTAGGTTCGAACCCGGATCATCCACACGATAGAGCTAAACCCTTCCAGCTGAGGTATTTGACCATGCTGCAGCTCGTTCTTCACTAGCAGTACATCTCTATCTGTACATGTAAAAGCAAAAGGAGACTCATTCACTCACTCACTGACTAAACACGAAATTTCGAAAACTACTTCACCTATGAAGCTGAAATTTGGCAAGAATGTAGTTTATAGGTAGAAGACATCAGCTAAGAAAGTATTTTGCGATAGGTCAGATAGTTCAGGAGCTACGACGTCATAAACAATTTAAACGTCCCCGTTTTGCGGCACGTGATAGTGTGACTTTCTCAATCCTCTATTTGAGAAGGACAGTACTTGGCGACTTGCAACAAAATTACACACCTTTAGGAAACTTTTTCTTGCTGACAACTACAACACAAAATGATGAAAGGAAAAAAGTTTGTCGGTTACTACTTTTTCGGCGTTCATACAGTAAAATTACGGCAGTTGGCATGAAGTAACAATTTATTTCTCGTACACTATTAATTGTATTCGCGAGAAATGTTACAGACAGTATACGCACATACCACTGAACGTACGTTCGAAATTTTGTCATCGTACAACACATAGTCCATGAGATGTGGAGTCTTAATCAATTTGGTTCATGAAAAACCGCGTCATCACGTATGACGTTTTTATTTATTACGTTTTTCTTCTAACTCTATTCGCGACGCATTTTGCAGACATTTTACATATACACCAATGGATGTGACTTCGAAATAATATAGCCTTACGATATATAGTTTAAGTGCTATAACGCCAAAGACAAAAGCATGAAATTTATATCTAGAAAACACAGTCTAGAGTGCAATGGATTATTTAGTCAATTAGTTTCGGTCCTTATTTTGGACATCTTCAGGACTGTAGCTCCATTGATGTTGTGGAGCTGCGCAGGTGCTTCGGAGTCTTCTAAAGCGTCTTCTAAAGAGTCTTCCTGAAGATGGTCCAAAATAAGGACCGAAACTAGTTGACTAAATAAATAATCCATTGCACTCTTGACTGTTTTTTATATATCTTTTTAAATAAGAGTGCATTTTGACAATCCCACAAAGTGAAACAAAACTGTTTCCAAAAATATGAAATGCATGAAAATTTGCCGTAATAAGCTTGAGGTTGTAATTTACTACGTCTTTACGACCAACTCCATTTACAACACATTTTGCATGCAGTTTTCTAACATTGACCTCTACGAACCTGCTAAATAATGTTTTTGTAGGACACACTCACTGACTAAACTGCACCCACGTAGCTGAAATTTTGCAGGTATGTAGTTTATATGTAGAAGACGTCAGCTAAGAAAGCATTTTGGGATAGGGCAGAATTATGGTGCATGTCGGAGTATACTTTTCTACAGACTGACGAAATCTACAGTTTTATTCCGATCTTCACGAAATTTTGCATGCTTGACCTTCGAAACAAGAGGAAGGTCATCGAGTACCTAAAGTTTCATACGGTGCATCGGGTGGATACCTTACAACATTAAAATGGATCCACAAATACTTTGGTCGCCCCATAACTTGAGAACGGCTCGACCGATTTCACAGATTCTTTTTTATTCCCTTATTCTCAGAGCAAGGTGTTTATGAAATAAAACCGGAACATTTGAGGAAAAAGAAGACCCCCTTTTTTTTTAATTTGATCCTGTGTTTCTATTGCATACATATCTAAAGTTTTCTTCCGATATTGATGAAAATTTGCACACGCGCCTCGGTGGCACAGTGGTAGAGTGCCAGACTATAAACCAGAAGTCGCAGGTTCGATCCCCGCCAGGTCCTACGGTTTTTATCTCTCACTTTCAACTTCTTTCCCCTCTGGCAGTGTTGCTCATGTGAAAACTACCGAGTAGCACCGTGGTTCGGAACCCACGTTAAACTGTTGGTACCCCTATAACTGGCTGGGTAAGTCAGTTCGAAGGTCGGAGAAAACCAACGGCATACCATCTCCAAACAGAACCATGCCTAGAGTAAAGCCCTGTGGTGTTCAAACCAATCTTCGGATTGTTGACTGCCTTATCCTGCTTTGACCTTAAAAACAAGAGGTATGGTCACTGTCTGTATAAAATTTCGTTCTGTGCATGGTGGAGGGTACTCAACGTACGGACTTTGACAAAATTCATAGTTTTGCTCCGATCTTGATGAATTGTGGCACAAGTAACTTTAAACCAAGAGGAACATCACTGGGGAAATAAATATTTGTACGGTACAGGACAGAGAGTACCTTGCAAAAATCTTTGCCTAGACAGGGAAAGGTGGAAACGAACAGATATGGGAAAGAAAGAGATGGATGTAGAGCCAGGAGGGAAGGGGAGGTGGACTACGAGAGTGTAAAATAAATAAACATCCGAGCAACGCCTGGTTTGCATCTAGTCAGTTATATCTGTGTTGCGCATAAAAACTATTCTGGATAATACGCTTCAGGACTTTTACGAGTGGTTGCAAGATACTAACACGAATTATTTACAGACGAATGGAAAAACTTGTGGAATCCAACATCGGGGAAGATCAGTTTCGATTTACGAGACATATAGGAACACGGGAGGCAATACATTACGACTTATAGGCCAAGGAAAGGCAAACCTACGTTTTTAGCATTTCTAAATTTTGAGAAAGCTTTTGATAATGTCAACTGGAATACACTCTTTCAAATTCTGAAGGTAGCAGGGGTAAAATATAGGGAGCGAAGAGTTATATTCAACCTAAAAAAAAAAAAAAAAAAAAAAAAAAAAGACAGCAGTTATGGTTGTAGCCTTTCCCCCATGTTGTTCAATTTGTACATTGAGCAAGCAGTGAAGGTACGGAAGGGGAAATCTGGAGAGGGAAATAAAGTACTGGGAGAAGAAATAAAAACTTTGCTGTTTGCCAATGACATAGTAATTTTGTCAGAGATTTCAAAGGATCTGGAAGAGCAATTGAATGGAATGGACAGTGTTTTGAAAGGAAGATATAAGATGAACATTAAAAAGAGTAAAACGAGGTTAATGTAATGTCAGAAAATCAGGCGATTCTGAAGGAATTAGCTTATATAATGAGAGCATAAAAGTAGTAGATGAGTTCTGTTATTTGGGTAGCAAGATAACTTCTGATGGCCGAATGTAATGTCAGAAAATCAGGCGATTCTGAAGGAATTAGCTTAGATAATGAGAGCATAAAAGTAGTAGATGAGTTCTGTTATTTGGGTAGCAAGATAACTTCTGATGGCCGAATGTAATGTCAGAAAATCAGGCGATTCTGAAGGAATTAGCTTAGATAATGAGAGCATAAAAGTAGTAGATGAGTTCTGTTATTTGGGTAGCAAGATAACTTCTGATGGCCGAAGTGAAGGAAATATAAAATGCAGAATGTGGAGAAAAGCGTTTCTAAAGAAGCGAAACTTGGTAACATCCGATATTAATTTAAATGTTAGGAAGTCCTTTCTGAAAGAATTTGTCTGGAGTGAAACGTGGACGGTAAGGAGTTCAGACAAAAAGATGATAGAAGAGTTTGAAATATGGTGCTACAGCGAATGACGAAAAGATGGGTAGATCACGTAACTAACGAGGAGCTGCTTAACCGAATTGGGGAGAAAAGTAGTTTGTGGCTTATCTTGACTAAGAGAAGGGGAAGATTGGTGGGACACATTCTGAGACATGAAGGAATTGCGAACTTATCATTAGAAGGAAGTGTGTGGGGTAAAAATTGTAGAGGGAGACCGAGGGACGAATACAGTAAGTGAAAAAGGATGTAGGTTGCCGTATATATTCTCAGATGAAGAGGCTTGCACAGGACAGGGTAGCGTGGAGAGCTGCAACAAATCAGTCTGCGGACTGAAGACCACAACAACAACAGCAACGAGTGGACACGCGTGATGTAGACTGCTAACGAATATACGAGTTTATGGAATCGGTTCACAGATTTGTGACTGGCTGGAAGACTTCCAGTACGTTGTTCTAGACGGCGAGTGTTCATCAGAGACGAATGTATAGTCAGGCGTGCTCCAGAGGAGTGTGATAGGACCGCTATTATTTTCTATCTATATAAATGATCTGATGGACAGAGTAACTTGTAATTTGCGGCTGTTTGCTGATGATGCTGTGGTGTATGGGAGGGTTTTGTCTTTAACTGACTGTAATAGCATACAGGATGACTTATACAAAATTTCTAGTTGATGCGAAGAATGGCAGCTAGCTGTCATTGTAGAAAAATGTAAGGTGATGCGCATCAGTAGGAAAAACAATCCCATAATGTTCGAATACAGTATTAGTAGTGAGCTTCTTGATGCTGTCGCGTCGTTCAAACATCTAGGCGAAACATTGCAGAGTGATATGAAATGGAACGAGCATGTAAGGTCAGTTGTGAGTAAGGCGGACAGCCGACTTAGGTTTATTGCGAGAATTTTGGAAAGATGTACTTCATCTGTAAAGGAGACCGCGTATAAAACGCTTGTACGACCACGTCTTGAGTATTGCTCAAGTGTTTGGGACCCGCAGCAGATCAGTTTAAAGGAAGACATAGAAGCAGTTCAGAGGCGAGCAGCTAGGTTTGTTACTCGTAGGTTCGACCAATGCGCGAATGTCACGGAAATGCTGCGGCAACTCAATTGGGGATCGCTGGAGGAAAGACGACGTTCTGTTCGTGAATTTCTGTTGAAGAAATTTAGAGGGACGGAATTTGAAGCTGAGTGTAGTACGATCTTGCTGCCGCCTACTTACATTTCGCGTAGTGATCACAAAGACAAGACAAGAGAAATTAGGGCTCGTACGGAGGCATATAGGCATTCTTTTTTTCCTCGCTCAATTTGTGAGTGGAATAGGAAAGGAAATGCCTAGTAGTGGTACAGTGTACCCTCCGCCACGCACCTTACGGTGAATTGCGGAGTATGTATGTAGATGCAGAGTCGGCTGCGCTGCGCGACGTGTTAGTTGCAGGCATACCGACCAATGGAACGACTGGCCGAGCTGCCTTGATGTGTTTCCAAGGCTGTGGCGATGACTCTGTCGGTGTGAAATGAACACATTAAGTTTTGATCTAGATACTAACGCGTCTTCAAAGACAGCGGAATCAGCATTTTACGCTACGGTGAGACAGTGCAGAAAGTGTAACATTTCTTGTGTTGACCTACAGGAAATTTAGAGGGCCGGAATCTGAAGCTGAGTGTAGTACGATCTTGCTGCCGCCTACTTACATTTCGCGCAGTGATCCCAAAGACAAGAGAAATTATGGCTCGTACGGAGGCATATAGACATTTTTTTCCTCGTTCTATTTGGAAGTGGAATAGGAAAGGAAATGCCTAGTAGTGGTACTGTGTACCCTCCGCCACGCACCTTACGGTGGATTGCGGAGTATGTATGTAGATGTAGATATCCTGTTAAGTCCTACCCCGAACTGAATTTCCGTGACCTGAAGGTATACTTGTAAGTAGTACGTCTCATTACTTAGCACTACTAAAACCAGAAAGACTGAAGGAAATCCGTGATACGGCCTCCCTTTGTAAGCTACAGCGGCGCTTACCTTTGTGCTGGGCATGCGCGACGTACGTCAGACAGAGCAGCAGCAGCTGCAGCAGCAGGTTGGAGGCGGCCTGCATCTCGGTAGCGGTTCTGCGGCCGGCTGAGCGGAACAGGTGTGTGTGTAAGTACTGCTTGCTGCGAGTGTGCAATCGCGACCGCCGCGGCAATAACTCTGTCTTAACGCCGCGCGTGACGACTCACTTCAATGGGAACGTTTCCGTTCCCCCCACCCGCCCACTCTTCTATTGCAAAAACCTAGCACCTCTCCTCTCGTTTTCGCGAGAGTCTCCAAAGTTCAGTTTGCTGGCGAACGAGCTCTCCCAGTGTCGGCGACACAGTGCCCGAGTACCACTCCCGTTACTCGACCGCTTACCACACGACAAGCGGGGACAGAAGCTGTGACGGAGCCGCTAAGAAAAGGAATCCAGTAATTTTGTGAGTGAACAGTGGACAAGTGGTGAGGAGGACTAGCGCTGTCGGGCTTCCGAGCACACTTAACTATGTAGTTCATCCACAAGCTGGAACAGGTAACATTGCGCTGCGTAAACATTCCACTTCTTTAAAGCGATGATTCGATCTAAACGCTTGTGAATTCTATAGTAAACATTACTACCTAAAATCTCGCGGATTAGATTAGAAATTCAGTGTTTTTCAACCTTTTTCAGTACGCGATGCCCCTCCCAAGTAAAAATACGAGGTATGTCCACAAAGTAAGTTCCGTTTGGTTATATAAAACAAACGCGTACAGATACAGAAAAAATATGTATTGTACATAGCTTCTAAAATTTTGTAGGCTTTTGTCATAGCGTGGCAGAAGTCTTTGTATGCCTTCTTCGTAGATGGTTTCCGCCTGTTTATTCAACCATGTCTACATCTACATCTACATAGATACTCTGCAAAGCACATTCAAGTGCCTGGTAGAGGGTTCATTAACCACTTTCATAACTTTTCTCTACCGTTCCATTCTCTAATAGCGCGCGGGAAGAAAGAAGGTTTCCGCCTGTTTATTCAACCATGTCTACAGCTACATCTACATAGATACTCTGAAAATCACATTCAAGTGCCTGGCAGAGGGTTCATTAACCACTTTCATAACTTTTCTCTACCGTTCCATTCTCTAATAGCGCGCGGGAAGAAAGAACACCTAAATCGTTCCGTTTTCGATCTGATTTCTCTTATTTTACTAGGATGGTCATGTCTCCCTAAGTAGGTGGGTGCTAGCAAAATATTTTCACATTCAGAACTAAAAGTCGGTGATTGAAACTTCGCAAACAGATCACGCCGCAATGAATAACGTCTTTCTTTTAATGATTTCCACCCCAATTCATGCAACATTTCCGTGACGCTTTCCCCCCGTAACATGATAAAACAAAACGAGCTGCCCTTCTCTGAACCTTCTCAATGTCTTCCGTCAGTTCCACCTGGTGAGGGTCCCACAAGGGGCAACAGTACTCCAGGAGAGGACGCACAAGTGTGATGTAGGCAGTCTCTTTGGTGGAGCTGGTGCATCTTCTAAGCGTTCTGCCAATGAAGCGTAACCTTTGGTTCGCCTTCCCCACAATATTTTCTATGTTTTCTCTCCAGTCAAAGTTGTTCGTAATTGTAACTCCTAGGTATTTGGTAGAATCTACGACCTTAAGGTTTGACTGATTTATCGCGTAATTGGATTTCATCGGATTTCTTTTAGTGGTCATGTGTATTACTTCACACTTTTCTTTATGTAGTGTCAATTGCCAATTTTCGCACCATGCAGAAATTTTGTCTAAATCGCTTTGCAGTTGCTTTTGATCCTCTGTTGACTTCACTAACCGATAAACGACAGCATCATCCGCGAACAGTCTAAGGGAGCTATTCAGATTGTCTTCTCAATCGTTTATAAACACGAGGAAGAGTAGGCGACCTATAACGCTTCCCTGTGGAACGCCATGTGGTAACATGTTCTTTCAGCTCGTCATCATCGCTGAAGTGTTGACCACCATGGACAGGTTTTAGGTGTAAGAAGAAAGTAGCTAGAAGGGAGACTGTACGGAGGATGATGAAACACGTCCCAGTGAAATTCCCGTAAGATTTGTTTGGTCCCATTTGCCTTGTGGTGTCGAGCGGTAACGTGAAGGGAAGAAGAAGACTTCTTTCCTCTCTTCTTACACCTAAAATCTGTCCTTGGTGGTCAACACTTCAACGATGATGTGCTGAAAGAACATTTTTGCCATATAGTTGAATACACAGGTGGCAACCTTCTATGAAGAAGGCACAACAAAACTTGTCCCACGCTAGGACAAGTGTCTACAAAATTTCGGAAGTTATGTTGAAAAGTAGTTGAGCAGTTGCAGATTTTTATACAATAAATATTTTTCTGTATCTGTTCACGTTTGGTTTATATAACCAAACGGAACTTGCTTTGTGGACATACCTCGTATACTGGCGACCCCCTACCCCCAACCCGCCGTCACCATACAGTGACACCGAGGGCAGCGGCTAATCTTGGTCGTGCCCTGCCCACTGTTTTAGCTGTCAACGAGGCGAGTGTGACGAACGTTTTACAATTTTGTGAACGTTCCCGACTCTGGCCTAAGCTGTTAGGTGGAGGTTTTATTGTGTTACGGGAGGGCGCGCTGATAACTTTAACATCAGAGATCAGCGTACCTCTATACTCTGACATGGTGTTATAAGAACTTCTGAGGTTGTATGCTTCTGTCTGCCACCTTACATCGCTGATTTGCAATATGTGTTTGTGCGTTTGTGTTGTTGCCAATACCTACATTCTTCTATTGCCTGTTCTTATTTATTTACTTTCGTCTAATTATTTTGTCAGGGCGCTAAAAACCTTGCTGTTGAGCGCCCTAAACATCCTATCCTATCCATACTGTGACAGAGCTACGTGTGTGAACTGAAAGACAGCCAATTTTATATCTTCTTCTGTTGCTAAAACTTTTCTTCACAAGAAAGGAACAAAAAGGAACTAGTAGTCTACATTATTGGAGGGGGGGTGGGGGGGGCGCATTTTTAGTGTATTTCCCGGAATGGAACACATTATTCTTTTTTTTACATTAATTTCGACAGAAAACTATATTTTTCATTCTTCATAATTTCCGTCGAAGTTGTGTTAACCATTTATTTGGTGACTAGTTTCGTACCTTGCTGTCCATTTTCCAACCATATGCCTCATCGTAAATGTTACAAACAATGGATCATTTCTATGCAACAAACCCTATACATCATCGACACAGGTTTAACTGACAAATTTCAGTGACCATATGTTGTTATTTATTTAATAATACATTGCAGTCGTTGAACAACATATAGTCACTGAAATTTGTTAGGATGGTCCGAAACTTGTCACCAAATTAATGCAACTTCGTCGAAAATTGTGAAGAATAAAAGTTTGTAAAAAGTTGCTGGTCCCGCTTCCTTCACTATGTTGGACTTTCAGAAAAATATATGTTGTATGACAAGTGCTTCACTTTGTAGATAAGATTAAAAACCGATTTCTTTCTTTAAAATTTCTCATTACTTCTTGCCTGCCATTAATTTAGTTATCAATTTGTTCCTGACAACAGTTTTCAGGCTTTTCATTTTTTAATCGATAACAAGGCGTATTTATTGAAAAAACCGGTTATATTGAAGTTACAATTGATGATAACAAGCAGTTAAGTACTTTTAGTATAAAATAAATTTCACTTTTCTTAGGAAGCTTTGGTATTGCGGAACCCCTAGTACCAAGGCACGTATTGGGCTGGTTGTTTAATGGTGTATATTTTTAATTTATTTTTATTCCTCATTACTATGTAAAAATGCATCTTCTGAGTAGGAGTTGTCATTCACAAATTATTTCCATTTATTTTTAATAGCTGGTTGGCTATCTTTCAGAAATTTGAAATTATTTCGTAAGTGAGCAAATACTTTTGTGGCAGCATAATTCACGTCATTTGTCCCAAAGTTAGTTTTAACCTTGAATGATGTAGATTAACTTTTCATCTAGTGTTGTAGGTATGCACACTGCTAGTACTTCTGAATTGGTTTCCGTTATTAATAACAAATTTCACAAGTGAATGTACATATTGTGAAGCTCCTGTGAAGATACCTAGATCTTTAAAGAAGTGTCTGCAGGATGATCTTGAACGGCCTCTAGAAATTATTCTAATTACACGCTTTTGTGCAATGAATACTTTTTTGCTCAATGATGAATTATTATGCCATACGAAGGCAGTGAATGAAAATAGGCTTAGTAAGCTAATTTACTGAGATTTTTGTCAACAAAATTTGCTATAATCCTAATAGCATCAGTTTTTGTACGCAAACGTTTCACTAGAACATCAATGTGCTGATTCCAATAGCTCATTAATGTATACACCTAAAAATTTTCAATATTCTACCTTAGCTACAGACTTCTCTTCACAGACTATATTATTAATGGTGCCGTGGTATTTTACCGTATGTAACGGTATACAGTGTTTTATCAAAATTTAATAAGAGTCCATTCGCAGAGAACCACTTAATAAATTTCTGAAAGTCATTATTTACGCCTTCATCATTTAATTCTTGTTTGTTGCGTGTAATTACTATACGTGTATCATTAGCAAACAGCACTCGCTTTTCATCGTCGTGAAAATAGAATGGCATGTCATTTATAGCATATATCAAGAACAGCAAAGGACCCAAGACTGAATCCTGCGGCTTCCTATTCTTGATAGCTACCCAGTATGAGGAATCAGCTGATTTTTCAATTTAGCTGAACCACTTATTTCAACTTTCTACCCACTTCCAGTTAAGTATGAAGTAAACAACTTGTGCACTGCCCCACTGATGCCACAATGCTTAAGCTGTCTAGAAGAATACCCTTTAGAGTATCTGAAAACCAGTCGTTGCTCGGGTATTTCCTCGTACATTTTCCAGTCTACTTCCATTCCCTTCCTTCTCTCTGTCCGTTGCCTCCCCTCTCTCCGGTAGTGTAGCGTATTGTGAGGCCACTTTTCTCCCAGTCCAGCTTCAAGCTGTGTTAAAATAAGTCACGCAGCTCGAGGCTGCAGTCGAGGGGCATCGCTATTGGCCAGTCACAGGAGCCGATCATATTCCTGGTGTGTTCACCGGTTAGCCTTCGGCAGTAACATGCCCCAATACTGCTAGCAATGAAGCAGACACCCCAGCTGTGGTTGCATGGGATGTTGCTCCAGTGAATGTCAGCTGGTGTAAGACATTCTGGGGGACTGATCGTGAGTCCTCATGGTTCTTCTTGCGAACTCGTTTGAGATGCTATATGTTCAGGAGACATGGGGACACCGGCAGATGGTAGTATCAGTTTAAAGACTTCCGCGAGACGCCGCCCGTCAAATATGATTGGCTGTAGTTAAACCCTAGGCATATACGGCCTGTAAAACAGAGTGTACACGGAGTCATCAGAGTGCTTCTATCCCACAGACAATGTACCCTGATTCAGTACACAGTGCTTTGTAGTGCCTCAAGATCTGTTGAAAGTCTAAAATTGTCCCGGCCTGGACTTTTTCAGTCTGACTGTATTTCTACAACACCAAAGTTGAGAAGCCATCTATATCTATAAAAATTGTTGTGTGTATGTATGTACGTATGTTTCCTATGAACTACATGACGCTTGGAGCAATTTTGATTAAATTTCCAGGAAATCTTCAGATTAGCCTAGTGAATTATAAATTCATTTCTTACCGATCCTACTCTGGGTATGAAATTAGTCTTAAATTTGGGTTAAAAAGGTAAAGCAGTCAACAATCCGAGATTGGTTTGAACACCACAGTGCTTTACTAGGCATGGTCCTGTTTGGAGGTGGTATGCCGTTGCCTTCCGCCGACCTTCGAACTGACTTACCCAGCCAGTTATAGGGGGACCTACAGTTTAACGTGGGTTCCGAACCACGGTGCTACTCGGTATTTTTCACATGAGCAATACTGCCAGAGGTGAAGGAAGTGGAAAATGACAGATAAAAATCCCAGGACCTGGCGGGAATCGAACCCACGACCTTTGGATTTGTAGTCTGGCACTCTACCACTGTGCAACCGAGGGTTAAATAGTAATAATTTGTCATATTTGGGGGGATACGTTCAATAATTTAATTATTGCTGAAATCGCTTATAATTTTTATTTAGATGATTTGCTGGGGCGGGAGTTATTTGCGAAATTTTTTTCTCTAACTTTCTCTTCAGAATGCAAACATATATTCTTAATAACCACCTACGTAGAAAGATATGATCATCATAAGAAAATAAAAGAAAACAGATCGAAAACAGATTTAGTGTTCCTTTTTCCCGCGAGTTATTAGTCAATGGAACTATATTGAAATATCATAAAAGTGATTCGATAAACCCACTTCAATGTTACTTCCATGTAGATATAGATGTATCGGTAGATTGAACTGTCATCTTTGGATGCTTCGTTTCGTTCATCACATCACGAATAAATCATTCACCAACATTACTGTTGGCTTGTCATACAAATAAATAAATAAATAAATAAATAAAACCACCGAACAAACCACACCAGAAGCCTCATGCTTCAATGTGATGAGGTCACACTAAGTTACACAAAACTGACTAAATTAGCTGCCTAACTCACAATATGGTACCAGATGGCGCTATAGATATGCCATACTGTGAGTTGGGAAGCAAATTTAGTCAGTTTTGTTGTAACTTTGTGTGACTACATCACAGTGAAGCATGAAGGTTTTGATATTTTATTTGTATGATGAAAAACCAACAATAATGTTGGTTCATATGTTTTTTAAAAGTTTTTATTTGTGATGTGATGAATGAAACGAAAGATCGGAAGATGGCAGTTGTGACGATACATATGGTATGATGCGAGGAATATGAAGGGGAGAAGGAAGATTAACTTTGCTTTCAATTTTAAGACGGAATATTTCTTTATTTTTCTCTAGAAAATGTGATATATTTCATTTTTTTTATCCAGCATAAATAAAGAAAAATATCGATGGTTGATTAATTACACAGCTAGCATTAAATAACTCTGATATGACAAATGACGATAATAATACTTTCGTATGTTTTGTAATGATCAAAGTCAGTTTTCCACTGTCAGTGAAATAAGTCGAACGCAATATGTAGAATGTAAAAGATAATTATTTTGTGAAATACAGTTATAACACTTTAAACAGTGTCTGAAGCTTATTTACAAATAGTGTACCGAAAGAGGCCGTAAAATGACAAGATCCCACAGACGCCGAATTACTACAGATATGTGTCGTACTGTTATCAACTTTTGATAGGTGCTTGGCGGAGGTTACTCAGTACCACTACTTGTTACTTGCTTTCGTGTTCCACTTCCATATATAACAAGGAAAAACGAATGCTTGTATGCATATGTAAAAGCCCTAATCTATCTCATCTTGGTGGTCTTTACGCGAAATGTAGGTTCGCCGCAGTAAAATCATTCTGCAGACCGCTTCAAATTCCGGCCCTCTAAATGTCTTCAACAGTGTTTCTCGAAAAAAACGTCGCCTATCCTCCAGTGACTCCCATTTGAGTTCCCGAAGCATCTCAGTAACACTCGCGCATTGATCGAATCTACCAGTAACAAACCTAGCCGTCCGCCTCTGAATTGCCTCTACGTCTTCCTTTAAAACGATTTGGTAGGGATCCCAAACACTTAAGACATGGTCGTACAAGCGTTTACAGCGTTTACAGATGAATCAGATCTTCTCAAAATTCTCCCAGTAAACCGAAGTCGACCATCCGCCCTCCTCAAGACTGTGTCCTTATATGCTCTTTCCATTTCATATCGCTGTGCAGCGTTACGCCAAGACATTTAATTGCCGCGTGGGAGTAGCCGAGCGGTCTGGAGTGCCAGGTTACGGATCGCGCGGCCTCCCCCATAGGAGGTTCGAGTCCTCCCTCGGGCATGGATGTGTGTGTTGTCCCTATGTTAGTTTAATTTATTTTACGTATTTTGTAAGTCTAAGGACTGATGACCAGCGTAGTTTGGTCACATAGTATTACAAACATTTGAACATTTTTGACATTTAATTGATGAAACTCTGTCAATGCTGTATTCTAACATTACGGGATTGTTTCTCCTACTCATCTGCATCACCTTACATTTTTCTACATTAAGAGCTAGCTGCCATTCCTTACAACCACCTAGAAATTTGGTCCAAGTCATCCTGTATCCTACTACAGTTATTCAAAGCGTCACCTTCCTATACTCCACACATCATCAGTAAACAGCCGCAGACTGCAAATCACTCTGTCTATATATAGAAAATAATAGCTGTCCTATCACACCTCCCTGGTCCACTCCTGACGATACCCCAGCATCTCATGAACATTCGCCATCGAGGATAACGTACTGGGTTCTATTACTTAAGTAGTCTTGAAGCACTCACGTATTTCAGTACCTATTCCAGAAGCTCCTACCTTCGTTAGCATTCTGCAGTGCGGTACCGCTCCCAAGGTGTCATGAGATAAAAGGGCAAGCTCGGTTTTGCACGATCGATGCTTCCTAAAGCCGTGCTGATGCTCAGAGAGAAGCTTTCTGTCTTAAGGAAATTTAGTATATTAGAACTGAGAATGTGTTCAAGAAATCTACACATCGAGTAATATTTAGGAACGTTCATGTATTCGCCGCATTACTTCAGCACTCACTTAAGAGTGTTGACTGAAAATATTTTAATGTCAGATCCATACTCTTTTCTACAGTTCCAAGTACCGAAGATCTTTTCCGCAATGATTTTATGGGAGATCTGGTCGCAGAGTTTACCACTGCTGCAAAATGGATGAGGTTCTTAAGAGTTTTTGATAACATTAAGTAAGTCTCGTTCGCTTTGCTGGAGCTTCTTTATGGAATCGTGCCGCAAAAAACCGCTGCAAATCTTCGACATTTTTCCCGGTATCTGCACGTTCATGAGTCTACGCACATGCCGGAATATGTTCTTCCACAGCGTAGCTACTTGTGTCGTTATCTGAAGAAAAAAATAGAGGAGACATGTGGAATATAAATATCAAAAATGAGGGATGACAGGGCTTTCGGATATTATTGCCACACTGCAATGGAGACACTGATATGTAATGACAAAACTAATATCTCTATCGTCGACTTCACCTTCATAAAGAAGAACGTACAGACAGAATAAATATCTTTGTAGTTCTAAACCATACCGACTTTTTTTACGCTGATCGTGACTAATGATGTATTCGAATATTCTTTACCTGTCTTTTATATCTCCATAATTATTCTGCAAATCAAATTTAAGTGCATGACGAAGGCTGCATATCTTCGTATATAATCAGACTATTACCGAAGAAAATAATACCATATCTTGAAACAGAAAAGTATCACAAGTAGAAACCCGGGAAGTTAAAATGTGAAGCATCAGGCAGAGAAAGTCTATAAAAGAATTTTTTAACTAATAGTGACAAAAACAAATAAAACTAAATATCGTAGCAGATCCTTTACCAAGCAAACGCGTCTTTTCACACAAAGTACTTCGTAACGGATCAGAAAATTGTAAAAATACGTTTCTTTACTAGAAAGAAAAATAGGCATCCGTTCTAATAATCTATGCCTCAATGATCTCTTTTCTACGTGCATGTTGAATTCAGAGACGTACATTCTCTTTCTTGCCACATTAAAACGAGGCTGTTACGACATGTTGTTAGAAAACGAAAAGAAAATACCTTTCAATTCCGCTTCCATATATCGCTTATTGTCATAAATTTCGAAACAAGGATCAAGTAAGCAATAACTTGTCACGTAAAAATTTATACAATTCTATTGCGAAGACAAATTATGCAGTCTTTGCACCCAGGCTGTATATAGACCCAGCCGGGGGGGGGGGGGAGGCTGATGAGGGTTAACATGTCCTTAAAGGCGTTGTGAGAGACAAGAAATAAATTTTATTACAGTCATTATCACGTATAACTGATATAGGAAGCACCCAAAATATGCTACAAAGCCACAGTAGCTTCTTAGAAAAAACTTTTTTATTTACTTCCATCTAACTGTTAGTTTCTGTGCTTTATGGCGTCATTTCCAAGTGCCCATTATTACAAAAATATTACAATGATTAAACCACATTAAATAACGAAAAGTTTCAAAATTTACCACAAAATAAAAAGAAAAGAGAATTTAGAGTCTGGATGCTGTGAGCACATTTGTTTCATCCTTTATCCTCATAAACGATGAAACACTTGTCCACAGATGAACACAGGTATTCAGGCTCTGAATTAAATTAGATCTGTAACTGTTTCTCAGCTTGACCAGATGGATATATGCGAATCCCTATAAAGGGAAAGCCACGGGAAACTGGCATTGGTTGCTCCACATATTTATAACTTTCGAATAATTGGACTATAAGATTGCATAAGACTGACCACTTGCAAACTCAAACAATTGCATAATACGGTCGAAAAATAATTTTGTACAATGATGCCCACAGGATTATAATATTAAATGTGCCAAATGAATTAATGGTGACTGTACAAAAACCTAGGGCATATGGTTCACAATTTTTTTTAAAATGTTCCAATGTTTCTAATCTTATGGAACGAAACTGCTAAGGTCTCGGTGCCTAATCTTACAAACCACTTAAACTCATTCTAAAGGCAACACGCACACCCATTACCGAGGGAGGACTCGAACCCCTGACGGGAGAGGCATTGTACTCCACGACGTTACGCCCCACATCACACGGCCATTACCGTGCGAAGCACATGGTTTGATTGTCATTTTGATAAATTTTAAGTTCCATACTCCCGATACTCTTTTTTATTTTATGGAAAATTTTTAAACTTTACCGTTTTTAATTTGGTTAAAATATTGTAATATTTTTTCGTAAGCATAGGCTCTTGAGAATGACGCCATAGTGCGCCGAAACTAGTAGTGCTTTGGTAGTTAGATGGAAGTATATTAATTCGACAAGTGAAGACGATTTTACTTGGGTGATGCCAGGAGGAAAAAACATTTGCACTAGATGCAGGACATTCATTTATTTTGGAGTGCCGTCAACGTAACGCTGCCCCTCGACACGAAGTATTAGTGTACACATTGTTACGGGTCACTTTTCCAACACTGCCGCTGCCTTCCGCTCACTGCTCCTCGCCTTCCGGCAGCCATGGTACACGTCTCCTGCCGCTGCCAACAGACAGCGCACGAATCGTCAACTTACCGTGGACAAACAGTACTGTATCCGGCGTAGCTGTTTCATTATCAAACAATGCACTGAACAACAAATTAACAGCCAGTAAATATGTCGCGCTGTTTGATATTCCCTCAAAAGCTAAAATCACATTTCCCAATTTCCTTTGTCGCGTTATACTAAATCAATTTCTTCTTCTTACTTTGTAGAGTAATTGCGCAAAACGTGATGAGTTTTCAAGAAAGCTTTTGCGATCAACAAAATTACACTTGATTGTGTTTCTAGAAGAATTTCTACTAGCATGAAAATCCTTTGTATCTAATGTGCGGAAAAATGCCTTTGAAATTTTGCTACAATAACTGGAAAATCGAAAGGTATAGCTTCAAATAAAACCGTAATGCGTGGTAGTACTATTTCTAGTGTCTAGGAAAATAATCCAGAGTGATAAACTGATAACCAAAAACACCTGAATGCGCCAGCCTAAACGCAGTCTTAGAAATTCGCGATTTTTTTCACTTATCTGTAACTTTATTCACGTGTGAATAAAACGTACACAATATCTCATTTATCCCCCAAGCAATCCCAAAACAAACACCTTTATTTAGTTTTATCGTGAATTACTGACATAAAAGAGGCAAGAAAGAATTATAAGGAGGCTTAACACAAAAAGTCCATTTACGTTATGTTATTTATAGGGATTTTGCATTTTTAAACTCACAGTTACATGTTGTCTGTAAGTAAAAGGTAATTACTCGTATGCTGAGATTTTCTCCCTCCTTCCCTCTCTCTCTCTTCCCCTCTCTCCCCCTTCTCTCTCTCTCTTTTCTCTCTCTCTCTCTATATATTTTTTTTCAGTGGAGTGGCGTGCAAATATAGTACTCATATTCGCAAGTATTTCTTCATGATTAAGTTGTTGTTTATATCACTGAATCAGTTAATGTCGGATTTTGTTACATTTCTTTATTATTATAGCCCATTGGTATTTTACTAATGCCTGAAACACAAAAATGTAGTAACTGTTTTCATCAACTATGTAGAAAAATAATTACAAACAAACATAGCTCTTACGGAGGTTTACCGCCGCTAAAAGCTCTATTGTCGTTGTAACTATCAGTTGGTAATAACTTTCAGGCATTGAGAGTCGCGACTGTGTATGTTTGACTTTGGTAGTACAGAAACTAGAGGTATAAATCTGGCGTCAGAGCATATAATTGCAGCGTGCCTGCACATTCATATATTTTGCACACTATTTCGCATTGTCTGTCATGTTTAAATCATTTATTAGAATTTAAGTCAATATGTTATGTAATTGGTTGATATGGGAAGAAATCGAAACGTATTTTCTCGTCTTTTTCTTGTAGTACTTCATAGCAGTCACGTTTGAATTTGGCAAGGAACGAAATATGAACATCTATGGTTGGCACGCCCAGACAGCTGAAGTTCATCATAGTCTAGAGATCGATGTGTAGTACCATACCTAAACTCGTTGACATGTGGCGTAGCAGTAGACAGCGTCACAGAGGCAAGTTTGTCAGTCTAGTAATATGTATTTGTGTGTATAACAAGGATATCCAACTTCTTTTGTGTAGCCAACCTATGAAATTTAAACTATTTGTCTCGATATCGAAATTGGAAATTGATATCCATGTATCTTAAAATATTCACCTAACAAGACTTAATATACCATTTCTAATTAAACACAATTTAAAAAAATATATTTGGTGGATGTAAAGAAAATGCTTATCTTATTATTTTACTATGTTTGACAATATAACTAATAGAGATTCGCATTACAGTGTAAAATTTTTTGTTGGAGTTAATGAAGACGCAGGTCAGATACATAGAGAGAGCTCTTCATTGTAATATGCTGCATCTTTACATATAAAACGTATTCGTTACCAACATACTTTCATTTCTGAAAGTGTTATTTTTTATTTTCTGAAAGATAAAATTATACGATACCAGTTCAAAAAATGTTCAAATGTTTGTAAATCTATCGGACCAAACTGCGTGGTCATGAGTCCGTAGCTTACAAACTACTTAAACCTAGGTAAACTAACCTAAGGACAAACACACACACCCATGCCCCAGGGAGGACTCGAACCTCAACGGCGAGCAACCGCGCGCTCCGCAGCGAGACGCTTTTTAGACCTCTCGGCTACTCCACCGCGGCACGATACCAGTTCATTGTGTTCAGACATCTGTTCCACATTTAAAAACGTAGCTATTTTCTAGATGGTTGTAACACATCCATTATCCGACTGCCCCTTCTCCTAGACGTCCGACGCTAGACGTAGAGCGATGCGTCACGCACAGCTGCGCTTTGTGATTAAGCTCTTATCATGCGTGACGCATCTCCAGAGCCGGTATCATTTTGCAAGGCGCTGCTGTTTCCCACGGCAACTCTGCATTCTTGGCGAGGATGAAAAAAAAAAATTACAATGGAGTAAGTCTTGTGGAAGTTATCCTGCTAATGTAAGAACTTGACTTGTGTAGATGATGTGAAAGAGATGATATACAAGAACAGCAAATAAACAACCACTTACCACTTAGGTTACCTCGCTGCGTTCCATTGCAACTCTTGGTACTTTTGTAATCTCACGTGCAGAATACTGCCAGCTAACAATGTAAACTCACGCCATCAGCCACAAAATAAAAACATCGCAATGACGTATTTTACGGCCCACTTTACATTTGCCTGTAGTTTAAAGATTTTTTGCAAATATTTCGGACAAAAATATTATACAAATAAAAAAAAATTATTGACGATACGATTACTACTCTGTTATTGCGATAATATCTATGCACCCAACACGTAATATTCTTTCAGACCGTTATTTAACAAACAGCCAAAATTATTTGATATTAGAGTTTAGCTTTGACAAACATATTGTTTGAAATTTTACCTCTTTAAACTATTTTATTCCCTCTCTTAAAATTTCATTATCTTTTTTCGTTAAAATATTTTCACCTATCTTTCCTTGGATGTTTATTCTAGGTTTATTTTCTTTGTCTGTACAGGTTATGCTTGACTATAACCTGGAAAGAATGTAGCGTACATTTGGTGTTCGGAAATCAGTCAAATATCATTCCTCACTCGAAACTTTGCCCTAAACTCTCTTTTGCATAAACCATCTTGCTTTCTGTATTTGATGATTGTCGTATTATAACCCAATCGTTGTCATTTCAATAATTATAATCTAATGTCTAAAAATGCCATGTCAGCAGTTGGCACCTGCCATCGATGGTACTAGAATTACGGATTACTCTTGCAGCTGCTCGCCGTAGGGTAATGGGCGACGAATTAGTTTGTGAAGTACGATCATGTTAGACGGTGGTTCGAAACTTGCCGAGCGCGGTGGCTCAGAGCGCTCGGTCAGAGAGTTCGACGCCCTATGTAACAAAAAAACTGAGTGAAGACGAAATGATCAAAATAACAAAGAGTCCGCAAAGAACCGATCAAAACGAAGAGAGGGCTCAACGCCATCTAATTTAAAAAAAAAAAAAAAAAAAGAAAAAAAAGAAAACTGAGCAAAATTGTCAACGAACAACCCAGAATGAACATGAACAAACAACCGCAAAGCACAGATTTACCTGAAGAATCTGTGCTTTTATATAACCTTAGCCATTTTCTTTCATCTTGCTTCCTGAAAGGTTTTCGCACACTCTTTTATTTCAACACAATTATAAGTTTCCAAGTTGTACAAAGGTAGCAGCGCTTTCTATGAAAAGTACATTTGTTCTGTTTTGTGAACATGCCATGAAATACATACTAACGAATTGCTAACGTAGACTTCTTTATCACTTGTACATAAACTGGAGTGATACTTTTACGATTAAAAAATAATCACTTGAGAAACAGCTTTTCGGTTGCAGAAGTTTTGGTAAATTATTTCCTTTAGGATGGTTTCGGCTTCGCTAGGGGAGCCTTCATCAAAAGTAAAAGTTTTTTTACCTATGAATAAAAAATTTTAAAAAGTAGTGCAAATTACAGAGAAAGTATGAAACATATGCTAAGATACGATCTTACAAATTACTTACATATGAATGTAACGTCAGCAGATGGTCTCGAGCGATATGGCTCACGTTAAAAATTAAGAAGTTTGCGCCTTGCAAATTATTTTAAAAACAAATGAGACAACGGGCCGCTAAGGGTGGCGTGTGCGGCCAGCAGGTGGCATCAGACTGACAGCGGAACACGCCGTGGACGCTATCACGTGGCCACGATATATCGCGCCATCTGTTACTCAATAGTCGCACTTTACATGCAAAGTAAACTGATATGGTTACTTATTAGAAATTGACAAGCGCGTGGCATGTTAAAAAGTGTGTTACTAGATGACAAAATAGTTTGAAAATTACACAAAGTGAGTACATAATAATAGAAAAGAGAAAAACAATATTTGAGGCTACAGACTGGTAACTGAAACATTTTTTTTTATAAAGACCATAAACAAGTAAGTCCTTTACGACTGTTCGCTACTCAAGGCTCTACTACTGTGTTGATTCCTCGATATTTAAACAAGGGCGGCTATTTCCTCAACGTGAAAGCCGTCAAAACGTCTACTCCGCTGATCTGGTCTCCGTGCAACCTGTACACAAGCTGTACGAAACACTGCCAAATTACGTGATTCTGAGTAAGGGCTTTACGCCATCAAAAAAGTTATTATCACGCAACAGCAATTGTTCATTGAAAATAAATTGGTCATTACGAGAAAAATGTTTATAAATTTCTAGTTGTTCAAGCATGTCAAGTCTGAAACCTTTCTTTTCTGTGTGGAAACTACCAACATCATGAACTTCTTTCGGTTTGTGGCCTGTTTCTCCAGAATGTGCTCAGCAAAGGTCGAATTATATATGTTTGTACCTATTTTCCCTAAGAGATGCTATCTGACAGAGAAGGGTCGTCCAGTCTCTTCAATGTAGTAGACTGGGCAGGTGTCAAAGGAAATTTCATAAACGCCTGACTTTTGTAACGGCGAACGTCTAGGTTTTAAGTTAAAGATAAGCTTATCTTTCAGATGATTATTGGCGGAAAATAGTATGTTGCAGTCGTATTTATTTCTAAGGGGACGTTGTAATCTGTAAGATACAGGTCCTACGTGTGGTAACGAAGAATATTGTTTTGAATCGTTGTTCTCGTTATTTGTGGAGCCAAGGGATGTGATTCTATTACTGGTTTTTTGTCTGAAGATATCATCTACTATATTTGTTTGAAAACCACTATTGACTGCAATAGTTTTAATCAGGTTTAATTCTGCATTTAGGTTTCCAGAAGATACTGCTCTATGGACAGGGGAGTGAAAGAAAGCTTTTCTGTGAGATCTTGGGTGCGTAGAACAGGCTGCTACTAGTTGTTCGGAATAGGATTCCTTACGAAAAATGTTAAAAGAGAGTTTGTCATCAACTATTGTCAAAGTGAGGACAAGGTAATTTAACTGACGGGATTTGTTTTCAAGTTCACAAGTGAAAGTGATTTTTTCATGAGATTGGTTAAAGATTTCGAACAAGTGGTCAGTGCCATCGTTCGTTCCATTGTAGATGATTAAAATGTCATCGACATATCTAGAATATGAATTGATTCCTAAGGTGGAGGCGGAGAAATTTTTGAAAAAAGTCTCTTCGAGTGAGTTGATAAAAATGTCTGCTAGGATTCCAGCTAAATGGTTACCCATTGCAAGACCATCGGGCTGTTGGTATAACTGACCATTAAATTCAAAATAATTATGTTTCGTTACGATTCGAATAAGGACCATGAAGTCAGTGGTTTGTTCAAAAATGTTCTGATGTTTGGTAAGCTTAAGGGACTTAACTGCGGGGTCATCAGTCCCTAAACTTACAAACTACTTATGAACTACCTTATAATGAAGCCGACACAAACATCCACGCCTGAGGGGGGGATTCGAACCCCCGACCGTAGTGGCCGTGTAGATTGTGACTGGCACGCCGCAGACCGCTCGGCCACTGCAGCCGGCTCAGTGGTTTGTTCATCGGAAATCTCAAAATCTGTTACAGTGTGACGTATCGTTTGCTACCAAACACTTCATAGTGGTTTTCAAAGCATGTAGATATAGTGAGGTATGACAAACGGTTAGTAAAGACGAGCGTCGTTGGCTTCATTTAACAGTGTTTCGTACAGCTTGTGTACAACTTGCACGGAGACCAGATTAGCGGAGTAGATGGTTTGATAGCTTTCACGTTGAGGAAATAACCGACCTTTTTTAAATATCGACACAGTACTAGAGCCCTAGAGTAGCAAACAGTCGTAAAGGACTTACATTTTCATGGTATTTAAAAAAAAATGTTGAAATGTTTGTAGAGCTTATGATACTTAACTATGGGGTCATCAGTACCTAAACTTACAAACTACTTATAAACTAGCTTATGCTACAGACGGCACAGAAAGAGAAATTTGCTAACATCGAATATTAAGTGCAAGGAAGTCTTTTTCGAAGGCATTTGTGTGGAGTGTTGACTTGTACGGGAGTGAAAAATAGACGATAAACAGTGCGGACAGGAAGAGAATAGAGGCTTTTGAAATGTGGTGCTACAGAAGAATGCTGAAGATTATGTTTGTAGATAGCTTAACTAATGAAGAGGTATGGAATAGAATTGGTGAGAAAAGGAATTTTTGGCATACCTTGACTAAACGAAGGGATCGGTTTGTAGGATACATTTTCAGACATCGAGGAATCGTAAAATTATCATTGGATGGAAGTGTGTGTGTGGTGAATATCGCAGAGGGAGACCAAGCTTGCATAGTAAGCAGATTGAAATGGATGTGGGTTGACGTTCTTATGAGGATATGAAAATGTTTTCTCAGGATAGAGTAGCGTGGAGAGCTGCATCAAACCAGTCTCCGGACTAAAGGCCATAACAACAATATACATAAATTTAGATTTCGTCTGTGACGAGCAGAAGCGACAATGTGTCAGGTTATTGTATTATTTCCTCCTCAGTGCGTATAGCAAAGTAGCAGATAGTAATGGAATATCAGACCAACTGTGTAACTGGATTCAAGAGTTTCTAGCTGACAGGACACAGCAAGTCATTCGAAACGGAGAGGAGTCTTCAGACTTCAAAGTGGTTTCTGGTATGTCCCAAAGGAGTGTTATAGGAGCTTTGCTTTTCCCCCTCGGAGGTAATATCGCAAGTTCAACGCCTCTTTTCGGAGATGATGTTGTAGTTTATCGAGAGGTTGCAACACACGAAAAGAGTAGCGAAATGAAGGACAAAGTGCAGGTTATTGACGCATGGTGTATGGAATGGTAACTGAGCCTCAACATGAACAAGGGTTTACATAGGAAGGAAGATCCTCCATTATATAAACGCGCAGTAGAAGGAATAATCCGGATTAGATATATGGAGCGATTTGAAATGGAACGACCGTATATTATCATTCTTGTAAGACCGATGCCATACTGAGATTCATTGGAAGAATCCTCAGGAAGTGTAGTCTGTCAAGAAAGGAGGTGTTACAAAACTCTCGTTGGGCCAGCGCTTGAGCATTGCTCATTAGTTTTGGATCCGTACCAGGTAGGATTAATACAACACGTAGAGAAGATTCCATGGAGACAAACACGCTTCGTTATGGAATCATTCAGTAAGCGCAAAAGCGTCACGAAGACGATCAGGAAACTCCAGTTGTAGGCGCTGGAAGAGAGAGGTTCCGTACCGCGGTACGCACTTCTGTCAAAGTTCCCAAGGCATGCATTTATCGAGGAGTCGACTAATATATTTTAATGGGTTGATCAATTCCCCAACTCAACATGCCCATGAGAGGGGAAACGGAGAAAAGTGGGGAAAACTGTTAGGTCACTTTATATTGAAATTAAAAGTCTGTAAAAATAAACAAATAAATAAATAAATTGCGGGAAATTTTTTAAAACAGATATGTGATAATTTCTATAAAATACAATGCCAATTTTCATAAATAATTGCAAATGTTCAATGGACATGCTGACTTTTTGAAAGCACGAGAGATCTAGTTTAGTTTTGGAACCAACAAGCCTGAACACAATGAGGTTTGGAACGGATATTAAGTCAAGGTTAATTCGTAGTTTCAAGGAGATCCAGAATTTAATTCGAAAAGTCTGTGCCTATGCATAAACTATAGGCAACGTTTTGAGGATTAAATTATATGTGTTTCAGAATCATTCTTACCTTGATCATTTCTCTTGGATTTTCTTCCAAGTAGCGACATCTCGTTTCCTTTTGCTACTGCGTTCTAATTCTGTGGCAGGAAAACTACGTTCACAAACTCTGACACTAGCCTCTTGGGCATCCATTTCCCTCAGAATCTTTACAGGCACTATGCTCAACAATACTGCATGATGTCCGTTGGGCGAAACCCAGTGCAGAAGTGCTTTGTTCTTAAAGCGTTTGACTTTTTATACAGACTTTTCTCACGTACCTACTTATCCTTGCTACGTGGTTATAAATATCATCAATACAGCTCTATTCCGTCCTGAAAAATACTGTTAAATTAACACAGTTTCTTTACAGTCCTGTCGCAGTTAAAAAATATAATGAATTGTTTAAGGCCATCAGCACATGAGTCGATCCGCACTCTTCGCGGATGCGACTCGTCCTTGACGCGATTCCCGTTACGACTGCCCACGTAAGTAAATGGGAGGCCGCAAATGTTCAAATGTCTGTAAATCTCTCGGTCCAAACTGTGTGGTCATCAGTCCGTAGCTTACAAACTACTTAAACTATGGTAAACTAACCTAAGGACAACACACACACCCATGCCCCAGGGAGGACTCGAAACTCCGACGGCGAGCAACCGCGCTCCTCCGCAGCGAGGTGCCTTAGACCGCTCGGCTATTCCAACGCGGCGGAGACCGCCAACTGGACGATTTGCACGCGTCTCGTAATCGTCTCGAAGTCGTTGCGAGCGACGAGAATGTTCGAACGTGACGAGCGGATCATGGATGTAATTTAGCATGTATTTTTTTCTGTATTTCCTGTGCATAAAACACTAGAGCCCATGAGATCGAAATGCACTTTAATGAACGTTAATAAATAATCACATAATATATAAATATTTTCAGTGTGTCGTGTCTTGCAGCTTGCTAATATTCAAGAAAAGAACTTTTTTTTTATATCTCAACCAGAGCTGATGATGTTTATTTACTATTTTATTGGCGACTACTTTCGGGTTTAAGCCATGTTACTTATGTTCTGTAGAATGCTAAAAATTTTGTATCTGTGTCTGTCTCTAGCACCAACGAACATCCGATGATGAAAATTGGGCACTATGTATCTGTGTCTGTCTCTAGCACCAACGAACATCCGATGATGAAAATTGGGCACTATGTACGGATACACTCATAACTCTTTTTGTGTCTTCCTTCTTTTGCGCCTATACCAGTACAACATGACAGCATACGCCTCATCACTAGAACTGTCTATTACAGGGTAATTATTGGAGGAAATAACCAACACCGTTTTGTAGCTACCTGTTGGATGTCGCAAGCTGACTGAAGGAAAATCGCGCCCGCGACGAGTGCCAATCGACCCGTGTGCGGTATCGCGAGGTTCGCACAAGACCCTCGGGACGGAAGAGACGCGAGTCGCGACCACAAGTGAGAAACGACCCCTTGTACGTACTTTGCTTTAGTACATTCATTACATACATAACAGATACACTTTTATGTAAGAAATTTCGAAATTCACATTGGACACGGCATGCAGTCGACATAAAAAAAGTTTCGGAACAAAATGCAGATTTCAGTGCTTAATATCCATGGAACGTGAGATGTTTTGGAAGGAACTCTTTTACCACTTTCCAAAGAATGCCACAAAGATTCTGGAACAAGCGATATTTCGATTTTCGATTTTTTGGACATGTTGAGTTTTGGAACTGACCGCCTCGCTCCCTCCTACGTATCTCTACGTATAAATCGCGAAAAGACCCCATCGATAACTGGATTTTTCCTGGGAAGGAAACCCCTTCCATTAGTCACCCAACTCGTCCTCAATAATGTAGAGGTCTGTTAATCTTCTTGGCCACAGGAGGACCACAACAAGCTTCAGCTTGTGCCGTCTGTGTGTGTCCTTATCGTGATGGAACACTGCCACTGAGTGGCAGCTTGCTACTCCATATCTCCCTCCTTCTGGCAATCAGTGACATAAGAGATGTGATTCGAGAGACTTGCAATGAAGTGGACATAGTTAACACTACGAGCATAGGTTTGAAGTTTGAAAAGGAGACCGAAATACTCAGTCATACACATATTGATGTCAAGGAACACAAAGAGGGCCGACAGACTTGGGGGGGGGGGGGGAGGAGATGAGTGAGACGAAGGAGCTGGTCATCAGCTGACGATGGTCGTAAGTCGCATTGGGAATTAGGGAGAAGCTGCTGTTGATGGAGATGATGGTGGAAAAGGCAAGAAAGGATGGTCTGCCGAATACTGATTTGGGACTAACGGAATGATGGGAAGAAGTGGCGGATGGGGGTTTGTTAGATTTTGGGAACATTACGATGTGAAACATTTTCCACAGCCATAGGTAGAATCTGTTATGGTGGATGACATTACACAGATTGGCTAGGACAACATGGAAGGAATAAGGGCAGGCCCTGAGATGCCTATAGGTGAGACAGTCATGCCCTGGACCAGTCTGTGCGATCTGGATATCTACGGTGGTAATGGGTGTGTTGATTTCTGAGGGGGGGGGGGATGTGGTCGAAGTACTGGAAGCTGGGTGCGAGTGGAAGGTTGAAAGTATCCGTATGCTCATGGACATCGCGGAAGACAGCGTAAATGAAGTGGGGATTGTCAGGGATAAAGAAAGTGTCAGCGAGGAAAGTGGCAAATTCATTGGCCTTACTGGTTTTATCAGGTAAAGGAAGTTTGTCGTGAAGAAGTGGATATGAGGGGGAGGAATGACTGCCGGTAAGGCGGTGAATCGCTTGACAGTATTTGTACATGTTAATCAGGAATGTTATGTTGAGGCGGGTGCATGTCTGTAGCCAGTCCCAGCGTTTCTTCACAGTGAGAAGGATTCAGATGTGACGTTGGAGCTGCCGATGATGTTGTAGTGTACCCCAGTCTCAGGTACAGAGAAAGTATCGATAGAGGCAGTAGGATTCACGTGGGAGAGGACAGCCTTCTGATGAAGGAAGGTAGCAGCAAGGTCAATGTCGTTGGGACTGCGGTAGGACAGGGGGGTGGCTGGTGACACAGGTATCAATGGTTTGACGGTAGGCTTCTCAGTCAGCACGGGAGTAATTGTGAACCATAGGGGTGGAGTGGGACGGGCTGGGGACCGGCTGGGGATGGGGCGGTTGTTGCGGTCAATGGTAAATACAACAGAGGCACGATCACCGCCATTCAGGTCAAGGACTTCCACTGTCATGCGACCCAGGAGGTTGGAGGAGGTTAGGACTGCATCAAGGATGGTATTTATCTCAAGGCAGATAGGTTTCAAGGGGGGATGAGGTCGTCCTGGAGGGTGGTGAAAAGTTGATGTTACCACCAGTGCTCAACGGGGTGTTGAGAGGAGGTCGGTGGCTACCACATAGGTCATGAAGGACTAATCGATATGGGGAAAGGAACAGAGTGAGGTGACAGGAGGGATGTAGATTGTAGCATAGGTGATGGTAAATGATGGAAGGAACAAGTTAAGATGCTCAGTGGGGTCGTTAAGGAGGGGTTGTAACCAGACAGGGTGATGGTGGAGGTGGCCAATTGCGACTCCACCACGGCCAGGGCATAAAGAGTGTAAAGAGTGATAGTGATTGAATGGCAGGATTTGGGGAATGTTTCATTAAGGAAGAATGCAACCTTGCAGTGGGAGGAAAATGCATAAAAAGGTGCTTATTGGCAGTTAGGAAGTGGTTGTTGGGGTAAACAAGGCTGTAGGTATGCTTGAAAAGTGGGGTATGGGGGGAGGAGCAGAAGGGGGGATACAAAAGGGACAGAAAGAGCTCTTTAAACTAGAGTTTAATGGAGGGAGAAGGTGAATTGCAATTGGTTGTGCGAAAAGGTGGTGAAGGTCTCTAATTACAAAACGGAGCTGGCAGAGCAATTTTATGGAGGATGTGGGGACCGAAGTATTGAATATTTTGCGGAACTGTAATTACGAGCCGGCCGCGGTGGCCGAGGGGACTGAGGCGCTTCAGTCACAGTCAGCACGGCTCCTACGGTCGGGGGTTCGAATCCCCCTTCGGGCATGGTTATTTGTGTCGTCCTTAGTTGTAAGTAGTTCATAAGTAGTTTGTAAGTTTAGGGACTGATGACCCCGTAGTTAAGTCCCTTAAGCTTAACAAACATTTGAACATTTGTAATTACGAAACAGATATAGTCCTCGGCGGTAGGAGGGGGGGCAGGGACAGAAGTTATCCAGGTGCATATGAGGATCGATGGGACAGACGGTGATGGGAGTTCAGGTTTGATGGGCAGGGGACGGACTTTTCACTTATAGGAGTAGGTGGGGTGGGAATCTATATAGATTTTGCAGGTCGGGGGGAGTGGCAAGGTTAAGGCAGGCTTTCAAGAAATGGGGATTTTTGCAGTGAGGGCAGATGGTAGGGTTTTTACAATTTTCAGTCAGGTGTTCGATATACTAGAAGCAACATTGACAGCAGTAGGATTGTGGTGGGGAACAGGAAGGACTGACCTTATACTTACGGTTGTAAATTATTGCCCCCTCCTTGAGGAGGAGTTCAATACAAGATGTGGATTCAGTGAACACACACATAATGTAGGTGGGGCCAGTACCATGTAGATCCTTTTACAGAGCGAATTTCTAGAAGGGTGTGGGCAATCAGTTTGTCCAGCACCTCGCCCTTGGGGAGTCGGTGAGGTTGGAGTTGGTGTAGGGAGGATGTGTTAGGATAGAAGGTTAAAGGTAGCATGAGGACCAGTGATGACCAAGGGGAGTTTTTGAAGGAGATTGGTGTGAAAAGAAGGACTGGGTGATATGATAAGGATGGAGTCTCAATGCAGGTTGAGTTCGGGAGATGACAGGAAGTCTCTCGAGGGATAAAGCTTTGTTATCGATTCATTTGGTGTCAGAACAGCTCCTGAGGGTGTTAGTGGCGGGGGTGGGATGGTAACCAGCTGGTTGGGAGAGGGGGTGGAAGCCTGAGGGGTGTGGAGTAAGGCAAGTGCTTTTTTTGGAGGAGACAGGAGTGGGATCTGATAAGTTTGGTGGTAGAGAAGGAGGATGTGTGATCGGTTGCAGCGAAAAGTGTCAGGGGCCAGATTCGGGGGCTGAGGCCACTCAGAGGTAGATGGCGGAGACGCCTCTGCCACTGTGGCTCGATGGCAGGTGATTCTTTGAGGCAATTGAGCAGGAGAGCTATGAGTGGTTGTGGAGGAGGTGATGGGGCGAGTTGGGAAGCAGCACGGGTAGAGAGGAGGACGGGAAGTGACAGTGGTGACCAGGAGGGCGCCAAGACGAGGAAGACGGCAGTGACAAGAAAGTGGCTTCCGAGAGGGCGCCAACACCCAGGAAGACAGCGGCGACCAAGACGGCGGTGACGACCAAGAAGGCAGCTGTGGACAAGAAGACGTGGCGACCAAGAGGGCAGCCACGACCAGGACGGCGGCAGTGTACAAGGAAGCAGCGTCCAGAAGGGCGTCTGCAGCCAGGAAGGTGGCAGCGATTAAGAAAGTGGTAGCGACCAGAAGAGCGGCGGCGACCAAGAAGGCGTCTACGTCTAGGAACGTGGCAGCAGCAACTAGCAGGGCAGTGGCGACAACCAGGAAGGCAGAAGCGGTGGCGAGGAAGGCGGCGGTGGCGACCTCTGAAATCTATTGTTTACCACTGTCATGTACGAGCAACATCATATTGTGAAATTGTAAGCTACATGTAAGCTATTAATTTATTGTAATTATGTTTTCGATTTGTGTATATGTACTATCATTGTGTGATCATATTCTTGCCAGAATAAAAAAATTTGTTTAGCCTCAGCTATAGGGTGTGCACCTGCCAAAAGACAAAAGGGGGCGAATATATTAATACATGCGTAAGGGCAAAGATTGATAGAGACTGCAATAGCATGTCAACTTTCTCCTACTAATGTTCACTTACCTCACCGTCGTTTCGTCGTTAATTTATTACTCTTGCAATTGGAGAAAGCTGGATGCCATTAATGGTCTTTCTGTTCTTGGCTTTCGCTAAAAGCCGATGCTCTCTTTGTTTCCGGATTACGTTTCGCCCAAAATTAGAGAGAGATCGAATTTTCCATTCTTTATTTAATCAATCCCCTTTGATTTAAAAATTAAATATCAGCTTTCATTGTAGTATGCAGTTTCATCCCCGTAATATGATTTTCACTGTTTTCAGTAAAATAGCCTACCGCAACAATGAAAGATTTTGACGCCATCATGATACAGTTTCATAAATTGTGTAGATATCGCTTCTTTATCTGATAATCTACCACTGTGCGAATAATGTTTTCCTGCAGTCGGTTTAAGAAGTTACGAGGTTCAAAACAGACAATTTATATATTGTTGTGATTATCTGTAGAACTTTTAACCTGATGTTCACGCGTTCAGCTGCACAGGCTCAATAGACAACAGCTGAAAAATTCTGCTGTCGGAGCACAAGAAAGGCGAATATGTTGTCTGACAGAAAAGTGAGGAACTTGCTTCCTCAATACTCATCCCGAACATATTCGCACTATTTTACGGCTGAACATTGTAAATACTTTGACCTTGGAATCATCAATGACGTCTCACTTTCAGTGTCTTTGTATGTATTTGTCCGTTTGTCTTCTTTCTCTTCTATTTTCATTTCCTGTCTGCGATAAATTTCAATGAATTCATTCCTTTCCCTCGTCTTCCTTACCGCTGTCTGTTCCTGCCACTTTCATTGCTTCTCTGCACCACTGATATTGCCACATTCATTTCCTTTCCTGGTACCAGCATTTCTTTCTTTCTCACTTGCAGTCGGTTTTCATTCTCTTGAACCACGATTTTTCCATGGCGTTGGTATGGTTGGGGTTTGATCCGTAGACTAGGAAACTTTAACATGTGGTTACTGGGGATGGAAGAAACTGGAGAAATTGTTTCGTGGTAAAATTCGCGGGTATTGGAGAGCCAAACCCTCATCGTTTATGTATGGTCTCCATTCGTCTTACTTTCCCCCACTGTTTCCTTTCTCTTCTTCCCCAATTGCTACTATCTGTACATATCTTGGTTCCTTACTGCTACTGTTTCTGTCTTCCCAGATCTCATTTTGCCTCTTTTTTATTTATTTTTTTTAAATTTTTTTTTATTTTTATTTTTTTTTTATCATGCGAAGCTAGCGTGCTATCACTGCACTGAGTCTTCAAAACTGTGAGACTTTTGGTAGCCGGTACTAGAGTCTTTCTACTGACCCAAAGTTTAGCTGACGATGAGAAGTCAGACAACACATTCGCCTCTTTTGTGCTCCGACAGGAGAAAATTTAAGCTCGTTCCCGACTTTTCCCTGTCACAGTAGAGCGTGAAATTTGGATAGTTTATTTACAAATGTCAATATAAGTAATAATGTGCTTTAAAATAGTTAAGCAGGTGTAGTGTTTATAAATGAAACACACATCAACCTTGTTAAAATATGAAATTACCACTGAGCGACGCCAATTCCTCCTATTTCATGTAAAAATTGTTATTTTAATGATGAATGTATTTTTCTGGTTTGTTTTCTGTTACATGTTCAACACGAGAGACGACTAAGCGTCACGGTCGGCTACGGGCGTCGCTGGACATTATAGCAGTCCAACCAATGGCCAGCTAGCTCCAACGACACTGGAAGTCATTGTCGTGCTATTCTTGTTTAAAGAAAATCATTGAAATCAAATTTAATAATGTCATTACTTATAGTAGACAGCAAGAGGTGTATTAAAAAGATTGCTTCTAACTTTTAGTCGTGTTTAGTGAATGGTAGCGAGTTGTAATAATAATTCAAGGAACTCTTATAGGATGTGTTGCATATTTACACTGCTATCTGGTTAAATAATGATAATAATAATAATCTTAAAATGATCTCTCCGAGTGGAAACTGCTAATTAATTGATTTTAAAGTGACCGATAGATACATCCAAAGTGAATGTTTCCTTGGGTAATCTTTCTGAAATATTTAGAACGTTATTGAAACTGAAATTACAGTGACGCTAAAGATAATCTGTTGTCGCTGATTTCGACTCAGTCCGAGAATTAGTGAGATACAAACTTCAGATTGTTACCTAAATAAGTGTATAAGACTGAAATTGAAATGTTCAAATGTTTGTTAAGCTTATGGGACATAACTACGGGGTCATCAGTCCCTAAACTTACAAACTACTTACAAACTAGGACGGCACAAATATCCATGCCCGAGGGGGGATTCGAACCCCCGACCGTAGTGGCCGTGCTGACCGCGACTGGAGCGCCTCAGTCACCTTGGCCACCGCGGCCGGCAAGACTGCAATTATCATTTGTAGTGTTCAGTGACGAATCATTTAGGGACGGTGGACAATAATTTCGTTAAATAATATAAGAGAGACATACAGATCAACAGACTTGCTAAACTGAATATTGAAGTTTATTTGGGAGAATTTACTGGCGTGGATGTTTAATGAGACCTTTTCATTTAAATAATGATGGTTCCTAATAATTTCTTTATTGTTTGGTGTGTGGAATACGAAACACGATTAATTCGCAAACTGTCGGAAAATACGGTTGCACTTTGTGAATATAATCTTTGGAAGTTTTAAAGCAATCCATCTGACGTTATTCTCAAAAGGTCAAAGCATCTTTTTATATTCTGCACTATTATCAACACATTAACCAGTGTCGTAATTTTTTAAAGGATTACTTGAAGAAAAAACTATTATAATAATTCAAATTAGTGTGGACCAGAGATATTGTCATTGTGTTATCGGCATTTCAATAACTTTCTACTGTTTTTTCATCACGGCGAAACTGCATTTAATCTTCCCCGATATCACGTTTTCTACGTCTAAAATCATTCCTGCTTCTTTTGATTCGATGAAAGGAACTGCAGCAATATATCACAAGAATTATAGACTTATTATCGGGAATAATAATATTAGTTTGCGCTGAAAGAACAGTTTCTAGTATTATATGCTCACTTGCAAATGGCGACAACACGCTCACAAGATTATAAATTGTAATTAACTGAAGAGTCATTCTCTATTAGGCGGATTCTCTGTAAGCGAAAATATATTGGAAGATGTATCTTGAAGTGTGAACACGACACAGACTTAGCAATTATCTGAATATGGAGCTCCTTTTAGAAAGTAAAACTACTACATATTCTACTACTATCAAAGTCAAACTTCAAAGTAGGTGGACGTCTCATCAACACCATAAGGATGCAGTTGACCTGGTAGTGCTCGCCAAAAACCAGAGACAGCTGCAACACATGATGTACCGTTTGGTGGAAATGGGAACAAAATACGGCATGGAAATCAATATCGAAAAATCAAAAGTGATGCGAATATCAAAACGTGAGAAACACTTGAAGATAATTGTTGACAATCGGAAACTGGGAAATGTGAATCAATTCAATTACTTGGGATGTTTTATCACAAAGGACGCCCACTGCACCAACGAAATCCGAGCAAGAATCGCCATGGCGAAAGCTGTTTTCAACAAGAACAGGACTCTGCTGACCAGAAAGTTGAGCTTGGCATTAAGGAAGAAACTGGTAAAGTGCTACATTTGGAGCATTGCACTGTATGGAGCAGAGACGTGGACCATGAGAAAGAAGGAGAAAAAATACTTAGAGATCTTTGAAATGTGGTGCTGGAGGAGAATGGAAAAGACAAATGGACAGATCGCATGAAAAATGATGATGTACTGAGAAGAGTAGTAGAGAAGTATTCTGCATACAATTCTACAGAGAAAGGCCAACTGGATTGGACACGTACTTAGACACGAGGGACTCCTACGCGATGTCATCAAAGGAAAAATAAGAGGAAACACAGGACGAGGAAGAAGGAAGATTCAGCATCTGGACGACATGAATGATGGAAGGAGATACAACAGACTGAAGGAAGAAGCTGAAGACAGGGAACAATGGAATCAGAAATTCTCCGTACGAAGACATGACATGACATACCCAAGTCTCATCACCTGTCACAATTTGATTCAAACTGGGTGTGCAGGAGTGGTTATCATCACTGACCGCATCGCTCTATGAGGTAGGACTAGATAAGTTGAACGATCATCACGACAAGTACCTCAACTTCAGTGGAAACTACGTGGAAAAGACATACTTTTCTTGTGACAATAATTTTTTAAAAATATATTTACTATATTTTCCCTAAAACGGTACTTACTTTCCTGAGTCGCTCCGTAAGTGTATTTGCGATCTTGGGTTACAGATTTTAAAAACTAGGTGAATACAATTCCTGTCGTGCGGCCATAATCACGCCGGGAACGTTTTAACAAGAATCACCGGAGAACAAATGATAGTTCTGCTCAATGCACCACAATCTTACCCATAGTGTACGAGATATTGCGCCCATCTGTATCCATGCACATCGTTATTACGTGAGCTTCGACATCAAAAAGTGTACAGTATCCAATATCGTTTGGCGTCGTTACACAAAAGGAGAACACGCCTACTCGTCATCGCCGAATTCGTCCAAATGTATGGTACATGTAGGGCGTGGTGAGATATGAAAATGCACCAAGTGGCAACTCCAGATGGCTAAGCGTTTAGGAAATAAAAGGAATTTTGATACGGATCTATCATCATATGCACCTTATCAACTGCCTCTGAGAGAATCTCTTTAGAAATCCGTGTTTGGCTCAGCGGTCGGAGATCGGATTTTTATTAAAAGGTTTTGCCCAATGGCAATCATTTTTTTGCTCCTTGGCAATGCGCACACTGTTGACTTCACAATTAACCGCAATATCATATAGTTCTTTTGTATTTATATGTGGACATCAACAACATGGGACGTCATTATTTAAAACACGCATATTGTCTTGGAAATTCGGTAAACTGACAACAGACTTGTACAAAAAATATTTAACTGATGTGATGAAGCCCTACGTGCAAGAGAATAAATGTCTTCTGTTGATTGACTCGTGGGGAGGACAAACAAATCCACAAATATACGACGAACTGTTCCAAGATGAAGATGGATTGCCAACATGCAGTATCAAAGTAATTTCCCTCAAATGTACTCCACTAGTGCAACCATGCGATGTATATTTTTCATCGTCAGGTAAAAAATTTAATAAAAACGTTCAAACTGCACTTACCTAATCGCGAAAGAAGAAGAAATCACTTCCCGAGAAGCTTGTATCAAACTACATTCCATTATACATCACCAGCTGTCCTCGCAAGTATTCAGCGACATGCTACGTTACGCGTGGTTTGCTGATGGACTGTGCGAATGAAAGAAGCTGTTTTCAGAATGTCAATCAAGTTTGTTTTTCTATGGAGAAATAAATAAATAAAAACATGTAACTGCAAAAGAGTGACGTTCATTACGTGCGCACGATGCGATCAGAATTATTGCTTCCCCTGTTTCTTCGATGAATATCACCCCGATCCATTTAATTGATCAATTGCAAAAGAAAAGGAGTATCGATTTACATACCCGACGTCCCCAAGAATGCGTTAACTACAGTCCCTTTTTAAATGTTTGTAGCCCCGAATTTCATCCAATGCCCTTTCTTTTTTTGCTTATATAAATTAATAAAATAAGCTATATGATGTTGCGGTTAATTGTAACGTCAGTCTACATCTACATGAATACTCTGCAAACCACTGTGAAATGCATGGCAGACGGTACGCCCCACTGTACCAGTTATTACGGTTTTTCCCATTCCATTCACGTATTGAGCGGGTGAAGAATGATTGTTTAAATGCCTCCGCGCGTGCTGTAATTTTCTCCAACAAGGCTTCTATCATCAAGGCTTCTGAGTCGTATCACTAAATTAACTATCTATAATCACATATGCCTCTGAAACATGGACAGAAAGAAAAGTACTCAGACGAATTATCGGGCCAGTCTGTGAAAGAGGAAGATGGAGAAGGAGATACAACCATGAGTTATATACCATATACGAAGACCAACCCGTCAGAAGGATAATGAAATCATCCAGATTGAGGTGGGCAAGCCACGTGGCTCGCATGAATGATACAGAAATATCAAAAAGAGTGTTACAAGGAAACCCAGGAGGGCAGAGGGGACGTGTTCGAACAAGAGCCAGATGTAAAGATGGAGTGATCGAAGATCTTAGGAAGATGGCCTATAGAAACTGGAGAGTACTGGCCAAGGACAGAGAGAAATGGAAGGAAATTGTAGAAGAGGCCAAGGCTTATCGTGAGCTGTAGAGCCAAGAAAGAAGAAGAAGCGTGCTGTAATTAATCTAATCTTGTCCTCACGATCCCTACTGGAACAATATGTAGGTGTACGCATTGCCAAGGAGCAGAAAAATTTTTGATGCAGTTGGCGTTGAACCCTCAACCTTCTCAATACGGATCCGTTCTTTTACCGCTGAGCCAAACACCACTTCTGAAACCCGCTGTCACAGGGACAGTTGATAAGATGCATATGGTGATAGATTCGTATCAAATTTCCTTTTATTTCCTAAACGCCACCTGGAGTTCCTACTTTGGGCACTTTCGTCTTTGGACGAATTCGCCAATGACGAGTAGGCGTCCTCTCCTTGTCAGAGCTGTAGCGCACGGTAAAAGTCTCGATCAGCGGCATGGCCTAATGTATTTACGTGACGTGAAGCGGCAGTGTTAGCTACAGTCGCTGTGGATGCTCGGATGAATGGCGGCAGACACTGTTTACAAGATGTGAATCGAAATGTATTAACATCACGTTTGAATGATTTTATTTCCGAAATGAATGACAGCGTTCGAATGTAGAAGATCGCACACTGCAAAACTACGTTTCTCCGCATGCAGTGTCTTTCTGTTCAGATGTAACACTTTGTTGTTAAGTAAATCGAAATATGTGTGTGTCTGTCTCTCAAATGATGCGAATTACAACAGTTTTTCCAATGTTCATATTTGTTAAAATGCTTGCAACAATTTAATCTGTACCTTTCGGTTCCTGCCTAACCACTTCCTTTAATATCATGAGATATTCGTAGAAATCATAACATTCTCTCATAACAACTGAAGCCGTACTCTTAGGTTCCTGCCTAACCACAACCCTTAAAATCATGAGATATTTGTAAAAATAATAATATACGTCGATGTACTCTTGTACAGTCAGTAATTGAATTATCGTACACACCATAGGCTACACGAAATGTACTACGTTGCCAACCTAACACTGCTACGGACACACCGCGATGCTACCGGTGCCGCTGATCGAGACTTTAGCCGTAGCGCACAGATAACCTGTCTGCGATTATTATACACCTGTTTGGAATATCATTCCCCGTTTCCGCTAACGGCTGCTCACCGCTGGTGTCACGGTATTGATCGAGGCGGAAGTAGATGTCGCGTGCATCTAGTTGCCGTTGCAAGGTTTGCGCGTTTCGCCGACAGGTTGCTCGTCCCTTCGGCGAAGCAGGCGTTCGTGGAAACGAGAAGACGCGAGAGATTGGCTCTCGCAAGAGATTGAGTCGTGACTGTTGAGAGTAGGGGAAGAGGGAAAGGGGAGTGGGGGACGGGGAGGTTGAGGCAGGCGTGACGTCGCACGCGCTACATTGGCAGTGCTGCCGCCGCCGCGGTCGCACACACGACTGACACCATACCACACTTCTGCCTCGCTCTGGTCGCAGCAGGAGCAACTAGCGAGATGCGCGCTGTCGCCTGCCTCCTGTCGTTCCTGTACGTCGCGCACGCCCAGCGTAATGGTGAGTAGCTTCACGGTAACTGACATTGCCGCGGCGGAACGGCCGAGCGCACTGAGGCGCTATGTTACGATGTCCGAGGCCATTCCCCGTCGGGGTTCGAATCCCCCCCCTCGAGCATGGATGTTTGTGCAGTCTTTAGTATAAGCTAGTTCATAAGTAGTTTGTAGGTTTAGGAACTGATGACCCCGTAGTTAAGTCCCAAAAACTCCACAAACATTTGAACATTTGTTACTGACATTGAGCACGCTTTAGGCAAATACAAAGACGCGATTCGAGCATCACCGCTATCTATACCGGGTTGTCGACGTTCCAAATGTTCAAATGTTTGTATAGTCTATGGGACTTATCTACGGGGTCATCAGTCCCTAATCTTACAAACTACTTATGAACTACTTACAACTAAGGACGGCACAAATATCCATGCCCGAGGGGGGATTCGAACCCCCGACCGTAGTGGCCGTGCAAATACTAGTAAACCTCGGATAGTAACTGTAGTAACAAAATATGTTGGATAACAGGCCTCAGTTTACCGTACAGGTGTTCGGAAACTTTTGTTTTCAAACTTCGAGAACTTGTAAACGGCAGTGAGTACATAATATTTTGACCAAACGGAAGGAACGAGGTGGCTTAGGGTTGAAAAGGCCCGCCGATATACCGGGGTCATCATAGTCGGAGCATACGCTCGGTTAGTTTTCATCGGGGACAGAGAAGGAATGTAGCCGTGCCCTTTGAAAGGAACCACCCCGGCACTTGACTGGACAGACTTTGTAGGCAAATCTCGGAAGAACTAAATCAGGATGACCGGAGGCGGGTTTGAACCGCCGTCCTGCGAGTCCACTGAGTTACTACTGCGCCACCGTTCTCGCTGACACACACAACCTCACCTAAGGACAACAAACACACACATATATATGATGGCCCAAGACGCAAAAAAGCCTGTTAGTAAGTCAATAAATAGTTTCCGAGATGGAGTGGCCGAACGATCTAAGGCGCCTTGCTGCGGAGCTCGGCGTCTCTCTCTCTCTCTCTCTCTCTCTCTCTCTCTGTGTATGTGTGTGTGTGTGTGTGTGTGTGTGTGTGTGTGTGTGTTTTATCCTTAGGTTAGATTCACTTAGTTTGTAAGCCTAGGGACTAATAACCAAAGAAGTCCCATACATTTGCGTACATTCCCCTTGAGAGCACTGAAAACACAAAAATCTAGCGTTTATTCCCCTCTTTTTTCTTCCCAAAAACCTTTCATTCTTTCACTTTGTGCCTTCTTTTGTTCATCTGTCCATTTTCGTCTGTTATTTTTGTGTTGTGACTTAGTCAACTTTTTGGTTTCTGATTTTTTTCCTACAGGTTTTTGCGGTGTTGTACGTCTTCTATAGAGATGTTTGTTTTCAGGTCTTCTGTGGTTTCTTTGTACCAAGTTGTGCCCAGTTTCGAATAAAGTAGACAACAACAAAAGGTAGACGCGTGAAAGATCTCTTGCGCGCGTCGTTTGGTGATGATCGTGTGCTCAGCCGCCACTTTGGTCGTGCTTGGCCTCTCAGGCCCTCAGACCTCAGTCCGTGCGATTATTGCCTTTGGGGTTACCTGAAGTCGCAAGTGTATCGTGATCGACCGACATCTCTAGGGATGCTGAAAGACAACATCCGACGCCAATGCCTCACCATAACTCCGAACATGCTTTACAGTGCTGTTCACAACTTTATACCTCGACTACAGCTATTGTTGAGGAATGATGGTGAACATATTGAGCATTTCCTGTAAAGAACATCGTCTTTGTTTTGTCTTAATTTGTTATGCTAATTATTGCTTTTCTGATCAGATGAAGCGCCATCTGTCGGACATTTTTTTAACCTCTTTTTCTTTTTTCTTTTTTTCCTAATAAAACCCCGTGTCATTCCAAGCATTTATGTCAATTTTTACCTCTCTGTTTACATTATTCCGTAATTTATTAAGTTTTCAAATTTGTACTGACTTTTTGATCACCCGGTACATTGCTATAGTGTCATTCCAAGCATTTATGTCAATTTTTACCTCTCTGTTTACATTATTCCGTAATTTATTAAGTTTTCAAATTTGTACTGACTTTTTGTTCACCCGGTACATTGCTATGTACCCAAGCACGAAAAGTCATTCAGTGACGCTATGAACAATTCTTTATCCATGACGTAATGACACTATGGAACAAATCTCGTACTGCTCTTCACAGAAAAAGAAATAAATAATTCATTAAGACCTGTGAGACTCTCACAGTATTTTCATAGTTTGGAATATTAAGAAGTGCTCATACCTGCCAGTTTTGCATTTTACTTGTTGCGGGGGTTGTTATTGGTAAGGCGACGTACGTACGCTTTAACATCTATTACAGTGACTGAATACTCGTTTTTGGGCGTCGTATAAGTACAATCAGACTAATAAAGTCACAGTCTGAACATCGGCGAATGCTTCATAGTATCACTGGCCGCCCGCAAGAATTTGTAAGTCCGAAAATGTTCAAATGTTTGTGAATCTAGGGAGCCAAACTGCTACAGTCATCAGTACCTAGTCCTACAAATTACTAAAACTATCTTATCCCAAGGAGTACATACACACAGCCATGATAGATGGTGGGCTCGAACCTCCGATGGGAGTGGCCATGCAGTCCTTGACATGGCGCCTAGTACCGCAAGGCCAATAATTCCGGGATGCAAAGTCCCAATTTCAGCAAGTCACTGTATGACATAGCGTATCAATTTGTCCTGAGTAGTTGAACAGATGAATCGAAGCGCACTAGTGACTCGATACACACACTATCCTGCAGGCCACGCGCGCCACCATTTAACTATGCATCAGCCAATCAGGTTTCACATATATACTGTTCGTAATGAGCGGCCTCTTGCGGTAATATATGAACTTGTACTACCAGCTGACCCTGTTCCCGTGGCCGTATCGATAGCGGTATATTTGTCTTCGATGTCAACACAGAATGTGACATACTTACAGAAAACAGCTTGGAAATGTTCAAATTTTGAAAATATTTGTAAAGGTAATGGATCAAATTGCTGACGTTATCGGTCCTTAGATTAAGGAAATACTTTAACTAACTTATGCTAAGGACAACACAAAAACCCATTTCAGGAGGAGGACTCGAAACTCCGACGGGAGCGGCCGCCAAATCTGCAAAATGACGCCTCAGAAGGTGTGGGCAAAATGTTCAAATGTTTGTTAAGCTTAAGAGACTTAACTACGGGGTCATCAGTCACTAAACTTACAAACTACTTATGAACTACCTAAACTAAAGACGACACAAATATCCATGCCCGAAGGAGGATTCGAACCCCCGACCGTAGTGGCCGTGCAGACCGTGACTGAAGCGACTCAGTCCCCTCGGCCACCGCGGCCGGCACGTGTGGGCATTCTGCGGCAAAGAGCTTACAGTAGAGGAGATGTGTTTCACAGTATCTCCATACTCGAATATGGTGATGCTTTTATTCTAGGACTTTCGTACGAAAGCTCTCGCGTGATAGAACTGTCGATGAATGCTTCTATGCGATTCATTTGTGACGTATGCTATTTCGACCACATCACTCCAGCTTACAACCGGCTGTAATGGCTTGGTGCTGATAGACTATCATAGACTATGCTTGTTCTACCGTTTTCTTAATCTTTGCACACCATCTTATTTAACGTCCCCTCTAAATCTGCTATCTGACAAGCACAACAGAATTACCCTTTCCCAACTAAGTAAAATCCTCTTTGTACCATCACAAAATACTGCAATGTTTCTAAATGTTTTTTGCTAAGAGTGACAAGACTTCGGGACAAATGTTCAAATGTTTGTAAAGCTTATGGGACTTAACTGCGGGGTCATCAGTCCCTAAACTTACAAACTACTTATGAACTACCTTATACTAAAGATAATACAAATATCCATGCCCGAGGGCGCATTGAACACCCGACGAGGAACGACCTTGCTTATCGGAACATAGCGCCTCAATGCGCTCGGCCGCTCCGCCGGGGCCCTTTGGAACAATTTTCCTCAAATAACAGAAATTAGATCCCTCACAAATTTAAAAAAAAAAAAAAAAAAAAAAAAAAAAACGGCTCACCATCATAATAGCCATCTGTCTGTAGTTCACTCTCGTTAGTTCGCACTACTCCTCAACTCTCCCTCCCCCAGTCTCAACAAAGTTTCTCTGTTTGTATTCCACTCTTTCGTAACAGCCTGTCACTGTCATTTCTTTCTCTTTTTCTACCTTTAGCCCTCTCCCTCCTCACAATAATAAATATCGCTGCAAATATCGTACTCTATCATTTTAAATGCCCTGTTATACTGTTATAACTAACTATAACTAGTACTATTTTTAATGTCGACTATTATTTTATTTTTACAGTAATTTTTGTAAAATCTTTTGTACTCTTTGTGTTGTTTCCTGGTCAGATGTAAGAGAGGGCCTTAATGCTCTAATATGGCCAGGCAATAAGCAATATACATATAAATAAACAAGAATAAATGTTCATAGCGTCACTAAGTGACACTTCCGGGAATGGATGCATTTTCAAAATATTATGTAGGCCTATTTATTGCATTATACAAGTCTTCGAAGTTTGCAACTAGCCGTCCTTAAGGCAAACTAACCACGCCAAATAATAGTAACCATGCTGACTCCGAATCAAACCGAGAGTAATGCAAGATAAAGAAGACGTTTCCTTTTTATTTCGTTATTGTTTCTCTTTTGAACAGATTGTCAAAGTTTGCCTAAGTCAATGACTGGGGAACATTAGCCGCTGGGATTATATATTCTCCCCTACCATGTTTTCATAGCGGAAGAAAATAATTGTGACTGTAGTGAAATTGTAAATATTATTACAAAAACAATTTGACCAAGCCGTAAGGAGTGAAATGTTACTTTTCTGGCGAAACGAGGTTGAAAATATGATAAACTGCCGTAACATTTCATAATTCCTCAAAAAAAGAAAATTGCTGTCTGTCTCCATCACTTGCCTAAGAAATAATGCCAGTTTTTCATTCCCAATCAGGTATAGTGCATTGCATCTATTTGAGTCACTAGCGTGCTGATGATCCTATGACCTTCAGAAAACTGCCTTCTAGTCATTTTGAAGTAATGTATAAAATTACTATTGTCTTTCTCGAAGTCTGAAATCATCTACTGGGAACAAACAATTATCTTGTGATTTTAATTTTTCATTCATTATAAAAGCTACACTTCGTCTTGAGAAGGAGTATGAAATATAACACAATGTGCGTTTTCCTCTGCACACTATTTAAAATTTCGTGCTACACTTTACTTAATTTGATAGTTCACACTAACTTTGAAGAATAATGAAAAGAAATTCATTCCTTTATCGACGAAAGAAATCATACATGTAGGATGCCCGTCAGGTGTGGAACGTGCGCGCCGAGTGGCGATGTAGTAACCTTTCACATGTGTTATGCGCGCCTCCATTTGCACCTGCATAGCCTTACGTCCACGTCATCACCTGTTGGTTACGATGCCTCTCCGAGCGTCTATCAGTAACAGCACGCCTCTGCGATCGCTGAACACCGTGTGCTGGGCGCACTAGACTGTTCTTAAGCGCTGCGAGGAAGCTACCTGCTCTTCCGGAGATACCTCTACACGCCTGTGACTACTTTATGAATAAAACACGCAAGACTCTGGAGTAATAATCCACAATATTTACCTGTATTATTACACGAGTTCGGTTTTCGGCTGTCACGCCCTCTTAAAGAACCTAGATAAATACCTAGGGTTGCAGAAAGTTTGTGGGATACAAGATTTTAAACGATTGCATTACAGAGTATCTTATTTCGTTTGCAAAGATAGCAATTGTTAATTTAGGCTTACACCTAAAACTGCCGGCCGTGGTGACCGAGGGGACTGAGGCGCTTCAGACATGGTCTACACGGCCACTACGGTCGGGGGTTCGAATCCCCCCTCGGGCATGGATATTTGTGCCGTGCTAGTTCGTAAGTAGTTCATAAGTAGTTTGTAAGTTTAGGGACTGATGACCCCGTAGTTAAGTCCTATAAGCTTTACAAACATTTGAACATTTTTGAACCTAAAACTATAATTACGCTGTATATGAAGTTGATTTGTCAGTGAATTAGACTTATTTTCGTGTGTTAGTAAGTAGGCCTATATTTGCTGCCACCAGACAAGCAGAGTTAGTGTAATTGAAATAAGCTGACTTGAAGATGAATCTGACGTTTCGAAACTGGTCGCCCTATCAAGAAAATGCATCGTCCATAGAACTGCCATAAGTATTTTAAAATGAGTGGAATTATTTCAGCGAAAATGTTACGTAAGATCATGAAATTAGATAAAATACGTGACACAGTAAGTAATGAATTGTATAACAAATTACAAAAATAGTTCTGAGAAGAAAAAAATAATAATAAACTTTGGTGACATGCACCATAGAAACTGACTGAACAAAAATTGCCCCGCGGGAGTAGACGAGCAGTCTGGAGCGCCACGTTGCGGATCGCGCGGCCTCCCCCGTCGGAGGCTCGAATCCTCCCTCGGGCATGGATGTTTGTGCTGTCTTTAGTATAAGTTAGTTCAGAAAATGTTTGTTAAGCTTAAGGGACTTAACTGCGGGGTCATCAGTCCCTAAACTTATAAACCTCTTATGAACTACCTTATACTAAAGACGGCACAAACATCCATGCCCGAGGGGGATTCGAACCCCTGACGGGGAGCGACCTCGCGCATCGTAGCATAGCGCCTCAATGCGCTTGGCCACTCCGCCGCGGCTATAAGTTAGTTCATAAGGGACTGGTGACCCCGCAGGTCCCTTAAGGTTAACAAACATAATGTACATGTATTACCTACAACTTTTTCAGTCAGCGACTTAGTCACGATGTAACAGTGCATCAAAAAATGTTCAAATGATTGTAAATCTTGGCTTACAAACTACTTACACTAACTTAAAGTAACTTATCTTAAGGACAACAGAAACACTCATGCCGGAGGGAGGACTCGAACCCCCGACAGCGAACGGCCGCGCACACCGCAGCTGGGCGTCTTGGCGTGCACGGCTATTTTGCCGCGGAAAACAGTGTTCCTTTTCGTATTTAATAATATCTTTATCGTCTCGATAAAGGACTTAATTTTGCGTTATTGTACGCACGGTTTATATTTAAAACGGAAAATTGGAAACTTTTCTTTTATCCTGATGATCCTGGACATAACGTAAGAACAGAGTTACGGAATTATTGTACTTTCGTTGGTTTTTGACACATATGCAAGGATATCAACGCGAGCGAAGTTGTTTTTAGGAACACGTTCGTGCATCTTAAGTGCATTTCCGATATTTCTACAACATTTTCTTTGTATTAGTGCAAGCCTGTATTTTCTGTACAGTACTATCGTGGATGTTTTAAGGCACACTCTAAATGTTGCTAAAACAATTGGTCACAGGCTAAAACAAGGTATTATGAGACCTACGCTATCCAGTATTCTTAAACCTGGACCTTAACACATTACAATCCATAAAAATCACATGAAGGAAAAAAAAAAAAAAAAAAAAAACGAAGCGGCTGTAAATGTCACATGACATGCTTAGTTTGCTTTGTAGACATGTTCTGTGGTTATTTTGCTGCGTGAGATTCCGTTCAACATCTGAGACATACAATTGGCCCCATTAATAAAATGGCAGGTATGCTTGAGCCTCCTCCTTCCACGACACCCCCAAACTTTGATAGGTGTGAACAGAACCTGGCACCATTCTTTACGACTCCAATTATGATGTTCCTCTGACCAGTTTATGTGGGTTATAGAGTGTCTTGGTTCTAATGGGACACAGACTGAAGACCTCCATGCGTAGAGGCACAGAGTAACTATACAGAGTAGAAACCTCCCTGAACCACTGTCCTACGCTTTCCTCGTAGATCTGTAAGGTACTAGTAGATGTCAGGCGGTTCTCTGCCTTAGTACCGGTAGACCACACTAGAACCGCTTCTGAGGGTGCCTTTCGACAGCAGAGGTTGGAGTGGAAGGGAGGATGAGGGGAGAGCTTCTGCTGCCTGCCACGAGGCCAAGAATGTGTCGGCGTTTGAGGGGAAGTGGTGGTGGGGACAGACGCTACCTTCCGCCTGCTCTGGACAGTTTTAAAGGGCTGTTTCTGACAGCGTCATCATGGGACATCTTACGGAACTGCTTAAATCCCCCACCTCTGCGCGTGTGACCAGGCCCTTATGGAGGTTTCCCGCCTGTAAATTTTTTTCTGTGATAGAGGCCACATTCCATAAGGCGATTTCGGACTGTTTGTGTTGATACTGCGCGTCCTGGTGCTGCCCGAATGGTGCGTTGTAGCTGAGTTGCATTCAGCCGGTCACGCGCGCAGGGGTGCGGGGCGGGGAATTTAAGCAGTTCCGTAAGATGTCCCGTGATGTCGCTGAGGTCAGAAACAGCCATTTAAAACTGGTCAGAGCAGGCGGAAGGTAGCGTCTGTCCCCACAAACACTTCCCCTCAAACGCCGGCACATCCGTGGCCTCGTGGCAGGCGGCACAAGCGCTCCCCTCAGGCTCCTCTCCACACTACCCTCTGATGTGCGAGAGGCACCCTCAGAAGCGTCTCTAGTGTGGTCTACCGGTACTAAGGCGGAGAACCGCCTGACATCTGCTCGCATCTTACGAAACTACGGGGAGAGCCTAGGACAGTGGTTCAGGGGGGTTTCTTCTTTCTTCCATCTCGACGGGCTGTTAACCATGGATAACGGCCATCTCTTGCTGATATTACCCATGGACGACCTTGTCTTTGCCTCCTTTTAACGGTCTCTGTTGTCTGAAATCGCGACCAATCCTGCAAATTACACTTTTGGACACTCCAATAGCTGCGGACACTTCCCTTTGAGTCCGTTCCGTTTCCAACCTTCCTGTAGCTTTCCATTTCATAACTTCGGGTAAGTCACGTTATTGCTGCATTGCACTACCTGCTCACTATACTATCTGGACCCAACTGCTCATGTAATTCGTGTGATAAAGACAAGTAAACACCAATCACCTCCGCAGTAGTTTTCTGTTATTACCCAAATCTCGGTTGCTTAATGTTGTTGTCTCCAATCCTTAGAATCGACAGAAAGACGTCGAACCATTTTAGTTAATTTTGCCGAAGACAGTATTTCAGAACTTAAATATCTCAACTGATTCCCTAATTGTTTTGACCAGTGTAAAATGGAAAGAAGCATTTTATCTACACTATAAATATTTCTAAACCACGAAAATTTAATTAACGAGATATAAAGGTCAGTCATTACTTAATATCGATTCTGTGTATAAAATTCATACCGCGTTGAGTTTGCTTTGTAACAGCATTACCAACTAGAGAGAGAGAGAGAGAGAGAGAGAGAGAGAGAGAGAGAGAGATAGATAGAGAGAGAGAGAGAGAGAGAGAGAGAGAGATAAAAGCTAGGGTTCCGAATCACAACATCGGACAGCCCCTGTGATCTTACTTCAGAGTCGCGTTTCTGCTATCTAGGTAATTTACAAGGAAAAATCACGATCTGGGTAATTCATTGAGGATAAGCCTAGGTAGATTAGTAACATTTGAAGGGTGCACACTCGTAGAAGGGGTAACAGCGCACTAGCCGGACAATTCCGAGGGGGAAAAGTTTATAAAATTCAAAGTGCAGCTTTGTGTATTTCAAACAATTTTATGTAGTGTACCCACATAATAACCTAATAAACAATGCACATCAATACAGTGAAGTAAATGCCCAGCGCAGGATGACCAGATTTGGCAATGTGTCTTCTTTTCGTCTGTTACTGTCAGACTTTTTTAATGTGATCATCTCATTTTGAGAAGTGCGATGTTTTGGGTGACTTAGGAAAGTGTATTGTAGGGTCCTGATTTTAATTTAATGTTATTTGTAATGGTTGTTATGGCTACACTGCCTTCAGGAAGATAAATATAGCAACCCAAACTCCATAACATGGCCGCGGTGGAGCAGCGGAGCGGTCTAAGGCGCCTAGTTGCGGAGCGCGGGGTTGCTCGCCGTGAGACGTTCGAGTCCTCCCTGGGGCATGGGTGTGTGTGTTTGTTGTCCTTACGTTAGTTTACCTTAGTTTAAGTAGTTTATAAACTACGGACTGATGACCACGTGGTTTGATCCGATAGATTTACAAACATTTGTAATTGGAAGTAAATGTCAAACTATAATTCTTATTGGCGATCTGTACTTACTTTACAAACTAGTGACCCCTCCCCGGCTTCACACAGGTGCCATTTATTAATACATAAAATAATAGATGGACTTAACGAAAAAAAAATAGTACAATAGCATGTCTATATTACCTCTCATTCATTCATATCATCTAGAAGAGATTCATCCAACCGAACCTTTCCTCAAATATAAAACAAAGCCATTTCAGTACGGTCATGACTTTATTGAAACGAAACAAATCGGATTTCAAATTAGTGAACTATCTATGTTGTAAAAGAGATTGTTTACTCATACGAATTATTTAACACGGAATTCAATCAGAATTCATTGTATTGACAGTTATTTCTTTTTGTTTTTAATGCATTCATCGCAACATTTTGTAATAAATGGCTCTCTCTCTTTTTTGCTTTCCATTCGGGCAGTTATTTGTTTTAGTCTTCTGTTAGTCCATCTGAAATTGACTCCACTCACTATTCGTCTTCTTCCCCTCCTCCTCCTGGTATAATCGATGGTACATCTAATGTACATGCAAAGCAGAGTAACATTTTGAATATTATGTGTTTATTCCAAATTTCAGTCAATTTCCTCCTCCCTCCTCTGTCTGTTTACCTAGGCCTCCCCTCTATCTGTTTCCTCCCATCCCTCTCTATATCCCAATCCATCTCTTCCTCTCACTTGACCATACCCTCTTCCACCCTCTCTCTACCACATTCCTCTGTCTTGTTCTATCACCTTCCACTACGTCAAACTCCTCTCCCTTTACCTCTTTTCTTATCTATGAGAAATTACAATATGTCAACTTTCATCGTTTTTGGTCATATACTGTCGAAACTTATTGCAAGATAACATCTGCACCGCATCATACCGTGTCTTAAATTTCTCTATGAAAAAATAGATGTATATGTCAAAACAAAAAGTTAGATCCATAAAAATGTTTGAACAAAATAATTCTGGGTATTAGGTCGTCCTGAAGAGGACCACAGCACTGTGGTAGAAACTTTCGCAATTCGTTTGCCAAGTTTTTATGCAAAATGACTCCGGCCGTGGAAGCCTACGAACTTGTTGCACAGTTCGGTTGATTCCGTTTATGAGGTCATCTATGTTGTTGTTGTTGTTGTTGTTGTTGTTGTTGTTGTTGTTGTGGTCTTCAGTCCGGAGACAGGTTTGATGCAGCTCTCCACAATACCCTATCCTGAGCAAGTCTCTTCATCTCCACATAAGAACGGCTACCTACATCTATCTGAATCTGCTTACTGTTTCCATATATTTGTCGTCCTCTGCGGTTTTTACCCCACACACTTCCATCCAACGGTAAATTTACAATTCCTTGATGTCTAAGAATGTGCCCTACCAATCTTGCCCTTCTTTTAGTCAAGGTATGCCAGAAATTTCTTTTCTCCCCAATTCTGTTCAGTACCTCCTCATTAGTTACGCAATCCACCCACCTAATCTTCAGCATTCTTCTCTAGCACCACATTTCAAAAGCCTCAATCCTCTTCCTGTCCGCACTGTTTATCGTCCATGTTTCACTCCAATACAAGGCAACACTCCATACAAATGCCTTCAGAAAGGACTTCCTTAGGCTTAAATCAATATTCGATGTTAACAAATTTCTCTTTTTCAAGAACGCTTTTTTACCCATTGCCATTCTGCATTTTATACCCTCTGTACTGCACCATCAATTGTTATTTTACTGCCCAAGTAACAAAACTCATCTACCTCGTTTATTGCTTTGTTACCTAATCTAATTCCTTCAGCATCACCTGATTTTCTTAGACTGCACTCCATTACCCTAGTTTTGCTCTTGTTAATGTTCATCTTATATGCACCTTTCAGCACACTGTGCATTCTGTTCAATTACTCTTCCAAGTCCTTTGCTGTATCTGACAGAATTACTATGTCGTCGGCAAAACGCAATGTTTTTTCACCTGTGTAGCGTCTAAAAAATGATTAAATTTTAGACGATTGCTGAAAATGTTTCTGTAAATTAGATACTAGCATAACTCACGTATTTATCAGTGGAAAACATATTTATTGTTTTCTTAACATGGCGATGCATTGTGCTGAATAGTTTTCTGCCTCATTTGCCTTTACGCTGGCCTGATTGTTAGCGCTAAGCGGATGTTTGCATGACAAGATAAGGCCGGCCCTAGATGTCCTGGTAGCAGGACATGTCTGTGCCACTGCAGTGATAGCGCCAGTGACAGAGAAAAACCTCTATAATTCCCCTGACTCTCTAGTAAGTCTGTTATCTAAACTGTTGAGTCGCGTGACTTTTTATTTTACTCCACTCGCATGTTGCAGATACTTCGCAGCATTCCAGTGGTGACTGCGTGGCTATGACTCATCCGTCATTCAAAGGCATTTCGGGTGAATCAATCACTCGGAAGAGATTTGTTAACACCGAACAATTGTAAAAGTTTTTTTGGCACATATGCTGCAAACTTTTACACGTTTGATTAGGAATTGACTCAAATTTTATAGTTTAATGACAACTATGCTCAATAGGAGGAGGTATTGTTCGCAAGATATTTGTACTTTATTCTTTCTCTCATTCTTGATGCACAATTTGGCTGATTATAACAGACGCTAGTATGTAGTACATTGGCCTAACTCCTAATTGCAGGAAAACCACTAGAAATTTACACTGCTTGTTGCTATGGTGAAGTTTGAAGACTGGTTTGATGCAGCTCTCCACAATACTCTTTCTTGTGAAAACCTCTTCATCTCCGATTAACAATGACAACCCACTTCCATTTGAACCTGCTTACTGTACTCGTCTCATGGGCTCCCTATGCAATTTTTAATCCCCCCTCACTTACCTCTAATACTATATAGACTATTCCTTGATGTCTGAGAATGAGTCTTATCAAAGAATACATTCAGTCAAGCCATGTCATAAATTACTTTCTTCTGAATTATGTTCAGTACCTCTACATTAGTTACGCGATCTTCCCACCGATATTCAGCATTATTTTGTGTTTTTTGCTGTTGTCGTTATGGTCTTCAGTGCGGAGACTGGTTTGATGTAATTCTGCACTCATTCCTGAGGAAACCTCTTCATCTCCTCATAAGAACGACAACCCACATCCATTTGAATCTGCTTGCTGTAATTCGTCTCTACGTCTCCACCTACGATTTTTGCTCTACACACTTCCCTCAATGCTAAATTCCTTGATGTTTAAGAATGTGATCCCTTCTCTTAGTCAAGGTAGGCCTAAAATTGTTTTTCTTACCAATGCTGTTCAGTACCTCCTAATTAATTACACGATCTTCCACCTAATCTTAAACATTATTCTGAACTATTTATCGTCCAGGTACCAGGCAACACACAAATGTCTCCAGAAAAGATTATCTGACCCTTAAATTAATATTCGACGTTCGAAAATTTCTCTTTTTCAAAAACGATTTTACTCCCAATGCCATTTTGCATTTTATGTCCTCTGTACTGATAACATCATATATTTACTGCCCAAGTAACGAAACTCATCTACCACCTTCATTTTTTCGTTAACTAATCCAATTCCTTCAGCATCGCCTGATTTTCTTAGACTGCATTCCAATACCCTTGTTTTGCTCTTGTTTTCATCTTATACGCTCCTTTGAGCACACTGTCCATTCCGTTCAATTGCTCTTCCAGGTCCTTTGCAGTCTAAATGTTCAAATGTTTGTAGAGCTTATGGGACTTGACTACGGGGCCATCAGTCCCTAAACTTATGAACTAGCTAAGACTACAGACGGCACAAATATCCATGCCCGAGGGGGAATTCGAACCCCCGACCGTAGTGGCCGTGCAGACCGTGACTGAAGCGCTTCAGTCCCCTCGGCCACCGCGGCCGGCCCTTTGCAGTCTCTAACAGAATTACAATGTCATTTGCAAAGTGCAATGTTTTTCTTTCTTCACCCTGACCTTTAAACCCTTCACCAAATTTCTCCTTCCTTTCCTTCACAGCATGCTCAGTGTACAAATTGAAAAACTTTTGAGAAAGGCTACAACCCTGTCTTACTCCCTTCCCAACCACTACGTCCGTGTCAAACTGTTGTTTGTTTTCTGTACAAGTTGTAAATAATTTTCCGTTTGCTGTATTAAACTCCTCCGGAGTTCAGAATTTGAAAGCGTTTATTCCAAACAATATTGTCAAATCTTTCTCCAAATCTACAAAAGCTAGAAATGGAGGTTTGCCTTTCCTTAATCTACGTCATGAGTATTGCGTCCCGTGTTTCTACATTTCTCCTGAATCCGGACTGATCTTCCCCGAAATCAGCTTCTACGAGCTTTCCCATTTTTTTATAAATAATTCGTGTTAAAATTTTGCAACCCTGACTTATTAAACTGAGGGTTCTGTAATTTTCACATCTGTCTGCGCCAGCTTTCAAAAAATGTTCAAATGTTTGTAAAGCTTATGGGACTTAACTACGGGGTCATCAGTCCCTAAACTTACAAACTACTTATGAACTACTTACGAACTAGGACGACACAAATATCCATGCCCAAGGGGGGATTCGAACCCCCGACCGTAGTGGCCGTGCTGACCGTGACTGGAGCGCCTCAGTCACCTCGGCCACCGCGGCCGGCCGCCAGCTTTCTTTGGAATGGGGATTATTACTGTTTCTTAAAGTCTGAAGGTATTTCACTTGTCTCATAGATCTTACGCAATAGGTGAAACAGTTTGGTTGCACCTACGGTCCGGTTATCTGTATCGTTAAGGAACGCAAGCCACCCTACCTCGACAAAGTATGTGGTTCATGGGAGTGTATCACTACATTTCAAAAGCTATCGTCTTCTTGACTGAACTTCTTACTGTCCACGTTTCACTCATATACGAGTCTCCACTGCAGACAAAGACCAACAGAAAAGAAAATGTTCAAATGTTTCTAAGCCTTTTGGACCAAACTGCTATGTTCATCGGTCCCTAGGCTTACAAACTACTTAAAATAACTTAAGTAAGGAAAACCCACACACCCAAGCCCGAGGAAGGAGTCGAACCTTCGACGGGAACGGCGCCCAGTCCGTAGTACGACGCCTTAGACCACGCGGACATTCCGCGCGGCTACAGAAAAGACACCTCTAAACTGAAATTGTACCCGGTTGGGCACAAATTTCAACTTTCCGATTTGATTATACTCCTCTTCAGAAATGCTTTTCTTCCCATTGTCATTCTGCATTTTATATTCCTCTACTCCACCGTAAGTTATTCCACTGCCCAAATAACAAGTCAGACTCTTTTCATTGTCTCGTTTCCAACCTAATTCCTTCAGCATCACCAGATTTAATTCGACTACATTTCATTACCCTTCTTTACATTCATCTTACACGTGTGTTTCAAAATATTGTAAATTGCGTTAAACTGCTCTTAAAAAAAAACTAAGGGAGGACTTGAACCTCTGTTGGGAGAGGTCGTGCAAACCGCGACGTGGTGGCCCAGACCGTGTAGCCAACCTGCTCTTCCAAAGTCCTCTGCTGCCTGTGTCAGAATTAAAACATTACCGCCAAACTGCGAAGTATTTACTTCTACACCCTGAACTTTAATTCCTTCTCCAAATATTTTTCCTTGCTTTCCTTTGCAGGTTGCTCAATGTACAGTTTTATTAACACTGGGGAAATGCTACAAATCTGTCTTGCTCACTTCCTAACCGGTACTTCCCTCTCATGCCCTTGGACTGCCATCTACTTTCAGTAAAATTCTTTTACATAATATTCTGTTCGCTATATTCTACCCCTTCTACCTTCACAATTTGAAAGAGAGTATTCCAGTCAACGTTTTCAGAAACTTTATTCACATCTACAAAACCTATAGACCAGTGGATCCCAAACTGTGGGTCGCGACACACTAATGGGTCCTCAGACGAACCTAAGATATCAGAGTGAATTATGGAAAATATGAAGGAATGTTTTATGAGACCTATTGGTTTGATGTTTTTACTCCATAAAAGAACAGTAGGAATTAGGTTGTACCGCCTTTTTTATTTAAAAAGATAATGACATGGACTAATGTTTAAAGTTTTAATGAACTAATATTTTCACATCACACAATGATTCAATTTTCTGAGACTTATATTGTCTCATTTTATCAAAGATATTAATAGGAGTACCCAGCTTCGAATCCCGAGCAAGGATCACATTTTAATTCAGCGCCTCTCGTATTTAATATGTTTAAATTTCCATGTTAGGCTCAGTGATACTTGTTGGTATGCCTAGAAGTATTACTTAATACTGGTTGTTTTTAGCACTTTTCAAGAGTACCTTATGATTTTTTATGGTTAAGAAATCATTTGTAAAGTACAAGGAAGTCTCCGATAAATCCGATGTCATCCATCTTAGAGCAATTTTTTCAAGACTCAAGACTAAACTCAATATGACTAAAAAATGGGCATGCTTGCAAATATAGTTTCGAAGAGTAATGACATTCACAACTACTTACTTATGAGAGTATACATTTTTTAGTTTTTTAATAAATACAGAATGTTAACTTCGTAAAAACCATTAAAGCCTAAAACTAACTAGCTTCAATCCAGATACGGAAAGTATTGCTAATTCCAAGATTTAACAGTTTAACAAATTTCAATGAGATTAAAATTTAATTTATATAAAGCTTTTTTATTGTATAAAAAGTGGTCTTTTGAACCTTAGTAAATATATTGGGTCGCGAAATTTTTTATAGGAGGAAATTTAGGTCCCGCTATGAAAAAAATATTGGGACCCGCTGCTATATGCATAGGTTTGTCTTTCCTTTACCTGTGATAATTATCAGAGGCAGTATAGCCTATCGTGTTTGTGCATAGCTTCCAATTCCAAAATGAAGCCGGCCGCGGTGGCCGAGGGGACTGAGGCGCTTCAGTCACGGTCAGCACGGCCACTACGGTCGGGGGTTCGAATCCCCCCTCGGGCATGGATATTTGTGCCGTCCTTAGTTGTAGGTAGTTCATAAGTAGTTTGAAAGTTTAGGGGCTGATGACCCCGTAGTTAAGTTCCTCAAGCTTAACAAACATCTGAACATTTGATTTACAAAATGAACTTCCCCGAGGTTGGCTTTTAACTATCTTTATAGTACATGCTGCTTTCCCAATTGCTCTTACTAATTGCGCCGACAAAATCAGTTGTACTCATCAAGGATATAGCTGGACGTCGTAGCAGAGGGGGGGGGAGGGGGATGTAAACACTGCAGATATTCGCAGGTTATTGGTGGCATTGTGCGTGCCAAGATTTTCGTTTCTAAGACAACGTATTTATGTAGATAGATGAAACAGTGTTCCACGTACTGCTTCTGCCTAACAGGGGCTATGAACAAACCTCTGTGCGGACATCATATCGCAGACCTTCAAGACCTGGGAACAGTAATCCGGCCCTGAGAGACAGATTCCAAACGAGTGGTTCTACATCTATGTACCTCTCGTACCACTACCAGCCATTTCCTTTCCTGTTCCACTCCCAAATAGAATAATGGAAAAATGAATCCCTGTATACATCTCTACGAATGTGACTTCTCTTGTCGGACACTTGTACACTGATCGAACCTACCAGTAACAAACATAACAGCCCGCGTCTAAATTGCTTCTATGTCTTTCTTTAAACCGATCTGGTGGGGAAACCCACACACTTCAGCTATACTTAAGACGGGGTCGCTCATTTTATATGCGATCTCCTTTACAGACGGACCTTATCCACCCATAATTCAATAAACCTACACTCCTGGCCATTAAAATTGCTACACCACGAAGTTGACGTGCTTCGGACGCGAAATTTGACCGACTGGAAGAAGATGCTGTGATATGCATATTATTAGCTTTTCAGAGCATTCACACAAGGTTGGCGCCGGTGGCGACACCTACAACGTGCTGACATGAGGAAAGTTATCAACCGATTTCTCATACACAAACAGCAGTCGACCGGCGTTGCCTGGTGAAACGTTGGTGTCATGCCTCGTGTAAGGAGATATACGTACCATCACGTTTCCGACTTTTATAAAGGTCGGATTGTAGCCCATCGCGATTGCGGTTTATCGTATCGTGACACTGCTGCTCGCGTTGGTCGCGATCCAAAGACTGTTAGCAGAATATAGAATCAGTGGGTTCAGGAGGGCAATACGAAACGCCGTGCTGGATCCCAACGGCCCTGTATCACTAGCAGTCGAGATGACAGGGATCTTACCCGCATGGCTGTAACGGATCGTGCAGCCATGTCTCGATCCCTGAGTCAACATATGGGGACGTTTGCAAGACAACAACCCTCCGCGTGAACAGTTCGACGTTTGCAGCAGCATGGACTATTAGCTCGGAGACCATGGCTGTGATTACCCTAGATGCTGCATCACAGACAGGAGCGCCTACGATGGTGTACGCAACGACGAACATGGGTGCACGAATGGCAAAACGTCATTTTTTCGGATGAATCCAGGTTCTGTTTACAGCATCATGATGGTCGCATCCGCGTTTGGCGACATCGCGGTGAACGCACATAATAAGCGTGTATTCCTCGTCGCCATACTGGCGTATCATCCGGCGTCATACTATGAGGTGCCATTGGTTACCTCTTGTTCGCCTCGATGGCGCTTTGAACAGTGGCCATTACATTTCAGATGTGTTCTACCCTTCATTCGATCCCTGCGAAACCCTACATTTCAACAGGATAATGCACGACTGCATGCTGCAGGTCCTGTACGGGCCTTCCTGGATACGGAAATGTTCGACTACTGCCCTGGCCAGAACATTCTCCAGATCTCTCACCAACTGAAAACGTCTTGTCAATGGTGGCCGAGCAACTGGCTCGTCACAATACGCCAGTCACTACTCTTGATGAACTGTCGCATCGTGTTGAAGCTGCATGAGCATTTGTACCTGTACACGCCATCGAACCCCTGTTTGACTCACTGCCCAGGAGTATCAAGGCCGTTATTACGGCGAGAGGTGATTGTTCTGGGTACTGATTTCTCGGATCTATGCACCCAAACTGCGTGAAAATGTGATCACATGTCAGTTCTAGTATAATATATTTGTCCAATGAATACCCGTTTATCATCTGCATTTCTTCTTGGTGTAGCAATTTTAATGGCCAGTAGTGTATGTTTAGCTTCCGTCTTCCACGCAACTGTCCTTACAGGTTCCTTTCATTTAATATCTCTCCGCAACGATATTCAGTTCTGCACAGATATTCAGTCGACGCAGCTGTGTCTTGTTGTTGTAACGGTCTTCAGTCCGGAGAGTGGTTTGATGCAGCTCTCCACCCTACTCTATCCTGAGCAGTCCTCGTCTCCTCTTAAGAACGGCAATCCACATTCATTTAAATCAGTTCAATGTATTCGTCTCTAGGTATCCCTTTGCGTTTTTTACCCCACATACTACCCTCATATGCTAAATTCTCGATTCCGTTGTGTGACCTATTAATCGAACCATTCTTTTAGTCAAGGTATGCCAAAAAAATCATTTTCTCCTCAATTCTGTTCAGTACCTCTTCATTAAATATGCGATCTATCCACCTTATCTTCAGCATTCGTCTGTAGCATCACTTTTCAAAATTTTGTATACTCTTCCTGTGTGAATTATTTATCGTCCATGTTTCACTAACGTATATAGCAACAATCCACACAAATATGTTCAGAAAAGAATTCCTTCTCTTAAATTGATTGTTAACAAATTTCTCTTTTTCAAGAACCTTTTTTCTTCCTATTGCCATCCTGCATTTTATTTCCTACTAGCTGAAAACTCGGTGTTGATAGGGTATTTATATATTAAACTTATAAGCTAGTCCATCTGTCCTTCCATTCTCTCTCTCTCTCTCTCTCTCTTTGTTTCATTATCTCTCTATCCATCTCCACATCTCATTCCCTCCCCCCCTCTCTCCTTGTTCTTCTTCTCAGATCACCTCTCTTTGTTCATCTCCTCCTACCCTTCTCCCTGCCTATCTCCACGTTCCCCTTTGTTTGACAATCATCATTGCCTCATCCATCTGTGAAAAATTATATAACTCTTTTAACTCCCATGGTGATCAATGTTGTCTAATTTTATTGCACAGTACCCTCCGCTATGCACTGCATGGAATTTTACGTAGACGGTGGTGGTTCCCTTGTTTTGAGGGTTATGATACCCTCCGCCATGCACCGAACGGTGGCTTCCTAAAGGTAGATCATGCGTTAATTCATGGTATAAGTTATCTACATTCTAAATTTGATTCAAATCCGTCCAGCTGTTTCAGTGTGGAGACAAACAAACTTATTAACCCACTGTAAGTTACAGTGCTTTCCACTGAAGCATATTTAAAAAAATTCTTACTTTAAATTACTTACATAAAATTCACATGGTGTGTACAATATTTATCTTTTAAATGTTTGTTTAATGATTATCACCCTGAAAAATGTAAGTCCCAGAGAGAGCTGCAAGATTTTTCAGAAATTTTATTTAATTCGAAACTTCGCCGAAATCTGAAAATTAACTGTTTACTCACGTTAATTATTGAAATGATTGTAGGTAACCTGAATTTATTAATTGTTCAGTCATATTTAAAAAATTTCATCAGGATCGGAATACAACTGTAGATTCTGACGAAGTCCATATGTAAAGTATCCTCCGTCATACACCATCCAAAATTTTATGAGAGACCGACCTTCCTCTTGTTTTGAAGGTCAAGTGCCCGAAAAGTCATGAAGATTTTAGGATGAATAAAGTGTCCTTATTTGCAAGTCGCATGATGCTACAGGTTTTCATCCATATAATTGTTTATGATGACATAGCTCCTGCACTATATGTCGTAAGTTGTTCTTGCCACTAGGTCAATTCTTACCTCTTGGAAGGAATATGTGTACCAAATTTGGTTGAAATCGGTACAGTGGTTTAGAAGCAGACGTCGCAACGATGCAGCACTTTTCCGCGCATTTCATTGTTTATTACGTCATATCTCATGAGCTTTTTTCGTTTAATGGTGCCTATGACCATCGCGAAAGTGCAAGCAATATGTTGAGAAAGTTTCATCACATCGATTGAACGGTACGGCGGCGCATAAAATACGAACACACAAACATTCATTTTTATATATTAGATGTACTGTGACCATGTTATTTTACTGCCCTAGTAACAAAACGCATCTACCACCTTTGTTGTTTCGTTACCTAATCTAATTTCTTCAGCTCCGCCTAATTTTCTTAGACTGCATTCCATTACCTTTGTTTTGCTCTTGTTAATGTTCATCTTACACTTTCTCTGCAACACTGTGTCCATTCCATTTAATTGCTCTTCCAGGTCCTTTGCTGTCTCTAACAGAATTACAATGGCATTAACAAGACACAATACGTGAATGCAGATTTCCTCATCAAGACACAATGTTTCTATTTCTTCGCCCTGAACTTTAATCCCTTCTCCAAATTTTTTCTTGCTCTCCCTCAAAGCTTACTCGATGTACAGATTGAATAACATTGAAGAAAGGCTACAACCCTGTCTTACTCCCTTTCCAACCAATGCTTTCATGTTCCTCAACTCTCCCCCCTTTTCTCTATGCCCATTTCCTTGCGCCCAAATCTACGTCTGTACATCATCTATTTGTATCCATCTCTTCCCATCCTTTCTCTCATTCCATCTCCTCCTCCTCTTGTTTGCCCATACTCTAGTCAGCAGTCTCTCTCTGCCCATTCCTTCCTCCTCCCTTGCTCTCTAACTTTTCTCCCCCTCTTCTGACCATCCTCTAAGACCAATTCCCCCCCCAGGGGGCCCACAGTTCTTTTGTGGGTACGTGTGTGGCGCGCACGGGGCCCCGAGCCGGAGCAGCCTTTCTTCTGCCCCAGGCTGCTTCACTTTCCCTCCCGGTTTATGCCTTCGCCCGGAGACGGGCATATTTCGTGAGACACGGTGGTTCTTGTTGTGCTTTTTCTTCCTTCGTTCCTTCCTTTCTCTCCTTGAACTCTCCTAGCCTTCTTCTCCTCATTAGTCTCCGCATCGGCGTTTGAGACACTTCTTTTCTTTCCTTCTTTCTCTTCCTTTCCTATCCTCTTCTTCTTTCCTCCCTGTGCGTGTCTGAAGGCCGACCCACGCATTATCGTGCGTAGCAGGTGACGGGGTAACGCGTAATTCCCCGCCCCGGGTAGACATGTAAGGCACGTACGTACCCCCTGGTAAAGGCCAGGCCCAGGGAGGGGTGATTACCCGAGCTGGTACCTTCCGAACGTGCCGATTGGTCCCTCCGTCAGTTCTCGGGAGGTGTGACCTGAGGTGTGAACAATCACCTAAGGCGGGTAAGCCCTCGGAGAGGGCCCCCACTAGGAAGGAGCGCGCCATCGGAGACGCCGGTAATCACGGGGGACACTTCCGCGATGACTTCCTCCTTATCTTCTTTCATGACGTTGACCCACAAACGTAAGTTAGACTCGCCTCAGCCTAAAAAGACTCTGCCTAATGTTCCTAAATATCTGGTTGTCTCTCGCACCGACGGAAAGGATTTCAATTCTGTCAATCCTTTCGTTATACAGAAAGGTGTAGATGCAATTGCTGGCCCTGTTAAAACCTGTTCACGTCAGCGCAATGGCACATTGTTGCTGGAAGTGGAAAGTGCCTTCCAAGCCCAAAAACTGATACGTACTACGTTGTTGCACACTTTTCCAGTTAAGGTCGAAGCGCACCGCACACTCAACTCGTCACGGGGGGTAGTCTTCACGAGATCCCTTGATGGGTTGTCTGATGAAGACATCCAATCGTATATGTCCGATCAGGGTGTGACAGCCGTCCACAGGGTGATGAAAAAGGTCGATAACCAATTGACACCGACTCGTACTGTGTTTTTGACGTTCGACAGAGTTGACCTCCCGTCGAAGGTCAAAGCAGGGTATGAAGTCATCTCCGTCCGACCTTATGTGCCTAACCCAACGCGCTGTTTTCAATGCCACAGGTACAACCATACCCGTGAACATTGCCCAAATGCAGCAAAGTGTGTCACTTGTGGTAGGGACGCCCATGAGGGGGATTGCCCACCTCCGTCCCCTCACTGCCTAAACTGCAACGGTGACCATGCGGCTTCCTCTCGCGACTGCCCTGTATACAAGGATGAGAAGGTAATCCAGCAAATTCGGGTTACGGAGAAGGTATCAACATCTACCGCTCGAAAGTTGTTGGCGAGTCGAAAGCCCACTGTCCTCCCAGCGGGTACGTACAGTAAGGTACTCACCTCAACTCGACCTACCAAGGATTCCAGTACCCAGACATGTGACTTGACTTTCGCTGACACAGTTGTGCGATCTGCCAGCCCGAAGATTGCCCGTTCCACGTCCCCGCTCCCTCTTGCTGCTTCTAGGGTACAGTCTTCGTCAAACTCTAGTAAACCGCGGGCACCTAAACAAGATGCCCGGACCTTGAAAAAGGAACCCGTCCGTGAGGATTTTCTGCGTTCTCAGGCTTCCCAACCGTCAACTGCCTCTTCCCGCCGTCACTCTTCCAGAAGAGCTGACAAGAAAAAGAGTTCCTCTCCTTCCCCGCCGAGGCGTGACCCATCTGTCGCGCCGTCCAACAGTTGCCGGCCTCGGCCGTCTTCTGTTTCACCGGGACGCTCCGTTTGCCGGGCGCCCGGCCCTTTACCGGCGGTGGAAACTGCCCCTCCTGATCAACTCAGGGAGGTGGCAGGCGCGTCGGGCGAACCAATGGAACATGACCCTTTGCCCCCAGACAGCGATAGCAGTGCTCCCTCGAAATCCGGTCCTCAGCGGCCGTCGAGGTGACCCCGCTCGCTACTTGGTTTTTATCCTTATTTCTTCTTTCATTTTTATCATGGCGCTCCTTCAATGGAACATTCGCGGCTTTCGTTCTAATCGGGAGGAGTTAAAACTGCTCCTTCGATTGCACTGCCCGCTTCTAGTCTGCCTCCAGGAAACTAAGTTGCGTCCACGTGATCGTGCGGACTTTCCACACTACACCTCTGTGCGGTTCGACCTGCCACCCGTGGAAGGTGTCCCAGCCCATGGAGGGGTTCTGATGCTCCTTCGAGACGACGTCTATTTCCATCCCATTTCCTTGCACACTCACCTACAGGCAGTTGCCGTCCGCATCGCCTTATCCACCTTTACCTTCTCCCTCTGTAATATATATTCGCCATCGTCATCTGCCCTTACTAGGGCAGATGTGCTAAACCTTGTTGACCAGCTCCCTTCACCTTTCGTGTTGGTAGGCGACTTTAATGGCCACCACCCCCTATGGGGCTCTCCGGCACCTTGTCCGAGAGGCTCCCTTTTGGTGGACATTCTCCAACACCTCGATCTTGTCTGCCTCAACACCGGTGCACCGACCTTCCTTTCTGACACAACACACACTTATTCCCATATAGACCTCGCAATATGCACTCCTCAGCTTGCCGGTCGGTTTGAGTGGTATGCACTTTCTGACACGTACTCGAGTGACCATTTCCCTTGTATCATCCACTTCCTACATCATTCCCCATCTCCACGTCCCACCAGTTGGAACATTTCTAAAGCCGACTGGGGGCTTTATTCTACCATGGCTGTTTTTCACAATCAGAATTTTCCCAACTGTGACAGTCAGGTCGAATACCTCACAGAGGTTATTCTCACTGCTGCTGAACGTTCCATACCTCGTACATCCTCTTCTCCACGTCGTGTCCAGGTCCCTTGGTGGACTGCAGCCTGCCGCGACGCGCTTCGAGCCCGGCGCCGTGCTTTACGCACCTTCCGCCGCCACCCAACTTTGGAGAATTGCATCAATTACAAACGTATGAGAGCGCAGTGCCGTCGTATCATAAACGACAGCAAGAAAGTTTGCTGGACAGATTTTACTAGTTCTTTTAACCGTTTTACTCCCTCCACGGTTGTCTGGGGTGGCCTACGCCGTTTGTCCGGCATCAAGGTCCACTCCCCGATTCCTGGCCTGACCGTGGAGAACGCGGTCCTCGTGGACCCAGCTGATGTTTCAAACACATTGGGTCGTTTCTTTGCGGAGGTTTCGAGCTCTGCCCATTACCACCCTGCCTTTCTCCCTCGCAAACAGGTAGAGGAGGCACGGCCGCCTTCTTTCCGCTCTTTTAATCGTGAAAATTATAACGTCGCCTTCACCATGCAGGAGCTAGATCGTGCTCTCGCCCTGTCCCGGTCTTCTGCTCCCGGGCCCGATTCCATTCACATTGAAATGCTGAAGAACCTCTCTCCAGCGGGCAAGTGCTTTCTTCTTAGTACCTACAATCGCATATGGACTGAAGGTCATGTTCCCACAAGTTGGCGTGAAGCCATTGTTGTCCCCATCCCCAAACCAGGGAAGGACAAACACCTTCCTTCCAGTTATCGTCCTATTTCTCTGACGAGCTGCGTCTGTAAGGTGATGGAACGCATGGTTAACGCTCGGTTGGTCTGGCTCCTCGAATCTCGCCGCCTCCTGACTAATATCCAATGCGGTTTTCGTCGACACCGCTCTGCTGCTGACCACCTCGTTACGTTGTCGACCTTCATAATGAACAACTTTCTGAAGAAGCGTCAAACAGTAGCCGTGTTCTTCGACTTGGAGAAGGCATACGATACCTGTTGGAGAGCGGGCATTCTCCGCACATTGCACACATGGGGCCTTCGGGGCCGCCTTCCTCTTTTCATTCAAGCGTTTTTGGCGGATCGCAAGTTCCGGGTACGGGTGGGCTCTGTTTTGTCAGACACCTTTTGCCAGGAGAATGGGGTACCACAGGGCTCCGTCTTGAGTGTGGCGCTCTTTGCCATTGCAATCAATCCGATCGTAGATTGCCTTTCAGCCGACGTCTCCGGATCTCTTTTTGTTGACGATTTCGCAATTTATTGTAGCGCCCAGCGGACGTGTCTCTTGGAGCGTTCTCTCCAACGCTGTCTTGACCGTCTGTATTCCTGGAGCATCGCAAACGGCTTCAGATTCTCCACTGAGAAAACTGTTTGTATCTATTTTTGGAGATACAAGGAATTTCTTCCACCTTCTCTACGTCTCGGCCCGGTTGCTCTCCCTTTCGTGGAGACTACAAAATTCTTGGGACTCATGTTGGATCGGAAACTTTGCTGGTCCACGCACGTGTCCTACCTGGCTGCCCGTTGTGCCCGATCCCTTAACGTTCTTCGTGTCCTCAGTGGCACGTCATGGGGAGCGGATCGTACCGTCCTGCTTCACCTTTACCAGGCCATTGTTCAGTCGAAGCTCGACTATGGAAGCCTTGTATACTCTTCAGCACGGCCGTCGATTCTCCGCCGTCTCAACTCTATCCACCATCGTGGATTACGTCTGGCGACCGGTGCATTTTATACCAGCCCTGTTGAAAGTCTGTATGCCGAGGCTGCTGTATTACCCTTGACCACTCGGCGTGACATACTCTTGTGTCGGTACGCATGCCGCCTACGGTCGATGCCCAACCATCCATCTTACAGATTATTTTTTGACGACTCACTCGATCGCCAATATCAGTTGTCTGCGATTGCCTTGCTTCCACCGGGAGTTCGGTTTCGCCACCTGCTACAGCGGCTCGATTTTACCCTTCCTTCCACCCTTCGGTTGAGCGAAAGCCCATTGCCACCGTGGCGTCAGGCCCAGGTTCACACACACCTCGAACTTAGTTCGCTCCCCAAGGAGAGTACTCCGGATTTGGTATTCCGCTCGAGGCTTGTCGAACTCCGTTCGCGGTTCGATAATGCCGTATTTATTTACACTGATGGTTCCAAGAGCACTGCCGGTGTCGGATCTGCCTTCGTCGTCGGGGACAACCGTTTCCAATACAAGCTCCCTGACCGGTGCTCAAACTTCACGGCTGAGCTTTTCGCCCTCCACCAGGCCGTTTTGTATACCTGCCGCCACCGCCACCCTTTCTATGCCATATGTTCTGACTCCCTTAGTGCCCTGCAGAGTCTTAAGGACCCTTTCTCGAACCATCCTCTCGTGTATCGGATCCAACGCTCCCTCCAGTTGCTGGCGGATGACAGCTGTCACGTTTCTTTCCTGTGGGTCCCTGGCCATGTGGGTGTGCCCGGGAATGAGGCCGCCGACACAGCAGCCAAGGCAGCAGCTCTTTTGCCTCGCATGGCTACCTTTTGCGTCCCATCGGACAATGTTCAACGGGCTCTTCGCCGGAGTATCGTGTCGCAATGGCACAGTGTGTGGCTTTCACTGCACAACAATAAATTGCGAACTGTCAAACCGATCCCGACCGCTTGGAGGACATCCTCACGCCCCTCTCGGCGGGAGGAGGTCATCCTGGCTCGGTTGCGGATCGGTCATTGCCGTTTCAGCCACCGTCACTTGCTATCCGCCGAACCTGCACCGCTATGCTCCTGCGGTGAACTGCTGACAGTGCGACATGTTTTACTGACTTGTGTTAATTTTAATCATCTCCGTGTAGCCCTTCACTTTCCGTCTACTCTGGAGGAAATCTTAGCTGATGACACACGAGCAGCTGCTCGAGTTTTGCGTTTTATCAATTTGGCCAACCTATCCAAGGATATTTAACCCTTTTAATTGTCTTTTATCTTTCGTTTTTAGCCTATTGTTGATGTTCTGACAGTCTACATTTTTTTAGATCATAGCGAATCTATGTTCTTGGCTGGGCGCTAATGACCATAGAAGTTGTGCGCCCTAAAACCACAAAAAAAAAAAAAAAATAAGACCAATTCCCATCAGTCCTTACTCTGTATATGCCCCTCTATCGCCTGTCTCTGGCCATTTCTTTATTTCTTTATACCCCCTTTCCTACCTCCTTCTTTCTGTTCATCTCCTTCTGGCCCCTCTCTGTCCTGCTTCTCTTCTGTCCACCTTATCCTCCTCAATTGTTCATCTCTTCGTCCTCTCAAAGTTTGTTCCCCTGTCGTGTAGAGTGACCTGGATAGCAGATCGATAAGACAAGCTGATACTATTCCAACACAACACACCAATTGTGCAGGGCAGCGTATATGGCAGGGGCTTGACACTACATTTTTTGTCATATGTTCGCTCTAGTGGGAGCTAGGAGTTTATAAACCGGAAGATGCTGATTCTCGTCTTGCAAGCAATATGTGTGTCAAATTTGGTTGAAATCGATGCAGTAGTTTCAGAGGAAATGCGGAACATACAAACACACATACAGAAATTTTTATTATTACTATGTATCGTTCTGTTTAGGAGTGGTACAGGAAAGGAATTGATAATAGTGCTACGATGTACCCTCCGTCACGCACTGCATCCTGGTTTGCGAATTATTTATGTAGATGACGGAGAACAATTGGATCTATTCCACTCGCCGCCACACGCTCAACCTCGCTACGTTTCATGCGGTGTAAACACATTAGCTGTCACGCCTTCTAGCGGGGAGACGCCTTGCGTAGTAAGTCAGTGACCGCTAAGAAGATAAGTGGCGCGTCGAGATAACGAGGTACCCAGTGAGGAACGCTGGCGTGTGTCGGTGGGTACCGCTACAGCAGACAGCGCGCTAGCAGACAGCGTTTGTGGGTCAGCCTGGGGCAAGCAGCAGGAACTGTGCCCCGCGGCGAGAGATGTCGCAGCAGGAAGCTGTCAGTGGCGCATGCGCTCTTGACCTCGCCTCACTCGTTGTCAGCGTGGAGGCCATCCGGCCACAGCTGCTGCTGATGGGGCCATTTCCGTGCACGCTCCGACTCTCCACGTGCCGTCCTCCGCAGTAAGCCTTTCAGACCCAAGGTTGTATGAAGGTCACGTGACGTTAGTATAGAAAAGAATGTTTAAGATACGAAATACATACAGTAATCTATATCTATAAATGTGAATGTCTGTTCGTTGTACGTACCAAAAGACATAAAGAGCTAAAAATTTGTACAGTTACTAATGTCTACCCGGGGAAGGCTTTAGGCACGGTTTTATGGCGATCGGATAGCTATTTATCTATATATATATATATATTAACGTGGGAGGAAGGCAACGACATACCACCTCCAAACAGGATCATGCCTAGTGCAGCACTGCGGTGGTCAAACCAATCTTCGGATTGTTGACTGCTTTACCTTTTTTATATTAATGTGAATGTTTGTACGGTGTCCGAACGACAAGATGCAGAGACTTAAATATTTGTACAGTTCCTAATTTATACCTGAGGAAGGTTTTAGGCTCGGATTTATAGCGATCTGACAGATATTTAGTAATTTGAAGAATATAACACGGAATGCGGAATAATAATTACTCTTTGAAAATTATATTTACTCTTTGAAAATGGTTTTATTGGTTGCATTGTTGCCTGAGGGTTGATAACGATAAAAGAGTGGAGTATATTGGGCTGGAAAGTTATCAGTGCATATAAAATTCTACGTGTCTGTGTGTGTGTTAATATTTAGCTCTGCAGCAAAAACGAATGGTCTGTGTGTAATTGTTGTCCGAAGTCTCCCGTTGTACACCATAGCAGTTAAATGCCGATACCTATAAGAGGGTTGAAGATACGGTGGTTGAAAGTCGTCAAATTATTAAAAAAAAATCGGACTGAAGGCCAGCGATGACGTTTGCGACTCTATAGCAAGGAGGTTACATGGAGCGAAATGTGATGCCACAGACCATATCTTTGGTCTATGCGTGCTACAATGTCTTCACCTTTTTCTCTGTAAGGATAAGCATACGAATAGCACACAACTGAAAGATAGCTTATCTATCATCAACCAACGCGCGAGCGGAGCCGCGGGTTTAAGCTAGTTCATTATAAAACAGAAAATAAATTTTTCAAAAATTTCGTACCCACACAATTGTCTGTTCGGGCCTACACTACAAAATTTTATGATCTGCATCTTACAGTAACATGCCTTTTGAAATAAATGACTTAATAACATAACAGGATCACATAAAATCAACTGGCTGTCAGATATAATAGCTTCACATGTCAAAACCACGATACCAACACCTTTTCATCAAGTCTTTCTTGCCGCCATTGTAAGTGTACTGGAAGTTTGCCGACTGCTGTGTAGAAACATGGAACTAAAACACTTTGCGCATGTTGCCACAGTCCATCCACGATTGTGTGATGCAGGCCCGAACTTCCTAGCGTGAATCATAAAGAAATAAAGCGAGCAAAACCAGAACCGCACAATTGTGGAAGCAGGACCTGAAAGAGGTGATTTTGTAGTGCCCACATCCACTCTGAAGGTCAGTGCTTACCGATCTGTATTAGGCACTTACCACTGATTGCAATCATATATTAGGTAATACCGCCACTAAAAATAACAGTAAAATAAAATAAAACACCTCTCTCACTATTACCAACAAGTACCTAACCTAAATCTAGAATGAGAAAAGACGCCTTTGAACAATTTCTAATCATGAAAGATATAATATTAATGCGTGAACACGAGGACTGAAATACCAACTTTATTATAGGTATAATACGTAATCTCAAACATTTGATTCTGTTTTACTTTTCAGCATATTTATGGTTGTTATATAGCAAATTTTCGAGTTTTTTAAAATGTGCAACTTTCTTTATATTTATGTAATACCCATAAAATTATGTACATTGCCTTACGATAAATAAGTGAAATAAATTTATATATAAAAATAAATAGCTGTGAGTTAGTCTCGCTAAAACTGAAATTGGAAACTTATATTACTGTAGGACACATTGTTCAGGAGATATGACGTCATAAGGATTGAGTAGCATGAAACCGAAAATGAAATGGACTGTGTGTGGGGCAGAAGCTGATACACGGCGGAGGGTGGGGAGGGGGGATCTGCATTAACCCAAGGATGAGATACACACCCGGACAAATGCGGGAACTAACGCGAGTATTGCATACAGGAGGCCAACTAAACTTTGTCATAGATGTACACAAAACAAATTTCATGTTATACGTAGTACTACATGTTACTTTCTCTGTCATGCATTTTAATCTCCAATAATAACAGATGGACGTCGTAAACTGACGTGCTGCTAGCTTCTGATCCTCGTAGCTATCAGGTTCTATGATAGTAATGACACACGAAAGTAACATATATTCGTGAAATCGCATTCTGGAAGCGTTCATGTATAGATGGTTCATTAGCAGTAACACACACATATCAGGCAATTACAATGGCACAACTGCAACATCGATTAGTATCTGCAATCATCGTTGCTACTTTCATATCTGTAACCTCAACCTTATTGATAAGGTAACCTGTATCCACCCAGCTTTCATTCCCATACAACAAATTTGGTCAACAGATAGAGCAGTGCACTGCTTACTTAGTTTTGGTATTGACTTCCTTCTTGCAGAAGAGACTAAATCTTAGCTGAGTACTCAATCTGTTTAAATGTCTTTCCCACAGATATTACTGTTATTTTCGACATGATAACCCTTACACATCTGATCGAACTCTGAAACATTATATTGCAACCTTTCAATCGAATCTGCCATCACAGCTAAGTCGTCTGCATATGCGAGACTGCTTGTTTCCAGCTACTTTAACCCCGCTCTACCTATTGTATTTGATGGACCGCTACGTGGCTCCGGAATTGCGCTAAATATTCTTTCCATTCTTGTTTATGTCCATTATACTGACGAATGGTCAGGGCGATTTTGTACCAAATGCCTACTTTGCTTTGTTTGACAGCAACCTACTTTAAGAACAAGTTGCCTCGCTTATGTACAACTGGCCTTGTCGTGATCAAGAACTTGAATTTTCTGATGTAACTGAGAGCACTCTCACATTGGACTAACCGTCCTCTGTTTGTACTAAGTTTTTTCGCCTGTGTTAGTGTTTTAAAAAAGGTACCTCATGTAAGCATGTGGTATCCGTTTATGATGCAGCATGTCCTGTTCAAATTTCAGACATTTACACAGTTTTACACTTGCAGTTTATTGCAGTTTTCAGTTGCACATTTTTATAAACAAAGTAAGAGATCCTTTCACGCAAAATATTTTTATCTTTAGTATAATTAAAGCTGGAAATCTTAAGGTCCACAGTAACGACACCTTGCGATTGTACGACAAAATTATTAGTAAACAGCAACTGAACTACAGTTTGTTCTGCACAGTAGCGTGCCCATTTCTATGTTTATTTTAAAGGTACATGACAACCAATTCATAAAGGTACTTATGCTGTGAAGATGCCATTATTGCTATATTACATCAAGGAATGTAACAACAAGTATGCCGCGGTGGAGTAGCCGAGCGGTCTAAAGCGCCTTGCTGCGGAGCGCGTGGTTACTCGCCGTGGAGGTTCGAGTCTTCCCTGGGGCATGGGTGTGTGTGTGTGTGTGTGTGTGTGTGTGTGTGTTGTCCTTAGTTTAGTTTACCTAGGTTTAAGTAGTTTGTAAGCTACGGACTGATGACCACGCAGTTTGGTCCGATAGATTTACAAACATTTGAACATTTAAACAATAGGTATGCTGTAAAACATTTTAAACATATTTGTTGCGTGGGACAGATCTCAAACCCGTCCCCACGTGACCAAAGGATCAAGGAAGGACTGAGCCTGTTTCTATTCACTCGCACATAATTGATGGCCAGTTTACACACAATTTATTCAGTCTCCAATACACAGATAAAATTTGCAGATTAAATTAAATTAAAAAAATTAAACAATCCAACGCCATAAGGGCAAATTTTGAGGTAAACACCTAATCATTGAAACAACCAACACGCCTGATGGGCTATCGAAAAATTTCTTGCAACCAAAAAAAAAACAGCAACGACTGAATGGCGACCTAAAAACAAGGCAGTCAATATAAACCTTATACCTTAAGGGCTGATGTTTAACATGTGAACCTCGAAACAAGAATCTTGGTTAAACCTTAAATAATACGGCCAAGATATAAGACAATACATCTTCCAAAAAACTTTTTCACATTCGAGGTAACTGTCTTGTAACAGGCTTCCAGAACATTTAACTTTAATACACAGACATGCACAGAATGAGAGCAAAACATAACACTACAACAACTTGATCTGCAGGAGGGGGGGATTGAGCCATCACTCTGTTAAAACAACGGCGACGAGACAATTCAATTACATCGCTATCAACCGAGACCGTTGACCAAGCAGAAGAATCCCAAATCAGGTTAAACGCACCGTGAAACTATCAAACTCACAATACCACTGTCTCACCGTAGCGTAAAATGCTGATTCCGCTGTCTTGGAAGACGCGGTGGTAGCTAGTTCAAAACAATGTGTGCGTGTCACACAGACGGAGTCATCGGCACAGCCTTGGGAACACATCAAGGCAGCGCGGTCAGCCGTTCCACTGCTCGGTATGGCTGCAACCAACACGTCGCGCAGCGCAGCCGACTGACTACTTCCCAGACAGCGACGTAACGTACACATCCAGTTTACCACAGAACACCAAAAATAACAGAAGTGCAAAGACTATGTTCTCACACGGAAACACAGAACGACAGCAGCGCTACTAGCGGCCTGGCAGTGAACTTTCAATCCGAAAAATGTGGCGCGAAAATCCATATGTTTACTTCTACATACACGAATGAGAAACCTTTATATTGGTGGTAGATGACAATGTTTTTCATTTATTCTTTCAGGGTGGACCTCATATATACAAGAAATTTAAATCAAAAACTAACGCCGGCCGCGGTGGCCGAGGGGACTGAGGCGCTTCAGTCACGGTCTGCACGGCCACTACGGTCGGCGATTCGAATCCCCCTCGGGCATGGATATTTGTGCCGTCCTTAGGATTAGCTAATTCATAAGTAGTTTGTAAGTTTAGGGACTGATGACCCCGTAGTTAAGTCCCATAAGCTATACAAACATTAAAACTGTTAAACAAAAAACTAACATTAATTGCTTGTGGCTGTTGTTTACAGTCGGCCAAACTTCTTAAATGATGTCGTGGTAATCTTTTTGACCGTAAAATAGTTTGTTTCTAAAACTCGGTACTGGATTTTCGCCGTGTGGTTATCACATGGAAATAAATGTGATTTTGCGCATGTCAGACTAAAAATCATCTGATATTGCATGCATATATGTAAATGATTTTTCAGTTTTCACATACGCTACGGCACAATTATATCCACTCATGTGAGCAAACGAGGAATGGTAGGTTGTACAAATAAATAATTTTACAGCCATATACACTGTCCTGCAAACAAGAATGTAGGCCTACTGTAATGTCTACAAAAACCAATTTATTTTTATTTCTGTTGATTACTATTTATGCATCTTTAGTCATATGAAACGGAACTTCTGTACAGTTCAAATAAAAATGAAATTTATGAAACTCACAAAATGCACACAGATCACAATTAGGAAGACGTTGCTATAGAACCTTAGCACAGAACACCACCTACGAATCAAAACAAATATGGAGGACTGTAAAGCGTAAATCATCCAATAGGAAAGCGAGATGAAAAATCGCAACGCTCTATGTGGCCTGGCAGCGAACCAACATCGTGTTACCGGAAATCCCTAGGAGTTTCATCCCCCTCCAGTTTCCTGCCCATACCGCGTGTAGCGTCCCTCTCGCCTCCAGCACACACCTCCTAGCCACGCCCTCCAGAGACCCTTCCACTTGTTTCACTAGGCTCTCTGCCAAAGATAATGAGTCGATCGAAATTCGCCGATCGCCGATGGAGATCATAGATGCGGCTCAATGTTTTACATTATTTATGTTTTATAAGGTAGACTATTATTAAATGTGTCCTTTTTCTGATTTGCTGTAGACTTCAAAATGGTCATCACTGACCGAAACATGTCGTCATAAGGACTATATACAGGGTGTTTCACTAAGTGTGTTTGCCTCTGTAACTTATAAAATTATAGGTGACGGGAAATTTTAATGCGCTAGGTCAACACAAGAAATGTTACACTTTCTGCAGAGCTATGAACATAGTTTATTGTATCATTTTCCAAAGAGTTACAGCTCAAAGATATAATTTTTTAAATGGAACAATAGTTTTTTCTATCGTGCATTGGATTCGTTGAAACCAGCTGCGTCCAACTCAATTTAAACTACATTCCTATCACTGTTAGTTTGGAAAGCTACAACCCTTAAAAGTTTCAGGGGCAGATACCACAAACGCTGCGCATAATGCAATGCGCCTTCTAAATGTGGTGCGGCCGAGTTGTAACGTCGCCAATGTCACGGAGCGAGAAGCTTCCTCGATCCGCTGTTAGACTGCCGACTGTCGCCGCACACGGCCATATATCCGACAGTTGGAGCCACACAAACAACCGGGGCTCAATATACCAATATACATCGGATGACGATGGCATACACGAACAACGAGTACGTTGACATGTTGCTGATGCTCGGCGAGTGCCGACACGATGCCACTGAAGAAGCCACGGCGTATGCCGTGAGATATCCTAGGCGAAGAGCCCCGGAAGCCATTACGTTCTTACTCGCCGAACAACGACTCGGGAAACAGGCAGCTTGTTAATGCGCTGCAGTAACAGACGAATACCTGCAAGAAGTGAGGAGACGGTGGTGATTGTTTTAGCTGCACTACACCACGATCCTCATGTCAGCTTACGAGCCGTTGCTGCAGTCGCTGGTGTCAGTCTCACATCTGTGTGGCGTATAGTACACGGCCACAGGTTTCACCCGTACCGCCTGTCACTGACTCAGGAGCTACATGGGAACGATTTTCGTGCAAGAGTGACATTCTGTGAGTGGGCATGCGTAATTTCACGCTGGAGTCTTTGGAAAGTGTTATGTTCTCTGAAGAGTCCACGTTCACAAATTATGGTGCAGTGAATCGCCATAACATGCACCACTGGGCCACAGAGAATCCTCGGTGGGTACGACCTGTCGACCGTCAACGTAGGTGGTCTATTAACGTGTGGTGTGGAATCCTTGGGGATGATATCATCGGTCCACAGTACTTCCCAGGTACACTGACAGGTGAGTTATATCGCACTTTTATAGCCAACAGGTTCAAGTGTGTCTACACACGAGAGTCCATATGTGGATGCAGCATGATGGTCACACAGCCCATTCTGCGCGTGATGTTGTGGAAGAACTAAACAACAGGTTTGCAGGAAGATGGTTGGGGCGCCATGGTCTTCATTCATGGCCCGCAAGGTCGCCCGATTTAACACCAGTATATTTCTTTTTGTGGGGATATCTAAAGGATCGTGTTTATATCACTGAGCCCACATCCCCAGATGATCTAAAACGGCGCATCGAGGACGCATGTCGCTCCGTCACACCGGCGATGTTACATCTCGTCCGCAGATCCTTTCGACGGCGCATTGCATTATGAATTGAGGAACATGGACACACATTTGAACATCTCATGTAAATCAACTTCAAATGTTCAAATGTTTGTTAAGCTTATGGGACTTAACTACGGGGTCATCAGTCCCTAAACTTACAAACTACTTATGAACTACCTTATACTAAGGACGGCACAAATATCCATGCCCGAGGGGGGATTCGAACCCCCCGACCGTAGTGGCCGTGCAGACCGTGACTGAAGCGCCTCAGTCTCCTCGGCAACCGCGGCCGGCTAAATCAACTTCCCACCGCCGTAACATCCATCACCCACCACACAGCCATGCATTATGTACAGCGTGTGGTATCTGCCCCTAAAACTTTAAAGCGTTGTAGCTCCCAAACTAACAGTGATAGGAATGTAGTTTACATTGATTTGGACGCAGCTGGTTTCATCGAATCCAATGTACGTTAGAAAAAAACTATTGTTCCATTTATATAATTATATCTTTGTGGTGTAACTCTTTGGAAAATGATATAATAAATTATGTTCATAGCTCCACAGAAAGTGTAACATTTCTTGTGTTGACCCACCGCATTAAAATTTCCCGTCACTTATTATTTCATAAGTTACAGAGGCAAACACACTTAGTGAAACACCCTGTATAATATATATTGACGTAAATAAAGACAATGAAAGTATTGATAATAATTGTAGTGGATCTTTGAGTTTTTCTGTGGTGGCTGTGTGAGGGCAGTGGAGCTGCGTGTGTTGACGGCGTGGTGGTGTCGTTGCAGAGGGCTGTTCCGTGGACGTGTGGCGCGTGAAGAGCCGGCACGAGCCGGTGCTGGCGGTGGGCAACTCGTTGGCCCTTCCGGACCGCGCGTTCGGCCAGCTGCTGCTGCCCAGCGGCGGCGCAGTGCTGGCCGGCTGCCCGGGCGCCGGCAACCGCCTGCGCCTCGACAAGGCGCTGCCGCACGTCAACGCCTCCTGCACCGCCGCCGGCACTCTGCAGGTAGGCAAGGCACGGCTGCCAACGCACCACCAACAAATCCCCCACTGTGTCATTTCACGATTTTTGCAAAAATCTCCAATAAAAATATTCCAGAATGAAACTTTCACTCTGCAGCGGAATGTGCGCTGATATGAAACTTCCTGGCAGATTAAAATTGTGTGCCGGAACCGGGACCCGAACCTGAGACCTTTGCCTTTCGCGGGCAAGTGCACTACCGACTGTGCTATCCCGACAGTCGGTAGTGCGCTTGCCCGCGAAAGGCAAAGGTCCCAGGTTCGAGTCCCGGTTCCGGCACACAATATTAATCTGCCAGGAAGTTTCATATCAGCGCACACTCCGCTGCAGAGTGAAAGTTTCATTCTGGAAACATCCCTTAGGCTGTGGCTAAGCCATGTCTCCACCATATCCTTTCTTCCAGGAGTGTTAGTCTTGCATGGTTCGCAGGAGAGCTTCTGTGAAGTTTGGAAAGTAGGAGGCGAGGTACTGGCGGAAGTAAAGTTGTGAGGCGGCATCGTGAGTCGTGCCGGGATAGCACAGTCGGTAGTGCGCTTGCCCGCGAAAGGCAAAGGGCCCAGGTTCGAGTCCCGGTTCCGGCACACAATTTTAATCTGCCAGGAAGTTTTAATAAAAAATATTGTTCGAATATTATGTACTACCTCGAAGAGAACGACCTATTAACCAATAGTCATCACGGATTCAGAAACTATTGCTCTTGCGAAACACAGCTTGCCCTTTATTCACATAAAGTGATAAGTGCCACCGACAAGAGATCTCAAATCGATTCCACATTTCTGTATTTCCGCAAGGCTTTTGACACTGTACCCTCACAAGCGGCTTCTAATGAAATTGCGTGCTTATGGAATATCGCCCCAATTCTGCTATTGGATTGCTATTTCCTATCCGAAAGGACACAGTTCGTTGTAATAATTGATGGTAAGTCATCGAGTAAAACAGTGATATCTGGCGTTCCACAGGGAAGCGTTATAGGTTCCATACTCTTCCTTGTGTTTATAAACGATTTAGGAGACAATCTGAGTAGCTCTCTTGACTGTTCGCGGATGATGGTGTCGTTTATCGGTTAGTGAAGTCAACAGAGGATCTAAAGCCACACTGCCACACTGCAGACTGCTAACTAAGAAACGAGGTTATGGAATAGGTTCACAGATTTGTGACTGGCTGGAAGACTTCCTAAGTAACAGAACGCAGTACGTTGTTCTCGACGGCGAGTGTTCATCAGAGACGAGTGTATCGTCAGGCGTGTCCCAGGGGAGTGTGATAGGACCGCTATTATTTTCTATCTATATAAATGATATGATGGACAGAGTAAGTTGTAATTTGCGTCTGTTTTCTGATGATGCTGTGGTGTATGGGAGGGTGTCGTCTGTAACTGACTGGAATAGCATACAGGATGACTTAGACAAAATTTCTAGTTGGTGCGAAGAATGGCAGCTAGCTCTCAATGTAGAAAAATGTAAGGTGATGCGCATGAGTAGAAAAAACAATCCCATAATGTTCGAATACAGCATTAGTAGTGAGCTTCTTGATGCTGTCGCGTCCTTCCTTCAAATATCTAGGCGTAACATTGCAGAGCGATATGAAATGGAACGCACATGTAAGGACAGTTGTGAGTAAGACGGACAGCCGACTTCGGTTTATTGGGAGAATTTTGGAAAGGAGACCGCGTATAAAACGCTTGTACGACCACGTCTTGAGAACTGCTGAAGTGTTTGGGACCGGCAACAGGTCAGTTTAAAGGAAGACATAGAGGCGGTTCAGAGGCGAGCAGCTAGATTTGTTATCGGTAGGTTCGACCAATGCGCGAGTGTCACGGAAATGCTCCAGCAACTCAATTGGGGATCGCTCGAAGAAAGACCACGAAAAGAACGTCAATTTCTGTTAAGTAAATTTAGAGGGCTGCAATTTGAAGCTGAGTGTAGTACGATCTTGCTGCTGCCTACTTACATTTCGCGTAAAGATCACAAAGACAAGATAAGAGAAATTAGGGCTCGTACGGAGGCATATAGGCATTCTTTTTTTCCTCGTTCCATTTGGGAGTGGAATAGGAAAGGAAATGCCTAGTAGTGGTACAGTGTACCCTCCGCCACGCACCTTACGGTGAATTGCGGAGTATGAATGTAGATGTAGAAAAGCAACTGCAAACCGATTTAGACAAAATGTCTACATGGTGCGAAAATTGGCAATTGACACCAAACAAAGAAAAGTGTGAAGTAATACACATGACCACTAAAAGAAATCCGCCGAACTTCAATTACGCGATAAATCAGTCAAACCTTAAGATCGTAGATTCTACCAAATACCTACGAGTTACAATTACGAACTACTTAGACTGGAGAGAACACATAGAAAATATTGTGGGGAAGGCGAACTAAAGGTTACGTTTCATTGGCAGAACGCTTCGAAGATGCACCAGCTCCATCAAAGAAACTGCCTACATTACATTTGTGTGTCCTCTCCTGGAGTACTGTTGCCCCTTTTGGGACCCTCACCAGGTGGGACTGACGGAAGACATTGAGAAGGTTCAGAGAAGGGCAGTTCGTTTTGTTTCATCATGTTACCGGGGGGGGGGGGGGGAGCGTCACGGAAATGTTGCACGAATTGGGTGGAAATCATTAAAAGAAAGACATTATTCATTGCGGCGTCATCTGTTTGCTAAGTTTCAACCACCGACTTTTACTTCTGAATGTGAAAATATTTTGCAAGCACCCACTTACTTAGGGAGACATCACCATCCCAATAAAATAAGAGAAATCAGATCGAAAACGGAACGATTTAGGTGTTCTTTCTTCCCGCGCGCTATTAGAGAATGCAACTGTAGAGAAAAGTTATCAAAGTGGTTAATGAACCCTCTGCCAGGCACTTAAATGTGATTTGCAGAGTATCTACCTAGATATAAATGTAGATGTTGTTTATTGTTGTCGTCTTCAGTCCGGAGACTGGTTTGATGCAGCTCTCCACCCTACTCTATTCTCAGCAAGCTTCTTCATCTCCTCATAAGAATGGCAAACCACATTCCTTTGAATCTGCTTACTATACGCGTTTCTTGGTCTCCCTCCGCAATGTTTCCATCACACACTTCCGTCCAGTGCTAAATTTACGATTCCTTGATACCTAAGAATGTCCCACCAATCCAGCCCTTCTTTTAGTCAAGGTATGCCAAAGATTTCTTCTTTTTCCAATTCTGTTCAGAACCTCTTCGTTTTTATGCGATCTACGCACGTAATCAAATTCAAAAATGTTCAAATGTTTGTAGATCTATCATACTAAACTGCGTGGAGATCAGTGAGTAGCTTACAAACTACTGAAACTAAGGTAAACTAACCCACCCACCCACACACACACACACACACACACACACACACACACACACACACACCAGGGAGGACTCGAACCTCCGACGGCGAGCAACCGTGCTCTCCCCAGCGAGACGCCTTAGACCGCTCGGCTACTCCACCGCGGATGCACTTAATCTTTACCATTCTTCTATACTACCATATCTCACAAGCCTCTATCATCTTACTGTCTGAAATATTTATCGTCCATGTTTCAATCCCGTGCCGGCCGCGGTGGCGGAGGAGACTAAGGCGCTCCAGTCACGGTCTGCACGGCCACTACGGTCGGGGGTTCGAATCCCCCCTTGTGCCGTCCTAGTTCGTAAGTAGTTTGTAAGTTTAGGGACTGATGACCCCGTAGTTAAGTCCCATACGCTTAACAAACAAATTTCAATCCCGTACAAAACAGACTTCTTTACACTTAAATTAATATTTGATGTTAGCAAATTCACTTTCTAAAAGACGTTTTTCTTCCCATTGCCATTCTGCATTTTTTATCCTCTGTACTGTAACCATCGTATGTTATTTTACTTCCCAAGCAACAAAACTCATCTACCACCTTTATTGTTTCGTTACCTAATCTCATTCCTTCACCATCGCCTCATTTTCTAGGTCTGCATTCCATTACCCTTATTATGCTCTTGTTAATGTTCGAATTATATCCTCCTTTCAACACACTGTTAGTTCCGTTCAATTGCTCTTCCAATTTCTTTGCTGTCTCTGACAGAATTACAATGTCATCAGCAAAATACAATGATTTTATTTCTTCACTCTAAACTCTAATTCCTTCTTTAAAATTCTCTTCTCTTTCCTTCACATCTTGCTCAGTACACAAATAGAATAACAACTGAGAAAGACTACAACCCTGTCTTTCTCCCTTCCCAACCACTGTGTCACTTCATTTCTAATAACAGCCGTTTGTTTAATGTGCAAGTAGTAAATAACCTTCTGTTCTCAATATTTTACCCCTGGTGACTCCACAATTTCGAACAGTTTATTCCAATCAACATTGTCAAAAGCTTTCTCCAAATCAATGAAAGCTAGAAGTGTAGGTTTATGTTTCTTTAATCTAGCTTCTAAGATAAATCTTAAGGTGATATGGATAAAAACACTATTGATATAAAATTAAATACATAACAATAATAAAATTATATAGAAACTTCATAAAATTATTGAAAATTAAATACGGTATATAAAATTAATAATAAAATACATATTACATTTATACGTTAAAATTAACGTTATTTATATCTTTTGTGCGAAATATTTGCACAAGTGTGCCAAAAAGCAGACCACTGCGAATTCTATAGCTTCTTTTACTTTTCGGCCTTTATGGAAAACCTTTCCAAAGAAATCCAATTATGGCAAAAATTCATGTACTGTTGGTCTCTTCACAAATAACGAAACCAATTCTGATAATTGTGTATCATGATTATTAACAATGAATATATTATCCTGCGATATATTCATCCGTAGATGAAATATCATCCTCAGTAATTTTTCTTTATTGTCATTTCAACATGATGGGGTGGGCTGGCAGCGCTTAAGAAAGAAAAAAAAAAAAAAAACACAACAACACTCAACACAGCGAAAAAAATGAAGGTAATGCTGCGTGGAATGCAGTGATAAAAAGAATTTATAAAGTTAAATGACAACGATGGCGGAGAAACACAACACTGTAGCACTGATGCACACGGACATTTAAAATGCACAGACGTAGGTTGTAGGGTGGCCGTTTGCACTTTTGTTAAAATAACTAATGAGTTTCATTGCAAAAGAGCACAGACGAATCACACGTATATGTTTAATGAATATAATGTATGAGGATGAGGAAGGAGCAAGGGGAGGAGCGAAAGAGGGGCGGAGGGGGGAGGGATGGAGTGGCGGGGTGATGGGCGGGGAGGGGGGACAGAAGGGAGGAGGAGCTACTGGGAAATAAGAAAAAGGAGGGGGTGTGGGATGTCCCAGGAAGCTCTAAGGAGCGGAAGGATTGATACCGGAGGGTCAGGCAAGAATAGGGGGGAGGGAGGGAGGAAGGGAGCGGGCCCTCAAGGGGGCAGGAGAAGGGAGATGATCAGAGATGGTACGAAGGGTAGATCTCTGTGTGGAGGGCATCGTAAGGTAGGGGGAGGGAGCGGAAATTGTCACGGGAAAGGGTAAGGAGGGTGCACAGGTGAAGAGCTGGGGGGATACAGTGGCGGAGGCGCGGCAACGGACCGGGATTGTTGAGGAGAGGATGAACAATATGGTGAGGGAGATCCAGTTTACGGTAGAGGAAATGGAGACGAAATGTTCAATGATACGGACAAATGGGGGAATAAGATGAGGTTATAGAGGAGCCACGTTGGAGATGGGGGTAGGAAGGGATACGGAAAGCGAGGCACAGGGCGTGGCGTTCCAGGATCTCCAGGTACTTGTAGAAGGACCCTGTGAAAGGGTCATTCATTGAACCTCCATTAAATGACTTACTGTAAGGGAGTAAGGCGGCAGAGCCACTTGAAGAATTACATCTTTTATAGGTGTTTCCCAAATTCGGAGTCAAAATACAGGGAAAAAATTTCCAGCAAAAGTCACTGGATATTCTGAACAATTATTACTTGAAACTTTTTCAGATCTGACGCATAATACTAAAGAGAGATCGTTGTGCCGCCTCTGAGGCGTCCGGTTATGCCTCTGGGAGCTAATAAATGTCTGTAAAATTTAATGCCGACGGCTTCAACGGCACGACCTAAAAGCTGGGAACACGTTACAGACAGACAATGTTAGATCCTTATTATTTTTGCTGATATCTCGGAAACGGTGCGCAATATAGGAAAAAACGTAAGAGAGCAGAGTTATATGGTATGTTTTCCTCTACAACTCCGTTTACTCAGTTTTCGTATTAGATGAGAGATTAATGATTAGTTGCTGTTGTTGTCTTCAGGGAGAGTAACAGGATACTACCACATTAATTTTCCCCAGAAACACATGGTATGGCTCTCTTTGTAAAAAGAATCCAGAGGCAAAACTTCCTCCTCATTCCGATCTCCTGGAGGAGAATTCAGCGAGATCATATACCGAAGAGATGGAAGTGGATGAAAAAGGAAAGAGAAAACAGAGTAGGAAGAGGAAAGAGAGGTTAACACTAGAACGGCGGAGTTTTTGACATTCCTAAAATGGCGGAAAGGGGTCATTTTGACCCCCACATAAAATATTTTCATATTAGGCTTAAATAAGGGTTTTTTTAATCCTCATCTTTTCTCTATCAGGGGCAATTATTAGTAAACACCATAATTAATAATAATGAATAATTTTTTATTTCAACAGCAAAATATCTCACAAATTTTTTGCTGTTACTGCTAACAGGTTTCCTATTTGTATAAACTTGTAGACACATTTAGTATACTTGGTCCATATTACTCTCGTACGTGGTCTACACACACCTTTGTATAACATTTCTCTCAAGTTACTGAAATCTGCTAGACACACTTAGCACATATGATTTCAGTTTTACGCGCACACGGCTTTGTGGCATTTTACACAGTTTTCGCTGGTCTTGTTGCCTTTTCAGAGGCTGATTTGGCACTTCCTCCGCATTTAAGTTGATTTAGATCCAGTATCCTCTTCCTTTGCCTGATGTTCTTGCTCTTTCATTTCCTTGAGTTCATTAGCCAGCTGAAGTATGAACTTTTTCCTTTCCATTTTCTTGTTTGTTACTATGTTGTAAATGACCCATGCATTTATTGCCGCCATGTCCAACATGTTGTAAAAGACATGCATTGGCCATCTCCCACATGCAATCTTTGTAGTATATTTACGGGTCATTTCATCTACCACGTCCATCCCACAATTTGTTGCATTGTAGAATGTTACTGTTTCAGGTTTATTCTTTCCTTCCTTGCTTATTGCTACTTCAGAATGTAGTGTACTCACAAGAATGACGTTTTTATTCTTCTTTCCTTGGTATACAGTCATGGTGCATTCTGGGTTGCTGCTATGGTGCAGGATTCTGATGGGGCGTATTTCAGCATTAGACTTCCTTACTGCATCACGGATTTCACGACGGATCTTGTTCATTGTACCAACTAATGTTCTTCTCTTTGAGTTTCTTAGGAAGTTGAAGAGATGTAAAGAAGCTGCCTCTCGTCACATTTCTTCCTTGATTTACAAATGGCTCCATGAGACGCGGAACGACGTACTCTCCAAGTGGTTGGTTCGCTCTCTGCATGTCCTCTTTGCCGAGGTATGGAAAAGTATTACTTATATACTTTGTCATCACATCGACAGCCAACCAGAATTTGAGGCCATATTTGCCTGGTTTGTTGGAGATGAACTGAGTGAACCTGCATCTTGTTCTGCTTGGTAATAGTAGTTCATCTATGATTATATTTTCTCCAGGACGGTAAGCAGTGGGTCCTCCTTTCTCCTTCAGAACTTTCACAGACGACCTCTTTCCAGAAGAAGAAAAATTGGTCGTCTCCCACACGGTTCCATCCCTAACAACCATCTTTGTAGACGCTGCCAACTGTGCCTGCTGTGATGAAAGATGTGATGACTGATGTAAATCAGCACGTGAATCCTCTTCCACTAATCGCTCCTCATCCACTATGTTTTCATCTTCACTTGTCTCAGGTACATAATCATGATCTTCAACAGCGAAGTCCGTTTCCGATTCAACTTCGGAATTCTCTAAGAGCTGTAACACTTCTTCATCAGAGAGTCCACACTGGCGATACATGTTCAAAAGCGTGTTTAGAGGACAAAAACTATCACCAGAATGAAACAATATAAACTGTGACAGACTGGAACAAACACGTGCCAAGATGCAACAATGACAGGCAACTACTCTGCAATACTGCTGACTGTTGCCGCTACATTGTTGGATTACTTACATATATTCAGAAGGAAATTGCATTGGGGTCAAACTGATCCCATCCGCCGTTCTAGGTATATCGATAGGAATGTCAAAGAAAATATAAATATTTTTTAAATCCTAATACATCATCATAAAGAGAAAAATTAGGAAAAGTCATATGATTTCATTAGGAAAGTAAAAAAAAAAACTGCAATGAAGGAGAAAAGTATGGCAGGGGTCATTTTGACCCCTTCCGCCGTTCTAGTGTTAAGGATTGGAACACGGAATGTGCTTACACTATTGCTGGCGGGAAAGCTGGAATATGCCAAACAGGAAATGAACATACTGGATGTACTAGGTATGTGTGAAGTGAGATGGGGGAGCAAGGGAGAGATGCCTAGTGGAGAGTACAAATTGCTTTACTCAGACATTTGAGAAGAATGGTAGCTATGGTGTGGCAATTATACTAAAACAGCTGATGAATAACGTATTGAAAGTGAAGTATGTAGATGAGAGGTTGATGATGAGATTAAAAGGTAACAAGAATGACATAGTTTTAATAGAAGTATACGTGACAACAAGTCAACACACTAATGAGGAAATAGATGAATATTACGAAAAGATTGAAGAAAATATTGATAAGGAAATGGGGGACTTGAATGCAGTGGTAGGCGAAGGAAAAGAAAAGGGAATGGTTGGAAGATTTTGACTGGGAAATAGGAATAACAGGGGTGACAGAAAATTCTCTTGTGATTGGCAACATCCTGTTTGAACACCACAGAAGGCAAAGATATACCTGGATATCTAGGCTGAATGGCGGCAAGTACCAAATTGACTACATCATTATACAGAATAGGTAAAAAACTGTCTAAAATGCAAGAGCAGACATAGATTCTGACCACAACTTGGTGGTGGCAGACTTACGCATCAAGTTGAAGAGTGTGAGAGGAGGAAAACCGAGAGAGAAATTTGACTCAGAAAGACTAAAGGAAGATGGTAAGAAAACTGAGTTGGAAAACACTTTTTTGTCAAAATGTAATAGAGGACCTAAAGAAGAAACTGCAAACGATAGATGGAAGAGATTGAGCCCAAAACTCAAGGAATCTGCAGAAGAAGTTTTAGGGATGAGGAAGCTCAAAAGAGAAAGTAAAGAGTGGGTAACTAAGACAATGCTGTGCCAGATAGAAGAGAGAGATGGAGAAATGGAAGACAGTAGGAACTGAAGAAGGGAAAATAATATATAGAAAGCTGAATAATGAACTAAGGAGAGAAGAGGCAAGGAAGACATGGTTGAGAGACAGATGTCAGGAAGTAGAGGAACTAGAAAAGGAAGGAAAATATAAAATAATGTATAGGTTAGCTGCTGATCCAGTCTTTGAAGCAAAGAAAAACAGGACAAGTATTGAAATAGAAAGAAGTGACGGCACAGTGGTTCATAAACTGGAAGTGTTGGGAAGGTGGCAACAATACGTAGAGTGCTTATATGAGGCCGATCAAAAATCGAACAATACTAAACTGGAAGAGGAGATGAGAGTTACTGAAGAGGACAAAGGATGCTGCATCTTTGTAGAAGAAGTAGAAAAGGTTTTAAGAGAGATGAAGAATCGCAAAGCAAGTGGAATTGATGGACTACTAGCAGAGTTATTTAAGAGCCTTGGGTGTAGTGGGGTGAAGGAATTAACTTATCTATGTTATAAGATATATGAAAAAGGTGAATGACCAGATGACTTTCTCTCGTCAGTAATGATACCTATTGAGAAGAAAAGAAATGCCAAGAAATGTGAGGATTTTCGAACCATAAGTTTGATTTCTCATGCAGCAAAAGTTTTGCTGTGGGTGACAAATAGAAGACTTCATTGAAGACTGGGAAAAGTATTGCAGAGGAGCAGTTTGGTTTTATAAGAGGAAAAGGAACGAGAGATGCTTCTGGCCTGCTAAGAATTATAGGCGAGAGATACATCGAAAGACAAAGAGAAGTGTATACTATTTTCATTGACTCGGAGAAGGCCTTCGACAGAGTACAGAGGAATATGTTAATGCACATACTAAGAAAGAATGGAGTAGACTGGAGGGACAGAAGGCTGATTAAGAATCTATACCAGAAACAGAAAATAAGAGTACAAATTAGGGATGAGATGACAGAGGAAAGCACAATAGGTGGGGGAGTGAGGCAAGGTTGCTGTCTCTCCCCAATACTGTTTAACATATACGTGGAACACATTATGCAGAAATGTGTGAAACAAAATAGAGGTGTACGAGTCGGTGATAGGAGAATAGAAGGTATTCCAATAATGTTCAAATGTTTGTAGATCTTATGGGACTTAACTACGGGGTTTCAGTCCCTAAACTTACAAACTACTTATGAACTAGCTAATACTAAGGACGGCACAAATATCCATGCCCGAAGGGGGATTCGAACCCCCGACCGTAGTGGCCGTGCAGACTGTGACGGGAGCACCGCAGAACGCTCGGCCACCGCGGCCGGCAAGGTATTCGATCCGCCGATGAAATGGTATTACTGGCAGAGAGCAAAAGAACTGTAATTGAAATGTTAAATGATTCAGTAAGACCTGTGAGAAATTTGTAATGACAATTAATAAGAAAAAGACAAACTATATGGTTAGAAACGCAAGAAAAGTAGGAACAGCAGTAGGGCTAGATTAATAAGTAATAGAGCAAGTTAGTGCTTTCAAATACCTGGGAAGCATAATTACAGAAGATATGAAATGCCACAAGGAAGTGAAAACCCGCCTAGCAATTGCCAAGGAGGCATTTAATAAGAAGAGGAGGCTACTATGCGGCCATATGGACAGGAATCTGAGGAAGAGACTGACAAAACGTTTTATTTGGAGTGTGGCACTGTATCCCTCTGAGACATGGAAAATATTCAAATGTTTGTTAAGCTTAAGGGACTTAACTGCGGGGTTATCAGTCCCTAAACTTACAAACTACTTATGAACTAGTTTATAATAAAGATGGCACAAATATCCGTGCTTGAGGAGGGATTCGAACCCCCGTAACATAGCGCCTCAATGCGTTCGGCCACTCCGCCGCGGCTGAGACACGGATATTGAGAAAAGAGGATGAAAGAAGATAAGAAACATTCGAGATGTGGACCAGGAAGAGGATGGAAGGGATAAAGTGGGTAGACAAAGTGAGGAATGAGGACGTGTTGAGAAGAGTGGGTGAAGAGAGAGAGATTCTAAAGGTAATCAGAAAGAGGAAACGGAACTGACTTGGACATTTGATGAGAAGATTTCTGCTGATGGATGCTTTGGAGGGAACAGTGAATGGAAAAAGAGGACACGAAAAATACCAGATGGTTGACAGTATAAAGACAGGAAACAGTTACGAGAAAACAAAGAGGGTAGCAAACGACAGTACTGCATGGAGCGCTGCATTTGAAGACCTGTCGTAAGGCAGAACACTCATAATGATGATGATGATGATGATGTACACTCCAGTCCGCAGACTGGTTTGACGCAGCTCCTCATGCTATCTTGTCCTGTGCAAACATCTGAAAATACGAACGGCAATCTATATTCTTTTGAATCTGCCTATTGTATTCGTCCCTCGGTCTCCCTCTATGATTTTTACCCCACACACTTCCTTCTAATGCTAAGTTTCTTGATGGCTCAGAATGTGTTCCACCAACCTTTCCCTTCTCTTAGTCAGAAACTCTTTTCTCTCCAATTCTGTTGAGCACTTGCTCATTAGTTACGTCATCTACCCATCTAATATTCATCATTCGTCTGTAGCAACACATTTCGAAAGCTTCTATCATCTTTTTATCTGAATTCCTTATCGTTCGTCTTCCACTCCCCTACAATGCTACACTCCAGACAAATGCTTTCAGAAAGGACTTCCAAACATTTAAACTAATATTGGATGTCAACGAATTTCGCTTCTTCAGAAACGCTTTTCTTCCTATACCCATTCTGCATTTTATATTTTCTTTACTTCTCCCATCAGAAGTTATCTTGCTACTCAAATAACAACTCATCTACTACTTTTATCGCCTCATTATCTGATCTAATTCTTTCAGCATCGCCTCATTTTCTGACACTACATTCCATTGCCCTTGTTTTACTCTTATTAATGTTCATCTTTTATCTTTCTTTCAAGACACTGTCCATTCCATTTAATTGTTCTTCCAGGTCCTTTCCTGCCTCTGACAGAATTACTATGTCATCAGCAAACCGAAAGGCAAATTTTCCTTCATGACGGCATCCTGCTGAGTAGTCCCAGCTCGGAGATCCGAATGGAGGACTATTTTACCTCCGGAATATTATAAAAGAGAGGATGGCATCATCATACATTAGTAGAGCTGGATGTCCTCGGGAAAATTAACGACTATAGTTTCCCCTTGCTTTCAGCCGTTCCTAGTAACTGCATGGAAAAGCCACGTTAGCTGATATTACAAGGCCACCTCAATCAATAATCAAGAGTGTTGCCCCTGTAACTACTGAAAAAAGGCTTCTGCCCCTCTTCAGGAACCACACGTTTGTCTGGCCTCTCCACTGTTACCCCTCCGCTATGGTTGCACTTACGGTACTGCTATCTGTACCGTTGAGGCACGCAAGCCAACCCACCTCGGCAATTAGGGTGGATTAAGGAGTTATTTGCAATTAAATGTGGAGCTGTCTAAAGACCAATGCAAAGCGTTCACTTGTAGTGTTAGTGGGCCAACAAGATGACGAATGGAAGGCGACAGCCCCTTTGGGGGGGGGGGGGGGTGGAGGGGCGGAACTGCTATCAAATTTCTGCCCCGGTTGGGAAATGTCTTAGATGCGGCACTAGAGGTAGGTCTACTGCTAGCCTCACTGAAGCTTCGCTATTACGATCAAGGAGGTTTCTACTTGGCAGGTGAAGTCAAGCGTTGATTTTAACAATAAAACGACTTATCGTATTCCTATTACACATGTAGTAGTAAAGGTAACGTGATTTCTACATATTACTGACATTAACGAGGTGATTATCGTTTTTACATGTGTCCAGGCGAAAAGAATTGTCCGTGTCGTTTACAAGCAACAGAATTAAACATACCGAATGTTTGTATTGAACTATGATTTTATTGTACTTTTTCCCAACTGATCAATGTGACTTTTAATGGGAAGATTATTTCAGCGTGTCTTGACTGAGATTATATGTCAACAAGTAAGTAATTTCTGGTGTAGATCTGCCATTAATAGCGTTACACAACGCTGAAGATGAATACAGACTGTTCATTATCCCTATAAAACTAGTTCTTGTCACGAACATCAATAATTTTTTTGATCACATTATTATTTAACGTCAATAGCTAATATTTTACTTGTTTACGGTTTGGCTCCACCTGGTCTGGCAAAAATGTTCAAATGTTTGTAGAACTTCTGGGACTTAACTACGGGGCCATCAGATCCTAAGCTTACAAACTACTTATGAACTAGCTAAGACAAATATCGATGCCCGAAGGGGGATTCGAACCCCCGACCGTAGTGGCCGTGCAGACCGTGACTGGAGCGCCTCAGTCCCCTCGGCCACCGCGGCCGGCGTCTGGCAAAAGTCATAAAATATAAACACTTGTATTATATTAAAATCGGACATTATGGATGCAAACCGATTTCAGGTACCATATCTATAAAAGCATGACAAAACATTTCGCATGTATTGTTGACGAATCGTATGAAAACTGATGCTGCTTGTCAAACAGGTATTTCGTCTCCTGTGTAAGCTAAAACTAAAAGACTCATAGTACAACAAAAACAGTCATTTGGTTATAAAAAGAACTGTGAATACATTTCGTCTAGGCACAGGTAAAACCTGTAACCGTTGCATAGATATTGCGAATTGCGGAGAACTAACGCCCATTGACAACTGAATGTGTAAAATAATACCATATCATGTTTTATTGCCGAAATCTACGTTTAATTTCCACTAGCGAGAAGAAGAACTGCGACTCTTAGCTGCACTTCACATTTTAATAAGTTTCCTGCCTCGAGTCACGTGACTTATATATTGGTTTGAGTATAATGACGTCACGCGCAGTCTATCTTATCTTTGGTCTATGAGTTAGAAAGTGTTATTGCGGCTCTATCTTTTGTTTATTCGATTGTTCCCAAAAGACAAAGAATTAGCAATACGTAGACAAAACCTAGGAGAAATCAGACAAAAATAAAATATGTTCGTCCAGAGAGGTATTACAATAGCAGAGCTCACGAATGAAAATCGAGTATGCCCATTTCGACAGAGCCGCGGTGGGGTGGCCGAGCGCTCTATGGTGCCTTGCTGCGGAGCGCGCAGTTCTCGCTGTCGGAGGTTCGAGTCCTCCTTCGGGCATATATATATATATAATGTGTGTGTGTGTGTGTGTTTGTCCTTAGGTTAGTTTGAGTAGTTTGTAAGCCTAGGGATTGATAACCAGAGTAGTTAAGTCCCATAGATTTACAAACATTTGATTTGATTCTAACAGAGATCACTGCATTATTATGTTCAAATGTTTGTAAATCCATCGGACCAAACTGCGTGGTCATCAGTCCGTAGCCTACAAAGTATTTAAATTAAGGTAAACTAACCTAAGGACAAACATAAATCCCCATGTCCCAGGGAGAACTGGAACCTCCGACGGCGAGCAACCGCGAGCTGCACAGCGAGGCGCCTTAGACCGCTCGGCTACTCCACCGCAGCGCATTATTATGACAACAAACTCTGTGCTCTCTATAATTGACGTCACTGCCTGATTAGTGAAGTAACTTTCTCAGTTCAAGTTTACAAGATTTGCAGTTTTTCAAAATATTTTCGTCTTGTTTCGAAAACCAAAGCGACCTTGTTCTGGCCGCCAAATGAGTGCCGGAAGCTATAAAGCTAACACAGCAATTGGCGCTGTTAAGCGTGACACACACTGCAATAAAACAGTGACCTTGTGCGTGCGTCATATTGTGTTTGCCACTTGTGTCTATGAGCTGCTCACGTGACTGCCTCCTCTTATCTACGCAGCTCAATGTTTTCAAAATTTCCCACGATCTTTTGCCAGATTAGTTTTCAGTTCGGTGAATACATGTCGAAATCCTTTATTCTGTTTCTTCGCACTTCATACCGACTGTGAGATTAATATACAACCGATTTCCTTCGAAAACATTGACCAGATTTCACTCATTGAAGTGATTAAGAATAGTAGTGGTGACCGTCTACATTTACATCTACATACATACTCCGCAAATCACCTCAAGGTGCGTGGCGGAGGGTAGCTACAACCACTATTAGTTACTCACTTTCCTGTTCTACACCCATATAGAACGATGGAAAAACGAATTCTTGTATGCAACAGAACGAGCCCTAATCTCTCTGATCTTATCTTTGTGTTCTGTACGCGAAATGTAAGTTGGCAGCAGTAGAATCGTTATGCAGTCCGCTTCAAATTCCGGCGCTATAAATTTCAACAACAGTGTTTCTCGAAAAGAACTCCCATTTGAGTTCCCGAAGCATTTCAGTAACACCCCTGCATTTATCCAACTAATCAGTAAGTGACCTAGCAGCTCGCCTCTGAATTGCTTTTCTATCTTCCTTTAAACCGATCTGGTGGGGATCCCAAACAATACTCAAGACGGGGGTCACACAAGCGTTTTGCATGCGATCTACTCTACAGACGAATCACATCTTCTCAAAATTCACCCAATAAACCGAAGTCGACCATCTGCCTTCCCCATGACTGTCCTTATATGCTCGTTCCATTTCATATCGCTGTGAAGCGTTACACCCAATTATTTAATTGACGCGACTTTGTCACGTAGCACACTACTAATGCTGTATTCGAACAGACCGGGATTGTTTCTCCTACTCATCTGCATCACCTTACATTTTTCTACCTTTAGATCTAGTTGCCATTACTTACACCACCTAGAAATGTGGTCCAAGTCATGCTGCATCCTACTACAGTTATTCAATAATGACACCTTCCTGTATACCACAGCATCATCAGCAAACAGCCGCAGATTGCAACTCACTCTGTCCGTCAGATCATTTATATATGTATAGAAAATAATAGCGTCCAGTCAAACTTCCCTGGGGCCCTCCTGACGATACCCAAGTCTCTGATGAGCACTCGCCATCGAGGACAACGTACCGGGGTCTATTACTTAAATAGTCTTCGAGGCACTCACACATTTGGGACCTATTCCATACGCTCGTACCTTAGTTAGCAGTCTATCAACACCTTCCTGTTGCCCTTCATCCATAGCTCGCAATGAGAGGAAAGGGGAAGCTGAGTTTCACACGATCGATGCTTCCTAAAGCCGTGCTGTTGCATGAACAGAAGCTTTTCGCCGCGGTGGAGTAGCCGAGCGGTCTAAGGCGCCTCGCTGGGGAGCGCGCGGTTGCTCGCCGTCGGAGGTTCAAGTTCTCCCTGGGGCATGTGTGTGTGTGTGTGTGTGTGTGTGTGTGTGTGTGTGTGTTGTCCTTAGGTTAGTTTACCTTAGTTTAAGTAGTTTGTAAGCTGCGGACTGATGACCACACAGTTTGGTCCGATAGATTTACAAACATTTGAACATTTTAAGAAGCTTTTCTATATCCAGGAAATTTACTGTATTAGAACTGAGAATACGTTCAAGAATTCTACAGCAAATTGATAATAATGATATTGGTCGGTAATTATGTGGGTCCGTTCTTTCGCCTTTCTTATACACGGTGCCCACAAAGTAAATATCCATTTTGCGGAAAACGTACATGTGGATTATTTCTGTTGCATGTATCGTGAAGAGACATGACAATGTTGACAGTTGCCGAAAGAATCATAATTCTGGAATTTTGTTTACGTGGCGAAAATTATGCTGAGGTCCAGGGGCTGTTTGAGAGAAACTATCTGAAGGATGCCACTACAAGACTTGCCATTCAGAAGCTCGTCAACAAATTCTGGCGTACAGGATCTGTAGCTGATGAGAGGCGAGCTGCACGACCACCGGTCAGCCAGCAAACTGCACGGCGTTTGAGGGGAGCTACCGAAACAAGTCCAACGGCATCTACGCGCCGGCTGAGTCGTGAACTATCCACGCCGAAATCCACAGTGTGGAAAGTACTTCACTACACACTGCAGCAGAAAGCATATCATATCTAGGTGCTTCACCAGCTAGAGGATGAATACCACGTGCAGCCATGTGTCTTGATCTGTTGGAGATTGTAACCGAGGAGGAGCTGATGAATCACGTTATGTTCAGCGACGAGGCGACATTTCGTGTCTGAGGCATCGTCAACAAACACAGTTACCGGATCTCAGCAGAGGAGCAACCCCATGAATTCCTAAATGGAAAAGGGGCTCTCTAAAAAGTCAATGTACGGCTTCGTCTCATGAAAATAAGATCTATTGGCCGTTTATGTTTGCTGCTAAGACAATTACGGGAGCAGCCTACCTGGACATCCTGCAGCCGTTCTTGGAGCCACAGTTACAACAGGTTGGCACCATTGCCTCTGTCGTGATCAACAATATGGGGCACATCCCCACTATGCAAACATTATCTGCGACTGCCTGAACAAGACCTTTCCTAACAGGTGGGTAGGAAGAGCAGCAGGTCGCATATGGGCTACTCGCTCCAAAAAAAAAAAAAAAAAAAAAAAAAAAAAAAAAAAAATCAAATGTTTGTAAATCTATCGGACCTAACTGCGTGGTCATCAGTCCATGTTTACAATTGCGCTCAGGGGCGGTGGGCGGGCGTGGTGTGCTGCTCCGCCGACTTGTACAGACTAAGGGAATGTGGGTAGGGAGTGATATGGGAAGCCGGTGTATAAGAGGGTACGGATGAAATCCAGCTATCTGAATACAAATTTAACGAAAGGGAGGTTATTAAGCAGAACAGAAGTTAATAGTTTACGACATGGACTTATCTTGTACCATCAGAGACCATCGCTTCTATTAAGGTAATCTTAAAAATTGGTTTTATGTTTCTCATATCTTTACCGAGTATGTCCCAACTGTAATTCGCTATTACCCGATCATTTGTAGGGCTACAAGTAAATCCAAAAATTCCAGAAAAATATAAACACCGCAAAACAACTTACGGTGTCACATCACGGAGGGCGCATTGTAACCTTTGTTTACCATTTATACTGTCTTCTTAACACAAAATAAGCCCATGTACCATTATACCCGTTTTATAATTCCAGCCTTGTAATTTTGTGTAAATTCTGTCACGCAGATAATCTGAAGATGCCCTAAAGGGCGAAACGCGTCATTAAGAAAACAATTTACAATAAAGACGGTTTTTTACTGAAGGAATATTTATTCTCACTGATTGCTGTACACCATGCACTGGAAATCATTCAAATGTAGGTATGTTTGCATGATCCTCCTGCGTCAATGATTCCTTAACTTCGACCTTCATTTTGCTGTCTTTTATCACCACCCCAGAATGATCAACGAGTGACTGTATAGAGGCCTTTGATCTGCTTGCCGATTTTACATAGGACCAGAATTTATTCGGATTTTCGACAAGATCTTTGGCTGAGATATGTCAGTGATAGTTATTGTATGCGGTGGATGAAGCGAGCCCTATGCTCCGATAGACTTCATCTCTCCTTCTTTGCTATCAGTCAATGAAATAAATAAAAAAGCAAGAAAGAAACAAATTGCACGTAGCGAGATGAGATTGCAACGACTGGCTATTATCTGCCTGAAAGGCTTACTTGGCTTTCACCTGACGTGATTCTTTCACAGGATATTACAATCGTTTTTCAATACTGGTTCTCTAACGCGAGTTTATAAGGTAAACACTGCGCCATTACAATCGATCCATGTTGATGAGCTCCCGCTTATGCTCGATGGGGTTCCAATCTGGGCTCAGGAGTCGTCATTTAAGTCTTTGGACCTCCCTGTATATCCCTGGAACCATTCTCAGGCGGCCTGTGGGCGATGAGGCGACCCGTTTACATCTTGAAACGCCGCAGAACTGTCAGGATGTAGGAAGGCCAAAATTGGGTGGCGCTGGTCCTCGAGGATAGTGGGATATTCCACCTCAAACAAACACTTCCATTTCCACTTTCCTTTCTGGTTTTCATATGTTACCGCGCCGTTTCTCAGACTAAATGCCTGAGAATATATACTACACTACTGGCCATTAATATTGCTACACCAAGAAGAAATGCAGATGATTCATTGATCAAATATAGTGCAACTGACATGTGATTACATTTTCACGCAATTTGGGTGCATAGATTCTAAGAAATCAGTACCCAGAACAACCACGCTACGGCAGCAGACGAAGATTTTCCGTATCCAGAAAGGCCCGTACAGGACCTGCAACATGCGGTCGTCCATTATCCTGCTGAAACGGGTGGTTTCGCATGGATTGAATGAAGGTTAGAGCCACAGGTCGTAGTACATCTGAAATGTAACGGCCACTGTTCAGAATTCCGTCGATGCGAACAAGAGGTGATTGAGACGTGTAACCAATGGCACCCCATACCATCACGCCGGGTGATACTCCAGTATGGCGATGACGCATGCTTCCAATGTGCGTTCACCACGATGTTGCCAAACACGGATGTGACCATCATGATGCTCCAAACAGAACCTGGATTCATCCGAAGAAATGACGTTTCGCCATTCGTGCACCCAGATTCGTCGTTGCATACATCATCGCAGGCGCTCCCGTCTCTGATGCAGCGTCGAGGGTAACCGCAGTCATGGTGTCCGAGGTGATAGTCCATGCTGCTGCAAACGTCGTCGTACTGTTAGTGTAGATGGTTGTTGTGTTGCAGACGTTCTCATCTGTTAAAGCAGGAATCGAGACGTGGCTGCACGATCCGTTACAGCCATACTGATAAAGTGGCTGTCATCTCGACTGCTTGTGATACGAGGCCGTTGGGATCCAGCACGGCGTTCCGTATTGCCCTCCTGAACGTACCGATTCCATATTCTGCGAACATTCATTGGATCGCGACGAACTAGAAAAGCAATGTCGCGATACGAAACATCACAATAACGTTTCACCAGGCAACGCCAGTCAACTGCTGTTTGTGTATGAGAAATCGGTTGGAAACTTTCCTCATGTTAGCACGCGTAGGTGTCGCCACCGGCGCCAACCTTGTGTGAAGGCTCCGAAAAGCTAATCATTTGCATATCACAGCATCTTCTTCCTGTCGGTTAAATTTCGCGTCTGTAGCATGTCATCTTCATGGTGTAGCAATTTTAGTGGCCAGGAGTGTAGTTTGGTGTGGCATCTGATGTACTGGCTATTATTTACTGTCGTCTTCCGAATGCTGTCCCAGCAAATTTCACACACTAATTGATTTCGGCATTGATGTTACTTTCGCAGATAGGTGGCTACCATCATCGAAAAATTCGACATTCTCAAGTGTTTGGCTGGTGATTGTTATTTTAGGGGCTTGTTCTGACGTTCTAAGAGCCGGTTGGTATAAAATTTTGGTCTTCTGAATTTTGACTATGTGTCCCAGTTTGTGATATTTACGCGCGTAAGGATTTAAAATGAGTTGGAGATATATTCGACGGTGTAACTAAACCTGATTAACTGGGCATGGAAAACGCTTGTTGCTTAGTGCGAGCAGCGACTTTTGGTGCACAGGTCGTTTAGAAGGTGTTGAGTTATGCATTCAGGGCAATGAGCTTTCGTTTCAGCACCTCATTTGAATGAAGTCCGCCTCGTTAGCTCAGTTTACATCTTCGCTGACTACCATGCAAGGTGCATGGGTTCGATTCCAGGTAGAGGACTGGTTGTTGTGTTGTCTTTGTCATCATCGACAGGATGCTCACGGAGCATCAAATAAAAAGCTTTGTATTAGGCGGGTGAACACCCCAAGTGGGGTCTCTGGGTCAATAACGCAATACCATCATTTCTCTTCATTTGAACGAACATTCTGACCCAAGAACGCTTATCTGAACACAGTAACATGTAGCATGTGGTACCCGGTAATTAAACATTGAACATATCTATTCCCCTATCTAAAATTCATTTATACGCTGTTGGTTTCAGTCTTTCGCATATACACATATGAATAGTTCGTATGAAAAACACTCAAAAAAACTGCACTTGCGTGTCTTGTCTCGCGGCCCACTTTGGATTGTCCTGTAGTTTTATGTTTTTTGCAAGCGATTCGGACAAAAATAATAAGTTGTGGAAAATTCGATTAAGAGTCAACTATTGTGATAATATCTATGCATCCAAGACCTAATATTCTGTCAGACCGTTTGTTAACAAACAGTTGATATTTGTGTTTAACTTTGACAAACACTTTTCTGAACTTTTACCTTTTTAAACTATTATTTTCTTATCTCTCCCCCGTTTTCATTATTAAACCATAGCAAAATTATGAAAGGACGAAATTTTCTCGCTTCAAAAAAACAAAAACAAAACAAAAAAAAACAAAAAAACAATAAAACAAAAAAATGTTCAACTGTTTGTAAATCTACCGGAGCAAACTGCGTGGTCATCAGTCCGTAGCTTACAAACTACTCAAACTAAGGTAAACACACACACCCATGCCCCAGGGAGGATTCGAACCTCCGCAGCGAGGCGCCTTAGACCGTAGTTTACGAGCTATGAGCACATAAACAGTAACATTCTTGGAAAACCGCCCCATAACGCACCAAGTTTTAATTTATTACTTTAGTCCAACTGTATTCGTAACAGATTTTATCGATATACCGCATTGCACATACAATGGAATATTATACAATTGTACAATATATAACTCGATAAATATGATATCATATATACTGCGATGGCTAAAAACCTTTCACATCATGCTCTATTTTTTAACACATTTACGTATTTACTACTAAGACACTCCTGTATTCCAGTGAGCTTAGGAAATTTCCTCAGCCGCGGCGGGGTGGCAAAGCGCATTGAGGCGCTATGCTACGATGCGCAAGGGTGTCCCCCGTCGGGGGTTCGAATCCCCCCTCGGGCATTGATGTTTGTGCCGTCTTTAGTATAAACTAGTTCATAAGTAGTTTGTAAGTTTAGGGACTGGTACCCCCCGCAGTTAAGTCCCATAAGCTTTACAAACATTGAAACATTTGAAGAAAATTCCTGAAAGATGTCATTGTTGTTGACAAATTTGAACCAACTTTGAACTGTGAAGCGCACATGGCTGTAGGCGGAAGCAGTAGACTTCTATAGAGCTGGGAGAGAATGAAACAGTGTACATCCAACGAGTACCCATTATTTCCGACAGATCTACCATTTAACTTGAAGAGACTGGAGTTTGCAGTAGTACGATTAATAAACCAGAGGACAATCTATTAAATACTGCAGAGTGGATTTGACGTTTCCATGTTTCTCACACGGACAACTTTATGTGGCTTGCTCAGGGGTCCTGGACAAGTAACAAGAAATAATGTTTTTAGTCAAGTTTTGAATTAACTGAATGTATGAATGTTGCATGCCATTTGTATTTTGATTACTACCTTTCTTTGTTTGGATACTGCGCTTATAATTTTGCACATTGTGCCAGACAGCCTTATTTGTTATATATTCTCCCATAAATGTAATATATTTTTAGAAAAGAAGAGTTGGACAGAGAGAACAGGGATAGAAGTACAATCTCAAGGCTACAACGAATAAATAAATAAATAAAAAAATACCCTGGCAACGCCGAGTTTCCAGCTAGTAGTTAGCTAAAGTGAGAAGGTGGCTTCTTCATCTCTCATTTCGTTCTCGAGATAATTGGTGTTTCACAGCCGCGGTTGAACTACATCTCCCATACAACACTCTCCCGTCAGCAAGGGAATCCCATTTCACTTCTCTCCACTACCGCAGCTAGCGGTCAAGTAATATGAAGTACCACGGCCTAACACACAGTCACTAAAGTCTTCAGAAAAAGAAGTGCAGCTGCAGCAATGCTATCATTGCGAGTTGCTATTTTTTATGCTGTTAATTTCGTACTTCCTAATCACTAAACGTCATTGTGAATTGTCCTTTCTTTCTTTCTCTTTGGCCATGTTCCCATACATGTAGGATCGGCTTTGTTAACTCGGTTTGACATGTTAGTATTTTCGGGGAGGCCGGATGCCCTTCCTGTCACCAGTTGTGAATTTTGTAATACCTATATGAAAATGTCATTGAATCACTGCTTCTGTTAATGGCAATCCATAATAACAAAACTTCAGTGCAGTGAATTCATACGGCTCACAATAGCTGAGTCCGGGCGCTAATGACCACTGTAGTTGAGCGCCTTAAAACCACAAAAAAAGTAGCTGAGTCATAATCGTTTCGTACAAAAATGTTTTAAGAACAGAAATGAATTGCAACCTGACGCGCTGAAGCAACTGATTATGATCATACTAGCTGCAAGTACCCGACTTTGCCCGGATTTAAAATAAGGTTTTCTGTAAAAGCGTACAAAATTGCGTCTTATATGTATAGAGATTGCAATCGAAGTCTGTAATGAAAGTACTTACCCCCATGCACCGAACGAAATTTTATGTTGACAGTAACCTTCATCTTGTTTTCAAGGTCACGTGTACAAAATTTCATCAAGATCGGAACAAAACTGTGGGTTTTGGCGAAATCCATAAGTATCCTCCACCATGCACTGAACTAAATATTATGTATACATTGCCCTTCCTCTTGTTTTGAAGGTCAATTGTTCAAAATTTCATCAATATCAGTTCTAAGATATAGATTTACACGGGCACATTGAAAACGCTCTCACTTTTTCTCAAATTTCCCGGTTGGTTTGCCAAAAAATGGAACGAAAAGTGTTTATGAACTTTCACCATGTAAATTTGTGTACGTGTACCAAATTTCACGTTTTGGTTGTCTGGATCTTGAGTTACAAGAGAAGAGACAGACAGACAGAGAAGTATAGATATTTGCGTGGTAGGTGCGTACTTTCACGTTCATGAGTTTTGTTATGGCGGATTTTGGACTATGTAATATTTTTCAAAACTATATTTCTTCGACATTAGGTTCTCCATCTCCATACAAATGCTCTAAAATGTTCAAATGTTTGTAAAGCTTAAGGGACTTAACTGCGGGGTCATTAGGCCCTAAACTTACAAACTACTTATGAACTACCTTATACTAAAGACGACACATACATCAATGTCCGAGGGGGGATTCGAACCCCCGACTGCAGACGACCGCGCTCACCGCAACACGGCGCTCCAGTAAACGCGGCTAATTCGCCGCGACAAACGCTCTTTTCACTTTGTTATTGCTTACGTGTACCATCATTATATTTTGGAAGTTGTAAAAATGAATATTTTCAAGAATGTAACGTTCTCATACTAACAGTTTATACACGAACATATTATTATTTATTTATAACAACGTATTCATTTTTTTTCAAACTAGAAGGTAACCGCCAAAATATGTCGGTATATAGGCCTATAATTTTTGTGAAACTGAAGTACGAAACTAAGCAGGCACTTCTGAAATAGGTGATTAACTGCAACCGGAAGCGTCCAGACATTACTTTTATACGGCAGTAATATTATGAAGTAGTGGTTAAGCATTTGTGATTCTCTTTAAGAGCCGAAGGGGGCGAATAGTTAAAGGTTTTCTTTCGAGCCTTAAAGTGTAACCAACCACCGAAAATGGACACTCGGTATTCGTAATACTGTTCACTGACTTCCGAGGAAATAAGATTTCCGGACGATATTTTTGATAGCTGCTACAAGGTAAATCCAGCATAGATGCCCATGATTTTTTCCCAAAAGCCACTATCACAAACGTAACATATAAGGACCACCTAAAATATTTCATAAATGCCATTTTCAGTTCAAAAAATACAAAAGTTGCCTTTGTTTACAAAGATATAGTAATTTTTTTAGTAGCTAAAAAACATTATTTACGTGTATCAGTAATGACTGAAATAAAAGATAAATTTAGAGGCCTTTGTAAAAATACATTGTTGAAGAAGTGTCTTAATGAGAAAATCCAGAATTTAAATGAATGTGTAAATTATGTCATTTGGTCCCGGTTACTGAAAACTGTATTTGTTCAGCTTACAACCTTCAAATTTGGTGTTTATGATGCTATTTAATGCTTCATTGATGGTGTAACTAGAAAACTGGATTTTTGGAACTATTGGGCATAAAATCTAGTGGAAATATTGCTAATTTAAAATGCACAAAATAAGCAAGACGGAAGAGGGACCATGAGAATAAAAGATCAAAATGATTCAAATGATACTCAGTATGGCACAGGAAAATATTAATTGTAAGTTTCATCAATAACTGTACTAGTAATTGCAATATTAATCTTTAAATGGGTTGTTTTCAAAACTACATTTTTTTATTTCAGGTACCATTATTTGAAAAACTAGTGGGGTTACAACATGAAATTTGGTCAATTTGTATTGCAAATGGTAATACGTTATTACAAGTAATTTGAGAACCACTAAACAAACAGAAACTGTTTTATAATACACTTGAAATAAACTTTGACCACAAATTTCAATTTACTGAGGCCTTACGCGTTTCGACCTTTTGTCATTATCGAAGGCTACAGCAAGACAATGGAATTAATATTCATCAAACATTTTGATAAAACATAATTGAGAATACTATCTTCACGGTCACCATATCTTTTAAAACTTATTAAAAAGTGAAACTAAAACATTCCTTTTAAAATAATCACTGTCAATGACATATGTCAAACATAAAATAAATTTAAAATTTCCCCCAGAACATCCCTGTAGGATGGTCAAGTGCATGCTAAGGTTAGCAAAGAGGTCAGTTATTAAGTGGAGAATCCGCCAGATGGCGATGTTGTCATTCTACTTCTCTCTCTCACATATGCGCGCACTCATTCCCTCTGTGGGATTTTTTAAGATAATATAATACCTTAAAGCTGCACAATATTTTGTTTCTGTTAAGTTACACAATTATAAACTTATAACTATAAAACTTTTACAATCACTGTGTACAAATTTTTCTTTTAGCTTATACAATTATGAGTGCTCCACCAATATTTTTTGCCGTACTATATTTTGACACATTGCTGACAGTCACCAAAATCATGGTATCTATACAGTATTCAGGTGAAGTAAAGTGTGGGGGGAAGGGGGGCATACATAAAAGTGCTGGGAAGGAAGAGCAGCCACAAAAACCACACGGTGGTTTCTATACCGTACAAGTTTACATTTGCCTCTCGTTTAAATTACAATGTTGACCTACAACCAGCCATGCAATATGTTAAAGTAGTGTCACATTTATATAAATTTGATTACTCTTTGTAACATGAGGGGGGGGCAGAAATTACTATGTACAGTATTACAGTTTAGGCAATGCTGATGTGGAACGGTATCTTCAATATAAACTCTAAGGGCCGGTTCGTCCATCTCTCGTTAATCTTGTCGTTAGTAAACGAGAAGATGCCTTTAACGTCTCGTTAAATGTGCTCGTTAAGTGCACTGCGTTTGTCATTGCCATATACACCTCTGGTTTGCTAACCTGGAGGAAACGAAAAGTTACGATATATTTCGACTATGTTGGCAATAGAAACAAATGAAAGTGCAGTCTGAATAAACAGCTGTTCCCCATATTTGATTATCAGGGAAGAGGTTAGCAGACAGTTGTTATTTGGTGCTATGGCAAACAATCGTGAAAGAAGCTCAAATTTTACAAGAAGTTAGTGCGAGAGTCTTGTGTCCTCAATAGAGACATTGCGGCAAATGAATTCAATGCTGTCCATGGAACATGTAGGACAGCAAAAGTGCTTAGGGCCTAGCATGATAATATACTTCCAAGTGCATAGTACGTTAGTGCAGGTTAAATTGTACGACTCTTCTCGCCGGGCTACAGTGATTATGTTGGCACCAATGGTAATGATGGCAACTCAGATGACCAATAAATGTTTTTTCGTGACAACTGCAATTAAAACGAAAATTATTTTTTTCTGAACGGACAAGGGTACATACAAGAACCTGACGACCATAGAGCAGGTACAGTATTAAATTTGCTGCGAGGGAAACGAGCAGCAATAACATTTACTCTGTAGCTCGTGAAAAATATTAACGCAATTCTACACTTCATTGTTCATCTGCCGCCAACATAAGCACTGGAGCCCGGCGAGAAGCGTCGTAAAATTTTACCTTAGTGCAAGCAATAAATTGCACGTAGGCGAAAGTGCACTGTTCCTGTAGATCGGAGGAAGAAATCACATTTTAGGCCTTACACTAAGTGCAACAAGCATAAGTAAATACTGAATTAATAAGTTTGCACACAACAGATAACTTACAGAATTCATAACTATATGTTGGTCTCTTCAGATGGTCGTGTAGTTTTTCATGCAGCATTTCCAAAGTGGCTTTTCGAAGATGAAATTGCGTAACAAATTCTGCATCGTCCCAGCATTCAAAATGATTTGGACGAACATAAATACGTCTAGGATGCCTTATAGGGACAATGTCCTCTAGATCATCGAAAATATTGTGAACGGAATGTTATTCCAGCCATTTTCATCTTACCGATTCTCACTTAACTAGTCGTTACCCGTAAGTTTGTATTTTGATATCACAATAATATTTTTAAGATTATGTTGCGTATCTGCAATGAATCAAACTAATCTAACTGCTACTGACATGGATAGGGCGAGAAATTTGACGATACAATTTACCAATAAAGCTGATTTCCACACTATTTTTTCATACATGTAGTGCTTCTGTTATTTTGTTCGATAAATCGGTCTTTTTCACGTGAATACATTGATGTATTTTAGTGCTCTGGAATCCTGCGATTTTGATACAGATTCTCACTGAAATGGTCGTTAGTCGTGTAACGAGCAGAATTTTACTTGTTAACCTAACGGCCAGTTTGAGGTCCTTTAACCTCAGGTTAACTCATAACGAAACATTGACAAACGCAATTCTCCATTAACGATAAATTAAAATCTTAACAGAAACTTAACGAGACATTGACGAACCGACCCTAAGGGTAGTTAAAATATCCTCTTCCATAAGTGTACAATACATGTTGGCCCTCTATTATAAAACATGAAATAAAGCAGTTTTAAGGTTTTATAATAATTAATATGCCAAAAAGTTAATTCTTACTAGTGAAAGAATAATTTAAAAAAATTAAGAGGTATTATATTCATTTTACTTGTAAATTGAGGCACGTATATATATGCAGTAAAATTTTTATTGTTTTATCACTAATAGTTCTTTTGAAAAGCGTACTCATTCAAAGGTTAAAATAGCATTGTCAGAGTAGGGGTAAAAGCTGCCTTCCGCCTCCCCTTCCAGACGGCCGGCGGCCGCGTGACGGCGGGTGACCTGTGGTGCGAGAGCCGCCCCTTGGCCGAGGCGCACAAGTCTAGCAGGCGCTGCGGGCCGGGCGGCAAGCTGCACGTCTTCGAGCTGGGCTTCAACGTGTCCCGCCGCTGGCTGCCCGTCATAGACGTCTGCCACGACACCAGCACCGCCAACACCTTCTACGCCCACCACCAGCTGCTCGGGTACGTAGTCCACACCAGCACTGGCATCTCGTTCAAATATTCAAGTCAGCAAGAAAAACCGTAGATTATGTTTACAAGGTAAGCTCCCCATCACACGTCAGTACGATTTAGTGGCATGTTGGCGTAGCATGAACATAGTTTATTGTACCATTTTCCAAAGAGTTACAGCGAAAGACATTTTTTTTAAATGGAACAGTAGTTTTTTTCCTATCGTGCATTGGATTCGTTGAAACCAGCTGCGTCCAAATCAATTTAAACTACATTCCTATCACTGTCAGTTTGGGAGCTACAACCCTTCAAAGTTTAGGGGGCGGAGGCTGCGATAGCGTAGCTACCTGGCTGGTGGTCATGAGACAGTGGGCGTGCCCCAGGGGATAGCCACTCGGCCAGTTAGCTACGCTATCGCAGCCTCCGCCCCCGGAACTTTGAAGGGTTGTACCTCCCAAAGAGCGAAGATATGGAAAAATCTTGTTTTCCAGCTCCTGCATATAGGCTGCCCTGCACAACCGGTGTGTTGTGAGGGAATAGAATCAGCCTGCCTTATCGACCTGCTCTCCAGGGCAGTCTATATGTCAGGGTCAAGAAATAGAGCGAGAAGTGGAGGGCGAGATGGACAGAGAGATTGAAGATGGATAACAAAGGAAGAGTTTGACAGACAGACAGAGGACAGCAAGAGATGCTAAAAGGTAAGGAGATGAGATATGAAGAAAAGGCCAGAGACAGGCGAGGGGAGGAGATATACTGAGGAAGAGCTGAGGGGAATTGGTTTGAGAGGTTGGAGTAAAGGAGAGGAAGAGATGGACAGGGGAATTGGTTTCAGTAAGAGATATTGGGGAACAGATGATTTGCAAATAGTGGGGAGGAGAAGATGCAGAGAGACAGGAGGGAGGAACAGATAGATGGACAGGAAGGGTGAGGGGGTCATAGATTAAGGGAGGATGAGATGGATGAACAGATGGGGAAGAGGAAATGCATACAAAACGTGTGTAGAATACATCCAAGAGTTACATGTACAGATGGGCATGGCTGAGCTTATTTGTGGAGGGAGAATATGAAAGCTGAGAGAGGGGGTAGGATTATTTTGACAGAGAAAGTGGAAGAAAGAGATGGAAAAGAGTGGCCCAGGGATTGGACATAGAGGAAGGGGGACAAGTAACAAGAAATATTGTTTACAGAAAAGTATTGAATCAAATTAATTTTATAAATCATTTGTATTTCAGTTACTATTTATCTTTCTTTGAATACTACATTTATAACTTTCCAAATTATGCTTATTCTTTGTTCCACTGCTTCATAATTTCTAAATTGTTTTCATGAATACAAAAACTTTAAATCTCTTACGACCTTTTATTTTCGTTTCTAATATAAGACTGGAAAAATGTATAACTGGGCAATGCCGGGTTCGCAGCTAATAGATTCTTGAAAGTCTGTAGTTTTTACATTTTTTAAACATTAGACATTTTCTGTAATAATATTATTGTGCGTTACTTTCTGATCTTCCATCGTAAGTTGTGTGATTGCTTTGTCTTCGTGTTTATCTGCAGCTCAGAAAAACGTCTTTACAGAGAGTTGCGATATAAGCTTTTCATAATATTGTTGATATTGAATCCTGAACTTTCCATTGTCGACGTTGCAACCTAACCTACACCTCGAGCTACTGTAGGGACCATACGTCCACAATACGCACGTCCATAGGCATCAGAAACGTCCCAAGCTCCAGTGAGGCTTGTGCTACTAAATCAAAGATGGAGTTATCAACAATAACTTCTTTCAATTTGTTTTTAAATGCAAGTTGGTTTCCTGTCAGACATTTGATGTTGTTTGGTACGTAACCAAAGACTTTTGTAACATCATAATGCATACTCTTCTGTGCCAAAGTTATATTTAACCTTCGAAAGTGTACATCATCTTTTCTTCCTGTGTTATATAGACATATATTACTTTTGAATTGGGTTAGGTTATCAATAACAAATTTTACAAGATAACATACATATATTGTGAAAATCCTAAAGAATGGTTAATTCAATCTTTATTTCATAGAATCTCTCACGTGCTCCTAGTACAATGGGGAATTCTCTTCGTGTCACACAATCGGTTTCTCCGTCCAATCTCACAAAACGAAAGCATTTACACCTGCTGTATCTAACCTAGAGTAGAAGACTGTCGTAGGCCATTGGTTAGTTCAGTTGGTTCCTCCTTGCTCTTTCACTTTTCTCAAGCATTGCACCGTAAATCGAAGATACTGAAAACGATCCCACGAGAAAGAAAAGAAGAAGAAGAAAAATACGCCGGCCGCTGTGGCCGAGGGGACTGAGGCGCTCCAGTCACGGTCTGCACGGCCACTACGGTCGGGGTTCGAATCCCCCCTCGGGCATGGATATTTGTGCCGTCCCTAGTTGAAAGTAGTTTGTAAGTTTAGGGACTGATGACCCCGTAGTTAAGTCCCATAAACTCTACAAACATTTGATTTTGAAAAAAAAAAAAAAATTACAATCTGTACAAATACACATGGGCCCTCTGGACACGATCACCATCACCTTTATCAGTGGGAGGGGGGAGGGGGCAGAGGATAACTGAATTGTATGCAACATTCGCCACTGATCTTCATAAATACAAAATTAATAAAGACACGCCAGCAACAATGTTATGACGGGGGGTAGACAACTGACTGCTAATAGGGCACAAGGAGAGGTAAATAAGTGCAACGACACACATTTCAACGCTGGAGAAAAGAAATTTCGCTCGGGTTCCTGGAACCCAGGTGTTACCAGCTACGGTTTAAACTTTTTTGCAATAAAAGTAATGTGCGTTATTTCCTGATCTTCCATCGCAAGCTGCGCGATTGAGATTGCCTTTTTGTTGTGCCTGTCTGCAGCTCAGCACATCGCCTTTTGAGTGAAAGAAACAACATAGGATTAAAGCCGAATTGACATGCCAAAACTAACATAATGTGCAATATTTAGTTTTTATTCATATATATTACGAAAGTTCGGACGGTAAATGAAACCGCGAACTAAAGATATTTCCAAAACTGGAATTTTAAAATAAGGTTTATTTTAGTAAAGTATTCAGCAGTGCGATAACGATGTGAAGAACTTAACCGCTGCCAAAATGTTAGCTCAATCAATTTAATGTGATAATATGCCTTTTCAAAATGTATTAATCATAGTTACTTTGACAGAAATCAATATATTAGACATAAAAAGTCAGTCCTCAGCTAATGGGATAGCAGGAACCTCGCTTATAAGAAAGTAGTACATCTGGTGCAGAGGTAAAATTTTAGCTACCGTCCCAGCGCCCTCGCGTGATTATGTTGGCAACATCAACAAAACGGCAGAAAATCGTTGCCATAATGTTAACATTCTTAGAAATCTACGTAAAATGACTTGATTGGTGTTTCGTTTAGACCATGAAGTAAATAATCGATGCTGTTCGTGCTCTACGGTTGACAGGTTTTTTTGTGTACCCTTATCCACTCAGTAAAAGTAATTGTTCTCGTAAAACTAAGATTTCATCAGAAAAAATGTGTGTTCTCATCCGATTGCCAAAATTATCACACAAGGCCGCCAGGTCAGTAGGAAAAATTTAACCAGTGCAGGAAATATAAAACTGCTGTGGCATTTCAATAAAAGTTGAATTTTTTCTCCTATAGGCCTAGCTGCTGTCCTCGCACTATGTTTGTGATTCTACAGCAATACACATTGACGATGGTATAATAAATATGCCCATAATATTACGAAACACACTGGTTCATGGTTTCGAACACGGAGGTTAGAATAAGGGGAGATGTCCTTACCGCCACAGAAGTGAAGCCATTGTCGCTATATTACGGAGCCAATAATATTTGTGGTGACGAGTGCGTATTCATTGCATTCTGAGTTGAAAATGATACTTAGTTACCTTTCTTAAAAAAAAAGAAAAGAAAAAAAAAGAAAGAAAGAAAAATAGAAACAGAAATGTGTTTTTACTAAATTGCTAATTATTTGTTTCAGTGACTTCTAATTTTCATTTTTACGAGGTATAGGTGCCCTTGAAATTTCAAAAACCTGTTGGTACAGAATTTTAGTATTAATATTTAATGCCGTGGAACCTGTAGAAAAAATTTTCGATGTGTTCAAAAAAAAAAAAAAATCGTCTTTTCAGTACTGAACTGACAAAAATGATACAGCTTTGTTCTGTCATTGTTAAGAAAAACTTTTTCTACATTTCCTGTGAACTACTACAGCTGGCTATTGCAGCTCAACTATATATAAAGTCTGTATTTGTTCACAAACGTATACTACATCAAACATGTACTCATAAACGAGTCATCTAAATGTACGAAGTTAACAAGGCAAGAACCACACAGTGCTTTAATCTAAAAACTTATTTCCTTGGCTCCGCAATATGGCGAACTAGCTTCAATCGAGAGCTAAAGTTGCTTAATAGCGCCACAGTCTAACATATACAGTCGCGACACACACTGCTGTGAAAATTGTTACCAACTGACAGTTGCAGCGATACTAGCGCTCCTAGTGGTGGGCGAGGTGCCGTAAGAAAACTGATTATTTGTAATTACTTTTTTACGTAATTAAGGAAACAGTTTCTGTAATTTTTGCATTTCTAACATTATATTGTAAAATATAAAGAGACATTAATCATCGTGAAATAAATGTAAAAACAGGCGAATTTCCCTGATTCACTGATATGAACAACTTCTCCATGAGGAAGTACTTACGAATATGTTTATATTTTGTAACCTACTCTACTGAAAGGGAGAGAATATAAATAATCGAGAAACATTAACTCCTGTTGAGGTCTGATTCCGTATGACAGGAACGTCCTTTGACGTGTAGAAAGTCTATATGTAGCCTAATGATTCTAACATATTTACACTTCACTCGTCTTTGTTACAAACCCATATACTTTTGAGTATAATTACATTTGATTATAAAACGAATGTCTTGAAGATTCTTGCCATTTGTGGTTCAGATATAGTAACAATTGTGGAATTGGTTTCTGCTTTGTTGGGAATCTATGTTTTTGCTGTCGATGTTTTATTGTTACGTTTGGGAGGATTTCTCTTTCAGCTACAGCTGTAGTGGCTGATCTGGTACATTTAATAATATAGGTAATGCGTCTCATATAACTTTGAAGTACCTCACTTCAAAACCGTTAGAAGATGGATATATATTTTTTACTTGTGACTACTAATTTTATGTTTAACGATGCCTCAACCTGGATGTACTCTTTTAGCATACAAAACTGTCGTGAAATTATGTAAATTACGACAGGTCTGAAGATGGCGTCGAGTACGCCGAAACCGGTCACATAATAAATGAAAAATGCGATCTTGGCTGCATAATCATTATTAAGTTTCCTATGTTCAATACTTAATTATTTGGCTTGAATTGTAGTGAATAAATACTGACGTTTCTGAGTAGAAAAACGACGTCGTTCTGTTGATGGTTGTGTCTTCTGTTGTTTATTAGCAATTTTTGCTCTTAATAGAAAGCGAAATTCTTCATTAAAAAGTCGTAGATTTCAAGATAATCTTAAATAAACTGTCCTGCAAAGAACCGTTTCACATGCGAAACTAAAACAGTTACGGCACCTTCCAACTTTGGCGAAACTGTTTACGCGAGTTTTTAGGTTAGATGATGACTGAAACAAATCAAATATATACAATAAAGTGGGGAACAGAAAAGATTGTTCGTTTTTTGGATATTTGTGCAATGCATAAACGTTTTTCGTACTATAACGACAAAACTTTCAGAAATAAGCAGCGACGTAATGTAATTTCAGTTCTGGCGACAATGCTTCTCGCATAACAGTATATTGTTTTCGTATTGCATTACGGAATCTGTTTAAAAGAAGTGTAAACTGCTCTGACGACCTTCTAAGCTGATTACAATGACTTCTAGGGTCTTCAACGACAATTTCTTTCAGCAAGGTTGCTGATCAACCGAGCAGACGTTTTTAAACCCAGTCATGAACCCAAACACGTTTTTTACGGCTCTTTATTTTATTTTTCTTTTTTTTTCTTTTTTTATGTAGCGATTTCACATAGAGAAGCAACAGCTCCGCCACAGCTCGTACAGCTCCGTAATTTTCATTTTACGAAAACTACCGTCCTTGATCTCTATAAAAACTGGATGTATAACTCTGGTGTCCTAGCATAGAACTACGGCGTGCCTACACATTCAGATGTTTTCCACACGTTCTCGCATTACCCGCCATTTTTAAATTTGGTATACTAATTTCTATCAGTTATTATGTGACAAAGAATTGCTTGCTTATCTCTTGACTCAAAATTTATGTCAATACGCGATGTAACAGGCTAATATGGAAGCGTAATCGAAACGTATTTTCTTCTCGTTTTCTTGTGATACTTCATAGCAGCCATATTTGAATTAGGCAAGAAACGAAATATGAACATCTATGGCTGGCAAGCTCAGACAACTGAAGTTAAACATCCAGATAGTATAGAGATCACTGACTACGGTACTCAGAAAGCAACGAAACTATACTGTACAGTTTTGGCGCCGTGTTCGACAGACATACACGAAACCAGTGTCGCAACCTAGTGTCATCGTGTAGACTGTGGTGGCGCCGTCTCCCCTTATTTTAACCTCCTTGGTTTCGAAGCAGTGTACGGTTTCACTTGTTCCAAAAGCGCGAGACGTTTGTGTTGGCAACTGTGGCGTGGTGTCAGGTCGCTGCTGCAGTTCCGGCGGCAGCAGACGCAGCAGCGGCCGACGTTCACGCAGGGCTGCGAGTCCGGGGAGCTGTTCCTGGGCGTGTCGCCCAGCCAGGCCTACTCGCCGGCCTCCGTGCAGAGCCGGCTGGCCGCCGTGCTGGGCTCAGAGGAGAAGGCGCGCCAGCTGCTGGCGCGGACCGGCCTGAGCCGCGGCCACCTCGCGCCCTCCGCGGACTTCATCCTCAACACGCAGCAGCACGCCTCCTTCTTCTACGTCAACGCCGCGCCCCAGTGGCAGATCTTCAACGAGGGCAACTGGCTCTCCGTAGAGTCGGTGCTGCGCAACGAGGCCAAGCGGCAGGCTCTCGACCTCGAGGTGAGTCAGGCTAATTTTGCGAGTAAACGGGCTAAAGATAAAAGCAGATCAGAAATGGGTAGCCCTCCGCCGCGCCTACCGTATCCGACTCCCCTCCCCCACGCGGATTCTATACGAAGTCACCCCCTTTAATCACGTCCTTCAACACCTTGAACAACTCCGAATCTGGTAGGTTGTAACGTCCTTCTATTTGATACTAGCTGAACCCCCGCTGCTTCGCATGCGTAGGCTGGTTGGTCTGACCAATTTGACTCCAATTTGACCCCGTTGATGGTTGAATTTCCAAAAATACCGAAACACGTATTTTTTAACGTCTAACCAACTATACAAATATCAATTTTTGCAGCTCTAGCTTCAAAAGTATATCAATAGCAACGTGTTTTCAAAAAGAATTTTGATCCTCTATTTAACCCTCTTACTTGTTGAATTTCCAAAAATACTAAAAATCATGGATTTTTAATCCTGATCAATATTCCATATCCGACGTTTCGTAGTTGTAGCATAAAATTTGAGTTAACAGGAACATATTTTTGAAAATTGCCGGCCGCGGTGGCCGAGGTGACTGAGGCGCTCCAGTCACGGTCAGCACGGCCACTACGGTCGGGGGTTCGAATCCCCCCTCGGGCATGGATATTTGTGCCTTCCTAGTTCGTAAATAGTTCATTAGTAGTTTGTAAGTTTAGGGACTGATGACCCCGTAGTTAAGTCCCATAAGCTTAACAAACATTTGAACATTTTGAAAATCAATTTTTTGTGTTACCTATTTTACCCTCTTATTTGTTGAATTTCAAAAAATGCCGAAACACGTGTCTTTTAAATTCGAACCCCCAATTAAAATCCGAAATTTTGTAGTTATAGCTTAGAAATTGCCTAAAGAGCTACGTATTTTCAAAAAAAAAAAAAAAAAAGCACAACGTTTCCTCCCCTACTTCACCCCCCCTTACTGGCGGAATATCGAAAAGTCGCTTCTTAAATGACGCCTACAGGGTAAGGTCAATACCCTCCACAAATTTAAAGTTTCTATCTTCAGTGGTTTGGGCTGGGCGATGATGAGTCAGTCAGTCAATCGGAAAACTTCCTTTTATACTTTTATATATAGAGATTTTCGTCTTAGTCGCGGGCTCAAAATTGTGCTACATTGTCCCTACTCGAGGTGTGGTACACCTATTGTCAGATCAAGGTCCACGTCGGAAACATCACGTCAAGTGGGAGGCAGGAACACACCAGTTTGTGAATGGCGAAAGCAAGGTACTGCTGATCATTGTCGTACTCAGCTGCCGTCGTTTCCAGGTAGAGAGAGAATGCAAACAGACTGCGATCTACAAACAGTTGTAAGGGACCAAACCTTTTGGGCTACAGTTAATGCAGCTGCACATTGAATATCTAAAAGACAACTGTTTAATTTACAAATCATGACTTTAAATTGAAATTGCTAATGTCAAAAATAATTTTAAAAAATGTTCAAATGTTTGTAGAGCTTATGGGACTTAACTACGGGGTCATCAGTTCCTAAACTTACAAACTACTTATGAACTACCTAATACTAAGGACGGCACAAATATCCATGCCGAGGAGGGATTCGAACCCCCGACCGCAGTGGCCGTGCAGACCGTGACTGGAGCGCCTTAGCCCCTCGGCCACCGCGGCCGGCCCGCCGAAAGAACGACCCTGACAGTTCTCACACGTGGGCCGCAGAGGGTGGGGAGGACACTCAACCACCAACCTGAGCTCTGGAATTCGTAAACGTTGCCAGGGTAACGGTGCCGCGTTGCCACCCTGCCACTCAAGGTCACGTGGGGTGGTATGCTTCAGTCGCTGCAAAGCAACTGTCATGTTTTCATCGTTTTGTTCGTGCCGTGGTACGTGTCGTTCAAAAATATTCAAATGTCTGTAAATCTATCGGACCAAACTGCGTGGTCATCAGTCCGTAGCTTACAAACTACTTAAACCTAGGTAAACTAATCTACGGACAAACACACACACTCATGCCCCAGGGAGAACTCGAACCTCCACGGCGAGCAACCGCGCGCTCCGCAGCGAGACGCTTTAGACCGCTCGGCTACTCCACTGCGGATACGTGTCGTTAATTTCAGACGTGTGTGAGGTGGCTTCTTCCTCTAACCGTCAGAAAGTTACTTCTGTGACCAATGGCTGTCGAAACTGATCTGATATTACTCGGACACTATGCTATGGCAGATGGCAGTCAACAGCGACTGTAAACGAATGAGGCAAAAAAAAAAAAAAAAAAAAAAAAAAACTTTTTATGTAAGAAGACCAATCATTTCACTGGAAGAGGCGATTTTACTACTTGTGACTTGGTACTCCTTATTTATTTACCCTCTCGGCAGACTGCCACAATACAGTGTCTGAATAATAACACCGAGTTTGTGGAAAATGGTTGTAGAAGATGAAATATGTAAACAAAATTATTCAACTAGCAACCTTTGGCTGAAGACTAAATTATACATTATATTTAATGGAATACTGGAACATATGAGCCGCGGTGGAGTAGCCGAGCGGTCTAAAGCGCCTCGCTGCGGAGCGCGCGGTTACTCGCCGTGGAGGTCCGAGTCCTCCCTAGGGCATGGGTGTGTGTGTGTGTGTGTGTGTGTGTGTGTGTGTGTGTGTGTGTGTGTGTGGTCCTTTGGTTAGTTTACCTAGGTTTAAGTAGTTTGTAAGCTACGGACTGATGACCACGCAGTTTGGTCCGATAGAATTACAAACATTTGAACATCTTTTGGAACATATGAAACTTTACTTTAACTCGACATATATTTCTAAACCTTTCATTTCAACTGCAAAAAGAGTGTTTTTCATCACTCCGTGGTTGTTATCGGTCGTTCACACTATAGTAGTACATAGCAACGGTTCCAAAATATTCGGACGTGATATTCGTATGCCGGCGACTGGCACGGCGTAACAACAAACAGCCGCGTAGCAGCATTGGCAACATAGCCGCTAGCTGTCAGAGTCGTTCTTTCGGCGGCTCGACTATAGTCATTTTGCGAGTAAACGGGCCAAAGATATAAGTAGTTCCCAAATGGGTAGCTTTGTACCCTCCAAATCCTAGAACGCCACGCCCTCTGCCTCGCCTACCGTATCCGACTCTCCTCCACCACGCGGATCCTATACGAACACCTCCGAATCCTGCACGTCGCCCGCAAAATATATTCCCACAACCCCCTCGTTTACCCCATTCTAACCAACCCTGGGCCTCTGACACGCCTACACCAATGTATTCCTCCATCTCTCCACCTTGTAAGATACATGTTAGTATTATGTGTCACATATTTGTTAACGATGTAATTGTCGATAAGAGTTTGTTATGTTATAAAATAATTTCAAGGCTAATTAGAATGTTTGCTGTATTTAATATGTATCAAAATTTACCGTAAAGTATTTTTCAGAACATATAGAATCTCCATGTAATTGCTAGGCAGAGATGACTCTTGAACACATTTGCGAACACTCGACGAATTTCGGCTGACGAAATTTCGGAAATGACTAGTCGAATCTTTTTTCACGAAACAATAAATTCTGAAAGGTATGTGAACAATATCCTGCGTCCATTTTTTCAAGATCTTTTACTCGACGAAAAGCTGTCCAATTATTTCATGCAGGACTTTGCAAGACCACACATTGCCAATGCTTCTATGGCAGCAATACGAAGTGTTATTGATAATAGGATAGTTGACTGGCCTCCTCGTTCTCCAGATGTAAATCCCTGTGACTTTTATCTTTGGGGAATGTTAAAAACACAAAGTGTATGCAAGCAGTTCCCATAAACTTGAAGAGTTGGAAGACAGGATTCGACTAGTTATTTCCCAGATTTCGGCAGCCGAAATTCGTAGAGTGTTCGCAAATGTGTCCAAGAGATGTCTGGCGCTCTATCCATAGAGGGACATCATTTTGAACATCTACTGTAAATAAAGGTAAGCTTAGGTTACTCAGATGCCAATGTTTTTTAGACCTAGCGTATACGCCCCGGCACAATAGAGCCCGAGAATCGGGTGCTGCCGCGACCGGCGGATGCGGTGCCGTACCGCGAGATCCGCAGACGCCTGGCAGGCGTCTTTCATGAGACACATTGTATATCCCTGGCGCCGCTGGCAGAGGTGCGGAAAATTGTCTCTTTAGACGCCGAGCAGAGGAGAGGGGGGGGGGGGGTCGCCACTATGATCTGGCACTGCTAGAAGTGAACCCCAGTATCTGAAGCACCAGCTGCCACTGATTGTTGTCATTTACAGGGTGTCCAGAAAAGGACTCCCTGATTTCAAAATTAAATATCTCGAAAACAAAGATCGATAGAAGAATGCAGTAAACGTATGTTTATTGTGAAAGCTGTAAGAAGTTTATACAGCAGTTTGAAATAATAGTTACAAAAGCTGCTAACAGATGGCGCTGTAATCGCCATACGTAATGCCTCGTATAAATGGTGATTGGAAGCCCAGAGCGATCAGTTCCACTATTGAAACGTGAAACGAGGTTAGAGTTTCGATGGAAGAGATTGAAACCATGTACTCCATTGAACAACGCGTTTTTCTGGTGCTACAGTACCACAGGTTAGAAGAGAGTCCTACGGCAACAAGGCAAAGTTTTCAAGCAAGATTTAATGTTCCAAAAGGACCCGATGCGAAAACCATTCGTACGCTCTTCGCAAAATTTCAACGCACAGGCAGCGTAACTGATGATCTAGTGGGGCATGTTGGCCGCAAGCAAACCGCAGTTACGCCTGAAAATATCGCCACAGTTTCTGGAATTATTCAGCGAAATCCAATGTCATCCATCAATAGAATTGCATCTGAGACTGGTTTGAAGCGTTCCAGCACGCAGAAAATACTGAGAAAGACCCTACACATGTTTCCATTCAAAATTCAAACTCACCAGGCTATACCCGTACGAGCTGTGCAACAGAGGGTTGCCTTTGCTAATCAGATGCTCACAATGATTGATAGTGAAGGATTTGTTGTTGGCTGCATTTGTTTTACAGATGAAGCAAACGTCCACCTGAATGGATACGTGAATAAGCAGAACTGGCGATTTTGGGGTTCCGGAAAGCCATATTGGTGTGACGCGAAACCCCTGTATTCTCCTAAAGTTCCTGTGTGGGCTGCAGTATGCAGCAGAGGCATTATTGGCCCTTTTTTCATTCCAGAAACGGTCACTGGTGCACGTTAAGTTGCAATTTTGAAACAATTTGTCGCCACACAGCAAGCGTTAGAGGATCGACCAGGTACTGAATGGTTTATGCAAGATGGATCCCGACCACATCGGACCGAACAAGTGTTTCGCTTTCTTGAGGAATACTTCGGGAATCGAGTCATTGCTTTGGAATATCCCAAATTTACTGGTGCAGGCATGGATTGGCCTCCATATTCGCCGGATTTGACTCCCTGTGACTTTTCTTGTGGGGCACAGTGAAAGACATGGTCTACCCGAAGCATCCCGCCACGCTGGACGAGCTTGAATCGGCGATCTCTGTGGCATGTGAATCCATTTCGGTTGAGACACTACGAAATGTGATGGAGAATTTCATTCTTCGTTTGCACCACCTCTGCAGTGCCAATGGTGAACATTTTGAAAATATTGTGATGTGATTCTTGATAGTCCTTCCGGGTATGCTGCCGGATACTGAGAACAAACTGGTCCGATATTTCGGCGATCCAACTGTCCGCCATCCTCAGGAACGCCGCCGCTGCTGCTGCTGCTGCTGAGTCTCGTCGAGTACTGAGTGTAGAGCCGCGCGACGCCTATATAGGACGGAGAATACGGCTCTACCCTCAGTACTCGACGGGACTAGCAGCGGCAGCGTTCCTGATGGCGGCGGACAGTTGGATCGCCGAAATTTCGGACCAGTTTGTTCTCAGCATCCGGCAGCATACACGGAAGGACTATCAAGATTTATTACGCCGGGAAAGCCTTAGATGCCACACTGTGATGTTATTGTTTGCAAAGAGTGTTTTCATACGATTATTTCACTTATGTATGCTGATACGAGTTGTACAGCGTACAGCGCCATCTGTTAGCAGCTTTTGTAACTATTATTTCAAACTGCTGTATAAACTACTTACAGCTTTCACAATGAACATACCGTTTACTGCATTCCTCTATCGATCTTTGTTTATCGAGATATTTAATTTTGAAATCAGGGAGTCCTTTTCTGGGCACCCTGTAGTACAACTTATCCGTTTTCTGGATTTGGATTGGGATGCTTAGCAATATCGGGGCCGTGATGGTGATACTTTGTTAAATACGCGCTTTCGTAGGGCACAGAGGATAGGTTGTACAGACACCTGAATTACGAAAAACGAGGCATTAGGCGGCATAGAGGCCGGAATCGCGAAGGAATTGAAGGCCCACTACGCGACTTCCAATAGACTTCTCATATAACTGAAAACCTTTTCGAAACTTTCCAAATTGAAATGTTAGATACGTTTCTTTGTACAAACCACATAGAAAGTGAACAATTTGAACAAATGGTTGCCCACCACTATATTTCGCAGTTTATGCGTTCAGAGTTCAGTGACCATGTGCAACACACTTTGCAGGCAATATCTGTATACGAGGGTTTGGGCTAAGCTCAGGCCAACTATTCTTTTTTTTCTTGGAGATATCAGTTCGGTTGGAAAATATGACAAAGGGCAAGGTGTTATCTACGTGTGTGGACAATTAGTAGCATTGAAACATTGTAACACACTAACTTCTTACGGTAGTGTACAGGGCAATGTGGCCTTCTCGATGCAAAAGAATGACAACACAGTAAACATACATTTGACATGACAAACCTGTCCCTACAGACCCTCGAATTAGAGCCCTGCTACTGCCACCACACGCTGATAAGTGTATAAGTCCCTGAATACCAGCTGCCTTCGCATACGCAGCAGAATGTCTCTATCGGGTCACCTGTTCGCACACATCATTAGAAATGTCACCTCGTTTAGCAAACCTCATACCACGTAGCAGTGTCCTCTCGTTTAGCAAATCGCATATGAAGTAGTGGTTCCTTAATCTTTGGAATGAGGTGTAAGTGACAGGGCGAAATGTCGGGAGCATACATACGGTGGGTGCTCCAATTCTTCTCATCTTTTGGACTGTAAAGGTGATATTGATCTGTACAGTATCGTGGTAAATTACTGTTTTACGATATTCATTGTCAATACATAGAACACCTATTTTTTTCGTCTTTATATGTCACATTTTCTAACCGAATTGGTATATATAACTGAATGTACCAGGAATATCGTGTAACCGTATGGCACACTGGAGAGTATCTCGAACAGAACGATCTATTGACCGAAGGGCAACATGGATTTAGAAAATATCATTCATGCGAAACACAACTAGCTCTTTATTCACACGAAGTGATGGGTGCTATCGAAAAAGGTTCGCAAATCGATTCCGTATTTCTTCATTTCCAGAAAGCTTTTGACACCGTACCTCACAAACGGCTTTTAATCAAATTGCGTGGTTATGGTATATCGCCCCAAATTTGCGACTGGATAGGGGATTCCCTGTCAGAGAGGACACAGTTCCAAGTAATCGATGGTAAGGCATCGACTAAAACAGAGGTGATATCGGGCGTTCCACAGGGTAGTGTTATTGGTCCTCTGCTGTTCCTTATTTACATAAACGATTTAGGGGAAAATCTGAGTAGCTGTCTTAGGTTGTTTACAGATGACGCCGTCATTTACCTTCTAGTAAAATCACCTGAAGATCAAAACCTACTGCAGAACGATCTGAATAAGATATCAGTATGGTGTAAAAATTGGCAATTGACTCTAAATAATGAGAAGTGTGAAGTCATCCACATAAGTACGAAAAGAAATCCGTTAAACTTTGTTTACAAGATAAATCAATCAAATGTGAAGGCCGTAAACTTCACAAAATACCTAGGAATTACTATTACTTCAGACTTAAATTGGAAAGAACACGTAGATAATATCGTGGGAAAGGCGAACCAGAGACTGCGTTTTATTGGCATAACCCTTAAAAGATGCAACAGAACTACAAAAGAAACTGCATACACTACGCTTGTCCGTCCATTTTTGGAGTATTGCAGCCCAGTGTGGGATCCTTATCAGGTGGGTTTGACGGAGTACATCGAAAGAGTCCAAAGAAGGGCAGCTCGTTTCGCATCGTCGCGATACAGGGGAGACAGCGTTACGGAAATTATACAGTATCTGGGATGGGAATAAATTACAACAACGGCGCTTGTTGCTGCGGCGTGGGCTTCTTACGAAACTCCAATCGCCAGCATTCTCCTCCGAATGCGAAATTATATTGTTGACTCCCACTTACCTAGGTAGAAATGATCATCAGAATAAAATACGAGAATCAGAGCTCGAACAGAGAGATTCAGGTGTTCGTTCTTCCCACGCGCTATTCGAGAATGGAGTGGGAGATAAATAGTATAATGGTGGTTCGATGAACCCTCTGCCAGGAACTTAAATGTGATTTGCAGAGTATCCCATGTAGATGTAGACACACATTTAATGGCATATGACTTAACACACACACATAAAAACGCGTCAAAAACTACCTTTTTCTAATTCTGACGTGCTGTAAAACTTATAATCGGGCGTAACGTTTAATTTTGAACACCCTTTAAAAGCAATAACACGTCGTGCCATTTTAGCTGTGAACACCTGCCACGAATAGTACGAGAATTAAAGAACAGTTTCGCGATTGTTATTTCCTTCGCGTGTCGCAGGTGTGGACCGGGACGTACGGCGTGCAGTCACTGAAAGACGCCGAGGGCCGTCAGAAGGAGCTGTACCTGGCGGAGGACAACCGCATACCGGTGCCGGAGCTGTTCTGGAAGCTGGTGTACGACCCCAAGTCGGAGACGGCCATCGCCTTCGTGGGGCTCAACGACCCGTTCGCGACGGGCTCCGCGTCGGAGGTGTCGCTGTGCCCCGACGTGTGCGGCGACGCGGGCTGGAGCCGGCGCAAGTGGAACCGTCCGGGCAAGGGGCGCGTCATCTGCTGCTCCGCACAGGCGCTCGCCGCCGCCGTGCCGGGCGTCCCGCAGCTCAATGCCACCGGCCTGCTGGCGGGGCCGCGAGCCTGACGCGGGGACCTCTGAGCCTCTGGTGGGCTCCGGGAGGAACTGCTGAAACCAACATGTTCCCTATCCGGGAGCCTAAATCAAGGACATTACTGAGATTCTGTACTGAAGGATTTGATTGTCACATTCACTTATATGTAATAAACTAGCTGAAAACCCGGCGTTGCCCGGGTGTTTATTTATCCTACTCTCTCGTAGTCCCCCTCTCTGAATCCACCTCTCTCTCTCTCCCATCTCTCTTTTCGTTTCTACTTTTCCCTCTCTCGGCAAAGTTTTTCTGCAAGGTACCCAGTGTCATGTACCATACATAAATGTATCTTCCACTTGGTATAAAGGTCATGTGTGCAAAAATTCATTACTATTGGAGCAAAACTATGATTTTCTAAAATTCCGTAAGTGAAGTACCCTCCACCATGCACCTAACGAAATTTTATACAGACTTTTGTGTCCCAGCCTCGTCGCCACTTTTGTGTCTCGCTCTCCGCCGGTTGTCGTAGCATGACGGCGGGACCTCGGCTGGGCTCCAGGAGGAACTGTTCAAACCAACAACATGTTTCCTATTAGGGTTTCCGTCATCCTGGAGCCTAAATCAAGGATATTTCTGAGACACTGTAATCAAGGTTTCATTGTCACATTCACTTATATGTAATAAACTAGCTGAAAACCCGGCGTTGCCCGGGTGTTTATTTATTTGTTCCTACCTTGAATTAGTACTTCTATCTGTCCATTTCCTTCTTTCTGAAAACATTATTGGAGAATATATAAGAAACCAAGTTTAAATAACAAATTAATTTCACTCATTTTTGAGGAAATGTCGCCGGTAAAGCGGAACTGAGAAATATTCCTTTCAGATTGTCCAAGTCTATGCACTTACCGTTTATCAGGAAAGTAAGTAGTATAGATCAAATCACACGTAAAAATGCGCTCGTTTCGAAGAATACAATCACGAAATTCAACAATAATGATTGTAATAATTTTTGTATCCCATCCTCGTCGCCGTTTTTGTGTCTCGTTTCCGCCAGTTGCCCTGGGTGTCGGTGGCCGAGTAAAGAGAGATACCGACACAGGGAAATAAGATGCACGCGTGTGCAGGTACGGAGGTGATCAGCCAGTGGAACAGCAGCAACTAGAAACACTAGGCTAAATTAGAACAAGTAGTATATTTCGTAGAAATAAAATAATACTTGTCTTTTATAACTTTTACAACCAAGACTGCAGAATGCTGATACATAGTTTTGATAGAGGCCTGCCTACTGATGATTCCTAGTGCCTATCCGATAGCCAAGTCTTAACTGGTACCTATCTGATTCCCAAGTGTTAACTGGTTCCTATCTCAGTCCCAAGTGACGATGCAGTTCAGTGGTGGCCACGAGCGGAGATGCAGCAGAGGGCGCTCGTGTCTGACGTCGTAAGAACGCCGCGCCGTGCGTGCATGGCGGCGCGCGGCGAAAGTAGGTGGCGCGCACTTTAGACTTGTGCGACACTACAGACAGTGACGTTCCTCTTGTTATTAAGGTAGAGTGTGTAAAATTACATTAATATCGGAACAAAACTATAGATTTCTGTGCAATAGAAACGGAGTCAAGTTGAAAAACGCAGTTTCTTGTTCTAAAATATTTCAGATTTAATTAATACGACCCTCGTTCTGAGAATAACGAAAACAACAAAAGGATCTGTGAAATCGATCCAGCGTTCTCAAGTTATAGCGCGACCAAGGTATTTAGGGATCCATTTTTATGTTGCAAAGTACCCTCCCCCCATGCACCGTATAAAAGAAGACGGTGACCCTCCTCTTGTTTTGTAGGTCAAGCGTGCGAAATTTCGCGAAGATCGGAGTGAAACTGTAGATTTCGTGAGTCTGTAGGGAAATCATGTTCCGCCATGCACCTATCGCAAATAATTTCTTAGCTGACGTAATTTTCGAGATTTCGTGTTTAGTCAGTGAGTGAGTGAGTGTCCTTTCGCTTTTACATAGATATAAAGTAAACAATTAAGACAGACTTGCAGACAAAAATAAATAGTAACATGCAAATCTGTAATGCATACTTTGTTTTATACAAGGTCAAATCTGATGCGACAGTTTTACGTCATCTACAGCGACAGCGAAACTGTTGTGAGCGGTAGATTTCTTTTCGTTTCATCATTTTTGGGGGTGAGTGGGGGGGGGGAGGAATCTCCTCAGTTACAAAACGCTTCATGCACGACCGAAATTACATGCAAACTATGTTGCAGGTCCCTAACTACTTCCATTTTCCAATAATTTACGCATAAATCTGGGTATTCTCACGCGGTGGCCTCATTATTTATGACGTCATATCTCCTGAGCTGTATGTCGTGCTCTTTTGTTTTTGGATCAGGAATCTTCGTGGACGTACGGTGAACAGTTCATCGAAGATTCATTGCAATCGAATGGTTTATGAACACAGAGGACTGCAGACAAACATTCATTTATATATATAGAGAGATTTCCGTAAAATGGGGTCACATTGTGACAGTTTTTAAGAATGCGTCATATCAAAAAGTTGCTACAACCTCCCACTATGCAGCGATTTGTTATACAAATCAATATTTTCAGCAAGAAACTGTTATGTAAGTGTTAAAAGTTCTCACAAAGTTGCCCCATCGGGTGGGGCTACTTTGTTCTCACTTTGAAATATTATTATAAATTAAGTTTAAGAGCTATGGACATCTCCTACATACAAATAATTGTATTATTTTGTTCTTTCTTTTTTAATTATACAAACACATTCTTCAGTAACATTCCTTAAAGTGGCTACACTATAATCTACATCAACATACATACTCCGCAATTCACCGTAAGGTGCGTGGCGGAGGGTATACTGTACCACTACTAGGCATTTCCTTTCCTATTCCTCTCCCAGATAGAACTAAGAAAAAAAAGAATGCCTATATGCCTCCGTTCGAGCCCTAATTTCTCTTATCTTGTCTTTGTGATCTTTATGCTAAATGTAAGTAGGCGGCAGCAAGATCGTACTACACTCAACATCAAATTCCGGCCCTCTAAACTTTCTCAACAGAAATTCACAAAAAGAACGTCGCCTTTCCTCCAGCGATCCCCAACTGAGTTCCCGGAGCATTCCCGTGACACTCGCGCATTGGTCGAACCTACCAGTAACAAACCTAGCTGCTCGCCTCTGAACTGCTTCTATGTCTTCCTTTAAACTGATCTGCTGAGGATCCCAAACACTTGAACAATACTCAAGACGTGGTCGTACAAGCGTTTTACATGCGGTCTCCTTTACAGATGAAGTACATCTTCCCAAAATTCTCCCAATAAACCGAAATCGGCTGTCTGCCTTACTCACAACTGTCCTTACATGTTCGTTCCATTTCATATCGCCCTGCAATGTTACGCCTAGATATTTGAACGATACGACAGCAACAAGAAGCTCACTACTAATGCTGTATTCGAACAATATAGGATTGTTTTTCCTACTCATGCGCATCACCTTACATCTTTCTACATTGAGAACTAGCTGCCATTCTAGGCACCAACTAGAAATTTTGTCTAAGTCATTCTGTATGCTATTACAGTCAGTTAAAGACGACACCCTCCCATACACCACAGCATCATCAGCAAACAGCCGCAAATTACAACGTACTCTGCCCATCAGATCATTTGTATAGATATAAAATAATAGCGGTCCTATCACACTCCCCTGGGGCACGCCTGACGATACACTCGTCTCTGATGAACTCGCCGTCGAGAACAATGTACTGCGTTCTATTATTTAGGAAGTCTTCCAGCCAGTCACAAATCTGTGAACCTATTCCATAAACTCGTATCTTCATTAGCAGTCTGCAGTGTGGCACCGCGTCGAACGCCTTTATGAAGTCGAGAAAAACCGCCTGTTACCCTTCATCAATGGCTTCATCTGAGAAAAGGGCAAGCTGAGTTACACACGAACGATGTTTCCTAAACCAGTGCTGATTCATAGAAAGAAGCTTTTCCGTTTCGCGGAAATTTACTATATTCTAACTGAGAATATGCTCCAAAATTCTACATGAAACTGATGTCAACGATATTGGCCTGTAATTGTGTGGGTCAGTTCTCTTTCCTTTCTTATAAACGGGAGTCACCTGCGCTTTAGTCGTTAGTGTACTCACAGTGGCATCAATATTGAATCACGTCGTTGCCACATACTGTTTTTCTATTGAATAGTACTTCAGTGTACAGAATCCAATCTCAACATATTGAATTATGGGACATACATTTGTTTTGCAACCACTAATCACGAAGGGCAAAGATAATAGTGTGTCACCGTTTAATACCAAGGATATTAAAATCTAGAGGGACTTATCTATGCCAAGCACATACAGTAAGTCAGTTGAAGCCTTTCCACCGTCTTGGTGAGTTGTGGAATGCTATTTATCCGTTAAAACTATGCGTTAAGTCGACCGTCTTAATGTTAATGCATAGAATTGATAGTGCAAAGTATGTATTTTCAAACACTATATGGTTTTTAATAAATACTCATCATATGATCTTTGAAAACTTAAACGGTAATTGTCACGCATTTAACACGTAGTACGCCATGGCAAAACCGCCGGACGTATTACTCATGTTTTAAGTGACATAAAACATCAGCTCCGCAATACGAACACTTCTCAAGACAGCAATATGGCTGAGGCAGGCTTCATTTATTCAGCGTAAAGACGTCTCCCTGTAGTCTAACCTCCTTGTTTGATCAGAGACTCAACAACAAGCAACTATCTGCCTGCGCAAGTAAGATTGTTGCGTATGAACAGCAGATTAACGCAGACATGAGATGTGCGCAAACCATAGAGTTGGAGTTTTGAGCGAAATAATTCAAACTACTCAGATCAGTTAAGCAGCCTCCTGCATTTATTTGTTATATCATGTATGTAAAAGAGATCAAACGTGCTGCAGGCCCCCAATACAAGAAATTGAAAAGGTAATTATTAATGGAAAAGTCAGCAGGTTGAAAATATCTATTCTCTTACCATTAATAGTTTTCAGCCATCTCCATTATCCAATCTTCAAAAATTTTTTTAACACAGTTCCATCGGTGATGACCATGTGTACATTGTAAGTAAAGTCAAAATGTTCCAGCCATTAAAACAAACATAATGAATGAATGTGTAACATGCAAGAGACATCAAAGTGGTATGAACATTCTGTTATATGTAAACAAAAGCGCCGACTGCAAAATATTATTTGGGGGAGGTGCTTTATTTGACAGATAACTTTGTGTTTCAAAACAAATGTTTCTTAAGCTTATGAGAATTAACTGCGGGATCATCAGTCCCTGAACTTACAAACTACTTATAAACTAATTTACACTAAAGGTAACACAAATAGCCATGCCCGAGGGAGGATTCGAACCTCCGACTGGGAACGGCCTGGCGTATCGGAGCATAGCGCCTCAATGCGCTCGGCCACTCCTCCACGGATAACTTTGTGTTTGTAGTTGTGCCCAACGTATTATCGATGCTCTGAATGGTCTCAGCAAGCCAGCTCCGTGTAAATACAATATCAACGCCAACAAATGGTGCACCAAGTAGAAGTGTGTCTGAAAATTGGGTGAAGGGCGGCATGCCCCCACAACAAAATATTGGCTTGGGGGGGCGGGGGGGGGGGGAGGCGAGGAGACGAAAGCACCTCCCCCTGAAGTCGGTGCCTTTGTATGTAAATGATACAACGCTATAGCATGAATTAGATAGCACAAACCATATCTACACTCTGGTTATAAGGTAAGAATAGACCACATTCAGAAATACACGCATCAAATAAGTTATATGACACCCTCCAAACAAAGATTGTATGATATTCTATACTATGGCGAATTGCTGTTTACAAACTAATATAACTTGAGCTCTTATATCAAGGAAGAAACCTAATGTTCTCATCATTTAGCCCTAAAAGCGCCTACACAATGGGACGTCCCGCCACAGGATGAAATTCGCAGGCACATAGTCGGTCGTCTGGGCCAGCTGGGCCTGGCGCATATGGCCATAAAATTTATGTATTTTGAGGCGTGGGACCGAAAAAGAGCGTCCGAGAATTCCGGAGAGGTCGTGGACCTATGTACGGTAACATCTCTGTTGGAACTTTGCTCGAATGGGAGGAGCTTGTAAATGTTCAAATGTTTGTAAATTTTTGGGACTGAACTACTGTGGTTATTAGTCCTTAGGCATAGGAACTACTTAAACAAATATAAGGACAAAACATATACACTCCTTAGGCATAGGAACTACTTAAACAAATATAAGGACAAAACATACATACACACACACACACACACACACACACACACACACACACACACACACATGCATACTGAAGGGAGGAATCGAACCTCCGACGGGGAGCAGCGACGAGCTCTGCAGCAAGGCGCCTTTGAGCGCTCGGTCATTCCACCATGGCATTCTCTGAAGAATTGGGTAGTCATGCTGTCGGCTTGGGTCCGAAGACCGCTCTGACAAAGAAAGAAGGAAATCGAGTTCTTGAAGTTCTCGGCACGAAAGATGACAAGGAAGAAGAATATTCAGGCTTGACCAGTGAAGATATGGAGTTCAAACAATCTTCTGCGCCCGGTGAAGCTGGATTCATCAAACCACCTAGAAAAAAAGACAATCACTCCCAGAAAAATTACTCGAAAAATCGGCGGTGGAGACGCACAACGCTTTCTCTGCCATAGCTGACGAGAATGAAACAACTGCCGACGCCGCCACTTCTAATCATTCGCACACTCGGCAAACGACTGCCGCACAGAAGTTTCCGTCGATTGTTATGGCTGCGGCAGAGTTTTTGTTGTTGTTTTAAGGGGAGTAAACATCTAGGTCAGGGGAGGACAGGCAGCGTTCGCGGCCAACGGGCAATACAGTCCCCAGCGCTGTCGTCATGCCACGTAAGCAAGGTAGTTCCGAGCCGGAGCGATCGCTAGCTTTGTGGCTGCCCCGAGGCTTACGAGAAAGACAGGCCCCGGCGCGCACGTCATACGACGTAAGCATAGCAGTCCTGAGCCGGCCGGCCGGCTACCTGGTTAGCCAGCCGCTGGGGCACAGCTCAGCGCCTCACAGTGGCCGGCAAACTAGCTAGCCGGCCGGCCGGCTCAGGATGCTATGCTTACGTCACATGACGTGCGCGCCGGGGCCTGTCTTTCTTGTAGGCCTTGTGGCTGCCCGCTATGACGCAGTGGGCCGTGCCCCAGCGGCCGGCCAATCGGCTAGCGATCGTGCTGGCTCGGAACTACATTGCTTAAGTCACATGATGTGTGCGCTGAAGCAACACCACCTAGAAGACAAGGCCTCACAACTGGCCGTGCTACGTCATACTGATCAGGCCGCATTAGGCCTTGTCTTCTAGGTGGTGTTGGCTAAGGCCTGTCTTTCTTGCCGACCATGGCCAACACCGTGCCACGGCAGCGCTGGTGTGACGTCAGGCCAGGCCGCTCTTCCTACTCATAAAGAAAGAGAATTGACCGTGTGACATCACGCGCTCTGTACTGCTGCCTCGGAGAAATAGGACGCAGCGTGTGGAGCACAACAATTTGGGAAAGAAAGGGAACAGATACAGTGTGAAGAATACAGTGAGTTCTACGATATCCTAATTAACATTATAATGCAGATGTAATTTAATTTGAGAATAGCACTGTTATAAAGTAAAGAGAATGGAACATAATGCAATTTTCTCTACAATTTAGAGCAGCCGGCCGCAGTGGCCGAGCGGTCTACGGCGTGCCAGTCACGGTCTGCACGGCCGCTGCGGTCTGGGGTTCGAATCCCCCCCCCCTATGGCATCGATTTTTGTGCTGTCTTTAAGTATAAGGTACTTCATAAGTAGTGTAAGTTTAGGGACTTATGACCCGGCAGTTAAGTCCCATAAGTTCTACAAACATTTAAACAACTTAGAGCAAAGCTGTACAGTAAAATTAAATAGACATTTTTCGATATTTTACATTTCGATTTTTTTTTCTTCAGTGTTAGGATGCAATGTTTAAAAAATATCTCAATCGGAAACTACATGTTAGGTTGTGATTTGACAAGGATTTTCGGTATTGGGACTTTGCTAATTTCATAATAGAAAATAACTGTTCACACATATAAGTGGAACCGAACATATGCAATATCCATTAAGGAAGGGCTACAGCCTCAGAAATCCGATAAAGGAACATGCTTATAAAAATCTTCCAAGTCTTCCTTCTGTTTATATTTGTCCTTCAAAAAATCTTTACACTGTAAATTTAACAGTTCCGTTAGAAACCTGATAGAAACATTGTTAACATCCACTGGAATCAGTGTTGCAAAAAGCAGGATCATAGCGTCTCATACACGGTTAGAGGTGTCAAAATGTTATTGTGGCAAATGATAACATACGAAGAGGGGCGTATTTTGCCATAAGGTTACTATGCAAAACTTCATTAACTGTTGCGTTATTCAAGGAGATATCGATTTTTTAACGAAAAAGAGTAAATTTAGGGATTTATTAATCGGTGTAAAGGTATTCCTTCATTAGTCACAAATATTTATTTCTTTGTTTGTTGTCCAACGCATTTCAAAGCTACTATTCTGTGGTGTCGCACAAGTACAAAGTGCGCGCCACCTACTTTCGCCGCGCGCCGCCATGCACGCACGGCGCGGCGTTCTTACGACGACAGCCACGAGCGCCTTCTGCTGCAACGCCGCTCGTGGCCACCACTGAACGACATCGGGACTTGCACTTGGGACTGAGATAGCAACCAGTTAGGACCTTCGTAATCAGATAGGCACCAGTGAAGACTTTGCTATCGTACAGGCACTAGGCAGGCCTCTAACAACTATGTATCAACATTCTGCAGTACTATGTAAAAGTTAAGTATTGTTACATTCTGTGCAATATATATCTCTTTCTAATTTACTCTAGTGTTTATAGTTTCTGGCTGATCCCCTCCGTACCTGCACCAGCGTGCTATTTTTGTTCCTGTGTCGGGCTCATTCCACTCGGCCACCGACACCTACGACGAGGCTGGGACACAAAAGCGGCGACGAAGTTGGGACACAAAAGTGGCGACGAGGATGGGATGCAAAATATTCAATTTTCCAAAACTAATAGGAGTTACATTTCTTTCAGTTTAACGCCTAGCAGTAAGAGAACGAAAGCTAGTATGTCTAATATGGATTTTAGGCAAGAATACAAGAAATTGACAGATACCAAGAATCTCTTTACTACCTTATGAACTGACTTGTTCTCATTTCCTCAGATAATAAAGCACTCTGTATTGAGATATTTAGAATATTCTTTTTATATAACTGAAAAATTGAAACTGGATTTTGCATACACAGACAACACTTTTGTAGTTTGCGACTATTAAATTTAATGGGTTAAGAAGTCGGTACCAGTATCTTTAAGTATGGCTAATTATGAGGAGCTCTAATACTGAAGACGAGTTATTACTAGACGGGCATGCGGATCTAGTGCTTCATATTTAACTAACATTATTTCCAGTTATACATTTCTCACAGATTTCCTGTTTGAAGAGGATGAAAATTTTATCTGTTTTGAACATTTCATTCACCTAACTTCAACAGAAATAAAGTTCCCCGCATGTCGAAACTTCCGTAACGTCGTCAGAAAGTGCATGTTCGTAAAGTGTCAGTATGTCCTCTTAATCAAGTATTACTTCAAATGAGACTAAAATGAAAATGTAGTGTAGTCCTTCACGAAAACATTGATGAAAATTCCACGTTCATACAGTGAGTAGTTTGCGAGTAGAATAAAACGCGAGGTAACATTTGAGCTTCGTCCGGAACGTGGTAACTCGTACAGCTTGCGGGAAAAATGGCGGACAGTTCAGCTCGGATTTATAAGAGCCTTAACAGGCATGCTCTTCCTGCTCACGCGTCACACCGCCTGAAGCTGTCTTCATCAGATCTAGGTCATCAGTCCCATCGCGGCGGAGTGGCCGAGCGCATTGAGCGCTATGCTCCGATGCGCGGGGCCTTCAGCATGAGGAGTTCTAACACTCCCTCGTGGACGTCTTTATTGGAAAGGACTTTATAAGTAGTTCGTAAGTTTAGGGACTGATGACCCCGCAGTTAAGTCCCATAAGCTTTACAAACATTTGAACATTATCACAGTAGGTGCTGGAAATGATTTTCTCTTCCTTGAAGGCATTGTTGAACACGTTTACATTTATTTTAGAATACCCTTATCAGTGTTTCACGTGTAATCGAATGCGGATATTCAGCTATCGCTAGCTTATGTTCATGTATTCTCTTTGGGTTATTTTGATAAACAAATTGTTATGAAGTATACGAAAGACTTCACTACACTCCGAGACTGGATGAAGACGAACTGCAAGTCCTCCTTCACGGCAAAACTCCGTGCGAGAAACAAAATTAAACTAACTCTTACTGGTAGAGAACTTTATGTTGGCTAAATGGATATTGCTAGTTGTGATACCATTCTATATATTCCCGACTGTGACATCGTCAAGGTCAACTTGATTGACATCCAGTGCTTCCGACCAGCGATTGGCTTTGGTTGCAGACTGTCTCCGTAATTTCTTAGAGCACACAGTCTGAATGTGACCCACCTTATTGCAAAAAGAGACATTTAGCGCGACGAGACTGCCAAGAGTCTCTATCGTGTGAGAGATAGCACTTGGGGCAAGATTCCAGTTTGCCGCCACTACGTTGCTGTTGTTGGCGCGCCGTAGGCGGTTTGCGGTGTCCTAAAGGGCCCCCCACCCCTGTTATGCTGGGAATGTCGTGTATCCAGGGCCGCTGCCACAGGGGGTGACATTTCCAGCTCTACAGAATCAAACAATTCTTGGGCTTCAATTATGCGAATGACATCCTCGAGAGTGGGGTCGGACTCTTTGAGAACCTCTGCCCTGAGTCTGGAATCCGTGACATCTTTAACTATGGCGTCCCTGAGCATGGCGTCCGCGTAAGAAATGTTCAAATGTTTGTATAGCTTATGGGACTTAACTGCGGGGTCATCAGTCCCTAAACTTACAAACTACTTACGAACTAGGACGGCACAAATATCCATGCCCGAGGGAGGATTCGAACCCCCGACCGTAGTGGCCGTGCAGACCGTGACTGGAGCGCCTTAGTCTCCTCGGCCACCGCGGCCGGCTCCGTGTAAGACTGACCGCAGATACATTCGAATCTGCAAGCGCGAGTCATGCCCCTTAATTCCATAAGCCATTGGCCGTAAGACTGCGTAGGTTGGCGTTTTGTGCGAAAGAATTTGCACCGCGCGGTAGCAACCCACACCTCACCTAGGATTCAAAATACTTGTCTAGCGCTGCAATGAGGTCAACGAAAGGAACTGATTCAGGTTCAGTATGAGGAAAGAGCTTGATGCAAATGCGCAATATATCTACGCCAACCCAAGAAAAAAATATGATTTTCGAACATTACCCAAAAGGTTGTAAGCCGCAAAATGCTGGAACAACTGCAGTTTGTACTCGATCCACTCTTCCGTGGCAGCGTAAAACTTGCGGAACAGTGGGGACGTCCGGTTCCTGCTGCCAGTGTCGTCCGACTTTGTGGAGTGTTGAAGCAAGGCTTGCTGCAGGAGTTGTCTATCCTCCAAGAGCTGCTTCACTGTGACCATTAGTTGGAAAAACTGCAGCGACTGAAACTTAAAAAATTCATGTAACGATACAAGTTCATCAGCTTTGGGGGTGGTCATGGCAAAGAAAAATTAGGCAGCGAGCAACATGCAAAGAAACCACAAACAGAGAACATAAGTCGTCCACGCAAAGCGAGCTACCGTAAGCACCCATACACGAGTAGCCTTGTAGACAATATAAAGTGCAACGCAACGCCGTCCTGGAGACAGAACGCTGCCAGATTTTAGACACCGACATCAACCAAGAACCAGCCTCTGTCGCCACCTAATTATCGTATCCAATGTGACACAATAATTAACATGAGGCGTGGGCTTAACCAAAACAAAATTTATTTCCAACAAGTGTGGTAACACAATCTGTAAACACAAAGGTTTGTCTGTGGCAGGCAGCAGAGTGAAGTCCATAATAGAGTCCTAATAGGGTCCTGGGTCCTAATAATTAACAGAGTCGGTTGAAGAGTAGCGTGGCGTCCTGAAAGCGTGGAAGGCGACGATCAGCACGAGACTGCCGGATGCGGTCGAGCGTGGGCTTATAAAAGCCGGGTGGCGTAGGAATACGCCCGCCATAACCGCGTCAGCTGTGGCATGTCAGCTCGCGATTGGTGCGGCCTCAGCGGAGAGCTACATTGCGAGGCGACATCTGCCGCGGTTGCCATGGAGTCGCGGAAGCACTCTATGCGCCGGCGCTGTCTGGCTGTACTGGGATGCGCATGCGCTGGCGGGAGAGGAAAGGCACCCTCTGCAGGTCACGGCGCGGGAGACTTGCGGCAGACGCCACGGTGCGAACATTGACGATATCACACCGACTATAAGAACAAAACTACTGAAACTGGCTATAAGAGGAATACTAATTAGTATTACTGCTGAAACCATCAAGCATGGACCGCAACGGAGCGGCCGAGCGCATTGAGACACTATGCTACGATGCGCGAGGCCGTTCCCAGTCGGGGTTTCGAATCCCCCCCTCGGGTATGGACGTTTGTGCCGTCTTTAGTATAAGCTAGTTCAAAAGTAGTTTGTAAGTTTAGGGACTGATGACCCCGTAGTTAAGTCCCGTAATCTCTACAAACATTTGAACATCAAGCATAGCTTTCCAACCATAGCGATTTCCAGGATGATGACGCTAGGAACTAAACTGCTAATGCCCCTGATGGAAGTCATTCTAAACGATGAAGGACAGGGGCATTTTCCGAATCATGAGGCTTTACAATCTAAGAGTGTCTGTACAAAAACTACTCCCGCTGCCGCAAAGGACGTATCTAGTGCTGTAACTGCTAGGAGCTCCTGTTTGCTGTGTTGCATCGCCAGCTGGAAGTATTAGCAGGTGAATCACTGTTGCCCAGGGGACGCCCGAATGTGTTAATGAAGTTTTAGCAAATTCCTCAGAGGGGGGGGGGGGGGGCTCCTTGTCCCATGGCAGAATACTGTGCTCCATTTTGAAAAAACACTGTACATGTACTTGAAGTCGACGTCATACTACACCAAGCAATGAGAACAATCAGTGGCTCTACAGAGTCTACAGCACTTTCATGGCTACCTGTATTGTGTAATATTCCACCTACCTCAATAAGACGAGAAGCAGCAGCAATAAGAGAGTTCAACAAGAGCTCCACTCACAACAACTCACTTCTATACAATCAACTGCAGAATATATCTACCAACAGACTCAGATCTAGAAAATGCAAAATGCGCCTCTTGTTTACGATGTCTGTCAAGAATGGAAAGATGTTTGGAAAACTTTTCCTCCAATTAGCTCAAAAAATGTTCAAATGTTTGTACAGCTTATGGGACTTAACTACGGGGTCTTCAGTCCCTAAACTTACAAACTACTTATGAACTAGCTAATCCTAAGGACGGCACAAATATCCATGCCCGAGGGGGGATTCGAACCCCCGACCGTAGTGGCCGTGCAAACCGTGACTGGAGCGCCTCAGTCCCCTCAGCCACCGTGGCTGGCTCCAATTAACTCTCGCCTTATACCTGACCCTACAAAACGTGTGAATGGATTTGGTTTTTCCCTTCTATGGATGTGTGTGAACCAATTCCACACAGGGCATGGAAGATATAGTGCCTGTTTGTATGAATGGCGATACATAGATGCCCCAGTGTGTGACTGTGGTGATCATGTGCAAATAATACAGCACTTGATTGAAGAGTGTGCACTACAGAAATTTTTCTGGAGCACTCAGTGAGCTGAATTCGCCGACAAGAAAAGCTGTAGGATGGTAAAATAGTCAAATATATATTTTGTCTGAAAAGTTTGTTTGCTTGTATTTACTATGCATTTTTGTATATGTAATCCTTTATATATGAAAATTTTCAAATTAAATAAATAAAACTGCCAGGAGAATGGACATGACTTGAAACACTGCACAATGCCATGTGCGTAGTGTAAAGTGTGGAGTGCAGCATGACAGCAGGAACTGCACTCTCTCAAGTGTCAAACCAGCGAAGTGCGCTCTTTGTAACCAAAATCATCTGGCCAGCTACAAAGGCTGCAATGTGCACAAAGCGGCTCACAGACGCCAAGGACTACCACCCCTGCACCAAACAACTCACCAGGAAGGTATAATTCGGCAGAGAGCGCAATCACTGCCACCAGCCAATATCGCCTAGAAGACAAGGCCTCACAATTGGCCCGAGGCCTACGAGAAAGACAGGCCCCAGCACAGATGTCATGCCACGTAAGCAAGGTAGTTCCGAGCCAGCGTGATTGCTAGCTCAGTGGCTGCCACTATGACACAGTGGGCAGTACCCAGCGGCCGGCCAATCGGCTAGCGATCGTGGCGGCTCAGAACTGCCTTGCTTATCTGGCATGATGACTGCACTGGAGCGTGTCTTCCTCGTAGGCCTCAGGTAGTTCCAAGCCGTCACGATCGCTAGCTCAGTTGCTGCCCACTATGACGCAGTGCCCCAGTGGCCGGACAATGGCTAGCGATCATGGCAGCTCGGAATTACCTTGCCTATGTGACATGACGACTGCGCTGGGGCCTGTCTTTCTCGTAGGCCTCAGGTAGTTCCGAGCTGGCGCGATCGCGAGCTCAGTGGCTGCCCGCTATGATGCAGTGGGCAGTACCCCAGCAGCTCGCCAATTGGCTAGCGATCGCGGCGGCTCGGAACTACCTTGCTTATGTAGCATGACGAGTGAGCTGGGACCTGTCTTTCTCGTTGGCCTCACAAATGGCCATGCCTGCGTCACACCGAGAGGGCGCGGCCGCCAGCTTACTGCTGGCCACTAGGGCATGCCCACCGCCTCGTAGGAGCCGGCCAGTCAGCTAGCGTTCGCCGTCTCTCGATGTGAACTAGACAGGCCAGGTGTGAGACCTTGTCTTCTAGGTGGTGTTGCACCAGCGCCGCCGACAGCCCAAACTTGCACGGCGGCATCTGCTCACCATGTGGAACAAGCCACAATACTGTCACGTTCTCTTAGGGCAACAGTCACCCACAAGAACCATATCCTGTTCAAGAACAACCACCTTCAAGTAGACCAGACCCAGAACTGACTCTAAAGAAGTTTTATGGGACAGCACACATCTGTTCAAAGAAATGCAAGCTACCCTTCTTGAAGTTACTACCACCTTAACACAACTACCACGTCAATCGCCGCTGCTGTAGAAGCAGCACTGAAAAGTGGCAGCCATGCTCATACAGAAGAAATTCTAACCCACCATTGCCCAAAACAGAAGATTTAATAATCTTCAGGCGATTGTTTAGAATGCCTGCAGTGTATTCCCACCTCTACTGGAATTTCGCCAGTTCGTGCAGGATCATCGTTTGTCTCTTGAACTAAACCTTTCCGAAGCCTGGCCTTCGAGCCAAGATCTCCCATTACGTTAACAACAAAAATGATTGCTTATTTTACTTTTTGAGTTGTTTTTATAGATATATGCCCAAATTTTGTTATTTAACATGTCCTTATCTATTTGGCGGTGTTCAAATATTTCTCTAAGACAGCAATAATCGGTACGGTATATACAGTGTGATTGTCAGCGTAATTTGAAAAGTAAGGCGGTTCATTTGGATGCCTCTTTCAATGTACTCCGTCCGAAGTTCCTCATGTTCTTTCTGTTCGACAATGCAGTGATTTAAAATGAAAGCACGAGACAAATTTGAATCATTATTTGTAGAAAACTTCACGACAAGCTGTTTGTCAGGAGATTTTGTATTTTACCTCTAGTCTGGACAGCGTATGCAAAATCATCAAAATTCATACCATCCCGACCATCTGGCAACTCTAAGTAACCGTCACGGATAAACGTCAAAATCGTAGAATAAAAGCGGCATGCTACAGAATTGATCCAGTTCATACGAAACAGAGACGGAGCAGGGCAAAAATATCCTACTTCTCGTTTCACAGTGAAAGGAATTTCCCAACTGTTTCCCGTCATAATTCGTTCAGACCTACATATCAATATGTTTCCTCGTGTTTCTGGATTCAGTTGCTTTCAACCAGCAGTGTAGAAGAAGTATATAAGCACCCACTCTCACGAACCCCAGACATTGCCTCACTGATACAGATACTGTAGGCATATCCAGGGTTCTGATACGTACGAGAATTCTCGTACGCATACGAGAATTTTATCGTTTGTACGAGGTACCAGACAAAAGTGAATATTGTACGTAAACATACGAGAATTTTGCCTTGCGGTTTTTACCGATACAGGAACCTCCCCATCGCACCCCTCTTAGATTTAGTTATAACTTGGCTCAGTGGATAGGCCGTGGAAAACTGAACACAGATCAGTCGAGGAAACTGGAAGAAGTTGTGTGGAACTATGAAAATATAATCAAAATATAAAAACTGAACGGTCCGTGTGAAAGATAGGCAACGTCGAGCACAATGTGAGCATTGGACAGCGGAGGTCCTCTGGCTAACACGAGGAACAGCGGAGCGAGAGGTTGTTGGTTCAAGCCTTCCTTCGAATGAAAGTTTTAATTTTTTGTATTTTAGCAAAATTATGATCTTTCATCCGTTCATTGAAGCCTCTGTTCGCTGTAACCAGTTTAGTGTCTGTGTTTTGTGACTGCACCGCAAAATCGTGCGATTAGCAGATGAAAGGAAGTGCCTCTCCAATGGGAACCTAAAACATTAGATCGCAAGGTGATAGGTCATCTGATTCCTCCACAGGAAAACACATTTGATGTAAACTATATGACTCTGGTTATGGTATGTGCGTCATATGACAGGAATCTCTTGTAGACCCACCTAACCTTGAAACACGTCCACTGAATGTGTGGTCGTGTTCCATTTTTGAGTTATTCATTAACATAAAGAGTTTCTGCACCGTTAATATTGACTATTAGTATGTTATTTATTTTTATTCTGTTTATTAATGATCAATGCCCAATGTTTATATATGTTTCCACCAGTGTGGTTGAACTTGTGTTTTCATGTGAATGTGAAACTGGACACAGCTTAATGCTAGACTTGACCAACACAGCCTAGAAGACAAGACCTGATAACTGTCTGTTCCTGCGTCACACCAAGAGGCGGCGGCTGACAGTTGACTGGCTGCCTGTTAGGGCTTTTTATTTAGTAAATCTATGGGTGGGGGCACGCCCACCGCCCCGTAGCAGCTGTCCAGTACTTGACCCGAAATTTTTGCTTGGGATATAGAACTCCTCCTGGGTTAAACTCACAGACATACATTGCGCAAATCATAGTTGCACAGACATATATGTCTGCGCATTGTTGTTAAAACGTCATCTTTGGTAACAACCGGAATCTTTGGACAATGTGTTTATGTTTTGAATTGATGTGTTAGCACAGGTGTTAGTCGGAAATTCTCTGACAGTTGTAGTCCTGTATATGTGATAAAATAACCAAATATTTTTCTAGTTATGGATAGTCAAGTTTCAATTGAAGGAAGATTTTTGGATATTGTTGATGATGCTTGGCGAGAAGATAAACTTCCATATGATGACATAGAAGTTCCACTCTTCGAATTACCTGATCCCGAAGCAGACAACGGTGATTCACATCTTTCACTAAAAGAACAAGAACAGAAGTGGACTGATCTCGGACTAACTGTACCAACAGAGCATAGCCAAGGATTTCCAAATTAAAGTAAGTTCTGAATAGTTAATTGATTTCTTCTGAATATACAAATGGAACCAGTCACCCTGTATTCGCAATCTAAATAATATACTGTTGTTGAGATTGTCGTAACGTGTGGACCCACCCTGTATTTGTACTTTAAAGAATATACCGTTATTGGGATTGTAATCTGTGGACGGTTCTTAATCGGGTCGCTTGAAAAAATTTCGTGGCCACTTACAAAACACAATATTTGTGTGTGTGTGTGTGTGTGTGTGTGTGTGTGTGTGTGTGTGTGTGTGTATCACACGTCTTCTACTACACACTAACAATATTCTTCCTTATATAGTAGGTGCTTTCACTTTAATATCGTAATATAATGATCTTTAGTTTCAGTCGAGTAGCTATCTGAACTTTTCCCTTCCAAACGACGTTTTTTGCTCCAAACATAATCAGTTTTTTCTTAACAGTTCCTTGGATCCCGGTACTCAGTCTGTAATCCTCGAAAAATTACAAAAAACAAATTAACGTAAATTATTAAGCCCTTATCTTGCCCCCATTAATTACAAAAGTAGTAGTAAAAAGTTTCCCGTAATGTAGGCCTTTTAATGGACCCACGTCATACTGCCATTTGTGATAATAGCAGGACATGTTAGTGCATTATTCAGAATAATAAGACTATCATTAAAACTTGCACCCATATAGTGTCTGGGATCTTTAAAAATTACTGATCTACACAAGGTCAGATAGTGACATTTTATCATCTTCCTATTGTATGAAATGCTGATATAATTAATTGAAGGTAGCATTTACACTGCAACAGCTGGAAATTTGTCCATTCATGAAAGTAGGAGTCTTGGGTGTTAATTGCGTTTTAATTATGATGCAGAACCCATAGTGGGACAGCTGTTTTGTGGATCCAACATAAACTCAGAGAAACAGTGAGATGGCAGTAGCCAATTCATTCATTGTAAACAGTAGGGCCTCCAGCATTAGCAATGATGTCTTATTAGCCTAAGTTCAGTGCTCACCACTGCTGGTTGACTCCAGGTGGAGTCTGCACATGGTCTCAGTGGCTGGCTCATATAATCACTACCTGAGTCTGTCAGTGATGTCAGTGCTTTGGCAAGATTAAATATGCAGCAGGACTTAGTAGACGACAAGCGTACAGAAACAACAGTGTCTGTAGGGGCCTATTATGTGGGTTATGCTTTTTGTCTCAAATACATTACCAGTCTAACAGCTAGTGCTGGAACCTGTACAGAGAACACTTAAGCATGCAGGCAAATCAAAGAACACAGCATAGTATACAGTGGCCCTTGGGCATAATTCTGCGGGGATCGTGTGAAGACGGGGGTACTGCACGTCGGCTTTGATCTGTGGCATCGGCATGTTGTGTGAATGTAGGTGGTGTGAGTAATTATGTGGTGGCTGTGTAAAAGAAGATAATTTGTTTACAAGCAAAATGTAGATTCAGATTGTGTGTGTGTGTGTGTGTGTTTGTTTGAAAAATGATCTGTACTTTTTATTATGACAGTGCTGATATAGGTTAATAGAGAGATATTTTTCTTTTTTTCTTGCAAGTGAGCTCTGAAGGCACATATTTTTGGGCTGAGACCTGTGATTGATGGTACTTTCCGTTGTTGTAATCTGTAATTTATGAGGATAACCACAGATTAAAGATATTATCCCGAATAAGGGTTTTCCGACCTGTTGATGATGTCAGGCTGAAAGATTATAATAAAGGGTGTGTGTGTTCCTTGTCCAAAGTCTGTTTCTAGAACCGTAATATGTTAGGTAAGGCTGGTGCAGAGCAAAGAAAGGTACCGTATTCGTTGTAATAGATGCCCATGTGCAAATCTGAATTTCCTGTAGTACTGAGTTGTATCCTCTACAAGAACATTATTTTTAGATGGGATGTTCTCAAGATGTAGTTCTTACACATCAGCTGAATTTTAAATTTAGTCTCAAAGGTATGTAGCCTAATTTATAAATTTTGTTAAATTGTAAAAAATATAGTGCCTGCACTTGCATGTTAAGTAAAATTACTTATGTGAAATTTGTCTGTTCCTTTATTTTAGATAACTTTTGTAAACTATGGAGTTACCACACATAGGAAAGCAGTGTGCTCATGCAGACTGCAAACAACTTGATTTTCTTCCATTCCGATGTGAGCACTCAAGCAGATATTCTGCAAAGATCATTACTTGCCAGATAAGTTACACAACTGCACTGAACTGCATGGTGGTGAAATTTCAGTAATGAAATGTCTCGTACAAACGTACTATATGTGGCAATTCTAGTTCTGTCCAGACGAATTGTCCTTTATGTTGCAAACATTTCTGCTTGCAGCATCGTCATCATGGGTGCTTGGATGATGATGATGATGATAATGGAAAGTTAAGACAGAGAGATGTAAACATATTCAAAAAACAATATGAGCTGGCAAAAAAAGAAGACAACTTAGAGGTACTTCAAAATTCCAAGTTTAGGTATCTTTTTAGTTTTTGCTGTGTGAAATAATTATGACTCAATTTTTCCTATATGGCAAGTAACAGTCTTTCTATTTAATGTCATTTTTTGATTATTACATGTCAATTCAATGCAGAAAAGGAATATTTTTTGACCTGACCAGTTCAAATTGCTTTGCAAAAGTGTATGAAAATTGTAATGAAAAGTACAGGTCTCAAAAATTTGCAAATTGTGTGAAATTTACTTGCACTTGTGTCAAAAAAATTAATGTAAATGGGTCATTCCATTGTATATGAGCAAGTTTTAACCAAAGTGGGTAGCATCATGGTCACAGATTTTAAAGAAGTCTGTGGTCCAGCCGAGGGGACTGAGGCGCTCCAGTCACGGTCTGCATGGCCACTACGGGGGTTCGAATCCCCCCTCGGGTATGGATATTTGTGCCATCCTTAGTATTAGTTAGTTCATAAGTAGTTTGTAAGTTTACGGACTGATGACCCCATACTTAAGTCCCATAAGCTATACACACATTTTTTTTAAGTCTGTGGTTTTCTTATGAAGCTTGGCAATATTCGACATTAGCTTCATGTTCTGGTGATGAATACAGACGCTTATAACATGTGTCCCATCAGCACAGAATGTTTTTACCTTCTGAGTGGAATTTCTGCTGATTGGAATATCAGTGAAACTATTCACAACATGACTTTCAGATTTTTAAATTTGAATCCCATGGTTCTTCACCCATTGAGTGCCAGGAATAATGTGTAGTGTATCACTTGAAAATTAGATTTAGATACAAGCTACACAATGAGACTGTTTGCAGCACCCTGAGACTTTGCACACATTGTTTTCTGAGGGGTGAAAAATAATTATTTTCGACAATTTCAGAATTCTCCAAGTCCAAAGACTCAGTGTGTGCATGTAAGTAACACAATGAAGGTTTTTCAGTGAAGTGAGCCTCATGACCTCTCTATACACACGAAATATTATTTCAGTACCATCAGTCACATGTGAGATAAAACATATTGCAAACTCATAAAAATGTGATAATATATGTTGCAATTGGTATGTGTCTTACATCTGACCTATGAATCTCTTCATTTCATTATTGTTTTCTCCTGCAAGGGACAGGTGTAAGCTTTAAAATGAGACCAATATTTTGGTTCTATCTGTTTTAGTACACTCACTATAAGGTCAAACATGGTGGAATGTTATTTGGAAAAAATGGCCAAAATTGTAACTTTGAGGGGGGCCATGCTCAGTCCCCCGGGGATTTCAAGTTTCAGTACCTGAGATATGAACTTACTTTGTTACTGGTATTAACTATGCCAAATTTCTTTAAAATCTGTGACCATGATGCAACCCCCATTTGTTGAATCCAAATAGAATGACCCAAATCCAATTCTAATCCAGATACAACAATGAAACTTATGTCACTGTAAAGCTAATTAGTAGAGCTTTGTATTTATATGTAACATGGCATATTCTACAAATTTTCACATTCAATAGTAAACTTTTAAATATTTTAGATGGAGAGCACACACTCTTGACAGTTGTTGTCAGGGGTGAGGATGGGATTAAATCCTAGTTTAGGTGAAGATAGCATCTGTTTGCTGTTCAGATACTGGTACTGGATGGCAGCCAATGAGAAGTGTTGTTCAGTTTTATTTTGTAAACAACACTGCAATATGCATGTAAATATTCTTATATATTCATAACATAATTGTGGGAAAAAAGTCAATGTTTTTAATGAATGGCCAGGTGAATCTGTAATGGCATGAATATTATGAAAATTAAAATACACAATTTTGTGTTTGTTGTATGGGTTTGTTTATTGTGTGAATCGATTTTCGGCTTATTGGGCCATCAGAAGAGATGTTACACTCAGAAAAGTAAATTAACAATTTTATGGAGCAGTTACAGTGAAATAAATATTTGAATGAAATTTGTAAATTAATAGTACTGAAAAAAGGAAACATAAATACCATACTTAGAGAAACAGCGCAAACAAAAATTCTTACAATATTACTGCAATGAATAAAAATAAAATTAAATAAGAATCTAATGTTGTAAGGATTGTTCAAAACACAAGGTGACACAAATATTAGAAACCTGGCACACTATTATAACTATAGAAACAAATAGACAAAAAATATAGGCTAGGGGTTGGATAGGAGGGTATAGGTGAGGTGCATTGGAGAATTGAGAAGCTTGACAAATCGAAGGTATGCACTCAAACTGAAAAACGGTGAAAATAAACATATTCAATTATAGTGTTCACAATTAAATAAAGAATTACTGTAAGGAAGAGTACAGAATGATTTGGATTATTAGTACTAACAAAGAAAGATATAAAGCTGGTGTGATACAATGGAAAGCTAGACTGTTATTAACACAGAAAGTAGATGGACAGTGGCTGTACAAAATTTAAATTAGATTTACAACTTCATATCAGTAAAGTAAATGTTAGACAAAAGTACTGGGAACTATTACAAATACATGCTGACTCCAAAATAGAGTAAGGTACAAAATGTAGATACAAGAAGTGGAGAAATAAAATGGAACACGCCTGCATATTCTGTGGATGCTGGTGGCATAGTGTGCTAATGATGGCAACGAAAAATTCATTTTTAATTTAACATAAAGGATTATTTCCCTCACTCTCTGTGACTTCGTTTTAAAAGATTACTGCCAGCATTGGCGCTCTACAAAGCTGACATAGTAAAATTTTTACCTTTAAAATTCACCTTAGATGAAATCCTTCAGTTCTTCTATTAAAGGACTGTAAAATTCTGGTGCCAAGATGCTGATTGAAGAATAGTGGGCCAAGCGGAGTGACCGAGTGCATTGAGGCGCTATGCTCTGTTGCGTGAGGCCATTTCCTGTCGGAAGGTCGAATTCTCCCTTGGACATGGATGTTTGTGTTGTCTTTGATACAAGTTAGTTTATAAGTAGTTTGTAAGTTTAGGGACTAATGACCCCGCAGTTAAGTCGCATAAGCTTAATAAACATTTGAACATTTTTGAAGAATAGTAGCTAGTATTAACTTGCAAGTTAAATTTTCTGAATCTGAACCATTCCACCTACTCAAAAAAGGGTTGCATCAACAAAGTTCGATTTCTTTTGTTTCTGTTTCTAATAACATTAATACTTGTCTCATTTAAAAGTAGGAGAGCTGCACTCACTTCAATAACCTTGCGTTAATCCATTTTGTGTGAACTAGTTTGGCCCTGTCCAAATATTTCTGGTTCGGAAATTTGTTGCCACAAACATTGCAGGGCAATATGTGCCAATATATTTTCATTGGTGTAGCTGCAATGTTGCCCAACAACATTATCGGAATAGATTGCTGAAAATATGCAATTTTTATAAGCTGTCTAAACACACCTTTTAGTTTCCTGTCTAACCTGATCCTGTAAAATTATGACATGTCCGTAAAAAATGTTAAAGTACTTTTGCCATTTACAATAGACATATGCAGTCTGTCTTGTCAAAAATACTTTGCATACTACACAATACCAATGCCACGTGTCTAAGCCAACATGTGGAATCATATCCAATAAATGATCATTTTAAAATACAGTTTTCGCAAAGTAATAGGATGGATAGGTTGTGAGCATACCGTTTGTAGACACAGAATGAGTTGGCTTTAGTCGGCCATCTTCTGGCTGCTGTATTGGGCTGCCACAATGGTTGAGAATCTTGCACATCACATGGGATATGTCAGGTGTTGTTTTTTTTCAACCAAGGGCTCTACTATTGAGGCATCTTGCAGTGTTCACAAGAAGATGGAGCTGCCCTCACTGCAGGTTGAAATGTGTTCGTGTCACTTGAGGTGGAGGATCCGTGTGGAGGCTGACTGTCTAGTCTCGCACATTCACCATATGTCTGTAGGTTGCTGCTCCTTCAATGGAGGGAGCAGTTTGTTAGTTATTGGGAGATCTAGTGGTAGGCTTGTTTTGGTGTCCTTAAGGAAGTAGCATTCATGGCTTGGAAGAATCCGAGTTTGTACTTCGTATGTCTGATGGCAGCCCTCATCCTAGGTGTGGAAGAGACCTTGCCTGTGGCTATCAAGCTTGCAGAATGCAGTTGTCTGAAAGTTCTCGCTTGTGTCTGCACCTGTTGCTTAAGTTCTAATCCCATCAGCAGTTCATATGGACACTTGGCAGAATTTGTGAAGATTGCTGGCCTCGCAGATTGGTTACAAACAGAGCTCACAATTTGTGTCACTTTTCCCCCGGAGTTGTACAGGGCCGTTTAGTTTGGAGCCAAGTGGAGAGTTTCAACCAGGGGCTTAATCGACTCTCTGAAGGTTATGCCTTCAGATTTCTGAACCTGTGTTGTCAGGTGGAGAGTAGCAGGATTTCTCTTGATGGATAAGGGTGCAGTACACAAATGAAGCATATTTTTTGAAACATTATGGAACCAACATCACTAAGTTTGTCAACAATAAAAAGATAAGTCTAAAGCATACCATTCAAATTTATTGATGATTGGCATGGAAAATAGACACATTCACACAACTTAAATTTTCGGTCATGGTTTTCGTCAGAAAAAGAAACACATACATTCACACAATCACTCAGACTACTATACAAACACAACCACCATGGCTGGCCGCTCCAGTGCCACAAGTATCTTCACTGTGAGTCAGGTGGGGAGTGGAGGAGAAAAGATGCCTGGTAAGGGTGGGGATGAAAAACTGTGTTGCATAATGGAATGTAAAGGCTCTGATAGGTGGAAATGTGACATGTGTCATTACAGTTGAATGGAAGGTGTGGGAGAGGATAAAATGGAGGTGTAGAGGAGTGGGGGATTTGAAACAATAAAAATAATAAGGAAAAAATAAAAAAAAAGTAATTAATTAAGGGGATATTTAAAGGGGTAAGATCAGCTTGAGACAGGACTGGAATTGGAAGTGCCGGGTCATTGAATTGGAAAGGTAAGAGATTGGGATTGAGAGTGGCATAGGGATGGACTACGATGTTGTGAACATTGGGTTCATTACAGAATGCCACTGTAGGGACCTTGGGTAGGATGTCTCCCATTTCAGGGTATGCTGACAGATAATCAAAGCCCTGATGAAGAATGTGAGTTAATTGTTCCAGTCCCAGATGGTGTTGGGTGACATGAAGAAAACTCATTTGTGACTGGTTATTGGGGTTGGAGGGGGAGGATTGGTGGTATGTGGGGAGATCTGTTTGCGACTAGGTCAGGAGAGCAGTGTCTGTCTGTGAAGGCCTTTGTGAGGCCTTTGGTATATTTGGCATATGAGAGTTGTCACTTCAACATATCCTATAGTCCTGCTGCCATCCTGGCCTCAACCTAAGATAACTTGCCATCCCTACACCCTGTGCTTAACATTATTCCCCCTTCCCTAATCATTATCCTGTATCCCTCCAATTCATGTCTTCCTTGCAGCTGTGTGTTTCCCCTTAATTAATTGCTTTTTGTTTTTTCCTTGTTATTTTTCTCATTTCAAATCTCCAAACTCCTTTACACCTCCATTTTATTCTCTCCTGCCCCTTCCCTTCACTGTATTCAATGCCATATTTTCCATTCCCGTCTCTCAGAGCCTTTACAGTCCATCATGCAATGCGGAACTTGTCATCTCCACCATTAACCGGCATCCTTCCCCCTCTACTCCCCACCTCACTCACAGTCAAGATGCTTGTGCCGCTGTAGTGGCTGGACATGGTGGTTGTGTGCATATAGTCGTCTGAGTGAATGTATGTGTTTCTTTTTCTGAAGTAAGTCATGGCCGAAAACTTAAGTTGTGTAAATATGACTGTCTATTTTTTGTGCCTGTCAGCAGCTCAGTGAGCCTCTTTATGGTGAAATGTTGTCTATCCTTCCTTATTGACATTCCAGTTGGATCTTCCATTTTAAAATTATTGATGACTGGGTTTGATCCCAATGTGGATCACATTCTAGTCTACTGTGGACTCCTCCAGGTGCTGTCACTGCTCAGATCACTCTCCTCCCCATGCCAACATTGAACTAGACTTAAAGGTGATCCACAGTAGCACTGAAACCAGTCATCGTTAAATTGAAATGGCTTGCTCTAGACAAAGGAATCAGCTACTAGGTAGCATAGTAGTTGTGGACTATACATGGGAGTTCTTTTAGGCTGTGTGGTAGTTTGAGGTGTAGTGTTAAACTCTCACCAATTGACATGTAAATAGTCCACATTAATAGAAAGACAGTCCACTGTCAAAATTTTAGCAGGAAATTATCATTTAAGTGTTTGTAACACAATTACCATTTTTATTGTAATGCAGGATATTTGTCTGCTGTAGTGAGAAAATAATACCTTCCTCATCTCTGGCAAGCCACACATGTCCTCTTGATGATGTCAAATGGTAATCACTAAGGAAAGTAAGCCAGTCTTGAGTAGGTACAGTTCTGATAAACTGGAGGGCCTGAATTCGAGAGTGGTCAATACCAAGATTATTAGTTTAGAAGTTTTAATCATTCCATTTAGTAGCAATCAAGCGTTCTCATGCATATGTATGACTTCTATTATGTTCTTAAAGGTATACTAATGTATGAGGCCTGAAGGACAGTGTAGTGAATTACGGAAGGGTGCAATGTAAACATACATACATTAGGACTAAGTTTGCAATATACCTTCTTCATATTTCCCTAAATAACATCTGTGTATTATTTTCAGTAATGAGTATATAGTAAGGCAGCCAAAACTGAAGATTTGAATTCGATGTGTATAGCACTATAAATATGCCTTCCATGCACTTACAAACTTAAAAGAAATCTTATACATCTTTTCCTGGATTTGGAATCAAAACAGAAGCTCCCTCAGAATTTTAAATCTTGAAGAAATATCACCATAATACTTCAGTTGTCTCAGGTGATTATAGTGCTATTTTATAGTATATTTTGAGGTATGATGCTTATTTATTAGTTGTTATACCCACTATCAAAATACTATCATATCAAAACTTGGGTACAGCTATCTGAAACTATTTATGTGCTTATTACACTGTTTGATGGCTACAGAATAAAAATATTCACAGTGCAAGTATTCTGGTTTGTTTAAGGAAGGAGTTAATCTTTTCATATTGCTTATTAAAGTATATTTTATAGCTATTATGCATTATTTTTATTTGCAGATTGAACGGAAACTTTCACTTGCAAAGAAAAAGAACAAGAAGACAGCATTTAAAGTTCAGCTTACGAAATCCAAGAATAAAGCAGTGGGCAATAAAGGAATTTCAGCCGCAGACCGAGTCTATTTTATGATCTTCCCACCACTGACTCTTTTGAAACGATCTGTATCTGTTTATATTTCCACTCATTGGACTGTTGGAAGAGCTATTGACTCCGTTTCTGATTTGTGTGGTGTTATTAATCGAAATAATGCTACAGCACCAAAGTTGAGATTGTTTCATCATGAGGATGGACAGCTGCTTTGTACGCAATTGGATAAAAAACTTAATTATTTGATACAAGAAAATGATCTTGTGGATGGTGACTCTTTAATTTTAGAATATGTGATTGATGTGAGTGATAAACATATGCAGTTGGAAAATGCAAAACTGTATAAAGTTTCCTATACTTCTAAAAAGTAATACTGTTATGTTTTTCACAGATGTATAAAGAAATTAATTAAATTCATCATTTTCTACAATTGCAAAGTGCCTTTTAGAATTTAATGCTGAATATTTACTTACTAGCAATAAATTTATTACTGCCTACAGGATAATGTCTAGCAATTTTGTTAAATTACTTACTGGTCTCCTGAGAATAATAAAAATAAATAATAATTATCATTATCATCATCGCTTTCCCAGAGTACAAGACGCACTTCACCTAAGTCTGTATTGTGAAATATAACCTTACAAATTCAGCACTGTTATTACATTACTCCAAATGATGTTTCAGTAGTTCATATTCTAGGACAGTATGTTAAAATTATCAAAAATATGTTTATAAAAGAAAGCATTTGTGATTTGTCCTGCAACAGCATGAATTGTTCCTCTTCCTGTAGATAGAACCGATGTTTGTCTCCCATGATTAAATATTGTGGCAAGGGAATTTCCACACCCATGCACCAGTTTATAATACATCTGATACATTAGCAGTAGTTGCTAAAGGAGGGATCACTGTTCACAACAAATTAGGCCTTAAAGATAAACTGCATACATCTTGAAATGCAGGAAGGAACACATCAGGGTTCAGCCATCTTTATAACCATTTCTGGATAAAACACTTTTTTTTGTTAGACATGATGGTATTTGTGGACTTTTATCCTCCTGCATTTTTCCTTTCTTTTTATCTTCCCCCCCCCCCCCTCCCCGTCTCTTAAAGAGTGGATATCCACTTTCTTATCCCTTAAATCCATCAAAGAGATTACTTGGCCTATCTACTACCATGTTTGCCTGGTAGCTATATGGCTGGTCCCCTTTCATTTTCCTGTCTGTCATATTAATTATCAATATTCTCCTTTGGTTTGCTTCTTGAGAATCCCCTCACTTTTCCATTTTTTCCCAATAGTAGTCCATCTCTCACTACCATATGTCAGAAATAGTAATGCACCCTGATTGTAAAATGTTATTTAGATTACTAAACTCACTCATGTCTACTCTTATATTTATTTCAACATGGAATGTCCAGTAAGGAATGTTAATAATGTTAAATTGGGTAAATTGTGGATTTCAACACACTGCAGCATTTTTAAATAAAATCTTCATCACTCAATACTTCATGTTTTGCACCTAAATTGTAACCAACCCATTTATTGTCATAGATGTCTTAATAATAGTGACAACCCAAAGAAGGCTTTGTAAGTTAAAAAAAAAAAAAAAACTGTGTATTGTCTTCAATGAACATTGTACTTATGGGAAGCATAATGCATGCCTTTTTCAAAATTACCATATGTACTATTAGCTTTACAAGAAAACACATCATAATGCACTAGTCAAAACAATTAGATCAGTTGAGTTATCTAGGTTCTGAAGTATTGTCATCAACAGAATAAACTGAAATGGTTTGATGTCTTTCTGTCATTTCAGTGGAATGGAGACAATAACATTATGCAACCGAGATAGTGGTAATAACAGAAAGTTGCTTGTGATATTACAGATACAGGAGGTAGCTGATAGTTTCCATGTGAAAGGCGGGTTTTGCCAGGATGTTGGGTTCCCCAGCCAGTCGGCTAACGTTTGGACCTAGTGAATGGGATACAGGTAGTCAGGGTTTACCTAACGTGCTCAGAAGCGACTGTCCTGGATGAGCGAGTGAGGCTAATCCAGATTGATACTGAAATACAATAGAGCCACACACACTATTCTAAAGATTCATATAAAATCAGGGAATGATCATGCGGCAAATATAATTATATGAATGGACTCAGGAGACTTGTGAGAATCAAATGCCGTAATTATAATTTCAATATCCCTTACAGATAAAAAGCTGACAAATTTCAGTACTATAATAATAATATTATAAGCCATATATTTACAATTATTGATACATAGTGTTTATAAGTAACAGTTTAAGAAGTGAATGGGCAGCATTTGGTTTCTAATGAAATTCACTAATTTACAAATAATAATTTGGAACTTTTGCTCTAGAGTGTGTGCGATACTTGTAGTGCCTCTCATGAACAATAATTGGGGAAGTATTCAGTTATTTACTGATGTATAAAGTAGGACCACCTCCAAATTTTCATATCCAGAAAGAGAAATAAACTCTATTTATAAAGAATTACTTCGTGAGTGAATCACTGATTTATCTTAGAATCCATTTTGTTGGTTATTCAGAGGTTTGATTTATGTTTGTTTAGATACATTTTCATGTCATCCTATGCAGGTTGGTATACTGGCTAAACTAAAGATTAATTATTGATCTTGTTTAAACAGATTGAGGAGCTGTTTAGGGCATAGAAGCTGACATACATAACTGACCCCTATGAACAGAGACAACGAGCCATAAACTTTTTACTACCCTGAGTTATGTATTGCCCAATTCTTATTGGTAAGTACCGATAGGAAGGTTGCATATGGGGTTTGCTCGTCCAGGATGAGAAACGAAGCAACAGTTTTTTTGTTTGTCAGGTTTTAGTAAAATTCTGTTGGAATAGTTGCTGTAAATTTTGCAGTACACTCATTTAGAAGCCAAGTCTAATGCACATTGAGTGATGTGTGGGGGCTCAGAGCTTTATAGTACAGCAGCAATTTTGTTCCTGTTATAATATGAAGATAGGAGAGGTATAGGACTCGGTATTTGGACCAGAGACGAACGTGGTGCACAAGTTACAAACACGGCAGCACAGAACTTCACATCATGGACACAGACGTAGTCAACAGCAGCCAGTTGTTTCGAGTATTACATTGCGGCAGTTCCAGGAGGCAGTCAACATACATCGGCGGCAGAGGCACCATGGCAGAAAAGCTAAGTACCAACGTCGATGATGTAAATGTGTGTGTGTCTGGGGCTGGATCTTACATCAATGAAATGTCAGTAATTAAGCGAGGGACAAAATGTAAATGGGGAGGGCTATAGTGGGGCTAGTAGTCCAGTTGCTACAAAGAAAGATGATACTGCAGGAAGTTCATTAGAAAGCAAACTTTACATGTGTATAATGGGGTTAAAACAGATTTGGGTGGTATAAAATCAGCAGATTTGTGTAATGTAAAAGCAGACGTGGGTAATGTAAAAGCAGATATGGGTAATGTAAAAGTAGAAGTGGGTAATGTAAAGGAGGAACTGGGCTTGAGTTTGAACAATGTTCAAGCAAACATGGAAAGTATGAAGGCGGAACTAAGTAGTAATATTGCAAATGTAAAATTTGAGTTGGAAAAATTTAAATCGGAAGTGGACAGAATGGTAGAATCAAAATTAAATGATATGAAGACAGAAGTGGGCAAAATAGGAGAGGAAGTTGATTCCGTTAATAATAAAGTCAGTGCATTAGAGATAAATTTAAATAATAAAATGGAAAAGTTACAACTTGAATTGAACAGCAATGTAATGAAGACTGTGCAACGATAAGATAATTTTGAAAAGGCAACTACAACTGAAGTAAATAATTTAACAGATAGGATGTTGGGTTGTGAAATGGGAATAAAAGAATGTAGTGGGAGAATTGATCAGGAAAAGGTGCAGCTACAGCAAGAAATTGAGGAAGTGTGAGCTGAAATAGGTAATGCAAATGTTAGTCCACTTGTAAATAATCTGTGGTTTTCAGCTGTAAGTAATAAGTGTTTTTCTAATTATGGCAATTACCACCCAGTATACTTTCTTGCCGTGTGTAAGGATGGATTTGTTAAGGGGATGAGTGACCAAGATAAAATTAAGTTGGTAAAAACTAAAAAGACTGCTTGAGGCTAGTGCACATTCATAGGCTAATGTAAATAATCATTTGTTAGAGACCTAAGACAAATTTGAGATTTGTTTCTTGAATAAGTACTGAAGTGAAGCAAAGCAAATGCGGCTTCAAAATGAATTTCTAAACGGTCCAAATTTCAAGTATGGCAATGGTTCAATGTGCAAATTTTGTGTGCGCGAACTGAATAAGTTAATGCCTACAAATCGGCCGCTGGGAGCTCTGACAGAAATCACGACATTAAAGAGACGGTTACCAGATCATTTACAATGGGATTTGGTGCATAGTCTGATGCAATTGATTGATGAGTTTTTGGATTTTGTTGAAAAGTTGGAACGAGCATTAAAGTTTAAGCCAAATCACGGTAACAGAAGAGGAAATTGTAGTCTGAATTGGAACCATAATAGTAATTATGGGAACCAAAGTAATAACAGTAACTTCCGGATTCAACACAATAACAATGGTAATTGGGGGAATAAATTGTATAAAGGTCAAGGCAGTGAGAATTATCAGCAGAGAAATCACGAAAGGGAACATAGTGATATGCAGTCGGGAAACTGAGAAACGCCGCGTCTCATGTGCGGGGTTGGAAAAAGAAACTGGCGATAGATATTACACCATACTGTGATAATTTTGTGGGAACTAGTTGTGGTAGGGGAGAGAAAGAAGTTGTGGAAATGTGTGTGATAGATAAATCCGTGTAGTTAAGTCCCATAAGCTATACAAACATTTGAACATTTGATAAATCCGTAAAAGTTGCTAATTTATAACAGCATGGCCGCCAGAGAAATCAAAATTATTTTGGGGTATCATTATTTTCAGATGAAGATATGGGTTTACAAAAGCCATTTTGTGAAGAGAGAATGAGTGATGGAGTGAATGAATGTATGCTAAATAGTTCTAAGTCTAAGAAATGGTATGGGGAAAATTTAAATTTGGTGGAGATGAAGTGTGCAGAAAAAGGAAAAAAGGGGGGAGAAATTGAGAATGACTTGTTACATGAAGATCTTTTAGATAGGGAAGAACAGATTGTTTTACAGCCAATAGTTGAGATAAATGTTGGAAAAGCAAGAGTAAATGCCCTTCTAGATCCGGGAATTAAAATATCAGCTGTGTCAGAAAGTGCCTGCAGAGTTTCAGTCCAGGTTTCTCTGCTTAAAATTGTTCTAAAGGTGTTTATATTTTGTTCACTCATGACTCTGATTTCTTTGATTTTGACTTTTGTTTCACATGCCCTGCCATGTCGTCTAAAAAGGTAGAACATTTGTCCGTCATGATCAGTTATTGCTGTTTGAATAACATGTGATTCATAATCCGATCTACTGATATTGGTAATGATGTTGTCAATAACTGACTATAAGATGTCAGTCTTGTTGGTGTAGATATTGTTGCCTCCATGTGATACTGCAGTAGCAGTTCTTCAAAATCTTGCCTAATTTTTGATCCTTTTCCCATGTCAATATTGATATCTCCACATATAATAATGTTTCTCTTCATATTCATTTGTAGTAAATTAGCAAATTTTTTCTGGAAGATTCTAATATCGCCACTTGGTGACCTGTACACACAGAACATACTTAAGCCTTCTATCATTACACCAGTAATTTCAAAGTCTTTTTCTTTTACTGTTGGGAGTTTCACACCTTTATTGTTTGCAGTTTCTAGCTTTCCTGTTTTGATATATATGTTGTGGAAACAAATTTAGTATCAGATGTTTTGTGGTAAGTGGGTTGGTGATAGATGTTACATTAGGTATAGGTTTTCTATGTAAATATAAAACATCTCTCAATTGTGTAGAAAGGTATATTGCATTTGAAGCAGAAGGAATAATATGAAAAGTAAAATTCAAGAATTTAGTAATGAGGCAGCAATGTGTTGCCCATACTGTAATAACTGGGGTAGAGAAGAAGCATAAGTGAAATCTTTGCTATGGATGCTTATTTCAGTGTATTTGTTTACTGTATAAGAATTTCGTGGGATATTTGTGTGTTCATTGTATGTTGTCGAAAATAAGTTGCTATGTTGAGGAGAACAAAAAGGAATTGTGCGGGCGCATTTCTGTGTATGGGGGTCAACAGTTTGATGGGATAATGTCGATGAAAATTAGTTATTAAATGTTTCTATAATTTGTGGTTTAAGAAATATGAGGATAGTTGTCAGAATTGTGGTATTATTTTAAAGAGTGTTGTCGCACAAATTTTGGTGCGAGGAGGTCGAATTAATTTATCATTAAAAAGAAGTGATAATTTGAGACTTGCAGCATATTGAAAATTATCAGAAGGATCTTAGTCACATGAGTGGTTTACATATGGTTTGATATGGAAATTTAATTTGTGTTTAATATTTGGGGATTAAAATGTGTTGTAATAAGTATGTAATTTAACAGAGAAATCTTTTCAAGGGAAGTAATGGTTGGTTGCTTTGAGTTTGTATTTAAATTTCATCAGTCAGTGTTGGGGAAGACTAGTGTTGCAAAAACGAAAATTACTATAGTGTGGACATGTTTTCTTGTGGGAACCTGGACAGACTGATGGTAAAAGCAAGAATATTTTGTATGTTGATATTTTATTGCATTGCTGTTGAAGGGTGTGTATCAATTCCACTGGGGAAGGCGTTCAAAGCTGGAACCTTGGGGATATGGTTGGGTTTCTATATATTGGCTACTATACCATAGTCGAATTTCGACTGGTGTTCTCATTTCATCCAAGGGAATCGGCTGCAGAGTCACACACATTCCAACAAGTTACAACACTGGCGGAGAATTAGTGACAGTGCTGCAGACAGTGGAACCACATTGTTGGAACGATGAGGCGCAAGGGTGCGTTAAAGTGTTATTTGCCGAGTGAAATTAGTGTGCTTCACACCAAAGGAGCATATACTTCTCTGGGAATTTAATTAATATGCCATAAAATTTATAATTTATGTTACTTTAGATTTAAATCTTATATACGATGTGCAAATAGTACGCCCGTTCATATGCTACTACAGTTTCGTACACTTTGTTCTGGCACAGTAATTGGTAATAATTTTAATATTTATATTAATTTAAGAGAAAATGGTCAAAAAATTTTGGTGCTACTTGACATGGTAATTTGGCAGGCAAATGTATCATATCTAGTGAAGGTGTGGGACATTACAGATACAGGACGAAGCTGATTGTTTCCATGTGAAAGGCGGGTTCCCCAGCCGGCTGGCTAACAGTTTGGACTTAGTGAATGGAATACAGGTAGTCAGGGCTTCCCTAATGTGCTCAGAAACAGGAAGCGACTTTCCTGGATGAGCGATGGCGGCTAACCCTGATTGCTACTGAAATACGATAGAGCCACATATATATTCTAAAAATCCATATGAAATCAGGGAGTGATCATACGGCAAATATAATTATAAGAATGGATTCAGGAGACTTGTGAGAATCAAATGCTGTAATTATAATTTCAATATCCCTTACAGATAAAAAGCTGACAAATTTCAGTACTATAATAATATAAGACGTATATGTACAATTATTGATATGTAGTGTTTATCAGTAACAGTTTAAGAAGCAAATGGGCAGCATTTGCTTTCTAATGAACTTCACTAATTTATGAATAATAATCTGGAACATTTACTCTCGAGTGCGTGTGATACTTACAGTGCCTCTCATGAGCAATAATTGGGGAAGTATTCAGTTATTTACTGATGTATAAAGTAGGACCACCTCCGAATTTTCATGTCCAGAAAGAGAAATAAACTCTATTTATAAAGTATTACTTTGTGAGTGAATCACTTATTTATCTTAGAATCCATTTTGTTGGTTATTCAGAGGTTTAATTTATGTTTGTTTAGATATATTTTCATGACATCATATGCCGATTGATAGACTGGCTAAACTACAGATTAATTATTGATCTTGTTTAAACAGATTGAGTAGCTGTTTAGGGCATAGAAGCTGACATATATAACTCACCCCTATGAACAGAGACAACGAGCCATAAACTTTTTACTACCGTGAGTTATGTATTGCCCAATTCTTATTGATGAGTACCGATAGGAAGGTTGCTTCCTGCAGAGATGGTTGATGTTGAATTGTGCTTATTCTACCAAATGAATTACACAAGCATTTGGATTCAGATAATGTAGTGAGCAGGTAGTGCAAATCAACAATAATGTGACTTACCTGAAGCTATGGCATGGAGAGCTGTTACAATGCTCCAAAGTATTATTTCTGGGTCCAGGATGTGATGACACACAACAGGAACCGTTAAAATAAGTCCAAGTTTGTCGATGGGTAACATCAGCAAGAGATGTATGTTATCTCCAGTTAGCAGCCCATCAAAACATAATGCTGCATGCAGCAAAAGGATGCACAATATCAATACAAACAATCTGAAATCACATTCGGGAATGCGGCCTCTGTGTACAGAGGCGTATGGTGTGTGTCCCATTAAAACCATGACACCTTTTTGCCCGCCGAAACTCTGTAGAGGAACACCAGAATTGGAATCCTAACAAATGATGCCGGATTCTGTTAACAGATGAGTCGAGATTTTGTGTTCAGCCAGACATTCATTGTTCCCTCATCTGCAGAGAGTGTGGAACTCTGAACAATCCTGCTTATGCGCAGGAAACATCACCATACCATGGTGGTGGACGAATGTCAGGAGTGAGTATTGGCAGACAGAGAGATCTCTTATGTCATTCAGAATGATGCTTTGACTGCTCATAGTTATAATCACGAGATCCTTTGACCTTTTGATGTACTCTAAGCTGATGCCATAGAAGATGAGTTCCAGGAATTGAATAAATGGTGCGGCCGGCTCATCCACTGGACTTAACCTGATTGAGCGTGTTTGGGATGCACGTGGCAGATGCATTGCAGCCAGACCAGCATCTCCTGCAACAGTGAAGAATGGCCAAATATCCCTCAGGAGCTGGTTGTTAACCTCATACTGTCGATGCCACACATGTTGTCAACTATATTGTCAGTTCGAGGTGAACATGCACCATATTAGATAGCAACAAGAATGACTTTTACACTATTATGATAGTCTCATGATGCCTCAATCTTAGTAAATCCCTTGTAAACCTCAGGTAAAGAGTATCAATCACACACAAATTACAATTGTAACCAGAATCTGAATAAAATATGTTACCACATTTATATTGTGTACAATATGTAAGCTGATCCTCTTAATTGTTTTGAGCAGTGTATATTGATTGTATCATATAGTTTTCTATACTTATGATATTATCATTAATACTTTATGATGTGTTCCCTTGTAAAGCTGATATATGTAGTGTTTTGAAATTATGAAAATTTGCGATGTATTACCTGTTTTCCATTATTATTATCCAATATAATGAAGATAAGACTTCAGAAAAAAACAATAAAAAATAAAGCATCCACACTCAACATAATGAGGGTGCCTAGTATATCATCGCAAACATGATATGGAGCTGTTACTGATACAGAAAATACACTAATACATACACAACTTAATTTTCAGCCAGTCTTCACCAGAGAGAGAGAGTGAGAGAGACTCACCCATTCATACAATCACAAGGCATAATTCAAAAACACACAACTGTCATCTCCAACTGCTGCATGCTCTGAACACAGCAGCCAGAGATGTGAGTGATGCCTGTATGAATGTGTGTGTCCTTTTTGTGATGAAAGTTGTGTGTGTACAAGTGTCCTTTTGTTTTTGCCAGCTGCATGTCAATGATCATGTTAGATAATCATCATCATTATCCCTATGGATAAAGTAGTAAGCCTAGATCAAGGAGTCATCTAGCAGAACATCTTCAAGCTGTTCTAATTGTCATTAGACTAACAACTTTGTGCTGTTGGCCATGGCCATTACCACTTTATTCACAGGGATGATAATAACAATATCTGTTCACTTTACAATTGCCATTTTGGGTGAGAGCACTGTGAACCTTTGACGTGTACTGCCATTGATTGTTTGAACAATGCAAGTGGTGTAATTATGCTCAATTAAAATGTAACATGTTTCTTGAACTGAACTCACGGCCATTACGGTCAGGGGTTCGAATCCCCCCTCGGGCATGGATATTTGTGCTGTCCTTAGTATTAGCTAGTTCATAAGTAGTTTGTAAGTTTAGGGACTGATGACCCCGTAGTTGAGTCCCATAAGCTATACAAACATTTGAACTGAACTTGGCATATGTGCAGCAGATAAAACAAATGTACATTCTGTTGTCTCATTCTTGTACAGACAAGCAAACGAAATGAACAATAAGAATATCAGACTGTTGTTTTATTGTCAAACAATACAGCAGAGCATTTACAAAACAATGGTAGCTTCGCTTTTAATATATTCTTCTGTAGGAATACATATAAAGTGGAAACAACCTATAGTGTTACTATTGAATGAGTGAAGCTAACATGTAATATATTTCCTATGAATCATACAAAATTAAAATAAAACTGTTCTTTTGTGATCTAATAACTTGAGTTCGGCCTGTAGTTGATTAAAAAGTAAACAAAAAGAACAACCCACATTTGCTGTTAATATATTTATTGTACAGTAAAGTGCAAACAATTAAAATAAAATACAAATTTTGGTGCAGAATCTAATAACTTAGAAGAAGAGTTGCCCACCGGGAGGACTGATATTTTGAAAACGTGTATTACACAGTCTTGTCATCTGGTAATTCATTCTGGTGAGTACTCATTTATTAGTAATCAACAAAAACTGAAAATTATTTATTATAACTTTTTCTTTTGAACATACTTCCTTATTAAATGTATTTGCTCGATGCTTATCCATTTCAGCAAATGCTAAGGATACACAGCCACACTATGAAAATAATGTGATTGTACAATGCTGAGCCACTTGTGTTGATTGTGTACTGTGGAGTATTGTTGGATACCTTTGACCCAGCTGGCCGTAAACGAAGTTTAGTTGCATATATTGCTTTCAGAAACTGTAAAGTGAATGGGTAATAACAAGGGAAAGTTCAGGTTGGAATTCAACAATATAATGGGGATGGCTTGCACATCACCGCAAACATGGTCATGGAGTCATGATTGGCAGTCACAAAAGACACTAATACACACACAACTTAACTTTCAGCCACAGCCTTCATCAGTCAAAGGACACACTCACTCATTCATACAATCACAATGGCATAACTCAAAACACACAACTGTCTTCTCCAGCTGCTGTGTGCTCTGAACACAGCAGCCAGATAGAAATAATAGCTATGTATTTGTGAATTATGACTGCGTATAAGTGTGTGTGTGTGTGGGGGGGGGGGGGGGTGTCTTTTTTTCCTCACAGTAATGGCAGTAATTACCTGATAAATCAAAATGTTCAAAAACAATAATGCTTCAAGAGGAGAACCTAAAAGCAGCAGGCTCAAATATCATAAAAGAAATCACCAAAATAATGCAAGAAATTTGGAAACAGAAGAAGTTCTAGAATGTGCGTTCAATCATCCCTTACACTAAAAAGGAGATAGAAAAGTTGTAAACAACTACAGGGGAATCTAATATCTGTTGTATACAGTATTGTATCCCAGTGTCTCCATGAGACCTCAGAAACAACTTCAACCAAGAATTGAGGAATATCGTGCAGGATTCAGACCAGACTATTTGTGTAAAGTAAAAACTTTATACACTGGGATAAAATTTCTTTTGGACAGAAGTGATTTTATTGGTTTGAGAACTGTGTTTTTAAGTAGACTGAAGAAGATTTTTAAAATTGTAGATCTTAAGTCTTGAAAATCATCATATGAAGTATAAACTGGTGGAAAAAAAAAGGTCTGTAAAATTGTCCCCCAAGATCTATTTACTCAAGTTTTGTGCATCATTTGAATCTAGTTTTGCAGTAGAGTTGCTTTTGTATAAAACCAATAAGCACTTTTTTCACAATTCAGAGTATTCCTGCTTTCTTCCACCGGCCTTCCAACTGCACAGCAATTCTGGATAGTATTGTTGGTAAACTAATTCTGACTAATAGTGAAATGAGATGGAACTGTAATGCCAGAATAATATCTGCTGTTCAGGAAAACTGCCTGGGGCTAATTGAGGTTTTAAATGAAATAATTGGCTGTCCAGACTAGTTCAATGACTACAGGAGAAGCCTGTGGTTTCAAAAATGGTCTCCTGAACTTTGAGTTTGTTTTCTTCTCTCTATTTTTAAAAGCATATTTTCAAAGACAGAACTGGTTTTCAGCATTAGTCAGGAAAAATAAATGACACATCATTTTACAGTAATGCCATCTCGGAATGTATTGCTTACATGAAAGACTTAAGAGGTGAAGATAAACTGATCGACTCTTTAAATTTTATGAAACACTCGACCAATTTGGAACCTGAAACTTCCATGAGTAATGTTGAAATGATGGATGAATTCATTGATGTCAAAGTACAAACAGGTGTATTTCGAAGTGTTAGACAATGTTATAACACAACTGAATTCCTCTGGCTTCTGAGGACAATGAAAAGACTGCTATTACCACTTCCATAGAATTATTTAATTACTGGTTCGTGCTATTTGGGATTACAAATGCCATTCAAACTTGGCAACATTTCAATGAGATTCTTTTTCCCCTGAAAAATGATTTTGTCAAGGAGAACAAGAAACATTTACAAACACTTCTTGTGACATTGCCTGCAGCAGGCATCAAATTTAACAACATCAAATGTCAATTACATCAATGCTTGATGTGTTTCATTGCTGATGGGATAACACCTCCCCCCCCCCCACCCAGAAAAAAATGATTACATCAGAAACATACCGCTTCCTTCAACCTTCAAAGAATTCCATTGCTTTCTTGCAACCATTATTATCGACAACATTTACCCTGTGCAGCTGAGCTTCAAGTCCCACTCACTGATGCCTTGGCTGGAAAGCACACCCGTTCCATGAATGGACACTATGGCTTCTGCATTCTCTGCTCTCAAATACCTTCTTGCTTGAACTGTCATTATTACACACCCTCATTCAGACACTGAACTTCTTATTACCACAGATGTGATTGACACTGCCATCGGTGCAGTTCTGAGCCAATCCCTTGACAGTGTCACATTCCCTCTGCAGATCTTTTCAAAGAAACTCAACAGTCCTCAAAAGAGGTTCTCTGCCTTTGATTTGGAACTCTTGGCTGTCCATTAAACACTTCCACTCTGCTGTAGATGATCGTTCCTTTTACATTCTGACCGACCACAAGCTTCTTGTGGCTGCAATCACCAATCCCAAGGCGGACCCCTCTCCTTGCAGGTTCTGCTACTTCGACTACATCTCCCAATTCACAACCGATGTCAATTACATCAAGGGTGCGGACAATGTTGTGGCCGTTATCCTCTCATGCATTGATACGATTGCATTTCTCTGAGATCTCTCTCATCTTGCCACTCTTCAGATTGCTGATAACTTCACAATGCAACTCATTCATGACTCCTCTTCTTGTCTGTGACCTATTCGAACAACCTTCCCTAGTGTATCAGATGAGGTTTGGTGCAATGAATCAACGGGCACTCTCCGCCACTAAACTCCTCGCTGCCTCAGGCACAAGATCTTCAATAAACTGCATAATCTTGCTCACACTGGTGTAAAGGCCTCCACCAAATTAGTCACCAACCGGCTCATCTGGTGGGACATGAGGCGAAATTACCAAGTCTGGGCTCGTGCCCGTGTTCCCTGTGAAAGATGCAAAATTCAAACTCACTTTCCCCTCCCTTGGGTTTTTTTCCTGTCCCTACTGGCTGCTTCCAGAATGTTCTATTGATCTAGTCAGTCCCCTTCCCCTGATTAACTTTGACTGATGGCACGACCTGCTGAGCTGAAGCTGTGCCCCTCCCAAATATCACTGCAGAAACTGTTGCCCATGCGTTCATGCACTCATAGATTTCCCACTTCGGCTCTCTGGCTGTTATCATCACTGACTAGGAATGACAGTTCGAATCTGCTCTATTCCAAAATTTATGCAATCTGTTCGGAATTAAACACATCCACACCACAGCTTATCAGCCTCAGGGAAATGGTTAAGTTGAAAGCTGACACCACACACTCAAAGCAGCTCCCATGTGCCATGACTCACTATGCTCTTCCCTTAATCCTCCTCAGTCTTCTCTCCACTTACATACCAGACCTGAAGCACAACATCGCGAGTTTGGCCCCTGGTGAGCTGGTCCACCCGTCCCCTCCCCCCTCTGACCTTCCACGATTAGTTGATTGAATCCAGCTCTACTGAACCAAATTACCCACCCCCCCTCCCCAGTCCAGTCACTCCCCTCCTTCTCCTCATGTTCCCAACGTCCTGGTGACATGCTCACATGTTTTTCTCCAAGATGACACTCTCTGTCCCCTCCTTCAGCCCCCTCACCATGTCCTGAGGAGGGATGACAATACATTCATTGCCCACCACTGTCTCAATCCATTGCATGAAAAAACTTTCTTACATTGATCCCGTCTCTCCCCAACTTCAGTCAGGATCAGCCACCTCCCTCCTCTCCATCCCCATCTCTCCCTCCACCCCCACCCCCTACTACATCTTCAACTGCTCTGCCATCTTCTGCTCTTTCTATTCCCTCTCCCTCATTGCCTTTCCACAGTTTCGTACTCCTTCCCTTTGCTCCCTCCCGTGCAAACAAATTCATGGTGGGACCATTCTGTCATCATTCTTTGCCCAACTTCTCCTACCCCTTTCTCTTCCAGTATCGAGTGGTGTCTTCTCAAGCAGATTCCCCTTCCTGCCACAGTCATATCACATCAGCTGTTGGCGCCTTCCTCCTACTTCCCACCGAGGTGATCATCGTTGCTCTGCTGGGTTCTGCTCAACTGTCATCGTGCCCAGCCCGAGCCATCCGTCACCACATCACAGCGTACTGTCAATGTACTTTTATCATAAGTATTCAAAACTAACAGCAATGTGCACAACTGCAGCTAAAATGCAAGTACTACAAAAACATTTTCACTGATACTTGCTTCATTTAAACCTCACCTTTGTTAAAAGAAGACTGCAGTGGGATGAAATCTTCAAACACAATAAATGCAAAAATCACGTTTTACACATTCAAGACTCTGGGAAAACCTGGGCATAGGCTATTAGCCTTCAGTAGTAGTAGCATGGGCCACATGCAGCAGAAGATATAATTTCTCCCTACACAACAATGGTGTATTTAAGGGGGGGGGGGGATTGCCCCCCCCCTCCATGAAATAGTGAATATAAAGATAAAAAAGTATGTTATTTGATTATTTTAATGAATGATGTGAGGAGGCATCGATGTGGTAGACAGTAATACTTACCTGAATTGGTGAGGGAAATGGAGTGTTAAGGCGGTATGAAGCTTGTGCCTGTTTTTTGCTCTTTTCAGTTGGCACTTTTTTCCACTGCCCTTAAAACTGCTCTTATTTCAATAGCTTTTCTTCTACTTATCTCTTGATAGACCATATTAGTGGGTACTCACACCCAGATATATGGATAACATCACAATCCTATGCTCCTGTGACCTCCAACATTAACTTACTAACAAATGCAAGGGTAACAGTAGACCTATTGAGTTTGTCACCATGCTAGTGTGAGAGTGGAGGAGCTTCACTCCTTTTCATTTTTAAATAAAAGTAAGTGATAATTATTACCATTTTCGTTGTTTCTCAGGTGGGCGCGCAGCATATATGTCAGAAAATGGCATATTATTTATTCCTTACTTTCTGCTTTACAATTATTTTCATCCAGGTGTTATTTAATGATGACAACTCTAATGATGGCATTTCATTATTCTCAGTTCTCATCCGTCACTCCCAAGACATTATACTGTAACTGTAAACAAGACTTGAGAATAACAAAACACCAAAACGAGATCCGTTGTGATTAAACGACATCTAAATAAAAATAATTTTGCAGCAAAACTTGAGGAATAAATATTTAATATGACATCATCATCATCATCATCATTGTCATCATCACCAGTAGTATTGGTAATAGTAGTAATAATAGCTTGCATTTAAAAGAAAGGAAAGGGGATTTTCTGTCATGGTTTCTGGCCTCCTCAGAATTTGGACCCGTGATCTGCCACTTTTGTAGGTACATCAGGGCATAAAATAACATGTTAACTGGGCGACACTTGTGTCGCCCAGTGCTGAGATTTTGTCGCCCAGTGGCTATGGGTAGTGCCAGCAATTTATTTTTATTGAATGACATATCAAATGTACCAGGAATTAAAAAAATAACCTCTTGTAAATATTTTAGAGCATAGGTACCCAACCATTTCAGTCTTGTTACCTCTAAGACCTACTAGGGAAACTCATTTTACCCCCCCCCCAAAAAAAAAAAAATCACCCATTAAAATATTATCAAAGAAAGCAATACATGAAAACACTACCACTCTTTGTTAATCATAGCCGGCCGCGGTGGCCGAGGGGACTGAGGCACTCCAGTCTCGGCCTACACGGCCACTACGGTCGGGGGTTTGAATCCCCCCTCGGGCATGGATATTTGTGCCGTCCTTAGTGTTAGCTAGTTTGTAAGTAGTTTGTAAGTTAAGGGACTGATAACCCCGTAGTTAAGTCCCATAAGCTATACAAACATTTGATTTTGTTAATCATAATACACTGCATAAGACACATATCTTTTACACTTTCGATGCAGTAATGAAACAATTATATTCAATGAAAAGGGGGGTACTGTTTTATAGTTGCAAGTTTTCTAATGTTTGGTTTTGTTTTGCTTAAGGCGCATCTCAGGTCATGTTCCACATTGAGACAGTTACTGGTCTTACTTTTTATTGTTAGTAGCTTTGAGAAGCCACTCTGATATGTATAAGTGCTATAGCTCTGTCAGCTATAATAGGATATTTGGCTTCTGATTTTTTGCCAAAAAAGGTCATAATTTTGAAATTACATTTTGAATTTGCTATCTTCAAGAAATCAGAAGGATTCTATTTTGGCTGAAACATCTTTGAAAATTTTCTCTTTATCATAAAATGGTCTCAATATCCAAGTGTTGACATGCTGATTATCCATAGCTGAGGAATATTGCTTAATTGAGTTTATAACTGCAGACGGGTGCTAAATAATGGAAGTTTAAAACACGATTCTTTTATTTTCCTCGCCTACTCATTGATCACGCAGTTGCTTAAACATCGATAGATCTCCAACTTGTTCCTACGCTGTCAAAATATTAGTCCTATTTTCTTGCAATGAAATACTCGGACTTAATTTCACTGAAAAAAGTCAGCAAGATCCGCCAACATTTCGACAGTTTTTTCTTTCACTTTTGAGTAAAATCTTTCTCTTTTTGTGTTTCTTGCTTTTCCAGAAGGAGTCCTATTTCTAAATGGGCAGAGAGAAGCAGCACTGAAGTGATGTGATGTTGCTCTGCAAAGTAAAATAAATCCTCGTTGCAGTGTTCTTTCGTTAGAACGGACTAAAACAGTCATCTGACGCAAAATAAAAGCAACACAGATATATATATATATAAGAATTAAGCAGCTTTGATTTTAATAAAAAAAAAAAGGCTTGAAAATACGGTTTTAGGCATCAATATTTTGAAATTTTTCCGGGGGAGGGTTCCCGGAACCCTCGGATCATCCTTCCAATGTCGCCCAGTGAGAATTCCTTAAAATATGCTCTGAGGTACATAGTTGTCATATTTGGAGCCAAGAAGTTTGAACTCTACTATTATTTTAAAATGAAGCTACCCTCTTCAGTTTCTTTATAACAGGTGCTGCAGAAATGTCTGGAATGACACAGTAATTTGAACTGTTTTTATGTTCTCACTTGAATAATGAACTAGGCTCATCAAATATCATTATTGAATAGTTTACCAGACTCTAGTTTGGAAGACTTTAAAACCATTAAGATGGGAGATGCAGTATGAAAGAATTAGGAGACTATACAGCATGCTCTGACAAGGAAGCTAAATACACCTTTTTTTGTTTTTAATAATTTCATTGTGGAAAACATTTGTGATCTAACAAATATCTGCACCCTACAAGAAAGAGAGTACATTATGAATTTAAACCAGATACTGATTATAGCAGAGGAAAATTCTTCACTGGTCACATCTTGGTGGACATACATATTTTACCCAATCTAAGACACACTATTACCCTGTTGGACCAATCCCCTTCTAATTGTTTGTGCTGTAAGAGAGTTAGATTCATTTATATTAGAACTTTTATACATAATCTCTTCCAAGTGACATAGTTAACTCATGTGGACCCTTAACTGATTAGCTGTAAACTATAGTGTAAGCATTGTTAACTTCACAGTCATATGGTTATATGACAAACGTGTCACAACACAGATTCTATGGCATGCTATTTGTTCATTTTTCTATCAGTTCGGTTTGATGTACAAGTCAAAACAAGTGGCATGGCAGTTTTTGTCCACATTAAGACTGAATAAACAATAACTATGTTGAGAAATAACTCACTCATTCGGTGAAGAATGTAGTCTGATTTTATTGCCATTTACCAAACGATGATGCAGTCCATACCTGCTACCCCTTTGTGGCATATTTCTTCATGGCTAGCAACTTTGCTTCTTGGTTGAGATGCCTAATCATTACAAATGTTCTCATTTTTCTGTAAAGAGTAATAACTGTGCAGTGAACCTCAGGAAACATTTGTTACAAATAAAGCACACAGACTTAATTGTGTTTTTTTATACACTTCATTTCCATGAAAAGCAGAAAATTCACCTTTCAGCTGCAACACACAGTTTTTCCATCCTGGCACTGGAGAGTAAAGCCCACTACAAAAGATAATTAATATCTTTTTGCTGCCGGAAAGCCTAGTGGTTTATCAATGTTGTGGCACTTAAATGCAATATAGCCTGATATGTATTTTACCGCATCTGGAAGAACATGTGAGATTACAAAGTAATTCCCCATTGATACCATATCTGTTAATAAATTTTCTTTTGTGTTAATGGTTTCTGGGATTTCTCATAGTAGCTATTTGTCAACAACATTCACACAGAGCTCACTGGTAATGAAACTTAGGGACACAGAATCTGGGTCAATGTCACTCTGGGAAGACTGTGTTTAATTCTTTAGTTACCAGTGTCTTCTCAATGAAAAAAAAATTATCACTTGTGTTACCCAAGAGTATAAGAAGATGTATTTTGTTCCTCATTTCAAATGGTGTAGGGCTGTTATAAAATATACCTAATCCTTTACTCTAGAACAAAAATTCAAAGCCATCTTGATTCAGTCTATAGATTAATATGTAGCACCTTAATACATTTTAGACTTTTGAAAGACTAAAGTAAGATTTGACTGATATTATGAAACCTTTTTTTGGAAAGGCAACATTCTGTCTTTATCACCAACAGGCGTTTTGAAGAGATACCTAAGAATCTCTTCAAAGTATTTTCTTGAATTGTGATATTTATTTCAAATCCACTACACAATAAAACTCAGATAAATAGTAGACAAAAGTGATTAAATGTCAGTGGCATACATTGCTAAACTACCTTAATTTGATAAAATGTAAGAATAAAAATTGAAAACTGAACTGCAAGGATTCAAACCTAAAATTTTACCAATACTGTACCATGCCAGTCATGAGAGTGGCACTATTGTTATAAATATAAATGCAAGAGAATTATGTGATATATGCTGGATTTGTAAGTTGAATTATAGTCTTGTTTTAAAACAATTAACATTTCAAGAATTGTGTTTCAGATGGTCTACAGCCTTTTTCTATAAAGTTTGTATTTGTTGATCTGTTCCTTGTTATTATACACACTGCATAATGGTATTGAGTAAAACTTCTCTCTATACAAAGCGTAACAGTAGAAAACTCCAAATGTACCTTGTTTCACTTCTTTTTCACAGTCAGTACAAACTCTATGGGCTATGATAAAAATGTCTTTTCTCCTTCATTCAAATTGGACATAGGATCACGTCACCTGACAGCCTTCCCAGTGGATGTACATGGTGCTCTCTCTGTGCCAGTAGAGGATGGACAGGACATGTATCTCACTCTGGGTCAATAGAGTATATTTCCACAAAAATGAGAAACAGTTTATACTTTTTATTCCTGGATTCAAGGCAATGTAATGAATGAATGGGAAGTATACAGTTTTCAGTGAAGTTACAGGATTGCAGCTGGATAGCATCAACCACCTGGTATGGTGGCTGCCTATCATTCAGACTTCATCAGGTGAGTGTGAGCCACTGGAGATTGCTAGTTACATTGACACCTTTATAACAAGAGTTGGCATGGAGACATATGCATAAAAGCAGTTGTTACATTAGTGCCCTCTGTCGAATTTTGTGCCCTCTAATTTGCAGATATAAATGTCTATCTTCTGTTGGAACATGCACTAAAAGAAGAAAAGAAATGATGTTGCTGTTGAACTCTTCCACAAGATACGATGAAGAGATTAAGGCCATACAGCTCTGTGTCACCCAGGTTATATGGTCTACTGAAGATTCATAAAATAGGGGCCATTGTCAGCAATATTGGTGCCCTCATGTATGACGGCTGTACATCTTTCCTCATTACTGAGACCTTTTGTGTGGAAATTCACACATCATATTCATAACTCTGCTAACTTTATGAATAGACTGAAGTCACTTCAAGTTTGTGCATCTGATACATTAGCAAGCTTTGATGTCGTTTCATTCTTCACCGAGGTTCTTCTCGTGGATTCATTGGCACTCATCAGCAGAAAGTTCACAGCTGACATAACAGCACTTTTTCAGCATGTCCTATCCTCTACGTCCTTTTTATTAAAAATGAATATTTTGAGCAAACTGCCGATGTTAACATGGACAGTCCTCTCTCTGCTCCAGTTGCAAACTTTTTTGTGGAAGACTTTGAGGAAAGGGCACTTAATTCGGCAGAAGTTAAACCAACAGTCTTATGGTGATATGTAGATGACACTTTTATAGTGTGGCCCGATGGGGAAGAAGAATTGTCACTTTTGTGCAACATCTGAATTCGATCCGAGAGAATATCCGAATTACAATGGAAATAGAGAAGAATGGCTACTTACTCTTTCTGGACATCTTAGTTAGCAGGAAAGTTCATGGGTCATTGGGGCATATGCACATCTATCTGCAGACATTGAGCTGTCATCATCCTGCACAAACTAATGGCATTCTCCAAACACTGGTGTGTTGGGTACATGCTGTGTCTGATGGAGACGTCTATAGTCCATGTTCAAAGACAATGGATATTATCATCAGATTATCACAGCATTAAGAAGGAAGAACCATGACCACCCACAGCATCTGGAGGATAATGTGGTTCTTAGGTCCAGGGTGTTTCTTCCATACGTCGGCAACCTCTCATCGCAATTAGGCGGGATCCTAAAAAGCCATCAAGTTAAAGTAATCTCTCGGCCACCTGTGAAGATTAGTACACTTCTAGGTTAAGTTAAAGACGATTTGTGATTGTGGCAAGCTGGAATCTACAGAATAACCTGTGAATGTGGCAAACCATACATTGAACAGATGATACCCACTTTGCATGAAAGGTGTGTGGAACATGAGTGTCACACCTGTCTTTCACATCCCAATAAATTGGATATAGCTGAGTGTTATATTTCAATAGAACACACTATGGACTATTCAGCCACAGAAAACTTGGCCACGATGAGATCTTTTTGGGATTCATAGAATAAAGAATCTGTGTTATACATTTTGGCACAAGATCTTATTAATCATAATGGCAGTCTTCAACTGGATAAGGTTTAGAACCTGGTTATCTCTTTAGTATCTTCAGAGAGAAAATATTTTATTTATAATGACATGTTCAGTGACAGTTAAAAGTTCTCTGTCATTTGATGTCTGAGTTTTAGAGCATGTTCTGACAGAAGGTGGGCATGTAGTTTCACCTCTCTGCATGCACCTGTGCACTACATTTAGATCTGCACATGTAGAGGGCATGAAATTTGACAGAGTGCATTAACATGATGGCTGCTTTTATGGATGCATCTCTGTGTCAACTCAATAACTAATCTCTAGTAGCTCACACTCACCTGATGGTGTCTGAAAAATTGGTTGAAAAATATTGGCCCAGGAAGTCAATGCTATCTGGATACTATCACAAAACTTTACTGAATACTCACTACACTACAGAAACTTCAAGAATTACAAGTACACCATTTATTTAATAAAGGATGCCTTTTTAAATCTATGTCATCAGTTTCCTTACCTTACACAATTGACTCCTTTCATGCTGTCGTCATTGTATGGGCTCTCTCTTCCCTCCCCCCTCCTCCTCCCTAATACAGTCATCCCCTTCAGCTTTTCTATTTTTATTTCCTGTATTTGAGATGAACATATTAACATTCTGACATCACACTTGTCTTTTCATAAGAGGAAAAGAATGTTATCTTTCTACATTCTTGTTTACTTTTAATTTTCAGTAGTTTATAGTAAACTTCTGTTCACCCAAATAGTACCACAGATTCAGTAGTAACTGTCAAGTTGTACTACTGTTACAATAATCATGCAGGTAGACATATTGCCCCATGCCAAGGAACAAAATATATTCAGGTGTTCCTGACAGCCTGTACATTTGATGAAAGTCATGATTTATGGACCATAAAGATTGGGTGATACGATTTCTGTAAGAACCAATTCCAGTACACGAGACATCATCGGATTCATAGAAGCATTTACAACAAACTTTATAGCTTCAGAAAATGAAATCCATTAAACTGTCACTGTCACATAATAATATCAATGATCAGAAAATAAAATCCATTAAATTGTCACTGTCAAATAATAATATCAATTGCACTGTCAGTCAGAGTGTGTAAGATAATTAATTGATTTCATGGTGTAACAACTGTCATCATTGACACTTCATAGATGTTGAATGCCTCAATGCTTAGCATTAATGGTATCTATTGTTATAACTTGAAAGAATGCACTGCCAGGCACATTTTATGATTGACTGTTTAATTTATGTATTAGCTTAAATGACAACAATGAGGAAATCATTAATTGTATTATCTGTAACCACTGATTTTATATTGTCTAGCATCATATAAATTCTTTTATGAGTCTGATGATGGTTCATGGATCTAGGTACCTTAGTAAATAAATTATCAGTACTTAGCTCAGTACCAATTACTGTAATACATAAAAATGTTGAAAACAAATGTTAACACAAGCTTTCAAAGTTACTTTCTTCTTCAGATAGAAGAGAAGCTGGAGGAAAAAAGGGAGAAAAGGGAATAATTACTCACAACCAAGGCCACGAGGTAAGGGGCGATATCACTGCACTCTATCCTTACCTCATGACCTAGGTTGTGAGTAATCCTTCACTTCTATCCCATTTTCCTCCATCCTCTCTCCTATGTGAAGAAAGAAGTAACTTCCGAAAGCCTGTGTTCACGTCTATTTTAGTTTTGAGTGTGACTATCGGTGGTACTTAGCTCTTGTTTATGACATTATACAAATACGGGCCAACAATATAGGAACAGATTTTTCTAATTTCTTACCCAAGTCCCTCTCACATACCATCCTAACAAGTTAGATATATGGTACATACACTTTGAAACCTCAGGCATCCTCCTCATGGTATCATCCAAAATAAGTTACTTCATTTTGAAAGTGTCCTGAATTTACTGAGAAGATAATTGAGCATAAGTTGACATTTAAAGAGATTTGCAAATACATTTAACCTTGCATTGGTTATGTGGAATATTGTTTCATTGTTTCACAGATGCCAAAAACATTCTTGTAGTAACAATATGTATTTAGTTCAATCTGCTCAAATTTATATTTTCAAAAACACTAATCAGGTAACACAAGAGGTATGTGTACATTATGAAACTTGGAAGCTATTTTATTTTTACATATGAATGTGCTTCACAAAACTGTTGGTTGTCACATTACGTAATTTTTAATTTCACTCATTCAGAAAATTACTTTATAAGCCATATAAGGAAGCAACCCCACTTAAATCTGTTATTAAGCTTATAACAGAAATATTACATTCAGTGAACAGTACGGTCAGTGCTTACTAGCTGTGTATGTTCTGAACAGAGAAATTTTTGACAGCCTTGGCATCTGTACTTGGTGTATCCATTTATTAAATGACCATAATCTCAGCACCTCTGACTTTTCAAGTCATGCTCCTCTTCAGGGATTGGGACTGCAGATTCATCAGATAAAATACTTGAATATCTTATTCCGAGATTTCTTGGCAATGATAAGCACTAGGAATGTTGACACAAGTAATTGTCAGCTAAATACATGTCAAAAGTTTCAGAAACTCACTATGCCAGGTGCTAGCACTATTGTTATTTGCATGGTATATTATTTGTGCATTTGTACCTGAAGTGTTCATCATGGTATAAGAAAATCAACATCAGCTATTAATTGGTTTTTCTTGATACATTATATGTGCTGCACAGCTGATCAACACCTAATTTAGTTGCATTATAAAAAGTTATTATTTCTGGCTTCTTCTTATTGCCAGATGTGACATCAGTTGTGTTATCATAAATATTTATAATGTATATTGTAAAGACAGGTCGAACACAACTGGAGGGGGAATGTTCATCACAGTGGAAAATATATATTGTTTCTGCTGAGATTGAGAGTAACTGAAATTATCTGAACACATATAACAGGTCTAAAAGAAGTAAAGATAGTTTGGTGTTTTTACTGGCCTCCCAGTGCTGCTGTAGCAGTTTTAGAGTCATTCAAAGAAAGTCTATGCCAGGTAGTACTTAGGTATCCGGGCCATGCAATATTAGTCAGGGGAGACTTCAATCATAAGAGTATAGATTGGGATCTCTTTAGTTTCATATTAGGTGGTACAATTAAGCAATCTTGCGACCTACTATTGGACATGTTTTCCGAAAACTGTCTGGAACAGTTGAAATGATAGTCCATTAGCAATGGAAATATTTTAGACCTTATAGCTACAAACAGGCATGACATTGTTAACAATGCCATTGTAGAGACAGGTGTCAGTGATCATAATATCATTACAGCATCAATGGTGACCAAAATTAATAAGCCAATCAAGAAGGCTAGAAGCATGTTTTTGTTAGAAAGAGCTGACAAGCAATTATTAGCATCACACTAAGAATATGAATGGACATTGTTTAGTTCCAGTGCAATGGATGTCGAAGAATTGTGGACTAAATTTAAATGCATTGTAAATAAAGGGTTAGAGAAATATGTGCTTATAAAGTCGATTAAGGATGCAAAAGATCAACTGTGGTGGTATTATAATAATAATGATGTTAGAAAGCTACAGAGAAAGCAAAGACTGTTGCACTCTCGGTTCAAAAGAGAACTTGCAAATGATGACAGGCAAAGTTAGTAGAGATTGGTGCATCTATAAAAAGATCAATGCATGAAGCATACAATAATTACCACAGACATAACTTAGCAAAAGATGTTTCCAAGAACCCAAAAAAATTCTGATCACATGTAAAATTGATAAACAATTCAAAGGCCACTATACATTTGCTTGTTGATCATTCTTGGGCAATAACAGATGAAAGCAAATGGAAAGCTGAAGTTCTAAATTTAACCTCTAAGAAATCTTTCTTGCAGGAGGTCCATACAAATGTACTGTCATTTGATCAACACACTAACTCCCAAATGGAGGACATAGTAACAGGTATTTCTGGTGTAGAGAAGCAGCTGAGAAACCTGAATACGAAACAGTCACCTGGTCCGGATGGGAAACCAGTTCAATTTTATGAAGAGTATTTTATGGGATTGGCCCCTTACTTAGCTTGCATTTATCTTGAATCGTTAATTCAGTGCAAAGTTCCTAGCGATTGGAAAAAAGTGCAGGTGACTGCCATTTATAAAAAAGGTGAAAGATCTGACCCACATAATTACAGGCCAATACCATTGACATCAGTTTTCTGTAGAATATGAAGCATATTCTCAGCTCGACTATAGCAAATTTTCTCAAGACAGATAAGCTTCATTCTATGAATCAGCATGGGTTTAGGAAAACATCATTCGTGTGAAACTCAGCTTGCCGTTTTCTCATGAGCCATGGATGAAGGGCAACAGGCAAATTGTGTTTTTCTCTATTTCAAAAAAGGCATTTGATGCTCTGCCACACTGCAGACTGCTAATGAATATAAGAGCTTATGGAATAGGTTCACAGATTTGTGACTTGCTGGAAGACTTCCTAAGTAGCAGAACACAGTACGTAGTTCTAGAGCGAGTGTTCATCAGAGACGGAGAGTATCATCAGGCATGCCACAGGGGAGTGTGATAGAACCGCTATTATTTTCTTTCTATGTAAATGATATGAAGGACAGAGTAACTTGTAATTTGCAGCTGTATGCTGATGATGCTGTGGTATATGGGAGGCTGTCATATTTAATTGACTGTAATAGCACACAGGATGACTTAGACAAAATTTCTAGTTGGTATGAAGAATGGCAGCTAGCTCTAAATGTAAAAAATATGTAAGGTGATGCACTTGAGTAGGAAAAACAATCCCATAATGTTTGAATGCAGCATTAGTAGTGAGTTTCTAGATGCAGTCGTGGCATTCAAATATCTAGGCATAACATTTCAGAGTGATAAGAAATGGACCGAACATGTAAGGACAATTGTGAGTAAGGCGGACAACCGACTTGGGTTTATTGAAAGAATTTTGGGAAGATGTACTTGATCTGTAAAGGAGACAGCATATAAAACACCTGTTTGACCACGTCTTGAGTATTGTTCAAGTGTTTGGGACTCGCAGCAGATCAGTTTAAAGGAAGACATGGGAGCAATTCATTACTGGTTCATTACTGGTAGGTTCGACTAATGCACGAGTGTGATGGAAATGCTCTGGGAAAAACAAATGAAGATCAATGGAGGAAATATGATGTTCTTTTGAAGAAATTCTGTTGAGGAAATTTAGAGGGCTGGAATTGGAAGCTTAGTGTAGAACGATCTTCCTACCGCCTACTTACATTTCACATAAAGATCACAAAGACAAGGTGACAGAAATTAGGGCTCATAAAGTGACATATAGGCATTCTTTTTACCTTTGATCTATAAGGGAATGGAATAGGAAAGGAAATGCCTAGTAGTGGTACAGTGTATCCTCCGTAATGCACCTTATGGTGGATTGCGGACTATATATGTAGATTGTAACGTTTGTATACTATATAAGTAACTACGGTTTCATTCTACCGATACTCAGCTTTTTAAGATTACGACATATGGGGGTTCTGCTCGCTGCAACATTATTCTCCTGGGGCGTCGTGGTAGAAATAAATAGTCGATATGTACAATTTTTCACTACTTTTTTTATTTAAATCAAACTTCTCGCCACCAAAACAATACAAATTCATTACATCAGAAGTTAGAGCAGACTGGCGTAGCTTCCAGAGCACTTGACAAATGACTAAAACTCCTACTCCACCAAAACTTGAACTCCCCCACGCAAGGCAGTGATGCAAATATATAACCTTGACAATAATGGCGTTACATTAAGCATTGTTCATAACAATAGAATATACTGATTTACAATGAACAAACATAGCAGAAAAACATTTCATATACACAAAAATAATCGCAATAAAAAATGAAACTATACATACAATAATTTTAGATGAAGCAAATATTTTTAAGCCATAATTTCCGATCTTTCTGTTGACAACAAAGTGCGATGTTAAAAATCAATTAATTTGTTAACGAGTACATCACACATGTTCCTAACATATATTGAGCTATCAATTATCTTGGAAATTCTCAAAATAGGTTCCAAATCTCAAGTGAGTCAATATATACAAAGAAACACAATATTCAAATCTCGAGTACATCATTAATAACACAATTAGCTGGTCTACACAACTAATTTATGAGCCTAACGTATATACAATGCTATTTATTTTCATTTCTTTATGCTTTTCACAAAAGTTTTTACAATTCGTCTGTGTAAGTCTTTAAATAACATACAATGACGAAACTATTGTTTATAGAACTGTCTGGAAAGAAAATATATGAATCTCTTAATTAATGAAAACTATCACTCATCTTAATCACACTATCAATGAGACACTGTCCTAAACTGTTTCCTAGACTGGCTGTATCGTTTTTAATTTCACACACAACATATATCACAACTGAACCACATGATTCCGGATCCGAAGCAGACGGTATCGTAGGATGACATTGGGATGAGAGGACCAGGCAGACGGTATCATACGATAACATTGAGATGAGGGGGTCAGCAGTATCATTACAAGATGTAGATGTGATGCATTGTGGATAGTATCAAAACTGATTTTTTTTGGCCACATATGACATTAATGTGAGTTTTTCTGTAACCCGATCAGTGCTGTTCTTACATCCCTGTTATATGTTTGTGTAAACTGTGGGTGAATTTCGGGTTTATTCTTCCTCATAGTTCCAATCAGAGTAATCTTCTGAAGCAAGTAATCAGCTAATTCTAAGGATATGAAACAATTGTCTACAGTTATATTACACCCAGTTTCTGAGATCTAAATAATGAGACATTTCACATCTGTTGGTTCATTGCTAACTGCAAATGACCCTGCAGGCTGTCTGCCAGCACAAATTTCCAGGTTGACTGTGAAATACTTTCTAGCATCAGACAAGGCAATACTTTCATGAGCCCATACTTTTTTTGTTTCTAGAGATGTAGGGCCTACTGCCTGAAGAAACACTTGCCCCTGAACCTTCTAGCATTTCATCAATAGTACCATACTTTCTAATAGGATAAATAGTTTTACAATTTCCCACAAGGGAAGAAAACACTTCATGTTTGAGGGCTAAATTAATGACCTATACCTTTTCCTCTTGGGCATCCTTGTTGTTGAACCTCTAAGAAATCTTTCTCGCAGGACGACCATACAAACGTACAATCATTTGATCAATGCACTAACTTCCAAATGGAGGACATAGTAACAGGTATTTATGGTGTAGAGAAGCAGCTGAGAAACCTAAATACAAAAGTCACCTGGTCCGGATGGAAAACCAGTTCAGTTTAATAAAGAATATTCTATGGAATCGGCCCCTTACTTAGCTCGAATTTATCATGAATCATTAATTCAGTGCACAGTGATTGGAAAAAAGTGCAGGTGACTGCCGTTTATAACAACGATGAAATATCTGACCCACATAATTACAGGCCAATACCATTGACATCAGTTTCCTGTAGAATTATGAAGCATATTCTCAGTTCGACTATAGTAAATTTCCTCAAGATGGATAAGCTTCTATCTGTGAATTAGCATGAATTTAGGAAACATCATTCATGTGAAATTCAGCTTGTCCTTTTCTCATATGACATCTTGCGAGTAACAGCTGAAGGGCAACAGCAGATTGTGTTTTTCTTGATTTCAAAAAGGCATTTGATGCAGTGCCACACTGTAAGCTGCTAAGGAAGATACAAACACAGATTTGTGACTGTCTGGAAGACTTCCTAAGTAATTGAATGCAGAACATTGTTATCAACAGCGAGTGTTCATCAGAGACGAGTGTATCGTCAGGCGTGCTACAAGGCAGGGTGATAGGACCGCTATTATTTTAAATACAGTATGTCTAACATAGGTTTTGTTTCAGTTACATTTGTGAGATGAGCATCCCTCTCTCTGGAATAATGGCTCTGTACATCAGATATCTTTTTATTAAAGTGGTCAACAATACTAGTAAGTAACTCAGTATCGAAAAAGAGTTCCCAACCTTCAATTGGCATCATTTTTCTCCCGGCTGCTCTTTTCACTCCTAGTAAATGAGTAACAATTGTTTGTCATCGAGTACAAATGTTTTTTGAGTGACACCCTTTTGACCATTTTGTATATTTGTTTCTTGAGAAAACATTTGTCAACGTGATTGTCAATGTCACTCACATGGGAGACAACATCTTGCTCAGTGTTTGAATCTTCTTCTCTTGATTTCACAGTCTTCTTCCAAATCACTAAATACTAAAGTCATTATCTTCCTCGAATAACAGTCTGAGTACAATTTCCCCTGTGACATTCATTTTTCAAATTGTAGGACTTCTGCAAGCTCATAATCGATCTGAAGGTTAAAAACCTACTACAATAAAATGTAAATTTAATATTTACCATTAGTTACAGGAAAGGTCATATGGCATCTGCTAAACTCCAGCGATGCCGGCCCGGAAACAAATTCTTCCCTGCAACACTTTATGGTGACTGATGCAGTAGATACATCTGTATTTAGTTAAATGGAAGGTATATGGCACCACAAGTCTGCCAGTTTATCTGTTTAACCAGTGTTGCCAACTCATTTTCAACCATGTCCCTACATGACGTGAAAAAAAAAAAAAAGAAGAGAAAAAGAAAGAAAACCTTACATGTAGGATGACTTCCCATTCATTAATATTATTGTACAATGAAATGTTACTGTTTTGAATTAGAAAAAGGTACTTTCATTCTGCATCATCCCTGAGAAAAGTTCTTACATTTTGAAAATCTGTCCCCACAGTCTGGAAAAAAGAGTCAAAAGTCCTTACGTGTAGGGACATGTCCCTATGGTTGGCAATATTGTGTTTAACAACAGTGAGTGAAGGCAGTGCAGGTGGTGTGTCAGATGCCGTGTGACCATTTGAAGGTTAATGTTGTGTTGCTATTGGAGTGCTTCAAAAACAAATTCTGTTTCAACTCACTATGTGAAAGAATTGGTGTAGCTATTACAGGGTATGTTAACCAATAATTATTCCATCTACCAAGAAGCGATGGAAGAATCAGTCAAAATGATTCCATCTACATTCTTTGTTTGTCCCAGTAGATGATTTATTTTACTATGTTTGCTCAGGATAGATGAACTACTCTTTAAAAACTATTTCAAAATCAGGCTACTGTGTCATTGTGCTGGAAATACCATATTTATGCGAATATAGGCTGCACTTTTTCTCCCAAATGTTGGGTTACAAAATCATGCGGCCTATAATGAAGATTGCATCATCCCCCCCCCCCCCCCCCACCCTCCTCACATAAGTTATTAGTTTAAAAAATTACATGCTCATGTTTATTTTGGTTTAAAAAATGTAATAAAGTAGATAGTATTTTAAAAAATGATAACTGTTTTGCAAAACAGGATCTACATTTTGGTACAATTTCACTCAACAGAGACGGCACACCAACTGATGAAAGACAATGTTTCAATATAATCAAAATGGTCTCATTCTGTACTTTGTAACGTTTCTGCTATGTTGCACACTCATTACAAAAATCAGTTACCAACATATAAACACGAAATATCTGACACCTAAAATAAAAATTCACTACCGGACACGTAAAATATCACATTTTCGCCTTCAGTTTGAAATTCTATTAACAATATTAGTAAAACACCTTTAAGAAATAGTATGTTGATTTAAACATAACTTTGGCTGGCCTTTTACATAATTTTCAATTTTTAATACTTTCATAAGTAATAGCTGCAGACACTAAAAATGCATTACACTTAGTTCCGGAAATTGCCGAACCTATATAGATACTAATTTGTATAAAAACAACAACACTACATGTTATAACTATTGCACAACATGATATCATATATACCTTTTGTTTAAATAAATTGGGGCAGACCATGTTTTATATATCACTGGATCTTAAATTAAATACTGATTATTGTTCATGTACTAAAATTAATAATCGGTTTGGTACTAAGAAACTATCTATGAAATTAACAAAACTACGACAACCATATACAAACCTGTATTAATAAAAAATTTGACCATAAACTAAAATACATTAAAATTCCATGTCACAATAATAGTACGCCTACACAATATTGGCAAAACAAATATGTGTGCATTTTGAAAACGCAAATAATGTAAATAATTTGAGCACTGTAAACACTAGTCAAAGGATGACTTTAAATTTGTGTACCACATTAAATACAAATTTCATGAAACATGTACATACATTGAGATAAATAGTCAAAGCTTAAATGTAATGTTTTAATTTCTGTATTTTGGCATATTTAATGAAAAAGAATGTTGTTTAATTGTGAATTACAAAACTTTGTCATCAATCTTATTACGCGGTTACGTAGAAAGATGTTTGAGAGACACCATGTTTTGTTAGTCTTCTAGCAGTCACAAACCAGTAAGCAGCTCTGTTGGCTTGCCGCTGCATTTTTTTTTTTTTTTTTTTAATTTTTGATTGTGCAATAATATGATTGATTTAAACTTTATTTAAAATGGAAATAAAATCGTTTCCATATCAGCTGACATGTTTTCGATTTACGAAAAGATCCTGTAACGTCAAATCTTTTAGTGAATGCCGAAGACAGCTCACAACGCAATGGACTTCAGCCAGAAGTAAGATAAGTTCAACTTCACCTACAGTGGAATGACTTTGTTATAGAGACTGTGAACTAATAAAACTTTCCGTGATTTAGGAAAATATTAGGGCTCAGTTTGAGTCATTCCCAAAAGGAGTGACTGTCGTTAGAACTTCAGCCAACCATAGCAGACAACACTGTTTCTAACATGTCTGTGCTGTTTTACAGAATTACACAATAGCAGACTTCCTAAATGCAGAAATTTTTTTAATTTAATGTGGTCAATGAAGCTAACCTTTGGGGAAAAGAGTCCGCCGTGTGTGTTCTTAAACATGACGTTTACATTGGCAATTCATACTACGAGCGGTGATGGCAGGTGAAGATAGTGGAACTGCTGATTTGTGTAGTTAATGCTGATATTGAGTTCATTGTTTCATTTGAAAATAACGCATTTTACCACAACCATATTCACTGCTTTCACATTGATTGGGTTAATTTCCAAGGAATGATGTACGGTGAACTCAGGCAATTTTGCAGCCTTGCACCTGAATCATTTCTCTGGTAACAGCAAACCATATTTCCTGATGTAATTACAAAGTCAAGCAAGTCTTTTTCTACACCAGGATATTTACATTTTTGTCCTTGAAATGCACAACAACTCTTCGAATAATTTAATAGTTTGTCCTCATATGCACACCAGTGCCAATTTTTTTTTCCTTTCTTTTTTGTTCTTTTTTTTTTATTCAAACACGGTATGCTTCTGTCCTTGCATTGAATATATTATTCAGTTTGTTTTACGATATCTTTCATTCTAATTAAGGTACACAGTTCTTTTTGATTTAACAATTCTCAGAGGATCAAGTTCTTTCATTTGTGGTTTCAAACACTTGCATTGATTCTGAACAAACCTATGCATGAACAATCAACTTTACTTCCAGTTTTTTCCAACTTTTTTGTGATTCTACTAACAATGCGAAGTATTCGCATGCGTCCTGTATTTGTCTTACAATAAACTGAACCATTCAAATAAATGTAATTATCTTATTTGTAATTGTCAAAATCACTTAACAATTCTGTCACACACACACTACTCTCTAAAATTGTTTACTTCATCTTCATCATTATCAGAGCCATAAAGTCATTCCTTCACACCTTCATCTCATTTAGGAACATCAGACTACTCACTGGCGAAAACCTCAAAGTATTTCATATCTGTTGTTTGCTGTACAGGACCATCAGTAAAAGCAAGTGTTTCAGGGGGGGGGGGGTTAAGGTTGCAAGTATTCAGGTTTTTCTTTTTCCCAGGTGTTTTTTTTTGGGGGGGGGGGTTGCATTTGTTAATGGGGGGGATTGCAAGTTTTAAGGTCTTTTTTTTTCCAGGTGTTTCAGGGGGTTTTGAATTTTTTTGGAGGGGTTGCAAGTGTTGGTGTTTTTTCCCCTATGTGTTTCGGGGGGTTTTGAATTTGTTTTGTGGGGATGCAAGTGTTAAAGCTTTTTTTTCCCAGGTGTTTCGGTATGGTTTTGAATTTGTTCTGGGGGGAGGGGTTTTTGTTCTGCGGGGGTTGCGAGTATGAGGTCTCGTATTTATGTGACATGTTCATTATTTTTCGTTTGGCATATTTGTTGGTTTAGACTGTATATTAAGTGAGTGTCATAACCATTTTCCAATGCTCTTGTTCTGTTGTGCTCAGTTCCAGTGCGTGGTTATACTTATTGGTGTTCTGTTTAGTCTGTTGAGCAAGAAGCCTTTTTTTATTACAATCAAAGGTGCTTAATTTTTCCTTAATAGATTTTTATTCATATATGTTTTTAATGATAAATAAAAATGTTTGTAGACCAATACTAAATTTGGACTTTGAAGAAATCATTTATGTCTGCTGATTTTGTTAAACAATATTTCAATTGTTTTTATTTGTTTATTTTTAATTTGATATGGCTATTAAATGAAAATAGTATTAAATTAAACTAATATCATTACTATGATTACTTAAAATACCTTCCTGTGCACTTTCTGTAAAAGTTAATAAATCATTATTTGTCTTAAAAGCTCATATTACATTATGGTTCCTCAATTTGTATTTTTGCTCTAGAGAATTCTGTAGACCAACGGGAAAAAAACATAATTACAATTTTAAGCTATCTAAGAAAAGTATTTAATCTGAAGAAAATGAGTCATGAGATGCTGCTGCTAGAAATAGGACTCCTTCTGGAAAAGCAAGGGACACAACAAGAGAAAGATTTTATTCAAAAGTAAAAGAAAAAACTGTCGAAATGTTGGCGTATCTAGCTGACTTTTTCAGTGAAATTAAGTTTGAGTATTTCGTTGCAAGAAAATAGTTCTAGTATTTTGACAGCGCAGGACAAAATTTCAAGTTTCGTCCGTAAACTGGAACTTTACCTACGCATGGTTCAAGTCGGAGATCTATCGATGTTTAAACAACTGTGTGATCAATGAGTAGGCGAGGAAAATAAAATAATCGTGTTTTAAACTTCGATTATTTAACATCCGTCTGCAGTTATAAACTCAATTAAGCAATATTCCTCAGCTATGAATAATCAGCACGTCAACACTTGGATATTGAGACCATTTTCTGTTGAAGAGGAAATTTTCAAAGATGTTTCAGCCAAAGTAGAATCCTTCTGCAATTACACTTCGCTGGTTTGCCGCCGGATGACATTGTGACTCTCCCACAGTATTTCGTCGACACAACTGTTCAACGTCTTCAGGTGGTGGTAGCTGTCAGTACTGCGGTATTTATCAGGGCGTGAGCAGAGAACACGCATGCGTGAGAGACCGTCCAGTGTTGGTCGGCAGCGGCGCTCGTGGTGCCTCCTGCTGGGATCCAAAGAGGCGTCTTCCGCGCGTGCGCCGTGGGCAATGACTGTGCTGCCGGACGCTCCTGTGGTGAAAATTGGAACTACGTATCTGCGTTGCGCTGCGTTCCTTCGTGTATCCGATTTTCTCTTTTCTCCTGTTTTGTTTTGATTGCAGCCAATGCTGGATTCCAGGCTGAGCTCATCTGAAAACCTGCACCCTTGTTGATAAGATTGTCCGCCGTACGGATGTGTATGGCCTCCTTAAAAATACTGTCCCAAAATGGTGACACTGACGATAGAACTTCAGTTTTCTCATAACACATCCGATGACCTGTGTTCAGGCAGTGCTCTGCTACCGCTGACTTACTAGGTTGTCCTAGGCGTGTGTGACGTTGGTGTTCAGTACAGCGTTCTTGTACAGTTCGACTTGTCTGCTCTATATAAGATTTTCCGCACTGACATGGTATTTTGTATACACCGCGTTTTCGAAGGCCAAGCTCGTCTTTGACCGAGCACAATAGATTCCTCAGTTTTGATGGCGGACGAAACACACATTTGATGCCATGTCTCTTGAAGATTCGTTCAATTCTTGATGACATGCCACCAAAATATGGCAAGAGCGCCGTTGCAGTGGGTGCCTGCGAATCTTCATCAACATCCTTTCGTTGAAATTGTTTCGATCTAAATGCATTGCGTATTTGTCGCTCAGAATAACCGTTTTGCTGGAATACTGTTCTTAGATGTTGTAGTTCACCTGGCAAGCTGTCAGTATCTGAGACCACGTGTGCCCTGTGTACCAAAGGGTGTAAGACGCTACCGCGTTGTGCAGAATGATGACAACTTGTAGCCTGCAAATATAGCTCTGTGTGCGTCGCTTTGCGGTAGACACTGTGGCCCAGCGTACCATCAGGTTTTCTTTTTACCATAACATCCAGAAAAGGTAAACTTCCGTCTCTTTCGACCTCCATGGTGAACTGGATACTTGGATGGAGTGAATTCAGATGCTGAAGAAACGTGGGTAACGTCTCTATTCAGTGAGGCCATACCACAAATGTGTCATCCGCATAGCGCCAGAAACAAGAAGGTTGCAGACGTGCTGACTGTAGTGCTTTTTCCTCAAAGTCTCACATAAAATAGTTGTCCACCATGGGAGATAGAGGACTCCCCATGGCGACTCCGTCAACTTGTTCAAAATACTGGTTGTTGAATAAGAAGCACATGTTCGAATAATGCCACAATGACTTTCTCAGACTTACTGCTGATGAGCTGCAGTGAGTCCTGTAAAGGTACTTTGGTAAGTAAAGATACGACGTCAAAGCAGACCAAGAGATCTGTTGATTGTAGTTTAAGAGTCCTTAGGCGTTGTATGAAGTCCTCCTAATTTTTGATGTGGTGATCACATTTGCCTACAAGTGGTGTCAATTGAGAAGTGAGATATTTAGCCAAGAAGTAGGTAGGCGCACCAACGTTGCTCACAATTGGACGTAAAGGAGTCTCTTCTTTATGGATCTTCGGTAGGCCGTACAGTCTCGGAGGAACTGCGGCCTGTTGCCGCAGGCCTTTCCCAAGGTTATTTGGAATAGAACTATTTTTAATACGGTCCAATGTTTTCCTCTGAATGTTGAAAGTCGGATCTTCTCTCCGCTTGCGATATGCAGGGTCGTCAAGCAGTACCTCGATCTTGGAGTTATACTCAGTTCTTGTGTGGCGTTCCCCTTGTCAGCAGGTAAAATTGCGAGGACTTTGTCTGCCCTCAAATCACTCAGAGCCTTCTCTTTTGATAAAGAGATATTAAACTTCTTCGGCTGAGCTTTGGTCAGGATTCTGCAGGTGTCTCTCCTAATCTCTTCTGCAACGTCACTGGTAAGTTTTAAAATTGCTTGCTCTATCCTAGATATAACTTGTCGAACAGGAGCTGTCCCTGGTGTTGGTGCAAAATTCAAAACCTTCTCGAGCACCGAAACGGCTGCCCTGTGATTAAACACGGTGCGTCGACGTATCCTAGTTTCTTCTTGTTCTTGGGCCTCGAGACGATTGTATTTTGACACTTATCGGTTCTTCACTTGTTGCTCAGTCCAGTCAGCTAGCGCCCAGGTAGCGCTATTTATCCAATCCCAGGATACAGCTGATACCCTTGTAGAGATCTTCAGATGTAGTGATAGTAATTTCTTGAACAGCAAGTGCAGTTCCCGCCGCGTATAACGTACCCTCTCTCTCACTAGGGCAGCACTAGCTCGTCGTTTAATTCTCGCAGCGGCAGCAGAGTCAATGTAATGTTTAAATTTAGCAAACGTCGGGATAGTTTGCTTGTCACGATATCTTAATAAGAAGACTACAGAGCACAGCAGTCTACCTCTCTTCTTACGTAACTTTTCAAATCCTTCTGATTGCCGAAGATAGCACATTCAAAATGGAATTTCAAAATTATGACTTTGGTACATTTTGCCGAAAAGCAGAAGTTGAATATCCTGTTATAGCTGACAGAGCTCCAAGAACGTTAAGACAGTTCAGTACCACTTATAGATATCAGAGTGACTTCTCAGAGCTACTGACAATAAAAAGTAAGACCAGAAACCGTCTCAATGTGGAACATGACCTGAGATGCGCCTTAAGCAAAACAAAACAAAACATTAGAAAACTTGCGACTGGTAAACAGTACTCACCTTTTCATTGAATATACGAGGCATGTCCACGAAGTAAGTTCAGATTGGTTATATAAACGAAACGTGTACAGATACAGAAAAAATATTTATTGTATAAAAATCTACAACTGTTCAACTACTTTTCCAGATAACTTCTAAAATATTGTAGGCACTTGTCATAGCGTGGCACAAGTTTTAGTGTGCCTTCTTCATAGAAGGTTGCCGCCTGTGTATTCAATCATGTGTCAAACATGTTCTTTCAGCTCATCATCGTTGAAGTGTTGACCACCAAGGACAGATTGTAGTTGTAAGAAGAGATGAAAGGAGTCTTCTTCTTCCCTTCACCTCATAAGGCGAACGTGACCAAACAACTCTTATGGGAATTTCACTGGGACGTGTTTGATCATCCTCCGTACAGTCTCGATCCTAGCGACTTTCTTCTTACACCCAAAACCTGTCCATGGTGGTCAACACTTCAGTGATGATGACGAGCTGAAATAACATGTTACCATATGGTTGAATACACAGGCGGCAACCTTCTACGAAGAAGCCATACATAGACTTCTGTCACGCTTTGACAAATGCCTACAAAATTTCGGAAGCTATGTAATAGTTGTATATTTTTGAACAATAAATATTTTTTCTGTATCTGTACACCTTTGTTTTATATAACCAAACGGAACTTACTTTGTGGACATACCTCGTAATTGTTTCATTGCTGCATCGGAAGTGTAAAAGATATGTGTCTTGTGCAGTTTATTACGATTAACAAAGATTGGTAGTGTTTTCATGTCTTGCTTTCTTTGATAATATTTTAATGGGGCATTTTTTTGCGGTGAGGAGGGGGGGGGGGCGGGGGTAAAATGAGTTTCCCTAGTAAGTCTTAGGGGTAACAAGACTGAGAGGGTTGGGAACCTATGCTCTAAAAGATTTATAAGAGGTTAGTTTTGAATTCCCGGTACATTTGATATGTCATTCAGTAAAAATAAATTGCCGGCACTACCGATAGCCACTGGGCGACAAAATCTCAGCACTGGGCGACACAAGTGTCGCCCAGTTAACATGCTATTTTATGCCCTGCATGTAGATGGTAAGCCAGGCCCCCACATAAGGCATTACATCATTGAGATTCAATCATGTACTTATTAATAATTTTTGTTTTGTTTTTTGTTACCGTACATGCTACAGTTAAAGTATAAAAAAGGGGATGATATACAAGAACATACATATTATTTTCATGTGACATCAAAGGATATGCGGGTTGCTGTGTCTTAAATGTCCACATTCCTGATTCTGTGACATACTTTTTATCGGGCTTTTTGAAAATACATTTTTTGTGTGTCTGTTGGATGGTATTCTGAAATCTCGTTGTTGGGTTGGGTCGTTGATCAGTTTGTTGGTATGGTTGTCTTTCAGAAAATCAAGTGTTTTATATATGTATTCATTTTTTTATCTGCCCTTGTTATCAAGTTTTTTTTAAGTTAACGTTTTAGTTTATGGGATGTAATTTTTTCACGTATAAATTTGAAAACTAAATAAATCACGGAATAATGTAGATAGAGTGGTAAAAACTGACACACATGCTTGGAATGACATGGGGTTTTACCAGGAAAAAAAAATTCAGACAAAGCAAAGATGATGTTCTTCACGAGAAATGCTCATTACCGTTCACCATCATCCCTCAACAATAGCTGTAGTCGAGGAATAATGTTGTGAACAGCACTCTAAAGCATGTTCGGAGTTATGGTGAGGCACTGGCGTCGGATGTTGTCTTTCAGCATCCCCAGAGATGTCGGTCGATCACGATACACTTGCGACTTCAGGTAACCCCAAAGCCAATAATCGCACGGACTCAGGTCTGGGGACCTTGGAGGCCGAGCATGACGAAAGTGACGGCTGAGCACACGATCATCACCAAACGACGCGCGCAAGAGATCTTTCACGCGTCTAGCAATATGGGGTGGAGCGCCATCCTGCATAGAAATCGTACGTTCCAGCTGGTGTTTATCAACCAGGCTGGGGATGAAGCGATTCTGTAACATATCGGCGTACCTCTCACCCGTCACGGCAGCAATTACAAAACCAGAATCACGGAGTTCCTCGAAGAAAAAAGGCCCGATAACAGTAGATGTGGTAAATCCAACCGATACCGTGACTTTCTCGTCGTGCAATGGAGTTTCCACGACAGTTCTCGGATTTTCAGTAGCCCAAATTCTGCAGTTGTGGGCGTTGACAGATCCTCGGAGCGTGAAATGAGCTTCGTCGGTCCACAACACGTTACACAACCAATCGTCATCTTCCGCCATCTTTTGGAACGCCCACATCGCAAATGCCCTCCGCTTCACTAAATTGTCAGGTAACAGTTCATGATGCCGATGGATTTTGTGAGGATAGCATCGGAGGCTACGCTTCAAGTGCCAACCAAACAGTAGTGAATGGAATGCTGGTGCGACGTGCGACTGCACCAGCGCTGACTTCCCCGTGCATAGACGAACCCGCTACAGTCTCTATTTCTGCCTGAACTGTCTCAGGAGCATTACGCCTTGTGCTCGGTTGGCCACTACGGGGTCTATCGTCTAAACAACCCGTGGTTTCAAACTTCGAAATCATTCTCGCCACAGCTGCATTTGTCAAAGGACTTTTACCCGTACGAATGCCCTTCCTATGGCGATAGGATCGTAACGCTGAACTAGCACATTCCCCATTCTGACAATACAGCTTCACTAAAAGCGCCTTTTCAGGTAACGTCAACATGCTGCGACTGCTGGTGCACCTAATTCTCATTACAGCTCCTTTTAGACACGATTTTCATGCGCAGTCACTGGCGTTTTGCTGTCCAGTGCCATCTTTCGGACATTGTTTTGAACTTTTTTGTTCTACTGAAACCCCATGTCATTCCAAGCATGTGTGTCAATTTTTACCTCTATCTAAATTATTCCGTGATTTATTAAGTTTTAAATTTTATACTGACTTTTTTATCACCCGGTATATTATTTCTGCAGCTACAAATTCTCTGTTACGTTTGTATTAAAGTTTATTACGCGCAATCTTCCTTGTTCCTTTATAATGCGTTCAGATCCTGTTATGTCTTCTGTTGTCCTGTGTGATATTTGTAGATATATGTTGCGTTTCGGTCCTTTTACTAGTAATATTTTTTCTGTTTGGTGAGATCGATGTCAGGTTGATGACTGTCACGGAAGTATGTGGTTTAAAACATTGTCGAGTTTTCTGTTTTGGTTTTCTTAAATTATTTTTTGCATATGTGCCTTTTCCCTCTCGGTTATTTGTTCGAAATGAGCTAGCATTGTGAATTTGTAGGCAAATTATATGTGAGGTTTGAAAAGTTCATTGTTTAGTTGGCATAAGTTCCATAATTTTTTGCTTCAACCAAATAATCCAGTCTTTCATTGGTGCAAATGACATGTTATTCACAGAGTTATATATATATCATGATATATATATATAGAAGGAGAGCCGGCCGCGGTGGCCGAGGTGACTGAGGCGCTCCAGTCACGGTCAGCACGGCCACTACGGTCGGCGGTTCGAATCCCCCCTCGGGCATGGATATTTGTGCCGTCCTAGTTCGTAAGTAGTTCATAAGTAGTTTGTAAGTTTAGGGACTGATGACCCCGCAGTTAAGTCCCATAAGATTTACGAACATTTGAACATTTAATAGAAGGAGACTTTCCTGGTGGGAAAAATATGTATAAAAATAAAGATTGTTTGACTTACCCAAAGCACAGGCTCGCCAATAGACACACAAAACACATATAAAAACACACACAATCATTGAAGCTTTCGCAACTGTAGTCTACCTTGTTGTGTTCGCGTGTGCTTGTGTGTGGGTGGAGATGAGGAAACGACGATTGTACGGCCGAACACGAAATACTGACCCATCTGCGAACAGAACCGGCGCCATTCGTTACTACTTCAATCCTGATGTTCCTCCTCTCAGTTTCTTCGAGCGAAACGATGTCGTGGCTTTAATGTGACACACACCTTGCGTAGAGGCCACATTCACGAAGGCGATTTCGGACTGTTTGTGTTGATAATGCGCGTTTTGTTGCTGTGTTGCTGCCTGGAGGGTGCGTTGCAGCTGAGTTGCATTCAGCCTCTTGTCTCGACGCGCTGTTAACCGGAGATAATGGTCACCTCTTGCTAATGTTACCCGTGGACGAACTCGGCCTTGCGGTTCCTGTTGTCTGAAATCGTGTCCCAGTCGTAGAAATTACACATGGAACACTCTAATAGCTGCTACCAACTCCCTTTGTGTCTGTCCCGCTTCCAACCTTCCTATGGCTCTCCATGCCATAGCTTCGGGTAAGTCACGTTGTTGCTGCATTGCCTGTCACTACCCGCTCACTACACTATCTGAATCCACCTGCTTGTGTAATTCGTTTCGTAGAGGAAGCAGAATTCAACACCAACCCCCTCTGCAGTAACTTTCTGTTATTAGCCATAATGTTGTCAACACTCCGTAGAAACGACAGGAAAACATCGAACGATTTTAGTTCATTTTTCAGATGACAGTACTTCAGAAGCTAGATATCTCAAATGATCCCCTAAGTATTTTGACTATTGTAGTATCGTTTAACCCTTTCATTCCCACTTTATGAAATAGGCTTTGGAAAAAATGAAATTCAGTATTTTATGTTTTAATACAATACCCTAAACCTAAACAAATGTTCTTTAATATTTTTGACGGAACAATTATAATGTTTATGTCATGTTTTTCATGCAAACCACAGTTATATTATTACTCCAGAAGTTATTTTCTTGATTTTTAGCACTGTCAGATTAATAATGTTAGCATAATCTTCACCACAACACCAAGGACAAGACAATTTGCTGCTGAAATAAAATAACACAAACCATGCGCACACTTACACTCATGGCCGAATACAGATTGCAGCGTAACACGACTTACAGGTAGGAGAGATTAATGCCTCTGAAGTTGACGCAAGCTCCGCCAAGCTGCAAAACGTCGTTCTAGAAGCATGTTTTTCCTCAACAACAACGCGACTTCAAGGATTCGTACTCATGATACTGTGCAAAGCAGATTTTAATACGGTGTTGTTTAGGAACTACACTGGGAATGAAATGGTTAAGGTCCCTAACATGTTACCTTTCTTCATGGTGGTATGCTACTGCAGATTTTACATCTTTTTATTGGTGAACGGGGAAAGAAAGATCTTATGACAATGTACATGCAGCAAGTGCCATCAGTAGACTCATAAACGAGATCTCAGGAGGGAGAAGTCGAGCACTGGAGAAACTTGTGGGGCCTAACACGCAGATTTTATCATTCATAGGAAAGCAAGGAGAAATTTGGAGAAGGAATTAAAGTTCACGGCGAAGAATTAAAAACATTGCATTTTGCCGACGACATTGTAATTCTGTCAGAGACAGCAAAGGACCTGGAGGAGCAGTTGAACGGAATGCATAGTGTGTTGCAAGGCGCGTATGAAGTTAACATTAACAAGAGAAAAACAAGGGTAACTGAGTGCAGTCTAAGAAAACCAGGCGATGCTCAAGATATTAGATTAGGTAACGAAACAATGAAGGTGGTAGATGAGTTTTGTTACTTGGGCAGTAAAATAACATGATGTTGCAGTACAGAGGATATAAAATGCAAATGGCTATGGGTAGAAATGCGTATCTGAAAAAGAGAAATTTGCTAATATCGAATATTAATTTGTGTGTAAGGAAGTCCTTTCTGAAGGCATTTGTGTGGAGTGTTGCCTTGTGCAGGAGTGAAACTTGGACGATAAACTGTGCGGACAGGTAGAGAGGATGAGGCTTTTGAAATGTGGTGCTACAGAAGAATGCTGAAGATTAGGTGGGTAGATCACGTAACTAATGAGGAAGTACTGAATACTATTGGGGAGATAAGGAATTTCTTGACTAAAAGAAGGGATTGGTAGGACATATTCTTCGACATCAAGGAATCGTAAATTTAGTATTGGAAGGAAGTGTTTGAGGTAAAAATCGCAGAGGGAGAACAAGAGATGAATACAGTAAGCAGATTCAAATGGATGTAAGTTGGCCGGCCGCGGTGGCCGAGGGGACTGAGGCGCTCCAGTCACGGTCTGCACGGCCACTACGGTCGGGGGTTCGAATCCCCCCTCGGGCATGGATGTTTGTGCCGTCCTTAGGATAAGCTAGTTGATAAGTAGTTTGTAAGTTTAGGGCTGATGACCCCGTAGTTAAGTCCCTTAAGCTTAACAAACATTTGAACATTTTTTTGATGTAAGTTGCCGGTTTTATAAGAAGATGAAGAAAATTGTTCAGAATAGAGCAAGGCCCCACAATCCCGTAAGCGGTCGACAGCGAACAGCGGAGAAATTGAAGAGCGCCTCGGAGGCCATTGTGGTTGCAAAATTCCGCGCTAACTTTAAATTTGCGTAAGACTTTTTTGATTAGAGAGAGAATTCATTTAAGTCGCGAAAACTATGTCTAATTGAAATATATGTAACTACAAAACAGCTTCAGACTTCTAGAATATACAGCAACTACCGGTTGTTTGTTAATTTATTACACATACGGTGTAGAAATTGGCTAAGAGTGTTCTCTCTTCCTAACGAAACAGAACTATAACATTCAGTTTTTTAGCCTATGAACGGAATTTATCACCAGACACGATTTTTGGCACTTTCTCAATATATTCTAAGAGTGTGAAACTTTTGTACAAACAATTTCGGAAGAGTTTCACACTTTACGTCTTTGCTCTAATGCCATATCCTCTAATATTTAGATATTTCATAGCATCAAAAAATGAAACAGGGCTGCCTGAAACAGCTAATGTTAAAAATCGACTGTGAAAGTGAAATATACCGTCAGATATATAACTGAAAAAATAGCGTCTTTACCTTGTGAATACAGCAACCAGTCACTACCAAATTCTTTTAGGAACACGAAGTATGCCATAAATGTTTCTTCACTAATTCACCTAACATTAGCATTAGGGTATCTAGCAAAAATATTAGCGTTTTAAATGTTGTAAGCCAAATACTTTACAGTAGTGTGAACTGCTCAAAAGGTTTAACTTCACGAAGTGCATCCAGTGCGGCTACGTGTCATTCATATATGGCACTATGGACAGTTCTGCAAACCCTTTTCAGTTGTTATACCTATATGTAAAGCAAATTACCTTTAAATTTTGTGTTACAAGTTGCTAATATTAATTTCATAAACAAAAATTCGAACTGCAGTGTGGCAATTAATCTCGTGACCCCAATAAATATTTTAAACAACCATAAAACGAAACTTTTTTGAATTTCCTGTCCACCAGTACTGCCTAAAGTAGCTCTTTTTTAAGAGCTGCCAGTATTGTAAAAGCATGTTATTTATTTCATTCAATCCTGTCTTGAATTACAACTGTTAAGAAAGAGTAACTATCTCTGAACACAAGTTGTAGGGCTGCTTGTATTCCTAAGAAATAGAAATGGGAAAACAGTATTCGTTCTTTTTTATTTCTTTCTTAAATTGATTTATGCATTTAAACGCTTCGCAGCTCTACACCATCGTGCTTCATGTACACTGCAGTAGTCAAACAATACAGACATCACTATCAATTGTGTACCATATACCACAGTAGCTATTTAATACACGATTTATCTGTCAACAACACTCGTATTTATCTGACGCTTGCCACTACCATGGCGCCCGGCCGAAGGTTCAAATTATCCCGCGACAACAACGCCGTTAGGGAGTCTAGTTATTTTTTACAAGGTCTTTGGGACAGGGCCGGCGCAAGCCCAACTGCCGCCCCGTGCGAGCTGCTAAATGGCCGCCCCCACCTTTTTTTTCAATTTTTTATTTTTATCTTATTTTATGTTTTTCAATACGTTTGTGGAATTTTATTTGAACAAGTCTGTAGGAAATGTCAGCAATCAATCGAATTTTTTGTTTTTACTTTTCAGATCTACCTAGGTTTCGGCCACTGAGTTTTTGGAAGTAACAGATCATAAGAAAAATAAATATGCCTATTCTGAAATCTTAAAGGAGAAAAATTCTAACTTATGAATAACGTGCATGCGCAATACATTTTATGAAAAGCACTAACCTATTACATCCCAAGTTGCACCAATCATTCTGTTCTTACGAAAAGCAATGAAAGTGCTTCTGACCAATCTTGACTCCCTCGGCCGACTATCGACACGAATTTTGTAGTTTTCGTTGTAGAGAACACAACAATACCAATTGCTTGGAAAGGCGAAGTGGTGACGCGGCAGTGCCAGTAAGTAGGTCACGTGACGAGGTACAGCGAGGCTGCGGTTGAACCAGCGCCCAAGAAGAAGAAACAAGAAGCTCACAGTAAGTATGTGACCGATGATATGGATAAATGTATTATCAGGCAGCAAATTCTATGGCATTACCAACAATATAAAGAAATACGAACTTTGCGATAACTGCACAAATTTCGTCAAACAGAAATGAGCTTCAAAGCTAGCAAGGTAACCCTTAGAAGCAATGTTTTGTCTATGGATTTTCGTTTTAGAAGGAGTCAAAATTAACGTTTTGTTTTGTGCGAACGAGAGGGCATTGTTACTAAAAGACCATATTTTTTTCAGGTTTTCATCAAAATCAAAGCGACCAGTAGTTTACTTAGATGAAACATGTATTCACACGCATTATACAGTAAATAAATGTTGGCAAAGTGATAGTGTGCGAGTGGTATTGTCAAACAAAAGTGCCGGTCAGAGTTTGTTGTTCCTGCAGGCGGAGACAGGTGTTTCATGGCTCAAAAACCGAAACGTAGGACTATCATTCAGAGACGGATAGCAAAAATTTTCGAAGATTCGTCGAAACCCAACTTATGCCAGAATTGCTACCAATGTCTTTATCCCTTGTAATTACTCGCTGCGTATTTACCCATTCAGAATATTTCTAGCCATTGTAGGTGTTCGATATGTTTGACTGTAGAAATGTTCAACCATTTTTTTCTATAATGCGGAGCCGGCCGCGGTGGCCGTGAGGACTGAGGCGCTCCAGTCATGGTCTGCACGGCCAGTACGGTCGGGGGTTCGAATCCCCCCTCGGGCATGGATATTTGTGCCGTCCTTAGTGTTAGCTAGTTCATAAGTAGTTTGTAAGTTTAGGGACTGATGACCCTGTAGTTAAGTCCCTTAAGCTTGACAAACATTTGAACATTTAGAAAGCGGGAAGAGTAAAACACTCGGAAACTGCCATTGAAGGGTTTAGCAAAACTGTTTCAGGCTTAACATGTAACTGCAGAATGGAACAGTGCATTGTAATTTCCAAATTAGATTTCGTCTTCTGCAAAATTAGTTGTGAATAAGCGCACGGCGCGTAACAGGTTGTCAGCGCTCCACTCATAAGAATACTGCTCCACCCCTCTGTTCCTCCGGCGTAAAGACGACGGTGCTGCCACAGTGGCGGAAAAAAAGGCAGATTTGCCGCCCCTCGAAAAGTGCCGCCCCGTGCGGCCGCACGTTTCGCAGAGTTTGTGACACTTGCGGGGAGTGACACTTGCGCGGAAAGGGAATGTGTAGACACTTGCGCGGAGACCCGGACGCTGCAGGTAATGAACAGGGTGTTCCAGAAGTAGGGATACACCACCCCTACTCCTCGCCCTCCAGCCGCTACCTGTGCCGTATTCAGGGAAAGGCCCACCGAGCGAGGTGGAGCAGTAGTAACGGCCCGGAGATATCACAGCCTCATTCAACAGGGAGATAACACGTCATACAAATATCACTCGATTTACAATACAGCACCATGTGAAGAGGAATGTGATGAAATCGGAATTGAACGCAACCTTTGCTAACTACAATTTCGGATTTACTGCATTTTGAGTCAGAATTCGCATCTATATTCGCATTTATCGCAAATGCGAATTTTTCCTGTCCCTAGTAATACCTCTAAAAATAAACAGCTGATCAAGGCACTAAAAGCAAGGGCAGATCTTTGGGTGTATTACTACAAATAACTAAAACACAATTTGATCGTGGAATTATATACAATCTCATTATAAAGGTTTGTTGTAGGTGGTTTTGAGCAGCTTTTAAATATGTTAGGAATAGCATTATGAAATATAGACAGCTACACCTTATGTTTATTATGAGATATCGATTTCGGCTAATTTAAGGTCATCTTCAAGTCTCAAACAACAGGTGTTACTTATGCATTTTCCTGGTGGCACTCATAACCTGTAAGTGTTTACACACGCCGGCCGCGGTGGCCGAGGAGACTAAGGCGCTCCAGTCACGGTCTGCACGGCCACTACGGTTGGGGGTTCGAATCCCCTCTCGGGCATGGATATTTGTGCCGTCCTAGTTCGTAAGTAGTTCATAAGTAGTTTGTAAGTTTAGGGACTGATGACCCCGTAGTTAAGTCCCATAGACTATACAAACATTTGAACATTTTGTTTTCACGCAAGTTCTAACGTTGTTAATCGCGTTAGCGATGAAAACAGAACCCAGAATCTTTGCGTCTAAATGATACATATATTGGTGTGATGACTTATTTCGAAAGAACAGACATCACACCAATACATATATAGCTCTCGGTAAAGTGGAACGGTACGATGTCGTTACGTAGCACAGCACAGCCGACTGGAAACGCAGGAGAAGTGCAAACAACGTTCTCTCCTCAGAGGTATGATTAGGTCCGACGTAGACTTCTATAGCATACAGTCTACACGGCGAAGATTACACCAAAAAATTTAACGTTTCGTCTACTTTGGCAATAGCAACAAAATTTTAACATCGTGTCTGCTATGTAAAGATGTAGCAACACAAAACGCTTCAAGTCCAAAACTTCACTGAACTTCGAGTTCTGAATTTTTAATATGTTTTTAATGTTATTACAGAAAACACGTATTTGGGACTCACACTACAATTTTCATATGGCAGAATTTGTAGGTACATTCACAAGACATAAGCCAACGGTTGTGTGCATTCATCTTATGAGAAATATCAATCATTTGTTTTCAGTGTTTACTTCAAATTTCTCTTTTAAGTTTCTTTAATTATTAGTACTTAAATGTGGTTATGAAATAAATAAATTACGTGTATATGTGTAGTCTTATGCGGCCAAACTACTTAGATCATTGGTCGCTAGACTTACACACTACTTAATCTTACTTAAAATAACTTAGGCAAAGTACAAACAAACATACCTATGTCCGAGGAAGGACTCTAACCTCCGACCGGACCGGTCGCGCAGTTTGTGACACAAATTACATGTTTGATAATATTTATGCATAGAAGTATGAAATCACGTCAAGACTACTTCCTGCAAAAATTTCGACAAAAAAAAGTTGGCACTGAGTTTAGAAAAACAAAATTCTGGTATATTGGATTTTAACATTTTATCAAAAATTAAATGTTACTACAAGAGATACAGCCATTCAAATTTACGGGCACCATAACGTTTTCCCTTCCTGAGTAAATGAGCTGCTTCTTATAGTTTCAACACCTTTTTCTTGAATGTTCTGAATATAAATCTTCACACAGACTTCTTGAGGAGGAGAGTTATACGGATATCTGATTGTAAACCACTGCCTATTATCTTAGACCTTTTTGACTGTACTGAACAGTAGTTCCGCGTATTCCGTAATTTATATTTATACAGTTAACAGGCAATGTAATTTATAACCAACTCTCCGCTGCCAATTTCGCTTCATTTTTCCTGGAAGTCTTGCAACTTGTTTCTCCCTGTTGGTTTATGCCAAGTTCGGAGTAAAAATGGTTCTATGGATGGAAAATAGAATTTATCTTTAGCATATTTCGGTGTGTGACATTCCCTTACACATTCCGTATTTCATATAATTCTTAGATGTATTTGTAATTCGAATACAGCCAAATCGTTTAGGGGACTACGAATAAACGCTATAAGTATGTAAAATACTCATTGACTTATTATTAACGTTTTTAATTGAAGGTTTAAGGTTGCATCTCCTATTGAAAAGCATAGTAGCTATTTTTAAAGAGATGGAAGTTGCGTGATAGTGGGGTTAACTACATAGCGGTCAATTACATCAACGTATCTGTGCAGGATGCCTAATATATTTATTGCTTGCGCAGGTGTCTTGATATGCTTAGTGTTCTGAATAATATGCTTTTAGGAGGTATGACTGTGGAAAGTCATCGTCTTGTAGTAGCAGAGACTGTCTTAATAACTCTCCAAACATTATCACTATTAAAATACCTTTTTGTTTACAGTAGGAACACTCAACGGATTAATATGTAGTTAGAACAAGATACTATATTGCTCTTCAGCTTGCAAAGGGTTGTGCAATTTCACTGATTTTCGTGTTATGTTGACAGTGTGGAAACTTGACAACAGCAGTGCTAGACTTCTTGGTGTGCCTGTGCCCAGGAAAAGCCATTAGCCGCCCCAAGGGTCCCGGGTTCCACGCAAGTGTCACTCCGCGCAAGTGTCACTCCGCGGAAGTGTTCCAACCCCGTTTCGCACGTGCCTTGCGCCAGCCCTGCTTTGGGATAGAGTCGGGTGGAGAGTTGCATTAAACCAGTCTCCGGACTTGAAGACCACAACAACAGGCTCATTTCTGTATTAGTAGTTCGTCAGGTCGCATATGGTAGCTGTGAAATTAACCTTCCTATTGTGTTCGACCACTCCCATGAACCACAGACATTGCCGAGGTGGGGTGGCTTGCGTGCCTCAACGATACAGATAGCCGTACCGTAGGCGCAACCACAGCGGAGGGGTATCTGTGGAGAGGCCAGACAAACGTGTGGTTCCTGAAGAGGGGCAGCAGCCTTTTCAGTAGTTACAGGGGAAACAGTCTGGATGATTGACTGAGCTGGCCTTGTAACATCAGCTAATGTGGCTTTGTCACAGAGTTACTGCGAACGGCTGAAAGCAAGGGGAAACTACAGCCGTTATTTTTCCCGAGGACATGCAGCTCTACTGTATGAACATATGATGATGGCATCCTCTCGGGTAAAATATTCCGGAGGTAAAATAGTCCCCCATTCGGATCTCCGGGCGGAGACTACTCAGGAGGATGTGATCATCAGGAAAGACAATACTGGCATTCTACGGGTCGGAGCGTGGAATGTTAGATCCCTTAATCGAGTAGGAAAATTAGAAAATTTAAAAAGGGAAATGGATAGGTTGAATTTAGATGTGGTGGGGATTAGTGAAGTTTGGTGGCAGGATGAACAGGATTTCTGGTCAGGTGAGTACAGGATTATAAATACAAAATCAATTGGGGTATCACAGGAGTAGGATTGATAATGAATAAGAAAATAGGAATGCGGGTAAACTACTATGACCAGCACAGTGATCGCATTATCATTGTCAAGATAGATACGAAGCCAACACCGACAACAGTAGTACAGGTTTATATGCCAACTAGCTCTGCCCATGATGAGGAAATCGAAGAAATATATGAGGAGCTAAGGAAATTATTCAGACAATTAACGGAGAGGAAAACTTAATTGTTATGGGAGACTGGAATTCGGTAGTAGGACAAGGAAGAGAAGGAAAGATAGTAGATGAATATGGTCTGGGTAAAAGGAATGAAAGAGGAAGCCGCCTGGTAGAATTTTGCACAGAACATAATTTAGTTATAACAAACACCTGGTTCAAGAATCACAAAAGAAGGTTGTATACGTGGAAGAGACCAGGAGACACCGGGAGATACCAGATAGATTTTATAATGGTAAGACATAGATTTTGGAACCAGGTTTTACATTGTAAGACGTACCCAGGGGCAGATATAGACTCTGACCATAACTTGTTGGTTATGAACTGTAGACTGAAACTGAAGATACTACAAAAAGGTAGGAAAATAAGGAGATGGAACCTGGATAAATTGAAGGAACCTGAGGCTCTTAAGAATTGCAGAGGGAGCTTTAGGCAACAATTGACAAACACAGGGGAAAATAAAACAGTAGAGGAGGAATGGGTAAAATTGAGAGATGAAATAGTGAAGGTAGCAGAGGACAAAATAGGTAGGAAGGCAAAACCTACAAAAATCCTTGGATATCACAGGAGATACTAAATTTAATCGATGAAAGGAGAAAATATAAAAATGCAGTAAATGAAACAGGCAAAATGGAGTACAGACGACTAAGAAATGAGATTGACAGGAAATACAAAAGGCTAAGCAGGAGTGGCTAGAAGGCAAATGCAAGGATGTAGAAGAATGTATAAATAGGGGAAAAATAGATACAGCCTACAGGAAAATAAAAGAAACATTTGGAGATAAGAAAAACAGCTCTATGAATATCAAGGACACTGATGGGAAACCAGTTCTCAGCAAAGAAGGGAAAGCTGAAAGGTGGAAAGAGTATATAGAGGGGCTCTACAAAGGAAATGAACTTCGAGACAATATTGTAGGAAGGAAAGAAGATGTAGATGAAGATGAAATAGGAGATACTGTACTGAGAGAAGAATTTGACAGAGCACTAAAAGACCTAAGTCGAAACAAGGCCCCTGGAGTAGATGATATTCCCTCAGAGCTAATGAAGTCTCTGGAAGATCCAACCATGACAAACCTGTTTCACCTGGTGTGTAAGATGTATGAGACAGGCGAAGTACCCTCAGACTTTAAGAAAAATGTTATAATCCCCATTCCAAAGAAAGCAGGTGCAGACAGGTGTGAAAACTACAGAACCATCAGTTTAATAAGTCATGGTTGCAAAATATTAACACGAATTATATACAGAAGGATGGAAAAGTTGGTAGAAGCCGACCTCGGGGAAGATCAGTTTGGGTTCAGGAGAAAGGTAGGAACACGGGAGGCAATACTCACTTTACGGCTTATCCTAGAAGATAGATTAAGAAAAGGCAAACCTACATTTCTAGCTTTTGTAGATCTGGAGAAGGCTTTTGACAATGTTGATTGGAATAAACTCTTTCAACTTCTGAAGCAAGCAGGAGTAAAATATAGGGAGCGTAAGGTTATTTACAACTTGTACAAAAACCAGACAACGGTTGTCAGAGTTGAAGGGCATGAAATGGATGCAGTTGTTGGAAAGGGAGTAAGACAGGGTTGTAGTCTTTCTCCATTGATATTCAATTTGTACATTGAGAAAGCTATAAAGGACAGCAAGGAGAAATTTGGTGAAGGAATTAAAGTTCAGGGGGAAGAATTAAAAACATTGCGTTTTGCCGACGACATAGTAATTCTGTCAGATACAGCAAAGGAACTGGAAGAGCAATTGAACGGAATGGACAGTGTGCTGAAAGGTGCATATAAGATGAACATTAACAAGAGCAAAACTAGGGTAATGGAGTGCAGTGTAAGAAAATCAGGTGATGCTGAAGAAATTAGATTGGGAAATGAAGCAATACAGTAGGTAGATGAGTTTTGTTACTTGGGCAGTAAAATAACAAATGATGGTCGCAGTACAGAGGATATAAAATGCAGAATGGCAATAGGTAGAAAAGCGTTCTTGAAAAAGAGGAATTTGTTAACATTTGTTGACATCAAATATTGATTTAAGCCTAAGGAAGTCCTTTCTGAAGGCATTTGTATGGAGTGTTTCCTTGTATGGGAGTGAGACATGGACGATAAACAGTGCGGATAGGAAGAGGATTGAGGCTTTTGAAATATGGTGCTACAGAAGAATGCTGAAGATTAGGTGGGTGGATCGCGTAACTAATGAGGAGGTACTGAACAGGAGAGGAAAGAAATTTCTGGCATACCTTGACTAAAAGAAGGGATAGATTGGTAGGACACATTCATACACATCAAGGAATTGTGAATTTAGCATTGGAGGGAAGTGTGTGGGGTAAAAATCGCAGAGGAAGACCAAGAGATGTGTACAGTAAGCAGATTCAGACAGATGTAGGTTGCCGTTCTTATGGGGAGATGAAGAGGCTTGCTCAGGATAGGGTATTGTGGAGAGTTGCATCAAACCAGTCTCCGGACTGAAGACCACAACAACAACATTGTGTTCGAAACAGAGACAAAAGTATTGTGAATGGGTCAGTTAGACCCGCAATTTAAAAAATATATTTTTCTTCGGTGTTACTTCAAAATATATTTTGTATATAGTATTTTTCATGTAGAAAAACAGATATTGAAGCATTGCAGAATTTATTGAACATAATTAGTCTAAAAATTATTTATTACATTTTAGATTGTGGAACAAATAATGTTCATACAAGTTTTTATAAGTGAAATGTTGCATAAAAGTTCAAGCTACAGCTTAAATGTTTTGTTCCTTATTGCAAACATTAATTAACCTAAAATTACATTTAAATATGATAATTGATTCTGAAGAACTATATTTACCTTCAGTATATGCGTGTTGTATTAGGTTACACAATTACTGCAGTAAATATTTACATGCTCTTGGCATAGGAATGACTGACAATTGTTACATTTCTTATTAGTCTTTCTATGTTTCTTCGGTTCACACTCTTTGCACCGGCCCCTCTTCTGTTCCTTTTCTCCAGAACTCGTTCCTGTAATATTTTCCAAATTTACTTTTATCTTGTGAGGAATATTTTTGGACATTCTTTTCTCTTGCATTGGTCTTGTTAGCTCATATCCAAGCTCTCTTAGAAAAAGGCGTCTTTTGTACGATTTGTTTTGATAGTAGGCTGGATTAGTGTGTACATACAACACACAACCATTTATTGCAGCAATGTCTAGCATGTTATAAAATAAACAAACAAGCCATCGCTTAGTACACCATTTACAGGAATAAGTACTGGCGAGTGTATCTGTCATGTCAACTCCTCCTATGGTTTTGTTGTAATGCAGTATTACCTCCGGCTTCTTGTGCTCTTCGAAGACACGGTAGAGTCATGGTGCATTGTAGAGAGTAATATGACAACTTTATTCGTTTTTGGCACGTACGAAACCAGTGTTAGCCAGTGTTCATCACTTAGAAACCGACCAGCCATGTTCATAAACTCAGACTGTATCTGCAGTCGTTGTACAGAGTCCCACAACAATTTGAAATGCCTCTGAGCCATTTTAGACCATACGACAACAATCACAAATACTTCTAACAATTTATTCGTAGAAACTAAATAAAAATTTCCGCCTGGGTCTAAAAGACCCATTCACAATAAGTGTGTCAAAGAGACGTATCTCCGAAGGTATTTTAGATTTTGAAACGGAAATTGAGGATAACATAAATATTACCTATTTGAGGAATACATAACGCCATGTTGCAAAATAAATAACATTTAGGGATTTATGTTAACTCTAGTAAACGAACTGGGTCAGTTAGACCCATTCACAATAGGAAGGTTAAGTAAGGTCTGCCCCACGCTATCGTACGACAATTACACGATTTGTAAATCGGATAGACCTGTGAGACAGGCAGTAGAATCCAATTTCCCGGCGGAAGATCTGTGTGCCATTGAATCGTGACGCCCCTTTGACGTGTTGCGGCCAATTCGAGAGGCGAGTAGCGTGCGAGAGCCAGCGTTCTGGCGCTAGCAACAGCTGCTGCACGTGATACGAGTGTGGCTTCGGTGCGGGGGGGGGGGGGGGAGGTAGCGCCGCGAATTTCCGGTGGCTTGGTTGGCGCACCTGTCTACGGCAGCGGCGCTATCACCTCGCCTGCCGCGGCGAGGGAGTCGAGGAGCGCATTCGGCGGAAGTGCATGTCACAGCCACGCGGGAGCCACCTCTCGTAGAACGTACCACGATCTTCTATACAGGGCACCAGCCATAGTAGCCGGCGTTGTCCGGGTTTTTATTTACCAGCGTCTTCTAATCAAACTGCGTGCTTATGGAATACCGTCACAATTGTGCAATTGGATTCGTAATTTCCTGTCACAGGACCCAGTACGTTGTAATTGACGGAAAGTCATCGAGTAGAACTGCAGCGATATCTGGCGTTCCACAGGGAAGTGTTTAGGGCCCTTAATTTTCCTTATTTTTATAAACGACTAGCTGAATCACCGGTGTTGTCCGGATATTTATATATTTATTCAAGCTTTGGGTTAGTACCTCTCCTATCCCTTGTCTCACTGTCCATCTTCTTTTCTCTAATTACAAGTAATATTTATCAGAGAATATACAGGGTGTTACAAAAAGGTACGGCCAAACTTTCAGGAAACATTCCTCACACACAAAGAAAGAAAATACGTTAGGTGGACATGGGTCCAGAAACGTTCAATTTCCATGTTAGAGCTCATTTTATTACTTCTCTTCAAATCACATTAATCATGGAATGGAAACACACAGCAACAGAATGTACCAGCGTGACTTCAAACACTTTGTTACAGGAAATGTTCAAAATGTCATCCGTTAGCGAGGGTACATGCATCCACCCTCCGTCGCATGGAATCCCTGATGCGCTGATGCAGTCCTGGAGACTGGCGTATTGTATCACAGCCGTCCACAATACGAGCACGAAGAGTCTCTACATTTGGTACCGGGGTTGCGTAGACAAGAGCTTTCAAATGCTCCCATAAATGAAAGTCAAGAGGGTTGAGGTCAGGAGAGCGTGGAGGCTATGGAATTAGTCCGCCTCTACCAATCCATCGGTCACCGAATCTGTTGTTGAGAAGCATACTAACAGGTCGACTGAAATGTGCAGGAGCTCCATCGTGCTTGAACCACATGTTGTGTCGTACTTGTAAAGGCACATGTTCTCGAAGCACAAGTAGAGTATCCCGTATGAAATCATGATAACGTGCTCCAGTGAGCGTAGGTGCAAGAACATGAGGCCCAATCAAGACATACCAACAATTCCAATTCCAATTCAACTGGGCCAACTGGAGGTGACTCGAGGAAGTACAGTACGTACTAACGAAACAATAGGGTATTTTGACAATTGTATGCACGAATTATTTCAATTTACATTTAAAGAGAAATACTAAAATGAGCTCTAACATGGAAATTAAGCGTTTCCGGACACATGTCCACATAACATATTTTCTTTCATTGTGTGTGAGGAATGTTTGCTGATAGTTTGGCCGTACCTTTTCGTAACACCCTGTATAAGAAACTAACTATAAGCCCGGCGTTGCCCGGATGTTTATTTATCCTACACTCTCGTAATCCACATCCCCTTCCCACCCCCCTCTCTCTCCAAATGTTCAAATGTTTGTAGAGCTTATGGTATTTAACTACGGTTTCATCAGTCCCGAAACTTACAAACTACTTATAAACTAGCTTATACTAAAGACGGCACAAACATCCACGCCCGCCGCGGTGGAGTGGCCGAGCGGTCTAAAGCGTCTCGCTGCGGACCGCGCGGTTCCTCGCCGTGGAGGTTCGAGTCCTCCCTGGGGCATGGGTGTGTGTGTTGTCCTTAGGTTACTTTACCTAGGTTTAAGTAGTTTGTAAGCTACGGACTGATGACCACGCAGTTTGGTCCGATGGATTTACAAACATTTGAACATCCATGCCCGAAGGGGATTCGAACCCCCGACCGCAGTGGCCGTGCAGACAGTGACTGGCACGCCGAAGACCGCTCGGCCACTGCGCCCGGCCCCTCTCTCTCCATCCACCTCTTTCTCTCCCATCTCTCTATTCGTTTCCATCTTTCCCTCTCTCGGCAAGATTTTCTTCAAGGTACCCTCTGTCATGTACCATACAGACATTTATGCACCCAGTGATCTTCCTCTTGGTTTAAAGGTCATGTGTGCAAACATTCATAAAGATTGGAGGAAAACTATGCATTTTCTAAAATTCCGTAAGTTAAGTATCCTTCTCCATGCACCGAACGAAATTTTATACAGTGTGTGCAAAATTTAATCAATATCGGAACAAAACTATAGATTTATATGCAGTAGAAACACAGGGTCACGTTGAAAAACGCACTTTATTATTCTCAAATATTCCAGTTTTATTTCATACAACCCTTGTTCTGAGAATAACAAAAAGAAAAAAAAAAAAAAAAAAAAAAAAAAAAAGAAATGGGATCTGTGAAATTGTTCGACTCCTTCTCAAGTTATGGCGCGACCAAGGTATTTAGGGGCCCATTATTATGCTGCAAAGTAGCCTACCCCATGCAGCGTATGAAATTTAAGGTAGAAGGTGACCTTTCTCTTGTTTTGAAGATCAAGCGTGCGAAATTTCGTGAAGCTCGTAATGAAACTTTGGAGTTCGTGAGTCTGTAAAAGAAGTATCTTCCGCCACGAAACTATCACAAAATACTTTCTTAGCTGACTTTTTGTACCTATAAACTACATTCCTGACAAATTTTAGCTTCTTAGATGAAGTAGTTTTCGAGATTTCGTGTTTAGTCAGTGAGTGAGTGAATGTCCTTTCGCTTTTATATCGACAGAGATTAAAAAAACAGATTGTTTTTTCGGATGCAAGAGAATTAAGGGAGACTTGCAGACAAAAATAAATAGTAACTTGCAAATCTGTAATTCTAACTTGATTCCATACAACGTCATGCCTGATGCGACAGTTTTACGGCATCTACAGCGAAACTGTTGTGAGCGGTGGACTGCTTTTCGTTTCATCATTTTGAGTGTGTGTGTTGGGGGGGGGGGAGTGTCATTTACAAAACGCTTCATAAACGTCCGAATTTTTGAGTCAGGAACCTTCGTGGGTGTACGGTGAACAGTTCACCAAAGTTTCATTGCAATCGAATGAATGGTTTATGAACACATAGAGGACATACAAACATTATATATAGATTTAGGAGACAATCTGAGTAGCTCTTTTAGATTATTCGTGGATGATGCTGTCACTTATCGGTTAGTAAATTCATCAGAAGATCAAATGCAACTGCAAAATAATTTAGATAAGATATCTACATGGTACAAAAAATGGCAGTTACCCCTTAATAACGAGAAGTGTGAAGTCATCCATATGACCACTAAAAGAAGTTCGTTAAACTTCATTTACACGATAAATCAGTTAAAATTACAAGCCGCACTGGGAGTAAGAATTACAAATAACTTAAATTGGAAAGAACGCATAGAAAATATTGTAGGGAAAGCGAACCAAAGACTACGTTTCGTCGGCACAACACTTAAAAAATGCAACAGTTCTACTAAACAAACTGCTTACATTGCAATAGTTCGTCCGTTTCTCACTCGTATTCCAGTCACGTATTGTTCGCGGAAATATTGTCGGTATGCCTCTGTGTGGGCTCTAATCTCTCTGATTTTATCTTCATGACCTCTTCGCGAGATATACGTAGGAGCAACCAATATACTGCTAGAGTCCTCGGTAAAGGTATCTTCTCGAAACTTCGACAAAGGCCGTAACGAGCGACAGAGCGTCTCTCCTGCAGGTCTTCCATCTCCGTAACACTTTCTCGATTACCAAATAATCCTATAACGAAGCGTGCTGCTCTCCGTTGGATCTTTTCTACTTCCTCTATCAATCCCACCTGGTACGGATCCCACACCGGTGAGCAGTATTCAAGCTGTGGGTGAACAAGTGTATTGTAACCTACTTCCTTTGTTTTCGGACTGCATTTCCTCCTTAGGATTCTTCCAATGAATCTAAGTCTGGCATCTGCTTCACCGACGATTGATTTTATATGGTCGTTCCATTTTAAATCACTCCTAATGCCTACTCCCAGATAATTTATGGAATTAAATTCTTCCAGTTTCTGACCTGCTATAGTGTAGATATATGATGCAGGATCTTTCTTTCTGTGTATTCGCAGCACATTACACTTGTCTACATTGAGATTCAGTTGCCATTCCCTGCACCATACGTCAATTCGATGCAGATCCTCCTGCATTTCAGTACAATTTTGCATTGTTACAACCTCTCTATATAGTATATCAGCATCCGCAAAAAGCCTCAGTGAACTTCCGATGTTATCCGCAAAGTCATTTATATATTTCGTGAAAAGCAATGGACCCACGACACACCCCTGTGGCACCCCTGACACCATTCTTACTTCGGAAGCCTTCTCTCCATGGAGAATGACATGCTGCATTCTGTTATCTAGGAACTCCTCAATCCAATCACACAATTGGGCTGATAGACCATATGCTCTTACTTTGTTCATTAAACGTCTGCGGGGAACTGTATAAAACGCCTTGCGGAAGTCAAGAAACACAGCCTCTACCTGAGAACCCGTGTCTATAGCCCTCTGAGTCTCGTGGATGAATAGCTCGAGGTTGGTTTCACACGATCGCCTTTTTCGAAACCCATGCTGATTCCCACAGAGCAGATTAATAGTCTGCAGAAATGTCATTATACTCGAACATAATACATGCTCCAAAATTTTACATCTGACCGACGTTAGATTTATAGGCCTATAGTTCTGCACATCTCTTAGACGTCCCTTCTTAAAAATGGGGATGACCTGCGCCATTTCCCAATCTTTCGGAGCGCTACGCTCTTCTAGAGACCTACACCACTGCAAGACGTCTGTTGAATATGAAGTCGTTAGGAAGATCTTGTTTTTAGACGTAAGGAAAATGTTGTCAATTGATTCAGATATGCCGATCACAGGTGTAACGTACTGTCGATTTCATTAAATTAGTTCCTTTTGTTGAATTATAATACATATACTGTCTAAGAAACGTTGCTTGAATTAATATTAGTAGCCCACAGCATCATCCTGGAAATTGGGAGAAGATTTCGAATAAGATACGGCGTTTGTAGAGCTTCTCAAGGATGTGGTGTTGTGGTCTTCAGTCCGGAGACTGGTTTGATGCAGCTCTTCACCCTATTCTATGCTGAGAAAGCCTCTTCATCTCCTCATAAGAACGGCAACCTACATCAATTTGTATTTGCTTACCATATTCATCTCTTGATCTCCCTCTGCGATTTTTACCCCACACACTTCCCTCCAACGCTAAATTCATAATTCCTAGTTGTGTACGAATGTATCCTACCAATCTATCCCTTCTTTTGGTCAAGGTATGCCAGAAATTTCTTTTCTCCCCATTTCTGTTCAGTACCTCATTAGTACGTGATCCACCCACCTAATCTTCAGCATTCTTCTGTAGCACCACTTTTCAAAAGCCTCTATCCTCTTCCTGTCCGCACTGTTTATCGTCCATGTTTCACTCCCATATAGGGCAACACTCCACACAAATACCTTCAGAAAGGGCTTTCTTATGCTTAAATTAATATTCGATGTTAACAAAGTCCTCTTGTTCAAAAACGCTTTTCTCCCCATTGCCACTTTGCATTTTATATCCTTTGTACTGTGACAATCATATGTTATTTTACTGCCCAAGTAACAAAACTCATTTACCACCTTTATTGATTCGTTACCTAATTCCTTCAGCATCACTTGATTTTCTTTGTTTTGCTCTTGTTAATGTTCATCTTATATGCTTCTTTCAGCACAATGCCCACTCCGTTCAACTGCTCCTCCAGGTTCTTTGCTGTCTCTGCCAGAATTACATTGTCATCGGCAAAACCCAAGGTTTTTATTTCTTCACCCTGAATTTCAATTCCCCCCCCCCTCCCAAATTTCACCTTGCTTTCCTTTATAGCTTGCTCAAAGTACAAATTGAATAACATTGGGGAAAGGCTACAACCTGTCCTACATCCTTCCCAACCTCTGCATCACTTTCAAACCCTTCAACTCTGATAACTGCTTTCTGGTTTTTGTACAAGTTGTAAATAACCTTCCGTTCCCTATATATTACTCCTGCTGATTTCAGAATTTGAAAGAGTTTATTCCAATAAATATTGTCAAAAGCTTTCTCCAAATCTACAAAAGCTAGAAATGTAGGTTTGCCTTTCCTTAATATATCTTCTAAGATAAGTCGTAAAGCGAGGATTTCCACCCGTGTTCCTACATTTCTCCTGAAACCAAACTTCCCCAAGGTCGGCTTAAACCAGCTTTTCCATCCTTCTGTAAATAATTCGTGTTAAAATTTTGCAACCATGAATTATTAAACTGATGGTTCTGTAATTTTGTCAGCTGTCTCATCCTGCTTTCTTTGGAATTAGGATAATTACATTTTTCTTAAAGTCTGAGTGTATTTCCCCTGTCTCATACATCTTATGCACCAGGTGAAATAGTTTTGTCATGGCTGACTCTCCCAGAGACTTCAGTAGGTCTGAGGGAATGTCGTACACTCCAGGGGCCTTGTTTCGACTTAGGTCTTTCAGTGCTCTGTCATATTCTCCTATTTCATCTTCATCTTCTTCCCTTCGTACAATATTGCCTCTAAGTTCATTTCCTTTGTAGAGCCCCTCTATACACTCTTCCAACCTTTCAGTCTTGCCTTCTTTGCTGAGAACTGGTTTTCCATTTGAGTTTTTTATATTCATCCAGTTGATTTTCTTGTCTCCAAATGTTTCTTTTATATTCCTGTAAGCGCTATCTATTTTCCCCCTATTTATACATTTCTCTAAAGACTTGCATTTACCTTCTAGCCACTCCTGCTTAGCTATTTTACATTTCCTGTCAACCTCATTTCTTAGTTGCCTGTACTTCATTTTACCTGTTTCATTTACTGCATTTCTATATTTTCTCCTTTCATCGATTAAATTTAGTATTTCCTGTGATATGAAAGGATTTTTTTGTAGGTCTCGCCTTGTCTACCTACTTTGTCCTCTGCTGCCTTCACTATTTCATCTCTTATTGCTACCCATTGTTCTTCTAGTTCCCCCCGTTAATGTTAATTGTTGCCTAAAGCTCCCTCTGAAATTCTCAAGAACTTCAGGTTCCTTCAAGGATATTAAATAATATTAAAAAGGACAGTAAGATAACAGGTTAACGGTTTTATTGGTATTAATCACGTAACCGCATAAGGCTAGAATCTTCGGAATGTTCGTTGCCAAATTAAACACGGACATCCACATAAAACAAATTAACTTCAACGAAACGTACCAAAACATAACCCTATTCATGATAAGTTATTGATACTATGTGTGCTCAAGTGATTTATCGAAACAGAACAGAAGAAAAATGTTCAAATGTTTACAAACCTATGGGACCAAACTATTGTGGTTATCGGTCCCTCGACGTATAAACTAATGAAACTAACTGAAACCTATCCTACGGACAACACACACCCATTGCTGTGGGAAACTGAACATTTGGCGGGAGAGAGCGCGCAGTCTCTGACATCAGACAGCGTATGGACGCCATGAGTGCAACCCCAATCTTCAAAGAGCAGGTAAATGTCTGAATTATACCATTTCACGACCATGAAGAAATGGAATAACATTAAGTTAACACAACGGAAGAAAATATATTTTTCTACCATAAACAATGAACCATATCAGAATAAATAAAGCACAACTTTTATAAAAGAAAAGGCATTTTATTCACAAAGTAGTATCAAAAGAAAAAGCATTATATTCACAAAGTAGTATCAAAAGAAAAGGCAGCAGGGGTTATCACAGCACAAACAGCTTTTACAGATTCATTTTGCATTGTTGGAACAGCCAGCAGACGCAGGGAAGTCACAGACCTGTGCTTCAGCATTGTACTCGAGGCCTTCTGGACACTCTATCAGCACAGGTTCTCCATCGAGGCCACACTTGTAGAAAGAGCTACAATTGTCTGGATTGGGGTATTGCACAATGTTAGCTGGATCAGCAGGGTACGGACATTCCGGTGGAGGAGTGTCAGATGTTCCAGCTGGCTTGTTTACACTCGAGCTACCAGTGTTACCAGAAGTGACACTGCATCCAGCAGATTCGGGATAGTCACACGCTTCAGTAGCCGCATTCCACTCGAGGCCTTGTGGACAGTCGATCAGCACCGGATTTCCATCAAGGCCACACTTGTAGAAGCTGCTGCAGTCATCAGGATTTGGGAAATGGACAACAACGTTTGGGTCAGCAGGGTAGGGACATTTGGGTGGAGGGGTGTCTGATGTTCCAGCTGGCTTGTTTCCACTTGCGCTACCAGTGTTACCAGATGAGACACTGCATCCAGCAGATTCGGGATAGTCACAGGCCTCAGTAGCTGCATTCCACTCGAGGCCTTGTGGACAGTCGATCAGCACCGGATTTCCATCGAGGCCACACTTGTAGAAGCTGCTGCAGTCATCAGGATTTGGGAAATGGACAACAACGTTTGGGTCAGCAGGGTAGGGACATTTGGGTGGAGGGGTGTCTGATGTTCCAGCTGGCTTGTTTCCACTTGCACTACCAGTGTTACCAGATGAGACACTGCATCCAGCAGATTCGGGATAGTCACAGGCCTCAGTAGCTGCATTCCACTCGAGGCCTTGTGGACAGTCGATCAGCACCGGATTTCCATCGAGGCCACACTTGTAGAAGCTGCTGCAGTCATCAGGATTTGGGAAATGGACAACAACGTTTGGGTCAGCAGGGCAGGGACATTTGGGTGGAGGGGTGTCTGATGTTCCAGCTGGCTTGTTTCCACTAGAGCTACCAGTGTTACCAGAAGAGACACTGCATCCAGCAGATTCGGGGTAGTCACAGGCTTCAGTAGCTGCATTCCACTCGAGGCCTTGTGGACAGTCGATCAGCACCGGATTTCCATCGAGGCCACACTTGTAGAAGCTGCTGCAGTCATCAGGATTTGGGAAATGGACAACAACGTTTGGGTCAGCAGGGTAGGGACATTTGGGTGGAGGGGTGTCTGATGTTCCAGCTGGCTTGTTTCCACTAGAGCTACCAGTGTTACCAGAAGAGACACTGCATCCAGCAGATTCGGGGTAGTCGCAGGCTTCAGTAGCTGCATTCCACTCGAGGCCTTGTGGACAGTCGATCAGCACCGGATTTCCATCGAGGCCACACTTGTAGAAGCTGCTGCAGTCATCAGGATTTGGGAAATGGACAACAACGTTTGGGTCAGCAGGGTAGGGACATTTGGGTGGAGGGGTGTCTGATGTTCCAGCTGGCTTGTTTCCACTCGAGCTACCAGTGTTACCAGAAGAGACACTGCATCCAGCAGCTTCGGGGTAGTCGCAGGCTTCAGTAGCTGCATTCCACTCAAGGCCTTGTGGACAGTCGATCAGCACCGGATTTCCATCGAGGCCACACTTGTAGAAGCTGCTGCAGTCATCAGGATTTGGGAAATGGACAACAACGTTTGGGTCAGCAGGGTAGGGACATTTGGGTGGAGGAGTGTCTGATGTTCCAGCTGGCTTGTTTCCACTCGAGCTACCAGTGTTACCAGAAGAGACACTGCATCCAGCAGATTCGGGGTAGTCGCAGGCTTCAGTAGCTGCATTCCACTCGAGGCCTTGTGGACAGTCGATCAGCACCGGATTTCCATCAAGGCCACACTTGTAGAAGCTGCTGCAGTCATTAGGATTTGGGAAATGAACAACAACGTTTGGGTCAGCAGGGTAGGGACATTTAGGTGGAGGAGTGTCTGATGTTCCAGCTAGGTAGTGCTTCACCTAGAAGAAAACAGCAGTTCTTAGGATCAGTAAGAAACCACAGTCACAATAATTACTTTTTCTCTGCAACAGATACTGAAAATGTAAGATCAATGTTACTATAACTTTACATTGTTACTAAATCTTGTTTCTTACTCGGAAGCCAAGGGGCTAAATGCTTTGAGTATGGCGATGACTTACTTGTTTGCTGAGTGACAGTTTTCCCCCATGAGTGGACGTCAGCAGTGCAGCAGCAGAGAGTACGGCGAGTAGCACCGATCCTGTGGAAGGATTACACGCTATTAACAATCCATTCTGAACAAAATACTGCTGTAATCGACTAACCAAATATTAAGTTTTTTTATGTCGTGCAACTGCCAAAATAGGGAACGTTTTGTCAGAAATATTTTATTTGGGTAATAAAGGCTATTGTCTCACTATTTTTCTTCCTGTCCCTCACGTTTACAGTTTTCATTTGATATTGCTTTCGAATTAGCTGCAGCGTAATACTGGGTACTTTAGCAGCATAATCTGTTTGATATATCACTGCAAAGCGTCACTGTAATCTTATAGGGTAGTCAAAAAATCAATAAAAGAAATGACTTCATTATCCATAACATCTGTTAGAGTTGCTGTACAGGAACGGCTTGCAGAAACAGTAAATGCAGATAATAGGAGAAGAAGAGACGAGAGAAAAAAGATAATAGGAACTATAGATAAATCATATAATAACAACTTACTTGATAGATTAGTTCATTCAGTACTGGGTAGGAAATGAGAAGGCTATGCATATGGGGAAAGACGATTCATATGGTCTTTTGTTTCATTCCATTGCATTGGGAGATACAAATGTGAGGTAACTTACTTCACAGGAAACGTCATGAGGTTTATGAGACATGCATAGCGATTTTACTGTCCAGGGAATATAACTGATAATTTTTTGACTGTACATTGCCTGCCTGGACCATTACGGTTGTGTGTATGGGCGCATTGTTGTTTTGGAATATGGCAGTGTTTGTCTGCAGTATGTTAGCAATAGTAAGCAGTTTTCTGAAGAGGATGATGAGACATTCAATTCGCAGTTGTCCGCAAAGTGAAGGTAATGGTACCTGTAAGAACTAGTTCAAATATTTATTAACCGGACCATACTACGTTTTCCAACCATCAAGTGTCCAGGCTTATGATCGTTGTGTCACTTCCCTGCAGCTTTGTGTTGGTTTCCTTTAGCAACTGCATCCCTTTCATAAATGTTAAAATCCAGCTGTACTTCTTTTTATCAGAACAGTTTTACTCAACTGAGTGTTGAGGTTTGCAGTCGCTTACTTCGAGCTAGTTTCCTGTCATTTGCACCCATTCTTTCTTCACGTTTATTGGTCGTTGTCAGTTCGGGTTACGCGACTGTTCGTCTCTGCCAATGATATTTTACCTTTTTTCATGTACGCTGTTGTTGGGGAGGATATAGTTGGTAGTGAAACGGTAAACAGTGCAGCCATTTTCGTTATTGATGCTCCCACAAACTAGCACCATCGATTGGCCTTTTTTGGAGTTCACGTATTTCAGCATAAATCCATGTTGACCATCACAGAACAACACGTGTAATACACTGCGAGCTAAAGCCCAAGACTTCGAAAGTAAAATTATGTTCTGTGGTGGCGTCTCAGTGTTAACATGTCCGCAGTGTCACTTGCAACAAGATGCAGTAGAGTGCACGCAGGATAAATTGGCCGGTAGATGTGCAGAATGGTGGGCAAGCGTGGGGAGATTGGTAGTGGTGGGGGTAGCAGTAAGGGAGCAGTGAGCGAGCGCTGGAGAGGAAGTGCCCAACTAGCTCACATGGCAGGCGGAAGTGGAATGATGCGGCCTTCCCTTCCCAACGAAGGAATGACCTCGCCCAGCACTTCGGACAAAAACTCATCTCTGCAAACTGTCCACCTTATCCTGTATGGACTGCATACTGTGGTATGGTGGTCTTCATTCCACAGACTGGTTTGATTTAGATCTCCTATGTAAGCCTCTTCATCTGAAAATATGAACTGCAACCCACATCTTATTGTATCTTGTTACTGTATTCGTCTGTCGATCTACCTCTACAATTTTTACCCCACACACTTCCTTCTAATACTAAGTTGACCACGTCTTGATTTCTGAGTCCCACCAACCCATCCCTTCTCTTACTCAGAATATGCCAGAAACTCGTTTTCTCCCCAATTCTGTCGAGTACCTCCTCATTAGTTGCGCGATCCACCTATCTAATCTTCACCATTCGTCTATAGCATTGCATTACAAACACCTCTATCATCTTTTTGTCTGAAGTTCTTATCGTCCTTGTTTTACTCCCATACAATGCCACACTCCAGGCAAATGCTTTCAGAAAGGACTTCCTAACATTTAAATTAATAGTGGATTTCAACAAATTTCAATTCTGCTGAAACGCTTTTCTTTCCATAGCCGTTCTGTATTTCATATCTTCTTTACTTCCACCATCAGAAGTTATTTTGCTGCTACCCAAATAACAAAATTCTTCTACTTCATTTATTGTCTCATCACCTAATCTAATTCCTTTAGCATTGTCTGATTTTCTGATGCTACATTCCGTTACCCTTGTTTTACTCTTGTTGATGTTAGTCTTATACCATCCTTTCAAGACAATGTCCATTCCGTTCAAAAGCTCTTCCAGGTCCTTTCTGTCTCTGACACAAGTACTATGTCATCTGTAAACTGAAAAGTTTTTATTTCTTCTCCTTGAACCTTAACTCCTTCTCCAAATTTCGCCATGCATTCCTTCACAGCTTGCTCAATGTACAGATTGAACAATAGTGCGAAAAATCTTCAACCCTGTTTCAGTCCTTTCACAACCGCTGCGTCCTTTTCATAACCTTTTGACTGTAATAACTACTGTCTGGTTCTTGTACAAGTTGAAAACTTTTCGCTTCTTATATTTTACCCCTGCTACCTTCAGAATTTGAAAGAGTGTATTCCATTCAAAACTGATAAAAGCTTACTCCACATTTACAAAAGCTAAAAACGTAGGTTTGCCTTTCCTTAACCTACATTATAACATAAGTCGTAATGTATCGGCTTCCGTTTTCCTACATTTCTCCTAAATCGAAATTGAACTTCCCCAAGGTCGGATTCCATTCATCTGTAAATAATTCGTGTTGGTATTTTGTAACAGTGACTTATTAAGCAAACAGTTCTGTAATTTTCGCATTTGTCTGCACTTGCTTTGGAATTGGAATTATTATTTTTTCTTGAAGTCTGAGGGTATTTCCCCTGTCTCATACATCTTGCATACCAGGAGGAACAATTTGTTCATGACTGGAACTCCTAACAATATCAGCAGTTCAGGCGGAATATCATCTACTCCAATGGCCTTGTTTCGACAGGAAGGGCATCTGGTCACCCCGTAAATATTAACAAACGCCAAATCGGGATTTAACAAAGCCGACCCTGAATGTGCGGGAACATGGCCCAAGGGAAAGAAAGAGATAAATATATTTTCAAGATTTTTAGGTATCACCCGAGGAAAGAAGTAATATAGTGATGACGAGAGCTGCACTACAACCTTTTCAAAATTACTGGGGGATATCTGTAGAAAACACCAAGTGGAGCGAAAAGTGACCTTGAAACAGCTATGATATGCCACAGCGCAAGAATTTTTTAAGAGGGTGGCTGGCACTAGACGGTGGTGCTAGATTCTACAGACTGTAAAAGCGGCAGCAACAATATTTTATTGTTATATTTGTGGAGAAAATTAATCCCAGGATTTGTTTAAAGATTTATGAGTCCTTTTGAGAAAGTTAATGGCATAATATATTCTCGAGATCAGAATAAAAGGCCGCGGTGGAGTAGCCAAGCGGTCTAAAGCGTCGTGAGAAGTTTAACGGAGAAACGTGTATCTGGATGTTGTTGAATTTGGTGATAGAGTAGGATATTTGAACAGTGTTCACTGTTGAGAAATAAAATTACATAGGCCTCTCCGTTGCGCAGGAAAGAAAGATAATTAGTTCCGAAGAGGGTAAAACTGAATTGTTTAGTTTGTTAGCACCATAATGCTTTGCATAGATATTCATTTCATGCAGTTGATGTCAGATCATTTTATCAGACATATTTGTTAAGATCATGTTCCTTGGTGAACCAGACAGATTACTAGTTCAGAAAAGTAAGAAAAAATCATTTTGTGGTGTTAAAGAAAGTGGCGCTATCTAAGCCGTTTCTCCTGTGGTAACCTCTCAGCCTTAAAGACCCGGACTATCACGGAGGGTGCGTTTACGTGTTGGGAGCTACAAGATTAGGTGGGTAATAGAGCCCCTTAGAGACAGGCTTCTATGGAGGGGAAACTGTTGCTTGAATGACTTAATGCGTACTTTGCGTAGTACTGTCACATATATAACCATTTATAAAAGGGGACTCATGAATACGACCAAAAGAATTATAAAGCAGACAGAAAATTGTTCGAGATAGTACGCAACAATATGGAACAACTAAGATATGATGAACACGCGAGTGGAAATACAACGCCCTGTGCTTGATTATGTTCTATTGTTTACCATAGAGCTGCAAACACCTACGAAACATATCTGTGGGTGGGTTTACAGTAGCATAGTGATAAACGTTAGTCGAATTGTTACAACGAAGAACCGTGTATGGCATCATATGGAGGTTTACAATGCTAATACAACTCGGAACTGGTAGCAATTGAGCAGTACTGTATATCCTCTTACAAGAACTTTAGAATACTGGATTAAAAGGCAACTTGTAGTACAGATTTTTACACTGTGTCTTACCTGCCATTGTTGCTGTGTTGTGGCTGGAGAACGTACCACTGACTTAGTCGAATACACTTATATACGAGTCGGGCGTGTGCGATGACGTAATTACTGCGAAAGATAATCGCAATCTGCGAACATCGCAACCAAAGGCCTCAGCTAGTAACACAGTGCTAGTCTTATCTCTGCGGCAGGTGTTGACATCCGGCGACAAGTAAGGTCGCGCCCCTCTAAAGTGGACAATATGATAGATTCGCTTGTAAAACAGCGACTGATACGCATCGACATGACTCAGGATGACGTCTATTGCAGTACCAGTGCCGTTGGTGAGAATCGCAATTACAGTACTGCTCTCTTTTCGTTTTACGACGGACGTTATTCGTAGGTGTACTGCAGTTTACACTTAGTTTACGCCAGGGTCGGCTCTTGAAGGGGCGAACCGAGCTACAGACAGGGCGTAATGATTTTGGGGGTCGACAAAATTAAAATTTTCAACGAGATTCCAACTGGAGGAAATAGCAAGGCAGTGGAACACGTGAGAATAAGTTCGAAATAGAAAGCACTCATAAAACCTAGTATCTGACCGGAAATTATCAACGGTATTGTCAAAAAGATGACAAGCGTTGGAAATAATTATCTAGGGTGGGTGTTTCGGAATAGCGAAGCTCACTTATACTATTGTATACAATTTAATTTCTACCATACACATACTTAACACTTGAAAAGTAGGCCACTGCATTGAAAAGCATCTGCAGAAGCAAACTTATATGAATTTCTGTTCGTTAGTCTCGGTAAAACTCGAGAACAGATGAACCGATTTGGCTAATTTTAGTCTTGAAATATACGTGGAAGTTCAGGGAAGGTTTAAACGGTGATAAAATATGGAAAAGTTATCCGCAAAAGAGGAAAATCGGGAAAAACTGAAACAGCTTTTTCCAGTGAGCTATCAATTCCGTTCGTCCAATTGCGATAAAATTTTATTCATTTCATGTTGAAAGGAAGAGGAGGGATCGCATCAAATAAAAATTTAGAAAAGTCTCCGGAAAGTAGAAAAATTTAGAAAAAAACGAAAGCGATTTTTTTCTATGAATAAAAATCAATTGCTACATGGTTGTAAGGGCATCACTTGAGTACGGCTTGACAGGAAAGATTTGTATGAAATAAAGGTTTTGGAAAATCTACCGGAAAATTGGAAAATTTCAGAAAAACAAAGTGCGTTTTTCAATGTGTTTTTGATTGAATTCAGCACTATAACTGACTATTCGCAAGACAGAGAGGGGTAATTCTTTTTTTTTTTTAATTTATTTATTCATTGTGCTCTCGGAAAAGAGAGGGACAGCTAAAAAGGAAAGTCTCTAAATTGGAACCAAATTCGTTTTTCAATGTGTTTCTAAATGTAGTTAACATTGTAAGTTGAGAACTGTTCATCCGATAAAATTTTGATCATTTGACGTTCAAAGAAAGATGAACGTTCTTATGAAACAAAAATTTGGAAACGTTTCCCCGAAAATTGGAAAATTCAGAAAAAATAGAAAGAGATTTTTCTATGAATATCAATACCATTTATCTGATTGCGATAAAATTTTGCACATTCGACGTTCAAAGCGAGAGGAGGGTTTGAGTGAAGTAAAAGTTTGGAATAGTTGGCCAGAAATAGGAAAATTTGTGGAAAACTGGAAAAGCTGTTTTCTTTGGAATATCAATATCAGTCGTACGATTGCGATAAAATTTTGTACATTTGACGTTCGAAGCATGAGTACAAACATATTAACAATTGCTAGGCATTGCCGGGACGACTAGTAAAGACATAAATAACAGCGTTTCTTGGCCTAACAGTTCCTTTGCCGTACCTACAGGAGCAATACAGCCGAGAAAAAGTAAGTAAAATGTGCACCGCCCACCACATGCCACTGTCTTTTGAATGAAGACTGACTATTATGTTGTATTTACTCATGGAAAGATGCGAGACGTCCTTCCCCTACCACAGTTACTTCTTTGGATAGGCCATTAATACCATTTAGGGACTGATGCCCTCACCGGTTTGGTCACTGAGGAGGAAAATACCATTTACATTGATCTCCTTCTTGCCACGTTCCTCTGTATTAATTTTTTTCTTCATTGTCTGCAACTGTAAGTTGGCCCTCATTTCATTTTATTTCGAGGTTTTGAATCCATAATTGATAAGTATTAAGGTAATAAGGTAAAAACTATCAAACCTTATGTTGTCGCTAAAGCAACTAAAATGTTGCAGGAACTAGTTATTCGGTTTCATCGTACAAGTAAATGTGATATGATCATGAATGACATTGTGGAAAAGGTAGACTATATCTGAAAGTGTAAGGAAGAGGAGGAGGGGGTAGGGGTGGATAGTGCCTTAAACTTTCGGACGGGGGGAAAAATGGCTTGAGACGGATCTAATGTACACATAGGAGTTACTTAGAGTCGCCATGTCTCCTAATTCGTGCAGTGTAGTACTTGACCAAAGCGGGGGAAAGTAAGAAGAAGAACGAATAGATTTAAGGGGTACAGTAGTGAAAGGTGCAGAGGATCATATACGTAGAAGGACAAGCCCTAATATAAATCCTTACATAACATAGCAGATACTTCACTTACTAGTGAAATGGGAAAAATATAAAAATTCGGCAAGTGAAGCAGACAAAAGGGAGTACAGACTGCTAAAAATGAGGATGGCAGGAGTGCAATTGGCTAAACTGGACTGGTTAGAAGACAAATGCAAGTCCTTAGAAGAATGTAATATAAAATGAAAGTTAGATACCGGCTACAGGAAAATATAAAAGTTTGCAAACAGTAAAAGCAGCTGCATTAATATAAAAAGCTCAGATGGAAAACCTGTACTAAGCAAGCAAGAGAAAGCTGAAAGTAGGAAGGAATATATAGACGGCCTATACAAGAGGAATGAACTTGAATGCAGTACAGTAGAAATGGAAGAGGAAGTAGATGAAGATGAGATAGGAGATACAATATTAAGAGAATAATTTGTCGGAACACTGAAAGAATTGAATCAAAACAAGGTACGACTTATATTAGAAGATACGGTAAGGAGAAATGTAGGATCCCTTTGGATAGGCCAGGTGTGCAGTAAACGCAGGAAGCGGCTGTTAGGGTTGTGGAGTAGGTTATAGTGCACATGTGGGGTTTTTAGGATTGAGAAAGTCTCTCCACAGGCTCATTAAGACGCTTTCTAATTCCGGTCTGGACAGCACTCGACACAAATGAGTAGACAAAGAAAAGATGAACGTAGTAATAGTTAAATGTAGGAGCGTCTATGGATAGATCCCATAACTGCTCTCACTTTTAGATAGTTAACAATACCCACATTCCACAAGAGATGAATGTTCAAATGTTTGTAAATCTATCGGAATCATCTGCTTGGTTATTAGTCCGTAGCTTACAAACTACTTAAACTAAGGTAAACTACACTAAGGACAACACAAACATCCATGCCCGAGGGGGGACTCGAACCCCCGACGGCGAACGGCCGCCCGCACCGCAGCACGGCGCCCCAGTGCGCACGCAAATCCGCCGCCGCCCACAAGAGGCGGAAAGCTGTCTCAATCCAATTGTCAGTGGTAATGAAATTCTAAACTCAGACTGGAAAGTATACCGCAAAGGCAGGTTGAACACTGTAGGGGGAGGTACGTTTGTAGCGATAAAGAATTGTATGAAGCGAAATTAGCACAGATTCGGAATGTGAAATAATTTAGGCAAAAGCTAAAGTGAAAAGTGGCTCAAACATTATCTTTGGAAGTTTTTGTAGACCACCTGACACAGCAGTGGTAGTGCCGAAACATCCGAGGGAAAATTTCCTAGTCATTTTTTAGTTTTACTTGGAGATTTTAACTTACCAGATATACACAAATGTGTAATGGCATGTACAGAATATCGAGCAATATTTTTCTACTTGCTGTATCCGAAAATTACCTCGAGTATTTAAACAAAGAATCGACTTGTGGATATAACGTGTTAGACCTGTTGAGCACAAGTAGGCCCCGAGCTTTTCGATTCAGCAATTACGGCTGAAACGAATCATTACCACAAAATTAAACAATGCCACAGATCTTAATGGATTTAACATTTAACATGGATAAAGTAAATTTATTGGACAAAATGTTGTTTCTTTTGTTTACTAATGCTCTCTTTGCCAATCACACGTATAAGATATTACGCCAATTTTCATGTAATATATGCATTTTAAATTACTCGATTAATCTAGCGAAAAATATTAGTCAAAAGAGATAGAGTGGCTTGTCAGTACCGCTATAGTCACACAAAATAGACAAAAATAGTCGCCTATCTCAAGCTTTCCCTACGTCAGGCAGGAAAGAGGAGGGAGGAGTATGAGAAAAGAAGATAAGGTTATTCACAACCTAGGCCGTCAGGTAAGAATGAGTGATATGTGGAAGTCAGAGATATTGCATGATAAGTGCTGAGCAATGTCAATAACAAAATAGTCGGACGCCAGCTATCAGGCAGGCAGAATTGCTAATTTCATTTACTTGTCTGCTCTGTAGTTTTAAATTTTTTTTTTCTAATTGTGTAGTTTGATAGCTGTATATTGCGTCTCCTTCACCGAGGCAGTCATTCGATTTGTTTTCGTTCGAGCGGTATCAGCACTATTAGTCTTTGTTTACTTTCGTTATTCAATGTACTGTCTATATCGCACCTATTTAGTACTAGCTTAAACCCGCGGCTCCGCTCGTGTGTTGGTTGATTATGATAGATAAGCTGTCTTTCAGTAGTGTGCTATGAGACTGGTTTTCAAGGATGAAATGAAATACAATACCCTCTTTAGAAACTTACTTTTTTAATCAACATTCAAATAAAAAATAAAATTATGTGAAGTGCTTAATGATTTACAATAAATAATACATACATTATTCCTTATAGTCTATGTTGCAATGTCTCAACACGTATGGTGAGAGTAATGTCCAAATTCATTTTAATTTCCTTTTAGGGCATTCTGGTAGACTAAGTTATTTGTATTAAAAGATATTTCCGTTTTACTGCTTTATTTATTTATTTATTCTTATATTTTCTTATTCGTACGCTTATCGTTACAGAGAAAGAGCTGAAGACATTGTAGCACGCCTAGACCAAAGATATGGTCTGTGGCATCACGTTTCGCTGTATGCTATAGAGTCGCAAACGTCATCACTGCCCTTCAGTCCGATTTTTTAAAATAATTTGACGACTTTCAACGACCATATCTTCCACCCCCTTAGTTTTCACTGTAGAGCGAAATATTAACACACAAACACACGTAGGATTTTATATACACCGATAACTTTTCATCCCAATATACTCCACCCTTTTTTGTCATTATCAACCCTCAAGCAACAATGCAACCATTAAAACCATTTTCAAAGAGTAAATACAATTTTCAAAGGGCAATTATTGTCCCGCATTTCGCGTATTTTCTTCAAATTACTAAATATCTATCAGATCGCTATAAAACCGTGCCTTAAACCTTCCGAAGGTATAAACTAGTAACTGTACAAATATTTAAGTCTATGCGTCTCGTCGTTCGGACGCGATAAGCGTACAACGAACAGACATTCACACACACACACACACACACACACACACACATATATATATATATATATATATATATATATATATATATATATATATATATATATATATAGTGAGGACAGTTTACAACTCACCACAAAGACGTGGCGACGAGCTGCGACAGGCACATACAAAAGACACATACATACAACACATTCAGCTATCGTCCATAGCCTTCTTCAGAAAATAGAACACTCACGCAATCACACAGGCTCACAACACAGTCATAAAACCATCACCTCTGACTGCCGCACTTCGAATCACACTTGAGCGTGAGAGCGTGATTCGAAGTGCGGCAGTCAGAGGTGATGGTTTTATGACTGTGTTGTGAGCCTGTGTGATTGCGTGAGTGTTCTATTTTCTGAAGAAGGCCATGGCCGATAGCTGAATGTGTTGTATGTATGTGTCTTTTGTATGTGCCTGTCGCAGCTCGTCGCCACGTCTTTGCGGTGAGTTGTAAACTGTCCTCACTATATTATTAATTCCAACCTGGACTTTCCAATATATATATATATATATATATATATATATCCGATCGCCGTAAAACAGTGCCTAAAGCCTTCCCCAGGTAGACATTAGTAACTGTACAAATTTTTAGCTCTTTATGTCTTGTGGTTCAGACGCGATAAACGTACACCGAACAGGCATTCACATTTATAGATATAGTTTTGGTTTGTTTGAGTACTGTACTCAAGGACAGGGACTGTGACTGCTGAGTGTGGATGCAAACTGAGTTGGCGACACTTTGCTCCCAGCTTAGGCGGTCGTAAACAGATGGAGGGTCCGGTCGAGTGGCAGTGTTATTGTGGACTGGACGTGGGAACCAAACGGACGTCTATCAGGTCCGACGTGTTCAACGATCTGTCCGCGGCTTCGGCGAGCCGTAGTACTGCTCGCAATGAGGCAAACGCCCCACTCGTGGCCGTGTGTGAGGTCACCCCAGGGCACAGCAGGCAGCGTGAAACTTCCCGGGGGACGGATCGAGAGCCGGTTCGTCTTACCAAGAGGTTTGAGGTGCTGTCTGAGCCGGACAGTGTTTCTGAGCAATTTGTCCTGAGGCCACCTCTCAGCCTGCAAGATACGGGTTATCACAGAGGGTGCGTTACTTGTAGTTGGGAGCTACAACATAAGGTAGATAATGGAGTGCCTTAGGTATATGGCTGCTATGGAGGGGAAGAATGCCAATGTGCACGCCGTGGGCATACTGGATGGAGTCACCCAGATATGAAACGTGTCCTTCCAGATGCCATGAAGAGTATGCAGGTGGTGGCTCACGTCGGTACCAACGATGTGTGTCACTTCGGATGGAAAGAGATTCACTTCGGTGTTGAGTGGCTATCTGAAGTGGTGAAGACTGACAATCTCGCTTACAAGGTGCAGTCAGAGCTCACTATCTGGAGCATAATTGACAGGACCGACTGAAGACCTCTGATACAGAACTGAGCGGAGAGTCTGAATTAGAGGCTCAGACCTTTCGGGGCTATCAAGTGATTCTACTGAATGGGTCAGGCGGCTACTGCAGGCAAGTTGCGACTACAAGGATAGCAGCGGCTGTGAGCAATTTTTTGGGTTAGAGGGCCTCAGGAACACACAAAAGTATTTTTATTCTCAAAGAATAAAGGCCACATATAGGACGAACACAGATCTAAAAACCATAGGTCTAACAGTTGTAAATTGTCGTAGCTGTGTGGAGCAAGTCCCAAAGTTCCAAGCGGTAATACAGCTCAAGCCATTATAGGTAGCGAAAGCTGGCTGAAGCCGGGCCGCGGTGCGCAGTGCTTTGCTGCGAAGCGGGCGGTTGCTCGTCGTCGGAGGTTCGAGACCTTCCTCGGCCATGGGTGTTTGTGTGTGTGTGTGTGGTCCTTAGATTAGTTTAAGTAGTTTGTAAGTCTAGGGACTGATGACCAACATAGTTTGGTCCCATATAATTACAAACATTTGAAAATTTAAAATATGGTATTCTGAATGGATAGATTGAATAAAATAGATGGTGGCGTAATTATTGCTGTACAAGTGGTTTATCCTGTAGCAAAAGTTAAGTAGATATTTCGGGTGAGTTGGTATGGGTAAATAAATTATTAACTGGTTCTTTCTTGCCCACGTCTTAACACAGAGTATTCGATTCCCGAAATGTTAAAAGAAAGCTTGGAAACGTTTCAAAAACGTACCCAAAGTACACAACTTTAAGTTATGGTGACATTAATTTATCCTCTATACAAAGGCAAAAATACATGTTCAAAACCGGAGGCAAGCACAAAACATCGTCCAAAATTATACGAATGCATACTCCAGAAATTATCTCGAGTAAATAGTTCATAAACCCACTAAAATAGTACATGGCTGTGAAAACTTACTAGATCTCCTAGCAACAAATAATCCGGAGGTAATAAAGAGCATAGTAACAAAGAGCACCTCGTCGTAGCGAGAATAAATATCCAAATTCCGAAATCCACCAAATATAAACGAAAAAATGTATATATTAAAAAAAAGCAGATAAAAATTCGATTACCGCTTTTCTGAGTGAGGATCTCCAGTCTTTCAAAACTAAAAATGTGAGTAGAGATCAGATGTGGCTTACATTCAAATAAATAATATCGAGAGCTGTTGAGAGATTTTGACGAAACAATTTAACAAAAGAGAGGGCTGATCCATCATGGTACACAAAACAGGTTAGATCACTCTTACAAAAGCAAAGAAAGAAGCATGCCATGTTTAAACAGACACAAAATGCCCAAGACTGTCGTTTACAGAAACTTGAATTTAGCTCGAACTTCAATGCAAAAAGCTTATAATAGTTTCCACAACAAAATCTTGTCACGTAATTGGTACAATCAAAAGAAAGTATACAAGAGGCAAAACACAGCCTAACCTACATTGATAGTCTGCAAGTCACATTGAAGTACATGGCAGAGGGTTCATCAAACAACTTTTATGATATTTTTTATAGTTACATTCTCTAACATCTCGCGGGAGAAAGGAACACCTAAATCTCTCTGTTTTCGATCTGATTTCTCCTATTTTATTATAATAATCATGTCTATCAATCTAGATGGGTACTAATAATATATGTTCGTATTCTGAAGAGAAAGCTGGTGAAAAATTTCACAAATAGATCTCGCAGCAAAAAATAACGCCATTCTTTTAATGATTTCCAACCCAACTCATGAATCATTTCCTTGACACTCTCTCCCCTATATCGCGATAATACAAAACGAGCTTCCCTTCTCTGAATTTTCTCTACATCGTCCGTCAGTCCCACCTGGTATGGATCCCGCAATGCGCAGCAATTCTCCAAAACTGGACGAACTAGAGTAGTGTAGGAAGTTTCTTTAGTAGAACTGTTGCATCTTCTAAGTGTTCTGCAAACAAAACGTAGTCTTTGGTTTGTCTTACTTGCAATGTCTTCTATGTGTTCTTTCCAATTTAAGATTTCACTTCTCTTCTACTTGATGACCTTCCGTCAATTACAGCCTACTGTGTCCTTTCTGGCAGGAAATCGCGAATTAATCGCACAAATGTGGCAATATTCCATAAACACGGAATTTGAATAGAAGACACTTGTGTGGTACAGTGTCAGAAGCCTTCCGGAAATCTGTAACAACGGAATCTATTTTACATCCCTTATCCATAATACTCATCATATCATGTTAGTAAAGAGAACGACACTTTCTAAATCTGTGTTGACTATGGGACAATAGTTCATAATATTTGAGGAGAGTATGTGCTCTAAAATCCTGCTGCAAACCGACGTCAGTGATATAGGCCTGTAATTTTGCGGATCACTGCTATTGCCTTTCTTGAATATTGAAGTGACCTGTGCAACTTTCCAGTCTTTGGGTACGGAACGTTCGCTTAGCGAGCGGTTGTATATGATAGGTATGGGGCTATTGCATCAGCATACTCTGAAAGAAACCCAATTGGTGTACAGTCGGGACCGGGAGACTTACTTTTCTTAAGCGATTTAAGTTGTTTTAATACGCCAGGGATGCTATTCTTGATAGTAATTCTGAAGTATTTGCTTCGTCTTCTCTAGTGAAGGAATTTAGGAAAGCTGCGTTAAGCAATTCTGCTTTAGCACAACTGTCATCAGTAGCTTCAATATTTCTATCGCGTAATGAAGGTATTGATTGTGTTTTGCCGCTAGTATACTTTACATACGACCAGAATTTCTTAGGATTCTCTAACAAATTACGTGACAGGATTTGATTGTGTTAACTATTGTATGCTTCTTTCATTGAAATTCGAGCTAAATTTCTAGTTTTAGTAAACGATTGTCAGTCTTGGGGATTTTTGGTGCGTTTAACTTTGGTATGCTTTTTTTTCGCTTTGTAACAGTGGTCTAACATGTTTTGTATACCACGGCGGTCAGCCAACAATTTGTTAATTTGTTTAGTATGAATCTGTCAATGGTTGTCGATATTATTTCTTTGAATGTAAGCCACATCTGATCTACACTCACATTCGTAGTTTCGAAAGACCGGAAATACTCAGGAAAGCGTTAATCAAATTTCTATCTGCTTTATTGAATAAATATAATTTCATTTTAATCTTGGTGGATTTGGAAGGTCCGATATCCAGTCTCGCTAAGATAACTCTGTGTTCCCTGTGTCTGTTTTGATGCTCTTTATTAGCTCCGGATTATTTGTTGCTAGATCAAGTATGTTCTCACAACCATTTAGTATTCTAGTGGGATCATGAACTAATTGCTCGAGATAATTTTCGGAGTATGGCTTCCGTACAATTTCAGACGATATTTTATGCTTGACTTTAGTTTTGAATATGCATTTTTGCCAACATATCGAGTGTAAATTAAAGTTGCCAACAATTAAAATTGTTTGGTTTGGGTACGGTTTTGACATTTGATCCAATGTCTCTTTGAACATTTCTGCAATCGAATTGTCTGAGTCAGGAGGTCGGTAAAAAGAACCAATTACTAAATGATTTTTCTACCCATACCAAGTCACAGCAACAGTGTACTTCAATTTCGCTACAGGATAAACCGCCTGTGGCAGCAATAAATACGCCACCACATATTTTATTCAATCTATCTTTTCTGAACACCATTTGCCCATTGTAAAAATTTCAGCTGCACTTATCTCCGGCCTTAGACAGATTTCTTTACCTATTAGTGTCTTGATCTCTGGTACTTTCCCCACACAGCTACGACATTTGCAACCGTTAGGCCAATGGTTCTTGGATCTGTGTTCGTCCTATTTGTAACCTCTATCCTTTGAGATTGAGACCCTTTCTGTGTGTTCCTGAGGCCCTCTAACCTAAAAAACCGCCCAGTCCACGCACGCCACACAGCTCCCGCTACCCGTGTAGCCGCTTCCTGCGTCTATCGGACTCCTGACTTATTCGGTGAACCCGGAACCCCACCACCGAATGGCGCAAGTCGAGTAATCTGCAGCCCACACGGTCGCAGGACCGTCTGTGCCTCTGATTCCAGACCTTCCACTCGGCACTGTACCAGAGGACCACAGTCGGTCCTGTCACCAAGCGATAGCAATGGTGATGCTACTGATGACAGTTCTGATAAAGCAGAATTGCTTAACACATCTTTCTGAAATTCCTTCACGAAAGAAGACGAAGCAAATACTCCATAATTAGTATCAATAACAGGTGCCAGCATGCGTAATTTAAACGTGGATATCCTTGGTGTATTAAAGCAACTTACATCGCTTAATAAAGGCAAGTCTCCTGGTTCAGATTGTGTACCAATTAGGGTCGTTTCAGAGTATGGTGAAGTAATAGCTCTATATCTAGTTATCGAATACATCCGCTCGCTCATCGAAAGACCAATACCGAAAGACTGCAAAGATGCAATACAAGTAGGCTTGACTTCGAAGGCAACTAAACACAGCACTTATACTGAGAGCACGTTTATTACGAACTCAAAATACACGCAGCAGTGACTGTCTCTCAGGCAGAGTGCTCTGCTATTTATACACAGACAGAATTTACCAGAAATTAGAAGAACAGTTAACATAAGAAACAAGTAGAATTTACAAGTGAACATAATAAAGATGTAGAACCTTCTGGAATTGTAAATTACAAAAAAATAAGTTTTTGCTGGTGGGCGGTATTGAACCGGCGACCTTCTGCTCCGCAGTCCGTGACGCTAGCCCCTACGCCACGCCGGCAGTTGGTGTTCGTCGTCTCTCGCGGCAATATTCAAGAAAGGCAGTAGCAGTGATCCGCAAAAGTACAGATCTGTATCACTGACGTCGGTTTGCAACAACAGCTTAGAACATATACTTTCCTCAAACCTCATGAACTACGTCGAAGAGAACGACCTTTTGACTCATAGTCAACATGGATTCAGGAAGTATCATTCTTGTTAAACACAGCTAGCTCTTTACTCAGATGGAGTGATGAGCGCTATCGACAAGAGATTTCAAATCGATTCCATATTTATAGATTTTCGGAATGCATTTGACACTGTACCTCACAACCTAAAAAGGACACAGTGCATTGTAATAGTCGGAAAGCTATCGAGTAAAACAGAAGTGATAGCTGGCGTTCCCTAAGGAAGTATCGTAGGATCCTACTGTTCCTTATCTTTGTAAACAATTTTGGAGACAATCTGTCCCGCTCTCTTAGACTACTTGCGGATGATGCTGCCATTTATGGGCTAGTGAAATCAACAGAAGATAAAAAGCACCAGCAAAAGGATTTAGATATCTTCATGGTGCAAGAATTGACTATTGACTCATACGTATGAGCACAAAAAGAATTCCGTTAAACTTCTTTATACTATGAACCAGTCAAATATTTACATACAGTAAATTATACTACATGTATAGGTATATCAATTACGAAAAACTTAAATTGGAGACAACACACAGAAGATATTGTAGGGAAGGTGACACAAAGGCTAGGTTTTATTGGAAGAACATTTAGAAGATTCAATAGCACTACTGAAGAAATTGCCTACACTGCACTCTGGTTTCTATTTTTGAGTATTCTGCCCATTGTATGATCACCATCAAGTGGGACTGACAGAGGATATAGAGAAAGTTCAGAGAAGGGCAGCTACTTTTGTATTATCGCTATGTAGAGGACAGGGTGTCACGGAAATGAAGCACGAGTTGCGGTGGAATTCATTAAAAGAAATGTGTTATCCGTTGCGGCGATATTTATGTGCGAAATTTCTTTCGCAAACTTTATCTTCCGAATGCGAACATATTTTGTTGGCACCCACCTACACAGGGAGACATGCCCATCATAATAAAATTAAGAGAAATCGTATCGAAAACGGTAAGACTTAGCTTTTTCTGCTTCCCGCGCGCTTTAGAGGATGGATCGGTAGAGAAATATCATAAAAGCGGTTCGATGAACCCTCTGCTATGCAGTTTATTGTGATTTGCAGAGTATTTATGTAGATGAAGAAGAGGATAGATCAAGAAGTAAAGAGAATTTAACCGAATAATACTGAGGGGCGGGGGGAGTTGGGGAGGCGATAGATAACAAGATTATTTAATGAAAAAGGGACAGATGGATACGCCCCCCCGCCCCCCCCGCCTTACACACACCCACATGAAGGAAAAGATTTTCCGAAAACTTGTGACCACGTTTATTTCGTCTTCAAATGCGTCTTTTTTGTGTGACTGTCGGCGGTACCCAGATGAGGTAAATGCTGGCCAGGCACACTGTCTTTGTTGATTAAATTCTTTTATGTTACTATTTATTGCTGTGTAGTGGTTTTACTAGGTCACGAAAATTTTTCGAAGAAGATAGTGGGTCCCATTATGAAAAAAATTGGCTTGGGAAACACTGATCTAGGTCATTTATATACACTATGAAAAGTAATGGTCGTATAACACTCCCTTAGGACACGCCACAAATAACTTTCACGTTGAAAGACTTCTCTTCGTTGTAGGGGCCGACTGGAGGGATTTTACGCGCATGCAAAAATTTTTAAGCACAGTTCAGTTTCAGATACAGTCTGTGACTTTTACAAAATGTCGTTGATCCATGACGTTTGTTTCCACATATCACACCCAAGTGAATAAACTGGATCAACAGTTCGTGGAATGCAATACGTTGCTTCAGAAGAATAAAACGGAACGAACGAAACATTGAAAGTAGTTAGGGGAAAATCAGACAAAAATTAATATAGAATAGCGTGGCAAGAAGTAAAGCAATTTAATTGGTATTCGGGAATCAAAAGGAGAGTGACTGTAATGAGAAGTATGCCACGCAGCTTAATCTCAGTCCTGTGGCATGTAATGGGCAGTGCTTATTTTACTTAGTTGTTGTCAACGATACGGCTATTGCCTAAAAGTATAGAAATTGTTAAGCAATCATACGTTTGTTTCGCTATTTTGAAAAGACATATTTAAGCCCAGCACTTTCTTTGTCATCTTGTATCACTGATGTGTTGTGCTATCTACCTAGAAGAGCACATGGAGGCCTCTTATAAAAAAAAGAAAGATTACTTTAAATAAATAATTCTTACTATTGTGATGATGAATTCGGACTGTATGCCAACCAAGAATCGTTTGATATGCCAAAAAGGAAGGCCAAAATAAAATTCATAAAGTAGATTAAATCAATTGTAAACTCTACCCTTTCACATTAATTTTCCCCGGCAATCTAAAATCACTCTTGTATTGCCAGAACAGACCAACGTCGTCTCGTGGGGTCTGAGTAATGTTCCGGTTCCAGGAGTAATTACTGTTATCAATATACAATATGACGAAAAGTCACAAGGGCTATTCTAGCCGTTAATTTGTATTCTGGAACACCGGTGGGTCCCCTCTTACTCTGCCAAGTCGCGACCACTCCAGGTCTACCAACCTCAGAACCAAGTGATTGATTCTTGCGACCCGAATAAATCCTGGTCACGTTGTCGACAAGTATCTATTTTCCCGGCGGAAGTATACACCTGTGTGATACACGCGGTAACAAAATCGACGAGAGAGCCTCTCTTGCAGTTCTTAGATGATGTACTACGTCGGATTACATTTGTTGTGCAGAAGTTCCCACCACATCGAGGTCTTTGTGCTTACAAGACTTCACGATTCCGACTAGAGCCGTTTCGAGGTACAGCATGGCGGATATCACGGCCACGACTTAATAGAAATGCAACGGTCGTTGGGCGCTCAGGTAGGCGAAGTAACTCCTGCGCAGAAGCAAACGCATTTCAGTCGTACTGCACATGACGTCACGAAAGAACACTTCTCACGCGCCCAGAGCTGTCTGTCCAAGGCTTTGAGCTTTGTGTTTCGTGAGTGCTGTCGATTCGCTGAGTTACTGATCTTCATTGAGTGATTTGCCAGTGGAAGTGCCACTCGTCTTACGTTCTTCAGCAAACATGGAGTAACGTTTGTATGCATAATTTATACGTACGAAAGGTAAAGCTTAGATCAGCGTTCCGTCTAAGTTATTTATAGGTCCCTACCGTATCGCGAATAATGTACAAAAAAAAAAAAAAAAAAAAAAAAAAAATGGGGGGGGGGGTCACAGCCACTTCTATCCCTTTTTAAGGTAAATAGACCCAGGGATCTAAGAAATACACATCACTAACCATATCTTTAAAATCGCATCGATAGATCAGACTTTGGGACCCCACACAGATAAGTATAACACGCAATAGTTCTGGGGTATCTTACCAGTCGATCCTATGAAAGTTAGATCAGGGTATGGAGGAAGAAACAAAGCTAATAAAATAGAATATAAACGCTTCCAGTTACGGTCATGACTATACTAACTACAGAATCGAACCAAACATCGACTGTTTCCCAGATAAAAGGCGATGCAGACATTAACGACCACGCAACGTACCTCTGAGAACCTGATAAAAACACACAATGGAGAGACACAACACTGTCTTCGTTATTCATATATGTAAGAAAAGGGGTTCGCTACGCCCTCGGCTACCGAGTTCGCGCCACTTTCCATCGCTGTTATTCTGTAGCCTTATTACTATTTTAAAAGTAGAGAGTGACTAACATTATAAATGTGCCTAACAGTTCGATTAGCTAATACAAATGCGTTCTGAAAATGAGGATTTTGCATAATTAATCGAGTGAAAATGTCAATGTCCAAATGTTAGTTCATGTTCTTGTAGATTGGTGACTCTTACAAAATAAAAATGAGCGTTATATATATATATATATATATATATATATATATATATATATATATATATATATTACTAGTTAACTCTCTCTCCCTCTCTAAGGCAAGTCAGAAAATTTAATGATCATTCTCAATATTTACTTTGAAAGCTAAGTAAAAAAAAAAAAAAAAAAAAAAAAAAAAAAAAAAAAAAAAGTACAGGCTAAACTTTGCCTTTATTTTTGAATTTTTCGATTCGATGCATACTTGTAATTTCTAAGGCAACTGTGTCTGTATGAAAAGTGGCCAACTTAACAGAATTCACCAAAAAACATTCTAGCAATAGCAGAACATAAGATATACTTGTCATTATTTCAGTGAAAAAAATTGAAACATAGCTCAAATACGACACTCAAATGCGCGGCCCATATAGTGTAGCGCCGTTTCCGAGGCAGCCGCTGTTCCTCTGTGATGTCACAGGCTCAAGCCAATAGCAACACAGAAAACTTACTGCTCAACCTTATTTATTTTTACAGACCTTGGCTTTCGCTGTAGCGTTTTGTGCTGCCTCTGCCTGATATTCGATCTGGGGCTAAATATAATTTCATTTGATTCTCTACATACATTCTCATTGAGGGGTGGATTCACTGAATAGTTCTCTTCCCCTTTTGTCTTGTCCTGCATCAAGACGCATTTCAGAGTCAGTGTTTTCTCTTGTGTTTTCCGTTTTATCAATTGTTAAAAAACATTGTTAGAAGAGGAGCGGTCAGATGATGGCGATGGTTGTAGCAGCAGAAAAGTCACATGTAAAGGTAGCTGGCATCTGGGAAAAGGAAGCCAGACAACGTTATTAATTTCTCCAAGAAATAATTACATTTGTTCTCTGACGAGTAACGAAACTCGCAAAAGCTACAATCATTTTTCATAATCGTACATAAGAAAATTCTGAAATGCTGAAGGTATTAGATTAGGAAACGAGACAATAAAATTAGTGGATGAGTTTTGTTATTGAAGTATATAAATAATCTCTTTTGGCCAAAGTAAAGCAGGTATAAAATGCAGATCGCCATAGGAAGAAAAGCATTTCTGAAGAAGCGAAATTTGTTGACATTCAAAATTAATTTAAATTCTAGGCAGTCCTTCCTAAAAGGACTGGAATGTAGAGGGAAACATGGACGATAAGGAGTTCATATAAAAAGACGATAGAAGCTTTGAAATCTGGTGCTACAGAAGAATGCTGAAGATTAGAAGGGTACATCGTGTAACTAATGAAGTGGCGCTGAACAGAAAAGAAGTTTATGGCACATCTTGTCTAAGAAAATGGTTCGATTGGACGGACACATTCTGAGACGACAAGGAATTGGAAGGCAATGCATGGGTTACAAATCGCAGAGGGAGACATTAAGGAGACAGTAAGGAGATTCAAATTGATATGGGTTGCCGTTCTTAGTGAGATGAAGATGCCTGCACAGGATAGAGTAGGATGGAGAGCTGCATCAAACCTGTCTCCGGACTGAAGGCCACGACAACAACAAGATGATTTCCAGTCAGAAATTAGATTTTGCGAGGGATTGGTAATTCCTGGTTTTTCTCAGAGAACTTAATTTCTGCAAGACTTTCAGCGTCTTGTTGATTTATCCTTTTGGGACTATATTAAAATTCATATTTTTCCCGACCTCTAATAGTCGGCGACCTAATATTTCACACACTTCTCCGTTGTTTTCTGTGTGCTAGAAACTCTGTCATCCAGTCACATATCAAGCTCATGTTCCGTACGTTTCTATGTAGTTCACTGAGAAACTGCGTAATGCCTTCCTGAATCAAAATGAAAAAAAAATTGTCAGTGTCCAGAAATGTAATGATACACGAGCGTAAAGCATGTTTCAAAATATTACTCCTGACCGCATCTGTTCGATGACCCACCTTGAAAACGGGAATGACCTATGCATTTTCCCTATGAGCAGGAACGCTTCGCTCCCGCCCTTTTGGGAGTCATTCTCGGTTACAGTTTCATTATGAATACAGTGTGTCTGGACATATGGTTTACTGAATTTACACATTTTTTACCAGGTCGGTTAATACAATTTTATTTTTGAAGTCACTAAACGTCTAATGCAGTTTTTCAAATTTCTTCTACTATTCGCTTCTACTAACTTTGTTAAAGCTTCTTGAAAATGTTTTCTACAATGTTTAGCCATATATTCACACAATATACTCAGAGAATATATACAGGGTGTTACAAAAAGGTACCGCCAAACTTTCAGGAAACATTCCTCACACACAAAGAAAGAAAATATGTTACGTGGACATGCGTCCGGAAACGCTTAATTTCCATCTTAGAGCTCATTTTATTACTTCTCTTCAAATCACATTAATGATGGAATGGAAACACACAGCAACAGAACGTACCAGCGTGACTTCAAACACTTTGTTACAGGAAATGTTCAAAATGTCCTCCGTTAGCGAGGATACATGCATCCACCCTCCGTCGCATGGAATCCCTGATGCACTGATGCAGCCCTGGAGAATGGCGTATTGTATCACAGCCCTCCACAATACGAGCACGAAGAGTCTGCATTTGGTACCGGGGTTTTGTTTTTATTTGTAAAAAAACACGTGTTTGAAAACAATGATTCTTACAAATTTCCCTATCAGTTGTCATTTTTCTAGTAAGCAGTTTAAGGACAAAGTAATTGCCAAGTGCCCAGTGTCCTCAAATGACGACGGGCCAAAATGTCAAATGTTGCCATCAAATGAGTTGACAGGATACTGTTTTCCAAAAATTAAGAACATATGTTAATTAAAAATAAATTGGGCATTAATGGGTTAACACCGTACTTGGGCTGCTAACAGTCATCTGTCCCTGTTTGACACAGTTACCTGAATCACTGTTATAGAAAGTTCATCTACTTTTTGGTAGGGAAAAATATGTTTTGTAAATCCTGCTCAAGTATACTATGCTAACCACGGAAGTGGATGGACTACCGCGTAAATCCGTTTTGGCTCAAGAAGATTATTTCAACATAAAATAGGTAACGGAGAGATTTATAAGGATGTTCACGGTAATTTATAGGTAGTCTAAAAGATCACGAATATAATATTGTATGTTTTCTCAGGACGGTACTTGATTCAAGCTCAAGAGTTCTGAGCACCTTTAGACAGTTAAACAATGATTTTAGAATCTACGTCAAGTAGTGGTTATTTTTGACGTAATCAAACGTTTCTTCCCACGAACTGAAAGAAAAAGGTGCACTTGTCTACTTACATAAGAGTAGCGCTGACGTCCGACTTAAGTGGTATCTTTTAACAAGAGTTTAAATCCCGATTATCAATTAGAGTTACTCGGTTAATGTCTACAGATAGTGATAAACTGCAGATGATAAGCTGCTTCTAAGATTACATGAATGGCGCGATTGTCCATCTATTGACGCAGTCGGGTATATCTCAACGGATTTCTCTTGCACGGCAGAAGCGCCTGCAACGATAAAAATCCAAGCCTTCATAAGATAAAATGTATAACCTGGCAGTACTTAAAAAAATCTTTATCTACAGAATGGAGAAATGGACATTTAAAGCAAAGTGATGTTTAATCTCTTTTAATATGTACAAGATGTAGCCTCCACAAGGGTAATTCTGGCAATCATCGCCACAGCGGAATAGCCGTCGGAGGTTCTAGTCCTCAGTCGGGCATAGTGTGTGTGTTGTTCTTCTGTTAAGTTAAAGTAGTTTTTAAGTTTAGGGACCGATGACCACTGCAGTTAGGTCCTGTAACATAACAAACATTTTGCAACCATCCAATCTTACATGTGGCGAACACTTTATTGGAATACATTTTTCCACGAAAGGGAATTAAAATAAAAGATGATGGCGTTATTTATGCCGAGCACGTACGTCAGTTGAAGCCTGCCCGCCATTTTGGCGACTTGAGGAATGCTTTTTCTCTGTTAAAACTTTGTGTTAAGTCGACCATCTTACTGTTAGCTTACTGCTTACTATATTCGTCCCCCGGTCTCCATCTACCATTTTTACCCCACACGCTTCCTTCTAATGCTAGTCGACAATTCTTTGATGTCTCAGAATGTGTCCAACCAATCTATCCCTTCTCTTAGTCAGGATATGCCAGTAACTCCTTTTCTCCCCGATTCGGTTAATCACCTCCTCATTAGTCACGTGATCTACCCATCTAATTTTCATCTTTCGTCTGCAGCACCACATTTCAAAAGCGTCTATCATCTTTTTATCTGAATCCCTTATCGTCCACGTTTCACTCCCATGCAATGCTACACTCCATACAAATGCTTTCAGAAAGGACTTCCTAACATTTAAATTAATGTTGGATGTTAACCAATTTCGCTTCTTTAGAAACGCTTTCTTCCCATAGCTATTGTGCATTTTATTTCTTCTTTATTTCGGCCATCCAAAGTTATCTTGCTACCCAAATAACAAAATTCATCTACTACTTTTATTGTCTCAGTACCTAATCTAATTCCTTCGGCATCGCCAGATTTTCTGACATTGCATTCCATTACCTTCGTTTTACTCTTGTTAATGTTCATCTTATATCTTCCTTTCAAGACACTGTCCATCCCATTCAATTGCTCTTCCAGATCTTTTGCGGTCTCTGACAGAATTACTATGACATCGGCAAACGGCAAATTTGTCCTTCCATTCCTTCACTGCCTGCTCAATGAGCAGATTGAACAACATTGGGGAAAGGTTACAACCCTGCCTTACTCCCTTCCCGACCTCTGCGTCCCTTTCTTGCCCTTCGACTCTGATAACCGCTGTCTGGTTTTTGTATAGGTTGAATATAACTCTTCGCTCCCTATATTTTAACCCTGCTACCTTCAGAATTTGGAATAGCGTATTCCAGTCGACATTGTCAAAAGCTTTCTCCAAATCGACAAGCGCTAAAAACATAGGTTTCCTTTTCCTTAGCCTATCTTCTAAGATAAGTCGTAATGTGAGTATTTCCTCCCTTGTTCCCACATTTCTCCTAAATCCAAACTGATCTTCCCCGAGGTCGGATTCCACAAGTTTTTCCATTTGTCTGTAAATAATTCGTGTCAGTATTTTGCAACCATGACTTATTAAACTGATAGTTCTATAATTTTCACACTTAACTGCACTTGCTTTCTTTGGAATTGGAATTACAATACTTTCCTTGAAGTAGGAGGGTATTTTCACGGTCTCATACATCTTGCATACCAGGTGATACAATTTTTTCACGACTGGCTCTCCTAAAGGGCATCAGCAGTTCAGACGGAATATCATCTACTCCAGGGGCATTGTTTCAACTCGAGTCCTTCAGTGCTCTGTCAAATTCTTCTCGCAGTATCATATCTCCTATCTCATCTTTCTCCACTTCGTCTTCCATTTCTAGAATACTGCCTTCATGTTTATTTCCTTTGTACAGGCCCTCTATATATTCCTTCCACAGTTCACCTTCCTCTCTTTGTTCAGTACTGGTTTTCCGTCTGAGTTCTTGATATTCATACAGCTGCTTTTCTTGTCTCCAAATATCTCTTTTATTTTCCTGTAGGCAGTATCTATCTTTCCCCTAGTTATGCATTCTTCTACGTTTCTGCATTCGTCCTCTAGCCACTCTTGCTTAGTCAGTCTGCATTTCCTGTCAATCTCATTTTTCAGACGTTTGTACTCCCTTTTTCCTGTTTCACTTCCTAAATTTTTATATTCTCTACTCTCATCAATTAAGTTCAGTATATCCTGTGTTATGCAGGGATTTCTATTAGGCCTTGTCCTTCTGCCTATATGGTCCTCTGCAGCTTTCACTACCCTATCTCTCAGAGCTATCCATTCTTCTTCTACTGCATTACTTTCCCCCTTGCCTAATGCTCCCTCCGAAACTCTCAACCACCTCTGGTTCCTTCAATTTGTCCAGGTTCCATCTCCTAACCTTTCTACCTTTCTTCAGTCTGCAGTTCATAAGCAATAAGTTATGGTCAGAGTCTTTATCTGCACCTGGATATGTCTTACAGTATACAACCTGGTTTCTAAATCTATTCCTTACCATTATTAAGTCAATCTGGTACCTTCCAGTGTCTCCTGGTCTCTTCGACGTATAAAGACTTCTTTCATGATGATTAAACCAAGTGTTGGTGATAATTAAATTGTGCGCAAAATTCTACCAAGCGATCTCCTCTTTCATTCCTTTTTCCCAGTCCATATTCACCTACTATATTTCATTCTCTTTCCTTTCCTGCTACCGTGTTTCAGTCCCCCATCACAATCAAGTTGCTCTGAACTGAAAATCATTGCAAAGTATGTACTTTCAAACATTATACTTTCTTGAATAAATAGTAATAAATACCCATCAAAAGATATTTAAAAACTTTATTTGTTAACTATAATTTGCACTATTTTAACACGTTGTACATCATGATAAAACCGCCGGATGTTTTATTCCCGTTTTAAGTAACACGAAACATGAGCACTAGAATATGAACACTTCTTGAAGACTCAGCAATATGGCGGAGGCAGGCTTCAATTTTTCAGCGTAAGGGCGTCTCCCTGTATTCTAATCTGCTTGACTTCACGCCTGCTTGACTACGTTGTTCTGTAGGAGTTGTGAGTTGACGAACTGTACGTGTCAGTTGTCGACCTATCTCAGACGTGCTCGTTTGAAGACAACCACGGAGATCTTCGTGACAGGGAAGTTGCTGCACGACTTGAAGAGCACATTGAGTTTCATGAAAACTGTGTGGGCGGGGATTATCCTGTTACAAGAATGGAACATTATCGGATCATACGACATTCTGCATGTAACGAGCACTGGTAGCGTTCCCTCCTCAAACGGAAAAGTTGAACGACAGCTTGTAGCTTATCACATCCGAGAGCTTAACGCCGACGGACGAATGCTGTCTACGAGATAGTGCTTGTGCTTGGTCGAAGTGTAAGTGCAGGTGACCGTCACTTGCGTACTCGCTGAATTTGTTTTCATCGCCGAAGACCAAGGACCGCCATTTCTTCTACCTCTAACACGAGCCGAGCCGTGCACATCGATGTGTGGCGTGTGCGGAAGACGGGCTACAGTAAGGCTCCTATAAACCCGAGCCGGCGCATCCGCCATTTTGTTCCCCACCGCTCGTAAGTTAAACATGCTGTGGTACTATAGGATATGCGCCACGGCACTTTAGCACGCAATTAAGGGTGGTTGTGTGGCCATAAACTGGTTTTGTTTAGCTGTTTCGACAGTACTACCTTATAACAGAGATTCTTACTGTGGGGAGTTAGCAGCATCAAAATATGATAGCACAACAAAACATTAGACAATATATAGTATTTATAACACAATATGTGTGTCTTATAGTATACCAGTATTGAGAAATAAACAACATTAAGACGTTTTGCTCCGACATTGCACAAATTGCCGGAGATACTTCTATAAACTACTGCCGAAGTATTGAAAACGCTAAAACGAAAAATAATATGAGTATATTGTGGCAGCGTACTGTGCTGATGTTGGCAACTACCGATCAACGCTATTTGTGGTATTCCGAAGTTTTGGCGTTAGCCTGTAACTTGTAGTAGGAAGTTTCAAAGAACGGTAGATGACGTTTTATCATAAAACACACCTTCAGTTTAATTTCTTATAAATAAATGTCAATATTGATGCATATCTATAAAACATTGTAACACAACTGACACAGAGTACTAGGTAAAGTTTACTTACGGCTGCGGCGGCGTAGTGTGCTAATGTTGGCAACGAAATGTTTGCGTTATAAGGATGATTAATTTACTGATAGACTCTGACCATAACTTGTTGGTCATGAGATGTAGGCGGAAACTGAAGAAACTGGAAAAAGGCAGTAAAATGAGATGGGACCTGGACAAATTGAAGGAACCTGAAGTTCTTCAGAATTTCAGAGAGAGCTTTAGGCAACAACTGACAGAAATGGGGGGAAATAAAACAGTAGAAGAAGAATGGGTAGCACTGAGAAATGAAATAGTGAAGGCAGCAGAGGACAAAGTAGGTAGAAAGGCAATACCTACAGATAATCCTTAGATATCACAGGAAATACTAAATTTAATTCATGAAAGGAGAAAATATAAAAATGCTGTAAATGAAACAGGCAAAATGGAGTTCAGACGACTAAGAAATGAGATTGACAGGAAGTGTAAAATAGCTAAGCAGGAATGGCTAGACGTCTGTAGTAGAATGTATAAATAGGGGGAAAAACCGTCGACAGTACAATAAAAGAAATATTTGGAGCCAAGAAAAGCAGCTGTGTGAAAATAAAGAACACGGAAAACCAGTTCTTAGCAAAGAAGGGAAAGCTGAAAGGTGGAAAGAGTATATAGAGGGCCTCTACAAAGGAAATTAACTTAGAGACAATATTGTAGGAAGGGAAGGGAATGTAGATGAAGATGAAATAGGAGCTACTATACTGAGAGATAAATTTGACGGAACACTGAAAGACCTAAGCCAAATCAAGGCCCCTCGAGTGGACGACATTCCCTCAGAACTACTAAAGTCTTTTAGAGAGCCAGCCATGACAAAACTGGTGTGTCAGATGTATGAGACAGGCTTTAAGAAATATGTAATTATACCCATTCCAAAGAAAGCAGGCGCAGACAGGTGTGAAAATTACACAACCATCAGTCATAGTTGCAAAATTTTAACACGATTTATTCACAGGAAGATGGAAAAGCTGGTAGAAGCCGACCTCGGGAGAGATCAGTTTGGATTCAGGAGAAATGTAGGAACACGGGAGGCAATCCTCACTTTCCGGCTTATCTTACAAGATAGATTAAGGAAAGGCAAACCTACATTTCTAGCTTTTCTAGGTTTGGAGAAAGCTTTTGACAATGTTGATTGGAATACACTCTATCAAATTCTGAAATCAGCAGGAATAAATTGCGCTCTCCGTGGTGTGAGACCGTAAGTAGTTTTGCTGTGTTTCTATATTTTACGGTCTCACAACACGGAGGGCGCATTGTAAGCTTTGTTTACCATTTATATTGTTTTGTTAGTACAAATTAAGCCCATGTCTCATTATCCCCGTTTTCTAATTCCGCCTTGTAATTTTGTGTAAATTATGTTATGCAGATAATGCGAGGATGGCCTGCTAAAGGGCGAAACGCGGATTTAATTAAATAATAAAACAATTTGCAATCAAGACGGTCTTTTACTGTAGGAATATTTATTCTTCTATTAACAATTTTTCGAATAGATGAGCTCAAGTGTTCGTCAGTTAACCTTGTTTTGTTTTTATTTGTAACAAAACTCGTGTTTGGAAACAATCATTATTACAGGTTACATTAGCAACAAGGCCTGTTTGTAAGTGCAGTATTAACTTTTATAGCGTATTTCTATTGAGGAATTACTGGCCCACAGTTTCTGGGTGTTCTTCACTTTCGAGATGGAAATTACTTTTAATGATGTTAACTCAAGTTCAAAACCATGGCTATCTACGCCAAAAACATTTTCAGTGGAAGAAGATGTATTCATTGACCATACCACAGAAATATTTTGAAAATCTGAATCAAAAGTGGCGATCACAAATTATATCGTTCACACATTGTAAAAACACAGTGGTTCGTAGTTCAGCAGAACGACATCGCAGAAATTAATATTCTAACTCCTTGAACAGTACGAAGCACGAAACTCACTGCCTTCTGAGACACTTGCAGAACCAGTACTGTTGCGTGGAATGGCCTCGTGGTCTAAGGCGTCATGCTACACACTGGTCATCCGTTCCCATCTGAGGTTCGAGTCCTTCATCGGGAATGTGTGTGTGTGTGTGTGTGTCTGCCTATGTGTGTGTACTTTGTCCTTAGCGTAAGTTAAAGTAGTTTGTAAGTCTAGCATAGCAGGTTTGTCCAATAGGTTTACAGACATTAAATAAAATTCAATTCATTCCACAATGATGAATGTCAGTGAAACAACGAGTGGCGCACGGCTAGCGACTGATGAAACTAACGCGGAAAGCAATATTACAGGTTCAAGGTAGATACTGCGGCCAGTACTACGCGATTGTTAATAAAACAAACTTTTATCGAACAAGGGCGCATTTTCACTGCTAGGTAAAACAATTGTCTATTTTATTAAACTATGTTTGTTCTACGGCCTCAGTACTCACAAGATATACCTAATAGGCACTGACGATCTACCAGTAGATTGTTTCCAAATCTTTGGATTGGATCTGAAAGACTTTGTCTACAAAGATATACCAACTACGCTCAAAAATACACTTTATAGGTATTATTGAAATTTGTTTATTGGCTAACACTAAGGAACCCTCATTACGAATGCATCCTGTGAAAACCGCATATCAGTATCACTTTCCATTTCCGCAATATTTTCGGTACAAGTTTTACGTGATTCACCTTACATGTCTGACACCGTCATAACCTTGACTTAGACATTTAGAGCGCCTTTACGTCTGTAGTACTTAGTACTTCCTTTCCTATTTACAATGTACTTTTATATTTTACTGAACGAAGATAACTTCACGTTATAAACCTTTCTAGTGACTCCATGTGAAACAGTAAGATACGTAAATATTTGTTTATTGTTCTCTTTTTTGTAAATTACAGTAGTGTATCTGTAAAAAATAAAAGAGGAGCACAGCCTTAACGCTTTAACAGTTTACTCGTAATTTTGAGATGAAGGTAATTTAGTGTACATGTTGGTTTATTTATTGGGTTGCTAATATCGCATCTTATTTTGCGAGAAACTCAAAATTCATTCTTGAAATATTCCCGGCGTAAGGAGTACTCGATGAAGTTGTATAACGTTGCCTCCAGGCACGATATTGCGACTGCCAATCGTTCAGCCGTCCTCAGGCGAGTGTCACCTGAAGATGGCTGAACGATTGGCAGTCGACATGTCGTGCCAGGAGTTCGACGTTATACAACTGCAATCCCGGAATTCCACTGAATACATCGATACTATCTAAAAAGTTGCAACAAATTAATCTTCCAGTTTCCTCCTTATGTCCTCGAAAATCTATATTATTGGATGTCAGTGTTCACGATATATACATTTGTTCAGGGATTAATTCCAGTAGGACAGTGCCAGATTGGTGTTCCGTTACCTGCAAATGAATTTTTCTAAACTCCTTGGAACTTTCAGGCAATGGAGATTTCTATATAGAAAACAGAGTGCAACAATTTTATTTTATTGAACTAGTTTCGATCCTTCTTTTGGGCCATTTGTAACTATGAAATGTATCATAGTTACATCTAGAGGACCTTCAAGCAATATATATTAGTGTCAAAATTAACCTAAGTTAATAAAGAGAAATAAAATAAAATATTGATGTTGTGGAGCTGGCAGGTAGCTGGAAGCCTTCCAGCGCGTCACTGCTGGCTGGAGCAAGGTTTGCTGCTCTTAAATAGCTGAGGCTCCGCCCCTTTGCCAGCTCCACCCATCTTTGATAACCAATGAAAAGACTACATACATGAATTTAGCCAAAAATACAGAATTATAATTAGCTACACATTTCTTTGTCTATGTGTGAGATAAAATAATTTTCGTCATCTTTCTGATAAATAGAATACAGATTAAAACTTTATAATACTGATGTAAATTGCTGTAGGCTGAAGATCATCTAAATGAAACTATGATACATTTCAGAGTTACAATTTCTGAAGATGGTCCAAAAGAAGGACCGAAACTAGCTAAATAAAATAAAATTGTTGCACTCTAGACTTTTTTTGTATATAAATTTAAAAAAGAGTGCTGTTACCCCAAAAATTGAAAAAAATGTTTCCAAAATATGTACTGGAGATTTCAAACAGTACACTTGAATTAAATCATGACGTAATCAAAATTGCCACTTGGATGACCAACGTAGTGCGATTGTCTCTCTCTCTCTCTCTTTCTCTCTCTCTCTCTCTGTGTGTGTGTGCCCAGTCCAGTATACTCAAGGTAAGATGAGCTTCGTTACTAAGTTGTGTGTGGTACATATCTCCTTTTGATTATGATTGCTAACGGTAGAAAACATGACGTCAAAGTGACGAAGACTTGTGCGCTTTTGCCTTACACATCGAGCAGAACTGGGGAACAAAGTCGTATTGCTATGAGGTCATCTCCTCTCTCCCGTGCATCTCTTCCTGTCTTCGATCTTCTCCACCTGTCCATATCCTCCTCCACCTCTCTCACTCTTCCTCCTCGTCCCCATATGTATGAAAAATCACACATCCCTGTCATCTTTCGTACTTCATAGTCATCGAAATGGATTTTCTATATGAAGTATTCTCACCATGCACCGCAAGGCGACTTACGAACCATACCCTATGTGTTAATGCAGGGTAAATGCTATCTTACATATTCCTCCATTGCATGGCAAAAGCACAGAAACTATTTTCCATTCGAGAAATAAAATACTCGTGTTACAATTATTAAAATTTATTTAACAATAACGCGTTTCACGGTCGTACCCCATCTTCAGACTGAGGTACATGTAAACAGTGAAGGCTGCATTAGTCAATACCAGAAATCTAAAATGGCATTAAAGCGGGTGGTCGTTTGTGTCAAATTGTTGAAGACTTTAAATTGCGAAAACCGCACGGGTCGTGATTAAAACGATTCAAAATTATGGGATTAAGGCGAATATTCGCAAATGTCGATTCCAGTAAAACGGCCGCAGCTTGGTGGGCTACGGAGTGAGGCAGGCAGCCGAATACAGGCATTGTATCGAAAATGCAAGTATTTTATTTTGTTATTCATAGCTTCTGTGGCTCAGGTGGTCGCAGGCGTGCCATAAAGATTGATGTGCCCACAAGCTGTGGTGGCGGCTGCCGTTGATGGCTCTCTACAACTGCCATTGTCTTCGCGGTCCATCTCACGGAACTGGAAGTAATCAAGCTGGTCCCGATTGTGGACACTGTCATGTTCGTAATTGTTATTATGTGAATAGTATGTATGTAAGTGATCGTTAAAGCGGCGTCGAAGTCTGGTGAAAACCGCCCTCCACCGTGAAACGTAAGAAATCTTTTCTTGTTTTGTTGGTCAAGTGTATCAGATGTCATAAATATCGGAATAAAACTATACATTGTTGTAAAAGTCTGCGGTAAAGTACCCTACGCCATGCACGATAAGATGTCTGATGTAGACCGTCTCATTCTTGTTGTTTCATACAAGTGTGCAAACTTCTTTTCGCATTCGGATGAACGTTATGGCAACGCATAAAATGCGAATCTAATCCAATGTGGTGGTGCCAATACCAAATCACTAATTTCAATATTTTTCGATTTCTCAGCTGTGTCTTTGGATTTAAACTATTTTTTTTCCTTTTTTTCTAATCCATGTTAAAGCGAAAAATTAAAAAAAATTATATATTCAAATCGGTCAAGGTATTTCTGATTTTTAGTGAGAGTAACGCACAAAAATTGATTGATATATAAAAAGATTTAATTTTTGCTTGTTCACATTGCAACCTAAAATATAGATGCTGATATTGGCCTATAGTTACAGTTTATAGACATTAATAGCAAGGTTCTGTTACTTATGAAACAATAGGTAAGTATTCAAATCAATCTGCATTTGCTGTATTAACAAACATGGTTTGGCACAGTATTGGCTGCAATAATACTCTCCCCCAACCCTCTCCTCCCACCACGCTACAGCTAGTTGTGACATACGAGATGTGGCTATAAGATAACAGGAGTATTGCAGTAAAACAATTTGTTTCAAAATCATATAAATATAGTTACTTCCATTCTCATTTTATTTCTCTTTTCCACCTCCACCACTCGTGAATTTTCCTTCATGGAGACAGTACTGGAAGATTTCGTCTATGAGGTACTGGATGACGCATGGCGCTTTTTTTCACTGTTGTAATGCAGTGAAATATTGTTCCTTTTTAATGCAGATTTCACCTTGATCGATAGATAAATCATATTGTTCTAGTTCAGACATATAATGGGAGTGCTGTAACACTATAATACTGTATTTCACTAGAAACCTCGTGATATAAAATTCGCTTTCAGCCGGTGAGTTGCGTAGAGATTGATAGTCCGTGACTTGTTCTTCTACAATTCGTCTTATTTTTCCTTATTTTCACACGAAGATGAGAAAGAACTTCAACATAGGAATCATTATATTAATGCGTGAATACTAAAACTTGAAGAAACTAATTTTAATATTAATTATGTAAGGAGACAAATGGTTTACGATAGTGATGCACGAAATAAAAATCATGGGTGTGCGTAGCCGTTAAGAGTAGTTTAAGAAAGTAGGTGTTTTCACATCAATAACATTGATGTTACCTTTCCACGTATTAAAATCTCCAACTTTCGTAATAAGAGAACACCACAACTGCCCTGTTACCGATTAGGCGTAACGCCAAAAATGCCGCTCGAAAACAACAACGATTCGTGAAATCGCATTCTACGGACGTTCATTTTTAAGTGGTACGTTTAACACACGGAAGCTGGATACCTACAATGCCACAACTGCTACGTCTATGGATTCGTCAGAGTTGGAAATCATAACATCATGTGAAGTCTACATATAACGTCGCTTATTGGTTTCTTTATTTAATTTTCTTTTCTGTAAGAGTGACTTTGTGGCCATTTTCTGCTGTGACCAAAAAATTTGAAGTAATTTCTAAATTCCTGATTTTGAATACTACAACGCGTAGGAGACGAAATGGACGAGAGGTGAAGGATTAACACAGAAAGGACACAGAAGAAGGAAAGACGGAATGGGAATGGTGTGGATAGAGGGAGGAAGAAGTGGGGCAGTAGTAGCAGTAGTAGGAGCAGGGAGCAGAACGACAGAAGACGGGGAAGAGAAGATGGTCAAAGATTGGGGGTTGAGTTGTAGCTTAGCAGAATGTAGAAAACGTATGCTTTTCTGTGGGTAGTTACACGAGCTCGCTCCATAGTCGCTATACCGTATAAGCAGAAAACAAACAAAATTTAGTCAATCCAGAGGGATGTTCTTGTTGTGGTCTTCATTCTGGGGACTGGTTTGATACAGCTCTCCACCCTACTCTATCCTGAGCAAGCCTCTTCATCTCCTCATAAGAACGGCAACCCACATCCATTTGAATCTTCTTAAAATATGCGTCTCTTGGTCTCCCTCTGCGATTTTTACCCCAAACACTTCCCTCCAGTGCTAAGTTAACGATTCTTCGATGTCTAAGAATGTGTCCTACCGGGCGATTCCTTCTTTTAGTCAAGGTATGCCAGAAATTCATATTCTCCTCAATTCTGTTCAGTACCTCTTCATTAGTTACGCGATCTACCCACCTAATCTTCAGCATTCTTCTGTAGCACCACATTTCAAAAGGCTCTATTCACTTCCTGTGTGCAATGTTTATTGTCTATTTTTCACTCCCGTACAAGGCAACACAACACACAAATGCCTCCAGGAAAGACTTCCTTATACTTAAACTAATATTCGATGTTAGCAAATTTATTTTTTTCAAAAATGCTTTTCTTTCCATTGCCATTCTGCATTTTATATCCTCTGTACTGCGACCATTGCATGCGACCGTCATATGTTATTTTACTACACAAGTAACAAAACCTACCTACCACCTTCATTGTTTCGTTACCTAATCTAATTCCTTCAACATCGCCTGATTTTCTTAGACTGCACTCCATTACCCTAGTTTTTCTCTTGTTAATGTTCATCTTATATGCACCTTTCAGCACACTGTCCATTACGTTCAATTGTTCTTTCAGGTCCTTTGCTGTCTCTGACAGAATTACAATGTCATCAGCAAAACGCAATGTTTTTTGTTCTTCACCCTGAACTTTAAGCCCTATTCCAAATTTTTCCTTTCTTTCCTACACCGCTTGTTCGATGTACAAATTGAATAACATCGGAGAAAGGCTACAACCTTGTCTTACTCCCACCCAACCTCTGCATCCCTTTCACGCCCTTCAACTTTGATAACCGTGGTCTGGCTTTTGTACAAATTGTAAACAACTCTCCTTTCCCTGTATTTTACGCTTGCTGACTTCAGAATTTGAAAAAGAGTATTCCAATCAACATTGGCAAAAGCTTTCTCCAAAGCTACAAAAGCTGAAAATGTAGGTTTGCCTTTCCTTAATCTATCTTCTAAGATAAGTCGTAAAGTGAGTAAATTGGCAGTGGACCGCACAAGTCGCACCATAAACAGAGCAGGCTCTGGTAAAAGGTGTACTACGCCTTCCACTTAGCTGGCAACGGGTTCTACACAACGCTGATGAATTCTTTGAAGGACAGTAACAGGTGCAAAAGTGTAACGCTTTCGTATCGGTTCTCAATAAATAGTTGCTACTATTTAAGTTCCAATCTTCATATATAGGGATTTGTGCATATCAGTGGATTCATGAAAAACTAGCAGAACGCGGACATGATTCCCCTTGTCGCTGTCTGATATGAAATGAACGGGAAAATGAACGAAAAGATTCTTGCGAATATTGACTCGTGACAAAATACGTCACTTAAATCATATGTATTCTGCTTCGGGTACCTGTGGCTATGTGGAACGAAAAAATTAGAAAAAAATATTTTAGAAGATAATTATTATTCGTAATCCCACTGGATGGAAAAGCTAGTAGAAGCTGATCTCGGGGAATATCAGTTTGGATTCAGGAGGAACGTAGGAACACCCGCGTTCTCCAATGTGTCATGTTGACAGAGCGCCTTCTTACAACTCAAGTGTTTTAAGTATATTAACCTTTTTATGTGTGACGTACCATTGGTCAATGTTAAATGCTTTATGATTGACGTAGCATTTTAATGTCATGCGCCTTCACAAAACGAAAACATAGGACGCAAGTGACCAGATGATGATACCTTAAGTGTATCGAAACCGGTCGTCAGGAAAAATAAATCAATATTTGCGATTTTCGCATTTTAATACTTCAAAGTAAAGAGATCGCCGTCCTACCATGGAAAAATTAAAAGATTATTACGTGTTGGATGTATAGATATTACCACAATAGTAGAGTCGTAATCATATCACTAGAATTTTTTATTATTTAGATTATTATTTTGGTCCGAAATGTTTGCAAAAACTTATAAAACTACAAATCTAAAGTTGGTCGTAAAACACGTCAGTGCCATTTTTTTTGCACATACGGCTGTTTACTTTCCGTATGACCTAATGTTGCAACAACGAGTTCTTGCTGTACGCTACTTCTAATTTCTATCAAAATTACTTATTGCTAATTCTAGTCTCTTTACACTCGTCCTCCCTTTGAAAATAAAAATTCGCTCTCGAATTTTGGCGATAAAAAGAAAAAAAATGATAATACTCACTAGATTATCCATGTATGCTATGAAGCCAATCTACCCTCTATCCACTACTGGGATCTGATGCACCGGTCTGTACCCCATCTCCCTCTTTACACGTCTCCAGTACAAATACAAGAACCGAGTAACAGAAACACTATTGCATACACAGTAGCAGAAATGCTTACCGTTATCAATTTATACCGTTGTTGGTCATAAAAAACTTGCAAATGTTGTAATAGTTGATCCATCGTGATTTCCGGTTTTTGCGCGTCAATAAACGTATTAGCAATCTGTATAAACGCTGTACCCATAGCGATGTTAAACATCGTAAGATTCGAACTTGACAGAATCTCCAAAGTTCCTTCCTGCTAGTACAACGAAATTTCAATTAAGTTAAAAATTGATGAGCCTAAGAAAATTCTTAGTTCTTAATTTACACATTACTCCGTTCAATACAATACCATTAGTTAACAAGTCTAAATGTTCCTGTGTTGCAGTTCCGATTTCGTGAAAACATCTTGCCCCCACCGATTGTGCCGATGGCAAAGAATTGTCGAATGTGCTCCTATTCTCTGGAAACTCATTTTTTCGCGCACAACAACATTTTTATACAGCGTATTATTCACCTTATTTAAGAACATATTTACCTCACATGCCTCCTCCCCCAGTAGTACTGGTTTACTTGGACAAATGGTCAACTCTTCTCGAATACAATGCTCGAATTCTAGCGAACTCATTAATACGTAAGCAGAGTTATTCTCCGCTATCTACAATATGTCGCTTAATTGCAACCTAATATGTAATCCTAAAATAATACAACTTAATGAATGCGGATGCAAGAAATAGGAAACAGACTTTGAATGCTTATCTGCTATTGGTATGGTACATATGTACACTCTTAGACAAAAAAATTGATCGCCGGCCGGCCGACGCAGAATGCTAAGTCCGACGATGTGCACTATCTGGCAACACTGTAGAATGCGGTACTGTCAGGAGGAAGTGTTAGGTCCTTATCGAGACGGTTCTGTGATATGTGACCGCGTGGTCTCGCGGTAGGAGTCGTGTTTACAAGCGTGTAAGTAAGCAGACGCGAGATCGAATCCAACCACCTTCAATTTCTTTTTTTTTTTTAATCCACAAATCGGCTATCTTCGTTATCAGTGTGGAAGGACCTCAAATATAACAGCGAAAAGCCCCAGAAATATTACACAAAAGAACGCGCTGCTGCATCAAAACTGAACTGTTCACTCTCGGGAGTAGTGGGCACCGGCTACGGCGACGCGCCAGCGGCCGCATCGCGGCTGCCGCCTGCGGACTCAGTGACAGCGGCGCGCCGCTATGAGTTTTCTTACCGGCTGTTATATCCTTACCTCAAGTTCTGGTACTTATATTACAGTCACATATTGAATTTTTCTGGCATATATCAACATGATCTAAACGTCGTAAAGTAGAATCGGTATGAAGGGTCATAGGGGTGACTATTACCACATTTTTCTTGAACGTCATCAGGCCGCTCAATCCGGATTCCTACTCACGATTGTTACTAGTAACGAGTTATGATGCTCCCATGCTGATATCTTAAAAAGAAATTAATGACTGAGTACTAAAAGATTGTTATACTCAGCAAAATGCAACCACAACGCCAGGGTGCGCCCATTTTTCGCAAACAACTGAGACACCACTTAGTCCCACTGTAAGGACAAACGACCAAAAAAATTACATCATGTGTTAGTACTACACTATAATAATTCCCGTTCATTTCACAAAGAATACATCGGATAATGTGCTTTGGAAGTCACCCATTCTGCACCTACTCTTTCGATCATATGTCCTCAAATGTTTATCTTGCCTGCCCCTACTCGAATAACCTTCGACAAAAATTATTTCCAGACGAAAATACACGTCGAACATCTATTGGCGTCATAATTAGCTTGGAATCAGTTCGATTCTAAAGGTAGAGATATGGTAAACTACCAGAAAGTTGTCAGACTTTCGCATAATCTGATAGAATATAGCAAGTAACCACAAGAGGTTTCTTGTTGTTTTCGATGTGGATTCGTGCAACTCCTGTCACGAAAACAGCTAAAAAATTTTACTCGAATGAGACCCGAACCAGTGACCAAATCCACCTCTCCATGGCAGACGACAACTTTACCCCAGAGCTAGCGAGGAGCTGTGCAAGCCAGCTCTTTCCTACTGTCACATACCTCAGTAGAACATATAACTCGCAACGTAAGAGACTAGTTGGAATTTCGCCGTGTAAACAATTTTCTGGACCCAAAAGCATGAACAAATAGCCTTCTGTCGCCTCTCAACTGACAAACCAGTCAGATTATTCAATGGGAATTACAGGAAACATCAAGTGAATTTATGAGCATAGTTCTGTGCCAACCAGGAAGTAAGACCTCGGTACCAGCGTTGACAGACTTACACTGCGATGTTGCCAAGCTTCAGTCATACTATCAACAGGAAGAATAAGAGCCGAGGTGATTGCCAAGCGAGCTCGACAGAGACTTAGCTCGCGCCTCGCGCGCCTGGCGGGGGTCCGAACACCTAAAGTATATGTCAATGAGCCCCGCTCGCAAGTCCGTAAATAGCTTTAATGAGTCGATAGTTGTCACTAAAAAAATATACAGATGCACCGACCTCTAACATAGTAATAATTGTCTCAATTATTTGCATATTCTGTCTTAAGCGCAATGACAACAAAAGTCATTCACCAGTGCTGTTTTACATTTCTTCGAGCATTTCCATTGATTATACTGAAAACATTAGATGTAAGCGTCAATTTCCTTTACGATTATAGACTCAGAAAGTGTCTTTCTTGATATCGCTGTCAGAGGCACAAACGAACGAAGAGAGGTATACTAACGAAGAGAAATCAAAGCAGCATTGTTTTCAAGATGTGAACATTTCTGGAAAGGCTTCGTAACATGGTGTGCAAAATAAGAAGAGCTTCTGTTATCCAAACATAGAATTAGGGACAGTAATGTATAGATTAAATTATCTTTAAGCCAAACTGACATCCAGTCTACAAATATTGCAAAAATGATACTATCACCTGTTGTATAGAGTCCCATCAAATCCCCCAACAAAAACGAGCAGCAGATATACTGAAAACCTTTTGATGACTGTGCAGAACATTCAGGCAGAAAGAACCCTAAATCCAAAATAACTATGGGTTAAGAAGCAGAGCATAGTGCTGATATTATATGCAGCAGTCGCAAAGTGTTTTATTTATAATTATGTTTTTACCCCAGCCGTTTTCATATAAATACAAGCTCCAAGCTCCCACAATATTCATATGAGATCCATTGGGCCGTAATATGATGACACAGTTGATCATATTGTTATAGAAATTTCAGTGACTTCGGCGTTATCCATTGGCAGCATAGACAAATTGTCACTATTTCGGAATATATCACAGTTCTGTTAAGTTCTGACGCTCAACAGTTAGTGAACAGTTTTGACACCTCTGCACGTAAGACGAACCCATCAGATGCCAATTATATGCAGCTAAATTTTATAATTTGATCTTCCTACGAACGATTTAAATTCTGTCACGACAGTGTTATTACTTACTGAAAGTGTTCAAAAAGCATGAGTATATCACTTCTCGTTCACGTCCAATTCCTGCTATCACCCCTACACCCACTGTAGAGGTCTAATAAATGACACAAAGTACAGGTTTATATCTACATTAATGGGGCTACTGATGTCAGTTTTCCCGAAAGTATTCTGCTATTGTTCTGAAGATGAATACTCAACGTAAATAGTTATATTCAGTTGGATGAATAGCTGAGGTGTCTATTTCAGTTCCACAAACCAAAAAATGGTGAAATTAAGCGAATAAAAAGCGTCTATATGCAAATAAATAAAAATGAAATAACAGTTAAAGGAAATACTTTCTTGACCTACAGACCACTGCATATACAAATTCTTGGATTTCACAGAAATGAATTACTTAAGCCCTACTTTTGTTTTGGTGCATTTCACTTGCACTAGAGAAGGGATAATACATGTGAATATTACATTACTATTACATGTCCTGGAACTCCGTCGATTATTACCGAGTTGACAATCACTTTCAGTATGATATTCGTTGTTTGTATTCATGATTTTACACATGAAGGAAGACTCGATAACTCAGGTAAGTCATGAACTATGATGAGTTGACCATCGTGCGACGTTGTTACTGGTCAGACGGGATTCAAAAGATGGGAGCAGGAGTATTGCACACACACTTTCAAAGCGACAAAATCCAAATTATTGCTTTTGCACATAAACGTCATTAGTGCACTCATTAAGTGTAATGCTGTTATTAGTGACTAATTCTGTAGCCTTTATGTTATCTTCTTAAATAGCTGGTAGCTCTATCAAAATAGGGTTAAAATTCTGATCTACAGAGGGACTGGTACCATGACCTAAAGCAGCCCTCGCTTAAGAAGTAGACAGTCATCTCAGGGCTACTGACGCGTTGCTACGTCTCACTTCCTGCTTGTTCTATTGGTGGTTACAACTAATCGCCAATTTACGCATGGTATGACCTCATTCCACTTGAAGTAGAAAGTAATGCACCGATGTCGCACCGTTCAAGTAAGTAACTGAGATGATTCACCAAACAGACAGGTAAATATTAAGTGACTTTATCATGTTTCTGTGTCATACCGGAAGTAACGGCGGTCACGCCGGTGCCAAAGAGCTCTCAAACTTGGACTGCGCTCAAAACAGAGACTTACCGAGATTTCAATACGTTCAACTAGCTTAGCGTTGAGCTCATTTTCCATAGAGTGCTTCTGAGTCGGTGCACGGTATAGTTACGAACGATGTCTCCACCCTGTCACAATATTCAAATGAGAATTGTAGGCGTTTAGTACGACGGCACAGACAGGCAGACAGATCTTGTAGAGACTATTAATGTGCTACTAGTTCTTGACACTTAACTACGTCAGTTTGTAGGACTTATTTTCGGCCCGCGAAAGAGTTTTGCAGTAGCGGGTAAATAAGCATTCACATTCTGGTACCACACACATAAACAGACAAATAATATGCCAGTTAATCGCAGTGAAATGCAATATGACCGTGTCTTTCTGACAGCGACTACCTTTTCGGTTTTTCTATTTTCTGTTTTGCAGCAGTCTGCCAGCTCGTTTAGGAAGTGAAAAAGGATTTTTGCAGTCCACCACACCTTAATTCACACACACTCCCTTTCCAGACAATGACAATTGCAACCGGAAATGTTAAATAAAATATGACACTGGATGCAATTCCATACCTACCCAATCTGCTTCTCGTTGTCAGCTTTTTTTTATTGTACTTTTATTCTGAAGACACAAACGCCTCCATTCTTACAGCTCCACCAATCAAAATGCAGTTCAATGACTGACATAAATTCGTTTCTAACAGATGAACAATATTATAGTAGTAACTGGCAAGTGTGGCGAATTCTATGTCATCTGACGATTACGAACTCAGGTGTTTCGTAGGATTCTTGTAGTTGATGTTGCAGTCGTACCCATTTAAAATACAAGAATATTAAAAGCTTTCGGCTTTAAACATACTTTGTGGTGGGATTTAACTGTATGGTTTCAGTTGCAGCAGTACGCAGGTGATGATATATTGTCGAGTCTGTGAAGATTCTCTCATTTCTTTAGTGCAGGCTAAGTTAGAAAGCTGCTGTTAGAATTATTGAAATGAAGTGATCATATGGCATTATTGTCCGGGACATCCCAGGCGGTATTGTTCGGCCGCATTACTATTTAATCTCAAATTTAACATTCTGCAATAATAATAACAAAATAACAAAAGATAGGAAACAACTCGTCGTAAAGATGAACGCTGAGTCACAGGCAGACACAAATAAGACATTCACATTCAGACAATTTAAATTTTATGCCGCAGCCTTCTTCAGAAAGAGAAACATTCAAACACACAATCACTCAAGCATACCGTATCCCCACACGTCAGTGATCGTTGGCAGCTCAGCACACCCTGACATACGACAACACATTTCAAGCTCGTTTTGCTCATCATTAGGCGTTTATGCGTTCTGATCCGTTAGTTAAAGAAATTGTCTTAGCATCAGTTTCGTTCAGTCTCCCCTCTAGTGAGGCTATTTTAGTCTCAGACGGAAAGCGGTGCTAGTGAGTGAACATTGAGGCGCTATGCTACAAAGCCGAGGCCGTTCCCCGTCGGGGGCTCGAATCCTCCCTCGGGCATGTATGTGTGTGCCGTCTGTAGTATAAGCTAGTTCATAAGTAGTTTGTAATTTTAGGGACTGATGACCCGCAGTTAACTCTCACAGGCCTTAGAAAAAGAAAAAAGTGAGAGAACAGAAATCGATGCCCAGTGGTGCCTTCCACTAGCGTAAAGAAATGTCTCGTCATGTGTCCTGACTGAAATCATGGCCTATATGGGTAGCGGATAGTGTTACTTTCTTCATTTTTGCATGACATCGTGTAATACACATTTTATAAGCCACTTGATCGATCATGATAACTACATCTTACACTTCATCTTCATCCATGGCACAACAACGAATTACGAAAATAGGTTTTCCATGCTGTAAATTACGAGAGACATTGTAATTCACTCTTCAGATGAGCTCGTTGTAGACGAAGAGGTAAATTTCCTAGGATTATTGATTATTACACACGAATTATATTTAACTGTTTGCCAGACAATAAACGTAATGGCACTTCAGCGGTGTTCATTCGTCAGGCATTGATTGTGAAGAGGCCAAAACATGTCAAATACTTGTGTCTCGGAGTGGGAAGTGTATTTATTCAAATAACTAATGGGTCATACATTTCCTAACAGTGGAAATAATGCAGCAAACTGATTACTTAATTGTAACATACAAACTTGTGTAATGGCTAACATTTCAACTGTGTAGCAGACGGTAATTTACCTAAGCAATTATTTGCAGAATTCATTATTTACCATACGACTTAACTTTGTCTCTTCTTATTCCTATTAAGACAGGTGTATCGTATATTGGACTGGAGCAGACAAACGAGTGTTTTCTTTCAAATGTTAAGGGTTCTTGGTTCCATTCTCTGCATGTTCTTGATGATCTGATGGTCATGAGAAGAGAAGACACCACCGACACGTACGATGTCAGCGCTAAATTAAGCCCACCAGAACTACCATGTTGTAAAGCCGGTAGACAGCGTGACGCCGTGTCGCTCTCTAAGCATCCCTACTTTTCTGATATAGAAATTCTTCTGTCCAACATTAGCGATGGTTACAATATAACTGCTGCTGATGCTTTGCCGCGAAACGTGAGAAGCGCTTTACAGATTATAATTTTTGTTTCAGCATGCCTCGATTCTTGAGTTTGTTCTAAATAAATTCCAGGCAGCTCCACACTAACGAACATTTTCAGCTATCAAATTAAACGTATAGGAATTATCCAAGTGGAACTGCTGGATCTGATTTAAGTAATATTTTTGGGTGAATATGGCTCGGAAAGCAACGTCAATTTTATTACAGTCCATCTCCTGTCTCTGAATGATTTGACAATTGTGTTAATTCTGTAAAGCGTTTTGGCAACTGTGAGTCAGTGATGAATGAATACATGCGCAGCAGTATTCACCGATGAAAGGAGGAAGCGGGTGTACTTCCCGCCTTATGTCCCCACGTCTATATATAAAAATGTTAGGCGTATAGCTGTTAATCTCCGAAAGTTCTTGACCCATTGCTTTGAAATTCTGACTCAACGTTGCATTCTAGCCCAGGAAGATTTTTAGGTACACATTTCTTGAATATATTATATACAAACTATAAATGCGTTACTTTTGCTATTTTTACTATAAGCCTTTTTCCAATTATAAAGTTTATATAAATTCATATATGACACATATTGAAAAACTTGGTATATGAAAACATGCACATATCCTATTGTTTGTGTGTGTGTGTGTGTGTGTGTGTGTGTGTGTGTGTGTTTGTGTGTGTGTGTGTGTGTGTGTGTGTGTTTGTGTGTGTGTGTGTGTGTGTGTGTGTGTACTGCTTGCTCTTTCCTCTTTGCTTATATATTCTCTCGGACTTGACTCAGTACTAAAATACAGTATCTCTGACTTCCACACTCCTTAAAACCATCCTCATGACCTAGGTCGTGATTAACCTTCCCTTTCCGTTCCCATCATTTTTTCTTCCCTTCTCTCCCACCTGAAGAAGGAACTGTGTTCCTAAAGCTTGACCGTTTCGTATGTTTTCTTTTTTTCTTCACTTGTGTCACTATTGGTGGTACAGCACAAAGGTAAGCACTGGCCAGCCAATCTATCGCTTTGAAAAATAATTTAAAAATTATTATTGCTGCGATCAATTTTGACGCAGATCTGATCATTAGTGTGAAAGCAGGCACGTTAAACAGATGCAGAACAGAATGTTGTATTTCTATCGAAACTTCCCTCGAAATATTTTCTCCATTAGGTTTACGCAAGCTGTCTGCTTTATACATTTTTAGTGAAACCTTCAACCTGCCTGCAAAAAGAAACATCACAGTAAAGTGGAGTACCTGTTCGTGGTATAAATTTTACACAGCAAAAGCCTACGTTTCTTCTCTCTACAAAGTTTTGATGGTAAAGTGCCTGATCAGTGTATACTCAAGCAAATGTTATCCACATACGTGAGACTGTAACTACCTACCAGAAATATAATTCATGTTTGAAGAAAGTTTGTTTATTAATGCCACTGCTACGACAAAAGCACATGTCTGAATAATTTTCCATTGCATATTATAACGATATTCTGTACACGTCCGCATGATAACCGCAAACCATAGCCACAGCACCACTCCCTCTATCTCAGAACAACGCTCACATTAATGCTATAGGAGATGCGCAAAAACAAAATCTATTTCGTCGGAAAACCCACATACTGATTTACGGGTCTAACAGTCTACTTAGTAGGTATAAAAAACACTGGACAATACTGAGCACATAACTCCGATCGATGTCCTTACATGTAACGACCGCTAAATTCTTATACATTATGATTATGTGATGCTAATACTAGAATGAATATTAAATATTAGTTAAAGTGTTGCAAATATACACCTTATCAAATGTGCAGACGACACAAAAAGAATAATAGACGGATTATAAGAAAGAAAATGGGTCCAAGAGAAGGTACAGACGTTTTGAATATCCATAGTAATGTAACCTACAAAAATATGGAAAACAATATCAGTCGGAGTGGTTAAGTGAGGGTTACCATTTGTTGGACATATGTATTAAATGAATGATAAAAAGCTAAAGAAACAATTATTCGTACACTTCTGGAAGAATAAATAAACAATAGCATGAGAAAAGAAGAAAATAAATATTTAGAAAGGAACATCATCAAATAAACTGAACTAACCACAATTAAGAACGTAAAAAAGCTAGAAGCTATCGAAAGAGGATGAAATTGGAAACAACCTGAAAAAAAGAAGTAAAATACAACAGGGAAGATTATGACGGATAAATTAATCTATACATTACTGTCACTACTTCTATGTTTGGATAACAGAAGCTCTTCTTATTTTGCACATCATGTTACGAAGCCTTCCCAGAAATGTTCACATCTTGAAAACAATGCTGCTTTGATTTTTCTTCGTTTGTTTGCCTCTCTTCGTTCGTTTGTGCCTCTGACAACGATATCAAGAAAGACACTTTCTGAGTCTATAATCGTAAAGGAAACTGATGCTTACATCTAATGTTTTCAGTATAATCAATGGAAATGCTCGAAGAAATGTAAAACAGCACTGGTGAATGACTTTTGTTGTCATTGCGCTTAAGACAGAATATGCAAATAATTGAGACAATTATTACTATGTTAGAGGTCGGTGCATCTGTATATTTTATTAGTGACAACTATCGACTCATTAAAGCTAGTTACGGACTTGCGAGCGGGGCTCATTGACATATACTTTAGGTGTTCGGACCCCCGCCAGGCGCGCGAGGCGCGAGCTAAGTCTCTGTCGAGCTCGCTTGGCAATCACCTCGGCTCTTATTCTTCCTGTTGATAGTATGACTGAAGCTTGGCAACATCGCAGTGTTAGTCTGTCAACGCTGGTACCGAGGTCTTACTTCCTGATTGGCACAGAACTATGCTCATAAATTCACTTGATGTTTCCTGTAATTCCCATTGAATAATCTGACTGGTTTGTCAGTTGAGAGGCGACAGAAGGCTATTTGTTCATGCTTTTGGGTCCAGAAAATTGTTTACACGGCGAAATTCCAACTAGTCTCTTACGTTGCGAGTTATATTTTTTACTGATGTATGTGACAGTAGGAAAGAACTGGCGTGCACAGCTCCTCGCTAGCTCTGGGGTAAAGTTGTCGTCTGCCATGGAGAGGTGGATTTGGTCACTGGTTCGGGTCTCATTCGAGTAAAATTTTTTAGCTGTTTTCGTGACAGGAGTTGCACGAATCCACATCGAAAACAACAAGAAACCTCTTGTGGTTACTTGCTATATTCTATCAGATTATGCGAAAGTCTGACAACTTTCTGGTAGTTTACCATATCTCTACCTTTAGAATCGAACTGATTCCAAGCTAATTATGACGCCAATAGATGTTCGACGTGTATTTTCGTCTGGAAATAATTTTTGTCGAAGGTTATTCGAGTAGGGGCAGGCAAGATAAACATTTGAGGACATATGATCGAAAGAGTAGGTGCAGAATGGGTGACTTCCAAAGCACATTATCCGATGTATTCTTTGTGAAATGAACGGGAATTATTATAGTGTAGTACTAACACATGATGTAATTTTTTTGGTAGTTTGTCCTTACAGTGGGACTAAGTGGTGTCTCAGTTGTTTGCGAAAAATGGGCGCACCCTGGCGTTGTGGTTGCATTTTGCTGAGTATAACAATCTTTTAGTACTCAGTCATTAATTTCTTTTTAAGATATCAGCATGGGAGCATCATAACTCGTTACTAGTAACAATCGTGAGTAGGAATCCGGATTGAGCGGCCTGATGACGTTCAAGAAAAATGTGGTAATAGTCACCCCTATGACCCTTCATACCGATTCTACTTTACGACGTTTAGATCATGTTGATATATGCCAGAAAAATTCAATATGTGACTGTAATATAAGTACCAGAACTTGAGGTAAGGATATAACAGCCGGTAAGAAAACTCATAGCGGCGCGCCGCTGTCACTGAGTCCGCAGGTGGCAGCCCCGATGCGGCCGCTGGCGCGTCGCCGTAGCCGGTGCCCACTACTCCCGAGAGTAAACAGTTCTGTTTTGATGCAGCAGCGAGTTCTTTTGTGTAATATTTCTGGGGCTTTTCGCTGTTATATTTGAGGTCCTTCCACACTGATAACGAAGATAGCCGATTTGTGGATTAAAAAAAAAAAGAAATTGAAGGTGGTTGGATTCGATCTCGCGTCTGCTTACTTACACGCTTGTAAACACGACTCCTACCGCGAGACCACGCGGCCACATATCACAGAACCGTCTCGAGAAGGACCTAACACTTCCTCCTGACAGTACCGCATTCTACAGTGTTGCCAGATAGTGCACATCGTCGGACTTAGCATTCTGCGTCGGCCGGCCGGCGATCAATTTTTTTGTCTAAGACTGTACATATGTACATATTTGCATCATCTGATATCACTCTTACTCACTTATAAAATAAAGATACCGTCTCTGGTGATACCTGTACTACATGCCTGATATCCGAAGGGAATTGTTCACTTGCCACTTGCAACCCTATCAACAAATTATGAGGTGATACTAAATCCGAACTCAATATTCCATCCCCTTCGCATACGGTTATTCGTGACAGTACACAAAACATAACAAAAACAATACCCTAACTTAAAACAAATAATATACCAAGTATCTTCTCTTATAATCATACTACTATGACTACGTGCGCGATCGTAAACTATACGGACTGAATGTTCAGCGTTCCATTGCTCCCATACTCCTATCTTCTTGCCCTTCGTTCACTGTTTTGCACTTCTTCCTGGGATGTTTGCGGCAAAACATCTAGCAGACCCTTGAACGGCTTTACCCTACTTACGCTCAGTAAGTCGGCAATTGTAATTTAACATTCACAAGGAATGTCATCTCGATGACCTGGTATGGGCCTTGGTATTTCGTAAGAACTTCTTTGCCCCTACAGGCGTGTACGGATTAGTGAGCATAACCCACTGACCGACCCTGTACTAAGGTAATTTACCCAACTTCTTTCTCAGCTGTTCCTGCTTCTCTAATGCTATTGTGTCGGCTTTCTAAACTTGTCTCCAGACGTCTTATTTTCTTCGCAAAATTTATAGCTGACTCACTGTCCTTTACTGCTTTATTGTCCAATAAGTCAAAACTGAACGCATATTTCTGCTGTAGAACATACGGCGATAACCCTGTTCCAGAATGAATTTTGGAGTTGTAATTCGATATGACGAATTTAAAGTACGTATCCCAGTCATCATGACGTGTAGTCACGTGGTGACTCAACATTTTCGAAATTGTTTTGTCAACCTGTTCAGTCCTGTCATTAGACTGAGGATGAAACCGACTTGTGCGAAGTTTCAAAAAATCAAATGTCTGTAAATCTATCGGACCTAACTGCGTGGTCATCAGTCCGTAGCTTACAAACTACTTAAACCTAGGTAAACTAACCTACGGACAAACACACACACACACCCATGCCCCAGGGAGGACCCGAACCTCCACGGCGAGCAACCGTGCGGTTCGCAGCGAGGTGCTTTAGACCGCTCGGCCACTCCACCGCGGCTGTGCGATGTTTCGTTATCCGGAGAATTTTACATAGTTGTTTCATTAATTTGGAAACAAAATTCATCCCCTGATCTGAAATCAAGGTATGAGGTACGCCAAATTGTAGTAACCAATTATTCACCAACGCTTGTTGTGGCTTGTTGATCGAAAATCGGTACCACTTGCAGATAGCGCGAGAAATGATCGAGTATCGTTAGGAAATACTTGTCACCTGCTACTGTCCTATTATATGGGCCACATATGTCAATTCCTATGAAGTCAAAAGGACGTGATGCCTCCGGCAATCTCTGTATCTATACCTTCCGTCTGGACACGTCTGCCCTATGCGCACACGTGATGAAATTACGCACATGCCGTTCCACATCTGCCTTTTTGTTCCTTCACCAGAACTGTTGTGCAACCCTTCTATTTGTCGCCCTTCTACCCCAATCTATACTAAGGCTCTCATTTCCTTTTCCGTAGTCGAATAGTTCTCCGCCCTGTTTAACTGGATGCATGCGCCACAGGATGTTCCTCACCATTCAGTAACTGACTTAACACACAGCTTACTGCCTCATTAGATGTGTCGCATGCCAAAATGAATTCCTCGTTGAAAATAGGAAAGATCAATACAGGATCTGAAGTCAGAACAGTTTTCAACTTCTCGAACGCTACCTGACAGTCTTCAGACCAATGAAATTTGACACCTTTCTTTAACAATTTCGTCAGAGGTTCCGCTATTTTAGCAAAGCTTTTCACGAAGCGACGGTAGTACGAGCAAAGTCCAATCCACGATTGTACTTGTTTCGTAGTCGACGGTACTGGGAAACTGTTTATCGCTTCCGTCAGCCTAGGATACGTTTGAAAACCTTTTTCACTAATCACGTTTCCCAGGTATTTTACCTATGTCTGCGCGAGGTGACACTTATCTGCACTTAACCTTGCAGCTCTCAAGCGTTTAAACACATCTTCTAGACGTTGATCGTGCTCGGGAATATCTTTAGAAAGTACCACTATATCATCCAGATACCTTACACCTCTTAGGTTTCAACCCCATCAGTACTCCGTCTAATAGACGTTGGAATGTCGCTGGCGCATTCTTCAACCCAAAAGGCGTCCACCTGAACCGGTAATGACCTCATGGGACCGTAAAAGCAGTTTTTGGTGTGTCCTTCGGAACTACTTCTATTTGGTGATAACCACTCTTCAAATCCATTGTGGTAAAAAGCTTACAACATCCAAGTTTAGTCTCTGCGATATTTGGTATCGGAAAGGCGTCCGTGACTGTCTGAGCATATATAAACCTATAATAACAGCAAAATCTGTACTTCTTTGAGCCATCAGATTTTTTTTAGGAACAACGACGATGTTGGTGATCTAAGGACTATCACTATGCTCAATTATTCCTTCGTTAAGTTGTTCTATGAACTCTTCCACAAGTGGTCGTAAATGCCTAGCTACACGGTATGGATTTCTAAACAGTGGTTCGTTTGTTACTGTCGGTATCCTACGTTGCGTAACTGGCATTGCTGATAGCACACCTTTCGCTCCGAATAGATTCGCATAGTAATTTCTCCATCATGCTTCGATCCTAACCCTGTAAATAATTTACTTGGGCTATACCTATATTCTCTCTTTCAAAATCATTGTCGCCTAGCACCTGTAAAGTTGCGAACGATCCTCCTTCGGGCAGAAGCACCTCGTCTTCCCCAAAACTATCTATAACCACCGGAATACAATATTCACCATTAATGTCGGTTGCGCGCGTGACACTCCTTACAAAACAACGTGATTGGTCTAGCTGCTCATTGAACGCTAACGGTTCCACTACATGTAATACAAAAATGTTCAAATGTTTGTATAACTTATTGGACTTAACTACGAGGTCATCAGTCCCTAAGCTTACAAACTACTTACGAACTAGCTAAGACTAAAGACGGCACAAATATCCATGCCCGAGGGGGGATTCGAACCCCCGACCGTAGTGGCCGTGCTGACCGTGACTGGAGCGCCTCAGTCACCTCGGCCACCGCGGCTACATGTAACATCCCCAGAGATAAGGTATTATGCACCGGAAGCCAAACTAACTTCCATGTACCCGGAGGTACTTTACCGAGCTGATTTATCTTTAGAGAAAACGAACGCAGTACAGGTGCTAACACTTTTGCGATCGGTGTGCCTTGCGTCTTAGCATCGCTTGCGACCATGTCTCCCAAGTGAAACCAAGTTCCGCCGAGTTTCACTGTTTGCCGTGAATGATCTATCTTAGCCTCGTGTTTTTCCAGAAAGTCTAGTCCGAGAATCACTGCATAACCTTCCCCTAAACATGGTAGCACTTCCATGCGTTCTGTGAATATTTTGTCCTCTACTGAAAAACTAATACTCACTGTTCCATGTGACTCCAATTTACTGTAACCTAACCCCCGAAATTTATAACGCGCTAGGCGCAGCCTCCTCCTGCTTACCTGGTCCAGACTGATTACCGATATGGCCGCTCCTGAGTCGGGCAAAAATTTCCTGTATTCCCTATTCATGACACACAACGTTCCGTCTGTCGTAGTGTTACATTTTAACTGGATTGTTTCTGGACGGGCGAAACGACCACATTATCGGTTAACGATTTACTTCTGTTGCCCGGTCCTAACACGGCATTCCGTTGACTTATGAAAAACCCATTCACAAGTAAAACACTGAGGTTGCCTACACGTGTTCCTCTTGTGTCCGACTTTACCAACCTAAAACATTTTATTTTAGATATGAAAAATTTCTGCCCATTTCTCTGTTTAGTAGCCACATCGATCTCCTCCACTGTAGTTGCTGCCATTAATGCATCTATTAATGTTTTCGGGTCTTCCACACGAACTCTCCTAGACACATCATTTGGCAATCCGCGTCAAGAGCCCTGTTCTCGGCTTCTTGAAACAGCACTTTATTTACTTCATCGCTATTAGTTAATTCAAACGTTTGAGCATTCACTTTCGTCATTCTGTGTGAAAAAACCCCGACTGGTTCGTTTTTTTTTTTTTCTTAAAAACATATTATTAAGTTTCTTTCTAAAGAATCGTGTACTATTCTGCTTCCTGTACCTTGACACAGTCCATCGCAAAATTCTTAAAATGATTGTTTCTTACTCAAACTCTCGTGGTACATAACGCATATCTTTGCTTCGCCTGTTAAACACAACTTGATAACTTGCAATGTTGTACTATCCGACCAATTATTCCACTGGCCTACATCATTTACTGATTTGAGAAACAAAGTAATGTCCTTTGATTCTGTACCTGAAAATGTACCTATCAATTTTGCCATTTTCGGGTCAAATGATGGCGGTACCACACTGAGCCAGTGCTTATCCTGCTGCAGTTGTAAACATAAATGTTCCTGCTCCCAATGCTGATTTTGTAACCCTTGTTCAGCCCTTTGCAAGCCTTGTTTAAGTTACTCATCTTCCTGTGACAACATCCGAACCCTTTCTGACAAATACGCTATAGCGTCGTTTGTAGTTGTTTAACGCGTGTCTGGCATTCTGCTTATTACAATTACACCTTCCTTAGACGAGACTAACCAAAATATTAATCTCTATTCTTCTTCCTAAATAATAACCACGAACTTTCGGTGCAATCCTTTCATACGCCCAAATCCACCCCACGTTAAACATACAACAGGGATAAATTTGGAACATGGCGATTTACTGAACCATAAATTACAATAAAGACACCAAACTGAAGTAAGAGCCTAGTCTCAGTTTTCCATTACCTTTGAACAATGTCAGATCCGTAATCTCAAACATACCTACCCCCACATACAAAATCACTCAAAAAAACCACACACAAAGAAAAGATTTGGCAACTACTCATCGGAGAATGACATGACGCAGTTGCTGATGTTTATCATACACTATGAACATACAGCAGAATGAACTGCTGAATGGAACCCCGGTCACTTACTCTCCTCACTATTTTATATGCTCTCATAAACTACTTTCGTCAACCAAACCACTCCATTTGGCGTGTCCGAAAAAATAACCACTTCTGGCCACCAAAATGCTACGGGGCCCCAACTGGGCGGTTGAGACCGTAGCTATAAAGTGGTCAGGATGACCAGCATACTACACATTCAGAGGCACAAGGGACGGGTAGGTTCCCGCGCTTCCGCACAATGACACATTGACAGAGTGGTATCAGCTTTATTTCCTTCAGATACAGCGGCGCTTCCCGGCGGTTGCTCGTCGTAAGCGGGCACGACTTAGACGCGGCTTTAATTGCCGCTGACAGACACTGCTGGGCCGCGAGGTGAGCGTTGACTCAGCGGCCCCCGGCCCCCCACAATAAAAGCTTTTGAAATGTGGGTTTACAGAAGAATGCTGAAAATTAGGTGGATGGATTGCGTCACTAATGACGAGGTACTGAACGAAATTGGGGAGAAAACGAATTTCTGACATACCTTGACTGAAAGAAGGGATCGAGTGGTAGGACCCATCTTAAATATAAAGGACTCGTTAATTAAGCATTACAGGAAAGTGTGTGGGGTAAAAAGCGCAGAGGGAGACCAAGAGATCAATACAGTAAGCAGATTCAAATGGATGTAGGTTGCTGTTCTTATGAGGAGATGAAGAGGCTTGCTCAGGATAGAGTAATGGGAGAGCTGCATCAAACCAGTCTCCGGAATGAAGATAACAACAACAAAATTATACTACAATAAAGGTTCTCATACACAAAGGCTACATCATCATCATCGTCATCAGCCATTTCAATCATTAAATGATGTGGCCTTTTCAAGTCGTGGATTCAGGTAAGCTTTCAGAAGTCCTCTCCAAGTGGAACTGTCTTGAGCAGTTCTCTGCCAGGTGCTACCAGCAACCTTGTTGATGTACGGTGAAAATATGAGGTATTTAAGTACATACATCTATTACATCTAATATATAAAATGAATGCTTGTTTGCGTGTTTGTTCGTATTTTATGTGCTGCCATACCGTTAATCTGATTGCTATGAAACATTGTTGCGTCGTTCAAATATCTAGGCGTAACATTGCAGAGCGATATGAAATGGAACGAGCATGTAAGGACAGTTGTGAGTAAGGCAGACAGCCGACTTCGGTTTATTGGGAGAATTTTGGGAAGATGTACTTCACCTGTAAAGGAGACCGCGTATAAAACGCTTGTACGACCACGTCTTGAGTATTGCTCACGTATTTGGGACCCGCAGCAGATCGGTTTGAAGGAAGACATAGAGGCGGTTCAGAGGCGAGCAGCTAGATTTGTTACCGGTAGGTTCGACCAATGCGCGAGTGTCACGAAAATGCTCCGGCAACTCAATTGGGGATCGCTGGAAGAAAGACGACGAGCTTTTCGTGAATTTTTGTTAAGTAAATTTAGAGGGCAGAATTTGAAGCTGAGTGTAGTACGATCTTGCTGCCGCCTACTTACATTTCGCGTAAAGATCACAAAAACAAGATAAGAGAAATTAGGGCTCGTACGGAGGCATATAGGCATTCTTTCTTTCCTCGTTCAATTTGGGAGTGGAATAGGAAAGGAAATGCCTAGTAGTGGTACAGTGTACCCTCCGCCACGCACCTTACGGTGAATTGCGGAGTATGTATGTAGATGTAGATGTAGATGAACAAGGTCCCAGGTTTGAGTCACGGTACCGACACACAATATTAATCTGCCAGGAAGTTTCATATCAGCGCACACTCCGCTGCAGAGTGAAAGTTTTATTCTGGAAACATCCCTTAGGTTGTGGCTAAGCCATGTCTCCACCATATCCTTTCTTCCAGGAGTGCTAGTCTTGCATGGCTCGCAAGAGAGCTTCTGTGAAGTCAGGAAAGTATGAGGCGAGGTACTGGCGGAAGTAAAGTTCTGAGGCAGCATCGTGAGTCGTGTCGGGATAGCACAGTCGGTAGTGCGCTTGCCCGCGAAAGGCAAAGATCCCAGGTTCGAGTCCCGGTTCCGGCATACAATTGTAATCTGCCAGGAAGTTTCATTGTCAACATAGTTCTTGTACTTTTGCAAAGGACAAAGGTATCATTCTGGATATATGATATCATAAACAGTGAGATGCATGATAAATCGCCCACTCACAAAAAAAAAAAAAAAAAAAAAAAAAAAAAAAAGTTCAAATGTTCGTATAGTCTATGGGACGTAACTACGGGGTCATCAGTCCCTAAACTTACAAACTACTTATGAACTACTTACGAACTAGGACGGCACAAATATCCATGCCCGAGGGGGGATTCGAACCCCCGACCGTACTGGCCGTGTAGACCGTGACTGGAGCGTCTTAGTCTCCTCCGCCACCGCGACCGGCCCCACTCACACAAAATGTTTGTTTGTAATACATACAAATCTACCGTTTTGTTCCGATCTTGATGAAATTTTGTACCCTTTATCTTCTGTCTACATAGATAGGGGAGAGAGCCTTACAACGACGCCAGTTGACCGATTCTGATGTAATTTTTCACACATAACCTTGAAAACAAGACCAACATCATGGTCAGTTTTTGTAAGGTGCAGTGCGGGGGTACCTTAAACAAACGTCGTCACCTATGTACAGTTTTATTTAGATATTGATATAAGTTTACACCCTACACCCTATAACTATCAAACACGAGCAGCATCGCTGTCTACACAATATTTCATAAGGTGCATGGCGGAGGACACCGTTTCATCGGTCGCCATGAAAATTCGGAGATACATGGTGTTTATAAATGAATATCGGGGTTTTTACGCTTTATAATATTTATTATAAATGATATGTAAAATGAAAGTGTAACTCAAACAGTTTAGTTTGGCACCAGTGTGCATGTGCCAGGCGCAATGTTTTCGCCGCAATCCGCTAGACATCGGTAGTAGCAAATATGGCGAGTTGTGAACGGAAAGCGTTTTATGTTTTGCAGTTTACAAAGACCGAATCTTGTTATTGTGCAACGTGCGTTTCGGCTGAAGTTCGGTTGTCATCCTCCAAGTAATAATAACATTCGTAGATGGCACAGTTTCAAGATAGCGGCTGTCTTCGTAAAGGGATGAGCACAAGACGATCGAAAGTTAGTGAAGGGTTTGTTGATCGAGTGAGAGAGTCGTTCACACGTAGCTAAAAAAAATCAGCCCGGAAGGCTAGCCGTGAATTACAAGTTCCTGTGTCGACAGTTTGGAATGTTTTAAGAAAACGCGTAGAACTACGTCCTTACCGTTTACAGTTATTACAGGTTCTAAAGTCGATAGAGCACGGATTACGTTCCAACTTCACAAACGATATGTTCTTTCATGATGATGAAGATTTTCTGTATCATATTGTCTTCAGTGATGACTCAACATTTCACCTTAGTGGACATGTTAACACTCACAATGTGCGCATCCGGGGTCGGAAAAACCTAACTAGATGGTACAAATGCAACGAGATTCCCCTAAAGTGACAGTTTTTGTGCCGTATCTCTGCAGAAAGTTTATGGGCCTTTCTGTTTTGGGGAAACTATTGTAAGTGGCACTTCTTACCTTAACACTAGAGCAATGGCTCTTCCCTCAGTTGGAAGAAGATGAGCCAGAGAACTTCATTTTCCAGCAAGATGGTGCCCCACGTCACTGGCATAGCAAAGTACACGATTGAATGAACGTCACTGAACCCAGAATAACTGGATAGGCCGCAAGGAGCGGGAATGACACGGCTTGTTTTACATGGCCTCTATGTACAGCCGAGTAAACGCCATGAGATTTTTTTTTCTTTGGGGCTTCATCAAGGATAAGCTCCCTGAATCAAGAAACCGGATGAAGCAGCTGTTGCTACAATCTCTGAAGACACACTTATCAAAGTTTTGTAAGAATTAGCTAGACTATAGATGTGTGCTTTGTGCTCACAATGAACATTTATAAGGTTCTTTATAAAACTGTTTGAGTTGCTCTTTCATTTGACGTGTCATTTATAATTGTAATTTTAAATATTATAAAGCGTTAAAACCGCGTTATTGATTTATAAACACCCTCCACAAGTAATTTTTCATAGATGGAGAAGAGATTAACTGAGAGCGATGGAAATGAGCAAAGACAGGGTAGAGGAGGTTATGTACAGACAGAGGAGGAAATAGATTAACAGAAGTTTCCAATAAATAAATACCCGGACAACGCCGGGTTTTCAGCTAGTGCCACTGTATAAAGACAAGTCGGTGTTTACAATTATCACAAAAAATCTGGGAATGTTATTGTCCGATTTAATCAAAAGTTTTACTTAATGCTCTAATACAGGGTTTTTCAACGTTTCTCAATTTGTGACCCCCTTCCAAGTAAAAATATTCTTGCGACTCCCCCTCGTGGCATCCTCACGAACGCCAATAAAACTGTGTTCACTCAAAGGTGACAAATTTAACATTCTTCAGTTCGGTATGTTACAGCTTTCTTTTAAAAAGTTGGACAAAGTTTTTTTGTGTAGTTTTCGGAATGGAAGACATAAGCCTATTTTTTACATAATTTTCGACAGAAAAATTTATTTTGCGTAACGAGTGTTTTGCATTTCAGGCAAGACAGAGAAGCGAATTATGCTCATTAGGAAAGGACCCACTACAAAGTAAATTTCTAAAGAAGTAGATTTTTTTTTAATTTGATATATTCAATTCGCAATTAATGTTACACAATTTTAAAAATGGATTATTCCGTTACTTCTTGGTGGAACAATTGCATATTTAGGGTTGAAAATAAACAATCTGTTTTTGTTCTATTAATTTATGTTTATTTACGAAATAGTTTTCAGTTTACTAGGCCATCTTCAGATAAACATTTGACAAGGGTCGGCAAAACACTAGTGCTTGTATTGCAAATATGTTAAATAAATATAAAAATTAATTGCTGTTCGTTAGTCTCGCTAAAACTCGAGAACGGCTGAACCGAATTGGCTAATTTTAGTCTTGAAATATTCGTGTAAGTCCAGGGAAGGTTTAAACGGTGATAAAATGTGAAAAATTTGTCCGGAAAAGAGGAAAATCGGGAAAAATGAAATAGCTTTTTCCAGTGAGCTATCAATACCGTTGTCCAATTGCGATAAAATTTTGTACATTTCATGTTGAAGGCAAGAGGAAGGTTCGCATCAAATAAAAATTTGGAAAATTCGCCCAGAAAGTAGGAAAAATTAGGAAAAACCGAAAGCGATATTTTCTCTGAATGAAAATTAGTTGCCACGTGGTTTTAAGAGCATCACGAGTACGGCGGAGAGGGGTAGTTCTTTTTTTGTTTTGTTCATTATGGTCTTGGAAAGGTTTCAGTAAAAACAATTGGGACAGTTAAAAAGAAAAGTCGCAAAACTCGAACCAAGATCCTTTTTCAATGTGTACCTAAATTTACTCAACACTATAAGTTGAGAATCGTTCATCCGATTGCGATAAAATTTTGATGAAAGATGAACGTTCTTATGAAATAAACATTTGGACAAGGTACCAGGAAAATTTGAAAATTCGCAAGAAAATGACAGAGATTTTTTCAATGGGATACCAATATAATTCGCCTGATTGCGATAAAATTTTACATATTTGACGTTTAAAGCAAGAGTAACGTTTTTATGAAGTAAAAAATTTAGAAATCTTTCCGGAAAATTGGAAAATTCAGAAGAAATAGAAAGAGATTTTACTGTGAAATATCAACACCATTAATCTGATTGCGATAAAATTTTGCACATTCGACGTTCAAGTAAAAGTTTGGAATACCTGGCCAGAAAATAGGAAAATTTGTGGAAAGCTGAAAGAGTTCTTTTCTTTGGGATATCACTCTCATTCGTACGAGTGCGATATAATTTTGCACATTTGCCGTTCAAAGCAAGAATATATTCATATTAGCAATTGCGAAGTCGACTAGATGACCCGGTGAACTTCGTATGACTTACCTCTTAATATATACCATATTAAATTTAGACCCAGTAGCTTAATAAAGGCGTCATCAGATAGTCTAAGTATCGGCTCGATAGTGGGCGGAAAGAGTGGGCAAATCACGCACACATGTCCGGGATAATGTTTATGTCGCATTAGTGGAAGTTAATTGAAGGTTTAAACGGTGATAAAATGTGGAAAAATTGCGAGGAAACGTTATATTTAAAATATGTAAAATAATGACTTGGTTGTTGTGTTGGGTGCGTTCAGAAATATACTTTGAGAGTAAAGTTCGCTTTACTTGATCTGAACCCGTATATGAACTATCAAAGTCACTGTCAAAGATTACATATACACTAAACATATGCAAAGTGGACACTGAATATAGTGCCGCTGAAACTAACGAATTTATTTGTATTTGTTACAGGGAAGACGGCCATGTCGCTACTTTACATATGTATAGTACTAGATGACCCGATGAACTTGGTATCACTTACCTCTTAATATAAACCATAAATATGGATTAACATAAATTTTTCCATATTTTATCACCGTTTAAATCTTCCCTGAACTTGCACGAAAGTGACATAAACATTATTCTGGACATGTGTGCGTAATTTTCCCACTCTTGCCACACACTATCGAGCCGATACTTAGACTATTTGATGACGCCTTTATAACGCTTCTGGGTCTACAATACATATGATTTCAATTAATATGGTTTATATTAAGAGGTAAGTGATACGAAGTTCGTCTAGTGTTAAATAAATTCACTTAGGTATTATTATCATTATTATTACTACTGAAACCCTAGTTACTTTATGGTGCAAGTTCTACCTCCTCCTGTGACGGCGACCCCCGGGCACGGCTTTCCGGCCACTGGGTTGGAAAACACTGCTCTAATATGTTTAATAAAATCCGAGCAAACTCTAGACATTTTTTGAAACAATTGTAAGAAACGGCATGCCTTTATATAGAGGTATAGAAGAGATACATTTAATACCACATATATGAAGAATATGTAGGCAATGTGTATCAGAACCTTTTTATTAGTATCGTATCAATAGATGATGTAAGGGGACGAGCAAAATGATATATATAACATGCATTATACTATATCTTGTTGCAATTTTGCACCACTGCATACGTGTTAACACTGAGACACGACCGCAATGCGCAATTAATGACGTTCGAAGCCTTGGTCGCTACTTTGAATTATGTTACCGTTTTGTTCTGCGACAGTCAACAAAAATGATCGGTGAAATTCCTGATCACTCAGAATTCCAGAGAAGCCAACTCGATGGTACACAGTTAGTGGGAGCATCTGTGGCGAAAAACTGAGAGTGATGGCGCAGTGGTAACGCACTGGACTCGCATTCTGAAGGATGGTAGTTCAAATCCACCTCCGGCCATCCAGATTTAGGTTTTCCGTGATTTCTCTAAATGATTCCAGGTAAATGCCAGGATGGTTCCTATGAAAGGACACGGCCGATTTCTTTCGACATTCCGAGAGTATGCTCCGTGTCTATTGACCACGCTGTCGACGGGACGTTAAACTCCAAACTTCCTTCCAAACATTTTCCGTGACGAAAACACCTGCACTGTTCAATGTTCCACTAACGACAGCATCCTCGTTAACGACAGCGTACGTAAAACAAGGTGAAACATAACTGGCAAATATGAAAAGTATGCGAAATCCGGTTTACTGCCAAGGATCGACGAGAATTAAGATCGATTGTATCCGGACAACATAAAAATATCACGGTGAAAGCGACTGGAAACCTTAATATTCACTTGAGTAATATTGAGTCGTGAAACCGTTATGGCGAGAGCTTAACTTTCGTGCAAATAAAGGGTTCACATCCGGTAACTGCTAAACCCTTCATGACGAAAGGGAACGCAGAGTTACTAAGAAAGTGGTGCCACGTTCGTAAAACCTGGAGACTTGATTACTGGAACTGTGTGGTATGGGTCAATGAATTATTGTTTACCTGTTCATTGCTTCCTACAAACAACCTCAGTTACATTGAAAACCCAAAAGGAAGCTTATGATACGGCATACCTGCTCCCAAAGTCAAGTACGGGGGAGGTTCCGCCATGGTTTTGGCATCTATAACGTGGTGTTGAACTGGTTCTGTCATTACTATCGCCGGTCGAATAACTGTGAATGAATACACTATGTGATCAAAATAATCAGGGCCCCCGCGCAGAAAAAAAATATGCATCTCATATTAGGTGCATTGTGCTGCCCGTACAGCCAGGCACTCCTCAGTAGACATCACACAACGTCGGAAAGCAGAATGGGGCGCTCCGCGGAACTCACGGACTTTGAACGTGGTAAGGTGGTAGAGTGTCACTTAATTCAGATTTTCACACTGCTAAACATCTCTAGGTCCACTGTTTCTCATGTGATATTGAAGTGCAAACTTGAAGAGAGACATACAGCACGAAAGCTTACAGGCCTGCCTTGACTGTTGACAGACTGACTGTTGAAGAAAGTCGTACAGTTTAATAGGCTGGCATCTATCCAGACCATCACACAGTAATTCCAAACTGCAACAGGAACCGCACCAAGTACTATGACAGGTGGGAGGTGAGAAAACTGGGATTTCATGATCGAGCGACCATCCATAAGCCACACATCACGCAGGTCAATGGAAAACGACGCCTCGCTTGGTGTAAGGAGCGTAAACATTGGGCGAGTGAACAGTGGAAAAACGTTGTGTGGAGTGACGAATCACGGTACACAACGCGGTGATACGATGGCAGAGTGTGGGTGTGGCAATGCCCGGTGAACGTCATCTGGCAGCGTGTATAGTGCAACAGTAAAAGTCGGAGACGCTGAACCCCTTGTTGTTTTGCGTGGCACAATCACGCCACAGGCCTACATTGATGCTTTAAACACTTTCTTGCTTTCCAGTGTTGACAAGAAATTCGGGAATGGCGATTGCATCTTTCAACGCGATCGAGCACTTGTTCATAATGCACGGCCTGCAACGGAGTGGTATCACTACAGTAACATCCCTGTAATGGACTGTGTGATGATACTGCTGCCCTCTCAATGTTATCGTACGATACCGTCTGCGTCGGACCCGGAATCGTGCTGTTTAATAGTGATATATGTTCCGTGTGGAGTTACAAACGAAAAAGCCAGCCTAGGAGTCAGTGTAGGGCAGGGTCTCGGTGATACTGTGATTAAAACATGTGATAGATTTCATTAATTAAGAGATTGTACATTATTTCGATAACTAAACAGATGAATTATAAAAACTTTTGTAAAACATAAAAACATGAAAATAAATAGCATTGTATATATGTTAGGCTCATAAACAAGTTGTGTAGACCAGATAATTGTGTAATTAATGTAATAGTCGAGATTTACAATATTGACTTCTTTGTCTTTATTGACTGACGTGAGATTTTGAGTATATTTTGAGAATTGCAAAGGTATTTGATAGTTCAATATATCTTAGGAACATGTATAATGTACTCATTAACTAACTGACATTTAACATCGCACTTTGTTGTCATACACAAACGACCGCGATTACGACTTAAAAATATATGCGCCATCTAAAATGATTGTATGTATAGTTATCATTTTATATTGTGATTATTTTTGTGTACATGAAATGTTTTACTTGTATGTTTGTTAATTGTAAATTAGTATATTCAATTATTGTGAACAATGCATAATGTAATGTCATTATTGTCAATGTTATATATTTGCCTCGCCGCCTTGCATGGGGGAGTTCGAGTTTTAGTCGTTTGTCAAGTGCTCTGGAAGCTATGTCAGTCTGTGTTTTGAAATGGAAATACTACCAGCTAAGTTCTGATGCTTTGCATATGTTATGAAGTTGTAATGTTTTGGTGGAGAAGTTGTTTGGTTGCAAATTAAAGAAAAAGGAAAAATTGTACCTACGAGTATTTATTTCTACCACGACGCCCTAGGTGAATAATTTTGCTTCGAGCGGAACCACCATACATCGTAATGTTGAAAAGATGAGTATTATGTTTGAAAGTGGTAGAATGTAATTACTTAACTAGCATACAAACCTTATAACTGGCATACACAGTCCTGACTTGAATTCTACAGAACACTTTTGGGATGATTTGGAACTCCCACTGGAGTCCAGACCTCACCGATCTTCATCGATACCTGTCCTCAGTGCAGCACTCCGTGAAGAATGGGCTGCCATTCCTCAAGAAACCTTCCAGCACCTGATTGAACCTATGCCTGGGAGAGCGGAAGCTGTCATCAAGGCTGAAGGTGGACTAACCCCATAATGAACTGCAGCATTACCGATAGTGGGCGCCACGAACTCGTAAGCCATTTTCAGCCATGTGTCCGGATTCTTTCAACAGTTAGTGTATGTTACCATCGTGGACAACAAACAACTTACTATCACTGACAAATTGCTAACAGACACTGCCATATTCCAAACCGATAATGTGACAACAATCACACGGCCCAAAAAACGTTTAGGCGTGCTTTGTGCAGCATCAGAAAATTATGAAACATCTCCCCTGAAGAGCAAACGCGACAGGTCTGAATGTACCGAACCATTATGGGGAGTCTCAGAGCAGAGACTGAGGTCCAAATTTACAGCTCAAACATCGCTGAATTAATTGGCTGATGTTTTGCTACATGAATGGATAAGGTTCTGTTAGAAATTATTATTATTAAAAAAGAAAAAAACAACAACAACAACACTTTACGAATATGTTTCTCCAAAAATTGACTGCAGTTGTTCTCAAAGCCAAAGGACGGCCGACTACTTACTAATAAACAAATATTGTGGCTATATTGGGCGTTCATATAATTTATCCGAGCCCTATTACATGTTATTTTGTCCTCCCCCTCTCTCCCCTATATATGGAAAGTGGTATCTCGAAAAGTCTTTGTCGTCTTACTGAAAATTTTTACACAATACTCTGAAACATGTATGGATGGACATACAATACATATTTTATGTGATGGGGAGTTGGAGAATAAGTTTTCCCTGTCCACTGTCGCCAGAGTTGCGTATTAGAAGAAAAATAGCATGAGACATTAAGATAAGACTTATCTTTATTTTTCTACATGATTTCCAAGTACATCGAGACATTTGTCATACCGCTTTATAAGCTTCACAAAGCCTTCTAGGAAAAAATCTGGGCGTTGCATACTGAGGAAGCGTTGAACAGATTATTTGACGTTAGCATTGCTTCCAAAGCGCCTTCCGCCGAGAGTCTTCTTGAAAGCTGTAAACAGATGGAAGTCCTTGGTGTGAGATCAAGACTGAATGGCGGATGGTGTAGGCGCTCCCAACCAAGAGGTCCAATACGGTTTTGCGTTGCCGGCGCCGAGTATGGTCTCTCATTGTTAAGAGGGGACTAGTCTCACATTGTCATCCAACAGCAGAACGATATGTGTCAATTTTGACACAGTGGCACAGTACCGCGCAGCATCGATGATTGCATGCTCCAAAATGTCCAGCAAAAAAACTGGAGCGTATCAGAAAACGGTGAGTAGTATTTTACCTGCAGACGGGGTGCTTTTGAACTTCCTTCGGACAGGTGATAACGGACTTTTGCACTCCATACCCGTTTAAGGCTTTCACGTGCAACGCCCCGATTTTCTCCTGGACAGCTTTTTAAGAGGTTTTACAAAGTCTCAATATACTTGGAAATTATATATATACGGCACTGTAATTAACATTGAGCCTCTCAGAAACTACACTTTACTTTAATGTATCTGCTATGTATGTAGTGGAAAGGTTGTTACTACCAATTTTGAAATATTCTTTACTGATTTGCTTCAAGTCTTTGCACCATTTTCAGAATGAACATTGACTGGTAGGGGCTATATATGTTTTAAACAACGGTGTACAGACTTCTTGTGACAACCGACTGAGAGGAAGTAAACGGTGTGCTTTGCTGTGAAATGGAAAGTTTGCTTTGCCTTAGAGCAGTTCGGTTTAACTAAGATACCAGGACAATAATTAAACACATCGCTTATTCATATTTCATGTAATTTAAGAAGCAAATTATATGCATAGCTATGTGCTGTCTTCTTTTCGTCCTTACATTCGGTTTTATCAGTAAACAGGAAAACTATTTTAGTTTTAGTCTAACTTAGTAACGCTACTTGTTTGCTGACTAATAGTATGCAAAATGTTGCCCTTTAAGCTTCTATCCTCACACCTCCATTAGAGCAACTAAAGAGGTGTGTTTCTTACCACATAATACCTATGATCCCACCCACTTTGCCTAATACATTTTAAGCGACTTCGATTCTCAATTTAGGTTTCCTTTGCAGTAATAATAAACATGGTTATAGCCTTGCTTAGAGGACAGGGATGGGGGGAGGGTGGGAAATTAACCAGAAAGGAGGAAATGGAGAGAAGAGGGAAGGGGGCGATAGACAAAGAGAGGAAGGGGAGAATGATGTGGAAAAGGGAAGTGGGAGGAGGACATGGGGAGAGGAAAGAGGGGGGGGGCAGATCAGCTTATGATGTATATACAATTCACAAACTCATTTAGCAATGGTGAAACATTGCTGGGATGGTCATTAGTTCGTAGCTTACAAACAACTTAAACTAGGGTAAACTAACCTACGGACAACACACACACACACACACACACACACGCGCACCCATGACCCAGGGAGGACTCGAACCTCCGACGGCGAGCAACCGTGCGCTCCGCAGCGAGGCGCCTTAGACCGCTCGGGTACTCCACCGCGGCTAAATGAAAATTTCACATCGACATCTTCAACCTTACTCTCCAGAATTTATATCTCTGTCTACTTCCTAAAATTTGTCCTCCTCAGTAGTCTATTCTTGGCCTTTATCAGAAGTATCACTGTATGACGTCTCTGGAAGAATGCCTTCTAACATATCACCCCCTTTCATTTGCCTTTTCCTCGAGAAGCTCATGTAAACATTGCTGTTACAAAGAAGCCTGTAATACATACGCCTCTTGGAATTCTCCCTTCTGGCCTTTGTGGAGAAATTCCTTTAATGAAATCTGCCTCAGCTGCTTCTTCTGCTAGTCGACCAAAGGGAACAACGACTTATTTCATTACAGAAACGCAGTGTATAAAAATCTCTTGCATGGTATCAGCACTGCAGACTGCAAAATACGACTACTTTAATCTTTATACACAATTACATTATTATTTAACTTTTTCTTAGTCTTACGGTACTGTACAATCTGTGACGTTCCACTACTTGTTATGTTAAATATTTCGTTTTATCTCGTTATGTCTTTTTTGTAACAGTGCTGATGAATGTCAGTATGTTTTACAGAGTCACATGTGATAAGGAAGAAGTGAAATTAAATTAGGGTTTAACGTCCCGTCGACATCGTAGTCATTGGAGACGGAGCACAGGCTCGGATAGTTTTTGTCAGGGCTGGGGAGAGAAATCGACCGTACCTATTTAAAGTAGCTCTCCCGTACATTTCATTCCATTCCATGATGGTGGTGGTGGCGGCTGGTGCAGCAACAGTGTTGAATAATTAAAAAATGCTCAGTCTCTGTTGCAATGTTTTATTAGCCAATAACGCGTTTCGCGCTGTTAGCGCATCGTCAGACTGGAAAGAGATCAAATGTTTTGTTACAGTCCGTGTACCTGGCGGGCAGCGAATCTAATGTGGCTAAGGTGAGTAAATTTGAAAATTCGGACTTAACTTGGGCGGAGATGGAGCCACAGAACTATCTACACAGCTATAGATAGTTCTGTGGCTCCATCTCCGCCCAAGTAAGTCTGAATTTTCAAATTTACTCACCTTAGCCACATTAGATTCGCTGCTGTCAGGTACACGGACTGTAACAAAACATTTGTCTCTTTCCAGTCTGACGATGCGCTAAGAGCGCGAAACGCGTTATTGGAGAATAAAACATTGCAACAGAGACTGAGCATTTTTTAAATAGCTCTCCCGCCTTTCATATGGAGTGACTAGGTGAATCGAGGAAATCTACTGAATGACGATGGTCGACAGTGGGTTCAATCGCCGTCTCGTTCCCCAGAATGCGAGTTCAGTGTTCTGCAATTGCGCCACTTTTCAGCAGTAGGTTCACACGAATTATGCAGGTCACATAATTATGTAGTCTTAAGGACTTTCGTGAAAAAATAAGTAAAAACTTCAATTTCTAGAGAAAATAAATAATAAAGGTGTATTATTTTTTTAAGTAAAAATTTTATGATTATTTAAAGTAAATTAGGGATTTTTTCATCTGGTTCTATGTACTGTACCAATCGCGCCTGTTGTTCGCCACAGTTCAATAATCCTCGACACATTCAAAACAACTAAAGAAAATGAGAAACGAAAGTATGTGAAAGTTTCTGGAGAACGTCTAGTTTTGATTGTTCAAATTTTTGTAATTGTATGGGACCAAACTACTTTGGTCATACGTTCCGCCGCGGCGGAGTGGCCGAGCGCATTGAGGCGCTTTGCTACGATACGCGAGGTCGTTCCCCGTCGGGGGTTCGAATCCCCCTCGGGCATGGTTGTTTGTGCTGTCTTTCGTATAAGTTAGTTCATAAGTAGTTTGTAAGTTTAGTGGCTAATGACCCCGCAGTTATGTCCCATAAGCTTTACAAACATATGATCATAAGTGCCTAGCCTTACAAACTAAGTACTTAAACTAAGTTAAACTAACCTAAGGACAACACACACATCCAAACCCGAGGGAGGATTCGAACCTCCGACGCGGGAGGCCTCGCCATCCATAACGTGGCGCTCCAGACCGCTCGGCTACTCCCGCGCGGCGTCTAGTTTTGCGTTAGAGGTGATCTAACGAGATTCGAACCGACACCTTCTGCTTACTACGCGATAAACTCTGACCACTTAAACCAAATCGCTGTTTCGGTTAGTTCCAGATACATCTAATGCCACTGGTGCTCCTGAAATTCTTGTTAGGAAATATGGAAGAGTCAAGTTGCTGAAGAACTGTATCATTTATCTAGTGTCGGTTGCTTTTGGTTTTAACAGATTTCTTTAAAAAGACCCACAAACATGCTTCGTAATACCTACACCAGCTAAATGGAATAAGTAAATAAATAATGATAATAATAGTTACGTTATACTGGTACCTGTTTTACTGTCCTATTCATTATTACAGCACTGAGGCTTACCAACTTGTGTAATTACTGCAATTGCCAGCTAAAATTCTTGTAGTATATTGCAAGAAAAGGACCCACAAAATTACAGACCTATGTCATTAACATCAGTTTGCTGTAGAATTCTCGAACCTATTCATTTCTAATATAGTAAATTTCCTTGAGAGAAAACTTCTGTCCATGCATCAGCACGGTTTTAGGAAGCATAGATCGTACGAAACCCAGCTTGCCCTTTTCTCTAATGACATCTTGCGTGATATGGACGAAGGGCAACAGGCAGACTCCATATTTCTCGATTTTCGAAAGGCGTTTGTCACGGGACCGCACTGTAGATTGTTAAGGAAGGTACGAGCTTATGGTAAAGGTACCCAAACGTGTGAGTGGCTCGATGATTACCTAAGTAATAGAAACCAGTACGTTGTCCTCGATGGCGAGTGTCCTCGATGGCGAGTGTTCAACAGAGACTAAGGAATCGTCAGGGGTGCCCTAAGGAAGTGTGATAGGACTGCTATTATTTTCTATCTATTATAAATAACCTGAAGGATAGCGTGAGTTTGCAATCTGCTGTTGCTTCCTGATGGTGTTGTAGTGTACAAGAGTGTGTCGTCATTGAATGACCTAGTAGGATGCAGGATGACGTGGACCAAAGTTTTGGTTAGTGTGAGAAATGACAACTAGCGCTAAATGTAGAAAATGTAAGGTGATGCAGATGAGTAGGAGAAAAAGTCCCGTAATGTTCGAATACAGCTTTAGTAATGTACTGCTTGACAGAGTCGCGTCAATTAAATACCTAGGCGTAACGCTTCACAGCGATAGGAAATGGAACGAGCATATAACGACAGTCGTGGGGAAGGCCCATAGTCAACTTCGATTTATTTGTAGAATTTTGGATGCTGTGATTCGGCTGTAAAGGAGACCGCTCATAAAACGTTTGTACAACTCCGTCTTGAGTATTGCTCAAGTATTTGGGATCCCCACCAGATCGGTTTAAAGGAGGACATAGAGGTAGTTCAGAGGTGGATGGCGAGTTTTGTAACTGGTAGATTCAATCAATGCGCGAGTGTTACGGAAGTGCTTCGGGAACTTAAATGGGGGTCGCTGGAAGAAACCAGACGTTCTTTTGAAGAAATGTAAAGCGTCTGAATCTGAGGGGACTGGAGAACGATTCTACTGCCACAAACCTACATATTTTCGCGTAAAGACCACAATGATAAGATCAGAGAGATTAGGGCTCTTGCGGATGCATACAAGTATTCGATTTTCCCTCGTCTATATGGGAGTGGAACAGCAAAGCAAATAACTAGTACTGGTATTGAGTTCCCTCCGCCCCGCACCTTTGGGTGCATTGCGGAGTATATATGTAGATGTAGAAGTTTTCGTTGACCATATGCGACGCCACATACATAGGGACTGAGTTAGCAATATATCTTTCTACACAGTTTTTTGCTAACTAATTGAGCCTATATCCTTGCTGTATATCATTACCCATTTATGTCATTATAGTCTGACTTGTCGTATAAGATGATCTATAAACGTGCGTGTGATTATAAGGGACTCACTACCGACTGTCTTGTTCAGAAATATAAACGAACTAGTTCGACGGGCGTGTGGGGAATACAGGCATTTTAAAAAGCGGAAACATTTAGTGCAATAAACCCAATAATGAAATTTCATTCTGGGTTCAGATTATTGTCAGATCATTCTGACATGTTTTCGTTGTTTCCATAGACCATTTAAGTAGCTTCTTGGGACAGTTAGTTTTTCTTTCCAAGTTGAGGTTTTCATCTGTCTTCTATTAAGTAACGCGCTGTTTCATCTGTGAACGTGATCGTGTGTGTATGACATTACCATATCATTATGAAATAATCCACTGTCGCAGTCGGTGTTCTTCTGTCTCCACAGGGAGGGTCACGTTCTTTTTCTGCACTGGCAATGTCTCGCCTCCAACATCGATCGGTGGGTACCGTTAAGCACTCTACAGTGCACTTTGATCTTCGATGTCTTGCTCAGCGAATGAGGAGAAACTAATGGAAATAGATGTCTAGCAAATGATCAGAGTACAGGAACGGAATATCTAGTCCCAAAAAATTACAAAGGGAAGAGCACTCTTCCTACTGCAATGCACGTCAATCAGGAAACACATCGAAACAAAAACAAAAAAGACCTTCATTTTTATTGTGAATAATCAACAACATAAATAAATCACATCAAACAAAATTATCAATTAAGTGAAGCATAATGGATGAAGTAAAACTGCGTTGCTATACCCTTTGTAGGGTATAGAAAGATTTCCGTTACCAGTCACAACAGAAAAGGTTTTACTTATCCCACGACTGGTTTCGGGTTTATGACCATCATCAGGTGGCCATACATTCATTTACAAGTCTCCCTGCTGGAGTGCATTAAAACGAACTGTGCGGTAGATATTTACTATCTACCCGTGACAGAACTGTATGTAGTTTACCAACGTATGTTACAACGTTAATGTACTGACCTTCATATTTTTAACTTATGTTATTTACCATATGAAACTTCACCGCCCACATAATTTGTTTCTATGTGAACAGTGCACTCCACCATGGAATATGTAAATGAATGTGTAACCTCCCGATGATGGGTGGGATAAAATGAAACTTTTTCAGTTGTGACTCGTAGCGGAAATCAGTCTACAACAGTAGCTCCCTATCATATTTTCTACATCTACTTCATCCATATTCCGCAATTCACCGTAAGGTGCGTGGCGGAGGGCACACTGTACCACTACTAGACATTTCCTTTCCTATTCCACTCCCAAATAGAACGAGGAAAAAAAGAATGTTTATATGCATCCGTTCGAGCCCTAATTTCTCTCATCTTTTCTTTGTGATCACCATCCAAGAACAGATGCCAGCATGCGAAACTTAGAAGTAGATGTTCCTGAAGTAGTAAAACAACTTAAGTCACTAAACAAAAACAAATCTTCCGGGCCACATTGTATACCAACTAGATTCCTCTCAGAGTATGCTGATGCAATTGCTCCTTACTTAGCTATAATTTACAACCGATCACTCAGCGAAAGATCTGTACCCAAAGACTGGAAAGTTGCCCAAGTTACTCCAATATTCAAGAAAGGCAATGGAAGTGATCCCCAAAATTACAGGCCTATCTCATTGACGTCCATTTGCAGTAGGATTTTGGAACATATACTTTGTTCAAATATTATGAACTACCTCGAAGAGAACGACCTATTAACCAATAGTCAACACGCATTCAGAAAGTATCGCTCTTGCGAAACACAGCTTGCCCTTTATTCACATGAAGTGTTAAGTGCCATCGACAAGGGATCTCAAATCGATTCCATATTTCTGGATTTCCGGAAGGCTTTTGATACTGTGCCCCACAAGCGGCTTCTAATGAAATTGAGTGCTTATGGAATTTCTTCCCAATTGTGTCATTGGATTCACGATTTCCTATCAGAAAGGACACAGTTCTTGTAATTGACGGTAAGTCATCGAGTAAAACAGAAGTGATATCTGGCGTTCCACAGGGAAGCGTTATAGGCCCCCTACTCTTCCTCGTGTTTATAAACGATTTAGGAGACAATCTGAATAGCTCCCTTAGACTGTTCGCAGATGATGCTGTCGTTTATCGGTTAGTGAAGTCAACAGAGGATCAAAAGCAACTGCAAAGCGATTTAGACAAAATTTCTACTTGGTGCGAAAATTGGCAATTGACACTAAATAAAGAAAAGTGTGAACTAATACACATGACCACTAAAAGAAATCTACTGAACTTCAATTACGCGATAAATCAGTCAAACCTTAAGGTCGTAAATTCTACCAAATACCTAGGAGTTACAATTACGAACAACTTTGACTGGAGAGAACACATAGAAAATATTGTGGGGAAGGCGAATCAAAGGTTACGTTTCATTGGCAGAATGCTTCGAAGATGCACCAGCTCCACCAAAGAGACTGCCTACATCACACTTGTGCGTCCTCTCCTGGAGTACTGTTGCCCCCTGCGGGACCCTCACTAGGTGGGACTGATGGAAGTTATTGAGAAGGTTCAGAGAAGGGCAGCTCGTTTTGTTTTATCACGTTACCGGGGGGGGGGGGGAGGGAGAGCGTCATGGAAATGTTGCACGAATTGGGGTGGAAATCATTAAAAGAAAGACGTTATTCATTGCGGCGTGATCTGTTTGCGAAGTTTCAATTACAGACTTTTAGTTCTGAATGTGAAAATATTTTGCTAGCACCCACCTACTTAGGGAGACATGACCATCCCAATAAAATAAGAGAAATCAGATCGAAAACGGAACGATTTAGGTGTTCTTTCTTCCCGCGGGCTATTAGAGAATGGAACGCTAGAGAAAAGTTATGAAAGTGGTTAATGAACCTTCTGCCAGGCACTTAAATGTGATTTGCAGAGTTTCTATGTAGATGTAGATGCGAAATATAAGTAGGCGGCAGCAAGAGCGTACTACACTCAGCTTCAAATTGCGGCCCTCTAAATTTCCTCAACAAAAATTTACGAAAAGAGCGTCGTCTTTCCTCCAGCGATCCCCAATTGAGTTGCCGGAGCATTTCCGTGACACTCACTCATTTCCGTGACACTCGCACCTACCAGTAACAAACCTAGCTGCTCGCCTCTGAACTGCCTCTATATCTTCCTTTAAACTGATCTGCTGCGGGTCCCAAACACTTGAGCAATACTCAAGACGTGATCGTACAAGCGTTTTATACGCGGTCTCCTTTACAGGTGAAGTACATCTTCCCAAAATTCTCCCAATAAACCGAAGACGGCTGTCCGCCTTACAACTGTCCTTACATTTTCGTTCCATTTCATATCGCTCTGCAATGTTACGCCTAGATATTTGAAAGACGCGACAGCATCAAGACGTTCACTACTAATGCTGTATTCGAACATTGTTTTCCTAGTCATGCGCATCACCTTACATTTTTCTACATCGAGAGCTAGCTGCCATTCTTCGCATCAACTATAAATTTTGTCTAAGTCATCCTGTTTGCTATTACAGTCAGTTAAAGACAACACCCTCCCATATACCACATCATCATCAGCAAATAGCCGCAAATTATTACTTACTCTGTCCATCAGACCATGTACATAGATAGAAAATAATAGCGGTCCTATCACACTCCCCTGGGGCACGCCTGGCGATATACTCGTCTCTGATGAACACTCGCCGTCGAGAACAACGTACTGCGTTCTATTACTAGGAAGTCTTCCAGCCAGTACAAATCTGTGAACCTATTCCATAAGCTCGTATCTTCGTTAGCAGTCTGCAATATGGCACCGCGTCGAACGCCTTTTTGAAGTCGAGGAAAACATAATCCGCCTGTTGCCCTTCATCCATGGCTCGCAAGATGCCATGTGAGAAAAGGGCAAGCTGAGTTTCACATGAACGATGTTTCCTAAAACCGTGCTGATTCAGAGAAAGAAGCTTTTCCGTTTCAAGGAAATTTACTATATTCGAACTGAGAATATGGCGTGATGATGTCGGAGGAGTGACGGCCTGCCAGAGCCGTGCCGCTGAAGGTCCTCACTTCGACGCCCGCTGTTGGTGGCGTGCTGCCCTGTTGGTTCGCGGCGGCGACATCCGGCGTAGAGACGTTCCGGTCAATGCATTCTGCGTCCCCCGAACGCCCACTGTCCAGTACAGCGCCTATAAGTACAGCTTTTCTGCTTAGGTGTTCTCTGACATGTCCCACTTGGGTACACCGAACTCCGAGGCTCTGCCTACCGTCGGTCAGTGGTCTCAGGCCGACGACCGTGTCGTCCCAGTTTCCGGGTTACTGCCATCAGCAGACTTGTTTCGAACCTTCTGGTTCTGCCGTATTCTGCTGCTAGAACATGTACTCGCAAAAACCACAATATAACTTCACTTGTTAAGTGATAAAATTGACAATAACTCCAGGCCTCTACAGTACTGCAAACGCCGATTCCAGCCACCGTGTCCTCAAATTCTAGGACATTTCTCGGATTTTTTTCGGCACATTTCAAGTTCAAAATTAGTAAACGCAATATCACTTCTCATGAGCTATCGAATGCATTCATAAAAAGTTAGCAGCTCTATTAAAAAAAGTACTTACTTCAATATTTCAGCTGAAGCCGGTGCTAAGTCGATTAACCAAACAAAAATATATGTGCATTTCAACGCTCTAGCGCGCACCGAAAAACGCGTGTAACGGAGCACGTCAGGATTTATTACCACCTGCTTGCTTTTCTGTACGTCCCGATACCAGTGTTGCATAATAATAGCTACGAATGTAATTAGTTTATTACCATTTTCTTTTCCAAAACTTTTGTTATTCTTTTTTCTAACGTGACTAGCTGATGTTATTTTCAATTATTTGTTGTTGCAGAGATTTGTTTAATTAGCAAATAGTAATTAGTTCATGCCAGAGGGGTATTGTTGTAGGTCACATGTTAGGCAAATTAGTATTTCTAATGAGACTAATTAAATTTTATCTACACAATATTAAATTAGGTATTATTCTTCTTCATAATTAATGTTAGGTAAGTTGTGCCTTCATTAGTTTCTGTATCACTACAGTTTCCAGAATGAAACTTTCACTCTGCAGCGGAATGTGTGCTGACATGAAACTTCCTGGCAGATTAAAATTCTGTGCCGAAACCGGGACTAGAACATGGGACCTTTGCCTTTCGCGGGCAAGCGCTGTACCGACTGAGCTATCCCGACACGACTCACGATTGCGCCTCACAACTTTACTTCCGCCAGTACCTCGCCTTCTACTTTCCAAACTTCACAGTAGCTCTTCTGCGAACCTTGCAAGTTTAGCACTCCTGGAAGAAGGGATATGATGGAGACATAGCTTAGCCACAGCCTAAGGTATGTTTCCAGAATGAAACTTTTACTCTGCAGCGGAGTGTGCGCTGATATGACACTTCCTGGTTGATTAAAATTGTGTGCTGGAACCGGGACTCGAACCTGGGACCTTTACCTTTCGCGGGCGTACCTCGCCTCCTACTTTCCAAACTTCACAGAACTTCTCCTGCGAAGCCGCGGTGGAGTAGCCGAGCGGTCTAAAGCGTCTCGCTGCGGAGCGCACGGTTGCTCGCCGTGGAGGTTCGAGTCCTCTCTGGATCATGGGTGTGTGTGTTGTCCTTAGGTTAGTTTATCTAGGTTTAAGTAGTTTGTAAGCTACGGACTGATGACCACGCAGTTTGGTCCGATAGATCTACAAACATTTAAAACATTTTATCTCCTGCGAACCCTGCAAGACTAGCACTCATGGAAGAAAGGACATGATGGAGACATGCCTTAAGCCACAGCCTAAGGGATGTTTCCAGAATGAAACTTTCACTTTACCGTTTATTCCAAAATTTACTCAGTATTATTTACGCTATCTTTTGCTATAGCCAGTTGCAGGTAATTGTCTACTTTTCCAATGTTATTACCTTAATTTACCTAATTAACAATACTTAATTTTCAGTGACATTGTTCCGATGGTATAAGTAGGTTGCTTTCGCGCTATGCCAATGAGTCTTGTTTCGTGTTCGATGGGAGGCACAATCCACGTCACTCTGAACTCTAATTTGAACAATTACACTAAAGTTCTGCTGTGTTAGTTGTGCAGAAAGTGCTTCTACAGTGGCTATGAACTGATTCTTAATATTCGTGTCACACCTCGAGAACTTTTGTGAGGGTAGGAGTATTTCACGCACGAACTGTGTGCATTGTATTGTTGACGTGTGGAATGTGCGTACTGGTTTGTGGTGACTCTAAACGATGAGACTAGTACGCTGGCCATAAAAGTGGACAATTGGGCTCTAATGATTCATTAAAGTGTCAGTGAACTGCAATTATACGTGTCGGCTACATTATTTGTAGTAGACTACTGTTGCCCCATGATATTTCAGCGAGATCGCCGATCTACGAGAATCTACAAGAAGCAAAGGACTACGGCCCAGCATCGTCACAGGCGTTTCGATATGTGTAACCGTTCACGAAATAAATGGGGTTTTACTTGACTCACGATGTACAGGCCTAGATTTCTTGTGCATCGAATTCCTGACACCAAAATTTACTTAAATGAAATTTCTTTTGTCACAGGGGTCTTCTTTATGGAACTAAGAATATTATAATTCGTGAACGACTAATTCTGATCTCATTGTCATTTTCAAGTCCATGCACGTAGAAGTGGAACGTAATGAAGTCTACAAAACATGTCTTTAAAAATACCCATAATGGCTTTACATATACCACCAAATGGTTTACAAACATAAACTGAAACACCTTTAACATATTTCTGATAAAACGTTAGCCTTGCAGAAAACATTATTTACTTTCATACAGCCATTGCGTGAAATTCTCTATGTAACATATTACTTCAAGGGTATTCCCAACATAATGACAGATACAGATTTTCTGATCTAATCCCCACCAATCTTTTGTGTCGTTTGGTGCCACGCCTTCAGAGCGACATTCTTATTTCTCGGTACTGTCTTGATAAAGATATAACTGGATTATAATTCCAGTTTACTTTCTCTCTACAGATTTGTCTGACGACTTGTTTGGAATCTGTCAAATATCACCAGATAAGATAGTAGAACAAATCCCAGGAAATGCCTCTCACTGCTTCGAGTAGCTTGATTTGAGGCAGTCTAAAGGATACAGGCAATACATTTCCTTGGACTATTTTATGGTTAGCAGAAGCAGCAATCGATTCGTAGTAAACAGTCACATATAGATCTGATCATTTATTCAAATGATGGCTGGTTTCAGCCTTTAGCAGGCCATCTTCAGAGCTACGTAGCTCTGGCGGACGGAATAGACATGTGGTTGTCCCGTTCGGTAACATTAGCAGTGACCACATGTGATAACCGCACGTCTGCCTCGTGAAGTCCAGCCAAAGGAACATACATCTGAAGATTGATCCGTTACTGATATACGAGGAGCAGTTTGGAAAATAAGTTTCCCCTGTCGACTGTGGGCAGAGTTGTGCACGGAAGAAAAGAAATAGAATGAGACATTAAATGTAAGACGTATCTTTATTTTTCTGCATAATTTCAAAGTACATTGCGACTTTTATCAAACCGCTTTATAAGCTTCAGAAGCTGTCCGGGAAATAATCAGTGTGTTGCATACGGAAGAATCGTTGAACGGCTATTGAGTGGAAACATCCGTCATCACCTGTCCGAAAGAAGTTCAAAAGCACTCCGGCTGCATGTAAAGTGCTACTCACCGTTTTTTGTGACGCGCTAGGAGTTTTGTGGCTGAACTTTTTGTAGGATGCAACCATCAATGTTGCGTTCTGTGCCACTCTGTCGAAATTGAAAGAGGTGATTCGGAAAAAGCGACCTGGCCTTCTCGAATCTGGCGTTCTGCTGTTTGATGACAATGTGAGACCACACTCCGCGACGACAACGCAAAACCATATTGCAACTCTCGGTTGGGAGTGTCTACACCATCCACCATGCAGTCCTGATCTGGCACCAAGTGACTTCCATCTGCTTCCAGCTCTGAAGAAAACTCTAGGTGGAAGGCGCTTTGGTAGCAATGCTGACGTCGAACAAGCCGTTCAACGCTTCTTCCGTATGCAACACCCTGATTTTTCCTGGAACGCTTTTTGAAGCTTATAAAGCGGCGTGACAAAAGTATCAATGTACTTGGAAATTGGTTTACGTTTTCGGAGGCGATCCACTTATAATATTGTAAAAAGATATAAAAAAGCCAAGATCGCTGTCATCAATTTTCATTTACGACGACCGGTTTCGCTGAACTATGTCAGCATCATCTGGTCAAATAAAATATTTTACAAGGCCATAATCTTGTAATGTAAATCAGTTGTTATATAACAATTTACAGTGCATAGGTGCACTACGTCATTATAATAAAACATAATTATCACAGTGAGTGACAATAGCAATTGAGTTGCTCGCCGTGGAGGTTCGAGTCCTCCCTGGGGCAAGGGTGTGTGTGTTTGTCCTTAGGTTAGTTTACCTAGGTTTAGGTAGTTTGTAAGCTACGGACTGATGACCACGCAGTTTGGTCCGATAGATTTACAAACATTAACTTTAACATTAACTATGGTAAATAATGGGCGTCGTTGCCTCAACATTGGTTTCAATACATCATTCGCAGCATGGCCCAAGTTCACCTGGGCTACATTTCAGCTATGGGAGGTAACATTCCATACAGAGCAGATTATTTATCTGACGGAATGTGCGTGCAAGTCCTGTAAATTGAAAATAAAAATCAAGAAAACTTTGATCTCTGTCATTCTGCAGGTTGCTGTTATTTCTACTCTGTATTCGTTGAATTGTTTCTACTTTAATATCACCTATTTATAATGTTTGCTATCAAAATAAACTAAACACTGAAAAAACTCCGTTCGTTGCTTTAATTCTGGACACCAGTGTACTTTATACCTCTTCCGTGGACGTCAAGCTGTAGTTCCGCTATGTTTGATAGCACTATGTTCTAAGTGGGAGAACATCTAACTGCTCACATAGATTGACAACATGTGCAGTGCAATGTCATATAGCTGTTGTGAAAAATTTCAGCTGCTCGTTACACTAATGGTACCACACTATTCTGTAATAAAGTCTAGGTATACAACCTCTGATAATAAATTTCGGTGATTGAAGTCAGAATTGTCGATCGCGCAACAAAACGAGAATCACAAATCTGCAGCTGCGTTAGTCAACTTGCTCCCACCGTAGTTCAAAATCGTGTGTGTTCCGTGTCTGACCTGTTGGACGTAGCGCTTGTTCTGAACTGAGAACAGGACAATTGAACGAGCAAGGATCAATTTAAAGTTTTGTTTTAAGCTTGGCAAGACAACTAAAGAAACGCAAGCGATAGTGGTACGTTTTTTTGGGGATCGAGCACCGTCCATGAAGTTTGTGTACGAGTGGTTGGCCCAATTTAGAGGACACTAGGAAAGTGTTTCTGACACTCTCCGTCGTAGACGACTGACGACCGCCGCGCCGTCAGTGACGAAAAGTTGAGAAAGTAAGAACATTAATCACGAATGATCTCTGTTCGTAATTACAAATCTGGAATGTTGGTCTCGTCTTATTTGGTGAATGAGTTTCGAAAAGCTGTGTTTAGGAACTCTGCATTAGTAGCGCTATCATCAGCGGGATCGCCATTCTATCGCGTGGTGAGAGTATTGTTTGTGTTTTGCATCTAGTATATTTGACATGAGACCAAAATCTCTTTGGGTTCTCAGTCAGATTTCGAGAAAGAGCTTCGTTGTGAAGAGTATTGTAAGTATCTCGCATTGAAGTCCTCGCTAAATTTCGAGCTTCTGTGTAGGATCGCCAATCTCGGGGATTTTGTGTTCGTTTAAATTTTGCATGCCTTTTCCATTGTTTTTGCAACAGTGTCACGACCTGTTTTGCGTACCAAAGGTGATCACCACCTTCTTTTATTAATTTATTTGGTATAAAACTGTCAGTTGCTGTCGATACTACTTCTTTGAATTGTAGCCACATTTGGTCTACACTTACGATTAGGGTTTGGAATGAGTCGAAACTGTCTTTCAAGAAGCAATTTAGTATATTTCTATCTGATTTTCTAAACAAATATAGTTTTCGTCTATTTTTGGCAACTTTGGGACTTTCGATATTCAATCTCTCTACGACAGACCGCTGTTAAGTAATACTAGTATCCGTTTTGATTCTCGTTATGAGCTCGGGATTATTTGTTGCAAAGACATCAAGTGTGTTTGGAAATCCATTAACAATTTTAATTGTTCGCAGTAATTCTCAGAGGATGCGTTGAGTACAATTTCGCACGATATTTTACACTTACCTCCTGATTCGAACATATAATTTCACCAAGGCAAGTATATCGTTGGCGCCAGAAGACAAGGAGTCAATGGAAGAGGCTACCGGTGACTACGGCGATGGAGTCAGAGGGCGTTTAAATCTATGGGGGCTGTGTCACCCAGCGACGGTGGGTCCACATCTATGCTAGCCGGTTATACGACGCCGAGAAGGCCACACGAAGGCGAGTCGAGGCAACTGCATCATATGGCGGTACAGGCCGGAGGTGACGTCACAGTCCTGCGCGGGAGTGGCTGTGCGCTCTAAGGCGTCTTTTTTCGGAATGCGTGTGTGTTCCCCGTCGGAGTTACAAGCTCTCCTTCGGACGTGTGTGTTGTTCTTAACTTAGTTTATGTAGTTTGTAAGTCTAGGGCAGATGACCGCTGCAGTTTGGTCCCACAGCTTTACTATCATTTGAACATTTTTTTTGTGGCGTCATAGTGCAGGTTGGAGGCCCTGAGGCCTACGGACTAACATCGTTCTGCTGGACCTGAGAGTTGTAACCACCCAGAATCTGTCAAATGAAAAATTGCAGAAGGATCACCATAATCAAACTTATGAGGTTGAAGATGACGTTGATAGCGGTGGATGATGGGAAGAAGTTTGAACATGTTAAAGGGCCTTACATCCCTTTTAGGAATAGTACCCAGTTCCTAGGAGGAACCATGGTTGTATACCTGAAGATATCCTAGGTCAGAGACAGAAAACTGCCTGTGAAGTTGCTGTGGAAACGGTGCAACAAGGGTAAAATTGTTCCGCGAGGAAAGCTATGTAAAAATTCTGCTGCAGACGTCTTTATAAGGCATTCGCCGATAAGAAATGAGGAATGAAGGTCATTTTTTCTGAAGTTTTCTAGATGTAGCTTCGTCATTTGATTTTCGAACATACAGCAAAACATTTATCTTATCCATTTGCTGTGAGGTGAGAAAGATGCCATAGCATATTGTCTGATTCCAATGAGGAGAGAAAAACCTTGGAAATTGAGCAAAAAAGATTTAGGTCCATTGTCTCATACAATGACTTTTCTTGACCCTTTTAGGCATAAAATAGTGTTCAGAGCTCTGGTGGTGCTTGTAGATATGGAATCCATAGGGACGAAGAGATTTTCTATCCCAGAAAGTACCACAAAGTGAATGTGAATGATTTTCCAACAGAAGAATGTGGTAAGTGACATGCTGTTGCGAAGGTGCCACAAAATTTTCATGAAAAGTGGGACGTCGTTTTGTGATGCGTTGAATGTGTTTGAATCTGAACCACATACAATGGCGACGAGATAGCTGTTTGGTCTTGATCGAACACCAGTGTCCGTTGTAAAGCTGGGGGCAAAGCTGAATGAAACTGGACAGGTGTTTCAGTTGCGCACCACATGCTGTAGCGCAAGGAATGATTCCCAAATACATCGGAAAACATGGCGACGTTTCTAGGTCTGTCGAAGCAAAAGCTACATCTCTGCTAATCGGTATCCGTGAACGATAAAAACCCTCATAACTGTACTTAGAGAGTGCCAGTGCCTATCGATGTAGTATCTGAGCCGTACAAATGGGAATATCTTTGGATGGTTGAAATAAGAATGTCAATGACGAGTGGTATGTGATCAGCCTGAAACCTTGGCCATACGGAATTAGTGGAAGGTAGAGACCATAAATAAAGGTTTATCTTTTTTACCTCTTAAGTTTTTGAACGGCACGTTTGCCTTCCTGGGTACAATTAAACGGCACATGCTTCTGGCTAAGTTGATGAAGTGAAGCGATGATTTGATGGGCGCTGGGGGTAGATTTTATGTCATATAAAAACTTCCATAGAACATGTTATTCAGACACATTCTTCGGTGCTGGTAATCGACGAATGGCATCCAAATATGGTTGTGCAGGGCGAATATAGATTTCTCAATCACATGCCCCAAATATTCTAATTTTGCATCTAAGACCAGTAAATGACAAAACGGAAATAACGTATCTCAAACTGTGCAAGTGAAGCTCGGATATCCAAATACGTTACAAATTGGGGAACGTTGCATAAAGCTGCTCAAGATAACTTTGAAACGAAGCCATTGCAGATGAAGTTCCGTTGTCAGTGGAACAGGCTGATGTGGCGATTAATCACCGTAAAATTTGAGTTTATTCATCCAAAGGCATTTGAAGATATTTATCCTTCAGATAAATTTTTGAAAACATTTTCTATCCTGAAATATGTAAATCAAATGTTTGGCGCAAGGCAAAGGAAATGTATCAATTATGCTCCGTGGATTCAGAGTGGATTTGAAGACAACACAAATTCTGATGAAATGAAGACTCCGTGGGGAGCAGTGTGCACCACAACCATAAAATGTTAAATATCCAAAGAAAATTCAGAATTGGTGGTAAATTTCGGCTACTGAATAGCCATCTTCAGTGCAACTTGTACAATCGACTGGAAACATTACTGATCTCACTAATCCAGCCACAATGCATAGCTACAAGCTTATACAAATGATGTTATCAGAGTCATAGCTGGATTTTGACTCTGATAACATCATTTGTATCTGCTTGTTGCTATGCCTTGTGGCTGGATAAGTAAGACCAGTAATGTTTCTAGTTGGTGGCGCAAGTTGCACTGAAGATGGCTATTCAGTAGCCGAAATCGATCTGCAATAATAAATAAACAAATTTACGACCAATCTGAATTTTCTTTGGATATTTAACAATTTCTGATATCACCATTTCGCTTTGGCACAATGAACGTGATACCCACAAACTAACCGCAATAAGCAAGTACAATGATGCTTTATCAACGAAACAACTCCGCTGCCACTTTGTCACGCAATGCATGCAGAACATGGTGTGCTCTTCGAAATTTCGACTGTGTATCCGGAATGCAAGCTCCGAGAACACGGAGCTATCATATCTGCTAAAACGAAACAAAGGTGGACTGACATCGAATTCGTAAGTATTGATACCCAGCAAAGTCAGTGACGCTCCTGTGTCTAGTAGAAATTTTACTTCCTGCTGCAGAATCGTGAGAAAAATGAATAGTTTTCTGGAATTTTAGTTACTGTCGCACAGTTCTGGACTAGTTTTGCAGTAGCAACGGAATCAGACGCGGATACTGGTTTGCAATTATTTTGTCGGCGTAACAGATACTTACTTACTGCGAAGAATTCAAGACAATTTCCATGATTTCAAGTTTCTGTTTGGTAGTGGAAGACTTCTTGGAACATAATTTCAGAGAACAAAGCTACTTGATGAACATATTGGAAGAAACATACGGATATTGACTTTTCTGCGTAAAGTATTTTTAGTCATTTCAGACAAAGCACTACGGGCAAGCCTTTATCTTATTAGAAGATTGTGCTTTGATAGGTGATGCGGCAGTTATTGACAAGATGGCCGTACTGCCAAGACTGGATTCTTGTGCTGCAGTATCAGAAAAAGAGTTGCCACAAATATAACAATATTTACAATGTCTAGTCACTAATGAAATCACATGCGCCCATCAGGGTGTCACGGAACGTTTAGACTTAGAGCAAGGAGGTTGAGCCTGGTTCCTATGGGTGGTTTCCACTGTGCATTTCTTCTCTTCTGGTCAGACTGTTCTGTAGCTCAATTACTTTAAAGTTGTCTTCTCATACCCAGCCTGACACTATCAGCTTTCGCTATTTAATTCAACCACAGCAATCATACAAAACTGGCTTTTCGCTGCGGAGCGCGCGGTTGCTCGCCGTGGAGGCCCGAGTTCTCTCTGGGGCATGGGTGTGTGTGTTTGTCCTTAGGTTAGTTTACCTAGGTTTAAGTAGTTTGTAAGATACGGACTGATGACCACGCAGTTTGGTCCGACAGAATTACATTAAAAAAACTGGCTTTTATTGATTTATCTTGATCGCTGTAACCACCATTAACTCCGCCACCGTACATATGATATTGAGCTTAAGAGATGAAATGTAATATTTAAATAATAAATCAGCTACGGAGGTGATTGACAATAATTGCAAAATGGCTATGCATCAATTGCTAAGAATATGCAAAGGTACAGATCTATTACCATGGGAAACGTAACTGCTGCTTGTACAAATTTTAAAGAGGTATGAAAAAAATCGAAATTGAAACAAGGCTCCCAGAATGACGTTTGAAATTTTTGTAATGCACTGGAAAAACTTCTTTAGTCATCGCTCCCTAGACTTACAAACTACTTATCTTGACTTAGGTCCTTATGGAAACTAACCTTGTCAAATCCTTCGCATCACATGAAAAAGTAATATCAAAGAGTAATACAAAAATCCCTATACAATATAAGGAAGGAGTTGTTCGGTGTATTGTTAGTTATAATTGGGCAATTGTATGAAAAGGAAGGTTTTTTGGTTTTTTGCTACACTTACTGTTCCTCTTCCTTTGTGTGGTGGCAAACGGGAGTCTACTTCATAAGTCTTTGGCTCTATCTTGTACTGTTCTAGGTACAAATGACACCTCTGTAAAAAAAAAAAAAAAAAAAAAAAAAAAAAAAAAAAAAAAAAAAACCCTTAATCATTCAAATATAAATAATCTACAAACAGATCAAACGAACTTGGTGAAAATGTTGATTACAGAGAGTTGTAAGAGTTCGTGAAGTAGTAATGCAATCTGTCTTGCATTACAAAGAATGAAGAAAGTTAGGACAAGTAGATGAAAAAATATTTTAATTATGATTGCTGGAATACGTTTTGTAGCGTTACAAAATCAGCACAAAAATGTAATAGTAATAATAAAAAGACCTAAAAGTGAGGAACGTGCTGCCGTAACTCACGCTACCTTTTTCGCCAACATTTTGACTATCAAACATATTAGCGCACTTTTAACACGGAACATGCTAAATTATTGTAGCCAGTCTCTCACTGTAATGACGTTTTCATACATGACTTCTCCCTTTCACTTTCATTGTTAACTTATGACTTCCTTCCAGTGTCTTCTTTCTGTCAAAAAAACGTTCAGATTTTTGTAAAGCTAAAACTGCAGCGATCATCAGTCCCTAGACTGAAAAAACACTTTAACTAACTTATGCTAAAGACAACACACACACACACACACACACACACACACACACATATGACCGAGGTATGACTGACTCGAACCTCCGACGGGGAGCAGCCGCGCACTCCACAGCAAGGCGCCTTAGAGCTCTCGGTCACTCCCATGCAGCATTTTCTCCCATTGGCACTTTGTTCTGTGTGTCTCTTTCATTGTCTATATCCATTTCTCTCGATCTTTCTTATCACTGTCTTTGCCACTTTCAGTATCTCTCTGACATTGTCTACTGGTTTCGGCAGATTAGATAGCATTCACTGGATCTGTCATTTACGTACGCCACGTCACAGAGGAATCCTAGTAAAACTATACTTCTTCGTAAGAATTACTGTTGAAATGTCAACAAATAAAATGTCTCCCACATCTTGCTATAATGTGGCATTATTGCTCATGCCGGCCGCGGTGGCCGAGCGGTCTGAGGCGTGCCAGTCACGGTTTGCACGGCCACTACGATCGGGGGTTCGAATCCCCCCCCCCCCCCCCGGGCATGGATATTTGTGCCGTCTTTAGTATAAGCTAGTTCATAAGTAGTTTGTAAGTTAAAGGACTGATGACCCATAGTTAATTCCCATAAGCTCTACAAACATTTGAACATTTGATCTATTGCTCATGTGAAAAATACCAAGTAGCACCGTGGTTCGGAACTCACATCAAACTTTGGGCCCTCCTATAACTGGCTGGGTAAGTTAGTTCGAAGGTCGGAGGAAGGCAACGGCATACCACCTCCAAACAGGAACATGCCTAGTAAAGCATGGTGTTCATACCAACCTCCGGATTGTTGCCTGCTTTAACTTTTACCTTACCTCCAAAAGTGGCTCCTTTGAAGTTTTGATTCAAAAAATGAGATAAGGACTTACCGGTCCCTTAATCAACTGTGCCATATGTCTAATGCCTCGTTGGGTTATTGCCACTGCCATATTTCTTTCTGCCAAACAGAGGTTAATCAGTTTCTACGACTAAGTTTTTCATTTATCTCTAAACAAGATAAATTGACATATCGCTGTAGTACTCTTTCCAATCAACAAACCATTTTGACTGCAAAATATGTCTTTCTTCAGATGGTTATTATATGTAGTTTTCTCATAAATACTGCTTCTTGTACCCATAATTGCTTGTGTGATGACACTTTCAAATAAATCACTCATTGTACTAGTTTGATTAATCATTGACACACATAACATCTAATCTCTTTCCATCAATTTTATTAACTGCTTATCGCCCTTAAAACCATATAGAAATGTCAACTGAACACGCTGGCTTGTCTTCCATCAATGCTAAAATGACTACATTTTTGATCTAATCATTCGCCAACTCGCAACCAAACTGTTGCCTCACAAGCTAACGTAGATCTTGAGTGTTGATACTTACTATTCCTTCTCTTCAACCAGCTATTTCCATCTTCACATTCCATGATTTCGATAACTCACATCCAAACTGTGGCCTACCAATGTAATATAGACCTTGTGCTGTGCTCCAAATAATTCTCTCAGCACAACCAGCTTTTCAGATTTCACTTTCATTAACGTCACCAACCCATAACCAAACTGTCAGCTCCACCTTAACTTAGACCTGTAGCTTTGCTACAGATCATTCTGTCACCTCAACCAGCCACATCAAGTGCCACTTTCGATTGCTTTGTTAGCTCACAACCAAACTGTGTCCTCCCAACCTAACACAGACCTTGTGTTTTGCCCTCACATTCATTGGCTTCACTAACTCACAACTCCAAATGTTCAAATGTTTGTAGAGTCTATGGGACTTAACAACGGGGTCATCAGTCCCTAAACTTACAAACTACTTATGTACTACTTACAACTAAGGACGGCACAAATATCCATGCCCGAGGGAGGATTCGAATCCCCGACCGTAGTGGCCGTGCAGACCGTGACTGGAGCGCCTCAGTCCCCTCGGCCACCGCGGCCGGCAACTCACAACTGAACTGTTGCTTTCCAACCTAACATAGACCTTGGTATGTTCTTCATGACATAGTCACATGAAGTAGCTATTGCAGTATTCCTATTTGTTGGCTTCAACAACTGACAACAAAACTTTTGTCCCCAAAACAAATATACACTTTGGGTTATGCTCCAGATCATTGTCACCACAAGCAGCTTAATAGCCTTCATTGACTTCACCAATCCATAACCAAACTGTGTCCTCCTAACCTAACCTAGAACTTGAGTTTTGCAACGAATAATTCCATCAGTAAACTATATAATCTTTCTCTTTCGTTTTATTCGGAATCTCACAAGCAAATTGTTGTTTTCCAATCTTCGTCTACTCTACAAATAATTTTGTAACATCAGCCAGCTACTTTAGTCCTCACATTTGTTGCATTCACCAAGTTACAAACTGTAACTACCCAATCTAACATTGAGCTACACTCAGGAGCATTATATTACCACAATCAGTTTTACAGATTTCACTGTTAATGACTTCGGCAACCCATATTCTAACTGTTGCCTCCAAATATTTTGTGTGACGGTTCATCTACATATGCATTGACTGCCTTAACGAACAGTATTTTCTAGTGTACTTTGTGGTAGCCATTTTTTTATAGCGAAACGACTGTTCCCCACAGGGGTTTCGCGTGTAAAATACCTGCATACAGTAAAGACCCAATTTTTCTGTCGTCAGGTGTTCGTAAGTATTAGCTCCCAATTTCAATATAATGGGCTGTGGACGTACTAACACGTGTTTCACTTGATCCAAAGAGTATGAGATACCCTGTATAGGTGACCAAACATAACGGGGAAAGTACTGAGAAAATGGACTCGTGGTTCCGTTTCATTTTCACTCTTATGACTTTATCAAGGATCTGAAGAGAAATAATGCAAGGTTGCCTTCTGAGAAACTAGTGCTCATTGACAGACTAATCAGACATGCTGTTTACAACGACCATGCTGTTGATGAGACGTTAAATCAGAATCTTCTTCCTTGCTTCCTTGCCACAACGAGGGATTTGACATAAGCTCATGAGTAAAAAATAATTTAAAAAATGCATCTAAATGCTAGTAAGTACGCCTGTAAAGTAGATGCTCCTGTTTTTATGTTTCTGTGTTAGTAAGTCTGTCTGTAAAGTGAATCTTTCTTTTCAACTACAGTTGTTTTAGAAAAAAGTAAATAGTAGCAACTTTAATGCTAAGATTTCTCCTGTTATTTTTTATTGCTCATAGTATGAAGAATGAGATGTAAAGAAAGCTGGAATTACTGTCGAAAAGTCAGGTTTATGGTTATTAATTTGGTTATCATAAACATCAAGTTTTGCTCTTTCAGGGGCATTTTTAGAAGCCTTTCATGTGAATGTATTAAAATAAGCAAGATTTCGGGCAGTTGAGATCTGCAAATGTAAGTTAAAACTCTCACTGCTGCTCTAAATTACTGTATGAGTGGCCACAGTAAATGCGCAATGAAATTTTACCTAACGGCTCACTCCTTAAGGGAGCAGCCAACACTCGAAAGTAGAGGTGGAATGAAGCGTCAGCGGCGTCTTGACAAGATGGTGTGTGTCTTGATCACAAATTTAAGTATACTGTGCACTTAACGAACTCATGTGTGGGAAGGCAGTGGCATACTATTCTTAAGTACCACGTGGTGTGCCACCATGGTGATTGACATAGAATTTACAAAGGAAATTAATTCAGAATAAGCGAATAGAGCACATGCGAGAATTTGTATAGAAGAAAGCTAGTATTAATAAAACCAAGGCTGAAGGCCAAAGAAACGACCATTACAAAAGAAGGTGGTGCAATCGGTCATACAAGACAGCAAAGATGGAATCTAAGAAATATTTAGCATACTTGTGGATACAAACGCGACATGAAAATTTAATTAAAAACATGAAGCAAATTCGAAGATACTAGGTTTACACAAAGCCTGAAGGCCACACACTTGTATTCATACTTAAGCAAAACTGGACACACAATCATCACTGGAATGAAAATGCAAATAATAAATTTACACTGAATTGACTCGAGTTCTGCAAAGTAAGAAACACCTCGCCTCACATAGTAAAAGAATTACTCAACAGAACTATCACTGTAAAACCAAGACTGCCTGATCACAAAGAAAGCAAAGTCCTTACAGCATGCCTTCACCTCAGCATGACTCGGAAGAGTACTTACTTCCACCCTCGTCAGAGCCACAATGAAGAGTGAAGCTCTAAAACCTTCCATCCCCATACATCGGATACAGAGTGCGCTGAAGGCGATGCAGAGACTTGTGTTTACCAACTCTTGGTACCTAACCAAGACAATTCCCTCTATGTTCACTCCCAGAGAGGACTTCTGTCACCTCTTTTGTCCAAGATTAGGTTGTTACGACACTAAGAACATGGCCACCTTGCCAACTTACCAAGTAAGCTTGTCTCTGGCCATCCAGCAGACGCCAGCGCACACGACAAACGAAGCCATGCGTTCTTTTCAGCAAAACGAGGCCGAAAGCGCGAGGCAGCGACAGTAAGCCAATGAAGTCAATATTAAGTGCACACATTCACATCAACACACAAGTTCAATCACGCAGGTGGAAACATATATGAATGTGGGGCAAACATATATAAACATGAGGCATTGATAATTAATAAAAAAAGTAAGTAACACACAGATAGATAACATTAAAGGTGCAGAAACACTTTAGGTTAACGAATAAATAAAAATGGAACACGACCACACATTCAGTGGAGTAGAGATGTTTGCATAGTGTCGTTGTAATAAATTGCATCCGGATTTGTTTGTTTAAAGCCGAAAATGTGTGTGTGTGTGTGTGTGTGTGTGTTGTGTGTGCGTGTATGTGTAGATGGGTTTAAGTGTCTTTCTAGTTCTCGTACATCTGTAGATGTTTATGGAGTACAGTTTTGACCTGAGGAAGGTTAGGATTTAACGCCCCGTTGAAGGCGTAGTCATTAGAGACGGAGCCCACACACGGATTTCTGGGTAACGATGGGGGAAGGAAAACTGGTCGCACACTTTCAAAGGAACCATCCCGTTATTTGCCTGCAGTGATTTAGGGAAATCACGGAAAACCTAATTCTGCATGACTGGCGGTGGATTTGAACCAGCCTCCTCCCGAATGTGAGTCCAATGCCTTACCACTGCGCAACCTTGCGCTTTACAGTTTTGACAAGTCACTTCCTTGTGTTGCAATTGTTAACACTGTACAGAGATCTGTTACTCATCTTGTATTTATGAATGAAAAGCAGAGGTAGTTCCAACTTAACTGTTTCTTGAACTTCCCATCTATTTTGTATTTGTTGTTCTCGATCTTTGTTTCAACAGGGGACAGCTTATACAAAACTAACTACGAACAGTGCAAGGGATATGTAGCAGGAATATCTGTTACCATGAATCAGTTCGTAAGATAGGTTCACGGTTTCTCTCGTTATTACTGTATTATTACTTTTACAAACTCTCCCAAAAGATTAATGTTATACAGTTTGCACCATTGGAAAGTTTACCACGCTGCTAAAATTCAATGCCATTGGGTATTAGGGTTCCACTAAAGGTCTTATGAGCATCATGTTAGGGATTTTAGCAGCGCACTTACGAATTATTGAACTAGTGTTGACACGCTAGCGTAACTCGCTGTCTGCCGGATACGGTCGCAACACCCGTTGTGAGACGCCATAATTCCTCTGGGGCGCACATCAAGGACGCTATATACGAGGCGTGTTTTTTAAGTAAGTGCTATTTTGAAATTTAAAAAAGACATGCTGCGATATCTCAATAATTTTATTTTTGCATGAAATCATGTAGCCGGCCGCGGTGGCCGAGGGGACTGAGGCGCTCCAGTCACGGTCTGCACGGCCACTACGGTCGGGGGTTCGAATCCCCCCTCGGGCATGGATATTTGTGCCATCCTTAGTCTTAGCGAGTTGCTAAGTAGTTCGTAAGCTTAAGGACTGATGACCCCGTAGTTAAGTCCCATAAGTGCTAAAAAAATTTGAACATTTTGAAAGCATGTACCTCAGCCTACTTTTCTACATAATTTCTGTCAATATCTTAGCACGTCTTTTTTAAATCTCAAAACGGTACTTACTTAAAAAAGCACGCCTCGTATATGTCGGCAGAGACGCCTGCTATTAACCCTCTTTTCAACGAACGTCACGGCGCTCCATAAGATCCACAGTACGAGAATCTGCTCGTTCACAGGTACCAAATTCATACTTTAGCTTTACCTGGCGCCTCTGTTCTGAAGATGAAAGTAGAAAGTAAACGTTTGACCGTATGCAACCCATTTGAGTCCTTGGCTGCGGAGTTTGAATAACTTTAAGGGAGAGCGCAGCTTTTGGTCGGAATGGTACCCGTTTCGCTTCATTTAAAATATCTTATGTGATTAATCTATAAGTTGACAACTAATTAAGTCTGACAAACGTGAAATAAAAAAACTGGTCTTTTCAGACCAACTAAATTTGTAGCGTTTGCTAGGCTGGAAGATAGGTGGTTAATATAGTGTGCTACACGGGAGGCTAAGTTGTGGTTTACAATTCATATCGTGTGGTGTTGCCTCTTAATTGTGACCAAGTCATAAGCTCCTATACATCGAGAAATGTTTAAATATATCAAATTTGCATAAAATTTTGTACCACACTGCTGGTGTGTATATTAGAGTTTTTGCTTCAAAAATGTTCAAATGCGCCGGCCGCGGTGGCCGAGGAGACTGAGGCGCTTCAGTCACAGTCTGCACGGCCACTACGGTCGGGGGTTCGAATCCCCCCGCGGGCATGGATATTTGTGCCGTCCTAGTTCGTAAGTAGTTCATAAGTAGTTTGTAAGTTTAGGGATTGATGACCCCGTAGTTAAGTCCCATAAGCTTTACAAACATTTGAACATTTTTGACCGTAGTGGTCATGCAGGCCGTGACTGAAGCGCCTCAGTCTCCTCGGCCACCGCGGCCGGCTAGAGTTTTTGGTGTAGTGGATGTGTGGCTTCTGTCGTTTGCCTCATGTCTAATCAAGGAAGAGTTTAGACTCGTCATTTTATAGCTTTCTCATGTGCAATTTGTAATTTTTGTAATTTTTATATTATTCTGATACGTAATTCGTCATTTACAATTCATATCGTGTCAAACAGCTTCAGCTATCGAGTCACTTCCTCGTAATTGATCTTTAACTCATGTTAAATGTTTATGATCATAACATGTTAAAGGGTTTCGGGATGGAAATGAAAAGGCTGATGTATTCCTTTATTTATTTTATTTGTGAGCCATTTGATTTCTGGTAGGATTATCAGTGGCGGTGCTAGAGGAATACTGGGCGTCGGCGAACTCGTCTTTGCGAGGCCCCTTTCATTTTTTCAGAAGAAGAAAATGTTAAATAAAATGAGCTGAATTATCCATCAATGATCATTATACTAAAATTTTATGAGTATAATATACAAATATTATTGCAAAGACAAAAATTACAATAAACAAACACATATTAAAATAGAAGACCTTTTCGTCTTTTCGTCTCACTGAATTTTTTTAAGATCACATCTTAATTAATACTGGCCGCTATTTCGACTTCAGTTGACATTACTGGCAACGCAGATAGTCTTTCTTGGCTCACTGCGCTTCTTAAGTAAGACTTAATCAGTTTAAAATTTGAGAAGCTTCTCTCGGGCGAAGCTGCACTGACTGTAACTGTGAGCATCATTATGATTGTTATATAAACATTTGGATATACTTTTTCCAAATCGTTTTCTAATATGTTCTGAAGAATTTGTTTTGCAAGTATTTAACTAAAAACTGCACTACTGCTGCATTCACACGGAAATAAGTCGGACAACTAAATAGCTGCCGGCCGGGAATGGCCTTGCGTACAAAGGCGTCATACCACGGTGAGAGAGATAGCTCTCGTCGGGGGTCGAATTCCACCCTTGGGTACGAATGTTGTGTTCGACCTTCGGTGAAGCTAGTGAAAGTTAGGTCGTCGGTAAATCACCTAGCAGTTGAAAAGCGCCGTTAAACATCAAATATTAAAAAAAAGGAAAGAAAAAAGACTAAAATTTTAACAATGGTTTGCGAGACCCCCACAGGCGCGAGGCCGTCGGCGATTGCTGACGTCGCCGACGCCTAGCGCCGCCACTGAGAATTATAAATTATTAAAACTTGAGTCTTCGTAGGAGCTTCAGCAGCAGCTCACCGGCGGTGTCTGCGACAGCCCCGCCGCTTACCGTGCCTCAGCAGGGCCTGCAGACTGCCTGATACACCGGCAGCTGTGGCGGATGCTGCAGCGTCCCGCATCGTCAGCGGGTTCTCGTGTGCGGCGGCATCTAACGCACCGCAGCCTGTGGTAGGCGTAGGAGGGCGACCTCGGCCAGAGCTGAGGAGGGGCCCGTGTGTTGCTTCCGCACGGGCCGACGCAGCAAACTGCGAGGCTACCAAGTGCCGCAGCTCACGAACCCCCCTCCCCCCCACCCTCTCCAGCCTCGGATATCCCCCCGCCCCCAGCCCAGACTGCGAATTCCGCCCTCTGCCACGCACCAAAAGTGGAGCCTCCTCTCGCTGTAGCCCGCAGCCTCCGCTGTTACTCCGCCCCTGCAGCGGTTTGCTGCAGGAACAGATAGACACGTGGCAGACGCCTCGGATGACAACTCACGGACTGGCCGCTCTCACCGGCCCGGCGCTGCTGGTCATGTGGAGCAGGTGGCGTGTCGCGCGTCAGCTCGCATGCATCTGTAATAAACACACATGCGGTACATTCTTACACTGATTCTAAGACACATGGGTACATCGACTCAGACCTTCTATACAAGCGCGTACACAGCACTTAAACTAGAGGTTCCTCGTGAATGGGAATACTTACACGAAACTTTAAAAAAAAAAAAAAAAAAAAAAAAAAAAAAAAAAAAAAAGCAGTGAACAATTCAAAGATTAGTTTGAACACCACAGTGCTTTACTAGGCACGGTCCTGTTTGGAGGTGGTATGCCGTTGCCTTCCTCCGACCTTACTTACCCAGCCAGTTATAGGGGGACCTACAGTTTAACGTGGGTTCCGAACCACGGTGCTACTCGGTATTTTTCACTTTAGCAATACTGCCAGAGGTGAAAGAAGTGGAAAGTGACAGATAAAAATCCTAGGACCTGGCGGGGATCGAACCCGCGACCTCTGGATTTGCAGTCTGGCACTCTACCACTGTGCAACCAAGGCGCAAACACATTGAGAATATACGCTTAGAAAGTAATATTCAAAAAGAGAAAATGTAAATACAATAGTTACATGGTTTCCGACCAACCTTCAAACGAGACCCCTGGCCTTCGCTGGCAGTTCCGCCTCCAGCTCACTGGGTAGTTCTCATCCGACAGACGGGCATCAGCTGTGTCAGGAGGCCGGACTACTTCTCTGACGTGACACGCTGCAACTGCCACACGACACCTGGGCGCGGCGACTAGCTGACGCCTACAGCGCGACGTGCTTCCATCGTGCGGATGACCATTCTCCATGTTTCAACTTAATAAATTAATGTATCAGTCCACAGTAGCTGTCTGAGCTACTGTGGGCAGTGGCGAGGTCGTCGGGACCGCACTGTAGCGGTGGGCCCACAGCCCGCACCTCGCCACCAGGGTGTCTTGTGAAGAGGTTGCCGGGCAGAGCGACGCTCCTAATTTTATAGCAGTCCAACAATGCCTGGTACGGTTTCCGCGGAAATCACTCCTCACATCGTCCTTCCACGTATTATTTCCAACGATTTCATCCACAAATATCGCTGTAGCTCAATTATATTTGATCTTCTGTGCGTAAAACATAATGAAGAACACACAAAATTTTTAAATGTTCAATACAGGTGACGATCCATTTTGGTGATGCAAATTTTAATCGTTTTACAATGTTCTTTTTCTTATATTTCATTTTCACAAGTAACAATTTTATTGAAAATAGGAGAAAATTGTTATAAAAAATAGTTTCTGGAGATGGTGACAAAGTTCATCGAAACTGGGAAAGAAAAAAACCAACAAATAAACTAGCGATCTTGGCTCAAGTGTGTTTTGTAAAATATTAGGGTTAACCTCTGTCCTCTTAATTCGCATCTTTTCATAATAAACTTTGAGATTCAAATGCTCTAAAATGTTTTATGCAGCAGCTAGCTAACACTGCACCTCGATTCGATATTTAAATATTTTGAGCCGTCTCGAGAGGCAAATGTGCATCCATAAGAGTCAATACGCGTCCTCGGACACCTTTAGTTTAGTGTCATCACCACAAACATAGACGCCACGTTCCTAACTATTCGGTTTGCCAGCTGATGCTCACAAGGAAACCCAGCCACGACTGAGACTTCGCCTGTTAGTAGTGTCCATCCAAAGAGGATTTAAGGCGCACTATCCAGAAAAATAAAAAAAAATAACAATAAAAAAATCTCATATAACATTCAGTGCGATTTGTAGAGTAATCTGGAAAACCAGCTCGGGCAGTAGCGTGTCATATGAATGATTAGGGTACGATTCTACCTGCTAGCAGCGTTTTATTAATAGTTTATGAGTTATACATTTTTTAAAGTGTCATTAATTACATCACAGCGCACTTTATCATACCGAATGATTAAAAAAATTTGAAAACTTAATAAATCACGGAATAATGTAGATATAGAGGTAAAAATTTACACACATGCTTGGAATGATATGGGGTTTTATTAGGAAAAAATGTTCAAAAAAGATTATAAATATTCGTTGTCGGTTTGAGGAACCGGTTTCTTCATGGAAAAGCAGAGTATACCTTTCGCCGTAATGTATGTGCACAAACAGGCAGACGTTCATGAAGAGTAAAATAAATAATAAAAATAATCCTGGAACGTTGTTTCGAACATGGATCGTCCACATGAAAAGCGAACACGCTACCACGTGAGCTATTCGACTACACAGTGTTCAGTGACAAGTCTATCAGTTAAATACATGCTGCGCTTTAATCTTTTGAGCCCTTCTTCTGGGACTTTTCCGGATAGCGCGCCTTACGACTTCTACGAGCGGACACCCTTGAAGGATACTACTGTCCTGCCAAGTTCCCTCCCGAACTGAATTGCCGACGTCGGAAGGTCTGATTGTTAGTGGAGAAAGTAATACCTTAACTGATATCAGACCAGCTTCGTGATTCCATTTCAGACCTCAATGATGACAGAATCCAGCGCCTTTTTCCATAAGATATAATAAGTACGCCACGAAATCAGAAAGAAAACTAAATAAATCAGCGTTTCCTTGCAAAGCATTCTTAGTAAGTAAAAACATCGATAGACGTGAAATAAAATCGTTATATTTTAAATTCAAATGATACCTGCGGAAAGACGCACATTTTGATCTTTCCATGGCATTGCAAGGCATGCGCGATACAGCTAATAATTTTTTTGTCGTACCTGAGTTAAATTTTGCTTGCAGTGGCAACGGTTTAGTATGTTAACTTTGGCAACGAAATATTCGCTTTAGGGGGATCGTTAATTTACTGATCGTACAAAATTAATTATTTATTTCATTATCAACACAAAGAATTATTCCCTGAATAGTATGTGACTGATTTTTCAAAAAGGATTCAACATCAATACACTACACCGCTGCCGTAAGGAAAATTGTAGCCCTTGTTTCAGTGTATCACGCATTAATCATGTGAATAAAAAGCGCAGCATTGCCATTCATTAGTTATTTGGTAACAGCGCCTCTATCGGATCTTTGCTATACTACGCTGCAATTCAAGCGTAGCATACACCAGAAACTACAAACTACGATATCTTTTTATTCCCTAATCCGATTTTGATGAAAGAAGCTTATATGTTGCCCTAAGGTACTCTCTGTTGACCTATGAAACCCCATGAAAGTTCATATAATACTCTTGGAGATTTGCTGTACTACACCATACTTATAAGCGTAGTATACACAAAAACTTCCTTTCCCATCACCCAAATAATCCGAGCGTAAGCTCCGCCTCTGATGACCACGTTGTCGACGGGGCGTTAAACGCTATTATTCCTTCCTTCCTTCCTGACTATGAACAATATTTCTTGTGACTTTCTGTGGAGAGCCCATGCCTGACCAAGCGATATAAAGTTTTCCGTGGGAGAAACATGGAGATTTCAAATACACTCCACAGTGTCGAATAGATTGCCGTGTGATTTATAAATCATAATAGAAAAAGCAAGACCCACTCAAACTGCAGTCTCTTAAAGGTAAAGGCCAGATATGTCGGAAATAATGGTCGGATGTACTCTTTTTCATTCTCTTCCTTTCCTTGTAGCTCTTTAGATATCTATTGCTTCTTCCTACAGCTGTATGCGCTTCACAGTTCAAAGTTGCTTCAAAGTTTTCAACAGAACTGTCATCTTTCAGGAATTTCCTTAACCTCACTGGAATACAGGAGTGTCTTAGTAGTAAATAAGAAATGTTATCAAACGTGATGCCTGATGTGAAAAGTTTTTACCCTTTCCATTATATATGATCCCATATTTACTGAGTTATATGTTGTACAATTGTATAATTTTTCAGGTATATATTCATTTGTGTAAATGCTATATGTTTGAAAAATATGTTGAGAATGTAATTAGTAGTGAAGAAGTAATAGAACTTGGTTCGTGTTGGGGTGGTTTTCCATGAACGTTACTGTTTATGTGCTCGTATCTCATGAACTACATGTCGTTCTGTGATACAATTTAGAAGGTAGATTCACCTATATGTGTGTATACTGTTTGTAAAATTTCCTACAGGTACAATATGTAGTGCAGAAATTATAAATTTCAGCATTATACCGAACGCCATAGTTCTACTCCGTGACAGCAGAAAAGTATTAAGCGAGAAACTTTGTTCCTTTCATCATTTTGCTATTGTTGTCAGCGAGGAACAGTTTCATAAAATTTTGAAATTATGTTTAAAGTTTGTAGCAAGTCGCTAAGTGCTCTCCTTCTCAAATAGTAGACTGATATAGTAAGACTATCATGTGCCGCAAGACGGGAAAGTTTTCCTTGTTTATGACGTCATATCTCCTGAACTATCGGTCCTACTGCAAAATGGTTTCTTAGCTGACGTCTACTACCTATAAACGATATTCCTGTCAAATATCAGCTTCACAGGTGAAGTAGTTTTCGAGATTTCGTGTTTAGTCAATAATGAGTGAGTAGTGAGTGTATGAATGAGTGTCTTTTTGCTTCTATATACATAGAGACTAGAACTGACATGTGATTACATGTTCACGCAAAATGGGTGTATAGATCCTGAGAAATCAGTACCCAGAACAACTATCTCTGGCCGTAATAACGGCCTTGATACGCCTGGGCATTGAGTCAAACAGAACTTGAATGGCGTGTACAGGAACAGATGCCTATTCAGCTTCAACACGATACCACAGTTCATCAAGAGTAGTGACTGGCGTATTGTGAGGGGCCAGTGCTCGGCCACCAATGACCAGACGTTTTCAATTGGTGAGAGATCTGGAGAATGTGCTGGCCAGGGCAGCAGTCGAACATTAACCGTATCCAGAAAGGCCCGTAGAAGACCTGCAACATGCGGTCGTGCATTATCTTGCTCAAAAGTAGGGTTTCCAGGAATCGAATGAAGCGTAGAGCCACAGGTCGTAACACATCTCAAATGTAACGGCCACTGTTCAAAGTGCCGTCGATGCGAACAAGAGGTGACCGAGACGTGTAACCAAAGGCACCCCATAACATCACGCTAGGTGATACGCCAGTATGACGATGACGAATACACGCTTTCAATGTGCGTTCACCACGATGTCGCCAAACACGGATGCGACCACCATGATGCTGTAAACAGAACCTGGACTCATCCGAAAACGTGACGTTTTGCCATTCATGCACCCAGGTTCGTCGTTGCGTACACCATAGCAGGCGCTGCTGTCTGTGATGCAGCGTCAAGGGTAACCGCAGCCATGGTCTGCAAACTGATAGTCGATGCTGCTGCAAAGGTCGTCGAACTGTTCGTGCAGATGGTTGTTGTCTCGCAAACGTTCCCATCTGTTGACTCAGGGATCGAGACGTGGTTGCATGATCCGTTACAGCCATGCGAATAAGATGCCTGACATGTCTCTGAAAAGCTAATGATTTGCATATCACAGCGTCTTCTTCATGTCGGGTAATTTTCACGTCTGTAGCACGTCATCTTCGTGGTGTAGCAATTTTAATGGCCAGGAGTGTACATCGCGATTCTGGTATGTCATTCGGTAGTATTTCCAACATACTGCATCGTCATAGGTACCATGCATACCACGTCTCCCTGCGTCAAGAACTGCTTGGAGACGATTTCCACAACTAAACGTTTGTAATTCTACGTCTCACTGCGTCAAGAACTGCATGGAGACTTTTCCCACAACTAAATGTTTGTAATTCTGTGGCACTAAGCTGCTGTGGTTTCAGTCCATAGGCGTACAAACTACATGAACTAACGTAAGGACAACACACACACACTCACACACATACCTACCTGAGGAAAGTCACGAACCGCCGACGGTGAGGAACCACGCTCTTTCCGTCACCGGATGGTGCTTTGTGAATAGGTACTTCAACAAATGTAGACGATCCCCACGTTCTCTGCCGAGGTGCTGTTTTCCAGTGAACCTATCTTTACAAATCATGGTAGCGTTAACCGGCATGACTGGTGACGGCAAGTCGGCAGTCAACCCCATTGGTTGGTTAACGTATGGCGTGGTGTCCTGGGGAACAAAATCATTGGCCCATATTTTATTGATGGCACGTAGGGTGGACGCAAATATGGAACGTTTGTGAAACAGGAGCTACCAATACTACGACACGTTTTGCCCTACCGTTCAGCAACGTATGTGTTTTCAGCATACAGGAGCCCAGCGCATTACGTAAGTAAAGCACGCGAATTTAGTCTATGCTTATACAGGTCGGTGGATTAGCAGAGGTGCGCTATTAATTAGCCTGCTAGGTCACCAGATTTGATGCCACTAGATTTCTTTCTTAGGGGATAATTAAAAGGTAAGGTGTACCAGGAAATAACAACAGGCCTTGAAGACGTGATCGACAGCATACGTAACGCTTGGGCTCACATTTCCACAGATATGGTTATATTTTACGTAGAATCAGTGAAGCTGCTACATTTGATTTTGCTGATTAAAGCGCCATTTGGGAGGAAAGTGTAAGACGACACGTATGTAGTTCCCATTGCAGATTTCAAACTTGTCCACCCAAGAACGAAGTTGAATTGGGGGTACGGAGGAGGGGACGAGTGTAGTATCGTTGGATGTCCCATTACAATACACACAATTAGTATTGGATCTTTTTTTGTTGTGGCGTGCAATTTCCGTGATTTTTAATGCCTTCAATTAGTATGAACACCCTGTGTGTGCTAATAAGAATAATCAAGCGCATTGCATTCTACTTGTCGACCTAGAAAAAGCAATGGAAATAGAAAACCGATGCAGCATGTTTAAAATCCTTGGTAAACTGATAGACCTATGATAAAGAAAATAAAGGAAATAGTGAATTACGTGTAAAAAATAACCAGAAAAAGAAGTTTTCCAGTAAAGGTGCTTGCCCAAAAGTTTTTCATACGTGTACTGCTTCTGTTATTTTGTTCGATAAAACGGTCTTTATCACGTAATATATTGCGGTATTTTAGCGTTTTGTAATCCTGCCATTTTCGTACACATTCTCACTTAACTGGTCGTTAGCCGTGCAACGAGCAGAATTCCACTCGTTAACTTAACAGCCAGACTGAGGTCATTTAACGTCAGGTTAACTAATAACGAAACACTGACAAACTCAATTCTCCGCTAACGACGAGTTAAAATCTTTATTGGAACTTAACGAGACATTGACAAGCCGGCCCTAAACAGTTTTCGTGGCAGCAGCACTTATAAAATGTCTCTGAAACTATAAGTGCTGTACGACTAATGCGCTTAATTTACACGATTGTTCTATTATTCAGAGTTAAGTGATCCGTAATGGGTTTATAAAGTCGCTTCAATTTCTCGAATGTTCCACGCTTATACGAAGCCCGAAAAAAGTGCCAAAAAGCGTATGCGCGAGTTCTACTTACTCTTATGTTATTCTTACAGTTGTAATAACATACTCTGTGCGGGAGTGGGGAAAAAAGCGCTTTGGATTCGAAGGAGAAGGTTGGTGATTGAAATGTCATGGAAAAATCGGAGCCGGCTGCGGTGGCCAAGCGGTCTGTGATGCACCAGTCACGGCCTGCACGGCTACTACGGTCGGGGGTTCGAATCCACCCTTAGGCAAGGATATTTGTACCGTCCTTAGTATTAGCTAGTTCATAAGTAGTTTGTAAGTTTAGGGACTGATGATCCCGTAGTTAAGTCCCATAAGCTCTACGAACATTTGAACATTTAAAAAATCGGAGAGCAGTGAAACTATTCTTTTTTTAATTTTGCGTCCGCACCTCATCCCCCTTCCCTCTTTCCCTCTCCCCCCATCAACTTGAAGGAAAATTAAGGAAAACAACCGAGACCTTGATTCTCATAATTCACTACATTGCACAGATGTATTATTTGTACTTTTTCGACGTTCTCCCTCTATCCCGTCAGGTAATAAGGGACACTGCTCAGAATTACTGCAGCAGAGGTGGAACAATTATAGGGTTGGCAGTCACCTTAGGAGACGTTTAAATATTCTTATGGTTGGGTCAATAACAAACCGTTTGTTTCACCTTGTTACTCCCAGTTAACGTTGTTTTTAATTGCACCCCAGCTATTTCGTTATATGTATAAACTTCAAATTTATTTTGCTTGTCGATGTGTAGAATGCTGACGAAACTCTTTTGGTAATCATGTTCAGAGCCAAATGCATATTGATGTTTAAGGTCAATTGTCACAATATGCGCCGTGAAGATACAAATTCAAAATCATTTCGCAATGGCCTTTGCTTTTCTGAGAATTTTACTGGTCGACAGCATTAACTGCCTCAAATCTAAGAGCAATGTTTTGATTGCTCTTTAAATATTTCGAATATATATTCGAAACAGGAGAAGTCTACTTCACTCTGCTGGAAGAATTACACTTGTCCTTGTCACTAGTTGACACATCGTCAGTTACTGCAGACTATTACCTTGCAGACAGGACATCACGATTACAGTCGCACAACTATGACCATACTCCTTAGCAAAGTGATATCGTTCGAAATTAATTACGACTGAAGATCCCAAAAATCATTTTATCACTCTATAAATACGAAATTAGTTTGAGAGTACTCAGTACTTCATGCAAATATAGTATCGCTAAAGTAAAGATTTAGAAATTCATGCCGGTTTGATGTTAGTTAATACGTTATATATTTCTACATATTTCATAACGTCGGGAAAAGTATTTGTTCCAATGTCCTACGATCGATATCAATACGATGCATCTGTAACTCAGTGGATTACTTTTATTTTCTTTCTTATGTATCTGTGCAACATTACATTCGTCTCCCTCACTGTAAATACTTCAATGCTCGACATCACGTCGTAGGAAAAGTAATTGAGTCATTGCATCATGTGTGCAAAAGATGTCCTCCTATGGTGTTGGACCACTCGAGAAAGACATGGCCTGGAGAAAAATTCTCTTCCTGGTACGAATGTGGTAGTGAAATGACAACATACACGGCCACTGCGGTCGGGGGTTCGAATTCCCCCTCGGGCATGGATATTTGTGCCATCCTTAGTCTTAGCTAGTTCATAAGTAGTTTGTAAGCTTAGGGACTGATGACCCCGTAGTTAAGTCCCATAAGTTCTACAACCATTTCATGTGTGGTGATTCTAATAGTTGTGTTGCTTCTTGGAATGACAGAGAATGGGAGAGTTGTTACCTTGTCGTCCAAGGTCAACGCTGACGATTGACGCGGGGTTGGAGTCCCAGGCAGCACAAAGCTATTTATTGCGCTACTTCATCATGTTTGTAAATCTAACGGACTCAACTGCTTGGTCATTAGTCCGTACCTCACAAACTACTTAAACTAAGGTAAACTAAGATAAGGACAACACAAATACCCATGCCCGAAGGGGGGACTCGAACCCCCGACGGCGAATGGCTGCGCGCACCGCAGCACGGCGCCCCAGTGCGCTCGGCTAATCCGCTGCAGTTTGCGCTACTTGTAGCGGAACATGTGCACATCCCGCAAATTGTGAGAAAAGAGTGAGTATTTCATCTCTCTCTCTCTCTCTCTCTCTCTCTCTCTCTCTCTATATATATATATATATATATATATATATATATGGTGTTTCACTAAGTGTGTTTGTCTCTGTAACTTATAAAATAATAGGTGACGGGAAATTTTAATGCGGTAGATCAACACAAGAAATGTTACACTTTCTGCGGAGCTATGAACATAGTTTATTGTATCATTTTTCAAAGAGTTACAGCACAAAGATATAATTTTTTAAATGGAACAATAGTTTTTTCTATCGTGCATTGGATTCGTTGAAACCAGCTGCGTCCAAATCAATTTAAACTACTTTCCTATCACTGTTAGTTTGGGAGCTACAACCCTTTCAAAGTATAGGGGGCGGAGGCTACGACAGTGTAGCTGACTGGCTGGTGGTCATGAGACAGTGGGCCGCAGGGGATAGCCACTCGGCCAGTCAGCTACGCTATCGTAACCTCCGACCCCGGAACTTTGAAGGGTTGTAGCTCCCAAACTAACAGTGATAGGAATGTAGCTTGAATTGATTTGGTCGCAGCTGGTTTAAACGAATCCAATACGAAGTGGAAAAATTGTTCCATTTAAAAAATTATATCTTTATGGTGTAACTCTTTGGAAAATGATACAATAAACTATGTTCGTAGCTCCGCAGAAAGTGTAACATTTCTTGTGTTGACCTACCGCATTAAAATTTTCACCTATTATTTTATACGTTACAGAGGCAAACACACTTAGTGAAACACGGGTTCGAGTCCCTACCGGGAAATAAGTCAATTGTACCGTCGTTTCAAGTTGAAATATAGTGCTGTTTCTGAATTTATTTAATATCTAACGTGTGATCGTGCTTAGTTAACGATTCATATTGTCACCTTTGAGTTGCTCAGTATTATATATCTTTAGTGGTTCCCTCTCAGCAACAATTTGAACTTCATGCAGATCCTGATGCAATGCTAAAGTTAACCATACATTTCTGGGTTCGGACATTGGCATTGTAAACCGATACCACTGAAAAGGTCAACGTTTTACGCCTCTGTATGCCTAATCGAGTCTCGATCAGAAACGAAAGCTGTTTTTGGTTAACAGTGCGTTCAAATTCAGAGCATGAACAAAAACTCATTGTGTCATTGAATGAGTTTGATGAGGTATACGATTTTTCACCTATTGTAATGAAATTGAATTTACGTTGCTTTCTCTTCTCTTATAACCTGTATTCTAATATTTTTGTTGTGGACTGACTGCGATAAGGAGGAATATTCTGTACTGCTACTTTGGTACCCATTGTGAATAGTCGAACGACTGTACTCTACAGGGGTTTTGAATGTGGAGTACCCGCAACACAGCTACGTTAGTTGGGTTGAATTCAGCAGTGATTCATTTTTTTTGCTGTCAAGTGTACCTCTAGCGGCGTATCGTCGTTTACATATGAAAATTTCTGCTTCCTTTAACTACACATAACGGCTGCGTATACAGATGATTTCGTCTTGTGCACATCTGTGGCAAAGATCCTTTCGAACTACATAAGTTTCATTGTCCTCCTTATTTAATTAATATTAAAAATTAGTACCTAATTTTTCGCATTCGCTTACTTATATAATGGCTTGGACCAGAGTAAAGAAAAATAATTAATTATTGTTCACTTTTGAAGTTCTTAGTACTTAATGAAAATGATGTATCAACGGTAATCAGTGATTTAAGTTCTGACTGAAAATTTTATTGAGTGTAAATTTTATATAAGAAACGGACAACATAGGGAAAGTAAAGTAACTGTCGAGCGCAGCGGCCAGTTGTTTTATGCACTCTGTTTTCCTAAGTAAAAAAGATCGAGGTTATTTATCGGAATAGTGCATCAAAATTTGTTCCATTCTGTCAAATGGAAGAATGAGTTATCATTATCAATGGATGTAACCGCTCATGTGAAATGACGACCTAATCGATCATCATATCAGTTCCATCAAGATTATCCAACGATTTGTCACTACTGAATGGCATATCTCCGTTTGTGACTTTTCAAATGCGCCTGTACTGACGCAGAAGCCGCTTTTCGTCGGTCGAATTGTTTTTTGTTTCTTCAATATGGCGTCAAAGCAAGGAAATCTGTGGAGGAAAAGAAAATCGCAATGGCGTGTTTTACGACCCGCTTTAGCTTTACCTCCAGTTTGATGGTTTTTGCAAATATCTCGGACAACAAATAATGAAAATATAATTAATATAAAATTAAATATATAAAAATTATAAAATACATAATTTTTAACGAAATAATAGAAAATTTAATACGTAATAATAATTATTATAATACAGTGTACAATATTATACTTTTATTTAATTTTATTATTTATATTACTGATGTTTTATTATTTATTTGTCCGAAATATTACTAAAAGGGAGGTAAAAATTCATGTATAACTAGGACCCGTTCGGGGACAATGTAACCAATCACGAATGATTATTATTTATGGGTAAGGTTTTTCTAGAAATTTTTTATTTCTTTATCAAGCTGAAGCAATTTTTCGAACCTCCATTAAAATAACGTACAGCAAAGAATATGACGGTAGAGCCATATGAAGAATTATATGTATAGATCTATGCAACAACTTTCAGAATCAAAATATCGAAAAAAAATTAAAAAAAATTCAAAACAATATTTACTCGATATTGAATTCTGAAGAGTTTTCAATCAGTCACATAATAAATATCAAATAAACAATATTATCCAGAGAAATATTTTGTCTCTATGTTCATTGCAGATATTAAACTGAAGTAGAGGAACTGAATTAAAATTTATGTCGCTGCCGGGATTCCAACCCGTGACCACCTACTTACTAGGCAGACGCCATTAACATTTATTTCCTTTTCTTGCCGTATGGTTAGTTCTCTTTCTTGCGGTCGCTGATCGTGTTTGTTTGTTGTAGTTTAATGTGTTCTTGTCTTACTTTTTTTTTTATTACAGATGGCGTTTAGCCCTCTGACCGGGCGCGCTGAGCCACGGCGCCAGGCGAACCACTAGCCCACCTAGCGATTGCATGGACGATCTTAATACAACTCCCCCTCCACTACATATATTTCAACTCTGCCTAATGTTCCCTTACAAAAAATGTTCAAATGTTTGTAAATCTTATGGGACTTAACTTCGGGGTCATCAGTCCCTGCCGGCCGCGGTGGCCGCGGGGACTGAGGCTCTCCAGTCACGGTCTGCACGGCCACTACGATCGGGGGTTCGAATCCCTCCTCGGGCATGGATATTTGTGCCGTCCTTAGTATAAGGTAGTTCGTAAGTAGTTTGTAAGTTTAGGGACTGATGACCCCGTAGTTAAGTCCCATAAGCTTAACAAATATTTGAACATTTCATCAATCCCTAAACTTACTAACTACTTAAGAACTACTTACGAACTAGGACGGCACAAATATCCATGCCCGAGGGGGGATTCGAACCCCCGACCGTAGTGGCCGTGCAGACCGTGACTGAAGCGCCTCAGCCCCCTCGGCCACCGCGGCCGGCTGGTCCCTTACATATATGCCCTCTGCCTAGTAAGCAGAACGCCCCGGGTTGGAATCCCGACCGCGACATAAATTTTAATTGAAGCCTCTACTTCAGTTTAATATCTTTAAAAGATATCGAGACAAAATATATTGAGCCGGATCGCTGGTCGACTGTCAGCGATCGGCTGTTTATCTTTGCTCGGACTCTGTATGGATCTTTGTACGCTGGAGTGGGCACGTGACTTTGACAGCAGTTGCGCCGTAGGGGCCGGGCTGAGTACGTAGCTCGAGGCTGTTGACAAGTGACGGCTTCCCTCGGCTGGCGGATCGCCGTGTGCATGGGCAAGGGTTGTCAATACGGAGTCTTGCCGGCCTGGTGTAAATTCTGCTCCGAGTGCGGGCAGTTGTTGAACTGCAATTGCTGTACTGATTGAAATCAGCGCGGTGCCCGGAAGAGTGTTTGAGAAGAGACTCCTGAGTCATTCTTATTATTATTAGTATTGAGACGGCAAGGACTGAGTCCTATATTTATTGCAGAAATCTCCGGAGGAATCCGTTATTGTTTTAATCTGTAGTCATTGTTTTTAGTGCTTACTGCAAATAATTGCACTGTTTCTTGGGATAATTTGTGTTCTAGGCATTGAGCCTGTCCGAAGAGGCGCTTCACGCAAGATTGTTTATAATTACACTTGTTGTTAATAAAGCGTTATTGCAGGCAGTGAATCATGTGCAATCAGAGCACATGTCCCAGTCCTTCCTTAGAATATAGTAGCTTCATGTTATATGCGGTACATATATATCTGAACCGCATATAATATGAAGCTACTATATTCTAAGGAAGGACTGCGGTACATATATCTCTGAAGGTGCACGTCGGTTGCACAGTGGTAGAGTGCGAGACTACAAATCTAAAGGTCGCGGATTTTTATCTCTCACTTTCCACGTCTTTCACCTCTGGCAGTATTGCTCATGTGAAAAACACCGAGTAGCACCGTGGTTCGGAACCCATCTTAAACTGTAGGTCCCCCCTATAACTGGCTGGGTAAGTCAGTTCGAAGGTCGGAGGGAGGCAACGGCATACCACCTCCAAACAGGACCATGCCTAGTAAAGTACTGCGGTGTTCAAACCAATCTTCGGATTGTTGACTCCTTTACCTTTTATATCTCTGAACATTGTTTATCTGATATTTATATATCACCTGTGTCTAAGGTGGTTCCCGTCAACGTTCTTTGTTGGGGTACTATTCCTTGACAATTTGATACGTATTTGTAAGGGAACAAGAGGCAGAGTCGAAATTTTTGTAGTGGAGGGGGTCGTGCCGAAGACCGTCCGTGCGGTCGCTGTATCCACAAAGTCTCGGTGGCCTGGTGGCGTAGTACTGCCGGGTATGATAGACATATAGACCATATTTTATCCTGAAGGCAGGTTGTATCAAGTTGAATATGCATTTAAAGCCATAATCCAAGGAGGGCTAACGTCAGTTCACCTGAAAGGGGTAGACACTGCCGTTGTTGCCACGCAGAAGTAAGTTCCTTAAATTATGTGTTGGTGGCTGCTGTACGAAACATGGATGTTGGTAGAGGCGCAATGAATGACCGGAGGATAAGGCAAGCAACCACAAATGACAGGCAGTAAACCCATCTTCCCGTTTTTCACTTTGTAATCAGTATGGTGTTGAGGACGTTATTTGTTTATGAGGAAAATAGTGCAAAATTGTGCAAGTCAGAGAAAGTACGTTAATGTTTTGACCAGTTTACACAATAAATGTTGTGCTAATGTAGGCAACGTGAAAAAAGCGACGTCCGATTTCACAATTTCACCGCGAGACAAAGGATCTGGTCGCTGTCGAGCAACAAATACAGTATGTCTTTAAAATTTGGTGACAATCGTTTGAACGTAGCCACCTAAAAAATGAGAACACGCTATATACATACACAGAGAATGTGTCAAATCGCGTAATTTTTGCAAATTTCTTTCGAGTGATGGGGTATATTGAAAACACATAAGAAAACAAAGTGTAGAGTATTTTCTCCTCTATATATCGGCTTATTCAATTTTCGTTTCAGAAGAAGGGTTAAGGCGTTATTTGCAATTAAACTTCCAGCTGTCATAAGGTCATTGCAAACGGCTCATTATTAGTGCTACTAACCTACAGCCGGACGAAATACTTCTGTCCCATTTTTGCAAAGATCATGAATCTGAAAGAGCCGTAGGGGTTGCAGCGTCCCGAGTGGCATAGAGCATTGGAGAAACTGCACAAAAAGCATGGACGCGTGCTATTTATAAGTCTTGGCGTAAACATATCACCTTGTGTAACGTAATTTCATCGAAGTGCTAGTCGATCAAACTGAGGAATACTGTGAACAGCGAACAAAGCTCCAGCGATAAATTTCAACTTTACAGATCGCTCTAACCTCAGATGTCAACTTTCACAGTACTGAAAAGCGATACAGGAGGACAGACAGAGAGAGGCTTCAGAAGCGGGCTTAAGCAAACTATCTGGAACTCAACCTAAATCTATCACAATCCTTCAAGAGTGGTAAATGACAGATAAGCTTTTAATCTGGATAAGATGTTTATATCCTCTAAAATCTCAAGATAGTGCGAAAAGATTATGCGGAAACTAATACCCCACAGATAGCACTGGCCCGTGATAAATGTTATACGTAGATGTAGTGCTGAAGCGAGAACAGGTATTTTTTAAGCTAAGTTTAAGAAGGGTGTCTGGAGGCAGTTTAGGGAGGACCTAGACACTGAGATACAGAAGACGTACGAGACCATCAGACTTCCCCTACAGAACTCAAGAATAACAATACAAACAGACTGAAGAATACAATATATCGTAGGGAATCTTAAGCCTGCCAAGTCCTTTTTTGAGAAATATCAGGTCATGTTTGAGACTGACCTTTTGGAGTGGACACTTGGAAGAATCGTATGTTAGCTATTGCCGAGAATTACAGAACTGGGTGGTGTGACCTAAGGGAGAATTTGGATATACAGGGAATGGTGAGGCTGGAAACTCGTAAAACATCTCATTGGAGATACCACTTAACCATTCTCGCTGATGTGACCCTCGTAATCAGGTAGCAAGTCAACTTCTTAAAAGTGGGAAAACTAATTTCCGTAGCATACGTGACCCGATAGTGTGCGATTTTCAAAATAAAAACTATTTCTTTGAGAGGTATTTTTCTATGACGGAAAATTATCACGAAAATATAGCCAAATAAAGCGGTGAGTGTGAATAAGAAATAGAGAAAATTAAGAACTTTGCTCCAAAAACAGTCGAATGATGGCTGAGAATGATGTTGCATGCAAACCATGAAAAGAACCAAACTACCCTCAAAACTTTCGGCCAATGTTTTAATTCTCCCTTACAAGGCTTTAGACTGAACAGCATCACAGAATTACCGGACGATTTCAGACCTCAACAGGAAAGTTTAGACCTAGAAAATCGTGCTACGTTCCAGTCCAAAATATTACTCAACAAAATGAGGATGGGTTTGAGAGAAATAAAAGTAACATTCACTGATCTGACAGCAGTATATGACGCTGTAAATCATAGGTTGCTACCGAAGAAGGCGTACTGTCTGAGGAAGGACTATCAATGTATTACGTTACTCAAAACCTTTGTACATAGCTGAAGATTTTAAGTGAGCCTATAGGAAAAGACAGTAGACGGAGAAATCAGTAGAACGATCCACCTCAAGGGAGTGTCCTCTCAGCAGTTTCTACAATAACTACGCAAATGACAGATCTAAGCCAAATTTCATTTATGAGGATCGTCCAACAATACGAACCATATGAAATTAAACTCGAGAAAGACGCAATTTTGTGTTTTCAATCTCCACTACAGACAAGCAAGTAAAAAACTATACGTTAACTGGAGAGGTGTAGAACTTAATCATTACATCATCGTCACCATCATCGTTTCAAGGATTAAGCTGTTACCTGTTGCGAACAATCAATCATTCCCATCTTTCCCGTGGTCTTCCAATATCTCTTATACCATTCGATTTGTATTTCAAGATCTGTTTTGGGGTTCTGTGCTCCGCCATTCTAAGAAGATGTTGCCTCCAGTTTTCTCGTTGATGTTGAAAATATTTAAATATTTTTCTGATGTCATTCTTGATCATGTCTCTTGTTGTACAACCCTATCTATTCCTCAGGAATCTCATCTTCGAACTTTGGATTTTATTTTCTTGTCTTTTTGTAATAACCCAGCTTTTCGCTCCGTAGGATAATAAATGAACTTCCATCACTTCAAGGAATTTTAAAATGGTATCTTTTTGTACTTTATGGCCAAGTATTCTTTTTATGGTACCACAGCGAAGCTTGGAATATGTGTTGTCGGTTTCCAAATTTAAACTTATATCACGGCCTAAATATGGGATGTGAAAGATTTGTACTAAAGGTGAACAAAACAACTTTTGATCTGATTGGGTATTTTCCTCAGATCTTTCGAGGTCATCTTCATTCTTTTGAATAATACCATCTGCAAATAGAAGCACATCCAGGTATTCTTGATTCGTTATTTCTTTGCATTCTTTAAGATTCCATTTCCGAAGAATCATAACCAGATGCAAAAAATTACTTAGGAACTTTTAACACATATTGCTGGGTGCGATCTGTTTTTATGTAAAGTTGTCATTGCCAAAATGGCTTATTCCAACTTTTAATTGGTTTGATCAGTTTCGGCGGATCTCGCAGCCATCATCAGAACTAAAAAACACAAAGAAGGGGATCAATAAAAGCATATGCATCGTTACGTCAACAAGCGTTAATAGTCTTAAAATGTAAACACATTCGTCAATGCAGCTTACATAATTATGAAAACGTAATTGCTCAACTGTTATACATCTGTCTGTACGGAGTGTTGCTGGTTTGTCAGCGTACTTTTTATCATCTGATAAACAGATTTTTTTATCTGACAAACCCCCAATACGCCGCTCTGACAGATGTATAATAGTTGGGAAATCACGTTTTCACATGTATGTAAACAGCATTGTAGAACTTGTCTACACATTAAAATTTATGACGGTTGCTGACGTTAGCAATGTAGATGCATTTATTGCTTTCTTTGTGTTTTTTAGTTCTGATGATGGAGGCATGATCCGCCGAAATCCGGTCAAACTAAGTAAAACTTAGAATAAGAGATTTTGACAATAAGTTTACGTAGGAACTTGCTGGACTATACCATGACATTCAAACACAAATAAAGGAGAATGTTAGTGCTTGCAATAATGTACTGTGAAGACTAACTAGTAGAACCTGGGGTGCTAACCTACACACTCTGAGGAACTCTGCTGTGGCCTTGTGTATCTAAGCAGGGTAGTACGCTACACCGGTATGGAGCGCGTCTCCATACAATGCACGTTGATACTGCAATTAACGAAACAACGAGGATTGTGTTGGGATGTGTGAAGCCAACACCAGGCGAAAGGCTTGACCCACCTGCTGGTACAGCACCACCACATATGAGTAGCCGTCCGCAGTGGCCGAGCGGTCTGCGGCGCGCCAGTCACAGTCTTCACGGCCGCTACGGTCGGAGGTTTGAATACCCCCTCGGGTATAGATGTTTGTGTCGTCTTTAGTTTAAGGTAGTTCATAAGTAGTTTGTAAGTTTAGTGACTGACTACCCCGCAGTTAAGTCCCTTAAGCTTAACAAACATTTGAACATATGGGTAGGGAGAACGTAGCAGACCTAGAGAGAACACAAAAAAAAAAAAAAAAAAAAAAAAAAAAAAAAAAAAACAAAAAAAAAAAAAAGATCGCCATCATCCAATGTTTCGACACCGTTCCTTCCACGTCACCTTAAGTTTCGGAAAAGTTTTGTGAGAAGCGGGCGGGTCTTATAAGAAACAACAGAAAAATGTTCAAATGTTTGTAGAGCTTATGGGACTTAACTAAAGGTTTCATCAGTGCCTAAACTTACAAACTACTTATGAACTAGCTAATACTGAGGACGGCAAAAATATCCGAGGGGGCATTCGAACCCCTGACCGTAGTGGCCGTGCAGAACGTAAGTGGCGCGCTGCAGACTGCTCGGACACTGCGCCCGGCGACAAATGTTCAAATGTTTGTAAATCTATCGGAGCAAACTGCGTGGTCACCAGTCCGTAGCTTACTTAAACTAAGGTAAACTAACCTAAGGACAACACACACTTCCATACCCGAGGGGCGACTCGAACCTCCGACGGCGAGCAACCGCGCGCTCCGCATCGAGTCGCCTTAGACCGCTCGGCTACTCCACCGCGGCGAAACACCAGAAGTAAGTAGGATGTCAAAATAGAGGTACAATTTCAAGAAGGGAGATGTGCTAATTTCAGAAGAACCTCCCGGTGACGATAGTTCTCGAACGTACTCGAGTAGGAGTACCAAGACGCAAAACCAAAATGCAAGGGTTGGAGCTTTCTGTCGGAGGTCCACCTTTTGATTTGCTGAAAACTGGACCACCCTTGCACAACTGGGGACTTTCTTTTAGCAAACGAAAAGGCAGTTTCATCCGCAAATTATTGGAAATTTTGTGTCACATAAAGTAAGTTCTACATCAGATCCATAACTTATGAGAAGCGTGCTAGTTTTTCAGGTTCATTTTCACATTTAGCACAAATTCTGTTTCATAGAATAGTTTTTGAGCTACATCCTCTCTAATACATTATGGTTTTATAACTTGTGGTTAATGTTATTACTGTTAATGCTATCGTCCGGGTGTACAACATTAACATTTTTTTAATATCTTTTTTACTATTCTTTTTGTTTCTCAATCTTAGCTTACAACTAAGTTACTATGTAATATTCTTCATATTTTTTTCTGTCTGCCACTGGATTTCATGGTTTCAGTCGTAGAATTCTGAAATAATTGCTTATGTTGTTAAAGTGAAACCCTGAGTGTCAACTGCCTGTGGGGCATATCACGTTAAATTAATTTTCCTTAAATGCGTGGGATATAACTGTGATTAAACAAGAAAAAATGAGACCCAATTAAAAAACAAAAGTAAAATATCGTCAGATGTAAGTGTAGATTTATTACGAAGAACATTTATTTAGATTATTGGTTTCGGCAGATTTAACTGCTATCTTTCATTTCTTTCCTCAAATCACAAATAAAAACTTTTAAAATCACACTTCGTTGCCAATATTATATTTGGCTTGTCATCATACCAAGATGCCAATCATGAAATTAAATTTAATGAGACTAGTGTCATCTCAAAAACTTCGCACTATCATGCGCGCACATATAGAGAAGCAATCGAGATCTATAAACATCGTAATAACTTTAACAGGAAAGAGGAAGCTGTTAAATTAGACAGAATTTGGACTTCTGCTTTACACCAGCGAAATGACAATCGATTCTTCGCTGCCAGGAATGTTGGCAATACCAGAGATAGTGTCGTAGCAGACGTCACGTGATGTCTTGTGGTGCCCTCTACATTGCCTATATATACGGCGCTCCCTCAAGTTCTCATCGCAGTTCGCCATTCTACCTCTGAAGATGTCTTCCGCAGCCGAAGATGAAACGTTAGGGGAAAGTTTCATAAATCGACCACGGCTTATGAGCCCGGAAGTTTTAAATGAAGTCTATTACTTTTAACTAAAATTATGCCGTAAAGCTAATTCTCTTACCATCGGTACTCATGTTAGTATGTTGTTCAGTATATAAATCTGAATTGAACACTAACTAGCGTTGCTGAATATAGAGTTAAGGGTGGGGGATTTGTCAGCTAATGTTACCGTTAAGTTGTAAAAATAACCATTGTTCTCGCGGCAGGCTTGCATAAATTAGTACTGCCGAATTACACATACACAATTTCACGAATTTTAGATTTTTTAAATTTAATATTTTGATCTCCAAAATTAAGGGATGCACTGTAGGCAGTGGGGTAATATAGTCAAGTAAATACGGTATTTTTCTAAAGTTCCCACTCTCGAAGACCTAAAATTTTTCGCTCGAGTTCTGATTTCTCTTATTTTACTACTCGATAAGGACAGGGTAGCGTGGAGACCTGCATCAAGCCAGTCTGCGGACTAAAGAGCACAACAACAATAATCACTTCTTCCTAATTAGTGGAGATCAGCGAATACTTTCTTATTCGTATGAAAAATTAAACTGAAGAATTAAAGTTAATAATAGAAATTTCGTAAATAGATGTCGAAACAGAAAGAAAAGTCCTTGTTTCTATGATTGCCATCCTAAGTTGTGTATCATTTCCGTGACACTCTCTCCACTACTATGTGATAATACAAAATGAGGTGCACCCTTTGGAAGTCCACCGTCAGTCATATCTGGTTATATCCCATACCGCACAGCAATACTCTAACAGAGGGCGATAAAGAATAGTGTAGTCAGTCTCTTCGGTGGATTTGTTTCATCTTCTGGAAATAAAGGTCAGTTTCTGGTTCGACTTTGCGAGCGTGAAGGTCGGGGTGAGAGTTTAAAATAGGAAAAGATTAATTTTTAAAACTCACAACCACCAACTGCGAACCAAATTCCTAAACATGCAAAAACACTGGAACGGTGATTGTGACTGTTTGACTCGTTTTCTAGGGGATGATATCACACGTTCGCAGCTTTCCTTCCCTGCATATGATTAACAAAACAAATTCATAATAAAATCAAGTTCATGAGAGAAAAGGGTGTACTAACTACTATTTTCGAAAACACGTGAAAGTTCACTTTATGTTGTTTATTTCACAATCTTAGAACCCTGTGGCCGATACGTCTGTACGTCGGCACATTTATCAAATAAAGTTATAGCTCGTGAGCCCCCAGACAAAATGAATATTTGTCGCGAATTGTTTTCACACCACGTGGCTGTCTCAAACACCATTCCTGTTCATGCCTATGCGACGACACGTGTTACATTAACAAATCACAGTCACTTTAATTCAATGCGATGCACACCTTGTTCCACCGGCTAAATATTCACAAACACACAGTAGCACTCGATTTAACTTGCAGTCTACGACGAGCAACCACACGTGGCGATTGCCACAGACAAATCTCAAGTCACCACCTCGAGATCCACATGCCGACTGATGCAGAGCAACGCCGCCCGGCCAGTTCTCCACGTGCTCCCGACTCCCTCACTTCCTGCCCTCGCGCGCGCGCGCCAAAAGCTCAACTGCCGGTTTTTTTTTCCCCCTACGTCATCAACTTCCCCATGTGAGCTGTTCTAACCGATTTGCCAACGTACAGCGCTCAGCCAATACATTTCTAAAACTTTACTTAAAATCAAAATAATTACGCTACACATTAAGCTAATATTTTCTTACGTTTTTATATTAGTATAAACATACTTTGTACTATTTATCATAATTGTGCAATTTCTTATGTCACAGATAAGTGATTTAACTGAATACTTCAAGATAAAATACACAAGATTAATTGAAAATAGAATGAGAAATAGTTAATATATTATTTTTATAAACAAACATTGCCATGATAGGTGTGTAACTGTCTTGTATTCATTGATAATTTATTACTTTTCATTGTCAATTAAACATATTACGCCAGATGTGACTATATCAGCTAATGTATTGTTTATTTATCAACAGGCTATTTTGTAATGAGGGCCTTAAAGGTTCCTAACTGCATCGTATTACTTCAAATGCCAGTAGTATTAGAATATTTTATTTCACGCTGTGCACTGCACTGTGCCTGGCACTCGCCATTGTCCCTCTCCCCTCACCGGAAACGGACTGGAAAATCCTTAGCTGGAACAAGCCACCAACGTCGGCCTGTTCGCTGGCCTCCCGTCAGCTACAAGCACACAGCAAATCTCAACGTGGAGAATTTCTACCTATGGCCTAACTATAAATGTTATCACCCAACTGTGTACATACATTGCTACCATAATTAATAAGGTTAAAATTTTGTAACATTTAGTGCATTGGCATGGTCAATGCTTGCAGTGAACTTCATACTGTTTAATTATCAAAAGCTATTAATTACCAGTATTTCTATTGGGTGGTAATCTTACAACTTCCCCCACAGTATTATCTAAGTGGTCTTTTCAATTAAGGTTTTTCTTAATTATATTTCCCGCGTGTGTGCTTTAATTGACAGCCTTTACTATTCATGCGATTTTAACCGAAGTAAGAAGGATTTTTTTTTTTTTTTTTTTTTAGTAAACATAAGGAAGACCTAATTTGTAAAAAATTTTAGGTCAGTAATCATGTTTTGCACCACACAGAAAGCTAAGGATTGTTGCAATAGTGGCAGCTGAATAACTAAAACTGTTATTTGGGTTGAGCCACATGTAGCGCATGGTGTAAGCTGAGAAATGTGATGGATACAGACAACTCCTGAAACGATTTCAGAGGAATTGTGTTTCTCTGAACAGGCAGAATACTGATTCCATCTTATAGCGTAACGATAAGTGCTGCTTCAGAGTTGGAGCCAGCCATGGTTCAAACCCGCGCAACTGATTGAGGATGTTTGAATTGTTACACAGGACAGTGTGAGTGGGGCTTTCAGACTATTATACAAGCGCATATAGGAAAGTGCAATGTTGGACCCATATTTATACCTAAGAAAATACCGTTTTATTTAGTAAACACAATAGTTTTAAGCCAAGATCACTTATATTTCTTTTATTGTGGTGCTCGGTTTCGGTGCAGTTAGGGTAAAATCATCTGAGCTAATGTAAATGCAAAGAGGACTCAGGTTTGCCTTAAACTACACTTCTGGAAAATGGAAAAAGAACACCATGAATTCTTAAATCCAGCAGAGCAAAATTTTACTGACACATTCTTGAGGATGTATACAACACACGATCACGCAGTTAGAACCATACGCCGGCCGCGTTTTCATTATCACTCACAATATGAGAGTTCGCTCTCGGATGCTTTTTCCTTGTCTAAAGCCAAACTGATCGTCCTCTAATATATTCTCTATTTTCTTCACCATTCTTCTGTTGTCATCAGTATCTTATATGATTGAGCTGTTGACTATGCGGTAGTTTTGATATTTACTTGCCCTTGCTAGCTTCGAAATTGTGTGTGTGATACTTTTTTTTTTTTTTTTTTTTTTTTTTTTTTTTTTTTACAAAATCTGATGGTACGTTTATAATCACTAAGGATGCAAATACTACAATAGCGAACTCAATACGCATTTCATCAGTCCTCACATATTTACTTTCCAACGATTTCCTTAAACTGTCTACTCTAGATCATTACTAAATATGCGTTTATACATGCAACTGGCTACTCCTTACAATCTTATTTCGGAATCTCTGACCATGATGTGATCGAGCTGGAATCTTCCCTGTTATTATGCTTGACGACGCCGGTCGCCGTGGCTCAGCGCGCATGGCCAAATGACTTAATGCCCTCTGCAATAAAAAAGATGAGCCAAGAACACATCGAACAACAACGAAAAAACCCGATTAGTGACCGCAAGAGACAGAACTACCCATAAGGAAAAAAAAAACACAGTATTCACTATAACCAACTTTTATTCCAGAACTTAGTTAGGCTTTAATGTTCGAATACAGCATTAGTAATGTGCTGCTTGACAGAGGCACGTCAATTAAATACCTAGGTGTAACGCTGCTCAGCGATATGAAATGGAACGAGCTTATGACAGTCATGGGGAAGGCAAATGGTCGACTTCCCGTTATTGGGAGAATTCTGGAAAGGTGTGGTTCGTCTGTAAAGGAGACAGAATATAAAACGCTGGTACGACCCCGTCTTGAGTATTGCTCAAGTGTTTGGGATCCCCACCAGATCTGTGTAAAGGACGACATACAGGCAATTCAGAGGCGGGCGGCGAGGTTTGTAACTGGCAGATTCAATCAACGCGCGAGTGTTACCGAAATGATTCTGAAACTCAAATGAGGGCCGCTAGAGGGAAGGCGACGTTGTTTTCGAGAAACACTGTTGAAGAAATTTAGAGGGCTGGAAATTGAGGCTGACTCCAGAACGATTCTATTGCCTCCAACCTACATTTGTGTTAAAGGCCATAAGGATAAGATTAGGGAGATTAGGTGTCGTATGGATGCATATTTCGTTTTTCCCTCGTTCTCTATGGGACTGGAACAGGAAAGCAAGTAACTAGTAGTGGTACTGAGTACCCTCCGTCAGGCACCTTTGGGTGGACTGCGGAGTATGTCTGTAGACGTTTGTGAATCTACGGGGTTTAACTACTTCGGTTATCGGTCCCTAGGCTTACAAACTACGTAAAGTACCTCAAACTAAAAGGACGACATACACACACACACACACACACACACACACACACACACACACACCCACCCTTGCCCGAAGGAGGACTCGAACCTCCGACGGCGAGCAACCGCGCGCTCTGCGGCAAGGCGCCTTAAAGCGCTCGGCCACTTCACTGCGTCGATTGTGTGCTCTGTAATGTTTTTCCCTGTAGTTCGAGAATGTAAACATGTCATCAGCAGAGAGTGCACGGGCTGTCATAATCATCGATAACTGCATTGAGAAACAGCCCAGATATCTCTGTAATCTTCGTCACAGGAGACGACACGAGATAAAGCATCCATCTGTCTTACTCAATCAGTTTGACGTGGTATACACATTTGAAAACAAACTCAGATTTATTCACATCTTGTCTGATAACAAAAGAAGAGAGATCATTTGCGTCAATCCATTGGAGTAGCTTTTTTCAAAACACAGACAGATTTTCCTGATTAGAAGTGCTTTGGTCCGTTTATCTATCGCGACCGTTTCACATACACTGGAAAATGGATATGCTAAGAAATTTGAAAACGAATACGTAAGTAAGAAATAGCTTGGACTAACACACAAGTATATTAACGCGCAAATTGCCAATATTTTCAAACATGATAGAAGTTTTCAAATTGTTGCCAGGGCCGTTGCTGCCTTACAGTAAGGATTATCTCGGTTGTTCTACAAAAATATTTGTTCATATGCCTTCTAGTAACAATATTTGAGCCACTAGGACTAGTTATATCTAGCAGACCAGCCAGTTGTAGAATGGTAGATGCCAGTCACATTGGTGATCTTCGTTTTTTCTATTCACGAAAACTCAGTCTAGCAGTTAGTGTTGATGAATGCTGATAGTTTTCAGTTATTATTTGTTGTTTATGATTTGTATTTCTCTGTCACCATCGATAAATTATTAAGTGTCAGTATACAGGTGATATTTAAAATGTATCAGTCTGAAAGACATGCCTAGACAATTACGTAAGAAGTATGATGAATTTCGCTTTAACTTATACTACTGTTAGAAATAAAGAACGACGATAGAGCATTTGATTCAAAGTAATTTCCTCTGAAAGCATCCTTCATAATAAATGAAACATTAAGAGTGAACTCACGGCAGCTAGGAAGCTAAGCACTAGATCAATTTTCCATGAACGTAAAACAAACAACTCACAATAAGAGATCTTTCACTTACCATGGTACGAGTCCTACAAGTGATCTTCAACGCGGTTTAATACCGTACAGAAAATATCAAAGAATCTCACACCGTAGTGCAAGACATTATTTTACCATCTCATCATTAGCAGCCGATTAATCAGTGTTAGTCAGTGAAACTAGTAACCATGTGAGTGAAAATTACTAACGTGATTTTGGTTTCGCTGTTGAGTTGGATACAGATACCTAAGAACAATGATGAACACCTGTTTTGTTATGTGCGGTTTATACACGGCAACAGTCTTGAAGATATTCTTTTCGGTAGGAAAGTTACTCTTGGAACAAACGCCTACAGACCACTTTGAAATGCTATTTTGTGGAAGAAAACAGTAATTAAGAAAGTTGTATTGATGTATGTGAACAGTTGGAGGCTGTAGTATGGCCGACTCTTACGGCGGCCTGAAAGCTCTTTTTCGTAAAGAGTTGCCTCATGCTGTTTGAACACGCTGTTTTATTCATCGAGGGAGCAGCAGCATCAAAAGCCATGAGCCCTTTCCTTAATCAAGTTCACCAATCAATGATCGGAGTGGTAAATTCATTAAAAGTCAGGCACTTTAATCGAGATGTTTTCAACATTGATGTGGAGTCTGAATACGTATCTCTAATTTAGCACAGTATCTCCCGCTGGCTTTATGCGTGGGAATCCTTTGAAAACGTATATTAACTCAGATTATTGGAGAGTGTCGTTTGGTTACCAGAAGATTGTAAACGATGACTTATTTTGTACCTGTTGCATCTTTGTGACATTTTTATAAAATACATTAAATAGATTTCTTCAAGGTGTTGGCCCAACAATAAACATTTTTCAGACAGTATTACGCTTTCGGAACGAAACTTCCGTTATCAAAGAAAAATCTCTCCAGCTCCGGTTGAGGAAGATACGGTCAGCTGAGTGATTAAGAGAAGTCTGTGGATCACTTAACTGAACTCAGTGATTATCATCAGCACTGCTGCATCAAAGATCACTTCCGTAAAGATCTCCCATTAGCACTTATCACTAACTAAAATGAACAATTCATTGATATTTCTTCTCAATGTTACTTGAAATTTAAGTTCTTTTCCGTCTCACTGCGTGAGGTTTGGAGCTTGTTGAATCAAGAGCTTTTCGGCGGTCATAAGCAAGAAACATTGACGCAACCCACAGTTTCCAAGCTTGTGGTACGATTGAAGAACTCAACTGCTCGAAACAACTAGGGGATTAGGTGAGATGTCATACACATGGTAACGTTTTATATTCACATACGTGTTAGAGATGTAATTTGTGTGTGATACAGTACGGTATATTGGTTGTATCAGCTTACTAAGAGCGAGGTACCATGGGGATACCATAATAATGAAAAAGTCGTTCTCGTTGTCCTCTAATGTGGTCTGTGATCACCTTGGACGACCAGTACAATTGCACACCAGCATGACATGGACAGTATGAGATTATCATTCAGCTGTTGGGGCTGTAAGGTCACAGGTGGTGACCTTCCATCTGCGGGTTGATTAAAGAGATATGTAATCGTATTATACTTGTAAAAGTCTTGTATATTTTTGTGAACTAATATTTTAGGTATTTCTTTACTTGTTCATTTCATGTATGTTATCTGTTTAATTTGTAATGTTAATTGAATACTTTGATTGTACATATGTAAACTATGCTGACAAAGATATTATGTATGAATGTAAGCAGCGCGCTCTACTGCGCCACTATATTGTTGATGTTGAGGCAGTCGGTGAGAGACGGAGTCTGAGTGTGGGTCTCGAGGCGTGCGGACGCTGTCCTCGTGTGTACCGCTAAGTTCGGTTCGTCGCGTGCAATCACCGGTACGAAAACCGCGGAACGTTTATTCATGTATATTGGAAGAAGAAGTGTTCACAGTGAAAGTTCATTTTGAAAAGTGCGGAAGTGCCATTTATCGAAACAGTGTCATCAAGTGTCAGACTCTGTGATCGCGTTGTACGTATGCAATCGCGTCGCGCGTGTTAAAACGGGACTGCAGAACGTGTCTCCGTCGTGAGACGATTCGTGTATCGCGGAACTGACCCACTCACGTGAATGAACATTCAATGAACTTGTGTGGAAATAAGTTTTGCCTCGCAGCATCATCGTCCAAAAAAATGTTCAAATGTTTGTTAAGCTTATGGGACTTAACTACGGGGTCATCAGTCCCTAAACTTACAAACTACTTATCTACTACCTTATACTAAGGACCGCACAAATATCCATGCCCGAGGGGGGATTCGAACCCCCGACCGTAGTGGGCGTGCAGACCGTGACTGGAGCGCCTCATCCCCTCGGCCACCGCGGCCGGCCATCATCGTCACTTGGACCACTGTATGGATGAATATGTCATTGCTGGATGGATTATTATGTGAAGAAGCGAATGCTACAGATGAGCACTATTTTGTAACTTCTATGTTAGAATATAAGAATGAATTAAAAGTTAACAAAGACTTTTTCTATTAATACCTAACAGACCTTATAAGAACTAATTTGCAATAATAATTGAAAAGTCATTAGAAAATTTGATAGGGGTGTGAAAGTTTAACTGACGAGGACATGTCACCTTCATTCATTCAATAACGATTGAGTTTTAACTAAGAAAAATTAAATATTGTGTGCACGAGAAATAGAGATCAGGGATTATAGTTAGAATTTTGATGAAACAATAATAAACCATATCATATTAACAATCAGTTAGTCATTTTTGACAATAATGAGAGAGAATATTAGTAAAAATCATTAACAGACAATATTTTTATAATAGTTAACGTCAATAATTTATCTGATTACGTAAATGTTCATGTGCACAGCTATTGTTTCAGTAAAACAAAACCCACAACAAAGATCAAAGGATTAGTCATTTTCAAAAGAATAATCGTAATTGTATTTTTATATTACGACAAAAAAAGAGGGCACACAGATTTTTTTTCTTTTTGCAAAGCTATTACATCTGTTCCAGATAGCAGCATATATATCCTCTGGATATTTTATAAGATGGGGTGGTAAGTACAATCTTCTGTGAAGGGATCAGATGTGCAAAGACTAAATAGCAATCATATTCATTCAGTTAATTAACAAGCCAATTAATCTGGTTAATAGTGACAGGGCCTAAATCAGAGCCGGCCGCGGTGACCGAGGGGATTGAGGCGCTCCAGTCACGGTCTGCACGGCCACTACGGTCGGGGGTTCGAATCCCCCCTCGGGCATGGATATTTGTGCCGTCCTTAGTGTTAGCTAGTTCATAAGTAGTTTGTAAGCTTAGGGACTGATGACCCCGTAGTTAAGTCCCATAAGTTCTACAAACATTTGAACATTTGCCTAAATCAGAAAAGTAAACTGTACGTTGTGTGTGTGGATCTAGCTGTTACAAACTTTCACCAATGTGTTTCGAGCCAAAATCGGTAACGAACCATTTTATTCTCATTTTTCAGTCAAAATATTTTTCCACCACCACACCCCACCTTATAAGGTATATTTGGCTATTCACCAAAATGTTTGTTAAGCTTATGGGACTTAACTACGGGGTCATCAGTCCCTAAACTTACCAACTACTTATCAACTACCTTATACTACGGACGGCACAAATATCCATGCCCGAGGGTGGGGATTCGAACCCCCGACCGTAGTGTCCGTGCAGACCGTGACTGGAGCGCCTCAGTCCCCTCGGCCACCGCGGCCGGCAGCTATATCGTAGTTAGGAACCGTTGTGGAGAGTGCTAGTCTGGCTGTAATGCGTCTGCCAAGTGCAAACTCCATTGAACAAGCTGAACACTCCATTCATTCAATTCCTTCAGCTGCAAGCATATTGTCCACCAGTGCAGATCTATGGGAACATGTCTTACTTTCTACCAGCATTAATATACCTCTCAGCAGTCAAGTTCAGAAAGACATCGACGGCCGTACGTCCGCCAAAACTGACTTCTGCCCACATCTTTCGTACACTACCGTGATACGGTGATGTTTCCTTTACATAAGCAATATTGTTCAGATTTCCACATTCTCTCCGGGTGAGGGAATGACGATTGTCTGGCTGAGCACAAAATGTTGACTCATCTGTGACCAGATCTCGGCGCCATTCGTTAAGACTCCAGCCTTGATGTTCCTCGGCCTAGTTGTCGGTCTCCGTGCCTAGCGCCACATTCGCGAAGGCGATTGTGGACTGTGTTGATTTTGCGCGTCCTGTTGCCGCCTGCCCCGACGGGCCCTTAACCGGAAATAACTTGCTGATGTTACCCAGCAATTTTTTTGCTTTATAGCAAATTAGCTAGAAACCAAAATTTACAAGGGTGGAACAGCTGAAAATATATATACATGTATAGCGGTTTTGATACCTCAGTATGAGCAACAAATGAACACTGCGCCCTCAAATAATTCATTAAATAAATTATACATAAATAAAAGAAAACCACTTGCGATTTTAGTATCTCAGTCTGAGCAACAAATAAACACCACGTCCGCAACTAACGTACACAATATTCCTCCATTAAATAAACTATACATAAATGAAAGAAAACCATTTTCTACATTCTCATATACATACAACACTCCCAGTTCTTTGCATTGCAACCAGTATCAATACCAATTAATTTTAGCGTGTTTTAAGGGGCGATCTTAAGTAGTTAGAACCAAATGCTGCCAATATCGCTATTTTATTGTCTGGATGATTAAGTTCGGTAATAAACAGCTACCATTATTAGATCATATGTTTCAGACAACATTTTTGACAATTAGAGCTTTCGCTAATTGTCAAAAATGTTGTGCCTGAAACAGATGATTCGATGATGGTAACTGTGTATTACCGAGACTAGTCATCCAGACAATAAAATAGCGATCTTGGCAACATTTGGTACAGTACCAATACGTTAAACACCAGGAATGTGCATTTTGTTGCTTCAGCCCTCATGGATACGCCCTACGAAATGAAACCTTGCTCTATCAGTTATACAGTTCAGTGAATTACAGGCACCTCCTTGTACATAATCACAGTGACACAAATATCCTGGATACTTCGGTGAAAACAAGGATAGTAACAGCTACTGTTCACCACGGATTTAGTACTCGAGGAGGTACCCGCTTACCATCAGAAACTATTTTAAAATGTGTAACTATTGTCTGCTCACTACAGCTCGTGTTTAAGTTCACTTTAATAAATCATCAGAGTATTCTCTAAATGTAGGCCTGTCGCTGTTCCCTTCAATCTTCAAAACTACTGGACGAATCTTCATGCGGTTTTCACAGGAAACATGAGAAAAGTCTGGTCAACATATAGGCATAATATTATCAAAATCGCATCACGGAAAAAGAAATATATCGTAATTTTAAGTGTTTTCAGTAACCGTCTTGTCGGTTGTTTACACTATAAAAATCCTCTTATCTCCAAAACTACTTCACGAATTTGCATGGGGTTTTCACACGTAAGTTGAGCGTAACTGAACAATATATAGTCTTCGTTTCATAAAAGTCGGATCACGGAAAAAATATCGTAATATCAATTTTTTTTTATCTAGGACCGTTATATCCGTCTGTCTCCTTGAACACGTATATCTCCAAAACTATTTGACGGATTTTCATGGAGTTTTCACACGTAACTTTAGAACATCGTACGGTTACATAAAGGCTTCAACAATTAAAATAGGATCACAGAAAATAAATATATCATAATTTAATTATTTGCTTAAAAGCCATTGTCTATGTTGAGGGTAATCTACAAAAGTAATACACGAACTTTCATTGGTTTCCACAGGTAAATTGAGAATAGTTTGGGGTGTAACATAGGCTTAGTTTCCTCAAAATGGGACCAGAGGAAGGAAATATATCGTAATTTGAAGTTTTTGTGTGTATTATGATTATAAGTATGGCGTAGTACAGGAAATCTCCGAAAGTACTACATGCACATTCATGGGGTTTCATAGATCAACTGAGAGTACCTTGGCGCATCATATAAACTTCATTTCATCAAAATCGGATTAGAGGAAGAAAAGATATCGTAATTTGTAGTTTCTGGTGTATGCTATGCTTGAATTGCAGCGTAGTATAGCAAAGATCCGATAGAGACGCTGTTACTGTCATAGTATACCAAATAACTAACAGATGGCGATGCTGCGTTGTTTATTCTCATAACTAAACTGTAATACACTGAAACAAGGGCTAAGATTTTCCTTACGGCAGCGGTGTAATCTATTGATGTTGGTAACGGCCGTCGAATCCTTTTTGAAAAATCAGTTACGTTGCTGCGTTGTTTATTCTCATAACTAAACTGTAATACACTGAAACAAGGGCTAAGATTTTCCTTACGGCAGCGGTGTAATCTATTGATGTTGGTAACGGCCGTCGAATCCTTTTTGAAAAATCAGTTACGTACAATGAGGGGACTAATTCTTAGTGTTGATAATGAAATAAATTATTAATGTTGTTCCGATCAATAACTTAATGATCCCCCTAAAACGAACGTTAACATATTAAACCGCTGCCACTGCTAGTAAAGTTTACCCCAGGTAGGACACAAAAGAATTTTTTTTCCTTCCTAGCTGTATCCCATATGCTTTGCAATGTCATGGAGAGAAAAGAAATGTATCTTTCGGCGGGTATAACCACTAAATTATACATAGAGTAGAAATATCTATTGAGTGAGCATTGGCTTCTCAGCATCTTCTCAACATTTAGCTGGAATGATCAAGTGACCAATCTACTCTTTACACACATTTATTTGCTTTTAGGATTGGTTTGCATCGCATTGGTTGCAAAGAAGCCCCACCACCTTTTCGCAGAGCAACCACGTAACATGAAATAATAAATAAATAAATGTGCCACAGAAGAAACAAGAAAGTGAGGAAGCGTTGCTAAAAGGGCCATTTACACATAGGCACCCGTCTTAACCGAACAAACAAGGACCAATATGAAGTAATAGATTAGTAGATTTTTTCCAATATCAGGTGATATTTCCACCTTAATTTTGAGGACAGAAAATCTGTTCTGCGCATCTGAATACTCACTCCAGAGATATTTCTAAAGATAGTATACACACGCGAGCGACAATCTCATCAAAAACATCCTTAATTTCATTATTGTTCGGTACAATAGGGCGATTAAAATTTGTAATTACTTACTTATGGTGTGGCCTACATTAAGATAAAGAAAGACGTCGCTTTTGCAGAGACAATTGTACTTAGAGTTATAATCCGACTTCTGAATATATAGTTGTGCTACACAAGATAGATTTCAACTTCGTGCTTTACGAAGTAATCACTGCAGGACGTGAAGACGTATATTAGCTGTAAGAGTGGCCGATGCTGCAAACACAGTCCAGATAATTCACTGGAAATACTAATATATTTAATGGGAAGTTCTGTACAGACAATCAGCTGACGCCATTCCTTAATGATTACGCAAACTTACTTTATCTCACATTGGCACCACCCTAACGTTCTATTTAAACATACATGAATTGCTCTGTTGATTGAATTACCAGACTTTCAGTATTCGTCGACTTTTCGATAATATAGAGCACTGCATACAGAATAACTACATTGTCCCCAGTGCAACACTGCAACATTCTAATACCTCAACATACACTTACTGTGAAAGATAAATAGTTTAGTACTACGCCATATAACCAATACATGGCGCTGTTAGTATTATTACTCTTTCTCATCTCAGCGATAGAAATGTTTTCAGAATTTTATGCCACACAGACAATTACACACCTCAGTCTTAACTTTATAAACACAAACTAAACATGAATTTACATCGTTCCGGGGAACAGACTTAAATTAATTTCACTTTATGTATGAAAATACTTTATGAACATTCATCGTTTTCGACAATATCTTTTACTTAAATTTGACATCTTGGCTAAGAGAACTGAGTTTATTGACAGAGCGATCCAACAAGGATTATTTTCTTGACCTAGGTCCGGAATCGTTCAAATGTTCAAATGTTTGTAAATCTATCGGACCAAACTGCGTGGACATCAGTCCGTAGCTTACAAACTACTTAAACCTAGGTAAACTAACCTAAGGACAAACACACACACCCATGCCCCAGGGACTCGAACATCCACGGCGAGCAACCGCGCGCTCCGCAGCGAGACGCTTTGACCGCTCGGCTACTCCACCGCGGCCCGGAATCGTAAAAAAAAAAAAAAAACATGAGACACAGGGCTCTCTTTAACAACCGTTGCGAAGCTCGGGCATATAAGCTAGTTTTCAATAATTATCTTGAGAAGTACTACCCGAAATGCATTAAGAGTTATTTAAATAATTATTTTCGTTTTAAAGCCAAAAATTATTATTTAGTGAAAGGGAGGCAATTTATTACGTTTTACTGACAACGTAATAGTCGGGCTAAGTTTATAAAATAATTAACAAATATTTTTAAAAACAATTATTTACGAGAGGCAGAGAGAAAGAAACGCTTAACCATTTAATGCATAATGTGGCTGATCAGCTACGTACCTTATTTTTCCCATCATCTCTCAAACTCATCAAAATTTTACCACAAATTTATTTGTAGCTGCTTGTATACATAGTGTTACATATGCTAGTAGCTCATCTTAGAAATTATAAATTGCAGAGCGCTACTGAATCAGTTCGGCAGTTAGCTGCATTGAGTTACTCCTAACGTGTGCATTTGTTTACTTTAGTATTCCTCCTTTGCCATGTAAAACATATTACCGTTGCATTATGAATAAAATTATGGAAATATTAGAGGCATAATAGTGACATTTACTGCTTCGGGTACATCATGGAAGCACAATATAGTTTACCAGCTATGAACTTTTTGTTGCTAGTAGTTCATAATAATTAAGGATTTTTTCAATATTTTTCTCATTATATACGCACTATACATTAATCGTGGTAGCTTTTATAGCTTCAGATAAAAAGTCATGCATTAAAGGGTTAAGAAAGCTCATTCGCCACGTGCGACTGACAGCGTGGTCTAAGGCATCAAGCTACGGACTGGTAGGTCACTCGCGCCTGAGATTCCAGTGCGTGTCTTGTGCTTAGTGTAAGTTAAAGTACTTTGTAAGTCTAGCGAGTGATGACTATAGAAGTTTGGTCAATAGAGGTTTACAAACATTTGAACATTTTGAAAGCTCATTGTTCCTCTTTATTTTGTTTAAAAAGGATTTAATAATATTTAACGTTGATTGAAATGCGTAGTTTCAACAATAACGACATACCTAAGCTTACTCGATACTTTGGGATGAATAGCTACTCTAAACTATTCTTCCGAGTCGGAAGTCACGTGCGAGAGGAGCCATGGCTAATTATTTTCATGTCAAGAAAGTCGTGGACACAAGAAGTATGAAAATCAATGATTTATAAATAGTACTCTGCCCAATGGTGTTAGCCGCAGCTATCGGTTATCTAGGAAACACGGCTTTCACTATCCTCACGTATGTGCCATCACAAGAGTTCTCTTATTGGGGCGTGAGCCACTTGCGGTCAAACATGACACGATAAACAAATAAATTAATAAATAAAATATGTAAAAAGATCAGATTTGAAAGACTGAAAAAAGCTGGCAAAACTCATGTCGATAACAACGTACTTGTTTACACCGCGGAAAATAATTATACATGATCAGAAAGTGAATGACAAAATGTGCCAGAAAAGGTAGTAAATACAACGTTTTAAGTCTCTCCGTTCATCTTTTCAGGGGAGGTCGCGGGAAGGGCCTTACCGATTTGGCTCAAAGTATATGAGAAGTAGTAGGTAGATGAAGCTTTCAAATTCTTGAAATATTTGTCGGAGTGGGCCACAGAAAAAGGTGAAAATGTTCGCCAAAGTTTTCCGGTTACTGTGCAATCAAGTTATAGTAACATTGTTACCAACTTTAGCGGAAGTCTAAACATTTGATGCTAGGCAGTCACACTAACATCATAGACAACGTTGGTTGGAGAGAGTAGATATCTTCGACGTTTTAGAACACAATATCTATATGACACGATAAAATTCAATTGGGAGCTTAAGCTTAAGCGGTGATCACAGGACACAATACGCGGTCCTTACACTGCATACAGAGGGCTAAGTTTGTGAAAAATTACGTTCTGCTTTTTTGCACAATCCCTACTGTTACAGCGAAGAAAATTTTAGCGCAGGTGTGACGTTAGTGTGGGCAAGAAATATTTTTAATATCTCCTACAAAACGTCATTACAAGAAGTGGATTAGGCATAAAAAGGTGTTGAATACTATGTATTGCGATCTTTTTAAATCTTACTGAAATGGTATTACGAAACTGCTCATGAAGGTTTTGCACCCTAAATATCTATGTGGGTCACATTCATTCCGAACTCAGATATGTCCGTAATACTACGTAGTCATGAATACGAATATCCGCATCAGCTCAAGACGGCGGAAATCTAAAGTGAACTTAATAGACGGCCGGTACGGCCCTATTGAAAAGAAATAAGCAGGCAATCACTGGAAAATTAAATGGACGAACATTAGCAACCCTCACCTTCGTTAGAGTGATCGTTCCGCTTGCATTAACGTTGTTAATGAGGTGGTTCCTATGGGAGATAAATTTCACAGAATGTAGCTCCGATACACATCGTTATGTAAAAAATTTAATTTGTTGTAAATGTGACTGCACACAATTAATTACAGACGTCTAAGTCATATCTGTATCCGGTAAAGGAAAAAGTTATCTCATCAAAAGAACATAGCAAACTGCAGTACGACTTCAAGAGAAATATATATATACGAAGCGCGTCCAGAAAGTAAGTTCCGTTTGGTAATAAAATGAAATTGTACACAGATACAGAAGAAATTTTTATTGCACAAAATTCTACAACTCTTAAACTACTTTTCCACATAACTGCCGAAATTTTGCAGGCATTTGTCATAGCGTGGCACCAGGGTTTGTATACCTTCTTCATAGAAAAACTGCCGCCTGTGTCTTGAACTAGTTGGAAACAGTGAGATTTTGGGGAAGTCCATAGCGAGAGCACTAATTGTAAACCCACGGTTTTCCTGGATCGTGTCATCAATCGCGTGAACCAGTTTTTCTGTAACCAAAGGTGGACGCCCACTTCGTTCTTCAGCGTGCACATCACTACGCCCGCCATTGAACTGTCGGATCCATCTTCTCACCATTGAATCATTCATCGCATTTGCTCCGTAAACATCGCAAATTTATCGATAAATTTCACTTGATTTCACTTTACTCGCATTCAGAAACCGAATCACCGACCTGATTTCGCAGACGGTGGGATTTTCAATCAATGCCGACATTTCAAACAAGCACTACAAAGCGTACGTAACTGACAGCGATCTCCAAATGGCGCACGTTCTTCTCCTTCATACACATCGTCTACAGCGCAGGTGCGGAACTGCAATCGCAGCGCTGAAGCGGAGATAAATTGAAACGGAACTTACTTTCTGGACGCGCCTCGTATTTACAGGGTGTCTCAGCTATCTCGTCCACCCAAAATATCTCTGGAACAATAACAGCTGTTGGAAAACGACTTTCACCGGTATCAATGTACGGCTGGGGCCCATGAATGTACATATTTGGAAACATTCTAAAACGAAAGCAAATGTGTTTTTTAACACAAACTAATGTTTTTTTTAAATGGAGACCCTATATTTTTTCTTCAGCAATCCATAGCATGGCAAATAACATAAACAATGGCGTTGATCGCATCGCAGTATTCCCGTTACATCCCGAGATATTGCGACGCGAAGTTGACGCTTGAAATACGCGAAACGCGCGGCTAGCGCACGTCCTGAGACTCAGGCGAGAACCCCATGCTGCTCAGGACGTGCGCTAGCCGCGCGTTTCGCGTATTTCAAGCGTCAACTTCGCGTCGCAATATCTCGGGATGTAACTGGAATACTGCGATGCAATCAACGCCATTGTTTATGTGATTTGCCATGCTATGGATTGCTGAAGAAAAAATATAGGGTCTCCATTAAAAAAAAAAAAAAAAAAAAAAAAAAAAAAAAAAAAAAAAAAAAAAAAAGTTTGTGTTAAAAAACACATTTGCTTTCGTTTTAGAATGTTTACAAATATGTACATTCATGGGCCCCAGCCGTACATTGATACCGGTGAAAGTCGTTTTCCAATAGCTGTTATCGTTCAAATGTTTGTAGAACTTATGGGACTTAACGACGGGGTCATCAGTCCCTAAGCTTACAAACTACTTATGAACTAGCTAAGACTAAGGACGGCACAAATAGCCATGGCCCAGGGGGGATTCGAACCAATATATATATATATATAGAAATTATAATTATTGCTATTATTCATTCATTTGTATTATTATGTCAGTCTTCAATCGCTGAATGTGGATTTAAAACTGGGAACAAACAGTTAAAGTAACAAATCTTTTAAATAAACATTGGTTGTCAAGAGTTCCCTTTCTGCGAGCGACGTCGTCAAGGTACTAAAAGCAGAAAACGGGGAAACAGACTGAAAAAAATCTCAATAGATAGTGTTACAAGAATAGATACCAAATGTTGTGAAGACTACCTCGGTCATCCTTTACACGCTTTTGTTCGGTTGTAAGGATACATAGTAGTTTCTTTGGCATAGGCCTACATTCTTTGGAGTAATTGTAATATCGCTGGTGTGCGGCACCAGTAGTGTTTTGGTTTTGAGCGTCGGAAATGGTGTAAAGTTATTGAACTCGGATAGCCGTAGAGTTATATGAGCTGACGCAGTTTGGCTGAACATTTCAATAATTAGTAGCACATAGTTTACCTTTTTTGTGTGAAATTTTGTTAAGTTTTCTGAAAATAAATGTGTGATCATGCCAAGCAAATTCATCTTCTTCCTCTTCCGTTCCTACAATAATGTCTCAAAGTTCATTTCCTTTGTACAGCCCCTCTATATAGTCTTTCCACCTTTCAGCTTTCCCTTCTTTGCTGAGAGCTGGTTTTCCACCTGTCTCGTAATGTTTCTGTTATTTTCCTATAGCCGGTGTCTATTTTTCTCTTAGTTTTACTTTACTACTGCCACCACCGCTTAAATGTTCAAATGTTTGTACAGTCTATGGGACTTAACTACGGGGTCATCAGTCCCTAAACTTACAAACTACTTATGAACTACTTACGAACTAGGACGGCACAAATATCCGTGCCCGAGGGGGGATTCGAACCCCCGACCATAGTGGCCGTGCAGACCGTGACTGGGGCGCCTTATTGTATTATTGAACATGTCCCTCAAAGACTGCACTGCGGGTCCCAGAGAACGGAAATGGTTGTGTCCAGTTAACTAGAGTGTGCGAAAACCTATTAGAAAGCAAGATGAAAAGTATCTCTGAAACGTTGCGATTTATAGAAATAACATAAGAGAGTAAAGCTGTAGAGAATTTTCTCCTCTACAAATACGTTTGTTCAGTTTTCGTGTCAGAAGGCGGTTAAACCGATTTTTTTTTTTAAATTTAAATTTCCAGCTGTTGAAATGGGGTCGCAAATGTCCACTCGTAGTGTTACTACCGTATCCTAAAGTGGGCTATAAAATTGCCAATCTTTGGTATCGAACCAACGTCTAACACTTTTACAAACTAATGGGTCACCCATAACGCTGCTGCTAACAGCAGGAGAGTAATCCGTAATTCTTGTACCATTGATTGCAGGTGTTAACTGCTAACATAGCATTTTAGACATTAAATTATAATTCATTGTACTAACAACGATTTTTTGTTGCTAATTTCCAGTGCGACGGTGCTTACAAATGACAACTCTTGAGTTATAATAAGAATATCATCAAATACAGAAAGCCAGATGGCTCATGCAAGAGAGAGTTTCGGGCTGTGTTTCAGGCGAGGGATGCCACATGACTGATCTCCGAACACCAGGCTACAGTCATTCGTGACCAGTACAAGCAAAGAAACTTGTAAAAATGAACAAACTACCAAGACAAAGACAAGTGATGATATTTTAACGTAAACAGGTAATGAAAATGTGGATAAATGTTAAAATAATAGTTTAAACGAGATGTAAGTTCAAAAAACGGGTTATGTTTGTCAAAGATAAATTCAAATATCAAATAAATTGGCTGTTTGTTTAAATGCGGTCAGAGATAATATTACATGTTGGGTGAATAAATAGTATCACAAAAGTAGGAGTCGCAATCGTATCATCCATTAATTTTTAATATTTATATTTTTATTATTTTCATCCAAAAAGTTTCAATAAATCATAATATTACAGGCAAAACAAAACTGGGCTGCAAAACATGCAGGTTCGATTATGTTTTTCCTTCTGTTTCTTTTCATACACTTGAATTGCAGTCCCCCACGACAATCAAATTTTCCTCTCCCTTCATTGTTTGAATAGTTTATTTTATTCTATTATACATTCGTTTCAATCTCGTCAACACCAGCAGATATAGTTGGCATATAAACGTGTACTTCTGTGGTGGATGCTGGATATTTATTATGAATGTGACAATGCTTTAATTATGCTGTTCATGGTAGTTTACTTGAACTTCTTTCCTTTCTTTTACTGATCATTATTGAGTGCTGCAATTGTAAAAAAACTTCCAACAACTTTCAAAATAAGTTAATCATCTCAACGAAGCAAGCTACCTCCCTAAAACACCTAAGAGGATGACATGAGGGAATGTCTTCATTGAATGAGTGCTGCGCAAATGCTATTTAGTACTTGTATTGATAAGTAAGTTATAGTTGACAAAAGTGGCTTCATTGTTGTGTGTTACAGGTTGCTCATCATGGATGGGCAAGATGTGAAAGATGAACGAAAGCTATTATAAACAGTAGCAAATATAACACGAAAAGAGCCATAATGAAGATACAGGATCACATACAATGTATGTACTTACCAATACTCTGACGATTACTAGTTGTACAGTAATCAAACGTATCTGCAACCACAGGACTACAAGTAGCTAATTGCCTTCACACAATATATGTGGTGCATATATATGTTTTAAGAATTGTCACGTACAACAGGATGTTAAGTTTCCGGAATGAAACTTTCACTCTGCAGCGGAGTGGGCGCTGATATGAAACTTACAGCCAGATTAAAATTGTGTGCCGGAACCGGGACTCTAACATGGGACCTTTGCCTTTCGCGGGCAAGCGAACTACCGACTGTGCTATCCCGACAACGACTCACGATGCCGCCTTACAACTTTATTTCCGCCAGTACCTCGCCTCCTACTTTTCAAACTTTACAGAAGTTCTCCTGCGAAACTTGCAAGACTAGCACTCCTGGAAGAAAGGATATGATGGAGACATGGCTTAGCCACAGCCTAAGGGAAGTTTCCGGAATGAAACTTTCTCTCTGCAGCGCAGTAGGAGGCGAGGTACTGGCGGAAGTAAAGTTGTAAGGCGGCATCATGAGTCGTGTCGGGATAACATAGTCGGTAGTGCGCTTGCCCGCGAAAGTCAAAGGTGCCAGGTTCGAGTCCCGGTTCCGGCACACAATTTTGATCTGCCAGGAAATTTCAGGATGTTGAGTTATTACATGAATGACAAGCAGGTGGCGTTGCCGATTGTGATTCGAAAAAGATAAATCTTGGTATAGTAAAATATGTTTCACATTAGAAAATTTAGTATGGAAATAAATACGTTGTTTCATACACTGATGGGTGTTTTTGAATATGTATGTCAAGAAATGTTTATTCTGGCAAATCAAAATGATGGTTGTTTATACATTGTTTGCAGTTCATTAATAAAAACAAAAAATCACAAAATAAAATATTTACATAAAAAAGATATAAAAAATTACACCCACTTTTGGTAGTCTTGTACAGACACCGTAGGTAGTTGTGGGTAACAAATATAATTATATGGAAATTTCTAGCAAATAGTAATGTAAAATCTTGTTCCATCAATATCACAATATCTTTATAATTTGCAAGTGTTAATTATAAAAATATTCAAATGTTCGTAGAGCTTATGGGACTTAACTACATGGTCAGCAGTTCCTGAACTTACAAACTACTTATGAACTAGCTAATACTAAGGATGGCACAAATATCCATGCCCGAGGGGGGATTGGAACCCCCGACCGTAGTGGCCGTGCAGACTGTGACTGGCGCGCCGCAGAGCGCTCGGCCACCGCGGCCGGCTGTTAATTATATAACTGTTATGTGGCGTAACTTTGTCGAAATATCTATATAAGTAGTTATATGGAGATTCTGATTGCTAAGAGTTGGTAATAAAATAACATGTCCCACAAAAATCACAGTAAAACAAAGGAGGTGTTCAAAGTATTATCTCAAATCTAACTTTTTTTCTATATCGGCATGTTGGTGAGCTACATTGTCTTTCAAAATCTACAAATTATATGTGTCTAAAAATATAATACCAACTAGCCCATGATAGTCTACTTAAAAAAGAAAAAAAAGCGTTAAGAAGAGGGCTGTCCAGGCAAGCTTCCCGTCCACCTCAATATTTCAACTTACAGCACACTACGATGGTAGTATTTCCCCATGTCGATTAGTTCCTCTTTCTCGCAGCATATACAAGAGAACGAATATATTAATGCGTCTGTAATGTCCGAAAGAACAGACATGATTTGTCGAGACCAGAGGCCATAACTTTGCCAGTTCGAAATATTGAAACATCTCGATTGTTTCGAGGCATTGAAATAAATGCAACGGTGAAGTTCAGAATTTGAGCTGGGTCGGGATTCTAACCACGTTTTTGTCCTCTCGGGCCAGCGAACTTATCCGAAAGAACAGGAACCATATCATTAATTGTATATATGCCCCCAACAAGCAACTGACAATTTTAATGTGGACGCATTAATACGGTCCTTTTCTTTGGTTGGGAAGTGTGCCAGGATAGCCTACTTCGTTAAGGTGACCGCTGGTCCGAAACGGGAAATCCGGTTGGAAATCCTGAGCAGCAGAAATTTTCAACTTTGAATTTATTTCCATGCGCCGATACAGTAGAGATGTTACAATATTTCGAATTCGTAAAAATACAGCCGTTATTACCAAACAATGGTGTCTGTTCTGTCGAACATGTCCGGAAAAAGTAGACATATAAATAATAATGAAATCTAGACATTCAATTAAAAGTGGACAGAGAAATGGTCGTGACAATGGCAATGTCGAACATTTTGTGGATGACGATGAGCGTTCTGATTAAGGCAATCCAGCACCAATATGTGAAGTGTCAGACTAATCTCTGTCCATATATCAATATTTAGGTGTTCCATGCGTCACCATGACGTTTATATAAAAACAAAGCGATGGTTGATTCGTCTTTGAATATAGACGATCTAGTTTGGTGCCTCACGATTACACTGTTCTTCCCGATCTTTCTCTCTACATCATTTGGCGTTTTCTTTTTCCATGTTTTACAATGGCCCTCGCTGCTAATTCATTAATCTGTTATTAGAGCTGGTATCGACCGTTCTTATTACCATTTAGAGATCGACAAAAAGCAGTATTCCGGCACTGTTGTTCGAAGTACTCTATCTTCTTATATCGACATCGGGTTTCCTATGGTAGAAAACTTCATTTATCGGTGACAGCGTACTTATAATTTCTTTCTTACTGTGTCTATTCTGTATCTGCTTTCTTGTCAGAGAACAAATCAATATATTGTTTCTTGTAGCGAGTTCTGTACCAATACACAGAATTTTTTGCTTGTTAACTTCACGAGTTACATTTTAATCTTGTTTACGTCCATGACGATATTTATTTGCTAGTGCTTTAGAATTTCCACCATAATAATGTTTTACTCTGTGGTCCTAAGAATCCGTAAGTTTTCCCCGTATAAATTCATTTGCACTTCACTTACATCATAATGAACTAGATAGAGCAACTAACGGGGGAAACTAGACAGTCGTTGGGTGCCAACTGATTAGAGTCCACTGGAAAAACTAGTGTGCAAGAAAATAAACATCGGATACTGAGACAACAACTGCAGATTAGGGACTGATGCTGCAACAAAGAATGTGCATGCAGGCTACTATGTGGTCTGAGAAATGTATAGAAAGAAAAGAAAGAAAATCTTAATTCATTAGGAGACCACTGTAGGATCGATAAACGTTTTAGAAGCTCCAAACAGTGAAAGCAAAGTTGGAAGAATCGCTTGTCAAACCCGCCGTTAATTTCGGTAATGTTCCTACAGTTTGACAGGTGAGGTTTCATCCACTACCAGTCGCCCACTTAAGAAAATTAAAAAGAATTTACATTGTAAAAATTATTGGCAGCTTTGGTCTGCGTCGAATTTGCAGCTTGAATTATCACGAAAAATTTGACCGTGTAGAATCTTCATGTACACATTATATATAGTGGAAGGACTTGAAAATTGTCTCTTATAAATAACCATTTCATGCAATATGGAAGAGAATCGGGAAATTTTCAGTTTTATGTCAATAAGTTACAGACAAGTGCTTTGGAAATGCCGAAAAAGGAAAATTATTTTAGTTCAAGTTTTACATTAACGGTTCGCTTTTCGTATTACGGGACAGCTATTGGACACCCTGGTTTGAATGAATTCTGACTTGATTAACACATCAACGCCAAAGGAATTGACTTATGGTCTGTATCACAGAGGCTATCCTAGCTCTGCAGAGATATGTGTTTTATTGTACAATCCTTGTAATCAGTTCCAGCAACTATGACCATTTTTAAAAGAGAATAGTACATAATACTGTTTACTCTTATGTTTTATAAGAATTTATCGTTAGTAATACATCTATAATCTTAACTTACAGTGGGTATTTTTAAGTGAGCTATTATATAATAATACTAGCTGTAAACCCGGCGTTGCTCAGGTCTTTATTTATCCTACACTCTTGTAATCCACATCCTCTTCCCCCCTCTCTCTGCATCCACCTCTTTCTCTCCCATCTCTCTGTTTGTTTCCACCTTTCCCTCTCTCGGTAAAGTTTTCTGCAAGGTAGCCTCTGTCATGTATCATACAAACATTTATGTTCCCAGTGATCTTCCTCTTATTTAGCAAAACTATGCATTTCGTAAAATTCCATAAGTTAAGTACTATCCACCGAAATTTTATACAGACAGCGACACTCCTCTTGTTGTTAAGGTAGAGTGTGCAAAATTTCATCAATATCGGAACAAAACTATAGATGTCTATGCAATAGAAACGCAGGGTCACATTGAAAAACGCACATTTTTGTTCTCAATTTTTCCAGTAATATTTCATACAACCCTTGTTCTGAGAATGACGAAAACAAAAAAAGAGCATCTGTGAAATCGGTCGAGCCGTTCTGAAGTTACTGCTTGACCAAGGTATTTAGGGATCCATTTTTATGTTGCTAAATACCTTCTCCCATGCACGGTGTGAAACTTAATGTAGCCAGTTCAGTCAATCATCCAGACTGTTGCCCCTGTAATTACTGAAAAGGCTGCTGCCCGTCTTCAGGAACCACAAGTTTGTCTGGCCTCTCCATAGATACTCCTACGCTGTTTTTGCAGTTATGGTACGGCTATCTGTATCATTGAGACACGCAAACCACCTTACTTTGGCAATATCTGTGATTCATGGGGTTGGAGTAAACTTTTATTGCCGCCCGCGGTGGCCGAGAGGACTGAGGCGCTCCAGTCACGGTCTGCACGGCCACTACGGTCGGGGATTCGAATCCCCCCTCGGGCATGGATATTTGTGCCGTCCTAGTTCGTAAGTAGGTCATAAGTAGTTTGTAAGTTTAGGGACTGATGACCCCGTAGTTAAGTCCCATAAGCTATACAAACATTTGAACATTTGATTTGGTGACCTACCTCTTGTTTTGAATGTCAGGCGTGAGCAATTTCGCGAAGATCGGAATGAAACGGTAGCTTTCGTGTGTCTGTAGGAGAAGTACGCCCCTCCATGCATCTATTACAAAAACTTTCTTAGCTGACGTTTTCTACCTATAAACTACATTCCTGCCAAATTTCAGGTTTGTAGGTGAAGTAGTTTTCCATCTACATCTACGTCTACATGGGATACTCTGAAAATCACATTTAACTGCCTGACAGAAAGTTCATCGAACCACCGTTAAACTATTTATTTCTCATTCCATTCTCGAATAGCGCACGGGAAGAAAGAACACCTGAATCTCTCCGTTCGAGCTCTGACTTCTCGTACTTTATTCTGATGATCATTTCTACCCATGTAAGTGGGAGTCAACAATATCTTTTTACATTCGTAGAGGAATGTTGGCGATTGGAGTTTCGTAAGTAGCCCACGCAGCAGCGATAAGCGCCGTTGTTTTAATGATTCCCATCCCAGATCTTGTATCATTTCCGTAACGCTGTCTCCCCTGTATCGTGACAATTCAAAACGAGCTGCCCTTCTTTGCACTCTTTAGATGTCCTCCGTCAAACACACCTGAAAAGGATCCCACACTGGGCAGCAATACTCCAAAAAAGGATGGACAAGCGTAGTGTATGCAGTTTCTTTAGAAGTTCTGTTGCATCTTTTAAGGGTTCTGCCAATAAAACGCAGTCTCTGGTTCCCCTTTCCCACGACATTATCTACTTCTTCTTTCCAATTTAAGTCAGAAGTAATTGTAATTCCTAGGTATTTTGTGGAGTTTGCGGCCTTCACATTTAATTGATTTATCATGTAAACAAAGTTTAACGGATTTCTTTTCGTACTCATGTTGACGACTTCACACTTCTCATTATTTAGAGTCAACTTCCAATTTTTACACCATAGTGATATATTATTCAGATCGTTCTGCATTTGGTTTTGATCTTCAGATGATGATACTAGACGCTAAATGACGGCGTCATCTGCAAACAACCTAAGAGAGCTACTTAGATTTTCCCCTAAATCGTTTATGTAAATAAGGAACAGCAGAGGACCAGTAACACTACCCTGTGGAACACCCGATATCACACATGTTTTACTCGCTGTCTTAACATCGATTACTACGAACTGTGTCCTCCATGACAGGATTCCAGATTTCGTGTTTAGTCAGTCAGTGAGTGGGTGTCTTTTCGCTTTTATATAGACAGAGATCCAGAAAACTGATTGCTTAATTTTGGATGCAAGAGAATAAGAGAGAGTTGCAGACAAAAATAAACAGTAACATGGAAATATGTAATGGTAACTTTATTTGATACAAGGTCACACCTTATGCGACAGTTTTACGACATCTACAGCAAAACTGTTGTGAGGGGTAGACTTCTTTTCGTTTCATCATTTTGTGCAAGGGGGGGGGGGGGGAGATCAGTTACAAAACGCTTCATAAACGTCCGAAATAACATGGAAACTTTGTTGTAGGTCCATAACTACTCCAATTTTCCAATAATTGATGCAAAAATCTGGTTATTCTAACACACACACACACACACACACATTGGTTCAATTTAATAGGCGCACATATCACCACAATTAAGATAAAATGTTTAAATGTTTGTAAATCTATGGTACGAAACTACTATGGTCATCAGTTCCTAGGATTACAAACTACTTAAACAACCTAAGGGGAACACACACATCCATGCCCCAGGGAGAACTCGAACCTCGATTGAGAGAGGCAGTACCTAACATGCACCTAGAACCGCACAGGCATTCCCACGTGGCAAAATTAACATAAAATCGTTTCAGTTCTGAGCCAGTAATTACATGAAAGTACATGTGAACAAACAAGTTTAAAGCTATTTTCTTTTTCCCATTTATTAATACGTCCACATGATATCAAATTTATTTGTGCCTGTATTAACTGTGAATGAATGTGATGTATTACAGATCATGGCCAATTTAGTTTGCATAGCACATGTCCACACAATTCAATAGCATCTGAAAGGTACCTTTCATTGACACGCTTTCGCCGCGCGGAAGTAGCCGAGCGGTCTGGAGCGCCACGTTGCGGATCGCGAGGTCTCCCGCGTCGGAGGTTCGAATCCTCCCTTTGGCATAGATGTGTGTGTTTGTCCTTAGGTTAGTTTAAGTAGTTTGTAACTCTAAGGACTGATGACCAACGTAGTTTGGTCCCATAGAATTACAAACATTTGAACATTTTTTGGCACGCTTTCCGCCATTGTTTCAACTTCTCTTTTGTACTAATTTTGTAGTGAAGTTACCTAATTACGAAATTATTTCCTGACATTTTATCAGAAGATTTAGTTCTTAACAATTTCCTATTAATACTCTGCTACGTTCATACATGGTTCACTTGATATGAAAAGTGATAATCCTTAAAAAAAATTTAATGGTTTTCCACCATTCACATAGATAAGCTTAGGATGCTGTTACTATGGCCGCTGTCAGTTCTGTGCATGGCCTGATTCACCACATGCGGCAAATGTCTGGGTAGTCTTTATAGTCTGGGTAGTCTGGTTAGCCTTTATATTCCCCTGATTCCGAGTTTGAACGGTACTATACAGCTGTCAGCATACATTTTATTTGTTTGACACCGCTTCAGCTACATTCTAATATAGTTGGAGAAAAAATAAGCATAATAAAAGTCGAATGCAAGCTACGTGAAATGTTCGGTGAATTCCACATCTCATGTGACAACATTATCCATGAAGTTCCATTGGATCTGGTCACGTTAACACATAGAAATGACAATGCATGTGTTGAAAAGGAAACTGGGAAGTAATATAAATTGGACATGTACAAAAGAGGGTACATGAGAAAAAATCCAACTAAGAGTTCAGATATAATGAACACTCAGCGGATTACACTCTTGCCTATCTGGTGTTTTCCATGAGTTCTTGCTGCGTTAGGAAATCGTCAGAGACAGCGTGTGGAAAGGTCTACTGTGAATTTATAGCGAAACGTAAGAAACGTTATTGTTAAGAAACAGAAAATATAAAGGCTGTATTTACGAGAATAACACTGTATGAGGCGAAGTCAACCGTGCGTACTTCTCTGCACGCAGCAAGGCAGACGTTAATGAGGCCGTTTATCATCTGAAACACAGTATAAAAATTCAGTTACATGACATTATTCACTCGTTATTACTGTACCAAATAATATTTTTCCTGTAGCGGGCAAAGTGACACAGTGATGACACAGGAGACGTATTCGGGAGGGTGGTGTTTACAGTGCCCTCCTGACACACAAATTTAGATTTCTGCGATTTTCCAAAATCCAATAAGCGAAATGGTGGGGAAATATTCTTCGAAAGATGTGAGGGATGTTTAACCCTTTAACCAAAGTTCATATCAAATGTTGTCGGATAACTAGTTTTATTCCCCCATATCGACCACCTCAGACTGCAACGTTATGGGCAAAGAAAAAATTTTACTTTATCGATCGAAGCCCAGAGGGTACTTGACGATAATCTAAATGGTCCAAAATCTTTGATCAGACATTTGATACGTACCCTGAACCCAGCCCATGGTCGGCTTATGAGGAACGCTGTGGGTGAAAAAAAAAAAAAAAAAAAAAAAAGATTGAAATTGCTTTGCTAGGAACCAGGACCTCCTGTGTACCTCTCGCCTCGGCACGGCTGGATTCAGGAAACGTTACCAGGTCAAAGTTCCTCAACCACTGAGGGAGTAACAGAAATTGTACTACGAGCCGATTATACCCCCCGACGTGTCAAGTTGAGTAGGGAAGGCAGATTTTCAGTAATATGGACCCATGAATTCGAGAGGCGGGCAGCGCGTTTTCATGGGTGACCATGGTGAGAATTACCCCTGAGATTATAGACGCGCCCCGCTTTCCCAAGTGAGGTCATGGTTTCAATGTGGTTTTCGCAAGTGCGTAGGCGCAGCACTGGGTCGCGCATGAAATTTCTTAAATCTGTTGTTAGCGGCTCCGACAACCATCGACTACAAAAATTCAAATGTTTGTACATGTATGGGACTTAACTGAATAGTTATTAGTCCCTAGCTTACAAACTACTTGAACTAAGCTAAACTAACCTACGGACAACACGGTCATCCATGCCCGAGAGAGGACTCGAACCTCCGACGGCGTACGCCATTGACTACATAATTTCATTCAAATTAGTCCGAAAATACATGGATAAGTCCTAAATTTCCTGCCATGTACATCATCACCGAGTTCATAAACATATATAATGGTTACACTTTATCAAAAATATTGATTGACACTATGTACCTCAAAAATTGATTTTGAAATACCCCCAAAATAACAATCATTACATTCGCCGATAGGTTGGCGTATTGCGTCGAATATTGGATCTCGTTTGAAAAGCGTTATAATACACATACAAATCTTGTTGATGCATACTTTTGTCCATCGAGAAAATATTATCTAAGGTACCTCTTAAATAAATCTGGACATTTCTATAGAAGGATATTTCAGTCATTTGTGTGATCCTTTCCTACTTGGAAAAAATATAGAGGAGACGAGTCGTTGTGAAATACAGAGTCCTCTGGCAAAAACCCTCGTTTGAAAGCCTGGTTTTCTCCCACAAAAATGGGCTTGTGCGCTTTCTCGGTCTTTCACTTATAATTCATGGGAATGTGGAAAAACAGTTGTCTACAAATTCCTTACTACACACTCTGTTTTTCCTCACATAATAGCATGTGATAGATATCACATTCTACTCAATTTAAGTTTCGAGAATAATGAAGAAATTATCAATCACAAGAAAAAATTGCGGCAACTCTTATCCAAGGTAAAATTTCTGCATTGATGAAAGTCTGTTATTATGGAAAAGTAGGTTCCGATTAAAGCAATATATTCCCTTTAAGAGAAATTGTTTTAGGATCCGCTAAAATTCATTTATAGAATGAGTCGCATCTAAAGACCATAAATGAAACTTAACAGGAAGGAAGTAAGCTTTGGGTTTAACGTCCCATCGACAGCGTGGTCATTAGAGACGGAGCTCGCGCTCGGATTTTTGGGTAAGGATGGGGAAGGAAAGCGGATGTGCCCTTTGAAAGGAACCATCCTGGCATTTGGCTGGAGTGATTTCGGAAAATCACGGAAAACCAAAATCAGGATGGCCGGAGGTGGATTTGAACCACCATCCTTCCGAATACGAGTCCACTGTCTTACCACTGCGCCACCTTGCTCGGTGAAACTTAATAACTAGAAATAAGATTACTAACAACTTAAATTGTGAAAGTAGCCTTTTATTAAAATTAGCAAGATCTCAGGCAGTTGAAATCTGCAAATGTAAGTTGAAACGCTCACTGCTGCTCTAAATTACTTTATGAGTGGCCACAGTACATGTGCAATGGAAATTTATCTAACTATCCACTCCTTAAGGGAGCAGCCAACGTTTTTAAAAACACAAAATCAATGCAAAAAATAAATGAATAGATAATTAAACATAGGGCGGGTAGCATGAAATCACAAAGCAGAGGTTTGATAATTTAAAATCATAATCTATCCAGTAAAATAAACAAGCGAATAAATGTGGGGAGACCAAATTAAGCACACAGCTTGTACAAAAGTGAATTAAATCATAAAATTACTGCTCGTAATAAAATTGTTTCTGCCCTTCATGAATATGGAAGTAACGTGGGAGGAAATTTGCAAACACACAATGGGTAGCTGAAAGCATATACATTCATTCACAGACACACGCATAAAGCTAGGTGCTACATCACTTTCCAGGATCACTTGAAAGCAGCAGTGAAACAAGGCGTCGGCAGCGTCTTGACGAGATGACAGGTGTCTTGATCACTAATTTCAAGTACACTGTGCACTAAATGAACTCATGTGTGGCGAGGCAGTGGCTCGCTATTCTTAAGTACCATGTGGTGTGCAACCACGCCGAATTTCATTTATAAACATAAATTAATTTAGCATAAATGAGTAAAGCACACATGAGAATTCATATAGAAGAAAACTAGTATTAACAAAAGCATGGCTGAAGGGTAATGATCATTACGAAAGCACGTGGTGCAATCGGTCATACAAAACAGGAAAGACGGAATCAAATCAGAAAATCTGAGAAATATTTTGCATACTCACAGATACAGATGGGATGTGAAAACGTTAGTTAAAAACACAAGGAAATTCACACTAAATTTACACAAAGACGGAAGGTCATACACATGTATTCTAACTTGAGCAGAAGCAGACACACAATCATCACTGGAATGAAAATGCAAATAATAAATTTACATTGAATTTACTCAAGTTCTGTAAATTAAGAACCACTTTGCCTCTCATAGTGAAAGAATTACTCAAAAGAACTATCATTGAAAAAACCAAGACTGTATGATCACGAATAAATCAGAGTCCTAACAGCATGCCTTCCTCTCAGCATGATTCGGCAGAGTACTTACTTCCTCAGTCGTCGGAACAAGAATGAAGAGTGAAGGTTTAAGGCCATGGAAAAACCTCCCCCTGCCATACACCGGATGCAGAGCGTCTCAGAGTGCGTTCAGAGACTAGTTTTTACCAACCCTTGCTACAATTCCCTCAACATCCGCTCCCAGAGAGGTCCCCTATCACCTCTTTCGTCCAAGACGAGAAACGGAGCCATGCGTTCTTAACTACATCAAAATGAGGATTAAAGCGGGAGGTGGCAGTCAATATTAAGAGCACACATTCTCATTCACATGGACACACAAGTTCAATAACACGGGTAGAAACATATATCAATGTGGGACAAACATATATAAACATTGGGCATTGATCATTAATAAGGAGAACAAAATAATTAACACACAGATAGATAATATTAATGATGCAGAAACATTTTAGGTTAAAGAATAAATAAAAATGGAACACGACCACACAATCAGTGGACGTGTTTCAATTGGAAAGAACACGCAAAATTTTGTCGGGAGGGCGAAGCAAAGGCTCCGTTTCATTGGCAGAACATTTAGAACAGTTCCACTAAAGTAACCTCCGACACTACACTAAAGAGTCCTCTTCTGTAGCAATGCTGCGCAGTATGTGATTCTCACCAGCCGGGACTGACGGAGGACGTAGGGGGGGGGGGAGAGTGTCACTGACATGATGCCCAAGCTGGGCATTAAAAGACGGGAGGCGCTATCCGTTGCGTCAAGATCTATTTGCGAAACTTCTTTCATCAACTTACTCTTCCGAATGCGAATATATTTTGTTGGTACCCCCCTACATGGCGAGACACGATCATCGGAATAAAATATTCACAGACTACATAACATGAACTGCACATGAGCAAAGCTGAAAATGTGTACCCAGCCGGGATTCGAACTCGGGACTAGGCAGTTACGCTGACCACTACACCACAGGGCACAGTTATCATCCCACCTGCAAGGACTACATAAGCACGCCTCCCGTCAGACACAAATTTCTGGCTCTACCCTGCCCACAGTACTCAGTACTTGCAGGTTAAGTGATCACTGTGTCTCCAGTGGTGTAGTGGTCAGCGCAACTGCCTAGATAGGGGGAGAGCCGAATCGCGGCTAGGTACACATTTTCAGCTTTGCCCATGTGCAGTTGATTTCATATATTCTGTGAGTATGAAAGATTAACAACTGCAGGATCAGATAAAATAAATCATTTGGATGGATTCGAGTGTTCATTTTTCACGCGCGCTATTCGAGAATGGGACAGTAGAGAAATAGTCTGAAAGCAGTTCAATGAACTAAAATGTCAATTGAAAAGTAGCTATGTGAATGTAGATCATTATCAATGCTAGAAGATCTGTACGTTAGTCTGTCTGACTGATGTCGGTCTGAGAAGTTGATACTGATTACGTAATTGCAAGTTCAAGTTAATCGTGCACCGCAACTGTTCCCTAGCTTGTAGCACGCAGATCTGCTCAGAGATAAGTCCGTTGCCACACCTGCCGCTGATTTCTGCTGCTCAGACGGAAGTCAGCCTAACTGCTTCTCAGGAACAAGTGGTATCCGGACGAGCGTTTCTTAAAAGGAAATCTCGTTTCAGGTTCTTCGCTGCAGCGCATAATTATTTCTCCTGGCGGATTCCCACTGGCGACCAATTTAAACTTTGTCGCTTCTTTCTCACTGGAGAGATGCTAACAGTGACGTATCGTTTTCCTTTCTCAGATTTCGCCTGGTCCATTTCTCGAACGGCCAGGCAGAAACTCACTTCCTTATTGATAAGACATTTATTTACGGTAACGTTTTGGGTGTTGCTTGTCATACTTCAAAGTTCCATCTTCTATTCAAACGTTCTGTATTCACGCTCTAGTTCTTTCGGCGCTGTGATGGTGCTGGTTTCTGCTTAAAGCATAATCCACGGCATTCGTGCGTATGGCTCCTGGAAATCGGAGGGGGACACACTGCCTCCCCCTTTCCCTAAGGTGACATAGAGACGCCACCTGCCGCGCCGCCGACCCGAGTGTGTGAATGACCAACCAACTCACTTCAACCTGCAAGCTGCGGTCTGCACACAGTTCCATACTACGGCTCTTAGATGGACGGGTGGATGGTTTGATTTTTAAAGGGACTAAAAGACTACGGTTATCAGTCCCTTGTTCCAACCGTAGAGAGTAGAATAAAATGTACTCACCAAGCAAAGGGTGTAACACGCCAAGAAGTACAAGAATCAAAGTAAAAACTGATAAAAGAAGAGAAAGGTGGAAAGACGATACCATAGTATCCTGGCCAGGTGACCACAGACAAGGCAGTAGGGCATCTGGTCGCATTTTCACATTAAAACCACCTGCCTAAAAACAGTAGGCTAGCGGAGAACAAACATGTCATGAACAGAGTATTAAAAATCAAATAGATCGGTACAACCCACTCACACGAATAAAATTGAAAACTGCGTCAGCCATAGAGGCATGGTCAGCTAAAACAACTTTCAAACCGTCAGGGAGATTAAAATTACTTCTCTGCGCTGCTAAGTCCGGGCATTCCAAGACGATGTGGGCGACTGTCAGACGCGCACCACATCGACACACGGGAGGATCCTCGAGACGGAGAAGGTGGCCGTGCGTAAGCCAAGTATGGCCGATACGCAGCCGGCAGAGGACAACAGAGTCTCTGCGAGGGGCCCGCAGAGAGGTCCTCCACACGTTGGTTTGCTCCTTGATACACCTCAATTTGTTGGGCACATGTAGGGTGCGCCATTTACTACTCCACAAACCAAGAACCTTACGGCGTAGTGTAGAACGCAGATCAGCAGATGGGATGCCTATATTGAGGACAGGCTTGTGGGTGGCCTTTTTGGCCACCCTGTCAGTCAGCTCATTGCCGTTTATCCCGACGTGTCCCGGAGTCCAAAGGAATGCCACTGACTGCCCACGTTGTTCAATGGTGTACAAGGACTGTTGTATAGCAACAACCAGAAGATTGCGCGGAAAACACTGGTCGATGGCCTGTAGGCCTGTAAACCGCTCAGGGAGTCGCTACAAGTTACGAATGACTCCCCAGGGCAGGAACGGATATGTTGAAGTGCGCGGTGGATGGCTACCAGCTCTGCAGTGAATACACTGCAGCCATCTGGCAGGGAGCGCAACTCACTGTGTCCTGCAAGCGTGTAAGCAAAACCGACATGGCCATCTACCATCGAGCCGTCGGTGTACACTACCGTGGAGCCTCGGAAGCCGTCAAGTATTGATATGAAGTAGCGACGAAGGGTCTCAGGGTGGACTGAGGTTTTAGAGTACCGTGACAGGTCCAGCCGAAGGTCAGGCCGCCGTATACACCATAGTTTTAAACGAAAGCATCTGGCATTGACAATTTCATCCATCAGTGTTATTACTTTTTTATGAATGCAAACTTTGAATTCCTACGTTATTTAATCTTTATCATCTAAGTCTCACATTTTCGCAATTAACGACTTATTGCAGAAAACGGCATATCTAATAAAAACTGTGATTTATTTTTCCCTAACATTCCACAATCAGGCCAAGTACCTCACCTTAAAAGACCATTAAGTTCACTTGGGAGTAACTGGCCCATGTTTTTTATTTACTTTTTTTTTCATAAAAGTTGTGAGAGTAATTTCACTTCAACTAGTTGGCGACACTGAAGAACAATGGCGTCTCCCTTAAACAAGCAGTGTCAGCTATGTAAATGTTGTGGCAGTTTTTTCAATTTTGTAGTGCTGGATTTCTGTCGCAATGTGATATCATCTTGACTTTACGAAGTACCTACACGTTTACTGTAGGTATTATCACTGTTACAAGTAATTTAGCATAAAGTAGAAGCACAACAATTACTTAAAACGTTACTGGCAACATGCGCTCTCCTTTATGTTGTAAATTTGTCATGGTGGCCCAGAGACCCCCCCCCCCCCCCAAATTTTTATAAAACTGTGGTAAGTGTGCCAGGTGGTTGGCGTATTTGGGCCCGCCTAGAACCCATTTACCTCAAGTACATTCATTATTATTATTGTTTCTGTTTACGTGAATTAGGAGGGAAAGGAAATAGTGGAGGAAATGAACAGAAAGTTAATTAAACAGGCTGCAAAAGAAAATAAGATAGAATTGCAAAGGTGAATATTTCTAAGCTCAATGTCAGCAGCAAAACTGAAAAGAAGAAACATGATAATTACGATGAATACACAAGTTAAGAAATCTATTTTCTGTATGTGACATTGATGATGATCACGTTTTTATTAGTTATTCCAACGAAGAAATAATACAAGACGATGTAAATTCAATACAAGTGGTTGAATACTGTGTTGTGAAACATTTGCGGAAAGTCGAAAGTAAATTTCAGGCTTTACAATGAAAAAGTAATCAATCAAATGCTGGATACGAAGTCACGTTTTTCAAACGATACTGCCAAACTATGAAGTTTATGGAAACAGATGGAGAGGCAAACATTATCGAAAAAGATAGGCCTATAGTAAGGAAGCTGTCAACACCTCTTAAAAGCAGCTCTACTAGCTTCAAAGATATGATGAGCTTCACTGATGATTTGCATGAGTTAACGAACATTTATTAACTTTTGTCAATTACACATAATACAACATAGATAAGTATTAATAACTGAAATTAGCTTGATATCTTTACTTATTATCTGTCCTGTTCCTTAATAAAAATTGAGTTATTCGATAATCTGAATTTAATTTCTCTCTCAGTCATTGCGTAGAGATTCACTTACGTTGTCGATAAATCAACTACAGTGTTGCTGTAATGACTTTTTATCATGGAGTTTACATGTTGCCAACATGCCCAATTACCTCAATTCAGACACGCGCGCGCGCACACACACACACACACACACACACACACACACACACACAAAACACGTTAACTCCGTCTCTGATGACCACGCTTCCGAGAGACGTTAAACCCAAAAATTCCTACCATTTCTTCATTTTAAACATTAAATGACATGCTAACCAACGCAAAAAGAAATTTACTACGTTATCTGCCAATCAGCGTTGAAAATAATTTGTTCTCAGCCGGATTCGAACCTGGGTCCTCTTGCTTACTTGACACTACGCCACTGGGCACACAGTGATTACAACGGGCACGTGAGCTACAGTTGGATGACTATCGTCGGACGCAGATTCTCGAATTATCCACGCACTACTGACGTAGCGCTCCTGCCCATTATCACTCATTACTCGCGGCATTTTTTCATTACAGTTGGGGTTTAGTGTGTGTCGTCAATGAAGAAAGGATTGATACTCTGAAGAATATATTAACTGATAGTGCTACAGAGAAGCTACAGAAGGTCACAGTAATTAAAGGTCACACTTTAGGCACAGTATAGATTTAATTTGACACGTTTCGGAAATATTTACATCTGTTTTGTGAGCGACAATTACAGATAGACAGATGTAGGAACATAAGTATTCACACAAAGGTGTTCACTGTACAGACATATGCATTTCCAAGAATTCATTTCAATTTTCACCAGGTAAAATTGCTCGATGTCCTCCATGAAGAAATTGATAATGATGGGTTACAAAGGGCTTTCCATCATAGCTCCACATGTCTGTTCATAGTGCTGGACACTAAATAAAAAGTAGGCGGGAGTCTTGTCGAAATAAACTCGTTACCTCAACACCAAACATAACCTCAATTAGTTGCATCGAATCAGACGAAGGCGAGTGAAGAGAGATTCCACATTAAATCTCACCCAAGTATCAGTCATTCAAACACACTCCAAGCAATCGACGCAAGAAATCTAGCGTTTTCGTAATGTGATATTCACTCAACAAAACCGTACGATGTATCGCAACATGGTATGTCAGAGCACCAATGTTAGACACAATTTGCCTCACTGGATCCATTTCCTTATGGACTTCAGAAAGAGCATACAATCTATGAGGTACATCACAATAATTATTAAGACTCTTGACAGTCCAAGAAATCTGATAGTGCAGAATATTGCCTAGACACATGTTTTTGTATTTGTGTTTGTGTGAATTTAGGGCGCACAACTGCATTGGTCATTACCGCCCGATTCTGACCCTAGATTAACTTAAAAAAAAAAAAAAAAAAAAAAAAAAAAATTAAAAAAAAAAGTTTAAAAAAGGTTCCGACAAGGATAATTTCAGAATATCACTTAAACTAGGAAAAAAAGTCAATAGAAGGAATTAAATGTCCTTGGACAAATTAGTCATGTGTATAAAACGCAAAACTCTAGCAGCTGCCCGTGCGTCATCAGCCAAAATGTCCTCCAAAGTGGACGGCAGATTTACTGCAAAACGAACATGATTAAAATTGAGGCAGAACATTAAAACATGGCGCACCGTCATCGGATGAGTGCAAGAACACAATAGTGGGGGTCGCCTGTTAATAAGTGTCGATGGCTGAACCGGCAATGACTGATTCTCACCTGGGCCAGCCTAGACACATGTCACTCAATGGAGGTTGGGCGTGCATTTCCAACTATTGGGATTGTGTTATTGAGGAAGAAGTTGTAATTAACCTAGGGAGTAGCATTATCAATGAAGTTGGTAGTTTTTTGTGTGGAATCCTGCTATCTGTCTTGTAAAAAACATCAGAGGGTCTCCTAAGCAGTGGAATACAGATGTTTGATATTCACCATCGATACTTCTGACGTGTAACATCTCTGGTTTTGTGTGGAATCCTGTTCTTTGTCTGGTAAAAAAAATTAAAAAAAAAATAAATAAATAAATAAATAAAGCCAGCCGCGGTGGCCGAGGGGACTGAGGCGCTTCAGTCACGGTCTGCACGGCCACTACGGTCGGGGGTTCGAATCCCCCCTTGGGCATGGATATTTGTGCCGTCCTTAGTTGTAGCTAGTTGATAAGTAGTTTGTAAGTTTAGGGACTAATAACCCCGTAGTTAAGTCCCATAAGCTTAACAAACATTTGAATTTTGAAATAAATAAAGTAAAATAAATAAATGAGGGACACAAGTAATGCCGCCATTTGGTTGTGTGATATCGATGTTGCGTATTGTTGCCTGTGGAAAACCGACATATTAAATTGTCGTGCCAATGCTTCCTCTCTGCGGTTTTGCCTTGAAAATGGCCGAGCGTTCTCTGGTTGGAATCTCGGCCGTCATCAATGCTGTTACCCAGCGTCATACCCGTAAAATTTTCGAATGTTTAAAACACTATGAGAAGCTCATGATTAACATGAGATGATGATAATTACGGTTTTTGTTAAAACGCTGTTGGATCTCCAGCACTGTGTTAGTGTGTGATATATCTCTTGCAAAGTTACTAGTTCAAATGTTTGTACAACTTATGGGACTTAACTACGGGTCATCAGTCCCTAAGCTTACAAACTACTTATGAACTAGCTAAGACTAAAGACGGCACAAATATCCATGCCCGAGGGGGGATTCGAACCCCCGACCGTAGTGGCCGTGCTGACCGTGACTGGAGCGCCTCAGTCACCTCGGCCACCGCGGCCGGCAAAGTTACTAGTGTTTAGAGTTAAATCTCATCTAGAAATGTTCTGTTAACTATAGTTGGCGACATGTAAGAAGGCGCTTCCACGCATAGAGGCGGAGCGATAGTGGAAGAGGGGAAAAAGGGAGGAGCTGCGGCCGAGCGCCAACGTGTAGACTGTGCGAGAAACATTGCGTAACTCGCGGCCAGCCACGCGCCTACAGAATGAACATTATTGGCTGTCATTGCGGTAATGGAGGGGGATGCGTAGAACGGCTGAAGACTGGGCCGTCATCTCACTTGACGCCGAGTATAAACATGCACATCTAAGTGAACCTGTTTTCCTCCCCCCCCTCCCCTTTCCCATACCTCCCCACTTATTTGTGTGTGTTTCTGTGGCTCTGAAGATTACGTCAATGAGGATGCTCAATTGAAATTTGTAACTTATGGAAGTTCGGGAGAGAAGAGTGGTATCATATGAGGTTTTTTCTTTTTTTTTTTTTTTTTTTTTTTTTTTTGATGATGTGGAGAGACTGTAAGTGGGGGAAGTAGTTTTTGAGGCAGAATTTATTCAACTGTTTTGACTGTATTTATTTTCGAGTGGACTCTAATGAACAGGAAGTTTCATCACTGTGTTTGAATGTTCTGCGTATTCTACAGTTTTCAGGTAAAGATTGTTATGAAAATGTCTACAGTGTTTTGGATTTGATGTCTGAGAATGATTACGAATTTTTTTTAATGATTTGCAACGTTATATAATTAAAGATACTTCCTGCTATTTTCTAGACGTTTCACGTTTTCAGAATATTGAGAAAATTTAACTATTTTAGACGAGAACAACAGAACAAAAGATGATAAGTAGTCTCGTTAGAAAGCGTAAGAGTGAAAAAGAATGAAACTGGAAACTAGCGGCAGATGTTTTAAATCACAAGTGTGCACGAAGTGATTTGGATGCAGTAATTTAGTAATTGCTGAAACGTCAAAATAAATATTCAAGCGCCATTTATAAAAGTGATATTTCATTCTTTTATATTTCACGCCACGTCACATCTTTTAATTGATCTCTTTGGATGATAACATTAAAAACTAAAATTCAGTGCCAAACTGGCATTTTTATACTTGTAGATTATGTGTTGGATACTCTATTTATATTTGCTCATATGCAAGTTTTGTTAATTGCTGAATATTTCCTATAGTTCGATTAGCTCAAGAGAAGCATGTCCTCTTGTATAAAGTGTATCACGTAGTTGATAATTCCTGTCACCGTTTCAACTCGATCACCAAATTGTTTGGTGGCGTACATGTTTAGAATACGCAAGAGCTCAATTTTTTAATGATTTTAGCTAATACTGCGATTGTTTATAGGTGTTATTAATTTCCTTCCGCGTTAACTGAATATCAGGCTACGAAACCTTTGTAGACGAAGTTCACTTGCTTTCATATGTCGTATTTATTTTTCAGTGCAGCACTTTGCCTCTGTTACATAAGGCGGCAATCCTTACCACTCGTTATCTAGTATCAGTTCTTCTTAGCTTGTGGTCTGTGGAACAAATTTTGTAGTTTCCTAGTCGACAGTGCTCTGAGGAATAAGTATTTAAAGAAGGACTAAGGCTCTCAGAGGCTGGGGGCGGCGGCAGAACAAAATGGGCCTTAACTACGGGGTCATCAGTCCCTAAACTTACAAACTACTGATGAACTAGCTAATACTAAGGACGGCGCAAATATCCATGCCCGAGGGGGGGATTCGAACCCCGACCGTCGTGGCCGTGAAGACTGTGACTGGCGCGCCGCAGAACGCTCGGCCACCGCGGCCGGCACAAAATGAGGCCCCCCTGTCCACTTGCATATACATGTATTAGTATAAAAAAGTAACTTCAGAGATATGGAGGTCCCCCCGGACGAGAGGAACTGGACAATCTAAGTAAAAAACCTTCTGAGATTTGGAGGCCCAAGAGGGCGCAAAAAAAAAAAAAAAAAAAAAAAAAAAAAAAAAAAAAAAAAAAAAAAAGCGGCCACGTTTCTGTGACCAAAACATTTCGAATTATAAGCACTGTGTTAAGCTTCATCTATGTACTTAAAGCCACTAAGATGTTCAGATGTCTGTAAATCTATCGGACCAAACTACGTGGTCATCAATTCGTAGCTTACAAACTACTTAAACCTAGGTAAACTAATCTACGGACAAACACACATACCCATGCCCCAGGGAGGACTCGAACCTCCACGGCGAACAACCGCGCGCTCCGCAGCGAGGTGCTTTAGATCGCTCGGCTATAATACCGCGGCTAAAGCCACTAAACTTGATGTTCTTACAGGAGACAAATGTTTCTAGTACTTGAAGTAGAATAAACACACACACACATACAGTACGGCCAATATATTGGTCACAAAAACTACAGAAGGTATAATCTGCTACGTTCACATATCGGTATTAGCACAGGGCCCATGTATATATTCTTTCCTGTACGGTAAGAAGACAGCTAGGTTGGTTGGTTCAATTTTTAAAGGGACTGAACATCACAGGTCATGTCCCTTTTTTGACTCACAGAAATTTAATTAAAAGACGCTAAAATGTTGTATAAAACAGTGGTAGACTACATCAAGCTTAGGATATATCACGTCAAAATTAAAAGAAGCAAATACAAAAGAAGACAAGAGGGAAAGACTGAAAAAGAATACGAAAGGGTCTTAGCTAGAAATCACAGAAAATACGCCTGCATAAAAATATTTTGCAGGCGGAGAACAGATTATGGGTACTGCACTATACTTCAAATGGATTGATTTAAGCCACTCGCACGATTAAAATTTAAAACCAAATCAACCACAGAGGCAATGTCAGCTAAAACTAGGTTCAGGGCGTCAGGGAGATTAAAAGTCCGTCTGTGGGCGGCTAGACTGACGAAGAAGGCAGGTGGACGAGGAAATGCAAGTGTGGTGAGGTGGCCCTCGGCTTGCAGGCTGGGGGCCTGTGGCCATGACGAATGGGGTTGTCAGTGTGCTGTCAGCCGCTAGACCTGCCCTGTGCTCTTTAATACGGTGCTGGGCGGAGCTTCATAGGAAAACAGATACTGGAGACACGTCACTAAAGTGAGGCTCGTAATATATCACCTGTTCCTGTGTTTTCTCTACATTTTAATTTTATGTCGTTTGGCTGAGGGGTGGCTCCATTATACCACTGCCAGCGAAGGGGATGACATAACAATAAAGAACAAAAGTCGAGACGTCACTACAAACTAACGGTCTGCAACGTTGAGCAGTTTCCTAGCTGAACTTCGCCATTCTGATTGCGTGGGCTGGCAGTGTTGTAGACGTTGTACAGTAGATGGGGCCTGTTGGACGCCCGTTGTCTTTCATTCAACCTCCGTTCTGTACTGGGACAAAACTTTGCACAGTTGTTAACGCCTGCCAGGAACGAAGATGGCGGAACAGCTGATTTGTGCAGCTAATAGCGATCTTATAAAATAATGGATTTTCACTTGCTTTACTACAAACAAGTTTTTTGCTTTCACCTTCGTTGGCGTTGCCAGTTCACAACAAACTAGTTGGCCCCCATCCCCCTCTCCTAATCTAGATCTTGTATACGGTACAGTTCAGGCTGTCACTGTAACCACTTATCAAATTTCTTTTTTTTCCGCTGCCAACGTTTGTGCCGCGAAGAGCGTACTATGCAAGTTCTATAAGATTCTGTCTCCGGAAACCAGATTGTTTTGTAATTGTTTGTATGTTTAATCAAACCTACTGAGTCCCTACTAGCAAATTAGCCTAATGTTCAAATGTTTGTAAAGTCTATGGGACTTAACTACGGGGCTATCAGTCCCTAAACTGCTACTTATGAACTAACTAAGACTAAGGACGGCACAAATATCCATGCCCGAGGGGGGATTCGAACCCCCGACCGTAGTGGCCGTGCAGACCGTGACTGGAGCGCCTCAGTCTGTCGGCCACCGCGGCCGGCTAGCCTAATGTATTGACCTCAACAAATACGACTAACGTTATCTACCTCTACATAAATACTCTGCAAGTCATATTGTAGTGCATGACAACTTGTATGTTGTTTCTCTACAGTTCCATTCTCTAATAGTCCGTGGTTAAAAGGAACACCTAAATCCTAAATCTTTCCGTTTTGAATCTGGTTTCTCTTATTTTATTATGATAGTCATGTCTCCCTGTGTAGGTGGTTGCCTTCAAAATATGTGCGCATTCGGAAGAAATAATTCTCGCAGCATTAGAATAACGCCTATCTTTTAATGATTTCTGCACCAACTCGTGCAGGATTTTCGTATCGCGGTAATACAATACGAGCTGCTCTTCTATGAACATTCTCTAAATCGTACAGTGGTACTTGGTGCAGAACCCACAGTGCGCCGCAATACTCCGAATAGGACGTACAAGTGTAATATAGGCAGTTTCTTCAGTAGAACTGTTGCATCTTCTAAGTGTTCTGCCAATGAAACGTAGCTTTTGGTTTGCCTTCCCTACAATATTTTCTATGTGTTGTTTTCAATTTGGATTACTCCTAGCTATTTAGTTGAATTTACGGCCTGTACATTTGACTGATTTATAATGTAAATAAAGTTTGACAGATTTCGTTTAGTGCTCATATCATTGACTTCAAGTTTATTATTAAGAGTAAATTACCGATTTATAGTCATGCATATATCTTATCCTAAATCTTTTGCAGTAGCTTTTGATCTTCTGGTGATTTTACTAACCGATAAATGACAGCATCATCCGCGAACAGTTTAAGAGAACTACTCAGATTGTCTCCCAAGTATTTTATAGAAATAAGGAACAGTAGGGCGCCTTGTATCACCTCCCTCGGGAGCGCCAGGTACCACTTCTGTTTTACACAATGACTTCCCATCGATTGCAGCGTTCTGTGTCCTTTCTAACAGGAAATATAGAAATACACAATCTATTTGATATCCCTTGTCGATAGCACTCATCAAATCATGTGAGTAAAGAGCTTGCTGTGTTGCACAAGAAACATACTTTCTCAATGCGTGTTGCCTGTAGGTCAAGAGATCGTTCTATTAGAGATAGTTTAATAATATTTGAGAAAAGAATATGTTCTAAATCCCTGCTGCAAACCGACGCCAATGATATAGGGCTGTAATTTTGCGGATTACTCCTATTTCCTTTCTTGAATACTGGAGTGACCTGCGTAGCTTTAAAGCCTTTGGGTACGGATCTTTCACTAAGCGAGTGGTTTTATATGATAACTAGGTATAGCGCTATTGCATCTGAAAGAAACCTAATTGATATACAGTCGGGACCAGTTGCTTCAATACTCCAATTACTTCTCAATTACGCATGCTGGCAGCTGTTCTTGATACGAATTCTGGAGTATTTTCTTCGTCTTCTTTCGTGAAAAAGTTTCGGAAAGCTGTTTTTAGCAATTATGCTTTAGGAGACTGTCGTCATTAGCATTACCATTGCTATCGTGTAGTTCACTGGTTCATACTTGCAATTTAATTTTTAGTCGGTCAGTACTGTGGCATTTTCAACGTAAACAAATAAGCTTGGTTTAATTAAAAAAAGAAGTGTGGTCCAGCAAATCATTGTGTTAAGTTATTTACTGTATTAAAATTTCCAGCCTGGTCACAAATTGTAAATCCCATTTACCAAATATTTTCAGAAAATTAATGTATATTTTTAAGCAGTTAATGGGTCGTCTTGTGTATTAGTAAAGCTGCTTCAGAATATAAGACTGCATCTTCGATTGTTTAGAGTATGCTATAACTGCAATCATGTGTGGTTTTGGGCTGTGATTAAAAATTATTCGGTCGTAAAGATATCTCTCCGAAAATTTTCAGCATGGTACATTTGGCCGTTGCCGTTTTCGGTCGAACTACAGCTATTGTTTTCTTTGAACGAACTTGCAATTGTGTATTGGTTCAAATTATTAATACAATGTTGAAAGGTTTGCTTTCTTTTTTGTTGCCTTTTTCTCTAGTTTATGAAGCAATTTTTTGGGCTGTCTGCTTTCGAAGAAACAGTCTTTTTGAAGAATGCAAGTGACATAAATTTGAAGCTATTCTACTATCAGCGCAATGCATTCTGATATTAATTTACTGTAAAAGGAAACTCGCAGCCGCACGAGTTACTTCGAAGTAATTACACTTTACCTAGATTTCAAAACCATACAGGGGTGTCTTCGTCAGAGGAATGAAATTGTGATGTGATACGTTACAACTTGGAGCATATTATTCTCATGTCGTATAAAATGACATTAAGTTTGTCCATAATAATAAATGCTTCATGCTATAGGAGCGGCATCAGAATGAGGCCTACTGCGGCACCCATAGCTGCCAGCCACTTCACTTTAAATGTCTTTAAACCCGCTAGTATTTATCTAGCACGTATTTTTATGCAGAAATTTAGTGCCATCTTATACGACATGGGCATAATATGTTCTGTTTTAACGTCACCTATAATTATTTTGTTTTTCTGATGAAGACACCCATAGATGATGTTCAAGTCTAGATAAAGTGTAAATTAAATTTTTACCGTTGCTACTATAGACAAGTTATGTTCAAAATCATATTTACGTTAGTTATTCAGTGCAGCTTGATTTAATTACGAAAACTTCTTTATCAAGTAGATTTACGATTTAATAATATTTCGTTCTCTATTAAAAATATTGAGGATTGTACTTTAATAATATTTTTCTTTGATTGTGCCTGTTTTACCCATTGGATAAAAAAAGTTAGTCCTTTGATAGGGTTTTATATATATATTTTTTGCGTTAAGCTCAAATCAATTCCAATTCTCTCCCAGCGGTTTCAGTATTTATAAATTTAAAACTATTACCATCTATGGGTGTCTTCATATCAGAAAAACAAAATAATTATATGTGACGTTAAAACAGTGCGGAGACTGGTTTGATGCAGCTCTCCACCCTACGCTACCCTGAGCAAGATTTCCATCTTCACATAAGAACGACAACCCACATCCATTTGAATCTGCTTACTATAAGCATCACTTGGTCTCCCTCTGCGATTTTTTTTCTCCACACACTTCCCTCCAATGCTAAATTTACGATTCCTCCATGTCTAAGAATGTGTTCTACCAATCGATCCATTCTTTTAGTCAAGGTATTCCAAAAATTCCTTTTATCCAATATTCTGTTCAGTACCTCATCATTAATTACGCGATCAACCCCCGTAAGTGTCAGCACCACATTTCAAAAGCCTCTATCCTCTTCCTGTCTGAACTATTTATCGTCCAACTTTCACTCCCGTACAACACTCCACACAATTGCCTTCAGAAACGACTTTCTTACACTTAAATTAATATTCGATGTTAACAAATTTCTATTTTACAAAAACGCTTTTTCCCATTGCCATTCTGCATTTTATATACTCTGTACTGTCACCGTCGCATGTTTTTTTACTACCCAAGTCACAAAACTCATCTACATTGTTTAGTTACCTAATCTAATTCCTTCAGAATCGCCTGAGTTTCTAAGACTGCATTACCTTTGTTTTGCACTTGTTGATGTTCATTTTATACGCTCTCTTCAACACACTGTCCATTCCATCCACCCGCTCTTCCAGATCCTTGGCTGTCTCTGACAGGATTACAAGGTCATCAGCAAAACGTAAAGTTTTTACTTCTTCGCCCTGTACTTTAATCCTTATTCCGAATTTTTCCTTGGTTTCCTTCGCAGCTTGCACGATGTTCAAATTGAATAACATTGGAGAAAGGCTACCACCCTGTCTTACTCTCTTCTCAACTAATGCTTCCCTTTCATGCCATTTCTACTCTAACAACTGCGGTCTGGCTTTTGTACAAGTTGTAAATAACCCTCCTTTTCCTGTATTTTACCCCTGCAGACTTCAGATTATGAAAGAGTGTATTGCAATCAACATTTTCAAAAACTTTCTCCAAATCTATAAAAGCTAGAAATGTAGGTTTGCCTTTCCTTAATCTATCGTCTAAGTAAAGTTGTAAAGTGAGTATTGCCTCCCGTGTCCTTACGTTCCTCCTGAATCCAAAATGATCGTCCCCGAGATCAGCTTCTACTAGCTTTTCCTTTCTCCTGTAAATAACTCGTGTTAAAATTTTCAACCAAGACTTATCAAAGTGACGGTTCTCTACTTATCACACCTGTCTACGCCTGATTTCTTTGGAATGGGAATTATTACATTTTCCTTAAAGTCTGGTGGTATTTTGCCTGTCTCATACATCTTACATACCAGCTGAAATAGTTTTGTCATGGCTGGCTCTCCCAGAGACTTCAGTATCTCTGAGGGAATGCCATGAATGTCATCTATTCCCGTGGCCTTGTCCGGACGTTGGTCTTTCAGGACTCTGTCAAATTCATCTCTCAGTATAGTATCTCCTATTTCGTCTTCATATATTTCCTCTTCCCTTCCTACAACAATGTCTTTCCTTTGTACTTTGTAGAGCTCCTCTATATACTCTTTCCACGTTTCAGCTTTCCCTTCTTTGCTGAGAACTGGTTTTTCATCTGAGTTATTGATATTCATAGAGCTGTTTTTCTTGTAACTAAATGTCGCTTTTGTTTTCCTGTGGGCGGTATCTACTTTTCCCCTTGTAATACATTCTTCTGAAGACTTGCATTTGGCTTGTAGCAACTCCTGCCTAGCCGTTTTACACTTCATGTCAATCTTATTTCTTAGTTGTATGTACTCCATTTTGCCTGCTTCATTTACTGAATTTTTATATTTTCTCCGTTCATCAATAACATTTAGTATTTCCTAAGATATCCATGAGTTTTTTGTAGGCCTTGTCTTTCTACCTATTTTGTCCTCAGCTGCCTTTACTACTTCATCTCGCAATGCTACCGATTCCTCTTCTACATTTTTATTTTTTCCCAGTTTCTGTCATTTGTTGTCTAAAGTTCCTTCTGAAATTTTCAAGAACTTCAGGTTCCTTCAATTTATCCAGGTCCCATCACCTTCTTTTCCCACCTTTCTGCAGTTGTTTTCAATTTTAGTCTATATTTCATGACCAATAAGATAAGGGCAGAGTTAATATCTACCCGAGGATATGTCGTACAGTTTAAAACCTGGATCAAAAATCGATGTCTTACGATTATAAAATCTGTCTGGTACCTTCTGGTGTCTCCTGGCCTCTTCCACGTATACAATCCTCTCTCGTGATTTTTAAACCAGTTGTTTGTTATGATTAAATTATGTTCTGTGCAAAATTCTACCAGGCGGCTTCCTGTTTCATTATTATTGCCCAGATCATATTCACCTACTACTTTCCTTCCTTTTAATACTGCCGAATTCCAGTCTCCCATCACAATTAAGTATTCGTCTCCCCTAACTGTCTCAATCATTTCCTTCAACTTCTCATACATTCCCCCAATCTCCTTATAACGGCAGAACTAGTTGACATATAAACCTGTACTACTGTACTGTATGCTATCACTGTGCTGATCATAGTCATTTACCCGCATTCCTATTTTACTATTTCTTCTTATATATACTCTTTTGACACCCCCGACTGATTTTGTATTTATAATGCTGTACTCACCTGCCCAGAAATCCTGTTCCTCTTTCCAACGAACTTTACTAATCCTCTGATGACAACATCCTCTTGAGTAGTCCCTGCCCGGAGATCCGAATGGGGGACTATTTTACCTCCGGTATATTTTATCCGAGAGGATGCCATCATCATATTATCATGCAGTAGAACTGCATGTCCTCGGCGAAAGTAACGGCTGTAGTTTCCCCTTGCTTTCAGCCGTTCGCAGTAACTGTATGGAAAAGCCACATTATCTGGTGTTACAAGGCCAGTTCAGTCAATCATCCAGACTGTTGCCCCTGTAACTACTGAAAAGGCTGCTGCCCGTCTTCAGGAACCACAAGTTTGTCTGGCCTCTCCACAGATACTCCTACGCTGTTTTTGCAGTTATGGTACGGCTATCTGTATCATTGAGACACGCAAACCACCATACTTTGCCAATATCTGTGATTCATGGGGTTGGAGTAAACTTTTATTGCCGGCCGCGGTGGCCGAGCGTTTTGTGGCGCGCCAGTCATAGTCTACACGACCACTACGGTCGGGGGTTCGAATCCCCACTCGGGCATGGATATTTGTGCCGTCCTTAGTAGTAGCTAGTTCATAAGTAGTTTGTAAGTTTAGGGACTGATGACCCCATAGTTAAGTCCCATAATCTCTACAAACATTTGATTAGAAACTTTTATTTTTCATATTGTACCATAATTGTTATTAATAATTCATTGATTTATTTTTTGACGGTTTGTGATAGAAGAAAAAACCTCATGTTTTACTGATCGTTGCCTTCATCTACATCTACATAGATACTCTGCAAATCACATTTAAGTGCCTGGCAGCGGGTTCATTAACCACTTTCATAACTTTACCGTTCCATTCTCTAATAGCGCGCGGGAAGAAAAAACACCTAAATTGTTCCGTTTTCGATCTGATTTCTCTTATTTTATTGGGATGGTCATGTCTCCGTAAGTAGGTGGGTGCTAGCAAAATATTTTCACATTCAGAAGTAAAAGTCGGTGATTGAAACTTCGCAAACAGATCACGCCGCAATGAATAACGTCTTTCTTTTAATGATTTCCACCCCAATTACTGCAACATTTCCGTTACGCTCCCCCCCCCCCCGTAATGATAAAACAAAACGAGCTGCCCTTCTTTGAATCTTCTCAATATCTTCTGTCAGTCCCACCTGGTGAGGGTCCCACAAGGGGCAACAGTACTCTAGGAGAGGACGCACAAGTGTGATGTAGGCAGTCTCTTTGGTGGAGCTGGTGCATCTTCGAAGCGCTTTGCCAATGAAACGTAATCTTTGATTCGCCTTCCACACAATATTTTCTGTGTGTTCTCTCCAGTCAAAGTTGTTCGTAATTGTAACTCCTAGGTATTTGGTAGAATTTACGACCTTAAGGTTTGACTGATTTATCGTGTAATTGAAGTTCAGCGGATTTCTTTTAGTGGTCATGTGTATTACTTCACACTTTTCTTTATTTAGTGTCAATTGCTAATTTTCGCACGAAGTAGAAATTTTGTCTAAATCGCTTTGCAGTTGCTTTTGATCCTCTGTTGACTTCACTAACCGATAAACGACAGTATAATCCGCAAACAGTCAAAGCGAGCTATTCAGCTTGTCGCCTAAATCATTTATAAACACGAGGAAGAGTAGGGGACCTATAACGCTTCCCTCTGGAATGCCAGATATCACTTCTGTTTTACTCGATGACTTACCGTCAATTACAACGAACTGTGTCCTTTCCGATAGGAAATCGCGAATCCAATCGCAAAATGGGGAAGATATTCCATAAGCACGCAATTTCATTAGAAGCCGCTTGTGGGGTAAATATTGCAGAAATAATAAATCGAATGGTAAATTGTTTAGCTGCAGTTTATTCGCCTTGAACTTTGCCACAGGTTGACATAGGAGCACATTCTGTGAACATCAAGATTGACCGGAAGTAACGGCCGAAAAGATGCATTGTATCAATATACAGAACATGCAAGCAGAGAGTTCAGGCGGTGAAGCAGCAGCTCGTCTACGGCCAGTCGCAGGCCTTGAGGTTCTGGTTCCAGACGAGTCCCGGAGCGCAGTTCTGGTGGATGGCCTGGCCGTTGCTGCACTCCCAGAAGCCGTTCGAGTCCGACTCGTCCGGGAAGTAGGTGGGCGTGGCCCCGTCGTTGGGCGGACACTGGGGGGCCGCCAGCGCCAGGGCTGCCAACGTGCAGAGAGCGAGCAGGATTGCCAGCGCTGCAACAGTTCAGGACGAACAGTTATTTTACGTACCGTAGCAGCAACGTGCATCGAATACAGATCTTAGTTATATATATTTATAAATTAATGAAATGCAGCAACCAGTTGCTTGTGGTTATTTATTTTCAACTTTAACGACCGGTTTCGGGCGCTTGAGTGCCCTTCTTCTGGTCTCTATACAAACAAGTGCATTGGTATACAATAAGGCTATAGAACGTATAAAAGTCGACTACAGAAATTTGAAGCAGTTTCGAACCAAATAGATTGTAATAAAGATAAGTTCATATAATGGCATAAAATTAACTCTTATATTTTTGTACTGTTGCTTAATAAATATACATGCTAGTAGTGGAATCAACGCTAAGTGCAAAGATTATGGAATGAATAACAGTCAGGGGCTAACAAAGTATCTATGGATGAGGCTTATAGTAAAAGAGTAACGATAAATAAGGGAACAAAAGGCTATGGGAAAACAGTAATACTTAAAGTAGTTGAAGAAAAGCATAAAGAGAGGAGCAGGTAACTGATAAATCAGTCGCTTAGCAGATTAAAATTCAGTAGTCTAGAAGTACAATAAGTGGCGCCACGGGCGGAATATTTCAGAACTACCAGCTGACACAGTAGTAGGAAGCTTAGAATCTCACTGTCAAGTCGTCTGTCAATATAAAGAATTTGTCATTGTGTCTATGGCTTCAAAATTTAATGGGGATAGATTGATGAAGTGATTATCATACAACAAATAAGTTAAGGATGTGGGTTATAAGTTTTAAGATGCGTCAACTAATGTGCAATGAAATGTGAATGGTTACAGTAATATTAACCTAGTGTTACAATTGTTACATCTAGTCAGACAACTGTAGAGAGTGAAAAAGTCAATTTGCTAGGAATATACCAAAGAGGATAATCATGTAGAGCAGATCATGGTGCTTTAAGATACAATAAGAGTAAGTGGTGGCTGGGTTTTTAAAAATAAAAATAAACAAGTCACTATCAAAATGGTAGTGACTATTGCATAGTGCAGTTTAATAAGGTGGAGGCATAAAATAACCTATCTTTAATATGAGGTGGGGGGAAGGGGGAGAGGAGGGAATAGTTACCAAAAGTTACAACTGGCATATGTATCCAAATATTTATGGGGTGGGAGGGGGTTAGAGTGGTAGAAAGTAGTTGATGACTGAGGTGGTGATGGGGTAGGGGGGGGGGGGGAGGGAATAGAGATAAGGAACCTGCACAAAGAGGAAGTAACCATGGAACGTTTGAGGAACCACGCATAGACATTAGCATGTAAGGCCAGGGGTGGGAGTGAGATATAAGGGGCGGCGGGGGAGGGGGGTAAGTGGTGGTATACTACATAACTACATTGTTTAGTAAAGTAGAACAGAGTAGGGTTACATAAAGAAATGGGAGTAGGGCTGCATAAATAGGAAACTGAGATAATTTTAATGTAGTTGTACCACAGAGGAAGAAGAGTATTATGAGAGTGACTTAATGTAGTATGTGGGGGAGGGGGAATATATTGAGTTTATAAGTAAATTTCTCAGAAACAAGACAACAAACTTCGGGGATTTTTTTTTGTGGATAGCAAACTTCACCTAATGTGACATGGCATACTGTCGGTTGACGCGGTTCGCTATGAACAATTCCCCTTGTTTGCCAACGTCTTCATTACAGAATACCACTTGAACTTTATGCCCTCAATTACAACGCTAGAAATAAATATAGTACACATGGAGAGATGACGTCGATTCTTATTCGATGGCGGCATATGCAACCTGGGGCATAATTCACTGGTCAAAACAATTGCGGGATCAGTTGGGTACATCTGTGTTCTGTTATCATCGACAGAACTAAAATGGTTCGACGTCTTCCTGTCCGTAGTGGAAACAAAAACATTACGGTAACCGAGATAGTGGTAATAACAGTAAGCTGTTGTTAAAGGGATTGGTTTTGTGTTTACTAAATGAATTACACAAGCACTTAGGTTCAGATAATTTAGTGGGCAAGTAGTGCAATGCAACAACAACGTGACTCACCCGAAGCTAATATACGAGCATCAAATTGTGACAGATGATTAGAACATGCGAAAGGTTTGTGCCAAATTGGTGCCGAAAAATCTCACAACTGAACAGAAGGACATTCGATAAAACGTGTGCGTTGACCTTCTTGACAGGATTGCTAATGAGCAAGAATTCTTCAATTGTGTGATCACTGGTGATGAATTCTGGATATTTGAGTACGATCCTGAAACAAAGCGGCAGAGTAAAGAATGGCACACTCCGCCATCTCCTCGGCCGAAGAAATGTCGAATGAGCAAGTCAAAGATCAAGACCATGCTCATTTGTCTTTTTTTAATGACAGCAAGGGTATAGTGCACAAAGAATTCGTTCCACCAGGACAAACTGTCAACCAAGTGATTTATAAAAGTGTCCTTGAAAAGTTGAGGAAAAGAGTGATCCGTGTGAGACCAGAAATTGCAGATAAGTGGATGCTTCACCATGACAATGCTCCGTGTCACACGGCCATTTGCATCTGTGAATTTTTAACCTCAAAACGCATTACTGTTGTTCCTCCCTATTCACCAGATTTGAGTCCTTGTGACATTTTTCCTCTTCTCAAAATTGAAACATGTCCCAAAAGCACGTCATTTTGGAACTCTGGAAAACATTCAAAAGACAGTGACCGACCAGTTAAAAGCGATAACAATTGAAGACTTCCAGCACTGCTACCAAGAGAGGGAACGACCACTACGCCCATGTGTAGCTGCCCAAGGGAACTACTTTGAAGGGGATAACATTGTTATTTGAAAATAATAAAAACTTTGGTTACTATAAAATCAGTCTCATTTCTTTTTTCACACACCTCGTATGCAGAGCCATAGGAAGGTTGGAAACGGGACAGACACATAAATGAAGTAAGCTTGGAATTTAACGTTCCGTCGACAACATGGTCATTAGAGACGAAGCTTACACTCCAAGTGCTTTGGTAAGTTTGTGGAAAGGAATCGGCCCATCAAAGGAACCATCCCGGCATTTGCCTGAAGTTATTTAGGGAAATCACGGAAAACCTAGATCTGGATGGCCGAGGGTGAATTTGAACCATCATCCGTCCGACTGCGAGTCCAGTGTGTTACCACTGCGCCACCTCACTCGGTGACAGACACAGAGTGAGGTGGCTGCAGTTATCGGAGAGTGCCACTGCGTTATTTCTAGGATCTGCATGGCACCCACCAGGCAGTAACAGGATGCGAAAATCAGCACAGTGCGAAATAGCCTTCCGCAATGTGGGCTCTACGCACGGAGGCCTATGGCGTGTATCCCATTAAAGTCACGACACCGTTTACCAAGCAGGAACTGGGTGGAGGAACATTAGGATTCGAGTTGTAACGAATAGCGCCGGGATGTCTTCACTGATCAGTCAAGATTTTGTGTTCAGCCGGACAGTCGCCTTTTCCTCATCTGCAGCGAACGTGGAAGAATCCTGCTTATGTGCAGGAGAAGATACCACATCATGGTGGTGGATGAATGGTGTGGGCAGGAATAGGTATTGGCGGACGTACAGACCTCTTTGTCGTTCAGAATGGAGCTTTGACTTCTCAGAGGTATAGGAACGAGATCCTTCGACCTTTTGTTGTTCCCTTCGCTGATGCTAAAAGAGATGGGTGCCATTTGGTGGGTGATAACGCTCGTCCCTACAGAGATACAAGGGTGGACAAAATGCTTGAAGCTGAGGAAACTGAACGAAGAGGGTACCAGCTTCCTCATCGGTAAACCAAATTGAGAATGTCTGTGATGCACTTGGCAGATGCATTTCAGCTAAACCAGCACCTCTCACAACTGTTGTAGAGCTAGATATTGCAATCATGGAAGAACTGCCAAATATCCCCCAAGTGATAATTGATAACCTACTACTGTTTATGCCACGCAGGTGTGAAACTCTACTAGCAGTCCGAGGTGATCACCATATTAGAGGGCAATGAGAATGACACTTTCACTATTGTGGTAGCCCCATGATGCTTCGCCATAACTAAACGCCATGTAAACCTCAAATAAAGAGTTGAGACTGCAAATTATCTGAATAAACTACCTTACCATATGTATATTTCTTTTCATCACACTCCATGATGTAACAGAATTCTTTAACTTTATCTATTTCGTGATAATTAATTTTGATGTTGAGTTTCTCACTGTATTTCTGCTACATCTGTTTTTCCGGTTTACTGTATGCCCATATTATGTAATCATTAGACTGCTCATTACATTCTATGGATCCTGTAGTTATCTACTGCAACAAACAAAAGAAATGTTATCAACGAATCTTTTGTTATCCTTTCACACATTATTGAAACTTTCTTTTTTTGTCATTGCTTTTGGTGTGTATATTGAACACTACCTTCGATTGACCACAACCCTGTCTTGCACTTATGTTTCGTTCTTAATCTTCCAGTCTTATTATTTCCTTGTAGCACTTGTACATAGTATATAGTACAGTATATTTTATTGTTGTTGTGGGCTTTAGTCTGGAGACTGGTTTGATGCAACTCTTCACCCTACTATATCCTGAGCGAGCCCCTTCATCTCCATATAAGAACGACAAACCACACCCTTTCGAATCTGCTTACTACAACAGTTACTCCAAAAGAAATGCATACTATTATTTTTAAATACAGTTTTTATTATACATGTCTGAATGTTTTACAGTGTGTAGATACATTCTTTAGGAACGACACTTTCATTTCTCCACATAATCATCATCCCTCTCAACTGCTTTACGCCATCTTGGAACCAGCACCTGTACGATAAAATTCCGGACCAACATGTTGCAGCCAGTGTTCGGCAGCGTGCACAAGGGAGTCATCATCTTCCAACCTTGTTCCTCAAAGAGGGTCTTTCAGTTTCCCATAGAGCCAGGTCAGGACTGTAAGGCAGGTGTTTCAGTGTTGTCCATCCGAGTTTTGTTATCGCTTCCATGGTTTTTTGACTGAAATGTAGCCTTGCATTGTCGTGCAACAGCAAAACATCCTGCTATTGCCAATGTGGTCGAACACGACTCAGTCGAGCTTGAAGTTTCTTCAGTGTCATCACGTATGAATCAGTATTTATGGTGGTTTCACATGGCATAATGTCTACAAGCAAGAGTCCTTTGGAATCGAAAAACACTGTAGCAATAACTTTTCCAGCAGAAGGTGTGGTTTTGAATTTTGTTTTTCTTCAGTGAATTTGCACAATGCCACTCCATTCATTGCCTCTTCGTTTACGGAGAAAAATGATGGAGCCATGTTTCATCACCTGTCACAATTCTTATGAGAAATTCATCTCCACCATTCCCATACTGTTCCAAAAGTTCGTTGCATACCGTTTTTCGTGTTTCTTTGTGAGGCACTGTCAACATCCTGGGAACCCACCTGGGACAAACCTTTTTTAACGCCAACACTTTCAGTATTCTCCAAACAGTTCCTTCCCCTATCCCAACGTAGCGTGACAATTCGTTCACTGTGATGCGTCTGTCAGCAGTCACCAATTCGTTAACTCTCTGCACATTGTCTGGAGCGTGTGCAGTATGAAGCCTCCTGCTGCGAGGACGTTCCTCAATATTGCCGTGCCCGCTTTCATCACGTAAACTACTTGCCGCCAAATATCTTTACTGCGTTCGTCAGCAGCATTTCCATACACCTTTTTCAACCTCTTGTGGATATTTCCCCCTGTCTCGTTTTCACAGTACAGGAATTCAATGACAACGTCAAGTGTAGAAGCCATTTCGAAGACAAGCTGTGACGGCGCCACTCACGGGAACAGGGTGAACTAAGTTTGAAAACAAGCGGGAAGAGTGTATCTACACACTGTAAAACTTTCAGACATGCAGAATGAAAACTGTATTTAAAAAATAGTGTGCATTTCTTTTGGAGTGACCATTGTATATTCGTCTATTGGTCTCCCTTTACGATTTTACCCCTCACACTTCCCTCTGATACTAAATTTAAGAATCCTTGATGTCTAAGAATGTGTCCTACCAATAAATCCCTTCTTTTAGTCAAGGTATGCCAAAAATTTCTTTTCTCCCCAATTCTGTTCAGTACCTCTTCAATAGTTACGCGATCTACCCACCAAATATTCAGCATTCTTCCGTGGCACCACATTTCGTAACTCTCTATCCTGTTCCTGTCTAAACGATTTTTCGTCCAAGTTTCACTCCTGTACAAGGCAACACTCCACACAAATGCCTTCAGAAAAGACCCTTACACTGAAATTAATATTTAATGTTATCAAATTTCTCTTCATTAAACACGCTTACCTTCCCATTGCAATTCTACATTTTATTTCCTCTGTACTGCGACCATCCTAAGTTATTTTACTACCCAAGTAGCTAAAGTCATCGACCACCTTTATTATTTCATTACCTAATCTAATTATGTCATCATCGCCTAATTTTCTAAGACTACATTCCATTACCCTTGTTTCGCTCTTGTTAATGTACATCTTATCAACTTGCTCAAAGTACATATTGAATAACATTGGAGAAAGGCTGCAACCCTATCTTGGTCTCTTCCTAACCACTGCGTCCTAATAACAGCTGTTTGGTTAATATACAAGTTGTAAATAATCTGCCGTTCAATCTTTCTCCAAATCAACAAAAACTAGAAATGTATGTTTCCCTTTCCTTAATTTGTCTTCTAAGTTGTAAGGTGAATGTTGCCTGCCGTGTTGCTGCATTTCTCCTGAATTCTGACTGCTCTTCCCCAAGGTCAACATCTATTAGCCTTTCCATCTTCTGTAAATAATTCGTGTTAAACTTGTGCAGACATTACTTATTAAACTGATGGTTCTGTAATTTTCACATCTGTCTGCGCCTGATTTCTTTGGAATGTGAATTATTACATTTTTCTCAGACTCTGAGGGCATTTCTATATATCGTATATTTTCCCCAGTTTTCTCAGAAGTTTGAAAAGATTATATCATTTTATGTTGTGGAACTCTTTTTCCTGAACGAGAAATCCTATGAATGTGTCTCAATTTTTTCCATACTTTCTTCCATAATCAAACGCTATGACAGAACTTACTCTGGTACTTTCCTAAAACTAAACTGATCATCTAACCGTTTCCTTTTCCATTCTTATTTAAACCGATCGCATCAACATAGATATTTCATTTCGTTCCTGACTAATAAATTCTTCAAGTAATAAAACTACGAAAATAAAATTTTGGAGAATGCTCTGTTACTCAAATGAGGATATTAGGAAATGATAAATGTCAGTTTTTCTGTTTTCTCTTTCCTACTGTCAAGCTCTCATTCGACCGTGATCCAAAAAATATGTTCATCTCCATTTACTACTAAATTGCCCGTTGAATATACTAATATACTTCCTTACGTCTTCATATTCTTCCTGGAACGTGGCATGTCGGCATGCACTTGAATAAACGTTGTCGTCGTTGGGTTCTTGTAGAATTTTATGAAACAACCTTATCAGTGAGATTTTCATTATAATTAACTTTCTAACCTTCCTTCCTATTTTTTATGAACACTTCTACCTTTGTAGCATTTCTGCTTATGTTGATATTACGTTATATGTGTTTGACCAGAAATACGTATCATTTTTACATTTTACTTCATTGACCTGTCACTAATTGATGAAAACGGACTGAGTAAAAGGAATGAAATATGAAGTCGCCCGGTAGAATCTTCCTGAGAGCAAAATTTAAGAATCATAAACACTTGGATTGAGAATCACGAAAGAAAGTTGTATACATGCAAGAGACAAAAATCAGACAGTAGTTTTAGTTGTCCCCAATTTTATTCAATTTGTACATTGAGCACGCTGTGAAGGAAACAAAGGAAACTATTAGGAAACGGAATTGAATTCTGGCAGAGACAGCAAAATACCCGGAAGAACAATGGAACGGAATGGAGAGTACCTTGAAAGAAATGAGATGAAAAAGAGAAAAACAAGGATGATGGAATATACTGTAACAAGTTCAAGCGATGCTGAAATAATCAGATTATGAAATGAGACAATAGAAGTTGTAGATGAATTTTTTTATTTGATTAGTAAAGTGGCCGAAAGAGAGAAGATATGAAGGTAGAACAAGTATGGGGGAAAAGTATTTCTGAATATTAATTTAAATGTTCGGAAGTCTTTTCGGAAAGTATTTGTCTGAGTGTAACATCGTACGGGAGTGAAACGTGGGCGATAAATATTTCAAAAAAGAGGATAGAAGATATTCAAGCTTGATGCTACAGACGATTGCTAAAGTTCTGATGGACGGATCGTGAAACTAATGAGGAGTTACCGAACAGTACTGAGGAGAAAATAAATTTTAGGCACATCTCGACTAAAAGAAAGGATCGATTGGTAGGACACATTCAGAGTCGCCAAGGATTTATCAGTTTAACATGAGTGAGAAGTCCGTGGAGTAAAAATCGCAGAGGTAGACCGAGAGAAGAATAGAGTGGGCAGGTTCACAACGATGTAGGTAGCCGTTCCTACTCAGAGGTGAATGACGCTTGCTCAGGTTGGGATAGCGTGGAGAGTTGCTTTGAAGATCACAACAACAAGTTATTTACAGAAGCGATGAAAAGGGTGAGTTGTAATCTACGGCTGTTTATTGATGATGCTGTGTTGAAAGGGAAGTTGTCGACGTTGACTGAATGTAGTAGGATACAAGACAACTTAGACAAAATTTCTACTGGTGAGACGAATGGGAGCTAGCTCTGTATTTAGGGAGATGAAGATGAGTAGGAGAAACAATTGAATAATGTTTTAACACGGTATTAGCACTGCGCTGCATGGCACAGTCACTTCGATTAAATATAAAGGCGAAACGTTTGAGAGTGGTATGAAATGCATGAGCATATAAGGACGATTTTGTGGAAGGCTAACAGACTTCGGTTTACAGGGAGAATTTTGGGAAGAAATAGATGCAATTCAGAGGCTGACTACTAGACTTGTTGTTGGTAGGAGATGGTCAGGGAACTGAAATGGACTTTTTTGGGGGAAAGTGACGTTCTTTTCGTGACAGTCAATTGAGGAAAGAGAGCAGAGATTCTACTGCCACAAACTTACATTTCACGTACGATCGTAAAGATATCAGAGAAATTAAGATCTCTATGGAAGCTTAAAAACAGTCGTTTTGCCCTTCCTGAGTGGTACAGAAAAGAAACTAACTAGTAACTTGCTCTTTGCCACGCATCGAATGCTTGTTATAGAGCATACATGTAGATGTAGATTTAGACGAACGGGAGTTTAAAATATTTACTGACCAATTATGTACTGACTTTAATGGTGAGCCTAGAACATAAAATTTTGTGGATGCAAATAATTAAGTGCGATAATTTTTGCATCACGCTGAGGTGGTGTATCTCTGGCTGAACACGCCGCTGATACAGAAAATATAACATGTATATTCTGACACTAACTTTAAACTAAAGTCTAGCGAAGTATAAGAGGTGAAAACTCACCCTTCATGTTTAGTTATCTCGTACCACTTCCTTGCAGATGGGAAGTTCACTGATACTCGCTAGACGAGATGTGGGCCTATATATATACATCTCCTATACCCTGACGTATCGGTCCTTGAAGAACTCTGGAGGCCAAATAAAACAAAAGGAACAAAGTCATAGCGTACAGCTGTTCAGAAAGTCTCCAATGCTGCACGTTTGCATGCGTCTTTGTTTCAATGAGAATATCGTGCTGACGTGTGTAGCACAAGAACAATAATGTTAGAGTGAATGGCCGTTGCCATTGCATTAAATGTTGATCCAATAGAGTACATGGTTCACGCAAGGCGTCAAGTAGTTGCGACAACGGTAACATGCTCTGGAGTAGTGACGTTTATTTTAAACGCTATGCAAACTGGCAGGTAACACGGTGATGTTGGGAACGGAGGAATAAACAGTAATACACTGCCCCTTGCGGGAAATACCGTGTTATTTCACTCGAAAAAGCAGTCATGCTATTGGGGTCGCTGTTTTTCTGTGCCGTGCCTCAGTACATAAATGTTATACAGAAGGTTCAATCATTATGATGCTTCACCCAGAAGATAATAATGGTGTGTTTTGAAGAATAACAAGCAAGTTTACAAAAGGATGCTAGAGACATTGAAAGATTCTCAAACAGAATATCAAGGGCTAGTTTTAAAAAAAGAAGCACATGATTTTCACGTAGAATCATTCTAGTTTGTCAGTTAATAAACTTACATTATAGAAGACACTCATGAAATGTTACAGAAACTATAGAATACCGGTAAGTCCCACATTTTATATAAAAGTAGTACAGAAATTAGTGACAAATGCAAGAAATACTACATTAATACAGTTTGAATAGAAACTGTTTATTGATTAAACCATTTTTCCTCAAATAATCTAAGACTGACAAACAGAACTAAAATTGAAAATAGCTTAATTTTATCAAACTATAAAGATGGGCACCTCCTGAGAACGTAGAAAAATGATATGTCACCAACAAAATAAAAAAGGGAGCCGTAAGAAGTTTAAAAAACAAGACCAGCGGAGAGGACTCAATATCAGCCAAAATCTGATATAAGCAGAACCAGAAATCCTAGACGACCTACATCGAATCTTCCAGCAAGTATGGGAGACAGAGGAACTGAGAGATGAATAGAAAACGGCACTGATTCACCACTTCATAAGAAATGTGACAAACAAGATGAAAACAACAAAAAAGTCGGGTGTCAAAATAATAAAACGGAAATATTCAAACTCTCTATACAATACCTGCAGAGGAAGAGTGTTACCTAAAACTAGAACAAAGCTTAAATGTTAAATTTCACAGAATATTTATGTCAGTGTAATGTTGCTGTGGAATACAAAATTGGTTACGGACTCGAAATTAACGTACTTCACGTCGACCTAAGATGAAATTTTGTTTAGAATTCTTGAAAAAGATGCACCATTTAATCTCCTATTCATTGCAATGCGTTTTATTCAGTTGACTAAAGGATGAAGTTAACGACATTATTGATAAATCTGAAGCATTGAATTAAAATTTGTGGTGCGGCTGGGAATCGAACCCGGACGTCCATGCTTACTAGGCAGACGTCTTAACCGTTTTTTGGGAATTAGGGCCTCCTTCCCTTCAGCCCTTCCTTGCGCTCACCATAGTCGCCTTCTTCGGCGGCGGCTTCAGACTGCCATTTTGAAACTATAGGTGTTGCTGAGAAAGCTGTATATGAACTTCATCTTTCATTCCACTTTGGCAAAGGAAAGGAAAACCTTGTTTGTGATTTCTTTTTTTTAATTATTTATTTAGTTTAACTTTTTTATTTTTTTATTTTTTATTTTATTTTATTTTTTTAGCCTAAGTTTCCTCCAAAACAAAGAAAATATACTGCTTCTTTGGTCCAGTGTAATAGGATACAAGAAAAAAAATCTTCCTTCATCTTTGTGAAGGTGAGACTATATTTTTCGTCTCAAAACTAAATAATTTTTACCTCTGTTAAATGGAAATTTGGATAATTAACTTGATATTATCCAGTTTCTTCATAGGTTTCTTGAATGTTGAAAGCAAACTAAAGAAACAAAAACTGAACTTGTAATTTTTAGTATCGTTATTCTTTTAAATTACGTTCTTCTCTACTGTCTTTTACTTCATCAAATATGCATTTACGTAATGTCTACAGGATTTTAATCACAAATATGTTCTTCAGATATCGCCTTTTCTGTGTAAATAATTTTCCTTTCTATCGTTTGTTTACATTATCGTTTTAATTAGAAAGTTTGCAAAGTTTTCTTTATATTTTTTGGTACGCATTAACGTATGGTGCTCAGTTGTGAGATATGCCGTGAAATCCTCCCTGGAGGTGGATTCTCTGGTTAGGAGGTAATGTATCGTTTGGCCTTTCAGCCAAGTGACAGCGCTTCTCCTTGTTCTGGGGTAAGGTATATCTTCTGGGTATAAAAATCGAGCCGGCGTGATGACATTGGGCGAGGTCCTACAGATGCTCGCTATCTTCTGTCTGATGTAGTGCCATATGTCTGTTACCTTAGCACACAACAACTTGTGTTCATCATCGTCCTCCATATTGCAGTATGCACACATCGGTGTCTCCGACAAATGAAAAGCATGAAGTCGGGAGTTTGTGGCCAGTTTTCTGTTGACAGCGAAATACCAGCTCGACTTCACATAAGTTGGCAGGTGTCTACTGTGTATGTTCTCCCAGATGGCATTCCAATTGTTGAACGGATATTTTTGTTCTATATTGTTCCTTGCCTTGTTTTTCATCAGGTTGTTGTAAAGATGTTTTACTTTAACGATGTCCTTTTCGGGGATTCTGGCATGTAGGTAGCTATACTCCACGAAAAAATATTTGAGGTGGTACAGGCCGTTGGGTAAATGTCGAACATTGATTGGTGCATGGAGATCTTCAGGGGCAATTTCATTCAGCAAATACCCAGCGAGGCTACCATTTGGCTGTGCTTATTCATGTTGGATATGTATAAGACCCGCGCCTTTATTCTCCATACCTTCCCGGAATTCTGTCGGAACAACAACGTCAGGGTTTAAAAGATTTAAACCGCCACAATACGGTGGAAGCATCAAAGTATCATACGTGACCTTAAATATGCGGCCTCGGCTCACGAAATGTCCTAGTGCCGATGTAATGCATTTAGCCATCGTTGCCGGCAAGGGTAGCACTTGTGCAACATAGTTTACTTTCGAAGTAATGTATATATTAACCACAGATACTTTTTGGAGTTCATCTAGTTTCCTGATACTGTGCTCTTGGACACTGGCACGGATTCTTTGAAGTATTTTTCTGTAATTCACAGCAACAGTGCTTTGTATAGTTCTTTTAAAATCAATTCTGAGACATTTCATGGATGAAACAGTAGGTAACTGTCCTTGTGTCTGCGAGCTTAGTCCACGACCAATTTCGAATATCCCGGACTTCACTCTGTTGAGTTTCGCACCACTTGCCTGTACATATTTTGCTACTATTTGTAGTGCGGTTTGTACCTCATTACCATCCGTAACTACGAAACCAACGTCATCAGCGTATGCATGACACACAATCTTTTCTCCTCTTATATACAGACCCCGTAGATTCTTTGTAAGAGAGGCGAGAAGGGGTTCAATGGCGATCGCAAAAAGTGCCATTGACGTCGGACACCCTTGCCTGATGGAACTGGTGACTTGAATCGGACGGCTGACCTGTCCGTTGATGACAACCCTGGCTGAGTTACTCATCAGCGTGTTGCGTATGACGGCAATGAACCGCGATGGGAATCCCATTGCATCCATAGTTCTAAGCAAAAACTGGTGATTAACTCTATCAAATGCCTTGTCAAAATCCAGCGACACTATGGCACACTTAATTTTGCAGACATCGGCTGTTGAAATGAGGTCCCTGTAACCACAGAGTGTCTGCAGAATTTTTCTGTCCTTGCCTACACTTGTTTTGTAGTCGCTATTTAGTAGCGCGATTGGCCGCAGGTTGCCGACGGTTTTGGAATTTGAGGTCTTAGGCACTAAAACTACCATACCTTCCCGGAATTCTGTCGGAACAACAACGTCAGGGTTTAAAAGTTCATTACGTATGACTGTGAATTTAGGTGTTATGAATTCTCTGATCTGTTGATAAAATTCAGCTGGGATTCTATCCTGTCCCGGCGACTTGTTTTTCTGATTGTCATTGATGGTTTCGAGAACGTCGTCTTCAGTAACTTCTGAAGTAAGACTGAGCGTTTCCGCGTGGGTTACTCTGCCTTGCAGGTTGGTCCTGAAGCTGTTCGTCAATCGGGTGGCTGGACAATAAGGAGGTAAAATGTTGTAGTAGTGCCTCTTTGATTTCAGAGTGCTTCGTCAGCTTTCTTCCGTCAGAAGTTATTAATTCAGTTAATATTTTGCGCGATGCTCTTTTGGATTCACGTATCACGTGATATATTGAAGTGCCCTCTTGTGGTGCTACATTCTGGACCCGCGACCTTATTTGGTATCCTTCTAATTGTTTGCGCCGAAGTGCCAGAATTTTTGCTTTGATCCTTTTAATTCTTTCGTAATTCCCAACAATTGTTGCATCTGACGTGTGCAGATCCCTTAGACACTGAAAGTAAAACTCCATTGTTGATTTGTACCAAAATCTCTTTTCTTTCGCATAATTGATGAAAAACTTTCGTATTTTGGGTTTGGCGTAATGTAGCCACCAGGTTATACCAGAGTTGTAAGAGGTGAATTTGCCTTCGCATTCTCGCCACAGGGTTTGGAATGCCTCCTGACAAACATGGTCGTTCAGGTGGGATACATTTAGTTTCCAGGTACCTCTCCCTCGAAAAGTCCCCTATTTTTCCATATTAAGTGTGCATATGTACGCAGCATGATCCGAAAATGCTGTAGGCCATACTTCGGACTGTAATACGTGGTCTTTTAAAATTTGCGAGACATATATCCTGTCAAGTCTACTCGCCGAGTGGTTGGTCACGTGTGTAAAACCAGGGGCTGCACCGTGCATATGCTCCCAGGAGTCCGTTAGTCGTAAATCTGTAACTATGCGTTCTAGTTCAGTTGACTTGTTAAAATTGGGAGTTTGATCTTTGAGATGTAGAACACAATTAAAATCCCCTCCCATAATAATATGGTCGTACCGGGTTCCAAACAGGGAAACAATGTCCTCTTTAAAATGCCCGGTTTTGCCTATTGCTTGAACCTGAGGGAGCATAGACATTTATCAGACGTGTCTTATGTATTATCCTTTACTGTTTGGTAGCTTGACAATGTTTTGTATGATGATGCCCTCTTTTACAAGTATAGCTGTGCCCATTTCTGTACTATTACCAGGGTTTACTATTGCGTTGAATCCAGTGATGTGGTCAAGAGCAATTTCTGTCACTTCTTGTAATAAAATGATGTCACTGTCAGAGGCATATATAAAATCCTTTAAATTTTGTAATTTGAACGAGCTTTGTATCTTATTCAGGTTGATTGTGGCAATCTTGTATGCTTGGCGTTCAGACATGTTTCTTCTTAAGTTAACGATCTTCTAAAACAAAACTTCAAATTCTTCAGATGAAAGTCACGTTTTAAAAACATCTTAATAATATTCGTCGGTGTCAAAGGGGTCAGATATTCGTCTCTGAAGTGAGAATTCATCTTTCATTGTGACATCGTCATTAAATTTGTCATCCTGGTCTGAGGGTGGTGTGCTTACCGCTTCGCTTACTGAGTCATCATTGATCTCCTCATCCGCCGTGTCGGTGCCGTCGTCGTCCGCCCAGTTAGTTTTGGGTGCCTGTGGAAGGTCATGGGGAGCTTCCGAAGACAGACTTTCTTTCGTTCGTTCTCCAGTGGTCTTGTAAGTCGTTCCTTCTGTGTCTTGTTTTCCCGGCACGGGAATGTGGTTCTGTTCCTTAGCCGGAGCCTCTTTAATTTCGGTGCCGTCCTTCTGGCGGAGGCTGCTTCCTATTTCCTTCGCCTTCTGACGCAAAGGGGGGGGGGAGGGGGGGCGGTCTCGTTTGCACCCTGGTGTGCCAACCTCCGTTTCCTAGTCCGTCTGGGGGAATTCCTCTTTGACGGGCGTTCTTCATTTACGATGCTTATGTCCGGTTCATTCACAGGTGCTTCTTCCTCAGTTGCCGGGGGGTTTGCCACCGTTTCGGTTGCATTCACTTGTGTCGGCAGAGCGGCAATAGCTAGCGGAGGTGATAGGGGCTCAGAGGAGTCTTTAGGTACGATAGCACGTATATCCATAGAAATTTCAGTCACCTGCGTCGGCAGAGTTGCAGCAACTGCCGTAGGTGGATGGGGCTCAGGTACGTCTTCCGGCACAATAGTACTTACATCCATAGATATGTCAGTCTCAGCATCGGCGGTAGCTGCAGTCATTTCCGGGCTCGGATAGGCAGACGGCTGCGCGCGAGCTGCGGCCGCGTAAGTGACGGGCAGTGACGTCACAGTCTGGGGTCTGGCGGGCTCGCCTGCCGGCAGTTGCGCCACGCGCATCTGTACACAGTTAATGCGGACATGTCCCGGCTTGTTACATAAAGAACAAATACGCGGTTGGTCGTCATAGATGACAATACCTCTGTACCCACACACATTACTGTATGACGGGATATGCTGTCGTAACTCAACTTTAAGTTGGCGGACACCATTGAGTACAGGAAACTTGTGGGAGCTCGACCACCTCTCTGCAACGTTAGAAAGAACTGTCCCGAACGGTTATCTGTTCTTCAGTTATTTCAAACGGGAGCTCAAATATTCGGATAGTCCGAATACCAAATCCTGCATGGGAAACGGTAACATCTCCACCACTCCCATCAGAATATTTAAATTTTAACTTGCCTCCACAAGACTCAACAACTTTGTCACATAGCTCGGCACTACTCAATTTCACGAAAACTACACAGGTTACAATCGAAATATGGATACCAATAAGATCGTTTGCTGATAGCTTCACATCTTGTTCCAGCCAGTTCTCGATTTCAAAAGACCTCGGTCGCGCGTATCGGCTGTCAAACGTTAATTTCAACGTATCTTTTCTTGTAGTTTGTGCCATCACTGACATCTACTCATAATTCCTCAACAACTTATACAATTACAGCACGAAGCTGCAGCAAGCGCGAAGACTTACCCACGCGGAAGCGAGCAGGCGCAGCGGACAGCACACTTCCTACCGCCAGCGGACTGTAACCGTTAGACTACCAAACCACTAACGATTAACGCCCCTTGGAATAGTCTATGTACGATTTCCCTCCAAATCACAAACTTTAATTCAGCTTCTGCGTTCCAAAGATAATTGCCACTGACTCCGGTTTATAAGAAAAGAGAACTGACCCACATAATTACAGGCCAATATCGTTGACTTCAGTTCCCTGTAGAATTTTAGAGCATATTCTCAGTTCGAATACAGTAAATTTCCTTGAGACGGAAAAGCTTCTTTCTACGAATCAGCACGGGTTTAGGAAACATCGTTCATGTGAAACCCATCTTGCCGTTTTCTCATATGACATCTTGCGAGCCATGGATGAAGAGCAACAGGCGGATTAAGTTTTCCTCGATTTCAAAGAGGCATTCGACGGGGTGACACACTGAAGACTGCCAACGAAGACCTAGAATATGGAATAAGTTCACTCCTAAATAGGTCTGGGCGTTTTTTTTAAGTTTATAGGGCCTCGGGAACACACAAAATGGGTTTCAGTCTCAAATGGTGCAGGTCAGACACAGGAAGAATGCAGATCTAGGAACCATTGGTGTAATAGTTGTAAATTATCGTAGCTGTGTTGGGAAAGTTCCAGAACTCCAAGTGCTGATAGAAAGTAATGAGGCACAAATCGTTGTAGGTTCTGAAACCTGGCTGACGCCAGAGTTAAGTTCGGCCGCAATTTTTACAAAGGGCCAAATGCTCTTCAGAAAGGAACGGGGATGGCGTGTTTATCGCTGTTACAAACGGTTTATACTGCAGTGAAATTGAGGCATACTTCCTGTGAGTTGGTATGGGTAGAGGTTATACCTGACAACCGGAATAAATTAATAATCGGCCCCCTGGCTCAGAGGATTCAATGGCCGAAATCACATTTCAAACAGGTACCTGAAGCATACTGTTATAATCGGTGGCGACTTTAATGAATACGTAATCAAAACCGGCGGCAAATATAAAACATTGTCCGAACTACTGAAGCTACTTCCAACAGTTAGTTCATGAACCCACTAGAATAGAAAATGGTTGCGAAAATACTCTTGATCTCCTTGGAACAAATAATCCTGAGCTAGTAAAGAGCATCAAAACAGATGCAGGGATTAGCGAACATCGAGTTGTAGTAGCGAGACTGAATATCGAAATTCCCAAATGCACCAAAAATAAACGAAAAATATATTTATTCAATAGATAAAAATTACCTGCACGCTTTCCTGAGTGATAGTCTCCAGTCTTTCAAAACTAAAAATGGGAGTGTAGATCAGTTGTTCCTTACTTTCAAAGAGATAATATCACTAGCAATCGAGAGATTTAAATTAATAAAAGAGGAGGCTGAACCCCCGTGGTACACTAAACAGGTCAGATTACTGTTGCAGAAGCAAAGAAAACCGCATGAAAATTTAAATAGACACAGAATCCACAATACGCAATCTTTTACTGAAACTCGCAACCTAGCGCGGACTTCAATGCGAGAAGCCTATAGTAGTTACAACGAAATCCTGTCTCGTGATCTTGCAGAAAATCAAAAGAAATTCTGGTCATATGTGAAGTACGCTAGCGGCAAAACACAATCAATACCTTCACTATGCGATAGCAATGGTAATACTACCGATGACAGTACTGCTAAAGCAGAATTACTGAACACAGCTTTCCGAAATTCGTTCAGCAAAGAAGACGAATTGAACACTCCAGAATTCAAACCAAGAACAGCTGCCAACATGCGAAATTTATAGGTAGATGTTACTGGAGTAGTAAAACAACTTAAGTCACTAAACAAAAACAAATCTTCCGGGCCAGATTACTCTCAGAGTATGCAGATGCATTAGCTCCATACTTAGCTATCATCTACAACCGATCACTCAGCGAATGATTGGTACCCAAAGACTAGAAAGTTGCCCAAGTCACTCCAATATTCAAGAAGGGCAATAGGATTGATCCCCAAACCAAACTCATTGTCGTCGATTTCCAGTAGGATTTTGGAATATATACTTTGTCCGAACATTATGAACTACCTCGAAGAGAACGACCTATTAACCAATAATCAACACGGATTCAGGAAGTATCGCCCTTGCGACACACAGCTCGCCCTTTATTCACATGAAGTCATCAGTGCCATCGACATGGGATCTCAAATAGAGTCCATATTTCTGGATTTCCTGAAGGCTTTTGACACTGTACCCCACAAGCTGCTTCTAATGAAGGTCGGAATAAACTGTAGATTTGCACGAATTGCTAACAAACACATAAAGGGCGATTTATGATGCATCTGCTAAACACGTCTTTTTGAATTTGAGGATCGCGACGCCCAGGGGTGTCTCAAATGCTTGTTCGGAGAGTCGCCGTCACAGGAGGAAGTACAGTGGTTGCACGATAAAACAACCAGTCAGGAGCATGCCTGAATACTAGGCGTTGTGTAATGGAAAACGTAGCCCAATAAAAGTGAAATATATTTTATATTAAAACTATCTGAAAACCCGCCATTGCCCGTGTGTTTGCTTATTTATTAAAATCTTCAGTTTGTACTTCTCCTATAATTTCTCTCTCTCTTTCTCTTTGCCCATCTCCTTTTTTCATCAATTCTCAGTTCAATAGAATGAATAAACGAAAGGCCTGAAAATTGTTTTCAAGTATCGGGGATAAGATTTGTAAACATTTGAACAACTAAATTTACAAGATACAATAAGTAATTTTGAGAAACTCCATTGTTTACAAATTGACACAAAGTGGGAACTTGCTCAACGAGCATTATTCGCTTCCGAACTTTACTCACAAAGCGAAACTCTTTATGCAACATATTTCTTGTCGGAATTCATGTTATAATAAGATGTGTTCCAATCAGAATAATGAAATAAAAACTTATCCTATAATGTACGACTCTGAACTTTTTAAATTTATTTTTTATTTTTATTACAAGAAAGTTGTCTTCTTTGTCGCCTTTGAAGTTATACATTCTAACATGACTGTACTGTTGTAACAATTTTAATTTGCTTAATCTTCAAACTAATTTCGTTGTTAAACAGAATAATCTGACAATGTATCCTTGGCTCCTGCAAGGAAAAAATCACCAACACATTCAGCAGACTCAGAAATATGTTTCTCATCTATCTACGATACGTGAAACGTATAAATGTTTTTCCGTGAAATAACTGCTAAAGAGTAACGCTCTGTGCTAGAGTTGAAATGTTGTGTAAAAAGAAATCTTTGACATCTAATTTAACATTTCATTATTTAAATCACCTTTATTTATTAAGATAGCGGAAGATCTTTACAAATATACTACCAGTAGTTTTCTCCATCGCACCGTACTTTGAGCAATTTAGCAAGTAGAAGGGGAGAACCGTGGGGCAATAAGCAAAGGGCCGTCTCGCCGCCTGTCCTGGGTAATTAAATTTGAATTAGCTGACACCTTTGCACAGATATTCCTAATCACAATTCATAATATCTAGAACAGCAGTCAATTCTGTTGACAGCCGTGCTTTTACTAGTGAATAATTAAGTAGTGAGGATGCAAATAACGTTTTTGTGTACGAATCTCATGATGAATATAATTAACTGATACTATTTACGGTGAATATTTGGATAGTAACTGTTAGTTGAATTGACATATAATGTTAGGATTTGAGGAATAACTCAGAAAACTCAATTCACACTTATTTAAATAAGTTCACTTAACGAAATGTTGTGCAATCGGCGGAATGTCTGGAGTGCCATGTTGGTCATTCTTATAGATAATGGTGTAATAATGGAATAGGAGAGAAAAGACAGGTACCAGTATAACATAATGGTTATTATTCTTTATTTACTTATCCAAATTAGTTGTATGAAGCGTGTTTGTTTTGATTTATAAATCTGTTAAACAAATGTGCAACGACAATATGCGCACTCTATAAGTCATGCAATTCTACAGTTGGGCGTTGAACAACTTTAATCTTCCGTATTCCAACACTTTCGGGGGTGTCAAAAGCATTATGCGCGACTGGAAATAAAGCATGATTGATCATGTTCTTGAATATTGGTCCACTGAACTGCTTATGGGTGAGCGCAAAAGGTTGTTAACAGCGTTGTGACTGTGGAATTAAATATCAATTTGTGGCGTAAAACTCGCGCACAAAAACGTCTGGTGAATTTTTTCCTTCGTCGAAAGAAGCATGAGTACGCATCCAAAGGTTGAGCAAAGCAGGTTACGGCAGGTGAAAAGGTTGTTACCTTAATGTGCTTATCTGGAATTACGAACTGATCCGATTAGTGATGGAACATGGATCCAGAACCAGACAGTTATTCCATAACTGGGTGAGAGACATGTCACCATTGTTCAAGCACACACCAGTAAGATGCTCATAAATTTAAATTACAAGATGCGTCTGAAAAGTATGGTGAATGAACTCAGGAAATATAGGAAACAAGAGTTTAAAAAAAGTCCTTAAAAGGGGATCACCAACGACTACAATACACTTCCTACATCGGTTGTACCGCTGTTGGAAACTGTCAGCAAACGCTTCTTGTGGAATCGCTCGAAGGTCACGCGTTAGATCTCTGCAACCGTTCTGTGCTGATCTTCAACTCGTCTGCTATCATTCCAAAAGATAGCATCTGATCATCCGCAAGCATCCGCCGCACTCGTTCTATGTTGTCTGCGACTGTGATTATGGACGGTCCACCCGAACGTGGCCCATCCTCGACACCTTCCTTTCCGTCTCTAAAGCGTTTAAGCCACTGCAAGATACAGAAGGAGGCGTGGTACTGGCGGAAGTAAAGTAGTGAGGCGGCATCGTGAGTCATGTCGGGGTATCTCAGTGGTAGACCGCTTGCTCGCGAAAGGCAAAGGTCGCAGGTTCGAGTCCCGGTTCCGGTACACAATTTTAATCTGCCAGAAAGTTTCACTGCAAGATACACTTTTTACTCATTGATTCAACACCATACACTTGTACTGACATTCCACGTGTCTGCGTCGCCATTTAGGCTAATTTTAAACAAACGTTGATGTAAAAGTGTTGCTCCCTTTCCGCTACGTGTTGTAATGACACGAGTTGTCATACTTACCCTGATAGCTGGGTCGTAGCGTGTACCACCGCTTCACCGCAGTGCTTTGCACGACAGTGGGTGCTTGTTGACGTGTTCCTCAATGTGCACGGGTTCCTCATCCTCGCCAGCGTGGATTGTAAAATATGGAACCATCCAGACGCACCTTGTATTTCGACATCAGTATTGACGTCGGTAAATATTTATAACTCCAGGAAGTCGGTGATAATGGCAAGGTCAAGATTATTGATCAAAACCAAGATGACGTGTCTCTTTCTTCTTCATGTAGTTCACGCGATGTAGATGGTAATTTAAAACTCTAAAACCGTTTTGTGTAGTTCGTATTGTGCACGATACCGACAAAAATTCAAATATAATAGTAAAGCTGTAAACAGTCCGAGAGATCTCTGGTGGCCCTCTGGGTACTGACCGGCCGCCGTGTCATCCTCTGCCCGAAGGCGTCATCGGATGCGGTATGGAGGGGGGCGTGGTCAGCGCCCCGCACTCCCTGCCGTTATGTCAGTCTTCGTGACCGGAGCCGCTATTTCTCGATCAAGTAGCTCCTCAGTTGGCCTCACAAGGGCTGAGTGCACCCCGCTTGCCAACAGCACTCGGCAAACCGGACGGTAACCCAGCCAAATGATAGCCAAGCCCGACAGTACTTGATCTAACGGGAAATTGTGCATCTACGGTGGCACGGCCGTTGGCACAAATCTGATAGCACTGCCCAGGCAGTATGCTGCGCACACTAGTTCCGTACAACTGACGAAGTGTTTCTCACATGGGCAGCTGAAATGGGTTTTACAGTCGCGGCGGATTGGCCGAGCGCATTGAGACGCTATGCTGCGATACGCGAGACCGTTCCCCGCCGGGGGTTCGAATCCTCGCTCGGGCATGGATGTTTGTGCTGTCTTTAGTATACGTCCATGAGTAGTTTGTAAGTTTAGGGACTGATGACCCACTTTAGATTACGGTAGTAACACTAAAAGTGGGGCTTTGCGATCGTCTTTCGAGAGGTCGAAATTTAAATGAAAATAACGGCTTAACTATTCATCTGACACGAAAATTGAATAAACTGATTTGTAAAGGAGATAATTCTCTACGTCTTTGCTCTCTTATGTTTCTTTCATACCTCGTAGCGTTTCAAAGATATTTGCAAAAATAACGGCGATTTTGGGATGTATGTCTGTCTTTCTGTCCGTCTGTCTGTCTGTCCGTAACGTGTTCCATGTTTTTAAGACGAACCGTTCAACCAATCAGCACCAAATTTTACAGGTATGATTGTACGCCGCCAGAGACCAGAACCTCCCTTTTTCAAATTTTTGGGGCAAAAAATACGGTAGTAATACCTAAAAAAAAAGCCATTTGTAATATAATTGTAATTGCAAACGAACCGTTCATCTGACACGAAATGAGAATAACCTAATTGGTAGAGAAGAAAATTCTCTACAACTTAGCTCCCTTATGTTTTTTTGATATCTAGTATAGTTTGAGACATATTTGCAAAAATAACGGAGATTTGACACCCTCCATTGAATTAACGAAAACAAGCCGTTAGGAGCTGTCACGTGACATTCCTCGCGCAGAACTCTCTGTGGCATACGCCATCTTGCGCGTATTTGATGATTTTCTTCTTGTAACTTACATATTGTCACTTAAAAGCAATGGTGCACTGAGGAATTAACAAAAACACATCGTTCTTCGTACGATAAATGATAATCTAGTGTCTACAAATGCCATATTAGCACCAGTTAACAACGGCCATCAATAGTATGCGATTAAAGGCCTGTTCTATTGATTGATGGCCGTAGCGTAGTGGGCAATGCGTTAGACTATGCTACTAAATCTCGGTGGTTTGCAACCCCCCACTATCTAATTTTTGTTTGTTCTAAAAGGGTTTCAGACACTCTTATTAATTAATTTTTTATCATTTAGATTATTATTTTCGTCCAAAATGTTTGCAAAAACTTATAAAAATACAAATCTAAAGTGGGCCGTAAAACATGTCAGTGCAATTTATTTATTTTTAATTTTTTATTTTTATTTTTATTTTATTTATTTATTTATTTATTTATTTGTGCTTTACTGTCATCGAGTTGATCGGTTATGCCTGTGTACGAAATATGGGGTCAATTTCCGCAAGAAACTTCGCAAATATACCTTGTAAGTGCCCGGAATCTTTCAATAAAACTAATTTAATTGCAACTATTTGCTGCTAATTTAAAAGTGAAGAAGACTTGTTGCGATGGACAAAATACTGAATTGAAAATCGTCTCATTGAAATTATTGCATTTTATTTCCAATTTCTTTGTATAATTTACATCGTAAGACCTGTAACTGACGTCAAGGTAAGAAGGAGTTTTGTAAGAACACAACTATATTAGTGTGAGTCTACTCTTTGGTGATGGAAAGAAGTGTGTGCACTGCTGGAAGAGTGTTCTGGTCGTGCGACTGCCGCTCAAGGCCAGTCGCAGGCGTTGATGTGGCTGTTCCAGACGAGTCCCGGGGCACAGTTCTGGTGGAAGGCCTGGCCGTTGCTGCACTCCCAGAAGCCGTTAGGGTCCGACTCGTCCGGGAAGTAGGTGGGCGTGCCCCCGTCGTTGGGCGGACACCTGGGAGCCGCCAGCGCCAGGGCTGCCAACGTGCAGAGCGCGAGCAGGAGTGCCAGCACTGCAACAGCGAATTATTTGCTGTACCGTACAGTATATCAAACAGAACAACGCTAACCAAATTTTTGCTGAGATGTGCTGTAATCTATATCTATAAATGTGAATGTCTGTTCGGTGTACGTTTATCACGTCTGAACCACAAGACATAAAGAGCTAAAAATTTGTACAGTTACTGATGTCTACCCGGGGAAGGCTTTAGGCACGGTTTTATGGCGATCGGGAATGTCTATTCGGTGTACGCTTATCATGTCAGAACGACAAGACGCAGAGACTTAAATGTTTGTGCAGTTACTCATTTATACCTTAGGAAGGTTATAGACACTGTTTTATAGCGATCTGATAGATATTTAGTAATTTGAAGAATGTAACGCGAAATGCGGAACAATAATTACTCTTTGAAAATGGTTTTATTGGTTGCATTGTTGCTTGAGGGTTGATAATGATAAAAGGATGGAGTATATTGGGATGGAAAGTTATCGGTTTATATAAAATTCTAGGTGTGTGTGTGTGTGTGTGTGTGTGTGTGTGTGTGTGTGTGTTAATATTTCGCTCAGCAGCGAAAACTACAGAATGCAAACGAATGGTCTGTGCGTAATTGTTGTCCGAAGTCTCCCGTTGTACACCATAGCAGTTCCAAGCCGATAGCTATAAGGGATGGAATATGGTGGTTGAAAGTCGTCAAATTATTAAAAAAATTCGGACTGAAGGCCAGCGATGACAACTGCGACTCTATAGCAAGGAGGTTACATACTGTGAAACGTAATGCCACAGAGCATATCAATGGTCTATGCGTGCTACAATGTCTTCAGCTCTTTTTCTGTAAGGCTAAGCATACGAATATAAGAATAAATAAATAAAGCAGTAAAAAAGAAATTTCTTTTAATACATCTCTTTAAAAAATCGACTTGACTTTCTGCGCATTGCCTATCATAATCAACCATTGAGGAGCCGCAGGTTTAAGCTACTATACTTTAAAAATGCATATTGCCAACCATCAGCACTTTATTTATAACTTTACCTGTTTAGATTTTGAACCATCATCAGTAAATTAAAATAAAGACTGATTACGTTGGTACTCGTTAATGTCTGCCACCTTATCCATGTCTATCAATAATAGATTCGTAAAATGTCACTTGCAATTAGGAGTTGATGAAAAATAAAACCCTGAATTCATGGACGCTAGTTCACTATATTGAAGCCTGGCTTTGTTTTAGTAATCAAGTCCTTATATCTTTTTATTGACTGACATAGATAAGGTGGCAGACACAGTATCCACGTAATCACTTCAATATACTTTTCTGATGATGGTACAAAACTGAGCCGGACAAAATGTTCAAATGTTTGTAGAGCTGATGGGACTTAACTACGGGTTCATCAGTCCCTAAACTGACGAACTATTTATGAACTAGCTCATACTATGGATCGCACAAATATCCATGCCCGAGGGGGGATTCGAGTCCCCGACCGTAGTGGCCGTGCAGAACGTGACTGTAGCGACGCAGACCGCTCGGCCACTGCGGCCGGCCAAGCCGGACAAGTTATAAATAAATAGCTGATGGTAGGCAATGTGCATTTTTTAAAACACACGCTATTCTGAAACAAACATTAAAAATATTACTTGACATGCAGTTCTTTGCTGTGAATTCATACTGAAGAAGACATGAAAGTTTTCAGTTTGATGCTTCAGTGGTCTCTTGCGCGCGTCGTTTGGTGATGATCGTGTGCTCAGCCGCCACTTTCGTCATGCTTGGCCTCCCAGGTTCCCAGACCTCAGTCAGTGCGATTATTTGCTTTGGGGTTACCTGAAGTCGTAAGGGTATCGTGATCGACCGACATCTCTAGGGATAATGAAAGATAACAACCGACGCCAATGCCTCACCATAACACCGGACATGCTTTACAGTGCTGTTCACAACATTATTCCTCGACTACAGCTGTTGTTGAGGAATGATGGTGAACATATTGAGCATTTCCTGTAAAGAAAGTCATCGTTACGGAATTCAGTATTCCGACATCCACAGTACGAAGAGTGTGCAGAGAATAGCAAATTTCAGGCTTTAACTCTCACCACGGAAAACGAAATCGCCAGGACAAGCGTCGTGAAAGCAGCAAAAATGTTCAAACGTTTGTTAAGCTTATGGGACTTAACGACGGGGTCATCAGTCCCTAAACTTACAAATTACTTATGAACTACTTACGAACTAGGACGGCACAAATATCCATGCCCTAGGGGGGATTCGAACCCCCGACCGTAGTGGCCGTGCAGACCGTGACTGGAGCGTAATGAAATGTCTATGCGTTTAGCTCCAACTGCCATTCCGCGTTAAAGTCAGTTAATTTCCGTCGTGTAGTCGATTTCACGTCGGGACCTTTCCACATGAATCTCCAATGGAGCAAATAACAGCTGTGCAATGTAAGGCTCTTGTATACCTTGTGAACCGCTATCTGTACCTGTGTGTATCACTAACCCATGTCTTTTCAAATGTTTGTGAATCTATCGGACCAAACTGTGTGGTCATCAGTCCGCAGCTTACAAACTACTTAAATTAAGGTAAACTAACCTAAGGACGACGCATCCACCCACCCTCCCACACACACACACACACACACACACAATGCCCCAGGGAGGACTCGAACCTTCGACGGCGAGCAACCGCGCACTCCGCAGCGAGGCGCCTTAGACTGCTCGGCTACTCCACCACGGCCCATGTCTTTTGTCACCTCAGTGTAGTAAATAATGTTGTTGTTGTTGTTGTCTGCAGTCCACAAACTGGTGTGATGCAGCTCTCCACGCTACCCTGTCCTGTGCTAGCCTCTTCATCTTGGAATAAGAATGGCAACCTACATGCTTTTGAATCTGCTTACTGTATTCGTCCCTCGGTTTCCCTCTACGAATTTTGACCCACACACTTCCTTCTAAGTTGACGATTTCTTGAGGCTTCCGAATGTGACTGACCAACCTATCCCTTAGCTTAGGGTATGCCATAATCTCCTCCCCAATTCCGTTGAGCACCTCATTAGTTACGTGTTCTATCCATCTAAACATCATTCATCTATAGTATCACATTTCATAAGCTTCTATATTTTTGCCTCTACTCCTTATCGTCCACTTTTCACTTCCAACCAATGCTACTCTCCAGACAAATGCTTTCCGAAAGGTCTTTGTAGAGTTTAAACCCATATTGGATGTAAACAAATTTCGCTTCTTCAGAAACACTTGTCTTTTCACAGCCATTCTGCGTTTTATATCCTCCTTACTTCGGCAATCACAAGTTAGTTTGCTACCCAAATGCCAAAACTAATATACTACTTTTATTGTCTCATTACCAAATCTAATTCCTTCAGCATCGCCTGATTTTCTGACACTGTGTTAGCTTAACCTTGTTTAACTCAGGTTAATGTTCTTCTTACACCTTACTTTCAAGACAAGGTCCATTCCGTTTAGTTGCTCATCCAAGTCCTTTGCAGTCTCTGACAGAATTACTATTACTATGTCATCAGCAAACCGCAATGTTTTTATTTCTTCTCCCTGAACTTCCATTTGCAAATTTCTCCCTGTATCCTATATTTCTTGCTCAACGTACACATTTAACAACATTGGGGAAAGGCTACAAACCTTTGTTACTCCCTTCCCAACCACAACGACCCTTTCATGCTCTTCGAGTCTAATAACTGCTGACTAGTTTTTGAACAAGTTGAATATAACACCTCACTTCCTATGATTTACCCCTGCTACCTTCAGAATCTTCTAAGATAAGTCACAATGTATTGGCTCGCATGTTCCTACATCCAAACTGATCTTCCGTATGTTCGGATTCTACCAGTTTTTTCAATCGTCTGTAAATAATTCGTCATCGTAGTTCTGTAATTTTCACATTTGTCTGCACTTTCTTTGTTTGTAATTGGAATTACTATAGTCTTCTTGAAGTAGGAGGATGTTTCGCCGCCGGTCGCGGTGGCCGAGGGGACTGCGGCGCTTCAGTCTCGGTCTACACGGCCACTACGGTCGGGGGTTCGAATCCCCCATCGGGCATGGATATTTGTGCCGTATTTAGTTGTAGCTAGTTCATAAGTAGTTTGTAAGTTTAGGGACTGACCCTCTACAAACATTTGATTTGATTTGATGTTTCGCCTGTTTCACACATTATGGACAGCATGTGGAACAAATTCTTCGTGCTTGGCTCTCCTAGCGATGTAACCAGTTCAGACGGAATTCCATTTACTACAAGGGCCTTGTTTCTACTCAAACCTTTCAATGATCTGCCAAATTCTTCTCACAGTGTCGTATCTCCTACGTCTTCTTCCTATACTTCGTCTTTCATTTCTAGAATAGTGCCTTCAAGTTTATTTCCTTTGTATAGGCCCGCTATATATTCCTTCCACCTTTGAGATTTCCCTTCTTGGGTTAATACTCTGTTTTCCATCTGAGGAATATTATAAAATCATATGATTAAAAAAGGCAAGAAATTTTTTATATGTTGCATAAGAAGATTGTCTAACGGCTGGCTATTATACTGGGATCTATAGGAAGGATGCTGTTGACCCTGTAGAACAGAAAACTAAATTGGATAAGTCACAATCTGAGACGAGATCGCCTTCTAGTATAGGCAATTGAAGGTTTTGTTTCGGGAAAGAGAGACAAGTGCAGAAGAAGGTAGCAGACGCTGGATGTCAGCAGGCCACAAGTAGGGTACCACAGACTGAAGAGAAGAGCAGAAGGCAGAGAAGCATTGGGGGCCATGCAGTCGAAACCTGCAGCAAGGCAGATAGCCAAAGGGAATGTTTGTAAAGCTTATGGAACTGCGGATTCATCAGTCCCTAAACCTACAAACTACTTATGAACTACCTTATACTAAAGACAACACAAACACCCATGCCCGAGGGAGGATTCGAACCTCCGAAGTGGTAGGCCGCACGATCCGCAACGAGACGCTCCAGACTGCTCGGTTACTCCCGCGCGGCAGATAACCAAATGATGATATTCGCGTGTTACTCATTGTCAGTTAGGCAACTCAATCATCAGTACTAGCCTCCGGCTCGTGTATGTGTCTCCACTCTATTGGCAACCGTGGACCGCAAGAAAAGAGTGGAACATGCACCTCGAACTGTAATGTTGTTTCACTTACACTTGAAAAGTATTCATAGAAAATGTGTATTGCTGAATTTGTAAGAAAATGTCTATATTGTGCTTCCTGTTTTGTGTCGAGTAACTTGCTTGCAAGAAAATATATAATATTGCTTCTACTGTGTGTATCGATATGTGTACATAAATCTGTGAAGTTTCATCTTTGGCACAGATTATGTATCCCATAGCATTGTAGCCCGTGCAGAGAGAGAGAGAGAGAGACTTGTGGTTTAGCTCGCTTAGAGAGCAATTGTGTTGTGTATATGGCTCCGATGTAGAGCAGAGGCTGCAGTGCCAGCAAGTATAGATATATTGCATTTCATATAATTGTGACAAAAGGTTGTACTACCCCTGGAATGAAGGTAACAGCATTTCATGTAATTATGAAAAGGTTGTATCATTTAGGTAATGTAATGGTGATCATTAATAATAAGTAACAATGTTGACCTTTCTTTCCTGTTTCATTTACGTAGTTATAAGATTAACCTACTTCCTTTATTTGATAGTTATTTGTGGATTTAAAGTGCAGTGTTGATTTTGGTAATCTTGTTGAACGGATTTCTTTATTGGTACCGTAGTAAATAATTGTTACGCAACACTGTAGTTGAGTATGATACTGAGTTTTAATAATCAGGTACTGATTTGCGAGTTTTGATAATCAGGTGCTGATCCGCGTAAAATTCTCGTAGTCAACCATTAAGAAAGTGGTTTGTGTTTTTAATATCTTTCTCGCAGTCAAATTTTTTGAGAATAGTCAGTGAGTGTTTCATGCAGGTTACATATCACTGTTGTTTTATTAAAAGATTCGTTGCGCGCATAATCAGTTTAATGTACTGTTTCTCATTTAACACTATGTACATCAATATCAGGGCCATAATTAAACCAAATTACTGTGTTAATGAGCAATGTACGTGTTCAGTTAAATTCTGATGAAGTTATCTAATAACTTAGTAATCTTGACTATTAAACATCAATATATGATAGCTATTTGGACTGCAACTAATACCCTATCGGGTTCTGAATGAGTAACTTTAAAATAAACTCCTTTTGTTTTCTGATTAAACGATAGATTCAACTTTAAACTTCACGTACACAACTTTTACACTTTCCTGTTTCTATTTGGGTTTTACGTTATGTTTCATTTTGAATGAACCAAAAGATAATTTTGTAGTACTGTACAATATCTTAATTATTTGACGAACTGATATCCGGCTGTTACTTCATCGTCATGGACTGACTACAAAGATATAGCTAGTACCAGATGATAGCCTACAAGCCTGAAACGGATTCGTCTTACAATAAAAATAATGTAGACTACTAGACAATTGTGTTTCATTAAAAATGTATAAAATTTTCTGCCAAGAACCGACGGAACAGTCTATTAATGTAATGTTACATTACTGTCGAGCACGGAATGTCAGGTCTATATCGTTTCTTATTTAAAATAACTGTAATGTAACACCATGAATACAGAGTTCATTTATACGTGCAAATGTAATAGTTAAGCATAAGTAAAACGCACGCGTCTGCAAAAGTGTGGGTAAGATTAGGCATCAAGTGAAACATTATATTTAAACTCAGAGTGCTCGTTTAAGATTTTGAGGTTCCTTACGTTAATCTTCTAAATTTCTCATTTCTTAACCAACAACTAATCCTTTGGGCTCCATACGTAATATTTCCATAGTTTTTTGAATTATGAGAATTAAGCAGGTGGTTCCCAAATGTTGTCCCTTTTTTTAGGCTCCATAAATCTAATAACAAAGCTATGTCTTGTCTGGCAAATGCAGACGCAATCACAACAACCATATTTATCACACACTTGACACTTTTATTTTTATTTTTTAATTGAAAATAATGTTAGCAAGGAGAGTAAAGAAGTAAATAGTCTGAACTAAAGTATAATGAATACTTCGTCAATTTCATGAAAGGAAATATAGAATAACCTACAATTTTGTGAATGCTTGTTTGATTTACGATGGAATAGAGTAATATTCAGTTTGTAAGACTAAATGAAAATACGTCTATCGTCTTAATACTGACTATACGTAATTGTTTTTTATTTTCTTACTGTTTTGTTTTGTGTTTCACCATATCAGATGACATGATTGTTTCTAACTAAATATGGGGTCCTATTTTGGTAATTTACTAACGACTGTTGTAATTCGTACTTCGTAACTGATCGGTAGATTTTTATCAAATATTTTTAAGTTTGTACAGTCGATAAGGACGAGCATATGAAGTTTCATAGAATGTGAAGGTATCACACGTAGCGAGAAGCAACCTCTATCGTTAGATTGGATTAGATTAATACTTGTTCCATAGATCATATATACGACATTTCGTAATGATGTGGAACGTATCAGTTTAGTAAATGTTGTGTATACATGACAATCAATATTTTAAGGATTTTTACTTTCATTAATTATTTTTTAATTTTTTTTTATTTTAAGTTTTATCTAAAACTTCATTTAGAGTGTAGAAGGAGTTGCCATTCAGAAATTTCTTTAATTTCTTTTTAAATATTACTTGGCTATCTGTCAGACTTTTGATGCTACTTGTTAAGTAACCGAAGACTTTTGGTGCAGCAGAATTCACCCGTTTCTGTCCCAAAGTTAGATTTAACCTTGAAAAGTGAATATCACCATTTCTCCTAGTGTTGTAGCTATTACTTTTAAATCGGGTCGGATAGTTAATAAATTAACAAGTGTCATAAGTGAATATATATATATATTGTGAAGGTACAGTGAAGATCCCTAGATCCCTAAATAAATGTCTGCAGTATGATCTTGGGTGGGCTCCAGTAATTATTCTGATTACACGCTTTTGTACAATGAATACTTTTTTACTCAGTGTTGAATTGCCCCAGAATAGGATCCCATATGAAAGCAGTGAATGAAAATAGGCATAGTAAGCTAATTTACTGAGATGTATGTCACCAAATTTTGTAACGACTCTGATAGCATAATTAGCTGAACTCAAACGTTTTAGCAGATCTTCAATGTGTTTTTTTCCAATTGAATCCCTCGTCAATGTAAACATCAAACATTTTTGAATATTCTACTTTACCTACAGATTTATGTTCACAGTCTAAATTCGTTAATGCTGTCATGCCATTTACTGCATGAAAGTATATATACTTTTATCAAAGTTTAATGAGACTCCATTTAAAACATGAACCTTCAGTACATCTTGCATCACTTGTCTTTGCGACGTTACTGGATCATTAATAAGTATTACTAGTGAACCATATAAAATACGTGATGGCTGTTTTACAAATGTGGGCTGGTGGAACTGAATGTCAACATTTACAGCGAAAGTGTTTAATGTTAATTAAATGTTTGTTTGTTTGTAAATCTATCGGACTGAACCACGTGGTCATTAGTCCGTAGCTTTCAAAGTATCTAAACTAAGGTAAACTAACTCAAGGACACCACAAACACCCATGCTCGTCGGGGGACACGACTTAATGTTAATTAGACTAATGAAAGAGTCTAATTTTCAGGAATGTGTAAAAAGAATGCTATTAAACATTAAATCAATAGTGATGTACTTTTTGCAGTCTGTGGTTTAAAAGACGCAGTGGAGTGGCCGAGCGCTCTAAAGTACCTTGCTGTGGAGAGCGCTGTTGCTCGCCGTGGGAGGTTTCAGTCCTCCCTCGGGAATGGGTGTGTGACTGCGTGTGTTGTCCTTATCATGAGTTACTTTAAGTGATTTGTAGGCTTATCGACTGATAACCTCAGGAGTTAAGTACCTTACATTTGCAAACATTTGATCTGAATTTGTGATTTAACAGTGGACAATTTCCGCCGAAACAAGTTAGCATGAATAAAGATACTGAACGGAAATATAACAAAGTGAAAAAAAATGAAATCTTTCAGTTAGTCATAACGAGTAGGCTTTCACGGCCGGTGTCTTCAGTGTTTAAAACTTCCGGGCTGACAGGCCGTGGTCGAACAGTAGAAATTCCTTCCCCTGACGTTTCGTTGCCGGCTGTGGGCAGCATCTGCCGAGGTGAGTCGAAGACTGGCTGCTGGGCCGTGAAGGTCCTGCTTATATGGACGCATAGAGGGCGCCACCACTCGTCACGCGTTGTCAACAGTAAAACTATCTCTGGCTGGCGTCATTACTCTCGATCAAAGGTAACCAATTGTCACATCTTTGGTACAAAGTCGACCGCCATATCTTATCGAACTTCAAGCCTTCTTCCTTCATGCTAAAATTATTGTGGTGTTTAAAGATCTCTATAGCGTCCCTATACATACCTGCATAATAATGCGATGTCTTAGCTAGCACGCTCGTCTCAACGAATTTTATTTCGTGGTCACCGTTTTCAAAAACATGTTCCGCTACGGTCGATTTGTCCGTGTGTCCCTGTCGACCCTTTTGTGTTCAGTTAGGCGAGTATTGCTACTACTTCCAGTTAGTTTTTTACTATCTCAAGTTCCAAAGATGGTAGTCGGAGATGTTACTTGCAGAATGTGTCATATTTTCCATTATCAGTGCAAATATTTGATTAGTTATTTATTTTCAATAAAGTTCTTTAGGGTATTAGACCGTATCGTCATCGTGTAAAACCAATCGACGTTTCGGCCACTAGTGCAAGTCGTATTCTTCAGGGTATTCGTCTGACCCTGAAGTCGACGATTTGCAAATAGTGGCCGAAACGTCGGTTACTTTTGCACGACGACGACGCGGTATAATACCCTAAATAACTTTATTGAAAGTGCCAATGGTCTCTCAATCCTACGCCTACAGTTTATTTATTCTCTGTACTTATCAGTGCAAATATTTGCTTAGTTTATTTATTCTGTATAATCTAGACTATACGTTGAGCAGTGCCATGAACCAAACGCGTATCTTGGTCTCGATTCTGAGGATGGAAAAAATTGGCAACGCGCCAATAAACACTTAGTCGCGTCACCACCTGTTGCCTAGATACTCATACCAACAGTGTCCTTATTAGCAGTGATTAATATTTGATATTCATCATAATACACGCATATCTCATGAAAGACTTGATGTCACGTCTGAATACCAAGACTAGTACCGATAAATCAGTATTGTCATTAACTGAAACTGAACACGCGTGATTATGTAATGTGGTAAACTGTGGAAAGAATTTCATCAACGATGGCGGCATGATAATGTGTAATTCAAAACTTTGTTTCATTCACTAGAAAAACAATTCCTACCAATAATTTTCTCTAGGATATGAAAGGCTTTTAGGTGTTCAACTGACCTCTTAATTTGAAATGTAAGTGCAGAGGGATACTCACCCTTCATATTGAGGAAGTTTGTACCACGCCGGTGCAAAGATGACCAGGAAGTGTGTGTCTGAAGTCGGTTCGGCTCATATATGTAAGAGGATATTATTTAGCCTTGAAAGGATTATACGCACACAGATGTTTTCGCCACATCCAACGGCAGCTGTGTTCATACGGCTTTCAGTCATCATGGGCGGCCTTTAGTGAGTTATATAACTGTTACGAGCCCGGCAATATTTTTTGAAACCAGTAACTGTGTTTAGTTGACAGAATATCGTGTGTTTATATTGTGTAATTATCGAGCCGGCACGGCTTCGCGTGGGTACGATTTGTTAATGAAGAAAGAAAATACGTTTTATTTTAACATGTCTGTCTCCATTTCTCCGACGATTCATTCTTTCGAATATTTCGTAGTGAAACAAAACAATTTGAGGGCGATCATGCGTAGACTGAAATGAAATAAATCGGCATTCATTGCTTTGAGCATTGTTTGTTAGTGTTTTTAATGCCTTCATAGCAACGGGCGGGGAAATATCTATTTTTTCTGCCCGGGTACTTATTGGTTGCCGCGGTGGAGTAACCGAGCGGTCTAAAGCACCTCGCTGCGGAGCGCGTGCTTGCTCGCCGTGGAGGTTCGAGTCCTCCCTTGGACATGGTTCAAAATGTTCAAATGTTTGTATAGTCTATGGGACTTAACTACGGGGTCATCAGTCCCTAAACTTACAAACTACTTATGAACTACTTACGAACTAGGACAGCACAAATATCCATGCCCGAGGGGGGATTCGAACCCCCGACCGTAGTGGCCGTGCAGACCGTGACTGGAGCGCCTTAGTCCCCTCGGCCACCGCGGCCGGCCTTGGACATGGGTGTTTGTGTTTGTCCGTAGGTTAGTTTACCTAGATTTAAGTAGTTTGTAAGCTACGGACTGATGACCACGCAGTTTGGTCCGATAGATTTACAGACATTTGAACATTTTGGACTCCGTGTACTCTTCCCCGATTTTAAACGACGCTGCATTTAATTCGCAATAACATTTCCTACATTACTTCAACCTTCAGTTATTCCATCTCCTCTTTCACCCTTTTTCTGTTCGCCTAATCGTCATCTCCCCCTTCCTCCCCCGTCTGTCTGAATTCCTCTGCCCCTATCTCTGTCGAGCCCCGCCACCTCTTGATTCATTTCCTTTGACATGAACCATACGGAGATTTGCGTAGTCTAAACATCTTTTTAATGGAAATGCCTGTAGGTGCCAAGTATCATGGTGCTTCTATCATCAGTTATTATCCAGAATTAAATTAAAAAAAAACTATAATTATTACAGTTATAATTTTACAACTTTTGTAACTGAAGCGAATTTCTTTTATTCTTGAAAACCATACAGGACTATAATAAATAGATTAAAAAATCTAATCAACTCTTGAATCGTGATCTATATAAAAATCCCTTAAAGCACTTTCAGTTTTTCCAATATTTCTTCAATTTTTCTCTCATACTAATCTTTATTTATGAAATTTGTTTTACCAACTTCTCTTCGGAATGCGAACATTTATTGTTAGCAACCCCCTAAATAGGGAGACATGAGTGTCATGATAAAATAAGAGAAATCAGATCGAAAACAGAAAGATTTACGTGTTCCTATTTCCCGCAAGCTATCAGGGAACGAAACTATAGAGAAATTGATGTTGAGTTGATGTCATATATTCTATGAATATTAAATAATAACAGCTGCAGGATCAGAAACGACGTCTGTTCTTTCGGAACAGACGCCACATGTATATATATAATATGCCGGTGACGGGCAATGATCCTATCGTGAGTGGGGAGTGGTGGGCAAGTTTGAAGCCCTTATTCTTACGGGAATTAGTTATAACTACGAGTTTGAGTACTATGGCAGGGCGAAGCTGGGAATTTGTATATGGCGGGAGGCGTGCATGGGTAGTCCTTGCAGGTGCGGTGATCACTGTGTCCCCAGTGGTGCAGGGGTTAGTGCAACTGTCTAGAAAGCAGGAGACCCGGGTTCGAATCCCGGCTGGGTACACATTTTCAGCTTTGCCCAATAGCAGTTGAAGTCATATATTCTATGAATATTAAATATAAAAGTATTTTAAAGCCATTATGACCTTTTTTCCGACCGTGACTGTGTTACAATAATTAACAGAGTAACTGAATTTTCAGCTACCAGTCACAATGTATATAGCTGTTAAAATTATTTAAATAATTTCAACAGCTATATACATTACCCTGTTACTTATCATAAAAGAGGTTCGATGAAACCTCTGCGGTGACTTGCGGAGTATCCATGTAGATGTAGATGAAATATTGTTGTATCTTGTACTTTATTTTATTAGTAAAAACCAATATTTGTAGGACTGATGATACGCGTATTTCTGTTTACATTGTATACTGACGATACACGAGATAGTGACCGCGTGGCCTACCCGCGCTGCCACCGCGCGCCTGGGGGTGCGAGAGAGAGAGAGAGAGAGAGAGAGAGACAGAGTGAGCGAATGCTCTACGCGGCGAGAAATGTAAACATCGGACGTGTACAACGACGCGGCACGGCCGCCAGGTGCTGCTGAAACTAGCAATTTGAACAGCCACTGGCTTATCACAAATGTGTATTTCATTTTTCACAAACAATAAATTAAGTACAATCAGACTATTCACTTTTACAGTACCATTATGAAGGTCGTGGTAATGAAGAAAATCTAATATAAAAGAAAATGTTTACTCAACACGTAAAGAAAATGTTTCCCTTAATACAAAATCTACCAGTTAGCTAGTGACTGCGCATTACTTAAGTCAGCCATTATCTCTTTTATAAACACGACTGTATCAATAATTACATTCAGTTTATTTTCCTTATATACGACACCAACCACAATGAAACCAAATTACTTTGATCCTACTCATGCTTCATGACAGCGAAAACAGTTTCCTCGCACTCGTTCACACACATGTATATTTTCTTACGGTATTGACAGCATCGAATGTCCTCTGCGTAAGTTCGCACATATTCTACATCTACCTACATCTATATAGATTCTCAGCAAATCACATTTAAGTGCGTGGCAGAGGGTTCATTAACCACTTTCATAACTTTTCTCTACCGTTCCATTTTCTAATAGCGCGCGGGAAGAAAGAACACTTTAATCATTCCGTTTTCGATCTTCTCTTATTTTATTGGGATGGTCATGTCACCCTACTTAGGTGGGTGCTAGCAAAATATTTTCACATTCAGAAGTATAAATCGGTGATTGAAATTTTGCAAACAGATCACGCCGCAATGAATAACGTCTTTCTTTTAATGATTTCCACCCCAATTCGTGCAACATTTCCGTGACGCTTTCCCGCCCGTAACGTGATAAAACAAGACGAGCTGCCCTTCTCTGAACCTTCTCAATGTCTTCCGTCAGTCCCACCCGGTGAGGGTCCCACAAGGGGCAACAGTACTCCAGGAGAGGACGCACAAGTGTGATGTAGGCAGTCTCGTTAGTGGAGCTGGTGCATCTTCGAAGCGTTCTGCCAATGAAACGTAACCTTTGGTTCGCCTTCCCCACAATATTTTCTATGTGTTCTCTCCAGTCAAAGTTGTTCGTAATTGTAACTCCTAGGTATTTGATAGAATTTACGACCTTAAGGTTTGACTGATTTATCGATTAATTGAAGTTCAGCGGATTTCATTTAGTGGTCATGTGTATTACTTCACACTTTTCTTTATTTAGTGTCTTTATTTTTTTTTCACACCATGTAGAAATTTTCGTCTAAATGGCTTTGCAGTTGCTTTTGATCCTCAATTGACACTAACCGATAAACGACAGCATCATCCGCGAACAGTCTAAGGGAGCTATTCAGATTGTCTCCTAAATCGTTTATAAACACAAGAAAGAGTAGGGGACTTATAACGCTTCCCTGGGGAACGCCAGATATCACTTCTGTTTTACTCGATGACTTACCGTCAATTACAACGAACTGTGTCCTTTCTGATAGGAAATCGTGAATCCCATCGTACAATTGCGGAGGTATTCCATAAGCATGCAATTTCATTAGAAGCCGCTTGTGGGGTACAGTGTCAAAATCCTTTCGGAAATCCAGAAATGTGGAATCGATTTGAGATCCCTTGTCGATGGGACTTATCACTTCATGTGAATAAAGGGCAAGTTGTGTTTCGCAATAGCGATACTTGCTAAGCGTGAATAATGTCCTTTGTTGGCCCCAGAAGTAAAAATCCTGTGGGTTTAAATAAGGGCTGCGTGCTGGCCATCGAAGTGGTCCCGAACGCCCGACCCATTGTCCTGGAAATCGTCTATCCAAAAATCTGCGTACTCTGCGACCAATGTAGGGTGGAGAAACCACATGTTATGACGTATGCCTAACGGAATTTCTTCTAACAACATTGGTTGCAATGTTTCCTCTAGAAACGTTCGGTAATAGATAACAGTTACGTGCAGGTAAAACGTAATGCCCAATAATACACTCCCACACATTTACGGAAAGTCGTCGCTGTAAATGTGTTGCCGCTACGTGGCGAGGGTTCTGTACTCTCCACGTGTTCGTGTTATGGAAATTAGTTATTCTGTCGCGAGTGAAGCACACTTCAACTATGACGAGTAGTTTGATGACAAAATCATGCTGCGCACTATGTAACAAAAACCACTCTGAGAATTCACGTCATGGAGAGAAATGTTGTAAGGCCGCAGACGCTCCTCTTTCAAAGAGCGATGAACGACAGTGTGCGATACATCCACTTGGCGGGCGATACTTCTAGTTCTCTGAGTAGGATCCTCCTAGATGCAGTCCAGAATTCTTTCCTCAGCTTCAAATTTATACCAATAAAAAGTTTATAATTCATTGAAAATTTGCGAGAAACGAGGGTAACAAATATTACCAACAATTCAGTTCCTTCCCTTAGTGATATTGAATTACCAAAATTCCAAATTTAGTTTTCTTTATAAGAAATTGCTCACAGTGCCACTATGCTACTCTGTTTCAGTCGCTCTACTACATTCAGAGTAACTTCGTAAGAATTAAGATTAATTTCACTACTCGTCTTTCACTGCATGTTGAGACGACGCGTTTATGTGGGCTTGACGTGATAGAAAACATTCTTCAGTACTATGCATTCCATTATAAGAATGAAATTTTTACTCCCTGAGAACATATAAGATTAATTTCACTACTCGTCTTTCACTGCATGCTGAGACGACGCGTTTATGTGGGCTTGACGTGATAGAAAACATTCTTCAGTACTATGCATTCCATTATAAGAATGAAATTTGTACTCCCTGAGAACATATAAGAGCTAAACGAGTGCGTTTACAGGTTGACTTTATGTGAGGTTGCACAGGGTGAGACAAATGATCGGTACTACGGAATATTCATTGAACTTAGCAAACGTTATAGGATCTTGGACACAGATGCCGCAGATGTGTTGGTTGCTCATAACAATCCACTTTTACCAGCCGAGGTTGTATAGGAGACGTTGCATTCCGAGACACCCGAAGTAGTTCTCTGTGATAAAAACAAGGTAGATATCAGGTAAATACTTAAAAGGACTGCCGGCCGCGGTGGCCGCGGGCGCTCCAGTCCCGGTCTGCACGGCCACTACGGTCGGGGGTTCGAATCCCCCCTCGGGCATGGATATTTGTGCCGTCCTTAGTCTTAGTTAGTTCATAAGCAGTTTGTAAGTTTAGGGACTGATAACCCCGTAGTTAAGTCCCATAGACTATACAAACATTTGAAATTTTCTTAAAAGGACTCTTATGGATATGATGGGGTATGTAGCAGAATACGTACGTTTATTACACCTCTGTTAGCCCAATACTTTACCATATTTGTAATTTTACCTTACACAATGGTCAGTTTCCTAACGGACAATTTTCATCTGCCAGGAAGTTTCATATCAGCGCACACTCCGCTGCAGAGTGAAGTTTCATTCTGGAAACATCCCTTAGGCTGTGGCTAAGCCATGTCTCCACCATATCCTTTCTTCCAGGAGTGCTAGTCTTGCGTGTTTGCAGGAGAGCTTCTGTGAAGTTTGGAAAGTAGGAGGCGAGGTACTGGCGGAAGTACAGTTGTGAGGCGGCATCGTGAGTCGTGTCGGGATAGCACAGTCGGTAGTGCGCTTGCCCGCGAAAGGCAGAGGTTCCAGGTTCGAGTCCCGGTTCCGGCACACAATTTTAATCTGCCAGGAAGTTTCAACTTTAGACCTATTTCTGCGCCATCAGTTTTTGCTAAAATTATTGATATGGCTGGTTATCCAAGGTTAATTGATCATTTCAGCTCCCATAGTTTGCTTTCAAATTTACAGACGGACAGTGAGACACTCGATAGAAAGTGCGAACTATAGGAATATTCTTTGATTTAACAAAATCGTTTGCTTGTGTTGATCACAAGACATTGTTGTAAAATTTGGAAAATTATGGAGTAAGGGGAGTAGCTCATAATCTGTTAACTTGTTACTTTAATAACAGAAAGCAGAAGGCGCCCCTCTGCTGCCTTGCAAATGGCTTCACAATGAGGCGCAGTCAAGTACGGGTGCCCCAGGGTTCTGTTCTGGGCCACTGTTGTTTCTCGTTTATATAAATGATATGCTTTCTAGTATAACAGGTAGTTTTAAGATATTTCTGTTTTCCGATGAAATTAGCGTTTTAGTCAAGGATGAGTTGGCAATATTGATGCAATATGAAATAATGCAGTTCATGCCTTGAAGAAAGTGAACTGATGACAAATCACAATATGGCTCATTTTATTCGGTTTTTAATGCATAATTTAACAGAAACTGACATCAAGCACCAAGAATGCGCAAGTGGTATGTGAGACTGAACTGTTAAAATTTATGGGCGTCCAGATAGTAAGCTGTTTTTGAAAGCCCATATTCAAGATCCTATTCAATAAGTAATTGCTGCGTTGTTTACAACTCGAATAGTTTCTGAAATAAGTGATAGTTCAACACGAAAGGTAGTCTTGTTCGCTTATTTTACTTCGCTTATGAAGTATGATATTTTTTGGAGTAACTCCTCTCATTCAAAAAGTGTATTTATAGCTCAGAAATGGATGGCTCAAGCAGTGTGTTGGTTAAATTCGCTAACTTGTTGGCCCCTGTTAGTAGACTGGGTATTATGATCTTGGCATCTAAATTTTTATTTCCTTCAATGTTGTTTGCTGTTAATAGTATTTGGTTTTTCCAAGAGTTAGCAGATTTCACTTTGCTAATAGTAAAAAGAAATTTGCATTCTCAGCGCACTTCCTTGACTCTTGTGCAGAAAGGTGTGCAGAATTCTGTAGCATCCATTTTTAACACATTGCCACAAGAATTCAAAACGTTTTGTAGTAACTCACGCACTATCATGTCTAAAAGGTCACTCTTTCAATTCTGCCGAGGAGTTCCTAGGAAAATCACATAAAAAACTAAATAATAAAAAAAATAAAATTAAAAAAAAATTAAGATTATTTCTGCGTTACGTTGTCAATTCTTCTTCCATGCACCTGTCATGTACAATAGGATTACTATACGTTACACTTTATCAATTACTACTACTTTGTTACACGCTTATGTACGGACTTCTTCCATGACAATGTAGACTCGCTCCTCAATTCGATATACAGGGTGTTTCACTAAGTGTGTTTGCCTCTGTAACTTATAAAATAATAGGTGACGGGAAATTTTAATGCGGTAGGTCAACACAAGAAATGTTACACTTTCTGCGGAGCTATGAACATAGTTTATTGTATCATTTTCCAAAGAGTTAGAGCACAAAGATATCATTTTTTAAATGGAACAATAGTTTTTTCTGTCGTGTATTGGATTCGTTTAAACCAGCTGCGTCCAAATCAATTTAAACTACATTCCTATCACTGTTAGTTTGGGAGCTACAACCCTTCAAAGTTCCGGGGGCGGAGGCTGAGATAGCGTAGCTGACTGGCCGAGTGGCTATCCCCTGGGTCACGGTCCACTGTCTCATGACCAGTCAGCTACGCTGTCGTAGCCTCTGCCTCCTAAACTGTGAAGGGTTGTAGCTCCCAAACTAACCGTGATAGGAATGTAGTTTAAATTGATTTGGATGCTGCTGGTTTCAACGAATCCAATGCACGATAGAAAAAACTATAGTTCCATTTAAAAAATTATATCTTTGTGTGTAACTCTTTGGAAAATGATACAGTAAACTATGTTCACAGCTCCGCAGAAAGTGTAACATTTATCGTGTTGACCTACCGCATTAAAATTTCCCGTCATCTATTATTTTATAAGTTACAGAGGCAAACACACTTAGTGAAACAGCCTATAAGCTCTCGTACGTAGATCTGTAAAAAAATATGAATTTGTTGGTTTCTACTTTCACTGATGGAAGGATAAACGTCAAAGCCATCCGACGTACAGCTTTATTCCTTTATGTGAAAATGGCTTAAACAGCTGATAGGAGACTTAGCAGTCTTCAGATGCTAAACATTTGCTAGTGACATTCGGTGACAGAGGAAAAATAAGAATACCAGTTTAAAGTCCTGTACTGCTTTCCTCGGTCTTGTAGAAAACTTCTGATCTGCATGAAAATTTCTTTCAGTGGCACATCTTTGGAGTTTTACTTAGTACTACTGATTAGCCACATCCAAAGTGATCATGGGCTGTGAACGAATTAAACCACAACAATAATGACAAAACTGACAATTACTAACATTTAAAATATTTAATATTTATTTCCAGTTTCTTTGTTAATTTACATGGTAAGACCTGTGACTAACTCTAAGGTAAGGAGTTTCGCAGGACAACAGTATCAGAGAGCGAGGCTGCTCTTTGATCGTGGACACTGCCACGGTCTGCTCTGAATACACAGCAGTTCGCTCAAGGCCAGTCGCAGGTGTTGAGGTAAGGGTTCCAGACGAGTCCAGATGGACAGGTCTTGTGGTATGCGATGCCGTTGCTGCACTCCCAGAAGCAGTGGGGATCCCACCGGTCTGGGTAGAAGGTGGGCGTGGGCCCGTCGTAGGGAGGGCACCGAGCCAGTGCCACGGTTGCCAACGTACACAAAGCCAGCAGGACCGCCACCACTGGAACAACACACGGCAGCAAATCATTTCTTGTGCCATAACTGCACACTGTACTAAATACAGCACATTATAATGACACGGTTTCCTTTCCCCGATATTATCAGAGAACATTTTGTATTTTTATATTATTTCGGCATGTAAAAATAATTATCTCTGAATACCAGAGTATAAATTTAAGAACATCACGTTCAATTTTTTTAAAGACAGAAGGTACTCTTGCTTTGTACTTCGTAGCGACATTTTGTATTTTTATATTATTTCGGCATGTAAAAATAATTATCTCTGAATACCAGAGTAATAATTTAAGAACATCACGTTCAGTTTTTTTTAAGGCAGAAGGTACTCTTGCTTTGTACTTCGTAGCGACATTTTGTATTTTTATATTATTTCGGCATGTAAAAATAATTATCTCTTAATGCCAGAGTAATAATTTAAGAACATCACGTTCAATTATTTTTAAGAGAGAAGGTACTCTTGTTTTGTACTTCGTAGCGACATTTTGTATTTTTATATTATTTCGGCATGTAAAAATAATTATCTCTGAATACCAGAGTAATAATGTAAGAACATCACGTTCAATTGTTTTTGTTTTTTATTTTATTTTATTTTATTTTATTTTATTTTTTTTAAAGACAGGAGGTACTCTTGCTTTGTACTTTGTAGCGATAGCATCTTGCAGACGGGAGCTGTACTTTATTATTTTTATGTGGCCGCTGTTATGTACATTCAGGTAAATATAGGTGCTGTGCGCGTATCTTAAATTTATAAATAAACCCCACCTCTCAAATTCGCACTTACGAATTTTTATTAATAATTTTGCCCTATCCTCCCACCGCCCATAACATCTTTTTCAGCCTTGTTGAATCACCGCAACAATGGATGGCACAGTTTTTTGGTTACTATTTAATGGTGATATTTCGTGTAGCCTGCCACTCTTGTTTCAAAATGTATTCCATAATATTATCATTTACTGGCAATAGACTCTGCAGTCGATTTTCTTGTAAAATTTTTGAAGTCCAATGTGTTTGACTTACGTAATATTCCTATCCGAATTATATCATGTCACTTATCTTACTTTGCGGTTTGCTACACGAGTCGTAGTTTGAGATTGACGAACTGCCATCCACTGTTCGGCGAGTGGTTCTCATATTATTAAAATTTCATTTACAGCCAAATTTCAACCACCGATGGATCTCTTGTTAAAGGTAACTGCTCGTCGATTCTATTTGTATTGTTCTGCCTGCACAACACTCCACCGTTTCCAATTTTTTTCTTTTTTCGAAATTTTCTGTTTGGGATCTTTCAAAGCTTCTAACATCAAACCTCTTCCTTCTGTAAATCTGTTAATCTCAAAAATTAATAGCAGGCTGGAACATTATAACATGCTATTCAAAAAGTTTGGAAAAAACCTACATTCATATTTATTTGCTGTGGATTTACACCGAAAAGGAAATGGAAGGTTTGAATAAGATAGTTTAGAAGCAAGGTCATACGAACATGTATAAGGTGTAGGCTTTGGACTGTTCCTTTACCTGAGGCTCACCACTTATGACAAAAAAAAAAAAAAAAAAAAAAAAAAAAAAAAAAAAAAAAAAGTGATCGCTTTCATTTGTTCTAACTGTATAAACAGGGTGTTTCACTAAGTGTGTTTGCGTCTGTAACTTATAAAATAATAGGTGACGGGAAATTTTAATTCGGTATGTCAACACAAGAAATGTTACACTTTCTGCGGAGCTATGAACATAGTTTATTGTGTCATTTTCCAAAGAGTTACACGACAAAGATATAATTTTTTAAATGGAACAATAGTTTTTTTCTATCGTGCATTGGATTCTTTGAAACCAGCTGCTTCCAAATCAATTTAAACTACATTCCTATCACTGTTAGTTTGGGAGCTACAACCCTTCAAAGTTTAGGGGGCGGAGGCTACGACAGCGTAGCTGACTGGCTGGTGGTCATGAGACAGTGGGCCGTGCCCCAGAGGATAGCCACTCGGACAGTCAGCTACGCTATCGCAGCTTCCTCGGAACTTTGAAGGGTTGTAGCTCCCAAACTAACAGTGATAGGAATGTAGTTCAAATTGATTTGGACGCAGCTGGTTTCAAAGAATCCAATGCACGATAGAAAAAAAGTATTGTTCCATTTAAAAAATCATATCTTTGTGCTGTAACTCTTTGGAAAATGATACAATAAACTATGTTCATAGCTCCGCAGAAAGTGTAACATTTCTTGTGTTGACCTACCGCAGTAAAATTTCCCGTCACCTATTATTTTATAAGTTACAAAGGCAAACACAGTGAAACACCCTGTATAAGTAAAAAAAAAGGTAATCGCTTTCATTTGTTGTAACTATGTATATATGTAATAAAAACTGTTACTGTTACTGTGTAAATTTCGTTACACGTGTTAACGATACAAGAAGCGAGCACATTGGCAATTTGTTACTTATTTGACATATCCTGTTTTCTGAGTTGACTTGTATTACGAAATAGTACTGTTTTTATTTACCCCTTGATGTTGTCGTTATCACTTTAAATTGGTTTTATAGATATGACGACACTGTTAAGAAAATGTATAAAACTAAACTGCTGATGTAATTTTGTAAGTACTTCTACCATGGATACAAAGCTTTATATTTTATATTTGTGTCACATTGAAGCTTAATTAATTTTTGTACTATTATAGAAATGCCTGGAAGGTGGGGCACCCCCGAAACCGGTAGCACAATAAATTAAATTTTACATTACAGCAAAGTGTACAATGCATTTCCTGAAATATATCGCTGTCGACGTTCGCCATAAACAAATTTACCACTTACGAGAAGTTTTAGTATGGGGTATTTGACTGGTTTCTGGAAATCGTCTTGAATGGTTAAATATGACATCTTATGATGACAACAGGCTTGTGACTCAGAAGTTTAACTTAAAAAAAAAACTAAATGAAATGAAATAAAAATCAAATTAATATACTCTGAAATCCCTTTAAAACGCTCCACGGGATGCCTGTGACGTCATTGTTCAGCATGATGCTGACCTGTCGTAAACCTCATTCAAAGTGGTATGCTTTATTGGAATTACGTTTCGGGAAATACTGTACATATGATACGTACTACAACACTCTGAAGGTACATAAATAAAAATTCCTAAAAACTGTATTTTAGTTTTCTAAAGAATGAGAAGGTATGTATAGTGTGGTTGCAAATCGATCGTAGATTTTCAAATGACGTTTTCGTCACAAAGTTCTTTTACTCCTGTGAGGATCATTTTTATTGCAATTGAGCACACCATAAGAAACTATTTATTCTATTAGTTCACTATGAAGTATAAAGTGTATATTTTCAGGTTAAGGTGTCTGTATTTACAGTACAAAACGGTTCAAAAAATGTTCAAATGTTTGTAAATCTATGGGACGTAACTACTCCGGTCATCAGTCCCTAGGCTTACAAACTAGCTTATGCTGAGAACAACAAGTACACCCGTGCCCCAGGGACGACTCGAACCTCCGACGGCGAGCAGCGGCGCACTCTGCAGGTAGGCGCCTTGGAACGCTCGGCCACTCCACCGCGGCACAAAACAGTTGTTCACGATCAGACATGCCAACGATTTATACATAATTAAAGTCGTCTCCTAGTGTAGTTGATGAAACTACATGTCATGTTAGTTGTCAGTCTCAATATTTACATCACTGCTATATTTCTGTATATGATAGATACATCAATGAGTTGTCTCAAAAACGCCGTGTACTAGCATCTGGGGAATGCAACTTTTTTAAATAAAAATTTAAATGCTTAATTACTTGTCTGTAGCCCCATCCTCCGCACAGATTAATATTCTTATGCGACGACAAAAGAGAAAAATATTGGATTGCATATGAATACGGCCGCGGCGGAGTGGACGAGGGGTGTAAAAATGTTCAAATGTTTGTAAATCTATCGGACCAAACTGCATCGTCATGTCCATACTTTACAAACTACTTGAACTAAGGTAAACTAACCTAAGGACTACACATACACCCATGCCCCAGGGAGGACTTGAACTTCTGACGGCGAGCAACCGCGCGCCTTAGACCACTCGGCTACTCCACCGCGGCCGAGAGGTGTAAGGCGCTTTGCTGCAGAGTGTGCAGTTGCTCTTGGTCGGAGGTTCAAGTCCTCCCTCGAGCATGGGAGTTTATGTAGTTCTTTGCGTAAGTTAGTTTAAGTAGTTTTTAAACACAGAGACTGATCACCGCAGAAGTCCTTTAGGTTTACAAACATTTGAACATTTATGTCAAATAAATTCCATATATGCTGCACGATTAGATACGACCGCAAATTTCCTTGGAAAATATTTGTTATTGGCACTTAAAATCCAAACAGCTGTAATTTTTTTTTTTCATCCTTATTTAGCTTCCCATGTTTCGAATATTGTATCGTTAAGTGTTGGTTCTTGAACTTGCAATTTGAGTTCTTAGGACTTGATAAAATGAAGATATTGATTCATGTGCGATAACACACATTTGAAATCTCAGCCAAGATTAATGGGGTCGTAATGGCTTTCAAACAAAGGGCTATCTCTTAGGAGTAGAACTGCTTCTTCGTGACGGAGTAATAGGGAAGAGGGGGGAGGTATGATGCAGACATCAGGCTGAAAGTAGGTAAGCCGCATCTACAACCACGATAACGTTTCTTAGCAGTAAAGCAGACTGACTATCGTTGTCAGCACATCCATAATTTGCCGGAAACGACTGCAGGCGAATTTCTTGAAGGAGCGAAATATCGAGGTCCGACACTTGCAACGTTTCGCGGGGCATTTAAGGGGCTTAGGACGCAAGCGGGCCTACTTGAGCCAGGATAGGCAGAACAGGACGTTTTAATTTCTACTGTCTATAATTTTAGAAATTAATTCACAAAACTTTGTCACCATGACCGGGAAGGATTCAGGATTCAGTAATAGGAGTGGGAGTTCTAAAACATAGTGAAATAATTTTTATTTACATGTGAAATTTCGACATTTTTTTCCATTTCTATTGGCTGCATTTGTTGCTATAGGTACACTTTTCTTCATAAGTAAGAGAGATTCGTCGATGATTTTTTGCGCAACATACAAACCGTACTTACAGGTGAATGAAACTCTAGAATTATCCAAATATATTAGAAAAGGTGATAACAATTAAGGCAAAGGTCCCAGGTTCGAGTCCAGGTTCCGGCACACAATTTTAATCTGCCAGGAAGTTTTATATCAGCGCACACTCCGCTGCAGAGTGACAGTTTAATTCTGGAAACATTCCTTAGGCTGTGGCTAAGCCATGTCTCCACCATATCCTTTCTTCCATGAGTGCTAGTCTTGCATGGTTCGCAAGAGAGCTTCTGTGAAGTTTGGAAAGTAGGAGGCGAGGTACTGGCGGAAGTAAAGCTGTGAGGCGGCATCGTGAGTCGTGTCGGGATGGCACAGTCTGTAGTGCGCTTGCCCGCGAAAGGCAAAGGTCCCAGGTTCGAGTCCCGGTTCCGGCACACAATTTTAATCTGCCAGGAAGTTTTATATCAGCGCACACTCAGCTGCAGAGTGACAGTTTCATTCTGGAAACATTCCTTAGGCTGTGGCTAAGCCATGTCTCCACCATATCCTTTCTTCCATGAGTTAACTATAGTTAGTTAACTATAACGTTTCAATTTTTTTCTAAACATAGAATGTTAACTGTAACAGCTCATTCAGTTTCTCACAAATTAAATAAATTGTAGAGTTTGGTCCACCTGTAAGAATCGTTTATATACTGTGTAAATGTCATCGAAGACACTCTCTTACTTATGAAGAAAAGTGTACCTATAGCAACAAATATAGCCAATAATAAGTACAAAAATAATTAAACTTCGCATATAAATAAAAACTATTTCATTATGCCTTAGAACTGCCACTGCTTATGAGTGTGAATCCTGAATCCTTCCCAGTCATGCTGATAAAATGTTGTGAATTTTTGTGTAAAAGGTATAGACAGTGGAAATTAAAATGTCCAGCAGTGCCTCTCCTGCCTAAGACGGCGCGCTTGACATCCTAACCCCCTTAAATGATGAATTGTATTTATTTTGATGAATCCCACCCTGTAAGTGTATCGTGGAATCGTGGTTACAGGGATGCTCACTGAATCACAATAACAGCAGTGTCCAGAAATACCTCCATTGCGGGCAGCATATTCTCTTCGAAATCTTTATTCTATAGTCTTTTACTGTGGCAGCAGGATCCGTTGCTGCTTCAATTATCGATGACTCATTCTGCGCTACATATAGCAAATCCTTATTGGTCACAGCACGAGCTTATCTTTGACTGGCCATCATAAACTATAATGGCACGGCGCCCATTAATACATAGGCTGTAACTAAATATGTCGGAAGCTCCTAGATTCGCTAGAGGACCTGACAACAAGCAGAAAATGTCGTGTGAACGTGTGCTTTATTAGCTTTTGTTACCGTGTTACTGGCAACTGTTGCGATGTACGTACACAATGCAGACTACCAATATGCAGGTTGGTCTTTTGTGTTGATACTACATCCAATACTCTAAAGAAAATACTCAAAATGGGTACCACGAGGTGTAATATAAGCGTCTATGCGCCGCGTTATTGACTTTCTTACTCGTTCCCATATTCCAGGTGTCTGTCATATCTGCTGCCACGGGTGCTGTGTTAGCTGACGCAGCTATTTCAAGTTAGGAACAGTGTAGTGTGAATAATGGCCTTCAAATACCCCCATAAGTAATGGATTTAGCTCGATAGTACGAGCAGGGTACGGTGTGTGTGTGTGTGTGTGTGTGTGTGTGTGTGTGTGTGTGTGTTGATGGAAATGAGGGACCAAACAGTGAGGTCATCAGTTCCTTTAACTCCGAATTGTACGTGACACAGAAACCAACTAAAGATGTGGGAAAGCGAACAGATCATTCCACTAGGAAAAGAAATAGAAGGAATTAAAATCACCTCACCGACAAGACTAAAACTGTGGTGTCGCACAAGTCTAAAGCGCGCGCCACCTACTTTCGCCGCGCGCAGCCATGCACGCATGGCGCAGCGTTCTTATGACGTCAGCCACGAGCGCCCTCTGCTGCTATCCCGCTCGTGGCCACCACTGAACGACATCGTTCACTTGGGACACTTCGGAATCAGATAGGCACCAGTGAAGACTTGGCTATCGGATAGGCACTAGGCAGGCCTCTAGCTCAACTATGTATCAGCATTCTGCAGTACTGAGCTATGTAAAATTTAAGTACTACTAAGTCTCTAAGAAATATATAGCTCGTTCTAATTTACTCTAGTGTTTCTAGTTTCTGCTGTCCCACTGGCTGGTCACCTCCTACCTGCACAAGCGTGCATCCTTTATTCCTGTGTCGGTCTTCTACTCGGCTACCGACACCTACGAAGGAAACGAGACACAAAAGCGGCAATGAGGCTGGGACACAAAAGTGGCGATGAGGATGGGATAGAAGAACCTTGGACCAGCCCACTTGCAGCAGCCAGACAGCAGCAGTCGTTGCACGCAGAAATTGTTCCCGCCCACCCACCCTTATAATAAGAATTTTGGGGGAACATATTTGGTTACTTGTTTTGTGGACTTTTTTGTTTCAGAGAGCGTCTTATTTCACATTGCATTTGTGTTTTGTTATAATTTACTTGTATGCGTGTCGCCTAATCGGTCAGCTTGACCACTACCCCAAACCCAAACTTAATGGAAATTATTCAGTTACAGACGGCGCAAATCACGCAACTACCCAAACTGTGTCGCAGTTGACGGCACAGGCTCACCAACAACAAAACCAGCCGTCGCTTCAGCAAGCCCACACCTGCCGCTGCGCCGCTTCCTACGTTTCGCCAGTACAACGAACGTGAGGAAGAATGGAGCGACTATTTCGCGCAGTTTCAAGAACTCGTCGTGGCTCATCAACTAACAGGTCTGACAGTCAAACATTTCTTTCTCGCCGTTGTTGGCACCAAGACTTTCGTGTTACTGCAGAAACGTTTCCCCCACGCATCTCCTCGTGATGTAGACTTTGAACAAATAGTAGAGACAAAATGATCATTACGACAGGAAAGTTCTCGTAGCAGCGGCGCGGTACCGATTTTTCAGACTTAAAAAATTACCTGAGCAGTCACACCAGGAATGGATTACGGAATTGAAGGGCTTAACCCGCAAATGTAAATTTACTTGCTCTTGTAGACTCTCTTATAGTGACGTTATGTTGCGAGATGCAATTACGCAGAACATTCAGGACCCCAAAATTAGGGCAGCGATTCTGAAACAGTCTGACGCCTCATTAGACAGTGTACTGCAGCTTATTGAAGCTCATGATACCTATGACTTAGCAGATGTAGAAATGCAAAGCCACAGTGTTAATTCAGTGTGTCGTAACGGATGCTTTCCTAGCTGTAGAGATCAGTATAGCACTAGTGATTCTTTAAATTCTACCGGCCGTGCTGAACAGACAGTGAACAGTAGCAATTGTAAAAGTGCGACACAAAGGTCGCCCCATAGTGTTAGACAAAGTAATTTGAATAACAGGCGGCAATGCTCATTTCAGAAAAATGTTCGTAAGTCTTGCCCTCAGTGTGTATCTCACCACAAACGTGCGCATTGCCCTAGTCGCAACGCAACCTATTATCAATGTGGCAAAAAAGGACATGTGCAGTCAGTGTGTATGCAAAACAAAAATTCCAAGAACGGTACCGTTAGAAACAGTGCTTTGCCGAGTCCACGAACAGTTCATGCAGTCAATGTCATAAACGCTGTGGAATTGAACAGTGCTTTACTTGGTTCTCAATTGCAAGAAAGTTCTTCTGCGCCTACTGCAAAACTATGTAGTGAGCCACGTAGCAAGCGCCGATGAGCGCGTAAAACTGTGCAACGGAAAAGGGTTTGGGACAAGCATAATAATTATATACAGTGCACTCCTATAGTGAACATAGTGCCTTCTGCAACTGCCCCTTGTAATAGTGCCCAGTGCTGTGTAGCTAGTGACAGTAGACTTGATGTAGCTACTCAAAGTAATTTTAGTGCAGTAGCCTCGCCTTGCGCCGACGCCAATCCGGCGGTAGTGCCATCTCGTGACAGTGTTATTAATCTATGTACCGATTCGGCGCCGCTTCCTACCACATGCAGCCCGCGCATGCGAAAGTGCAGCCAACAAACCGTAGCAGACGTTGCTCACATTCGCGCACCTGTCGTGCGCCAGAAGCACAAACTTTTTGTAAATCTCTCCATAGAAAATAAGAGTGTACAATTTCAGCTTGACACTGGTTCCGCTGTCACATTAATGAATAAAGACACTTATGAACTTCTGGGTTCGCCAAAACTGTCGCCGTGTCAACAAGTGCTAACGGCAAATACAGGTCAAAATATTCCCGTGCTTGGAACGTGTAGCCTGCCCGCCTCTTTTCAAGGTGTAACAAAAACAGTTGCTTTTTTTGTTCTTCAGGCCAAATCTACACAGAACATTTTTGGAATAGATGCATTTGACTTGTTTGGTTTATCAATTCAAATAGATGTGTTTCAAATTTCGTCAGTAGTGCCTCAGGACAAAATAAATCCATTGTGTGAAACATTTAGTGACTTGTTTTCGCTGGAACTAGGTTGCGCAAAAGGCTTCGTGGCACATGTCACTTTAAAAGAATCTGCAGTTCCAAAATTTCGTATAGCTAGACCAGTGCCTATCGCAATGCGTGATACAGTTGTCGCCGAACTTAAACGTTGGCAAGATAGTGGGGTGATTTCTCCTGTTTCTGCGAGTCAGTGGGCTTCGCCTATAGTACTTATACCCAAGCCGCCAGGAAAACTTCGTCTCTGTGCGGACTTCAAATCAACAGTGAACATTCAAACAATTGTAGACACTTATCCCCTGCCCAGACCGGACGAACTAATGGACAAATTAGGACAGTCTCGCTTCTTTTCCGAGATTGATTTAGCAGAGGCATACTTACAGATTCCACTTGATGACGAGTCAAAAAAGTTTTTCGTCATTAATACTCACATGGGCCTTTTTCAATTTCAACGCCTACCCTTTGGCAGTTCTTCCGCCCCCGCTATTTTTCAGCGTTTTTTGGAACAGCTGACAGTTTCTGTACCGTGTTGTTCGAACTATTTAGATGATATTGTGGTCTCGGGACGCACAGTTGAAGAACATTTATCAAACCTGGAGTGCCTTTTCAAAGTGTTGACTGCAGCAGGTCTTCGTTGTAATAAAGCAAAGTGTTCGGTTTTTCAAACTGAAATAGAATACCTAGGCCATGTGATTAATGCCCAAGGGATCCATCCCTTACAGTTACATCTTAGAGCAATCAAAGACTTGCCTCCTCCTAAGAATGTGCACGAATTGCAAGCAGTAATGGGAAAGCTTAACTATTATTTCAGGTTTATTCCCAATGCGTCTCAGATTGCAGCTCCACTGCATCGCTTACGTAGGAAAAATGTTCCTTTTGTGTGGTGTAAAGGTTGCCTTTGACAAATTAAAGTCTGCACTGCTCAGTGATGCATGTTTGATTCCCTTTGACCCAAAGAAGCCTGTAGTGCTAGCAGTTGATGCCTCGTCGTACGGTCTGGGTGCAATATTGTCACATCGTATTGGATCTCACGATCGACCTATTGCCTTTGCAACCAAGCTACTGACGCCAACGCAACAGAATTACAGCCAGATAGAAAAGGAGGCCTTAGCAATCATTTACGGCGTCACAAAGTTTCATCGTTATCTCTATGGCAGGAAATTCTATTTGTTGACTGACCACAAGCCTCTCACATCGTTGTTCTCAACCACAAAGCCAATTCCGCCACGTACGGCACAAAAGCTTCCGAAATGGTCCTTGATATTATTTAATTATCAGAATGAGATTTTGTACCGACCTACCTCTAAATATGCCAATGCGGACACACTTTCCCGACTTCCGGTTGGCCAGGATGTGTCGTTTCATTCTTCAGAAATGGCATGTTGTCAGACAGACTCCAGAGATGCTTCTGCTGTCGCAGACTTCCCTTTGAACTCCCGTCGGGTTGCACAGGAAACAGCTGCGTATGCAGACCTAAGTGTGATAGTACGTATTGTTCGCTCAGGGTGGCATGCCAAAGCCAAAGACATTGAACGACCTCTGGTTCGACGATATTTTGCACAACGTCAATGCATTGTCTTTAAGTCAGGGTGTTCAGTTGTTACATACAGACAACGACCACACAAGAGTTATTGTTCCTCGTTCCCTGCAAAGATAAGTGTGACGCCTCCTGCATCAAGGACATTGGGGTATTGTTAGGACAAAGCAACTGGCCAGACGTCATTGTACCTGGATTGGTATGGACGCTCAGATAGAGAGTATGACGTCGCAGTGTACAGTTTGCGCGGAGCATCAGGCGGCTCCTCCGCAACGTTTCTCAGACTGGCCACGCCCCAAGGGACCATGGCAACGTTTACACATTGACTTTGCCGGACCTTTCTGGAATACGCGCTGGTTAATCGTTGTAGATGCTTTCAGCAAGTTTTCTTTCGTGATTGCCATGAACTCAACGACAGCGTCTAGTACAATCAGTGACTTAACATCAGTGTTTTGCATCGAAGGTTTGCCTGTTCGTCAGTGACAATGGACCTCAGTTTATTAGTGCGGAATTTCAACAGTTTTGTCGTGTGAATGGCATTCAGATGAAAGGTTAGCACTCCAGGCAGCAAACTCTTCAAATTTTCCTGTCTACGTATCGGTACATGCCACGTGATGGCCCGTCTCCTGCCGAGCTGCTACACGGCCGCCGTCACCGCACTCTCCTTCACCTGATGCAGCCTCCCCAGCACCGAGTCGGTTCGTATGGCGCTTCGCGTTTTCAGGTTTCGACGCCGGTGCTGTACAAGGTTTTTGCCGGACGAAAACGATGGATACTGGGCACCATTCAACGCGTGCTCGGTCGCAATATGTATGTTATACGTTCTTCCACAGGGTCGGAGCTGCGGCGCCACGCAAACCAATTGCGCTTGCACAGGCCGCGCGATCCTGTCTCCGGTTTCTTGATTCTAGACCCAGTTCACCACCAGGGAGCTCCTCCACATCGCCCGCCGCCGGGTCCAGCGTCCCCGGAATACGAGATAGTACCCATGGAGGTAGACGCGCCTCCATTGCAGTCGTCGCCGCTGTCGCCGCCGCAGATGACAGCGTCACCGAGAGGAACTCCGGGACCATGCGTGCCCCCGCCGCCTGGGCCACGCACCTCAGAAGATGACCTGCTCCCTCTGGGCCACAGCCGACTCTACACAAGCCGGAGTCATGAGAAGTGGCAACACTGCGAAGTGGGCCTACTGAACTGGTGCTACGCGAAGTACATTTGTGAATATTGTGTGTGAATTTTCGTGCTTCGTTGTGCTGTGAGATTTGCAACGTTTTTCAACTTTACCCGAAGTCGTCCAAGCACCTCTGGTTTGTTTATAAAGGTGAGTCTTATGGCCGAAAATTTAAATATAATGTAAGAGAGAGAAACCACATGGTGAATTGTGAAGCATAACATGTTAATGAAAATTAGTGTGTTATCTACACGAAATATATATTACTATTGATTCAGTAATATTTTTCAGATGCCGGGCAAGTGTTGTGTACCAGGATGTACGAGCAATTACCATTCTAGTGATGATAAAAGTTACATCACAGTGTTCCGGTTTCCAGCAGATACCGATACGCACCATGAATGGATGAAAGCAATTCCGAGGAAAGACTGGTTACCCTCCAAGAGATCTGTGGTCTGTGCTAAGCATTTCGAAGAAAAGGATATAATAAAATTTGATACATTTACGGATGCGCTGGGAAACGTGCAGAAATATCCACGAGCTCGGCCCAAATTACGAGACGGTGCAGTACCGAGAATTTTCGCCAATCTTCCTCGCTATTTAAGCAAACCGTCTAACTCTAACTGTAGGAAAGATCCGGATGAAAGAAGATTGAAGCGGGAGGCTGATTTTCGGAAGAGAAATGAAAAATGGCTTGAAGCAGACGTGATCAAAAGTTTTACAGACTTGTGTGAAAATGTAGGTATGAATGTGCAAAGTGACATGTGGTGCCGTACTGTTACAAACGATGTGGTATGTTTCTATAGGCTGTCAGTGATAGGTATCCCACGAATCCAGTGCAGTGTAAAGATTGATAATCGCATGAGTGTACAAGTATGTGTTGGAAATAATATTGTAAGTGCCCACGATCTGCAGTGGATATTACCACTAAGTTTGGAGATTACTCGGTGGTCACAGTTGGAGAACATACTGCAGAGGTATGTAATCACTGAAACAGTTTCTGAAAATTGTGAGCATGATTGTGTTACCAAACTAAAAAACTGTGTTGCATACTTGGAACAGAACTTTAATGAAGACAGTGGGAACGACACTCACATCAATTTCTTATGTGAACAGATTATGCTTTGTGGTGCAAAAAAGAAAAAATACTCTGTGAATATGTTGCCATATTCGTTTTTAATATTTGAACAGTCCAGTGCAGCATACAGTGCTCTTCGTTCAAACTCCCTTTTACATCTTCCACATCCAAAGCAAATTCAGAAACTTATTGCTTCGTTCAACATTTCAGCTGAAAATAAATCAAGCAATTGTCATTTTCTTAAAACTGTAGCAACCAGATTGCCTGAAAAGGAAAGAATCTGTGTGTTACAGCTAGATGAGATTTATGTAAACCCTAAATTTCAGTTCAAGGGAGGTGTCATAACTGGTGTTGCCGAGAATTCATTGAAGGCTGAAGTTACAACAGTCCTGGCTTTCCTAGTAGCATCTGCATTTGGCAACATGAAGGAAATTGTATCATTACATCCAGTGAAAAACTTGTCTGGGCAGGAATTACATCAAAAAACTCTAGAAGTTTTGCGGTTTGTAATGTCTTGTGGACTTAAGATCATAACTATTATTTGTGATAATAATGCTGTAAATAGAAGTTTGTTCATGAAGCTGACAGAAAACTCTGAAAGCAATTATTACTTCCATTATTCTCATGATGGTGGTGACAATGTAATATATATCATGTATGACACTGTGCATCTGTTCAAGAATGTAAGGAACAGCTGGCTTAACTTACCAGATGCAGACAAGACTTTCATGTTTCCATCATTTGATGCAAATTGTAATCAAGTGTTAGAGGCTAAGTTTTCTGATATGATTAACTTATACGGAGCAGAATGTAGAGATACACCCATCATAAAAGCAGCTCCAAAGCTCAATTACAAAAGTGTGTTCCCCAATAGCATTGAACGTCAAAATGTGAACTTTGCAAACAATGTGTTTCATGATACAACTGTTGCTGCTTTGATGTGTTTTGAAGTTCAAAGTGAAGGTACAGCCCAGTTTGTGCGAATAATTACTGACTGGTGGAAGGTAGTGAATGTAAAAAATCCACTTCACGGATTTGTCAGTAATGATTCTAGGTTACAGTTTTTGCAAAGTTTTAAATGTCGGCTAAGCAGATGGCAGTCATTAAATTTGAAATTTTCATCACTTTCTAGAGAAACACACAAAGCATTGTACCACACAAATGAAGTTCTTCTGTGCATAATTCCATTATGTCTTGACTCTTTCAAAATTAAGTATTTTCTGACTGGAAAGTTTCAGACTGACAATTTAGAAGCAAGATTTGGACTGTACAGACAATTATCTGGGGCAAATTACCACATTTCATACACCCAGATATTAGAATCTGAGAAGAAAATTCGTGTCAAGAGTTTACTTGGTTTGTGTTCATCACGTTATGGATGTATTTCTTTCAACCAGCAGATTCTAAATGATGATTTTGGAATGGTCCAATCTGATTCTGTTGGTGTTGATGACTGCATTTTTGTAGCAAACCCAGAATTTGAAACATCATGTGTCGAAGTCAAGAACAGAAATGACATAACGAACGACAATCCTGCTTTTGTTTATGTTTGTGGGTATGTAGTACATAAGGCTGTACAAAAGAGGTACTGTGAAACTTGTGTTGCAGTTCTAAAATCAAATGAATCTTCCAGTCTGTATTTTGATATTCTTAATAAAGGTGGCTTAGCTCTTCCATCTTCAACTGTAATAAAGTTATGTCACCTAGCATGGAGTATTGTTTGTGTGTTGATATCAGATTTGTATGAATCACATTTCTTGAAATTGTGTAACCAGATGATTACTCTAAAATCAATTTTGAAGATAATGGTTTCTGCACACACAAATCTAAACTTTTTACTAAATGACACCTGTTTGTGTGGTGATGCACTAAGTGATATGTATGAAGATGTATCTAATACAGTTTCCAATATTCTGTTGAACAATTATACAAAACAAAAAAATGACTGCATACAGTCAAAAAAAGTAGCAAGTAAAAGAAAACTAAATGTGTTTCAAGGAAAATAAAAGTTTAACTGCAAGTTGGTGTGTTTTATTTCTTTTGTAAACCTGTAGCCATTAATTTCATGATTTGCTCTTTATATACTTTGCTTCCAGTTTTTATTTGTTGATTCTCCTGATTTAAAAAAATGTGGAAGTGTTGTGATACAAAAGTATAAAGTTTCTGTTGAGATTAATCACACCACCTGGCATTGTTCTTATCATGAATCTTTCAAGGTTATTTTTTAAAGGGAAATTGTTCACATATGTAAGGGAGTCCACTTTACCAAAAACGGTAATTACTGTCAAATACACTGCTTATCTTTGGATATAAATAAGCAAGCTTTTAAGAACAGTGTTATCATAATGCAGTTAACTAGTATCTGCTGAGAAACATTTGATTACAGTGTAGTAGTATTTGATTTAGTAAGGGCTTTTATGTTGTGAGAGACAATGCTTCTAGTTTATGCCTGGCAGGTGATTACTTAATGTTACACTCTATACAGTAAATTTTAATTAGGCTACTTTTTGAAAGTAATAGTCTTGTTTTGCATTTAGGCCTAAGTGGTGGTTTGACCACTTAGAGTGGAACCTGTCTTCCTCTAGTATATTAATGAGTGCTATGATCTACAGATGAATTTTGATTATGCAGAAAATGATTTTAAAGATCACAGTGAAACTTGAGTCCTCCATAAAATTTTTAAAAACTGTCTGTTCTTCCTGTACTTATCCAATTAGTTAGAAAAAAGAACTAAGGTACTCCAAGCTTAGCATGTCTCTTAGTTTCAAAAACAGGTATGACACCCGAGATATCTTTTTGCATTCATTATTTATATGTTCATGCCAGTTAAGTTTAGAGTATATATAAATACCTAGAAGTTTTACTGATTTGTTTTCTATCTCCCTTGGCATGCCTATTAGAAGCTGCTGTGTTTAGTCAGGACTGCATAATAGTTTATTAGCCGTAAACCAGTCCAAAGCTATATCAAGAGATTCTTTTGTTACGTGATTGAGCTCAGCGATATTTTGATGTGACGTAAACAGTGTAGTATCATCTGCATAACATATGACAGGGTGTGGTATGTTACTGGGTAAGTCATAGATTGCTACAATGGAAAATACTTGCCAGCAGTCATTACTATGAACATTGGTAAATGAAATACTTCATTCCGTACATGAATTAGTCAATCATTCATCATGTTCCATAACTTCATCAAGTAGGAGAACTTTCAGGGATGAGGAATGAGCCAAGATACACATTTACACGAGACAAAAACAACTTAAAACTTAATCTGTATACTGCTATTAGCATAAATTACACTATACTGATTAATTTTACTTGTGTTTGTGCAATATAAAATTAATAAGAAAGCTGCTGCCATCTCAGTTTTATACTATTTCAACAGTTTATATGCTATTAGCTCAATATTTACATGATTACAAGCATGTTTTTCAAACAAATCATACTACATCACAAATACTGACACCAATGTACAGCACACTTGCTTATCATACTGCTTTATAATAAGACTCTGCTACTTGCTATGTAGCTCAGTGAAATTTTAAACCCCAGACTCTAGGTATTGAGATAATTTGTAGAAAGAATGGCAAATGAGGTATGTTTTCAATTTTATTTTGAACTATGTGGGTTCTCAATTTCTTGCTACGGTATATGTTAGAAGATATCTTATTGAATATTTTACTGCCAGAATATTAAACTCTACTCTCAACTGTGGGCAAGGAGACAAGTCGGGTGAGAATTCCAAGATCCTTAAATAAAATTCATACATGATGTACAATTATCTACTTTACACAGTAATCTCATTGCTCCCTTTTGCAGAGTAAATGCTGGATTTACTTCAGGTGCACTTCCCCAGTTCATGTGCCTTGGTCTCATTTGGTTTTAACTATTCATTTCTTGTAAACTTTTGGCACAAGGAGTGGTACAGGAAGAGGCATTTTACTCCCCACTTTCAGCTTTTTAAAAGAATTCTTGTAACCACACTGTAAGATTCCTATAAACTTTATTTCAGCAATTTTCGTTGGCATGATAGGCCTGCAATTAGCACCACACAGTGCAAAGTTAGTGTACATGTGTTTCAGTAAAGAACAGGTGGCTCACCTGTAGACAGGGATACCGCCCGTCAGCTTTGACCCATCGGAGTATGATAGTTTTGAGGTGCATGCGTGTTTGTAGAAGGCATGAGTGATTATGTGGTGGTTGAGTTAAAGACCATAGTTTGTTTGCAAACAAAACAGATTAATATTTTGTGTTTAAAATTGATCTGATGGTTAGGTATAGATTAACAGAGACATTTTTTTTTTTTTTTTTCTTTCCGTATGTGAGCTCTGAAGGCGTGAATTTTTGGACTAAGACCTGTTTTCAATGTTATAGTCTGTTATCTATAATAACTACAGATTATTTGTATCTACAATACAGAAGTATTAAGATATCCCCTATACTGGTTTTCCGACATCTTGGTGACGTCATGGGTCAAAGCAGACAGGTGGTATCCCAGTCTACAGTTATGCCAAAAGGTAAGTAGATGATGTTCCAGACATCCCATAACTATAACATTGTTATAAAAAAACTTTTTCCCTCGTCCATTCTTCTTGTCACTTTAGTAAGATTAGTTGCTACAATGTTGACTAAGAACAGTCTCTTTCCTCTTCCTTATTCTGGTTACAAACGTATTGCTAATCTATCTGACATTTGTAAATAACTATATACATAGCATTGAAACCAACATGCTGCTTCTGATGTCACCTCTAGAGTAAACAGCAGCATGCGTTCAAGCTGCACAGTATTTTCTTTTCGTATTTTTTTTTTTTTTTTTTTTTTTTTTTTTTTGGTTAAAATTCCACTCTTGAGAAATTACAGGAAAACAGGGACATTTCAATGAAAATATGTTTATTGAGATATAGTTTCCAGAATAGGGCTAAAAGTATATATTGTATCATGCAATTATTATTTTACGAGACTTTTATTGTAGAACATGTAAACTTTACCATCCATTATTGCATTTTTTCTGCTGAACAAAAACACTGGGACAGTGTATTATTGTGACCTCTTTTGTAGTCCACTGGGTCATTCTAGAAAGCACAACTCTCAAGACTTAAAAAGTAAGTCAGAAAGAAGTAGATTTGTGCATTAGAAGTTCATTTGATTTGAGTATTGTTTCAAAATTAATGATTCTGCTTTCAATATAAATTGTCCCACCTGTAACACTAAAACATCACTAAGTTTTCTTTATCAAAAGTACTTTATGTAATTGTACAAGTGAACACTGTGAAAGTAAGTTAGTTTACATGTAGTCCCATAAGCTTAAGAAACATTTGAACATTTTACATGTAGGACAAAGCGGTTACACCCCTTGTAAAATTAAATTATGGCAAGAATGAGATATGTGTGTTACGGATGGGACATTACACACTCTATTCTCTGCAATATCAGACCATAGTTTAAGAGAAAACTGTTTTAAAATGAAGGTACACGTTTTGGGCACTTATTTTGCCAAATAGAATAATAAAAGATATGACTGATAAACTAAATCATGGCAAGCCCTCAGTTTGGACATTTTTATTATGTCACAAAAATGTTGAAAACAAAGCATCCACATCTTAATGAGCTGTACATATTTTCCGATAGATGTGTTGAACAATTAAAAATAGATTCAAATGACTTTTTTCATAAATACATTGAGATTAGGTATGTAGACACGAGTTTATTTTGCCACAGCACAGGGCAAGGGTTCTGTTGATGACATGGTTAGGTCTTTAGAGAGCCGCCTAGAAAAAGTCAAGTAGACTGATTCCCTCTCCCCGTCCCCCAAAGAAAGTATTGCAGAAAATGTTGTAATGCTGGAACAGTGATTTTCTGGAGTCTATCCTGTTTCCAAGATGCAGTCGTTAGATTATTTGTCTTGTGTCAAAGAAGGTCTGCTTGAAGTTGGGACAACACCAAAATCAGAGTGGCAGTCAGTTGTTACTTTGTCAGAATTAAAACAACAAAAAAGTGATCAGCTATACATCAGTGTTGGAGGTTTTCTTGAAGTTGTTCTTCCAGTGAAGGGGACAAAATTTATTGTGACTTAGTCATACATACAGAAGTTAAACATGTAGATAAGAGTAACATTACTTTACAAAGAAAAAGTGGCAAATTTCGTATCTGGTTTGCAGTGAAGGATGAGCCAATTGAAGGTAGGTCTGTAGTGAAGCCAAAGTTGTGTACACGAACATTGATGAATAACAGAGGACAGTTCTCATTTGACTAGAACCTTTTAAAGGTCTATTTGGGTTTATTGTGAGTGTTTGTGCTTTTTTTCAGTTTAAATAGTACGTATTTAGTTGCACTACGTAATCCGATATTCTATGTAAATCATAGATCAGACAATTTGTTCCACCCGTAACTAGACGACAGATCATCTATAGTGTCATGCATTGGTATAACTTTGTAATTATTGTCTCCTTGCTACATGTTCCTGTATTAGAAGAATGTAAACTTCATTTCAATGTGGTTTGGGTGAACTGTGGCCACTAACAGAGCAGAACTACTGTTTTGATGTCAAAATTGGTGTTTCTTGTACCACCCATAACGCTGGTTTTAATAATTATATTGTAAACAATTAAATAGGTATACCTGAAAATTGTATTTGTAAGAATTGAAAGATCCATTTTGTTGCTTAAAACAGTAACTTGAGTTCAAATAACTTATGATTTATAAATGTAGAACAAGAAAATACTAGTCCAAAGCAGTACAAATGTCCCACCCAAAATTCTGGAATTACTCTCTTGGCCATTTAAATTGGTTGTTTATTAGTGCTCCGTTACTGTCTATATCTGTTAATCGTAGACTTGCGTTAATGAATGTGCACAACAGTCTTGAGAAATACTTACAGTACTCCACTGTTCCGTTTTCGTGAATTTTAAATTTCATTTTCGACACTCGTTAGAATTTAATTATTTTTTTATGTTTGTTTACACTGAAAGAAATTACTGATTCGTTCCTGCTCCCTGTTATAACCGTAATACTGCACTTTTTACAAAGTAAAACACTTTTGTTTTTGAAGTGCAACAGGACGTCAACTATGACTTCCAGACGTGTATAATAATTTTTATTTGTTCAAATTGCACTCTTGGACATTTGAATGGGAATGGAATTAGTGATACGAACTTTTGCATATATTATAATCGCACAGCAGCTTTTGTTACAAAGTAAAAACAGTTGTATTTTAGAATTGCTACAGGACGTCAACTCGGCAGAACCGGCCCACTCTTTGACAGCTGCGCAATGTTGCCACATTGATGGCTCTGGCTTGTGTAGAGTCGGCTGTGCTCTGGGCGGAGGCGTGCGCCCTTCCCCAGGTTTGGGTGGGTTTCCCGGGGGATCTCAAGGTGGATGCCGGGGCGCGGATGGCGGCTCGATCCCATCCTCTACTACGGCGCCCGTCCCACCAGTAACGCCCCCGCCCAGGCCTCCTCCCAGTGCCGTCGCCGTGGCCCTCAGCCCTACGCCACGACGGCGCGGCGGTTTGGGGGGAAGGGGTGTGGTGTCGCACAAGTCCAAAATGCGCGCCACCTACTTTCGCCACGCGCCGCCATGCACGCACGGCGCGGCGTTCTTACAACGTCAGCCACGAGCGCCCTTTGGTGCTATCCCGCTCGTGGCCACCACTGAACGACATCGTTCACTTGGGACTGAGATAGGAACCAGTTAACACTTCGGAATCAGATAGGCACCAGTGAAGACTTGGCTATCGGATAGGAACTGGGCAGGCATCTAGCTCAACTATGTATCAGCATTCTGCAGTACTGAGCTATGTAAAAGTTAAGTACTACTAAGTCTCTAAGAAATATATATCTCGTTCTAATTTACTCTAGTGTTTCCAGTTTCTGCTGTCCCACTGGCTGGTCATCTCCCACCTGCACAAGCGTGTATCCTTTATTCCTGTGTCGGTCTTCTACTCGGCCACCGACACCTACGACGGAAACGAGACACAAAAGCGGCGACGAGGCTGGGACACACACACACACACACACACACACAAAAAAAAAAAAAAAAAAAAAAAACTTAGGGTAGCGAAAGATACAGCGTCCGTACCCACAGCTCCAGAAGCAGGGCACGGTGTCGCTCACTAACGCCCTATCCATTTGTTTGGGAATCATTGATGGCTGGCCGCGGTGGCCGAGGAGACTAAGGCGCTCCAGTCACGGTCTGCACGGTCACTACGGTCGGGGGTTCGAATCCCCCCTCGGGCATGGATATTTGTGCCGTCCTAGTTCGTAAGTAGTTTGTAAGTTAGGGACTGATGACCCCGTAGTTAAGTCCTATAAGCTTAACAAACATTTGAACATTTTGAATCATTGATGCAAAAATTTCTCTAGCGGCACGAGCAAAATGAAACTTCTGTAGATTACGTAGTTAGTTATACCGTACTAGCTTAATTCCCGCTGCTTTGCACGCGTAGACTGGGTGGTCTATATTGGTTATTTCTACTTCTAAATATAAATTTTCATAGATTTAGCTTTGAAAATGCTTTCATAAACAAGTATTTTGATACAACTTGCCACCCCCTATTGCACTATTCATGAGAGAATTTAAAACTTCCCGAAACACATTTTTTTTTAAATTCTAACCGTGGTTCCAAATCAAAATTTTCACATTTCTGACATGAAAGTAGTCTTAGTAGCATCTTTAAAAGATTTTCCGTTATTTCACCATCGCTTAATGATTGAATTTCCAAAAATATCGAAACTCGTATTTTTAAAATTTCAATCAAAAATCTAAATCTGAAGTTGCTTCAAAGTTGCCTTAATAGCAACGTATTATAAAAAAAAACCGTTCATCCCCCATTTCACCCCCTTAGGGATGCGAATATCGAAAAATCGCTGACGCATTGTGTAAGATAAACAAAGTCTACAAATTTCAGGTTTTTATATTCTGTACATACGCCTTTTCTGTCTTTTAGAAACGGATCGAGAATGCGATATATCTTTCTTACGCTTTGACATCTTTCTTGGCAGTTTTGCTTTTAAAACTTCAATATGTATTTATCTTTATTCTTATGCTTGTTACAAAAAAATAAAAAAAAATAAATAAAAAAAATAAAAACTGAATAATGTACATCACATTTCGCTGTGTATAACTTATACCTTGTATGGGAGTGCAACATGGACGATAAACAGTGCGGACAAGAAGAGAATAGAAGCTCTTGAAATGTGGTGGTACAGAAGAATGCTGAAGATTAGTTGGGTGGATCACGTATCTTATGAGGACGTACTGAACAGAATTATGGAGGAGTTTCTGGCATACTCTCGCAGAGGGAGACCAAGAGATGAATACAGTAAGCAGATTGAAATGGATGTAGGGTGCCGTTCTTAAGAGTAGATGAAGAGACTAGTTCAGGATAGCGTAGGGTGAAGACCACAGCAACATAACGCATTTGCTATTATAGTGTCAAAAATCATCGCTGGTATTCAGCTGACGAATTTCAATCAACATATCTTCCACCCTTTTATAGCTATCGACGCGGAACTACTTTAGTGTACAACGGGAGACTTTGTACAACAACAACACAGAGAGATCGTTCGTCTCCATTGTGTAGTTTTATCTGAAGATCAAATTATCGACACCCACACGTAGAATTTTATAGCAGTCGTTAACATTCAACTCTCATGTCTTCCACCCCCTTATCGTTATTAACCCTGTACCGCCATAGTGCACAATGGAAGACTGATACGTACTACCACATACAAACACCATTGGTTTGCGATGTGTAGTTTTGGCTGCGGAGTGAAATATAGGCACAAAAACCTAAATTTATATACATATTGTCGGGCCCGATGTCTTGGGTAAAGCGCTCGACTGGAAACCGAAGGCTCGCGCGTCCAAAACCCGGTCAGACATCGGATTTTTTCAGTCTTCGCTTTAACTGATTCTTCACCTCTCAACGATGTGAGGAGTCGCCAGAAACGACACGTCGTTCGGATTCCACGTTAAGCTGTAGGTCCCAATTGAAAGACTTGCACCAGGCCAATGAGTCTCACGAAAGTGTTATTATTATTTTATATATATTAAGATCAACACAAATGGCCGACTTGCATGGTGAAGTGGTCCGTGTTATGTACAGCGCAACAAATGCTTTTCAGGTTGCTGTCCGGTCCTCTATCCGGACCTTTCCCATAATTATATTTAGGTACAGTCTGTATAAATATGGCACATGATTGGTCAATTCAGCATGGATTTGCCGCGCCTGTTATGAGGTAATTTGAGCCCGTTTCTCAGCCATATGTCAGATCAACTTCTCATGCGGGCGAAATGCGAACTAAAATTCAAATGTTTGTTAAGCTTATGGGACTTAACTACGGGGTCATCAGTCCCTAAACTTACAAACTACTTATGAACTACCTACAACCAAGGACGGCACAAACATCCATGCCCGAGGGGGATTCGAACCCCCGACCGTAGTGGCCGTGCAGACCGTGACTGAAGCGCCTCAGTCTCCTCGGCCACCGCGGCCGGCAATGCAGAACTTATCGTCTCTGAAGGCACTTCAAACGGGAGTTCAAACGTTTTATCCTCTGTCGTCAAGACCCGTGTGTCCTACAGTCACTACCCCGATATTTCAGTCCGAGTGATGGAACTTGAATCCACTTGTAATTGTGTTCAGAATTTTGTCATAGACCGCGTCGCTGATCAGCTTCACTTAAACAACACTGTCCACTAAGCATTAGGTAATTACAGTCAGTTCTAACTTATTCTTTAATAAACAATTTGTTTGTTCTTAGGTGCTTTCGGATGTGTATATTTATTTGAAAAACTGATTTGCAGCGACAATTTTATGCATTCTTGATATAATAAAGCAGAGGTCGGCAAGTAATCTCAGTTGGGGTTCGAATACTTCTTAAAATTTTTGTCGAGATCCAGAAGTAAAACCCCATAATCCTTTTTAATTACTTATTTGAATTTTCACTCACAAAATAATATCAAATACAACAGACATATTTGTTTTCAAAAATCCAGGAAAAGACACATTACTTAGTAATGTTTTTAGAATTTAATTTTCACTATAAAACTAATATGAATTGCAATAGATGTGAAATAAAAATTTATTAAAACTCCAGAAAAACTTATAAAATTTGCAATCTATTAATTTTTATTATCTCTCACTGAAAGTAAGAAATAAAATAATAGCCAAACTTTTATTGAAAAATCATACATTATACACACTACTTTTCATTATAATTTTCACTAAGAGAGTATGAAATTGAATGAAATGCACGGATTTGTGTGTGTAAAAAAAAAAAAAAAAAAAAAAAAAAAAAAAAAAAAAAAAAAAAAAAAAAAAAAAGAGTGTGAGAAATTACATTTGCGATCTTGAACCAGTTTCTTAAAGTTAGTTTCTGTGCGAAGCAGTAAATGCGAATACTGGCAGCCATTAATCTTTGGCGATACTTATTCTTCTTTGATAAATTCATTTTTTAGAGCCAAACATGGTAGCATCTTTTCTTTCAAAGTCACAGTATGCGAGTAGTTATTCAGAAAGAAAGAAAAACTATGTATTAGGCAGTAAAAGATACCGGAATACGGCAAATTTTGAAAAAATGGTACCTACAGTGCGTTTAAAATTAGTTGCGACTTTTGATATGTCTTTGTGGAGCGAGTGGAGGGTTCGCATAGTTTCCAGCGCATCTGATCGCGCCGGCAACATCTAACGCCACGCTGGCGCCTGGAAACATTCTTTGTCGGTAGGACACAACAATGCAGGATAGAGAAAGCAAAGGGCCACCGCGCGACACCACGTGCTACTGTTTACACACGCTTTGGCAACAGCGGTGCCTCACAAGCCGAGCCGGTGGCTGCGGGAATGGAAAAAGCCGGCTCACTATTGCTGTTACCTGGGCAACGGCGTCTCCTTCACCCCGACAAGCCAAACGTCAGAGGTCGCAACTAATGTTAAACTTACTGTACCGGTATTTATTTTCTTAACACAAGGCCCACGGAAAGATCTGGAGCTTGCCTTTGCAGCCACGAGTTTATCTTTTTGTCTCCACCAATACCGTATTGAATTAGGATCGACGGAGAAATGCCTTCCTGCAGCTTTTACCACAGTCTAAAACAAACAGTCGCGAAACTCAGTAGGGAAAAAAATGCAACCATTTGACAGCTGAAGCGATACTAGCGCTCCAAGCGGCTGAGTAGCAAGCTCAGTAGCAGAAAATGGCAGTACCGAAACGAAAATTTATTATTTATTATTGCTGTTGTTTATATATTTCCTAGGCATTAAACGTGGCACTATATTTCGTGACACAAATACGAAAACATTATTGAACGAAAATCCCGTTTCTTGTTTATGTCAGTTTGTAATAATAACATGCCAGTGCATTGTAATACATACGGCTCACACTAGCAAGGTCGCAATCATAACATCCAAAAACGATTTATGACAAGAAGCGAATTGTAACCTGGTGTGTTTAAGTTCAAGAGCAACTGATTTATAGTTATATAATGTACTGGTACGTTGTTGTTTCACATGTATTTTTTATGCAGATTTTGAACATCTTAATACATTTGATACTGGTACTAGACACGATTTTTACATTCTTAGAGACAAAGTGGTACATCTTATAAAAGCCCTTTTCGCTTTTTTCTTGCTCAGATGGCTAGTATGTGCCGTTCCTGTCATGTTTTCATCGTACCTACTCCCCAGGAATGTAAAGGTACTGTAAATCTTTAAGAATCTTTTCCTGCTAAAATCTCAGTTTGTCTGTACACGTTAAACTACAGTTAGTTGCATTTTATTTTACATTTTGTACAAACAAATCCCTGTTAACTTTCGACTATCACTGCACCATCACCAATAGTAGACAGCTGTGCAAAAAATTGTTTTGACGTCTTTAAACCTATCAGTAGACTACCAGAAATAACATTGAAGAAAAATACTGGGTAAAGTTAGCTCTGTCTGTTAATGATACCATACAGTGGCGGCGATTATGGGGGACTAGGGGGGGCAGTTCCACCCCCCCCCCACTTTCTAGGAAAAATATGATTAAATTATTCACTTTTTTAGCGTAGTAGCACTTGTATACTTTTAAAACTGATTTGCACAATTGTAACATAGCTATAAGTGTGAATTATGGTGGTACACATGTCGGCGCGCCATTGTAGTAGACAAGGAGGCTCCGCCTTCGCACACGACATCTGACGACAGTTGACGATCGAAGCCAAGCCGAGTGACATGTGCACTGCCTCATCATAAATATCTTTCTGCGTGCCAGTACTATACGCTTGGCTTCTGGTGAGCGGGTAGCCGGCTTACTTCACATAAAATGTTTCAAATGTTTGTATAGTCTATGGGACTCAACTACGGGGTTATCAGTCCCTAAACTTACAAACTACTTATGAACTACTTACGAACTAGGACGGCACAAATATCCATGCCCGAGGGGGAATTCGAACCCCCGACCATAGTGGCCGTGCAGACCGTGGCTGGAGCACCTCAGTCACCTCGGCCACCGCGACCGGCTACTTCACATCAACCCGGCAGCCGACAAGCCGGCATTCAGCCGGGCCGACACGAGATCGACGCCTCTTCACAGCCACCCATCAGCTACACGGCATGCCGTGCCGTGTCGTGACAGCCTTCCGTCTGCAGTTGCCTTCCCAGACTGCAAATGGAGCGTGGTTGTCTTGTACATACGTTTGAAGAGAAGAAGACGAAGAAGATTGCATTGGGTTCATCCACTCAATACAAGAATAGACGAAGTGGATGCATTCTCTGTTCTTTTTCAGGAATTAAGGGCAGATAAGTTTTTTATTATTTTCGGGTGAGTTTATGGACTTTTGACGACTACGTACACAAATAAAGAGTTCCATTCAGCTCAGCAACACATCCTTCTGGGAATGTTTCCAGCCTATACAGATGTTAGCAATTACAATCCGATGAGCGGAAAAACCAATAGTTAAAAATTTAAAAAAGGTTTGTTATCCTAAAGAATGTACATTTTTCAAATAATATTAAAAAAAGTAAAACATAGGTTAAAAATCGAACGACCCAATACATGAATTTTTAGAGATTTGTGATGGCGTTCAGGATCTGGAACACGTCCCTGAAAATTGTTCCACTACTTATTCGTAACGCTTTGTGTCGGTAGCAGGTGAGAGATTATTTTTCTTTTGCATTTGTTAAGTGCTTGTTAGTGATAAAGGGTTAATCATGACGCATATGCACGTGATGTACTAGGGTGAGCGGCAGTATTAATTTTATCCCATGACATTTTACATTTCTTAATTTCAGAAACAATTTGCATAACCCTTAACTGAAATTCCACTACCTCATCATCGTCGAATAATTCCAGAGTTGGAACTATCCCGCTGAAAAAAAAAAAAAATAAATAAATAAATAAATAAATAAATAAATAAAAAATAAAAATAAAAAGAGAGAGAGAGAGAAAAGGCATATGCCGACTGGATTTTCTGTGCAGTGCATTAATGAGCTATACCTCTACAGGTACGATGGCCGAAACAGGGAGGATAGAAAATGTAGACACGCAATGGCAAGAAATGCATTTCTGAAGAAGAGAAATTTGTTCACATCATTTATAGACTTAAGTGTTAGAAAATCTTTTTTGAAGGTATTTGTCTGAAGTGTAGCCTTCAGCAAAAGGCAGAAATCCCAAGAAGGATTACAGTCCCACACAGCCCTAAATATTGCTGTTGCTCCGGATCCAGATAGTGATTTCGTTGAAGTGTCAGTGTCGGCTACACCAGCAATAGATGAACCACAGAGAATTTCGTCAGTGACAGAATAAACAACTGAAATAGTTACCGGTATACCTACACCTACACCTTCAAGTGCTGAGAGTGTACTGCCTGTAAGTGAGACTACTCAGTCTAATAGTCCTTCTCAGCTTCAATTTGAACCAAGAGATCCAATTCATGGTAGACAAGCAGCATCACAGTTTTTTAAAAAATGGTCCTTTTCAACCTAATATTGATAAGTACCCAGAAAAAAAGGGTAGAATGTTTAGAAGTATGTGGTACACAAATTACTATTGGTTAGAATACAGTGTTGCTGCTGATAAAGCTTTTTGCTTCGGTTCCACAGGTTGTTATGATGAAACATTCATATCTAATGGGTTTAAAAACTGGAAAAAAAGCAGTGCAACGCTTTAAAGAGCACGAAAAAACTTCTTCTCACCTCAGTGCTCTTCAGCGTTGGCAGGAAGGTTTTAAAAGTAAAGAAAGTGTGGTAAGCAAAATATCAACACATCATCAAGAAGAAGTTAAAAATATCGTGATTATCGGAAGATTGTATTCCAGTCCCTATTTTTCATGGCCAAGCAGGGAATAGCAATTCGGGGTTACAGAGAAACTGAGAACTCTGATAACAGGCTAATTATGTCGAGTTATTGAAGCTGAGATCAACAGAAAACTCTTTATGAAAACCAAAAATTTTTAGACGGAGATAAGTTTTTCAATTATGTTCATCACGATGCTAAAAATTCGAAACAATTCTCCGTGATTGTTGATGAAACTCAAGATGTGTCACATCAAGAACAATTGACTCTTGTTATAAGATATGCAACAGAAAAGCTCGAAATCAAAGAAAGCTTTCTTGGTTTTTACAAAACTGATTTGACTGACGGTGAAACGTTATACAAGCTGCTTGTTTCAATTTTCGGTGAACTTGGCATTGACCTTAAAAATATAATTGCTCATTGCTATGACGGAGCGGGAAACATGAGTGGTTCTTACAAGGGTGTTGCTGTGGGGATGAAAGAACAGAACACGTATCTTATGTTTGTACATTGCTATATGCATTCTCTAAATCTTGCACTTGCCGATGCATCTAAAAACATTCCTTCTGTTCACAACGTTTTTAGCACAGTCCAACAACTATACTGTTGTATTGAGGCTTCGCCTAAAAGACATGCAGTATTTGCCACAGTAAAAAGTGCAGCATGTGCAGTCAAAGAAGGAATAAAGAAGGATTTGTCCTTGAAAGCACTAAGTAACACAAGATTTAGCAGCAGATATGAAAGCTTGCGAGCGGTTCAACAACACTTAATAGATGTACTGCACACTCTGGAAAATATTGAAGCTACTGACTCCAAAATTGGTGGAGATGCTCATGGATTGATCACATGTATTACCAAGTTTGAGTTTATTTTTGTATTGAATACTATGAAGTACTTTTTTGAAAAAACTAACATTCTTTCAAAGTACATACAGAATCATGATGTATCCATTGATGAAGTAGTCCAGGTGGCTGACAGCGTAGTTATGTCCATAAATTGTTTGAGAAATGAAGAGTTGCAAAAGTGTTTTACTGAAGCAAATGATTTTTGTGAAAGACATGGCTTTGAGGGTCCAACAGTTCAATGCAAAAGAAAACTTGCACAAAAAATAGGAGGAGGAGATGTTAATCCTGAATATGATTCGCCTGAAGCCTACTTTTTAAAAACATTTTACTACCCTCTGTTAGATACACTCAGTGAGAACATTAGGTCACAATTTGAAAAACAAAACAAAACAAAAAAAAAACAACAAAAAAACAAAAAAAAAACCAGCTGGCTCTACTCTGCAACATGGAACTACTGCTGACGGCTTCGATGAAGAACAACTCAATTTGTAACGACCTTATCAAAGAAGCGTATTTTGCTCTGAGTTCCGCATTTGGTTTGGAAAATGATAATTTAGTCTCAGAAATCGATGTATTTCGATGTATTTTCAAGAAAGAAACATGATTCAGACCAAATAGATCGTCATCTTGTGCCAAATTTGGTTTCACAATTTAAGTCTGAAAATGTTCACAACCAGTATGTATTCCCTAATTTGTTCAAGATACTGCAACTGTTTTTGTCTATCCCGGTGTCCATTGCAACGGCAGGACGATATTTCAATGTCCTCAAAAGGATCAAAAACTACTTGAGAATTATATGCTTCAAGAACGTTTAACACATTTAGCTATACTAGCCATTGAAAAAGATGCGCCTAAAAACATCAAATTAGAAGAATGTGTAGAAATTTATGCAAGGGAGAAACCAAGGCACATTGCTTTGTTTTAAAGCAATTATGCTTTGACAAGACGTATCATGTTAAATTACGCTGTTGTCTGTTATTTTTGTTTATAATTAAACTAATGGTCCTTTGTTTGTAACAGTTGTATTTTACTAGACAATTTAATTAAACAACTTACGGCAATTACAATTGTATATTGTCGTTTGTTTTTCCTCGCATTTGGTATTATAGGCATGTAGGTGCAAAAATCAAACTATAACGTGAAACAATTTCTTATAATGCCAATTTTACTTTTAGATTTTATTTTGCCCCCCCCCCCCCCCACTTCTAACGTCCAATCGCCGCCACTGATACCATACACCCTTAAAGTTGAACAAACTTTATTTTATCATACATTGTAGAAGCTTTCCATATTTGAGAAACTGTACATTTTCTTAGTTTTCCTCTAAATACAATTTATCGCGCCGCAATAAGCTCCAAAATGCAGTCGCATTTTGAACGTGACGTTCGACTCCATACCTAATCCACAATGGTTTCTCGCCTCTCGGTATGTTCTTACGACCCGGCCGCTTGGCGGTGCTGCAGTCGCCAGGTTGCAGAAAACTACCGGGAGTTTCGTGACACCTGATGTTAGACTCTGCTTTTACTCCGTTTCTATAGGCGTAAGATAAAACATTTAGTTTAAATTTTGCCGTGTAGTTTGAATATTTCGCCATTATGACGACTTGTAGTAAACTGACCTAGAAACATGTCTGCGGCTTAACGTTTCAAATTTACGGTATGTTGTGACAATGGAAATATTCGTTCGTGGCAGTACCGTTGCGTCCATTGTCGAGTTATTTGAAGGCCGCTCCTGTTTGAACAATTTTTTAATTATGAAAAATCGTAGGGGAGGGGAATATGCGACGGGGGAGCTTATGCGATAAAATAGGTATGTCCCATGATTCATCGAGTGCCATGGCTTAGCAAGGCGAATTTTGTACAAGTTCGAACAAACTGCTTTTTTTGTCGGCAGCTTAAATAAAGGCTTCAGAGACTGTTAGAGTATGAAGTCGAAATACAGAATCTCCTTGTCCAATAAATAAAGTTGTTGTGCTGCATTCTTGTGTACTACAGAGCTTTAAAGCGGATCTCCGGCCAGCTTTCTCCCTTCTGTCGCCGCTCGTCAGTGAACTCTCCAGCGTTGCACATCATGACAACTATTTATTTAATCTACCTATAATAATAATAATTAAAGGTTCTAATTATTCAGAAGTTAATTGTAAAACTATAGAAAACTTCAAAATTGGATCTCATACTAATTGTTATCTACAGAAAAAGTTTTTTTTTTTTTTTTTTTTTTTTTTTAAATTGGAGCTTACACATTAAAATACTTTTGCGATCCAGTTTTTGGCCGTCTGCGGTCCGGACCGAGACCGCGGTCTGTCAGTTGCCGACCGCTGTAATAAAGGAATAGGCGCCAGGACAATTGTGTGGCGTAAACCTCAGACCCCTGGACGTAACGTAAACAGCCCGTCCGCACCACTGCTCTACGTGACGCAGACTACGCTTTCAGAGAATTCGGAAAAGAAATCCAAAGAGCAATTTCTACCACTGTCACATTGTAGTAATAGATTAATGATTTTTTTTTAATAACTTGTGCGATGCTTGTCGCTGACTTCTGCCCTCTCTCTGCCAGCGTATCGATAAACATATGACATTTGTCACGTTCAACTTTTTTGCAACTAGTTGAAGGGAGAGAGCGGAACTGTTCGTCACTTACTTTCTTCTCCTTTATGTGTTTGGACGTGTTCCAGGATTTTGTCTAATTAATGTAAGTGTGAGCTTAGTTTTTTTATTAATTTCAATAAACCCCCACAGTTAATTTGAAATATCTTACTTACTTACAATCCCTTCTCCATTCTCAATAATTTTAAAGTTATTTATTTTCAGCACATCCAGAACTTCATAAAGTGATGCTCGGGTATTGTTGCGATTGGTTTCGCGATTGTACTAGAACATTCTCTGTGCAACTTTTATTTATTTCAGGTCTATGAAAGGTTTATTACATTTCAATGCCTGCAGAAAAATCTTCGCGATGTTTATTAAGTCCGATAATTTTGCTATTTTTGTCAACTATCATGATTAATTTTCAACACGGTCATAGAACAATAGTAAACGAAACGCACAATCCCAACATCAATTTACCGAAGTAATATTTCAGTCATCTCCGCTAGAATCACTACAAAATATGACCAAATTATTAGTACCAGCTCTCAATAAGGTAAAATTTAGATTCCGCCGACTTCTTCTGTGATGTTGCTTTCTGGTGTTGTATTTGCTACCGAAATTACGACCGCTACCATTTAATGGCGGAATCCAATAATTTTGTTTAAATTGTCCGTCCCTTGTCAAAATTGCTCAGTAATTTCATTTAAAAATATTTCACTACCTGGTAAAATTTCATTTGCGGTCCCCAACCTTAACTTCAATAAGCAACACCCATTTTCATATGAAAGCAGCATTAAAATGTTCATCAATGAAGGAGAGACCGCAACTTCTTGCTATAGCTTTTCTTGCGCCACCTCTCAATATCAACCTCAATTACCAGATAAAAGACAACGTGATCTTAGAGACAAAGCACAAGATCAGATTTTTAAGTTAATATTGTGATTCAAATCAAGATTTCTTGAATAAAGGATTATGTGCTGTGACAAACTACTGAAATAATATCTACGATTGACGGAGACTGATGAGCTTATTGGTTGATGCGCGGTGCAAACACGACAGAAACAACGGGGATATAGTTGTTCTAGGATTGTAACGGCTTTCACGAGTTCAAATTTATCTCTACATTTCAAATGTAACGGCAAATGTACACTCACCCTTCATGTTCAGTTGGTACCACGTGTACAGGTGAACAAGTAGTGTGCGTCCGAACCCGCATCGGCTCAAATATATATGAAACGAAAATGTATAGCCTTGAATGGATGATATTCATACAGCTGTTCTCGCCATATCCAACCACAGCTGTATTCACACGGCTTTTAGCCATCCTCAGTGCTTTGCAATAAATTATATAACAGTAACATATTTGGAAACTTGTCTCTTTCTCAATAGTGGGGAGAGTATCTTGTGTCTGTACGTAAAATTATGAACATTACAGGTAAAGGACAATGTGAATGAGAAAGTTCACCACGTGCAAGTGCAACACATGTTTTAACAGGTGCGAGATGAAAGAATTCTCAGGTTGCACAATGCGGACATGATTTGCCAACGTATAGAAAGCCGTCACACGAGTTCGACTCCAGCCATGAGTTCTTAGAAGCAGACGTTATTTTACTTTGTTGGTCTAATAGGTTTCCACTGCCAGTAAACAGGTGAACTTCGCTGACGTATTTGGTATATTCTGACGACGAACAAAGCTGCTCCTCTTTGCAGCGGAAAATGCGATAGACACTGCAATCGAAAGTTTGCTTCAAAGTGAGAGGAGAAAATGTTATCAAAACTCTGGAGTGAGGGGTCAAGGTAAACAATCCATCAGTCGAAAAGGAGACACTGTTCTTACTACAGATAGTTTCTTGATTTCTTTAAACTATAATGCCTTCGAGAATACATCAAATGAAATAGTTTAAAAACCAAAACAAAGAACATTAAAGTGGCAAAAACTGCTTGCAGGACAAATTAGAAATTGTTTAGGATGGAATACGCCTTTAGAATTACTCGTGTCCCTGAGGCACCAAGTGCCGACCGAGCAGGTGTCGTACTGGTAACATTGGTTCAAATCCGCCTATCCTCAATCACTCCAGTCAAATTCCGGGATGGCTACTTTGTAATGACACAGCCTATTTCATTTCCCATCTTTGACCACAATTTACGGACGTGATCTCCGTGTGTACTAACAACGCTATCGATGGAACGTTAGAAGCTAATCATCCTTTTTAAGTTCCGAACATCGTCAACAAACTATGTCACTGTTTATATGCTATTCACAGACAAAAGCAATCATCAGCCACTTAAATATTTGACGGATATTCAAAAAAATATTATATATATATATATTACTAGTTCCAAGTGCCCAACTTTGCCCAGGTTTAAAATAAGGTTTTCTGTAGAAGCGTACAAAACCGTTTATTTAAATCAAGTGTTCAAATGTTTGTAAAGCTTATGGGACTTAACTGCGGGGTCATCAGTCCTTAAACTTAAAAACTACTTATGAACTACCTTATACTAAAGACAGAAAAAACATCCATGCCCGATGGGGTAGTCGAACCCCCAACGGGGAATGGCTTCGCGCATCACAGCATAACACCTCAATCCGCTCCGCCGCTCCGCCGCGACCGTTTAAATCTGTAATTAAAGTACTTTCCCCGATGCACCGAACGAAACTTTATGTACACAGTAACCTTCATCTTGGTTAAAGGTCAACTGTACAAAATTTCATCAATATCGGAGTAAAACTGTGCATTTGGCGAAATCCATAAGTACCCTCTACCATGCACTGAACGAAATTTTATGTAGACAGTGTCCTTATTGTTTTGAAGGTGAATTGTGCAAAATTTCGTCAATATCAGTACGAAGATAGATTTACACGGACATTGAAAACGCGCTTTAATTTCTTCTCAAATTTTCCGGTTGGTTTTTCAAAAAATGGTACCAAACCTATTTAAGAATCTTCCACATATAATTTTATATACGTGTACCAAATTTCAAGTCATTTGGTTGTCTAGATCTTGAGTTACAAGAGAACAGACAGAAAACAATTGCGTCTTATAAGTATAGAGATTGAAAAAAAAAAAAATCATTCCTGTACCAGATCTGCAAAAAACTTTTTTTGCTATTTTCGATCGGTTTCGGCAATTGTTGTCATCAACAGGAACTAAACAAAGTATTTTACATTAACAACAAGAAGATAACATTTTTCCTAAATACAGCAACGTCAAATGTACAGTAAATATGGCAAACGTGTAAAAAAATGGTCATTTTACATCATTTAGTACGTATTCCCTTATTTGATCCATAATTATTACTAGCTTTAATTATGGGTCAAATGAAGGAATACTTACTAAATGATGTAAAATGGACAGTTTTTTTAACAACGATTGTAATATTTACTGTAAATTTGTCGTTTTGGTAGTCAGGAAAAATGCTATCTTCTTGTTAATGTAAAATATTTAGTTGATCTCCTCTTGGTGGCAGAAATTGCAGAAGCCGGTGGTATGTAACAAATAAAGTTATTTTACAGCTCTGGTCAAAGTACATCATCGGTGTAGACTGCCACCTAAAAGCAACACATATATTTTTATGCCTAGGTAGGTATCAAACGTTAATGACAGACAATTTGTTTTGGTATATTTATTTATATTCAGAATTGCGAACCACCTTTTCTGCAAACATGGGAAATCACCAGGTCATGCGAAATATTTTCTAGTTCCAACTTTTGACCAGACGTAGACTGGGCGTAATAATGTAATAAAAGCTGTTACAAATGAAATAATCTTTTCTGTCAGAGTTTTTGTATATAGCAAGAAGAATGCCACTGTAGCTGTTGCAAAATGCTAGTTTTACCAAAAATATGTTTATTTTATTTTATTTTTTTTTTTTTTTTTTACATCTTGTCAGTACTATAAGCAAGAGAGGAAAAAAAAAGCATTAAGTGTCGTCATTAACAGATATTAGAGTGTTACATATCTAATGATAATATCAATGTTAATATATCCATTCAAACAGCATACGCTACTCACAATGTTACTCACACTATAACTGTTGAATTACAAAACAAACGTCATCAACTAGGTGTGGGACCCACACTCAGAGAACCAAAGGCATTAGTAGACATACCTTCATTACTTATTAAGTCTTCAAATGACAAGCCAAGATCGCTCACTAACAATATATTAAATGACGACCGGTTTCGGTGCAGTGTGTCACCATCATCTGGTCACATATATGTTATAATCTGGTCATCTTTCAAAAATGTAAAAGACCTTGTTGAAAAAATTGGGTCTAAAATAACAAGTGCAACAATATAAAAAATACATAAGTTAAAAACATGACAGCTTACAAAATACTGACAGCTCTGAAGATTTTAGTTTACATTTTGGTGCAAGGTGGCAGCACCATACCTGGTTTCATAGAAGTCAGTTATTGCTTAAAAACAAATTGTCACATGACTTTAGTCTAAGATATGAAACCCATATTCTACAATTATACTACAATTATATAACACAATTTTTAATAATAATACATATGGTATACCTTATATAGGAGTTCAGTTTTTAATTAAAGTGTACAATTCCTGAAAGGGTGTGAGAAGATGGATGGAGCAAACCCATACAAGTTGCAGTGCTGATGGCCTACTAGAAAGAACAGAGGGGTACTGGATGGGAGACAACACACCTCCTAAGATGACAATCCTTAAAAAAATATATGTAATTCTTGCATTTAAATGAGTTAAAATTTGTGTCAATCAATAAAATAAGATTAAGGCATCACAGATAAAGCATATATATGTATAATAAAGAAAATTGTTCTTATAATAAAGGTTTATCTATTTGGAATTGCCAATGTCTAAGTTATGAGGCTGACAAAATGTCTAGGTTGCAAATGTATTGGAAATGTTTAGATTGACGTATGTATCATCCAAGGTCTAGGTGCGCTGTAACCCAATATCTATGTTCATATAAAATACCTATAATTGCTGAGCTCTAGGTATAGGAATGACTCAATGTTTATGTTGAAGCTGATCCAATGTTTTAGCTGTGATGTGTCTCATGTCTAAACTGTATTAAGTTCGATATGATTGCTATCTATGTTATCTATTATTAGATCATTTTTTACATTTTACTTATGACTATTCATATATTAATTAAAATATCTGCATCTTATGTATCAGTTTCATCTTATATCATGTATATTTCCATCTGGATTAATATAGATGTGGTGTCGCACAAGTACAAAGTGCGCGCCACCTACTTTCGCCGCCCGCCGCCATGCACGCACGGCGCGGCGTTCTCACGACGACAGCCACGAGCGCCCTCTGCTGCAACCCCGCTTGTGGCCACCACGGAAAGACATCGGGCACTTCGGACTGAGATAGCAACGAGTTAGGACCTTCGTAATCAGATAGGCACCAGTGAAGACTTTGCTATCGTACAGGCACTAGGCAGGCCTCTAACAACTATGTATCAACATTCTGCAGTACTATGTAAAAGTTAAGTATTGTTACATTCTGTGCAATATATCTCTTTCTAATTTGCTCTGGCTGTTTCTGGCTGCTCCCCTCCGTACCTGCACCAGCGTGCTCTCTTTATTCCTGTGTCGGTCACATTCCACTCGGCCACCGACACCTACGACAAGGCTGGGACACAAAAGCGGCGACGAAGTTGGGACACAAAAATAGACATTCACTTGTATCAACAACCCAGACATTGTGTTCTTCGTATAGCTGAGACCTTAGCAATCATATTGAAATTAATACAGCTAAGACATGAGACACATCACAGTTAAAACATTGGATCAGCTTCAACATAAACATTGAGTCAGTGTGTTCTCTTTTTTTTTTTTCTTTTTCTATTTTTTACTGGGTGTTTGATAGGGAACAGTCCACCGCCTAACAGCGGCCTGCCAGTGAGCTCAAAAAATGTTTGTAAATCTATCGGACCAAACTGCATGGTCATAAGTCCGTAGCTTAGAAACTACTTAAACCTAGGTAAACTAACCTAAGGACAAACACACACACCCATGCCCCAGGGAGGACTGAAACTCCACGGCGAGCAACCATGTGCTCCCGCTCCGCCACGAGACGCTTTAGACTGCTCGGCTACTCCACCACGGCAGTGTTCAAAAATGTTCAAATGTTTGTTAAGCTTATGGGACTTAACTACGGGGTCATCCGTCCCTAAACTTACAAACTACTTATGAACTACTTACGAACTAGGACGGCACAAATATCCATGCCCGAGGGGGGATTCGAACCCCCGACCGTAGTGGCCGGGCTGACCGTGACTGGAGCGCCTCAGTCACCTCGGCCACCGCGGCCGGCATGGCAGTGTTCTCTGGTTTTGTATCGATAGGTAGTCATTACCAACCTCTGTTTTTGATGCTACCAAAGAGGTTCCTCCACCCTTTGCTTACAAGTTGAATTGGCAATGCCCAGTTAGCGAGCCTTGACAGAACACGCAAGTCTCAGATCTCCCCACCACTTCGGTTTTTACAGGGGTTTCTACCGATTTCCGGTGAATTTCTGGTGTTAGAGGGAACTGGGTTGCTGAGCTGTTCATTTTATGGCTGCGCTTCGACCTGGTAAGATATTCCGGATTTTCTTTCCTCTCTTGAGATGGTAGTGATTCGTTGCTTGCTTTGTTAAAGATAGATTTCAGGACCAAGGTTCATTACTTGGGATAAATTTCTCCAATCATGTACAGAAGTTTGTTAAATTTCATTTCGGAGATTTTGCATAGGTAAACGCCTTGAATATGTAACTAATTCGGTTTGATAACAGCTGAGAATCGGTAACCTGTGTGAGACTAGCTGGCGGTGTATTTACTCCATTTAATTTCTTTCTAGTTTTGTGGAACACGACTAATATGTGGGAATATTTTTATTCTGTATAGTGCATGTGAAATATTCTTTTCCGTTTTCTCCTTCCGTGAGTGATATGTAATCTATGTGGTGTGGTCTTAGAATAAGGCCTTCATCTACCCCTGTGTTGTTTTATATGCCCTTCAGGCAAGAAATTATGCAAGTATTTTTCTGATTTCCTTTAGTGCATCGCGATCTCCTCCACTCCTCTCCCCTATTCTAAATTGCTGTTTCGTTTCCAAGCTTGTACTTTGCTTTCACACTCCGTTAATAAATTCGCTTCTAGCCTTGTACAACTCCCTTTATTAGCTTGCTTATGAAATACTGCGTATTTCTAGATGCTGCATGCCGTATTTCCTAGTTGATTTTCTCCTACTTTGAATTTATTCCACTTTTCTGAATTTTTGAAGACTTGACTTCGTCGATCCGTGTAAAACCTTCCCGATCTCGTCTAACTGTATTTGTTTAACTTCCTTGTGATATACTACGCATTTCTAAGGGTTGTATGCCGTAGCTATTTTTCTTTATTTTCCGGAAATTGAATTTTATATTTTTACTGGTTTTCGGGATGACGTGGTTCCGCACTCCGACTTCAAGGGTTTATAGCTAGTCACTTGAGCTCTCGCCACTGCTTATACACCAATGACTTCCTATTGAGTATTCTTGCTTCGTAATCTGTGATTCCATTGCTTTTTGTTGAAATGAATACAATCTTGAAGCACTTCACCTTCAGTGGGGTGCGAATAAGTAATGTATCAGACACGTGCTGAGTGTCTCAATAATTCCGCATGCTCACGGTTTTATTTGAATGGAAATTAATCTCGCTATTATCGCGTACCAAGTAAAGAAAGACCAGAGCAACCTATGAAGTTTACATTTCTTGTGTTGTGTCGTACATCCTGGTACGCTGAATTTCGCCTACGATAGTGGCTTTGTATCAGAACGCAGAGTTGGGTGAGTTTCGCTTTGCTTTGCGCGTGTGAGTGGCTGGATGCTTATTGATTGTAAATGCCTCCTCCGACGATGTTCAGTTCGGATTACTTTATTTTAAATGGGGATGCATTTTTATTGTATAGCAAAATTGGTGCCCCATTTGTTCATGTTTGAAGTGAGTAAGTAATTTATTATCAGTGAAACTTTATCCTAATTACGAATATTAGTTAACGAATACCTTCCCTTTTTTATTTAGCTTTGTTTTTCACCAGTGCTGAGGACAAATTCAGATGCAAATTATCATGTTTTTAATTCCATTGCGCCATAAATGTTCTCACAACTACCTTCATGCAAGGGTTTAATTCGGGGTGGTTTGTATATTAATGATTGTGTGTAATTCTCGTGATCTACAACGTACGTTGGCCCCGTCTCTTTGTCTTCCTGCTGCTAAAGTAAAGTTTGAGTCAGTTCTAAATTCTGGGCCATGGAACAAGATTCTGTTGCAGGAAGTAGTCAGTAGTTCAGACGAATCCTTTAGCTGGTTTTACGGCCAGAGTTATATGTTTAAAGTAAGCTTTTAATTGGCTCCCTTCAGCCAGAATTAATTTTACAATTAACGGTGGTCTTTCAAGGTAATACGTAGTTTGTAAATCCAATGAATGTCCTGTAAGTTATAAGAAAAATCACATTATAATCTTAAACTTTTAAAACTAGTATGAATTTAAAAATAAATGCACTCACGGTCAGCAAAGTTTGCGTCTGGCTTTGACGGCAGAAAACTCGTTGATCATATCTTCATAGTTCAGACGGTTATCAATTAGGAGATCGGCTTCGGTGTGAAGAATGGTCAAGGCGTTCAATCTCTCCTCGGACAACGTAGAACGTAGGTACGATTTCCGTATTTTTAAGAGCAGAAAACGAGCGTTTTGCAGAACAATTTGTAAGTGCCATATAAAGAAATAGTCTAAGAGCAATGTCAACATTCGGAAACACGGACTGTAACCTTTCTTTTCGTAAAACTTTACTCATTTACACTGGTATATCACTAATCTCAGAAGATTTCAAAAGTTCCACGAAATGTACACATTCACTAGGGAAGGCTCTAAATCTATGTCGTACGACGCTTGGAGGTTTGCTGCACGTTCGGAAATATCGTCAGGTGAACTGTTCTTAACCCCCATTTTTTTTAGTTAGTTGTAATATTTTGCTTTATTTCATTTTATGATTATTATAGGGGGCCAACTGTTCGAAGAACGTAAGCCGTCGACAATCCTGCACATGAGTATCTCAGTCGTCTTCTCGCATTCAAGGGCTGTAGCCTTTGTACCGTTGGGATCAATCAGGTTCTATGGGTTGCATCATTATTCTCTTCTCATACCTGGGACACCCCAGCTGCGTGGAGGGTTCGTGAACAGTGACCCTAAAAAGTTCGAAAAAGTGGTTCGGTAGGATGCTCCACGTTGGACAGTCGTGTGTGTTTCAATCAAATATTGCCAGAAATCCAGGATGTTTTTGTCGCTATCTCGGTAAAGATAATGTAGCGCCATGCCTTTAATCCAGTTGATTGCATTCGTCTTCGCTGGTGGAAAATAGACGCCATAAGGGTAGAAAACTTCGGTGGATAGGATCGACGTGAAAGGACGACGTAGAAGGATGGCCAGCATTTGCCTTGTGAGCTTCCAACACGCACTCGCAGTGTTACAATTCAGTCGATGCACGTCGGTATCGACGTCTGCACACTGTGGACATAAGGGGTCGCTAAGGAGGCGAATGGAATGTAACCGCTGACGATTAGGAAATTTTTCGTTCACTAATATGTACCACGATGTCCGTACTTCTGTCGGCAGGAAAGGTGAATGAATCACCCGCCACACTCTTTTCCAGCAGATGTTCGGATGTCGCCGATCTATCATGTTACTTGTATTCCTTCTTTGTAAAATGTTGTAGTAGTCCTTAGCCATGGCCTCTCGCGTTGTCGGTAGGTCAGTCAGCATGTAACTGTGTTCTACAAAGTAGATCTTGAAGTGAGCAAGCGCTGGCGATAAATGGCCAACCGGAACAGGCGGCTGCAGAGATCGCGGCGCGACTTCATCAATAAGGGTAGTTGTGATGTTTCTGTGCGCAGAGTGCCATAGTCGTCGCGTCATACGAAGGAATAGCGCTCGAGCTCTATTCTTGACGTTAGTTAAACCGACGCCACCTTCTTGTCGGGGCAGAGATAGAGTGTTGTAACGTATTTTAAAAAATGTAGCCTGCAGTCACAAAGTGTCCGAACGCTGCTTGAAACCTGGCTGCGATCGTGTCTGGCAGTGGTAGTACGTGCGTGAAGTGATTCAGCTTTGATGCCAAGTACATGTTGACATAACGTGCGCGTTGGAGCATGTCTAACACTCGAAGTTTGTGGAGTCGTATATGTGCACGAATTTGTTGTAACAGCCGTCGATATGTCGTCGCTGCAGTTTTTTGAACATGGCCGTGAAATGTTATCCCTAAGCACTTGATCTGAGGGACCTTCGTAATTGGTACTGCTGATGCTGTAGGTAATCCTCGGCCTATGTCCATGTATTTAGTCTTCTGTACGTTGAGGAGACTTCCAGACACCTCGCCATAATGGTGGAGCCATGAAAGTGCCGACTCTATTTCATTTCTTGATTGGGCCAAGAAGACGACGTCATCAGCATAGGCGGAGCATTTGAATTGGGCTGACCGTAGGGAGACGCCTTCCAAACGATGTCGGAGACCATGTAGAGCTGGTTCGAGGGTGACTGCGAACAACATGGCGGACAAGGGGCAACCTTGGCGTACTGAACGTCCGATAGTGATGGGTTCTGAGCGATAGCCATTCACCATTTCCCTCGATTGTGCACCACGGATTAACCGGAGGACCACCGTCGTTGTCACCTGGGGAATGCCTATTTGCTCCATGACAGCGCGTAAAAAGTAGTGGTTGACGCGGTCAAAAGCATGATCGAAATCCACTGTCACCAGGACGCCCTTTAAGCGACAGGTCGACGCCAGCGCTATGACTTCTCTGTAGGATCCCAGCGTGGTGTGGACGTTGTTGTCGCCGCCGAGGCAAGTTTGATCAGCGTGTATTGCGGCCTTGACCGTTGTGTGGAGGCGCGCACGAAGTATACGGGCGAACAGCGTGTAGTCTGCGTTTAATAATGTCAGTGGTCGATAGTCTTGCGGTCGGTGTCCACCACGTGGTTTCGGTACAGGAATCATAATGCCTTCGGTAAATTCGTGAGGGACTTGAAAAGTGGGGTTCATAAGTTCTTGGAACATCCGAATCCACGTTGCGCCCATGAGATCAGCGAAGGTTCTGTAAAATTCATGTGGTAGTCCGTCAGGGCCAGGCGATTTATTGGAAGCCCCCCTCAGCAGGGCACTGCGTTGTTCGTCCTGTGTGATGTCTGCCAGGAATTCGTCGTCATCCTGCGTGTGCTGAGAAGCTGGCATAGGGTGTATTACATCCTCCATTGCCGCGTCGTTTCTAGGGGCTTCGGTGTAAAGGGTCCGGTAAGGGTGAGTGAAAGCTCGGACGATATCTATTTGGGTCTCAGCTCGTCTGCCATCCTCTGTCACTAGTTCTGTAATTAGTGTACGTTCGCGGTGCCGCCTTTCCTGTATGATGTAATGCATTGAAGGGCGTTCGCCGTAAATTTCGTCAAACGTCCGAGCTCAGACACGTACACCATCGAACGCTTCTGTGGTCAGGCGTAGCAAACACGCGTTAATGTGTTGCACGGCTTTTTGGCGGTCTGGCGATGGTGGTTGTGTGGCAAGTTCTCTTAAAGCCGTGTAATAGAACTCCGAGGTCGTCCTTTGCCAGCTTGTCTTTTGACGACTGTAGTTAATGAACGTCTGGCGTAATACAGGTTTTGCACACCGAATCCACCACGTCAGGGTTGAGTCGTATGTATGCCTTCTCCGTTTCTTCAACCTCGCGGCGACAAGCAGCGTCTTTGAGAATGGCAACATTAAGTCGCCACAGTTCCATACTATGTCTGGTTCGTTTTCGAGGTAAGGTGACAGCGCAGATGTATGCTTCATGGTTGGTGAAGGCTGTCGGCCATATTTCGGCCCCAGAAATCGTCGTGCGAAGGCTACGTGAAACGTACAACCTATCCAGCAGACTTGCTGAATGGCTGGTGAAGTGGGTGTATCCTCGTCGGTCTCCGTGTTGTACGGTCCACGTATCATGAAGCGCCAGGTCTCGTGTAAGTGCTTGAAGTGCCGGGCACGATAGAAAGTGAGGAATTTGATCCTCAGGTCGCAGAACACAATTGAAATCGCCGCCGGCGATGTAGTGTTCTGTGTTGCCTTGGAATAGTGGAGCTACCTCTTCTGAGTAAAAGATGTTTCGTTCCCGTCGTTTTGATGATCCTGAGGGGGCGTAGATGTTCACCATACGGACCACCCCGACCGTGAGGGCAACTCCGCGGCCCGAGGGTAGATAGGTCGTCCGTCGCCGTGATGCCTTCCCTAAGAGGAATGGCCGTACCGCCTCCACCTTCATTAGTCGGAAAGTCATAAACAACATATCCGTAAAAATGTAGATTTATTCCCGGCTTAACTTCCTGAAGAAAGACGATGTCTAAATCCGCCGCTCGTAACGTGTCTCGTAGCATTTGGGCCTTAATGAATGTACTGATTCCGTTAATGTTGATAGTCCCTATGCGATAGACTTGTTCCATGGTGATATGTAGTCAGAAATAGTCTACACAGTGTCGCGTCTATCGTCTGTTCGATGGCCCAGCATAGGGACAAACTACACATAAGGTGTGGTTGTCTTACTCACTAGGCCCATCCGACACACCGTCAGCTATGGGTATCGGTTGGTCACCCGTCTCCTGATGCAAGTCATTCATCTCCATTTCATGGCCCCAATCTCCTAGTAAAAAGGTTGGCGCTGTGGTTAGCTATGGAAGGTCACTATTCTCTGCATTCATGGGTTCTTCTAGTCGTGCTGCGTTGTCTTCTCTTCGGTTATGCTGTTGCGTCAGGGCAGCCGGAAGAAGTTGGGTGTCGGAAGCGGTTGAGCCGGATGCAGGTGACAACCGCGTGTCAGGATCGTCCTCATCCTCTTGCTCTGATGGTTCATTTTCGGTTGTCAGCCGTCGCTTTTTATGGCGTTTCGTAGATTTTTGTTTTCTCTGTCGCCCTTCCGCTTCTGAGAGAGGACGAGGTGCGGGACGATCTTCATTCTTCTCCCCATCTGCCTCGGCGAGATGGATCTGTTGCGTCAGCTCAGGTATCGTACTGTGGTACCGTGAGGATGCTTCAGGGTCTTGGTGTTGTTGGGGTTCCTGTGAGTGAGTCGTTGCAGAATCCTGATCGATGTGCATAAGAGACTTTGTTGGGAGTTGCACATGGCTGTCTTGTAATCCGGTACCTACTGCCAACGCATATTGGAGTGGCAAAGATGTTGGTTCCGGTGCCTGTGGTTTTTCCGTTCGTGGTATCTGTACAATACGTCTTTGTAGGCATTTAGACGAACGTGTCCTTCTTGACCGCATCCAGAACATGTCCTCGGCTGACCGTCATAAATGATGATCGCACGACATCCGCCGATAGTTAGGTACGACGGTATGTGCTTGCAGAGTTCGATGCTGACCTGTCGTACGCCGTTGGCACAGGGTACGTCTCAAAAGTGTTCCATTTTTCGGCCGCATGGCTTATAACTTTGCCATACGGGCGTAGAGCATCCATTAATAACTGGGCGGGCACTTCGAAGGGGAGTTCGAAAACTCGCACCGTCCGAACACCGAATCCTACATGTTCTACTGTCACCTCGCCCACATTCCCATCGGAGCGGAAACCTTCTTAGATCTATGGAGAAGTCTCTGACAGTTCGCTTCGTCGACGAGTTTGAGGTACACAGTGCTGGAAACGATAGACAAATGAATACCTATTAGTTCTTGTGGATCGATACGCATCACTTCGCGGAGAAAACGTTCAATCTCGTTGGCCTTTGGTCTTGCGTATTGTGCTGAGAACGTTATCTTGATCGTATCTTTCCTGTAGGAAAGGGCGGTCGTGTTGCTGGGTCGTTCCATGAGTATCGCTATGCGAGCGCCACGCGAGTAAACAAACATCCTAGAACGGTCGGGCTGGGTTGTTTCACTGATTTTGTATTCTTATAATTGCTGATTTGACTCGAGCGGTCCGCTAGCTTCCTGAAACACCCGAGAGAAAGCGTTGACAGCTTGAATGAGGTTTTTCATTGTTTAGTCATTGTTTGTCAGTCTTTCAAAAAGCGCGCAGGTCTGTCAGACCCAGCCCGACCGTCTACGTAACTAATTTCTGCCAGTGCGATCCCGCTTATATTTTGTTGTATCGTTGAGTTACCAGTTACTTTGCGGACTATTTGTGATCTCCTAACACCAAGCTATCAGTCAATAGTTTATAGTATAAAATGACACGAGAAAGTCTCTCGTACAGTGAAATATACAAATTTTTCTATGACGATGACAGTGAAGTAAAATAAACAGTGACCATGAAAGCAATAGTGAAGTGGTGATGAAGAGGAAGATGTTCAGCCTTCTGCCAGCAGTGATGCACCTACTGTTGTTGCTTCAAGTACAGCTCATCTTTATGACTCAGGTACGTCACCTATAAGCTTTTACAAAGGAAGGAACGGAGCAACTAAATGGAAAAAAAACTTGTTTTCAACAAAGTGTTCGTACAAGACGTCACAACATAGTTACCAAGCATTTGCCTGGAAGTATTCGAGCTGCGATGGATTACATTCACTGTTAGAATCATGGCAGTTGTTTTTTTAGTAAGTTATTGATTGAAACTGTTCTTAGATCAACCAATATCTACATCGATTCAGTTCGAGACAAGTACAATAGTGACCCAAACATGGCTAGGATGAACTAATGGCATTTTGGCCTTCTTTACTTAGCCGGAACATTGCATGGCGGTAAAATGAATATTGAAGACTTCTGGAATACAGATGGGACAGAAATAGAAATCTTTCGAGCAAGTATGTCATTGTAAAGGTTCAGATTTTTACTCGGTGTATCAGGTTTGACAACATCCATACAAGGGAAGAAAGAAAAGCACAAGATAATCTTGCTGCCATAAGAACCATTCTTGATATGTTTGTCTCCAACTGCAATTCATATAATGCTCCATCAGAAAACGTTACTTTGGACGAAATGCTCGTTCCCTACAGAGGCAGGTGGAGGTCCAGGATGTATATCCCAAACAAACCTGCGAAGTATGGGATCAAGATTTCCATCCTGGCTTGTTCTAATACGTACTATGTAAAACTTTTGGAAGTCTATACAAGTGCACAGCCAGAAGGACCGTACAAAGTCAGTAACAAGGCAGACGACGTTGTTTTGTGTCTTGTAGACCCAGTGAAAGGGTCTGCAAGAAATCTGACAGTGGTTTACTTCTTACCCAATCGCCAAGAGGTTGTTACATGAGGAGAATATAACTGTTGTTGGTACATTAAAAAAACAAAAACAAAAGCCGATTGAGTTTTTACCCAAAAAGTCTAAAGAAGTGTACTCAAATACGTTTGGATTTCAGGAATACATCACGTTGCTTTCATATGTACCAAAATGGAACAAATCAGTATTACTTTTGTCATCAATGCATAATGTTGATGAAATCGACTGTGACAGCGGCGGAAAGAAAAAGCCAAGTATAATAACGTACTACAACAAAACCAAGGGCGGCGTAGACTTTGTTGATGCTATGTGCGGTGAATACACAGTTACCAGAGGAACAAGACGCTGGCCTCTCTGTCTCTTTTTTCAGATGTTGAACATTGCAGCTCTGAATGACTACATTTTGTTCAATGCCAACGGAAATGTTTCAGTCAGAAGAGAGTACCTGAAAACGCTAGGGAAGTCTATCGTAACACCAAGTTTGAAAATGCGCGCAACCCAGGCAAACCTTCCGTGTCAAATTTACAGGCTTGCTTCTAACCACTCCGGCACGCAATAACAAGGCATAGTTGAACATCCACAACCAGGAAGAAGGGGAAGATGCTACGAATGCAAAGACAGCAAAACAAAATACTTTTGCAAGGTGTGGTTATGCTTGGCGCATGCAGAAATGTTTTGCGGCGAATGTTTTAGAGACCAATACTTCACAAACTATTCATAAGTTCACAATATCCATTTATGTAGTGATAATTCAACAGTTTTGCTTTTTAGTTATTGTACTTATTCTCATTTATATTCATATTTCAATGAAATTTTCTTGTACATTCTGTTTACTAACATTTGGTACTACAAAGTTGTATGTTTTCCAGTTTTATTTTATTATAATTATTGTACAATTCAGACAGGTAAAATAATGTCACTGTATCATTTAGTACTATCTGAATAAAATAAAAAATTGTCATTTTATGAAACTATACATTTCGTCATTTGTTAAAAGTGTTTTATATATTGGGTCTCTCAGACCCAGCCCGACCGTTCATGAAACTTTTTTCGCCCGACCGTTCTGGGGTAAGGTTACTGAAAACTGTGAAGGAGTCCAACAGTGTTCTATAGCTTTCCTTCCATCTCACTAGTTCGGCGTACAAGTTGTCGAGTGCTGGGAGAAATGTTTCGACTCTAAATTTTTCCTTTTAGTCAAACGTCTTCAGAGTCCGTTTCTTCGTCATCATGAAGTTTGCGTTTTCGTGATCTTTTATTAGTGTATTCATAGTCTATATCAGTCACAATCTCCATGGCTTTATTTTCATAATAGTCGAAACTGCCACGAATAGATGCAATAAATCCTACAAGTGATTCATATAATTCATGTCCTTCCAAACCGTCATCATGAATACTGTTTCTAGTCTGCTGAGTTGATTCAATATGGCTAAAGCCTCATTTCGCACTTGTGGTTTCTCAAACGTATTATTGGCTATATGTGTGAGGGCATTGATAACGCTCTCCCACTTCTGATATAGACTTACGCACAGTTCCTCGCTTGCTTGTTTTTTATAATCTTTTAACCATTTTGCTTCCTGGTTTCATGAAATAAAGAAGTTTTTCCCAGCGCTGTGTAGAAGCAGATAAAAATTATAAACGTTTTGCACTACACTGAAAAATGAACATGCTTCCAGACAACAGCTTGCAGCACTAGCGCCAACTTGTGAGACGGGGGCTGTAATTAGTCTATTTTTCATACTAACCTTGTGTTACTGTACCTTTCTCTTATTGAAATATGTAACATTTTTCTTTGTAGATCTTTATTTATTTAGATTTCTGTGCCTTTGGGGACACATCAGGGGTGAAGGGCTCCTGGGATTGTAGTACATTCTATGTTTATATGAAAATTGCGGGATTTTAATGTTTATTGGCGCAGTTTGGCTGCTAAAAAGTGGTTTTACGTGTTGGGTACGGTCAGGCCGCGCAGAGCAGAGACGCTCTTGGGCGTCTCCCCCTCCCACCAACTTTCGCTCGCCTTCGGGGAAGGACGAGAGGGGCTGGCTTGACCTGTTTGGCGCCGCCGCTACAGGCGGCGGAGTATGTACAATGCTTTACAATGCTGGCCCGCGGTTTACGTGGGCGATAGCGGGGACTGCCTTTTTAGTCATTCGGCCGTTTCGCAAGAGAGGAATTTGCCGAACAATAGCAGAGTGCTCTGGGCCCCGGGCAGTTTATGGAGACGTATTGCCCTTAGGGGTTATCTAAAAATCTTCCTAGAAAGCAGCAGAGTTTGAACACAGTTAGTGTGACAAATGGTTAAGTTGAGAGGAAAACTTTCTGCCCGTCTGGTGCCCCAGGGGTTTGGCTCCAGCGGCTGTATGTATAGCACAACGATATCATTTTTTAGGTCGTGTGACCGTAGCTAGGAGCAAGGTGAAATTCCTTGCAGAGCATTCACCCTTGGAACGGTGAAATCCGCAGGAAGCTTTGGTGGCGTGGGCAGAGCCTCTTGGCAGCCGCAGAGAACGCGTCCTGATTCGGCAAATTATTTTAGAATGACAGCTAGCCGGCCGCGGTGGCCGAGGGGACTGAGGCGCTCCAGTCACGGTCTGCACGGCCACTATGGCCGGGGGTTCGAATCCCCCCTCGGGCATGGATATTTGTGCCGTCCTAGTTCGTAAGTAGTTCATAAGTAGTTTGTAACTTTAGGGACTGATGACCCCATAGTTAAGTCCCATAAGCTTAACAAACATTTTTAAACAATGACAGCTAAACAATTTGTCAACGGCGCTACGCCATCCGATTGGTTTGACTATTAGCCGTTAGCAGATATTGGTGCGTCTTTTCGAACGTGGGTGTGGCCACCCGGCACTTGCCGTGAGCTGCGGCAGAGCGCGAGGAGGGACAGTCTCTGGTGTCTGAGCTTCCGAAGTGTACGGACCTCGGGAGACACGGAATACTCCATTTAGATATGCGGGGAGGACATAATCTTAAACGGTCCTCTGGTTAGACTTGTGTGTGATTCCGAAGATTCGGACCTTGTAGAACTTGTGTTTACTTCGCGGACGTTACATTGTCCTGTGGTTACACTGTGAGCGGCCACAGTTTAGTTTTCGTTTTGCTAGGAGTCTCTAGTTGAGCATTCGCGCCTTTGGGAGTCGGGCATTGTGTTTACAGATCTTATTACGCAAGTGACTGATCGATTTGTGCCAAGTGGCCTTTGTGTCACCTATGCAAAATATTGATTAGTCTACTAGCGTGATAGAATCGCACAGCTACTGCCTAGCGACGCCGACGCCAGTGACGCTGTGTTAAGTTACATGTCGACCCTGCTTAACAGGTCGCAGCAATTACGGTCGGAAAAAAATTTCAGCTTATCCGCTCCCACCGCCTGCTGCCTGCGAGCCTGAGACGCTGCCGTCAATGATCATCTGTGTGGGTAAGGTGACGCACTTGCTGGAGGATTATATGAAAAAGACTTGTGTCTCAATGTTTTAACATTTGTAGAAGATTGTGTGAATAGCATTATCTGTTTTACATGATAGGAAATGTCATCTAAATGTTTAATTATAATAAATTGATTTTGAGCAGATCGTCTTTCATTTAAGAACGTTCCTTTGTCACTATTTTGGAGAGGAAACAGAATAGTTAAATTCCACAGTTTACCAATAATTTTTCAAGTACATTTTTGTTTGTTTGGTACAACAGATACATTGCAATAGAGTAGGAATATTTATTATATGTTTGAATTTATGATCACATCATAGCTGATCAGTAACATTTTAATTTTCCTTATTTTGGATAAATATGGTGGCGACCCAAGATAATTAATTGAACGCTTCCTTCCGTGTTTTACCAAACCCCAGACACAAGTCCGAAAACTTAGCTGAGGCCATACTAAAAGTCTTGCCTACAATTTCCATTGATATTACTGACTGTAGATGTCATCAGTTATATGACAATGCAAGCAATATGTCAGGATCCTACACTGGTTTGCAGGCACGCATATATATATGGATTTCGTTCTTTACCCCTTCTACTACAGAGAAGCCCTCCTGGCCCTGCAAACCTAAGGGCCAGCGAGAGGGACGGAAAAAGAAGACAAAAGAGTCTTCAGTGGCTCTCAGGCCACCCGCTACCTCATCTTCTGCATCAGATGATGAGATGCAGATCCTCGCGTCACGTGAGGATCTCTCTCTCACTGAATCCCCAGAACGACTTGTCCTGGACTCCGTAGGTTCTCAATCGGCTGCAGCAGATGAACCTATGGAATAACGTTTTTAATATTTTATATTTTATATTTTACCTTTTCATCATGGCTTTTAACGTCACTAACCACCACATCCTCCAGTGGAATTGCGGCGGTTTCTTCCACCATCTGGATGAGCTGCAACAGCTATTGAGCACCTTCCATGTTATCTGCATAGCGAACGTGGTTTCCTGTGCAGAGGTCTCCAGCCCTGCATGGCTACCGGGGCTATTTCAAAAATCGCCCCTTTTGCGACAGGGTCTCTGGAGGTGTGTGCCTCTATGTCCTTGCCACTGTCCCCTGTGCAGCTGTGCCGCTCATCACGAATCTCGAGGCAGTGGCTGTAAGGATAAGAGTCAGGCAGGAACTAACAATCTGTTCCCTCTACCTTCATCCAGATGAGGTTATTTCTCTTGCTGACCTTGATGCCTTGATCGCTCAACTCCCCCCGCCGTTTCTCCTTCTGGGGGATTTTAACGCCCACCAACCTATGTGGGGTGGGACACAAACCTCGGCTCGTGGTAAGGATGTGGAGATGCTCTTGACACGGCAAAACCTTTGCCTTCTTAATACGGGCGCTGCGACGCACTTCAGCGTAGCTCACGGGGTGTATTCGGCCATCGACCTATCTATCTGTAGCCCGAGTCTCCTCCCTCGTCTGAACTGGAGCGTCCATGACGATCTCTGTGGCAGTGACCATTTTCCCATCTTTCTGTCGCTCCCAGAGACTCAGGCCGCAAATCGGCTACCTCATTGGTCACTCCATAGGGCTGACTGGCCGGCATATGCTTCAGCTGCAGTGGTACCGACTACGCTTCCAGCCGGCATTGAAGTGGCTGTCCAGCTAGTCACGAAGGCCATAGTTTCCGCTACTGAGAACACTGTCCCGACCGCGTCTACGTCACTTCGACGTAAGTCGGTCCCTTGGTGGACGCAGGAAATCGCTGAGGCCATCAGGGAACGTCGGCGCGCACTTCAGCGGCACCGGCGACACCCTTCTCTAGACAATCTAATCGCCTTTAAGCGGCTCCGCACACGAGCTCGGCGATTGATTCGTCAGAGTAAGAAGGATTCCTGGGAGAGGTTTGTAGCCTCTATCGGTTCTCGCGCCTCCCCTTCTCGGGTCTGGACCCAAGTGCGGCGCCTCTTTGGATATCGCCCACCGGCAGGAATTCCATCGCTCACTATTCAGGGTGCACTCTGCACTGACCCGCAAGCCATAGCTGAATACATGGCGGATTACTATGCACATTGCTCAGCAACTGAAACGTACAGTGCAGACTTCCGCACCTTCAAAGAGAGGGTCGAGCGGAAGCAGTTATCATTCCGCACACGCCGCCAGGAACATTACAATGCCCCATTTAGCGAGTGGGAGTTTGAAACTGCTCTGGCTGCATGCCCCGATACTTCTCCGGGACCTGATCGGATACATAACCAGTTCCTCCATCACCTTTCGGCTGAGTTTCAACACCGACTCCTCTCCCTGTTTAACCGTATCTGGGCAGATGGGGTCTTTCCACCACAGTGGCGGGAAAGCACCGTCATCCCGGTGTTGAAACCTGGAGCAAATCCATTGGTGGCTGACAGTTACCGCTCAATCAGCCTTACCATTGTACTCTGCAAGCTGCTTGAACGAATGGTGAGTCGGCGGCTGATGTGGCTCCTTGAAGACCGCGAACTTCTTGCCTCACAACAAGGGCGATTCCGTCAAGGCCGTTCCGCCATTGACAACCTTGTCTCGCTGGAATCGGCTATTCTCCGTAAGGCGTACGATACAACCTGGCGCCACCATATTCTGGCTACACTGCATGGTGGGGTCTTAGGGGCTCCCTTCCAATTTTTATACGGAACTTTTTATCGACCCGCTCCTTTCAAGTTCGTGTAGGCACCTGTCTCAGCTCTCCTCATATCCAGGAGAATGGTGTCCCACAGGGCTCTGTTCTCAGTGATACCCTCTTCCTGATTGCCATCAATTGTCTCGCAGCAGTGGTGGGGTCGTCAGTTTCGTCCTCCCTGTTTGCAGACGATTTTTGTGTGTACTTCAGCTCCGCCACCATTGGTGTCGCCGAACGGCGGCTGCAGGGAGCCATTAGAAAGGCACAATCATGGGCCTCGGCCCACGGTTTCCACTTCTCGGAATCTAAGACCCGAGTAATGCACTTTTGTCGTCGTCGGGCACTTCACCTCGATCCAGAGCTGTACCTAGATAACGAACTCCTTCGAGTTGAAGAAACACACCGCTTCCTCGGTATGGTTTTCGATGCCCGGCTGACTTGGCAGCCACATCTCCGTCAGCTGCGACAGAAATGCTGGAAACACCTTAATATCCTTCGCTGTCTCGGCCACACGGCTTGGGGAGCATCACGCCCAACGCTTCTGCAGCTCCATAAGGCTCTCATACAATCGCGCCTGGACTACGGAAGTATCATATATGACTCTGCAGTACCGTCAGCACTACAGGTATTGGACCCGGTCCTCCATAGTGGTGTCCGTTTGGCGACAGTGGCTTTTCGCACAAGTCCAGTGACAAGTCTGCTAGCTGAAGCAGGGGTTCCACCCCTGCGTTATCGCCGGCAGCGCTTACTCGCTTTCTATGCTGCCCATGTACATGCCTTACCCCACCATGCAAACTACAGGCTTCTCTTTCCGGATGTTGTCCTTCCTTCCCCACGACGGCGGCCAAGGTCGGGTCTCCCGATCGCGGTCCGTGTTCGTTCCCTTTGCTCTTCACTTGAATCCCTTCCTCTTCCTCCTGCTTTCCACTACCCTTCCCGTGTTCATCCTTGGTCTGTACCGCGTCCGCAGTTTCGGCTGGACTTGTCACGTGACTCTAAAGCCTCTGTTGCACCGATGACTCTCCGCCGCCAGTTTCGGGTGGTACTTCGTTCGTTCCATAGCGCGGAAATTGTCTACACCGACGGGTCCCTAGATGATGGCCGTTGTGGGTATGCCTACACCCACGATGAGTATACTGAACTACACGCCTTACCCTGTGGAAGTACTATCTTCACTGTGGAGCTGATAGCTATCCATCGAGCACTGGAGTACCTTATAGCCTGTCCCGGGGAGTCGCTAGCAGCGACTCCCTGAGCGGCTTGCAAGCCCTTGACCAGTGCTTTCCAAAACACCCACTGGTGCGGTCAATCCAGGAATCTCTTGACCTTCTCGTTCAGTCTGGCCGCACTGTGGTTTTCGTTTGGACCCCGAACGAACGCGTGGATCCGCTGGCTAGGCAGGCGTTTACTGCAAGCCCCTTAGAAATTGGTATTCAGGAGAGAGACCACCGGTTAGAGTTAAAAAAGAAGGTGCTAGGGCTTTGGAACACTGAGTGGGTTGACTCACCTACCCCAAACAAGCTCCGTACAGTGAAGCTTTCTACAGCTCCATGGAAGTCCTCCCTGAGGGCCTCTCGGAAAGAGTCAGTTGTCCTTTGTCGTCTGCGTATTGGCCACACGTGGATGACACATGGCCATCTACTTCGACGGGAGGATCCTCCACAGTGTCGCTGTGGCACTTTATTGACAGTGGTCCACATCCTTGTGGACTGTCCCCTTTTAGCTGTCTTACGACAGTCATTTGACCTGCCAGCCGCACTTCCTTTTATTCTCGGTGACGATGCTGCTACAGCTGATTGTGTTTTACGTTTTATCCGTGCAGCTGGGTTTTATCATTTGATATAAAGGTGGGTATTTAGCCTGATCTCTCAGGCACCCATCTTTCACAAATTTTTACTCTTCTTCTTTTATGCTGTCTCCCTGCTTTTACTCGTATGTTTTAGAATGTGTGGAGTGGCTGGCTCATCCTTTATTATCCTCGCGATCAGCCAGCCACACTTTTCTGCTGTAACCTTTTAGTACAGTTATGTTTCTTTCCTCTTTCAGTTTTCTTCTTTCTACGTTTCTTTCCTCTTTAGGATTTCTTCACTGAGTGTCCTGAACTCATTGCCCTTCATTACGTGCCCATTATGAGTTTGTCTTCTGTGTGAGTCACGCATTGTTTTGCAGGATGCATTACGCCGTATCGACTTCTAGGGGGGCGCAAAGGGGACAGTTGCCCCGGCGGCAGAATTTAGAGGGCGGCAATACGGGATGTATCTTTCTGGTATAATTTAATAAAATTAACTGACACAGAATTAAAAAAAAGTAAAATGACTGCAAAAAATACCGAAATCATTTAATAAAACTAAAATTTCTGGTTGCTGACTTCAGTGTTGCCCTGTCACAGGTACTACAGCTAATCAAACTTTAAAAATTTACAAGATATTAGCCAGAATGAGGGAGATGTTTGCGTTATTGCATAAGTAAATGCACAATGTTTATTAATTTGCATGGATTTCCTTTTTCAGATAAATGAATATTCATATTTCATATCGAATTTGAATAAAGTTCCAGTCGTTAAAAAAAAAAAAAGAAAAAAAGAAGTATTTCAGGTGCGCACACTTCTTATTGAAAGTCAAAAGCATCAAGGATCTGGAGTCCTCTCTCGGTAGCGGTGGAATTGATAGACATCTACACAGGATACTCTGTAAATCACATTTAACTGCCTGACAGAGGGTTCATCGGATCACTTTTATACTATTTATCTCCCATTCCATTCTCGAATAGCGCACGAGAAGTAAGAACATCTGAATCTCTCTGTTCGAGCTCTGATTTAACGTATTTATTCGGATGATCTTTTCTCCTTATGTAAGCGGAGGCAACAATATATTTTCGCATTCGGAGGAGAATATTGACGATTGTAGTTTAGTAAGTAGCCCAAGTCGCAGCGATAAACGTCTTTGTTCTAATGATTCCCATCCCAGATCCTGTATCATTTCCGTGACGCTGTCTCCCCTGTATCACGACAGTACAAAACAAACTGCCCTTCTTTCGACTCTTTCGATGTCCTCCGACAAATCCACCTAATAAGTATCGCACAGTGGGCAGCAAGACCAGATAAAACAGGAGTAATCTCACTGTGTTATTGGTGCTGTCCTTTTTCTAGCTAAGCAAGGAAGTCCTTTTAGAGGAACAAAAGAAGATGGTGATTTTGGTGATCCACATAGCGGCAAATTTCTAAATACAATTGATCTCATATCACACTATAGTGTCCACCTTCGTCTGCACGCCACAAGAAAGGCCAAGTTAGCTATTTTTACAAAAATATACTAAATGAGTTCCATGACTTGATTGCTGACAAACTAAAACAAGATATAATTAAAGATATTTTAGCTGCTAAATACTTTTCACTGATGTTTGACTGCACTCCACATATCAGCCACAATGCGCAGATGACACAAGTAATTCGATATGTCAAGTCGAATGACTCAGGGGTTATGGAAAGTTTTACTGACGTTTTACGGGCAAAACAGGAGAAGGCCATAGTCAAGAGATACTGAAAAAATTGGAAAAAGAGGGGTTGAACATTAAGTACTGTAGGGGGCAGTCTCATGACAATGGGGCAGACATGGGTGGAAAGTACAAAGGGGTCCAGTCAAGAATACTTCAGAAGAATGAACTGGCCTATTTCGTACCATGTGCTGCTCACTCTTAGTGCTTTAGTAGGAGCAAATTCAGCAGACATTCAGCAAGACTAAGTGATCTGTTAGAGTAGATTCGGTTGAAGATGTTTACAAGCATTTTCATAAAGTTTTGAAGGCCCTGGAAGAAACTGAAACTTATAAATTGTCAAGACCAGAAACAAAATTAGAGACAAGATCTATTTAAAAAAAAAAAAAATGAGAAAACTCAAATTCATTACTTTAACTTGTTGCTGGTATGCAATATTAAAATAAATTTCTCATGTTAATCAGTTTCTGCGAAGTTAATACTTTACAATTGATAAAGCTGTTCGAAACATTCAAGGACTTTTGGGCTTTCTCAAAACTTCCCGGGATTCTTGTACCTCTGAAGCTATTTCTAAGCAGAAGATAATGAGGTATCAACGGTATTCTCCGAAAAAAGGATTCGAAGAAAGAAGAAAATGGCCGATGAGCTTTGTGAGGATGAAGTATCCAACATTCACAGAAAAAATAGGTAATTATTGACAGAGGTTAGTACCAGATTTACCGCACTTGAGAAAATTGGTGCAAAAATTAGTTTTCTGTGTGGTGTGCAAATTCGAGAAACGGAAGTGGAGGACTTGAAGGCCAAAGCAGCGGAACTGGCAGATCTTAGGGAGGAAGCACTTGAAGATGAAAGTTTCGGACAACATGCGCTGGCAGTAGACAGAACCTTGCAAGATTCCACTGCATCACCAACATTAAGTTTAATTTATAAAAATAAATTGGTAGAGGGGTATCCCAACCTTACTACAGCGTTAAAATATATTTTACCATTCTAGTTTCTGTTTCGTCTGGAGAAAGAAGTTTCAGCAAGCTGAAACTAATTAAATACACTTGAGGAGCACGACTGCTTAACAAATCTGAATATAATATCCGTAGAGCACAAACGAGCTGCTTCTCTAAACTATGATGATATCAAAAACAGTTTTGCAGCAAAAAAAAAAAAAAAAAAAAAAAAAAAAAAAAAAAAAAAAAAAAAAAAAAAAGCTTGAAAAGCGAACTTTTGAATTGATTTTTGTACGATGAGTAATCTTGTAATATTTTTGTATGTATTAAAATTGTTCTGTTTTTCTTTGATCTTAATTCAGTCAATAAAATAAGTTCATGTTGTGAGATTGTGACATTTATTTAGAAATATGTAACCCAATTAGCGTCAAAAAGTCGATTCTTACAAGGGGGGGGGGTGAAAGAAGGGGCGGCAAATTTAAGCTTGCCCCCCTTGGCAAATGTCCTAGATCCGGCCCTGGCAGACTACAAAGTTTAAGTAGTCTTGTTGGCAGATGATGTGGTGTGTTGTCATTTGTGTGAACACTACTGCTGTTGGATGCTCGAGCTGCTCCAATTTGGCCAGTACACGTCGTGTGACCTCGGCGTCGAGTGGACAAGCGTTGCCATGGAGCAGAACCGCTCGCTCCGTGAGCAGCCCAGGCCGTTTGTTCTTGTTGGACTCGAGTACTGTTTCACAGTAGACGTCAGTGTTAATGGTTTTTCCGTGCTCGAAGAATTCGATGGGTATCGGCCTTCTGACGGCAAGGAGGACAGTGAGCATCACCTTGCCTGGTAAGGACGCAGCTTTGAATTTTGTAGGGGGAAGACGATAATTGGTTTGCGTCGCTAGATGGCACACACGTTATCCCAAAGCGGCGTATTGAAATTTCAACGGTCTGGTTGTTAAGTCGTTTCGTACCTTTCCATTTGAACATCCCTCGTTTTAATGTGGAGGGATCGTTTCTGTTCAAGTATACCTACAGTATACCTACAGCACCTACCACCATCACCCCAATGGTCGATCCCGACATCTAGTCCAGAAGAAGTTACTCCGTACTTGTGGCGCCTTTTGACGATGAAAGTTGATCTCCCCTATTTTCATGGAATCCTACTTTGTCTTCTTTTACCCAGCGGACGACAACATATTTTCCAACCTGTTTCAATGCACTATCAGCATGATGGTGGTTGGAACTCGCCTTCGGCCTTCCTGATTTACGTTTCCTGTGATTTTCCCGAATCATTCCAGGCAAATTTCTGTCTGGTTCCTTTCAAAGGGGCCGATTGTTTTCCCCATCCCTGTCAAAAACTGTCCGATCGTCTTCTCCGTATTTAATGCACACGATGTCGACAGGACCCTGATCTTTCTTCCTACATCTACATCTACATACATACTCCGCAATCCACCATAAGGTGCGTGATGGTGGGTTGACAGTACCACTACTAGGCATTACCTTTCCTATTCCACTCCCAAATAGAACGAGGAAAAAAAGAATGCCTATATGTCTACGTACGAGCCCTAATTTCTCTTATCTTGTCTTTGTGATCACTACGCGAAATAAAAGTATACGGCAGCAAAATCTTACTACTCTCAGCTTCAAATTCCGGCCCTCTAAATTTCATCAACAGAAATTCACGAAAAGAACGTCGCCTTTCCTCCAGCGACCCCCAATTGAGTTGCCGGAGCATTTCCGTGACACTCGCGCATTGGTCGAACGTACCAGTAACAAACCTAGCTGCTCACCTCTGAACTGCTTGTATGACTTCCTTTAAACTGATCTGCTGTGGGTCCCAAACACTTGAGCAATACTCAAGACGTGGTCGTATAAACGTTTTATATGCGGACTCCTTTACAAATTGAGTATATCTACACAAAATTCTCCCAATAAACCTAAGTCGGCTGTCCGCCCTACTCACAACTGTCCTTACATGTTCGTTCCATTTCATATCGCTCTTCAATGTAACGCCTAGATATTTGAACGACGCAGCAGCATCAATAAGCTCACTACTAACGCTGTATACGAACATTATGGCACTGTTTTTCCTACTCATGCGCATCACCTTACATTTTTCTACATTGAGAGCTAGCTGCTATTCTTGGCACCAACTAGAAATTTTGTCTAAGTCATCCTGTATGCTATTACAGTCAAAAACAACACCTTCCCAAACACCACGGCATCATCAGCTAACAGCCGCAAATTACAACTTACTCTGTCCATCAGATCATTTATATAGATAGAAAAAATAGCCGTCCTATTACACTCCCCTGGGGCACGCCTGACGATACACTCGTGTCTGATGAACACTCGCCTTGGAGTACAACGTACTGCGTTCTATTACGTAGGAAGTCTTCCAGCCAGTCACAAATCTGTGAACCTATTCCATGTACGTAAAAAACGATTTTTCATCGGAGTCAATCGATTTCTCTAAACACTGCACAGAAAAGATATTTGAATGTTGTGCAGGAGTTGTTAATGTTAATGGAACTAAACTAGTAATAGTTGTTACTTAAAGGTCTCCTGACTCAGATTTTAATATGTTTCTGCCCAAGCTGGAATTGGTTCTGGGTTCACTGTATAGGAATTATAAAAATTTAATTATGTGTGGAGATTTCAACATTAATTGTGTAGGTGATAGCTCAACAAAAAGTCAGCTGTTAGATCTATTTAATTCCTATAACATGATGCAAACAGTATTTTTTCCAACGAGAGTGCAAGGAAATAGCAGTTCTACCATTCACAATATTTTTGTTCATTCTTCATTATTGGAGGGGCACTCTGTCAGCAGAATAGTAAATGGCCTATCAGAGCACGATGGCCAAATTGTACTTCTAAAATGTATTTGTCCTCAAACCAATGTTAAACATAAATATCAACTACTCAGAAAAGTTAATCCAGTGGCAATTGAGACCTTTTTAAGCCTAATTAAGGAACAAGAATGGCAGGATGTTTATAGTGCTGATAATGCAGATGATAAATATAATACTTTTCTGAACAAATTTCTTATGCTGTTTGTAGTTGCCTTCCTCCAGAACGCTCAAAACAGGGTACTTCCAGTAACAGACAGACTGCAGTGAGCAGTGACACGCTAGAAGGCTCCAAGTTCCCCGCCAGCTCCACAACATCAATGGAGCTTAATTTCCTGAAGATGGTCTAAAATAAGACCTAAACAAATAGAAAAAAATATTTTTTTTTGCACTCTAGACTGTTCTCTTTATAATTAATCACAAAATATTGTTGCAGAAATTGGAACATTATGAAATACGAGGAGTAGCTCACAACTGGTGACAACATAAGATAATTCTCCGCAGTGTAGAAATGGCTGTGACGTACAATCACAATGGGACACAATTAAGTGTGGGGTGCCCCAGGAGTCTGTTTTGGGACCGTTGCTGTTGGTTATTTATATAAATGATAAGCCTTCGAGCATAACAGGTGACTGTAAAATATTTTTGTTTGCTGATGATACCAGTTTGGTAGTGAAGGATGTTGCTCGTAATATTGATACAGTATCAAATAATGCACTTCAAGAGATAAGTTCATGGCTTTTAGAAAACAAGTTAATGTTAAATCACAGTAAGACACAGTTTTTACCATTTATGACACATAATTTGACGAAAGCTGACATACTGATTACACATAATGGGCATATGATAAGTGAGACTGAACAGTTCAAATTTCTAGGTTTTCAGATAGACAGTAACCTGTTGCGGAAAGCCCATGTTCAGGATTTTCTTCCAAAACTAAATTCTGCCATATTTACTATTAGAACAATATCTGAGATAGGTGATGTTTCAACACGAAATGTAGTCTATTACGCTTACTTTCACTCACTTATGACGTACCGAATAATTTTTTGGGTTAACTCGCCGGATGCTAAAAGGATATTTCTGGCTCAAAAACTGGCGGTTCGAGCAATATGTGGTGTAAGTTCCGAACGTCATGTCGACCCCTTTTCAGTAGTTTTGGAATTTGGACACTGGCGTCACAATACGCTTTTTCTTTAATGTCCTTTGTTGTTAATATGATCAGCTTATTCCCACGAGTTAGTAGCTTTCACTCGGTGAATACTAAACAGAAGTCGAATCTACATTTGCATCGCAGCACCTTGACACTTGTGCAGAAATATGTGCAGTATTCTGCAGCATCCATTTTCAATAAGCTGCCACAAGAACTAAAGAATCTTAGCACTAACCCACACGCTTTCAAATCTAAATTGAAGAGTTACCTCATGGCTCACTCCTTCTATTCTGTCGAGGAACTCCTAGAAAAGTTAAGCTTAATCATTTTTTTTTCTTTATTGATTCTTTTCACTTTGTCTTAAGATTGCTGTGTGCATAGAAACTACTTAAAATTTTTCTATTACCATTCTTGTGTAAAAATTCATGTATTGACTTGTTCCATGACCATGCAGTCTCACTCGTCAATTGGGTCCTATGGAACAGAAATCATTATTATTATTATTATTATTATTATTATAAGCTCGTATATTCGTTTGCAGTCTGCATTGACGAACCGCGTTGAACGCTTTTTTGAAGTGGAGAAAAACACGATCCGCCTGTTGCTCTTCATCTATGGCTCCCAAGATGTCATATGAGAATAGGGCAAGCTGAGTTTCACATGAACGATATTTCCTAAACCCGTGCTAATTCATAGAAAGAAGCTTTTCCGTTTCAAGGAAATTTACTATATTCGAACTGATAATATGCTCCTAAATTCTACAGGAAACTGATGTCAGCGATATTGGCCTGTAATTGTGTGGAAGTGTTTTTTTAAACTACGTATCGTTTTGAAATTAAAAAAAAGACATGCTAAGATATCTCAATAATTTTATTTCTTCATGAAAATATCTATCTTAATCTACTTTTCTACATAATCTCCGCCAATATTGAGGCACTTGTCATAACGTTGTACCAGTTTTTGAGTACCTTAATCATAGACGTCTGCCGCCTGACAAAACCACTGCATCACAACTGTTTATCTTCGTCATCGTCTTTCTCGCTCATAATGCCATAAAAAACACTACGAGAAACATTATGAAAGTCATACCGCAGGGAGGAAATCGTAAAGCGTCTGTATTCTCTCACCCCATTGTCCACTTCCTGCACCAAACTTTCATTAACGACCGAAGGACGCCCACTCCGTTGTTCGTCACACAGATTTATGCGGCCATCTTTAAATGCTCTCAACAACTTCCTTACCGTTCCATCACTCATAACGTTTTCTCCGTTAATTACACAGAGCTCACGATGAATATCGGTCGCTTTTAGGTCTTTAGCACTAAGAAAACTTATAACAGCCCGTACTTCACAGTCTGCGGGACTCACGATTCTCTGAGGAATCTTACTCAGTACACAACGTAACAAGGAAGAATAAAACTGTAATGACGTCACTGCGTAGGCAACAGATGAAGGTACCCAGTGCGCATAAAATTATTAATATATTTTAGCACGACTTTTTTAATTTTAAAATGGTACTTACTTAAAAACACATACTTCGCAATCCACGCAAAGGTGCGAAGGGTACCTATTTACTTGTTTTTCTGTTCTACTCCCATATAGAACGAAAATGAAACGAAAACTTGTATGCATCTGTACGAGCCGTAATCTGTCTCATCTTTGCGGTCTTTACGCGAAATGTGTGCTAGTGCCAGTATATTTCTGAAGACAAAATTCAGGTCGTGTAAATTTCGTCAACAGCGTTTCTCGGAAAGCATGTCTCCTTCCCTCCAACGACTCCCATCTGAGTTCCCGAAACATCTCAGTGACACTCACGAATTCATTGAATCTGTCAGTAACAAACCCAGACTCCCGCCTATGAATAACTTCTATATCTTGTTTTTAACAGATGTGGTGAGCAATACTCAAGACGGGGTCGCACACAAATTTTATATGCGGTCTCCTTTACAGACGAATCACATCTTCCCAAAATTCTTCCAATAAACCGAAGTCGACCATCTTCCTTCCCCACAACTCTCCTCATATGCTCATTCCGTTACATACTTATGTGCGCCGTTACGCCTAGGTATTTAATTGACGCGACTCTTCATCCTCGTTCCTTTTAACCTGCTCGGACCATCTTGTGTAATTTACTATCCAGAGTAGCAACCGCATTCACCTTTACCGTCCACGAGAAGTACATTCCGACCGAAACATGATTTGTGGCCGAAACCGTAACAGAAACTTGCGTAATTAAGATTTCTGTACATTTTTCTTACACCACATTCACTAGTTTTTTGTCTTCTTCTTTTTTTTCCTCACATTTTTCAATATCCATTTCCTGTAGTAAGCTATCTAGAGTGTAAGTCTAATCAGGAGTCTGTAGAAGGTGACATGGGAGGTGAAAAGGTTTAGATAAATTGACAGTACTTCCATTACAGTGTTTCCAAATTGGATCCTTTTCTCATCGTTGTGATATTTTCTACATTAAAAAAAAGTGTAGTCTCGAAATTTCGAGCCTCGGAATTCTACATCTACATAGATACTCTGCAAATCACATTTAAGTGCCTGGCAGAGGGTTCATTAACCATTTTCATAACCTTTCTCTACCGTTCCATTCTCTAATAGCGCGCGGGAAGAAAGAACGCTTAAATCGTTCCATTTTCGAACTGATTTCTCTTATTTTATTGGGATGGTCAGGTCTCCCTAAGTAAGTTGGTGCTAGCAAAATATTTTCACATTCAGAAGTCGAGGATTGAAACTTCGCAAACAGATCACGCCGAAATGAATAACGTCTTTCTTTTAATGATTTCCACCCCAATTCGTGCAACATTTCCGTGACGCTTCCCCCTCCCCCGCGGTAACGTGATAGAACAAAACGAGCTGCCCTTCTCTGAACCTTCTCAATGTCTTCCGTCAGTCCCACCTGGTGAGGGTCACACAAGGGGCAAGGATACTCCAGGAGAGGACGCACAAGTGTAATGTAGGCAGTCTCTTTGGTGGAGCTGGAGCATCTTCGAAGCGTTCTGCCAATGAAACGTAACCTTTGGTTCGCCTTCTCCACAATATTTTCTATATGTTCTCTCTAGTCTAAGTTGTTCGTAATTGTAACTCCTAGGTGTTTGGTAGAATTTACGGTCTTAAGGTTTGACTGATTTATCGCGTAATTGAAGTTCAGCGGATTTCTTTTAGTGGTTATGTGTATTACTTCACACTTTTCTTTATTTAGTGTTAATTGCCAATTTTCTCACCATGTAGAAATTTTGTCTAAATCGCTTTGCAGTTGCTTTTTATCCTCTGTTGACTTCACTAACCGATAAACGACATCATCATCCGCGAACAGTCTAAGGGAGCTATTCAGATTGTCTCCTAAATCGTTTATTAACAGAAGGAAGAGTAGGGGTCCTATAACGCTTCCCTGGGGAACGGTCAGATAGCACTTCTGTTTTACTCGATGACCTACCGTCATTTACTACCAACTGAGTCCTTTCTAATAGAAATTCGTAAATCCAATCGCACAGTTGGGGCGATATTCCATAAGCACGCGATTTCATTAGAAGCCGCTTGTGAGGTACTGTGTCAAAAGCCTTCCGGAAGTCCAGAAATATGGAATCGATTTAAGATGCCTTGTTGATAACACTTATCATTTCACGTAAATAAAGGGCAAGCTGTGTGTCGCAAGAGCGATACTTTCTGAATCCGTTTTGACTGTTGGTTACTATGCCGTTCTCTTCGAGGTAGTTCATGATGTTCGAACAGAGTATATGTTCCAAAATCCTACTGCAAATCGATGTCAATGAGATTGGCCTGTAATTTTGGGGATCACTCTTATTGCCTTTCTTGAATATTGGAGTGACTTGGACAACTTTCCAGTCTTTGGGTATGGATCTTTCGCTGAGTGATCGGTTCTATATTGATAGCTAAGTATGGAGGTATTGCATCAGTATACTCTGAGAAGAATCTAGTTGGTATACAGTCTGGCCCGGAAGATTTGTTGTTGTTTAGTGACTTAAGTTGTTTTACTACTCCAGGATCATCTACTTCTAAATGTCGTAATGTGGCAGCTGTTCTTGGTTTGAATTACGAGTTTACCACAAGTAAGACAAAGCAAAAACTGTGGGTACATTCTATCTTCAAAGAAAACGGTACTCTGCCATTATAACGCGAAGTAAACACTGAAAAGACTTTAGGCTGTCAATATAAATGACTATTTAAATATTTGTTTTTTAAAAAAGTTAATTTTTTTATACGTGTAGTCCTTTGAAGGTCGATTTACTTCTTTTTGACAAATACATTTCGATAGTTCGATGTGATGCTGCTCCCGTTCACCCCTAATTTACGATATTATTGTATAGTCACTACAGATTATACAATCCTGCATACCTTCTTGTAGGAAGTCTTTCGTCTACAGGTATATAAGAAACATGCCAAATAGAGACTACGAAATGTCAGAGCTTCAACATGACTATCCCATACAAAATAAGCAGAAAGTAATCATTTGTTTACTTCTATAACGAGTCTTTACGATTTTGTTCGTGAGAGGGGTAGCTTTATGTAGCCGACCGCAGAGTCCAATTTTTTCAGTCGACAAACAACTCTAGTAATCCACATTTCCGACTAACAGTATGATTGTTGTAAGTATAAGTATAATAATTATTTCGTGTGGCTCATTTGCGTGGTGCAAGTCTTTCAAATGGACGCCGCTTCGGCGACTTGCGTGTTCCTAGCCTATCCCAGTTATCCAACCGAGGAAAGGGGACCTACAGCTTAACGTGGAATTCGATCCACGTGTTGTTTCTGGCGACTCCTCGTATCGTTGAGAGGTGAAGGATGGGTTGAAACGCAGGCTGGAAAAGTCCGAGAATCGACCGGATTTTCAATACAGCGCTTTTCCCCAAGACCACCGGACCTGACAGTTTCCTCAAACTAAACAGCCTAATGTGCGTACCATGTTATGTTTCGTAAACCCGAATTAGTTATTTAAAAAAAACAAACGCTTTCGAGAAAACTTGTTGATAAAACGTTACAGCAGTACAAGATGATAACTCGTTGCATTACGTACAACACTGCTTAAGTTAAATTGTTAAATAGTATATCACTATATGATACGATTGCTTTATAATGTGCTTAACTACAAAAATCCCACAAGTTAAACGGCACGTCGTCAACTGGCGGAAAGCCCGTTGTTGACAATGCATCCAGAACGCAACCGGAGTTCATCAGTAAGTTCACACAAAAGCTAGTTTCCACCAAACCGAAGATTCAGTTAATTTTTCGCCGAAACCAAAACTGCGGCTGAAAGTTCCTAGTAATTGACGGTAAGTCATCGAGTAAAGCGGAAATTATATCTGGCGTTCCCCAGAGAAGCGTTATAGGTCTCCTACTCTTCCTTGTGTTTATAAACGATTTAGGTGACAATCTGAATAGCTCCCTTAGAGTGTTCGCGAATGATGCTGTCGTTTATCGATTAGTGAAGTCAACAGAGGATCAAAAGCAACTGCAATGTGATTTAGAAAAAAATTTTACATAGTGCGAAAATTGGCAATTAACACTAATAATGAAAAGTGTGAACTAATACACATGACCACTATACGAAATCCGCTGAACTTCAGTTACGCGATAAATCAGTCAAACCTTAAGATCGTAAATTCTACCAAATTCTTAGGAGTTACAATTACGGACGACTTAGACTGGGGAGAACACAGAAAATATTGTGGGGAAGGCGAATCAAAGGTTACGTTTCAATGGCAGAACGCTTCGAAGGTGCACCAGCTCCACCAAAGAGACTGCATACATCACACTTGTGGGTCCTTTCCTGGTGTACTGTTGCCGAGTGTGGGACTCTCACGGAGGACATTGAGAAGTATCAATTTAAATATAAATTAAGAAAGCCTGCAATTTAAATATAAATTAAGAAAGCCTGAGATGGTTTTTCGTCTCAAATATGTCCATTACATTGAAGATACAGGTGAAGCAATGAATTAAAATTTTTGATGCGGCTGGGAATCGAACGAGGACCTCCATGCTTAATAAGGAAACGTCTTATCGTTAGACCAGCACACCACTAACGACTAACGGGCGTCAGAATATTCTAAGTAGGACTTCTCTCCACATCAGAAACTTTAATTCAGTTTCCTTGTTCCGTAGATAATTGCCACTACTGCCAAGGCTCTCCATGTAGGGGAATAGCACCCCGGCAATGGACATATCCGAGTCCAAAAACCGTCTCATGGTTTCTTAATTTATATTTAGATTGATATTTATATCATCTTAGCAGGAATGTTCCACTATGTCCATTGGTATTCCGCTGCATGGAGAGTCTTGGCAGTAGTGGGAATTATCTATGGAACAAGGAAGCTGAATTAAATGTTGCACGATTTGAGGTGGAAATCATTAAAAGAACGACGTAACGACGTTATTCGTTGCGGCTAGATCTATTTGCGTAATTTCAATCACCGACTTGTGAATGTGAAAATATTTTGCTAGCACCCAACTACATTGGAAGACATGAACATCACAAAAAAAAAAAAAAAAAAAAAAAAAAAAAACGGAACGATTTAGGTGCTTTTTTCTCTTCCCGCTCGCTATTTCAGAATAGAACGGTAGTGAAAGGTTATGAAAGTGGTTAATGAACCCTCTGTCAGGCGAATAGATGGGGCATAACAGCTTTCAGATAATTGCAGAACATGTTGACCATAGCTGTTTATTAATTCCCAGTGCTACCGGTTTCTGTTATTTACCATTGTCAAGCGTTAGCAGAGATTAGCTAATAGCTTAACATGTTGTATTTTTGTATTGCGATATTTTAAGCTATTAGCTAATCTCTGCTAATGCTTGACAATGTTAAATAACCGAGACCGGTAGCATTGAGAATTAATAAACAGCTATGGTCAACATGTCGTTCTGCAATCCTCTGTCAGGCACTTGAATGTGATTTGCAGAGTAGCTTTGTAGATGTAGATGACCCAATATTTTGGCCGAAACTGGCCGCGACCTAAATCGAATATTCAGTTGGCCCTTAACCGGAAGCTTTATTCCTCATTATTTTATGACCAGGCACCACGTACTTTGTGGCCTAGCGGTCAGCAGCCAGTGGAATTAACACGATTGTAATCCGCAGCGTGCTCGCCTCCGCGAGCGAGGGCAGTAGGCCGCAGACTGCATGCGTGCTGCGAAGCTCGCGCCTTTGATGCCAGGTCAGGCGTGCTGTGAACGCTATCGCAGCTGCGGTCCGCCAGACGCCGTCGGCTCTGGTCGGGCTTCCTGCCCCGCACATTCCACGCCAGCTCCGCTGTAGCGCTTTGCGCCCAGTCTTTGTGGTTCGCGAGTCCCGCTGCGCGCCGCAGCCTGTAGTCGCGATCGCGCGATCGGTTGTGGAGCTAACAGTGGCCGCCACTGCCGTCGCTGTTTGCTGTTGCCGGCGCCTTATCGCGAGGCCCCCCGTGTGGAAGCCAGGGACGTCACCGCCTCACTGACGTCGCCCAGCACCCCCTATAGAAGAAAGCCTGCGCACGACGTCACAACATGGCGGCGGCGAGAGGCTTAGTGTTCTCTGAAAGATTGTAAACATTAGCAGTGCACGCTGTTTATAGAGCATTCTTTCGTTCAGGAGTGTATTTATTGGTGTACTGTACGGTGTGATCGCTAAGCTGGACGATTTGTGTGTGTGTGAGAACAACGTGTGATCTCTTTTTTTTACTGACAAAATGCCGTTTGCAGTTCTGTGCCGAAATGTAGAGGAAATTACGACTGTGGCCCAAAACTTACCGTCTTTAAACGTCCGGAGAAGATGAAATGTATATCAAGAATTCCCAGGATTACTTGGCTCCATCTTCAAGTTAATTAGTAAGTTTTCGTTTTTGTTTAACCTTGTAAAAGAGTTTACCATTGGATATTGCGATTCATTTTATTTACTTAACCAACCCCATTAGATTATTCTTCTCCAGACGTTTAAAGACGGTAACTTTTGGGCCACAACCGTAAGTTCCTCTACATTTCGGCACAGAACAGCGAAACGGCATTTTGTCAGTAAAAAAGAAGTCTCACGTTGTTCTCACACACACAAATCGTCCAGCGTAGCGATCACACCGTGCCGGCCGCGGTGGCCGAGGGGACTGAGGCGCTTCAGTCACGGTCTGCACGGCCACTACAGTCGGGGGTTCGAATCCCCCCTCGGGCATGGATATTTGTGCCGTCCTTAGTCTTAGCTAATTCATAAGTAGTTTGTAAGCTTAGGGACTGATGACCCCGTAGTTAAGTCCCATAAGTTCTACAAACATTTGAACATTTTTGATCGATCACACCGTACACAACACCAATAAATACACTCCTGAACGAAAGAATGCACTACAAACAGCGTGCACTGCTAATGTTTACAATCTTTCAGAGGACTCCAAGCCTCTCACCGCCTCCATGTTGTGACGTCGTGCGCAGGCTTTCTTCTGTAGGGGGTGCTGCGTCGCCTCGCCACCTTGGGACTGTCACGTCATCACACAGGCTCACTGCCCCCACGCCGCAGTTGCCGCTACACCGCTATCTCGCCGTCCGTACGCCACCGCCACCTCCACCGCCAGCGCTTCTGTAAGATTAGCTAACCGCTTTTGCTTTCGTGGCAAGCAAACAAAATTCGCCTGGCTGGTTAGAAATAGTTCAACCGCTCCTTGTGTGCCAGGCTCGTTCCTGACAGGTTCCTTTTGTAACCTGGATTTCAAACGAGAGGTCTGCTGGAATTAAATTACAGGTGAATGAATATTATGACATTAGTTATTTCAGTTTATACGGAAATAGTGCGGTCTTCAATATTTATGTTTGGAAAACTTGTAGCGTATAGAGGGTAAATCGCCTAACACTAGCATCGCAAATATTGCGGAAACGGAAATTGTGATTGATGTGAGGCTTTCACAGAATGGATTGGTAGTCAGGGTCTTGTATTTTTAGCCAACAAACAGATTGTAACATTACTTAGAAAGTGTATTTTTTATGCAAACATACAGTTTTTAAAAAGAAGGAACAACGCTTGTTTCTATCATGCACTAGAACTTTTGACACCAACTGTGTACAAAGAATTTTGAATGGCATTTTTATCAAGTTTAGTTTGGCAGCTACAACCGTCCAAAGTTTCGGAGGCGGAGGCCACGATAGCGTAGCTGACAGGCCGAGCGGCTAGCCCCTGGGGCACGGCCCACTGTCTCATGACCTCCAGCCAGTCGGCTACGCTGTCGTAGCTTCCGCCCCCAAAACTTTGAATGGTTGTAGCTGCCGAACTAAACGTGATAAAAATGTCATTCAGAATTCTTTGTGCACAGCTGGTGTCAAAAATGTGCATAATAAAAACAACCATTGTTCCAATTCGAAAATTGTATGTTTGCATAAAAATACACTTTCTAGTTAGTTTTTTTAATCTCTTTTTTGGCTAACAATATCAGTCCTTGACTACCAATCCATTCTGTGAAAACCGCACATCAATAGCACTTTCCGTTTCCGCAATATTTGCGGTGCAAGTGTTAGTTAGGTGAAACACTCTGTATTTTCAGTTGTCATAGTGGGAAGTTAGTTATATCAGTTATAAAGAATAAGAAAATTGTGGGTAATGCAAAGTAAAAGAAAACGGGAGTACCAGCATGGAGGATGCAATACTTTCTCATATGTTCTCCATGTCGGGGTATACGAGGCTTATTTTTTAGTCAGTACCGCTTTGAAATTTTAAAAAAAAGTGCTAAGATATCTCAACAATTTTATGCGCACTGAGTACCTACAAATGTTGTCTGTGCACTGATGCTATTACAGTTTTATTATTCCTTGATTACGTTGTGTACTGAGTCTTTAAGATGCCTCCCATAATCGTGAGTCTCGCCGACTGTGAAGTACGGGCTGTTATAAGATTTCTTACTGCTAAAGGCTTAAAGGCGATCGATACTTATTGTGATAGCTGTGCAGTTTACAGTGGAAACATTATGATTGATGGACTGCTAAGAGAGTGGGTGTGAGCATTTAAAGATGGCCGCACAAATGTGCATGATGAAAACCGGAGTGGGCGTCCTTCGGTCGTTAATGAAAGTTTGGTGAAGGAAGTGGATAATAAGGAGAGAGAAAACAGACGCTTTACGATTTCCTCCTTCCGGTATAACTTGCTTCATGTTTCTCGTAGTGTTTTTATGACACTGTTAGTAAGCAAGACGATGACGACGTCAAAACAGTTGTGATGCAGTGGTTAACAACTCAGGCGGCAGACTTCTATGAGGAGGGTATTCAAAAACTGGTACAACGTTATGACAAGTGCCTCAATATTGACGGAAATTATGTAGAAAAATAGATTAAGGTACAGGCCTTCATGTAAAAATAAAATTATTGAGATATATTAGCTCGTCTTTTTTAAATTTCAAAACGGTACTTAAAAAACACGCCTCATATAAGCAAAATTCCGTGATTGTTAAAAAACTGTACTGTTATTTTCTGTTTGGTTCGAATGTGAGGGGAAATAATTGAAGCCCACTCATGTCTACAATCGACTTTGAATATTGTTGTGGATATAGCGAAGGTTATTAACTGCACAGTCAGAGTAGATGTAAATAATTTACAGCATTGCATGATTCCAATAAGAAGTGATATGAATATATTAACTGATGAATCAGATATTGATAATAAGTTTGTTATCATATTCAGTTGATGTTTTTTTTAAATTTTGATTGTTATTTTTTATTTGGTTTACAAGAGAAAAGTTTAATTGATTAAATAAGATTAATGTAGTTGAAAATGTAATAAATAGTGAAAATCGTATTAACTGCACAGTCAGACTTGATGTAAATAATTTATAGTGTTGCACAATTCCAATAGTGTCGTGAACTTTGGTTTGGACTATTAGGAGTGATTAGGAATCACCTCTTGATCATACATTCCATTAAAAAACAAACAGTTGTCAGAATATTATATGAATAAGACGTTACTTACTTATCTCTTGCGCTTGTAATATACGGATATTCATGTGTGAATCTTGTTTCGTGAATGTTTTACTGCTCAGTGTTGATAATTTAGGACTGAAATGTATATACCGCATATAAATTGACAGACAGTTTAAATTAAAACTTGAGTTTGGGCGATAAATATGTTGGATAGATACAGTAGCTTTTAAATAACGAACATACCATTAAGCAATGACAAGAGTCAACTCTGGAAATCTAATACTGAGCTAGAGACGGATTCAATATTATGCAAAAGTGTGTAGTGATCTGAAGAGACGTCTTTGTATGAAATTTTTATTAGTGTAATGTCGTTAGGTTTTTTCCAACAGAGAAATAAGCGTGTGTTATAACCCCAAAGACCAGTATCAGTCCACGAAACTCAATACCAAAGCATCAACGACCAGGCATAAGAGCTATAGGATACTGAAGGGTAAATTCTTCCTATAGTGGATTTTTGTTCAAGTGATGAAAAAAAAACGAGTATAATTGTGAATAGTAAATGGCTTGCGATTACCCTGGGTGGACTTTATCCATTCAATTACTCTGCTAGCTCTCAAAAGAGGCACACACACACACACACACACACACACACACACACACACAGTGCAGTTGTCTCAAAGCAAGAACGAAAGGTAAAAAAATAAAGGCTTATAATATCAGTGATAAGATTCACTGATGACACTGTTATCGTATATGAAAATGAAAAGAACTACAGGATCTGTTGAATGGGCTGTATAATATAATAAAAGCACAATATGCATTGAGTGTTAACACCAGGAAGACAAAAGTAAGGAGAAGCTCATGAAATAAGTTTGTCAATAAACTTTACATCAAAATTGGTGATTACGAAAGAATAGAAGGAATTGCGCTCTCTTGGAAGAATAAGCAGTCAAGGATATCCTACCTGTGTTGATATAAAAGGAACTCACAAACAATTAATTTTCTTTCTCATGCTATTTTTAGAAGTGTCAGACAGTCAATCTTTTGAAGCTTTAGAAAATTTGGACAGTCATTCTAGTGATTCACTTCTGTCAGTATCAGATGCATGTTTTTCAATGTTAGAATGGTATTCAGAGGAATCTGATAATATTAATACTTATTCAGACGAGGAATTAAATAGAAATATATCTGATACACAAATAAAAGAACGTTTAGAATGTATACTATATTTCTTTAGATGTATGAATGATATCACAATGGTAAATACATTGTACAACACATCTATATTTACAATTCAGATCGATGTGCTCTGTTTAGACATAACAGAGCCAAATGTATGTTTTATTCTCATACTCATGAAGATAGTTCATATAAGCTGTAGGGTTGTAGTAGCTCAGAAAAACTGCATACAATAGTCACAAACACTTCTGTGTAAGTTGGGCATTACAGAAGTTACTTTTCTTAAAGGAATATATCATGCATTCAGTATTAGAAAACTAGATATTTTTGTAATTTATATAAAATAACATTTATAAACCTCAGTTACTGTTAGCACTTCATCTTTCTTACAAAATGAAACTGTCAGTAAAATAGATAATGATACAATTAAATGGTTAACTAACAGACATGTATATGTAGGTTTCAGACCTTTAACTATTTAACATTCTTTGCAAGTCAAGAACATTTTCCTTTTCAAACAATGGAAGTCAGATGTAAGTGTGCTAACAATACATGTGAAATAATACTGCAAATGAGTTCTTTTTCTGTATAAATGTTTAACAGCAACATTTGCAGAAAGAATACACACAAAATTTGTTGACAAATATATTTTTCATGATGAGGTCCAAAAGAGGAAAAAAACTATTAATTTAAAATGTTTTAATTACCAATAGATCTAAAAGAAGACACATGTTACTTTAGATAAAAGCGAAAAAAATTTTTTTTAAATTGAAGGCCATGTCCAACAGTAAAATTGTCATTACTAATTCATCTTCAGTCTATCCAAATACTGAATACATTTCTGATCAGAAAAGTCCTTCAATTCTAAGTCAACATTTAGAAGTTATTGAACATGAATAAGAAGACACCAAGGGCATTTTAACATCTAATAAATGGGATAGGAAAAGGAAAACTGGAAATATTAACAACAGAAATTGTGCAACATACACAGTAAATCCTCATTTACTAATTAAAATTGCTAATATCTGTGAAGCAGAAGAAGAATTATAGATCCTTGTGTGCTTATATAGCCACTTTGGAAAAATTACATAAGTATCATATTTAGTATAAAGACAACGGAAATGTTCAGACACTACATTTTTTTTCTTGATGTTTGCAATAATCTCATGTTCCAAAGGAATTGGAATATCCAACATTCTGTCAAAACCAGTATCATAGAAGATTACTTAACCAGTTTATCATCATCTTCCTCGAGAAGGCTGGAAATAATAGGAAACATGTCTACTTCATTCACAGAAGCAACTGACAGAGAGTATATGCAGATTTATTCTTCGCTTTATGACACTGATGAAACAATTTTAATGTTAAACTAATCTGCCTATATTTCCTCATCATGATCAGCAAACCAGAAGATATAATTACTATTTGTCAGTTTCAAAGTGGACAGAAAAAACCAAAATACTAACTCACTATGTTTGGTACAAAGCCAGATTAAGAGAATAAAAAATATGTATATGAATAGGGAGAGTCCAAATTCGGAATTGATTCAAGTTAGCTGTGTGAAATTTAATAACCACTACACAGTTTTACCTGGATTCGTTAGATTAAAACCTAATTTCAGAAAAAAACTAATCATTTTCTTAAGTAATTAATATTGTACACAATCATGTTATTGTTCTAATTAACAAGGCAGTAAACTCTTTTTTCGAGCAATAATATTACTTTATAAAATTTGAGTATAAGATTTTTATAGTGGTTTAAATTATATTCAATCCGTTTTAACTGATTTTTGGCAATTATACAAGTATAATTCTCTCTTAATTGCAAAAGAAGTGGAGTTTCAAGCATACGCACTACAGTTTGACTCATATTATTTTAGTGAGAAATGTATTCAGCCAGTAGCAATCTACTAATGTTACATCTACTTTTGCTCATCTAAAGTGCTCTGATTAATATAGATGCTGAGGTGAAAGTAGGAAACAATTTGCATGTTAATATATAGAAAGTCCAATAAATAGTTAATCATTGTATGATGATCATAATTTTAATGGAAAAGTGCTTGAACAATTACAAAGTATTTTCAGAGGTGATCCAATTAATACTCAACGTCTGAAGGATATTTATCTCTCTTTAAAACTTCTGCGTTTGTATGTTCCAATATTGACCATCTCAAAGGTGATGTATTAAAAAAAAAATTGTCCATATTATTGGATTAAAAGAGATTTAAAATCAGAAATCAGGTACATTCATTTTTTGTGTAATTTGTTTATTAAATACAAACTTTAAAGAAAAATATGTTGTTTTATTTGGATTCCTGAACATCCCTATCGATTCTAACACGTGATCTAATACTGTCATGGTTTTTCTTCAGTTTATAATTTGAGTTCATATAATTTACCAGAAAAACATGCAAAGATTCTGGTAAGATATTGGTAGTGTTTATTGCATTATAACAAAACAAACACCTCTACAATCATGTTCAGCATATTTATTAAACAGGCCTTCCAGATTTCATCTGCATGACTTAACAAACATGACTGAGAATTGTATGCTACATACTTAACTTTTAGTGATTAAAATGAATTTACCTCTGCAGGAGTGTTGTTTGTCGCAGGATTAATACCTAAATTAAAACTAGATATTTCACGTGACAGATGTAGTTTATTCAGTTTACCTGTTTCCAGACGTTTTCAATACAAAGAATAATGTATTATTTGATTCTGTTTTAAGTTTCCATATTCATCTTGCCTTAGAGAAACAAATGAACTTAAAGATTTCGTTACAGTTAAAAAGTAGAAAACAATTGTGAGATACCCCTTGAACAGCAGCACCAGGATGCATCTTTTCTTATGTTACTCCACAGAAAAGGCAGAAAAACTATCGTCACGACCCCCTACTGCTAATATAAACAATTGAAATAATAAGAAAAGAAACGCATCTTTTGTCGTATTGTGTCCACAATGTCTAAGAGACGTGTTACCTATCCCGTCCCTGATGACCTTATTAACGGGAAATGCAAACCCTCGGGGACAAAATTGTTAGTACCGGAAGGAGGATTCTTATAAGAAAACACAAATTCAGAATCCAGTTAAGAATATTTGTTATCTTGGTGTGGAGACGGAACTGGACTCGCAGCCTACTACATACATCTTCTAAGGGAAGAAAGAATAGGGAAAGGTGGGAAGTGATTATCTTGGTCTTTTAGTGGGCAATCGAGTAATTTATTGACGACGAGTGAATATTTTTGTCAGACACGAGTCTAACCAGCGGTCGCCTTAACCTCTTGGCTGATCGGACCACGCCTTTCGTCTGCCGCAAGTTGTCACAAGTCGCACGCTACGGTAGTTACGTCCCTATCGTTCAATAATCTGTGCTCGCCATCAGGATTCTCGCATGAGGTCGAACGACTTTTCCACATCTGCGTTGAACGAAGCGGCCATCCCTTACGCACGCCTGGTCCGATAAACACTGCAGATACGGGACAAGGCGGAAGAAAAAGCACAGGCTGACTACCTTTTTATTATTAGTATCGGCAGATCGAAGCCGCCATCATCACTTTTTGTATTTTATTAACAGATCATGACTCACATGTCAACCATTGGTATTGCATCATAATAGCAGAATGGTGGGAATATCAGTGTGTCAAGAGTAGAAAGATCAAATGAAATATGAATTATTTTTTGTTGGCTTTCTTACAAATTTGACTTAATAACACAAGGGTCAGCCCAGTCGCCATTTTTTGCACTTGTTCAAAAATTTGTTTTTTATTGTTCTTGAATCAAGTACCAACCCGCCTTTCAAAACAAGCCAAGAGCGGTTGTAAGAACTGACAATGGGCTCTATTATCTCTTGCTGCAGCACTGACCTGATTTCTGCCTTTTCTCTCTCCCTATACAGGGTGTCCCAGGGTGTCAAGTTCACCCAAAAGGCCTCTGAAATAACAACAGCTATTGTAAAACAACTTTCACCGATATCAGTGAAAGGTTGGGGCTCACGAATGTGAATATTTTGAAACATTCTAAGACGAAAGTGTTATACCGATGTTTCTTACTGCGAAACGGTCCACTACAACTTAATCGTGCCCTTGTTTTGGAAAGCGAGATAGCCTGAGTTGGCGTGGTGCGATAGTAAGTTGCCTACGTAACGTAACGGACAGGATTCCACGATTCAGACACAAAGCAAATAACAGCAACCTTTAACTTTACTCATCGCAGTACTAAAGTCACAATTACTTGTCAACTGAATTGTGCAATACAACTGAATAATACATATAGTCTGTATCTGGAGTTGTCCCCAACTGAACAGTCCTAAGCTGTAGGCATCACAATCAGAAGTGTCGTTCCGAGCCCGGCGCTTGCAGTCCATCCAGAGTCTAATATACGAGTCGCGAAACTCTCAGTGATTTTCTGCAACTTCGCGACTGCAGCACTGCCCAGCAAAATATACCGCGAAACGATTCAGTATTGAAGTGTATTTGGAGTGAAGCAGTACATTCAAATACCGTCGTATTTAGGAGATTTTGTGGCGATATAAATTTTAGCAACTATCAAAAATATAATATATAATTCGGAAATCTCTCATTTGCAAGGATGGTCAGAAGTAGGAGAATAATGCTATAAATAACAAGTGTTCACTTATGGGAGTAGTTATACTTTTAGGCATATATTATTAATGAGACTCGGATAAAAGTAATCACTACTTCATAATGTTACTGCTGTTTAAAAGTAATTTCCGAAGGCTTCAGATTACAGTTAATCAACTATTTCAGTAAAGCGTGCGTAGTTTCACACCTCAGTTTCACAAAAATTACATATTTTGACGGTTATCTACTAAATTGAAAAAGTTAACGCGCAGCTACAAATAAATAATATGTCCGTGAATCAACTGTTAATATTAGCACGTCGCATACCTGAAGATGAAACGTGCCAAGTGTATAGGGTGTTTCACTAAGTGTGTTTGCCTCTGTAACTTATAAAATAATAGGTGACAGGAAATTTTAATGCGGTAGGTCAACACAAGTAATGTTACACTTTCTGCGGAGCTATGAACATAGTTGATTGTATCATTTTCCAAAGAGTTACGACACAAAGATATAATTTTTTAAATGGAACAATAGTTTTTTCTATCGTGCATTGGATTCGTTGAAACTAGCTGCGTCCAAATCAATCTAAACTACACTCCTATCACTGTTAGTTTGGGAGCTACACCCCTTCAAAGTTTCAGGGGCAGATACCACAAACGCTGCGCATAATGCAATGCGCCTTCTAAATGTGGTGCGGCCGAGTTGTAACGTCGCCGGTGTCACGGAACGAGAAGCTTCCTCGATGCGCTGTTAGACTGCTGACTGTCGCCGCACAAAGCCGTATACCCGACAGTTGGAGCCACACAAACAACCGGGGCTCAGTATACCACAGTTGATTTGATTTGATTTTCTCAGGGAAGCCAAAACAGTCTTGATCCAACCCGCCACTGCCCGCACCGAAACTAAGTTTAGTGTGCGGTATCGCTACCTGTATATCTAGGAAAGCCAACCAATGCCCTTGAACAGTGCAAGGAGTCCCTTTACCTGTTTTTTATTAGACACAGTTTCTTCGGGTCTGGTTGTCCCAAATGTTCTGTGCCTTTTAGCCTCCAATGCAGTGCATTCGAAGATTAGATGTGATGCAGTTTCGTCACCGTCATAACAGCTCCTATATTTAGGGTCATCTTCTGTTATTCCCATTGTCTGTAGGTGATATATACCACAGTTACTGACATCGGATGACGATGGGATACACGAACAACGAGTACGTTGACATGTTGCTGATGCTCGGCGAGTGTCGACACGATGCCACTGAAGCAGCCACGGCGTATGCCGTGAGATATCTTAGGCGAACAGCCCAGGCAGCCATTACGTTCTTACGTGACGAACAACGACATCGGGAAACAGGCAGCTTGGTAATGCGTCGCAGTAACAGACGAAGACCTGCAAGAAGTGAGGAGACGGAGGTGTTTGTTTTAGCTGCATTGCACCACGATCCTCATGTCAGCTTACGAGCCGTTGCTGCAGTCGCTGGTGTCAGTCTCACATATGTGTGACGTATAGTACACGGCCACAGGTTTCACCCGTACCGCCACTCACTGACCCAGGAGCTGCATGGGAACGATTTCCGTGCAAGAGTGACATTCTGTGAGTGGGCCATGCGTAATTTCACGCTGGAGTCTTTACAAAGTGTTATGTTCTCTGATGAGTCCACGTTCACAAATTATGGTGCAGTGAATCGCCATAACATGCACAACTGGGCCGCAGACACTCCTCGGTGGGTACTGTGGTGTCGCACAAGTACAAAGTGCGCGCCACCTACTTTCGCCGCGCGCCGCCATGCACGCACGGCGCGGCGATCTCACGACGACAGCCACGAGCGCCCTCTGCTGGAACGCCGCTCGTGGCCACCACTGAAGAACACCGGTCACTTCGGACTGAGATAGCAACGAGTTAGGACCTTCGTAATCCGATAGGCACGAGTGAAGACTTTGCTATTGTACAGGCACTAGGCAGGCCTCTAACAACTATGTATCAACATTCTGCAGTACTATGTAAAAGTTAAGTATTGTTACATTCTGTGCAATATAGCTCTTTCTAATTCACTCGAGTGTTTATAGTTTCTGGCTGCTCCCCTCCGTACCTGCACCAGCGTGTCGGTCTTATTCCACTCGGCCACCGACACCTACGACGAGGCTGGGACACAAAAGCGGCGACGAAGTCGGGACACAAAAGGTACCACATGTAGACCGTCAAGGTCTATTAACGTGTGGTGTGGAATCCTTGGGGATGAAATCATCGGTCCACACTACTTCCCTGGTACACTGACAGGTGAGTTATATCGCGCTTTTATAGCCGACAGTTTAGGTGGTATCCTTGAACATGTGATTCTACACACGAGAGTCCATATGTGAATGCAGCACGATGGTCACCCAGCCCATTCTGCGCGTGCTGTTGTGGAAGATGGTTGGGCTGCCATGGTCCTCATTCATGGCCCACAAGGTCGCCCGATTTAACACCAGTAGATTTCTTTTTGCGGGGATATCTAAAGGCTCGTGTTTATGTCAGTGAGCCCACATCCCCAGATGATCTAAAACGGCGCATCGAGGACGCATGTCGCTCCGTCACACCAGCGAAGTTACATCTCGTCCGCAGATCCTTTCGACGGCGCATTGCATTATGCATTGAGGAACATGGACACACATTTGAACATATCATGTAAATCAACTACCCACCGCCATAACATCCATCACCTACAACACAGCCATGTATTATGTACAGCGTGTGGTATCTGCCCCTGAAACGTTGAAGGGTTGTAGCTCCTAAACTAACAGTGATAGGAATGTAGTTTAAATTGATTTGGACGCAACTGGTTTCAACGAATCCAATGCACGATAGAAAAAAACTATTGTTCGATTTTTTTTGTGCTGTAACTCTGTGGAAAATGATACAATAAACTATGTTCATAGCTCCACAGAAAGTGTAACATTTCTTGTGTTGACCTACCGCATTAAAATTTTACGTCATCTATTATTTTATAAGTTACAGAGGCAAACACACTTAGTGAAACACCATATATATATAAGACAAGGTGAACCTAGTTCCCAAGAATGTAAGACTCGTGGGTAGTTTTGGAAATATTACACTGTCCGAAATCCGCCAAAACAAATCTCATGGAACGTGACAATGTCTTGCTACGGTGCAAAATCTTATACACCGAGCACGTGAATACAAGCACAATCAGTTCTTTACGTACTTGAACATATCACGTTCCAATTAGTTTCTGTTTTCAAAACCTTTTGGAACGATGTGATTACGATCCAGCTATTGTGAGCCGTGTGAATTACACTGCACTGATTTTATTATGGACTGTCATTAACAGAAGCAGTGATATTACATCAATGACATTTTCGTAATTAGAAAATTCACAACAACGTTTAGTGAATGGGCAATATGAAATTAACAGCATTACAAACAGCAACTTCTCAGCTTGTATCTTGGCACTCTCCGGTTATTACCTACTGGTCACTTGGAGCGCTAGCATCGCTTTAGCTGCAATTTTTCCCCCAGAGAATTGCGCGACTTCTGCGTTAGACTGTGGTCCAGATCTCGCCCACGTGCCCTCTCGGCTCTGGTTGGCCGCGAGGGAACACGCGTGGCTCTCCGTATTGGCGGCTGTAGATGGCGCTGCACCTCGATACCCTAGCAGGCACTGCAATCGATGGAGACGTCACAGTAGAAAGCATATTGAACCGTGCGGTTCGATTTTCGAATTCCGCTCCGTGGAATTGCGATTATCGTTGCTATTTCCGCCGATATATCTCTGTTTCCCCGAGTGGGAAGTGTGGTGATTTTTCGGGGCGAAGGCGTGTGGCGGTTGGAGTCGTAGCACGCACCAGGTGACAGTACCTTCCGTGGGCCGGGCGAGTCGGCATCTTCGCGCAGTGTGTCAGCAGACGGTGGATTGCGACAACGGTTACACCTGTTGGCGGTTCTGTGCCCCATGGTTCTCTAGCAAGGGAATGTGGAAGTTAAGTTTGGTATCGGAGTGTGACACTTACCAGCGGATGTTTGAGTGCTGTACTGTAATACATCTGTCTGTTTCAGAAGTGTTGTGTATTATTTAAAGTCGCCAAGTGTGTTGCAAATAATTTGTACGTCGTGGATGGAGATGCCTGTTGTTATTGCTGTGTGATATTGTGTGGCTGGCATAGAACCGTGACGTCTCAGCTGAATACGGCACTAGTTAGTTGGTGATGCACTTGGTAACAAACTGATTACAAGTTGGTAAGCTTATGCTCAGTGGACTTGAGGTAATATCATTTCCCGTGAGTTGTCACAGATCTGTAGGGTTATTTGGTGATAATAGCGTTCTCGAACTTTTAATTTGTGTCTGTGTCGAGATTTGTTTATAGAATGAGCTATTCATGTGTCCTTTAAATAAATTGTTCATTAAACTGGCAAATATGTCAGAAACCGTAAAGGATATGCAAGAGCAGTTGAATGGACTGGACATTGTCTTGAAAAGAGAGTATAAGATGAACATCAAGAAGAGTAAAACAAGGATAATGTAATGTAGAGTCAGAAAATCAGGCGATGCTGAAGCAATTAGATTAGGTAATGAGACAATAAAAGTAGTTGGTGAGTTTTGTTATTCGTGTAGTAACATAAATTCTGATGGCCGAAGTAAGGAAGATATGACATGCAGAACGGCTATGGGGAAGAAAAGCGTTTCTGAAAAAGCGAAATTTGTTGACATCCAATATTAATTTAAATGTTAGGAAGTCGTTTCTGAAAGCGTTTGTCTGGAGTGTAGCATTGTATGGGAATGAAACGTGAACGATAACGAGTTCAGACAAAAAAATGAGAGAAGCTTTCTAAATGTGGTGCTGCAGACGAATGATGAAGATTAGATGGGTAGATCACGTAATAATAATAATAATTTCGTGTGGCTCATTGGCCTGGTGTAAGTCTTTCAATTGGACGCCACTTCGGCGGCTTGGGTGTCCCTAGCCTACCCCAGTTATCCAACCGGGGAAAGGGGACTTACAGCTTAACGTGGAATCCGAACCACGTGTCGTTTCTGCCGACTCCTCACATCTTTGAGAGGTGAAGGATGGGTTAAAGTGCAGTCAGAAAAATATCCAAGGTCCTACCGGGTTTTGAACCCGCAGCCTTTGGTTTCCCGTCGAGCACTTTACCCCAAGACCACCGGGCCCGACGATAGATCACGTAACTAATGAGGTGCTTAACCGAATTGGGGAGAAAACGAGTTTTTGTCATATCCTGACTAAGAGAAGAGGTAGATTGGTGGGACACATTCTGAGACATCAAGGAATCGTCAGCTTAGCATTAGAGGGAAGTGCTTGGGGTAAAAATCGTAGAGGGAGACTAAGAGATGAATACAGTAAGCAGTTTCAAAAGGATGTAGATTGCCGATCTTAATGAGGACAGGACAGGATAGCGTGGACAGCTGCATCAAACCAGTCTGCGGACTGAAGACCACAACAACAACAAGAACAACAACAGCAATAGATTGCTGATGAAATAATGTAGGGTGTTTCAAAACATTTACATGCATGATGCTCTGCCTAACATTGATTCCCGTGAATGTCGTTTTACAATTGCTGTTGTTGTTCCAAAGATATTTTGGCTGAGCAAAATAACTGTGACACCCTATTTATCATTCGTACACCTTGCATTTGTGCATTGGAATGATTTTACGGTTTTACTCAAAAGTTCTGTATAGTTCAAATCACTTCATGGAAAAGTTTACAGTGATGAAATAATATTTCTCTTATCTCTTTATATGCTCTACTCTCACTCCTAGATTGTTCCATTAAAGAATTTGTCTAAGCCTTCTTGTGCCCCTAGCCTCTTTCAAATGTAATTAAGACTCACCACAGTCTTGTCGTGATGCCACAACTCTTACTCAAGTCTTAAACCTATTGCCTTGTGTACTAACATGGTACTAGACACATAGTCCTCAAATTTCAGAGTTACAAATTCTGATCGGCTAGACCTTACACACATTACATCATATAAACTTCATAAAGTGAGTGACTCTCCGAATCGAGTACGCAAGGAACAGTTTTATCTTCAGTAATTAAAACTTCCGGGCTGAGAGGCCGTGGTCGAACAGTAGAAATTTCTTCCCCTGACGTTTCGTTGCCGGCTGCGGGCAACATCTTCTGAGGTGAGTCGACTCACCTCAGATGATGTTGCCCGCAGCCGGCAACGAAACGTCAGGGAAAGAAATTTCTACTGTTCGACCACGGCCTCTCAGTCCGGAGGTTTTAATTACTGAAGACGCCGGCCGTTAAAGCCTACACGTTATGATTAGTTTTATCTTCTTTTCTATACTAATTATACAGAATGTTTATGTGCTCTACCTCATAATCCCGTCCCAGCACCAACCACCAGTCATTAACGCCAGCCAATACAATTATGTAATTGCTAGTTATTTTGCTGTTAATCGGCTACCGAAAGGCATCGAGTCACGTATAATTCTTCCACCAACAACAGTATATATTCACAGATTGGGAAGTAATTTTATAATACAGATCCGAGTCAATTCTTGTGGATCGCAATTCACATCCAAATACATTTTGTTTATACATCTCAAAGAACTTCTTTACAGAATACAGGGTATCCGAAAAAGGACTCTCTGGTTTCAAAATTAAATATCTCGAAAGCAAAGATCGATAGAGGAATGAAGTAAACGGTATGTTTATTGTGAAAGCTGTAAGAAGTTTATACAGCAGTTTCAAATACTAGTTACAAAAGCTGCTAACATATGGCGCTGTAATCGCCATACGTAATGCCTAGTATAAATAGTGATCCGAAGCCCAGAGCGATCAGTTCCACTATTGAAACGTGAAAGGAGGTTAGCGTACGGAAGGAAGAGGTTAAAACCATGAACTCCATTGAACAACGCGTTTTTCTGATGCTAGAGTACCAAAGGTTAGAAGAGAGTCCTACGGCAACAAGGCGAAGTTTTCAAGCAAGATTTAATGTTGCAAAAGGACCCGATGCGAAAACCATTCATACGCTCTTCGCAAAATGTCAATGAAAAGGCAGCGTAACTGATGATCTAGCGGGGATTATTGGCCGCAAGCAAACCGCAGTTATGCCTGAAAATATCGCCACAGTTTCTGGAATTATTCAGCGAAATCCGTCCGTAGAATTGCATCTGAGACTGGTTTGAAGCGTTCCAGCACGCAGAAAATACTGAGAAAGAGCCTACACATGTTTCCATTCAAAGTTCAAACGCACCAGGCCATACTCGTACGAGCTGGGAAAAAAGGGTTGCCTTTGCTAATCAGATGCTCACAATGATTGATAGTGAAGGATTTGATGTTGGCTGCATCTGGTTTACAGGTGAAGCACACTTCCACCTGAATGGATACGTGAATAAGCAGAACTGGTGATTTTGGGGTTCCGAAAAGCAACATTGGTGTGAAGCGAAACCCCTGTATTCTCCTAAAGCTACTGTATGCAGCAGGGGCATTATTGGCCCTTGCTTCATTCGAGAAACGGCCACTGGTGCACTTTACGTTGCAATTTTGGAACAATTTGTCGCCACACAGCAAGCGTTAGAGCATCGACTAGGTACAGAATGGTTTATGCAATATGGAGCCTGACGACATCGGCCCGAACAAGTGTTTCGCTTTCTTGAGGAATCGTGTCATTGCTTTGGAATATCCCAAATTTACTGGTGCAGGCATGGATTGGCCTCCATATTCGGCGGATTTGACTCCCTGTGACTTTTTTTGTTGGGCACAGTGAAAGACATGGTCTATCCGAAACATCCCGCCACGCTGGAAGAACTTGAATCGGCGATCTCTGTGGCAAGTGAATCCATTTCGGTTGAGACACTACGAAACGTGATGGCGAATTTCATTCTTCCTTTGCGCCACCACTGTAGTGCCAATGCTGAACATTTTGAAAACATTGTGATGTGATTGTTTGCAAAGAGTGTTTTCATACAATTATTTCACTTATGTATGCTGATATGAGGTGTACAGCGTACACGGCCATCTGTTAGCAGATTTTGTAACTTATTTCAAACTGCTGTATAAACGTCTTACAGCTTTCACAATAAACATAGCGTTTACTGCATTCCTCTATCGATCTTTGTTTTCGAGATATTTAATTTTGAAATCAGGGAACCCTTTTCTGGACACCCTGTATTTTTTCACTGCTCCCATGACAGATGGACTTCATGAGAATTAGGTCAGAACACACCTTCATCAGTACTTGAATCCTAGTTCCTGCGCCACCACGGAAGTGATTAGATAGAAACTTCATTTCTAAATGTATCCATGAAAATGGTGATGATTGGTCGAATCAGAGAGCCGCACCTTGGCTAGTTGTCCATTAGCCGGATCTGGGTAGTGCCAGTGGTTCAGCACTCCTCTACATCTGAAACGAGGCACAGAGATCTAAGGAGCTATGTGACGCTTTTTACATTCAGAGTAGTCTGGGATCAAGAGATTTTAACTAATACTACATAAAACAATCCTACCCATTATAAATTGCTACACCACGAAGATGACGTACTACAGATGCGAAATTTAACCGACAGGAAGAAGATGCTGTGATATGCATATGATTAGCTTTTCTGAGCATTCACACAAGGTTGGCGCCAGTCATGACACCTACAAGATGCTGACATAAGGAAAGTTTCCAACCGATTTCTCATACGCAAACAGCAGTTGACCGGCGTTGCCTAGTGAAACGTCTTTGTGATGCCTCGTGTATGGAATAGAAATGAGTAACATCACGGTTCCGACTTTGATAAAGGTCGGATTGTAGCCTATCACGATTGCGGTTTATCGCATAGTGACATTGCTCCTCGCGTTGGTCGCGATCCAATGACTGTTAGCAGCATTGACTATCAGCTCGGAGACCATGGCTGCGGTTACCCCTGACGCTGCATCACAGACAGGAGCGCCTGCGATGGTGTACGCAACGACGAACCTGGGTGCATGAATGGCAAAACGTCATGCCATTGCCATTCGTGCTCCCAGGTTCGTCGTTGTGTACGCCATTGCTATTCGTGCACCCAGGTTCGTCGTTGCGTACACCATCGCAGGCGCTCTTGTCTGTGATGCAGCGTCATGGGTAACCGCAGTCATGGTCTCCGAGCTGATAGCCCATGTTGCTACAAATGTCGTCGAACTGTTGGTACAGATGATTGTTGTCTTGCAAACGACCCAATCTGTTGACTCAGGGATCGAGACGTGGCTGCACGATCCGTTACAGCCATGCCTGTCATCTCGACTGCTAGTGATACGAGGCCATTGGGATCCAGTACGGCGTTCTCTATTGCCCTCCTGAACCCACCGAATCCATATTCTGCTAACAGTCATTGGATCGCAACCAACGCAAGCAGCAATGTCGCGATACGATAAATCGCAATCGCGATAGGCTACAATCCGACCTTTATCAAAGTCGGATACGTTATGGTACGCATTTCTCCTCCTTCCACGAGACATCATAACAACATTTCACCAGGCAACGGCGGTCAACTGCTGTTTGTGTATGAGAAATCGGCTGGAAACTTTCCTCGTGTCAGCACGTTGTAGGTGTCGCCACCGGCGCCAGCCTTGTATGGATGCTATGAAAAGTTAATCATTCGCATATCACAACATCTTGTTTCTGTCGGTTAAATTTCGCGTCTGTAGAACTTCATATTCGTGGTGTAGCAATTTTAATGGCCAGCAGTGTAATTTATATATCAGTTTAACTATCTTTCAGAAATTTAACAATTTTTCAAGACCTGGGTTTGACTGACTAGGATCACGTGGTTGTGATCGAATCTCTGTCAGAATAATTGATTCACTTAGCTTTGTGTTAGTTGTTAACCCGAATTACTCGTGGACTATCTTTCAATCCAATACACAGGTGAATATCTTTTATGTTGCGAAAGACCAGGTAAACGTTTTCGATTTATCTTTAGAAATGTGTAGTGCTTCCGTATTTCTCTTATTCTTTCTTTTGCTTAACGTTAGAATGAATGGACTGAGAGCCTCTGCTTCCCTTTTTAAGCTATTTCCATTTCCCATCTTACTATTTAATAATTTATGACCCTTTCAGACAGAATACTAAATTGTGTATTACCTTCACATTAAGAGTGTAGAAAGGAAGCTGTAACGTTTGTCAATTTTGTAATCAGCGACAGCTCATTAAATAAATCTTCAGTCAAAAATAACCCTTAGTCTTAAATAGCGTACATCATACTGTGTTTCTGTAGTCCGAAATTTACTGCTCGGTTCTGTTAATTAACACATTTTATGTTTACTTCATGCGATAGGGAGATATTATTGTCGGTAATAATTTTAAAATTACTTTTGTGGAACTTGTTCCAATAAAAATGGCACAGGAAATCTCAGGTATACGTCCCCATTCTTTTCTATTAATATTCTACGTAAGAAATTTCAACAGCAATATGAAAAATAATAATACATGATAAACAACAATGTTTGTCGTTCTACTTATCAGAAGGCACTTTATTTCTTATCAGATTCAGTAAAATAAATTTAGAGATTACAGCTTTTTTATCATTCAGATTCCTTCGTTATTTCCTGGATTTGCAACGTATTTTAGCGTTTTGTAGAATTGGTGATGACTGGGGGGGGGGTTTAATTCAGAAACTTTTGAAAATCAATGTATTATTGCAATTTGATAGAATTCAGTGTGCCTATTTGTTCAAACTTTGGAAATATTTGAACTCGTCTGCTCAATGTTATCTTAGGTAAGCGATATTTTTTGCCAAAAGCCATGGGTGTAATGAAAATATCTTTAGAATGTAAAGTAAAAGGAATTTTTTCTTTGCAATCTAAACCATGGTAACTTTTTTGTTATTGGTTCCTTTGTTACTAGTCTAAAATGCCTTCTAGAGTTAAGGAAGGTACACTGCATATCAAGTACTAAAAATTAGCGGTTGGCATTTGCTACATTTTTCGCTATTGGCTTCCAAAGATATCTTCTTTTTCATACTCCAACTTTCAGTCGCTAGATATCAGTACCAGTTGAATTGTCATATATACCATTTTGCTCTTTGGTCGCCATATCTCACAAAGTGGATATTCTAAATCTCTTATTTTCCTGTGCCTCTCTTCGCCTCTTTCTGCGTTCCTATTCTATTTCACCTCTAGCTTGTTTTGTTCGATTACCGGCAGGGGACAAAGTGTTGTGATTGTCAACACTTTTCATGACCATCGTCACACAAGCGGCCGACGTGACATCAGATGTAACATATTTAAAAATGTTCAAATGGTTGTAAATCTATGGGAATCAACTGCTTGGTTATTAGTCCCTAGGTTACAAACTACTTAAACTAAGATAAACTAACTTAACGACAACACATACACCCATGACCGAGGGCGAATTCGAACAACCAACGGCGAACGACCGCACGAACCGCAACACGGTGCCTCATTGCGCACGGCTAATCCGCCGTGGTTACAAGATTATTAAGATCCGACGTTGTCGGGACAGAAGAGCGATCTATTAAGTTATGAAATCAATGCTTTACAAGGATGAGAGTCTGGATCGCGTATTTATGAACTATTTATAGATACTAGTTTCGACAAACTTGTTGTCATTTTCGAACAAAATATATTTTTTTTTCCAAAAACATTTTCAGAGAAGGATACAGCCAGATACATTCGTCGTGGATGGTACAGTAATAAAAGTCCAAACTGAGTACTGTTTACCGTTAGTACCTAATCTACTAGACTATAAACAGTGCACAGTTTGGACTTTCAATACTGTACCAACCATGCTGTACGTATCTATAAATATACTTATTTGAATATTTTTTGGAATTTTTTTTATTATGTACGAAAATGACAACACATTTGTTGAAATTAGTCTCAATAAAAAGTTCATAAATACGCGAGGTAGGCTGTTTTCCTTATAATTATAAGACTTGCAGCAGACACACCAATCCCCATGCGGATATCGCGGCCAGTGAAAGACACACAATTATTTGATTTCAACATACTCTTAGAGTAACCTGCCGTTATGCAGTGGCTAGTCAACACGTCACTTCAGCTGTGCTAGTGACGCGGCTTCTTGTAGCGTCATTTGCTGAAAAACGAAGACTAGTTGTTGGTCAGTACAGATGCTCGCCATTGCTTTCCATATTTGCTCTGGATCGGATAATACCCAATCAAGCTTCGTCAGATCATGTTCGACGGCTTCGATTCTACAATGACTTATTTATCATCTCACTAATATTGTCTTGCATCCCTTTTATTTCGCTCCGAATTGTTTAAGTGGTTGATTTATTCTCTTCAAACACTGCATCAACTCGCGTTCCAATTGTGTGCAATGTTTTACTATGGTCATAGATTCTCGTACAGAGAGAAAATATTTGCTCCGCTCTAACCCTGTGTTCATTGTTTCCATTTCGCCATTGTTGTCTTTAAATACTACCTGAATTCTTAAATTTTGTTTTGCATCGTTTCATCATCCTTACTCTTTAAAATTCTGCACCATACTGTGGTCTATGTGAGATTCTGCTGTGTTAAAACAGTAACAGCGTTTCAGTATTGGCTGGTGCTGGAACGCCTGTTCGTACGGGCCGCGGTGGCCGAGGGGACTGAGGCGCTCCAGTCACGGTCTGCACGGCCACTACGGTCGGGGGTTCGAATCCCCCCTCGGGTATGGATATTTGTGCCGTCCTTAGTATTAGCTAGTTCATAAGTAGTTTGTAAGTTTAGGGATTGATGACCCCGTAGTTAAGTCCCATAAGCTATACAAACACACACACACACACACACACACACACACACACACACATATATATATATATATACGCCTGTTCGTTGTGTGATTTCGAACGACCGCTTGTGAAGTTGCAGCTACGGTGTCCTCTGCCACCTCCCGTCTGGCGCTACCAGCTGTGGCCGCGTCTGCTGCTTCCATTGTCCTCTGCCGGCGCGGCGGTCCGGATGCAGCCAAAACAAGTTCGCCGCGGCCTCCTCCACTTAACGGCTCAGGGTTACAAACACCTGTCCCGCGCAGCGTGTCCGATATTCTGCCTTCCACAATATTTTCTGCAGTCCGTCGCATCTACATCTACATCCTTACTCTGCAAGACACCCGACGGTGTGTGGCGGAGGGTACCTTGAGTACCACTATCGGTTCTCCCTCCTATGCCAGTCACGTATTGTTCGCGGAAAGAAAGATTGTCGGTATGCCTCTGTGTGGGCTCTAATCTCTCTGATTTTATCCTCATGATTTCTTCGCGAGATATACATAGGAGGGAGCAATGTACTGCAACACTCCTCGGTAAAGGTATGTTCTCGAAACTTCGACTAAAGTCTTTACCGAGCGACGGAGCTTCTCTTCTGCAGAGTCTTCCACTGGAGTTTATCGATAATCTCCGTAACGCTTTCACGATTACCAAATGATCCTGTAACGAATCGCGCTGGTCTCCGTTGGATCTTCTCTACTTCGTCTATCTACCCCACCTGGTACGGATCCCACATCGGTGAACAGTATTCAAGCAGTGGGTGAAAAAGTGTACTGTAACCTACACCCTTTGTTTTCGGATTGCATTTCCTTAGGATTCTTTCCAATTAATTTACGTCTGACGTCTGCTTTACCGACGACTGATTTTATGTCGTCGTTCCATTTTATATTACTCCTAATGCCTACTCCCAGATAATTTATGGAATTAGCTGCTTCCATTTGCTGCCCTGCTATAGTGTAACTAAATGATAGAAGATCTTTCTTTCTATGTATTTGAAGCACATTACACTGCCACTGCAAGTAAAATTTAACCCAGGAAGGGGGGGGGGGGGAATTCTTCCTATATGTATCCGATATGCTTTACTATGTCATGGAAGGAAGAGAAGTGCATCTTTCGACGGGTATAACCACTAAATGGTACACAGAGTAGAAATATCTATGGAGTGGGCATTGCGTTCTGTGCATCTTCTCAACATTAAGATGGAATTACCACGTGATATTGAGACAAATCCACTCTTCCCAAGCATTTGAGATTCATTTGTCATTCCCTGCATCAAGCGTCAATTTGATGCAGTTCCTCTTGCATTTCAATACAATTTTCCATTGTTACAACCTCTCTATATACTACAGAATCATCTGCAAAAAGCCTCAGTGAACTTTCGCTACACTCTTAGCAAGCCATCTAGCGACAATGAACATCATTTTTTGGCATCTAGTTGTAACCACTCAAGTTCATTCAATAAAAACTGAGAGTTTTGAAGTCTCAGCTTAGCAGGTACATATATTATGCGGTGTTGCATGAGCCATAATTCGAATTTCCATTCATTTATTTTTATGCAAGCTTGTTGTAAATAAAGATTGTGAGAAGGAAAGGGATGATCTTCCTACAGAGGAGCATTTGCCCAGTGGTCTCCCGTTTCCTTTAAAAAATACTGACCACTACCCTAGGTTACCAAAACCTTTGGGTTAGCCATCTGCATTATTATTACATGCACTTTATCACTCCCTTGTGTTATAATTTTACCAATAATGATTAATTATCATCTGAGAAAATACAACTGTGCGATAATTTTGAGGAGTTAACACCCACGAAACAAAATTTCTGAATAAAAAGCCTTGCCTTAGAGTAATATCCGGTTCTGTAATAGTAACACCAAGAGCAGACAATAATTACAAACAATTCCTAGGACACTAAGTCTTTTATACCAATCGCTAAATGGTAAATATTGTTATTGGCTTCAATGTGTAGCTAAAGACGCCCACCTAAGAATTAGGTACACTTGTCACGCACAGTTAGACTTCCATATACGTGTGACTTTATCAATGTATAATTTATCTCTCTATGATCTTTGTTATACCATATGTTATGGTATAATGTTGTAGAGTTTGTACCGTTACTGTCCTTCTTTGACTGATTAGTTTACTTCAAATTGCCTTATCCTTGACGGTTACCAACAGAAGCGTCATTGTTCTAAAATCACCAGCAGCTTAGTCACCGACTACTGTCTATATGCTATATAGATATACAGATTTCGCTCCATAAATATAAATAGGAAAGTAAATTACAAACCGGGAATACTTATTAAGCTATGTGGTGTCTGTTCAAAAAAATGTTCAAATGTTTGTTAAGCTTATGGGACTTAACTACGGGTCATCAGTCTCTAAACTTACAAACTACTTATGAACTACTTACGAACTAGGACGGCACAAATATCCATGCCCGAGGGGGGATTCGAACCCCCGACCGTAGTGGCCGTGCAGACCGTGACTGGAGCGCCTCAGTCTCCTCGGCCACCGCGACCGGCTATGTGGTGTCTGTTCTTTCGGACATATCCGAAAGAAGAGACGTAACTTTTGATCGTGCAGTTATTATCTATTCATATTCACGGAATGTAGTATGACATTGACTGCGAATGAGTAAAGCTGAACCCGGGTCTCCTGCTTTCTAGGCAGTTGCGCTGACCCTTACACCACTGGGGACACGGATTACTCAATTACGCCTCCCGAGATGTATAACGAGATTTTATTCACCCACTATTCAGTGACTTGCTACAAACTTAATAAAAAATTCAAACATTTCACATATTTTTTCTCGCTGACAACTCCAGCAAAAGAATGAAATAAGTTTATAGCTTACTTCTCCACTGTTAAAATAGTACAACTATGCCATTTGGCACGACATTGAAATTAATTACTTCTACACTAGTGTGGTTGCGTGACATATGAGAAACTCATTTCACATGCACCACTGAATGTGTACGATGCTGCAACAAGTACATACGCCACATGACGGGAGGTGGCTTGCGGAATGTACATGAAGATGTAGAAATAATAGTAGGACTCGTAGCTCTGGAGATATGAAGTAATTAATAATGAGATGTACAAAAACAGCTCCATCACGCACTTTCTGGCCGCGGTGGCCGAGGAGACTGAGGCGCTTCTGTCACGGTTTGCACGTCCTCTACGGTCGGGGGTTCGAATCCCCCCTCGGGCATGGATATTTGTGCCGTATTTAGTATAAGGTAGTTCATAAGTAGTTTGTAAGTTTAGGAACTGATGACCCCGTAGTTAAGTCCCATAAGCTTAACAAACATTTGAACATTTATCACGCACTTGGATGCAATTTCTTACATAATTCATATCAACTCCATTCGCAGAATATTTCAAAAAAATTTCAAATATTTGTATAGCTTAAGGGACTTAACTACGGGGTCATCAGTCCCTTAACTTACAAACTACTTATGAACTAGCTAATACTACGGACGGCACAAATATCCATGCCCGAGGGGAGATTCGAACCCCCGCCCGTAGTAGCCGTGGAGACCGTGACTGGAGCGCCTCAGTCCCCTCGGCCACCGCGGCCGGCTCTTTTTCTTTCATCAGACTATCATATCCCTGTAGTTTTCCTAATTTCGCTCTGAGCAAGTTTCCAATCAAAATCTATGGTCTGAATGTTTCTCTATCTGCAATGTCTGCTTTAGTTATACCGGCTAGTTTAAATCAAAATAGCAGCGATTAGGGTAATTGGCTCACTTTTATTCTTACTTCTGTTTTCGTGGAATTCTACTATTTTTGTTAATCTAGTGGTGCCATTCCTGTAAAAATTAAGTCAAAGGTTTTTAACATCACCACGTATGTCTGTGTATTCTTCGATTCCTTATTACTTTTCAGTCTATAAGCTTCTCCATCAGTAATTTTGGGGCAATAACATTTTCCTGATAATCTTTCTTTATATCTTTCTTATATTTAAAATTAAAGTTTCTGCTCCATAAATACATTCACATTTGATTACAGCGTTCTAATGCCTAAGTTTAATGTAGAATTTTTTATTATAAATATTTTCTGTTAATCTTAATGCAGTTTCAATTTTTTTGACAGTGAACTTTGAACTTTGTTTGCAAACGTTTTCAAGACCCCTTTTTGTATGGTTTTCCCCAAGTATTTAAATCGAGAAACATTTATTATTCCATGTATCGTTTTCAGAAATTTTGATGCTTTTTGTGCCATGTCATATATTCCATTAATTCGAATGATATTTGTAGTCCTACCTTTTCCTCAATTTCCTTAAGAATTTCAGTTTATTCTTGAGCTCTGTTAACATCCCTAGTTAAAGCGTGTCAAATAGATTCTGCATTTCTAGATTACCGGAAGGCTTTTGCCATTGTACCTCACAAGCGTCATATGACGTGATTATGGAATATCGCCACTGTTGTGCGACTGGATTCGTGATTTCTGTTAGAAAGGACATGATACACTGTAACTGACGGAAAGTCATCGAGTAAAACGGAAGTGATATCTGGCGTTCCTCAGGGAAGTGCTGTAGAGCCACTATTGTTCCTTACCTTTATAAACAATTTAGAAGACCAGAATGAAACTTTCACTCCGCAGCCGTGTGTGCGCTGATATGAAACTTCCTGGCAGATTAAAATTGTGTGGCGGAACCGGGACTCGAACCTGGGACCTTTGCCTTTCGCGGGCAAGCACTCTATCAG